>OX384546.1:23686670-26565051 GCA_947538895.1 Neoitamus cyanurus
GCGTATCATATCAGTCTGACCTGAAAATTACGACGGCTACAATCAACGGCTGCCACACTATGCCTGCAGGTGCACAAAGGGAAGCCCGATGAAACCCAGTTTTACAGTTTGCACAGGAAGCGGCCGGAAGGGTCGTTTCTCACCCTGTTTTTGTTGCAAAGTGCACTCCCAGGAACTGGGGTAAACAGCAGTAAAACATTGGAAAATACTTCCGAGCCCGCAAAATCCGTAGAGGCAGTGGAGGCAGGTTATTTTTCCGCTCCTTTGCTCCAGCATATCGTTCTATTTCGTAGTGCAAATGCAAAGTAGCAGAAGCAGTTCCTCATTCACTTATAGTGTGCCTGCTGCCTTTGGCTAGATATCTACTAGGTAGGTAGGTTGCGGCGGCCTGGTAAAAGGTTATCTACCCACCGCTTGCAAACCTTACCAACGAGCGCCATATCACAGTTGTGGAGGTCTACATAGTAGATGCCTGATGGCTGTAGCCAGAGACTAGGGTTACCATGATGACAAGTTTTCTCTTGATAGATATTTTATAGTGAAGTTAATTTCAAGATTTCAGATATTCGTAATCAGCAATACCTACACTAGGGGCCATACAACGACGTTGAGTTCTCGTAATTCGTTGTGTCGACATATTCACGTTCGTCACGCTGACATTGACCATTCGACGCTACTTTCCTCGTATAGTTGAAATTGAAAATAGCAATTTCAAATTTTGGAATTCATATCAATAAATCCATCCAAATATGCTAATATTATAAATACAGCAGTAAAAAGAAAATGAAGTCGGTTAAAAATTAAGGCATCCATCCATTACCCCGTCCCCCACCTTCCTCAACTTCCCCACCACCTACACTTATTGTCTGGATTCTCCACTGCATAACTATACAAAGGATAGAAAATTTGTCTCTATGATAACATTTTAATTAGTTTATTTATTAATTTAATTAATCTATTTCATTAATAAAGTAGTATGGTCTGACAAATCGTATAGTCGCGCATTTCCATCCCATGCTTAAATATCCTCAACTACCCACAAACATTTGAAAGTGATCAAGAGCCTAATCAACACCACCACCATCAACAAAAATTTACAAAATACAATACACGATTTTGGATCTGCATATGGAAATCAAGCGCCAATACTCATCATGGTATCAAAATATACTGAAGGTACTACACAAAACGCTTGTGTGTCGAGGATGATCCTCGTGAAGGACGACCAAGTACTTCGATTGATGGCGTGAAAATTTCACCACCTCGAAATGTATAGCAGACGAGGTCAATCTGCAAATGTTGTAAATGATAGTGGCAAGGGTGAACACAAATGATATCGCAGTTTCAAGAATCAGTTTCATTTTGCCTTTACCACAAAACTAGCATCCTGGATTCATTAGGTTCTCAAAGACTACGAAAAGAAGGCTCGTCATACAAACATCATCTCCAGTATTTCCTAGAAAAATTCAGGAATGGTGATTGGTGATGCAGCTTGGTTTATCTATAGCAAGGATTCGGAAATCAATAACCAATCCAATGGTATTATCGGTTAAAAAAGGAGTTCCACCACTGAAAGCACGAGAACGAAAATTTTAAAAGTGGTGAACTTACAGTTTTTTTTTCAATAGCCGTATATTTGTCGCCGCTCCTCCATCGCTTGGACCAATTGATTCATCGTAGAATATTGGATGTATACTGTACCTGCAATTATACCTTGCTAGGGCCTTTACCTATAGGATACATACCTATAACTGAACCGGACCTGAGTCTATACTTGTATTATATCTATTTCTTTACCTTCCATTCATATTGGGTATTAAAGACATTTTATATTTCTAAGTAATGACACAAGATTTATAATTTACAATTGCTGACAATGTTAGAAACTTCATTTCTCGTCCCGACGACGGCGTCCCGGAAAACCGGTATATATCAATTTTCATAATATTTATTTTAGGTTGAGAATTTTCAGATTCCTATTCAACTACCTTAAGAACCTATTTTCATGAAAATTCATTTACATTGAGAATTTATGGAAAACATTTTGAATTTCGAAATTTCGATAGCACATTTCAAATAATCGACCCTGAAAACCCCTATATATTTATTTGCACGGAGATCCGTTTAAGTTCAGTATTTCAGACGCCACATTAGATCCCCGCCATCTTTAATTTCCATATATCGACGGCAGATTCGAAATCACCGACCCCGAAAACCTACAAATACATGTTTTCATGGCTTCCCTTAAAATTGAACCTTTTCGGTCGGCACTCGGCATATTGACAAATTGAAAGACAAACAAACAAACAGATTTTCCATTTTGTAAATGTAGAGAAGGGATCATAACTGAACAATCTTTTGTTAGACTCCTAGTATAGTTCTTTCTTTTATTTATTTTTTTTCTTTGCTGAAAGTGGTGACACAACTTAAGTAATTCATTTGCAGTTTTTGGGTCCACTCAACTGATCAAATTAGCAAATGTCGTTCTTACATCTGTCGTTAGCCGTCTGTTGTTAATTAATTCTGTTGAGTTTTAAAGGACCAAGTGTGGTCAAGTTTTGTAAAATTATTAGTCACGTACCTACGTATCCATACATATGTATGTATATTCGAAAATGGGGCCTACATTTTGATTTGCATGGATATTTTTGAATTTTCATTCCATCGATGTCCAAAATAGAAAATATTTGGCAATATGTATGGGCCCATTTTTATATCGGAAATTATATCTAAATCACGTCGTACCCGTTATCCAATTTCATTTGTTTGTGTTTTTCCAGTAGATCATAATAATCTGACGAATATAAGTGGTAACCCTCGCTCTGCTCGAGCGCATGGGAAAAAGCTCGAAAGTTTATGATGTCAGCAGTGACGTCAGGTGAGCAAGGCGCGCGTACTAAAAAACCCAGTTCCTCTGCAAGCCCTCGCGGTGGGTAAGGTACTCCAGCACGGCTGACTTGACTTGTCGGCCAGTCTGTGCCAATCTACCGTCTTGAGCGCGAGTGGCCAGGTAGTGCTTCACCTTGCCTCGACGAGCTTTAAACAGCCAAAAAGGAAAATTCGTTGCCGGGATTTATACAAATCTAAAGTGAGGGTGCTATTGGATATTGTGGGTGGTACATAAATTTCCGCGTTTTAACGAGAGGTGGACATTTACCTCTTGTATACAAAAACCTCCGCAAATCCTTTTGTTTTCCACGGCCGCTTCGGCTGCAACCAGAGCTATAAATATTTCTGAGCTTCCGAGCCCTACACAATCAGAAGTCCTTTATCCCTCTTGCAGCCCATTTCCGCGCGCCCCACATTTTCCCCCTTTGCATTCTGTTCTACTGTGAAGGGTTCCCGAATGGAAATTCATTTTCCGTCCCCCAACAGGACGGAGGCCGCACCGTGCGACTGAGGAGCGCTACTTCACGTTTTCGAAGACTCTGAGCATGAAATCGGATCGATAGAAAGTTCTAAAAAAGTGTGGGTGAGAGGGGGCGAGAAGAGCCCAGGGACGGGGCCTTTGCAAATGTCAGATGAAGTGCTGGTTCCAGTGGAAAAGTGTTTTCCATATTGGTCTGGTCGTGTGTTTATATTTTCCCTCTCGGCCGTGGTGATGTGTCGCGAAAATAATCGCATAACGCCTGAATACGTTGAGAATGTGAATTACTTGTGAAATGTTTTCCCCGGTAGAGTTTAGTGGCTTTGCGACTTTCCCTGATAGTGCGTAACATGCTGGTGCACCAAAACATGTCATCGCCTCAGGATGGTTCCAACAATGCTGTTGACGCAGCCAGAGACTCGACATACTGCCCCCAGGAGCCCCAACCCGTGCCCAGGGCTGCACCCCGGAATCCACCTACCCCAAAACCTCGTTCAGGTAAATAACTTCTCGCACCTCAATGATAGTTCTAGTGCAAGATACGGTCATGATGCCATATGCAGGTATACAGGGCGATATATCGTTTCACCGTGCTGCTGCTGACTCACCTTTCGCCTTTCCAGACTGACTTAATGAGTCGCTTGACCCCTTTTTTATGAGGTCACCCTGTGGTGCAACTGTACAAACAGTAGAGTACCGAAAAGGGACCCAGCGAGGTTCGTTTCACACGCGAAAAGGAGTAGCTATCTCTGCCATGTGGAACAAAAGAAAAATCGATTAGGGCGACAATTAGTGCAGGAGAACCAGAACAGCCACTACACAGCGCCCGTCCTACTTAGCGGGGGCGTGAATTTTCATCTTAAGGTCATATACGAATGCATGCCCATCTGGCCGCCCAAAAAGATGACGATAAGCAGCTCCATCCGTTTCAAAGCACAACGAAAATGGAAAATCACTTTCCCGCTGCCTGTGAAGGCTCGTTAAGTCGTCGCACACGTTCCGTCAGCATTACTATTTCCATTTGTGTGGCCCTCCCAAGGGCTCTACGGATGAGGACCCAAGGCTCACTTTACTGAGGTTTTGGAAACGTCGCCAGGTCTATTATTTTTGGAGTTTTCTCAAAGGAATGGAAAATTGCAATTAAAGGAACTTGCGATGGTAGGACTCTTTACGTGCCTTAAATCCTTGCAACAGACAGCTCTGAGGAGGTTCTTCGGCGTCTTACTTTTATAGAGTGCTTGCCGTACACTCAAGGCAGCGAAGCGACCATCAAAACGCAATTGAAACTCACCAAGCAAAGCAAACTTAATTTGATTATAGAACTTTGGGGGTGGGGATGAGCGTTACAGTCAGGGTCGTCTGAAGGATTCAATTGCGCGTTTTTAATAAACACAGCATCCGGTTCAGATTTGTATGGCTGCTCACGCACAACCTTGGCTTCAAGGATTTGTGGGGATTGAAAGTGTCCATCTCCATGGTCTATGGTCCATGCACACGTATGGCTGCGTGTAACTGCGGGTGATTTCCTTACAATTTCAAAAGAGCATTACAATTGCAGGAACTTGGAAGGAAATGATTTTTTTTTATCGGGGCTGCTTGAGCACTCAATTACTTATGTGAATATGTACGTAAAAGGACTTATCGCTGGATCTGCGTCGGGATTAATTGAGGTCTTTAAATATGCAGGGATTCCTGCAGTGGTTTTCATCAACGGTCTGGCTCAACGAGTGGAAAGTAGGGCATTTCATATATGGGTCTGGATAAGAAACCAACACCACCTAAGTTGTAGCTAAGGGATTGTTCTAGTCTAGCATATGTAGATAGAATATTTTCACCCGACTACAGAAGTCCGTTTGTTCCCATGTAACTCCAGAATGGCTGGTCATATTTTGACAAATGAGGTGTCAAAAGATTCAGTTCAATCAGATATCGTGACTTATTAAAAAAATAAAAACCGACTTCAAAAATATAAACTACAGCACTAAAAAATTTAAAATGTTTGTTTTTAGAGTCAGTGCCAGGCCGTACGATAAACGTCGGAATAACGGCATTTTGGGCCTTACATGCCGATCCCTATCCATTCATTGGTTTACCAAACCATCAATCTCTTCCTTGGTGATGCTTCACTGGCTTGCTATACTTGACAGGTTTTAAACATCACGTGGTGTAGTCTTACGAATCCAGTTTGGTTATGGTTATGTCTGATATTTTGTTCATCTCTAGCCGAATTTCGTCTAGAATGGAAAGATGTCTCGCCAGGTCTCCCGATTTAAAGAATTTAATTCTTTGCAGCCTGTGTACTTCTAGGAGAGTCTTCTTCTTAACCTGAATGTGCAACGGTGTGAGGTTCTGGTGAAAAAGAATTTTACGGCTGCATGGGGCAAGTACTCATTGCGCCAGTGATTCCCAAGCAGACTAGTCTCTGTACTTTTTGTAGTTCGACATCTACCTTTTTCTGTTGGATTTTTGGCCAGCATACCAAAGCTTCAAAACATCATTTTTGGTTTCAGTCCCCAAATTTTGCTTGCAAAACTGCGACAGGTATACAGCGAGGTTATGGCTCTTTTAGTCACTTTGGACAAATGTGAATTTACTGTCTAGAGTTACCGCCAGGTATTTTACTTCACTTAAAAAGCTGATTTCTGTACTATCAAGTATTGGAGCTGTAAGGTTTAGCTGTCTTCTTTTGGTGAACCATATCAGAACTTTGCATTGATGCTAAGGCGGCGTTTTAGGGGCCACCTACGAATAAGAGACAGAGCGTGTGAACGTCGCACGAAATCACATGAGTTGAAGCAAGGAGTGGCACGAGGTCCATCTTTCTGATGAGAAGAAGTTCGATTTGAACGCTCCAGAACTGTGGCAGTGGAATGTTATAATCTGCGCTGGATTCACGGTCAATGGCAAAACTGAAGTGCCATGGGTTCGAACAGAAATTATCTGAGAAGAATATATAGGGCTTGTATACGTAGAAGAAGTTATGGTAGAAAAAGCCGAAGATTTTTGTGGTCTAGACTCATTTTGTAGCAATCCACATTTCAAAGAAATTAAGGGATTGGTTTAATGAGCAGACAACGTAGGCTGGTTATGGTCTAAGTATGGTGGGATTTTAAAGCTTTCGTGTTTCTCGAGCTCCTACCAAGGAATCAAACACTAAATTCGAATGTGTACTGCCGGCAATTGGACTGTTTGAACGAATATATTGTCCAGAAAATCCCAGAGCTCGTTAATCGCAAAGAAGTTGTGTTTCATCATGACAACATGAGACCACACATAAGTTTGATCACCCGCACAAATTATTGTTGCTTGAATGGAATGTTTCGGCCCACATTGCAATTGTCCCGATCTCTTGAAAATTGCTTGCGTGGTATTATTTACATTAAATTTAGATGAGACTGTAAATCAGCACCTTATTCAGTTTTCCGCCGATAAAGAAAGGTCCTTCAATGAACGAGGAATTATAAAGCTCATTGAGATATGACGAAATGTTATTGAACAAAATGGGAGATTTTTGTTCTTTATAATAATACATGACCTTTCAAAATACACAGATAAATACGTCATCTTCTGATTAAAATTCTCAAGAAGAAATATGAATTATAACAAAAAGAGATACGCAGAAACCATACAAAATAATTGGAAATGTATAAGAACGTTGGCGCGTGCATGGCTTTTTTTTTATCAGTATCCATAATTCATTTCTTTCGATTTGAGAACCACCACGCCTTAGGCATGAAATTTCATCAATAATTCAAACTCCATTTGCTACGGCGAAATATGTCAAAAGTTATGAAGCCACGATAGACAAAGGAGCAGACAGATTCTGTTTACGCCTTCTGAACTAGAAGACTCTATAAATGTAGAAAAAGCAAAATTAATGCATAAACAATTTCATAAAAATTTAAGCATAGGAAAAAGTGCGGAAATTGTACCTACTTCTTCCCTAAAAAAATTAATTTCCCTAAAATACCAACTTGAATGCTTACCTGTCGCAGCTTAAAGCTCGAGGGTGTTGTTAAATTAATGAAAACTGAGGGTAACTTCTAAATTACCTTGGAAGGTCAGATCTGAGAAGTCTGAACGCACGGGTCCTTCATTTGAGAAGAGCCTCCATCGAGGAATTTATTAAAAAAACGGCCCCTTCGAGCAGTTTGCCATAAAGAGCCCCTGCCCCAGTCCTTATATCTTAATTTGCCCAGGAATATTCGTGAAATATGATTCAGTTGTAAACAAGGTGGGACTGATATCGCTGGAGAGGGATAAAAATGCAAATTTTTGCCCGCCTGCTTCAAAACGCTGTGCTGTCCCGATATATGTTATCACCCTCTTTGCATACAAATAGGTTGCTTTTACAGACAGTTTGTGGGACGAGCATATATGTATGTCTGTCGGCTCCTATCGGGCGACTCTTGACTGGTGGATAAATACTTGAGACGCGTTTTGTGTCAAGAACATTTGGATAAGCAATCTGGAGTTTTGGTTGTTTGTCTAAACTTACCTGGGCATGCTGGAAATTTTACTGCCCTTGTCTTATTTATGTTCTCCTTGTTCGTTTGATACATTTTGGCAGTACCGAAACCCAAAACGAATGTCGGTAGTCGAAGGTTTCCATTTGTCCGTCATTCTGTTTATGTGTTTTGGCGGTATCACAATGATTACGTGTTTTATTTTTAATGGTGAACAAAGTTTGAGCGCATAATGTCCTTCCATTAGCACACGTTCAAACATTGTAATACTGCCTGAGATATAAAGCCATCATATGAATTGCTTTTTATCAAGCCGCGAGGATGCTTTTCACGACCTTTATACCACGTAAATGGAATACTCAATTACTGTCATCAATGTTAATTAAAGTGATAAATTTAAACGTGCGCCGAGGTGTTGCTAATGAATCAATACGAAAGTATGTGGGATCAGCATAACCAGAGAATAGGCATTGTTATTAATTGCCCTTCAACCCACACACGAAATATCCCTTTATGGAATTTCAATTACAAGTACATCAGTTGAAGTTTCAAGTTCATATTTATCTCCAAAAGTAAAGACTCGCATAACCATGCCCCGCGGGGAGTGGGATATTCTGGAAACATTTTCAAAAATAAATCTTTTATGGAATGGATATTCATTGGTGGCTAAAACATCCGGTTGCTGGTTCAAATAGCATCTGCAGGCGGGAGCCGATATGGAGTTTCGTTTCATGGATATCATAATTCCGGGCTATTAAGGTAATGGTGTTCGTTGTGGATGCTAGGGAGCTTTAATATTCCCCTGCTGATGTATGAGGGACTTGAAAACAGCTACCAGTTTGACATGATATATGTGAAAAAAATTTGAGTCATAATTTTTATTTAGTGGATCATAAAGTTCGGTCAGAATTTTTTCAATGTCTAGCTTCCAAGAAATATGATTGAAGGCAAATTCTAAAAGTGCATCGATGTGGGCTCGAGCCAGGGCCGCTTGGATTAATTATTAATCAGATGCAAAAGCATAACATATATAACTAACTACTTAACGTTATTAAAACAAATTGTTGAAGTAAATCTTCTATAGCAAGGGTAAATGCGTTTGAGGTCACGAAATCTGAAATACGTTAAAACAACATGAAATATGAAAAACGCGAAAGTCGAACGGCAATTCTTACAACATTTGAAATATGTGGGTTTTCGGGGTTGCTGGTGCTAAGCCCAATTGTACAACTTCAAGATAGTGATTAAAAAATACATACTTAAATTTTCAAGAAGTTTTTCACATGGTACGCTATATATGGCCAGCTTGGTGTGTGACGTGTATGGGAAAAAAAATTTGACCTGAGGGTGTGATGAGATTCTATCACACCGTGTGACATATCGGGCTGTGATCAGTTAGAAGTTACCGTGTGTGGGGTTGGGCTCAGTTCAGTCCTTACCAACAATCCTTACAACAATCCTTGGCCTTGACTGGACTATGAGTCTGATGGTCGAGAAAAAGGGGCTTACCGAACATTTTGGGTAAGGTGCGATTTTTCTTGTGATTTATTGGGGCATGGTGGGGGGCATGGGGACATAATACAAAAAAATCACATTTCACTTTAAAAATTGCCTCGCGGGTTTCTTCTACAATTCCCTAGGCTTGTGGTGATATAAAAGTTGAGAACTTCAAGTCTTGCATCAATCTTCCCATGGTTAAGTAACATAGAGCTGCCGTCACCCTTTCGTGAGGCGTTATGGTACTTGCATATACATATATACATATTTGCATCTTGTTTGTTTACTAATGGTAAAACTAATGAGAGCAACTACAAGTAAGTCTCTTCATTCATCCGCAAATAGTTATGCTAGTATTTTGGGTGGAGCCTTAAATATGTTAATTTTCATATTTCGCTCGTTTAAAGAAGAATCTATCGCTCTTGTTGTTTCCGATTTCTTTGGACCAACACATAGGCCACAGCACCACACAAAAACAATTTTTCTTCCGTTGACAGCACACAAACTGGAGGCATGAAATTCGTACTAAATGCACCTCGTATCTGAGGATGTGATGTGACCCTCAAATCTGCAACGCTCCATCACACCAAACTGAGCGTGTATTGCCTGCTATTAGAGTCAAATACTAAACTTCTTCAGATTTTCATGATAGTTGGTACATAGAGTTCTGTATATTGGCTCTAATTTAGTGGACGCAAAATAATAAATTTTTTAGAATTACATAAAAGTAGTACATGGGGTTTTGGAGTCGCTGATTTCAAATAAGGTACGCAATATAAAAGAAATCATAATTGTGAATCTAATAAAGCGGAACAAAAGTTATAAAATTGTTAAGATAAATTTCTATTTATCACTGTATCGTAAAAAAAAGTTTCGTAATTCTACGAATTACCACACCTTTTCGGTATGTACTCTTGAATTTTTCCGACTTGGTTCCCAGTAACCAATGAATATTAGCAAAAACGGTCCAAACGTTAAATAATTTTCTACTTGATTTCACCCTGTGAAAGCTTATTGAAAACCCCGTTTGCATCTCGTGCCTTTTCCCTGTTTAACATAAGAGACAGTCGACACCATGCAAAAGTAGTTGACCCTTTCAGTTTAAGTACAGCTCAACTTCCGTTGGCGTCAATTTCAATCTGTGTCCAGCACTAAGTGCTCCAACTACCTTTTAGGACAGAATCATTAAGAAATCTAACGGCGCCACATAATTTACTCTGAACTCTATGACATACAGCTACCGTAACTTCTTGCCCATTACCTCGTATACTAGATGAGGCTCAAAGTTAAACGACCGGCGAATGTCCACTGTCCAGTAATAACGCTTGAGAGGTAGCCCGTGTGCACGCTACGATGCGGTCAACTAGCGATCAAGTGGACACTGCGGTTGCGTTTGTCATTCTTTCAGACGCTGTGAAAACATAGCGCACTTACGCAACAGTACGTGAGAAAAGATCACCAGTTGGCCACTAAAGCAGTAAATTAAGCAAAAAATATAAAAAAAAAATCTGTGCAATCAAGCGTGAAAGTCATTTCCTTGAAATAGTACCAACGAATCACACACTGCCACCATCCGGGCTGGTGATTAAAGCTATTTGGATTGTTGATGGAGTTGGTGCTAGTAAAAGTGAGAAGCGATTAATTAGCATCTCAAAGATTCTGACGATTATCTCTCTGGAATTTCCTTTTCTCGCTGTTCGTAACAATGAGAAAAAATTACATCGGATAATACAGGCTGTGAGGAATGAAGCGACTTATCAAAATATCTTTGAATTAACAACTACCGTTATTTGCTTGTCTTTCAACTGTTTGATATAGGTACAAATTAAAAGTGTGAGAAAAGTAGTTAGTTCCCAAAATGATTTCTCGCTTCGTTTGTCACATTTGCTTACAATCCATTTCCTGATTGTGTTTTGTTTTCGTCAGTTTAATTAGAAAAAATAGCCGAATTGGACGAATTTAAATGAAAACGAGCAAGAATGTGTAATTGTGTACATTTAAAAATCTTAAAGGTTGGCTCAGTCCATTCTCAAGGTGCATCTTTTGTGATCATCTCTTTTACTACTTTTCAAAATCGATAACAAAGAATGAGATTGTAAAGGGTGGGCCCCTTGTTAGTTTCTTTTTGTAGTGTCTTAACTTTTCGAAAGCGTTTGATTCCGTGAATTCGGTTCTATTGTGTAAAGAGCTGTTGTTGTTGTTTTGTTGGGTATGTCTAGTATAAATTAATTTATGACTATTTGTCTTGTCGTCGTCAAGTTGTATTTTCTATTAATTTATTGGCTAATGTCGGTGACGTTCTCAGCGGTGTTCCGCAAAGTTCATTATTAGGACCATTGTTGTCTTCTCCATTTGTAAATGATCTAACATTGTGTCTTAAGTTCTGTAAAGTTCATATGTATGCGAATGATGTGCAATGATTTCGTCCCATCTAACTGTAGTTAACGATTTAGTAAATAACATCAACAATAACCTCGATACAATAAACGAATGGGGAATATTAAATAAATTTACCATAACAAACGCTAAGAAATCGCAATGCTTGCTGGTTTCCAAACTAATGATTGGGTGCATGTGTATTAGATACACAATCTGCAAGTACTTATTCAAGATTTTATTTTGTGGGGTCTCGCTGTCATTTTAGGCTTGGTTGACATCAGGGTTGTCAAGTCATTATTTTTCTAGGGAGGGGCATATGCGCAAAAAAATTGCTTATACAAATACATGCTATATTCTTTTACATTAATAATTTATTGACAGGGCATTATTACAAATCTTATGTTGTTGCTGGTTTTCATTTGCGATAATTAATATTTTAATTTTTTTTTTTATGTTCCCCACCTTAATTGCAACATTTATTCGCCTGCACTGAACAAATACTTAAGTTAAGTTTAAACTCTCCATATTCGTGTTTTCCTCGTAGCGTTTTGCAAATTCTAATCCCTAATCTAATCCCCAAAAAAAATTAAACCAGAAAACCATTTTCCTGAATTTGCTGACAAATTGGTTTTCTATGGATCTTCCCCCCCCCCCCCCCCCCCCCCCACTCAAAAGAGAAGCAGGGGCTCTTAATTTCTACAGCATTAGAAATATTAATCTTTTATTTCGAACAATTTTGTCAATGGATGCATATTTTCCCAGTTTTACCTGTAAAACTTTTCGTGAAGCATCCCATGTAGTAAACGTATAAGTGCATATTTTAAATTGTCTCTTCTTCATATCACGAAAGTGGTTGATCATACGTGAAAAATATATATAACATTTTTTGTAGAGAATTTTGATATCTACAAGTTTCATTATAATATCATACTAAGCTAGACTAACAGGAAGCAAGACATTCGCGAAACACCAATTATTATGTTGCAAAACCCCAAATAAATTGCGACATCGGCGCGCCGCACCTTTCTTACAACGACGAAATAAAGCTGTCTATAAAAAAGTCACTTTTATTTATTATTCGGCAGATCGCGCCCAAAATGCTGAACTATTATATTAACATTATCTTCACAACAAAGCTATGAATCTTCAGTGCCCGAATAATTTCACAATTTTTGATAAGATAAAAATCAGATATAAAAAATACGCCAACTTTTGGATAAGATAACTACAGATTAAAGTTGGAAATATTCAAGCTACAGGAAGTCCATTTTACACAAAGACCTAAAAACAGTAAAAACAAATTTGTAAATGTGGTTGCGAATTTAATCAATTGGAATTGACGTATGAAAGACGTAATGCGGGGGAAATGTTAATCTTGACATACATTTCGAGGTCCTGTTTAATCTACGGGAATAAGAGTGGCTTCTACCCGACAGACTTAATCAGCTTAACTTTCCCAACGATAAACCGCCCTTCCCTTTAACAGTATTAGAGAACACGAAAAAATTTGTAAACAAGGCGAACATTTGTTTTTTACAAATCCATCGTATACACGAACAGCACACAGTTCACTGCAACCTGAGGCCTTACGTAATCACCTGTCTCTGGGAATTGGCCGAAGGCAGTAAGTCAGTCCTTAATCGTCCTAAGTCGAATGTTTGTCTTTTCCGTTGGCACATCCGTCGCAAACTTGTTGTGCCTGTTTTCGCAACATTTCGACTGGGTAAATGAAGTGAGTTGGCAAAGAGCGGCTGAAACCGTCCCACACTAATTTCCGCATTAAACGTGCCTTAAGTGCGCTATTGACTGCTCGAGCATCCATCACGTCGCGACGAACGTTCACTTTCATTCTGCGCGAGCCTGTCAAGAATGTACTGTCGCTCACAGCGAGGCAACTTGATTCCGCGGCTTTACGTACTCGTACCAAAGCCGGTTAAAAAACCCCGAACAGATGACTCGTGCAGAATCAGTACCAGTACCACGCTCGGACCACACATAAAGCGCGGAGCACCCAGTTTGGCTAAACAATGCAGAACTGCTCCGGTATGCAAATTATGTCCCAGTCACGACAGGAGGACTTTCACGAAATTGGAATTCCTCACCCCAACCGGCTCAACCTTTTAGGAGTTGTCCTGCCACCGAAGTCGCTCGGTCGTCTTAAGTTAATGCCGCGGTCACATTTTTAATCACACATGACGCAAATAGCCCCAACGTCGCTGATTAATGGCTTTCTATCTTTGCAGTGCTTCCAACATCATCCCAGGTCGAGACCATCAAGAAGGAGGAGAGCTCGCACAGCCAGCCGTCTCCTAGAACCAAACAGCGGCTGATTAAAGTCGATTTCTCACTTCTTCAGGTAAGTCATTTGCGCAACTCAATCGCGACCTCTCGTCTTGCGTAAGTTGGCGGCGGCGAGCGACCTTAATTTGAATTGAATGCATCGCTCGCGTACTCCGATTTGCGATTGACTGCTCATTTTTAACGTTACCATTCTTCCATGCCTGCTACTGGAAGACGACCGCCTGCGGGTGCAGCGGCCGACTTCGAGGAGCAGAAAAAAGTGAAAGGGAATAATTTCGTGACGCTCAATGATAATGACATGTCACTCCGGCTGAGACTTCGGCAGGGACCGCGGAAAATTCCCATGCAGCGGGCAAATACAATGGGCACTTGCACGGTCTATTATCCCGCCGAGATCTAGTCCACACCATCCTAATAAGGGCGCTAAACATTTAATTCACCTCCATCGGGTTGCTTTCTCGTGATCTAAGCCGCTTATTATTATTACGGCGGATGAGCGGCGTGATTGCACAAAAATTGTCTGGTTGCCGCGTAATGCTGCGATTGTGTGTTGATTGGAGGCTTGAAGGGAACTTTATTGCTGCGAAAAAAGACGTAAAATAATTGAAAAGCGAATTTGGTGAGTTTCGTACAACCACAGAGTAGTTTGAAGGAAGTTGCAGAAACAGGCCAGAGACTCGGGCTTTCTATCAATTATGAAATTGATCATTACAAACATATGTGACCCATAAAATGTTTGTTTGTTATTTCCATCCCACCTCCACACTTAAATATCTCGAGCTTGTTGCAATAGATGAAGGCTTAGTCAGTATAGCCACTACTAAGCGTACGTCGTTATCATTAGAAGTATTGCATCCATTCTTACCCAAAGAAATCATACAAAACTACATACGAAGACATAATTTTTTGAGCAGAGTCACAGTCAGGTTAAAAGCTAGTAGGTATATACTCGTATTTGTTGGACGCTCAGTATAACGTGAGTCATCAAGACGAATCCGACAACACCTTATTTATCAAAATCAGCTAACATATTTGGGTGGTATAGCGTCACAAACATACAAACACCATATTACAATTTGACTAAAATTTACCCTCCAGAGAAGCGTAAGTCATTGCAGTATACTTGACATATAGTAGCGGGTATGACTTTTGTATCTACTGTAAGGGTTGAAGTCTCACGACAATGCTTAAGGTCATGCTTCTTAAAAGAAGTAAACGTAGTGGTTGCGGATAATAAGCTTGTTGAAGTGCGAAGGCTTCAAGCTGAATTACTGTTGCACTGGTGCCCCACATGCCCCATAACAAACATTTTTGAACTACGACAAAATACATGCTTTTTCCATTTTGACTATATGCAAGTGTGTAGCTTTATCAGTATTCCAAATTTCATGTTGAGTTTTATATTTTGTACTCAATTGAGCCAGTATATTCGGGTTAGTTTTTATGTTTGGAGTTATAAGAAGTGGTCAAATGCAGGTTTGAATTTATATTAAAACATTCAAATAATTGCATTCCATACATCTGATCAATATCTTTATAAACAAAACCGGCCAAGTGCGAGTCATAATCGCGTATCGAGGGTTCCGTACAATATTACAAATAATTTGATTCATACAATAGTCTCTCTATATATGCAAATTTAATAATCATAGTTTACAAGTTAAGGGTGACACCACTCTAGGATTTTGGGAAAAAGGTTTTTTTGGCTTAAACAATACTTTAGGGTCATAAGAGCAATATCCAGTTGGTCCTATAGAGAAAAAAAATATTTGAAAGGATCAATTCTCGATTTTGCTATAAAATTTTTTTTTACTTCAATCTGTATTAAGGAGTTATACTCAGTTGCGAGGCTCAAAAAAGACGTCTTTTTATCAATTTTTTATAGAAACAGTTTTTATTTATCAATTACAAGTGATGGTACTTCAAATAGAGCCTGCTTTTAAGAATACAATAGCGCGTCGATCATGTAAAAATATTAATGTGCACCGCTCCTGTAGATGATGTCCCGAAGGACCTCTAAAAAAAGGCACTTGGCGGTGATCTCGATTTCTCAGAAATGGCTCAACCGATCGGTCTCAAATTTTTACAATATCTTCTTATATATATTCCTCAGGTATTGAACGAAGCAATGATAAATAATTTTGAATTTTGACAAAATGGCGTCTATTTGAAACAAATTTTTCGTTTTTGACTGAAATTTTCGCTCCAAATTGTTAAAAAAATAGTAATAAATTTTTGAAATCTTATTGCTTCGTTGAGGAGTTGATTTGAGAAAAACGCGTTTAAAGTTTCAGAACTAGTTTACACATATGTAGGTAAAATTACACAAAGTGGCCTTACAAATTCAGGTATATCTCCGTAAATATTTATCGGATTGGCTTCAAATTCAGAGAATCATAGAATCATTATCAGAGAATATACTTAAATATATGTACATTCCGAAAATGCAAAAAAAATCGATTTTTTGCAAATTCTAACTGCGTATAACCCCTTAAATAAACCCTCTGACAAGAAATCCTATTCCTTTTTCCATACTCCCAAAATAAATCGTCAGTCGCTTTTGTGGTGCTTAAGCAGTTAAGGAGGGATAAAAAATTAACAGATTTATTTATTTTCTTCGGAAACCACAAATGCTCTGGAACCTCGTTTTATTTTTTTGTGATATATATCAAAATTTCTAGTTGTACGAATTATTTTAGATTTTTGGCTTGTTAATTGTTCGGCGATAGAGGGGGGCCATTACAGCCAAGCCCTTTCAAATGATACCCCACACGGTATATAAAAATATTTCCAATTCTCATTTCACTCCCTTTTTTATTTTAACATACACTTCTACAACTGTGTCAATTTTAAGTCGATAGCAATAGTGGTTACTGATAAAAACGGCCATGACATACAGACAGACAGGCACCAAAGTCGCACCATAAGGGTACTTTGACCTTTTAGGTTCGCGAACTCAAAAAACCAGCGCTTTAACATTTTATAAAATCCATCCTTACCCGACATTGCCCGGACCTATTATAAATTCTTTAAAAATAAACTCGACGGGCTGCACCCACAACAAACAAACATATCAAAAGCAAATCATTGGCGTAAGCGTTCTTATATTTTTATATTTATTTTTATCAGAAAAAAAGCCCGCCATTCCGACAGCTCGTAATACCCGCTTTCATGAGTTTTTGCTACACAGTGTAGTAGCGAACCTAAGATCCCACGTGTTTACGTCCAACGTAATCCCGGTAAATTTCCATGTCATCGTCACCTATTTTATTTTTTTAAGCTGGGAAAATATCCAGCCGACACTTTTAATTGAAATTTAATAAAGTACATACCTATAATTTACAGCAGTCTAACATCTTGATGGAAATACTGCTGGTTAAATATTGGAGGGGGGCTTAAATGTACAAAGCGAGCAAACAACAGGTGCATAAGAAATTTCTACGAATTTTTACTTAAGCAGTATATTCGAATTTTTCCGATCTTATATGACTTCGACAATTAATACGTTTTCTGAAATTGCGGAGGAAAGCGGAAAATTCTGAACAAATTACGAGGGTGAATCAAATACGTATGTATGCTTTGTAGTAAATATAGATCAAAACGCGCTTTATAAGTGTACTAGGTAGGGCTATGTGGAGGCTTAACCCCCACTGCCGCGTCTTTAGTCAGTATGTCAGAGAAAGAGGTGCCATCGTTAAAAACTAGTCTTAGTTTTAAAATACATACATCTCTCTAAACTAATTGCGTGACTGCTGGAATAATACGAGTATTCATATTTATTTCAGTACATCATTAGCAGTGCCATGGATTTCTTTTATGGCACTACTTAATCAAGAATGCTCAGAAAACTGTTACTGTCTTGTACAAAATTGTTAAATGGAAAAATATTGTAAAATTCATAGTGAAGAAGATAAAGGAGTTACTACGTGTTACGTGAAAAAAAAAGAGTAATAGTAATCAAATTAGTCGAAATCAAAAAGTAAGGTAAATTATCTTAATTACTATTTTTATAAAATATTTTTAACTGATTTTTAATCTTCGGTTGTTTGTTAAATCTCTTCCGTGTAACACAAAACTGATACTAGGTCAAATTGACCCAATAAAATTGTGGAACAGTTAGTATTTGGAAACTAACAGCACCTAACAGTGTTCGTCGATTGCGAAGGTAGCTAAGATGATAATGTAATATTATACTATTCAGAACGTATACACAAGTAAATGCAATAGTCAGCTTTTTTTGTGAATGTTCATAATTTATGGTCGATACGTGTAAGAACAACGTTTTGCGTCGTTTACCTTCTTGTAGATGGAAAACTATTATCCCTTTAACAAAATGTTTCGCTTTCAAAGTTCGATAAAATAGCGTCTATAACACAAAGTTGTTGAATACTCTATTAATTGGCACCGTAGCGCTTTTCTTTTTCATATCTCCACGAAAAAATCCAGCGTCGTCTATTCACATGACGGTTTTGGTTTTGAAAGATAACACAGCCGGGATATTTCGTGTGCAGAAATTTCAGAGACGCCCGAGCAGTGTGGCTCGTTGCTTCGTCCTGCTGTTAAGACCATGCGCTGCATGAAGCCATAAAAACTATTTTATCATGACTCGACATCTTTTACTGTTCGCCGTAATCGCTATTCCTTCGTAATTTTCGAAAAAGAACAGACTGATGATGGCTCCTTGCTCTCAATCATGTCTACTAATCTGAATATCATAGTTTCGAGAAAATTGCGATTAAAGTTTTAGAATGTAGAGCACATGGAGAGCGCATGGGAGCATCAAGCATCGCCTCACTAATTCAACTGTAACTTTAAACCTTTTATGAATATTCCAAAAAAAAACTAAAATCATATGTTCAGGTGACTTCATATCTACTTCTTCTTCATTTACAGGATGATGAATTGTGGAGTGTATCAGCATCAGGCTCCGCCTCGCTTACATCCAACCTTTCAAACCAGAGTAGCAGTTCAACGCAGATGCCATCGTATCCAACGTACAATAACGAGAACAATCCCAACAACATAAACACAGTGTTGCGTCGAACGAGTAAGTAGCCCAGCAATTCTTCCAACCGTTTGCTTTCCTCACATACAACGTCTCTGCTCAAACACACCCCCGCAAATATTGGGAAAGATAATGCTTCCAATTACCCCCGAAAAAAATAAAACGAATTCTTTTGGCATGCTTAAATATGGTGGTGGACTTGAAAATATCTTCCCGGCTTCTTGCCCGAATGCGACTGCAGGAGAACACTGGATCACACGGACACTGTCCTCAGAGAGACTCACAAAACGTCGACACACGTCCTCTTGCACGAAAACACAACCAAATGGACACAGAAATCAAACAAACACAATGCTAGCTTAATTTGAATTTGATTAGGTCTTCCTGCTCGTACACCCTGTCGCCCCAATAGTATTGAAGTGATTTTTTTGTATAATTGCAGAGGATACAATCACTCACGACGAGTACCACAGATTTTTCGACAACGCTCTCGAATGTAAATAAATGTCTTCTTAATTATTTATGAGCAATTGTAGCCGTCGTCTGTTTTTATTTATTCGTTTAATGTGAACAGTAGCGTTTAGTGGCTAAATTACGTAATTAATGAAAATGCGTCTAGCACATTAACCCTATGTTGCTGTTGCTTTCTTGTATTTATTTCACTTGAAATTTTTAAATTGCTTTTCCTTTTGTGTCAACTAAATGTGGAGGTAGTGCGCGAAATATTTACAAAAGGAAGAGTACACAATTAAATTTTTATGCGTTAGTAGATAAGGTGGTGGTTTGTTGTTGCTTTAATTATATTTGTGCTAAGTTAAGCTTGTTCATTTGCATAATTTGTAGTACTTTGTGTTTACGTAGTAAAAATACTCAGCAGGTCCTCTAAAAAATGTTTATTTTACGTTTCCTTCCCCTAAGTCCTTTCTTGACTCCATTTCTTTCTATATACAAATATAATAACAATTTTTGGCGTATTTGCTTAACGAATTTATTTGCTGAATTAAACACTAACCGTTTGCGAATTCAGCGCAATTATTCAAATTGAGTTCTACGGATATCCCTCGATGCAAATTTTCCCCAAGGGGCGAATAAGGTTAAACGCAAACATTTCAGAGATGTTTTCTGAAGAGAATTTGAATTTTGTTTGTCAAACCGAACAGGCCCCGGCATAAATCTGTATCGAAAAAACGCTAAGTTGAATTGAAAATTCAAAAAAAAAAGGTTCTAAGTCAAATGTACCCGAATAACTTACGAAATTACCTTAAAAGCTTTTTTTCAGGTAATGGAAGTAGCCCTCATAATAGCTTTGGATTAGTTTCATTTCCTTTGATATACACAAGACATCAGAAGAAAATTAAAGAAAACTATACACTGGTTTGCCTTAAGGGGTTGTACATTCTGGTTTAACGGAAGAATAAATAGGCAGTATTTCGGTATATCGACATGTTTTTAAAAGCGAAATTTTTTCTTTGGCCCGGTATGTAGAGTAAGTTCAAAATGGGAGCGTAACGAAAAAGTGAAACGCTCCTCCAAGCAAACCCGAGAACAAAATTTCATCAAGTTAGTACGTGGGGGTTTTTGGAGTCGCTGATTCTTAATATGGTGCCCAATTTTAAAAACGCAACATTGCGGACTCAAAATAATAAACTTGCTCAATTATTCGTGAAAGATGTTATGCGGCTTATTGCAAATATGGTGGCAGATGGTATAAATTCAAACTGGCGGACTTAATCGTCATTTCTCATTGTAAAAAAAGTGTTTCACTTCTACCAACACGCGTGATGACCACGACCCCGTTTTTTTTTTATTTAATAGGAAAGAAAAATAATTATCAACTATTTTTTCTTTATTATTACACCCATAAACAATTAAAACAATTGTTAAAATTTTGGTTTTCTTTTTTTGTCCAAAATTGTGGTCGTGTCGTCATCCTCTAGGGACTTTCTTTTCGGGGCGTGAGTAATAACTCAGCCGAGAGACGTCTGAGATTAAAAAATAAAAAAGATTATAATTCAAGAAGAGTACTGTCAACACGTCAACGCATAGCATTCGTGAAGATCCCCCGAGCAAACAAAAGCCATTTCACACACATATGGTTTCCGTTTACTTAAACAGTGCCGCCGATACCTATGGGCTGACTTGGTAGCTTTTATAAGACACGGTGACGGTGGTCCATGCATTTCTGTTTTCAGATGGTACTGGCATCTGCGTCCGAGAAGTATAGAAGAATATTTTAGATAGGCAAGAGATTCTGGAACGCATTCACATCTCTAGCTCCTAACTGCTGACTGATCATTTCTATCTTATAAACACTCTTCATGCAAATGCGATCACTCGTGGCAATAGGAAAACAACAAGTCTTAACAGGATATATATTTTAATCAGGACGGCTTTTTGCCTGGATACCTATCATACTTATATTACATAATAGAATATAAGTTTTCCTGTTATAGCATGCAAAAAGAGACAATGCCTTTTATACTCTTTTTTAAATTAATTCGGCGCAAGGTCAGACGAGTATAGTTGGTGTGACAGCAGATCCCATTAAAGTGCCATTAAGGGAACAATCAATTTATCGCGTGTTGGTTTTACGAAATCAGTTTCAATTGTGATGCTACAAGTACATACACGACTATTTTTGCTTCTGCAACCCAAAATTGGGAATTGCTTTGTCTCCAGACGTACTGCGAGCCAAAGATCTCAGTGGCCGTATCCTCGGCTTTAGCTCTAACAGCATAATAGTAATATAAATATATTTTTAGCGAAATACCTCTATAAACCCACTCGTTTCGTATTTCTCTATTTTTGAAGCCTGAACTGAACTGACTGAACGCCTTGGTCCCCAGTTCCATCTACCTTGCTTTCACCTAAAGTTTGAAATAAGTTCCACAAAGAAATTAAAAGTTTCAATAAAAATTGTTATTATTATTTTTCATAAATCAGAGAGATATAAAGACGGAATAAAAATTCCTACAAAGTGGTCCTCTTCGCTCTTTACCACATAATATATGGGCACGTACGTATGAGATAGAGACTTATCTCCCCGGAGGAGTTTAATCACTAAAATGTACTCCAGAATCCCTCAAAATCCCTCAATCCCCACAGCAATTAATAAAAGCAGTGTCTACACACCGCAATAGATTAACGGCAAAGCGAAGAAAGCAGCTTAACCCTCACTGAACTAATGATTTATTTATAGTAGTGATAACAGACTAAATTGCTTAAGTCTCATCCTCGCCCTGTCCTACTGTTCTTATTTGTTGTAGAAAGGTACAAGCACGCTTTGCTTATGTGTACTTTGGCCCAGCAAAAGTTTATGTTTGGTGGTGGTTCCTTTTCGCTCCTTCCGAACTGCTCCTACATGACTCCTCTATTCTAGCGTACGACTTAGCGACGCAATGTGAATCTCGGCGAGCATCGTTGCGTCGACACACAATAGTTGGATGTCAGAGCAACACAAGTGAGACCCACTCGGTTCCTCCCTCGAGGCCGGACTCACGGCAGTCAGATGTGAGCACAAGTAGGCCATTGAAGCACACGATTGCACAGCATCAGCAACAACAGCTACAACAGCAACAACAGCAACAACAGCAGCAACAGCATCAGCATCAACAACAGCATCAATGTGGCGAGCAACAGCATCCCACGTTGAACGGTGGAAGCAGCACTGACAGCAGCAATCTCCCATCCATGGAATCATGGACTAAGAATTCTCTTGATGAGAAGCAGTGGACGGAGAGGATAAGCGACAGATTGTCCCTAACTCTGGAGGAAATCGTGCACATACGGTCGGTTATGACAAAGGCGGAACTTGAAGGGCTTCCTGTTGGCATTAGGGTTAAGGAAGACGTTGAAAGGCGTAAAGTATGCTTTCTGTGTCTTCGAACTAGGTTTAGTATCTTCGGCCCGTGGGGCATCCAATGCAAGCTATGTCAGCGGACGGTCTGCTCTAAGTGCTATAGCAAAGTAAGTTACAATAAAAGTCTTTTAAGCTGTAAATCACCGTCCTGCCTCCTTCTCTAGATGAGAATACCAACAGAACACTTCAGAAATGTTCCTGTAGTTCTTCTTTCCCCATCACTCATGAGCAGTCCTGTGAGCTCGAGCACACCTTCACCTTCACACCATGCACACTTGTCGACAAGTTCTTCAAACACAGGACCGTCTTCAATGGTGGACGAATCATTCCCCAAATCTCTGATGGAACGTCTACTTCGGTCGGAGTCCAAGCGAAAGGTAAGTGTAAGCTTTGTTGATCTCTTCAAGTAAATTTAATTTTTGTTTCTCTTAAAGACTCGAAACACCGTGGGTAGTGCTCCCTCCTCCCCAAAACACCAAAGATCTACAACTACAACACCACATACCCAAATTGAGGCTTCCCAGCAGCATATAACAAAATCTCTTCTGGGGACATCGGATAATTCAAATAGTGTCTTCGGTCCAAGCAATGGGTACAATAAGGAGAATCACGGCACATCAATGGTGAATGGCACAGCAACGGCCTCTAACCGCAGTATTACCCTCATGTCTAGAAGCATGGAGGGCCCCAAGAGTCTTCCGGTTCAGAGTCCTGCGCGGCCACATTCCAATAGCAGCACACTTGACAGAAAGTAAGTAAACATCTTTAGATTTATGTAAGGGCGTCATACAAGCTTATAGGAGACTAAGTGGGGCCACCATGCATAGTCGAGGTTTATTAATGAAATTCAACTATTTTTCCACAGAAACAGATTTGCCCGCGCTTTCACTCTGTCCTCGTCAGCCCACCTGCCGGACCAGAAGGAGAATCTGCGCGGTGAAATGATGGCCGTTTGCAACGACTGTCGAAGTCTTGTCCTTGAGATAATTCGATCCTCCCGCCAGACAAGATCAACAGCCAGAAACAGAGCGCTCAAGAATCTTACCCTGGACCTGTCGCCGGTTTACAAGCGATGCTAGATGTCTCTCGTGCTGCGTTTTATCGTCCCCACCCCCCCCCAAATACTATCGATATTATTACTATTCTGATGTAATGCGCGCGCATGTTATTTTCTGTTTAAGTTATTTTAACCAATGAGGCATGCTGCTCCTGTCTGGATTGTATTAATCATGGAAAAGGGAAAGAAAGGGCAAATTCCAATATTCTCACCACATTTTCGCGGATGATATCAAGCTCCTATGAAATAGGCGGCCGCTAATATTACATCCAATCACACACTCACCTGCAAACAAATGGAAGAAGGCGTTGCAAGGACTATTATTTTCCATTTCTTATTTTGGATCCTTTAATTTCTACTCACGCAGTGTTGCTAGTTGTTTCCTTATTGTTTTTGTAAGACCTAAATTTACTCATATTTAAGTGATCATTAAAAGCTATTAAAAAATCAAAACCTCTCCGCCTTTCATTTCAGTTTGTGTTCATCTCCTTCAGACTTTTTCGTTTTTGCCCTGTTTTTTTTTCAAAAGTTGGACCATTGGGAACGTTTGCTAATTTCTGGTATTTTTTTATTTGTTTTTTTACTTTTTATAGCTCACTTTGATATTATATCTTTTCGCATGATTTTCTATAATTTCTACATCATCGACATCTAATCTGCGGAGCCTTTGCGCCATTCGAGTATCAATTTTTATTACGTGCATTAAAACATTATTTTTATTTTCAAAACTTACACTGAGGAACTCGAAAGGAAAACGCTTTTCTAGGCTGAAACTGAACTGAGAGTTCCATAAAAGGAAATCAGCATACAAAAACGGGACCCTGCGGAAGTATTTTAAGTTAATAAATCGACGAAGAATAAACTAAAATAGTATTGGGCGGGCATTCGTACTCGCAAAAACGTGAATTTACGTCGGCGGCAACCAGGAATAGAGTTGTAAAAGATTTATGAGTTTCCGGATTTTCTGCCACACTTCTACCGAAGGAGCAGCTCCTTCGCCTACAGGTATGGCGCTTGTATCATCAGATCTTCATCCAGTGCAATGCGATTGCCATCCTCTGTGGCACGATGTACATTTCATAGGCTTTAGCGGCTCCATATAAAATTCTTTAATTTCGTTAATTCTAGTTTGAGGCTTAAAAGACTAATCTTTCAAATTATATAAATTGTTTGCTTTATATAAATTTTAATCTGATATAAATAATTTGAATATTCAAACATGTTCGACGATAATCCCGAAATCCGTGACTTTCTTATTCCCCAGACAAGGACTGTTTTTCGCAAACAGTCCCCGGAAAATGGGGTCATACGTGTTCATAATTTGGGTAACTTGTAATTGTCTCCCGGAAATTACTGTCTAAGGTGAAATCTCAAATCCTTGATTCACGAAACATATCTGGAAAAGGTGCCAGAACTGTTAAGGGCAACAACTAATTAAAAACGGCTTGTAACAAGAAGTAGCTCTTCCCTCTACTGGTGTTAGTATATTACGACCCTGGCACATAATTATATAAGTTAAGTACAGAGTTAACCTTTCTCATTACCCTATATGAATTATTTAATCTGTTTGTAAGCCTCTCTGTAAAATATGTATGTGAAACTCAGCGTAACGTGATGATGTGGAAGTGGAACTGATTTTCTTGGAAAGATGTTGGCCCTATTTAAAGGGCAATTGGTGGGATGAACCGAGCTACCTTAAGCGAAGTGATGAAATTATATGCTGCTTACCTCCTAGTTTTTTTTCTAATAATTGGAAAATTTCGGCTTAGAACAAGACGTAAAATACACTTGAATAAATTTCACATCGACTACTTCTTGAATTAAATTGAGAGCTTGAGAGCAAAACAAAGGCAAGGCCCTAATACTTATGTATTCAAAAATTGTTATTCACTATATACTGCAAAGCCGCAAAAGTTATCGATTAACAACATTGAGGTTGATTAAAGCCAAAATCTGATATTTATTTACTTATTACAACATTCGCTTTTTGTATGTTTGCGAGTATTTCGTTTCAGTAAGGGCATATATATTTTTATTTTAACACTCAATAAAAACGAAAGCCAGAAAATATAATACTATCAATACAAAAACCTAAGAAAAAATCATATACCACTCTTTAAGTATAAAAGAAATCAAATTCCGAACTTGATATCAAACGATTTAATAGATTCTTTTGTGAGCAGCGTTTCAATGTTAAAAGAAAACACACAAAATGTGATAGAACTCAAAAATGTATCCTACTCTAAACAAAAACAATACTTAAGCAGTTACAGTGAACATTCTGATAATTGTCCTCGTAGAGTTGTGTGCTTTCCCCTTTTATTGAAAGTGCGATTGAATACTGCGACAGGACCTACATATAGTATACTGTAAATACCTCTTCGGTATGTAACCCAATTGTTCTACCAATTGATTAAGGAACAAGCGCATCGGAACCATTTTAATCTAATATACAAAAACTAGTACATTACTACTAGCACTACTGTTATAGTAGGAAGTGTGAATTGAAGAATTGAAAACGGAAACGTTTAGAGTATTTTTAGAAGTTTTGGCATGAGAAAGTTGGATTTTTAGTATAGGTCTAGATAGGACATCTTGCGATATACTCTACTCTCAGATAACTAGGATAATTACACTTATTTTACTTGAGACTATAACTGATATCATTGCTCTATCTTTGTATATATTTTCTATTTGCAAAGCTGTTTTTTTATCATTGAGTTTTTATATTCGAACAATGTAAGTAATTACCTTATATTTAGTGTGCAGAGTTACAACTATGTATTTCAGTATCCCTTAGTAGCTCATATTATATTTGAAATGAAAAAATGTATTTATTCAGCAAAATTTGTTGTTTTAATTAACCTTCTTCTTTTTTGCAGCATTAAGCTTCATTAGAATCGAATATTACCGCTCTTTGCATAACCCAGAGCGTCGGGCCATTAATGGGTTAATTCGATATTGGACAACTTATAGCGAAAAATCTACTAATAGGATCGGTTGTGGTCATGGAGACATTTGTCCAGGATAACGAGATCTACAAAATATGGAAGTATCAGACAAATTCGCAGACATATTTTTTCCATACAAGTAGTGCGGAGTTCTTAATTTTCCCAATCCAATGCAGTGGAAACCCCTTAAATTATAATCTAAAATGCCCCTCAATCCGCATCAGTTCTTTCCCTTAACAGACAGACCTTTTAATTTTCTACTAATAAATTTAGAATACTGCCACCATACTCCAGCAGCAAGCAGAATATCCCCAAATAACTAACACAACATATTGAGAATACAATTATATTTATTCTTTTCACTCAGCACTAACCATACAAAATAATAAAACAATTTCAATCCATCTCACGTCGTGAATATAAAATTCAAAAACATAGTAGATAACATATTTTACCACCTTATAATCATCAAATACATAATGTACACATCTAACATGTGTGGGGAAGTTAAACTTAGTGCTTTTTGGTAGGTGGTTCTTCGTCGTCCTTGTCGACATCTCGCCGTTTTCGGTTGCCCCGATTTTTATTTTGGTTGCTTCGCCTTTGCTTCATTTGCTCAACAGCTTTTTTCAGAAAATCGGTTTCCTCTTCTTCCGAAAGGGATCGAAATACTATTTCAACACCATCTTCCAATTTTAGCTGTAAATAAAGAGTAAATAAATTAGAGCCGTTGGATATTTCTTAAGTTGAAAGGGGAACACGTTTTCGGTTTTTACTTTCACGCCGTCGTTCTTTCGATTTTGTTACGCGCATGTATTTCACCAAAAAAGACAACTTTCATGTACAATTTACGAAACATGTACACCATATATTTTTCGTACGAAAGAAATTAGGCATCAAGGGTTGCTCAGAACAGTATCAGTTACTCAATTTTTATTTAATCAAGTTTACACGTGGGTTAACGACGAGGTACGCAATGTTCTTCAACTAAAAGAATTATAAGTGAGACATTGCAAAGCTGGTTTGTGGAATAGGACTTTGGGCCCTATCATGCAATGCGAGTTTCTAGTCGAGTTACTTTTCACACGTAGCACGCAATTGAAACTAGTGCCTTGACTAAATATTCACTTTGGATAACAAGGCCCTAATTTTTGCTTTAAGTTCGTTTGCACACGCAGTTTCGTATAAAATGCAAATGAGATATGAGATTACGAACTAATCGATTCAATGTAGGCCTCCTAAACTTACTTTTTTGTCCTCCAACTTATCCAAAAGTGGTTGAGCGGTATTTTCTGTGGTCAGGCGAATATATCCGCTCTTATCTCCCTTTTTGTATTCAACGAAAGCAATTTCCGCTCCAACGTCGGTGACAAGCTTTTCAATTGATTCACGAATGTTTTCCCTCTTTGTGTTTTCATCGCAGCCCTCAAAATGTAAAATGGCACCTTTAGGAAGTTCAATTTTATCCTCCTCCTTAACTTTCTTATTTTTTCTTTTCGAGCCCCGCTCCTCAGATCTCTTCTGTTCGAAATATTTCTCCTGCCCTAGCCTGATCAGATCAACGTCCTTGTATTGTACCTAATTTTGAATTAATTCGGTTCAAAGCAAGTTAAATCAAGGAAGTTCTCAACAACTGACCTTCTCCTTGCTGACGAAGGACTCACACTGTTCCTTCTTAGCGAAAGTCACAAAAACGCTGCCCTTAAATTTGTAGGTTTTCGTCGGTTTGTCTGAGTACTTCCGCATTATGATATTAACGACCTTCTCGAACGGATTGAAGAATTCGATCAGGTCTGACATTTCAGAATCCAATGGGAAACCTTTTACATATGCAGTACGAGTTGCAATCTCCTTGCGGCGCTCCTCGTTATGCTCTGGAATTGGTTTTTCCGGGTGCCGTCGGATTTTTGTCTTGTCCTCGCTAATTTCGACAAGACCCTCCTCGGATTTCATCAACGAATTGGCGATTAGTTCAATGTCTGTGCTGAGACTGGCCAATCGCTTGAATGTTAAAAGTACACTAAATGGCACCCATCCCTCGTCGTCCTTGCTGATCTGTTCCAGCAGAAATTTATCCCTTCGAAGATTTGCGTCGCCGAAGTAGTATTCGACTTGCCGGATTATTTCACCTTCGAGCTTTGAATCGTTTGGTTTTTCTGGAGTGGATTTTGGAGAGGCGTCTTCTGTTTTTGCCGCCTTGACTGGTGTGGTAGCTTCTTTTTCCTTTCTCAGTTCCGGCTTGGCGACCTTAGCGTCAATTGGCTTTGCATCACCGGCACCAATTTCTTCAGTCTTTAGTTCTACTTCAGCCATAATCTGGAAATTAAGGGAAAAATCGGTTTATTAGCGATGAGATAGTTTTAAGGTTATGGCATGGTAGGGCGCATTCAACACCGGAATGGAAGGAACAAATGTAAAAGGGTGCACTCGAAGAGAGGAATCGATTTTTTACTTACTCAATTATCAAGCTTTTCTTGCGAGTAACCAATTAAATATATACTTCGAGCACGTGTCCAAACACACCACTTTTGAAATTTTCGCAGCGGAATACAACAACCGGCTTGGCCAACCAATGCAGAATTGTCAACTGTAGCATTTTGGAGTACTGCCATAGGAATGTATAGTGTCCGCGAAAGTCTCCAACTTGAAGCTCATTATGAAAAATTAAGAAAATTTCTTAGCGAAATTAGAATTAGATACTTTTTTCTTTATTGTCACTAAAACATTTAGTACTTTTAGTAGCAGGCTTGTGATTAGCAACAGAAGCAATTCCAAATGGTTTGTGCATCAGATAAATTGGTTATTTGAGGATTCCATCTTGGCTTAAAATTAATCCGTCAAAATCCTAAAATATCCCTTCATGCTTCTAATGGGATTTCCTTCTACCAATTGTGTAAGTCACTTTATTTGACACTTCCTCAAACAAGTATTATAATTTTCTGCCGGTTAATAAATATCTCGCAAAATGGCCCACAATCCTTTAGATAAAATCCACGCCTTAGATGCTATAGAAAAAGAGGTCATAATGTGTCTCCAAAGTGCAGGTAAGACCAGTGCGTTACTCAAGAAAAATTCTCTAAAATTCTTTTTCGCTCCTTTCAGGCCAAGCGCTCTCAGAACTTGGCAAAGACAAGCCCAGCCAGAAAGCAGCAGAGAACCACACTCAACAGTTCCTCAAATCTCTTTCCACCGTAGAATCAAAACTCAGCGAGCAAATAAACTACCTAACCCAAGTATCAACAGGCCAGCCTCATGAAGGGTCCGGTTATGCGTCAGCCAAAGTGCTCCAGATGGCCTGGCACAGAATACACCACGCCCGGTCACGCGTTAGAGAACTGGAGGAGTCAAAGGCGAAGTACACGCAGGTAGCGGTGGCCAGACAACAACAACAAATGAGCAGATCCTCTGAATTCTTTAACTGATTTATTGTTCGACTTTTGTACACTTAACTAATCTAAGAAACCACCAATTCCGAAAAAATTGTTTTCAACCACATACCGCACGCACTGCAGTAGAACGTTCCGCTCGTGCCTGATGTCCGGCTCGAGCAATTTTTCCAGCATTGTGTTCTGCTGGGCTCTTCTAAGCTTCGAGTAGTTTAGCAGACTCGGTCTGGGGTCCCTCATCTTACCTGTGGGTTCTGCCTCTTTGGTGTTATTGTTCCGCCTTTGCCTTGAGCGTCCTTTAGTATTGCGAGTATTGGGAGGTTTTGACTGGATAGCTGCGGTATTTTGCGGCGGCTCTTCTTTAATGTTTTCCTTAATTCTTTTCGCTGGAATTTCCTCTGGCATTTCATCGTCGCTTAACGCATTACCAGCTGAGTGTTCGGGATCTGCAACAATTGTATCTATTTCTTTAACACTGTGAGACTTACTGCTACTAGGACAATCCCTATCTCTTTGAAGCTCCTCAAGAGGAGGCTCAACAAGTTTCTTTATAATTTCCTCTGTGTTTGCAGCACATTCAGTGAAGCCTTCCTGCCGGGAACCAGTTTCTTCACAGTTTTCTGCATCCGAATCTGTTTCGTCGTCATCAGAGCCGTACATCCCCAGAAGGTTGGTTAGAGGGTTGTATTTCGCAGGCTTTGCTTTTGGGCACGTGTAGTCCTCTAGAATAGCCGTTCCCTTGAAAGCTGGCAGTTTCCCATTAAAAAGTGATTCCGTGGGCTCAACATCAGTCTCTAAGATGACTTTTTTCACATCTTTTGGCACCTCCTTCGGCGCCTCTTTCTTTTTGCCCTTCATGAAATTTTCCTTCGGCTTCCTTAAGACTACTTTCTGATCAGGCCCCTCATTTTGATTCCGCATTGGCCTTCTATCTTCTTTCCGGCCAAACCGACTTTTCTTCTCATCGATCTTCTCCCCACGTTTCATCTTTGCCTCTTGAAACTTCCTTCGGAGCTCCACATTGGCACTGGTTGGGTATTTCTTCTTTCTGTCTGCCCGCCACTTTGTTATTTCTTCCGGGGTACTCAATTTCTTAACCTTGTTGTACAGCCCACTTTTGTGAACACCCTCCAGGTGACTTGCAAGTGTAGAGGAGCCTCCGAAAAAGGAACAACCGTCCACACCACATACCTTGTGTTCACTTTTGTGTTTATTCAGATCCTCACTAGAAACAAAACAAATATCGCAAACATCGCACCAAGATTCATCCTGCTCCTAGGAATGCTAAAATTAATAAAAAGAGATAAATAAGAAATTTGCGACTACCTTACGATGGCTCTTCTTATGGTCAGGCAAATACTGCGGCGGAATTGTAGGACCTCGTGGTCCGTACATCGGTGGCGGTTGCATGGAGCTGGGCATCAACATACCATCAGGTGATGAGAAGTGTGGAGCACCACTTTTCTGGGGCACATGTAGCTGTTTCGTTATGGGAGCCTTTGGCGCAGCGAATTCAAATGTTGGCCCCTTTGACGGCTCGGGATATGTGTTTTGCTGTGGTATTCCTGCACCTACCAATCCAGGCATTAGGAAACGTTTCGTTGGCTTCGTTTGGACACTGCATTTTGCCTCCTTCGGAGCAGCTAAAAAATTCGGGGACGGCAATTTCTTGTCCATTTCCAATTGTTTACATAAAAACAAAACCGGTTGTCAAAAACACGTGTTAAGCCCTGGAAGGTGGGATCTATGAAATTGCCATATAAAAGGAAGATTTCTCTTTTTATAAATTAAAGGAAAACAAATTAGTTAGGACTACTAAACTGCTTCCATTATAATTATTATGGTTTAACAATCGTGTCTAAAGAGTTTAGAAAGCTGTAAGCTGTTATTACTCAACCTGAACAATAAAATCTTCTTACCGACTATCTTTCCACCTCGCGGTTCTTTTTGCACCAACTTTCCAGGAAAAATTTCAACACTTCCAAAAGTCAAAAGAAAAGTTTCTTCAGTTTATTTTAAGATCTCGTCCCATTTCGGGGTTTGGACGCAGTGCCTTTTTAAGATTAAAAGAAAGTTTCTCATTAACAAAACCATAAATCCCGCGCTAGCCGTCGTTGTTTAAACCATATAATGTCCGTAGAACCGATAATATTCGTGCTCGAGTGCAATCAGTGACAAGTGCTTGGTGCAGACGGAAAAAAGAAGGTGAAAAATTTTTGCGGTCATAATCAACATAAACAAGAGAAGAGCCAGCCCGTCGGCAGAAAGGAACGGAGGAGTGGTACGTGCGCCTTCTTGAAGCGAGAAAAAAACGTCCTCAAAATTCAAGCGAATGCCTGCCTATACACTTTAGTTGCACGAAGAAAATGTGATGTTTATGAGCTTTTAAGAATTTATTTTTAAACTGTTCGGCCTGGTCGCATTTTGGGGATTTTTCGGCTTTTGTGGGGCGACATGTTTAGGTTGTATACTCTGGCCTGAACCTCGGGGTCCAGCAGTCGGCAGCCGCATATGACCTGGCCATCATAAATCTCTTAAAGTTTTGACTTCTGCCTTTAAAAGGCATGGCTTTGGGCACTCCAACACTTTTCTCGTGGAACCAAATAAACAAGGTCTGAGGGGGAGAATCGAAATCATTTCCGAGTGGTCCCAAGGCCGAAATACTCTAGGTGTGGTTTGCTTAGTACGACCAATTTCTGTGCATTTAAGTTCACAACTTCTAGGGAAGCAGGCTACTTGTAGATTCGCATAAGGAAAGTGGTTGTAGGTATCTAAGATGTATCCGAGATGCTGCTGCAGCTGTTTGCATTTCCTTATATTCATCTCAAAATACGACACTTCTGTCCATTGTAGCTCCAAGAAAAAGCAATCACAACTACATATATACAGTCGAGTTGCAAATTTTGATCGTTAGCATACTGTATAACAGTTTAGTGGACTTAAAACTTTAGTAAATTAAACGAACTTTTGTACACGGATAGCACATTTCAAATATAAAACTGAATTTGCATGATGGAATGATATACGGATCTTTTTCTCTCAATTCTATATCTGCATTAGCATTTTAATTAAGTCAAATTCCTTTAAACTAACAAATGCTACACTTTCTAGATTTTAAGATTCTGGTTTTGGCCTTTCTCTCTAGGACATTCTTCAAAGCTAAATGTTAATGAGTTTGTTTAAAAATCCACTTTGCTAAAATCGGGTAGAGAAATTCGACTGTGTCTGAAAGGAAGTATGTATAAGTACACCACCAATTTCAAGACTACTGCATCTGTACTGATCAACTGATCCAAAGATTTTTTAACTATTCCAAAACACACATAGGTTCTTCATCGAGAATTGCATAAAGTAAAAATGTTATGTACTGGCAGTTCTATCATATCCCAGGTTTGTCGATTTGAGAACAATTTCTAAAGTACTTTGTAGCAGGGAAGACGGGAAAAATAATGAAAAAATCAACCTCGCATCATTTTCCGCGATTTTATAATAAAAGTCCAAAATACAAAATAACTTTTGTTTAGAAAATCCCCAGATTTCGAAATTACAAACACAGGGAAATGAACTTACATTAATTATTACTACATTTACATTTAATGCAGAACTACGCTTCCATCACGCGTTAAGCGATATTAAACAATTATAATTAATAAAGCGGTTTCTGAGTAACGCATGTATAATAGTTATCAGTAAATGCGTATTAATAAATTTTTTAATAATAACAAATGGATAATTTTTAATTAAACAACTAAAAACTTTTATGGCGTGCTAAAAGGGATTGTTTTAAAAGGCTTGGGGGGTATTGGTACCATATGGTGGAAACTGCGAATTTAAGGTCTTTTGTTGCAAGTTCCCCGCCATTGAAAAGGCTGTGCTACCCTTCCAAAACAAGGAAGAAGAACAGGATTCAGATGAGCCTATACCATACATATTTGGAGGCGGTTTAATAAGTTACTTTGAAATGAAAATAATTTGTTTTATCAAAATCCAATAAAACTTCTAATACGAGTACAATATCTCAGACCCCACTAATTAGGCATTTGTTTTCATTGTTAATAATTTACCATATATTTAATAATAGTGATCTTAGAACTTGTACTTACTCTCACATGCTCTCATATACTGTAATTTGAGCGTCATCTCTTTCAAAGTTACAGACTTTTCAAACCTGTAGTTATTGAAATATTTATAAAATATTTTTTCCTTGATTTTTGCAAAAGTTATGATTATTCACATATTTTTGGTTAAATATTTTACTTAAAAAATTAAAATTATAAAATATATGTATATTTGGAATTTCAATGCGATGTTTAAATTGAAAAATAAAATAAAAATCTTCATCGTTATCTTGGCCCATCATTGTTATTGTTAACTTTCCATATCCTTCTGCCACAAAATTATAAGGTTGTGACAGGCAGGTGCTGTTGTGGTACCTTTGAGGTACCTACGGAACTTAAATAACATATAAAAATATAAAACTGAACTGGTTAGGAGGGAAGTAACCAGTGTCTGCCACTCAAACGGACGATTCGTATGTTGGCTTGTAATGTACTGTATGTGAAAATTTTAAACCGTACGTCACTTAATTTTATCTATTTAAATTCTTCTGCCTATTCATATATAAATTAATAAAGTTTGTTTGCCTGTTCGTGATTAACTCTGAAAAAGTAATGCTTGAAAGAGCAGGCTGTATATTTTATTGATTGTGATTATTGGAGTCACTGATTTAAAATATGGTTTATATGCTACTCAATTGAAAAACATTTGAGATGTCGTCTTCGGGTCTGTTTGAATATATTAAATTTCGTGAATTTTCATAAAAATTGTTACAGACAGAGTATGAAAGGGTTTTTACGGCTACGAGCCGGCCTTCAGAATTTGAGCATTAATGTTGAACCTTTTTGAAGTTAGTAAAAGAAATAGAGCGCTTATATTGAAATAGAGAAACACAAATTTAACCTGTAGCAATAGCTTCAACCATTCAAAATGCCATGCAGAAATTTTTTTCGCTATCCTTTTAAATTCCTATTGTGTTAGAAAGATTAGAAAGAAATGCAGAAATCGTCTCCATAATCTCACTCTCTTTTGAACTCTACACGCAGAACTTACGGTGGTTGTACTTTTATCATGATGGACGATTTAAAAATAAATCTTATTATGCACACAATTTGTTTAAGAATTTTTTTTATTTAACCTAGGTTAAACTAAGTCCAACGATCTTTGGGAAAAATTAAGCATTCAAAAATAATCGCCTTAGTAACTGATAACATTTTAAAATATTGACTACTAATTCTAATATGTTTATGTCCGAATATGTATGCCGTTCGCGGCAGGAGCAGCATAACCAGAAGACACAGTATAACCGGTAGGACGACTATACGCAAGTGGTCCAACTCCTCCAATTCCAATCCCACCAATCATAGTGCCAACTTGTCCTCCAATCTGTATAACTGCAGCGATGCAAGCCAGAGTAACGAAAATAATCTTGAGTAACGGAAAGAAGCATATGAATAAAAATATCATGTGATGTGTGTAAAAATTACCTTCATTGTGGTGTATCGTTGCATAGTTAGTGTCAGTTAGTGATACCTTGATAACAGTTCAATTTCTTATATAGCATCAAATTAGCAATCTTCAGCCTATCACTTTTAACCCGATGGTATGAGATCGAGGCGAATACATCGACAAAGTTTTTTTTGCAGTTAGAGTAACATTTGAAATTTTCACTTTCATACCCTTCTAGCTTTGACGCGCACGATCTGAAAGACCGGCTATTTAAATATTTCCAGAGATTTTCTTTAGTTCTTTTGATGATTGCTTTAACAAATATCGATTTAATTGTTTTATGTTATTTGTTCTCTAAGAAATAAAACAACAAATATAAAAATATGTTTTGCCCTTGACACCGAAGGCACTGTTCCAGTAAAGATCTTGCTACATTTCAAGACTTACAAAATGTTAAAGGTTTTTGTGCACGTTATGGCTAAAAGAGCTTTTCATAACTTTTTTTTGATGATAAATTGTTGTTGACCTGAGATGCAAAAAGTGAGTCAAAAAGATCACAACAAAAAAGTTTTTATGCAAACCACGTAGCTACTAAAATTTTTTCCCAGAAGGCGTGATATGCTAATATCACACCTTTTGTACAGTTCCAAACGCTCTGTGAATGTTACTTTTAATGGATATTTTCACACGAGCAATGTATGCGCTGAGTCATAATATATGTGCCTACTTTGTGGCGTTTGCTGCTAATTTGAGATAATTTAAATTAATATAAAACTTTTTTTGTTAACTTTGTTTACTGCTATGAAACACCAAAAAGTATCATTTAATAAAAATACGTTTTTAAACATTTTTTTAAAATGATAGAGGTTTGAATTAAAATATTGTGACATGTAGTTTTTCTTGGAATGCTTTAATCTAGATCCTGTGATACTGTTGACCGCAGGTGATTCATTATTTATCAAACTGCCTTCACATTTTTTTTTGGTACCAGATTTTTTGGTGGCAGAGAATTTGAGCAGTATTAAAGGTTAAATTGCTTGCAGGGGAAGTTTTATCTTTGGCCCAGTAAAAACATGTTAGTTGGGATTTTGTTTTTCTTGCGCTACGATAAATATATCAACTCATTGTTTTCGCACTACACTTATTAACATTTTGCCCTACTTACGTAAATACGCTATTATTGCGGCATACGACCACAGCTAACTCTGCATATCACCGTACCTAAGCATGCGTCGATTTGAATTAAGTAAAGAAAGAAAGAATATTTTGTTGTTTCATACTTTTCGTTTCTTCCCTTGTCGGGTTTTTTGTTGTTTATAATAATTTATTTTATTTATTAGCTAGATTAGCAGAAAATACAGTTAGAAATTATTAAAAATACCTACTGTAGTAAAATAGGAATAACAATGAAATTGGTGATGCTTTTATTAAATTCTTCTCCCATGGTCGTGATAAGTGCTGGCACATCTCGAATAAAATTCGTAGCCTCTTCTTGTGGAATTTTTTTCCGGTGCGGTACAGAATTGCAGTTTTGAGTTTGCGAAGTGGCAATGGGTGGTTTGCCTTGCCTCAATCTCCCATTTTTAGCATGTCTCCGAAACATACTTTGTTGTATTTATATTTAACCCAATAGCAAATTCAAACTGAGATACGTTTTGGTGCACACAAATGCTATATCTAAAAAAAAACATGCACTAATTTTCCCCCGAAAGACTCCTCCAGAAATCTTCGGAAGTTTACAGTATTAAATCAATCAGCAGTGCAACATCTCGACTTAAAAGAATCTCCATTACGCTTGGTAATCTAATTGCTTTAATCGTCCACCAACGTAAATTGCAATAATTTATGGGTAAATAAAAATAATTTCACTTTCAGAAACCTAATAGACTCATATCTGTGGGCTTTAATTTGTCAGACCGCTCGTTTTATAAATTCATGATTTCCTTGAAACTGCAGTTTCAGCAAATGCACCGTGCGTCGTCCCAAGTATGCTCGTGTGCACATGCAGGGAAAGATCATTCGTATCGTTCTAGTCCCACGACACTTTTTTAAATGCGGGCGCTCCCACTGGCGTCGCCCATTAGAACGCAGAGAATTTTTCTTTCTTAAAAGAAAGCCATTCCGTAGACAAATCGAACTCATAACTCAAAAATCTAAGGCACCAACACTCTTCAAAAGCATGTGTGTCTAGTCTAGTGGATGGGTATTAATTATGTGTCCAGTCCGTGTCCATCGCCCTGATCTATTTGAGATTTGTTGCAGGTTGCGCTGGTGAATGTAGGCAAGTAAAAAAATTGCCAGTAAATTTGGGGGATTTTCGCGCAAATTAATAAGAGCAAAAAAGATGAATTTCGCGGAATTTCTGATTTATTTTTTATTTTTATTTTTTTTAATAGCTCTCCGACCGAGAAGGCGCTCAGCTTTAATTAATGGTGTCAAAATGCCAGCAGTAATTTTTGGGAAGATAACTGTGTGTTTATTTAAGCTATTTCATTGGAGCTCGGTGAAAATATGAAGATTAACAGCATTTTCCCCAGCAGGAGATGACTGTTTTATTAGCGAAACCATTTTATGCAAAAACAAATCTCTTTTGAATGGAAAATAACTTTCATGTATGTTGCCCAAATCGATTATCCTACTAATTAATTTCTCTTAATTGGTATGTAGTATTTATTTGTAATCAGCCAATAGTGTAACATATGACTAAGTACGTTTCCTTCTCTTTTTTGTTTATCCCAATAAGCCTGAAAATGCCACAAACTCCGGTAACCATGAACTTGTAAATCTCAAATAATTGCTTGCTCATTAAAAAGGCTTAAAAACAATTTCATTTCTAAAAGTAATCAGATTGCGCTAACATTCAAGAGGATAAACCCTGTCGAAAATCTGAAGCTATTGTCGGAAAGTGAAAATGCCCGGCTTATAAGTTACTAAAAACACCAAAAATCTGCAATAAGGAGCTTACGAAGCAATACAGCATTGTTGCTATTTTTACATCCAGAAACAACAAAGCGTGCTGCTGGTTCCCGTTTGCTACTTGAGAATGTTCTTCAACGCAATTTTACAGTCTAATAAAACAGCGGATTACGATAAAGCTTAAGTGGATGAACGGGAGCGGAAGAATAATTTTCGTGTGCATTTGTGTAAATTGTACACGCACTTGACAATGCACACTGCTTGTAGAAGTCGTTAATATTTTTTATGGTTTATGGAATGCACTTGCACTAGTCTGGCTTTGTTGAGGTTAAGGACTTTGGGGTGCACCCTTGTGTTTTAGGCGGATTTAAGTGCCCTTTTTATGATTTTACATGAGTTTAACTGCGCGCAATTTTTTCGAGATGAGTTGATTCACAAATCGTTTCATTTACCTCCCTTAAAGGCATCAGTGAATATTAATGGCACTTTAACACTACAATTCTCGGCACTAGATTAAGTTTTTACAAAATCACTATTTTTTAAGGTACTTCTGTCGCGCCCTATTTCACGAAGAGATCGATCAATAATATTCTAAGTGCCTGAATCGTTTCTGGATTGTCAGCATAACATCAATTTTTAACAACAGCCCACAAGAAATGTCCAAAGGCGTCGAATCAAAGTTGCGCGACGGTGGTCATAGAACATCTCCAAAGCTGATTACACGGTTATTGAACTTAGTGCGCAAAAGATCGATTGCTGGATGGCTTGTGTGTTGCATAGCGCCATCCTGCTGGAATCAGAGCTCGCTCAAGTTCTATTTCTTAATTACTGGCAAAAAAACAATCGATATTCCTCCGTACATAATTTAATTACCTGCTTTAGAGATAATATAGTCGATTCACTCGTTTCATCAGCTTCTTCGCCGTCCTCCTTATTTGTTGATGCCTTGTGTAAAATAGTATTTTACCTGGTTAAAGTTATAAGTATAGTGTGCTCACTTCATTCAACGCTTTAGTATTTGTTTACTATTTTTTCATAGTTCGGTGATAATTTTTTACCTCAAACTCTTTTATGTGTTGTCTAGAATCTGTATACTATGCAGCTTATAGTATACTAATTCCTTTAATCCTGGGTGAATAATCTAAAAGCCTCATCACTCAAAGCAAATCGCCTACTTTATAGTGAGTAACGTGTAACGGTGTAACCCTTTTAATAACACATCAAGCGTAATCCAAAAATCCTGTCACGCGACGCCACAAGCATGAGTCGATTAGACTGGTGATTACGCTTCTATAATTTAGTTTTCCATTTGTGTATTTATGCTAAATAAAATAAATGCAACTGCGCAAGTTTTCTCTAAACATGAATTAGTATTATATAAGTACTACAAGCACTGTTTATCAAAAAGGAGTTATACTCATTATAAATGAAATATTCAAAACCAAATAGAACTAGGAACTAGTGTATCTATATCAAAACGAGTAGTAGAAAAATATATTCAAACGATAATTGATTGAAATTCTGAAATGTGTCCTTGGTTTTATTTTTGTACATGCAAGTTTTAATAGAGTGCATAGCTCAAAATCACTTCCTAATATTTTGTAGGCGTCGGATTTATTTATAGATCTATCCATCAGATTGTCTTCTTGGAAAAGTACTTTAACAATTCTGTCTGAAGTTATTTCACCGGTGTTTTTAAAAATCTTGTCAGCACCGGAAATAAAAACTCTTTGAATTCTAAAATATTTTGATGAAGCACTATTGCGTACTTCCTGTCTTCTCGGCGCGCTAGATGAAAAGCCATAATATATAATACCTGCCCATAACACATGTGTTCTTGTTGTAAATATTTAGGAAGCGATGAATAATTGCGGATTCGGAATATTTTTATATTTTGATAAATAAATAAATTACGCATGTCGGCTACAAAAACATACTTTTTTTTTTAATATTGAACGAATTGCAGCGGAAGAGCAAAACAAAAGGAGAAGATTTAGTTTGCCAAACATATCTTTTGGATGATCGCCAGAATAACGAAGACCATGGCGTCGTTGTCAACCGCGAAAAGTCGAGAGAGCAGCGATGAAATAAAAATTTTCGCCAAATACTTTTCGACGAAGTGTGTCAGTTTTTGCTAACGACATTCACGTTCAAATTCTTGAAGTTCATGATATTCATGGTGAGCCTGTCTTTTCGGATCTTGACTGAGTACTTGCTCAGTGCGCATAAGGAATGGACGGTGCGAAAGTATTTTCGGAAGGAGTCAAACTTTTAGTCACGATTTTACTCGAACCGGTAGTTAGCTCAATGGAATGGAATGATGAGACTTACATATGCAAGGACATTATTTACTGTCACTGATAACTAGGGCAGAATGTTGTCGGGAAATACTTGTTTTTCGATTCGTTTGCTCTCGATATGTGCGTGACTGCTCCGATTTCTTCTTCGGTGGACTCTTCCGTCGAACACAAATAAGGTTGTCGGCTCAAGTCCAAATATTTGTGTCAAAACCATAAACGAGGTGATTTCAGTATACGTTTTTCGTGTAACTAGTGAACTTGAGTGTAAATATTGCGGAGAGAGTTCGTTCATGAAATTTTCGATTATCGCAGTACATATGTGAATAGTGGAACTGCCAACTCTTGTTACCAAAATAAAAGACGCTTCCCATGAGGTCACTGTTTCTTAGTGAATGATCGTGAAATCAGAAAATGTTTATTTTTACACAATAACGTGCCCGAAGGTAGGATATTTTTCTTCAGTTGTTTAAAGTGAGAACATTTTTGCAATAGTTTCAGCAATAAAAGAAACTAGCTTCGGTCAACGCTTTCTTATAGTCCTTAAAAATAGCTCTACGCATGAATTTTTCTTTGAACTACACTACACGTTTTTAGCGAGGGTAATCTTTGAACATTGGCTCAAATACCATTGTGAATTTCTGCATTTTTCCGGTTTTCAGTCATTGTGTACAGGTATTTTTAATTTCGCCAGTCGCGGAGAGTATTTGCTTATTTCGAACTCGCTTAGATGTTATCTTGATGAATGTTTTAACGTAACTGTGAGGAGAAATGTTTTATCTGCGAATTTCCCAAATTGTTCACAATTATGATGAAACATGGTTCAGTTTTCCAAACTTTTATAAACACAATTTAATGTTCTTGAAAATTATGCTTTACATAACCAAATTGTTTAGATTGGGAGAATTTCTTTCTAAAATTTTAAATCGTTTACATGCAAACATCTAATTTAATCAAGATATAATCTTCAAAATACCTAACACCAAAAAGGTTTTACGTTTTTCATCAATTTAATATCAAATTAAAAAATGAAGAAATATAATTAGAATTTATTAATAATATGCATCTACACAAGATTCAAACCAAAAGTCTTGTGTACTTTTATAGTATAATAACATTACGGAAATATCTTACTCTGCTTTGTTTTAAAATATATTTGGTAACTAAATATATTTGAAGCTTGAATTTTTCTGCTACAAATATAAAGCAATGGACTTTAAAAATTTCATGCTTTGGTGAATACTATAGACAACACAATTGCAGATATATTTTTTTATGATTTCATGGACAGGATTAGATAGAAGCTGGCATATAACTGCATTCTTGGTGTTGTCTTTTTTTGCGAATGATTCAATCGTGCTGTAAATAGCATCCAAAACATTTGAAAAACATATGCGTATGCAAAATAAAAGCAGTGTTTTATTAGTTCTATTGGATACTAGTAGTCCATTGTTTGTCCGGCTAAAGCCGGACTGGGGATACTGTAGTGGGGCAAAAATTTTCTAGTTTCCAAAATACTAAAAAGACCAAGTTGAAAAAGATCCGCCACTTGAATCCCGCTTTTGTATATGAATCTTATAGGAAGCTGGTTTTTTGGATATGAATCTAATTACATTCTCACCAGCGCCATCTGTACTAAATTTATATAGTAGAGCAAAGTTTCCAAAATACTAAAAAGACCAATTAGAAAGAGAACCGCGACTTGAATCCCGCTTTTGTATATAAATCTTATAGGAGAGTGGCTCTTTTGGATATGAATCCAATTACATTCTCACCAGCGCCGTCTATACTAAATTTATAAAAACTTAAAATCTGCAATATTCTATGCGGTATGCGGTGTGAGGTCCGTATAGTGGTAAGAAGAAAACGAAAATTTGATTTGATTACTTTTTCACGCATGCGGCGAGTGGGTGGTAACCACTGAACAGGCAAGGAAGAATAGCTATTTTGCGCAATTAATAGGAAAGGTATTATTTCGCGAAGGCTGAGAAATTTCGATTTGTATATGTTAAAATTGGTTTAAATTTGGATATGAATGTCATAGGAAAGTGGTTACAATTAATTGAACTTGCCCGCTAACCTGTCTTAGCATGGGTTAGTTATTTTGTTCTAAATTTTAACGTGATGATTTAAACAAATGAGAGAGTAGGCGGAGGCTATTCCATTACAACAAATTTCGTGCATATTATAAATTTTGTCGAATAGATGGTTGATTATATGGGATGATCGGGTGGCCGGTGGTACGTGTGGGAGAGGAAGTGCAACGGTGGGAGTGAAATGAGGGCATAAAAGTTTAATAATAGCAAAGAAAAATAGCCCTCACAATAACAACACTGAATATGAAAAACAAAATAAGAAAACAATGAATATTTAGGTGTGAAAATAATGTCGAAAAATGAAAAAAGTAAAATTGTCCGCTGGCGAGATTAGAACCTCCATTCGACTGCTTTCTTTGGAGGTGGTGTTTTGATGTTTTTTTAGAAAAGTACTATTAGTACAGAAATAAAAATTAGATAAATGGATTCCTGAAAGTTTTTGTGAATTTTGAAGACCTGAGTGAGGTGTCTAGGCATGATAGTTTAGAAGTTAGTAAATTTCATAGTATTAGAAACAATAATGAGATGACATTAGCATAGAAAGATTGGGAAAGGGTTACAGAATGCGAATATGAAAAAAAAAATGAGAAAATTGAAAAAAAATTTGTTCATCCGAATATTTTCTTCCGAATTCATAGCTGATAGATAGCCTTCATATCGCCATGATTGAGGAAAATGCCCTACCTAATCAGTTTAGGTACATTGTACATTCTGCAAAATAAAATAAATGCGATTGTACAAATAATTGAACTTGCCCGCTAACCTGTCATAGCATGGGTTAGTTTTTTTTGTTCTATATTAACGTGATGATTTAAACAAATGAGAGAGTAGGCGGAGCCTATTCCATTAAAACAAATTTCCAATTGAGCTTATCTTTCAAATAAGGATTGTTACATTCTCACCAACACCATCTACGCTAAATTTATAAGAACTTAAAATCTGCAATATTCTATCATTTCAAGAATATGAACAACACAAACAGATTACCGAATATCTAAAATACGGCAGGTGGAAAAATGCACTACCTATTCAGTTTAGGTACATTGTACATTCTGCAAAATAAAATAAATGCGATTGTACAAATAGTTGAACTTGCCCGCTATCCTGTCATAGCATGGGTTAGAAATTTTAACGTGATGATTTAAACAAATGAGAGAGTAGGCGGATCCTATTCCATTAAAACAAATTTCCAATTGAGCTAATCTTTCAAATAAGGATTGTTACATTCTCACCAGCGCCGTCTATACTAAATGTATAAAAACTTAAAATCTTCAATATTCTATGCGGTATGCGGTGTGAGGTCCATATAGTGGTAAGAAGAAAACGAAAATTTGATTTGATTACTTTTTCACGCATGCGGCGAGTGGGTGGTAACCACTGAACAGGCAAGGAAGAATAGCTATTTTGCGCAATTAACAGGAAAGGTATTATTTCGCGAAGGCTGAAAAATTTCGATTTGTATATATTAATTGGTTTAAATTTGGATATGAATGTCATAGGAAAGTGGTTACAATTAATTGAACTTGCCCGCTAACCTGTCTTAGCATGGGTTAGTTATTTTGTTCTAAATTTTAACGTGATGATTTAAACAAATGAGAGAGTAACTATTCCATTACAACAAATTTCGTGCATATTGTAAATTTTGTCGAATAGATGGTTGATTATATGAGATGATCGGGTGGCCGGTGGTACGTGTGGGAGAGGAAGTGCAACGGTGGGAGTGAAATGAGGGCATAAAAGTTTAATAATAGCAAAGAAAAATAGCCCTCACAATAACAACACTGAATATGAAAAACAAAATAAGAAAACAATGAATATTTAGGTGTGAAAATAATGTCGAAAAATGAAAAAAGTAAAATTGTCCGCTGGCGAGATTAGAACCTCCATTCGACTGCTTTCTTTGGAGGTGGTGTTTTGATGTTTTTTTAGAAAAGTACTATTAGTACAGAAATAAAAATTAGATAAATGGATTCCTGAAATTTTTTGTGAATTTTGAAGACCTGAGTGAGGTGTGTAGGCATGATAGTTTAGAAGTTAGTAAATTTCATAGTATTAGAAACAATAATGAGATGAGATTAGCATAGAAAGATTGGGAAAGGGTCACAGAATGCGAATATGAAAAAAAAATGAGAAAATTGAAAAAAAATTTGTTCATCCCAATTCATAGGCGATAGCCTTGATATCGCCGTGATTGAAGAGAAAAAGTGAAATATCTCGGTAATTGTTGAACGTAGCGTAATGTGGGTGGGCTTAGAAGAAGCGCCTTGGAGAGTACTTAAATAAGGTGTTAAAATAAAAATTTAGTGAATAATAGTTTTTGAGTAAAATAGAAAATTGTTAAAAAAGTTAGAGTTTTAGTAATAATTGTTTTGCAAAAAAACGGATAGGGGTAGAATAAAAAGAAGAGTGTTAGCAAATAGAACACATATGGGGCCTGGTTTGTGGGAAATTTGGAATGAAAATATTAATAAATGCAGAAACTGTGGCTGTGCAAAGTGAGAAAATGTTCAGCGGTACCGAAAATTACCGCAGGTTGGTCGAAAAAATTGAAATATTTTTAGTGAGAAAAGTATGCGAAAGAGAACAAAGTAATGTATGGATAATTTTTGCCGAAGAGATGGTTGATTAAATGAGACGATCTGGAGCCCGGTGGGACGTGTGGGTGAGGGGGTGCAAGGGTGAGGGGAGGTGAAATGAGGGGATGAAAATTGAATAATAGCACAGAAAAATAGCCCTCACAATAAGAACACTGAATATTAAAAAAAATAAGAATAAAATGAATATTTAGATGTGAAAATAATGTTGAAAAATGAAAAAAGTAAAATTGTCCACGGGCGTGATTTGAACCTCCCCATTCCGCCTTCTTTGTTTTCTATCCTATTCTCTTACCACTGGGCTACGGATTCTGTTAGATTTGGTTGCTTTAAACTTGGGTATGAATCACATAGGAAAGTGGTTTTTGATTAATTTGAAGTACTATTAGTACGAAAAGTGATATGATGTGGGTATGCAAAAGACGGGGGAAGTGAGGTAGAATGTTGAAATAAAATAATATTTGGACATATTTGGATAAAAGTGACTAATTTTTGTGAAAAGATGGTAAAAGGTGGGTTTTTGATTTTTTTGTAGAAAAGTACTATTAGTAACAAAAAAAAAATTAGATAAATGGATTTCTAAGAACTGATGTGAATTTTGAAGACCATAGCGAGGTGTGTAGGGTTGATAGTTTAGAAGTTAGTACAAAACATAGTATTAGTAACAAAAATGAGTTGAGATTAGAATTAAAAGATTGGGAAAGGGTCACAGATTACGAATATGAAAAAAAAATGTGCAAAAAGAAAGTATTTGTATGGGAAAAGAGGAAGGAAAGTTTTGGTTAAAGAGATGTGTAGGCAAGATATTTTAAAGTTGCAAAAATTGATAGTATTAGTAACAATAATGAGTTGAGATTAGCATGGAAAGATTGGGAAAGGGTGACAGATTGCGAATATGCAAAAAAAATGGGGAAAAAGAAAGTATTTGTATGGGAAAAGCGATGGGAAAGTTTTCGTTAATTGGCTCCTGTATGGCTTTTGTTTAGAAAAAGAAAAAAAAAGCACCGCATGTTGTGGTGTTTTGCCGTCGAACGATGGGAATTTGGTTGAGAATTGATTTTGTAGTGAAAAAAGATGATTTTCAAAGAATTAAATCTCAAAATTTCCATGAATGAGCGTATACAGATTTTGATAGATGGTGGAGTATTATGTTGGGTATTAGGAGAGATATAGTGGTATGAGCCTGGCCTCACCGTTTTTGAGTAAATGATATTAGAGTTGAAAAAGGGGTCAAAAAGGACGAAATCGGCGACGCACATAGAGTTGAATAGATGTAGTATTATTAATAAAAAGTATATAGAGTGAGCGAAGAAAAGTTGGAGAAGGGTTTAGCGCGTCGAATGGTGGTAGAGCGGGGGAAATAGGAGAAAGGGAAGTAGTTGAAAAGAATAAGTTTAGTTGGGAAAAAGAGGGTGAAAAAAGTTTGTATGGGGAAAAAAAAAAAATCGTAGTATTAGTAGTAAAAATATGGGGCTATTTTTAAATGAAAGCTTGATTTTATTCACGATTTTAGAGCTATTTGTGGAGTTTGTGGGATTAGTAGTTTAGGCGTGAGAGCCTCTGGAAGCGAAAAGGCTGTTTAGCTTTATATATATTACTAGTAGTCCATTGTTTGTCCGGCTAAAGCCGGACTGGGGATACTGTAGTGGGGCAAAAATTTTCTAGTTTCCAAAATACTAAAAAGACCAAGTTGAAAAAGATCCGCCACTTGAATCCCGCTTTTGTATATGAATCTTATAGGAAGCTGGTTTTTTGGATATGAATCTAATTACATTCTCACCAGCGCCATCTGTACTAAATTTATATAGTAGAGCAAAGTTTCCAAAATACTAAAAAGACCAATTAGAAAGAGAACCGCGACTTGAATCCCGCTTTTGTATATAAATCTTATAGGAGAGTGGCTCTTTTGGATATGAATCCAATTACATTCTCACCAGCGCCGTCTATACTAAATTTATAAAAACTTAAAATCTGCAATATTCTATGCGGTATGCGGTGTGAGGTCCGTATAGTGGTAAGAAGAAAACGAAAATTTGATTTGATTACTTTTTCACGCATGCGGCGAGTGGGTGGTAACCACTGAACAGGCAAGGAAGAATAGCTATTTTGCGCAATTAATAGGAAAGGTATTATTTCGCGAAGGCTGAGAAATTTCGATTTGTATATGTTAAAATTGGTTTAAATTTGGATATGAATGTCATAGGAAAGTGGTTACAATTAATTGAACTTGCCCGCTAACCTGTCTTAGCATGGGTTAGTTATTTTGTTCTAAATTTTAACGTGATGATTTAAACAAATGAGAGAGTAGGCGGAGGCTATTCCATTACAACAAATTTCGTGCATATTATAAATTTTGTCGAATAGATGGTTGATTATATGGGATGATCGGGTGGCCGGTGGTACGTGTGGGAGAGGAAGTGCAACGGTGGGAGTGAAATGAGGGCATAAAAGTTTAATAATAGCAAAGAAAAATAGCCCTCACAATAACAACACTGAATATGAAAAACAAAATAAGAAAACAATGAATATTTAGGTGTGAAAATAATGTCGAAAAATGAAAAAAGTAAAATTGTCCGCTGGCGAGATTAGAACCTCCATTCGACTGCTTTCTTTGGAGGTGGTGTTTTGATGTTTTTTTAGAAAAGTACTATTAGTACAGAAATAAAAATTAGATAAATGGATTCCTGAAAGTTTTTGTGAATTTTGAAGACCTGAGTGAGGTGTCTAGGCATGATAGTTTAGAAGTTAGTAAATTTCATAGTATTAGAAACAATAATGAGATGACATTAGCATAGAAAGATTGGGAAAGGGTTACAGAATGCGAATATGAAAAAAAAAATGAGAAAATTGAAAAAAAATTTGTTCATCCGAATATTTTCTTCCGAATTCATAGCTGATAGATAGCCTTCATATCGCCATGATTGAGGAAAATGCCCTACCTAATCAGTTTAGGTACATTGTACATTCTGCAAAATAAAATAAATGCGATTGTACAAATAATTGAACTTGCCCGCTAACCTGTCATAGCATGGGTTAGTTTTTTTTGTTCTATATTAACGTGATGATTTAAACAAATGAGAGAGTAGGCGGAGCCTATTCCATTAAAACAAATTTCCAATTGAGCTTATCTTTCAAATAAGGATTGTTACATTCTCACCAACACCATCTACGCTAAATTTATAAGAACTTAAAATCTGCAATATTCTATCATTTCAAGAATATGAACAACACAAACAGATTACCGAATATCTAAAATACGGCAGGTGGAAAAATGCACTACCTATTCAGTTTAGGTACATTGTACATTCTGCAAAATAAAATAAATGCGATTGTACAAATAGTTGAACTTGCCCGCTATCCTGTCATAGCATGGGTTAGAAATTTTAACGTGATGATTTAAACAAATGAGAGAGTAGGCGGATCCTATTCCATTAAAACAAATTTCCAATTGAGCTAATCTTTCAAATAAGGATTGTTACATTCTCACCAGCGCCGTCTATACTAAATGTATAAAAACTTAAAATCTTCAATATTCTATGCGGTATGCGGTGTGAGGTCCATATAGTGGTAAGAAGAAAACGAAAATTTGATTTGATTACTTTTTCACGCATGCGGCGAGTGGGTGGTAACCACTGAACAGGCAAGGAAGAATAGCTATTTTGCGCAATTAACAGGAAAGGTATTATTTCGCGAAGGCTGAAAAATTTCGATTTGTATATATTAATTGGTTTAAATTTGGATATGAATGTCATAGGAAAGTGGTTACAATTAATTGAACTTGCCCGCTAACCTGTCTTAGCATGGGTTAGTTATTTTGTTCTAAATTTTAACGTGATGATTTAAACAAATGAGAGAGTAACTATTCCATTACAACAAATTTCGTGCATATTGTAAATTTTGTCGAATAGATGGTTGATTATATGAGATGATCGGGTGGCCGGTGGTACGTGTGGGAGAGGAAGTGCAACGGTGGGAGTGAAATGAGGGCATAAAAGTTTAATAATAGCAAAGAAAAATAGCCCTCACAATAACAACACTGAATATGAAAAACAAAATAAGAAAACAATGAATATTTAGGTGTGAAAATAATGTCGAAAAATGAAAAAAGTAAAATTGTCCGCTGGCGAGATTAGAACCTCCATTCGACTGCTTTCTTTGGAGGTGGTGTTTTGATGTTTTTTTAGAAAAGTACTATTAGTACAGAAATAAAAATTAGATAAATGGATTCCTGAAATTTTTTGTGAATTTTGAAGACCTGAGTGAGGTGTGTAGGCATGATAGTTTAGAAGTTAGTAAATTTCATAGTATTAGAAACAATAATGAGATGAGATTAGCATAGAAAGATTGGGAAAGGGTCACAGAATGCGAATATGAAAAAAAAATGAGAAAATTGAAAAAAAATTTGTTCATCCCAATTCATAGGCGATAGCCTTGATATCGCCGTGATTGAAGAGAAAAAGTGAAATATCTCGGTAATTGTTGAACGTAGCGTAATGTGGGTGGGCTTAGAAGAAGCGCCTTGGAGAGTACTTAAATAAGGTGTTAAAATAAAAATTTAGTGAATAATAGTTTTTGAGTAAAATAGAAAATTGTTAAAAAAGTTAGAGTTTTAGTAATAATTGTTTTGCAAAAAAACGGATAGGGGTAGAATAAAAAGAAGAGTGTTAGCAAATAGAACACATATGGGGCCTGGTTTGTGGGAAATTTGGAATGAAAATATTAATAAATGCAGAAACTGTGGCTGTGCAAAGTGAGAAAATGTTCAGCGGTACCGAAAATTACCGCAGGTTGGTCGAAAAAATTGAAATATTTTTAGTGAGAAAAGTATGCGAAAGAGAACAAAGTAATGTATGGATAATTTTTGCCGAAGAGATGGTTGATTAAATGAGACGATCTGGAGCCCGGTGGGACGTGTGGGTGAGGGGGTGCAAGGGTGAGGGGAGGTGAAATGAGGGGATGAAAATTGAATAATAGCACAGAAAAATAGCCCTCACAATAAGAACACTGAATATTAAAAAAAATAAGAATAAAATGAATATTTAGATGTGAAAATAATGTTGAAAAATGAAAAAAGTAAAATTGTCCACGGGCGTGATTTGAACCTCCCCATTCCGCCTTCTTTGTTTTCTATCCTATTCTCTTACCACTGGGCTACGGATTCTGTTAGATTTGGTTGCTTTAAACTTGGGTATGAATCACATAGGAAAGTGGTTTTTGATTAATTTGAAGTACTATTAGTACGAAAAGTGATATGATGTGGGTATGCAAAAGACGGGGGAAGTGAGGTAGAATGTTGAAATAAAATAATATTTGGACATATTTGGATAAAAGTGACTAATTTTTGTGAAAAGATGGTAAAAGGTGGGTTTTTGATTTTTTTGTAGAAAAGTACTATTAGTAACAAAAAAAAAATTAGATAAATGGATTTCTAAGAACTGATGTGAATTTTGAAGACCATAGCGAGGTGTGTAGGGTTGATAGTTTAGAAGTTAGTACAAAACATAGTATTAGTAACAAAAATGAGTTGAGATTAGAATTAAAAGATTGGGAAAGGGTCACAGATTACGAATATGAAAAAAAAATGTGCAAAAAGAAAGTATTTGTATGGGAAAAGAGGAAGGAAAGTTTTGGTTAAAGAGATGTGTAGGCAAGATATTTTAAAGTTGCAAAAATTGATAGTATTAGTAACAATAATGAGTTGAGATTAGCATGGAAAGATTGGGAAAGGGTGACAGATTGCGAATATGCAAAAAAAATGGGGAAAAAGAAAGTATTTGTATGGGAAAAGCGATGGGAAAGTTTTCGTTAATTGGCTCCTGTATGGCTTTTGTTTAGAAAAAGAAAAAAAAAGCACCGCATGTTGTGGTGTTTTGCCGTCGAACGATGGGAATTTGGTTGAGAATTGATTTTGTAGTGAAAAAAGATGATTTTCAAAGAATTAAATCTCAAAATTTCCATGAATGAGCGTATACAGATTTTGATAGATGGTGGAGTATTATGTTGGGTATTAGGAGAGATATAGTGGTATGAGCCTGGCCTCACCGTTTTTGAGTAAATGATATTAGAGTTGAAAAAGGGGTCAAAAAGGACGAAATCGGCGACGCACATAGAGTTGAATAGATGTAGTATTATTAATAAAAAGTATATAGAGTGAGCGAAGAAAAGTTGGAGAAGGGTTTAGCGCGTCGAATGGTGGTAGAGCGGGGGAAATAGGAGAAAGGGAAGTAGTTGAAAAGAATAAGTTTAGTTGGGAAAAAGAGGGTGAAAAAAGTTTGTATGGGGAAAAAAAAAAAATCGTAGTATTAGTAGTAAAAATATGGGGCTATTTTTAAATGAAAGCTTGATTTTATTCACGATTTTAGAGCTATTTGTGGAGTTTGTGGGATTAGTAGTTTAGGCGTGAGAGCCTCTGGAAGCGAAAAGGCTGTTTAGCTTTATATATATTACTAGTAGTCCATTGTTTGTCCGGCTAAAGCCGGACTGGGGATACTGTAGTGGGGCAAAAATTTTCTAGTTTCCAAAATACTAAAAAGACCAAGTTGAAAAAGATCCGCCACTTGAATCCCGCTTTTGTATATGAATCTTATAGGAAGCTGGTTTTTTGGATATGAATCTAATTACATTCTCACCAGCGCCATCTGTACTAAATTTATATAGTAGAGCAAAGTTTCCAAAATACTAAAAAGACCAATTAGAAAGAGAACCGCGACTTGAATCCCGCTTTTGTATATAAATCTTATAGGAGAGTGGCTCTTTTGGATATGAATCCAATTACATTCTCACCAGCGCCGTCTATACTAAATTTATAAAAACTTAAAATCTGCAATATTCTATGCGGTATGCGGTGTGAGGTCCGTATAGTGGTAAGAAGAAAACGAAAATTTGATTTGATTACTTTTTCACGCATGCGGCGAGTGGGTGGTAACCACTGAACAGGCAAGGAAGAATAGCTATTTTGCGCAATTAATAGGAAAGGTATTATTTCGCGAAGGCTGAGAAATTTCGATTTGTATATGTTAAAATTGGTTTAAATTTGGATATGAATGTCATAGGAAAGTGGTTACAATTAATTGAACTTGCCCGCTAACCTGTCTTAGCATGGGTTAGTTATTTTGTTCTAAATTTTAACGTGATGATTTAAACAAATGAGAGAGTAGGCGGAGGCTATTCCATTACAACAAATTTCGTGCATATTATAAATTTTGTCGAATAGATGGTTGATTATATGGGATGATCGGGTGGCCGGTGGTACGTGTGGGAGAGGAAGTGCAACGGTGGGAGTGAAATGAGGGCATAAAAGTTTAATAATAGCAAAGAAAAATAGCCCTCACAATAACAACACTGAATATGAAAAACAAAATAAGAAAACAATGAATATTTAGGTGTGAAAATAATGTCGAAAAATGAAAAAAGTAAAATTGTCCGCTGGCGAGATTAGAACCTCCATTCGACTGCTTTCTTTGGAGGTGGTGTTTTGATGTTTTTTTAGAAAAGTACTATTAGTACAGAAATAAAAATTAGATAAATGGATTCCTGAAAGTTTTTGTGAATTTTGAAGACCTGAGTGAGGTGTCTAGGCATGATAGTTTAGAAGTTAGTAAATTTCATAGTATTAGAAACAATAATGAGATGACATTAGCATAGAAAGATTGGGAAAGGGTTACAGAATGCGAATATGAAAAAAAAAATGAGAAAATTGAAAAAAAATTTGTTCATCCGAATATTTTCTTCCGAATTCATAGCTGATAGATAGCCTTCATATCGCCATGATTGAGGAAAATGCCCTACCTAATCAGTTTAGGTACATTGTACATTCTGCAAAATAAAATAAATGCGATTGTACAAATAATTGAACTTGCCCGCTAACCTGTCATAGCATGGGTTAGTTTTTTTTGTTCTATATTAACGTGATGATTTAAACAAATGAGAGAGTAGGCGGAGCCTATTCCATTAAAACAAATTTCCAATTGAGCTTATCTTTCAAATAAGGATTGTTACATTCTCACCAACACCATCTACGCTAAATTTATAAGAACTTAAAATCTGCAATATTCTATCATTTCAAGAATATGAACAACACAAACAGATTACCGAATATCTAAAATACGGCAGGTGGAAAAATGCACTACCTATTCAGTTTAGGTACATTGTACATTCTGCAAAATAAAATAAATGCGATTGTACAAATAGTTGAACTTGCCCGCTATCCTGTCATAGCATGGGTTAGAAATTTTAACGTGATGATTTAAACAAATGAGAGAGTAGGCGGATCCTATTCCATTAAAACAAATTTCCAATTGAGCTAATCTTTCAAATAAGGATTGTTACATTCTCACCAGCGCCGTCTATACTAAATGTATAAAAACTTAAAATCTTCAATATTCTATGCGGTATGCGGTGTGAGGTCCATATAGTGGTAAGAAGAAAACGAAAATTTGATTTGATTACTTTTTCACGCATGCGGCGAGTGGGTGGTAACCACTGAACAGGCAAGGAAGAATAGCTATTTTGCGCAATTAACAGGAAAGGTATTATTTCGCGAAGGCTGAAAAATTTCGATTTGTATATATTAATTGGTTTAAATTTGGATATGAATGTCATAGGAAAGTGGTTACAATTAATTGAACTTGCCCGCTAACCTGTCTTAGCATGGGTTAGTTATTTTGTTCTAAATTTTAACGTGATGATTTAAACAAATGAGAGAGTAACTATTCCATTACAACAAATTTCGTGCATATTGTAAATTTTGTCGAATAGATGGTTGATTATATGAGATGATCGGGTGGCCGGTGGTACGTGTGGGAGAGGAAGTGCAACGGTGGGAGTGAAATGAGGGCATAAAAGTTTAATAATAGCAAAGAAAAATAGCCCTCACAATAACAACACTGAATATGAAAAACAAAATAAGAAAACAATGAATATTTAGGTGTGAAAATAATGTCGAAAAATGAAAAAAGTAAAATTGTCCGCTGGCGAGATTAGAACCTCCATTCGACTGCTTTCTTTGGAGGTGGTGTTTTGATGTTTTTTTAGAAAAGTACTATTAGTACAGAAATAAAAATTAGATAAATGGATTCCTGAAATTTTTTGTGAATTTTGAAGACCTGAGTGAGGTGTGTAGGCATGATAGTTTAGAAGTTAGTAAATTTCATAGTATTAGAAACAATAATGAGATGAGATTAGCATAGAAAGATTGGGAAAGGGTCACAGAATGCGAATATGAAAAAAAAATGAGAAAATTGAAAAAAAATTTGTTCATCCCAATTCATAGGCGATAGCCTTGATATCGCCGTGATTGAAGAGAAAAAGTGAAATATCTCGGTAATTGTTGAACGTAGCGTAATGTGGGTGGGCTTAGAAGAAGCGCCTTGGAGAGTACTTAAATAAGGTGTTAAAATAAAAATTTAGTGAATAATAGTTTTTGAGTAAAATAGAAAATTGTTAAAAAAGTTAGAGTTTTAGTAATAATTGTTTTGCAAAAAAACGGATAGGGGTAGAATAAAAAGAAGAGTGTTAGCAAATAGAACACATATGGGGCCTGGTTTGTGGGAAATTTGGAATGAAAATATTAATAAATGCAGAAACTGTGGCTGTGCAAAGTGAGAAAATGTTCAGCGGTACCGAAAATTACCGCAGGTTGGTCGAAAAAATTGAAATATTTTTAGTGAGAAAAGTATGCGAAAGAGAACAAAGTAATGTATGGATAATTTTTGCCGAAGAGATGGTTGATTAAATGAGACGATCTGGAGCCCGGTGGGACGTGTGGGTGAGGGGGTGCAAGGGTGAGGGGAGGTGAAATGAGGGGATGAAAATTGAATAATAGCACAGAAAAATAGCCCTCACAATAAGAACACTGAATATTAAAAAAAATAAGAATAAAATGAATATTTAGATGTGAAAATAATGTTGAAAAATGAAAAAAGTAAAATTGTCCACGGGCGTGATTTGAACCTCCCCATTCCGCCTTCTTTGTTTTCTATCCTATTCTCTTACCACTGGGCTACGGATTCTGTTAGATTTGGTTGCTTTAAACTTGGGTATGAATCACATAGGAAAGTGGTTTTTGATTAATTTGAAGTACTATTAGTACGAAAAGTGATATGATGTGGGTATGCAAAAGACGGGGGAAGTGAGGTAGAATGTTGAAATAAAATAATATTTGGACATATTTGGATAAAAGTGACTAATTTTTGTGAAAAGATGGTAAAAGGTGGGTTTTTGATTTTTTTGTAGAAAAGTACTATTAGTAACAAAAAAAAAATTAGATAAATGGATTTCTAAGAACTGATGTGAATTTTGAAGACCATAGCGAGGTGTGTAGGGTTGATAGTTTAGAAGTTAGTACAAAACATAGTATTAGTAACAAAAATGAGTTGAGATTAGAATTAAAAGATTGGGAAAGGGTCACAGATTACGAATATGAAAAAAAAATGTGCAAAAAGAAAGTATTTGTATGGGAAAAGAGGAAGGAAAGTTTTGGTTAAAGAGATGTGTAGGCAAGATATTTTAAAGTTGCAAAAATTGATAGTATTAGTAACAATAATGAGTTGAGATTAGCATGGAAAGATTGGGAAAGGGTGACAGATTGCGAATATGCAAAAAAAATGGGGAAAAAGAAAGTATTTGTATGGGAAAAGCGATGGGAAAGTTTTCGTTAATTGGCTCCTGTATGGCTTTTGTTTAGAAAAAGAAAAAAAAAGCACCGCATGTTGTGGTGTTTTGCCGTCGAACGATGGGAATTTGGTTGAGAATTGATTTTGTAGTGAAAAAAGATGATTTTCAAAGAATTAAATCTCAAAATTTCCATGAATGAGCGTATACAGATTTTGATAGATGGTGGAGTATTATGTTGGGTATTAGGAGAGATATAGTGGTATGAGCCTGGCCTCACCGTTTTTGAGTAAATGATATTAGAGTTGAAAAAGGGGTCAAAAAGGACGAAATCGGCGACGCACATAGAGTTGAATAGATGTAGTATTATTAATAAAAAGTATATAGAGTGAGCGAAGAAAAGTTGGAGAAGGGTTTAGCGCGTCGAATGGTGGTAGAGCGGGGGAAATAGGAGAAAGGGAAGTAGTTGAAAAGAATAAGTTTAGTTGGGAAAAAGAGGGTGAAAAAAGTTTGTATGGGGAAAAAAAAAAAATCGTAGTATTAGTAGTAAAAATATGGGGCTATTTTTAAATGAAAGCTTGATTTTATTCACGATTTTAGAGCTATTTGTGGAGTTTGTGGGATTAGTAGTTTAGGCGTGAGAGCCTCTGGAAGCGAAAAGGCTGTTTAGCTTTATATATATTACTAGTAGTCCATTGTTTGTCCGGCTAAAGCCGGACTGGGGATACTGTAGTGGGGCAAAAATTTTCTAGTTTCCAAAATACTAAAAAGACCAAGTTGAAAAAGATCCGCCACTTGAATCCCGCTTTTGTATATGAATCTTATAGGAAGCTGGTTTTTTGGATATGAATCTAATTACATTCTCACCAGCGCCATCTGTACTAAATTTATATAGTAGAGCAAAGTTTCCAAAATACTAAAAAGACCAATTAGAAAGAGAACCGCCACTTGAATCCCGCTTTTGTATATAAATCTTATAGGAGAGTGGCTCTTTTGGATATGAATCCAATTACATTCTCACCAGCGCCGTCTATACTAAATTTATAAAAACTTAAAATCTGCAATATTCTATGCGGTATGCGGTGTGAGGTCCGTATAGTGGTAAGAAGAAAACGAAAATTTGATTTGATTACTTTTTCACGCATGCGGCGAGTGGGTGGTAACCACTGAACAGGCAAGGAAGAATAGCTATTTTGCGCAATTAATAGGAAAGGTATTATTTCGCGAAGGCTGAGAAATTTCGATTTGTATATGTTAAAATTGGTTTAAATTTGGATATGAATGTCATAGGAAAGTGGTTACAATTAATTGAACTTGCCCGCTAACCTGTCTTAGCATGGGTTAGTTATTTTGTTCTAAATTTTAACGTGATGATTTAAACAAATGAGAGAGTAGGCGGAGGCTATTCCATTACAACAAATTTCGTGCATATTATAAATTTTGTCGAATAGATGGTTGATTATATGGGATGATCGGGTGGCCGGTGGTACGTGTGGGAGAGGAAGTGCAACGGTGGGAGTGAAATGAGGGCATAAAAGTTTAATAATAGCAAAGAAAAATAGCCCTCACAATAACAACACTGAATATGAAAAACAAAATAAGAAAACAATGAATATTTAGGTGTGAAAATAATGTCGAAAAATGAAAAAAGTAAAATTGTCCGCTGGCGAGATTAGAACCTCCATTCGACTGCTTTCTTTGGAGGTGGTGTTTTGATGTTTTTTTAGAAAAGTACTATTAGTACAGAAATAAAAATTAGATAAATGGATTCCTGAAAGTTTTTGTGAATTTTGAAGACCTGAGTGAGGTGTCTAGGCATGATAGTTTAGAAGTTAGTAAATTTCATAGTATTAGAAACAATAATGAGATGACATTAGCATAGAAAGATTGGGAAAGGGTTACAGAATGCGAATATGAAAAAAAAAATGAGAAAATTGAAAAAAAATTTGTTCATCCGAATATTTTCTTCCGAATTCATAGCTGATAGATAGCCTTCATATCGCCATGATTGAGGAAAATGCCCTACCTAATCAGTTTAGGTACATTGTACATTCTGCAAAATAAAATAAATGCGATTGTACAAATAATTGAACTTGCCCGCTAACCTGTCATAGCATGGGTTAGTTTTTTTTGTTCTATATTAACGTGATGATTTAAACAAATGAGAGAGTAGGCGGAGCCTATTCCATTAAAACAAATTTCCAATTGAGCTTATCTTTCAAATAAGGATTGTTACATTCTCACCAACACCATCTACGCTAAATTTATAAGAACTTAAAATCTGCAATATTCTATCATTTCAAGAATATGAACAACACAAACAGATTACCGAATATCTAAAATACGGCAGGTGGAAAAATGCACTACCTATTCAGTTTAGGTACATTGTACATTCTGCAAAATAAAATAAATGCGATTGTACAAATAGTTGAACTTGCCCGCTATCCTGTCATAGCATGGGTTAGAAATTTTAACGTGATGATTTAAACAAATGAGAGAGTAGGCGGATCCTATTCCATTAAAACAAATTTCCAATTGAGCTAATCTTTCAAATAAGGATTGTTACATTCTCACCAGCGCCGTCTATACTAAATGTATAAAAACTTAAAATCTTCAATATTCTATGCGGTATGCGGTGTGAGGTCCATATAGTGGTAAGAAGAAAACGAAAATTTGATTTGATTACTTTTTCACGCATGCGGCGAGTGGGTGGTAACCACTGAACAGGCAAGGAAGAATAGCTATTTTGCGCAATTAACAGGAAAGGTATTATTTCGCGAAGGCTGAAAAATTTCGATTTGTATATATTAATTGGTTTAAATTTGGATATGAATGTCATAGGAAAGTGGTTACAATTAATTGAACTTGCCCGCTAACCTGTCTTAGCATGGGTTAGTTATTTTGTTCTAAATTTTAACGTGATGATTTAAACAAATGAGAGAGTAGGCGGAGGCTATTCCATTACAACAAATTTCGTGCATATTATAAATTTTGTCGAATAGATGGTTGATTATATGGGATGATCGGGTGGCCGGTGGTACGTGTGGGAGAGGAAGTGCAACGGTGGGAGTGAAATGAGGGCATAAAAGTTTAATAATAGCAAAGAAAAATAGCCCTCACAATAACAACACTGAATATGAAAAACAAAATAAGAAAACAATGAATATTTAGGTGTGAAAATAATGTCGAAAAATGAAAAAAGTAAAATTGTCCGCTGGCGAGATTAGAACCTCCATTCGACTGCTTTCTTTGGAGGTGGTGTTTTGATGTTTTTTTAGAAAAGTACTATTAGTACAGAAATAAAAATTAGATAAATGGATTCCTGAAAGTTTTTGTGAATTTTGAAGACCTGAGTGAGGTGTCTAGGCATGATAGTTTAGAAGTTAGTAAATTTCATAGTATTAGAAACAATAATGAGATGACATTAGCATAGAAAGATTGGGAAAGGGTTACAGAATGCGAATATGAAAAAAAAAATGAGAAAATTGAAAAAAAATTTGTTCATCCGAATATTTTCTTCCGAATTCATAGCTGATAGATAGCCTTCATATCGCCATGATTGAGGAAAATGCCCTACCTAATCAGTTTAGGTACATTGTACATTCTGCAAAATAAAATAAATGCGATTGTACAAATAATTGAACTTGCCCGCTAACCTGTCATAGCATGGGTTAGTTTTTTTTGTTCTATATTAACGTGATGATTTAAACAAATGAGAGAGTAGGCGGAGCCTATTCCATTAAAACAAATTTCCAATTGAGCTTATCTTTCAAATAAGGATTGTTACATTCTCACCAACACCATCTACGCTAAATTTATAAGAACTTAAAATCTGCAATATTCTATCATTTCAAGAATATGAACAACACAAACAGATTACCGAATATCTAAAATACGGCAGGTGGAAAAATGCACTACCTATTGTTTAGGTACATTGTACATTCTGCAAAATAAAATAAATGCGATTGTACAAATAGTTGAACTTGCCCGCTATCCTGTCATAGCATGGGTTAGAAATTTTAACGTGATGATTTAAACAAATGAGAGAGTAGGCGGATCCTATTCCATTAAAACAAATTTCCAATTGAGCTAATCTTTCAAATAAGGATTGTTACATTCTCACCAGCGCCGTCTATACTAAATGTATAAAAACTTAAAATCTTCAATATTCTATGCGGTATGCGGTGTGAGGTCCATATAGTGGTAAGAAGAAAACGAAAATTTGATTTGATTACTTTTTCACGCATGCGGCGAGTGGGTGGTAACGACTGAACAGGCAAGGAAGAATAGCTATTTTGCGCAATTAACAGGAAAGGTATTATTTCGCGAAGGCTGAAAAATTTCGATTTGTATATATTAATTGGTTTAAATTTGGATATGAATGTCATAGGAAAGTGGTTACAATTAATTGAACTTGCCCGCTAACCTGTCTTAGCATGGGTTAGTTATTTTGTTCTAAATTTTAACGTGATGATTTAAACAAATGAGAGAGTAACTATTCCATTACAACAAATTTCGTGCATATTGTAAATTTTGTCGAATAGATGGTTGATTATATGAGATGATCGGGTGGCCGGTGGTACGTGTGGGAGAGGAAGTGCAACGGTGGGAGTGAAATGAGGGCATAAAAGTTTAATAATAGCAAAGAAAAATAGCCCTCACAATAACAACACTGAATATGAAAAACAAAATAAGAAAACAATGAATATTTAGGTGTGAAAATAATGTCGAAAAATGAAAAAAGTAAAATTGTCCGCTGGCGAGATTAGAACCTCCATTCGACTGCTTTCTTTGGAGGTGGTGTTTTGATGTTTTTTTAGAAAAGTACTATTAGTACAGAAATAAAAATTAGATAAATGGATTCCTGAAATTTTTTGTGAATTTTGAAGACCTGAGTGAGGTGTGTAGGCATGATAGTTTAGAAGTTAGTAAATTTCATAGTATTAGAAACAATAATGAGATGAGATTAGCATAGAAAGATTGGGAAAGGGTCACAGAATGCGAATATGAAAAAAAAATGAGAAAATTGAAAAAAAATTTGTTCATCCCAATTCATAGGCGATAGCCTTGATATCGCCGTGATTGAAGAGAAAAAGTGAAATATCTCGGTAATTGTTGAACGTAGCGTAATGTGGGTGGGCTTAGAAGAAGCGCCTTGGAGAGTACTTAAATAAGGTGTTAAAATAAAAATTTAGTGAATAATAGTTTTTGAGTAAAATAGAAAATTGTTAAAAAAGTTAGAGTTTTAGTAATAATTGTTTTGCAAAAAAACGGATAGGGGTAGAATAAAAAGAAGAGTGTTAGCAAATAGAACACATATGGGGCCTGGTTTGTGGGAAATTTGGAATGAAAATATTAATAAATGCAGAAACTGTGGCTGTGCAAAGTGAGAAAATGTTCAGCGGTACCGAAAATTACCGCAGGTTGGTCGAAAAAATTGAAATATTTTTAGTGAGAAAAGTATGCGAAAGAGAACAAAGTAATGTATGGATAATTTTTGCCGAAGAGATGGTTGATTAAATGAGACGATCTGGAGCCCGGTGGGACGTGTGGGTGAGGGGGTGCAAGGGTGAGGGGAGGTGAAATGAGGGGATGAAAATTGAATAATAGCACAGAAAAATAGCCCTCACAATAAGAACACTGAATATTAAAAAAAATAAGAATAAAATGAATATTTAGATGTGAAAATAATGTTGAAAAATGAAAAAAGTAAAATTGTCCACGGGCGTGATTTGAACCTCCCCATTCCGCCTTCTTTGTTTTCTATCCTATTCTCTTACCACTGGGCTACGGATTCTGTTAGATTTGGTTGCTTTAAACTTGGGTATGAATCACATAGGAAAGTGGTTTTTGATTAATTTGAAGTACTATTAGTACGAAAAGTGATATGATGTGGGTATGCAAAAGACGGGGGAAGTGAGGTAGAATGTTGAAATAAAATAATATTTGGACATATTTGGATAAAAGTGACTAATTTTTGTGAAAAGATGGTAAAAGGTGGGTTTTTGATTTTTTTGTAGAAAAGTACTATTAGTAACAAAAAAAAAATTAGATAAATGGATTTCTAAGAACTGATGTGAATTTTGAAGACCATAGCGAGGTGTGTAGGGTTGATAGTTTAGAAGTTAGTACAAAACATAGTATTAGTAACAAAAATGAGTTGAGATTAGAATTAAAAGATTGGGAAAGGGTCACAGATTACGAATATGAAAAAAAAATGTGCAAAAAGAAAGTATTTGTATGGGAAAAGAGGAAGGAAAGTTTTGGTTAAAGAGATGTGTAGGCAAGATATTTTAAAGTTGCAAAAATTGATAGTATTAGTAACAATAATGAGTTGAGATTAGCATGGAAAGATTGGGAAAGGGTGACAGATTGCGAATATGCAAAAAAAATGGGGAAAAAGAAAGTATTTGTATGGGAAAAGCGATGGGAAAGTTTTCGTTAATTGGCTCCTGTATGGCTTTTGTTTAGAAAAAGAAAAAAAAAGCACCGCATGTTGTGGTGTTTTGCCGTCGAACGATGGGAATTTGGTTGAGAATTGATTTTGTAGTGAAAAAAGATGATTTTCAAAGAATTAAATCTCAAAATTTCCATGAATGAGCGTATACAGATTTTGATAGATGGTGGAGTATTATGTTGGGTATTAGGAGAGATATAGTGGTATGAGCCTGGCCTCACCGTTTTTGAGTAAATGATATTAGAGTTGAAAAAGGGGTCAAAAAGGACGAAATCGGCGACGCACATAGAGTTGAATAGATGTAGTATTATTAATAAAAAGTATATAGAGTGAGCGAAGAAAAGTTGGAGAAGGGTTTAGCGCGTCGAATGGTGGTAGAGCGGGGGAAATAGGAGAAAGGGAAGTAGTTGAAAAGAATAAGTTTAGTTGGGAAAAAGAGGGTGAAAAAAGTTTGTATGGGGAAAAAAAAAAAATCGTAGTATTAGTAGTAAAAATATGGGGCTATTTTTAAATGAAAGCTTGATTTTATTCACGATTTTAGAGCTATTTGTGGAGTTTGTGGGATTAGTAGTTTAGGCGTGAGAGCCTCTGGAAGCGAAAAGGCTGTTTAGCTTTATATATATTATTTGAAGAATTCTTAATTATTTTTATGGTCTGTAAAGCGCGTTAGTCTTACGTCGTCAAACTGAGTTAAGCTATAAATCTGTGAGGTAACCAACAATATTTGATTTTCTCTGGTGCGTAAATATAAAAAAAATGTTGAAATATTTTCGGACCAATATAAAATTGAATATTGGATTTTATGTGTCATATTTTTGTACTTTTCCGGTATGGGTTTATTTATATGTATACAGGGGTCCCTTAAATAATGGATCATCTGGAAACCAGTGATATGGAAGGTTTTTATAAATTGTTCGCGCTCATAGAAAAAATTTTACGATTTTGCCCGCCAAATTTTGGTCAGGATTTAATTGCAGGAAATTTTCTTTTCAAAAACCTGTTGCGCTTAAGAAAGAGTCCCAAGTTTGTGGTGGTATATCGTTTATTCTGAATTTAGAAAACACTTCAAAATCGAAATGTTAGTACTTCAGTGGGAAGCTATGCAGGATGTCTGGTTCTATTCCATCCAGTAGGGGAGACTGTAGAAACTTCAAAGGACGATTTTCAATATGAGTCCTTGTATTATCTCCCCTTAAACCGTTTTTGTAATAATCGGGAATCAATTATTGCAACTATAAGTGCATTTGTTGCCTTTTCTGCTCTGTGAAATGAATATAGTAGAAGTAGCAGCAATTCCACGCATAACGAACATAAACGATTAAAAGAACAGATGTTTATATAGCGAAGTAATGCCAATTGATATTAATTAAGAGGCGACCCTCTGGGTGTATTTATACCAAAAGAAATCTGAACAACGAATGGAAGTAGACGAAGTTAGTAATTTGTTTAAGTTTGGTTTTAATTCACCTTTGCAAATTAATGTACCCCAAAAAAAACTTTTACGTTTTTTGTACAAACTTTTCTTCAGTTTTTTTTCAATATTACTTCTTTTCAGCGGATAAGATACTTTTAACTCAATGAGATGGAACAGCCGTACATAGTTCAAGCGGAATATTCCTTTCGAGGAGGAAATAACGACGAGCTATGCTTCAAAAAGGGCGATATAATTACTGTCACACAACGAGAAGAGGGTGGATGGTGGGAGGGTACCCTTAGCGATAAGACTGGCTGGTTTCCTAGCAATTATGTTAAGGAATACAAGGCACCCCTCCCACTATCGGAAACAATACGTCCACCAGAAGAAATTCAAGAATATCGCTCCGTAGTTTTTAGAGATCTGTTGGATAGTGAAAGAGCGCATGTTGCTGAGCTACAGGGACTTTTGGAGAATTTTTTAGAACCCCTACAGACAAGTCAAATGTAAAATAACGATATGTTTTGTTTGGATCTGAAAATAATTAAATAATTCAAATAGATTGACATTAGATGAATACGCACAATTGATGTGTAATTTTACCGAGGTTGTGCAAACGCATGAAGAACTTCTTCGGAGCTTAGAGGATTGCAATGATCGTGTCGGTAAATTGTTTTTAACAAAAGCACCAATCATGAAGACCGTGCATCAGGCTTATTGTGCTGCTCACCCAAGAGCAATTGTGATTTTAGACAAATTTAAGTAAATTTGTTTTATTTGGCTTGGAATTTAAGGAGTTAAAAGAAACAATTTTATTTAGAGATGATCTCGAAAACTTTATGGAGCGTCAAGGAGCTGCTTCGCCTGGTCTGCTAGTTCTAACTACGGGTCTTTCGAAACCATTTAGGAGATTGGATAAGTATTCAGCAATGTTACAGGAACTAGAACGGCACATGGAAAGTAGTCATCCTGACCGAGGAGATACTCAAAGGAGTGTTGCTGTTTATAAAGATATTGCAGTAAGCCATAAACATATTTTCTGTAAGGTGCCTTAATATTTCAGCATTTTATTTATTAGGCTACATGTGCTGCTACTAGGAGACAAAAAGAATTGGAGCTGCAGGTATTAACGGGTCCGGTACGGGGCTGGCAAGGCCAAGAACTTAGTACATTAGGTATGTTTTTTTTGCGCAGCGGTTAAAAATTTGTAAGCAAAATCTAGTTTTCAAATATTTTTCTTTAAAACAAATACACTAGTGAAAAAGCGCACTAAGATGTTATAATATTTCTGCTGTTGTCCTTTTAATGACTACTCTATGAGTGGGAGGGCAACTGATCTCATTCATGCTTTGGTTTACATTTCTTTTATAGTATATCCATCATTTGTACATGTTAAATGAGCCCTCAGTGTACGTGGCTGTTTTAATGTTTACTTAGAGTGAGAAATAAAGTAGCTAATTTAATTTACGTTATCATAGTCTCATTTTAATTTTTTTTGTATAACAGACCAAATATCCTTTTTTTTTATTTGGTGAATGAAAATCAAATTATGTCGTTCAATATTTTTACTATAAAAATATAATTTTCAGGAAATTGGTCAAAGTGCGTTTTTTTTTACGCCAGTACGACAACCGATTGCCCAGAACTTGCTTGTTGATTATAAAAAAGTTATTTGAGTCCTTTTATTAGCGAGAATTTATTTTAGGTGAAATAATCCACATGGGAAGCGTTGCAGTTGGGCCAGATCATCGGGACAGGTATTTCGTCCTGTTCCCCCAAACACTGCTTATACTAAGTGTGAGCCAAAGAATGAGTGCTTTTATATATGAGGTAAATACCATCAGTCAAAACTAGATTTCTTTCAAAGAAATATTTTAATATTTCTCTCCTAAGGGTAAACTGCCTCTTACTGGTATTATGGTAAATCGACTAGAGGATACGGACACTATAAAAAATGCTTTTGAAATTAACGGGCCCCTAATAGAAAAAATAGTAGCAGTGTGCCAAGGTCCTAATGAGGCAAACAAGTGGGTTGATCTACTTACGTCCGCAAATCCAACGCTTCCTATAAATATAAAACGTAACGTTAGTGCTTCGGCTATAAGTGGTCCCCAGCCTCCATCTCATGTAAGTAAATCTTTTTAATTATCCTCCACATAAAGCCAACTTTAATTGAGGGAATTTCCTTTTGATGAAACATTTAGTCGTCGTATTTCCTTGACACACGCGGTTACTGTGTACGTTTCTCATTATGCGCATACAATTTGCCGACAAACTATCGTCAAACCCTCCCACCAAAATATTATCCCCCAACAGCCCCGTACGCAAATTTAAGTGCCCATTTTAAGCATCTGTATCGGGAAGGAAGGCTTACAAAATTTATTGTGAAGGCATTGTTATACCCTGAGGCTAGAAGAGATGTGGAGACATCTACAGTGGTCATGCGAAGAAGGCATAAGACAACTGTGAGAATGATAAGGAAAAATTCCACTTCCGGTGATAAACAGTTATCTCGCCAAGATGCTTTTGAATTGCCCACCGATTCTGAAAGTGAAGACGGCTCATGTGATAGTAACCCCTTTGATTATATTAAGTTTTACACAGGAAAGAAAGAAAGTATAGACGAACATCGTACAGAGTATGAGACGTTTATAGATTACGGTGAGGATTGCAATGAGGTCAAACCTAACGCTACAGAGGATAAGCAGTGTTCTATAGAAGGAAATTCGAAATCTCCAGACATTTCGAAGCAAAATTCCAACCAGAAGGACTCACTCGTGATATGTTCAAAGGCTGTGAGAGTATTTGATAGAAAGTCGTCCAGTGAAAGTGTTATACATACTTCCACTGCCCGTCTGAATTTGGGAGAAATAAAACCGCAGATGTCTGAAAATTCTCACGTATCTTCGTTCGATGCTCGGATATCTGGAAACTATATGGCTTGCGAAGATCTGGCGCATATGAACGATGAAATGCGAATAAAGAAAAGCAAACCAAAGGCAAATCTGATAGATGAAAGACACAGCATGCCGACGCTGTTCGTTGGGAACCGCTTCAATAAGTCGGACCTGACTGCAGTTTATATCCCCTCTTGGAAGGATCGTAGTGACCTTCAAAAGCAAAATTCTTCTCTTGCTGGGAAAATGGATGATACCCAGCGATTAAGTGATTGCGAAGAGGATGACAATGACGACTCTATAGCTACGCATTCCAGTTCTATTGATCTACCTGCTTTTATTCCTGCTCCAGATCAGATTCAAGCAGAAATACTTTATAATCTGGACGCTGACATAATTCGTCCTCCAAGTATGTTTGATTCAGAGTTGGAGCCGCTTAAATTAAGTTTGTCACGAGAAGCGTCCCCTTTCAAAAAACATTCTATTGATTCTGACAAAAATCTGTTGAGCAAGGAACGTCAGGGGGTTATTAGAAGAAATTCCGCTGGTCCCCGAAGAGGATCAGTCAGACGGTGTATAAGTTACCAATACGTTCAACTGGCAAAGAACCATAGCGATGATAGTAAATCAGAAAGTGGAAAATTGGAGAAAAGACCTTCTACGAAATGCAAATGTTGCGAAAGCTCTCAATGTCCAAGTCCCCGTTCAAGTGACTCGGGAATGGCAGGGAGCTGCACGATCGCATCTCCAGATCCACCTCAAAATTGCAACGAATATTACTACCCCCTTGAGCTAGTTGTTGATGGCTCTGAAGTTTCCACCGAGGGATTGCGACATTCTCAATCAAGCAATGACTTGGTTCGTTTCGATGTGTGTGGAATGTTTCGTAACAAATTTTTAAATCAAAACGACAACCCTTCTGGAACACTTTCCAGAAATCGTGAAACTCGTTGCCACAGTGCTGAGCGCACTATACATTTTAACAGAAAAAGTTTTCTAATCGGAATGCCTACTCAATCGGATGAAGCAACCGAGAAAGGTGAGGACTTAGAGGGCTTTGGGATGTATAAAACTGGATTGTATGCGCACTGGTGGAAGAAAGAGAAATTGCCTACTGCCATTGTTCGGGAAATTATTCATACTCATAAAAGTGGCAACGTGAAGGGAGATCCACCGAAGTCACCACCTACACATAGCAGCGGAATGGGCTCAGGCAAGCGAGCGTGCACGTTCTTGAGACATTTTTCTTTGTGTCTTTCAATTTTGCCGAATTATTAACTTCATTTTTTTTTTCATTTTTATTGAGTGGCGCTTTCAAATGTCGTTATCGTTCATATTTAATAATGTTATATTTTTATTTTTAACCTAAAACAGTCGCATCTCATCGCATTGCCTGAGCCCTTTGCTCCTTTTAATTTTTTCTTTGCAACTTGCGTTGTTGGTTGCCAACTAACATCTAATGTATTCAGAGCTTTCTAACCGTTATAGGACTCTTTTAAACTGTAATAAAGTCTTTTATTTAGTTATTTGTAATATGTTCCATTTATTTTATATTTTCTTTTACAAATTGATAGATGTCCCCGCCCCCCAACTTAGGAATGTGTTACCAAGCACGTGGAACGCCCCCAATACATCAACAGTCACAACACAAACGGAGCCTGTCGTTCAATCATCATCTCAGTTACAATCAATATCACATTCACCATCAACAACCTCATCTGCATCATCAACAACAACAACACAATCAACAAAATCTGCTGGCAGTGGCCCAAAGCTACAAATTAAATTTAGCCCCGACATTGAGCAGCACTTCAAAAGCGGCAAATCAGGTGCCAAGCGCAAGGATAGGAAACACAAAAGGTTGGTGTATTTTAATAGTTTTCGTTATGCCAGTTATTTTCCATACTACATACTTTTTCAGCATTATTTAAATACACGCGAAGAATGTATGTAATGCATTGTGTTTTTTCTTAGCATAGTATTTGTAAAGGTAAACCAATTGGGTGAACATTTTCACAGCACATATTTGATATCCGTTTCTCAGGATGTGTAATGTACTGTTTGGGAAATTTAATTTAATTTTTTAATTTCCACAAAATTACATTGGCGGTTTTTTTCACGTCTTTCACGTTGTGACCATGTGGTAAAGGCCCAAGAAAACTGATAACAGAAAGCCATCGAAAATGGCAACAATTTAATATTACTGAATATTACAATAAAATACTGAACCTCATACTCATACTCAGCAGTAAAAATGAAGTCAATTTGACTCCCGATTTAATGATAATAGACACGATTAGAAATTCCGCCAAGTTCCTTATTGTAAATTTAATTTTTGTAAGTCCACACTGAGTCAACCTGGAATAGGTTTATAATAAAAGCACAGAATATCATAATCTAGATATTCAACATAGTTGTGCTTAGGTAAAAGGGTACTATTAGATAATATTCAATTTTTCAAAATCAATTGTAAAGCGATCGATGTAATCTTTTTTACTTCCCACTCGGCACTAGTGGAAACAGTTTCGCACTTACTTTTGAAACAACTCGCGATACATCGAAGACACAAATGACAAATATTTTTATTCCTTTTCTTTCGCTTTAAAGTAGATTGCTCGACAGTAAGTATCTACTCCACCCTTCGAATTACCTGGAGGAGTATATTCCTCACTCACTTACACATCTTTTACACGTAATGCCCCACCCTGTCTCTCTATAATCTAAGTGCAGTAATAAATAAATTAAATTATATTTTTATAAACTATCTCTTTCGTTATTTGTAAGTTGTCTTACTGTCAAAATATCCTGCGATATTGTACAGATATGAAACCAAGATATGCTCCAAAAACTCAAAAGCACTGATCAGTACCCTATCCGGTTAAATATAAGCTTTAACGTATAATAGTGGCAATTTACCTGCTTGAATAATATATATTTGTTATTTACAGCTAATTGGAGTATAACAAATTTGCGGCCTGCTCCTCCACTGCGACCTAATTTGCTAAATCAGAGTGGAGGAGCAAGTTCAAACGTCCTCTCAAGCTACTCAAATCGTAAGGTTCAACCCACTTTTGAAGAAGATGCACTTGTCTTGCGTGTCATCGAAGCCTACTGTGCTGCGTATCAGAGTAACGCTAGGAATACAATTCACTCAGGTAACTACCTACTTTACGTTGCTGCTTTTCCTTTTGCAGTATGTACTTTATTTTATTGTTAGCAATTAACAAACTCGTAATTTTTAAATGATTGTATAATTTGAGTCCTAGCAAAGTAATTACTGTTGACGTTTGGTTTTAATTGTTTTTCAACTTTTAATATCGTATTGTATTGTTTTTGGAGTTAATTTATTTACTAATTATTTCATGAGGAGGATTTTGATTTGGCGCTTTTTATATGGTTGATATTAACTGACGGGGCCTGTCCGTGTTGCGTTGGTATAACAATGAAATGCAACCACAAATTATATTTTAACATTTTTAAGCGAATAATGTAATCGTTGTGCTGAGCGTTTTTTCCGAACTCACTTTCATCCATAACATACTGAATAACAATCCACTGAATTTTGCTGAATATATAACAAGGAAATTGTCATCTGGCTACAACAAACTCATCTACTACATTACAAAACATTACACCTACAACACAACACATCAACAATTGAATCGAATGAAAAAAATAATAAAATTGCTGTGGCTGTGTGGTTTTGTTGCTCCTTTCTTTTCTCTTTTTCTCTTCTCTTTCATCACACTGTAGCCCTTCAACCATGGACACCATGTCTTCCAATTCGTGGCGGAAAATTGAAAACCAGTAAACACTTTTCCACATCAAATCCTCAGCTACCCTTCCTCTGCTCAGCAAGTAGTAACTCATATACAAATTCAGCCGCACAGCAGAACTCGACCAATAGTCTAAATTCATCATATATTTGGCGGGAAGCAAGTCCCAATAACTTCAACATGTACTCAACGTCCGTTTCATCATTAAACACAGCATATAGGTATTCACTAAGTGGGGCCGGCGGCAATCATGTACCGTCGCCGGCCGAATACCGCGCTACTTCCGAGGAGCGATCACAGAGGAAAAACTACAGCTCAAATAACCGATTTAAGACTGGATCAGGCTATGACAATATTTATATGACACCACTATTGCCTCGAAAAAACAAACAAGTGAAAGTATTCAAAAACTCCTATCAGCCGCTGCAACGGAGCGCACAGCCGTGCATGGGCATGGATTCTTATGATGATGCGGCTCGGAAAAAGCCGCAGCCTGGATTGTATGACCGCCGATTGAACAGATCTTTCGAAGCTCCTCAAGGACTGATTAAAGCGTCTCCACTACGACGGAGCACTCCACATCTACCTGCAGACGATTCTATACCCGACACTGATAGTCAGCGGCATTCCGCGACGTGGTGTTGTGGAAACTTCGTAATGCGGCAGTGGCGGAAGATAAATAACTATGACTAGTATTGGAAGCACACCTTTTCGCGTCAGTGATTAGGTTAGATTCAAAGTGCCCTGATTTACAAATACTTTCATGACAGAGACAACTTCTAGGCTCATTAACGTGGCTTTTCTGAGGCGCCCTTATAACGATGATCTATAATAGTTTGTTTCACATTCCAGCTAAGTTATATTCTAACAACTCGGGAGAGCACATAAATTACAAATCTTTGTTCAGCAGAGCCATTCAATTTACAAATATTTTTTTTGCAAGTCCTCCAAAACGCTCAGAAAAGCCAGCGATCCTATATGAAAACCGCACTCGTAGATATTTCTATGGAATACTCATAACTGTGTTTAACATTAGCTCTTAATCCTGTGATGTTTTAATATCTAGCTAGATTTTAGAATTTTTACAATTAAATTGTAAAACTGTACTAGTGTAACTATCGTGGAATTACATATAAATGGAATCGATGTTTTAAGTGCTGCACTACTCGAGTTATCTTGTGCAGCAAATTTTACATAAAAGGTAGTTGAATTTTTATGCTTAATAATAACAGTCTTCGTTATCTTTGCGTACCTTTAGGAAAATGCCTTTTAAGTTGATCTGAACGTTCTTGTAATTAAACTAAATTTTTGTTAAAATATATTCGACCAAATTATTATAATGCATTATTTACATTAGAGAAGGCATAATGACGATTTTCTAGAAGTTTTATATGAAACATTAATTTAATAATACGCTGAGCGAGATAACCAAATAATACTTGCCTTAATTTTATTTATGTTAAACTTATTCTAGAGGCAAAGCCTAAATATAAATTGTTTACACGAATATATTACACAGCACCTTGTATCTGATTTCGTAGGTACTAATGCCATCACAATCATTGGCACACGTTTAAGATTTAATTTTTTGGAAAATATTTTGTTAAGGCTCTTTTTGAATCATAGAACAAATTTATATGTAGGTCTATTGTCGCTCAAAAGTACGTTTGTTTATTTCTTGCGATCATTCTGACAAGAACTGATAAAGACATCTTTTCAACAATAACTCTGTTAGCAGATTTTCGACAGGCGACTAATGCACTTTAGTAAATTGTTGATTAACATATTCTTTAGATCCCATTTTTCATATAAATAATATACTTGATGGTTAGAGTATCAAAGTTGTATACAAATATTTTTTCGGCCACAAAATATAATTATTACTTTTTGTTATCTTGGAACTGCAACCAATCAAAAGTTTTCGGACTTACCACACTGAAACTGAAAAAATATTAATAAGGGTCATGTTAAATTCTATAGTGATTTCGTTCCGTGCTTATTTTCAAATTTTCTAGAGTACAAAAAAACCATTATTTATCAAAAGGTGTAACAAAAAGTTAAACATCTCGAGATATTATGGCTTAGATTCAATGCCTACGGAGTTCCCAAAGCCGGTTTCCGAATCTTATTGCCACTGAAATTGAATCCAATGTTTAGTTAAAACGCTGCTCACTTAATTTGTTATTTAGACAGCGAGGAAATTATTCTGTTCTTTATTTATTTAATTTATGTTTATATTTTTAGTATTTTAAATAAATGGTCATTTATTATTTATTAAAACTATTTTATATTGCGTGACATAGACGGTCCTCATAAAATACATCATAAGCGTCGAGATAGAGGCTTAATCTTTCGTATAAAGATATTACACTAGTCGTACCAGCTCTACAAGAAAGTAGTAGAAAGATCTATAGTGCCATAAATAAATAATACTAGATTTTATGACCGGCGCCGCACGAAGTAAAAAACAATTTACCAGTGCGGATCCTCCATTCCATCGAAATCGGTTCAGAAAGCTGAACATTTTCAGACGGCATATTGGGTCCGCCATATTTAATTTCAAATTTCGATAGTAGATTCAAGATCAACAACCCCAAAAACATAAAAGGGCCTGTTTTCACAGCAATCTTTTTGAAATTGAACTATTTCGGTTGCCATATTGGATCCGCTTTTTGTGTTTTTAAGTCTTATTAGTGATGTTGACATTCAGTCACAAGCTCTCTCGTTAGAGTTTTAATTAATTCGATGTCTATTTAACAAAAAATGGAACGGATATTGGAATAAAGTTGTATATATGATATGATCATAAAAAAGTCTCTAATTGACTTATATAAATCAAAACTAAAAAGAACATATTTTGACTATATTAGTTTATTTACTTTGTTAATATTGAATGAAATTTTCTTTTTAAGTCAAAAAATTGATATTTCGTGTTCTTTTCAATTTCTTGATCTCAATGATTTTGTCGCGGCTTTTTATTATGTATATTTTCAAAAAGGTAGAACGGTTTTGAAAACGGTATTTTTATAAATACATTTTATAATATGATGCTCGAGGATCCTGACACAAAAATTCCAATGGTCTTTTATTTTACATCATGTAAAAGGGTTTCCAATTAGAGCGATGCATTTTTTTTAAACAAGGAATATGTGAAAAATTCAAGTTGATTTAATTTTTAATACAACTCATATTAGTTATGGAACATAGTATCATTTTTAAATGTCCTCCACGTAAGCGTCTGCCTGAATGAACCCGTTGAATCTATGTTGTTTTTCATTACTCATCTCACTCAAATCAACACGAGTGTCCGCAATTACACTTGCGCAGTTGGTTTTCAACGCGTTTAAAGTTGTTGTTTTGGTTACAGAAACCTGTGATTTGACGAATCCCATAAGAACGTCTAACGGTGTTAAATCACACGATCAAAATTTATTTTCATTATTTTAATTTTTAACAAAAATAAATAATGTAATTTTTTTACTATTGTTATTTATAAGGACTTAACGTCCATATAAAAAGTTATCAAAGGTGTTAAGTCCCAAGAGACAATTGTGCGTTGCCAAAAAACATAACGCATACCAAAAGTACAGTTGCTAGTTTAATGTGTATATAATTTCCAATAGATTGCAAATGGAAGACAACTTCACGTATAATTTACGAATTTATTACGACTAGCCGCAACAAAATGCGATTTCTGAAGAATTTATGTATTGCTTGCCTAAAATGTTTGTAAGCTATTGTGCATAAAATAAGAGTAATAACATAAATAATATTGCTACAAATAGACTTCATTTGAGCCAGGTTCTATCTTACTTAATTGTACAAAGATTTTGTAACAACAAATAGGCGACAGGCTCTAGCCGCTAGCAAATTTGCATGTGACAAAATACGCTTTCATATTCCCCAAGCTGATCAGCGTTCGCAATGAATGCATTCAACGATCCATCATGTTGTAGGATGTTTGATCAATATTTGATTACATTACAGGCTTAGCGAGCCGAAAATTAAGCAGGACATAGGTTCATGGCACTAAATATCATATTTGCATGCTGAGAAGTTATCAAAACTCCGCTGTGTTTATATTCTTTCAAATTTGCAAAATTACACTAATTTCGCTTTATAATTCAATTGAAAAACTAAAAATTGTAATTCACTCGTATACGTGTCTTTATTTATTGCAACTTCTAGATCTGGTGGCCTAGTGGTTTAAAATATTTTCTGATTTGAATTGTGATAAAACCTACAGGACATAAAATTGCTCAAAATGAAAATGTGTCCAAACATTGGACAAAGATAACGAAAATTAACGTAATTCAAAGGGTGCTATATTTTAACAAGACGAAAATACTGAAAAACCAGATTTGAAACGAAACACAATATTTACTGGTTTACTTTCTAAGCCGATGCCAAATGATTGTTTCTCCTGAGAACCTTTTTATAAATTTATTAAAAATAAAATCTAGAATGTAACCAAGATATCTATGAATTTTTTGTAGTTCTAGACTTGTAAGTGTAACTATATAATTGTATGTAGGTGTGTCTGTAAACATCCGAATTCGGCGAAATTGTCTAGCTAGTATTTTTGTAATTCGTACGAACTGAAATATAATTGGAAAAAAAATAAAAAAAAAGTACTAATTCGGAAATGTTCTGGTCCCTCTTCATTTTGTAATTAAATAGGCAAGTTCATCTTTAATAAGTTACTGGTTTGTAAATAGTTTTTTGTCGTTTAAATGAGTTTCGTAGATTTTTAGTAGATTTGGTGGATGTTTGAATTTGTTATTCAAGTATGTGTTCTGTAGCGTTCTCATCAATTAAATAGATAAAAGTAGTATTGTTGACATTTTCAGAGTACTTGTTTTAAATTATATAAATCATTGTTTGAAGCGTACTATAAAGTAAAAATTATTTAAATAAATTGTAGCAAGCTATATTGTTTAGCGAAAAAGTCTGGGTGTCACCGGTGCCGTATCTAGTATCACCGTCTTCTGAAGAACAAATTTTAAAATTAAAAATTGTATATGGGTCAAACGCAGTATGACCAATCTGACCGGCACCGTGTTTATTTATGCTACATTAAGTGTATTCGTTTGTACCTGACCGCGATTGAAGTGCGGGGCCCAATGCATTCAATGTGTTGCCGCTGACCTCTAGAGCTACCGCCGTCGGTGTATATCTACATTTAAATTGTTCAGCAAAGCATTGGTGACGATAGTAGTAGGTTATTTTTACAGACTGGATCCCGTTTCAAAGTTGTCGAAATTCTTTTCTTAAAATCTATAGTATAATATGCTTTTAAGCTGTCTCAGTGACGTTCAGGGTATTCTGAGTTAAAAGGGGTCCCTCTACATTTTAAAGTAACTGGATCCTTTCTCATTCTTATTGAAGAAAATACAGAATCCTCTTTAGAGTAAAGAGGCTAAGTTAAACCACAAAACAGTTACATCTACTTGGTTACGATAGCAACATTTCCCCAAGGATGCTTAAGTAAACTGTCTATACTCTATACAACAAATGTATATACATTAAAAAAATTGAAAAATCCACCAGATCTATTGAACTTAAGTAAATAGATAGCCTACAGCACAATTGCTTTGCTTATGTGGTTTTCTAACTGAACAGCATTTTTGCTAGTTTCAAGCGATACCAAAAGTGTAGTTTGTCCCCCAAAAACCAGCACAATTTACACCGATAAATGTTTGTTTTTTGCTTTCTTTAATTTGCACTTGCAGGTCTTGAAAATGAAGATTTCACCCCAACACTTCGGCAAATGTGGACGACAATACGACAGCTGCAACAGGATATGGCCCAAATGAAAATTCAAATAAACGAGGAACGTGCTCTTCGCGGCAATCTTCAGCAACTTCTTATAAATCATCTGGAAACAGTTGGGGCTTCGAACACAACCTGCTGAAGATATTTTAGTAGGTTTTTTATTAGGTCATTGGTTGTAATATTGTTCACCAAATTGTGTCTTATTTTTACGCATTTTCCTACTATACACACGCTGTTCATTGTTGTATTACTACACGTAAGTTACTCACTAAACACACAAATTTCACATACATACGAGTAGTTATGAAACACTTAGCAATATTTTGCGCTTCGACCAAGAGATTGGTTCCTGTAAAGTATTCTATCGCTTTTATAGTCCAATAAACGTAAATTTTAATTTGATTAAATGTACATATTTACGTGTAGGTGTAAGTGTCGCTTGTGTAAGATTTTTGAATTGAAAGACTATCCAACTTTGCAATATTTTTAGCAGTTAGATACACGAACACTTCTAGGAGTTGTTCCCATAGCCACTTTAATAAATGTCGCTTTGTTTAAGTGATCCTTTTTATTTTCTGAGTATTTTTTAGAACTATATGAATAACAATAAAACATTTATTTTTATGAGTTGTGGTATTTTATATTAGAAATCCCATATCCCCGATCTTTTAGATATTATATGCTGTGGCACAATAGACATAACAGGAAGACTTCAAGCTATGGTGGAAATATCATCTCATCACCAATTTTCCGTTGCATGCGTCTTTAACGGCTTAGAAAATTTAGAATGTTGCTCTACTATTAGCGTAGATAAGGATTAAGCTGTAGTTACCAATTATAGGTATATTCACCAAAGGAGTCTATCTGCTCTTGATACGCTTGTGAAGTGACCTCGTATTGTTTTCAATTCCACCAAAAGTGGTCCTCGATTTTTCAGTACAGCTTAGATAGACAGTGACGCCATGAAATTTAGACGCAGGTATATTTTGGTGATTGTTTTTACCGTTTTTTTTTTTAGGTTTTCTAGTAGCACTGGGTTTAGTCATCAAAATTAAAGAGATATGATATTTACAAGTGATGACCTTTTAACTAATTATTTTAAAATTATCAAATCCTTTAGAACTTGTGATGCGAATTGAAAAGAAGTCGTTTTTTCCAACTTATCGCTCTAGACTCTAGATTGCTCTTACGGATAACCATCCTGCTCCTTTTCGGGAATTATAAGCCTTTAATATATAAGTCTTTAATTACCAGAAGGCAATTAACTTCTTATGAGAATGATGATTATTTGACCTCGCCCTACAAGGCTGAAAATGGAATTAATTTATTTTATTGCATTAGATTTCCATGGAAATAAAAACCGCAGAATACCAATATATTAGGTACGGACTTCAAAATGGTTACGCGATCCTGTATGTGATCGATTGTCAACAACAGCAATCCTTTGAAGTTGAACCTTTACGGCCCCCACATTGGATCAGCTATTTTGCTTTTTCAAAAGCTTTATTAGTGATGTTTCATATTCAGTTGATAAAATTTCGATCATTGTTGTTGAATCATTAAAATCGGTGCAGAAATAAACTCACAGGAGGAATTACAAGCTCTCGCGTTAGCGTTTTAATTGATAGATTCTGAAGGTTAGGGTACAAAACAAAATCCAAGGAGTCTTCTGATCAAATCTGTATATTTTCTTTTAAACAAATTACATCTATAGTCTACAAATATGTATATACAATAAAATCAAGTAAAAGGCAACAAAATAAAAACTGCTGAATTTCACGTCACATTATAATAATACTTTTTCCTCACGAAATACAAGAAAATATTTAATCGATTTATATTGTCTGATGTTATGGTGAATATCCAACAATATCCTTAACAAGTGGAATGATAATTTTTCTTACTTTCGGTCTCTAGCTGTAATGTTTAATAGAATTTTTGCCTTACTTCTTAATAGGTAGTAGGTAAAGTTACAACAAAGGCGCAAAAGCGAAGCGCAACAAAATTTTGTGTTTAAGCCTTTCCAGTTATTGCAGCATTACCTGATTTAGTTGGAGCATTCGATTTTTCGTTCTCCTTTTCAAGTTGTTTGCCAAGGTATTCCCTGTGAAAAAAAAAAATATTTAAAATGTTGCTGGTGCTCTTAGTTAAACAAGCATCATTTTATCACTTTCATAATTGATCAGCCAAGGAAAAAGGAAACGAAATTAATCGTGAAGTCTCTCTTCACTTACTAAAAATACGTGACCAATTTGTAAAGTACACAATATAACATTTTCACCTTGAGGCAAGACGTTTTACTTAGATTGTCATAAATACATACTGAGGTTATTAAAGCGCGTTCAACTTTAAATTTGACCCAGCTCTGAATTTGTGCTTTCCTTAAATGATCAATAATTGACCTGGCTTATATTTTGAGCTCAACAAAAAGTTGAGCTCCACATTCAGCCTTATATTGTACATGCATGATGCAGATGGATCAATATATTTTCTTACCAGTTGTGCACCATTAATTTCTGAACAGCAAGAAGAGCTTCGTAACGAACATTTGGGTCTTCATGACTGAGCAATTGCATTACTAGCTGCTTTCCTCCAAGTTGCTCAATGACACTACGAATTATGAAATTAAAAAAACAAAAGTTATCGCGTAAAAACTGAAACTTACTGCTTTCCTCTGGGGTAGTGGCGCACATATTCCCCTATGTCAAAACTGGCCACCGAGAGTACTAGAACGTCTTTAGAAGTCTCAAGTAAATGTACCAAAATTCTTAAGAGCTCATAATTCTTCTCATTTAGTCGTTGAGCGTTCTCGCGCCAAAATTTGGCTGACTTGTGCACTGGTGACCATTCAAGTCGTCCACTTTTAATTTCAGTTGCATATTCATCGAAAGAGCTCAAATCTTGAACAGAGTTCTGTAATTTCTCAGTAAGAAATTCAACATCTGAGATTATGTCCTCATCATCAAAACGACGTTGCTCGAGGATGGAAAGTTGTTTCAAAACCTTGCACTGCACCATAGCGATACAGTGCTCCTTGGCTACCTGAGCCTCATCGGGTTTTTCAATTAAATTACGGAAAACGGCCAAAATAATTCTGGTAACCTGTTTTAGAAAATGAATTACAAATAGAGCCATTTATAATTTCTTACAAACCTTTTCCTTAGCGCAATCGTTCAAAATGTCGGCTAAAATAGGAATTATGTTGAACTTGTTCATTTTCTCTGCCAGAAGGGGGTTGAAAGTGAGTACCCAGAGACAAAATACAAGTTGGTATTGTACCTGGCAAAGTTAATCTATTTTCCTTTATGTTACAAAAAAACAAACCTTTTGTTTTACCTGGAAATTAACGCGAGACGATAAAATCCCAATGATTGTGCTTATACCGTCCACGGATACAAACGCAAAGCGATACTCGTCTATGCGTAGCATCATTTGAAGGCACCGGCCAACAGACTGAATATATTCGTTGCTCTGTACGTTAAAAATCTTAATGTTATTAAAACTTATCTTATAACTACAAAATCATTAATACTGTTAGTTCTTCATAAAACACCGAATGGTTTTTCAGTAAATTTAATTACGAGCACTAAACGACACCGATTTCTACGCCACATAAAGATTCCATATACCTACAAAACTCAAGTGTTGTGTTAGTGCGTTAGGGGAAAATAATCTACAGGATACTTATACAGAAAACAGTGCGCTGATTAGGTACTACTACCGGCTATAATTCTACTTAGATACTTGCGACCAACAATTCCACTCTGGACGACGGATTTTCGTGAAACCAATTTGATTAACCAAAAAAGGAAAAAAAGACAACTAAAAAGCAAACTCTACCGGAATAGTAAGAGGTTTCTGAGCCTCTGCAGCATTATCTTCTGGTGTACAAAGTTCTTTATAGGATTCAGTGACCACTTGTGGACCATGATGATTTTGGTGGTTGGCATGATGTTCCTTATGGTGATGGTGTCCATGGATGTAGTGCACCACGACATTCATTCTTTTTGATAGTTCTGCCATTTCTTGTATATAGGTTTTGGCCTTTTTTAAATATTTAAGTTTTGCATACACATCTCGCCGATTATAATTGTTTGTTTTGTTTTAAAAGTGGCAAAAAGTAAAAGTGCAAAAGATTAATATATTTTTTTAAATGCACACCAGAATAAATCGACACGATGCCTTAAATTAAGAATAACACACAGCGAAGTGAATGAATGCTGTAAAAAATTAAGTGCAACTGACTTAAGATATGCCATGATGGTATTTTATTTTATATTCGAACCCAATTTGTTATCAGAATTGCAAGTGAGGTGATACCTTGTTACTGAAAAGGTAGTAATTTACCCTATCGTGATTGTCATGGCGATTGCAATTGACTGCTAATTGTTTCCGTCGTGCACGACTCATCTCTGTATTATCTAAGGAAGTGTCTATTTGCACCCAACTATGTCCATGTGTGGGCCATTATCTAAAGACTCGAATTGACTTCAAAGTATTGCCACTATGGCATCCTGAGTTATATTACGTTATTGTGAATTGTTTATCAACATTTGCGAATGTGATTTCAATGAATCAAAAAAAAAATATTGTATTCGCAATGTCATTTTCGCTCTCAATTACGACTCAATACTCTCTCTGTAAAAGACAATCACAATAGGGTTAAATGTTAAAGGATATCCCAAAATAAAATTAATTTGTGGGCATAATTTTGCGAAATCATCTCATGCACAGTTTGCCAACGTCATTTCCATTATACATACATGTTCCTTATATGCTGGAAAATCAAAATTCAGCAGGTTTATTCGACAATATTTTTTCGAGTTAATAGGTCGATAAAGTCGGTCCACAGTCCCAAATGTGAGGGCGAGTATTTGCAAGTTAATAGAGTTCTCCCAAACTATTGTTACTAAATTGTTCATACTCTTCTTGTTCTTTTGTTTTCTTCCAGCTAGCATTTTTAATTAAAAACCTCGTTGGTAATTTGGTATTCAGGCAGAACAGTAAATGTATCGAAGTAAGCTGATCTCCAGTATTTATGAGTGCGATTATTCCTGTCTGGCTTACGTCATTCGAGAAGCCAGACAAAAGGCGTGAGTTGCAAAATATTCAGCGGACGCAATTTCACACTACTTTTGAATGCTTTTTCTAATTTTTAATTTCTCGCTAATCATCTTGGGTATGAAATTGAAATTTTTGAGAAAATTAATTTTTTTGAGTTCACATCAACATATGGACCCGAATCTATTGTGGTAGCACAGAGATCTAAAATGTCTCCCTAAATACATAAATCAATTATATAAACTTTAGAAATTACTTTTTAAACGAATTTGGAATATGTACATACGTATTAAGCGATTTTAATCCACCATCTGCTGATAACAAATTGTGGGAATAAATCGCTGTGCATAATTTTTCCTACTGATCTTGCATATGCATGTTGCGACGAAAGTCCATCAGAGGTTTTATTTTCGTGTAAAACATATTTTCTAACTAATTTAAAGATACACGCTGATATTTTACTTTTTGAATATTAATGAAAAGCTCTAAAACTGCAAGCAGTAAATAAATGATAGCCCTCAAAACAGTCGTAATTCAAATTTGCAGTTCATGCAAGTGTGCGCTAAATTATAATAATCAAATTTGTTTTTTAAACAGTCGTCGTCAACAGATATTATATTTAAATAAGCAGAAAACATATCGGGGTATTAGGAATAAATGGTTGCAATATTAGAGTGTATGAGTTCTTTGACTACATGTACTGTAGCGGGGGTCGGACGTCTGTTTGAAGTCCTGATGTGGCCGGATTGGGGCCCACGCAATCCCCGTCGCTAACGTGCAGTCGATGGAATTGTATAAGGGAAGTCGGGATACGCCAGTATCCGTATGTATGCCCTTCAGCCCAAGGTTGACTGCGTTGGATGGAGCTGATGTGTTGCAGCAGGAAATTAGCTGATGGTAGGCAGCGAATCCGTTGGATTCGCGTTTATTGGTAGAGCTGAACTTAAATAGAAAGATGCCCGGGTGCGTCTCTGAACGGGGCTCTTGATATTTGCTGCCGCGAGGAAAACTCTGAGTTCGCACTTGAAAATAATATTTTATTTAATTCTTTAGGGCATATATTCGCTTACACGCTCAAAACTTCCATGTACACTGACTTTTATTTCTCTCAAACAATTAATTTCTCCCTCTGATGCTACTTGATTTCCCTGCACCCCTGCACCGGTTTCAAAGTGTGAAACTTACAAAGTGCCAAAATCGGTTTTTTCTAAAGCTACTGCTAATTTTTTTAAACTCTTCCTACGCACTCGGAATCGAAAGGACAACCGCGATTTTACCAAACCTGTGGTTACTTCCCCCCAAGCCGGGGAACCCATCCACCCAGACTCTCAAAGCTTCTCAAGCTAATCCAAGAAGAAAAGAACTTCACGACCGCCACATCACCCCCCTCCAACGGATTCGCTGCCTACCATCAGCTAATTTCCTGCTGCAACACATCAGCTCCATCCAACGCAGTCAACCTTGGGCTGAAGGGCATACATACGGATACTGGCGTATCCCGACTTCCCTTATACAATTCCATCGACTGCACGTTAGCGACGGGGATTGCGTGGGCCCCAATCCGGCCACATCAGGACTTCAAACAGACGTCCGACCCCCGCTACATGTACCATAAATGCTTTTAGAAAAAAAATAAGACTAAATGGAACATACAATATGAAAAGAAAGCAAAATATTACCGCAAAAAAAAAATATCTTTAACGGTAAGCAATTAAATTATGAATGTTATTTATATTTTTTTCTCAATAACTTTTCATACTACTTTTTTATCTTAATCTCTTTTTAAATTCCATTCATTTTCATTGAGGTTATTTTAAAAGTATTTATGGCACAATAAATTTACATTAAAACTGGCATTATGAACTAGTGGTCTGAAATATCACGTAAAAAACGATTGTAATTGTAGCCATGCATTAAAATAACATTCCATGCTATAGATGCAATCCACAATATCTGACATTAATTTGCTATTCAGCATAATTCCTAAAGATAAGTCAACTGGCAGCAAAAACGTTAAACAACTCTACATCACTATGCATCGTATGGTTTACTTGGATTAAAAATGATTAAATATGATATTGAATAAATATGTACAAGTAGCAGTAAAGTTGTTTATAAAATAAATAATTTTAATTATAAATGGGAAAATTAGAACCCATTGAGTACAAAATGTTTGTCGGATAATCTCGTATTTAGGCTGATTCACCCATTTCCTTGCCGTGTCAGCCTTCAGAATGATTTTTTATATGTTATACGTATCTACGAGGATAGATAAGGACTCTCTCTCATTGCACGAATTATTAATCGACAATAAATATTCCATGTAATAGCCTTTGGCCCAGCGCAGACTACAACTCTCGTTGAGGTGTATCCTCAAAATTAAACATCTATTTGGGGAAATGATTTCCAAGAAAAATTTGTGTACATACACAAATTGTGACATTGTATTTTGCGAATGTATGGCATTCACAAATTACAAAATTACGTTACCCAGCCAAAAGTAAACAAAAAAATCTGAATTTGGAGAGAGATCAAGGAAGAAGCCGTGACAATTCGTCACACCTAGCCAGACCAAGAATTGTTAAAAAAACACCCGGATGTTTGCGCGTCATACATTTCTTAAGAGACGAAACCGTCAACACCCTGATTTTGTTCTAATTCGAAATAAATTTCTAGAATGATTTGAAATTAAAAAATTAACACATGTAACCTCTAACGCTCTAACGAAAGTTGTACTCTGCTTCGGACATTTGAATAGCTCATTTACTGGGTTACCATACAGAATTAACTCGGGATTAAGTTGAATTTGAGCACATGTCCATGGAAACTTAGAGTTGAGTTTCGTTAAACTCCACGAAGAAGCTGAGTTACGTAAATGCATTGGTAATTGGTACATACTACATTGTTCACTTTTGTATTGAAGTTAGCGTCCGGTCGAGTTTTTTTAAACAGAGGAAGAATTCGTGGATGGGACCGATATAAGAGTGCACTCTGCGCAAAATTGTCTTAATCGAAATCAATTTCCTAAAATGTTTGTGCCATCGGCATTGAGGCGGAAATTTTTGAATCAATCAACCCTGAATCATTTTAAACAAATTTCGTTAAGCGGCACTGCACGGAAGTAAAACAAAGTATTCATGACTAAATTCGACTAGATGTTTCTAAGGTAAAATTATAGCATGCATTTGCTTTCAGTGTTGCCATTAGTGTAAGCTATATTTTCTAATTTTCTATACCTGAACAACTTTACTGCTTGATGGAAGTATTTTGGAACAAACGCATGCTTTTTTTTCATAGTTAATCAAAAACAGAATTTCACTTACATTAGCAGTCAGTTGGTCCTTAAGGAATTGCAGGTAGAAGTTAAGGTCTGATTTGGGCATAAGTTCTCGGCCCCAGCAAGCCAACTTGGCAAGGATTCTCGACGACATATTAACAATGAAACCGTCCTGTCTATTCAAAAGGTTCAAGAACGGACCCCAGATAGTTTCTTTTTTCTTAGCTGCATAATCATGGAAAATCTCGACACGATTTCTGTCCTCCTGCAGGATGTCATCGATCATAACGAGAATGTACTGAATCGTCTGGTCCTTGGAAACGTGCGACAATAGATTAAGAAATGTTTTTGCACACTGGGAGGCGTCCTTTTGCAGAAAAGACGCCTTCTTATCGCTGTCAAGGGAGCTAATGCACTTATAATCCTCCGCTGATATCATCTGGGACTGCATGTAAGACTGCCAGTTGATCTTCTTTTGGCGAATATCCCCAGCTTGCTGTTGCAACACACTTGTGGCTGCAATCATATCTAAAAGATGTTATTTGATTAATATTTGCGCACTTGAAAAAAACGAAAATAGATTTTTAGGGGCTGCAAGGGCTGAAAAAAAATTAGAACTGTACTTTACCAATATTCTCCTCTGGAAGAGATGGAATTATTCCCTTTACGTTATCGGCCATTGTATTAATTTAGTTTTAAAAATTTTCACGGTAATTTTCAAAAGACCAGCTCGTATTCAAAGAGACTATCGATAAAAAGAAAATCTTTAAAAAATCGGTCGTGCTCAGCTGACAGTCTTGTGACTTTTCGCCACTGATTAGTTGGATATAACGTTGTACGTTCGTGTGACTTTCTATTTGGGAAAGGGAATACATAACCTCAAATTTAATTTATTAAAGATTTGATTAATAATTTAATAATAATAAAATCAGTTGTTTCATTAAAATATTAGACCCAGAGTCACGTAAATCAGTATTTTTAGATAATATGGAATTATTGAAATACCTTATTTTAGGTTAAGCAACCTAGAATTCGGTACACTCCCTACGCAATTGTCAATTGTGGAGAGTTCCGGGGGAAGGTTAATATGAGATTGGAAGATTTGAAATTTAATCCGCAAATAAAAGAGAAACGATTTAAACATGATAGGAGCAAGTTTAAACCATTTCCGACTGGTAAAACAAACGCTGTTTTTACAGGATTCTCTGTGGAAGTTTCCGAGAAGGTTTCAATCATTGGGTTGTACGAAAGCGGATTTTACGGAAAAGGGTCCCATTCTCGCAGTGCACCTGAAGTAGTTAGGAAATCAAAGGAGCCTGGAGCAACAAGGCCCGCAGAAATCATAGAATCGTTGGTTTTAGATCTAGAGGAAGCATTTTTCTTAAACCACATATTGGGATCTCTCAACGTTTTTAACATCCAAGGAGAACCGTTGAGTTCTACAGATCTTTTACAGAAGTTCTGTGCAATAAAGAAAGACTTCCCCATTACCTTTGCTGCATATCTTTACCTAAAATCCAAAAACTGGGTGGTGAAAGCAGGATCCAAATTTGGAGGCGATTTTTGTGAGGATTTTTCTCTTGCTTTTGAATTTATACATAATAACTCATTTTCCAGTATTATACAAATCAGGACCTCGCTTCCACCATGCAAGCTTCGTCGTTCACGTAACATCCGGCAACAAAATGCCGATTAAAGATTTTCAGGGTATTCACCGCGTTGCAGGAAGTTCTGACAAGGACGTACTCATTCTGGAAGTCAGCCCGCCCCAAAGCACTCAAAATACCGAAGCCCAGGATTTACTACAGCAGCTGGACAAGTACACTGTATCTGAATGCATCGCGAAACGGTTAGATTTTAAAGAATTTGTACAAGTGAAATCGTAAATACATTTCCATTTCAACAATATTAACATATCTATTGCTTCTGCTCTTCCAATGCACGCTTTTTCTTCGGAATCCCCGTCCTCCTGAACTCCGCACGATCTTTAAGATATATTTCTTTGCAGCGGTCACGAAAGGCGTCGTTGTTGTACCACTTTCCCAGGCAAGCTTTGAGCGTGTCGTTTTCTTTGCGGCATTGTATTACCATTAAAAGGCTATTTCCTTTGCAGCATGTTTCAAAATTCTGTACTTCTTCAACGCATTTCTCAACTCTGGCCAAATCTCGCATTATTTTGGGGATAAGTACTTCTCTTTCCACCTTTCGGAGCGATCTGTCGTCAGGGTCACCTGCAACAATAAAAGATAAGAAGCCAAATTGTAAATTCAGTCTCTTAATTACCTTACCAATGCCATGGGGACCCGCTTTGTAATTGGGTTTTAAAGGACCATCTTCCTGAAGCCCCATCATTGTGCTTGTGCAACTCCGTATAAGCACCCAATACGGTAGGTGTACTATACCGGTAATGTCAAATAACCAGCTGATTCGGGTACAGGTCCTGGGAAAAATGAATTACACTGTCAATATCTGCTTATACAAAAATAATTCAAGAACGGTATTCGATATATGAAAATTAAATTTTAATTGGATCACAATTTATTTCGAGTGCGTTTGTTCTTGGTACAGATTAGATTAAGTAAATAAATATATCACTTTAATCTTTAACATTCTCTAATAAGATGCAGAAATTTAGCCATCTATGGGTTTGAATGTTGCGTAGAGACGTCCGTTGGAGTCCGGGAACAGGTGAGTCACGTACCAACATTCCCAATTTCTTTCGGGGAGTAAGCTTAACATAAGATTAGAGGATTAAGGGGGGAAAAAAATGGAGTTTTATATAAGTTCGTAACAACGTATATGGTATAAAAGTTATAAGCATATTACTAACACCGTACTTACTCGTAAAGTGCTGACAAACTATGAAATGCTTTAAGGCCTCTTTCCCGAATTATCGAATGACAGAATTAAAAAAGGAAATAGCATAAATATATCCAGTTTTAGCTACATTATATATATGTCACGAAAAAGAATTCTTTATGTCATGAACTCCAAGAATTATCCAATTATGAATTGTAGTGATTGCCTCTAAAAGCAACTGAGATTAGAATTCTCTATCCGCGGATAGCCCGCAAGAAGTGGCATTGTTTTGCTGGAATTTTTCCCGCCTACTCTTAATTTTAAAATCTCCCTGCGCCCCGATTTCTTTTGCCGGAAAGCATACATATCTGTAGAAGTTAAGAGTTCCCGGTAAAAAATGCTCCAGACTTTAACTAAACGAGTTTCCGTAGTTCCATTTACATTTACCTTATTTATTATTCATTTTTATTAATATAAAATTATTACAAAACACAAAGATTAAACTACAAATTATACAGAATAAGTTGCCGCAAGCACGATGAACATAACACAGTAAACCAAAAAGAAAACTCGGTCAATTGCAGTTGCTAAAACAATCCAATCATGCTGAACGGATTGCTTTGGCGGTTGGTCAAGTGTCGGATGCTCCTCGTCTGTAGTATGGTTATTGAAAGAATCCTCTTGTAGTTCCTTGTCTTGTGATTCCGAAGAATACCTCTGCGGAGTAATGTGGAATAAGCATAGAGCTGTTCCAACTGGTCCCTCTAAGACCTTTTTCAGGCATTCAGGTACCCGACGATGGTGTCTCGTTTCGGCAAAATATAAAACTAGGACGGATATTATCATTGAGATGCTTGCAAGTATTAGGCTGCAGCTGTAGAAGAGTACTAAAATTAGAAGTATTATAGTTTGAAAGAAAAAAAAACACTAAAATTGTATGTGTGTTACCAACTAAAGGAGTCGTTATAGCTATAGACGGAAGCATTTGAGCAAAGTACATCATGAAAGCACAAATAATGATTATATTAATTCCATTTAAAAGAATTTTCTCTCCAGCCTGAGCCGGCAGCCAGAAGCACGATAGGGTTAGTAAAATAATACATGACGCAGGTGTGATCACAATAGTTTCATACATTGGTGAACGCCTCTCTAATGTGATATCGTACTGCATGGTTTGGAAAGGTTTCGCGCAACACTCGTTACGTTCCTTTTTTATTTTAACCTCCTTAATAATCCATTCATGATTTTCTACATATCGTTCGATTTCAACTCCAGTACCAAATTTTTTCTCATAAAGCTCAATATCATCAGCGCCATACGACCACGATCCTAGTGTCAAAGTGCAAGTTTGGGTATCGAAAGGCCATAACCGGAAGTCAAGAGAACAAAAGATGTTAAATAGGCATGGTGGTACCCAAATCACATCACCACTATTCATTACTACATTCAAAGTGTTTCCGTAGTGATCGACATTATCGGAGGCACTGTTAATTGCACTTAAATCCGGCTGCCAGATCTCATGTCCAGGTAAATTAAGTTCGGTCATTCCACCGTAGTCATCAGGGTTCCAGGCGAGATTTTTATCGGACCATGCCTGAGGAGATCGTTTGAATTACTTCTAATTCAATTAGGTTTTATAATGTGTACCATTTGAAGCCAACCATATAAGGTCATAGATCCCCTGATTTCATCCAAATCGATGTGCTTAATGTTGAGGCCCACACTGACAGTTGTAGCATTATTAAATAGCGTTGGTCGTGCGTATTTGTCGTAATTCATTAGAAGATCCCTTTTTAATACATCACCCATTGTCTCATTCTTTTGAACTTTACCATCAGTATCTGGAAGAAATAAAGAATGATACATCGTTAAATAATGGGAATGACATTGGGTGATAAATGGGAAGTTTTTCTGTAAAAGTATATAACTCTTTTGGATTGGGTACCAGTTTTCACAATTTTTTTTTCACAAAGCCTTTTTTCCCAAAATCCATTTTTCCCAGAAACCTATTTTCCTAAAACCATAATTCCGAGGAAAATTTTGTTAAAGGAAAATCATCTGTAAGGAGATATTTTTTAAGTTGGGTAAAAAAATTTTGTTATAAAAAGTTTTGGGAAAAATGGATTTTGGGAAAAAAGGCTTTGTAAAAAAAAAATTGTGAAAACTGGTCCCCTACCCTCTTTTGTGTCAAAGAAAATAAAAAGCGATAGTCGACAATATTTTTTATCAATAGAAAATTATTTAGGAATAAACTAATGTATAACAAATAAGCTGGGAAGTTTTAAACAAATTGGCTGTTAACTTTCTTAAAGAAACAATATTCCCTTAAGCTACGTAATTTAAACTTAAATTATATTCGACCGCCGTTCGTTCTTTAAAATAAAAAAACACAACAAAAACTTTTTTTGGGAAATTGCTACTAAAGCCATATAGAAATCTCTTATCCACTTAAAGCTGCGATTTTCAGCAAACTATATAATTCACATGTAATTTCTTAACAGAACGGAATCCCTCCCCTCACAAGTTAGATTTTAGCTACATTGACTAAAACTTGAACTAAGCTGACGGTTAAAAATATTTTAAAATGATTTTACTTTTTAATCTGTTGCATCCTTTTGCTTTATTTAGTTTCATGCAATTTTAAATATTGTAGTATGTCATATGATACTTAGTTCCGGGTTATTTAACTGTTCATTAATAAAATCCGAGTCAAAATATATTTCAGTAGATTCTGTACTTATTCGTTATAAACAGGAAGACTGACAAAAATTCTGAAAATTGCCAATTGCCAAAGAAGCCCACTGCAATAAAAACTGTACGCAAAATTGTGAAGATAATATATTTAGCAGAAAATGAGTTGATTCAAACTTTATTGCAAATATGACATAAACAACTTAAACCTTCCGAATCGATTCGAAAAATTTTGAATTCGAAATATTTTCAAAATGGCATTCAAGTGGGAAGTTTTAAAATAATCCTGCGTTTTAGTTTCGATTTATTAATATTATTTCGTGAATATATTAATTTTGCGACGTTCATTGCAAAACCGAAAATAGGATAATCCCGTCTCGTTCGATGGTGTGTAAATCGTCCCATGTCTCTCATGATTCTTTTACTTATTGCGTCTAACACATTTTTGCAAAAAGTTATGATGTTGGCATCTACAAATTTTTATTGAAACGTAGAAAAAAATACGCCGTTAAGAAAAAGCACATTTATCAGCTGACATTAAGGAGATTAGGGGCACGGTCTTTCCAAAATTATCTTAAAAATGTTTTTGATGAATTAATCAACTCGCAAAAGCTCCTTGCACCCACGACTATTTAAACAGATTAGCTTGATCATTCTTGCCAAGTGGCACCCATTATAAGTGAAGTGCCCTTGATTTGCTGTGTGGACATCCACCAGAGTTTTGCACTTTATTAGCATTCCTGCTAATTTAACGAAAAAAATTACATTCCTCAAATTTGTTTAAATACAACCGATGTACGATTTGGAGAAGAACACTTTCTATTACTTACTAGATGTCTCACTAAAACAGGGGCTAAAAAAGTAAATTGCAACAAATAAGGAGGAAGTGACGGAATTCCACGACGCGTATCTCATTTTTTAAGACTTATCTGAACCACCGCCGGAGTATAACTGAACTTGGATATTCTTTCTACTCAGAATGCTGGCATATGATGTAAGATGTTTTATCATCTCCTTCCAGCACTTCTTATCGAATTATGCTTCGTATGGAAAACATCAAATGGTCTAATTTAAAACTTTGTTGTGTTTACAATGAATCCTCAGCACACGACAAACGAAAATTACCATCCATATGAATTTATTCCGATTGTAGAATGAATGCGAATTGTAGGTATACAAATGGATTTAATTGTTTTATTGGGAATAGGAAGGGACTTCGTTAAAGATGAATTAAATTTACGTCCACATGGTAGCTGTCTGAGTTTTAAGGAACTGATAATTGTTTTCTTAGATTGCATGGTAACACCTGAAAAATTAAGACCACATTGGGCGGACATCATCAGGGTTCCCTCCCAATTACTAAAAATTGTGATGGTGATGTGATACTATAATCTTAATATATTTAACCGATTGAACGTAGAACGCTGCAAACATTTCCGAGACAAAACAATCTTCATTTCTCAAAATGTTCTAAAGATCTAATTGTCGTTTGACTACAGCATATGATTGAACATTATTTCATAAAATAAATAAAATAGTGTTGTAACAAAAGTGATCTAGCTGTAATTTTAGATAAATTAATGAGTTTCTTGAAAGCAGATCCTATTCAAAAATGCGACGCTCCACCACAGTACCACATATTCGTGATTTTAGTCAAGCATAATAAGTAGTTACAACTCCCCGTTATTATGAACTGAAAGCTTTAAATCTGAACTGGCTTCGCTGTTGTAAATTTGCGTTCAAAATTGATCACGTAGATTGACGAATCTCTTATTTAAATAGGCGGGGAACGACCAAAAGGTCCATCCATTAGAGTATCCAATTTAGTTCGCTTTGTGTATTGAACATTTTATTAGTGGTCTAAAATGCATGACACCATCATAATTCTTCTTATTCAAGTTAGGATGGTTTTGGCTATTAGCTTCCCAATCTTCTGATGAGAAGATGGTTACGAATTGTTAATGCGGATTTATGGGAAAAGTTTGTTTCTTAGGGTAAGATGAATTACTAAACAATAGATATCTTGAAAATAACATCCCGTTGTCTTTATTTTGCATACCTATATAATATATTTTTCAGGAATGTATTTGGCAATTGTTCTTGGGTCTGTGGATAGGAATGCTTGTATTAAGAAAATTTTGCGGTCTTATTCGTTTTAACCATTAAAATCTGCAGCAAAATATATCTTTTTACAGCGTTATACATTCCGTGTTGTATCAATTCTAAAAGTATAATACTTGCACACTTACATTATTTACATACAGGATTAAAACAACTACTGGCTAAATTATGATAATTTCCATTAGCATAGTAACACAATGTTGCCGCTATCGTTGCCCGCAAGAATCATCCGATTTAGCGGGAGAACAGACAAGCTTGTTAAAACTCCTTTTAGAGATTCGGATCTCAGCTTCGTTATGGTATAGCTACCTTCTGATGTGGATAGATCAGAGTAGACTCCAATTCTGTTAGCTGGGGTGGCAAACACCAATTCCTGCCCATACGGTTGCAAGCAATGTGCCGGTTCAGGTGGTTGTCTGAAAATTTAAATTATATGAAATTGTAAAGTTATGAAACAGTAGTCAATGTGTACTTCAACTGATATTGTAAAGAATTATCATGCACTCTCCACACTGATATGCTATGGTCTAGACTCGAACTAATAACTTGATTATCATTTGGGGCAATTAGTTGCAATAGTTCTCCATCTGTAGCTTTCCACGTGCCTAGAACTATTCCGCACCGGCCATCTAAAAGTGCTATATAACCAGAAGACAAGCCCACTGCTACCCAATTACCAGAAGGAGCACAAGCTAAGCATCTAACAGTATTGCTTTGGTTTAAAGTAACCTGAAAGGAAATTAGTTAGACACAGTAGCAATATATTTTCAAAATTCAATCACCTTCCACTCATTGACGTATGAAACTGTTCTTGCATCAATAATTTTCACAGTTGAGTCAGCCGTCCCTGCTAAAACTAAGGGACTAGGCGATGGATAAGATTTTACTACAGTCACAGGACTGTATTTTATTTGTGAATCTAAAACTCCAATAGGGCGACCGATAAAAGGATCCCACAAATGTACACCAGAATCGCAGGATATTACGTAACGAATTGATTCCAAAAAGGCAATTGAATGGACTGATTTTTTGTGGCTCGTGTATGTGAACTGACAAGAAGATACTTTTTTGCCATCACCTTCACTTCGTAGAGACCATAATTTGACTGTTTTGTCTTTTGAGGCTGACATAAAGCTGTTTTCGTTGTCTAACGATAACAAGGCGCGGACCGAGTTTGTATGTCCAGCATACGTCTGAAGTTTTATTTGCTTTAAATTTAAATGATTATCTTTATCGGATCGACCTATCTCATGCTCCCAATATGCTAACCAATTTCCACGGAGATGCCGTGTTGTATTGACCTGTTAAAAGTACGATATGTTGAGTTATACAATTATTAGAATTGTTATTTATTAACCCTTTGCACCCAGATATTTTTTTCCAATACTATGGACATCCAAATTTATTTTTTGATAAACTACAATTGGACTATAATTCATAATATGTAGTTCATAGGTTCGTGCAGCGTAAACAGTAATCTCTCCCTGTTAAAGCGCATAAGCGTTTGACTATAAAATTGTCACACATTTTCGATTATTAAAGTATACTTTATCTGAGAGGTACATTCAACACAACACATTGCTATTTCGACACGAATGTGTGGAAACTTCAATTGTGCCTTGCATCCGAAGTACTTACTAATCATAAATAATAAGTTATAATGCAAAAGCAAAAAGATAAATCTTTTGTTAAATCTTTGAATTTTGTCAGCCCTTCCTAGTGGAGTCTATTCTGTTTTCCGATTCACATGGAAAATATTTCCACGTAGCTTTTACTTCGCTCATACTGAATATATTATCATCAGGCGAATATGAGAATAGGTTCTACCGACAGTTTCGCATAAGAAACGGCACATGTGGAACATCCACACTAAACGATGTTAGAATAGCAAAATAGGATATTTTAAACGTGGATCGGATTAAAGAATAACCCCCAGTAAAATAAGTAACCCAGGTGAGGATTTATCGTTCAGCCCAGCGAATACCCAAAGAAATTAGTAAAAAAAAGATTTTAAAAATGTTATAGTAAACTACCAATCTATTATAGCAGTAGTTATTTCCTTGTTACAGTGGGACTGTAGGAGATGTCCACAATTTGAATGCAAAGGGTTAGTAAGTTATACTTGGCAGCCCCATACTCACTTGATCGAATTTGTAGGCAACCATATCAAGCACTTCCATTGGTCCGACTTCATTCTTTGGTAAATTATGTTTAACATCTATCCTATTTCCAATCACAGAAGAACCAAAACTGTTTGATCCCACAAAATCATCCTCACTCCCAATTGAATTATTTCCCGATGAAATACTTTGCAGCCTCTTGATGCGTTCACTCGACGAGTAATCCGGTTGCTCAAATTCGTGACATAATGTCAGGACTAGTTCAACATTCACAATCATCTTTTTCATTATTGCATCCCCTAGGAAACGCAAAAAGGCAAGATAAGAACAGTGAGCTAAATTTGGCCCGAAAACGTCTCGGATTTCTTCCAATGCTCTTTCTCTTAACTGTATCTCGGCGTTATCTAGAAAATCATCGTTTATTATAGGGGGAGAAATGTGCTCTTCTATGTGGATTTCATATGTTTTAGATTTCATAGGACTCTTCTTAGAATTTTGTTTGGATTTTTCACGAATCCCTAAGTCAATGAAACTTGATTCCATGCTATGCTTTTCGGTGAAGTGCTCAAGTACTCCGTAGGCTTTATCAAAAATTAAAAAGAAGTTCTGTATCGCGGGGATGCATAGGTATTCTTTAGACATTTCAGGGCCTATTCGGACGGATAACACGTATATTGCATCTAAGAGTTTCCTGGCTAGAACGTTACGAGCTAAGTAGCCACTTGGCATGAGACATCTTGTTGACCCCAAAAGACGAATGACTGGAATTATTATATTCCTCAGAAAAACGTCCTGAAAAAAGGAAACAATACGTTTATTATAAGATGTCTAATAGGGAGTTCAAAACAAAGTCGATTGAATTAATCTAAACATTGAGATCTTACCTCTAACTGATCCATTATTGTCGTATCCAGTAAGCATGGAATCAAACTTTTGAGCAGTTGCAAGGAACTAATAACTGCCCCTTCCAAGCTTGCAGTTATGCGTTTCTTAGAAAGTGCAATCAATTCACTAACATGAGGCAAATATTGCAGAAGAATAAATTGTTCACCAAAAAGAGCTGCAATATTTTTTTTATTGAATACAACACTTAGACATCCATTACGATTTTGAATACTTACCAGCAATTGAGGTAAGGCACTCTAATACCCTAGCTGCACTGGAATCACCTACAACTTTTGCGTCAGCTATCGTGAAATAATTTAAATTACCGCCGTCGTCACTATTTTCCGGTAAAAGATTCTCTTGTCCCACATAGCAAAGCGTTAGCATCTTAAGTAAATTTCTAGTGAGATATCTTGCAGTTAAAACTGGACCCAACCGGTGAGACAACCATATTAAGCTCTCCGTACTCATTTCAGATATTCTGCTGTTGTGAGCGTTTTTACTCTCAGACATTTTCGAAATCACTGATGCTTGTAATGAGTCCGATCTATCTGGTGTATTTCCTTTACTTTTTGAATTGTCTTCCGAATCCTGTGGTGGTAGATCAAAGGAATCAATGCTTTTTTTGCTTCCAATTTCGCAGTCAATCGTGCTCAACTCAAAACTCGGACGAATCGCGCTTGGTATAGGGATAGTAGGTGATTTTGGCCCGAGTATTTCTGCTTTCGATGGACTATCAGTTCTGCTATCAATGGATATTTTGTCTTCTTCGCAAGAATTATTTGAAAGTTTATGAGGTCCATTTATAATATCGTCCAATGCAAGCTTTTCGGGAGAGAAGGACGGACCGTCTTCCGTCGCTTCCTCTGCACTAAGTTGATTCATTCGCATTTCGAAGGAGTCAACTGATTTACTTTCATATTCAGCGTTATTACTTGTCTTCTCAGAGGTCTCTTCTAGATCGCCATCAAACGTAAATACGTTTTCAATGTTTTGCATCGATGTAGCGTCATATGGAATAGTTGGGTCTGATTTTAGTTCGGAGTGATCTGGTGAAATAAGTGTTAATGAATTGTCGGATTCATCGGCACAGCAAAACTTTAAATTTCTCGTAGATCTTGATGAGCGAACGTTAGATAACTTATTGCTATGATAATGGAAGCCACTGCTCTCTTCAGGTTCTTTATATCCACCTACCGCCTCTACCAATGCTGGAGTGAAATTATCTAAAAAGCATTTCAAACCAAACCGCACTATGAGCCTAAGCAGGAAACTATGGTGATAAAGTTTAACGGATTTCCGGCTCTTGAATGAGGAACTTATAGAAAATTTCATCGACGGTTTTACATTTCTATTCAAAATTGGCCTTTCTTCGGTTTCAGCATCATATAATCGAAGCATTGGTTCCAGTAGGTATTTCTGAGCACCTTTAATTCCGAGCGCTGTTGCAACCGGATCGAGCAGAAACCAAGCGGTCAGTATGGAAGTTTCTTCACTTTTTAAAAGATCGATGATATGTGGAAGTAATATCTCTACAGAATCGAATTGCTCGTAGGCGTAAGGATTCAAAAGCCCTTCGATGTGCGCGCAGCAAGCCTTAACTTTACACTCAGCAATTTTCCTGCTGAACAGAACGCGTTTCTTGTCCACATCATCAAATCGGACACACTGAGTACCATCACAGCAGAAATGAGTATTAATATCGAGTAAAATAATATCTAAATCGAAATTATGCAGCATTCTAACCAGCGAATATACTTTCATGTAGGAAAAAGGGAATGGTAAGATGTGGTGACTTATCATAGGTTGTAGTATCATATGTGCAGTTGGAGCTGGCAGGCCGAAGTCTGTAATTCCAGAGATGTCCATGGCTCCATCCAAGTTGAAGAATAGCTTAACTGCATATTGCAAACACTTAGGTATATCTTGCAGGTGTTTTTGTACAACTGATTTACATGAATTTAATCGCTCCTCGAAATGAAGCATTGTGTTGTTCATAGTAAGAGGTCGTAATTTGTTCAACAAAAACAGCTCCACAATTATGCATCCAACAACTTGCAGTTCACGTGATCGTCTCTGCGCTAACAATTGTTTGAAGTTCAATGGCGCATTCTGCACTATTAAACCTTTTTGCTTTACATTGTGCAACCTTTTGTTTTCTTTAAGTAGACTAGCTTCATATGTTTCTGAAAATATTCGATTGGTGAAGGAAGTATCAGACGATTCCTCAAACATAAGATCCGACCGTACCAGTCTCTCGTTTCGGCTCCCCGAAGGTCTTTGATTTAAAAATGTTTTTGCAAAAAATACTTCCATATTTTCCAAACTACTTAAAAGCGCACAGGGATTGTATTCTTTTGGCAATGCAATGATGTTTGAACATTTCTGCACCGTGGTGTGATAACTGGTAGACCGCTCCATATTTGCAGCAACACTGTCTTCTGGGATATTCGAACTTTGTACATGTTGGGCAAGTTTTGGGCTTGTGCTATATTTTTTATTTGGAGATGAAAAAAGTGTCTCTGACTCATGACTGCACATTTTTGAGAGATCTTCTGAACTTCTTGTCATTCGACGTGTGTGATCGTATACTGAAATTCTGGGTGGCACTTTTCCAAACCAAATCGAAGGAAAACGCTTTGGTGGATGTGGCTGTGTAAATAGCTGGAGAATTCCACGCTGACATAAATTTTTATGGTTATCGACTAAGGAAAGGCAGACGTTCTTAGATTTTATTGCAGCCTTTCCAGCAAGTTTGTATCTGCAAGCGAATGAAGAATATTTGTTTGAATATTAAGCCACAAAAATCAAAAAGATTAAAAGTTGTATTATAGAATACAATATTATATCGATACTAAATTCCGATGACAATTTCCTATAAAAATCGTAGCACATAATTCAGCAATAACATGCCGTATCGGTTTATTGTAACGAGTTAGAGAAGATTTTATGATTTTATAATCGATGATTATCTGGGAAGGTTACATTTTATAATCGGGTAAAATCCACTGAATTTCGAAGGAAAAAATTCTGATTCAGTTATTCTTTTATCACAGGAAAAGAATTTCATTTAAACTTTCGGAAGATACGTGAATAAGTCTGACAAATGAGGTCCAGAGGACTCTGAACTAAAAACCCTTATAATTTTTTATTATTAAATTTAATAGTTTTGTACGGTTTTTTTTAACTTTATTTTTCTATGTTCTGCGTTGTAATTACATGTCTCATACGTCATCTGACTTGCGAAATAGTAAGAGTACACCGTTATTAGTGTGAACAAATTTGGTTTTTGGAGCATGTTGAGTTAAAAATAAAAATTAAGTAAAACCCGTATTGCTTACGGATTGCCCCATTAATGATTTTAAATATTTATTAAGTTGAAACTTACCCGAAGTTTAAGTCAATCCAATGATTCAGTCGTTCGGATACATACTGGCTTTCAAGAGCCTCGCGATGTTTTGCAATGAAATCTTCAGGACATGAAGCCCATCCAGGTAGCTCCAAATCAGGTAAATCCTCATGAATGCTTTTGAAAACCATTGGGTCCGTGTAGAACTCCGGAATGCATTCATCTGGGGTCCATTCTTGAAGCCTCTGAATCGACACAGGATATTCGGCAGGTACCCAAATTGGTCTAACGTGCTGGCACAATATATGTCGAGGTGTTCTTCTAGCCATATACACAAAGTAAGTAATTTCAGAAAGGAAATCGGATACATGGTGAGGTGTTTCACTTCCCGATGAAGAGGTGAACATAAGATCCAGGTGAGGATCTCCCTTGTTTATTCTGTACTTAGACTTGGTTAAATCCCTCCAATTCATGCCGTTCCTTTGGGTGAAGTCGGTCACCCATGGCAATATGGGGTGATATCCTGGGCAGTCTATACGCCGCCCTGCTGCATTATTTAATATCGTAAGGTAATCAAAGTTAGAGAGCTGTCCGTTGCACCACATTTCGCAGTATTCCCTCAATGAGAATTGCTGCAAATCGTAGGCGAATTTGAGATCAAATTTTGAGCTTTCGGAGCAATCTTCCGTGGGCGAGTCACTTGCATCGACTCTGATGATGTTCGACTCCAAGTTTGGTATTACCTGCAACCAGAGGTTCTCCCTCAAGAATATGTCGTACAGCCTTAAATCACCGGCGTTGAGACCACTTTCGTGCAAGTAATCCATCAGTTGAAGAATTTGGTAAACCAAGAAAAGAGGCTTATTGTGTGACTTACTTATAATAGCTGGACTGTAGGTGACACAGTCATAAAGGGACGTTTCAACCTTGGTGGGATAGAACACGACAGATATATGGGAGCTGGTCTCAATTGCCGCCAGAGCTGGCAGAACGTTTGGGTGGCAGTCGTTTTGCGAAGTGTTAAGGCGGGGGTCAATTGGTGACTTCAACTTGTCCAGTTTTGAGTGAATTATACAGCACCCATAGAAACGTTGTATTGCCTCACGGAGGACCATCTCGTAGGGTACTAAATTGCCGCATTGGTCAACGTTATCTCGCTCACATTTTGACTTCTTTCCGAATTTTACGTGCGCTCCGTCGTATTTTTTGTAAGCAGTCTCCCACATGCTGCGATAATTGTTTTGATACACATAGGAAAGAACCTGAGAGTACATCATAGGGGGCTCGGTATTGAGAACCTCAGCCTTGTTTTTGGGCAGTGGAATTACTTTATGCTCGAGCTTTTTGTAGATCTGTATAAAGACCTTCGTCCACGGATGTTCCAGTTCAGGTAGAGCCTTCTTATCAAGCCCTGGGTAGACGGGAAAATCTCCAAGCTTCTTGTTTATCTCCAGACATTTCAACCAGGATTTGTCAACGACCAGCACAAACCTATTGTTGTGAAAAGTCTCCCGGACGTGTTCCTTTGGTATATTAAGTTCATCGCAAATTGAATCCATTTCCAGCGAAAAGTCTTACTTTCTCCAAGAAGTTTACATAAAAGCGTGAAATAGAATTAATGTCAAGGCGACAGATGTCATAACATTAGAATTTCTTCGATTCCCACTCTCATTCTCACTTTCCAGGTGTTTCGCAGTTAACAAGCAAAGCAATGATGCCTTATTGAATCGATTCCTTGTTCTTTTAATCACAGCTATACAAGAAATTGCAATGTAAACACGATAAGAAGTCTCTCTTGAACAGAATTGACAGTGCGTTAACGTATGATTGTAGTTGATGCGAGTTTGTCCAATGGGATCGGCATAGTTCAGCAATGGTTAGAAGACTCTAGCGGTGAATAGGAAAGGAATCAAATTGAAATGCAACTGCTTGGGAATCCCCTTATTTTGAAATACTTTCTCAGGGTTGCAATGCGTTATTTAAACGTGGGGAGGACAGGGTGTAATTATTTTGTTGTTGATCAAAGCACCAAATTCTGTGAAATGCTGAAATGTGCCAGATATTAGGTATAGTTCTACAATATACTCGTACATATATATCCACGTTAGTTTACTTACAGTGCTTCTATTCTACTCTTAGTAGTAGCCAAACGTGCAGAAGGTCGATCGCCCGGCTGACATCCGTCGATTCCATAAAGAGAGTATATGTTTGTGGCTGGGAATAGATATCAATTTATTTTATCAAGGTCTGCATACCATGCATATCATGCATCGTTTATTATGATGGCGCAGGTACGAATTCTATAGTGGGCTTGCTGTACAATATCTGTCAAGCGTTCCAACTTTCTCTTCCCACTCCAAGCTTTATGTTTATGTCCTTCGACCCAAAGGAGTAAAAGGGGCCCGATTTGTAAGAATCCTACAAATTGGGTCGTGTGTAGGCAAGTAGCGCCGATAAATATTTGCGCTCCCTAACTACGGCGCGGCGGCGCGGCAGCGCGGCGGCTGGACGAGGCAACAACTCAACCGCGGTCGATTGCATCTGATAAGTTGTGTCGTGTGGAGAGCACACCCAATTTCTCACCCTACATATTGGATCATCTGTAGCCACCTTAATTCTTCATCGGTCTTCGAAGTCTGTGAATCATAGAAAGATAGAGTCCCGTTCATTGATTGCCTAAAGTATTGTTATGGCCTGTTCATAACACATTTTTTTCTGATTATAACTTACCGTTCATCTAAATTTATTTGCCTTTTTTTGCGTTTGCTAAATTACAAGGTGGAAAAACTTATATTTGAAATATTTATTTCGATAAAATAACACCAAAAATTGTCCCTTAATTTTGTAAACAGCACTGGTGGAGTCTACAAAAATCACAAAAATTCAAAATTTATTATGGTTAAAATTAATTTAGATATTTACAATTATTTTGAGAAAAAACAACCCCTCTATTATTTTGCTTTTAACCATCTCATTAGACATTTGATTACAGGTAATAATGGCGTCTATGAAACAGATGAATTAAACGAGGAAAAAATATTTTAAAATAAAAGGGAGCAGAACCTGAAAGATACAAACGTCTAAAAAGTGATCCTCAGAAGAGAGTAATAATATAAAATCTAAAGTTTTCTAACTCCCCTTCGGATTTCCACATGTAATGAAAGAACTTATTACGGCCTTCAATTTTAAATATTAATCTTTTTATTTTGTAGAGCAAAAGTTTGGGCAGATCAAATGGACAATGTTCACCATAGTGAAAAATGCCCCATTTATAAGAAATATCTAAAAGATCATGGTAGTAAGTTCTTTAGTTGTCGATAGTACATTTAGAAGGGAAACAAAATTAACAATATATTTATGTACTTTATCAGAATCTAAAGCAGATGAGTTTCCTTTAATTTTGTTCTTTCGAATACATATAATGAACTTTTCATAAACCTAGACAGGCTTTGCATTATTTCCATTCACATACATTCAGCTGGTCCTCGCTTAGCTCGGTTTTGGGCACCTATGGAAAGGTCACTAAAACTCACTAAAAATAAAACACATATTTTTTGGTGTTGTTTAAAAGTTGTTTATATTTCACACAGGTGTTTTTTACACATCAAAATTTACAAAGTTAACAAAATGATTCAAAAAAGGATTCTTAAGTTTACTCTTCGTTTGCTACTTGTCAATTGATCACAACATTTTTATTGACTTAAAAATGAGCTGACCAGCTGAAGAGAGGGAAAAAGGATTTTTCTGAAATAATCTACAGGTACCGCCTACTAGTTAAACTGACAAATCAGCGCAATCTGGCACTTTGATCTTCCATGCAGTACCTCTCCTTGGTTTTTAAGGGTATTTTATTACCTGAACCGGTGCGGTGCGACAAGCTAATCGCATACAGGTTTTATTTTTTAAACTAAAGATGGGTAAACCCACAATATTCTCAGTTTTTATTGCTTTTTTTTTTAAAGCATTAAATAGGCGCCAAAATTCTTTAAGCGCAAGTAATACGTTCGTGGTTTTTATGTTTAATTTAAAGTCATGAGAATGAAATCAAAAATGAAATTGTAAGTTATAATCAGTAATCAGAATATACTACCAATTTATGTATATGGATAATTTTAGCTTTAAGAGCTTATACCAAAAAGTGGTAAGTGCAGATTTTTCTTCAATCACTCATTGTAGATATTCAACAGAATTATCCGATTCAACAGCAAGATATTGCTAAAAGCTTTGTCGCTCGATAAGATATTTTTTTATATGTTTCCCTAATCCGATTAAATATTTACGAAAGAATGCACTCTTAATATTTATATGTCACTAACTTGCCCGGACCCGGCGTTTTCCGGGATATACTATTAAATTTGTATTCCTTAATTTTACAACGCCTCCCTACTGCACCACCGCCTCTCCTATGTGACCCAGCGTTTTCCTATTTACGTTTTGCACATGTTTTAGATATTTTCCAACAGTATTATTAAATTTAGTTCTCTTCATTTCACACCACCTCCTTATTGCACCCCCTCTCCTATAACTCCCAGCGGGGGGTGGTCTCATATTTGGAAATTTGAATAGCAGATCCGAAATCAGTGATCCCGAAAATTTCGTAGTGCGGATTTTCAGGGAAATCCCTTGAAGTTTTCGGTCGCCATATTGGCCCCGACATCTTGAATTCCAAAATTTTGAATGTAAGCTCGAGATCTGCGACCCCGAAAACCTCCAATTGCCTTTTTCATAAAGATTCCGTGAAATTGGAAAATTCGCTTCCTATACAAAACGGAAATTTCGATTTTTTCGATTTTCCGGCATTTCTTTTGGGGTTCCACGAAGTTTCTTCTTTTTAAACCTCCCCTGTATTATAGCGAGCAAAATCGGTCAAGCCGTTTTTGAGTTTTAGCGAGACTAACGCACAGCAAGTTAAGTATTCTTAAATTTTCTAATTTTCCGCGCAATTTTCTTAATTTTTTCTTTCATAAGAACCTTCTCCTGACAATAACAAACACAACAAAAAAATAATTAGCGAAATCGGTCCAGCCGTTCACGCGTGATGGCGTGACCAAGGGAAATAGGGATTCATTTTTATATATGTAATATATAGATTATAATATCAGCTATAATAGCCTAAATTATTTTGTTTCTTTTAAGTAAAAACAAAATATACATATGTATATTATCATTTGAATTGTTATTTAAAATTATAAATTAAAATAAGCTATAGAAACAATTTGGTTTTATCAGAATAAAATTGAACTGAACATCTTTAAAAAAAACAATAAGATCTTCACAGATCTTGCATCTTATCAAAACCTGGAAAGCGTAGGTCAAGATTAATTTATACTAGCTGTTCATTTAAAATACATACATATCTCCACGTGCCGTGATAATCTTGCTATTTGTTATATTGTGATATGGGTCGCTAGAGCGTGACAACTGTACTCGTGTATATGTAGTACGTAGGTTTAAAATTTAGGACATTCTTAGCATTGATTAGTTTGAAAGAAATATTTGACGCAATGCAGCACTTATAGTCATTTGCTGTTTGTTATATTTAATTTATAAATTGTGTTTTTAAGTATTCCCGTGATAATTTAATTCACCATTTTTTACGGTGATATTTTGTTCAGTGGATACCAACAGCACATTAAGACCTCAAAGCCTAAAATGGAGACTGCGACAAAATCGGAACGACAATTCTTGCTAAAGCCGCAACACTACAAGAGGAATGGTTTTTTTAGAGTAACTGAAAAATGTAAGTTTGTTTGCTTGACTTACTTAATACACACCTTCAGATTCAATTGATAAAAGGCAATTACCTTCTTGTTAAATAATTAATTAAATACAAAATTAATGATATTTAATTATTGGAAAATGACTTCGATATTGTTATTCACATTTTTTTATGTCTACTAATGCTGTGTACCATGTATCTATAAGTGGGTTGCTAATTAAAAAATGGTACACATTGATCTGTATGACTTAATGCGGTACGTAAGCTATAAACGAAATCAAATATTTTGTACTGCGTAGGTATGTCACGTGATTTCTTATTACATAAGTTGTTTGATAAAACAACAAGCCAGGTGTCTGTCTGATGCTGATTTGATGAAGCAAGCTGCGAAGAGGCGCCTAAATGGCTCGAAGACTAGCCAGAACATATGGAAGAATCCGTGAAGCAATATACCAATTAGGTATAAACCCGTTTTGCAGCTTACCGCTCCTCTAAAAGCAGAGCAAGCAGAAGAGTTAGGGAGTTGGCAGATTGCCGCTTCTGCACTGCCAGTATCGGAGGTGAAACCACAAGGGCCCTCCTTATCGAATTTTCTCTCAAAGGAAACTTATCAGAGTGCAGCGAAGTAGTGGTAAAATTCCACTCATTTTTCCCAGAAGTAAATCAGTTCAACTGCGCGGAAAATTTTCCTCTTGTGAGTTAGCCAAACATCTTATCCGCGCCCGTATCTGCTGCTTAGGTGGCTGCACCGCTTGAAGAAATGCACTCGTTCCAATCATTGTCGTGTTAAAGATTTCCAACATGACTTGCGACTAACTACCCATTGGCGAAGGCTATGCCATTCTCGCGATATTTGCCAGCAATATAAAAAGTGTAAAACTGGTTCAAAGCGGTTATGGCAGGCACGACAAAATGTTTAATTGATAACTTCTTTAAGAGGTGCCGGGAAAATTTGTCAGATTGACGAAATGATCCATGGATGACTGTGCTACATCACGATGTGTCCTTGTTAAATGACAATTTCGCCTTGGTTTGATACTGTTATGTGGAAAAGATCCATACTTGTGGGTATCCGCATATTTTAATTGCATACTTCACACTTCATGCAATCTATAACGAAAAAAATATTTACTCAAGAATTAAATGGTAGAAGTTAGTTTTTGCTACCTCCAATGGCAGGTTGTGCTGGAATTTCAAGGCGTAACACTTTACTTTGACTCTTAAAAGAAGACAGGCTTAATATTTTGTTTCCATTGTGCCAAAAGTCTTCTATCTAACCTTGTAATTGTTTTTGCGCGATAAATTATTTTTTATTCTTGTAAAAGACAGATAAGACATATTTTACTCTACAGTGTTTTTTGGAAGAAGTTTAAAATGAAAATATGTTTTTTGCTGAATTTTTTACTTATCGTTTATTCAATTAATGATAATGTTTATCGACTATAATATTGGCCATATGATTACCCCTCGTCACGCTCCAAATACGGGTTTTTTTAGCTCATTTTTAACTACATTTAAACCCGTTTCCTGGTGAATATTTCAATTTCCTCAGAATATTTTGTTTAAGCTGTTAACGCTTATCTTATCTTATCCGCTTGTTGACGTAGGTTCTTTCCTTTAACTGAACCGAAAGAAATCTGCCACATCAGTCTCCGTATAACGAATTCTCAGGGTCTGACCTATGTACATGAGAGTTAAATCAGACAAATGGCGGCCAACGAAATTTCTGGGTAACGCCTCATAATATAAAAATCAGTCCAGACGGTGAGACGTGTAACCCAACAAATAACCATCTGATTGACATGATTTCAAATTCTAGAGATAAAGTATGTTTTTAAAGTGTTGCTGACACATCAACATCATGAAGCTCGGAAACTTTTTCTTACGCTCTTTTAGCTTAATTAGCTAAAGTCACGTCAGTTGGTTCATTAGAGTTTAAGTTGCTATTCAAAATATTGCTTATATCTTCTTTAATTATAATATTAAAATTATAAATTCCTTTAAAGCTGCAAATTTTATCGTCTTTATAAACAAAGGTAGATTTTTTCAAAAGTTCAAACAAGATTGTTGGTCGTGTGAAATATTATTTCAAAAGAAGTCGAATAAACTAGACGTGGGCGTAAGGCACACATCGTTGTTTATATTTTTTAGGTTATTCGCTACCTGATGAACAATTTCTAACATATCCGCGATAGTTTTTAGCCATTCACATCTTTGGGGAATTCCAAATAATCTGGAATTCTATTGAATTTTTTTTACAACGATTTTAGCTCTCAGAAGTGTAAAAAATTTGAAAGTCGTAACAGGGGGTTCACCTATATGCTTCAATTATAGCGAAAAAATCGCAACTGAAGGAGCTTTTAAAGAACTAGTCTTTTACGCATGAATATGCAAATTGCACAACCGTAACGTTAATAAAACTTCTTTCCACGAGCGCAACGCTTTCCACGATACGTATCCAATTCATTTGGCTTATTCAATTTCACACTTCACTGTTACGCTATCTAAATATTCTAATTTGTCTGTAAAATTCTTTAAAAAAAGACGACCTTGATCTTATTGAGCAGTTGATCTACTGCCTAATCGGCAAAAAAGTTACGACACACTTTTTTCTCATCAAATTCGCTTTCCTTGAGTGTCGAAAAAAAAGCGCCGATCAATTCTTGTTACCTTTTACGTTTGGAGCGCACCGTTGCACTTTTTGCCTTCAGGTGGGTGAAAATTTACGAGTTTTATGATCCGCTCCAGGTCAAATTTTCTAAACGACAGAAAGTGACAATTTTCTTATGGGTATATGACCGGTTTACGTCTACAAGAGTTATTGACTTGCCTCAGACTGATTGTGGCTGATATATTTGGACCAAAACAGGGCAAATGAGTGTATTCAAAGAAGTGCTACTTCTCATTCACTTCTTTAAGTTGTTTTTGCATATGAACGCACTTGATTTGACCATTGTACATACGTCCGTCAGGGAGAAGTGGTTCAAGCACCCACACGTGTAGTAAGAATTAATGCCATTGTGGTGTGACATAACAGGTGAAAAGAGGTCCACTTCACTTGCACAAACCGCCCGAATTGGGCGCCTCACCTTTTTTGGATTATCTCAGATATTTTTGAAAGTGAAATGAATTTCTTGAGGAACCGCAATTAGTTCGAGAGTTCACGGAAATTTCCTATATAATTTTGTCTGGTTGGAAAATTAAGCAATTTTGTTGGACATTTGCTGTTTTTTCCTTTTTATTTTTTTTTTATAGCTATTTTATATCAGTGTTTTTTTAAACTCTTGTACATATATACGAATAGATGACATCTGCAAAAGAGAGAGAGGTAACAAAAAATAAGCTATCCGTGTCTTCTTTAGTAAGTTTTTACTTGTCAATATACCATAAGAGTTCAGAGCTGGATTCGGATATCGTGCAGTAGGGACTTGCTAAATTTAATCGTTAAAAGCAACAAACAGAATCATGGGTTTTTGATGTTTGGAATAACTCTTCGCTCACGGACCATTTAATTTTATGCGATATTTGAAATACAATATAATAATATTATTTAAAAATATAAACCTAATTTGTAAATTGTAGTAAATATGAATAAAAGAAAACGAAAGACACTGTAGCACTTTCAGCAAAAATAAAATTAGCAATTCCTCTAAACTGGCATGAGAAACGAATTTAAAATTAAAAGTAACACAAAATCTGACACCAAAATTATTTTTCTCGAGAGGTATTTCTAATAACTAATTCTGGCCACGGGATAAGAAAAAAAAATAAAAAGCTACATTCGTACATAAAATATTAAATTGATGGTCTCATTTAAATTAAGACTTAATCGATTCATCGATACTATCTGCCTCTTCATATTATCTGCTTCCTCACTTCTAATCTTGTTATGCAGCATTTCGCTATCGCGACTTAGTTAGGAAGCTATTATCAAATTTTTACTACAATCTGTATTGTTATATGTAAGATATATATATGTACAATGTATGTATGTTTTCTCCGATTTTTTTTTCATGTTATAACTTAATATTCGAGATTTCCTAAATATCCTTTACCTACTATCTACCAACAACAACTTTATAAGAGTATTAAGTTTTTTTTTCAAAACACAAAAATCATTAGCTGACACACAGCAAACATTTTCTTGGCTTGGGTGAGATTCTGCGGAAGTGTGCCATTTAAAGTTTAAAATTCAATTTCTTGTTGAGACTTCCCTATTATTTCATACTTTTGCGATTATAAAAAAAATTAATAATAAACTTGATGTTGTGAAAAGTAATGTATGTTACTGAAAGCAATGCACAGCTTGTATATTTGCATAGCATTAAACTGAATGGTACTGAAGATTTAACAATCTACTACGTTAATATTCGATAACGATTGGAAAATATCAATGAAAATTTATCTCTTGAAACCCCTCCACTCATTTCCCCTTGCTCAATGTACGAGTACGCTGTGTGTAGATTATTTAAAATATAACCAATAGAATTATCATAGTAAAAAAGATAACAATTAATCCGAATGCTTGGAATGCAGAATGATTGCAATGCACAGGAAATCCATTGTCCAAAAAAGATCTAGGACAATAAAATTATAAAATTCCATGAAACCAGTTCTTTGAACATTTTTAGAATTAATATGTCATAAATTCAATTTAACCGCACGCTCCGTGAGTGGAAAAAGTTGAAATATCTGTAGAAATTTTTGAATAACTAACAACAAAAAACTTGAATAAATAAAGTCACAATAATAATAAGAAAACAAAATATGCACGCTGCGTAACTAGGCATTTACGCGTAAGTTACATTAAATTCAGCGCAGATATTGAATTAAGATGCATCAAGAAGGCCCGGTGTTGGGCATTTAACTGCGCACAAACTTTATTTTCCATAAAATTAAACAGCTTTCAAGTTTCACCTAACATCCGGATAAAAACAAGCTTCATTCTTGTTTTGTATTTTAACGTTCGTCGAGAGTTTTATTTCCGAAATAAATCTAAAAAAATGGAAATAAGCATCGAACGAATCTTTCACATTGATTCTTACGCCACTTTCGAATCCAAAATCCTAAAATCTGATTTCTGGGCAAACATATATCCGAGTATTGCGAATTCAAACGTACTAAAAACTACACCAGCACTTGTTTATTTGTTTGGTTTATGAGATAGGTACATTTTAATTTCCAAGCTTAACTCTGTTTGAATAAAGTCAAGCTCAATTCAATTCGAACGCACTCAAAGTGCTGAGCAAAATGTTTAGAGCAAATACAGTCCGAAGTGTTAGTGAAATTAATTAAATAAAAAAAAAGTGCATTTACTTTCATGTAAATTTTTAAAATTAAACCTTTATAAACCGTTCTATAACCTTTTTAAGGAGATTTTTGCTTTATGGCTCCAAAAAATACTTTTTTTAAATTTATTTGTAAGGAAAACTAATATTATTTATGCCATTCTTCTTTCCTTATAATTTTTTATTATTTAACCAAAAATTTCTTGTATTGATAATTTTTGAAGCATTAAAAGAGGTAGAGTAAGGTGTGAAAGAAAGAGTTGCAAAAACTATGAAAGCATAAATCTCCCTTGAAAGCAGAAACGGCGAATATATTCACAACTTTATTTATTACTGCATACCCGAGCTTTAATAATACTTTAATAGTCGACAGTTACGACTTAAAAACCAAACATTATAAGAGACACTAAAGGAGTATTAACTAATAAAAATGACAATTTAAATTGCGGTGATGTGAAATATCAATACCTACCTCGAGAGCTACAGAGTAAGGAAAATTAAATTATAAAGTTTCGCATATTTGCTTTACCCTCTTGAATTAAGTTAGCTTACCTTTTAATAATATCTCGTAAATATACCTACGTATTTTTTACACCTTTAGAGAGTATACTGAGGTCAATGATGTCCCACGCGTTTTTCAATAACTGAAAGTGACATATGAGAAACTTGTGAAAAACCACAATAATGCTTTAGTCTTTCTACAATACTACAATTGGTGGTGTCACGAATAATAGACAATATTTTCATACTAGCAAAACGTTTGATATTGTCCGATTTTAAAAGAGACAATATTTTTATACTAGTGTCATTTACCATATTCGAGACGCTTGAACGATTGGCAAATGATTTTGTTTTTCTAAATTGTTTACGTGACAAAAGACACTCCAATTTTCAGAATTTAAGATAGAAGAAGTTCTGAATCACTTTCCATCCAATGTCCCCCAAATATGTGACACAAAATGAATAGTAATTCTTAAGAAAGAGAAAAATTCAATTCTCACCACAGATATCTGCTTAGCATTCAAACCGTCATCCGAGTGAGGCGATTAAACGCTAACCCTAAGAAAGGTCAGCACATTTTAGTTCCCGAATATGACGTAAACGAAGGAAGTGTGTTAGCAGCGCAAATGAAAACAAAACGTTATTACTTGACTACAGTGACCAAATGGGGAGGAAATAAAACAATTAGCGGAAAACACTAACAAAACAAACACACACAGCTGTTGCATTTTATGAACGCAGTGTCATTAACGTTATAACCGATTTCGCTGCGGTTGATGGCACATAATGTGACTCGAATTCGTATATCGAGGCGGGTAATCGTTGGCTCGTGGACGAATTATGCTCTGCCTGAACTTCGAAAGGTCGCTGGTCTCACATCTCACGTAACGACCTTAAGGTATGAACTGCATGAAGAAGTCAAGATTAATGCTCAGACGGTTAATAATCAATATCCGAAACGATGCCCCTGGACATGCACCTCGTTTTTCATATATGGCTGGAGCCACCTTCATGTTATTAGTTACATGCATATCCGCAGTTAGTGCAACTGGAATTTTCTTGAGGGAAATCACATGATTCATAGCATCACTTGCATATCATGTTTTAAACATACCCAAAAATTCGGTGGTTCCCATTAATGTAGACTCTAAATTGTAGAGCAATAGCGTATACGAGTGTATAGAAGACCTATAGTATACAACAGTTATGTACCATTGAAATTGGTCAATTGTGGCAGGTAAACCACCGATGTTATGGTTGACTGCCAGCCAAGAGAAAATTTATTATCCAAAACCACATTCGGGTGAAGCACTAATTTGATGATAAAATATACGTTCATGGATTATTTGACCTTTTGTACAAATATATACCTACATATATGTAGGAGCGAGTAACTAGTTTGTGTTAGGCTTGTTTATTGCTTCCAATAGCCTCGGAGGCATATAAAAGTGCAGAGGACGTACTATTAAGGTTTTCTAGTTTACTCAGAAAATATTTTACTTTTAAGCCGGGGAATACCTATGACGTATTTGTGGAATTACGCTTTCTGTCGTATGTGCGGAATTTGAATTTCTGAAAACTCCATGATGTCCAAACTAAGATATTTTATTTCAGAGATTTTCTCAGTATTCTCATGGAATGGACTTGAGAATCAAAAGTAGTAGCCGTGCAAAAAATTCCACAAGTTTTAAACTGTGATGATTAATCGTTCGTTGAATTTAAAACGTAGATAAAAAAACATGTAAAATGACATCTTTGTATTTGATGGATAGTCCATTTCTTTAATTGTAATATATAATACAGGAAAAACAATTTTTTGTCTTAGATGTACATAATAAATGGATACAAAGCAAATTAATGCATAACATTTTAAGTTTGTTTATTAAAGCTAGGAAGTCAACTACGTAATTATAATAAGCACGTAAAGTCTTAAGTAATTGTAAACAACGTAACATCTTAGTGTTGCGAAATGCACTCGCAAGCTGAGCTCATTGTTTAATTAATTACAAAGCGTATACCCAAAATGAAGCTATTGGGTAAAGTGGCCTCTTCAAACGTGATAACTAACGGAACTGATAAACGAGTGGGCTTGAGGTACCCGAAGAGAATAACATTCTTGAGGCGTGCATTATCTGTAATTGTGGATGGAAGGTTATTACAATAAACACACCTTCGAAAGTGTGACGGAATGTCCAAATAATTGTACTTATTAAAAAGTCCCATAAATTTATTAATTTCACTGGTCAACATTTTTAATGTTTTTTTTTCATTTTCCGGAAATTTATTAGGGGATAGCAATGGGTTTTTTTTCCGTTGATTACGAATCTGAAAACGAAAATGCTCAATCAGCTCTGGTTCACAAGTCAAATAGGGGTAAAAAGTAAAAATCCCCGTTTTTTTTGGCCATTTATAAAATATATAACTACATGACACAAGAATACCTAAAGTGGCTCAAACGAAAGCTGGAAATCTAGAATTAAGCCATAACATCAATTACCCTTTAAACCTTTTTTTCTCTGGAACAAGCTTTGTTTTAATCATCATTACAGTAATGTCTCTTAATGAAAGAAGTATTTGTTTCAGAATACTTTGCACGAATATTATACTTTTTCAAACTTCAAAGTATTTTACTAAATACGCCAAAATACGGGTTTTCTTACTTTTACCACTATTTTTCCTGAAAACCGGAGCTGATAGAGCATTTTCGACTTCAGATTCGTATACACCCTATCATTAGAGCTATATGTTAAAGTTCTTGAACGGCTTAAAAACATTTTATGGATTAACGAGAATCACCCAAAACCGGATTTTTACACTTTTTGAGTCCCATTTTCTCAAAAACTATGCGTGATGCAACGTTTTCGTTTTCGGATTCGTAATCTGTAGAAAAAACTACATGGATGTCACCTATTTGTATTTCAAGGGCAAAATGCTTCTCGACCAGTGTTATAAGCAAAACGTGAGTATTTTCTCACCCGACACCACTTCATCGTGATCTACCAGCTTTCTTGTCACTTCAGCTGAAATGGCTGGTCTCGCACCCACTTCTTAAATGGAAATTGAATAAACTTAAGTACTGAACAAAATGGAAATTGTTTTAAGATAATCATCTAATGAATAATTATGTAATTGTGGTTTTGCTAAAACAGCAAGTCTTATTTGCGCAGCTCGAGTTAATTATAAAAATTCATAAAAATAAATTAATTTTCTTTTCAGCATCGCTGTATCATTTTAGACATTTTTTACGAGTACGAGTAATATTATTTTCATATTATAATAAATTGCTAAAGCTACAATATTATTGTAACAAAATAACAAGAAAATCCAGGAAAATGTAGTACCTATGTATGTGTGTGTGAGGTACTGCATAATTTCCTACTACCCGCTTTTTTATGTGCTTCAAATGTTGTATCTAAAAATATTTACGCCGCAACTAGCGATATTTTCCTTTCTATTTTTTCCACGCAAACAAAATTAGGTGATAAACTAAAAATAAAATTTGAACTGCATTTATTTTTTTTCTTCCAGAATGCATTTAATTTTTAGAACAAGAGAGTGCGTCGCTTCCGATGTGGTGCGCTTTTGAATCTAAATTTAACTGCATGCTTTATTTAAAAATCCTGTAACCAGTAAATGGCCTCATTATAATATCTAGTTAAGAGATCATTGTGTTCAACATTTTATGCATAACTTGTCTGAAACTGGTCTTGTTCTTTAAGCGAATAATGAGATTGCAATTAAATCCAATTTACTTATAACTTCCGTGATCTGCTTGTCCTTGTATCATTTGACATAATATGCAAGAGTTTATTATAACATAACTTTTCTAGACGCGCAAACTCGATTTTTGGAGCAGGAGGTGAGCAAGCAAGCAATTCACAAACAGAGCTGTACTGTAAGTGTTCGAAAAAATGCTAATTTTAATTAAAATTTTGCTCTCGGCTTCAAATCCACGATCCGCACGTAGATAAATATTGTAAAAGGAATGTGCTGTATTATCACCTGCAGTCTTATCAAGAGGCAAAAAAAAAAAATTATGTGATAGAGTGCAATCGATAATTATTTGTAAAACATGCGACATTGGATGACACTCATTATTTTAGTTATTACTTAATCAACTTTGAAATTTGAAGCTATCGAATTACTCATGTCGAAATCAAAAGAAACGCCCACCAGGTAAAGAACTCCAACGCGAACAATGCGCTGCAAATTATTGTCAAGGAAAATTTGAAATATAGCGCACAGGCTGATTACAACGGCAGAGAACGTGTCGAAACATTTGAGATAACGTCTCATCATAAATCATCTCCTATTACTTGAATATCGCTAAACCCATAGCAAGGTAGAGCAGCTTTCCTCGAACTGCGATAAGTGTGGCGGACGTAATGAATGAATTAAGCCTTCAGGTGTGAGCGTTGCGCTTGCGCATGCGCTCGCGACACAGCACCAAAAGGTGCATATGATTAAACTCCAAAAAGTCGACGTATCTGTAACGGATCTTAATTGGCAGTTGATTGTAATTACTCTAATTATTCAAAAATATGCTGATACATTTTCTGCACTTAAATTTCTAGTTCACCATCTTCGATATGGAGTTAATCATCGAACTAGCCCGTAGTCGGGGGAAAAAATTGTTCACGATGATTGCCACTTCTCGCTATCACAAGATTGGCGATAGGCTTGCTGCTGCACTGGTGGATATATTGCAAAAGCCTACTACCTTTTGAGTTCGAGCAGTTCCAAATAGACAACGGGGGGAAAAATGCCAGAAAAAAACGCGACGGCCAAACTGAGGTGAGGAAAGTAAACGAAATTCGTACCTACCTATATGAGTTGCAACGGTGTCTCCGCGCCGATTTATCGGTTACCTTGGTGAGGAGCACTTCTTTATCCACTTCTTAAGGCAGTAATTGAGTACTTTCATTTGGAGTAGCCTCGATACCGTCCGCAGCGTCAGCGGCACTCTTGAAATATACTCCCAATTCAAATCCCATGGCACAGCCAGATTCGCCTTCAGTCCATGACTTGAGCCAAAGGTAAATGCTTACCTAGAGTTAGATATCTGCACCGCGCAACAACTTAGTACTACCAACTTGAGTGCTTGAACAGCTTTCGGGCGATATAGACGTCTTGCCGATCGGTCCGATCTTACCTGGCGATATAAAAGCGTTCATCTTGGCAGTTGGTACCTTCATTTGAACTACGACAGTTCGCCAGTAGCCTGCATTCGCGCAATATAACGACATTTCCGTTCCGGGAGTGCAAATATCCAATGCAAGAAAGCTCGGATAGATCATATTTCGTTCAACGTTAGCCGTTTTTTAAGCCACCGATCAGGTGGTGGATATCTACAACAATTGACGGAAGTGCATAGAATCCGCGCAAAGTGATATTAAGCTTAGTGATCCTGTAATGCAAATATCTCTCTCTGAAATATAGTCAGAGAAATTATTGCGCCTTTTAAGGCGCAGTAGTTGTACATAAACGTGTTAACTAATTTGAGTGATTGTGCTTGAGTTTGAGTAAAAAATTACCTGTGTATAAATTTATTAATTATTTATTTATTATAAGTTTATGTAAATTTCCATCGACAAAATGCTGCACGGCTGGAAATTATCGCTTTCAAAATGTAAGTTTTGCAGAAACTTTTTAATGTAATTAAACGACACCTCTTCAGTTGAGCGGAGAGGAGGCTGCTGATTTGCTCAATCCATCATATGAAACATTTCGCAATATCGATGTGAGTTGATTACGAGGTGATCTGTGAACGTCTCCGGTGAAAGCTGGTAGTCCTTTTATGGTCAAGTTAGCTCAACTTTTTGCGCAAATTCTGGTTGAGGAACACAAATCTGTGCATCTCGCCGATTTGGTAGAGTTTTTGACCTCTGTCCCAATGGGGAACTACACAGTCATAACTAGATTGATCCAGTACGATCGTGTTACTCAACATAAGACATGCCAAAGTGAATTTAAAAAAAATGTAAAGCCCCTGAAGAGTTTTTTCAGCGTTTTGGTTCTAACACGTGACCCTGCCAGTTTTTTGGCATCTCACTTTCGTTGTTTTTATTTTGGTGTATCATTAAGAAATGCATTTGCTGGAACGAGAATTTCAACGTACCCATTACTGTCGAATTCTCGCGCATTAAAATCAAATTGTGCGTGTCCGACTATTCAAATTTAGTCTTTCAACAACAAGTGCCAGTCGCTCGGTTATTTTCTCGACGGGAAGAATCCAATTCGATTTCTTTTTCAATCATGCGGAAACTCAATTTGAACGCAGCCAATTTCGTAAGATGTTTTCCGCTCAAAAATACTTTCTTGCAATTTTGAGGAGTTCTAATAGCTGTTGTGATTTTGAATGGAAAGCGAACAGATGGTGAGAATGCCCTTTTTAAGGTTCGGTACCCCAAAAGGTAAAATTGCAATTTTTATGGTGAGTTGTATGACCGTTTGTTTGTCATTGACGAAGCGATTATCTCCAGAACGACTTAAGCTATCGACATTCAATTTGAGATAGGTATCAAACTACGCATTTGAATGAATGCAAATTTGTTTTTAAATTTTTGGAGGTAACATTTTGAGTATAAACCCTTTTTTTATTTTTGCATTGTATTGTTGGAAAGGCCTTTGAGGAATGCTAAAACTTTTTATTTTGAGTTTGGTGTTTCCTTGTTGGAGATATTTTTCAAAATGTTGTAGTGAAACTATAATACTTTGCGAACTAATTAATTTTAAAAATTTAACAATACGTATATACGCAGTACCTACATGTGGATAACAAAAATCTTTCTTACATAATATTAGTAAATTAAGTTTCAGTACCTAATGTTGGAATTAATCACCTCCAAGAAAACTGTAGGTAGCTTCTGTAAGAACTAACTCGTCTTAGAGAGGCCCAAAGTTCTAATAAAAATGCATTATAAAAAAAGAGCTATTTTTAAAAAGAAAATACGATAGATATCAGATATTTTTGTTTTGCAAACGATTGCCATATGAAATAAAATGCTTACTTTTTACCGAGCAAATCGTAAAAGATTTTGTAATACATAAATCAGCGGATACTATATAGAAAATTCCATGCTATACTTTAGGCAATACTATTAGTACGTTGTGTTCGAACAAAACCAGAAAAACAGTCTTCGAGATATTTGTTACATCAGTGCGAAAAAAGTAGGTTCAAGAAATACACAAAAGAAGAAAAATATTAGTTGACATGTGATCAGAGGAAATATTTTGAAATTCGTGAACCGTATATTTGTCCTTCCACAGCAGAAGTAGACTGTTTTTGAGCCCTTCTTAATTTTATCGCCAATTAGTTAAATACACTTGGAAAGATGACCAATTACCTACCCGTGGCGCTGGCTTTTTTTTATGCATAAAATGTTAATCAAACGTAGTAGAATATCGTCCTAAAATAGAGCGAAATTCGATGATATCGAGTAGAGTGTCGTTAAATAGATGTTCTAAAATGCAATCAAACATATCAAATGAAACTTTATATTTTACCAGCTCAGTCTCGAGATATGAACCCCTAAGGTGGTTTCCAATATGTCCACAAACTTTACTACTGCTGAATCTTAAAATATGCAAAATTCTGCGAAATTAGTAGTTAGTAGGCAATTGCAATAAAACTTATTATAGGATACTATAGATAGGCATATGTACACATATTAATGTAACAATATTGTGTGATATTTTACAAATTGTTTTCCATGATACAGTTCAAGGAGCTATCCTATAAATGCACAGGAGTTCTGGGTAGAGTAAGTTGCTTGATGATAATCAAATAGTCTTACCTTTCTTTTAACTAATATTTAATGTTTGTCCAACTTTTTTCTACTATGAGTTCACTTTTCAAGGCTATCACAGAAGTTGGTTAACATTTTGACACCCTACCGAATGAATTGCGCAATATAAAGCTGAAAGCAATTTAATGAACGTTAAAAAATCCAAATATGTAGCAAAGTAGATCCAAATTATATAACGACATGAAAAACAATAATTTTTTTCCTCACTTGGTCATTAAGTACAACACGTTTTTCAGAAAATTGTAGACGTATTAAAATTGAAACAATACAAAATGTGTGGAATTATCACAAATCACCGAGAAAAAAGTGGACAAGAAATCTGTGTGCTATATCCACATCACATAGTGCAACTAATTATTTCATATAAAACAGAATCCAGCAGAAATAACTCAAACAAGTATACATATGTCTGTCGATAGCTAATCTGTATTCCAATTCCAACTAAATGGTGAAAAAAACTAGAAAACTGTGCTCGTTTTACTAATCGCTCTAGTAATAGTTCTCAGTAAATTATTAAAGTGAATTGCGTTATTGAATGCAGAATCGTGAGATGGAATATAAAATTATATCATAGTACTGTTCTTTTTTGTGTTCGTAAAAATTGTATATTGAAAAGAAATATTTAACCAGGTGGTTAGCAGTCATGAATAATCATAAAGGAACAGTCTTATCAGTTTAGCATAGTTGCATTGCAAGGTACCAGTTGGAAGTAAAAAATTCGTCACCATACCGACATACGAATATCTTGTGATTTGAGTTTTAGTGTAACTTAAAAAATTCCAAGTGCATTTACTGTCTGCAAGATTGATTTATCGACCCGACCGTAAACTGGCAATATCTGCTAAGTAAAAATTATGAAAAATTAACCAGTGCATAAAAACATTTAGTTAAGTACCTCCTTTGTTTGATCGTGAATGCATTAACATCTGCAGAAAGAAAACTGAGTTGAATGTTTATTGTTTTTAGGTGGAACAAATGTTTTTTTTTTATATTCTTTACGTAATTTATGAGCTTTAGAATATTTTTATGGGTCAGTCGTTTTATAGCAAATTTCAAATCAAAACTAATATTGGTATAGTGTGTCAATGTTTAAGCAAGCTTTATGATATTTTTAGATTAAAGACGCTAAGATTGGATTGGATTGGCTTTTGTGATATTCCTGATATGTGAAGGAATTCACATATTTTAAGAAAAACACTTTTTGTTTGTTCCACAATTTATTAATTTTATCGTTCGTTTGTAAAAAGAGTTGACGCGTTTCGCTTTCTTATGACTATATTCTGATTGGTAGTGACTCTGGGGCTGTTGAAAATAAAGTTTGAGCTGTTTGATCTGATCTGGAGAAAAGTAGCAATTTACACTGTACTTCCTTGTGTGCTCGGCCAACTTTAAGAAGTAGTAGGCGGGGCGAAGATCTACAAGATGAACGTTTAACGGCCAATAAAAAATAACATTTTCTTTTGGCAAATACTATTCGATCAGTCGGTGTTATGACTCATTATTCGAAAACAAAGGCCAGCAATAAGTAAGTTAAAAGAATAAGGAATTAATAAAACAACCTACTGATGGGGCAAGACACCACATTATAAATAAAATTCTTAGAGTTGGTAACATTAAGTTCGACTTACACAACGAATAAATATGCGTATAAGTTGTATCGTCGTTCAGTCTTTAATTCTGGCGTATAACCCATAAAGGCAATTACGAATGCAGTACATTTATCAAGAAGTTCAACATTCGCTCACAACAATAACATACAGACGTTTCATGTATTCGAACTTCATATTTTGCGATCACCATCTCACTTCAATCGTTCGCCTTTTCTCTTTTAAGGCTTTCACTTTGAAAAGTTTTAACTATGAATTAGAACTATGAGGCTAAATAGAATGTATTTAATAATGTCTAAGTACCATGTTCTTTCCGCATGGGCTCGAATTTAAAATTTAATAATGTCTTAACAGATACAGATATGCCAAAAACAGCTGGATGCTTTTTATTTTAATTTTGAATAACTTTTTACTATTGTGCATTTTTTTTTCACAAATTTTTCCAAAAAAAAAAACAAAAAATTGTTTTACCACAATTAACCTGGGCATATATTCGTAGTGGTTAATTTGGTACCCCATTCTTTTTGAAGCATATTTTAGAAATATCCCGTATGGGACGCGAAGTTAACTAGGTTTAGACTTTTAAGATTTCTGCGATCCAAAAAAATAAAAAAAATAAAATCGAAATACTGATAGTTATCGGCGTACACGTTGATTTATTCAAAATTGTACATGTTGATATCACATAGCGGCGCTGTTCAGATAGTAAGAAACGTTTTGCCCTGTATCTGTAATTACATCAGCGATACTCTTCTCTTTTGCATATTCATATAGTGCTGTTATCAGATGATTTACGAGCGTTTTAACACTTCACGTCATTTTGCTGTGGCACGTAACGAGAAAAGCAAAATTTTAAGAACAATGATTTTTTTTAATCACCATTTTTTATGTTATTTAATTTTTCAAAAGTCTAATTAGGTTCGTTAAAATATATATTTAAGAACATAAAGAATAACTCCAATTGCTAAGTGGAACATTTCTATACGTAATTTCGAATTTGATTTATTTTTAAGACACGTCCGTTTACCGCATCTTAACTTTTCCTAGCGCCCTAAAAATGTTTTACATAAGGTCCCTAGAATATTAGAGAGTTGAAATTTTAAAGCTACGACACTGCTATGTTTGATGTATTTAAAAAAATTAGTGACCCGTAGGTAAGCTTCAGATATTACCAATGTTTTAAAACACCTTGACGATAACCTATAGAACGTGAAATTTCCATCTTGGCGAATGCATTTTTGGAAACCTTCCGGAAATTGTGCTTCTTAGTATTTTATTACAATTAATATTACGAAAGCAACAGTAAACGGAAATATATAATTAATTGTTTAGCCTTTGTAGCTTCAACCGATACGGCTGAATTAGCCCCGGAGAAGGACTTCCATTAACAAGTAAGCGCTCGCTCCGCTCACTTGGAAATCACTTGTAAATATTGAAAGCATTCACCTGGCGCTAATTCTAAAAATTCCCAAGCATATAAACAAGAGCGATAAGTTCGATTTGAACGCAAAGCGAACGAGCAGATATTCCCAATTTGATCAATGATATTGTTACAACAATCAATGACAAAAACAGAATGTGTCAGCTGATATTATCGGTTGATAAAATTCACGACCCCGATATCGGAAAGCCGGCGAAGCGCATCGTTGCAAACTTTTGAGAAAGCTTCTTTTGCCTTTATAGTTTAAATAGAGGAAATTACGTAGTTAGATGTATTGGTTACAATGCGGTTGATTTTTTGATTGAATAGATGCAAAAAAACAAGAACATGTACAAAGGTATGCGTTTTGGTTTTTGCTGTGAAGTAATCATTATGCACATTTTTGCTGGACCGTATTTTGCAAGGGCAACCAACGTAGACGTAAAAATGCACATCAGAATAGACGAAGGAAAAACATCATAAAATGATGAAATACAAATCATTAGTCATTTTTGCATTGAATGCAGTCAAGTTAGGCAGGAGACGTAAATTTCCTCTCTACTTTTATATTACGCATTGAAATACACAAAATTAAAAAAAATCATATCATAAATTTGTGACTTACTGGTAATATCCGGGTGGTTTGTTAATCCGAATTACAGTAATACGCAAATTCATCAATAAAACCTGTAAATTTGACTAGTGGCTAAATGCAATAAAAAATATATTTTTTCTCAGAGCATGTCGCATGATGTCATTTTAAAAGTTGTTTGACGATATACATACATATATAAAAAATTGTATTATTTTATTCTATCTCAAATACTTCTAGATTCTGCAAAAAAAAACAACTTAAGTGTGTCTATTATACATATCACACGTCAGGTAGGAAAAAAAATTGTTTTTGGAGCTCGTTGTGTGATTCACTTAATTAATTGATATTTAATTAAGTGTCTCCTCAAGAGGGATATAAGTGGAAAGATAAAATAAAATTATTATCAAAGGTTTCAGTGAACAATTGAATTACCAAAAAGTTGATATATGGCGGTGAAATACAATAGTGATAATTACATTTTTATATAATAAATTGCAACATTTTTCAGTAGCAGTAGAAATTAAGATAAAATAACGGATTGGAAATAAATAAGAGGAATTTCCAGTAATACTCAATTACGTATCCAATTACGTACCGAAAGATAATGAAGGTGTTATTGTGAATTCAACGTTAATGGAAGTCGTGATATGCTTATGGGTGAAGAACTTTATTAAATCAAGTAATGTAGGTACTGAGTCTCGAATGAAGTTTTTTTTTGATTAAATAGCAATTATAATTCGTAATTGCATGGAACGCTATAATGATGGTTTTTTCTTTCTACTGTCAATAATGGAATTGACATAGTTATAATGTCCGCATTTTTTAGTGGTCTTTAAGTGTGTATCTGTTTAATTGGGGAATGAGGTGAAATTTTGAAAATTGATTTATATTTCAATCACAGATCACACAGGGAGGTTGCTTCAGTAGTAAAAAACAAGGCTAAAAAAATTGAAAATTAGTCAAGTTTATATAAGTTGATATATTCTAGTCAGTGACAGGAAAGCTCTATTTTACCGCACGAAGTTATATAACCCTTTGTACTTGCAGCTTTTTCACCTACGTTAATTTATACGTTGTGATAGTTTCTGACAGTCGATTTTTGAGTGCGAAGGGTTAATTTAATTTCGGAGCCAAGTTACTGGGAGCTCGAGAACGCTGAATAACCTTAATTTTTGCATGAAAGTTTCACCTCTTTCAAATAAACGTTCTCAAGATGTCGTATTTATTTAAAAAACCTTTCAATATCTCATTATCTAAATTAGAAAAATTTGAATTTTAATAAACTAAGTTCATTTTTACGTTAATTTATTTTTCAATCTTGTTCCTCCACTTAGTAATAGGTAATGTACATGCAAATATAATTTTCGCAGTAGTTACTCGAACTGTAACGTGTTTTTGCAAAGAAAAAAAAAAGAGTCCTAATCAAAAACGAAAAAGCAATTATACATAAATTGTGTTTTCCAGTTAACATTCACAGATACCCAGAGCATTAATTTAGCCAGAACGTTAGTTAATGCATTAAAATCAGTATTATTTTATCTTTTATCTATTAAATCCAAAAACAAACTAATTATAACTTTTACCTGACTGAATTGCTAGAATTAAAAGTACCTGTGCTAATCTAGCATTCGAGTTCCATGTTACATCATATCAACCTGTAACTTTAAATAAGCTAACAGTACTTTTCTCCATACTTTTTTCTGGATTTCGATTTTCTTTTCATTATTCCCTACGTTCCAATTATATGAAAAAAATGGTGTCTTCGTCTGGTTGTTTTCTCTTTCAACTTTCCTTTCTTATTCATGTATACAGGAGAACCTCCAAGATATTGATTCTTTTGTTGAGGGACTAATTTTGTTTAATACGTGCCTCTTTTGTTTTTGAGTTGATGAGTATAAAGTAAGGTTTAATGCAGTCGCTTCGCTACAAGTGCTTGACAATGCTCGTATGTATTATAACATAAATCAAGTTGCAATTTATCTCCAGGAAACCGCAACTTATGAAAAAAATAATAGGAAGCTTTTAGATTGACTTTAAAAAATTAACAAAACAATTGAAGTTAATAAATTTCTTGCGGTTACTAAATGCAATAATGCGGTACTTCAGTGTAGATGGTACTTATTGGTACTTTCTTCGGTCGATTACCTAATTCAAAGAAATGTTAGAAGCAAATTCATCAAAAATTTCATTGCAGTGCACATTTCCACCTTACAGCTGATTTTCAAATGCAAAACAGTAAAATTAAACAATTTAAAAATAGCGCGGAAAATGTACAGTCAGTACAGGTTGATGATCATGAAAATGCAATCGTAGGCTAACCGGAAGTGCTTCTGCCTTTGTCGTTTCTATCTGTTCGCGCTTTGGCGACACAACGTCGACCAACACTGACTGGCAGGTAGCTCACCCGCGAGAATTCCAGCGATTTCCTAGTTCCGAATTTAAAACAAGTTAATTGCATTACTGTCGCATTGCAATTTAATTGCGTGCACATAACAAATGTTACGGGTTTACCGGCTTGCGTGATAGGTGGAATACCTTGCATTACGTAATAAAAATCTGCGCAGTGAGCTGCTTTAGATGATGATACATGAAAAATGATAAGGATACGTATACAATTAATGAATAATAATCGAGGTAGGAAATTATTTTCCCTGAATATACTGAAATGGGATCATGCATTGAACTATTCTAATCACGAACATGCACATCAAATTTGTGTTCAGATAGTAGTTTAGAAATACGCAGTTTCAAATGGGATGACAACGGGAGTTTCGATACTATGGGCTTTCTTGCAAAGCCTCGTATGTCGCTTTTGTGGAAGTCGAATTTGTTCTACACTACTAACAAAGACACATTTCAAAGATGATAAATAAGATAATTAGCGTCTCCGCTAGTCTAGTCGACTTCAATAATAGGGCCCCATTGTTTGGATTTCTCCTGGTGAAATTTTTAATTTTTGAGTGTTTATTTATCATTTTATTTAAGTAACTTTTAAATAAGATATTTTATTTTAAGCTTTTAACGTATCGTTTAATGAGATTTCAGCCTATTGTTTTTACTTTGGCATCACAGGTAATTTCGACTCGTTACGTTTAATGTAAAAAAAAAACCTAAAAAAAATGTTTCTTAGCTATCGCAGGAATTAGAATTAAAAATCTAAATTAAAAATTGATAAGATAAGATAATTGATACGCAGCAAACTTGAAATATTGATATAATCACTACTGTTTTTTAAAACATATCATAAAAACTACATATTTCTAGTTTCGACGAGAACCAGTGGTATGCAGAAGATCATATTAAAATTCAAGACCGATCGACTGATTAGTTTACTTATTTTTATCTTTTTAAGGTGAGTAGCCTACTCAGGGCTAATCATCATACAAGAATTACAAGTTTTACTCTCCCCAATTAGGCCCAAACAATTTTTTGAGGGTCTAAAAAACTCTGCGTTGAATTTGCACATTGGCTTGAGGTTTTTAATAAAGGCCTTTTCGGTAGTTAGGTAATACGTTTGTCTCCTAACATATACAAGCGAGTTTTCGATATTCATTCTTAAATCTTTTGATCTTTTGTAGGTATGCAGGTTCGAAAGGCACGCTAAGAAATAAAAAAAAAATATCCCGTAACATTTATGTATATACGAATTTTATAAAACCATCAAAATTGGTTACTTAATTATTAAAATAGTACTCGCTTAAAATAGTAGGAATACAATTTCTGCAGAAATGGTCGTGGCAATCATTCGTCCAATGAAAAATAAAAATATCATCCTCAATACTAGGAATATAACCGTGACGTTCACTTTCCCGTTCTTGGAAAATGCCAGATACTCAGAGTCGCCGAGGCTGGTCATTACTGTCCGGTATAGAAAAACTTTTGATTTTATTTCAGGGCATTAGTTGTTTAATTTCTTCCTTAGATATTCAGGTGACATGACAATTTGTTTCGATGGACTTTCACCTATTTTTGTTCACAAAAAAGCAAGAGAGGATTCAAAAAATCCCTTTAATGTATCTTAGTGATTGACATTGTAAAGTATAGGAAATGATAATAAAAAGAAAAAATCGAAATATGTCACCCCATTAATTGAATATCTGTTTGAGAGCAAAAGTTACGCTTGTTGTATCATCCCGAAGAACAGAAATTGTTTAAATTATTTTAATAAAATTAAATTCTTCTAAAACGCAAATTGTAACTACAATATCTTTTCTGAAATAGTATTTTGTTATATTCTTTGATAGTGACCGTGGTATACAAAATCTTCATCTTCGAACACATCGAATATGCTTTTTAAATTATATATCTTATTTTGGATGTTTTTAGATCGCCTAAGAATTGTATTGTTTAAAAGTAGGTATACTACCATATGCGCTAACTGTTACGTAAATAAATACTAAAATATATCTTCAGATTCAGTTCCAGATTCAGCTGGAGTCATAAATTCGATGAAAAGCGAAATTGTGTAACGAAATTACAAAAGGCCAGAACTCTGTTTACAATTGCTGACTGTAGCTTTAACTACATCGCAATAACAAGCAAATTTGTAAATTGTAAAACTACTGTCCTTGGATCTTATGCAATACCTACTACTCATGCAACACTTCTTAAATATTTGTACCTGCATGCTTATAACATAAAATCATGCATACATATGTTATGTCACTCTTTCAAGAAGTACACATTTGCTAATTTGTCATTCATGTCAGGAAACCTAGTTGCGTTAAAAGAGTCATTGAAATGCCTAAAATATTTCATCAGGTAGAATGTGAGATGTAAAACAAAAATATTTAAAACAAGATTTTTGCCCGTTTACCTCGGAAATCCGTTGGCGCCTTACATAGGCCCTGAAATTTTATACCCAACAAATGCCGGTTTCAATTTTAATTTGCATATTCGGTGCATTCATTGCATTTTGTTAACAGTTCTAAAAGGGAAAATCAGTTGCATTGAATTGTTTTTCATGTGTAATCGATTTCAAAGAAGCTGTTGGTAATGGACGAGCATTAATTGTTAGAATGTGCAAATAAGGAAGGCGGAAAAGGATATAATTTAAAATTGATATATCAGCTCAAGTAATGTTTACTTTGGTACAATTACATTTTTTTATTGTTTACGTATGGATAATATTTTGCATAAGGTGGCCTTGCATGATGTATGGTAGTTGCACGATATCTTTGATAGTTTTATTTTTCACATGACATCGTAAAACGTCCTTACTGTGTGGATACAGCCTTAATGATGTTCTAATCGAAAGAAACGCTGGTCGGTTTATCAATTAAAAATAATCATTGTGGTAGGAAAAGACAAGTGTTTTTTACTTTTTTTACCTCCATTGCATTCCAGCAACACGATAATGTTAATATAATTTAACAAGACAATTTTAGAATAGATTTTTAGTTGAAGAATTATTACAAAAAAAGTGTTCATTACATTTATATTTATTTTTCACATCTTGTAGTTTTCTACAGTCTTCCGAGTTAAGGGAATAAGACATTAAGGCAGTGATACTGTCTGATATAGAGTCAAAGGGTTAAGTTCCTAAAAAGAGTACGTTTTGAAGTATTTAATGTTCATTGACTTTGCAGTGTAAGAAGAAGTTAACAGAGTCGTTTTTACAATTTTCAGATGCAGAAAATATTTGTAGCTTTAATCTTCATTAATACATAGGTATCGACCGAAAGTTCGCATTTTTTAACGAAACAATATAATGAGTCGGGCCATTAATTAACTGCGCGACATTTAATTTTATAGCCCAGCCAAAGAAAGTAAACGTATAAAATGAATTTAGTTCATTCTTCATAAACGCATTTTCATATAATCCAAATATAATACGGCTGCCGCTGAGTCGCAGTGAATAATATTTGACATGGTTTATAAGCCTTCCTTACCTTAAACGCCCCCACATCCTCCACATACGGAAATGAAGTTCAAGGTGTGCTATGGGACAAAGTCGAATACCAGACCTACTTACGAAATGTTAGTCCGGTCTAGCAATAGCTGTGTCATTATTCATTCTTGCACTTTTTAACGAACTTGCAGATTCGGAGTGTAACTAATTTGAATTAAGCAAAACAAGTTACCACTGATCTCTATACGTATAGCTAACCCTGGGCCTCCGCAATGTCACTTAAATGTGACCCAAAAAAAACCCCTGCCAAGATCACTCTTTCGCGGCTTTGTCCCATATAAATAACTGGTGATCAATTATTTAGTAAAACACAACTACAAGGGATAAGCACTATCAGTAAGGCTTAACTGGAATGAGGAATCACTTAACAGCTCTTATAACTGATATGCCTCGTTTTTTTGGGGGTCAATTGGCTTGTAGGTACGCTTGGAAATTTTTGACGTGTCCGCAATGAATTGCGACAGGCCATTGTAGGCGAGGATTACATAGCTCGTTAAATGAAGAAAGAAAAAAACTATTCTCGTGAATGTTGCTACCTTATCACTTTATGGTTGAATTATTGCCCCATATCTCCCTCACATGGGCTTAAGGTGTAAATTAACCTGGTCAATTGATAAGATTAAATTATTCTTTATGGCCGCGGGAGTCTGCCTATCTGAACTTAATACAGCCCTATAAAAAAAATGATAACATCTGCGAATGTCGGCGGGCGCATAGTGCGTTTTTACGAGAAAAAATCTTTGCCTATTGTAAAATTATAAATCCGTATTTAAAGAATTTTCGTAAAAGATTTAGTGATAACAACCTTTTAAATTTTCACTTCGAGAATTATGCAAAAGTTATACTTTTAGGCGGTATTTTTTTTTAGTTTGTGCTCTCTAATAGAATATTACACGAGCCGTTATTGAAAACAAATGACATCAGAGATCTTAAATGCGCACCTAAAAATTTTAAACAGCAACTAATAGCGGAAGGAAAGAAATAGTATTTTGTGCAACTAGGGTGGAAACTAGCCGATTGCCCACGATGGCAGGGCCATCAAGGGCAATCGGCTAGTGTTCACCCGAGTTGCACACTGTATTTTTCCTCACAAGTGCGGCGGTGGAGGAGTCCGTGGAGCGCAACGGGGGGTGCGGGGGGCGGAGCCCCCTGCAAATAAAAAAAAACAATTTTTGCTGTAATTATCTCTCAAAAAGATATACGAAAGGTTTTTATGATATCTAAGGTACAGATGTTCAAAGCAATATACTATTACCCGGCTTAAATAATTTATTTAGGTACCGTACCTGAAAAGCATTAAAAGGATGTTTAACACGTGCGAGTATATAAAAAAAAAGGGATTTCTTGAAGAAATATTCTGAGTGCACGAGTCTTAATCGTCGAGTCGAGTGCTCCTCAGGTAGATTTCTAGAGCTCCTCATTGCTATTGCAAGTGCAAGCGAGAAATGCATACTACTGTCCAGTGATCAGTGATGGGACATGTACTCACTCCTTCTCATTGCGTTGATCGAGCGACACAAATGCACTCAGGTATACGGCTCCCATGAAGGATTTCTTGAAGAATTGAATTGAAGAAGAAAGAAAATATTCTGAGTGCATTTCCATTTCAGGTACCCATGTGTTATTCGAAGTCTCGCTTGTGTTCTTTTAAATTACCAGTGGGTTATTCCCAACAGGCTTTACAGTGGGCAATCGGCGTGTTTCCACACGCATACCCGTGCGAAATAGTAGTGGTTTCCGCGCACGTGTGAGGAAAACGATATATAATACTTCAGTGACAATAATAAGAACTTTTATAACCCATTGTATTCGAGCAAAGCGTGTACCTACTGTACATATTGCATATTTTAGCGTGACATGTGTCGGGTCTGTTGAAAATTGTTTTCACAATATTTTCAAACGAAATCAATTGAGTACACATTAGAAAAAATGCTTGTGCAATTTTTTTCGATGAATTTTTAATATCCACTAAAACCGTCATAGTATAGATAGGTCGAGCGACCATGCTGTTGATACTGCAAACAAATGCGTACACGTGTAAGGCTTGCCAAACTGGTAAACATATTGGTTTTCAAAGAGAGTACGACTTTTCAGTACGACTTCTCTGATATTGTATCAGTCGTTCTAGTCATTTCAAACGAAACGAATTAAAGTCTCAAACCTTGGGCCAGGGTGTAATCTTTTTTCCCAAAGTTAAGAGCGTTTGCTATGAACGGTCGACAAGATTTTTTCTCAATATATCGAATGCATTCATCAAAAATACGTAAGTCTTAACTAAGAAATTTGTACAAATTTGAATTATTACATATTTACAATGTATGAAATACTTCTTGTCGTGTTCTCCGGATTTATAGTAATTATGAATGGAAAATGAAAAAATTTGTTAAATATGTGCACAGTGAAACAGTTATTGAAAATATAAAATGTAGTGCTCAAAAGTAAATAGGATCAAACGAAAATTCTGCAATCCTGACCTAGAAGCATGCAAATAATTGAGAATTTATGAATTATTCGACAAAGACAATTCTCGCGTTTAAAGTTAAGTAAAGAGTACGCCACGTAAATTTTTGTAAATACGCGGGAGTTTCCAAATTTAGTCGAAATAGGTTACTATAGCAATTTGCTTTCAACATAATTGACACAACGTTTTGCTATGTATTAACATTATTAGTAATAGTAACGATCTGGATCAAACAATCTTGATAGGAAAATGTTACTGATAAGTTATCGCGAGCAGGAGCATAAGCATTTCTGCCATCAACACAGTTATGGATGGACAAATTGTTATGAATATTCTTGCCGATCGGAGAAATAGTAATCAAATATTGGCTCGTAGCTTTTTCCGTAAATAAAATCTGCCAATTGTTAAAGAGCATTTCTCTTTCTCTTATGAACGCCTTTTTGAAAATTCCGAAGTATACTAAATAAGCACGTAACGTTTTATTATTTTTTGGTATGTTACCATCCTAATAACAGAAACTAGCGGCAAAAGTTGAACACCACAACATTTCTGCAGAATCAAGCTTTTTAAACGGTTTTATTTAGCTTGCCATGTTTATTTGTTTGTTTGGGTCAAATTTAGTAGTTGAAATTTAACCCCCTTCCTGTCGACAGATTGATCTGAAATTTGGTACACACCTTTAGTTCTGATGACAATACAATTTAATATAATCAGTATCATTGTAAATCCAAGATGGCCGCCTCTACAAAATAGCGGATTACACATTTTCTCACAACCCCTCAATATGGGTATGAAATGAAAGGGCTTTACAAGTAGAACACAGTGCATGGCGGATCATAGAGTTGAGATAGTCTATACCTACTCACATTAAAATTAAAATCTAGGCAGCTAATCGAAACAAAGAACTTCGTCAATTTAGAATCAGGATTCAAGTATAGATCTCCCACCCAAGTCAAGATGTCATATCGTGTCGAGAACTGTGTGGCGTTAAAGTGGCTAAAAATTATATGTCGTTAGCGGTACACCGCCCAAGATAAGGTAAATGGCTAAAAGGTGCCGAAGACTGTGTGGCAAAAGGGGGTGTAAAAAAAAGGAATAATTAAAAAAAAACTTTTTAAGTTAAACGGTTTTATTGAAAATAAAGAAAATAGTTATGTCGATAATGTACTAAAAACTAAAAAATAATTCAGCAGGTCTTAGGTACCAGTCATCACACCACTCCCCTCATCAATCTACGGCATTAATCAGACAAAAAAATAAAATCGTGGGGCGCGTGAAATTTATATCAACAGTCAACCGCTCATATCATTATAAATGCTATTGACATATTTACTCAAATTACGCCAATTTTTTTTACTTATTTTTTTATAAGAGTCCGCTTCCGTTTCTCTGAGTGATTTTATTGTGTAGTAGCAAGGCCTTTAATAGTAAGTAGCCTAGCCTATAATTATTGGCTAAAAGATTCAAGTCGCTTTTAGACTGTTTCGATATTCCATGCAGTACCATTTACCTAGCTGACTGACATTTTTTATAGCAAATTACTAGTTGCCTTGAGCAAAAATAAAGTTATCTAGCTGCAGAACTAGAGTCTCCCAGCTTAAAAAAAACCTTTATCGCTTCCATAGTAATTATCTTGGATGCTATCAATATCATACCTAATAACCGAAATCCTCTCCAATGAATGAATCAAACACTTATTATATGTAGGTATGTTTAACAACAATATGTTTTTTTCGAGCTATTTGCGTCGTGTGGTCTATTATATCTTCGTAGACAGCACAAAAAGACATCTCTACATATTTTGTAATTTCTAACATGACACCTTTATCAACTCGCATCTTCAGTTTTAACAATATTTTAATGCAAATCAGTCTAGCCCAATTATTAGAAACTCAAATAATAATAAAATTCCTATTCTATAATTTTCAGTTTTTTGTATACCACAGCGGGTGGTCTTGGCTTTGATGGGATTTTTTGCCATAGTAAATGCATACACGATGAGAATATGTTTATCTGTAGCAATTACAGTAATGGTAAATAAAGCACATAATGACGACACAGTAACAGCGGGTGGAGAAGATAGATGCCCGGCTCCAACCTCAGACAATAGTCAATCTGGACCAGTAAGCTTATTTAATTGCAAATATCCGAAATGTGCGGTTAATACGTGTTCCTAAATTGCAGCAAAGAGGCGAATACGATTGGGATGAACCACTGCAAGGGCTAATTCTATCTTCCTTCTATTTTGGATACGTCATAACTCATCTACCAGGGGCACTGCTGGCAGAAAAATTTGGTGGCAAATGGACACTGAGTTTAGGAATTCTTTCAACAGCAATCTTTACACTCGCAACACCTTTGGCTATTAATGCTGGTGGAGCATATGCACTAATTGGTATTCGAGTCGCAATGGGTCTTGGTGAAGGTACTACATTTCCCGCATTAAGTGTCTTGCTAGCATCCTGGACTCCAGAAAGCGAGAGATCGAAGCTTGGTGCGCTCGTTTTAGGAGGAGGCCAAGTAGGCACTATTTTAGGTACAGCTCTATCAGGTGTCCTAATACACTACTTCGACCATTGGGCATCAGTATTTTATTTCTTCGGGGGCGTCGGAGTGATCTGGTTCCTAATATTTGTAAGTTACTTTTGTGGACACCAGTTGGAATCACTTTAATAATTACTATAATAACCTAGACGCTGCTTTGCTACAGTGATCCTGAATCCCATCCATTTATCTCCGATAAAGAAAAGACTTACTTGCATGAGGAGCTCGGCAGGCTAGAGAGAGATCGAAATCTTCCCCCAGTCCCATGGAAAGGTATATTTACTAGTTGGGCTATGTTTGCTTTGGTTTGCGCACAGATTGGCCACGATTGGGGCTTCTATATTATGGTGACTGACCTTCCCAAGTATATGGCGGATGTGCTCCAGTTCTCTATTAAAGAAAACGGATTGTACTCCTCTCTGCCCTACCTGGTTATGTGGATTGTTTCAATTTCTACGGGCTTTTTGGGTGATTGGCTTATAACCACCGGAAGGCTAGGAATAACTAATGCCAGGAAGATATTCACAGTCATTGGTAATAAAGTTCGTAATAAATGTTTGCTTAACAAATTTGAATATTTTTCATGTTTTAGCTGCTGTCGGACCTGCGATCTTCATTGTTGGAGCTTCCTATGCTGGCTGTGACCAGTTGCTTGTAGTAGTTCTCTTCACGATCGCTATGGGACTTATGGGTTTCTTCTATCCTGGAATGAAAGTAAATCCACTTGACCTAAGTCCAAATTACGCTGGAACACTAATGGCCATTACTAATGGAATTGGAGCTATTACGGGTATTATAGTTCCGTACATGGTTGGACTTATGACACCAAATGTAAGTAAAAATTTTATTTTAGACAATCAATTTAATCGTTTTAATTAACTGTTTTTGTGCTCACACAGACCTCTCTTATGGAATGGAGAATAGTTTTTTGGATATCGTTTGCAATATTTACATTTACCAGTATTATTTACATAATTTGGGGATCTGGCGAAAAGCAGCCATGGGATAATCCGTTACAGATGGCAGAACAGGAAGCCGAAAAAGGAAAGCTCAAACCCGAGAAAGTTAAGCAGTAAACTTGGAAAACGTTGCAACGTACGTAGGATCTTATTTTTTCTCTAAAATATTCTACGCGCCGACAGCGAGTGTTGTTGCTGTTCTAACGAGTGATTTTAGTTTGTATTAAATGGCATCGTTTAATGGTGCCAAGTGTGTTAAATTACAGGAAGTATAATTTAAGGACGCTACCCTAAATTAATGTATGTACAAATGTCAATTTTAAAGTAAAAAAATGTAAATAAATTTATATCCAAAATGAATCTCTTTAAATTCGATCTAATAACGCGTATACAGTATAGTACAAGGTGACTCACCCCACTTCGTTCCTGAAGAAGAGATCATTATCGCACCCATATTGCCCGCTTCCTATCTAGTCAAACTAAATTTTATGAGACTTAAAAGATACAGCTCTAGTTATATCATAAAAAAATCGGCAGTTTTACTATTAACAGACAAGCATTTTTGTAATTTACTCATCTAGGCAAAAGTTATGTAAAAAAATAATTTTTTAAAAAATTAACCTCAATTAAAGTATATTGCATGTTGGACACACTTGTCGCAACTGAATGAAAGATATCAGTTTTCCTTAAGAGCAATGAAAGGCGAATTCCTAATTTAAAAAACGACTTGAACTGCCCAGTACGCACGAGGGCATTACTGAAATAATGAAACTTTTTTATAGGGTCCTATAAACCGATAAAACATGCTCAATCAGTTGCTTCTCACGACAACCTATTGTGTAAAATGTTCCCATTAAGTGCCTGTAAGCAATGATAAAGATGCAATTGACCTTGGCATAATTTCACACATCAGCTAGAGGCGTCTTTTCAACTCTACAGCAAACATAAATTTATCATCGAAACGTGCAGTATGATTATCTTCTTGATACATGCATAAGAGTAGCATGACATGTAACAACATATAGTAGCAAATTTCGTTATGAATGACTTAAGGATTGTTGTAGATAGTAGGCGATTTACTATTATACATATTTAGAATATTAAATGTTGAAGATGAAGAAATATTACTAAGGGGTCTTTCTGTTCTAGAAGAAGACATTTTTCAAGGCTTTCAGGAATTTTCGCAAGTGTTGGCAAAGCAATAATAATAACATTATGGTTTTTGTTTTCTATTAAAGTTTTCGTAGAATATCACAAAAATGATGAAAGTAATATTGTATTTATTTGTTCTTTATTAGCTTTAGTGAAAACAGCTTGTCATTGTGAAAATTGATATCGCGCTGGTGAGATTCAATCTCTTGATCGGATCATCTGAAACAAAACAAAAAAATGAAGAATATTTCTAAAGGATGTGTATATCGCTTGTTGATGTTCTACATTGTAGGGAACAAATAAATTATTATAGATGTTTCTCGTTTGATTAAAAATATAGAGAGTCGTTTTCGATTTCTCATTGTGAGTATCTATGGCAGAGTAGCAAGCGCCATACCGATGCGTTGCGCTTGATTATCGTATCGAAGCACTCACACGTTTTTATACCTCGTTTTTGATTAAAGGAACAACATCTACAAAAATTTGTTTCGTTCCCTATAATGTGAAAGATTAATAAGTGTTTTGCTTTTCACTTATATTCAAACTAATATTTACCTCTCCTTGCTAAAGAATGTAAACAATGCAATTTGTCTCCACACGAGCTATAACCTAATATCATTGTCGAACTTACCGTGTTTTACATAATTCATAAAAAAACTGTTGAGTACTAAAATTAAAAATCTTATAAGTGTACAGGCAAAGTGGTAGCAAAATTGAGATACAACCACAAGTATAACAAGTTAGAAAAGAAAAAATAAAGATTAGTATAAATAAGTAGCTAATAGTGATACTGATAATAATGCTAATATGTGCCCTTAGTTATTTTGCTCTTTAATCCACATCCCAGACACTTCTGGATTTCACTCGCTGAAGCTGTATGATGTCGAGGAAAAAATACTTCAGATACATATCATAGATGGCATAGATGATCTTGGGGGTAACAAGAAGTTGTGAGCATTAAGTATGTCAGTAATGTGATTATAACGATTTCCTGCTTGAAATTTGGTACAAATATTAAAAAGGGAAATACCCTCTTTTAGAGACTAATACTTCCCAATGTTTCAATTAAGTAAGTTTAAGTGCAGCAACCAGTTTTCTTACCATTATGTCTAAAGAAAACGTCTCCGTCTTTCTATATCTTACACAATTATTGCGAAATGCTAAATAGGATATCTAAAATTACTATCTTCTTAATGCCCGGTTACCACGAGGTGTCTTTTTTATCCAATGATCAATTGTCTCGTAAAATAAAAAAACAGTAGATTTAAGAAAGTAGAAACGATTCTTCTCATTTAAATAAGTTACCACCTTTCAGCTTTACTTAAATCAACCAAACTTGATGAAGCAATTTTTAATTTACTTTGTTTTTAATTTTGTGTCCTCAGTTACTTCGGGACGAGGAAACTTGCCATTACGCAAAACTATTAAACAAACTAATTATTAGTTCCAGACAAGCAATTTATTTTAAGATTGCTAACTTATGTAAGAATTTATAAAGAAAATATCTCGAAAATAGCATCTGCCTGCGAGTGTGGCTTTCATCTTAATTGCATAATACTATGGGATAAATTAGTCAATTTTCGTCTTCATCTTCAAAATTTATATTTTTCATCACACGTGCGCGGAAACCACTACTATTCCGCACGGGTTTAAGTGTGGAAACACGCCGATTGCCCACTGTAAAGCCTGTTGGGAATAACCCACTGGTAATGGGTAAAACGCACGGGTACCTGAAATGGAAATGCACTCAGAATATTTCTTCAAGAAATCCTTCATGGGAGCAGTATACCTGAGTGCATTTGGGTCGCTCCATTAACGCAATGAGAAGGAGTGAGTGCATGTCCCATCACTGTTCACTGGATAGGAGTATGCATTTGTCGCTTGCACTTGCAATAGCAATGAGGAGCTCTAGAAATCTACCTGAGGAGCACTCGAGAGTCAAAAGAGCCGAGTTTGCCCGGCTCTGGTTAAGACTCGTGCACTCAGAATATTTCTCCAAGAAATCCCCTTTTTTTTTTATATACTCGCACGTGTTAAACAACTTTTTAATGCTTTTCAGGTACCTAAATAAATTATTTAAGCCGGGCATGAGTAAATATCACATGGTCACCAGAGTAGTTAAGACTATGTAATGTAATAGTATATTGCTTTGAACATCTGTACCTTAGATATCATAAAAACCTTTCCTTACTACTTTTCTTTAAGATACGTATATCTTTGTGAGAGATAATTACAGCAAAAATTGATTTTTTTTATTTGCAGGGGGGTCTGCCATCGTGGGCAATCGGCTAATTTCCACCCTAGTTGCACAAAATACTATTAAAGCTAGAACAGTATAATTTCGTCAAGGCACAATAACAATCGTTTTATTCACAAAAGCATAATGGTTACCCCTTAGTATATGAATGTTTAAAAAAAACTGCATTCTTACCCGTGCCGAACACCTTAAAAAAATACGACATGCAGATGTTCTTCTTTTGGAAGTTGCGTGCTCGAAAAATTGTGGCAGTTATTTGATATCTTGATTAGAATATAAAACGTGATAACATCTGGCTGGCATAACAATTTGTTTACGGAACATTTTACCAGTTCAGCGTGAATTGGACTAAATAATTTACGTTGGATCAATTGTGTTTGCAAGAAAAATAGCAGGTGTGAAATTTTTAGAGTATCTTACCGGCAATGTAACTTGTTGCATTGAAGGGGGGTTTGTATAGTTTACTAGATCAAATTGAAACATACATTATAATCTTCAGAAGGTTGTACGATGCAAAAGAATAAGCTTAAAACACCTATTCACTTCAATTTAATTATTTGAATTGACAATTCACCTTCAGATCCGCAAGCATAGGGGCATTCCCAACGTAATGCTGGAGGACCTGATAGTCCTGGAATTTATGTACACATCAAAAATTTACCTGTCCGGGCCTCAATGAAGGTCTCGACCTTGTTCACGTTACAGGCATGCTTCGCTTAATTTCATTGACACCTTTGATATCAATGATGATTGGTAGTAAAATAACAAATTAGCCTGCTGACAATGCCCAGATAAGCGATGACGAGTGCACCTCATTGAGTTAGCGTAGATTATCCAAACTTGATTTCTGAAGTGGATGCAGCGGTTATCAGAAATATAACACCCGCGATAAGCATGCATTCCGAACCAACACTTCCAAAATGAAATTACTAACTTGTTATTGTTCTACGAAATATTTATTAGTGCTACACATATGGCTACACCTATGCATGCATATGCACACTTTTATAATGTTAAAGAAATGCCGATAAGTAAGCTTAAAACTGCTTGCTTAAAATATTTGTTCAGGGGATAAACCGAAATATTTTCTATAAAATTTATATTTCCCCAGCACGTTTTTACCGCAATTACCACTTAATTGCCATTATCTGGAAAGGAAGTTGCCATTTCGCTAATGATTTCATATCCATAAAAACAATACTTGGTTGAAATAGTAATTCATTACATGAGGCAGATACGGTATCGCACAGGAGGAGCAATTAACAACTGATTTGAGAGATTAACACCTGTTAGGTGATAAAACTTTTCCGCACTTTTAAATTAATCGAATATTAATATGACCTTATTGCTAGAAATTTAACGTAGCCAATTGATCAAATACTTTTATCCCACTTTAGATATGAAATCAACATTAAATTCGTAACTGAATGAAGAATCTTTGTGGGACATAGTGCACATAGTTCTGCCATTTTCTAATAATGGTATAATAAAAATGTTCACCAATGCATGCATAAATCATTATTACAAATGTATATTTTTATGTGTAGGTAATAACTCCGTACAAATGCATTTCAATGAATTTTATACCGCCTCAGGGTGGCTTACCAATTTGGGCAGGAGAAACAATCCGTTTAAGTTGATACCTGAATTATTCGAATCCGCAAGAAAATGTTCCCTTAAAAAAAATTAAAAAAACAAAGCTTATAATTCCGCTTTCGATTTCTCGATCCAAAATAAATTCGTCTGCAAGTAACAGTAGATAAAATACAATTCCAAAATAATTCGTACGCCAATTTAAAATATATATTATATTTATTTGGTATATTGCCAAAGGCTGAAACAAATGATTCAGGAACTAAAAAAATCTGATTCGTTTTCAAAACAAAGCAAATACCACTTGTAATTAGAGCGTAGATTCTATTGTACAGCGTTACAAGGTTTAATATTCTTCACTGATTTATGCAACGAAATCGCCTGGTGAACTTAAAATCCAAATTCAATTTGCAAATTGTAATGTTAACGGTTTTGCAATCGTCAGAACAGTTGCTTGCTGCAACTATTGCAATGCACAAACATATGTATATCCACTCTTTGTACAGCAACTATCGTTGAAACGTCGATGCCTAACATCTTGGCAACATTAAGCTTGGCTACAGTCATACATTTCAAAGCACAACAACGTGTCAATTCGGTTAAGTCCATTGCGTATTTAATCGCTTTCTCAAATGCTTCAACTGCCTTTTGAAGATCACCTCTTCCCAATGCTATTTTGCCGATTTTTTCGTAAGCCAATCCGCATTTACTAACAACTTCAATACATTTATTTAGTATGTCAGACGCCTTGTTGATGTCTCCTATAACCCCCAGATACATAATTCCCCGATTGAGCAGTAATCTAGCATTCTGGGGATAAACTCTAATCGCCTTCTTAAAGAACTTGTCAGCATCATGGAACTGGCCTTGCCTGCAAAGAGCTTGCGCCAATATAATGTGACACTCTTCACAGTTGGGGTACTTTTCCACCGCATTCTTGAGACCAATTATTGCAGACATCGCTTTCCAGTGGTTCTGTGTAAGTATGAACTCTGAGAAGCATTTTCTGATATAAGCCTCTATGTGATCAGGGGACAATTTTAGGACTTTCTCGCAATCTTCTAACGACTCGTCGAACTGATCGCAAGCCAGGCGAAATATGGCTCTATTGTAAAAGATATCGGGATTATTGGGATCTAGTTTTTCTGCTTCATTGAAGTTGGCAAATCCCAGTTCCGTTTCACCCATATCAAAATTAACTTTAGCCCTTTGCATTAGAGCACTTGCACGGATTTTTGGATCTGCTTCAGCTGGAACAACAATGAGAACTTAAAACATGACAAATGAATCGTGAAAGTTTGTTACCTTTGTTGAGCACGCTGCTAAAGTCACCTTCTGCTTCCTCGAAACGAAGCATCAATACATACATGGCCCCACGCAACAGCAGGGCTTCGTCCTTGAATTTTGGTTCAGTCGAGACAATCTCCTCAGTGCATGCTGGCACAATCTCTTCATATTTGCCAGCATCCAATGCTATTTTTGCACGAGCAAGCCCCTTTGAACCATCGACGTGTGCTACATCAACAGCCTTCAGAAGGTTCTTAGTGTACGCATTCAAATATGTCTTACAGAAATAGGCAGATGGAAGCTCGCGATCTTTGTTGTTTAAATATCCAAAAGCTTCTTTTACGCTAAGACATTTCAAAATAGTTTTTAAGTCTTCAACTGTTTTCTTCTTTTCTTGCGACTCGAGTACTAATGTTGTTGTTACATCATCAAGCGATTCGTAAAGATGTCCCAGCTGTTGATTTGCTTTCGAACGTCTAACGTATGCTTTTATGTACATTGGATTGTTATCCAGTGCCCTCGTACAGTCGTCTTTTGCTTGCTGCCACTTTTGCAACATTTGATAGCTTGCTGCGCGATTTTGATAGAATATTGCCAATTCGATTCGCTTGTCCGCTGGGCACTTCCCAATCGCCTTGCCATAGCATTCAACCGCCTCCTCATATTTACCTTTGCGGTAGAATTCGTTCCCTTTCTCTTTTATTGAGAGTGCCTCTCTCAGCAATCGCTTTTTCCCCCCCTCTGTGTACTCTTTTGACGAATTTGAACCTTTGCGAGACATCACGGCACTTGATGATTTGCTCCTGCAGATGTAATGCTGGCTTGTAGTTCCTATAGTAGGTAACGGCAGTTCACCTTTCTAAGAAAGGCGTTGTGTCCCCGGTAAGCAGTTTAAGCTAACAAAATATAGAAAAAATGTCAGTTAGATACTTCCATTGTTGTCAAGAGTGGATTGCGTTTCAGTTGGTGTTGCGCTGTGACGACTTAATACATTTAGTTAGAGTATTTTGCGAATATTGTAGACAGAAATTCAAAGCATTTACGAAGTTATAGCACATAAAAAAGAACGTGTTGGCACGCATATCAAGTTTTTGGGGTAAAAATTACCTTTTCCTGTTATATATCCTCAAAAATAACGAAAAGCCGTGTTTTTCGCACTTAAGTTTAGTATATCTTGAAATCCTTGCGTGATAGCTTTTACGGCCAGATTCGGGTTCAGCATCGAAAAAATCGTCACGTATTATTGTTTCTGTTTTTTTAGGGCCGTGTGAACACAATTTTCATCGAATATTGAAAAACCCTCGCCCTTTTTTTATATATCATATCAATGCCAACAAACGATCGTGGCGCTTACTACCTAGGTATATGATTTGAAATGGTTTGTTAATCACACTAACCCCCTGTGACTTACAAAGCAGAAAGTGAATGACGATCATAATTTAACTTCATTGAGAACTATCTTCCTCGGGTACATTTGTGTCTACAAAAAATGTATGGCACCCGTGTGAAGTGGACTTACCTGAAAACTGGACCTACTGAAAATTCAACGGGTTTTTAACTTTGGCTCGCACACTTCCTCGTGGAAATTCAATTAAAGTAAATAAAAACCATAGCCTCTACATCATTATATGTATACAGGAAATATTGCAAGATCCTTTTCGATTTCCCCCAAATCCATGCTAACAACTATCCTTTACCGTAATTTGTTGTCATTTATATTTTAATATATTTCTATAAAAACAACGCGCTAGTCAAGTATGTTCTTCTAAATAACCTCGAACATTTTAATTTTTCACATTCCGGTTTATGTAACTTTGTTCATTCTCGATATTCATTTACGACGAGTTGTCTAACTATAAATTTGACTTTAATAATAATTGTCTCTGAAAGCAATTTTCCTTATTTTTGATTTAGAACTTGAAACGCACTTGTTGAATGTTCTCTCGAGCACACCTAATGAAAGGACTTTTCCGATAATATTAAAAAGGGAGCAATTTATAAGTTGACCCTAAACGCAATATTTGAAGTTATTGAAACGATACCTCATTTTCTTTTATTCATTATATTGTATTTTTAAAGGAAATATATCCAGTTACCTATATTTCGAAATAGATACTTAATGAATATAAGTTATCTGTTTTATGAGAAATTAAAAACCATTTTCTGAGAGAAAAAGTAGAATTGACTCTCTAAGAGTTCGATATTTCTAATTTGCGTACTGAACACGAAAAAGTGATTTATCACAACCAAGGGAAATTTTCATCATTTTCATGATAATTCAAACTACTTCATTTACATGAGCACTGTTAACAATCGCAATCTAAGCACCAGCAAAAAGTTAGGTTCTACTGTACACGTTTTTAAAATTTGTACTAATTTCGAAATGTTTTTGTTCACACCAAAGTCCCAACATACCTGTTTACCTTTTTAATTTTTGTTGTCGCTAAGGTGAAGGCTCCTATTTAGCTGTAGAAACTAAAACTATGGCACTGCGCAGCACAAGTGTCCGGATTCTGCCTGTTATGTCGACGCAACATAGAAAAATGATCGAAGCACCAATCCGTCGTGTATAATATTCCAAGGAGAATTACATCATTTTTGCAAATGACTATGCCTTGCCAAATATTAGTAAATTTCAGTTGAAGAATCTGCGCGGAGCTCACGCTGTTATAGCCAACAGGATGGGGATGGGACATATATAATTAATACACGATTTGGCTAGGAGACTGCGCTTTCGTGGTTGTGCGCACAGTGAAAGGGAGAAATACTCAAGAAGAGGATAGTGAAAGGGACGCACAAAATCAAATGGGTCGCATGTGCCCAAAGCCGAACTTTTTACGCGCCACGCTACCACTCGCTCTAATTCGGGAAAAAGCACTTTCGACGAATTCGAGTTAGTGGCAGTTACTTTTCAACTATCTCGTTCCGTCTTTGTCCCTCTACATGTTCTGTCCTGTCTTGAGCGTCTACCCCTTCGAATTATCCTGGTAAAACTGCGCTCGGTACCGAAGCGAACGATTTTGTCAGCTACTATGCCCTGTTCGGCCGGGTTGCCACAGCAATAAAAAGTTGCTTTACCATATCTATATTTATTTAGACAATATGTATGCGCGAAATTTAGCACGCTATATACATATCTTAGACTATCAGGTAACCAATGCTGCAATATTTTGCCACACCGACTCAACATGGAATTGCTTTTATAAATGAAAACTACATATCAAAAGTTATCGCCAAAATATCTTTCCAGTTAGTTGGCAGTCGATTCTTACAAAAATCTCGACCGAAGGATCTCCAAGTACTTTCACTTGTACTGTTTATGGTCAACAAAAATGTTTGAAGGTTTGATTTGATGAACTAAACGAACATCATTAAAATACAAATGAACTGCTACTAGCATTTAGAACGTAGATTTTATTGTACAGCATTACAATGATCAATATTCTTCACTAATATATTATGGGACGAAAACGCCTTTCAATTTGTGGTGAACGTAAACCAAATTCAATTTGGAAGTTGTAGAAGTGTTTTGCGATTCTAACAAATTATTGCTTAACACAAGTAAACATCAGGCCAGCTGCTCACAGGAACTACATATTAAGTTGGTTATTTGTACAATCCAACTATCGCTGAAACGTCTATTCCTAATTTCTTGGTAACATTAAGTTGGGCGACGGCCGCACATTTAAGAGCACATAAACGTGTCAATTCGGTTAAACTCCTTGCGTATTTAATGGCTTTCTCAAACGTTTCAATTGCCTTTTGAAGCTCAGCTCTTTGAATGGCAATTGTGCCGAGCATTTCATAAGCAAATTCACATTTGCTATCAATTTCAATACTCTTGCTGATAATATCAATCGCCTTGTTGATATCACCTCTCCACTGCAGATGCATTACTCCCCGATGGACAAGTAACGGAGCATTCTGGGGATCAACTTTAATCGCCTTCTCAAAGAACTTGTCAGCTTCATCAAACTGGCCTTGGTCGCAGAGAACTTGCGCCATTAGACTGTAACACTCTACACAGTTGGGATACTTTTCTACGGCATTCTTAAAGTCATTCATTACAGACATCAGTCTCCATTGGTCCTGTGCTACAAGAGCAAGTCTGTACTCTGCATAGCATTTTTGGACATAAGCCATCGCATAATCAGGGGACAACTTTAAGACTTTCTCGTAATCTTCTAACGCTTTGTCCAGCTGATCTAACAGCACATGTATTTGGGCTCTATTGTGATAGATATCCGGGTTATTCGGCTCTAGTTTTTCTGCTTCATTGTAGTCAGCAAATCCTAGTTCTTTTTCCTCCTTTTGAACATTAAGAGTTGCCCTTCGCATTAGAGCGCTTGCTCGGAGTTTTAAATTTGCTTCAGCTGGAAGAGCAATGAGACCTTAAAATATGACAAATGAAAGTAATGACAATTTGTTTACCTCTGTTGATCACGCTACTAAAATCATCTTCTGCTTCCTGGAAAAGGCTCATCAATGTATACATGGTCCCACGTAATAGGAGAGCTTCGTCTTTGAATTTTGGTTCAATCGCGACAATCTCCTCAGTGCATGCTGGTACAATTTCTTCATATTTGCCAGCATCCAATGCTAATTTTGCACGGGCAAATCCCTGTGAACTATCGTCATGTTCTACATCAATAGTCTTCAGAGGGTCCATAGTGAAGGCGTCCAAAAATGTCTTAATGAAATGGACAGATGGAAGTTCGGGAACTTTGCTTTTCATATGCTCAGCAGCTTCCTTTTCAGCGATACCTTTTAAAACAGATTCAACATCTTCAAGCGTTTTCTTATTTTGAAACGATTCTAGTATACACGTTGCTGTTAGATCATCAAGGCAATCGTAGAGATGTCCCAGCTGTTGATTTGCTTTCGAACGTCTCGCGTAGGCTTTTGGATATTTTGGATTACTGTCCAAAGCTGTCGTACAGTCATCTTTTACTTGTTGCCACCTTTGCAACATTTCATAACTTGCAGCGCGATTTTGATAAAATATTGCCAAATCCACTCGCTTCTCTTTTGGGCACTTTTCAATCGCTTTGTCGTAGTATTCAATTGCCTCGTCGTATTTGCCTTTGCGGTAGGACTCATTCCCTTTTTCTTTGAATGAAAGAGCCTCTCTTAGAAATCGCTTTTTCTTCTCCTCTGCATCCTCTTCTGAAGGCTTTGAGTCAGCATTATTTTCTACAACGCCTTCGATTGCCTCTTTTCGAGCCTTTAGGGAGCTCGCTGATTTCCTCCTATATATGTAATATGCAATTGCTATTGTGGCTGGTATACCTAATAGCATCGCAATTTGCTTTTTTGAGAAAGGCGTTGTTGTGGTTGAGGCGGGCATTTTGAAATATTTGAGCTATAAAACACAAAAATAAATACCTATTAGTACCTATATAAATATAATAGTAATTAAACTTTTTAGAGGGCAGTTGAAGCCGCTGTTGGGTTTTATTTTACTTTATTTTATTTAAAACATTTTGCGGTTTTCGTTACATAGTTAACCGTATTGTGCTCGTATAGCACTTTCATTTGAATCCCATATTAATAATATTTGATGAATTTTTTTTTATTGTCAGACATTGTGACCTATGTTGGCTGCCGTTTTTCTTTTTTGTAACGTAATATAGCCTATTCCACTTGGAGGATTGAAACGATTCTAACGACTCCTCATTTGTCCAAACCTGATGAACGACGAAGGAACAGATGAACATCCATGCACACATAGATACATAGACTGCCAAACTCATAATCCTCCTTTGTTTTGTGGAGTCGGGTAAAAAGGAAGGCAACGCAAAGTCCTCATGAATAATTTACCTGAACATACTACTGTTTTTGTTAAATACAAGAGCCGATAGCCTATCGGAATGTCTAAGCCGGAAAATTAAAAACTTGGTAGTGGACAGACAACCATATAACTTAAAGGCGACAACTATCGTTTAGTTTAGATCAACGTAGAAGCAGTAGACCGTAAAATTCACTCATATAGTAGTAGGTTGCAACAAATTAATAAACTATCAACTGAAAGTAGCGTGAACATAGATTTATGCAATTATCTCAAAAAGGCTATTTGAACGCACCCCCTATCCAACGCACGGTACAGAATAATTACTTCTGCACAGATGGAGACTTTTTTTCCGCAGGTCTAAAGGTGAAGCTGTCGATCGAGTATGGATTAGTTCTCCAAGGATGAAATTGTGTTCTGCGGGAGGCCGGGGGCACAAGTAAATTGGAAAAGGAAATTTACATTGTCTGCTTTTGTATTTCTTGGTCACACTGCAGCACAATTAAGGCCCCGAAGCTCTATACAGAGTAGCACATGGTGAGAAAACATTGATACACGATGATTCAGACTAATTTGTAGAACGTACGAGTGGAGATAATTCTAACAGTATGGTTGGTGCCTGAATTCCCTTATCTGAAAAATACCTAAAACAAGTCCGTCCGGAAGATTATAGAATGCAGCCACCGCGATTGGTTATTGAACGATTTTATCAGCGTATTTACTCTGCGTTTCGGTTTATTTTTATAAATTTGTCTAGACTACTATTCAGTCGCATAAGGCAACAGCCCCAGCAAAGCCAATGCAATGCCCCATTTCCTTTATTTAGGCACAACGCGCGAAGTTTAGCACGCCACAGAGCTTTGGCTGTTAATTAAACAATGTTGCAATAAGCATGCTAGTTTACCACACCGGATCAATATGGATGTACTTTTATAAATGAAAATTATCTCAAAACAGTGCCATGTTTGAGTTCTTACAATTAAATGTTGCTCTAAAGTCTAAACAGGCATTACACAACTGCTCCAGTTAGCTTAGCTACTCACCAATTAAGAGAATTTGAACGGCAGCTTTACCTTGCTTTACCGGCAAACGTATTTCTTTTCTTGGGACTTCTGTTCAATCACGATAAGGAGAGATTCCTAGGAATTTTTGCAGATCATTCTCAACTTAAATTAACAAAAAGGATAACACTGACAAGTCGGCTGAAATCGTATGCTTCACGGCCTTATCAGCTGCCTCCTCGGCGAGGGAACAAAACACAAGGTAAGGTAAGGATGAAAATTCTGACAGCAGTGGTGAATTTTTTTATTGACTTTTGTGGTGACGTCTGCATTTCAAAATGAGAATTAATGTTTATGAGGTAACGAGTTTTTAATTTTATTCAAATTCAGCTTAGGAAAATTAGACAGATTAATCGATTCAAGCCGTTTTCAAATCAGCAACGTTTAGGGTTTTAGTAAAGCTGACATATTATAACTTTTAAAAAACGATATAGAGAAATTAAGATATGTATTGATAACTCCTTATATGGGGTGTAAGTGACTAATAATAATTAACAATTCACAAATATTGCAAATTTATTGCATTTCTACAGAAATTTGTTGTTGTTGTATTTGGGTAACTTCAAAAATGTTTTATAAAAATATGTAATCATTCACAAAGCTCTTTTCACCTCTAGTTTGTTCACCGATGTGAGAAATTCCACTTAACTGACAGATGTCAAAGTCACATTAAAATCACCGGAATTTGTTTGTTCGAATTTGCTGGAAAGTGATTTTAATCCGCGATCATCATCCGTTAATATAAGTGAACAATTAATATTATCACACAGAATTAATTGCTTACATCGCAATGGTTTCGCAAGCAAAGTTAAATGGTAACGCACCGAAAGGAGCCGCCTACAAGGATAAGTCGAAACCTACCGATGTCCGGATTAGTAATATTAACGCGGCTAAAGGTACAATTCTTTATGGGGATTTATTATTTTACTTTGGATGGGGCTGAAATCCCCTTTTCCAATTATATATGTTGAGGTTTTAGGCATTTTTCTAGTACTTGGAGAACCAGATGTTCGAGGTGTAAACAAATGGTCTGGAAGGTTCGCTATGCAATGGTCTTTGCTCGTTAACCAAATTCATTTATTTAATATATCAAATAGCGCAACTTAATTAATTGCGGTTACCTATAAGTCAAAGACTAACTTAAAATCCTAGTGATTTGTTAAGTGTTTCATTAAAGTTCTCGAAAAATTCAATTCAGTTGAAGGCGGTGATGACTAATACTGCGAAGCTTACCGGCTGATCATTAGCTAGCTTAGTGGATCTGCAACACTCAGCCCGTCTCGATGCTTTGGCTTTAAATAAATGTGTAATTGCTACATTTTCCTTTTTTGCCAACTTCTACCTCATAGGGCAAACACAATGAATTTCTACGCTAATTTTTTATTATTCACCTGGAGCTTCAGACCTCTAGATTTAACTCCAGACACCATTTAGAAAATATTTTTATTTTATAAATTTCTTGAGAGCGACAATCGTAATAATTTTATTTAACTTTAACAATTTAAGCTCTTGCCGATGCAATTCGAACCAGCTTGGGACCCCGTGGCATGGATAAAATGATTCAAGCTGGAAATGGCGAAGTGACCATTACCAACGATGGAGCAACTATCCTCAAGCAAATGAACGTTATCCATCCAGCTGCAAAAATGCTGGTCGAACTATCCCGTGCTCAGGACGTAGAAGCCGGTGATGGAACCACATCAGTTGTGGTTATTGCTGGAGCTCTTCTCGAAGCCGCTGAAAAATTGTTGCAAAAGGGCATTCATCCAACAGCTATATCCGAGTCGTTCCAAGAGTGCGCTTGGTACGCAGTTGATATTTTGAACAAAATGTCGAAGCAAATCGATGCACTAAATGATCGCACATCCCTCATCAAGAGTGCATCCACATCACTGAACTCAAAGGTGGTTTCCCAACAGAGTAGTTTTCTCGCCCCGATGGCAGTGGATGCTGTTCTACAAGTAATTGAGCCCACTAAAAATACGACCGTGGATCTGAAGAACATCAAAGTTATTCAGAGCTTGGGAGGCACTGTTGAGGACACAGAACTGGTTCAAGGCCTTGTATTTACCAGTCGATCCTCTGGTACTAACGCCCCTAAAAGGGTTGAAAAAGCGAAAATCGGTCTCATGCAATTCTGCATTTCTGCACCGAAAACAGATGTAAGTTTGTTTTATATATTTGTTGGTGATAGCTGATTTTTCTAGTTGAATTTATTACGAGAAGTTATTTTGGAATGGGGTCTATTCAAATTCAAATCTCTGCTCCTTTCAGATGGACCACAGCGTAATAGTGTCGGATTACGCAGCTATGGACCGCGTTTTGAAGGAAGAAAGAGCATACATTCTTAACATTGTGAAGCAAATTAAGAAATCTGGCTGCAACGTTCTATTGGTCCAGAAGTCCATTCTTCGGTAAACTAAAAGTCTAATACCTTAAAGGGGAGTGTTTAATAAATTTCTGTTGCAGTGATGCTGTATCTGATTTAGCTCAACATTTCCTCGACAAAATTAAGGTGCTTGTTGTTAAGGACGTCGAACGTGAAGACATTGACTTCGTTTGTAAGACGCTCAATTGCCGACCAATTGCTTCACTCGATCATTTCGTTGCCGAAAATCTTGTATCAGCTGATTTAGTCGAGGAAGTCGCAAGCGGAACGAACAAATTTGTAAAAGTGACAGGTATACAAAATCCTGGACGTACAGTGTCCATCATTGTCCGTGGATCGAACAAACTTGTTTTGGAAGAAGCAGCTAGATCACTACATGATGCCCTCTGCGTCGTACGTTGCTTAGTTAAAAATGGAGCTCTTATTGCTGGTGGCGGAGCACCAGAAATTCAGATAGCTGTTAAGATGACCGATGTGGTAGAAAAGCCAAAACATTCAAAGACGCTTGCGCAAGAAGGCCACCATGATTACTGCTGGCGAGCATTCGCTGAAGCTTTTGAAGTCATTCCTTTGACCCTCGCCGAAAATGCTGGTCTCAATCCAATTGCTACTGTTACAGAGCTTAAAAATCGTCACGCTATGGGCTACAAGAATGATGGAATCAACGTTCGCAAGGGCGCTATTACAGATATGTGGGATGAGAACGTGGTTCAACCACTTTTAGTTTGCACATCGGCTATCAATCTAGCATCGGAAACTGTTAGATCAATTTTGAAAATTGATGATATAGTAAGTTTTTAACGTATTTCCGAATAAGTATGGTGATAATTCCATATTTTTCTTGCAGATCAACACCATAGGTTAAAAATTATGAATTACGTAACACGGTTAAACTTTTTCGTGTCTCGTCCTGGCGTGGCTTCGTTGTATTCACAGTACTTTTTAGTTTCTTCGTCTTGCAGTACCATTTACACCACTCATGTACTTCTCATTATTTAAATAAAAAGCATTAATATTAAGCCAGCTGGGCTTTCCACTATCTACGAATTTTACTTTTATGGCTCAATGAAATCTGATAATATACGAAGCATTTGGGGGCCTTATTCTCTATTACAACATTGTTAGCTCGAATTCGAGTCATATGGCTGCATCAATGTATAAATTCCAATTGGAATTTTGGACTTATATAAGTTTTGAATTCAGCGTGTCCGTTGCACTATAATCGCAACATTGAACAATTTGAAATTTGAAGGCCTCAGGCCTTCAGTAGCAGTATTCAGTTTCAGACTGCGGCCAAAAATCTGCAATTTTACCCTTACACAGCCAACATGTTCATGAAATCTACATTGGTCTCCGGATGCCAATCTCTCGTAAGCGGCAAAGCATATTTTTGGAGTCCTCAAAACACAAATAAAGGGCTGGGCTGTTGTTTTCCAAAACGAAGTGATATGATACGGTATGCCGCATTTCGGAAAACAGCCAAGATTACGACTTGCAGTTGCAGGTTTTGCGCATACACCGTCTTACAATATATGGCCCCTGTATTTTCTCTCTACAATCTCTTCGGCTTCGGCAACGTTAAATAGAATAAAAAGATACTACCTAAAAGTGCTTACGTATATAATAAAAGAACTGTTATTTGAAAGACAATTTAATTCTAAACCTAACACCTAAAGATAGAAGTCTTCGTTACATTTTAATGCCATACGCCTCCGGCATGCGTTCTATCGCGTACTTGTGTTGCGCTACGTACATGACAGGCACCCCTGGAATCTTCCTTATCCTGTTCCTTAAGTCCTTATCATTTGTGGCCACAATATAGCACTTGTGCTGCGTCACCCGGTTCACAATGCATTCATCAGCATATGTGCCTTTGTGCAGACACGGAATTCTTTCAAACCGAGGGTCTGTAATGATCCTAAGCGCCAGCTTGTACTTGGCCCCAAGCTTCTCCAATTCCGCCCTCACACAGTCGCTAATGTATGGAATGCACTTCGCATAGAGGCAATCCATCATGCTCTGAATGATGTCCAGTTTGCTCTTGATGCTGAAGTTGATGAAATTCGTGTCGAGTAATATGTGATACGGCGGGCCTAACTGAGTGTTATACTGGAAGAAAAGGGCTGAACTCTGTTGAGGCACCTCACGCACTTTCAGCTGGTGGGGGTCTTCTGGCTTCTTTTTCTTGGATCGCAGATTGTCTTTGATTCGGGCATCGGATGGTTTCATGAGTCTTTTTAGTTGAGCGTTTCTCTGCTTTTGAATTTTTTTCGTTTTCTTTTGCTTGCCCTATAAGTAAAGTATCATTTTAATGCTCGGTATGTTTTCTCAATTTTAGCGCTCCTCACCATTTTTGTAGTTAATTCACTAAATTAATCGAAGGTAATGAAAAATAACACACGTGCAATCTGCGCTGTCACCTAGGTCTGTCAAAGAAACGTCAATTTACATGCTACGAACCAATGGTGGATGTATAGGGATTTGTGCCAAAAGTTAAGACACTTTATACTGGTTGCTTCATTGTATTCTCATAGAGGGCAGCATTACTGCACTAAAACAAATTTTAAACGAACGGTTAGACAGCACACACTTTCGGGGTATTAATAGTATATTACGATACAAGGGCGGTAAGTAGCCGATTGCCCACGATGGCGGTGTTGACGCACGAGCGAAGCGAGTGCGTTAACAGCCATCATGGGCACTCGGCTACTTACCGCCCGAGTTACGTATGCTATTTTTCAGCACGAGTGCGGGGTAAGCAGTAGGTACGTTACCGCACATGTTTCCATTCGGTGACTCATAAATTAACCACGGTGCGCTAAGGAGCCGATTGCCCACGATGGCGGTGTTAGACGCACGAGCGAAGCGAGTTCGTTTATAGCCATCGTGGGCAATCGGCTCCTTAGCGCACCGTGGTTAATTGATGACTTACCGCATGGAAACCCGTGCGGTAAGGTACCACTTACCCCGCACGTGTGCTGAAAAATATAAAACGAAGCGCACATTTGTGACAAGACGTCTCATAATCAAATTGGCCGAAAGGTGAGCGCCAAAAGTGGGGTCCTTCTTCGGAATCGACAACAATTACGGAGAAACCGAACTAGCATGGGCGGCCTCACCTCACCGCCGGTAAATTTACGATTTTCATTAAAAGTAGTACATAGGTATTTTCGGGGCCATTGATTTCGAATCTATCTTTAACCGAAACCAATGAATTCAAGACTGCCTAAGCTCCAACTACATGAAATTTTCGTTTTTGCTTTGCTGGGTAACTAAAGTGGGTTTTGGAATTTGAAACTGACGAAGTTTATCTGAACAAAGTACGAGCGCTCAACATGTGTAGGAAATTGAGCTTGAAGAGTAACTCGGCTGCTGAGAGTGGATTAGCTTGTGAAGAAATTTCAGCACACGATTAATTAGATAACTCTCAAAAGGAAAGTTCAACAGATATTTTATGTACGAACTGGTATGAGAGCAGCGAGGAAACCCAATGAGCGCTCTGTGACAGGACGAGTTCAGTTTGATGAAGATCACACTATAACCGAAGGTGAAATGCGGAATGATAAGTTCGTTCACCCGGTAGTTACGGACGGGACGGGTATCCACCTGTTACTAATCCATAGCTGTCTCAAGCATAGTTTTTTCTAATTGTCGCCGCATTGAGAGCAGCAACATAATTTTGAATCAATCATAATACCTAAGTTCTTAGCTGAAGATACAAATAGGGGTACAATACTAGAGGCAACTCAAATCAGCTCAAGTAAAATTCCAGTTCGACTCTGTATAGGACCAAACGTTAGATTTACTGAGGGGTTGATTAATAAGTACCAGTTCATTTTGAGCCGACCAACTGTAAGGTCTCTGCAAATCATCATTTAAACTGCTTACACAATCTTCCATTGTCTAATCGGTGGATTGTAAAATATCTTCACAACTTCAGGAAGATCATTGATAAAAAGCGAAAAAAGAATAGGGCCAAGAATGGACCCTTAGGGTACTGTGCTGTGAAGAAAGATTGGATTAGATAAGTCTCAATAAGAAGCTTAATAACCATTTTAATCGCCGAAGAAGAGATCTTCAATAGTTTTGTTGTTGTTTAAAGTTCTCCCTCCAGCTGAAGAGTGTCACATTCGTGATTTAATGGTCGGGAATCAATAGTTTTGAATGATTAATCGAATTGCTAAAATCGAGCAAGGTAAGGACAGTCATGTGATATTTCACTTTCAGGCTTCATTAGAGTTACGTGAATTTCACCTCACTAAGTGCTTTGTCCTGAAGAAGATAATAATCTGTCTATCTACAAAAAACTTAAACACGTATTAACTAATTCGAACATTCGCACTGATCGTCTGTATTTTGCTGCATGTTATTCGTGAACCTTTGAGGTAGAGTGGTTGATTCTGTTTTTAAAACTTTTGTTTTTGTTTGGGTTTTTGGGGTCACTGATTTTGAATCTGCCATCAAAATTTTGGAAATCAAGATGGTGGATCAATATGGCGACCGAAAAGTTAAACATCAAGGGATTTCCCTGAAAATCCGCACTAGGGAATTTTCGGGATCACTGATTTCAAATCTGCTATTCAAATTTCGTAATATGAGACCATCCCCACCCCGCTGGGAGATATAGGAGAGGGGGTGCAATAAGGAGGTGTTGTAAAATGAAGAAAACTAAATTTAATAATACTGTTGGAAAATATTTAAAACATGTGCAAAATGCAAATAGGAAAACGCTGGGTCACATAGGAGAGGCGGTGGTGCAGTAGGGAGGCGTTGTAAAATTAAGGAATACAAATTTAATAGTATCCCTGGAAACGCCGGGTCCGGGAAAGCTAGTAACATATAAATATATGAATTACAGCGCCCAGATTTTGACAAAAAGAAACCTTTGGAATCTTCCTATTCAGTAAGTACATATATGTAACATTTTAGCTGAATCAGTTGAACCGTTCGGGAGTTATCGGTTCACAAATGAATTCAAAGGATGGCTCCATATCCGTTAAATATTAAATTTGAAAATGTTTGTTCAGTTTGTTGTACTCAATTACTTTTCTCCTATGGGAGTCCAAAAGAAGAGTAAAAATTATTATAGAAAAACTCACAGTGGACAAAACCAAATCTCCAAAATAATTTTACAAAGTGGGAAATCCCTCAGGTCGATGGGAAGCAAAAAGGAGCACAGAGTAATTCATAATGGAAAACAAAAGGAAGAGAAATTCACCGGGCAAATGTTTGCGCTTTAATCAAGAATTGAATAAACCTTTGACGAAATATTTGTTTTAAAAATTCCCCAGATGATGTTTGCACACAGCACACAGCGATATTTTCAGTTGCCAAAAAGACGTGTATGCAAACACATCCGATGGACATTGTGGAAAATGGAGTGCTCCTCGCCGGAAAAGATATGAAAAGTCAACTAATGTTGTGTATACACAGCTTCGACTGGCATTCAAGATATTGAAGGCACAAACACATCCGTGCAGTGTTCATCGTAATGTTTTATACGTGGCGTGATTGATTTGGGTCCAGGTCCGGGCTTCCCACACAAAAAGGATAACCCCCGAAATGCTCCCATGTACCACTTCAAATTTCATTTTGGATGGCTTCCAGAAATCACGCCCAACACCCTGTGCTAAACCCTCCAAACCAATTGGGAAAGCTCTCTGGTGGGGGATGTCAGGGATTTTAAAGGATGCGTACCACAAGGTGCGGGAGTAGGAAAGGCTCAGCAGGCACAATCTCATTTGCATACTTCCTCCTGAAATTCTCAAAATGGAAAATGGTGTCTTGGGTGTGGCGAGAACTGATTGTAGGAATTCATTTTAATATTTCTTCCCACCAGTTATAGGGATATTGAAAATTATTCGAAATATTGTCTTTGCAGTGTAACGATAAATTAACGTTTCCAACGTTTTCTCTTATCTGTGCGCTTAAAAATTATTCAGGTTTAAGATTCTCCAAACTGTTACCCGACCACGGCGGAGCCAAAAGAAAGAACTATAATTTTGTCAGTCTATATATGAATATGTGAATGTATAAATAAATGTGCATATGAAAAGATTATTGTACCAAGAAACTAACTGAGCAGATTTTACTAATTAAGTTGCCAATGTTCGCGGGTAACAACTGACATATGTAGGTCATAGGTCAAACTAAAGGGTTTGTGAGGACAACTACAAAAATAAAATACCGCATAATGTATAACACAATTTGAAAACATAAGACAATATCAATGTCGACAACATTAATGTTAAACTTCTTTAGATCACTATAAAAATTGGCACATGGCGGTTTTTGGGGTCATCAATTTTTAAGTATGTGTGAAATTACGAACTCAGCGAGTATCATTCCTAGGATCGTTATCTAATGTGCCTCAAGGCAGCCATCTCGGCCCCATTTTGTTCAATATTTACGTCAATGACCTTTCAATGTTCTTAAATAATTCAAAAGTTTTATGTTATGCTGACGATGCCAAGATATTTCCTATTATTTCGACTGATGTGGATTGTCAATATTTAAATTCGGACTTAGACGCCTTCTACAAATGTTGCTCTATTAAGTATCTCCATCTTAATATAAGAAAGCGCTCATTTATATCTTTTACTCGCAAAAGGAATCCGTTAACTTATGTTTATAAAATAGATGGCTGCACCTTGACAAGAGCGGTTAAAATCAAGGATTTGGGCGTCTGGCTAAATAGCCGTTTTAGTTTCGATGACCATATTGACGTGAGAGTCAATAAAGCTAACTCCACGTTAGGGTTTATAAAGAGATGGTCCAAGGAATTCGAAGATCCTTATATCCTTATATCGGATCCTGCACTGCACCTTTGTCAGACCAATTCCTGAGTACGTCCGTCCAAAAGCGTTTTGTCCGTTTTGCCCTTCGTGGACTCCCTTGGAGTGATCCCATAATTTTGCCTCCTTATTTGGATCGGCTCAAACTTATTAAACTTGAGTCCCTCGAGCTCAGACGTATGAACTCCAAAGCTGCTTTTGTTTTTTACTGCCTGCAGGGTAGCATCGATTGCTCAGCTTTGTTGGCTTGTTTTAATTCTTTCTTCTCGCTCATTAGAATCGGGATTTCTTAAACATCCCTCAACATCGAACTAACTATAGTTTTTGCATGAGCCCGTCACATCTATGTCTCGATGTTTTAACGAGAAATTTGATTGTGTAGATTTCAATATGTCCAGAAAATACTTAAAGTTTAATCTGATCTGATTTGTATTTAAGTTGATCTCCTTTTCCTTGCCTTTGATGAATGTATGAATAAATAAATAAATAATAAAAAATTCTCCAAGTTTAAACAAATTCTGATTATTCCTTCCCTGTTAAAAAAAAAACTCACAAAAAACACTAAAATTCTAGTCTAGAATTTTGAACAAATCGATTTTTTTTTCATAATTTTAAAGATCGGACATTTAAAAATATATCCTCCAAAGGAATTTTTAAAATTCCAAATATTTACAGAGTTATAGCTATTTTAGTGACACAGCGAGTAAACGGGACCTGCCACAGTGAATCGAACAATAGGCGGTAGACGTTCCCTGACTACCTGAGTATAAATCATCCTACAGAAAGAATTTTATACACACGTGTGCAGTGCAGCTCAGTTTCCTCTGAGCTATCGTAGAGCACGTGTAGGTCAATGTATGGCGAAGGAATCGCCGATTAATGAAATGTAAGTACAGACTGTCTAAAACTTTGCTCAAATCTTTAAACGCGTTTTTCTCAAAACTACTTTTTTCAACACGGTTGACATGATTTCTCAAGTTCTAATGAACCGATTAACTTGAAATTTGGCGTGGAACTTCTTTATATATCGCTCTATCGTTAGAAGTAGAATTATGTAAAAATTTTGTTTTTTCCCAGCAGGAAATTTACACATGACGGCATCGAGGAAGTCATCAATAAAAGGGCATGTATACTCATTCCAACATCGATGGCATTTCTCACGGCGATGTCATTGGAAATTCATGCATGCCTTTCTGCATGACCACGGAATGTATGGGGTCATGTATGCTGATCCTTTTTTGCATGACTATGGAATGCATGAATTCATCGATGTCTTTTTATTGATGAAATCATTGATGGTCATGTCATCAATGATTTCATGCAATGAAGGGGGAACACATTTGTGACGGGCAAAACAAAGGCGAATTTTTTTACACAGGTCTAATTTAACGTTTAAGAATCGGATAGCGGAATATATATTCGACTATATGTTCACACATTTTTATTAAGTTATGCACATTATCTCGGGTTATTATTTATTAATAAAATTGTGTGGACATATTGGCGAATATATACTCTAAATAGTCCTCTATTCGATCCCTAAACATTAAATTAAATACCTGTGGTAGCTGGACTCTGAGTAGCTGTGTCGGGCCTCGCCTAATCTAGAAAAGCAGATATCATCAATTGCGTTCTATTGTTTCTCACTTAACCCTTGATCCCACATACCTGTGCAAAAAGTTCGCGAAAATTCCTAGGTAAAACGACACGAAAGAAAAGGTATTACCGCAGGAGACTGTTTAATAATGACCTGCGCACAATCCTTAGCAGTTATGCACACTTCATTGTTTTGCTCAGGACGACCCACCAATAGTTTTACTTACCAGACCCGTTTTTTCATCTGCGCGTTGCTTGATTACATAAAACAAACCTTCTCCTTAAAAATGTATGATGTCATCACAAAAATACAAAAAGAAGAAGATTTGGATTACTGAGAAGCGCATGAAACAACAAAACCCCAATAAAACTTCAGCTCACTTGAAACAAACAAACTCCTATGCCTTCCTGTTAGCATGGCTATGTCCTCAGAATTGGCATACATACCTTAGTCATGCATGAAATCATCGATGTACTATTTCACGCAATCTCCAATTTCCTGCTGGGTTACTATTTTAAAAAAAATCAAAACTTTGAAAAAAGGACAAAGAATCAATTTTTTTTCAAACAGTCGCCATTTCACGAAAAAATTTTTTTTTTCATTTCCCTAGTTCAGACGATAACGACATTCTTACTGATTAAGAATATTTTTTTCTTTTTTTTTAAGCTCACCAGAAGGGTTGCAATCATGTCAACAAGGACGCACCCTTATTTTTAACACCCCCCACTTTTCCAACCTGTAATTTTTTCAATTTTCTAAATTTTTTTTTGTGTTGTTAACATATTAATAAATATCTACATAGTAAAAAATGGCTGATAAAAAAATTCGTGGTTTTTTTTTATCGAACTTTAAAAAACACCAAAAATTTGTACTCCTAGAATAGAATACTCCCTTAAACTGACCTAAGTTGGTTGCACTGCGAGGTTTGTAATAGGGGAAACGGCGATTATTATATCTTAAAACATTTTCTCTACAAATTCCGTCTACTTTAATTATATGCCGGGGTTCGGACCTGACTAGGAAACTCATGAAAAAAATCGAACGGCACGTTTGTGCAGCCGTCTTTACTGCAAAACGTGTTCCATAACTTCGTCAAGAGTGTACGCACCCTCCAAGGGAGCCGCGGTGGTCATTTGAATGATATTTTGTTTCATATCTAACGCCAGCAATTATACTTTACCAATCAATACAAATTTCGAATAATTTCATTGAAATGCTGTCGCCAAAATACTGTCCGCGCATATTTTCATAAAATCATTTTTACAACGGAAATATAACTTTCACAACTCACAACCCAATATCAATGCAAGGACTTTGTCAGGTTGTTAAAACAAAAACAGTCTGGCTGGCTATCGCTCGGGACGACCTGCACCCAACAGCCTGTGCAACGCCCAATCAGGCGTGAGCGATTCCCCCAGAATTTAAATAACTTTAAAGTGGAGCAGAAGACAATGCACCAATGGGCACTCGCCTACTCATAACCTGGCTGGGGCGGCTGTTTTACATAAAATATCGATTGCACGGCCAAGGTGTGCGCATGCGACTCAAAACAATAAATTTCCACTTATGTCGGGAATAATGCTTGTTTGTATACAGGCGCACAATGGCATAAGAATATTTTCCCTGCATTATATCATTTTGTGTTGTAAGACGGCGGCCTCCGGCTCCCCCCCCGGCCAGGGAAGAGTTGTGCACTTTTTTGCGGTGGGGTGGGGAGGGGGAGTGAGTATTCACTACATGTCCCCCCCAACCGGGGCGAACTAGCGGCAGCGCCCTGGAGAGCGGACGAATGGGTTCTATTTGCTTATTGTGCACGGGAGTTAGTAATTGTGTCTTACGACGCTGTTTCTACTTCCAGCTCGCGAACCATGTCCGGGTCCGGCAGCAGGATAATGCCGGGCTCCACATCGGAGTGACAGGAGAATGCTCCTGGAGATGGAATTTCTAAAATATTTCCACCTCGACTGGTTGGATCGAGATGGGTTTCCATCCGCACAGAGACCGTTTTCCACAAGATGGCATGCTGGAGATGGACTTGTGTTTCAAAAGGCTCCCAGATAAATATATTGGGAAACTTCACAGATTTAATCTTTCCCAGCAGCGCTGAAGGATCATTTTTCAAGGAAACGAATCGGCCATTGTTTACGCAATGGGTCCACATTTGGTTTCTCTGGGAACAAAAAAAAACGAAAAGGTTCCTATCGAATGCATACACAAAACAAGATTAAAGCCTCCAGTCCACTCCGATATGCCATCGTCTTCGAATACGTTTTCTATTTCTACCCTCAGAATTACGGGAGAAAATTTATCAAGTCCTTTGTATGGATTGCTCCCCAAATTGGTTGTTTGTTTGCCTGGAGGCAGCTGAGAGGGGTGAAAATCTGTGCGGCAGTCCACGGCAGTCTATTAAATTCGGGGAGAGTGGACAGGAGCTGCTTTCCTTTTAAATGACCATTTTACATGGGCTGCGGCGGGAGATTATCAAAAGTGGGCAGCTCTTAGGGAAGCGTTTACTTAAATTTCGGCCGGTGGCGGGCGGGCACACAGGTGGAGAACATCGCGTGCTTATCTCACAAGGACTTGCCCATGCCTAATCTTATTGAACTTTTTTGTCGGCTGGCAGCCGGAAGAAGAAGAGTAATGGAGCCCTAGGCTAATGGGAAGGCTTTGCTTTCCATTTGGAATTTTGGAGGCTGAAAGGAAGAAATTAAACGTCCCCAGTGGGCATTGCCTAAAAATGTGCCACTGCTCTTGAGTTTCTTTTCTATGTATGTTTCCAGTATTTGTTTGATGGCTTTTGCTTTGGGCTGTTCGTGAGACTCTTTATTTATTTAGTATTTGCATTAACAACGTACCTACAACATTTTACAAATAATTCATTACGTTACTTCCACAGGTAGAGCATTCGAACTTGTGTATTCCAAGAACAAAAATTTAACAACATGTACGAGTATGGCGTCTACTCCCACATATGCAGCTTAGTTTTTGTTATGTTTAGTGTTCTCTTTCTCTCAAATTCGGGCCGAACATGATCTGCCGGGCTTATTCCTGGTGCTTCATATATGCATTTAGATCTTATCTTTCAAAAAACTCCAGAGGAAGAAGAATAAAGAGCTTAAATGGGAATTTCTCCCAAAACGAGACATGACACGACACTAGGGAACTTGGTTGGCATTCGCACAATTATTTCGGGTGCGGTGAAGCAGGTGGCGCCATCCTGTTGAAATTACATGTCATTTACGACCAACTTATCAAATTCCGGCTAAAATCGCTGCACAAGTATATACACACCAAAATGGGCACATAACTCTCAATGTATAATTTTCTTCACAATTAAAAAACTTTCTCCCGAAGTGTAACGTGGCATTTTCATAAATGTTTGCGTATCACAGCCACCAAATAAATTTAAAATTCAAGTTATTTTTGAAACACTCTTAACGACTTAGCGGACATCTCTTCCGTGTTTCTCTATTTTTAAAATTTTATCGCTTGCAAGGCTGAGTAAATGAATTTGAAATACACATTTTGAGATGGAAGGTGATTGGAGAGAAAAGGACGTACATTTGTGCCGTTCTTAATTTTTTTTTAAATTTTATCGTGTGCATGATTTGTTTCAGTCTCCGCATAAACATAACACCGGATACACAACCGCCTATATGTAGATGCGTCTGCTTCTGATCCTATTTACGACAGTGTTGGCCGACATTTAATTGTCTGAACAATTAACATTTATGTTTTCACATTTAATTATGATTAACAATTAAAATTGAAATATATAAAATGAGTTCTTACAACTATAATTTATTTATTGTTAATTAATTAAGAACTAATTGTGCTTCTACGCGTGACTTGCATGAGGAAGAGTAAAAATGAAGAGATTAGTGATCTCCGGAACTGTAAAGTGTACAAACTTGAAGTTTAGAATGTTAGACACCATTTCCAATACACAAGCTGTGAGATGTCCAATCTGTAACTTCCAAAACCCACCATTTCTAGACCACCTTTATTTCCAGAGAGCAATTATTTCCAAAATGTGTAACGTACCATGTCATGTGACACTTTTTTTATTGAACAATGTTGTAGAGCATGGTCGATAACCCCCTCTTAAAAACACCGAAGGGATGAAGAAAACTCCCGAAGGCCTGGTAATTGGTGAAAACTTATTTTTAAAACGCGGCCGGGCTTTACAATTGATTGAAAGGAGGGGGGGGGGGGGGGGGGGTTTATGGAACATGATCCACAACATGGTGCAATAAAACATACGTCACGTGTCATGACGCGTTTCACATTTCATATCACATGCGACATTACATATTTCGTGAAAGGAAAATATGCAGTCACTACCATTGGGTGAAATGAAAAAGCCCGTGATAAAGAAAAGAGTACCTCAAATATTGTGTGCATCGTCTGAAGTTGCCCCAAGTTTGTGGTGTTTGTGGGCATGTCCTTCGGCGCTGCTAGAGAATCTGGAATGGTAAATGAGAAATTGAAAATACAATATTATAGAATATTATCTAATTTCCTGTAACCGAAAATAATTCTCGAAAATCTTAATCGCTAATAAATAAAAGAAAACAAATATAAACACATAAATAAAAAGTGAAACAATGATGCCAAAGTAGCATAAAGCGTTTATCTGGAGTGTTACAGGGCTCCATATTGGGTCCATTATTATTAGCAATTTATGCGGACGATATTTCTTGGCATTGTGCAATAAATTAAATCTCAATCTTGAAAAGACTCAAGCCCTTTTCATATACAAACATACAAAAACAACAAATTTAGAGCCGATTACTCTTAATTCAAAAATTGTACCATTTTCGAATGCTGTTGATTTAATTACAATTAATTTTTCAATCAATTGATTAGTTGATTTAAAAATTAGTTGACTAATGCCCAACGCTGTTTCGCGGCTATAGCGGCTGAAAAAGGTAATCTGTCCTTCTAATTTTCACATAATGTCTCTAGAATTTTTAAAATGTGCCAACGTAACGGTTGAATTCAATCATCACAAATGGTCTATACTTCAAATGATTTCAACTACGGGGAGGTGCCTTTTTCGTACCAAAACTCTTCCCCTCTGTTTTCATCATTTGCTTTGCGGGGACAACCCCATTTAAATTGAAGCAAAATTCAAAGGCTCCCAGGGAAATTATTGATGCCAGGAATCAAGGGAGTCGCATTGATGTCGGCCCAAGAATGTGAGGGAGTTGATAACAGTTGTGGCCTTTGGAGAAAATAAGAAAAAGATGGCGAGAAGCGTAGGTAACCTTTGACGAGCGGGCAATGTTTGAAAATTGCTCAGAGATGGAAAAGGTCTTTAATCTTTGTAACAACACTCCGCACAGAATTGGCATGGCGGATGGTTCGTTAGCCAGATAAGTTCGGACGGTTGGGCATGGCGGCGCTTGATTTTAAACTTTTTGGGGTGGGCTCGACTCGGTCTGTCCCAACGTCGTCATGTCCCTGCGATTACAATCAAACTAGTTAGCTTAATGCGATTTTGAAATAATGAGAAGAGTCAACACAGAAGTCTCCTCCCTTTGTTCTGTTTATCTTTTCCGGTGTTTTTGCCATCTTCTTAAATTACAGGAGACCCCCATCACATTTCAAGCTCACTTAGATTCCTGGCTTCCGTCTTCTTCTTTGTCATCGTCGTCGTCGTCCCCGCTTTCCGGGAAGATTTGCTTCTTTCCCGGGAAGCCTAAAGCCTCCTTGACCCGTATATGTTTACAAAGTGGATGCCGCTTACTTCATTACGTCCCACTCGTCCAGATGCCGGACGGAGAGATTCTTTGCGATTTCTGAAGCGATCATGCCGAAGGTGGTGGTGTTGTGTTGTGCGGGTGGCAATGGTGGTAATAATGCCCGATGGGTCCCAGCATACCGCCAGTATATGTAGTAGACCTTTCCTTTCCTCTCTCTGCCGTTAACTAAATAAATCGAAGGGTACTTCGCATAGGACGAAATCGCCCCGCACAAATATCTAGGCGAAACTTTCAATGCTCACTTCGGCAAGGGGTTGAATTTTATGCCCCTTGAGAGTTTTACGGCCGAAATATGTTCCGAATTGAATGAGTGAAATATGTTCAGGCGAGCGCAAATTAATAGTGGGTCTACCTGATATTGGAATGGATGACTGTGAATTCCCCTAAGGTGTGCCCACTCACACTTTGGGGGGTTCCTGGTGTGTGCTTTTATATTTGCAACCCATTTGGAATTATTCAAAAAGTCATTAATTTTATCAAATGTGAAAAGTTAAGGGTCGTGGAGTGTTTAAGGTGAATTTCTAAAAAGTTACACGGTTTTATTTTTAAAATCAAATTTTTCCACGGGAGTCAGTTAGATTGAATTTTCTAGTAATGATTAATTTCCTTAAGATGTTCGGAGTGCTATACAAATGGAATGAGGAACTATTTGAATTTCCAGAAGGTGTCAACTCCAAGCCTTGTGGTCCTTTCGAAACAACTAACTAACTAATATAGGTAAAATTTGGTTGAAAGCCGCAGCTGAAAATGTTTAAACAATATAAATCTTAGCTAGGGCCTCTGTACTTTGATTGAATTTGATGGCAGCGGCCTAAACGAAGTTAAGGCGTGCGAGAATTTCAATATTTCAAGATTCTATGAATGATCGCGGGTAAAAATACGAAAACTCCGAGGGAAATTCACAGAATTTTAGTAGATGACGACGACGGACGGGTTGATTTTGTAAGTAATATTTAAGAATTTTGTATGCTGTTATAATTTACATAATTGATTTATCCACGCAGATTTTTCAATTTTGTGTTTTTCTGTTCCGCTTTTATTTTAGGTGATTTGCGCCGTATACCTATTTCAATTGAATTTCAATGAGGTACGTACTTTAATGAATTTGTTGTGTTTTATATTTTTTAATACCACCTCACCTTCATTTAGGTCGGTGCCAACAAACTCTTCGCTGCTGTTGTGGCCTGACCAAGTGGCCAAGTGCAAAGGCTTCAGCAAAGATTTGTAACATTCATTTGCTCTGCAACATCTCTTGGTTAAAGAACTTGGCTAACGGAAATGTTGCATTGGGTCGGCTTTTCAACACAGTGGCTGGGCTTTCAGTTTCTTAATTTAGTAAGAAATACATGAGATCTTTTCTCCTAGGAATTTCATTTATTGATAAAAAAGTGTCACCATATGAATTTTTCCCAACTTTTCCTACTGAGAACCTATGAATACGATTCTGCAATACGTAGAAATCTGACGAAGCAAGATACATATAGTGATCTAGCAGGCCAGTTTACCGGACCAGACCTACCTCCCAGATGCATACTTACATATGTTCCAGTTTTAAAAATATGTCTGGGGTCCAAGTGACTCCGTGTGGTGTTCCAGGGTTAGTTGGAAATGCTAAATGAAAGCAAATGTAATCCACCAAAAGTAACACAACCAACGAAAACGTATCCCATTTCTGCAATGACTCTCTACTCAAAAGGGTTACACATTTATTAGAGAAATTCATGTCTCAACAATTGGATTAAAATGCCTTGTAAATGGTTATGTTAACAGCCCGCTCCATTCCCATAATCATCCATAATTTTTGAACCTCACTCGCAGTCCACTCATCGTCACATGTGACAACATTTTTAATGCGCTTCCAGGAAAACTTTGTACTTTTGGGGAGCTGGACAAAAACAAATCGCCGTGGTGACCCTTCCCCTTCCACACACAAAAAAAAAAAATATATAAGCTGAACCCATCAGCATCAACCAGTCTAAGGTTAAGACAACAGCGAACGACACCGGCTGCCAACATAATTCAACTGTCGTCATATTGTCCTGACATTTATTTATTGTAAACGCTTGCCTGGGAACGTCTTTTCGTTTTCGGAAATGTGCCAAAAATTGTGCCCAACTTTTCCGGGTAGTTGAAGCCCGCTGGGATGTGAATGTTTCAATCAACCCTTGCCGGTGGAGAATATTGGGCTCATCCGGGCTTGTTTACAAAAAAATCAAAGTCCACTCGGTGCATTTGTGCGTTTAGAATATGCAGAGGGTGCGCGTGTGTGTCAAAAGGGCACGCGCCTCCAGCAGTAATAACATTCCGGCCATGAAAAACGGCTCCAGCTAGACCCATACCTCCTTTATCTCCCCCAACGATGTTTGTCCGCTTTCGGCAAGGGTTAGTACGCATTTCCCTCTCTTCCTGTGTTTACATCGTTTTAAATGAAATTTGCGACGTTTATATACTTAAAGGGATTTCCTGTCGCAAGCGGATGAAAAATGGATTCGGGCACTTACTGAAATTTGTTACCAATCGAAAAGCGCTGGGTATTCGTAGCAATTGGAAATTATGGCTGTTTGATGGACAATATTCGGCGGCGTGTTCTCTCGCTTTTATTTTCTAAGTCTGGAGCGTTGCTTTCCCAATAATAAAAATATTAACATTGACTGGCAGGAAAGGGTGAATAATTATTAACTTTTAGACATTGGAGTCTATTTTCGGGACGTAAACGGACGTAGTCTATTGGTAAGCGTGCTAGACTTCGAACCCCACGAACTACTCCCAAAGTGCGCTTTCTTAATAAACGACAGATGGAAGCCCCATCCATTAGGATAGCTACTGCACAATTCAAAATACGGGAGCAGAGCCTTGAAGTTGGAAATATACAGATTGAACACCTTAAAAAATATGAAGAATCATTTATTTACAAAACGATTCGAGAAAAAACTAAATTTATATAATATAATGAATATTTCAAAGCCCATTTTTGTTCGTTATTGTATGTCATGCCATTCTTCTGGAAAACAATAAGGAGGTGTGAAATCGATGAATCGTTATTGGTTCACAATTGCCCACAGAATGAGCATCATGTTCTGGTCGTACGCTCGGTAATTTGTTCCTTTGACTGATGTTCCACAAGGATCTATCACCGGTCCGCTTTTATTTTTGTTATTTGTTAATGACTTGATGAAAAAATTACTGCTACTATCTTTTATAATATATCCTGACGACCTAAAATTTTTCAGGATGATTAATGGAAAACAAGATTATGATAAACTTTATTATACTTTGTGCCCAGATTGCATCTAACATATTGTTGACTGGATTTCTTCCAATCTACCTGAGTGTACTCAATGTGTCCGTGAAATTCTTTCTTGATTATAATAGAATTTATAAATAGATCATGAGTACCCCAAGGCAGTAATCTTGGTCCGCTGCTGCTTAAAATATACATTTAATGATGGCATTTTTTATGCTTTTGCGACACTGAAGATGCGGAATTTTTTCGCATAATATATGTACAGGGTCTATCGTATAACGCATGCAGAAATGATAGGGGTGATAGATCTCACGATCAAAATATCGTATGACAAGGGGACCTCTACACTACAGGTGCAGTCCTTTGCGAAACTGAATAATGCTTTCTTCGCCTCTCTTTAATTTTTATTGAGCTTCTCAGATATTTAGAAATAATTTTAATATTATTTGTTTCAGCTCATCAAGTTGTAGTTCCTCCAAAATATTAATTGCACAGCATACACATCATGTTTATGTTGATTTGTAAAGCCTAGAAAAATTCCACTGTCGTTACAACAGAAACCATTTCATACTCTTCAATTACTTCTATTCACAATCCAAACAATTTACGTCTTTGAAAATCCCACTCTATCTCTAGGTATAAGCAAAAGTTCGGAGCCATTCTTCAAAAACACGTTCCCTGCTGTGTCCTTTGGATTTATACCATATCCTTCTGTAGTAATCATGGCACTGCTGGCAGGAAGTACACCAAATTCATTTGCTACAAATTTTATCACGTTGGTGAAGATTACACTTTCTGGCACAGACACAACTTTAAATGGCAATTTGGGATCTGTGCTAAGTACCACCTTGAAGGAAACCTTCATTTTTAATTCAAACAAAATTTAGTAGATATGCACTACGACAACTTTTTTACGTCAGAAATAATTCAGGGAGAATTGAAATTCTGTCAAATGATTTAAATGATATTTTATTTAGGAATTGACTCCTAAGGATGGGCTTACACTTTATTCTTTAATACTACATAAAATTACATTGAATTTATGAAAAATCCCACAAAATTTTTAGTTCGCAATATGTTTAAGAATGACTTGCCGATGAAGTTCATTCGCTGCAATCAGAGAGTTCGTCAACCGTGCTAGCGTTAACCGACTTGCAGAAGGGAGGGCATCAACCACCCGTGCTAACGCTGTATTGGAGTTGCTACAGATTTTGATATTTTACCATCTCTAGACATGATATAGGATACTCCTCAACTCACCACCTAAATTAATGGGCTGATCTTCATTATGTTATCCTCCCGAGAATTGTTTTATCATTTTTTCAAATTTCCTCTATATACTCCTATTAATACGAATACAGAATTTCTTGTAACCAGGAGCCGTATTTGGTATCGCAACTCGATTTCGATCTCTGGCAATCTGACTATCGACAAATTCGCAATTGGCAGCACCAAAATCTACGAACATACTCTTTAGATAAAATGTAAGAAAGCCACATATATTTCGATTTAAATTTATAAATAATATTTAGGGTAAAAATGGAGACAATCAAATTTAACCAGAAATTATAATTTGCCGACAAAAGAAGGTTGAGGATTTCTAATTTGTGGAAACGAGGAAATAAATTTAGACAAGGCATAACGAAGCTTTGGTATAGCTTCGACAGACTACGACTTAAATCGATTACGTTAAAAGTGTTTTGTTTAATCCATATAACTTAAAACAGGTTTAACTCAACTGCAGCAAATATACAGATGCCCCCCCCCCCCCCCCCCCCCCGCCCAAAACCAATGTTTTGTTTGCCTAGATGAGATCTATCCCTCCTCTAATTTTTGCCTGCATGCGTTATACGAAACACACTGTATAATAAAATTAAAACCAGTTAAACGAATTAAACTGGTATAAATGTTATAGCTTGCATTACTACACATTAGCGTTCTTAGGTATGGACGAATTACTAATTTTCTGTAAAGAAGAAATTAATCATTGAACCAAAAAAGAAGGCTTTCTGGAGGGGGGGGGGGGGGGGGGGGGGGGGTGCATTCAAATCCAGCGTAGAGTCTGTTATTCATTTAATATCAATTAGTGATTCAAGGTCACGCTCAATTTACCGACAAACTCTTTTTCCCGACAAACTCTTTTCTCGACATTTTGCAAAAAGTAAATTTCAGTCTATCAGTCTGAAAAGCGTTTTCGAGAAAGTGACCGGGAACCTCAGTCGAGAAAATTGTTTGTCGGAGAATTGCATTCGGGAACGTTATTGAAGGTATAAGTGGAGCAACAACTTTTGAAAATCCAAGTATCGGAAGAACTATGGCCAGGTTAGTGTAACACGACGAGTAAATTAAGGTTTTACATGGTAATTCCTTTTTATCGACTCGATATTGTAAAAGTCGTAAAAGCCGTATTATCGAAACGATGAATGAAATCGAGATACCAAATACGGTCCCAAGGTTGTAAAAAACTCAAATATTGATTTAAAGATATACTCAACCAAAAGGCTGAGTTCGCGAAGGGCGTAAAATTACTCCAAGTATAATTAGTGAACTCAAAGGCCTCTGATTAGAAAATAGGGGTTAGTTCATAAATAATAAGAAATATAACTTTTTTCAACTCATGCTAGTCGTAACGGTAAATTGTGGGACTAAGGGCCCGTCCGAATCCAAGTCTTTGTCTGGTTTAACAGTTAATATCGTCAACAAACAAGCTAAGCTACTATTATAACAAATAAAGCAAATATTCCAATTCATTTGCCTAGATTGTAATTTGAATTGGCTTTTGTGAATAAATGAATTTTTAAATGAGCCAACTTGGCTGTGAAAAGTGTTCCCTTTAAATAGTTGCTTATGTAGCTACCTTACGAAGTCAACCCAAACCTTGACTCGCTAATCAAGCTAAGCCAGGCTTAACTGTTATACTGCGTAGCTTAACTCAGTGGCATAGACAACATATTTTTTTTAACCTAAACTTCCATATGTAAAGGAAGATTATATTTTGCAAGTTTAAAGAAATTATTATTATAATTATACACAACAGTCTTCACATAAAAATAAACGCTGTGGAAAAGAATTGAAGGAGAAAAATATGGAATAGGGTCGCCAAAATTTAGGAGGAATAAAAGACCGTTGGTCGTCTCCAATAATTTAATATTTATTTGTCATAACTAGGAACTATGTCTTTTGGATATTAAATTTTTTATACAAATGTTAAAATATCGCACTACGTGGTACTCTCTATTTGTCTATGTCCTTACCGCTCTACCTTGTTTATAAATTCGTACTTATTTGCATACAACAATACTTACACGACGCAAATTTGGTAGGGCTAATTTTTACACAATATTTCGACTAAGGTGACAGTTGCTCTGTTGGCTTTACATAAATAAATTATACTTCCATGATATATCTCTAGTGCTAAGGACTGATATGCCGTCGCGGGCAGTGATGCCCGCTTGTCCCAGGGACTGTCTATTCAATGAATCTGGTACTTGTTCCGAGCTGGTTGCCCATGGGTGAGTACCGCGGCATGGGGTACTCATTCATGCACCAGGTCGGAGGTCATTCGGGCTTCATGGACATGGGGACGTAGTGGGGCGATAAGCTGCTGACCGAGCTTCCTATGCTGATGGAGCTGCCCTCACCACCACTGCTGGGCCCCATACCTGCTCTGTTCATTGGTGGTAGACAAAACATGCTGGAGTTGCCATTTGGGGTGTTCGAGGGACTGTCGAGGGTGCTCGGCGGATTGATACGTTTCTCCTTTTGTCGTCGGTTACAGAACCAGACTCGAACCACCTCCTTCTCCATGCACAAGTTATCCGCTAGTGAAGCGATCTCCTCGCTGGTGGGCTTTTGGTTGATCAGGAACGCCTTCTCCAGGGCACCGCGAACTGTCGTCTCAATTGACGTTCGCTTCTTTCTCCGACGACCCATGGTCTCCGGAGTGGTTAGGGGATTTGCCAAAGTACTCGGTCCGTATATTCTGAAAAGATAGAGAAAGAATATATTCAGTCTCATAAGTAATGTACCTAATGAAACGGTATAAGCGTGCAAGCACTGTGAAGCTAAATGACCTGACCTGACCTGAATTCGTGGTCTTAAATATTGTGTGAACAGAACAGGATACAATAGACCGCGAAGGCAGTGTTGGGCAAAATTTAATTGTTTCATTAATTAACAATTATATTTTCACATTTAATTGCGATCAAGAATGAAAATTATTTAACTTTAATTGTATCTTCCACAATTACAATTACAATTAATTAATTGTGAGTTCTTGCAATTACAATTGATTAATTGTTAATTGCTTTTAAAGTACAAATACTAACAATTAAATGAGCTGCTATGCGTGATTAAAAAGAAGATTAAAAAGTCAAGCAAGTGCGTGTCGCGCGTTAAGGGTTCCGAATATTTTACGCAAATTAAATGACTGCAATTATAATAAAAAAAAATTGTTTTCATGTGACATAACTACAAATTAACAATTTTCGGACTTTTTCCTTTACTGTGTGCGACCTTGCTTCTTGACAAATTTCACGATTTTAGGTCAACGGGAAGTACCCTATAGGTTTTGATTTATTTTGCGGGTGTCACAATATGCGGCATAGTTTCAACTTGATACCTTAACGCGTTCCTGAGAAAAGGACAGACAGACAGACAAGCAGACGGACAGACAAGCAGACGGACAGACAGACAGGCGGTGATCTTATAACGGTTCCTTTTTTCCTTTTGAGTTACGGAACCCTAAAAATGAAGATATATTAAGTTATCTCCGGAACTGTAAAGTCTTGAGACGTGGCAATTCATTTTTCACCTATTTCCAGGTCTTCCGGAGCTCCGTTTAACCATCCGGGATTTAGGGGGGTTATCGAACATGCTTTACAACTTGTACTGAAAATAGTAACCGTTCTATAACCAAAATCCTACAAACCAGCCAGCGCAGACTTTTAATTAAAATTCTAGTTAGAACAATTGAAGATTTGAGTTTACGAAATTAGCTCAAAATTAGAGCGAGCTTAGATTTTGAGTTGAGCGCAGATTTGAGTTCGCTCATTTACATACATATGGACATACCGTAATAAATGCATACATACCTACGCTTTCGAACGTCTTCCAGCGGAAGAATTTAATCATTAATAACAATTAATAATTGAAAAAATAAATTGCAATTGACGATGGAATTTTTAGTTTTGATTAAATTAATTACAAGCGACAATTAATTAATTTTTCAATCAATTGATTAGTTAATTAAAGAATTATTTGACTAATGCCAAGCACTGCAAAGGGTTATTTCGACACACCTATTGTTTTTATTATTAATTTTTTTTATATTCGTAATTTTGAGCTACACACCCATATAAAAGTTATCATTTGCTTTGTTTTCAAAATGCTGAAATAAATTGAAAAATAATTTTGAGCTACTTACCCTCCAGGTTTCGCAACACTCGTATCGGCATCCTCCAACCACTTCTGCAGCAGCGGTTTCAGCTTGCACATGTTCTTAAAGCTCAGGTTCAGTGCCTCAAATCGTGATATGGTTGTCTGGGAAAAATCGTTGCCGTACAGCTTTCCCATTGCCAAACCGACGTCACCTTGAGTGAAGCCGAGCTTAATGCGCCTCTGCTTGAACGTCTTTGCGAACTGCTCAAGTTCCTCGAGGTCGGTTGTCTCCTCAGGAGACTGCTCCAGTGATCGTGGGATCGGAATATGTTTTGAAATTTGTGGCGTTCGCCCGCAATTGCCAGGCGTTGTGGGTGTTAGCATGCCTCCCACACCTATGTTTGAGGAGTTCGGTGGCGTCGTTTGATTGGTGCCCAACATCGTTATTGGGGTGCTGCTGTTCCCGGGACTCAGGGACGGGCTCCTCAAGGGTGACGGGTTAATTGGCGTTGATGCGCTCTGAGATTTCATTTGCTGCTGCTTTTGCAGCGCTTGAAATTGCTGCTGCGCCACCTGGGCCATGGCATGAAAGGAGTTCTGCAAGAGGAATTGGGACGCTGGAGAGCTGCCCAGGGAGTCGCCCGAATTTAATTTTTGTGTCGGTGTTGCACTCCGCACCATTTCGATGTAATTCTGGATTTGAGCTTGGAACACTTGTTGAATGTCCTGGGGGCTAATTCCAGCAAGGGTTAACTGATTTTGCAGGAATAGGGGCCCAAGTGGGTTTTGTAGCGCGGCTAGAGTTGCACTTAGGTTGGCCGCGCTCTGATGCTGCGGAGTTGGGATCCTACGCTGGTGCGGTGATGTGTTCACTTGAATGGGACTGGGCAGTTTCTTGTACGGCAGGTCCATTTGTGGAGACGGAGTCGCATCTCGTCGTGATATGTCACTAGCCAAGTTGAGAACACCTTCGGGCCTTTCGGGGCCAGACTTCAGCGGAGTGGGACTGGGCGACCGCTCCTTATCACTGAGGTCATCGCAGCTTTCCACATCACCTGTAACCATGCAAGTAAAAAAAAAATTAGATCAAATGGAAATTTTCAATTTTTCGAGCGAACAAGCCTCATGGAAATTGCCCTCCCGACCCTCATTCGGAGCCCTTCTTAAGATGTTTGGTTTTTGTGGGGGGGCCCGGGCTAAATTTTCATTCAACCCTGATAATTTGATTTCGGTCCAGGCATGGAATTGAATGCAGACCGGATGGATGCCCAGCACGGCCAGGCTGCGGTGAGGACGCAAATTTTATTCAATCTTCCAGCTGACTGGGCATCCCGGGCTTATCAACATGTCCACAACATTGCTCCAGTCAAGGATAATGCCAAAGTGGATTCATCCGTGTACAATAACAAAATAAATAAATGAGAAAATAACATGAAAAGGACAATATCTGGCGGTGAGCACAAAAGGGGTGTGGACGGATGCTTCCCTCCATGTGGACGATGGCTTCGGAGGAGACCGCCTTGTGTTCCGGGAAGATTTTTTCAGACTTTTTTTCAGATTTAAGTTGTTTATGCTCGCAATAAAAGTCAATATGATGGAAAACCGTTCTGCGCGGCGTAATTGCCTAAATTACGACAGGAATTATTTTTTTCTTTTTTGTCGGTACCTTTAACCGAAATATGCTTTCTTAGGTAATTTGAGCAAGATGGGTCCGAATATCAGCATAAAATATTGTCAATCAATATTATTGTCAGAACTGTTTAGAATTATATTAATAACCATTTTATTTCATGATCCTTTTTCAGAGTTCCAAATTAAATAGGGAAGTGTCTATTTGCACTCTCCGATTCAGTGTACGGATATATATATAATAATATGTTTCAGCACATCTCAATTTTGGTCTGAACTAGATTCGAACCGGAGACTCCGAGGTGATAGTTCAGCGCACTTACCACTGGGCTATTGATGCCTATTACAGTCTCTCAACGAATGAAGGTAAAATTTTCTGTTAATTTTTGATAAATTCGATTGAGGTCACTAAACTGTTGCTATTAGAGTACTCTTTTCTCTCAGTGCAGTTCTCTTTTATCCGAAAAACAACAGGGCGTTTTGAAGGGTAGAGTGACGGTAATTTATCTAATTGAGTTTTTGTCTTATGAAATTAGAGCAGCGCAAACAAGTCGACTGTCTTTTGAATCCTTCGGTTAAATTTGTTTCTGCATTTTGCGACACGCACTGTACTTGAGCTATCTGGAGTTCCACAAGGTAGTTATCTCAGACCTTTGCTATTCAGTCTTTATATATGTAAATGACATGTTTCCCCTAAACCGTAACACGCGTATCTTAGCTTATGCAGATGACTTGATGGCTCTCTGTCTTCAACATGGGCTTAATTCGTTTGCGACATGGTGTTCGAAATATCATTTAAAAGTAAATATTGGGAAGTAAAATCTTTTTTTTTTAAGTGTGAAAGACGGTCTAACACGGTACTTGGTTTCGTTAAGCGTTGGTCAAATTATCTTTCCGATTCTTATCTCCTCAAGGCTCTTTTTCGCGATGTAAATACATAAAAACAAATCGTATTGAGGCAGTGCGAAAACGTGTTCTATGCTTTGCTCTTAGCTGGAGGGAAAAGCTGTAGAAAATTGAATTACGAAGCACAAATCAGAAATCACAGATTTTTTCATTGGAATTTAATCAGCCTTATTCTTGATTCTGATCGAAATGAAATCCGTTCGAAATGTAGGAATTCCGAAAGCACATGTCAATGATGTTCTATGTATTATGCCCTGATTTTTGAAGAATTTTTATTAAGTTTTGTGGGTTTTGTTTTTCTTTTAAGTTATTTAACTTTCCATATTTCTGTACAATAAATACTGTCTGTCAAGCAGTTAAATAGAAATAGAAACCAGCTTTTAAGTCAAATGTACTTATCATCACATATCAAGGGGGCTGTGAAGAAAAAGGTAATTCGCAATATTGGATAGATATACCATATTGCATTGTCAACGAACTTACACGTGTAGAAAATTTCAAAGGTCTAGCTAGAATTAGAACTAATCCAAATTTTGATTGCAAGATCTGACCCAAACATTCTAACAAAGCAAGTTTAATAAAAGCTTGTAATAATAAATGGAATATCGAAAAAAGATTTCTGTATTGCCACTCAACACGGTTTGGCAATTAATTGTGGCTGTGTCAATAAGCCGTGAATTAAGCCTTTTAAATTGACAATCCCAACACCCTTTCAATGCCCTTTTGAGTCAACACTCAACAGGTAACAAAGCGCAACCACTTCATAGGCAAATAAGCACCCTGAAATCAACCCCTTCTCAAATTTCCAGGCATCTCCGAAACCAGTAATTTAAATACCAAAAAATTAACTCCTTTACGCCTCTCGATTAAAAAATGCGCAACAACCCTCAAAAACAACCCTTCCGCTCCCTAACAGCACTTGCGCAGGTAGCAACGCAACAAGGGCGCTGTGGTGTGAAATTTGAATAAATTTGTTTACAGCAGTTCACCTGAGTTTAAAGTTTAAAGTGCCGCATAATCGGGCGGTTGCATCACCCGATGGGAAGGGATTGTAAGAGACGATCGGTGAATTTGAATAGGGTGCCGGATCCCAGTGGGCTCTTTTGAATATGGGAAGGGTGCAGAGGTTTCTAATGCCATATCCGAGTGCGATCATTTGTCAAGGTACACTGAACGCCGACAGGTACAATGTAAATTAACGAGCAGCAAGCATGACACTTTGTTTACGCGATGCTAGGGGAGATAGCAGAGTCATAGGGAAATTTCCGTTTAATTGGTCGTTATGAGTAATTGCCTCATTTAAATAGGAAGGGGCACACTTGTGGCTGGTTCTATTTAATTTAGTATTGAGACTACTTGTGGTGTTAATGAGTTGTGGCGGCAATTCCAGGAAGTGATATGTTCCAATGCACATGACTGTTGCATTACGTGCTAGGAATACATACACTGTCCATAATTCAACAGATGTCACTGGTTGATTTTTGGATTACTAGGCGTTACACAAGTCTCAGTATTGGGACCAATACTTTACAATATATGTATGCATACAGTTATTTAACCTGAAACTTTCACAAATCTCGAAAAATAAGGCCCTATCGGCAAGTCAATTGCCAACAGACGCGGAAAATTCGAGACGTACCACACGATACAATTCTCCTGACTTACTTGTGTGTGTAGAATTGGTATGGGCGCAACATTCCATTTTGTCGTTGAAACAAAATCCAAGATTTCTCACCTAATCCTATGTTACCTATGCGATAGGTCGTTTCGTGGGTCAGACCTATCTCTCTATCTCTATCTCTCTCTTCTATAAAAGACTATACAGGTAGATTTATTTGAATATAAGATATTCTGATTGCCTCCAGGAAGAGATGTTAATTAAGGCGAAATTGATACGGTGCATGCAGTCTTCGACCAAACTGATGAGACAGACATAATCAGCATACATGTACCTACTAATATATTGTAACAAACTTTTCCAGCCGAGCGGCTGTCTGGCAAAGCACATCGAAATAAAAATGGAAAAAGGTCCATCAACTCCGGTCGGAGTTCGAACCGGCATCATCTAGGACGGGGAGTCGGGCGTTTGCTCTCTAGAGTCTAGGCCAAACCAATTGTCGGGCTTCGATGCCTAAGAACGGAATATGTCGTGCCTCCGGATCATGGGCTAGTTTATTAAGAAAAGATCACAACTAAGTTCAAAATTTATTTCACAAAATTGAACAAATTGAGGGACGAAAAATCAACGTTTTTGTTAAAAAAAACAAAAAAACCTTGCCATTCACCCACTTGCACTGCTTTCGGACTTCATTCGACTTCGCTTTTTGTCCGTTCTTGCAAACATGAACACAACGAAAAATGCTTTTTGTAAAAGGGGAATATTTAAGACCATGCCAGGCCCTCCTTTCGCGGGCCAAAGGAAACACTTCAAATGACCTAAAAGGCAGTTTTGCAACAACACCAATATTATATCTGACAATAATAATATATTATACTAACACCTTTTGTCCTATTGGAGAGATCATTTCTATGTATAAACAAAAGAGTATGGGTCCAAGAATGGAAACCTGCGGAACACTACAGCCAAATTCACCCATAAATCCATTTGGACCTCTTATCACTCAATTTTCACCTTCTGAGAAGAGTCTTATAACATTTAAATTACACTGTCTAAATATTGCAAAAAGTTGAAAAGCAATTGTTTAGATTTTGATATGTTTTAAAACGTTCACAAAAGACCCTATCAATCGATTGATATATCTTTTTTTCTCCAAGGTTGAATTGTTGCGTCTATCATTTCTCCATCTAGGTGAGCAGTCTATAGATCTCACGAATAAAACTACATTTCCTTTTGTTTTATTCGGAAGATCTATAGACACATGCACTGGAGTTTGCATGTTTTCTAATTCCAGACATTAACTTATTTTGCTTCCAGACATTAGCATCTACTATAAAAAGAACCTTCGACAGAAAACAAAATTATGGCATCAAATATTCAAATAACATATTTAAGAGCAGAGCCAATACATACTTATATCAACGACGTATTATTTACTTAAAAATTTAATCACGAAGTACCAAAAGGATATAAGTTATTTCTAGAAGAATATATGTGCATATGTACGTTTGAAGGCATTATCTTCCCCTTTTCACTTCACTAAAGTCGAGTTTCAGTATGTGACTTAGAAAAAAAACATGACAGTAGGGCAACCAACAAAAACGTATCAAATTACACCGAGCGAACAAAAGCGCGTCAGATGGCTACGTGTTGCTTTTAATTGTGCAAATATCACACTTTGCTTGACCTACTTAAAAGTGAAAAGCAGACCCCTTCCACCTCATATGCCTCTTTAAGACAGCAACAATTGGAAATTGCATGCCTCACCCTTTGAATTGCGCTAATAAGAAAACAGCAAGCCATCGAGGAAAAGTCAACCGAAATCTCCTTTTGCTTATAACCCCCATCTGAATCAGCCCCGTCCCCTAATTTACAAGCTGGTACAGTAACTGAAGCTAAAGAACAAAATATGACAAAGCCCTCCTTTAAATCTTTACAAATGGGAACCAATCAAAATTCACCCCATCGCTGGCGCGCCGCGCTGTTTTAAAGTAAAAAAGGGTGCAAACGTGTCCTTGTCGAAATAGGCAGCCAACGAGGACCCCGCGGCCAATGCACCGAGACCATTTCGAATTCAACTCGTTTGTCTGAAGAATTACAGCGGTCCTGATTAGAGGAAGGATAAATGCAAACTCGGGAGCGTAATCACCGACCCGAATTGATGAATTATGGATATGCGATAAAATTATGTTGCAATGTATACAGTGCCCGCGATTCGGGTGATATCTGGCTGCAGGCGCGGAATGGATGGGTTAGGGTAGAGCGCCCAATAGCAGCAGATGTCCTTAATGTGTTGGTAACCGATATTAAAGGGACATCGCCATTTTAAATTCAACTTTTTCGCTGTTCTAATCGGTTTAGGGATTTTCTCCTCAGCGAGGATCTGATAAAGTGCGAAATTTTGGAATACTCGCCAGTGATCAATTACACGCCCAAATCATGGCAATACTTTGCACATGACGCCGCTGTTCGATGCATGGCCCAGATGCAGTTGCTTGCTGCAACCCTTTCCGTTGGGACGGTCATTTGTATCAAATATCAATCCATCCATCACACAAAACGTCCAATAAGTGAAGCGACGAGTGTAATTTATTGCCACCCAGCCTGGCGCTTCTTCATAATTGCCAACGGATCAAGATGAGCAATGATCGCTCGCTGAATTTGCCCCAGCAATAATGTGACGTGGCTGTAGTTCTTATATTTGTGAAATTAGAGGCCGGGAAGGGATTTTAATTGTTTTGCATTGGCAATGATTGATTGGGAGTGCACGACAATTTTGACGCTAATAGAAAATGTTCAAGTAAATGTGCAAGGAAAATAAAGGCTTTAAAATCGACACGTGCATTGCAAAATGGCTTAAATCTGAACACATCAAAGCAACAACAAAACTGGTGAAGAGTAATAGCTTTTGAAAACTTGTAAAGCTTATTTGCTGTTTTTGTGGCAGTTTTGTTAGGCTTTTGCTTTCTTTTGCTTCCTTCTGCTCGCTTACCACGCTTAGTGCCAATTTTCCTAAAAAGCTCTCATGAGAGAACTACATGCACAAATATGTTCGAAGAGAGAGAGCTTTTATTTATAATGAGATATTACCTGATATTCACTACCTTAACACTTGGAAAAATGTGTAAAATTGAAAGTCCATATAAAGACACGTGATTTGAATGTTTAATTAATACTGATCAGCATCTTGAAAAACAAACCCTAACTTGTTCAAAAGATCAGTTGCTGCTCACAGTATTTTACCTCAAAATTTATGATGCTTGTACTAATTGCCTTCTCAGTTATGGCCACGTATTGCGGTATGTAGATGAGTGCGAAACGATTATTGCCGTGCAGTTTATTAAATCGAATGCCACAAGATCCGATGGTATATATCCCCGGCTCGTAAAAAATAGTATTATCTGGTATACTTAAACCCCTAACATGAGTGTGACAAATCATTGTCTTGCAACTTTACAATTTCCTACTCTATGGAAGCAATCTACTGTAATACCTGTACATAAAAAATTTCTCCCATCGACCCTTCCCTAGTGGCTTAGTATTAGAGTATAGACGTGGTCGCATGCTGCAATAATAGCGTATTTATGTAAGTAGGTCAAAAACTTGTCGTATTCTGCTCGTCAAACCCATTAATTTGATACACATGTCAAGGGGTTATGAAGAAAAATGTAAACCGCCATCTTGGGGCGTACGCTATAATTGGCTTAGAATGTCGTCACATATATTGATGTATTCTGCTCGTCAAACCCTTTCATTTGGTACCCATATCGAGGAAGTTGAGAAGAAAGAGGTAATCGGCCATCTTGGGGCATCCGCCATATTGGATTTAGAACGACGTCATATAGTTTATCGTATTTTGTTCGGCCAACGCTTTCATTTGATACCCATATTAATAATATTTTGTGCAATTCTTTTTTATTGTAAGACATTTCGACTGGTGGCCGCCATTTTGCTTCTTTTGTGACGTTATATAGCCTATAACACTTGGAGGATTAATACAATTCTAACCCTTGCTGTCTTCTTTCCAATCAGGTTTTCGTAAGTCTCATTAGCTGTGAAACAGTTCTATTATATGTGACGACAGATATACACGAAGTTCTGGCAAATGACCATAATACTATTCTGACGCTGTTGGACTTCAGTAAAGATTTTGGCGCTGTTCATCACCATAGACTCTTAAATAAACTTTGCAAGACATATGTTTTCTCATCCTACGAAATGAAACACTTAAATTGCTATCTAAGTGGTCGCAGTCAGCACGTTAAACTTAATAATATTGTTTTTGAACCTGTTCCTTTGCTCTGTGGAGTGCCTTAAGGTTCAAGTCTTGGTCCGCTTCTCTTTTGTCTTTACATTAATGATCTTCCCGATGTTGTTAGTGATGTATTTGTTTATATTTATTTTATGAAACCACGTTTGGTTTATTTATTATTAAAACCATCTATACATAAATCTCTGTTGGTGTACTGTAAGTTTTCTAATCTCATTTTAAGGGCTTTGATATAAAATTTTAAACCACATCACAAGACCCCGATATTTCTATTCGTCCAATGTGCAGGCGTACATTATAGCATTTTTCAATGAGTATAAAGCGTTGTAAAGTGTACACAGTAAATTACCCGGCATAATTTATAATCCGGTTCGCAGCAATTTTCCATGAAATTGCCTCTGAACGATAACGAGGCCCATCATCCATAAATTGCCCGCTAAAGTGAAGTCAATTCGCCGTTACCAGCAGCCCTTAAACGTGGAAGCGTGCTTATCCCGTGCTCAGGACGATTCCTAATCATCCCGCCTTGTGGTTCATCAGACACATGGTCTGTGGTTTGACTGTATCATTTCACCGTCTTGTCTCCTCTTAAAACCGAATCTCCCAAGTGTGCCATCAAGGGTTGTAAAGTCCCGAATAAAGGGATTGCACAACCCTTTCATAATCGTGTGTAGCTGTTGGCCGCAGCTCGTCAAAGGATGCGACTACCTATTCAAGCCGGGCTAGGTGCACACCGGCGCGAAGGAGTGACACGGCAAGCCGTGGCCAGGTTGTCCGTGGTCGGGCCTAATCCTTGACGTGTGTTTTGACAATTGAAAAGAAAGATTAAGGACAATTCGGGCCATTATCCTTTCTTTATACGAAGTAAATTTTTCGAACGGTCACAAAAAGGATAAAGAAGTTAAACGTGTTTGCAGGACTTACCGGTCGATGGGAGCGGCGACGGCGACTTCGACAGCCTGTTAAGATCTGAAACGAGAAATGGTAAGAAGCTGCTTGAGTTCGGTTTCTGCAATGTCATCAATAAAGGATGCAAATGCCGCTGTTCGGGTCACGTTCTCGTTAGGGAAATTGGTCAGGTCAGAGTGCATTATGGCCTCATGAATATTCACGAGATATTGATTTTTCCGCTGGCCAAGTGCACATACCCTCGCCCTATTGCTGCAATAACGTGGACGAGCCCTAATGGAGTCTCCTGCGCTGTGCCAAGTATTCGACAAGGAGCCCATATTCTGCATACTAAGGCGGCGTGACGGGGGAATAAGGAGCCAGTTTTATTCATCATTGGGGGAGATATAAAGTATCCTTGTTGCTTGCATACGCCGATACGCGCTAGGTGTGGACAAGGGATGAGACCTACTTATGCGCGAGGTTTAATGTCAGTCCCTTGCCCTCTCGCCTCATGTAGCCAGCTTTGATGTACGAGCATGTATAAGTGTACTGTGTATCCACGCCTGAGTCGTGTCCACACTGCTGTCTCTCCTCCTGGCGAGGGACATTAAATTTATAGTTCCCAAGAGATGGTCAAGATCGAAGGATAATGCTCTGTTTATGGATTATCGTCCTTCGGCAGTGTAATATGTTTTTTACGCCTGGCTGTTGCTGTGATTTGTTGGAGAGGGAATTTGAATAATAACACAAAAGTCCTGGAATCCCTGGTCCTTCAGGAAGGATAAAGATATTCCCGGGAAGTTTTCGATGAAAGAAAAAAAAAAACTGATTCAGATTAGTTTCTTGAACGGGTCTGATTTATGTCCTTGTTGTGTTGGATGGAGAAGAGCTGGTGGCATGGCACATTGTTTTGAAATTACTTGATACTCGTAAATGCGTTAAGATATTCGACTAATCTAATAATAATTGTGAGACACTCAGTGCCGGAATATGTATTGTAGTTTAAATTTTGTCGTAGGCCTTGCAGATATCTTTGTATCGGGCATACATATAAAACTTACTAACTTTAATCTTTTATCTAGGAGAGACCAACGACGGCGAAATAATTAAAAAAATACTTTACGATTTTATTCAAAACTACACAACAAATAAAAAACTGCTTTTGGCTTCTTTCAAAATTCAAATTTATCATACAGGGCATTAAGTGGGAAATAACATCGAAAGAAAAAATAAATATCGGGGATCGACTAATCCAGTGAGCACGTCGGTCAATGCATAACACCGTATCTTGAGATGAATCTCCTAGGAAACGATATTTTTCGAAAATTCACTGATAAGCGAGCCGTATGGGCAGATGCGCCGTCTTGTTGACACCATTTGTGGTTCGAATCAATTTTCGGTATCATAAATGTGTTGATATCGCCCAGAATTCGTTGTTCGATCGCATATTTTTCCATTATAAATCTCCTATGTGTATTAACGCTAAAAGTTGAATTTAAAGTGAGAGCCGAAATTAATATAAAAAGCCAAGCAAGTGAGAGTCAGAATCACGCGTTAAGGGTTCCGAATTGCAGCAATTGTATGTATATCTCTTAGCCAAATACTCTGCATGTGACTAAAGATAATAAAATCGTGGGCTCATTAAATCTTCGTTATAATTTTTATAAATAAAGTAAATGCTGTGATTGTAAAATAAAAAGATACATGTTTGTGCATATGAAATATTCAAGCATATTAGCCCTCGAAGCGTAGGTAGATTGTTTATACACACTTGCAAAGTGGAGCTACATTTTTCAATTTAGTGCATCTCCTGCAATGAGTGGAAGTGTAGACTTTAAAGTGTATACACACTTGAGCGTAGAGAGTGGAATAATTATTTCCACGTATACATTTACATTTATGGAGTGTAACCCTACACTTTCACCAAAATAGTTTATAAGTGGTTCGCTCAAGACGAAACTACAGTAGTTTTGGGGATATACGATTACGGCCAGGATTATTATTTGACAATTTCATAATAAGGAGGATGCGGCGAAAGGGTGAGAGAAGGAGAGGGACCAAATTAATTTGATATGATACGATTATTGTATTGCCGTTAGACATTTTAAATCTTGCCCAATTTCAACATAATCGAAGGGACAGAAATGGGTAAAAAAATTATTCCATGTTTTGACTCCAAACAGTTAGCCAGACAGACATACATATTCGCAAACAATCCGCACTCAATACGTCATTTTGGAATCCTTTGAAACAAAGTATTGAAATTGGTAATTTTCATTTCCCACTAAATTTTATCAGATTTATTATGGAACCAAATTTTATTATAACAGGACCTCATGCATCCCACGCTTATCCTTAAAACTTTACAACAGCACCAAACGAAGTCTTTGTTCTCAACAAACGGCAAATCGTTTTCCTCCCCGACAGAATGGGATATTGAACAAAAAAGGCAAAAATCACCTGCGCAGGACCTTCCGCACCACCAATAAATTAAATTTGGCCGGCCAGCCATGGGAGATATTCTAATCCCCGTAGCATCACCATATCATGTTACAATTTACCTTCGAAACGCTTCTCACAAAGGAGCCCAAGCTGGGCGACAGGACAATATTCAAATCCTGAGTGTGCCTACCTGAGCAGCACAGAAAAAAAAACATTACTTCCAAGCGAACTAGGAGGGATGTTTTGTAAAAAAAAAAACAACACAAATTCTTAAGGTGTGCTGCATCCTGCAATCCTGAGATATTTCTTCCTTTCTTGAACAGATAAAAAACAATTTTTTACTTTTTGAGGCCTTTTTGCATTTTTTCTGCCTTTAAGGAGGACGAAGTCGGGAATCGATGGAAAAATCGCTTTTCTTGGATATGCCAGAGGGACGACTGCACAAAGGTGTAACTTGTCATTAGTAGGCATTTTGTGAATGATTTGTAGATTCCTGTGTCATTTCGTCTTTGTGTATTGCATGAGACTAGGAATTTTAAGGTATACCCGCTGAATGCCACGTAAGAAAGACAATTAATCCATTTAAAGCGGCTAAATCAGCTTCAGTTTAGCCTTTTGTGTGCGTTATTGTTGACTCAGTTTGTTGCTATTAAATTCAAGAAGAAAGTTTTTTAGAGCTATTGTGACGCAAATAACCAAACTCACAAAATTTATTTTAAATATTAAATATGCGAACTCGAAACAAGTAAAATATGGTACAAAATGCTTTAGAATTACACTTTAGTAAAAATCATATACCTACATATACGTAAAGAGTGATTCATTGTGATTTTTGTACAGCGCTCTGTGAAACAAATGAGAATGGCCGTAACGTAACAGACAATGGTACCCGCTATTGCGCATTGATAACGGAGTATTTACAACCTCGAATTTAAGCCCGCAATGTCGGTGATTTCTGATTTCAACAAGACGGCGCTACTAGCCACACAGCGCAGCGCTTGAAAGAAAGGACATTATTTCGTTGAGCAGCTGAGTTCACGTTTTGGACAATTGAATTGGACAACTAGATCGTGTGATATCACACCTCTGGATTATTTTCTTTGGGATTGCGTGATGTCTAAAGTCTATGCGGATAAGCCAACTACGATTGGAAGTAAGCATTACTCGCGTTCTTGGCCAGATTTCAGTCGTATTGCTCGAACAAGTGGTCTAAAATTGGACCTATAGAATGGACCGCCTAAAGAGTGCCACATTTGAATGATGCAGTCCTCAAACAATAAATAGTATCGATTGTTCTTTCGATATATAATCAAGTATTCATCATTGCCAAATATTTTACTGGGCATCACGATTACCCTTTATCCCTTATACGTTTTTTCACTCTCAAAGCAAAGATGAAGTCGAGAAAACATTTTATATTAAAAATAGCTAATAATTTAAAATAATAAGGGAAGGGTACCATTTAACTAGTTTGATGAGTGTACCTCTTCATATTTTGAAGAACGTCTTTGCTTCACTTTCAACGTATATATACCGAAATATTTTCCTAATATATTTCTGAAATTGCTTTGGCTTCAATCGGACAGAACTGGCAACGACCCTGAGAATAAATACAAACAAGGTGATGCTAGAAATATCAATGCTTGTCGATGGACGGTGGCATTAGAAGAATTTGAAGGCAGTGAAATGAAAGATGAACCGACTCCTATATAAACATCTCATAAAAAATGCAAATTAGGCGGCTGTGTGACGATCTACAAATACAAATTATATGTTGCAGCATGAAAACACTTCGAGAGAACGAGAATGGGATTGAGAATTTGTCATAAAAAAAATTTTGTGAATATCAAGGGAACGAACATTTATAAAAATGTTAGAAAATTACTGAATTATAAATAACATACATAATATGAAATTTATCACTATGGGAAAACTATTTGAGCTGTGGTTTAGGAACAGCTCAAGGCTTTTGAGGTAATAACTGAAAATATAAGAGAATTTTTTTTAACTGTGTTAACTGTGTTTGACGATCGCACCGGAACACAGTTTTGGGTTGACGTGCATACTCGTCGTATAAAATAAAAAATTTCCATTTACTATAAAGAGTACAAATTTTCATTAGAAGTAATACAAATGTTATTTGGTGTAGTTTAGTTTATTTTGCTAGTAAAATGGTTTTTTTTTAATTTCCGTTGGTATATCGGTTATGCCTCCACATCGCTTGATTTTGCTTACGCGGCGCGGTGCACCCCAGTTAGTGCCAGTTTGTTGTATTCTTTTAATTTAAATGATTTCTAAAGAGATGTCGTAAAAATGTAATTCAAATAAACGGCAATAAGAACTTTGTGCAACAAATATGGAATGAAAGATATTAAAATTGTTGAGATCGCTATTTTGTGTAAAATTTTCCATTACCACCATTTATTCCGTTATGCCAATAAAAATATTATAAGAGTCACATTTTCATCAAATTTAAAATTATGCATTAATTTGTTTTATCCTCAGTTTGTATTTTGTGGCTCAGATCGATTTCGGAAAGTAATAAGAACATTTCAATCTCACATAAATATTTTCTAAAGTGCACATGAAAGATTTCCGCACTAACTCCAATTTACGGTATACGCCGAACCAGCGCAATACTCACATCTCTTCCTGCTATGCTTCGCTGTGGTGGACATCATCTCGCGCTTAAGTAGGTGGCTCTCGGCGTCCATTCGGCCATCCCACTGCAGTTGCGATAGCACCATCATTTTGCGTAATTAAAAGCTCCCGAAATTCATAAGAAACCAAAAAAATCACTTAAAACTGCAAGTCACATGACACATAGAAGGGTGAACTGCAATTTGCCTGAGACCGCGATCAATCAAAGCTACGGTCCTATTGCGCTCGCCCATAAAACCGAACTGAGTTGCAAAAATTTCATGAAAATCATAAGGCGCTACGTGCCCCAGAAAGGTGTCTCTGCACCCGTTCCACACCCCGCAGGTCCTATCCGTATTGCATCGAAATTTGCTAATCCGATTTGTATATAACAATTTTTATCGGCGGAGTCGTTGTTGCTCCCAAGACGGTGAATGGAATCTCAAGACGGTTGCACCACCCGTACCGACTACGGACACTGTCTTACTCGTAAATATGCAGCCGAGAGCTGGTGGTATAAACTGGCCAAGTAATGGTTCATGTCATCCGGGGTCATCCAGGACTTCCCCTGCATCTCTGCACAGGAATTCTGTTCCCGAGGTTTATTCCTCCTCAAGGAGTTCGACCCCCACTCCACTTTGCCCGCCACTCGCACGGCGATTATTACTGTCCTCCCAGGTCCCGGTGTGGAACGTGAGTTGCATTGGTGTGGCTGGCCGGGCCGGGCCCCGGCTTGAAAAATTTCATTGATTTAAATTGTTGAGCGGGGAAGCGGTAATGAGAGGGGATGTGCATTGTTCCTGCTCTGCGAAGGGTGTGGCCTATTTCATCCCATCTCTCCAAGGACATGCATGCTGGAGATGTTTTCTTTTAAAGGACATTAGGACCGTGTGGAATTCGTTTAATGCGCCCTGTGCTGGCGTCCCGAGAAATCACTTTTTATGCGACCGAGGGTCATTCTTCTATTATTATTTCTGCAGGGGCTCTGGGGAGCGGGCTCTGTTTGCACTTGCTGGAAGTGAGGGTGACACAAAGCTCTCAAGGAGTTATGGCCACTTGAAATCTGACAGGTTTTAGTAATTCTTTTTAATTCTCGCGCATACAAGGAAAAGGTGTGCATGCTTATAATTAATATGGACGTCACCTTTCTAAATGAGTTTTACCTGAAGTTTTAGAAGGTGTGTATGTATTTCGTTAAATCTAATTATCCCGAAACCATTAAAACAGAATTCAGTAGACAGTAACTCACTGTTTTGAGTGTGGCTAAAATGTATCAAACATTAAGTCTCATATTTCTCATGAAGCTGTTCGTATCATTTAAATTTAGGGATAAGACCTTTTTGAAATACCAGCGCTGTGGGGGTCATATGTACATTAATTAAAGGTCACGGCAAAAAAGGTTTAGATGTATTTATTTATTTTTTTAGAATTGATTTTCTTATGTAATCACATTTATTGTATAAAATACAAAATTTTAATCCCTCTTTTATTTTTGGTATATTTGTTTTATTATATTACTAGCTTGCCTTGCTTTTGATTCGAAATGAGTGACCCCGAAAACTTTCTAGTACTGATTTTCAGGCCAATTCCAAGTTTAACTTTTTGGGGCGCCATATTGGATCCGCCATCTTGAATTCCAGAAAAATTTGTTTTTGTCAGAATTTTTCGCGGACTAACGCACAACAACTCATCAAAATTCCATCGCAATCGTATGAATGGTTTAGGAACGTATAGAACACGAATAAACAAGCAAACACTCATTTTTATATAATAGAAGATAACATATCTAAAGTTTCTGTATTTGCGAATTTGCATCAAATTATCCGTTTTTGAAATTATTCGAATTATAAAAATATTGAGCTAGAATTTATTTGGTTACTCAAATACTCAATTCGATTTGCGAATCGAGAACAATATGTGAATCGCTTCCACTAATTATTGTATTATCTACATGTGAAACAGAATAAAATTTAGAATATAAATAAATAGTTTTATTTTATAATATTAAAAGTTTAAGACAAACATTTCCTGCCGATTATATTTATAAGCGCCATCCCTTTTATTGGAGTAATAGAGTTAAATTTAGCAGATTAAGTAAACCAGTAAAATACATATATATCTATAAAAGTTCAAATTTCGAGGTATATGTATGTATAAGAAAATTTTAACATGTTGCTATACTTAAATAGACACTTCGCATTTTTTAATTTCGGAATAAGTGTGCAAACTAAAATGATATGATTAAAAGAGACCTACTGTAGTGTGTTACTCCAGATAGCCAAGATTAGATTAGCTAGACTGTATAACGCAACAGTACGTTTCATACTCTTTTTACCCGAATGCCCCAGAAGGAGGGTAATGTTTTTCGGTTGTATGTATGTGTGTGTGGATATATATATGTATGCTATCCTGTAGCCTAAAAAGCTTGATGGATTCCAATAAATGGGGTGTCATTAGATTTATATTAATCGTGTGAGTGCTATTGGATATATAATTTTGTGAAAAATAAATATGGCCGCCGTCAGGCAGTATTTTGTTTTTTTTATGTCTTCATATTTATATGGGCATCAAATGAAAGGGTTTGACGAGTAAACCACGATAAAATAAATACCGTCATTCGAAACCCAACATAGCGGACTCCCCAAGATGGCGAATCTACTCTTTCTTTACAACCCCCTTGATATAGCAGATTGAAAGTGCTCTGGGCCCAGCTTAATACTGTGTGGGCTCACAAGGGTTTTCCGGGGGTGTGTACTCTCAGACAGGTTTCATAATAAAATGTGAAAGTTCACCCAAATTTCATATGTTGACGTTTTTATTAAAATGCTTTTTATTGGTGCAAAAAAAATAATTTAGTTACACTAGTTTCACAAATTTATTAAATTACTTTACTACAATGCGCGGTAAAAACAGTTTGTCCGAAATCGGTTTAGCCGTCCCCAAAATTAACCCGGACAAATAGACAGGCATCACTTTTAGAAACGCTTGTTTAGGGTTTTTTGTCGTGCAAATCAACACATGAGCTTAGAAAAATTGAATTATGTATTTATAAATCACAGATCCGAAGAATCCAACTTCATGAAAATTAATTTACGTTGGAAACTTTTGGGCAACAACTTAAAATTCGAAATTTCCATAACAGATTTAAAATCAGCAACCCCAAAAATCCCTATATATTCATTTGCACGGAAATCCGTTCAAATTTCGATTGTAGATTCAAGTTCAGCGACCCCGAAATCATAAAGGGACCCATTTTCATAGAAATCCTTTGAGGTTTAACTTTCTCGATCGCCGAATTGGATCAGTCATTTTGAAACTCTTCAACTCTATCCTATATCTTACCTAAGTTGAAATACATATGAAGTATTTGTGATACGGTTCAAGTAAATCCGATCAAAAACCTGTTTTATTCCATATAAACCTTTGTATCCCCTTTCACCCCCTAAAAGGTTGAATTTCGAATATCGTTTGCCTGCGCCATAAATTCAATTACTGTCCGCGATTTCGGTTCGGCGGTGATGAATCAGTCGGTCAGTCGGGACATGTATCTTATCATATAATGCATGTAACATATACTTATGTACATATGTAGATGAGGTATCCATTGAACAAAATTTTCATTGTATGCAGAATGAGTAAAGTGACAAAGTAAAAATACAAAATATGTAGAATGACAACTAATCGCTGTCGAAAGCAGCGACTTATGTCCATGCAAAGATGGCTAGACTGGGAATAACGAAATGTTATGTTTGCCTACCCCCCCTACTCCCCGCTAATGGGAGACCCTATCTGTAAATCAACTTCAATTCCGAGCTATTTGCAGAACATGTAAAACATTCCAATTCAATGTAAAGCAACTGCTGGGCCCCAGAAGGATGAGCAGTGCCAGAGCCCAATCAGTCTGTCACCATTCATTTGTTTACCCGAGCTGGACACAGAATTATCCGAGGAGATGTAGATGTCGTCCGTGGTCCTCCCTTCGAGCTCTTGGTCGGCTTCTGCCCGGATTTGGATTTGGATACAGAAAATAGTATTCCGGGAGATGAGTACGAGCACTCGGCAAATAACCAATCGAGCAGAAGGCGGACGATGACGACGAACGACGACGAAGACGGCCAAGTCCCAGGGACTGCAGGCAGAGCTGTTTGCACGTGAACAGCCAATATCCGAAGGAGTGGACGTCTGTCCGCGCGTCCGGCTGTCCCGATGGTCTATTTGATTAGCTGCCGACTCAATTTGCAAATAAAATCAAAGCCAGCAACCCGGCGGAGGAGTTGGCCGGGCTCCGGGACTCGGTCGGGCTGTGCTGGGCTGGGCAGGTTTCCGGATCGGAGTTTATTTGTGCTGGGGACGCCACTCCAGCCGAATTTGTCAATTTTAATTAGAATATCGAATTACGAAGGACCCTAGTCCCTCCCGAGCAGGACGCATGCAAAGTCCGGCTCCAGGTTCGTCCGGATTTAGTTGGTATTCGGGCGCCTACCCACTGACAAAGGCATTAATTAATTTCTTGTGCATGTTTGGGTTACGGGCGCTGAATACGAATGCCGCGTGAATGTGGGCATGACACCCCAGTTCTATTCGGGGCTCCTCTAGCAATTAAGGAAACATAATGGGGTGATGTTCGTTAATTTCCCAATTGTTTTCAATCAGTCAAGCCAGATGGCGTTCGGGGGACTTGGACTTGGGGGCGACATATGCATAAGGCCTAGACGCACCCTCCCGTGCTCGGCCACGCACAAAGGGGATCCATCTTTCGTTCGGAGGGAACAACCTGTGCATATCAAAAACTTTCCGAAACTCCCCCCGGCGCGACGGGCGAGAGTATCTCATCTTATCTAAATCAGGGACTTCAGCTGCAGGTCTCGGTGGGTGGAGTTACCCGGAGTCTATCAACCCTTCCCCCGGGATGGCTTCACTCAAGTTCAGCAGTCCTACTGCGGAGGGCCACCTATAGACTGAGTTGGGTGCGAACTCCTTTAGCGGCGAAAACTTCAAGTAGGAGAGACAGCATGTGCTAAAGGATTTATCTGCCTGCAAAGTGATTTTATTGGATTTCGGAATTTTATTTCTCACCCCCCTCGGTCGTCGTAGCCAGGGACATCGTGGGCCTCCTCCCTCGCCCACGAGTGCGCTGGTCAGATATACACTTCTCGCTGTCCCAGGGCGGATGTGGCATTTGAAGATTATTATGGACTGCATGGGGTGAAAGTGGCATCTAATGGAGTTGTAAATTTTTTAAAAGTTCTAAAAGTGTTCGGTGGGAAAATTCTGAAATGCACTTGCTCCGCACTTATTTTCCCTTTCCCCTTGATTAGGTGAGTTTTCTCAGATTTTCAAAGCATGTGGTGTGGGCGCACTCGAGAGTTCAAGTTTTCATTCACAGCTTTCATTTTTTTTTCGCAATCTTAAGTATTTTATTTTTTCGAAATAAAATAAATGGGAACAAAGTAAAGAGTCCTTTTCCCTACCCGCAAAATATTTTCTTTAAATCTCAAACCCCTAAAACTACCAGCATCCCTCATCTACGTAGTCTTAACATTTAAACAGAAAACGCGTGAGAAAGTCCGTTAAAAAACTCCTCGCACCGTCTTTGCACATCAAAATTAGAATTTCAGCCTTTGTCTCTTCGCACACACATTCACATCTATTGCGCAAGATTTGACACAGATTCCTCTTAAAAAATGGAATTCCGTACAAAAAGCGGAAAAGTGCAGACTTGACAAGACCCCAACCCCTCGAGTGCAGGATTTTTTTTGTTATTGCCTCCGCTCAATTTTAACGAGGGTTAAAACTGGCAAAAAGTGGAAAAAATTGGAAAAAAGAAATTACACCGCAACCATCCGTGCTACTGCTGGGGTTGCTGCCTTTTTCCATCGTTTTTTACAATTTCCTAAGCCATTTTTCCCAATTTCTAGTTTTTATCCAAAATTTCATGTGATTGTGATGATGGCTGAGAATAAAAACCTAATCAGGTCATGGGGTCTGCGCTTTGAGCAGTTTCGGCAATATTTTTGTTCGCTTCAAAGGGAAGGATGCACCGTTCTTGATCTTGGTGGTTGGTCGACGGGTTAAGAATTTTCCAGACAAGAAGGGTAGCCCCTTTATACCTGTCCGGGTTCACTTTGAGAACATGCAAGTACGAAATTTAAAGTACTGAGTAGCTGGAAGTGGGTCAGTTTTTTATATTTGATTTAGGCTGTGATTATTTGGCTGTATTTTCTTGTTTTATTCTAGAAAGGAAATCCCATCTCTGTTCACCACAAAAATTGTTTGGTGTGTCTGTTGAATTCATCAACTGAATATTCGAATGTAGCCAATTAAGTTTTGTGATTTATTGTGAATTATAGAGAATATTAAATAACATGGTTTGAAGTGATTTTACAAATCGGTGTGTTGTCCGTACAATACCATATATAGACGGAAAACAGTTAGAAAAATTGGTAAAGAATTGGTCCTAATACCGAACCCTGTGGTACACCGACGGATTTTTTTTTCGATGTCGAAATGCTGATCCTATTAACTTGAACCACCGTACACTTAATGGGTTGCGGATTAAGGCTAAAAATTTGCCAATTTGTATATTAGAATGTCGACGTACCAGACTGAATTGAAAGTGGGTTGTATATCTATGAGGACAAGGCATGTTGACGTTTTTAAGGTGATATTATTTTTAAATTGCTGAGAAATTCTCAGTAGGAATTGCATGGTGGGTGTTATTGGCTGGTCTGAAAACACGCTGTTTAATTGGGTATGACGTCATCATCTTCAACATAATCCATTAGTTCCTGTTGTATAATTTTCTCCGAAATTGTAGCCATGGGTCTCTTGGTGGTTTTTCCGGTTTTAATGTTGGGATTATTTAGGTTTTTTTTTCAAGCCTTTGGATAATATTTAAGCTTAAGACAAGAGCTTATAATAAATGCCAGATAGAGCGTGGAGGGGGTCCACAGGACTTTTTTGATCGTGAGTGCTAAATCATGTTTTTTTATTTTTTTAGATCGGACGTACCAGTCCGCATATCAAAGATCAGTGTTCGAGTTTCTACACTCAAGAGGTCTCAAGGAGTTTTCAACGTGCCCAATGGTGGCAAGGTTTTGCTCCCTTAAAATATTAGTTAAAATACATGTAAATTGACAATTCCGCAGTTCGTCGGATTGACTTTTAGTGCAGACAAAATATAAATAGAGTGTGATTTACTCACAAATAAAAATAAATGCCAAAAAGTTAAACTTCATAGGATTGACCTGACAATCCGCACTAGGGGGTTTTTGGGGTCGCTGATTTCGAATTTGCCACTAAAAATTTCAAAATTCAAAGTATCGAAGCTAATACGGCGATCCAAATTCCTCAATTTTAATTAAGCAATTTTTATGAAAAGTAACATGAAGACGTCTTTGGAGTCTCAAAATTAAAATCTGTCAAAATTCAAGATGGCGGACTCAAAATTGCTACCGAAAAAGTTAAACTTCAAGAGATTGCCCTGGAAATCCGCACTGGGGGTTTCCGGGTATAGCAGAAATTCCAAAAAGTGAAATATCGCCAAAGGTTGCCAAGTTTTCTCATTAGCCGCAGTTTACTTTGTTAATAATAAATAACCCTCAACTAACTGTAAGCTCTTTTGGTTGCTTCTTACTAAACCATTCTTGGACTGAAATTTTATTTCCTAGATTTACATGGGAACGTACAATGTTATTGATGAGGTGCAAGTTATTTGTAGGAAAGGTTTTTAAAACATGTACAATTTAAATTTTCACCTCCTTTAGGGCTCTAAAAGGCTACTCCTTCATCCCACCCTCTGCTTTTGATAAGAGCGGCCTTAAGGTGAGCTGAAACGTATGCAGGGTCGGAAGCGGACTTCTGACAGTGGAAGCAAAAATTTGCATTTAGATATGATTTTCACGTTTCCAGGAGAAAGGACCACTTGAGTAAACGGTCCGGCGAGTGAGCGTGGGATGAAAGACTGTTTTGTGTATTTAACAGTTCCTTTGTCAAAGCCACCCGGAAATTGAAAAATGCTGTTTTGAATTTAAAATTAGCCCTCGCCCCATGTTGTCGGCCCGAAGGAGGGGGTTTGCTAAAAAGGAGCCGCCCGGTCAAGGCAGCGTTCATTTGCAGAGTACCAGAGGGAAAAAATGTTAATGGACTTTCGTTCGGTCCATATGGCGAGGAAATCTTAAAGAGTTACTCACCTTTGGCGTCCGCATCTTGGGCTAATCGATTCTCGTCGTACACGTCCTGATCGAGGCTATCGATGCTCTTGCGGACCTTCTCCTGAGCCGCCTTCATTTCCATGCGCTGCTTCTGCTGCTGGAGCTGGTGCTCCCGAATGAGGCGATCCCGCTCATGGAAGTGCGAGGCAAGCAAACTTTTCTCACGTTCCGAGCTGACCAGGGTCGAGGGAATGCCGGCCAGACTATTTAACGCCGGGAAATTATCTGAGTTCTGTCTTATCGCCTCCTCGCCGGGGTTGGCGGGGTTCTGGAACAAAGGGATCGTAGTCTGCGGGGACGGCGACGACGTGTATGAGCCCTGGACCAGTGGATTACACACCGAGTTGCTGTTGCTGGCGTTTGGCACGAACTGATGGGGTAGGTGGGGGTGGAGGGCTGCATCCAAGGAGGAATTAACGGTGGTCGTCGGAATAGGGCCGGGGCCTGTGCCGGGACCGGGGTTGGGGGCGGGAAGTTGCTTTTGCTGTTGCTGGAACATTAATTCGTGGAACGGTAATTTGGAGGTTGAGCTGCTGAAAGTCATGCCGCTCAGAGCTTTGGGCAGCGCGTCTGTATGGGTCGTGGGTGACGGTGGGGTCGTATGGGGCGGCATTAGAAGGAATTGGGTGGCTGCTGAGGGAAGAAATGCGTGTGGCGGATGCAACGGGGAGCTGGGTGGGGTTATGTGGTGCGAAGTGTTCCTTTGATGGGATATAACGAACGTCGGCGAAGATGGGGTTGAAATCTGATTGTATGGCGTTGACTCTTCCTTAATGTGAAGAGGTTGCTCTTGAATGGTTTGTTGTGTCTGCTGGCGCTGATGATGGTGGTGGTGGTGCTGCTGCTGCTGCTGCGCTAGTTGGGGTTGCTGTTGCTGATGCTGCTGTGTTTGGGGCTGTTGCTGTGACGACATTAATGGAATTGTTGCCGTTGTCGGCGTATTTCGGGAGAATGCCTGACGCCACTCGTCCTTGTTCTCTGCCCAAAATTTACCTGCAAGAATGATTTATTACTGTGCTTTCTCCCATTACGATCGAGCGACATTTTATTTTTATAGGAATATTAGCAGTCACGTAAGACAATGTTTTCTCTGGGATTTGCTCAGTGCCTTAATACTAGTTGAAGGTTATAAAATTCAGCAAATTAAGATTGCTTAAGAGGTAACGCTCACTGCGTTAAAAAAAAAAATTTTCGGATTTGTAAATATTCTTAAATTATGGTATTTGTAAAAAAACCTTGGCAGAGGCAGCTATATGTATTTAAAAAATATGCATTCCATAATTTTCAGAGCAAATATAGCGTAGCAACAAAAAGACGGTGATACGCTATTGCGACGGAGTAGGGGTGGGGCAGTTAACAGAGTGCTGCTGCGTCTTAGTGCATGAGCAAAAATTACAAAGTTTAGCGTCACTGTTATAGTTAAATAAGTTTTCCCAATAGGATTGTGGGGTTTTTGTAATTCTTTCATCTGGCAGCACTGCCTATTTTTTTTTGCATCTGTAGTGACATACAGTAGTAAGCTCTTTAATTCTATCACGGAAAGATAAACATTTCAAGAAGGGCTTTCAGCTTTTGCGAAAATTTAAGTTTTGTAATTTTTATGCCTTTCGTTACGCGAAAGTTTTGGTCGCTCTAATCGTCACAATGAACGCCTCGTCAAAGTCAAAAAGGTTTAGTCAACTAACAGATGTGCATTGTCTTACCGCCTGGTCAAACGAAAATATTGCCGCCACCCGCGATAGTGTGCGTGATAGGCCAGATCTTTCGATTCCTCGTCGTGCACAAGAATTTGGACTTACCTCTTTTTGCGCAAAACTTGAGCCTGTACAAATAAGATCGATTTGACATAGCTCAAACCAAACGACTTATGTTCGCTGACTAGGCTTTTAGAATATCTTTTTTTTAATGAACAACTACGTAAATAAACAAAAAATCAATAAACAAAGATCAGCACCAGGAAAAGGTACTTTATGGTGCGAATTTTGGGTTGGTGACATTATCAGACTGCACTCTTCGAGAACGATGAACGAGCAAACCACAATTTCTTGTCCTATTTTCTGGATATGGACTTCCAAGTTAAGTATTTTCCCAACGCAGTGACGGTACGTGCCACACAAGTGGTGAAACAAATTTCCTCATTGCATGGAAAGATTCTGGTACGAGCTTTTTGATGAAACGGTGCCAAGATCGTATGATTTGACTCCTTTAGACCTTCCCTGTTTGGTATATCAAGTTATTGGCATATATAATAAGCCAAAAACGATTCATGACCAGCAGCCATTTTCAACACGAAATCACCGCTCTGTATTCTTTGAAATTTTATCAACGGTCATGACATTAGGCTCATAATGGCCATACACTTTTAATAGGTCTTGGAGCATTTTATCAAAAATACTCGTTCTGCAGTGAAATTATGGAAAGACGAAAATTAAAATAACTCCGATGAAATTGAACTAATTGACCAAATATTGAACACAATTGTCTTCATTAGGCACGAAATTAATTGTGATATCAAAAAGAGATTTAAACCACGTGTCAGGCCACGCGCCCCATTCCATTGACATAGCAGAGGAAGTGTCGAAAGGATTAAACCTCCGATAGCCAAATCAAAAGAAAACAAGAATTGCCAACTCGTGCTGTATACGCGGCCGCTAAGCCAAAAACCTTCACCAGCGCCAGTTAGCTACATCGGAAGGGTTGGGCTGCTTTAACTCTTTCCCCCACTGCAAGAAAGACGTTCAACCGAAAAAGGGAATTTTTGAAGAAAAAAAAAAAATCTTTGATCGTCAGAAACTCCAGTTGTCTGAACTCTGCGTTTCGTCAGATGGTTCGAATAGAACGGCCGGCGGTGGCGGGACAATAGCGTGCCAAACGATTGCATTAAGGAGAATCCTTTCAATATTTGGCCATCAATGAAAATGAAAGGATATCACTTTTCCTTCGGATCCTGATTCGGCGTGCAGAATCCTTCAAACATTGAAAACCTAAAATCCCTTTTCGGCTGGGCGGTATATGAGGCAAAAAAATAAAGAATCGCTGAAGAAAACCCGAATTCGCTGAACCGCCGGCCGGGCTCGTTCTCCTTTGTGCTGCAGAATTCTTTTCAGGGCGTCTTAGCCGACATTAGGACGTAATCTAAAACTGTAAAAAAATTGTGCACAATTTTTCATTTTGATTTTTATTAAGATGTGAACGGTGTGAGTTTTACCGGGGAAGGGCTGCGAAGGAGTTTGTTGCAACTTAGCGTGCAGCAGATGACCGAGGCCCCGCCTGATTGTTGCGGGATGGAGGTGCACAATTTTTTGAAAAGGATTTAATTTAGCTGCAATGTGCACCGGTTTCCTTTTCATGCACGCTTCAGAGGCCCTTAATACAGGAGATTTGCCATAAGACTTTCATTTTCTTGGGCCTCCATGGCCCTCGCCGTGGCTGCGGCTACGATTGAAAGGAATAAATTGGGTAAGAAGAATTACAGCCAGAGGGTGACGGTGGTGGAACCATGCATCTTTACCGATTTCATTTTAAAAAGTGTGGTTAGGGGTAATTAAACGCAAGGCCCTACCCTGGAAATGGGGCTATAAATTACGCTGCTCAACAACATTTCAAAATTCTGATAATAGAGAACGATGGTCAGCATGGGTGGAAGTTGCATTATTTGTTGGGGCGGGCTTCGCTCCTCCACCTCCACTTCATCTTAACATAGCCAATCCACACTCACTGACACTTACTAAGAATTGAAAATAATTTTGTTGTTATTATAGATTTTCATCTCTCATTATCTCAGAGTAGTTTTCATATCTTACGAAGCGACAAGTCCGACCAGTAAAAATGCTCGCAGATTAACTATAGTCATGGTCGGTAAGTCCCCCTATGGAACCGCCACTGGTTCTGCTGTTCATTGCTGATTACACAGGTCTACAAAAATTGGAGTCATGATTGTTGTTGGGCAGTTGTGGGTCAGCCAGGACGAAGTAATTCGAATTCGAGGTCAGAATTGACCCATCACAAGCGCACAAAATAGTTTTGCTCTTTTCTGTAGGTACTATACGTATCACGTAGTACTACTCTTCCCCTTTAAAATGAGCCGTCGAATGGTTATATCTACGATTTTGTCTCGCAAAGTTATGGCCCCTTTTTATATCACATCATGAAATCCAAACCAAACCCTGTGCGTCCTGTACATAACCTCAAAAGGAACCCAAAAGCCATTTTACGAGTATATAACCTCAAATATCTGAAAATCCAGACATGATGGACCAATTATGACCTCGGATTCGGATTCTATATAAAAAATTACTTCGGAAATGATCCCCATCTTCCCAACAACAAAACTTTGTAGACCTGTTGTTGACTGCTTTTGTGGAGGGTTGCAGTGCTACGGCCCCTATACGCTTCGTTGCTGTGAATGCGTTGTTGGACCGCTAAACTGAAAGCTCCGGCCACTACAGTGGATTTCAAGCAGTGTCACACTGTTAACACTGTTAATACTGTCGCTGGACATCTGGGTTATTTGTTTGTGGTACTACTGTGTAACTCAGAATTTACACGTAGAAATTTCGAAATCCTTAGTAAGCTCAGACTAGTAGCTAGAGCAGGACCAAAATCTTCCTGAGTCCTTCCTGACCTGAGTCCTGAGCATGCTTATTGAGTGTACTATAAGAAATGTATGTACATAATATATATGAACAGTGGGGTTGGAAATTAAAAAAAAAATAACGTAGCCAGTATACAACATTATTACCACCAGCACTTCGACGTATTATTGAATACAATTTATTGCAATCGCGTAAAAGGTTGTGGGGGAAATTGTGGATGCAGACAAATTGGTTGACAGTGCTCCGCAGCTTATAGTTATTGCCATAGTGAGTCATCCTTAAATTCTGGACTGCCCTCTGGGCCGAAACACACTGGGTAAATTGTTTTTTCTAGGCAGGGGAAGGAAGGGTGTGTTATTCTATCCCAGCAAATTTTCAACCGCAGCCAGGCTGGTTTAATGAGAGTTGAAAACTAAATTGGAACTTTTGGATTTTGTTTGTTTGAACGTCTGTCATTTGTAATTTTTTTTTGAATTGTTGTGAATTGAAAGGGTTAAGAGAAGACTCTATTTGGAGTAGAGATGAAACGCGATATCTTATCTCATAGCTTTATTTCGTTATCTCAAAAAGTGTCACTTTTGAAATCAACTTTCAAATATCAAATTTCGAGCACCAACACTAACTAAAGCGTTTCATGTACACAAAAATTCATCTGGATTGAATTCACTTAGTGTACTTTTCGAGTAAAATCTCAAACAGAGGGTCTACGACGAAAACGGTTGGTTCAACAAAATACATATGTGTAGATTCTCTTTTGTAAGAACTGTGCAGACTTACAATTTTTATAATAACCTCCATCGACATTCGAGTCACGAAAGGCAATAGTTTAGTAAAAAGCCGTAAAAACCAAAAAAAAACATCCAAACGGTTGCCCTGTGTTTAAATGGTGCATTTGGATTATTCGCACACACTTTATTGTAAAAATTGCAAGCTGAGAAAACAGTTATGACTTTAAATTAACTTTAAATTTTTAGAGAAAGATGCAGATGGGCATTTTTGCGTTGTTTATTTTCTCCTCGTGAAAAATAAACATCCCTGGCTGGCAATGCTTTTGCGTATTTTAATAAAGCGGAAAGGCAAGTGGGCGCTACCATCCTCAATCATGGTCCTTCCCGGGAATAATTTCGGACGAAAGATCACAACCCGAAATTTCCGTCTTCCTTGACTAAATTATGACACTCAATTATATGCCCAGAGCACCACTGATCTTCCCCTATTGAGCCGCGCCTCGTATCAACGTCTGGCCATCGAAGAATTAGAATACCTGGCCACCACACTCAGGTACGGTAAGGACAAGACAGCAAAACAAAAGGCCCGAAAATACGGGCCCGGCCACATGTTGTTCCCCTGACCCAGCTCGGCAGCACAAGTGCATGAGATTGCTTTTTTTTACTCTCCTTGCCAACACGGAAGGACCTCGGTGATGGACCAAAAGGGCGCCAACGCAACGGTCCGGTCCTACCTGCCCAGTGCATGGCACCTATGCGGCCTTATTAATGGGCCACACGGGAATTAACATCTCCGACTTTTCCTTCTTTGCATTTGGAGTGACTTATGTCGAGTTTTTGTTCGGAGCAGCGTTTTTGCATTTTTTGTCTACGGTCCGATTATTATGCGCCCGGTAATTATGGGGCCCCTGAAATTTTGGTCCTTTTAACGGATTTCTTGAGGAAACCACCTAATGGACTTGGTCGGCTGAAACTGTGAAGGATTATCATCTGATGGGTTCCCGTGAATTCCCAGGAAGTGGCTGGTCCCTTTTTCGTTCGTTGCAATATTCATGGAGGCGCTGACGAGCTTATCTGCGACGATTGGCTCCGCTCTGCACTTGCCACCCATTCGTGCTGTGTACGATAAAATTAATTGAGTTCCTGTTGCGTCTTTGTATCTTGACGTCGTCGGTGGATACACGCAGCGAAACACGTCCGTCTAATTGAATTCCACGGTGCACCTGAAGGGCCTTCTGGAAATAGGTGCCTCGGCAATAAAATCCGCGCCGACATATCCGTAACACTGCGGTCATGCATTAGATAAATGATTCATAAAACTAAAATATACGTTTAAAATTTAAGTACACCTGAATTGTACATAAATGAATAGCAAGTGACCCGCTTCGATTTCCCCTGTGCGTTTTCCAGAGCGCCCCAGTCGTTGGAATGTTCAACAATGTTATAAAATTCACCCGTGTGCTCATTAGCAGGTTGGAAACGAGTGCACTCCATCACTTAAAATTCGTTCATTTCGTGCATCTAATGTTGGCCAACTTTTAATGGATCCATAAAACCCCACTAACATGCAGCTTAACAATGTTAGGTATGGGCGGTTTTCTCACCACACGAGGTCAAAGATGCATAAGAAATGCTTCGTTGTGCCTTGATTGGGAGATAAATGTTACTTTTGCACGAATCTTATGCTCATCCTCTATAGCTGTGAACGCTCTTTCGTAGAATATCATTATTCAATCATTTTCCGTCTGAGAGATATCCAAATTATTTCCTGCTTTGATCAGTACAATTTTGTCTAATAAAAAAAAATTAATAACTTGTTAAATGGGACGGCACAGCATCTCTCTATGTTTTATAATCGGAAGTGCCTATATGCACCCAACGTGTGTGTGTCCGTTTGCCGAATACCGAAAAATCGCATAGTCACACATCGGCACAAAATCGGCATTCTGGTGCCACAGTTCCAATAAAGGTATTACCGAACGAAGCTAACTGACTATTCATAGCTTATAAGATAAGCGATGCATTGGACTTGGATGGCGTTTATTTTCTGCAGGATGGCGCTACGTCACACACAAGCCGTGAAACAATGGAGTTAGTGTGTCAGCAGAAGTTTGGTGTGTGTGTGATTTCTCATTTTTGAAACGTCAATTAACCAACAAGATTGTGCGATTTAACACCTCTAGAGTTTTTCCTTTAGGGATATGTTAAGGATAAAGTCTATACTAGTGCTCCATAAAAAATTCCAGGATTCCAGCACATGAGGAAAACATCATTAGTTTTTTCTTGACTTTTGGAGAAATTGAGCATTATTCGGTCGAGATAGGTGTGGTACCAAAAATTAGGAGACATTACACTCAAATTATATTACTCCACGAGGAGTGAAGAAGGGAAAGGGAAGGCGCTTGGGGGTTTTCGGGGTCCCTGATTTCGAATCAGCCATCAAAATTTCCAAATTCAAGATGGCGGATCCAATTTGGCGACCGAAAAACTTAAACTTCACCGGCTACCTCACTGCCGACCTCTTTAATTGCTGCGAAATTTCGCTCGGGTCAACTAGTTCTATGAATTTCGTCAAAATTGTGGGAGCTGTTCTCGAGCAAAAAACGCATATAAATAATATTATGTGATAAGGTCGTCTCAAGAGCTTTCCGACTATGACCCCTGGCCTTAGTATTTTGAGGCCGTTCATGAATGTGTATTCGAGCACAATATTCAAATCAGCGACCCTAAAAATTCCTATGTGGCGATTTTTATTAAAAAAGAATAAAAAGACATTTAATATTGAACACGCCGTATTGAAGCGTTCGTTTTGATTTTTTTTCAACTTCTACCAGATTTAGGTGGAACGAAACCGAGGGATATTCTCATTCTATCAGGGAGCATTTGTCAGTTTTTTTTCTATTTGGGGTGTGGAGCACTAACAAGACAAAAGACGTAAGGAAATTATTTAAAAGCACCGAAACCCTTACAAATTTCTGGCCATATGGTAATCATATATTTCTGACTCTTTCAAAAACTATTATGTCACGCGTGACCCCCACGGCTGTTGAACTGTTGAAAGACTTCCCACAAAACAAACATTTTTCAAGACACCCTCTGCGACAGTCAACAACGGTCCCTCCAAAATTGAAATCAAATCACTTAAAATTCCAATCAGAAATTTTTCCGGTTAAAGGGGTAAATTCGCCTTTGTCGGGGGGGACACATGAGCACAGTGCACTTGATGAAAATGGAGGTCGGTAGCATTCCTTTGATGCCACCATGCAAAAAACCAGCAAAAATTGATTCTCCCTAATTTTAAAATGTCGTCGACATGGAGGAGCACCAACAATCGCCCGGGGGTAGAATGGGTGGTGGCTATTCAATTTTAGATTTTTAGTGGCCCCTGCCATTGCAGCGGAGGGGTTGGACTCACTTACAGGCGGCGCTACCCTTTGAAGGCCGATGGTGAGTTTTTTTCAATTTACGAAAAAAAAAAAATGATTTTAAGTCGGGGAACAGAGCGACCTGGTTTCGTTCGCCCACTAAATGTGGCTGACTTATCCGCTCTTGCGCTTTTTGACGGCCAAACAGGAAATGGGCTCGCGTGCGGACGTTTCATAAGTTGTGAACGTAATCACGGTACACTTAGCAATTACACCGCGTAATAAAAAGCATCTTCGTAATGCGAGTCATGTTGCCCTCCTCGTCGCATTCGCTGAGTATTTTAAGTTTTAAGCGCCGTACTGCCCGCCGTCGCCGCCGCGACTGCTAACGAAAAGCCCGCCGTAATGCCGGACTGTTTTTTTATATTATGCAAAATCTTGACGAGGAAGCGAATGCACTAAAAGATTTAATGACCCTCGCCCTGCCGTCTAAGTATGACTATGCAACGAGCCTAATTGAACAATGGTGTTTACAACTGACAGGCGCTTTGCGCTTTTCACCTTTTTCACTGTTTTTGCCGCGAGACGAACTCCTTGGCATATTTCTCTTCTTAATTATTGCGTTCCTGCAGTTTCCAATGAAATGATTATTCATTTTGTGGGCGAGGAGACGGCGATGGACTGAAGGGAATGTTCACTTTGATGAGCTTTATTAAAAAAGTGGGTATTAAGGCGTCCAGTGGACTAGAAGCAGCTGTAAAATGCTATGTAGTTCGTATTGTATAATACATTAAATAAAATCTATGATAACTTCAAAGTGTACTTTCTTCCTTCTTTGGCGGAGCATAATAAAACCTTGAAGTATTATTTTCTGAACCAGACCGAGTTCATCTCTCGGTTCGCTGTAGGCATAAACAGTGGAAAAAAAATCTTACGAGTAATAAATTGAATCAAGAAAAAGAATTTAGAACTTTATTGTACATATATGGTTCACGCGCACATTTATAGTGGAAGTATTGTCAGTGTTGTCAATTTCGAAAAGTTGTCATACTCCATTCTTTTTTCGAAATCTGTTTTTTTTCACCTTTTTTATTCAGTTCGTGCATTCGAAGGGTGGCAACGGGGAATGGCGGTCAGAGGATAACTTGGTCGCTGTCAAATATATTTTGATAACGTTTTGAGTATTGCCATTTAGTATACCGCCTAATGAACTACTTAATTTATGAAACGTGGCCGTGCTGTCATTATGGGATTATGCCAGTAATTCGAAAGGGCTAATACCAGTCACCGACCGGTATTGTCCTATATAAAAATAAAGGGTGATTTTTACCTTTAGTTGAGAATATTCTAATGTAGGAATAATGACTCATGATTGTAAACCGACCGTAAATACGACTCAACGGATCTTTACTGACTTAATTATGACTAAGCTGCATCGACGTCACTATTCGTTCACTACCACAACATCGGGCCCATATCTCGTATTGGGGGTATTGTGATCATGGATTTGGGGGTTTCAATCCAAAACAGTTAACATGACTGTCTTTATTTTTTGCGTAGATGCGCCTGCGGAATACTTTTGTGGTTATTATGAGAGCAAACGGGGTCTCCTCAATCGCCTTGATTTGTTTTTTTTATTCCTTTGGAGCGATCGGTATTATCCCAAATAGTGACCGTCATTACCCGCGTATTGTTATGGCGGTACACGGTATGTTAAAAAAATATATAAAATATTTAAAATAGAAATCTTGACAATTTATACCAAGTGAACGTAATAATATAACATTGTCTTAATTCTGCAATAGGCTTATGGCGGGCGGATAATCGTTTAATCGACTTTTGGTTATCAGTTTTGCTTTGACAAAATTTCTGTCTTATCATTCATAAAATATGTACAGTGGAAAAACGTAGTAGATAATCAAGTTGGGCATTGGACAAGCGTGTCATGAATTTCTATGTGGTAAGTCCATCGAACAAATTTTCAAGAAACCAAAAAGTACTTTTAAATTAAAATTGAATAAAATATATCAACATATGGGGAATTGTACAATCTGGAAGACACAACAACCCCCAGGATTTTTTATTTACGGATTAAGTTTAATTACCGCTTAAACGATTGACTTATTATGGTCTAGTTCTATCTTTCAAATTGTTAATATTTATAACTTGAGCCAAAAGTTCTTAATTTACATAAAGCGATCAAATAGAAAATATTAGAAGGGTGTATTCATCTAATTTTGAAATGTTCGCTGTATTAAGTTTATTATTTAACATTACTATTGTTAATCTTTATATAAAGTCTACACCAAATTTTGACAAGATCCGGTCTGGAAACTTCTTTCAGAGTAATCATCATCAACTAAGGTGTATGGCATATGGCGCCGTCTTGTTGAAAACTTATATGTTGAAGATTGAGACGAGTAACTTCAGGCCCAATCATTTAGCATATGACGATATCATTTACCAGTTACAATGACTGCATCACCATTATCATTATCGATCTATTTTGATTTTATCACATAAACGTTTCTTGCGCTGTCAAACTCGCTATGATAAAATGTCAGTGAAAACTTCAAATGCGGGACACTCCTAAAAGAGGCCTACAATCGGTACGTGGTCGTTTTGAAACGGTTAGCAATGCTACCTCCAATTCTTTTTTCAAGAAAACTGTCTAAATAAAAAGAGTCGATACATATACAGGGTGCTTCAGTGAACTTGACAAACCAAAATATTCGAGAAATACGCATCCTACGGAAAAAGTGTTTCAAATAAAAACCCTCAATATTTTCAATTGGGCCATCCACCTGTGCTATAATTCGCTTGTGCTAAAGACAAAAAGGAGGAAAAAGTGAAGCGCTTCCTTGAGGAATAAACAAACACCTTACGCAAAATTCGAGATTAAAAATCTATTGGCATGTGTAAATAATTGGAAGTTCGACCAATAATAATCTTTCATCCCAAAGTAAACACAATATTTCTTTTAAATTAGCACCCGGTTCTGCTCTAGGCGAAGTCCGTGTTCCGCCGGGAAGAGGCGGGGCCGCCCATTTAATAACTCGTAATTTTCGTAACTATAGCGCAATTCCGAGGGGATTAATATGTTGTAGCCGTGGAAGTTGCACAAAAAAAAGGGTACCAGTCTATCGCATCCCTCTCGGGGTAGAAAATTGCACACACACTGACCTTAATAATGACCAGCAGGTCTTGCGATTTTAATCCAAAGACGTTTATTTCCCTTGTTGTTACCGAGGCCTTAATGAAATTGTTCTCTTCCCGTGGCCTTTCAGATGATAGCGAGAGTGTTAATGACCACTCACCTGGTAAGTATGAATTTCGATCTCCCTAAACACCCTTATTACGAGCGAGTTAATAAGAAACTAGAGCGAGCGAATTGCTGCTTTCCTGGCGCGCAACTGTTAGAAATGCACATAGCCCCCATTTTCCTGATTTCCGACCGCTCATGCTCCTCCGAGGAAGGGGGCAGAGGGGCCTGGAGCGATAAGAGCGGCCGCAATGTCTGATCAAATATTCATTCCGGATTGAGGGATATGGGCAACCTGCTCGAGGTAATTGGAAGCGAGCTGCTCTTGAGCTCGTTTCTGCATCCATGCCCCGACAAGATCGCCATTCCCAAAGGAGTCCAGCGTATTCAAAGGAGGCAGAGTAAGAAGGTTCGCGCGCCCGTTAAGAGCTGCTTCTAAAAGCTCCTTATCTCGTAATTGGATTAATGAAAATTCGTGAGGCTTTTACCCGCACTCTCGACCGGCTCAGGCCCTGCTCTACCGTGCAGCGACTGCGGCCTTCTCTTTTCATAACAAATCATGCGCTCCACTGTCAATATAATTACAACATTCGGGATGCATTCAATAGCAGCCGGGAAGCAGTGGGGATGGCTGGCTATCTGCAACGATCAATTATGCGTGAAATATGAAAATGATCATCAGGCCAGGGAGCGGAGGACAGCGCGGCAGGATGAGCGCGCAGCGAGATCAATTTAAATACGCGAACGAGGGCTAGCCGCCGTGCGATTATCTAAATTGCATACGAAATTTTCGTAATTATTTTAATTAAAAAGTGCAATTTTATGCAGTCAAGATCGTCCCGGAGAACGGGGTGTCGGCTGTGCAGGAAGCAGCAACAATCGAACAAACCGCTTGATCGGAGCTGGCGCGAATGTTGTTGAAGCGATTTGTTCTGCGGATGATCCGCGCACACAGGTGACACATAACAATCGCTTCGGCAAGACGGCTATAAAGTAGGTAATCGGACTCGCTGATTGCGGCCTTCATTGAGTCGAATTGGGAATCTGGGTATGCCGTGGCTGGCCGTCGCGTCCGCACAATGCGTGATGGTCCGCAACATGACTTAACGCCTTCTAATCTGGGCTAATCTCATTTTAATCATCTTAGAGGCTCAATTACACCAACACATGTCCGGGGGATTCTGAGACAAACTCCTCTCAAGGTAAATAGAAGAATGAATCGGCAGGTATACGGGCACACGTTGTGTGGTGATCACTGTGATGTTTACGTAAAAAACTCCCGTAATCCATTAGGACCGGGCACAGGGCTTAATTTGAATAGAAGTTGCTGGGAATAGGCCCAGATATTTTTTTTGTTGTTGTCATAAATCATTTGTACCTGGACATATCGTTGATGACGGAAGATGAACGGTACGGGGAGAAATTGAATGGATCGCAATAAAGAACAATTTCTTTTGGGTGCGAGTTGTATTGTGGTAATTGAGAACACAAGTTATCCTCGTATTCATCCTGTGCACTCAGTCGAGAATATTGCTTGCTGTTGTCAAAAATGTGCTCCTAAACCCCAGAAACGTAACTCGTGACAGATTTCAGCAACTGAACATGAGCCACACTATCCTTACAAGGTCCAATTGACTCAGAAATTGAAGCAAACTGTCGATTTTGCTAAAAAAAATCATCTTTCCAGATGAGGTGCAGGATCTTACACTGTCCAGTCGATTCAACTAACGCCTGTCCACGAAATTAATAAATGTGGAAATTTTCCCCAAATAACGGTACTCCACGATTCACCATTTTGCATCATTAGTTATATTAGCTCCTTAAAGATCAAATGTGAGTATTTTCTAGTTGGCTACATCGAGTTATAGCCGTTTACCTGGGCGTAGGGGACGCAGCCATCTAACGACAATGGCCACAAAAAATTGAAACAAAGGACCAGTGAGAACGCCGATGATGGAGAAGGTCCGTCTTATGGGCCGGGAATCGACGAAGTTTGGCAAATATCAAAATTTTAATGTTTCATACATTGCTCACTGCGATTTACAGAATGAACTTTGCTCAAAAATTCTCTTCATGGCCTTAAACTTTTAAAAAGGTTTTTCTCAACCTGGTAGAATTCATAACAGGAGCTACAGTTGTCCGATTTTGAATTTAAGAAAAGGAAATTAACAAATTTTTGATCGCAGTGATAAACGTTCTATGTAGTGTTTTTATTTTATTTTTTAGTTAGTATTTTTTGAGGTTCCGTAATAGAAGTAAATGTAAAGTAAAAGTCATGCCAGAAGGGATGTTTGGTTTGAACACTCGATATTTTGTGAAAAAAAGAAAAAACGGCTACGGCTAACGAAAACTACAGTTATATAGATTACAAAAATGTTTGGATTTTTTTTTTCAGACCAACCATTCTCGAAAAAGCGATTTGACCGTTCGTCAACTATTTTTTTACGGCTCATTAATACTGATATTATAACTTAGTTATATTTTCTCAAATAAAAATTTGTATAAGTTCAATATATCCTTAATAACATATGTTTTCCCCAAATCCTAAATAAATAATCTAGTTACCAAAAACAGATTGAGAAAAAAGCCCTTTTTTCAATCCTTTATGGTGATTTGCTAAAAAAATGGATTTTTTTAAATATAGTTTTTTAAAGTAAATATATTAATGAATTCCCAAAAAAATTTTCAAGTCAAAATATTAATATAATAATTGACGAAGTTACAGTCATTTTAGTTCGGGCAGATCGAATAGAATTTTTCAATGAAAATCGATAAATATGAAGAGAAACGTTCAAAGTTACATATTATTTATTAAAAAATGAAAAACTTTCAAATCATCCTATTTTTTTAAATTATTTCTGTGGGATATTGAAACACCTCACGCGCCTGCTTATGTTCTAAATTTTAACGCGCTTAACGAAGGGTTGAACCTCCAATCGCGTTTTCTCGAAATGACTTTTTTCAAACTGCTAAATACGATAACTCAAGCAATTATAGGTAGATTTAAATTTTTTTTACGAAAAATTTTGTGATCGCAGTAGTTATGTCTGTGCGTAGCGGTTTTTTTTTAATTTCAAAAATTACTATTTTTTAGGTGACTTAAATGAACAAAAAGTATTTGAAAATTGAAATATTTTGTTCTAAGTGTCGCCATTTTCTTAAAAATAATTTTTTCAAAAACAGATTAATAAACTATTGGGATTTATTTATTCAGATTAACCACTATGAAGATATTTAGTGTACCATGAGGAGCCAATTTTTCAAGGAGCTGGCATATTATATTTCATAACTCTAAAATTTTGTGGTACTTTTCAATAAAAATTTGTATAAATACAGTTCAATGTATTCTTAATAACATATCTTTCCGTCAATAAAAAAAATTAATTAACTAATAAAAAAAATATTACAACAAATTGCAATTTTTCATCCCTTCACAGTGGTGTCCTCCTTAAACAATGTCGTCCCATAGGGAATAATTTAGAAAAAGAATTTTGCGCGAGTAGAGTAAAAATAAAACTTTATCATATTCGGCCATTGCAAAAACTGTTAAATCGAATCGGGTCACGGTTAGTCGAATCTACTATCGCAATGTAGAAATTAAAGGTGGCTAATCCAATATGACGGACCGAAAATTTTCACTTTGAGCGGATTTACGTGGAAATGAATATATTGGGGTTTTTTGGGTCGCTGGATTTTAAGTCTGCCATTAACATTTCATATATGGCGGCAAAAAGTTACGTAAACGATTATTCATGGAATTGGTTCTTAGATTTAGTGTTTTCGAAATAACTGACTTTTCCTAAACTATTGTCTATTTGCACGATACCAAAATCCAAATAAACATTGACAACACAATTTTGCCTTTAATGCGTAGAGTAGGTACTTTGTCGTCTAGGCTACTTTTTATCCCGGAAATATTTGGAGTTCATGCGGGAAAAAATGAAAAACCGTCTCCGCGCATGAAAGAGTTTCATACATTCTGAAACGCTTTTACCGTCCATGAATTCAGATCAAAATTGAAACAGTTTCGTTCATGCTGCATCAATTTTAAACCCGGACAACATTGGTACGGGTCTGCTAGTTTTCTTATAAAATGCCATCAGGGTTAGAGAATTAGAGAATATTTCCGCCGTTACTCGCAAAATGTTCGTACACATCCTATTCCAAGAAAAATTTCCCAACAAAGAATAGACGCATCGTCGGTGCTGACAAGTGGCAAAACAGAGCATATATGGAACATACTGTCACTGTCGTTATTTGCACATTTTTCGTGTATGGTAAAATATATATTCACATGAGAGTTAGTTTTGTGGGCTTAAAACTAGAAGAGAAAGAGAAAAGAAGAAGAAGAAGAAACTGGGGACTTCTCAAAGCAAAGGAAAAGAAATATCACTTTCAATGCGTGGATTCTGTAGTAAGTAGAGCGGAAAGAAACAAGCCTATACCCATTTTCGACCCAATTTGAATTTATTAATTTCTTACTTTGTAAAATTTGAATGGAACTTTGCTGATTATTGCCCAGTGCTGTTCCAACCCAGAAAGTACAACTACACTAACTGACTACTCAAATCGTCTAAATCAAAAACTCTCTTGTGTTGCATGTTTTTGGCAACAACACAACCCCAATTGTCGATTACTTTCATTTCGCTATGATTCGCCACAAATGATTGTGAAACTAACACCGGAAACATTCTTGCTGCAGCTTAATGACAATTTGACGGTTTTTGATTTTAATGTAAGATTAGCTTTCACTGTGGAAAATTTTCACGTCTTGGCGTGACCGGAAACTGAAGCAATTTTTCGGCGGAATTTTTATGAAAGAGGCCAAGTGCCCCCGACCAAACCACGCAAGTCTGATTAGCTGCTAAGAAGTATAATTTTGATGGGATCGTATAAAGCGCAATTATAAAGAGGTATAAGCGATCTGAAGGCGCCAATGTGACAGGGGTCGCACTAGGGATGTAGGTATCTACATGCAGTTTTTTTTGATGATTTAGTGAGAAAATAAGAAACAAATGCATGGAAAGCGATGAGACCCTCTTACTAAAGTTTTGTGATTGTCGCCATTAATCCAAATGGTCATTAAGAGGGCATTTCCAGTGAGTTCCTGTTCATCAGCACTCCCGACCCGAACCACTTCAACAAGTAGGTCCCCTGAAACACCTAAAGACCTAAAAAACGCCCCAAGTCAATAATTTGCTTCATTAAAAGGCGATTTGACTGAATTAAGAGGTCTTCAACAGAGCGACTGCCTTACCCGCCAGAATGTCTTGAATCGAAAGGGTTGCGTCCTTATAAGGAGGGATGACTTGAAATCGCCTAAGCATATGCACCCCTAGCTCAGCCAGGGACAAAGGCGAATTTCATAGAAAAAAAAACTTAAGAGGGTCGGTCCTCTGATTCCGAGGCATCAAGATATCAAAACGATAAGCGCAATAAACGGTGGCGCACTGCCTCGAAACGAAGGGTGGCTTACCCTTTCACTTAGCAGCCACTCAGCGGTGAAAGATTGAAAGTTTGAGACCGGGCCCCCGGGGATGATGTCATATGTCACGGACTCTTATGTTAACAAGGTGTTGAAGGAGTTTCCGGCTCTCGATAAGCTTTGCGTGAGGATTGAGAAAAATGTTATCAAAACTCGGTGATTTTCGGGAACACTAAAATTGCGCAAGCGTATTGACACGAAACAAAGTGAGACTAAAGTTTACTATTATTAGTAGCAGAAGAAATTTAAACGTAAAAAATAAAATTGCCATCAAGTGATAGCAAAAATATTTCCAGTGTGACTTTCACAATCATTTGTGGCTAATTATAGCGAAATGAAAGTAATTGCAAATTGGGATGTGTTGTTTTTGTCAAAATACGAAACCCAAGAGAGTTTTCAAACTGCACGATTTCAGTAGCTAGTGTGGTATATTTTCTAAGGTGGAACAAAACTTGATAAGTCCATTATAACAAATGGACAGTGGCACAAAAGCGTAAATTTATTTTCAACCATATTTTCTTGAATTTCTCTGTAAATATTGTCTGCCCTATGATTAGTTTGTTATCTTATACACTTCCCTTTAAATAAACATACAGAAATGAATAGCGGCTTGTGTGGCACGTAGCTTCATCCTGCTGAAAACAGAGTTCGCCCAAGCCCAATTACTCAATTTATAGCCAAAAAACAATTGGATACTACAAGAATTACATTCTTTTGTTAGCACCAATTATTAGGTACTTGCGGAAATACAATATTATGCGGCAAAGTAAATCTATATATATAGTTATAATTGGGACGTTTGATTAAAAAAAATGAAATAACAAATCATGCGAAATTAAGCAAATTAATCAAATTAAAGGAATTTAGGATAAGAGTGTGTTTAAGCGACTACAAGCAATCTAATCGCCTATTGTCGCTTGCGACTGAGTGTTCGAATTGGAAGCGACTAACTATGCGATTGAGATTCATTTTTGACATTTCATTTAAAATTTTTAAAAGTTTAAGAATGGCTGTTGTTTTGGTTGAATGGTATTTTTTATTGGATTGTTCAGCACAGATTTTCCACATTTGCTCCGTCAATTCTTTTTTCAATGGACATATTTCCCACACCAGTTTATGCAAGATACATATTTTCCATTAATTTTTTTTCCATAACTGAATATTTGCCTTTAACAAAATGTCTACTGACTGAATATGACTTTTACAAAATGTCTATAGGAAAAAAAATTAATGAATAAATGGAAAAATGGAAGGGAAAAAACGTCCTACAATCACTAAACCTATTTTGACGGATGTAAGTCAAATTGACTCATTAATTATTATTAAGTTTCCTACGAGAGGTATTGTATGTACTGTTTGGTAGTGTAGGCCACGAAAATAAATGTTGTTGTAAACGCAGTGTAATGCTTTCATTCAAATTTGCTCCTTTTACAGAGGACGTTCATAGAAAGTTCGAGCCTTCGTGCTGACCATGGAAATCTCCCCACAGAGTTTTCACGAGTGCTGGCGTTAGGTGGCGCGGTGCGGCAGGGCGGTCGTACCCAGTGAATGTTTTGTGGCAATTTTGATGGTTGAGTCAAATTGACTCATTTCAGGCAACATCCGAAACGATGAGGTCAGTATGTTGTAATTGTTTCCGTAGAATAAAATTTCAGATATCAAAATGTATTATCACGACAGGTTTTCGCGTAAAACGGTATCAAAAAATGAATAGCCGTTTTTTTAAATGAATTTGGAGAAGAGGACTTAAAAAAGTTTGTATAACTTTCAGAACATTGAAAGAACATATGAGACTTTAAAATATGAAAAACCTGAAAGCTGAAGGCTTTGATTTGAGGTGAGTTTTGAAGTAGTACAGTGCACACTTCATTATATGTATTATATTTTAAAATATATTAGGAAGATGTGGTTTGTCATAATCTCTAGCATTCAAATTACTTTTACGATCCAAGGAAACTTAACCGGAAATAATAATCTGAAGGAAAAATATGGGACTACGTATTATAAATATTAAAAATGTAATTTTAGCCACTGAGTAGACTTACCTAGCTGATCTTCGTGATCCATAGCACCGTCGTCCTCCTGTTGACTGTCTAAGTCGCTGCCGTTAATGTTGTTCGCTTTTGTTCTCTGGAACATTTGGTTTGCGTACGTGAACGATGTGTGGAAGGTGTTCCCAGGTAAATCTTTGTAGTTATTGTTATTGTTGTTGGTCGCGAAGCTGCTACTGCTTCCGTTCAAGAAGTGGCTGCTTAAGGTGTTGGGCGCGCGAACCGTCGCCTTTACTTTTGATATGGTAAAATCGAGTGGCTGATCGATGGTACTATTAGACATTTGTGTGCTACCGCTGCTGGCAGGGCTGTGTCCCATCACATGATGAGGCGTCTGCTGCTGGCTTCGTTGTGCAATCAACAGTGGCATATCGGCTGTGACACTTCCTCCACTCGCCACTTGATTTACGGTCCTCACCTTCTTTCAAACTGGAAATTGAGGTGCCCCCCGGCAACTGCTCATCGCACAATCAGAAGAAGCAGCGGGCGCGCAACGAAATGCATCGGACAGGTATTCGCGCGGTGGGAAAAGTGTCGTCTCGCCGCCGTGGTGTGACCTCCTCGACCTGAAGGTGTAAATATCGTCATTAGCCTGAGTCTGAGCAACCACCTAATTTTCATTTGGGGAAAGGAATGCAAGCGCCCTCTGAGTCGGCGCGGGCAATTTGAGAAATTAAGCAATTAAGCAATTAGTCGGTGGGCGCTCGCGCCCGATGATAAATGGGCGACGATCTTGCGCAGGGCCTCCAACTGGAGTGATATCAAAGCGCGGGGCGCATCTCAATTCAGCGGCATTAAATTTGATGGTCACTACGCTATGCGCTCGCTGGGAACTGTGTGGAGGGCACAATTTTTGATAGTGGTATTACGCGCTAATCGATACGGCCCCTCTCGGTAGAATTCCCGGACTAATTGCCCCAGTGCAGCAATGCGTGGGAATCCTCAAATTGAAAAATTGATCTCTTAAGTAAATGGCGAATGTAATTAGGCTGGGCAGCGCTTAAGTGGAAAATTACCCAAAGAAACTGAGTTTGAGCCAACATAGTTATTTATCGACGCCACCAATACCCAAATTCCTTCGAGTAAACACACGCCTTATCTCGGGATCGTTCGACTAATTTCATCAGCTCCAGATAGAGCTAGAAATTTTTCCACTTATAACTGCGTTCTGCCGGTGAGCCCTCACACCTCCAAATTAGTCACAATTAATTTAAGAAAATCATAACGACTTCCTTACTACACCAGCGTGAGCGGAGACAGGAGTTATTTAATAATGATTAAGTTATCGTGCCGTCGATAAGATTCTTACATTTAGCTACTGATCGATAAGACCGCGCTAAATTACCTGTGCGTCTAAAATAAGACTCCGGCTGAAATCTCTGGCCGATACGATCGGCAAATTATCGCTCCGCAAATTCGAAATGCGCAAGAATTAGCTTGACCAGACAATAAATGCCACGAGGTAAACAATTATTTTTATTATTTTTATTTTACCTTCAGCGTCTACGCGTTTTTCAAACTTTTTTCTCGGGAAGGTAAAAACAAAGCCGTGATACCATAAAAATTGCTTGTTAGTGTTGGAGTTGCAGTTGCACAATCTCAAGGGGCAGTGAGTAATATCCACGATCAGTATTTACATAGTCCATCGATATCGGAAGTTCTGTCAATAGCTCTCGAGAGCACTGCTTTTGCGTAGTAATTTTATCGCGGAAAAAACATACCAATTTTGCAACATGATTTTATTACGATTGCTAGGATACTACGCGCTTTCATATCTAACAATTACTTGCAAGTACTGAAATTTGTCTAGTCAGATTACTCAGATTACTCGGAAAAGTAATTTCATTGCAGATAACGACCTTCCTTCTTAGTTCAAAAAATACAAAACATTACTACGGGGAAATACAAATGTTTTACAGTGCCTATATATTTTTTTTTCAAGCGTTGAATATTTTTCAATGAGTACTATATGAATCGCAAATGTTCTAATATGCATTACAGCGAAAAATAATAAGCGCACTTCTATGGTACCAAATATTTGGAGGAATCAAGAAAACACAAGATAGTTAATTTTTAAATTACAGTTTACTCCCGTATACAACACGGGGGTTAGATTCCTAAAAATTGCAGTGTTATGCGAATCCGTGACGTTTTGTCAAATCTGTGCAGCGAGCATTCGTGTATGGTGCACTTAAAAGTGATTATGCTTTTCTTACGTGAGAAGCACTTTCATACGAATATAAGTGCACTTGTTTAGCATCAAGATCAGAATTTAAAAAAATAGAATCCTGCTCGGTAAATGTATCCCGAAAGATCTTGGCGTCATCCGCAAAGCAGAGAATTCTAAAATTTGACAAGAGCATCGCCACATCATTAATGAATGTGATGAACAAAAGAGGACCCAACTGACTACCTTGGGTTGGGGTACGCCCGAGATGTTACATATTTGTTTGGACAGAACGCTTCGAAATATGACTCGCTGCGATCGATTGGACAAGTACGAGCAAAGCTGTTCAAAAAAGAGAGGGAAATACTAGGAGGCTAAATTTATAGAACAGAATTCGGTGAAAAATTCTGTCAAAAGCTTTGCTGAAGTCTGTAAAGATGCAGTCGACCAGATTACCCTTTTCGATATTTGATATGCAGTAATTTGAGAATTCCAGCAAGTTGGTTGTAGTTTAGATTTCCCTTTGAGGAAACGATGCTAAAAAGAAAAAGAAAGAAAAGAAAAGCTTGCAATGAAAATAAAGGGTGTCACAGATCAAAGACTCAAAGATTTTAGCTACAAAACAGATCAGCGATAGGACGATAATTTGAGCCTTTATTGTGTAGGGGAATTTTCGACGACATTTTTCAAGATGTCGGAAACACACAGATTGAAAAAATAACATAGAATAGGAACAAGAGGCATGGCAAAACGTTTAAGGGAGGACACCACTGTGGAGGGATGAACATTTTTGTTTTTTTTTTGCATTTTCTGAAAGTACATATTAAGTGCCGAAGTTATAGCCGTTTCCCTGGGCCTAGGGAGCGCAGCCATCTAGCGACAATGGCCACAAAAAATTGAAAAAAGCGCCAGTGAGAACGCCGGTGATGGAGAAGGTCTGTCTAATGGGCCGGGAATACACGAAGTTTGGTAAATATCAAAATCAAAAATATAATATTTCATACATTGCTTACTGCGATTTACTGAATGAAATTTGAACAAAAATTCTCTTCACGGCCTTAAACTTTTAAACGCGTTTTTCTTGAAATTATTTTTCTCAACCTAGTAGAATTCATAACACGAGATACAATTGTCCGATTTTGAATTTAAGAAAAGGAAATTAACATATTTGCAATCGCAGTGATAAACGTTGTATGTAGTGTTTTTATTTTATTTTTTAGTTAGTATTTTTTGAGGTTTCGGAATAGAAGTAGGTAAATGTAAAGTAAAAGTCATGTCAGAAGGGAAATTTGGTTTGAACACTCGCTATTTTGTGAAAAAAATTAAAAAAAGAAAAAACGGCAACGGCTAACGAAAACTACAGATATATAGATCACAAAAATGTTTGGATTTTTTTCTTCAGACCAACCATTCTCGAGAAAGCGTTCTGACCGTTCGTCAACTATTTTTGACGGCTCTTTAATGCTGATATTATAACTTCATAATATTTTTTTCAATAAAAATTTGTATAATATAAGTTCAATATATGCTTAATAACATATGTTTCCCCCAAACCCTAAATAAATAATTTATTGACCAACAAAAAATTCAGATAAAAGCCCCCTTTCCAACCTTTCATAGTATTGTCCCCCTTAATGTAAAACCATTCCATTAGAAGAACTATCAGTTAAATTCGAAATTGAACTCGAAATGTTAGCTTCATCAATAAGTTAATCAACAGTCGTGAAGCAAGTTGGCTTAACCGACGTCAAGTGTGACAAGGTAACAAAATCACAGTCTGTCATGTTGTTCGGAGATTTCCTTAAATTAACATTATAAATTTATAACAGTTATTACGTTTCGTGTTGTACCAATATATAAACATAAAGACTTAAGCAAAATTCAATTTCACTATGCAAAAAAAAAAGAACTGACGCATTTAACAATAGTGTTGCCCTGATTTTGTAAAATATTGTAAAACTGCTGCAGTATGGAGTCAACCAACTGCTTGCGTAAAAGAAATTCGTATTTCATTCTATTCACAACATTTGGTCTAGTTAAACTTATCTGTTTTGTGGCATTGGAGTTTTGTTTAGCTAGGGTGGCCAATGGATGTTCTATAGGATTAAGGTCTAAAAATAGTCAAATCAAAATCACAGCATATTTTCCTTTCTAAGATGAATCTGATTCACTGGATAATCGCTGCAACACTACTATAGGAAAAACATCACCAGACCCTAATATTTCCAGTACCATGTGTAATTGTCAATTATAAACTTCGAATTGAATTCCTTTTTACATTTGTTCTCTTAGTATCTGACCTAAACAAATTAATTTTAATGTCATCATACCACAAAATGGTATGTGAGTATAATTTAAAAAAATAGGCAATAGGTAAATAAATAGGGATGTCTAAACTTTTCGGCAAACAGTTTGCATGTTGTGACCTTTATTTATTTGAAAGTAGTTTTGAACAGAAACAGATACGCAAAACTCATCAAAAAGAATGTAAGGTACACGATAAATGAAATGAATATGCAAATAGCAAATTAAATAAATTTTAAAATTTAAAGTCAAGAATCTTGCCGAGCATTATAAATGCAATTCAGAGGACCAAGTTGCAATCTGTCATGGTTTGTTTGCAGCTGAATTCGGTTCTCGTCCTATTCGTAAAACAGTAAAACACGAATAAGTGGACACTTATGAATTTAAACGTAATTAAGTGGAAATAAGGCAGAGAGAGAGATTCTTCCATAAAACCGGAGTGAAAAATACACTTGGGTTTCGTTCTCTTAATTTCGTGTAGCAAAGAATTGCACAGACGTATGGTATGGTTGAAAAAAAGGTGTTTTGTTGTCGGAGTTCCAATTGATCAAGTATGGAATGTTTTTGACACAATTTCTAGAAACGACATAAGTTTTAAATGACCATGTATTTTTAAGTGAGATTTTGAGAAATTAAATAAAACGAACTGTATTTTTATATTTAGGCATTTGTTTTTAACTTTTTCTTTCCGATGTTAAATAAAAATCCTCTCAGTCCATTTGATTGATTTTTTGGTTTCCGTAAAACTTGAAATGGTGATAGAAATTTAAATGTGGTACCTACTGATTACTACTACTACTATTCAATTGTCATTATATCATAGAGATAATTTCCAATAAATAAAGTTGTTATCTCTTCTACGTTTGGCATAATTCTTACACCATGTCAATATCAGACTACATCTTTAGAATCAGTATTATTTTCAGAGTCACTACCGTAAGTACCGAGTAATACATTTTTAGATCAATTTGTCATGTTTGTTTATGTTTACCGCGTAAATAATGTCGAATCTACTATCTAAATTTGGCGGATCCTCTAGTATGGAGACCGAAAATTGTCACCTAGTACGGATTTCCGTGTAAATGAGTATATATCGGATCTTGGGGCCACTGATGTAAAATTTGCTTTCGAAATTTCGAATTTCATTTACTATATGTACATAATGTGTATTGCAACGTCTTTCTCAAGTAATAGGCGCATTTTAAATAAGAAGTATTATAGAACTTTACCAATAACTTTAAATACTTTGTAGCGTGTCCACTAATCCGCAGTTCTTAAAACGAAAATACACCCGAGTTTTAGTGTATATTTAAATAGAACCAGAGTGTCATCAGCGAATGCAGCAATATGACCCTGAGTATTACTAATTTCAAGCAATTACAAACCATTAACAAACAACAAGAAAAATACAGGATCCAGTACTGTGGCATGCGGAAAACCATGTCTAAGAAATAAGCAATCACTGTAGGCGTGTACTTTTGGTAATCATTGAACTATATTTTATATTTGAGGGATTGGAATTAAATAAAGAAAGAACATATCCACCAATCCTAATAATTACTAATTTTCTCTAAATAGTAAGTTATGGTTAACAGTATATACTGTCTCGAAATCAAGAAATATAGCACAGTTTACTGCATTATTAATATATAGCTTGTCATAATCATCATAAATTGCAGCTGCAGTGCTGCAAATACTATTGATTTTCAATTAGCATGTTGTGTTGCTCTTTTATTATTATAAGCTATATTCGATAGTGACACACAAAATATACAACAAGAAAAATTTTGGCGTTGTCATAACATACAATTTTTGAGTGCTTGATATAGACAGATATATCGTTGTTATAAGTAATAAACAAAAGTGGAGCAAGATGGCTTCCCTGAGGTACACCGGAAGTGTTGTGTATGACATTTGAAATATATCATCGAATAGACATGAAGAAACATGAACGGATCCAGTTGATGAACATTAACGGAAATCTAAGGGCAGTTAACTTGTAAATTAATATTTCGTGATTAATTCGATCGAAGGCTTTAGTGAAATCAGAAATATAAAAAAAAAATGCGAAAGTGTAGCGGACTTACGATATGCAATGCCATACCAGAATTATTTACTAGATCTATCTCAACGGCGTCGCTCGAACGAAAATTAACTGTGAGAAAAATATTTGCCATTCCTAATTCAAGAATCTATTTCATCGTTGCGCATCGTGATAAGGAAGTTGATTTAAAAAAGGCAATTACAAGGAGCTCCCAGGTTTAGTACTGTTGTAAATTTTATTGTCCCCTTTCTTGCGGCAAAGAAAATCAATTGCCGCTGAGAAACAAATCCCCACAAAGGGGATGAATGATAATTCTCCGAATCGGGTCTGCAAAGCTGCAGTTAGAATACCATGGTGCCCCACAGTGCAATTCAATTTCGTTTTGTTGCCCAATTAAAATTAGCAAATTACAGCGCCAGCAGCAGGGAAAGCAGGAACAGGTGCACAGCGCAGCGCGCATTGTATCGTAAAATATTCTCACCTATGCCAGAAGAAGCTCCGCGCTGGAATTTCCCAAAATCGTAAAAATTCACGTGTTTCCGCGCACTGAGTTTAGTGAGTGGGCCTGATTGGCACTTGGCCACAGCACAGAAAATCCACTGAAACAAATAATCCGCCACTCGCAGGGCAATTAGTGAATTAGCCGCGGAAAGTAGGAGAAGAAACCACTGGACCACTTCCACTTGACGTAACGACGTGCTCGCGAGATCCTGTCATAAAACTACACGGAAAATTTACTATGCAAAATCCGATTTTCCACACTGTCGCGAAGGGGATGTTGCACCGCGAGAAGTCGCACTGATTAGATCCGCGAAATGTGTGCGCGTTTCCCTCATTAGCGCGATGCACCGCCACTTGGAATTGTTAAATTAATCACACCCGTCCGATTTCAATCGATGGCAAGCGGTGGCCCGCACAACGCACTGAGCCGGGCACGGGGCAGGAGCAGAAACTATGCTTTATGGCACCTGCGAGGCGTGTGAATGGACGAAGAAACCGCTTAAGGAGCACGGTCCGCCTCGGCGCTTCTCGAGTGACCAGCAGAATTCGACTAAAATAAAAACAAAGTAAAGCGCGCCTTTCGCTCCCGTCCTTCCGGTTTTCCAAAAAATATTTCGGCGATTCGGGAACCACCGGGGGCTGATGTGTGCTCAAAGCCCGTTTTTTACTCCCTGGCAATCCCGTGTTTTATGGGGACTATGTGACCGGACCGAACCGACCGATACACCGTGATACAGGCAACGTACTATTCGGTCAGACAGCGCCTCCCGCGCCTCCTATTCGGCCGCGAGTCAATCATTTGACAAACACACCGACGATCACATGCACGCCGCTGCCCAGGCCCCTCGTGACGCCCGCCAACCGACTGTATTGGTGCCGAATGGGGGAGCAATCTAGCAACAAAAATTTTACAATTTTTCAACATTTTAAGGGTCCCGTCCCGAGCCGGGGGTTGCCGTTACGGCCACCCCACACGCGCCCCACAAAAACGCGCTCCAACTCTTCTATTTGTGTATGTATAATCAAATGTAAATAGCGCTGCGTTTTATGTACAGCAGCGGAGCGGACGTGCTCCTCCGCTCCGCCGAAAAAGTACAAAAACGTGCTCCCATGTCCCATCGCATCGCATACGGCCCCTTGCGCCCGGACCTCACGTTGGAGCCAGAGCACTGTAGCGGTTCTTGGGGACTTCATCGCGTGCGCTCTCTTCATTCGGTGCCTGAGCCCGCCGCCCGATACACCGCTACACCGCTACACATCCCCTCAATCATAAATGCTCTGCCACATAGCACCGAATATCGTATGTGTTTGTGACTGGGGAGCACTAATCCACTTCGCACCGTTATTCTGGTGGGGTCACAACTCACCGGCCAATCACTGCCTTGCAATTCGTACTGCGCCGGCTTCGAGTCGCAGCCTCTCAGTTCGCCGCAAGTTTATCATTCTCCGCCTGAATTCGCTGGAAGAACTGCACCCACAGCGATTGGAGAGCTTTTCGGTTCGATCGGCGGCGAAATGATATTTAGGAGCTCCTGCTCCATCGGCATGACAGAATTGGCGGCAGGCCAGGTCTGGGGGTGGCTGAACTGCCAGCAACAATTTACTAAAATTGGCGTGGATTAAAGCGAGGTGCGATATCGCAATTAGAAGGGGCCGGCCCCGGGCTAATAAGGATGGCTGGCTTCGTCGCGCATTTGATGGGGCTCCGCCGACCGCCGCCGCACGAGTGCCGCCAGTTTGGTCGTCCTCGTTTCAGCTATTTGCAAATTAATGGAGTCATAAATTGGTCAGTTCGACATAGCCACCTTGCTTACGCCGGGGAGAGGCTACAGCGCGTAAAGTGCTTATTGTTGACCACTCTGGGGAGTTCCTAAGTAGTCATGACTGGCCCAAGAAAATTACTGTAGGCTTGGACGAGAATCTTATTTTGTCCACGAGACTTCGGACAATTCTGATAATAGGAAAATATACAAAAAAGAGAGAAAACAACGAACTTAGATTTTTGTTAGGGAAAGAAAGAGAGGGGAAATTCGTATAGACAAGTATCAGCAATTCCAGTTACACTAGAAGTTTTTAGAACTTTTGAAAGTGTTTAGAAAACTTTTTGCAGACTAACGCAATGAAGAAATTGCTACTTATAATTTTGCACCATGCACTCACTACAAAAAGAAAACCAACGAAAGATTAAGACTTGAAGGAAAAGCTTTGAATTAATTTTAATTAAATTTTTTCATATGAGAATTAATGATTAAAAAAAGTTAAGCACTTTTTGATGAGGAATCTCGAGAGAATTGTTATTTTTTACTTTTGCATAACCAAAACAATAAAGATAAATTAATGGGATTTTTCTGTATTTAATTAAACAATTTAAAAAACAAAAACAATTATTTTTACGCAACTATTCCGTCTTGACAGTCATAATCCATTACTCAGACCTCTTTTTAGTTGGTATAGCCTTTCAAAGGATAGCAAGATTGATATATGTATAGGGTGTCCCAATAAGAGCGCCCGATTTACCCACCGCTTTATTTTTATTCTACAGGACTGTCAAGCCATACATATATGACATCTGTGACGATTAGTAGTAATAGCGGAATGCTTCATGCAAGAACTCATTATAACAATAATAAAAACTCATTGTGAAAATAGGGAAAGTTTTTCTAAATAGGTCTCAAACTTTGTGGAATTTTCGGTCGAAATAATTTTCCGAGTGAGTCATCATATCAAAGATTAGTTAAAAATATGAGGAAACTGTTGATTCCCGCAGAGGAAATTTACCCGAACACATACAGGGACATGAATTCGTCGTCGTTCTCAAGAATTATTTGTTACAAGAAGCACCTTATGGGGAAGCCTCACGAAAGATCTGCATTTGCTTGAGTAAAAGATCCAACTGGCCAAGAACTGAGACCAGTAAACCATTTTAGGGTCTGCCATATGATTTTTATGGGTTCGTTTTACGCGATTATTGAGTGGTAGTTAATCCGGAGAATAAGCGGGCTATTTTAATTGTCGTTGCCAGTTATAGGGAATAACGATTATGGTAATTTCGCAAAAACAAGACACTTTACTTTCTTCCGGCTAAACATTTTTTAACATTTACATTTTCGTCTTCCTGACATTTCCGAAAGTACTGTCAAGCGGATCGGGGTAACGCCATCTTCATTCTAATATAATATTAGAATGCATTTTTTATATGTTGTCTGCCTGCGGAATTCAGGTGGGAGCGAGATAGTTAGAATTTGCCCGAACCTTTATCTAGTTTTTGAATTGAGTTTTTGTACGGGATCAGCAGTTCAGTTCCTACACACATGCCAGTATCTAATATTTAGGATTATTTTCGTTGAAAAATGTGCACGCCATTTATGTTGACAGCGCAGCACGTGAACCTCTGTCACAAAATGAACGCTTCGTTGGCGTCATAGATTGAGAAGCCCTGAAATGTGACACAATGACAAATTTAATACACTTCCAAAATTTAGGATAGTATCTAAAATGTAGCATTCGAGTTTTTTTAAAATCCAAAAATGAACAAAATGGCGTCACTAAAAAAATTACATACAACTGATTATAACAAATTAAGATATAAAAAAAATCGTGCACTACAATACGGTTAACCGTTCGGAGTATTAAAAAAAATTAATTAAAATCGGTTCAGTAGATTTCGGGATTTTTCAGACGTCATGCCAGGTCAAAAAGAGCAAACACCGTTTCGAGAAAAACGCGTTTAAAGTCATAGTGTCCGTACTGCTCCCCTTCGGTCTCTAAAAACTCTCCTCGGCATTGTTTCTAGCTGCGGCGAGCATCCATTTAGAATATATAATTTTTTTTTTCGATTTTGGGAATGTTTATAAAACTTTTTTATAGAATATTAGTTTTTTTTCTTCTTTATTTTATGGTAAACAAGTCGACTGCATATTTACTGATTTCAGTAAAGCATTCGACCGCATAAATCACGACGTTTTAATTGTTAAACTGACTATGCTTGGCTTTCCAACTATATTCATCAATTGGTTGCAATCTTACTTGAAATTACGAACTCAGCCAGTATCATTTCGAGGATCGTTATCTCATGAGCTCCTTAATACTTAATACTGCTGTGCCTCAAGGCAGCCATCTCGGCCCCATTTTGTTCAATATTTACGTCAATGACCTTTCCATGTTCCTAAATAATTCAAAAGTTTTATGTTAGGCTGACGATGCCGAGATATTTCGTGTTATTTCGACTGATATGGATTGTCAATATTTAAATTCAGACTTAGAAGCCTTCTTCAAATGGTGCTCCATTAATTATCTTCCTCTTAATGTAAGTAAGCGCTCATTTATATCTTTTACTCGCAAAAAGAATCCGTTAAGTTATGTTTATACATTAGATGGCTCCACCTTGACAAGAGCGATTAAAATCAAGGTTTATTAGGGTTTATAAAGAGATGGTCCAAGAGATTCCAGGATCCTTATATCACGCGGATCCTCTACTGCACCTTTGTAAGACCAATTCCTGAGTACGTCCGTCCAAAAGCATTTTGTCCGTTTTGCCCTTCGTGGGGTCCTTTGGAGTGATCCCATAATTTTGCCTCCTTATTTGGACCGGCTCAAACTTATTAATTACTTGAATCCCTCGAGCTCAGACGTATGAACTCCAAAGCTGCTTTTTTTTTGACTGCCTGCAGGGTAGCATCGATTGATCAGTTTTGTTGGCTTGTTTTAATCTATCTGCTCTCTCTCGCTCTTTGAGGAATCGGGATTTCTTAAAAATCCTTCAACATCGAACTAACTATGGTTTGCATGAGCCCGTCACATCCATGCCTCGATGTTTTAACGAGGAATATGATTGCATGGATTTCAATATGTCTAGAAAATACTTAAAGTTTAATCTGATCTAATTTGTATTTAAGTTGATCTCCTTTTCCTTGCCTTTGATGAATGTATGAATAAATAAATAAATAAATAAATCTTTTCCAATTCCTTTTAGTTATCTGAGATTATATGCATACACCTATCTATAGTGTGAAATCAAATGAGGTAATATTTGTATTCAGCACTCATTCACACATTCGAATGCCCCGTCAATTCAATAGTAGATTAGGGTGCTTGTATAAATTGGGCATTCGAGTTAGAAAACAGCAAAATGTTATAGAAACTTCAATTCACTGAGCTCTTTAATTTTTTCTTCTTAGTCAATAGAGTTTAATCGCGCTAATTGGAAACTCGCCTGCTGCACAACATGAGATCTAGCTAAAGTTAACAATTAATTATCGCCAATAAGAAGTTCCCTCTTTCTGCTATAGCAAACTTTTGGAATTCCTCACTTTTCGTAAAATTTCGAAATATGAAGAAAATAGCTTTCTTTCAATTTCCCATCTCAATTTTTCATACAACGAAAATTCGACCCCACGAAGTCTCCTCTTTCCTTTAGATATAGAGCCAGAGTCGTAGGTATATGATTTGCTCTGAAAAATTCAGAAAATGTTCAAATCTGACGAAAGGTGTCTCCTGGTCGGCAACACCCCCTCCGAGAGATACAAGAATTTTATGTAGTTTAAAATAGCAGAGTCGTACATCAAGCGCCCTATTCAGCGTGGTGTTATATTCAATTATATTAAACCCTCCGCCCACCGGCTGGGGAGAAAGTCCTTGGGAAACTCAAGCTAAATTTTATCTCTGTCCCTTTACAATTGGAATGAAAAGGGAAAATTCTGTGAATTCAAAAACGCGCACAAAAGTGTGGGTGGAATGGAAAAGCTCGCCCAGTTCCACTGTTCGAAAGCACAATGAATGCCACCCGTCGCCCACCCACGACCCGGCCGGGCCAGGACAGCCATTCTTGACTTCAGCACATCCACACCCTTTTGAATAGGCACCGGGCCCCAGCACCGGACTCTATGTACACAGCCCGAGCAGAGCACCGTCTCGGCCGCCGCTGGAAATATGATTCACAGGACTTAAAACATAAAAAATGGGGCCCGGATTTATGCCTCTGCCCATATTTCCCTATGAATCCTGTAAAACGGTTTTTTATTGGGCAATTCCGGGCGCATGTCTCCGCATAAAACAGGGACGCATGCCGCTCTACGTTGGCTGCGAGAGCAAAAAAAGCACTTTTCTTATTTTCCGTGACCCCGGCCCACCGGCTGTCCCCCCCCTTGAATTTCCCTCATTTTTAGATTTATGAAAAACAATTTTTCACAAAGTACACACAAATGCTGGGCCAGGGCAACATGTACGGGTGAGCTGCGGGACGATGCCCAGCTCCGGGAGAATTTTAATGCTTCCACCGCTGGCACGCTCTACATATGTAAGTGTGGGGGGATTGGAGGCGGATGGGATACCACCAGGCAGTGGGCTGGGGCCTTTGTTGAAACGCTCCAGGAAAATTATTTTTTAAATATTTATGGGACTGGCGTTCTCGTTATTGAAATTAAACTGAAAATATTTATGAAGCGGATTGATTGGCTCACGCTGCTGCTCGTGCAAGAAACAATTTCACGTGGAATTCGAAATTTTGTTTGCTCGCATGGATTTCCCTTGTTGTTGTTGGGTGGGCGCTATTTCACAAACTCTTAGAAATTTACGCTGTTTAACGCTTGAAATGAGGGAAATTTTTCATGTTTAGTTAGGTAGCTAGTAGAATAGCTCAAACCCCTCTTCTACTAAGCTTGTTCTTCAGACAAACAAATTGTTGGCAATTTTACTATAACTAGGAACTTTGAAAAATCATCGCTCCTTTATTGTTCAGTTTAGAGAAGCGTTTGCTTTAGTGAGTTTCTCTAAGGAACATAGTTTTTTTTAATTTTAATTTATTCATAGATAATGTCAGCAACATATTACATTATAGTTAGTTTTGTTTTAGTGGGTTATGAGTAGTCTATTGGTAAGCGTGCTTGACTGCCGATCCAAAAGTCCCAGGTTCATCCTATATGAGTCTGTAGCATAGATTTGTACATCGCCAGTATAAATGTAATGCTTAACGCGACGCAAAATCTCAAGAAAATCGTTTATACTGGCTGAAAAGCCGTGGTCCAAGGATAGATCCCTATGGAACATCACAGTTTAATGGAACGTAGTCAGGGCAATCACCTTACTCTTTGTAACCTTTGAGAAAGAAAATTGTTGACTAGGAGAAGGGAATTTGCAGAGAAGTTGAAATGATTATGCAGTTTGCTTAGTATTCTTGTATGACATACACTGTCAAAAGATTTCGAAAAATCGAGATTTGTACGCATAGCGTACTCAGCGTTTTGGCCAGAATCCTGACTGTCAATCACTCAGAAGGTTCTCTAATAATAAAAAATATTAAATTATTCAAAATAAAAGCTTTTCCAAGACTTTAGGGAGCAAGCAGGCATATAATCAGGTGGTGATATAACCTCTCGGCTTTTTGGAATGATTATGCGCTATTTTCCAGTCCATGGAGAAAACTGATTTCGGAATACAGCAGTACCTATGTGTTATTGGTCGATATATCGCACCTATATTCTCCTCAAGAACGTGAAATAATTCTTTCTGAATAATTCACCAGTAATTTTAACTCAATGTGCTTTTCAGCGTTAATTTCCCCGGCCTCCGCCACCAACTTGGCCTGACCACGCGCCTTGAAGAGATAGGTACAATAAAGTACTGTGTGAGCTCTGGCAACCCATGACGCGACAGTACGCCCTAGAATATCGATATTGTACACCATGATGTGGAAAGAAGCCTAATGGCATCAACACAATGAGGGGCCACTCAATTTCGGAACAGTGTATTCTTTGAGGACTGTTTGAAGTCATTGGTTTATGCGAAGTGTCTGGCTATTCGTTGGGCTAAGAAAACCTACTATTAGTCTCGCCTAAAATTAGTTGGCAAAATTTTTGTTCAATGGATGTGCCGTTGAAGACTACTTGTGTAATCTCAATCCAACCGATGTGAATTATTTTTTTCCATCCTCAGTGACTCTCCTGCTTCCGATAGCCAAGTTCCTAAAATATCTTGCCTTTTCTTCCTAAAGTCTTTAAAAAAATCAGATGACTGAGTAGAAAATTGCACAGTTGTACTACCGCCTTACTTAAAATTTTAAAATTACTTATCATCGTTCGTGAAGCACTTGATAAAGACCACATATGTTTCTTGACACTCTTAGATTTTTCTAACGCTTTCGATCTTGTGCAGCATGACGCTCTCCTGACAAAGATTAAACATTATTTAGGTTCACACTGCTGTGAAACTGGTTGGTAGCTTTCTGTTGAACCGCCATACAACCACAGTAGTTTCTTTGCAGTTGTCACCATCTGGTTTTATTTACTGTGGCGTGCCTCAAGGATCAATTCTGGGCACGCTATTGGTCTCTATTGAATGTGAATTAACTATTTTGATTTAATTATTTACATTCTGTTTATTAGCTGTCTAACCAGTATAGTCTCTCACTGAAAATATGATCATGTCTTAAAAATATGAAAAGGACATTCTAATCTGTAATTACTTTTTATTTCTTGGATTGAATTTTTGTAGCTCAGTCAATAATGTAGTGCCTGTACATATTAAAAGAAATTACTTCTACTCTTCAATGTACATTTTTGGAAATAAATAAATGAAATGTATAAGACACAGTTTTGCTTTAATCGGCTTATTCCTTCTGTCCCAAGTTAATGTCAGTAAAAGTTCTTCAATCATCAAAACTTCCTCTTCTTCCTCGCCACCAGTATAATTCATCAAATTAAAAAAAACCAAAATCGGATTTGATCACGATCAGCGCAAAGCATCTGCCTATGTATGTAGCAATTTTGCGATGAATGACCCGTCGACCAGCCATGGTGGCACTAAACAAATTCTTCTAATTGGACATCCCCTTGCAGCCACTGAAAGCGCTTTTTGCAAAGGCTAACTTCGTTCAAAGATGGATTTTGATGTAATTAACGTCAGTTGAACGCCTCAAATAAGGTACGGGCCCAGCCAGCGACGCGATGTGGCTCTCCTTAGATCGGCGGGAGCCGATATGCAAAAGCTATTGAAATGAAGACCGAGGTGAAGAGACGCGGCTAAATGATCGCCTTATTTATGTACAGATCGTGCAAGAATACTCGCTCGGTGGCGATGGAAAAAAAATATTGTGTGACGGCTTCAAAAATGCGGCTCCAACTTGGGCCTATGCCAAGGCCTGTACATAGAGCTGTCGCGTCCCGGGGAAAAACAAAAGAAAATCATACGGGAGGGAAAAACCAGTCCCACCAGAAAATGGCATCCTGATTAGTTTTTGTTGGGTTAAGTGCGAGATGCCAGGCATCATTACTTACTTATTGTGTTCTTATTCACGCGGCCACTCCACCGAGCTGGCCAGTGGTCAATTCCACCGGCCATTGAGTCGTCGAGTCGAGAGGCGTCGTCCACTTTATATCGCAGTGGGTCCCACTGATGTCGCGGATCCATCTATCGCGAGGTCCGGGAATGCCCCGACAGTGTACATGCAGGGCGGCTACAATCGCATTCATTTCATTTGGGTAGCGAGCGAATTCGCGATCCCGTGATGGACGATCCGATCGCATATTCCTCTCGTCGTTCGCGGGTTCCGGTTCTTAAAGGTTTGCACGTTGCGGCAGCCCGATCTTTCCCAGTCTAGCTGAATGCTGATGAGATTTAAAGAAGATATTCCAGTGGACTCGATTAGATCACCTACGACGATTTGTAGTTTATGGCTGGTGTCAGTTTTTGCCGGGGCTAACGTTTAACTGATTTGCTAGAATAACTAGTTTGTCACTGTCTGAATTATGTGAGAATCTCCGCACTATAACGGTTCGCGGTATCTGCGGTGTACCTACTCATCGCGCGTTCCATCTATTAAGAGATTACTTAGCTCGACTTAGTGACTTGCGGCCAGCATGCAAAAACTTGCCCCAGATATCTTTGGATGTGAAATCTGAAGTGGCCCTGAGGACTCAGAGTATCTGTACGTCCTTTCAAGATGGCTTCTATTTGCTACAGGGATTTATTGAGTGATGTATCTACTTCTGCTTAGGAATTCTCACGTACATATCTCAATTTCATTTTAATCAAACGTTTGCGCATAAAAATAAAACCGGTCAAGTGTGAGTTAGTATCGCCTGTCTCCTCCGTGTGCGCCACGCCACGTTTCTTGGTGTTGAAATAATTGGCCACCTAAAATTCAAAATACATTTTATTTTAAATCGCAATATTTTTTCTAACCTCTGCTTGATCCTCCTAATTCCAGAATATTTTTAGGTCGATTTGCTTACAGGACAGGGTTGAGAATGCTTGGAATAATTTTCTCGAGAAGAAATCAACACAAAAAACAAAAAAATTGAGACATTAAAGAAAATCTATTTCTACTTGTGAAGACTCTTATAACAATACCCAACTCGTCTATGTACAAAAAAAAATTATAAACGCTTGTTGGAAGTAGAGTAAGAATGTAATTCACTATGGAACTCTTGTTCTTCCATTTTCTAGGATCTTAAGCTTGCAAATCAAGCAAACAACAACAATGAAACAGAAATTACTTTGGTGTGTTTCAATCGAGACTGCCAACAAGCATTTATAACAACCTTTTGACTTTAGTCTATTTAGTCTGATCGGCTTTTAGTATAAGGCGTGAACTAAAAATTCCCTTCATATATACTTCACACTTATTTTCTTAATAAGTGGAATAAGTGCAGGCGACGTTTATCGATCATTTCGTGTGTACAGACTCAATTCGCTGGATATAAATGTTATCAAAAAACATCCATACCACCGAAGCATATTCCAGAATAGGACAGAAAAATGCACAAAACAAAACTTTAAAACAAACGGGTCCGCCAGATCTTTGGACCATCGCTTAATAAATCCAAGAGTGGAATTGGCGCGATTAATTCACAGCCACACAAAAAAAAAAAGTGGGGATTACTTTTGATGCCATATGTCATATCCGTAGTAATTTGGCCTGCTGATCACGAATCCGCAACCAGAATTGAGCCGTGACGTCCAGATTTTTTTCTAACCTCCAAAAAGTGGGTTAAAAACAGAGAAAATCGTGGAAAAATTTATTTTTAACATTTAAACCTATATTCATGTGAATTGAGACCTGCTGAGCACGAATCCGTCACCAGAATTGAGCCATCGCGTTCTGATTTTTTTCTAAAAATTAAAAAAAAAAAATTTAAGAAAAAAATCAGAACGTGATGGCTCAATTCTGGTGACGGATTCGTGCTCAGCAGGTCTCAATTCATATGAATATAGGTTTAAATGTTAAAAATAAATTTTTTCCGAAGTTTACTCCACGATTTTCTCTGTTTTTAACCCACTTTTTGGAGGTTAGAAAAAAATCTGGACGACACGGCTCAATTCTGGTCGCAGATTCGTGATCAGCAGGCCAAAATACTACGGATATGACGTATGGCATCAAAAGTAATCCCCACTTTTTTTTTTTTGTGTGGCTGTGTTATCTGGTCAATGTAAAACGCAAAAGTGAACTTGACAGGTCGGCAACCTTTTCCACGCGAGTTGAGGGTTTTTTATGAGAAATTAGACCACACTTAGGAATATTTAAGATCATATGGTTTCTAGAGCACCAATCAGAAAAAATTAATAAGATCGTTCTGAAGGTCTTTAGCATCTGTTGACATAAAAATCTTCATATCGTCAGCATACGCCAGAACATTAGCATTCTGGAAAAGACGCAACGGTCCAAGATGACTACCCCGCGGGACGCCAGAAAAAAACATCAACTACTTCAGGAAAAGACGATCCGAGTTTAACAAGGTTACTTACAGTCGACCTACCTATTTTAAAGCCGTGCTGCTTATCAGACAAGACCGATATGCAATAAAAAATTTCCATATACTACTAGGGCAAACACAGGAACGTAGAGATAAGTTAAACAGATAAGTCAGGGGTTCAACAAGCGACAAGGTACATTTACGAACGACAACACAATGTATACAATTAGGTGTATCAGAGTAATTATCATCAAGTTTGCCCAAATACGAGTATTCAAAAATAGTTAAGGCGTCCAAGACAACACTATAAATCCAATTGTGTTATATTAACTCACAAAAAATATGTGATTTTCAATTAAACACGAATTGTGAGTTAAAGGAACTCACTAATACGAGTTGTATTGAATTTACACACACTGTGTGAGTAATTTAAAGCGCATAATCGGCATTATATTCTAATACGATATGGATGTTTTAAAATTTACACGTTTTTCTGAAAAGTGTGTTGAAATAACTCATATTAAGAGAAATTACACACTTTTACTTGATTGAATTATTTTCTTTCAATATAATTCACCCTTGAAATCCTATTAAATTTCAAAATTCAAAAATTTGATCTGCTGCCTATATAAATTTTTATGAGACTGTCCACTTAATGTCAGCATCATGCATACCAATGCCTACAGCTGCGTAAATTTTTATAAGTCATATGATGTTGTCGATGGGATCTGAGAAACATTTCAAGTAGGTACCTTTAAAGATTTGTGATTGTGACATAGTGCGACGAAAGGAACTTTTAAAATCACCTACTACGTAATTTATGGCGCGTCCATATGAAAATTATTTAAATACTTGCAAAGCACTTTCCATTTCCTGTTAATAAAATAATGCAAAACAAGTTTCCGCACATCGAGCATATCTGAGTCGTATCAGATCATAGCTGGGGCCTGGGCGCCTGTTGGCGTAGTACGTTGGGGCTGGCGAGCAGGATAACAAATCATAACGTTGTCAACATTTCAAAATGCGCAATAACGTTTTAGTGAGGAAATTGTCAAATTAATAGCATCACGATAACTTTCTCAATCGCTGTGCCCCGACGTGATCAAGTAGTTACCATGCGCTCGATGGCTCCCTTCTTATCAGAGGAGCTGTGTCTTGTTGGAGTCTTCGGAGGGCTCATTAAAACATGAAAAATAATAAGATGAGGCCTGCCACCTTGAGCCAGCCCGGCGAACAGTTAACGTCGACTACGTAATACGAGCAATGCTGGAGTTTGTCCCGGCCGCCGGGGGCCGACGCTGGCTCGTTGAGGGAATCATCCAATTTCTTGCATGCTCAAGTATATCACGTTTTGCAAGGAGTATGAAACGAATAGCGTCTTCAAGACTTTATTCTCTGGCTGGGTAGCAAGATCGGTGCGCGATAAGATGCCTCATCGATTAAAATCAGTTTTCCGCACTCCTCGGTGCTCCTTCGATTTATCCACAGTGTTCAAAGTCATGTTACCTGTGTTTACCCCTTTACGGCTGAGTTCTTTATGAGAGATAAACACTGATAGCTGGGCAGACGGAGGACGACTAAATGGATGTGTGCGATTAGATATGATCCGGCGGGCTATCCGCAGCTCAGGTAAAACGGGTGTGCAGAAAATCATTCGGCAGAGGCGTAGGTGAAATCTCTTAATGACGCTACAGGTTGATTCCATGTGAATGCGTTGTGATTTATGAGGCTTTGCCTAGCCATTTCGCAGGATTCCGCAGCTAGCTGACGAGTGATTTTGGCGTTGTTTGGCTCCTTTGAGAAAATTCCTCTTATTCTTCTAGTTCTGATTGCATTGTAGCTGCTACTCAAGTATAACGTTCGGTCCAATGCGGAGTAATTTTACTTTAACTGCTGTTTACAATGGAAATTTTATAGCAGTTACTATTCGCGCACTCCGCGCCCGTGTAATGCCCGTGGAATCTACGTGTACACGGAAGGAAACAGAGGGTACACGGCAGTCAAGGAAATGACATAGATCTACATGGCATTGGTTTGTTTTTTTACATATTTCCTATACAAAACATTACAATGTCGTTTGTTTGTTTCAGATATAATCTATATAAATAAAAATTACATGCTGTTCGTTAGTAAGCGCATCACTTTAGAACGGCTGGATCGATTTGGCTTATGTTATTTTAAGAATGTTCGTAACAGTCCATATAAGGTTCTTAGGGGGAAAAAATTAAAAAAGTTATCCGGAAAATTTGAAAATTCAGGAAAAACTGAAAGGCGAATCTTATATGGCGACCGTAAAAGTTACACTACAAGGGATTGTTCAGAAAATCCGCGTTTAAGAGGTTTTCGGGGTCGCTGATTTCGAATATGCCATCAAAATTTCCAAATTCGACATGATGGATCCAATATGGCGACCGTAAAAGTCAAACTTCAAGGGATTGGCATGAAATCCGCACTAGACGATTTTGGGGGTTACTGATTTTGGATCTGTCATCAAAATTTCCTAATATGAACATATAGGAGAGGGTGTGAATAAGGAGGGGATGCAAAATGAGGAATAAAGATATCTTCCCGTGAAAATTCGCAACATATGGATTTTTTTCGGGATTGAAGTAATATTGTGATATCTCGGTAATTGATGGACAGAGTGTATTGTAGATGGGCTCAATGGAAGCGCCTTGGAGAGTAGCATAATTTTGTAAGTATATGAACATTTATTTAATAATAGTTTTTTAGTAAAATGGAATAAAGTGTAAAAGAGGTAGGTGTTTACTACATATTTTCGAAAAGAGGGGTGGGGGTAAGGATGTGAGAATAATTTTAGAAAATTAAAAACAGGCGGGGCATTGCGTGTGCGGGATCAAATATATATAAAAATTCTCAGCCGCGACTACAAAGAGTTGTCAACATTTTTTTTTTATCCGAGGATACTGAAAACGCGAATTACATATTTCACACACTTTTTTTCCCACTCACAAGTAACACAGGCCAACAAAAAAAAATTTGGTGTGCAAGACCCATTTTCTCTTATGCCTTTCGGGAAGCTGAACAAAAATCTGAAGCCGAAATAGCATGTTTGCGGACGAATCTAACTATCTATCTACATAAGTTCACAAGCAATATTCTTGCCATAACTTTTAATTATGCATGCCTAAGACACCCACACATTCGCAAAAAGTTTCTTTTTTCGGGCACCAAGCTCCAAACTCTCCAAACTTGATTCGGCTTGACAATACATTGACACCGACGAATGTTTTGAGTGTCGTTATCACAACAACAAAAATTCGATTTTACGAATTAACATGACATTCGACAGAGTAAGAGCGACTTGAGTACTGGAATACTGGGTTAATAGGACATTTGGCTTAAAAATACAAAAAACCACTTTAGATGTTCAGTTCAGCATTTCGATTGACTGATACCTTCTTATATATCAAATAATGCCAATCTCTTAAAGTTGAACTAAACAGTTCCTCAACTAGCACCCATTGTTCTCGGCTGCCCAGAACCCTTTTCGCACAATTCGTATATCTACCACCGAAGATCCACCGCCAATTACCGTAGCTGCAAGGTGGATTCGACAGCAGCGTACTCTACTCTAGTTCTATGTGCTTCTAATGTGCGTGATAATTCGGACGAATAAGACGCTAACACGAAGATTATTGTGTTAGGTCATGAATTGAAGGAGCCCAACAAGGTTAGTGTGGTTTCAGACTTTGCCCCGTTCCCCCGGTTACTTCATCACATGCGGGGCGCTGTGTCTTGAGGGCATTTTGTTTTTGGTCGCTTCAGCTCCACACAGGTCCTTCTTCTGGTGCTGGGCTAATCGATAAACGTCGCAACTAATGAAAGTCATTGACGAGAACGACTGGGAAAAAAACACAACCACACTTCCTTCGCTAGGATCCGAGGAGGAGCAGAGCAGCACAGGCGACGAGAAAGTGGAAGAATTCGTAAAGGAAAGTTTCCGATAAAAATGCTCCGGCCATTGATTAGAGGTCAGCAGCATCCCTATGTGCGAATCCGTGGATCGATGGAATTCAAGTCGCCCGACCCGGCCGCTGCTGGCTTTCCGTGCCGGAGAGTTCTGCATAAACCGTCCGGCGACTTATTAAGAGCCTTTAAGTGTCCATTTAATAATGGGCATAAGGATGTGTGCTTGGGATTTAAGTGGCTCGTGATGGCCGACCGGCCAAGCGGAATTTAATGAAACCACTCGCACGGGGCACTGCGGCGATTAACGGCGAGAGCCACATAAGCGCACAACCGAAGGCACAAGTAAAAAAAAAAATAAACCACGGCAGCCGTATCCGTGAGGAAACTTTAATAACGCAAATAAACGAGGGAGATCATCAGCTCCAGATAGAGAATGGCACAGAATCCAATAAGCCACGCTAAACGATTTACGAGGCTCGCTCGCGTGCGTTTCCATTCATTCATGCCTTGACCATCGCCGAGGTCGTTCTCCGGCTGATCTCCAGCAAAAAAGCGAAATCTCTAAATGGGCTGCGGAGCTCCTTAAAGTATCTTAAGCAAAAAGACATGAAACCCACTCACGCACATCCTTAGCGGCGGCACCGGTGCGGCCCTGCAGGTCGATTTTTTCCCGGCACGGCAGCGATCTCATTATCGGGTGCATTACATGCTCCCAATTTCTCGCCCGGCCTAACAAGCTCCCTCGTCGCGCACTATGCAGATTGTATGTAAATCAGAACGTGGTCCGGTAGTGGCTACTGAGTGCGGTGGAGGCGGTGGCGGTGTCGTCGGAGGCTGCGGTGCCAGTTGGGAGCCTTCACAGCATTTCGGGGGCATCTATTCTGCCGGCCAATTTCCGCCAAGTTGAGCCGTGCAGCGATAGCCCCAACAAGAGTACATGTGTCAGCGCTGCGACCGTGCGCACCATCGTGTGTGCCATATGGGAATACCTGGCCGCTGCACTAGGGCCCCATTAAAACTCATTCGGAATCAGACACGTCCGATTAAAATCTCATTTCTCACCTCTGGGCGTTCGGAATGCCTTCTGCAGCGCCCTGGCTCTGCGGTGGCCTACCTTTCAGCGTTTCCCTCCAATAATCAGTTGACTTGCATCGGTTGACTTCCTCCGCTGAGCCGGGCTCTGGGCAATTTCTGCACCTCCAGATATCATGTCGATATCGTCGCGCAATTGCAGCTTTAACATTCGTTCCGAGTTCCGAGCGAAATTTCATTTTTGAGATTTTATTTCCAGAATTAGCGTAGTTTGTCGACTTAAACTGTCACGGAGGTGGAGAGTGGGGGGCTAAGTGTTTCTAGCCCTGCCCGGAGGCCCGACTGCTACTGGGAAACAGACAGACAGGGCTTTGTTGGAATTCATTACCGGCAGCGAGGTGACGATGTGGAAAATTGACATGACCGCAGTTACGCTTTTACCTGTTGATTTGCACCCTGTGCATTTTCATCTAGCTGATTGTGAATTGTTTGCTAAATTTATTTGTAGGAAAAGATTTTGTAATAAGATTGCGGATCCATTAATCCTTAAGTTAGAGGCATTTATTGAACACAATTTACTCAAACACACCGATCCATTCTTTTTAGAACTCCATTTAAAGTAATATGAAAAGGACTCTTATGAGAACACTTGTAATGAAATTATAAAAATAATATTTCTTTGATACGCTGTAATTCCGGAAATATTAAATTTAGAGAAAAATATTTCCAACAGGGTAAGTAGAGAATTTTATTCTCTACAAAAAAAGTCCTTATCATTTTTTTCGCAATTCCAACTGTTCCTGAGATATCGTCAAAAACAATTTACCAATGGACACTGAAATTCACACTCAAGGGAATACATCTAACTGTAGACACTGTTGACACCGTTGAACTGAAAATGTTGTATTTCTATTATTTAGTATTTCAGGCAGCATATGAATTCTACATCGGAAAAACGATACGTGTTTTGAGGTTATCCAAGAACAACCCATTTTTTGGTATCTATATAAGAATGGAATTGTTGTTCAGCCAGGCCATGAAGCCGGAACCAGAATGCAGCGTCAAATCCGACGTTTCAGCTTTCAGCACGATTGTGTATTGCATGTACGTACACACACTGTTCTAATTTGAAAGTGTCAACGCTGCATTCTTGTACCGGCTGGAGCCATCGACCGAAACAATTAGCAATCGGAAGGAGCAACATGTGGCCGAACGTTGTCATGCTGTGGTGTCTCTCCTTGTAATGTGCCATTTTTCCTTCAATGCTCGACTCAAGCGCATTAATTGTAGTCGGTAGCAATCTCACGTGATGGTAGTACGAGTTATACCTCCAATTCTTCGCCTTCAAATTTTTTCGGTGCGCCAGATGGTTTTTTATTTTCAACATCAAAATCATTATTTTTTAAGCGTTTGAACCAAGCACGATTACCGTTTAGTTTTCCGACTGCATTTTCCCCACAAAAAATTTCCCCGACAAACTCTTTTCCCGACAATATTCAGTCAGCAGATATTATGTAAAAGGCAAATTTCAGTCAGTAGACATTTTTTAAAAGGCAAATACCAGTCAGTAGACATTTTGTAAAAGGCAAATTTCAATCTGTCAGGAAAAGAGTTACAATTACAGTTGAAATTACAGTTGGGAAAGAGACCGGGAACCACCAATATCTGCATTTTGTTTCATGCATCGTCGCCGTAACTCTCCACAAAAATTCCATGTATGTCTCTCTCTTTCTTTAATGAGCATAAAAATAAAATGTTGGCGTTGGCTCACTGAAAAGTGATGAAATAAATGTGAGAAGTAAAAAAATAGATATAAGGTAGTCCATTACTCATGTTACCCAGGTTATCTAATAAAATAAACTAAACTGCAGACATTTAACTATAAAATCAGTTGACTTAATAAAATATAAAAATTTGACATAAGAATGACAATTTCTTCATACTTATCGCCTAGGTATAGTTTTTTTTTTGCAGGGATTAAGTGGGTACTAATTTTAAAAATATTTCCCTTGCATTATTACGAATAAATGGTACCCATAGTTTTCATTAGTCTAGTTGTGAAGTTTTTTCGATCGGCATTTAAACAATTTGCACCAGAGACGTACAGACGTACGTGCAAGTGCTACTGAATATTCAGTGTTGTGAAACACTCTTAATATGACAAATTATTTTAATTACATCTAATAGCAAATACCAGTGTTTGTCCTATGACGTGTTGTTCCATCATTTAAATATTGTGACGAAGCGTTTATGTGTAAATACTAATAAATATTGATGAAGGAAAATCATGTAGATAATTATCTCTAAACAAAATTAAAAGGATGTGGGTAAGAATAAGTTATGTAAGTAGAGAAGATAATCAAAGTTCAAAGTCTAAAGACTTATTATTCAGCTGTAAAAGATAAGACAGGTCAACAGGATCCGGGAGAGTACTATGTAGATAATTTTTGTAGAATATTGGTATGCAGATCACGATTCCGAAAGTGAAAATATTTCATTGGTTCGTTCATGTTTTTAACTAAAGTTAAAAATTAAAATTTCACAGCGCAAATTGTATGATTCCAATTACCATATGTTCTGGAAATACTAAGTTTTCCAAAGATGAAATTATTAAGACAAGTAGCTACAGAGCAATTTTAGTCCTGCCAATCTTTAGTAAAATTTAGTGAAATACTTAATTTTGGAAGGATATATGTGACCTGCAGGGTTTCGATCAAATGAACTAAGCCTTTTAAATAACTACTTGATAGGTATAAAACTACTTGTAATTAATGGCAATGTTCAGGGTGACTTAATCTCTTTGGAATATGGAGTGCTTCAAGGGTCTATCCTAGGTCCCCTTCTTTATTACTCTTTAATATTAACTACATAAAAGAGGGAAACATAAGTGGTAAATGCGTTGGATATGCTGATGAAACGGTGTATACTGTGTATTCAGCGAGTAGATAATGATGCTACTCTGGTGACTGCCGTAAATGAAGATCCCGCTCGATATCTAGACTGGGTTAGGACTATGAACTCTCATTAAATACATCGAAAACCTACTGTATGATTTAAAAAAAACAAAAACGGGTTTTTTACTCTTTCCCTATTTTTCTTAAAAACTGTAATTAATGCACAAGTAATCAACAGAAAAAGTTCTATGTAGGGCAGCTATCGCTTGAACGCATGCAAAAAAACATTAAAAATATTACCCAGTATTATCGATGTGGTCGTCTAATCTACTACGTGTAATACTACCCTTAATTGACCATCCCGTGCCTTTAAAGAGCATCACAAATATCCGCAATTTGATGAAACGTACTATGATTGTTTCGAGGTTGAAGATGATGGCTTCTCGCCAATACAACTTAACTCCTGTAGAGTTAGTTCTATATAATGATTTCGCTTCCATGCGCGAAGACCCCAAACCAACTAGCGCATTGGAAGATTTATTCTCGAGCGGACATTCAGCGCAATAACGCCGGACATAAAAGCAAAGTAGTCCTTTCGATGAAAATAACTCGATAACTCGCGGGGAGTTATCACCTTTTCGCAGCAAATGAGCAGCCGCGGGTGCGAGTAAGTCACCGAAAGCGGACCCGCTCAAATAGCCCGATGTCACGGCATCGCCATTTGCTTAATAAATTAATCGGATGTTAATGGGCTGCCGCAATTTTCAGCATTTACTGAATTGTAGTCGAAACGTTTTTTATCGGGCTTTTATCTATAATCGGAGAGCCATAAGGCGGCGGAGGCGACATCGGGCACGGAGTGTGACAGCCAGAGGGCCACTCGATACCCGATGAGGTTCTCGACGCTGTCGCGCTCTGGGCCGGTGGTTTCCAATTACCCACGGCAGTTAGTCGGTCAACTGTTCAGCGAAATAGCAGCTATCCATCTTCCCTGAGATATTCCCGGCGAATATTGTAATTGATTGGACTAGAATTTAATTAATTAATTGCTTCGGGCCTCAATTAGATAACTGCCCGAGTGTCGTCGTCATTGTCGTCCATCGAGAGTTCTTGCGGGGGCAGGAGGGGGCGCTGATGATGCTTTATTGCTCCTACTCTTACTTCAGATGTCCTGTATCTTTTTATCGATATTGCTTTATTTGTGAGGGAACACATTTCAAAATGTGCCGGATCCCCAAGGGTTCTAAAAAACGTCCCTGCCCCCGCGGCAACTGCACAAAAATGCCACAAAAGTTGCACCGAAATATGCCGCCGTTCCTATTTTGCATTTTTACCGCATTTAAAAATTTGTCCGATTTGGACGGCACTTTTTGTCAAGGTGAGGCCATTTCGCGATTTGCACAAAAGTTGAAGGGGTTGCGGCGGAATTCCAGCGGTACCCGATCGCAACAGAAGCGCAGGACAAGCAAGAGGGCCGTCCACTCTTGGCTCGGTGTGGACCGCAAAAACTCCGTCAATCATTCCCCGGGACTTCTGGGGGCTTCTGTTTGAAATAAATTTGAATAACATTCCCAGGCGAGGACGAGGTTTTTATGAGACACCGTCCGTTGTCGCCGGGACACGGCAGCAGCAGCAGCAGCGGTTGCGATAGTGGCAGCGCAAAGAATGCGCGGGTGACGTGTTTGCGTAGGTAAATCCTGGACACTGGCCCGGACCCCATTAATCTCTGCAATTATTATTAATAACGAGCGAAGGGAACACTTCAATCAGACTCGCCGGGTCAAGCACCTTTGAAGTTCCCGAAGCAGGCGCTGGAGCACTATATCGAGCGCCGAGATTAATGAGGGAATAATAACATTAAACAACCTCCGAGCGCCGAGCCATACGTAATAAGCTGGCTGGTCTAATTAAGATGTAAGTTAATTAGAGAAATTCCTCACCTGAGTCGGTAGTTATTTCGGGGCGGTGACTATTTCTTTCTTTCCGCACAGGCTGATCCACAAACCAGAAAATGCCAAACTTTGATGATTGATTCCACTCGGCGCAAAAAGAGGTCAGAGAGCAGATTAATTAACTTCAGCGTTCCGGGGAGAAATCGGTCCCAGAACCGGAGCCCCGGCTAGTACAGGAGCCTCGGTCAACCTCAAAAACTAGCGATGGATGCAAATTCAGTTGATTTATCTGGGCGCTTTGCTCGCCGCTCCATTGTTGCCCCGCCGACTGCGGAGGAAGGGAGGGATTGCTGCCGTGTCTGCAGGTTGCTCGATCATTAACGGGTGCGGGTCAAATAAGGTTCGCTTTCTGGTAATCGTTTTCACGTTTTCTTATTAGCCCGTGGTCGACGCGGCCGTAGATTTGTTTAATGCGCTGCTCACTATTTCAGCCGTGGAAATTACAACTGAGCGCCCGAATGCGATGGTGCCAAAGTATTGGCTTTTTAATCAGTTCTGGGATCGATTCGTTCGCTGATTGACTTGGGTGAGTGCTAAAGAGGCACGGCCCACATTCGAGGCAGCAAATATGTTCGCTAATTTCTGTGAAAGTCACATAGGCAAAATAGTGAGGGGTTCACAAACCCTTTCATATCTAAGGCGTCTCTCTCATCAAATGTATTTACTGTCATTCAAACGAGTTGCTTTCTAATGTCTTGTAATGCTTTCACATTCGGTTTTCCTTTTTTTGAGTCCTTGGTATGGCTGGGTAACAACTCATCATCAAACCGGAACGACAATTACACAACTTTCGATTGTTTTTGTGTTTTAAAATAACGGTACAATGTTACACAGACATTTTTTTTGCGGATAGCTACAAAATGTAATATTTTCATTGCACATGGTAGATGTCAAGTGATCCTCATATTAAAATGGCACAACTGAAGAAGCTGGCTATATGACTGGCCAGGTAGTATTTTTAACAAGGCCATAATATAAGCCGAAAGGACTTAGATAAAATAAAATGCTGGAGGTACAGGAAAAGGCAAGGAAACAAGTCAAATGACTGTGAATTGGATATGGCGCTCACTTTCTTACCACTATGGTTATTTTCTTTACCGGACTTACCCTCCAACCATTTCAACTTCCAAAACAATCGTGTAGTTCGAGATCTAAATATGTTAGATGTAATAGATAATAATTAAGCTTTCTTGTTTTCTTCAGCTATGAAATAGATACATATGTATTATCATAGACAAATAAATATAAATATTACCCACTTCCAACAAGCAACACGCGACAAAAATGTCTGAGAGCTCCACAGCGATACCTCCACATATGCGACGACAACCGGCAAGCTTGACACAGGAAAAGTCGAGTTCAGAGCGCCTTGCTTTTCGTGTGCTGTGCAAGGCAAGTTCCGAAGACCGAAAAAACAAGGCAACTGACGGGTGCGTACGTAGTATCGGGCAGAATATTTTAGGGCCGAACATAAGTTCACTATTTCGGCTGTAACTAAAAAGCTATTTTGAATATTTTGATTAAATTTGCGGAAAACATCCAAAATATTGTAGACACCTTAATAGAACAAATAAGTAATATAGATGGCCAGCCACTGTGTAAAAAATCCGACCAAATGCAACATTTCCGCTATCCAAGTTTTCGGCTCTCTAGCCAAGTGATGTTGCGGAACAAATGAAAATTGCAAATCTTTGCTAGAGCCTTTGCACTTGGCCACTTGGTCGAGCGTCATGCCACGAGAGCAGCGACGAGTTTAATTGCATCGACCTAAACGAGGGTGAGGCGTGAGGGAATTTCAATGTTTCTATCGGCACCAACCATTGTGGGGTAGGGTTACAAGATGCCGAGAGATTCTAGGAATGATCGCGGGTGAAAATACGAAAACTCGAAGGCAAATTCTTAGAATTTTAGTTGATGCCGACGGCGCGGCGGGTGGTTTTTGAAAGCAATATATTTAAAAATTTTGTGTGCTGTGATAAATAATTGATTTATCCAGGCAGATTTTTCAATTTTGTATTTTGTTGTTCAGCTTGAACAACATTCATTGAGGCACGCACTTTAATGAATTATATTTACATACCTAAGTAAGAGGCAATTCGGCAACTTTGCATTTTTCTTGCCTAGTTGACTGGGAATCTGTATTACTTATCTGTGGTAATATGCTTAAAAGGCTTCCGATGTTTTGGTGGTCTGCAGAAATTTATTCTGCCTAATCACCGTCCACAGGTTTTCCTTATTTATTTCATTTTACATAATTATAAAATTTGTTTTTCAATATTGACTTTAAGCGACAAAAAAAAATCAATTGATAAATACTACCGCTTTTTAAATTTGAGCAGCCTTAATGAATGGTTATTTTTTAAGTATGGTTCAGTTATTGCACATATGTATATGGTACCATATATAATATAACCACAGACATACATATTTATAAATACTCTTTTTTCTTGTAATTTTTTCCTTCAAGAATATGTATGCGTATAACCCTGTAGAAAGTGTCAACCTTCAAGCAATTGAAATTGTTTTGCCACAAAAGTTTTGAAGTAGAGCTAGCAAAAATGGGAAGTATAATTTTATAGATAATGCGGATGATTAACCTTCCCAGATATCTACTTTGTAGGACAATTATAACAAAGTGTTTTTCTTAGTGCTTGCAATAAATGCGTATATGATATCTGAGCTAACTCACGCATGGGTGCTTGTAATATAATTCTTAAACCGCTTTGAATTCAATTAAAAATTATGGTGGGGAAACCCCTTCGCACCGAACCGACTGAAGTATCAACCCGGACAGAATCAATATTTTACAAGCCTTTTTAAATAAACTAACAGCGATAAGGCATACCATTAAGCAAATATTTCCACATATCGAAGACCTTCATTCCTTCGCTGTACAGGTGTTCGATGTTTTGACTTTTTGCACAAAAAGTGCACACCGAGGAAAATTATCGCAGCATGATATATTTTCCAGGGGGAAATGCCAATTGAAACCGTCCCATTTGCTGATTATTCCTCAGAAATAATTGAACGCTTACACCGCGCGATATTTACCTTAGATCGCCTTTTAATTAGCACCACAAGGAATGCTGAAGGTAATAAAATGCATTTAATGCGGATGTTGAAATAAACACCACTTAACGACAAACACTGAACAGTCGCAACAGCTCTACTGCGACTTGCTTCCCAGCAATTGTTCTAAATTTTTAACTAATTTTTGCTTACTCACAATTGTTGTAATTTTGGTCGTTGAGCAAATTAATACGAAACCCTACCTCCTGCAAGGTTTCGTTGTCGTAAAGTTGAAATTGGTTCCTTCAAACTTCCCCACATATCGCTCCCTGTGAATTATTTCCTCTCGTTACGGTCCGATCAGAATTAAATTTTTATCGTCTCGAGTGGCATAAAATTAATTAGTTTGTTCTTAATTGCTCATTTGATGGCCAATAATGAAATATAGAACTGTCGTTTACAGTGCTGTGCACTGCCATTACGAGCTCAACATGATGGCGATTTGCACAGATATCGAATGATCCTAATTTCCGGATGGCTCCACTTTTAATTAAGCGGAACAGTCATACTCCTTATGTTGTCTTCCTTACAAATTGCTTTATGGAATATTTCGCGTAAGTTCAAAACTAGATGTTACAACTTTGTGGGATGGCTTTTGTTTGAAGGATGCAGCGGTCCGCAATTTGTTTTAATACAATTCGATTGTGAATGATTTTTTTATGGGAGTATTTCATTTAATTGCCGAATCGTGTAATTGTCGCAATGTTGTCGTAAGGTGGTTTTAGTTTCTGAAAAAAAAAATATATTTCAAAATTCATATTTAAGGACCTCATGATTTTTATTTGCTTTTTAACCATGATTAGTTTCGAGTTATCAGTAATAGAGTTTGATCAGATCCAGAAAAATTTAATTTGTTGCGTAGGTAACTAGGCTGCTTTTATATAAATGCAAGTACAAATTAAAGCAACCCAAGACTGATCTCACATTTAGCAGAAACATGACCGAAATGTCATGGAATTGAACGTGACGCTGTTTCCGCGACGAGATAGAATTGAGCATGCAAAATATTTGGCATCCATAAGTAAGCAAAATAAGCTTGCATGGATTCTGACAAGACCTTCATTAATTTTGGCTATAGCACTTCCCAGTTGACCAATTGGACAGGATAAGTATAACTGGACATTATTAGGATACACCATAAATGGTGGGCACACTCAAATATAGTCGATCGGACATCATTAATGAAAAAAGAGAAGAGCAAAGGTTCCAAAACAGAACCTTGCGGTACACCACTGCATGCACTGAGGAAAACAGAGGACGCATTACCCAAAGACACTTTCAGTTGTCGGTTAGAGAGACACAATCACAGGAGCTTACAAGCTGCAACATAAAAGTTTAACCTATGAAAACGAGTTTAGTCAAGACTACTGCATGATTGACCTTCCCGAAAGCCTTGGAGAAATGGGTTCAAGGTAATACGGATGCAATCAAAAATCTTCAGCAGAGATGTGATGCAACCATGTTTAGGTCGAACGCCTGACTGGCACGAAGATAGAAGATTATTATCAATAATGAACAGATGCTTGTGAAGTAATTTTTCAAAGACCTTTGAAAGAAAGGAGAGGATAGAAATAGGACGGTACTTAGGGGGATTTCAAAACAGTTTTCGGATCGGTATGATCTTCATTTGCTTACAGGAGTCCGGGAAAGTCGAAATGGTCAGGATCGCGTTGCATGGATGCTACGATCATTAATACACTCAAAAGTGCTCTCAATGCCTGCGTTCGTTTTTTCTATCGATACCGTAAATTTAATCATGTTTCACCGTAATTTTAAATATGTCCAATAAGAACACTCTCAGCTGGAAAAATGTGAAGCACTTCCCAAGAGCAGCGGGTTGGAAGCGCTTCTTGCCCATACGAAAAAAAGGCATAGTTGGACAAGATTTCAGTCAATGAAGCTTTTAGAGCTTTTCATTTTAGCGTTGTCATGTCGCATATCTCTATACGCAATTTTTAGAAGCTTAAAAAAAAATGCTTCCCTCCCGTATCCCTATCCGTATCCTTTTAACTAGGGCATGTCATTGCGAGGAACAAACCTTTTTATATTTTCTTCCCGTGTGCTTCGTCGGAAGATGGTTGGCAGATTTGTTTGTTTTAGTCTCGTGTGCTTCTTTGGAAACTTATTCTTTCTTTCTTTCAGTCCCTGGTTTCGTAGGAAATATTTGTTAATTTTCTGACTATGATTAGGCCGCTATATGTATGTTAAGCACTAAAATTTATTAGAAGATGAGGGGAAATATACTCATATCAAATAAGCATGAATTCAGAACTTGAAAGTATTCCCGTAACAAAACGCAACTGCACTCTCGAGCACCTAAACGAAAATGAACTAAAATGCTTCAGCAGAACGAGGGCAGGACACGGAAGCACTCCGAGCTTCCAAAGAAGCGCTTCAGCAGCCATGTTTGATCGCTTCCAATTCACGCTGGGCTCTTACTTTGTGTCAGGTGACTGTGAAAACTGGATCGACAATTTAGCAGAAATCCAATTGTTGTGATTTCTATAATTTGTTTGAAAGATATGATATGATGACAGATATATTATTTTAGATAAGGACAACAATCGTTTAAAAGATCGCTGATATTATACCGGAAAATAATTTCCGTGCGACTGAAACATCGACGTCGCTACTAGTCATTTAGAGGACGTTGCTTCCATTGCCACTTCAAGTGAACTTTCTTTGAAAAAAGGCATTTTCTAAAAATCGGCTGCGTTACATATTCTCGCAGTTATACAGTTTCTCACGGTGCGAGTCGCATAAATGTGGTCTTTACTAAACATGTCGCGTCTAATTTTCATACGCAGTAGTTGCCTGGCATCTTAGCAAGTAGGCAAGCGAGCAACTCCTCATTTGCGCTGATCTCGTGTGAACATTGGCGGACTGTGGAGCGCACTGGCAACTCCTTTCCAAACGCGATCCGGCGCTGTGCTGTGACATAACGCAAGGAGGCCAGATAAATATTGAAGAGAGAAATAACAAGCGACGCAGGCGCATTTAAGACAAGTTTTAAAATTAATTTTTCCTCTTTTTCGCGATATTTTCATGTAATTTCCATTTGTTGCGGCCGGGCCGGACTGCAAAAAACCGGCTGCATTACACATAGGCCTGCTGCTGATTTGCTGCGCTTTTTTCGCGCACGCCGCCGGCCGCGCCATTGAGATCTGACTGGTCTGGATGGCCGTCTGACTGCGCGAAAATGTTCTACGCCGGACTTAATTTATGCGCTTTTAAGGACATATCGCGGCGTTCGACTCGATTACATACGCTAAGTGCGCCGGTTCTAATGAAACTCGCGCAGAGACACTCGTTGTGTTTGCGCTGCGCGAATCACTTTTTGCATATCGAGCCTGTGGCAAAACGGGTCATGGATAGCGGGCTGAATCGGCCGTTTTTATGGGCTCATCTAATCGTACGGGAGAGATAGCAATCCAAAGGGCGGTGGCCTCATTATCATTCTGTTCAATTAAACCGAACGCATTGAGCTGATCGAATTATTGAGGGATGGGGTTCAGCCAGCAGGGCTCGGAGCACGGGATCAATTGGATAATCGAAACTGGCGCTTCTCATAAGAAGGGCATACCAGAAGGAGTTTTGCGTCTTAATTGGATGATCATCTGCTGCATTGAAACTATCACAGCTGCCAGGATAGAAACTATCGACGATAAATTCTAATTAATTAATTACTATTGCAGTTGCTTCAGTTGCTTCGAAATCATTTCATTTTCTTAGTTCACTTCGTCAGCGGACATAAGTGCAATTGCAAGACTAATGGGAATTAAACTTCTGGAAGCGATTCCCCGATATCTCAGCATCATGTTATTTTATTTTCATGATCCAACAATCTACTCTTTAAATTCCACATAACAGGCTATCACGAGTAAAAAACATGTTTTTCCATACTCAACTTTGATAATCAGACAAGTTGGAAAATAACTTTAAAATAATGGTGGAACGGCGTCTCTATTTAAAACACATAAATAAATATTGTAAACATTGATACTTGAGAACTATTGCTGGTTTTGTAAAATGCCATGCTGCCAACAAGTTACGATTATTCAAACTTATCCTAAAGCAGTTTATGAAACCTTTTCAATATCTTGTGATTGGCACCTTTTTCTTTCCACAGGCATGCATAAGTCGTCCCGTTTTTGCTTGAGCTGCCTGTCGATATATTTTATTTTGAAATTTATTATTTCTAAGTATTGTTTCAAATTCGGCCAGCCGAGCGGAAGTTGGTCATAGCACTGATGGAAGTGATGAAGTACACTTTAGGTGGAACTTGGTTTGAGTTTTTGTTAGAGATCAAAGCCACAGAGTTTACACGTTCCCAAAATTCTTTATTTAAATGTAAAAATTCGCACAGATTGCCGAAAACTATAACAATCCGCACTGATATCTTATCCTGTATCAACTGGAACTCTGCATTCAGCCAACGGTGTATGGTCTGTTATTGGTTAGGCTAGACTTAAAAGTAAAGTTTAACCAAATCACCACAAATGAATGCTAGGGGGCGAAGTTTTGGCCAATTTTGCAACAGTATTTTAAATGGAAAACACACATTTCGAAAAAATCTGTAGATCATGCAGAGGGCCGTAGCCAGACTGTGTATTTTGTAATCAGGAGAGGCTTTAGCAAATTCTGGGCAGGCTTAATACCATGGGACCATGATTGTTTTTTTTTTTTGGCAGCTGAGGGTCATTTTCGAAGTAATTTTTTGCATAGAATCCGAATCGAAAGTCAGAATTGGCCCATCACGCAGGATTTTGAGATATTTGAGGTTATACACTCGAAAAGTGGCTTTTTGGGCTACTTTTGAGGTTATGTACACGACGCACACAATTTTTTACTCTTCTCTACGATACTTTTCATGTAGTACTACTTTACCCCTTTAAAATGAGCTGTCGAATGGCTATATGTTATCTACGATTTTTGTTCGCAAACTAATAGCCCTCTTGATGTCACATCATGAAATCGAAACCCTGTGCGTCCTGTATGGTGTGGTTCTATGTTAAAAAAAGAAGAGCCAGAAATATGCGGGATACCCAGATTCTTGGTCGGAAAAAGAAAAATTTAAATAATCGTTATTTGAATGGCATTCACGGGGCCCTATCTGGCTTTGCAAAAACGATTTTCTGGCCAAAACATTTTATGAGTGCGCTGGGTTTTCTTTTCTCTTCACTAGTCTTGAAACTTATCTTTTTAAGGTTGCTGCAAGCGGTCCACTCACTTCGTTTGCCACTATTCCCAATTCCGTTCCGTCCGCATCTTAATACATTGATTTAACGTAAAAAAAGAGAATTGGATATAAAGTGACCCTAAACACATGGTTAAAGTTGTGAGATCATATTTTGAATACAAGATAAATGTAAAACTTCCATCAACAATGCAGTAATGCCCTAAATAAATTTGTTCTGGAAAATGACTTGGTCAAGAGCTGCTTATCGGCGTGATATCATCACTAAAAACTTTGAAATCAAAATAACAGTGACATTCCCATAAGCAATTCAGTTTGAAGCTATTTTCCATTTACAACATAAGATAAAATTCATGAAATTATGAGTCACCGCCAATAGAACGGCAATAATGTCCGATTAAGTGGAAAAAATTGCAAAAGTTTAATTGAGTCGATACGGAGTAAGGTGCATGATGTGCTTGCCAAATCTGGGACAAGAACGTCATTGAGTCGATAATTAAATTTTTACATGCGCACTTGGGTGCGCCCTGTCGCGGGCATACTTGGATTGCTTCAGGTGAAGGTGTCTTATCAGTTTATAGGAAATCCACTATCAGGTGAACTTCGATAAGAATTGCTTATATTGAACACGTCCGAGGTTTGTTTTCCTTCGTTATTTTTATGGGCTTAAGAAGGGCACTTGAGGTGTATTTGCTTAACCAAAGTTTTGTTTAAATGGTTACCTTAAGTACACACCTCTAGGCATGATTAATTCAAATTTTAAGTTTGCACATCAAATCGATATAATTTCTTTTGAGGCGTGACGTTCTAAATTCACATAGAATCCAATTCATGGCATAAGACCACTGCGACTAGTTTCGACAAGGCACATTCTGTCAGTTGAATTTTTGGTCACATTTTAGAGCAATGTCGGCCGTTGATAATGTCGATTTCCAAGTCGTCAATTGTTGCTGGTTTAACAGAATATCTAAGCAAGTGACGTCATTTGTCAGATTATATGAGCTTGAAAGCTAATTTACAGAACCACTCCTCGAAATCGAGATTTCAATAAATCGATGGGTCGAATCTGGGTGTCGAAAAACCTCTCTATTTACACATAACGAGTGACCGTTTGGTTTTTGAGTTGGTGACATGACTTTTTTTTTAAAACGTAACTGGTGCCGCCGTTACAAAAAATTGCGTTGCCGTACGATGTTAACTAACTATACGCGACGCATTTAACTTGAATGACGTTTATTTTCAACAGGTCATCGTTACATTCCACACAAGTCCTGAAACTATCAACATGAGTGCGTCAGAAGTTCCCTTGAGGCATTATATACATATATCTCCTTCAGTTCGTAAAAAAAATGGCATTTTTAGCAAATTACCGAAGTTATAGCGAACTGTGAAAAAAAACTGTCAAATGAGCAAACGAGTTTATGATGCGAAGTTTGACATTTGAGAACCAGATCAACGCACAGAAAAATGCCAAATGTCAAACCTGATGTCATGAACTCCTTCAATTGCTGTACATATTTTGTTTAATAAATAAACAATAAAGAAACAATGATTAGAGAGAATTTGACATATATCTCTGTAACATCTATGCAATTTTGTTGATTGGTACAAGAACTTTATAAATCATAAAAAATAATCTGAACAATTTTAGTATGTTATTCGCCTGCTAGTGATAGTAATTGTCAAATAAGGTAACTGATTAGCGTATATAAGCGTTGTTTGAACTGTTTAATAACACAGACCAACAACACAGCAAACAAAAACTACAATAGTCATTTCCCAAGTATTTATCGAAACTGACTCCGAATTCGGGCACGGAATTGCTCTATCACGTCCGAATTTCGAGATATCCTAACCTAACAATCCAAAAATGGTTTTTCATTATATATACATATGTATATTTGTATAACAGTGTAAATGCAATTGCCGCCGCCAAGGCGTGCAGTTTGGATAACGTTTCAATGGCTGAGTGATTGCTTAAAATACCTTGTTTAATTGGTTTTAAAATATAAACAGAGGAATTAGAAGCTGATTTTGAAAAACACTTAAAGACAAGATAAATGGCCTCCCCAAAAGTTTTATATGATCTTCCAATCCGACGTTATCGACTTGAAAAAAAAGTCACCATACACCAGGGTACGTCGACGATGTAATGATGTAAGACATCATTTGTGTGTTTGTATGTGTTATCTATCGGTTTTCTTAAATTTGTTATGCCCTAGACAGACTGCAACACGTGAACTAGTTGCTAACATCAAAATGACGTAGCCCATATAAAATTCCCATTGCTAGTTAAAAGATCTACACAATTCAAACTAAGTTTGCATGTTTTTTGTTGCTATTAGCGCCAGTAGCGGAAAAATATGACACTAAAAATTCTCAATTCTGAAATGAAACAAGACAGCAAAGCAATTAAGGAATAGGATGACTACAATAAGATAAAACAATCTCTTTAAATTCACATAATTCTTTTAATTGGATTGAAGACCTTTCTTTACATAACACTTTAACATAAGCAGCAACAAAGAGTTTCAACAGTGTCGGGTCTGCACCGGCTGTACACAACACTGCATTCTAGTCAGAAGATTTGTTATAGTAAGGTTAATTCGGTCGGGAATGTTTTTAGTGCAAGCTGTACTCTCCACGTAATCTTTAAGATACTTCTCCATATTTGAAAATGCTTGCCACAATATTTCCTCATATCTTCGGATATGAGGTTCTTGGTTTCTCCAATAAATTTCCTCTGGCTTGATATGATCGTTGTTCGCATTAAGGGACTCTATTACGTTATGAACCACGTAGATAAATCTTTTAGTAATGTCATCTGCGGTATTTTTGAACGTATCGAGCTCGTGCTTAATTAGGCTAGTTCCGCAGTTGTTGTCGTTGAGTTGATTGTTCAGATCTTCTGGAATGGCACTGAATACCTCGTCACAATGCCCTTCAGAATTCTCTACAAGGTCCTGGCAATCATCGAAAAATGTTTTCAAAATTGGACCCAGGGCTAACCTGTTTTTTCTAACCCCATTTACAGCAGCCTGAATTACATTTCGAAGCTCCAAATTATTATTCCGGGCTCCCTCTATAAACTTATAGATAGTTTTCTTCAGAGTTGCAATTCTTGCGATATCAACCGATGTAAGTGGTTGGCCAATGACGAAAAGCTTTTCGATATTTAAATCGGCCGCGTCTAACAAATCAAAAACTTTATAGGCAGAACTTACGAGGTTTCCACCACTAACTCTTATTCTGACTATGTCTATAGTCAGTCTTTCGGTGATATTCCTTTCAATTTCACGTATTTCATCGTAGCTAGAACTTTGCACCGTGCACGCGTGAAGCGCAAGAAGCACGGTTAAAATTTGAACATTGCGCACGAACATTTTATCTACGAGTATTCTGTTCACTCGTTGGATTCAAAATTTATAGGTATCACTGTTTATTTTATAATTACTACCTACTGTTCCAGTTCATTGTTTTGCTCATCGAACGTTTGATGTGCGTCTAACACAATATCCAGTCCAAATATTTATTGTTTAGACAGTTGGAGTACAAGTGTGTCATAGAATTTGTCTTGCGTCTGTGAAACGTATTATCTTTCAGATAGATGAACTTTTGAAGGTTGTCTACGAATAAAGACTACTTTCCGGCACAATTTGATTAAATTTTTATTTATTTATTTTCACAAATCTTATAGCATTACAAACATGAGTCCTATCCATAAACTTCGACTGTACAACAAATTTTGAGCTCGATTCTGATTTTCCCCAAGGTCCCACGTGTGATTATTTTTTTTCCTTACTACTCCCTTTGGGAGCATGAGGCTTCCATAAAGTCCCAAAGAGGATCTGCTTCAGTATCTGTAATCGTTTCTTTTTCGCCATGCCGAGTGATTAGCTCGCAGTGGCTATCTCAGCTGATGGGGCTGTCATCTATCGCTTTCTGGGAACAGAACCTCCCACAGCTTTTACCAACTTGAAGGTGGATTGTTAGTCCAGCGCTCTACCGTGTGAGCTATTGGGCCCCCGATTATCATCACTCATAATGAAAGAAATGGTATTGCAACATCAACTGAAACTAAAAAGAAATAAGAAATCAGCTTCGGAAAATTTTATTATAAAAGTCGCCCTCTGATTACATATGTCTTCATATTTACATCCGCACTGAACGACTAATCCTAACACATCCAATTCTAACACGTCATCAAAGCCGTACCGGTTAGACTATATTTCTATGCTCCGAACATATCTCGTTTTATTATTTTTTCCAGATCAGATGATATAATGATAATCTCAACAAATACAAGTTCAAGGCACAACTGAAGGTTCTACGATTTCTAAAACCTGTCCCGTTCTTCTTAGACAAAAATTTCCATAAAAAACCAAACCACGACTGAACCAAAAAAACCATCAGGCTGAATTTGCTAACAAATAACGTCTGTACACATTATTAGCAATATAGTTGTGAAATGTCAACCAGTGGGAATTGGAAACGCTCAAACATGGCTGCTACAGCGCTTCCGTGCCATACTCTTGATTATATCTTTTTAACATGGGCATGTCCGCAGAGGGAAGCACTCTTAACCTGCACCTAGGGCAGCGCTCTAGAAGTGAATTAAGATATTTGACATGGAAGTGCTAAAAGGAAAAGCCTTTATTGACTCAAATTTTGTCCAACGGTGCTTCTTTTTCATACAACAAAAACATAGGTCTTGAGGCATGCCTTTGTAAAATTATGAAAAGCACGGTCGTTAAAAACAATTTTTAAGAGCATTCGTACAGCAAAATTAGCAATTAATAATTTAGTTCTCCTATCGACGTGCGTTACGCGACAAAAAAACTCACACTCTCACATTAAATGCCGCTTCCAGAATAAAACCTGTCCTGGGGCCTTGGTAATAGAAAAAACGGAATTCCGTAATTTCTGTTTGAAACGAAGACAAGCTTTTCAATTTAGTGAAATTTCCGCTCAACGAATTTGTGACTGTGATTTTCGTACGGGGTGAGAAGCACTTCCAATTCGCTGCTCTTGGGAAGCGCTTGACATTTTTCCCGCTGGGCAGTCAGTGAGAAACCCAGAACAGATGCGCTCAATTGCATGTGGCAATACAAAATTCTTATTCTCGCACAGAGAAAAATGCTACCGCATGTTGACCAAAATGTGCGAGATAGGTGACAAAAATTTCAGAGCAAATGAAAGAGGTGCAGATATGTTGGTTGGTTCGGTTGTGGTCTGGTCGTAGTTTGGTTTGGTTTTGGCGATTAGGCTTTAGCTACCGTGGAATTCAAATCCATATGTAAAAAAACACGCAAAAAGTTACAACCGCTTCACCGCATTCTACACTATCCATCGGCCGCTCTGTTCCCCTACACTTCACCTACACTAAACGTTAGCAGCTCATTTTCCCCCACTCTTGATCATGTCGCTTTTTCGCGATTCGTATCGATCTTCTACACTTACATACTAGTATATCGTGAATCTGAAAACCATTAGTATGGACCCCCTGACGATATTGAAAAGTTCTAAAAATATACTGCAAGTTCTCGTATAACAAAAACAACAATGTCACCTAACAACATTTTATTTTGATTGATCTCAAAATTATAATGGGAAAAACAAAACGAACATTCTAACACTATATGTTCATATTTGAAAATGAAGAGAAAGGTGAAGTTTTAGCAGCGCTTAGTCCGCTCTGGATCTATGCAACATTTCACTCTTTTCAGAAGAAGGCCTCTAATACGCGTCATTCCAGCTGGAACTTGTTGAGTACATGGTACACTGTTCGCGAATTGTGTAAGATGTTCTTCCATCGCTCGTAGTGCGTCCCACAAAATGTCTGAATTTGTTATCAAAAAAGGTCCTTGTCGTTTCCAATAAATATCATCTGGGTGTATGTGGTCGTTGTTTGCATGAATGGACTCCATGGCATAGTCTATTACATGATTACAACCCTCGACAATATCGATAGCCTTTTTACGGTATTCATTGAAGCTATTTTTTATTAGGGACGTATCTCCGCAGAACTTGTTTCCATTTAGTACTCCGTTTATGTCATTCGTGATGGCGGAGAAGACTTTGTCTTCCTGACAAACCCCCTTATAATTTTTCAGAAGTTTGTCACAATCATTGAAAAATGTTTCCAGACCTGGAAGCAGCTTTTCTCTGTTGTTTTTAAAAGCATCCACAGCAGTTTGAATTATTCTGGGTAGGTGAGTGAAAACGTCGTTGACTTTATACATAAAATGCTCCACAGCATCCGTCACATTTTCATGACTTGTTGGATCATCTGTTGTGGTCGCGATGAGCTTTCTGGCGTTTTGCGTGACGCGGATATCTATGCCGAAATCGCCAGTCTCATCCAAGTAACGTTGAAATTCAACGTTCTGATCAATCACACTTTGAATTTCTCCTTTCACCCTACCAATAATATTCGACCTTATTTCCTTTATTACACTCGCATCCTCCGCCGCACAAGTGTGAAACAGAAGAAACACAGAAAAAACAATTTTAAGTTTAGAGCCGAACATTTCGTCTACCAATATTCTGTCGATATGTTGAATTTCCAATTTATAGGCATCCACTTCGGTTTATTCAAGGTGTTGTGACGATATTTGCTATTTAGACAATTGGCGTATATTGTGTTCTATTTTCGATTCTTTTGTATTTTACCTTTCACAAAACTGAAATTGTCAACGTGGTTTTCGTATTCGGAGATTACTTCGCTGTAGGACTGAATTATTTGGATATTTCATCATTTTCTTAGACTAAAGAGGCGTTTACATGGGCACAGTAATTTGACCAGTCTATTGTGTTCAATTAGTGAACACGTCAAGGTTAACTGGCAAACTGGTTACACGTGAAGGGTCGTCTCAATGAAGAAACTAAACATATCTAATTTAATGTGATTGCTAAATTTTCAGAATAAAATTTATAATGATGTCACCTGAAATTTTTCTGAAAAGGTTCCCCGCTTGTCCATTTCACTAATATTCGAATATGTATTGTACTCGTATTAGAAAAGAGAAAATCAATAATAAAGGATTTCCCAATAGGGATGACCTGGTTTTGATAGCTCGTGGCGACCATACTTGTTTGGTTTTGTATGGTTTTTTGACAGGTCTGTGCAGTTATGTTCAGTAAGGTTTGCGATTTCATCATGACACGTTTCACTTTCATCCAACGCTTGGAAATTTTCCAAAATTATTACGCAAATTCGCATTCTCTTGTCGGTACTGTAATAGCGCTTCGTGCAAAAAACGGTCGTCATAATGCTCCTTCGGAGCGCGCTATAAGACGCATAACAACAAAGTTTGAGAGTGAATTCACTCTTCACGATACAAAGGTGCCTGTAACACAAACAAATGCGCGAAGTGAACAAAATATTGCCGCAGTTCAAGCCAGTGTTCGTGAAAACTCAAATGCGTTTGTTCCGCGCCGTTCTCAAGAGTTGGGGCTCTCCAGGATGACAACCTGGCGAATTTTGCGATTGGATTTGGGTCTGCATCCTTAAAAGATGGTATCACATTCGTCGTCAGTTCGCTGACTGGTCACTGGAAATGTTGGAAACCGACGGCGATTTTCATCGCAAAATCATATTCTCAGATGAGGCTAATTTCTGGCTCAATGGATTCGTCAACAAGCAAAATTGCCACTATTCGAGTGAGTCAAATCCACGAGTGGTTCATGAATCACCATTGCATCCACAAAAATTGACCGTTTAGTGTGGATTATGGTATTGCGGAATCATCGGACCTTATTTCTTTCGAAATGAGGCAGGTGATGCCGTTACCATTAATACCAATCGCTATAACACGATGTTGACCGTTTTTTTTTCCCCGGAATTTGATGAAATTGATGTGGACGACCTTTATTTCCAACAAAACGATGCGCCGCCTCGCACTTCCCGACTTAACATGGACTTATTGCGCGGTGAAAATTAAAATATAATGCAATAAAATGTTGTTTGTTTGTAAGCAGAGACTTCAAGTAATCATGTCCCTTTCGTGAAGAAATTTTTAATAGACACACGTGCCAATATTTCGGTTACACAAGATCGAAAATACGTCATTGCCGAAAAACAATGAAAACCCATTATTTTGATTATTTTGAATGCCGAACTACGCTACTGACTTAGCAAATAAAGTATTTGGTAATTTAAAATTTTAAACGTGTGACTCAGCTCGACAAATAAAGAGACACCTGCACTCGTGTGTTATATGACATTGAATGAATATTGTTAAAATATCATCACATTTACTACAAAAGTATATGCAAATGTAAAAACACACAATTAGGCATGGGTTGGTGTGGGGAAATTCCACTTCTATGAAACAAACTTATTTGAAATAATTTTTATATTCGCGAATCAAACTGGTTTGATTTTGGAAACTCCAATTGTGTTTTTACGATAGCATGTAACATCTGCCATTATTTTATATAAAACATGACGGTGACTGTGTTTGTCAAGTCTGCATACAATCTGTCTAACCTGTTCAAAAACTCGCTCACACGTCCAAAAAGTGCCATCTTGATTTGATTTCTCAATCCAAGTCGAGACACTATAAAAAATTTGTCATTTATTAATAAAGTTATTAACATTGCATATCCCCTAGGCTTAAGTTATTCACATTGGACTGGTTCCATTGAAGCACTTTACGTGTGAAAATTACAAATAAACTCATGGACTCATTTTCATTCACGTTATCATATTATCGCCATATTGGATTACCAATTTGTGTTTTTAAAAATGGTCACCATATCTGACACCAGTGCCGTCCAAAACGCCAATAAATGAAATTGAATGTATGTATATTGTCAATCTCAAAAAACACGAAATGCTATATTTTGTGAAAAATACCACTACCGAAATTGCCGTTTGGTCTTCGAGTTTTTCGTGATTTGTGCCAAATGGGTCCGCCATATGCGTCCGCCTTGAATTTGTAAAACCTGGGATTTTGTGCTAACAATCATTTAAATCTGAAGAATTTTCGTATTTCAAGCCGCCGTCGTAGTAGAACCCACACATTTGAATTTGGTCACTATATACGAGTATTATATATACATCATCTTTAGTGATCCAAAAAACCCCCATATGCCAAATTCTATGAAAATTACTTGGGTTTCGTGTGCTTGCTTTAGGAGTTGCACTATAAAAACAATTTTTAAAATTGTAGTCCATTAGTAAAGTCACGTATTTTCACAAAATATTCCGATTAAAATACTTTGTCGTCAATTCACTTGCCTCCAAGATATTAGTAAAAAAATATTTTCAAATCGGCGGTTGAAGAAGTGGAGATCGCCAACTATTTTTTTTCCTGTTTACTGGACTATTATGGAGGATTGTGTTTATCTGATGTCTTAATTTTTGTTCCATTACGTCGAGAAAATGATATTGGTCAAATGGCCGCCACCAGAATTGATGACCTTACTGGCCCGATTTATGGCATTTTTCATCACTCTCGCCAGAACTTTCGGCTGATAGGGTCTTGCATTCTTGACGGATATTCTCTTTCAGGGCTTCAAGAGTCTGAGGATTGTTGACATAGACTCGTGACTTCAAGAAATTCAACAAAAATCGAGCGATCATGCCGACCAGTGCAAATCACCAAAACAAAAGATTAGGCCACCCAGAAATGCAGAATTTCGGTTGTGGTTCGTGCAGTATGCGCCGTTGTTCCATCCTGTTGAAACCACATGTTCTCCAGTCCTAATTCATCCAATTGGGGAAGGTGAAAGTCGTTGAGCATGTTACCCAGTTGGTGTCGGACGACCACGAAATCTGCGCCTAAATTTACGCTGCGCTAACACTACCGAGGAATTATTCCGGAAAAAAAATCGAAGCAATTATTCCGCGTTCTTGAGGAGGATAGCGATTCATGTCTTGTTGACGTGTATTTTGTAACTGATTACTTCACAAGTGTCAAAGTAGAACTGACATTTGTCGCCATTTGCAATAATTATAGCATCTTCCGATAGAGTGATGACTTTTGCGCCACCTTGTATATGAAAACATGTTCTACCAAACAAACATTTGTGGAGCTTTTAGGTTTATTATATTTAATGGTCAAAATTTAGGGTTTACGCTATCTATTTGAGCTATATCTTAAATTTCTCGAACGCCTTAAAAATTTTTTATGAATTAACGAAAATCACCCAAAAACGGAATTTCTCACAAAATATACGTGATGTGATGTTTTCATTTTCGGTTTCGTAATCTAAAGAAAAAATTTCATTTTTGTCACCAATTTGTATTGGAAGGTGCCTCCAGTTATTCACAATTTGTTCGTATGATTCGTAATTTCGACATATATTTTAATTTCTGTGAAAAGGAAATATTTGCTAACTTGCATTATGCGTTCAAATCATTTAATTGATGCCTGCCCATGTGATCGACTATCGACGAAGACAAAAAGTGCACAGCAGTCGACACTTCCTAACAACATAACACCCCGTTAACATGCACCTCCCCTGGGGACTACGTCAGGTGTCGTATTCATCACTAGAACTAATCGTGCAGCGAAACAAATTGTTCGTCGCTTTGGAGCCCACTCTGATTGAATAAGTCAATTCTCCCCCGTGGAAGTATATTTTGAGAAAATATCCTCAATAGCAGCGACAAACACCGGCGGCGGCTGACTCTATGAAAATGAAATGAAATTAGAGCAATTTGCGGTTTCGCGTGTCTGCCACTCTGTCAATTGACTATGGACTTAGTCTCGGGCACCAGTCACCACTGCTGGGACGACCAGCACAACATAATTCACTTCCCACCCCGGCCGGGCGATGAATTATTAAAATTAATAACAGTCCTCCCCTGTCATAACAATAATTTCGACATTTCGACAAACGAAAGTAATTCTGTGGTCAGGACACAGAACAGTCTCGGAGGTGGTCAATCTCGCGAATGCCCGTGAATAAATTGATCATTTGGCTGAGAATTGGGCGCAGGGTGTACCTGGTGGAAAAACAGGTGTGCGCCTTGTAACTTATCTGATTCGCCCGCAATGATATGATCTGGTGACGCAAATATATTCAAAGCGAAGAGACGTTGATAGTCGTCGAATTTGAATTCGGTTCGGAACAATCGACACTGATGTGGCGTCGCATGGCGCATTCTCATAAGACGAACAGAGCAGGGCTCTGAGATTTACCTGAGCAGGTAATTCAGGTACATGCATACGTATGTTAATTACCCAGATATGGTGCAATGATACTTTTTTACGGTGCGCGGTTTTAACGGATCCTCTAGTCTGGTGCCCCCAGATATCTGGCGTGCCTCGCACACACCATGGGCCCATGCACGATGGCATGATCCGTCTCGCGTCTTCCTCGCCAGCTTAAATATGAAAATCATTTCTTTTTATAACTTTTGCAATTAACGAACAAAATGTGGAAAAAAGTGCTGAAGTACAAACAACCTGTTTCAATTTTTCTTTTTCGGTCAGCCCCCCGGACCCCAGACAAGCCCTCTGAAGTGCGCAAGACGACCGCGTTTCGCGGCGAGAAGGAAGTGCACCAGAGCATGCCGACTGGCTAAACATGCGTGCGCACCTTATTAGACAAATGACAAATTCACAGTGCCGGGGCGACGCACGTGATCGTTAGCAGGCCTAACAAACCAAACTCGATTTGGTTACCAAAATAATTGAAATTAGCGTAATTGTGATTGAGCCGCTGGGAGGGGGCGGCGAGCACGACCGCTCAAAACCAGTAACTGCGGTTTGACGGTTGCGGCAGGGTGGTGTGGTGTGTGTCATTCGGACACTTGCGGAGAGCGCTAGCGTTAATAATTGCCGCCTTCGCGCAGTCGAAGATGAAGTGCTCTCTTTACGAATTTGGAAAGATTTCGATTAATTAGGGAAATGAGGCTAGTTAATTAGGCGAAGGGGTGCAACTGCTCCGGGCAGTAAATACTGTTTTTCACGCAGAAAATGAGAAATGGAGTTCCACTTGCTTACACCCTACTTTCGAACTCATTATTATATTTAAGTAAATTCCAGCAGTAATTTATGTCGTAATTACAGGTAAATTGAAAATAATTAGCTGCTTGTTGCCAAGTTTCCACGCAAATGATACTTTCTGGAGATTTATGCTTCTCCGTTCGAATTTGCGATTTCTAAGTAATGTTTTCTTTTTCTCTGCTTTGCGCCATTTTTTTTAAACTCATAAATTCATTTTTAATCCTGATTGAGTTGCTGTGGGTGCGCTTGAGATTTTTATTTCACAATGGAAAGTCAAGTGCTCGCGCGAGTATGAAGAAGCGTCTGGTTTACAAGGTTAAATTTTATTTATTTATCACCGTTGCTAGAACAGACAGTCTATTTCGTGTGTTTGTTTGTATTTTATACCCTCAAAACAAATGCACTCAGTTTTTTTTAAGTAGGTTTTCTATGGGCATTAATTAGCTGTTGGCTCGCACTCAGTGGCGGTATTCGTGCATATCCATTCTTCAAAAATAGAAAAATAAACGCACAATTCAACATCAAAGCAAGGCGCGCGTTCTCCTATTCATATATTATACAGGATGCGTCAGAGGCAGGCGGACAGCACTGCGTGTTCATCCATAGGGTTGCGTACGGAAGCACCAGGTCAGAATTATTTTGAAATTCTGTTACTATTTTTCGGCATTGGTCTTTCTACCGATTCGATTTTTTTTCCTTTCTCTACTTCAACAAATTTATATTTCTTTTTTTTTCCTTCGAAATACACTCGTATGTTTGCTTGTATAAACGCTAAAAGGTTAGAATTTAAAGTTATAAACAGTTTTCTTTGTTAATGTAACGGTAATTATCAGCCGAGCTCCAAGATCACATCTACTGTGGTGTCGACACGCCATTTTTCAAATGCCGCCTTTGCTAGAGTTGGAAACCACAAACCAACGTGCATAGGTGAATAAATCGATAAACAAAGGCAGTCGCAAAAACGTGATTCGATGTGAAGGCAACAAAATCCAACGAGGTTCAAACTTGAGTTCTCCACGTGAGTGCTCTATTCCATCTCTCAAACTCTGTACAACAAATTTCACAAGTAGTTCGTTCAAATTTTATTCCACATTCAAATTGCCATAGAAAATAACACACATACCTATTGGGTTATAATCCAATAATTTATATTTTAATTATATGTACTTGATGAAAGCACTTCTTTATTATTTTACGATTCGTTTTGATTCTCGACTGCGGCTTAAATTACGAAGCGATCACTTTGGGATTCAAAAGATGACTTAACATTTTATTTCTTCAAAGTAATTGGGTTCCGAGATTTTTATTTTTCAGGCGCTAAAGGCACTCCAACGTTTTGGTTTCATGGATTTCATATCTGGTGCCAAATGCCCACTCTCGAATGAGTCCAATAGAGGCAATAAAATGGGCCCTAATATTTTTTTTTTAAATAAATATAGGTATTCATCACTCACCTCCATGATGGCTCTCACTGCATATTATAAATTGTTCCCTCTACAATTAAAAACAAAAACTTTCTGGACTCCAGAAAAAAAATGACCTCAAAAATACATTTTAAATCTATTTATTTACCCTTAAAGCTTTTACAGCATGATTGTAGATCCCTTCGTTGAGTAAATCCTGCAGATTTTCGATAACGTTTTTTTTTCGTAAAATCGATATATCTCGAAAAATACAAGATATCATTAAATTATTCAAAAACCCACTTTTTCGGCTCGCCGTGAGCTATACTTACGGTTGATATTAAGTATTTAAACATAAATTTCAAACGGATACAGCGAAAACAAGAAAAGCCAATTTTTGACGTTTTTTTCGATATATCTCGAAAACAATTATCGAAATTGATACTCAGAAAAATAGCAACTGATAGATCTTTTTAGCACCTACACCTTTCTAATTTAACTTTTTTCGATTAGATTCATTGTTTTTAGTGATTTACGAAAAACTAGTTTTTTTCAACTTTTCAAATATTTTCGGTTAAGTGCGCCACTTCAGATCGCATCCATCGAAACACAAATTTATTTTTGAATTTTTGTTTTCTATACAGCCGTATTTTTTGTTTCCGTGTATGAATTTACGTATACCCTTCTAGTCTTCCACCTATTGATTGGCCTATAATATAGGTTGTGCGTATACCACAGATAAGTCCGTACCCCTCCTAAGATGAAATATGTACGAACGCATTTTATCAGCCAATCCAACCAACTGGTCTGGTCGTTGTTTGGTTGGTGGTTGGTCTGCTCATTGGAGAGTAGGCATAATTTTATAAATTAAGGCGTTACATCGAGAATTTCAAAAAAAGTTTTTACATAATTCCATAGAAAAGGCCTTAAACAACATTTTCGTCCAAAGCCAATGTAATAATTCGCCGCCAAGCTCTTCAAACTACATTTTTCAAGACAACCGTTTAAGCAGCTTATTTCAAGATTAGCATGGGGATCTTTACTAAGAGAATCCATAACGGTCAACGGCTGTTTTTATGTTACGACAGGCCCCGTCTTTTTTTTATTACCACTACAAGCAACCAATTGTGACTATTAAATTTCCAGTGTTTTTTCCGGCTCCCAGGATGAACATTATGGCTCCGAGGCCATATTGGAAAACAAATTTCGCTACAACATCCTGAGCCTTGAAAACACGGCACTTTTTTTTAATTGTAAATTTTGTTATGAATCTTCGCTATGTAGTACAGTAAGTCAGTTCGTTTTATATTTCTAGAATGGGAAAACCTGAGTAATACATTACAATAGATCCTAGCGGTCGCGGTGATCGAAATGCCTTACGTCTAAACGCCCCCTTTCCAAGGCTGGGAACGAGTCTTTCTGTCTGATTTCAGGGCATTGCGTAATTGATTCTATTTATAATTAATCTACTCAAAAAATCTACTTAGAATATTAGAACATTAGAGAGGAAAGTAAAGGGTGTCTCAATAATGTCAGTATTTCACGTGCTGTGTGGCAGGTGACGCTATCCTGTTGAAACCATATGTCATTTACGTTCGTCATCTGCGACGAGTGATTATGCACACCATCACATAATTCCAAAATTTAAGTTATCTTTAAGATACCTTTTCTTTAAACGGTACATTGAATCAATGCATGCTTGATCATTATGGATTTTAATGTGACTTAATTTTATTTATATTTTGATTTTTATATAGACTACAAAGGTCCTAGTCCCAGGATGTCGAGCATGTATGTATGTAGAGAAGATGACAATTTCTTTGACTCTATACCGTGCGGGAATAATTTTCTCTTTAATCCGGCTAAATCCATCATTTGCATTTGCTCGGTCGAGAACGAAAACTACCTGAAAAGCAATTCAAAACAGATGGCAAAAGTTTTAGATTAATTGAGGGTCGCATTCCCGCTTAACACTTCTGCTAATTACGACATGAAGTTCCCGGACCACAGCCAAACAAATGACACCCAAAGTGTGAGCTGAATTCGTTAAAGACAAGTTTTAAGTAGCGTCGAGCATCTCCTTTCACCTGGACCTTTTCCAGCCTCAGTCGCCGCGCCTCGTCACACCCGCCCGTACCGTGCCGTCCACAAGACCCAGCTGGCTAACTGGATGAGGCCTGGCGCGGCGAGAGGATACCAAAATGGCACCGTTTCATTAAGAAGTTCCCACTTTCTTTCTTTATCCTGATTATGTGAGAAAAATATTTTATAAAGACGTTGAGTCCTCGTGGGTGCGCACTTATTATCTTGGAAATTTGTTGTGCGTTGTTCTGGCGAAGTTATAAGCACCGGCCGAGGACGTGAGGTAACAAGTCTGCACCGTAATATAATTAAAATACAGCGGGTGGGGACGGGCATGATACAGACTGATTATATAAGTTGGCCAGACAAAATTGGATAGCAGATTCAATTGAGACACTCAGGGATTAATGCGGTCTGAAATTCATGAAGGTGCGATGCGGGGTCCGTTCTTGAAATTTCTGGGGCTCCTCTTTACATAAAATCTTATTACCGCTAATGCGTTCATTTCTCTAATATAGCCCAGAACGGGGCTATTTATATTCGGGGGGAAACCCCGAATCAATTCTTCACGACAGATCGCCATTACTTCACTGAATAGCCCACTGCCACGCGTTTCGATCGAAAACATTTGGTCCTCCTTAAGCGTTATCTCAACCCTAAAGGTTTTCATACGACAATTCCAGGGATGGCATAGGGTGCGGGCACGCGTCGTTATCATTAAGGGGCCCGCCTTAAATTAGTAAATGAATTGCAAATGGTTGACAATCAACCGTTGGCCCAAAGCGACTTTTTATCCCTTTCGATAATTTCCTTTGATATGTGACCGGGTAACGACATGACTGATAGATCTACTGCCATTCACCATTACGAGGAATATCGATGTGTGGTGGTGCGTGGGGACTCCAAGGTTGTTTCAAGCACTGGGCCATTTGCTGTTTTTGTTCTGTTGCGAAGAAAATGAGAGTAAATTATGTTCATATCGTACTCGAACCGAAAGATATTTTTCAATTCGAAAATATTCAAGTAAGCGAATTATTCGGAGTAGGTAGTCGAATCACTCGATTTACTTAACTATTTATTTGGCATGAGCACCCTTTTGAATTACTAGTCCAGTCAAATTGTCCACAATAGAGCTAACTACGGTATGACGGTAGGGGGTATGAAAATTGTTTTGCGTAAATATCTCATCTTTTAAATATAGATGAAAAATATAAAAACAATTTCTTAGATCTTATAATTCTCTACAAGTTTAGTTATTATATATAAACTTTTTTCGTTAACTTAATATTCTTAGAGTTTTGGTGCGAAAAATGTTTAAAAATTAAAATAACAATAGATATTTCGCATTTATCTCGTTTTGGGTAACGCGTCATAAAAAATAGATCTACAGAAAGGCTATAGAGCAGAAAATTTGCCAAGGCATGCTGTTCCTCTTTTAAACGGTATATTAATTACATAAATTTTGGAGAAAGTGTGAGAGAAATATGAATTTTAGGAAATTTTCGTGAATGTTTTCACTTTCGCAATTGACTGTACCCGCAGTGGTCGAGGCAGATTAACATAGATGGTATTTTCCGAAAAAAACATTTCGATAGGAGTTGTTTGGCGTAAGCTTGATGTCACTGCGTTGGGTAGATCAAAAAATAAAAATAAAATAATAGTGTGCATGAAACACCTTGTTAGGGTCTGAGCAATTCTCAAGATATATATTGCATCCATTGTTTGATGCATGTTACGATTTGAAAACCTTAGCGCACGCTAGTATGTAATTTTTCGAAAACTATATATCGCCCGTTTTTCCAACAAGACGGCACTACGAACCACACAACTGACAAAACAATTGCTCAATTGCATGAAATGTGCTGAAGTTGATTGGGTAACGATTTAGGAGATAGATTTGGATCCGCCATTTTTAATTGCAAAATTGCGAATATCTGATTCGAGATCAGCAACCCCAAAAACAGTCAGTTGGTCTTCATCAAATCTTGACGAAATTTTTATTGAGCCACTCTGAAGGCAAATTTTTCTAAATAAAAAAAAAAATTTTATAAGTCAGTTAAGAAATACCAGAGAATTCATGGACACGTCTCCGCTTGCCTAACGCGACACTCATGAAGCCGTGCACTTTCCACGCGAGCTGCCCGCTCATCCAGTTTCCGCAGTCCTGCGTTGTGACGTCTGATCGCGATCACTGCACTTAAATTGTCACAGACTGGCTATCCAATATCTGAAAAGCAAACAATTAATCTGACAAAAAGTGGCTCAATATCTAAAACTCAATGAACTCTAAATGCGGATCGAAACTCGCACCGAAATCAGTTCCCGGGTTCTGAAGTTTATCGGACTTACATACACAAAGACTCCCTCTTGTTTTTTATTTAATTTTAAAACCCGGATATTGAATATGCAAAAACCATTTGTTTCCATCTTGAGTAGCTTTTTTATACCAACCCGTTTTTAAGGCGGTGACGTTGTATTTCTTTTCTGTCAAATTTTCAGCCAGCCGACATTTTGTAAAAGGTAAATTTCAGGAAGTAAAGGCATTGGGAAAATTAATAAAGTGGGAACAAAATAATTGGGAAATTCAGGAAGTGGGAAAAATAATGGGTGAGAAATACAAGCGGTTGGAAATGCGGATTAGGAAATGTACCCCCTACCGAAAAATTACACTGGTTAACATTTTTGATGTTTTTGAAATTTTCGGGAAATGTATTACGGGATGTCAATGGGGTTTTTTCCGTGGATTACGAATCTGAAAACGAAAAAGCTCAATCAGCTCTGGTTTTGAAGTAAAATAGGGATAAATTTTAAAGAAACCCGGATTTTGGCTATCTGTAAAATATATAACTAAACGACACAAGAATACTTAAAGTAGCTCAAACGAAAGTTGGAAATCTTGAATATATCTATAAAATACAATTAGCCTATAAACTTTTCTTGTTTTTCTGGAACAAGTTTTTTTTAAATCAACATTACAACTGATGTCTCTTTACGAAAGAAGTTTTGTTTATCAGAATAGTTTGTACGAAGTTTATAATTTTTTCAATTTTAAAGGAGAGTTTAAAGTTTTTATTGTTATAAGAGGATCATACCAACTTTCAAAAACACTTCAAAGTATTTTACTAAATACGCCAAATATTTCCTACCTTTTACCCCTATTTTTCCTGGAAACTGGAGCTGATACAGCATTTTCGTTTTCAGATTCGTAATGTATGGAAAAACTCCTATAGAGAATGACCTGTTATATGTTAGAAAAAAAATCCTTGTTGACGAGGTTATATAACCCAAGACGAAACTTTTTATTAAAATTTATTGTATGTTGTCATGCTAATTCAAATAATTATGGTACAAGAATTTTTTTTAGGGTAAATTTAATATTATTTATGAATTGTTTAAATCTTTCTTTCTTTCTTATTAGAACAAATTCACCCCATCAGTTTGTCGATTTTTATAGTCGATTAAATTAAAAAATAATAGTCGTATAATGTGAATCTAATATACTACAGAAGCAAATTTGAGTCGCTATATCACCCAATATACCTCAAAGAGTAAAAGCCCTATGTTTGTCCTTTGCATCTCAAAGGGCGTTCAAGGACAACAGCAGTTCTCAAAAAGAAGAACCACACGTTACTATTATATTCCCAGAAATTTCTAAACATGATCTTTAGAACTGCCAGGTAATATTTTTGTTGTCTTACTAAAAATAGGTACTGCAGTATCGAATTGCACGCAATGATTGTCTTTAATTTAAGGAGGTTAAAACAAGATTTATTATGAGTGGTCTTCAACAAATTTGAATTTAAATCGGCAGTTGAAAGAGTTTAGATAGTTCTTAACAGCACTCGACTATAATATATTTAATTTAAGCGCGACCTGTGCGTCACTGGAAGAAAAGTGGTTCCCATCTCGCCTGCAGCTATTAAACATTTAACGCCACAACTGGTGGATTTTCTGCGTCTTTGAAAGAGCCGCACCAGCAGATAGCCACCTAGGAATTGTCCTCTATTTGTATATGGGTATTTCTCGGGGCTAATGATTTGGTCCTGCGCACAGCAGCAACCAGCTCGGTCCGATCCTGTGAATTAACTATATGGAAGCGGTCATAAATTGTCGCGAATAAGGTAAACACCGCGTAGACAAGAAGTTTCAATCTTTTATAATAAATGATCCTCAGTTAGTTGCCGTTCCGTTTTCAAGCACTGACCGCCCCACCATGGCCGCCGCAGCATCCACCGTAATATGATCGACAGTGAAAAAAGTCTCATTCGAGTCGAGGAATCTGAATCTCAAGACTTGATTTGACTTTGAAGAGTTTTTTCCGAGACGTCATCGAAACATCTTAAGGTGCCGTGCTCTTTGATCGCCAGCCGACCTGTATATGATCAGTGTGGCAAAGGGAGCCGTGTTCGGCTTTTGTTCTAGAGGCCGTCGTCATCGGCGACCAACGGTCGTCTTATTCCTGCCGGCGAATTCACTCGATTGCGGGTCATTTCTTATTGAGAAAACAAAAGAGAAATATGTAAAACATGTTTGTAAGAAGTCGCGCTATCCTCCAATTGCCCGCTGACATGTCGATTCCCTTCGCATTTAATGGTATCGATATTTCGCGCGCCTTTCTTGGCCTGTCTCCCTGTCGGCGCGGCGCGATGCGGTACGGGACGGTTCCAGCCGGCGAATTAATTAATTGTATTCAAATTGGCCAAGTAAACAAGCAGAAATTTGAATAATAAATCACAATCCAGCGCCTTAACGAGAATACCGCGAGCATGTTGTGTGGTGGCTGAAAACCACTCCAGCTGGCATCATGCTCTTAATTTGCAAATTTTTAATTAGAGCCCCCTTGGGCGATCACTCGTCAACATCACGAATAGTAGCGGGTAACTCAAGATGCCACGAACCCCCTCATGTCGTCTTCGCCGGTAGCCCTACGATGGATGACGGAACATGGCTTGACCAGCACCCGGCATTGTGAAGATCACGCCATCTGCTTGCACTTGGACCCCTCGTAATGCAAATTTTATTGTTTTTTAATGAATGTCTAAAAGTGACGGCCCTGTCTCTGCCCTAAGCTGCAATTATCAGAAAATTAAGGAAATTTACAGTGGCTGGCGAAACGAGTTGGTGTGAGTGCCGGCCGATCGGTGCTCCCTTTAGTTTTATTTCTTCATTACCGGGACAGGTATATCAGTCGGCGATTGATTGGCCCCCAAACTCGTGATCTACACCGCTCCCACTCACCTGAGCTGTCAAAAATGAGGCTCCGAGCTGATAAAGACTTAATTACTGTCCAATATCCCCGGACGGCGCGGCGGCCTGTTTTCACCCACTCGACATTTGGCTAGTGGCCGGCCGCGATCATGATTCGATTTTGTAAAAATTCATTGAGCTGCACCCGCGACGCGCAACGCAAGCGTCCAGCATCTCGGTGAATTGATGGATTCGGCCGGCGACTGAGATTGGTCTGCTCTGTGCGGAGCAGCCCCCAAAAAAACTTAATCTATTTTTAATTATATTCCGAGGGCTAGAGAGTGGGCATTAGCGCTAGGATCGACAATTTTCGTTTTCCTCTTCGATTTTTTCCCCTGGCTAGATCCGTGGAGGCGCGGATGGGACCACCGCTCATTTCTGGGCACAGCTCATTTTACCGAGTGAATTTATGAATTAGAATTCCATCATCGGACTGCGGCGCAATCAATCACGGCGCAGAGTATTTAAATTTCATTGAAATAATTTCCACTCTTGTGGACACGGCTCTGTTTCAAATTTGTAATTTTGAATCACCGAAATGCACTAATTGGTGGCTTCGCCCGTCCGGTCGAATTGTTAAATTATTTATAATGGGCCGAGCCTCGCCTAAGTTGCGGTACAGTCGCGACGCGTGTAATTACTAACGCAACTTACTCGAAAGGGCATCAATCTTACAGCTGGATTCGGATTTCATTGTTTCGCAAACAACGATTACTATTTTTCATTCATTGCGTTCATTAAGTTTAGCACGTTTTAATAACTATAAAAACCATTTTTTAAAACCAGCTTTTATTTAAGTCAAAAGAACTAAAAAATGATAATTACCTATTCCATTATGTACCTATCTACTTATGAAATTTTGAGAACTTTTGGAATTGCACTACCTGTAACCAATTTAATCATAATAAATTTTTGTGTCAATTCCAATTACTTAATATAAAATACTCTTGCGATGTGGTATGAAAGCTCAACAAGTTAGAAGCCGGAAAAGGCGAAAATATTTGGTCAAAAAATCTTCCGAACGCTATAACTTTTACACATTAATAAATTTCATGGAAAATAATATTAAATAAAATGTTATTTCTTAAAAAAAAGCTTTTATTGCTATGTTGCTATATATGCTTTTATCAGATGAAGTAAAAGTAGAATAAAAAATTTTTCTAAGCCTGTATGTCAAAGTATAAGTAAAAGCTTGTGGCGCTCAGGTTTCACTCGTCTATAAAATTGGAAGAACTAGTTTCACTCAATTGTAAAACTGGAAAATCTTAAGGTCCCAAGCTTTTACTTATGCTTTGTCATACAGGTGGCTCAGAGAAAAAATGTATTTTCCAATTTTTAGTCTATTATACATATGTCTATGTATGGTCCAAATTTGAGACCCAAGTCTAAGAGGTTGATATGTGATGGATGTAAAATACATAGCCAACCATGTTCTGCTCATGGAACCCATCAATTTGATACCTATGTCAAGGGAGTTGTGGTCATTATGGTGATCCGCTGTCTTGGCGCATCCGCCACATTGCATTTGGAATGACATCAGGAACCTCGTCGTATTATACTGATTAAAAATCCTCCATCTTGTGCTGTCCACAATATTGGATTTAAAATGACGTCACATAGCTTATTATATTCTACTCGTCATATCCTTTCATTTGAATCCATGTCGGGGGGGGTTGTAAAGGGAAAGGTGATCCTCCATTTTGTGGTGGCCGCCATATTGTATCTACAATGACGTTAAATAGGTTATTATATTCTGCTCGTTATACGCTTTCATTTGATACCCATGTCGGAGGGTTGTAAAGGAAGAGGTAATCCGTCTTTTATGGTTACCGCCATATTGGATGTGCCATAATTGAATATATATACTGTATTGTTTTGTCTTCGGAACCAAAGCTGAGTGCAAAATTTCAGCATGATCGGTAATCGGGTAGTGGTCGAAAATTCAATCCTCAGATTTTTCTCCCACAGACAGGAAAACAAGTTAAATAAAAGCTTGAAAAATGCATTAGAGCTTTTACCTAGGGCAGAGGAATTGGAAAGCATCACAAAAGAGGGACAGTCAAGGGTAAGTCACGAATTGAAGTTTGAGAAATGCTGAAACATGTGATCCATTATTTATGGTGTAGAGAATTGTTTCAAGAAAATCTGAATGATTGTCACAAGCATAAGCAGACTGCTCTTTATCTGTGATACTGTAAAAATCTTGAAAGTAATAATAATTGGAAAAATAAACAGGTAAAATTAGTTGCAAAATAATACTCTAGAAAAAACCTCCAATTCATGTTTTGTTGTAAAATTGAAAATACAAAAGTTATAGCGTCTCAAAGATTTTTTAATCAAATACCTTCGCCTTTTCTGGCTTCTAACTTGTTTATTATTAATTTTACGTGAAAATGTTATTTAACACAACTTGTAGAGAATTTATTTCTCAACAAAAAGCTTTGCCTGAAATTTTCGTATCAGTAACGGTTAGAGAGATATCACTGAAAAACCGTTGGCACCCTTATTTTTAAGATGGTAGACAAATGGGGGGTGGAATCCCGGATACAGAGTTTTATACTCATCATTGACCCCCCAAAGATTCCAAAGATACCAATGATTTCTGTAAGTGCACAATTTTGATTCCGCCATATTGTAAGAGCTCTATTTGTTTTGTTTTGCCGTATGTCGACGGGGTTACCATTCTGGGGGTTAAACTAAATGGCTCGCTCACCTGCTGTAACGAAATGAAGTACACGAGTACAATTTCGAAAATTTATAGCGGCTTGAGAACGCTTTGGTTGTCAGCTTAGGTTTTGTCATTTTGGTTGCGTTTAATATTTACTACTTATTCCTCACTTTATGTTATATCCAGGCACTGCACTAAAATTATCGGCTGTGGCATTGTAGACTACTTATACATATATCTTAATAAATTGTGTATAGTGTCGGTGTTTAGCAGCGGAGTCGACATTCAGATTGCGTACTTTATGGCATTCGAAATGTTCTTGACGACAGTTATGTAGGCAAAAGGGCAAATTATTATTTAAATTATGCAACAAGCACTCGCAAAAAAAGCCCATAATTGAAAAAATACTAAAAGGTCTGTTGCCAAGTCGATCTGGCCACGTTTGGTTGACCTCACGTATAGGCGGGATACTTTATCGACGACAAAAAGGCCTAATCACTCTCATCTGCGTTTGTCCCGAATTACGTTAATTTATAACGATCAGATCGTAGTCGTTTATTGAGTTCATAAAATCGTATCGACAGGACTCTTCCTCGCTCGTCTAACAAGATGAGCTATAAATATTCATACGGCCTGGGAGTTGGCACAGGGATATCCAGGAGGCAGTGGCAGCCATGAATTAGCCCCGGGAAAAGTATAAAATCGTCGCACGAAACCCATGCAGAATATACACCGATGTGGGGGTGGCTCCGGCTTTCGAAAAGGACTCTCAAGAACGGGATGGCTAGCCGAAAGCCAATTTGACAGCGAACATAAATTTACATGCATTATTCCAGGCCAGCTGATGGCCATGGGCCAGCCGGGACTTCTCTGCGATGGTGTGCGCCAGTCGTGTGTCCTTTCGCACAACACGGTCGTAGTCCTGGTCGCCAGCACCCGCCGAATGACCCCCGTGGCAGAAGTCGAAATCCAGGGGCTATAGCTGGGATGATGCAGAATAAAAGGAAATCTCAATAAATGGCCCCGACACCGTCCAGTCTGCTTCTCCTGCGTGCGGCTGACTGCGTATAAATTTTATGGGCTTCGTGAAATTGTTGTTTCGCCACCCTCGCAATTTGCGGCCAGGTGCTCGACGCTATTCCTCAATTTCGGCCTTCGGTATATTTCTTACCTCTCCTGCAGCCTTTTCATCTAATCGCACTTCAACAGTTGGCAACGTCCCTTGTTTTGGGTTTGCATTCACTCGGAGAGCGTTCGGTGATTTATGCGACTGAAATTACGGACTGCTTGGGCGCGCTTACTTTAAAGGACCTCCCTCCACAGTCCACACGCAATTGTTCAAGCTATCGAATGAGTCCCTCAAAAGGTGTCGTCAGCACGTTTCGCATAATCGATTTGCGTTAAAGTTTTATTTTATTTTTATGCGATTTTCCCGATGATTGATTTTAAATCAACCAAATTTTCATTTGAACGCACTTTGGATCGTTTCGCGTAGTAAGAAATTGTCTGCAAAGTCCAAGATTCTAATTTCGATGCGAATTTTCAAATAAATAAAATCTCATTAATGGTCGCTAAAATAATCTGAGATCTGCTCTGTCTGGAAAAGTTACCGACGCAATCGAAGGGCCGACGTTCAACTAGTCTATGCCAAATTCTATAGATGGCGCAAGATTTTCTCGCATTATTTAAATATTATTTTCTTAAAGTACTTTTATTATTATTTTGGAGATTTTCATATCATCAGCGTAGGTGGAAATATCAGAGTGCTTAATAATATACTCGACATCATTAATGGCTAGAATGAAAAGCAACGGAGCCAAGTGGCTACCCTGAGGGACACCCGAATTAGCCACGTTAAGACTTAATCCAAGAAAGGACAAGCTGATTGAAGCCAAGGGAGCACAGTTTGAAGAGAATCAATTTATGTTAGATTTTATCGAACACTTTACTGAAATCGGTAGCAACAACGTCAACCTCGACACCATTATCAGGCGCACAGTGTTCTAGAGACGAAGTCATTTAGGTTGGTGGTAGTTGATCTACCTTTGAGGATACCATGCCGGGAAGGGGGAAAAATGCACCAAGATTTATGTGAATGTCCCACGACATTTTTCATTACTATAGGGAGGGGGTGTCGGAATGGCTAAGGCTACCACTTGCATCAAATATATCAGGTGTGAATTATTTTAAGCTTTTAGTCATTCTGACAGTTGCGGCTATAAATTCGCGTCAGTATCTCCATTTCTCCGTTCTTAAATTGCACTCCTAACAATCACAACCGATTTAAGACTTGATTTTTACTCTGGAAAGGTGGGATCAGCTTGATTTTTCTAAGGCCTTCCACACTGTTAACCATCAAATGCATTTTTTGAAACTCGTTGAATTTGTCAAGTTTTTAGTATCTACTGTGAAAGTTATTGCTAACTATATAACAGGCCGCAGTCAAAGAGCGTTGGTTAATGGTAATTTCACTCGTTCGTCCTTGTTGACAATGGGTGTACCACAGGGTTCTATCCTCGGTCCCTTACTTTTTTCAATATTTATTAATTATCTTTCTCTTGTTGTCAAAAACACTCGAACATTTATGCTGATGATGTGCAAATTCAGTTATCAAGACCCATTTATCGCTGGTCTGTGCGAAATCACTTATTGTTAAATCCCCTTAAATCTCAATGTATTGCTTTATCCCGCGGTACAATTAGCCCTTCTGATCTGCCTGCGCTAATATTAAATGATACGACAACACCTTGTTTCAGAATGCCAAAGGAAATCGATCTCTCAAACTCTTAAATTCTAGAGTAATAGTAGTACTAAATGTTGTACAAATTTGCGCACTCTGTACATAACCTTAAAGTTAGCCAAAGCGTCATTTTTTGGGTACATAACCTCAAATATCTCAAAATCCTGACGTTATGGGACAATTCTGACACCGGATTCCGAGTCGACGCAAAATATTACTTCGGAAATGACCCTCAGCTTACCAACGACTGACATGACCCCATTATTTGCAGGCCTGTGTTATACATTTATGCTTTCTGCGATCCCCCCGCATAATGGTACTTCCAATACCTCGATATCGGACTAGGATTGGAGAATACTTCTTCTTTGTTCAAACATTTAGAACTATGAACAATTTATTATTTTCCGTAGTGCAAATTCAAAAGATTTATATCTTATCGTACATACCTGGAATAAATGAATTTGAATTTAAATTATTTTTGTATCTTATAAAACCGAAAGATTGATTAGGGAATCTATAAGAAATTATTTTCGGTACAAGGCTTGCCTTCGTTGAAAACAAACATAAAATTGCTTTCAACAAAATTAAAATTTCGACTGTCAGGGATTTTTTTCGTGTCGATAAAATTAAAATGTTATCATTAGACAGCTAAAAAAAATTGATCACTGTAAATTTTACACTTTACAGTCCGGTGATGTTTACCTTGCTTTGATGCGGTATCACCTCCAGCTTTTTATTGAGCAAGTGCGATAAACTGCTCTTGTTTGCCTGTTTACCGAATGTGTTTGCTTATGATAAATTCTCTACCGCCGCTGAAACTAACAACTCCCATAAAGTCCTGAATAGAAATACGTCGAAGTCATTGAACGTTCTCGGACGGTGGGGACAGTGACAGTCGTGTCCAGTTTTAATCTTAAATATGCGGCGATCTAGTAATTGCCTTCGAATGGACTATTCAAATAAGGGTGCGTGAATGGCGCCGGCCGGCACGGCACTTCTTCACCGACCGACAATCCACTGTTCCTGCATAAAAAAACAAATAATTTCGCGATTATCCGCGAATATCGATGCGCGCGACTTACAACGAAACTATTCTGCTATAGGCGTGGGAACTGGACAGTCGAAAACAGCTGACCTAATTGAATTCGCGCGAATTATTTTGATGAACGCAAATTCTTTCCGGCCACCGTCAGAACTCTGAACCAAAGTCCGAACTTGATAACCGAATAAAAGCGGCTGGCAATTAAGCGAAATATGAATGGCCTTAGAAGGAATAAAAAATTGGAATTATGGACATGACCGTTCTTGCAAGCGGGCATCTTCCGCCTCCGGCCGGAGCGGGAAGGGGCATGATACGTTGGATATGTTTTTTTTAATCCGTGCCCGCATTAATCAGCTGAGTGAATAATTTACGCCCAGATTAGATGTGAATTGCTACAATTTTGCTGCTTTAAAATGCACATACAGATCGGATGGCATAAATTGAATTGCAACTGCACTCAACGAGCCTAAAAACATGTGATCGGGGGGCTGGGTAATGCTAATAACGAGGAATTAAAGAAACTAACAAATCACAAATTAAAAGAAAACAACTGAGAAAAAAAATCCATCCTCAGACAGATAATTTATTGCATCTGCGAGCTGTTGCAGCTCGCCCGGGTTCCTCCTGCATTGCCGAGTAATGAGAGCTCGATAAGAACCCAGCAATTATAAGTCGGATATACGCGAGGGGCGTCCATACATTTGAATCGAGAGTTGCCCCGGCCCAGCTAATTTCTATAATATGAGAAAAACTCTTCTTAAAGGATAAGCAAATGAGCGACGAAGTCAACGGGCGGCGTTTACGAGCCAGTAGTATCCAAGGACTGCGAAGATCGGAAAGAGCTGGAATGATCTTGCAAAATTCGCTTAAATGGAATGATGTGCATCAGAGCAGAACGCCAACCTTAAGTGTGAGTGTGTGGATTAAGTTGTTGTTTACTATTTTGCTTTTACAGATTGAATGTTCCACTCCGTTGGCTGGTAACTTCATCAAGAGAGCGTTAAAATAGACGGGCGTAAGTGTTACAATTTAAAGAAAGATCCAAAAAAGTTGCATGCAACCGCTTTATTTGCCCTCGATCAAAACTATCAATCATCAACAAGGTATGCAGGTGTTTTGATCATATTTTCAAATTATGACTTTTTTTTATTAATTTCTGTAATCCACAAATGTTAATCGAAGTTTGCATTTTTTTTCAATCAACAAAAGGAGTTATCCGAGTAACCATTAACTTCTAAAAATGCCAATATCCCCCCTTTTAGGGTTTTTTAAAGAAATTAAATGCGTGGGCAGTCGCGGTTAGTATTTTTACGTATGTGTTAGTTGTGGATTATAGTACGGGGATGCACCCTTCAGGGTTTGGCAACAGTTGTAACCCCCGGGGAGAAGGTTATAAAACTACTTTCGGACTGAATAAACTATAAAAAAAAATGTCTCCTCTTTTTCGTGAATATTAGAGTTTGGGAAGTTAGGGGGGTTATTTGGACTATAAATCCGAAATCAGCAGCCCCGAAAACACCTACATACTGATTTAGGTTTTAACCTTAGAACCGAAAACTAACAGACTAACTGGAAAGGGCATTACAAGCAAAATCCTTACATGTGTACATGTGACCAGCATTTTCCTTTATAGAGAAGTGGAGAACGGGGAAAGCGGCGATTCCTGTTCATATTGTCAGATCTGACAAATATATTGTATTATATTTGAATTTTTCAAGTTCGAAATTTGGGCTAAAGAGATAGAGTGTAAAAAACTGTGAAAATATAATATATATATTAAATGCTTGGTGCGTTGCTTCAGAAACAACCGACACTGCACACCTGTAAAATTTTTCTTCAGGTCAGAATATGTAGTTATGAATATTTCCTGCAATATAGTAATTGCGCTTATTGTAGCATTTTCCACAGAATTGCAGAAAATCTTTCAAGAAACCATAAAATTCAGTTTTGTGTTCAGTTTGTCTACTTCCCTTTGCGATTCAATGTCGTATCCAATAAATTGAATTGGTGGGGGCATTTCTAAATAATAAAATAATGTAGATTTGTTTGCCCCTCCCATAATTTACATTTTTATACTACTCCCCTGCTCGGTACAAGTGCATTGATATGGGTCCACTACATCAGGAAAAATTTTGACATTTTGTCGGTATAATTATGCCCTTTCCTGGATTACATCAATGTCTACCACTTAAAGATTAACTAAAGGAGCATGAAATATGTTCGCCCGGTGCCCAGGGGCGTCCGCAGTAAATTTTGCAGAGGGGCCTTTGAGGATTTATCATAATTAAGCTGATTCTGTACACAATGCACACAGTACTCTCTCTATCTCTCACTCGTGCAGCCAAATGTTCGGCCGTAGATCGGTCGAGTTGAGTGGCGACAAGTTTGAATATCTCGTGGTCAAATGTCGGTGCTCAAACTGCGGGGATAAAAAATGTGACATGACATTCATCGGTTACCGTCCAATTTCCCGAATGCAATTTCCCGACATTTTGTAAAAGGTAAATTTCAGTCTAATCGGGAAAAGTGCATTCGGGAAAAAAGCTTCCGGGATTATTGCTTGTCGGGAAAGTGACCGGGGACCCATTGGAACAGTGAAAATACCTTTAAAGGAAAATTTAAAAAAGAGTGATAAAAACTAAAAATCCAAACCATCATTAAGCTTATTTTGAAAAACATTTTGGGTTAGGTAAATACATGCAAATATATTTCAGTATATTAAAATTAAATTGTAATCGCATATTTGGAAATTAAAAGACTTTTCAAAAAGCTGATTGCTCCAAATTCTAAACGGTCACCCTCTGCCGCCATATGTGCAAGAAAAAATTCACTCGCCCGGCTGCACTGCGATCCGCACTCGTAGGCCTAAAAGCTGAAATGTAAAGGAGAGACAAACTGTGCGCATATGATTTACTCGCGTCCGAGCAATTTCCAGTCGTAACGCAACCCTAATAACACGGTCTCGAATTTCAGATCATGCCTTTGATCATATTTCATGTTGTCATTGGGGCTAATTGATAGTTGCAAATGGCCACTATAAATCAATGGGCGATTTGTTTGCTTCGCAATGGCAGGGCGACGGAATCTTATTTACATGCACCAATGAACCCGCCGCGCCGCCGCCGCCGCCGCTGTGCCACTGCCGAGGCCCAAACATGAATTGAAAATGATCCCGGAGTCGAGGAGGGTTAAATAAAGTGATGCTGGCAAGTATAATTAAAGGAATTTACAGGAAGATCGGCATTAATCACGAAACTCCCTGGAGAAGGGGACAACGGTGGCGGACGCCTCCAGTATGACTGGGCATCAAAAGACGATGATTCGCAAAAGTAACGGACGGGAAAAGACAATTTTTACGCAAGTCATCATCGCGTACTCGCAGTTTGGTAGTGGCCGAAAATTACGATCGGTTCAAAAACTGTTACGGGTCATGAAATTTCGACGGAATGATTTTTGAATTTAATTGTTGACTTGCTTGAATGCAACTGAGCAACTGGCTAGGTTATTGGAGGAATGAGGGTGCCCAGTAGCAGCCTCTACTTTCGAAGCGAATTTTCCGAAAAAAAAAATCGCAAAATTTGAGGAAATTACTTTAATTAAAATTCCGGTGAAAATATTTGGCAATTAGAAAGTACTGGCTTCGAAAACTGCGTCACATACACGTACAGCGAGCTGCTCAGTTTTTGCAGAGAAATTGATAGAAACAGATGATGTTTTCTTTTTGAAAATTAAGAAGTTGTCGCCAGTAAGTGGGGGGAAAGCGGTTTAAACATTATGTCAATACTAAAGCCGTTAAAAACAGAAAACAGTGGTATAGGGTCTTTCAATAAGGACGCTCAACTTTCACATGCAAATACAACAAGTTGTGTGTTAGACATCCACTCCATTTTTATTTTTTTTGAACGAATATTTCATGACATTAAGTATGCAATATAAGCTCGTTAAAATGTCCTTCGCGGCTTCGGAAGTTGGTCAACTTTCGTCAAAAAAATCATTTTTAGCGACGTCAACGGCGAGCGCTACAGATCGATGATAAGTAACTTCTTGTGACTTAAACTGGGTGATAAGAATTCCGACGACATGTGATTCCAACAGGACGACGTTACGTACCACACAGCCAATGCCACGAAGGACATTCTGCACGAGAGTGGCCACCAAAATCGTGCGATTTAACGCCTTTAGACTTCTTGCTTTGGGGCTGTTTTAAATTACAGGTCTATGCGGATAAACCACTAACAATTGATGACCTCAAAGTCCGCATACCGAACACTATCCACGAAATTCAGCCAGATTTATGCCACAAAGTCGTCGAAAATTGGACCTCCCGAATATGTGCCACCAAGCAAAGCCGCGGGGGTCATTTGAGCGACGTTATATTCCATAGTTAATGCCATAAAATATTTTTTCAAATAGAATAAGAATTGAGTGGATGTCTCACACACAACTTGTTTTATGTACATTTAAATGTCGAGCGTCGCTCGACGAATACGCAAAATCAGAGCCTTTTGTAAGCTTCCGTTCTACCACTATGACTCTTTTCGTTGAGTGTCTGTCGCTGCTTTAATGTGACACCACCTTTAGTTTTACAGTGCGGTACTGATTCAAATTCCACAACTTCAATTGATTGGACGTTTCAACAAAGCAATCTCCACGGTCAGGTCGGCTGATTGAAAAATTATGTAGTAGTAGTAGTAGTAACATGACATTTTCCACAAAAATTATATTTTCAAAAAGTTATTAAGTCTTCGAAAGCATGACTGGAAAAAATGACAAGCTGACCGGACTTGGATCCGTCCTTGCTGGAGCGTTATCGTCATCAGTAGCGAAATTCACAGCTCAGCCGTTTGAAGTATTGAAAATCCGCTTTCAGCTTCAAGTGGAGCCCATCAAGGGCATCAGCGGCTCCAAATATCAGTCACTCCCGCAAGCGATAAAATTAATTTACCGCGAGGAAGGATTTCTAGCATTCTGGAAGGGCGCTGTGGCTACCCAAGCTGTTTGTATTGTGTACGGAGGAGTGAACTTTACCGTATTCGAGCACCTAGTTCGTCTCGCTGATCATAGTGAGCAGTTTCAGTCCATGCCTAATTTCAAACTTTTTCTGTGCGGTGCATCGGCTGGATCGATATCAACTGTAGTGGTCCAGCCCATTGAGCTATCAAAGACAAGAATAATCTCTCGGAACAGCAAGGGGTACCAGAGCATATACAAAATGTTAATAATCACCGCGCGAAAGGAGGGATTTTTTGCACTCTACCAGGGAATGACTCCGGGTCTCTTGGAAGTATTTCCTCTTGCCGGTCTTAACTTCATGTTCTACAGATATTTCTGTACTAAGGCCATAAGTCATTTTCAAGTGGAACGGAGGCAAGATCTTCCGATTTGGACCCTTATGCTAACAGGAGCAATATCAGCGATCTTGGCTAAGTGTACGACATACCCTCTGGACTTGACCCGGAAGAGACTTCACATTCAGGGCTTTGGGCACGAGAGACAAAATTTTGGGAGGCAGGCCGTTTGCAACGCCATTTATACGTGCATTCGAAACATTGCGAGGGAAGAGACGATTTTTGGACTCTACAAAGGTCTAACGCCGACACTGTGTAAGAGCGCCGTTACAACATCAATTATGTTCTCGTTATACGATATCATCAAATCATAGAGACGGAATTTTAAGAATGTGCATATTTATAGTTAAGAACAAGCGAAATGACAAAAATAAATTGTGGTATACATTTTTTTTTATTATTCATTAACGACTAGCCAGAAAACTTTTTCGGCTGTTTTGTGCCTTGGCTAGTCATATTTAACGTTTAACCGCAGATTCGATTTCACTAAATCTGAAAATCCCTAAATATCATCCCCTCTTTCCCCTGCGCACAGTTAACTCCAGACGAATAACTTAGAACTCGGTGTCCTATACCCCCTTATATCTAAAATACTAGATGCGTGAAGTCATCAAACAACTCTTTACATCTCGTGAACTGTTACCCACACCATAAAAAAATACAAGGGGCGCAGTTACGACTATGCCACAACCAAAGACGTAGAACTACTAATACATTTATAGATTACCTGTTCTGCTTCGCACGATGTAAAAAAATTCACCAATGCGGATTCTCCATTCATCGCTTAGAGCGCTTGATTAATCGCAGTACATTGAACCTGCATATATACCTAGACAGTGCCGTTATTGATCGATATTTATATAAATGTAAAATACCGGATTGTTATGACCCACGAAATTTAGGCATATACAAATTGTCTGTTCAAAGAAATAGTGGTTTCTTTTGGAGGTCCACAGGAGTCCCATCCGAGTCCACTTCTTTTGCGATCTATATTTGTTTATTAATGACATAGGAGAAGTGTTATCCAAAGCGATCCAGGGTGACCTTGATTTGATGAACAGATGGTGTGATGATATAAACCAAATGGATAAAATACTGTACAATGTGGAGTAATAAGCTTTGGAAGCTCATAATCGAAATTACTTGATCATTAAGGATCTTGGGATTACTATACAGTATTATTGAATTATAAACGCATACCTATGTACATGCTTTTCAATGACTTGCAGCGGAAGAATTTAATCGTTAAACTAAATTTAACTTTTCAATCAATTGATTGACAAATTAGTTGACTAATGATCAACACTGCCTACAGGGTGGATTCATCACTTTAAGTCAAATTTTTAGTAAAGTGTGTGCATAAAGTTTATTTAATTACCCACATTTTATTTTTAATGGAATATCTAACAAAGTGGTATTGATACGCCAGGCCGAAGTCAGTCATTACTTTTGGGTCTCATATGATCAGTGTTGCCATAAATTACAGGTGAGTCAGTTTCCCCATTTGCAGTGGAAATTGAAGTGCGTGCATAGGTACTTCTAACGGATTGGATTTTCCACCTTCCCATGTGAGTCAGAATTAACCACTAGATCGCTTAAATGCAGAATTCCTTAAGATTTCAGAATATTACCAATTCGCGGAAGGCACTTAGGCGAAAATTCGCGAATGAAATATTCAACAGTGGAATGAATAAATGCGAATATTCCGCGCTTTGATCGCTTAGCTGCATCCACCGCCAGCATCATCGTCCGGCCCCATTCGCGCCAACCTTATCTATCGCACTTAATCTCTCAATCGTCAGCCGCCTGACAAGTGTGACGGCGCTTCTCGACGGCCTACTGAAGACATGCAAAATTGAAATTAATTCAGAGGATTTCAAAATTAAATGCATCTCTTATGCATGGCATGCAAAAACCGCTTCGGCTCTAATTTATCACTTGAATCAAACCGTTGCGGCGCGGCTCTTGGCTGTTCCTTATTCCGCGACTGTTTTGATCGTGCGCACAATTTTGTCGCCCATGCAATGCGCGAATTTCATGCTCTCTATGGCCGGCTGAATCGCGAATATGATTCCAGTGAGTGCATCCACTAAAAGTGCAATTGCATAATTGTGGGGGAGCCACTTAGTGCACTCGATCACGGGGCAATGGATGCGCGAGCGTGTGGTGGCCGTCGCGCGATGGTGTTGTGTTGACAGTGCTGGCCAGGAGCTGTTTGATGCAATTCCACCGCACACAAAACGACCATTAAGACGGACAGTGCCGGCGAAATTTGCGGGAGCCAGCACTCAAAAGGCTCCGACCTTCCGAGATAAATTTCAATTAATTGCCTTAATGTTCGCCGGCGTTAAGCCATCTGTCGAGCTCTGGACATTGCCGCAAAGGTGGATAGGTGTGTGTGAGCGGTTGCGCTAATTGTTTGATTCATTACTGGAGCATCCGAGCATTTATAAAAATTATTTCATTGCCAAGTGCAGCAGTCGAATTTAAAAGAAATTTGTGGAGTAACGCAATTTTCACACAATTAGTGGCTGCATGAGCGGGATATGGCCACGCGAAATACAAAATTGCATTACTTGATTCATTTTCAAAATCTGAAGAGAACATGTACAAAGGGTCCCACAAAAAGTGATCAAACTACAGTAGAAATTTGACTCGATTTCATCTCCACAAAGAGTCGCATGGGTGTAGATTTTTCATAAATCTTTCAGTTTAATTAATTTAATCTAATTCTAAAAATATTGTCAAAGCTCTCAAAGTGTTTGGCCAATTTAAATAAAAATATTTATGCCTTGTAAAGCTAATTAATGCATTTATACTGTTAAATATGAAAAACGATTCGTGGAACAAATTAAACGATGGACCCTATATTATAGATTTCCCCGGCGTCAGATACCAACTGGGCCTGGCCGTGCGTCTCGAGGACACAAGCACCATACCGGACCGATCGAGCTCTGGCAGGTCAAGTAGCGCCCGTACGCACGAGAATATCGATCATATAGACGAGAGTATTTTTACTCAGGTTATTTGAAGTCAGTGGTTTATGCGAACAAACCACAGCGGCTCTAAAGGACAAGGATTTGTAGTGAAGTAGAGAGCGATACCACAAGTTCTGAGAAAAATGAGTTCGAGTGATATTATGTATGTTTAACACATAAATGAACAAATTTTTCTCCGAAATTAGTGTAATTAATACTTCCCTCTTTTATTTTTGTTGAATTACCCATCTTATTGCCTTTTTAAAGAGATACAGTACAACACGTCTACTGTCTAGGTATAGAAAGGATATACAAATTTATACGTCGGATACCTTTTGCGGAATTTTCAAAAAATTTGTATTTCACAAAAAATTTCATTTCTGTAGCTATACATGTTGTACCTCTATGGAAAGGAAATTAGATGGGTAATTCAATAAAAAGAGAAAAGAGGGGTATTAATTACATGAATTTCGGAGAAAAATTGGAAAAAACCGGAAAGTTAGGAAATTGTAGAGCGTTTTTTTTTTCATTTCGGAAATAACTGTACCTGCAGTGCCAGAGGTAGATCCACATTGGTCGCATTAATGGAAAGTACATTAAGAGAGTAGTTGTGTATTGTGAGTTTGATGTCTTCGTTAATTCGATCAAAAGATAAAAAAATAAAATAAAAAATATATTAAAATAAGCACCCCGAATGTATGAATCATGCTGCAACTCGAAAACGATTGATATCCCCCCCACCTGTAACACCATTTTTTGTTTGTATAGGTAAGATCTATCAGTCCTATCACTTTGGTGTGCGTTAACTGACACACCCTGCATATAAATTAAATGTATATTATTAAGTTTTCGAAATCAATAAAAATTGCAATCAACGACCCTGAAAACCCTTATATACCATCATTCAAGTAAGTTTTCGGGCAAATTGGCCACTGTGCAACACTGCAACCGTCAGTTATCACATTTTGTGGAGGGTTGACAGTCAAAGGAATCATTTGATGAAGGTTTCATGCGTGCCGCTGCAACTCTATCGAGCACTCTTTTTAAACAGCTCGTAAGGGTATTATCAATGTTTTACAATGCGCTTAATGTCAGTTCTTGATGAAATCGTGATCTCTTTCACTTGTTTAACTAGACTCCATCAAAAACTGACGGGATGCAGTAACTAAATGATATCAATTATTTTTAGCTGACTGAAAATGTGTTTTCAACCTTTCGCAACATTTCGTGACTTTGTTGCAAGGAAAAAAAATTAAAACTAAACATTTTTTATGGATTAAACAATACTGTAATTACATGAAATTTTAGTCGAGGTCTCTCCTACTATAAAGGACATATCTTATTTACATTAGACAATTTGAATTATGATTTCATTATTTTTGTATTCGGTCTAATAATAAAAATGCCATGCCGGGTATATGGCGACATTGGACTGTTAATATTTTAGATTACATATGTTAACACACTTACCTTTTAAACATCGAGTACAATGGACTGTCTGTCTGGGTGCTCGAGACCTTTAGCTCCCCACCCTTTTATCCAATATATGTATGCATACCTTTTAAACGATACTGTGGAGTATACATAGGTACCTACATGTAATTTTAATTAATCAGATGTTTCGTAACAATTCCGACAAAAAATAAATTCACAACATTGCCCAATCTTTCATATTTTTATATCTTTAAATGGTAAATATCCCAACCTATCAAAAGAATGAAATTCGACTGTAAGTAAATGAGAGGTTTATGCCCTAATTACTTACCCCTCTGTTTTTAATTCACGACGGAGCTCACTGAAATCCTGAAAAAGTAATTGGAGGGGAAAGCGAGTTCAATGGTGTGAAATAAGAGAGTAGGATGCGTTTTCATCATTAATTTATTAATTACAGTATTTATCACAGTATTATTTTCATTATACAAAAAACAAGTGATGAGGACACAAGAACAATATCCGGCTCAAGTACGAAAGGGCCAGTGGGCGACGGGCGCCTCGCCGGCCAGATACAATTAAATTAATAACGCTACAACATTCAGTTCACTTATAATGATAATTACATAATTTTACAAATCAAACGGAATTGGCTAGGTTCGGCAAGTCGCCGCATGTACAGGGGCCCGGTGAGCGTAGCCTCGTCGGGGCAGTTCTAAACTAAATTTCGAATCTCCTTAAAGTTAAAGAACGCAAGATCTAAAGGGAAACGGAACTGGACCGCGTGGGGTGCGCCCTGCCCGTTTCAGCGGGCGCAGTGTGATGCGGTGGCTGACGAGCTCTAATTACCTGAATGGAATGGGAAATGAGAAGTCATGGGGCAGCGGTGGGAGAAGACATCTCGCGGCAGTACCTGTGCAACATATTATTTTCATTTATCCAGGTGAGGTGAGGGATCGCGAATGCTTGATGAGTTGAGCCGCCGCCGATTGCGACGTTAGTTCTTCGGCGGTCTAGCGCAGCAGCATGAACGGTGATTCACTGCCTCCGTTGGCACCTGTGGGACTGTCCATGGCCGCCGGGTTTATTCGCTTCTCCTTCTGTCGCCGATTGCAGAACCAGACGCGGACCACTTCCTTCTCCATGCACAGCCGGTCGGCCAGTTGGGTAATTTCTTCGCTCGTTGGCTTCGGATTGACCATAAAGGCCTTCTCCAGGGCTCCGCGCACCGACGTCTCAATTGAGGTGCGCTTTTTCCGTCGTCGCCCCATCATTTCGGGAGTCGTGACCGTCGTCTGCAGAACCGCCGGATCGTAGACTCTGTAAGAAGGCAAAAGACGTTCATTGAGATCGGCTCCTAGCGCTTTCCAAGGCAGTGAACTTACCCTCCAGTGCTTGATATGGTTCGGTCGGCGTCCTCCAGCCACTTCTGCAGCAGCGGCTTCAGCTTGCACATATTCTTAAAGCTAAGGTTGAGGGCCTCGAAACGTGATATGGTTGTCTGGGAGAAGTCGTTCCCGTACAGCTTCCCCATGGCTAGGCCGACGTCACCCTGGGTGAAGCCCAGCTTGATGCGCCTCTGCTTGAACGTTTTCGCGAACTGTTCCAGCTCCTCGAGGTCGGTTGTCTCTTCGGGGGACGGCTCCCCCGATCTTTGCAGGAGCATGTGCTTTGGCATTTGCGGCGTCTGTGCCCCAGATCCTGGGGTGTTCGGTGTCAAGATTCCACCCACGTTCAGACTCCCACTATTCGGGGGCGTCTTCTGGCTGCTCCCAGTGAACGAGATCGGCGTGCTCTGATGGCACGGACTGCTAGCCGGACTATGCATGGGGCTGTGCTGCGCCACGGGAGTGGACGTCAACTGGCTTTTGATCTGTTGCTGCTTCTGCAGCGCCTGGAGCTGTTGGGCAGCCTGTGTCAGCGCTTGGACCTGATTCTGCAAAAGGAACTGTGCGGTGGCCACTTGCGCCGTAACGGTCGGATCATCTTTGGGCATGCCCATCGAGCCGCCGCGGATCAGCTCAATGTAATTCTGGAACTGCTGCTGTAAGGTCACTTGTTGCGCCTGCAGGGCCTGCTGGAATGTCTGGAAGTCTTGCGGCGTTAGATTGGTTAGACCGCCCAGACACGAGAGCGGATTTTGCATTAGCAGGGATCCCATCGCATTTGGCATTATTCCCGGGGTCAGACCCACCATCGCTGTCTGGGGAACTGTGCTGAGTTCTCTCGGCGGCGATGGAGTGTTCCGAGCTGCTTCATTGGTCTAGTGGTGATATGGTCGATGGTAGAGTACAAGTCTTAAGAGGAAGAAAAGAGGTAGGACTTACCAAATTTAATGCCGTCGGAATATCTGGTGGAACGCCGGAGCTCCGCGATTCTGACCTTTCGCTTTGATTTCCTATGCTCTCCAGTTCATCTGAAACTGAACAGAAATATAACTGTGAGAACCGAAGTGCAGAATGAAAAAATGGAAACGAAGAAATGTAACATTGACCTTGCATATTGGGAGGAGACAAGTATTTTGTGTTCGTTATGTAGCGGGGGTCGGTGTAAGTTTAAAATTGAGATTTCGGGGTCGGCGGCCACCCAACCTGGCCGCCATCTTGAAAAAAGGGACGTTTGTGTGGAAATGAATTATAAAAGAATTATGTGAAACAATAAAATAATATTAAAATAAATGTATGGTGATAAAAAATGTAAAAACGCAATTTGATCACTTCGCAGCGCTTTAAAATCCTCCAGAAAAATGCAAATTAAAAAACAATAAGTGCAAATTATTTGCAACGAACTCCTCTACAAAAAACATAATACGTGATTTTTTGTTGAAATTAAGAGAAAATAAGTTTTAGTGGTTAGAAGGAAATTTTGTGTGACATTTCTATGTTCCAGGGGTTACAGCTATTTAATTATACAATTGACGACAACAATTTTTTATAGTAAAGTTGTGAAGAGTTTTTAATTGTTTACAAAATACCGCTCTACAAATTTCCTGTAAAATATACCATTTGTGAGATATAGGGAAATAACTGTTAACACCCCTTTTTTCAAGGCAGCAGCCTTATGTGGGATGCGAATTGAACTTTCTAGTTTTTTCATAGTTACGTATATATAATAGTAAAAATAATTGTTCGGTTTTTACTTTGGTGAGTTTGATGTCGCTGCGTTGAGTAAATCAAAAGATAAAAATAAAATAACAATACCATGAAAATGTAAAATTTATGAATCACCCTATACTCTCTCAAAACTCAAGCTTACACTCCTTCACATATCCCCATCAGCAAGTCTATTGTGGACGGTATTCAGGCAGAAAATACAATTTTACTGGTCTCTGGTCGCTCTAACACTTTGCCGTGTTTACGGCTTGGTCGTCTGAAAACATAGATGCTAAGCAATGCAGCACTGTGCTCGCCGTCGCCGTGTAAAAACCGTGCGTTCAGTAGATGTGCATGGCTGTCGTACCGTAATGACGCCGTCGTCAGCGTGCTATGTGAAAACGCCCTTAACAGCTCATACACCACTATTTTTCAGGCGGCACCGTTTATGCGGCAACCGTATGTGTGTGAAAAGGGCGTTAAGTAATCAATTTGTTTATCTAAGTTCTTCCATCCGCTCATTTATATACCTATCAAGGTGGTATTTAGTGCACGGGTGTAGATTGATGCCCGCACAACAGCAAAACATGAGATTTTTGGAAAATAAATTTTAGTAAGCCCCTCCCATTTAGTTAACAGTGTACTTAACAATTTTTCTTTTCACTTATCCCGTTGAGTGGGATGTTTTTTAATGATTTTAAAAATAACAATGTTAACTAAATTATTAAAATAAAATGAAATAAAAAACCAACTTTGCATTTCCTGGAGAGAAGAAATTCCAGCGCCTGAGTTATTTTTTTCCAAACCTTATTCTAGTAATTTTCAACAGAAAACAACGATTTAAATAGGGCCCTCTTTTTTTTTTCTCTCCCCACCTCTCCCTGCCAAATGTATGCAAAATTCACTGACCGCCATGATACTTGGTATGCAAAAGGAAATGTGAATATGAAATTTTCATGTTCGGTCCGAGAGGGGCGGAAATTCAGTTAAAATTCGCACATGTGGTCAGTTGGGTGTACCTGTTTGATATGCAGATCACAGTAAATTTCCATTTTATGCTCCTGTGAACTCGAAATAAACTCCCTGCAAGGACTTGAGGAGATTGGCCAAAAGGGTTGCTCCATTTATGCAAAGGAGCTCGATCTCCTTATACTCGTAGTTCGGACATTATTCATAAAAATGGTGAACGAGGCAATTTTATAGCTCAACAAATCTAACAAGATGCGAAAAAAGAAAGTCCCTCTGTTCTCCCAGAAAAGGTGAGTAAATTCGTACCGAACCCTTTGATATGGAAAACGGTTCCAAAAGCAGCGCGGCGCTGGTCTTCGACTTAAAAGGCTTTAAGTGGGATTTCGTGTTTGCCCAGGGAAAGGTGTTTGCTCGGTAGGTACACGGAATAATCGCTCCTTTTGACATGAAAGGGCTACTCGTCCTGGGGAAGCGTTCGGATCGTTTTCACTTGTTTGCCTGCTTAACATTTCGTTCTGCATCAATTTCACGGCAGTTGGCTCCGAATCGAGTTCAGTGCACTCGCAACACCTCTCCGAGGGAATCGCACAGGAAAAAGAATATTTACCGCCCGGAAATTCATATTCCACCCTCGTCCATCATATTCAAATTTACCCCGAGCAGCGACCATTTCTGCATAAATCACACCCCGGCCAATCCCAGTTCGGACGGGTTCATTCGCAAAAAGTTCCCAGAACACCACCAGACGGGTACGGGAGGCATGCTAAAATTTTTATATTTACGAGCCCCTGACGACGGTGACCGAGGTGGTTCAGAGGCACCCTCCTCGTGGCGCACTCACCCGTTTCGGTGAATATTTGAAAATCACATGAATTTCATATTCATCTCTGGTCAGCATCCGACATGGACCAAATCTCTTCTGCATACCGTCCGGATAGCAGCTGGAATCACAGCCGGGAAATTGTTCTTTAACCCTTTCCCGCAGTTGCTGGCACGGATAGCCAGAATTGCCGAATCATGCAAATTATATTAGAGATGATGTGGGTGACAGGGCGCAGTCAGATGCTACCAATTCGGAACGCTTGCCCGGGAGCCGGCCAAGGTGCAAAATCAGATGGTATAAATCAGAGATGTGCTGGATTTACAAACTGCTGAGTGGCTTACGTGAGAAGTGCAAACGCAGTGGATTTTTGGAAAGATGTCTGCTCGAAGGTGGTGATGGATAAACCTTCTTATTCGGATACGCTCCAGCTAGACCGGAATGCTACTTTTATGCCGAGAGTTTTTGTTTATGGGTCGAATTACCCCCATTTGCAATGTCATCCTAATAACATCAAAAATTAAGTCAAATGAATTTAAAGTTTTCTTTTTTCAACAGACTGCTATTTTCAGATATTTTGCCTCGGTCTTTCGGTAATAGTCTAGTCAAAAAAGCATCGTATCTGCAGAAACAGCCGAGAAAATGGATTGGAAATTTGGTCATACCCGGTCTGGATCGGTGTGACAAGTTGAAACCATTCTTCTTTTTCCGTGCGATCTGTGTTTCTTTGCAAAATCTATTTTTTCTATTTCCTTAGCTTATATTAAAGGTACTACAAAAGTAATGATACCAGCGTAGAGGGCGCTTCGAGGACTACAACTTTGCTTATTACGACTTTTGACGTAACTGTCACGGAAGGCCGGGGGGAAGGTCAACAAGTGCTAAAATTGTCACGATTGACCACGGGGGCGTATGAGTGTAAATTAGTATTTTCAATGTTTGAAACCGCGATATTTCAGGAATGGTGATTCGTAGAAAAAAATACGTGAACCATTATTGTAGGCAATTGCGAGATCTACAGCTTCTGTATGAACTATTTTTACGATAACACTTACCGTTTCCAAACTTTCCGAATGAATGCATTAATTAGGGTAAAGCTGATTTTGTAGTACATTGTACGGGTTGGGTACCCTAACTAATTTCTACCTACCGACTGAGGACCACACAACTGACGCATACTCTAGTCTAGAATATAACAAACAAAAGCACAAAACAAAGACTTCAATACTAAGGAATCATGAAGCGTTTTAGAGCAATGTCTTATGAAACCGAAAGACGAATTAGAACGACTTAAAATGCTCTCAAAGTGAGCCTAAAAATTCAACTTAAAATCTAGCACTAGACCAAGGTCAACAATTTTATCATAACGAATTAAGGGATCACCTTGAATCTAATATCGATTTTGCTGAAAGGCATAATAAAGCAATTATTAGTGTTCAAATACACACCATTCTCAAAAAGTAAAAAGATCTCATTGCATAACTAAGAGATCATTATCGTCAACTGTAGTTCAAATATTTTGTCAATAGGGTCATTCAAGAATAAAGTGAAAAGCAATGGACCAAGGTGGCTCCCTTGAGGAACATCTGATGTGACTTCAATTACGTTGGAGAAATGTTAGGAAAATTTTATTCTAAATGAATGATGACAATTTTAATCAAAACTAAAGCAAATGAAAAATTGCCCAATTGCCCAATTGTCCGAGTTGAACTAAAAACTTTAAATCGTAAACGGTAAGTGTTATCGTAGAAATAATTCATACAAAAGTTGTAGATCTTGCAATTGTTTATAAAAATGGTTCACACACTTTTTTTCCTGAGACTCACTATTCCTGAGATATCGCGATTTCAAAACATCGAAAATTCTAATATGCACTCATACGCCCCCGCGGTCAACCGTTGCAGTTACTGTAAAAGTCATTATAAGCAAAGTTGTTGTACTCGAAGCGCCCTCTATGCTGGTACCATCACTTTCGACTCAGCTGCAAAAACAGCCGAGCAAATTAAAAAACAATTTGGTCATATCCGTTCTGGATCTGGAAATATCGCAGAGAAAAAGAAGAATGGGTGCATCTCGTCACATTGATATTCAATTCTTCATTAAAGTGAAAAACTATTGATTCAAAAGCGAAGCATTATTGATACATCGTTGACAGTAGATTGGCTTAAATTGCCTTCACATGTAAAGTCTTTGTATGATTTCCAATTAGATTAAAACTCGGCCTCCTGGCTTCTACATACATAGTGTGAATATGTTAGCTCTAGTCCAATGTGACACTTTATATCTGCTTTAAATCTGACTTTTTAGAAAGCAAAGAATTCTCAATCATGTGGGATTCGAACCCTGCACCTCTAGAACATTATGGACCTACAGATAACCTCATGGTAAGTAAGTAATTTAAAGTGTTCGTGTTTAAATTCACCACTTGGAATTTTGATTTTAATATCAAAATTGTCTTTCAAAATTTTTATTGTTAAGTTAAACATTTTAAATCTTTCAATTTAATGAGTTTGCATTTGATTTCAAAATACGAAAATTCTCTGAGGGTAAGGATGCCTAAAAAAAATGTGTCGTTGCTTTGAACAATTTAGTAGTTTTACGAAAAAGCGAGGAAATCAATAATAATAATATTTTCAAAGTTTTTAACTGAAGACGAACGTCCCTTCGAAGATCATCCAACCACCAGATTCGTCAAACAAATAAATCAGGCGACATCAAATTTGGCGATAAACAGCACATAAACAGCGCCACAATGGTCTGCCTATCCCCGGGATTGACGAAATAAATTAACCCGTCACAAGAAGTGTGCCACTCACGTTTTGATCGGAACGACTCAACTGGCGCACTTTAACCGACTCCCAGACGGATCCCTAAATCTTGTTGTTGTTGCGTCAACAGTCCTAATAACCCGGGCACCCCAAGCATTGGGAGAAAAAAAAATGAAATAATCTTAAAACGGTTCAGAAGTGTGCACAGCTCGTGTCACTTGAACGGGAACATCTTTAAGACATGGGCTCAGCATGCGAAGCCCATATGGACTCGCCCTGTCCCGAGTGGGGTAAGCAGATGGTCCAATTCTTGGGTCGGGCATCGAGAACCCTGTCCAGGAAAATTTATTTATCTCAGCTGAGGTAGATGCCTTTGGTGACGGCGATAAAAACGCCCTGGGCTTGCACCCTTTTAAATGGGAGAAACCCTTTTCCTCGGGGTGCCCTGTATTATGTCATTACCAGAGCAGTCCCGTCCTCTGTCTCCTTAGGAAAGCGCCTGGGCTGGAGCGGTGTTTTGACAGGTTCTCGATATAAAAGCAGTTTTAAGCCGATGACTTTTATCGGATACCTCCGTAAGGAGATTTTGTGATTAGAAACGAATTGATTAAGTCCTACTTACCATTCGAGGGAAGGGGCGACGGCGACCTCGAGAGCCGGCTGATATCTGGAAAGATAAGAAGTTGAAGGCTCTGTGAGTTCGATTTTACGACAATTAACGATTTATTGACTGTAAAGGCAAGTTGAGTGCGCCACAAAGTTCGCCCATAAAGTATGCACATCTGCCCTCGCACCATGGCGCGGGGGAGCGGACAAGGTGCGGAAATGGAAGCAGTGCGTTTCTTGCACCCATTGCCGCCTGTCTGGGAAATTCATTAATAAGACAACTGGCCTCGAAACGGACTCGCAGTAGAGCACCTGGTCCAGTTCTCGCCTCCTGACTCTCTTGACCCGCAAGATGCTCTGTCAAACTTAATTTATTGCGGGCATTATCTCGTGGGTGCAGTCCAAACAGACCAACTAAAAATAGTCCGGGATGACCGGAGGGCAACACAGCCGCACGGCGGCGGCTAATCACACTATCCCAGGAGCACGGGAGGAGACAACTTGGACGGATTTGGTCCATGGTCCGGCGAACGAGAGGCAGCTACCCGGAGGGGTGGTTGTGCCATGAATATGCATGTGACTGACTCCTGGAGGACTCGAGCCTTGATGTGGGTGACCAGTATGGTTACTCGACCCCGACTGGTCGTCGGTGCGTCGGTATTGGTGCGGCCAGTCTTGGTCAAATCGATACAATTTCGGCAATTCAGGGGGTCGATATATTTGCAAGAATCGCGACGTGTGCTAAACCACTGGCTACCCCCTGGGGCGATTCTGGATTATCGGCGAGATATGACGTTCCTGCACACACAAAGGCAGCCTTCCGAAAAGGGTCCGTCTCTCTTTGTTTTCTCCTCACTGCCATTGTTGATTGTCCTCTTCATAGGGTAGGAACAAACATATAGAGTGCGTGCGTGGGTGATGCCAATTTAGTATGAAGGGACGTGAAGGAACAGATGCAAATTTTCGATATTGTTCCGATTGAAATTAATGGTATTCGTTAGGACAAAACAAAATTAAATGGCTCAGAGGTTGGAAACGAACAAACACCACATTTTGAAAACTATAACATAGTAAACTAAAAAGTTCATGTATCTAGTGATGTCAATTCAAAGTACTGATCAATAAATAATTAAGGGACGCATAAAACGATAAATGATGCAATTCTGTCATATATGTATGTAAATCGAAACGACGAGCATTTATACTGTACAACTGTCGCATCTAACGCACGTATCTGCTCGTAAAAATACCATAATTACTTCGGTGATGAAGCGCTTGAAGCAGAGTGGGTTCTGTTAAAAGTCACAATTATTGATTTGTTTCCATTTTTTTAAAATAACAATCTTAACCAACTTTGGTCACTAATAGTATGATTTTCAGAAGACCCTTAAGTACGGGGTGTATAGCGATTCAAAAGATTACACAAAAATTGGTGGTTGGTTTTCAATTATTAAATTTTTACTAATACCTAATTTTCTTCTATGCCAAAAATAACTGCAGATTTTTTACCCTTTTCGCATTCTAAATACACGATTTTACCTTCCTCCTAAAATTTTATATTTTTTTTTACACCCCCCGGCGTATGTACCATACTTGAAAAAAGCAGATATTGCAACGTTACCACACGCTTTACTCAAATTCTATTGATTCCGTGGAAAAAAGTGTAGGAGCCTTTTTTATACAAAATTTTACAGTCTACAATTTTCTCACTACTATTTTTCTCGTACAGTTGATAATTTACGAGATATTTGCAGAAAACAATTCAATACCTTTAGCCCCCTCTAAAAATAAAAAATAAACCACGGCTCAAATTTAGGGCAGTTGAGACCGGGACTATAATTGACATATGAGATATAGTTGGCATTGTGCGTTTTATTAAATTCGTAGTTGTGATAGAGCGCTAGTGATGACGTCACATGATCATATATCGCAACCGAACGTTCCATAAAAGTTTCAGTGTAACGTAGGCAAGTGAGGAGCTGACAAAATATGTTTTTTTATTAGTTGAGTAACTTGCACTAAAAAAAAAGTTGGAATTCAACAACACGAAAAAGAAAATAATCAAAAGATCAAATCTATGCCCACTAGCCTAGCCCCGGTTTTCCCTAATTGTCGGAATATTCTTAGGACATCGAAATAAAGGTTCCACAAAAATCCAGCTTGGTCGCACTTTTATCGTAATGTTGACCTTTTTCTGAGTAATTTTACGGGGCTAACCGTCGTTATACTTATTATTTCCAAATGTCAAGTTGATTCGTTAATTAGAGCCCAAGGTATCGTGTACACCATTTTCAGCTTGAAAATATGTATTTTAGAAATTAATTCAGATATTCATATATAAACAAACTTTTCCAACAAAACCCAAGGGCTCAAAGTATAATACTTTTTAATATTTTTAATTTATTTAATAGAAAACTACAACGAGCAAGACTAATGAAATGTACATAAAAACTTTGGAGCTCTCAAGGTTAGAGTAGAGTGAAACAAAGTGTATGAATGCAAGATTAGAAGACATGTAAATAGGTAGGCATATAAAAAAAAAATATTAAAGGAAAAAAATTAGTGGTTGAAATGTTAATGTAATGTAATAAATGTTAGAATGTAAGAAAACCGGTATTTTCGCTATTTTTGTAAATTGTTTAAAAATATTAAGATAAATTATAGGAACTCTTCATACATCTTAAATAATAGTCTAAATCTTAACGGCCACACTATAAAATAAAAATAACCTGCAAACCATTCTACGTTTTTAGTGGAGCAAGCGTTTCATGATCGTACACTGTGTAATTGTTAATTTGTAGGTTAACATTTCTAAAGTGGTACTGGACATGTATATTAGAATTTCAAAAATCAAAATCTTCAATTTATTAGATTTAAGCAAATAAGACTTAAATGTAAAAAAAAACCCGTATTTTGGAATTTTTTAGTAGAGTAAAATACATTGAAGTAGTTTAATTAGTAAATGGAGCATATAAAAAAGTTAACTTTAAAAATAAATCTATACAAATCATAAGTCTAAAATTCGTGCAAAACATTACGATAAAGGAATCTTATTTTATAAACAGACATTAGCTATAACGTGTATATTGACAAAAAATTTGTTGCAAAGAAGATAAGAAAGGTTTATAAGCTAGTTGTATTTTGTGGCTATAGACTAGATTTTAGGCTTTCGATTGAGCTGCGTGTAGGGTTCTTGTGACGTTTTTTTTATTTTTTACAAATTTTATAAAATAAATAATATACGGCTTTCCTTATTTTTAACCGCTTTTTCTTGAAAACTGGAACTGATTGAGTATTTTCTTATTCCAATCCATAATTGACGGAAAATTCCCTAAACTGAAAAAAACATTAAAAATGTTGTCCAATGTTATCTGAGTAGAGTTTTGTAAATGAGGATTGTTGTGAGTTTTTCAGGCCACATTAACTTTTAGTGTTTTGATTAAAATGTGATTGTGTCCATGCAGAAATGATAGGGGTGATAGATCTCACATAGGCTAATAAAACATTGTATGACAAGGCGGAAGGGGGTCATCTCAACCGTTTTCAGGTTACAGGGTGATTCATTATAATTCTTCTTTTATCTTTTGACCTGATTACCGCAGCGACATGAAGTTCACGCCAAACAACTACCATCTTAATGTTAATCTTTTTTGTTGGTGTTTATAGTCATAATTTTCTCCGAAATTCATGTAATTAATAAACCCCTGTGCTATTTTTATTAAATTGTCTATCTTGTTGTACAAGACGTCCAGGTAGAGAATGGATATACAAAATTATACGCAGGAATTTAAAATATTATTTGACGTATTTGTGTTGTTGTATTTCTTCAACGGAAGATCAAATTTACAAGCAATTTTTTTTTTAAATAAAAGAGTATTTTCGGCAGTAGGTTTTTGGACTGAAACCAGTTGAGAGATTTGAGCAGTAGCAATTTTTGTAAACCAAGTCAGAGGGTTTTCATAATTCTTTTAATTTAGTTGCTTTATCTTTTTATAAATATTTTTTCATTTTGAAGAATAGCTACTATATTAATTTTATTTACTCATTCGAACTTCCATCAATACTTATTATAGTATTTTAATATACTTCGACAAAAGCGACTTTAGCAAAGACAAAATATTTTTTTAGTATTACTTCTATTCAACCTGAAGCTGAACTGCGTTTTACGAATATAGACGTCAAGCCAATATTTTAATTCAATGCGTCTGACGTGTATACTCGTCCTGTAAAATAAAGCGGTAGTGTTTACTACAAAAACCCTAAATTATAGTAAGATGTTAAAAAAATGTCATTTAGTGGTATGTTTACTTTATGAACTAAACCTCACGAGAGATTTTCAGAAATGTTTTTTGTAGAGTGAGAAAAAAGCCATTAGAATTTAAAACATGAAAAAGTCAAACAAAATCGGAAGCTTAAATACGACTAGAGGTAAGTAATATTAAATTGTTCTTTGTTTCGAAAAATTCCGCCAAAGCACTCGATATTCTATATCTATCTATTGAATTGGAAAACTGATTTCTGCAACGAGTAAAGAGTACATATTTATTTGGAACTCTGGATTGCTTGTCATCCAACAAAAGACACAATCAAAAGATAAATAGATTTTTTGAGTTAGAACCCGTTTTTTGAATTTCGATTTTATTGTTTGCTCAATTACATCCTGAGGTATTCGTATTTAAAGATGTAAGTCCAAAAATCACATTTTTAAACAGTTCCGGAAATCTGTTAAAATTTTTTTTTCAGAGTACATTTAGCTACTATAAATTAAAGAAATTGTTTCTTGCGTTAATTCATGTATATATTCAAGATATTGTCGAAAAACCACCAGCATGTCGGCCGGGTACCTCTAAACAATATGAGGCTCTATCAGGGCTTATGTTTAGAGTGAATGTATAAAGCACAATTAAGATTTTCACAAACAACTTAACTAATGCAAATTAATTACACAATTACACTCCAAGCAATTATTTCTTTGCCAAAATATGTGACTTCCTAAGCATCCAATGTTTGTGCAGCTAAAACAAAAAACACTTTGTAGACTCATGTGTACGTGGCGGGGAAAACACAGTCAATTCTACTAATGTTTACTAACATATTTACGACTTATTTGTGTTTTTTACCACGAGTATTAAAAGCAATAAGAAAAGTAAATTTTTACAAGTTGGAATTGGGATACATACATCTGTTCTGCAGGTGTCCAGTTGGAGGAGTCTTCAACAAATCGCGCTTCAGTGAATTGTTGTTGTCCTCGCAATTACTGTTCCATCGTATATCAGACATTACCATTTTCACCACTTACAGTCAAAAGGCAAAAAGCAACTATTCAACCGAGTTCCACTTCGCGGTCATTCAAACAACACAAGACTTGCGATCAACAGAAAGCAGAAAGAGTTACTGAAACGATTCGTCGCCACTAGAGATACTTCGAGTCGAGCGCTAACTAGCAAACTTTATGCACATAGTGTTCGTCAAGATGTGATTAAACAACTTCAATAACTTCAGCAGAACTGGCTGGCAGCGTTGGCTCCACCGTATGCAAAGTGAGTTCGCAGAGCAGCCGGTGTTAACCCGATCCTGTTTCGATCGAAACTAAAAAACGAACCGAACAACGGCAGGACACCTTACGGGATGGCGGTGACTTGAAGTTTTCAATATTTTTATTTTTTTTTCTCGTCGTCGTGCGAAAGAAAATCTTTTCCATAAAATCTGCCACAATTGCGTTGTGTGTGCACACACGAGCGATGCCGATAAGAAAGTACCCGTGCAGGGATGCGGAGCGGCAGAAGACGTCGTTTTCCCACAAAAACTGCATTCCACACGAACACAGCACGGGACTATGTTCGTATGGTAGTGGGTCCACTCCACAATCCCGGCAGGAGAAACTCTCATGTCCTTTTCACAGAGCTCTCGGGCTTGTGTTCCTATTTGCAGCCAGGACATATGAATAGGAGTCGGGACGGAGTCCTGCTCGGAGGGGTTTTTCTCGGCGGCTGCGAGCGAGGTAGGGATGGCTGCAGGGGTATAGGCTTATGTACTCCGTAATGAAGGGTGGGTGTGGCTATATCCTCAGCCGGATCCTATCTGCACAAAGAGCAGGCGAGCGATTTTGTGGATTTCATTTTTTCGTCCTCTGTGGATTATGATTTACAGCGAGCATACGAAATTTCTGCACCCGTAAGGGCTTCGGGCGAGGTGGCCCCGGCCCGGCACTCTACTTATTTTGTCACAAAAGTTTTGAAAGTTTTTCATCCTTTCTCCTGCAGTGGTTCGCTCCTTTTTTAACCATCGCACAAACACCAGCACCCATCGGGCCCCCGACACCCGAACCGACAGGCGCTTTTGTGCGCGGGTGGAGCAGGAGGACACTGAGACAATTACTTTGGCTACGTTCCACTGTGTCCTGACAGAGAAGCACCCTCTATGTGCGCCCCGAGTGTAATCGAATGGCCGAGGAATGATGGTGGCGGAATGATTGTGTGGTGGATGATGGTGTATACGATGTGATTAATATTAAACAAATGGGAAGGAAAATGTGCGAAAATGAAGGGTTGAATGGCAAATTGTCTTGTCTGTGATTTTTATTTATTTGTATTCATCTGTGTTGTAATTGAAAGAATACACAAATTCAGGGACGACCCAGCCGGGTCAGGAGCGAGTCGACGAGGCATTAAGACGCTGGGGATGTCTTCAAGGGTACTTATGCTATTTTTCCACTTTTGGTGAAGGCAGAACACCCAATATAAAAACACCTACCCGCTATTGCGGCACAGTCACTAGAAAAGGGCTTTTGCACAACCGAAAGCCATTTAGCAGCTAATTAATTAGGTAACTCACGGAAAGCAAAATTAACCGGAATATTTCAATCGTACACCTTTTTGGGGATGTGCGAGATCAGTTCCCTTGGGCACGTGATTCAAAGCGATTAAGCAGACGAATAGGTGGTCTGCAGTCAAATAGAGTTGATGGATTTCTAAAAGCCTATTTTGATATAAATCCTACGCTCACGAAATATTAGCTGAAATTCATTGCTCTGCTTAGTAATTCAAGTAATGTGGAAACATACCACTACGAGAGGAGGAAAAATCGATTCTTCCTCTTTGCATATACAGTATGTACTTAAAGTGTATATTTGCAATAATAGTACACCAAAGGACATAGGAATTCCAAGAAATGACGAAGTTCCACCATTTGGGGTCGGAGCTTGTCAATCAGCTGGATAGTGGATACCACCAGAGCAAACTTTAACGTCATTTTCTTTCAAAACTTTCTCCGACGTGGTGGAAACGATAAATTGAGAACGTATCGTCCAATCTTGATGGTCCCTCTTTAGTTTTTATTAAATGTTGCTATTGGTACACTTGGGGGTTGTTTTCATATTTTTAAATTACTGGATTTCCGAATTTTCTTTGCTTTGATTGTTGTACCTACAAACTAGCATACATTTATTTACTACTATAAAATTATCTAACTTTTCTTTTTACATTCTCCATTATGTTCTGTACAACAGCTTGGTTGACCTCGTTGCACACTTTTGTCGATCCATTTTGAATGGCTATAAGATAGGTCAAATTAGCCCGACACCAAACTTGGACCACATTTTCTGTGTGGGCTGGTGCTGCATCTTGTTGGAAAGCGTAATAGTATTTCTGTGGATACGTCGTAAGTTAGTGGCAACCATTTGTGACAAAACTTCATTTATATAATACTCGGCGTTGATTTTAGCTCCTTTCTCAATTAATACCTGAGAAAATTTATGGCGCTCAAAAATTACTCCCCAAACCATTAACCACCAGACTGCACTCTGAAACCTAGGAATATGGTATATCTCTGGCACTCGCAATTTCCCGACAACAATTTTTCCGATAGACTGTAATTTGCCTTTTACAAAATGTCTGCTAACTGAAATTTGCCTTTTGCAAAATGTCTACTGACTGAAAAGACAATGAAGGTTACGCTTTTTATAAAAGTGGTATCCAAGGGTACTTCTCAAAATATTTTGTGCGAATACCTTAGACTTATATTATAGGCATATCAAGAACAACTGCCAATTTTTATACGGTGAACCATGATTTTCACCACTCATTCTGTCCTTACCGAACGTGTTACGTGGTCCACCAGATCTCTTCCGGTCCTCCAACAAGGAAGTCTCATTATACCGTTTAATTGGCTTGTAAAAAATAAATTACGCTTGATTCAGAAGTTTGTGAAATCTTTAAAAGTAGGAATAGAGCGCTTCCCATTTAAAAACGTTTACACAACACTTCCCGAAATTATTACATCGTGTATTGTAAGCACCTAAACCACAAGTGATAACATTTTTAGACGAGCCGCATTTGGTTAATCAAATATGGATTTGAAAACTTTATTAATACATGCATTATCCACACGTTGGTATCACTACTACTACTACTTCAGATGAATCCCACTTCTGATTGAGTCGGCAATAAACAAACTTTCTGTTTTTTGGGACGAATCAAACAGAAGTGATTGGAAAACATTTCTACATCCACAAATGTTTATAGTGCAGAGGGTTCATTGGACCTGTTGTTTTGAGGATGATCTAAGAGACAATCATTATTATTCGAAGTATTGTTTATGGAACAGACAACCTTGGCTAATTTTTCGAAACGAATGCTAAATTGGAACACTTCTTTGGAATCAATCCAGTCATCCAACTATAATTTTACTCCATCATATATTACATTACTAACGTACCATTTAACAGAGTTGTGCACAAAAGTTTTGAACAGCAAATAAGGGTTACCTAAATATCACAGTTTTTAGAAAATATGAATTATTTTATTTTATTCGGAGAAGTGTCGAAAAAGTCCAATGCATTTATTACAATTAAATAAAACTGATTTTCCTAGGTATATCAAAAACTCTTAATTTTCAAAGGTGTCAAAAATGGCACCTTCAAGAAAGCAAGAAACAACAAAATTGAAAAATATTAAAATAAATTCCAAAACCCACCAAAAAAAAAACACCCCCCTTCCACAGTTAAACATTTTTATAATTAATTAGTGCTGCAGGTGAATCATATTTAATTTCCCTGCTTCCCATTTTTTTTTGCTACAAAACATGTTTACCATATACAAGGTTCCCTTTAAATTACCGTATTACTGTCATAAAAGGACAATAACCGAAAAACTGCATTCAGTGACCCTAATATTTCCACGGATCATTGCTGACCACTGCAAAAACGGGTACAGCTAGAGGGTCGTGAGAAGCCATGACCACTCATTGAATTTGAATAATTGGATGCGGTAAAATGTGCTGACGAGAGGTAGGCAAGAATTCATTATCTGTTTTTAGTTTTTAAGGGTTTTATTCATAAAGTAGTTTTTTATGTGCCCTTTTAAAGGATAAACACTTGAATGGGCGGCAATATTAAAACAGTAATTACAATTTCTCGTAATTTGGGGGTGAACACAAAAAATACAATAACATTTTAAAGTGCGTAATTGGTATTTATTATCTACTCAAAAAGCAATGTACGACAATATTTTTGTGTATTTTTTTGATGAATTTAAATTGTTTTTAAATTAAGCTGAATACATTATGTATGAGCTTTCCCATTTTTCTTGGTCGATATCTCTTAACCTAAATGTTTTGGTTGGTATGTTCCTGTTGGAAATATTAAATTGCTAAAGTTGACCTTGAAGAACAACGGTACGTCGAATGTTGTTTTCTTGACTTAAAAGAACACTCGATTCTTCGTTCCCTTTCGATGTCGTGAACTGGCCCTGATGCAAATTGTAAACCCGTTAATAAATATTCGCCAATCGACGTTGAACGAAAACGACGCATAAAGTGTCGATTTAACCCTAAGTTAAATGTTTACAATTTTATTTACCTAGTGGCATTCGTAAGGTATTTTTTAACTAGTTTGCTACCAAAATCTTCTGGGAAGAACGTTAATCATAGCCAACTATGGTTTTTGGGATTATATGACACCATATCGACGTCTGACGCACCGTTTTCGGTCGATATCTGACTTAGACTTAGACGATCTGACGCCAGGTATAAAATTTAATGATTCCACAAGAGTCGACAACAAGAATACGACACGTCGAATGTAATTTTAAATTTAATTTTTATGCGTCGTTTTTGTTCGACATTGCCTAACTCCTAAATGGCACAAAATAATTAAAGTAAAATTACCTCTAAAAAGAATTTTTCATGAAATGTGAACATTCACAATAGCTGTACCGATAGATTCAAATGTTAGAAAAAAAAACCTAAAACCCTGAAGTAAGTAGGAACCTTTACCAAACGGATTATCCAAACTGTTATTTAGCACCGTAAAATATCAGATAACTCAAGAAACGTAATGTAACGGATTTTTAGTAAAACCCGCACCAATCACTGCCGAAATCCACTTCAATCCCTTTGTCGAACAGCGACACGACAAATCAACAGACTGAGAACAATTCCTGTCTGATTGCGCGGGTAATCACAAAAAACTCGCAAAATCCCCTTCTTTCCAGGAAAAGGTTGATTTTCACCAAAATCAGACGAATTACAAGAAATCGTGAGAAAGTCCGTTAGAAGTGCATTTTGGCGCCTTAAAAAATCGCAACGAATCTCATCCCCTAATCAAACCATTCCCAAATCCCGAAAAAGCGGCATATCGAACGACAACCCCAAAACCTTCGGTGCAGAGTGAATGCATTTTTTACAGTTTCCACGAAAAAATATTTCAAAAAAAATCGTTAAAAATCTCATCAAAATGCATCCTGAGATGCATATGGAGTTAGGGTAATGCGAGTGAACAGGACATGCCAGGACAGAAGAGGGATGAAAATCCCCTAAAAAACAAACTGTGGCAGGACGATCAAGAGGGTGATATAAATCTTATGCACTCCGGGCTGCATTGTGCTAAAGACTTCATCAGCTCGGATGCGCGCTCAACTTGAGTTTTACGTTTTACCTGAAAAAAGGATCTTTTTGCGATTTTTATGAACACACGAGGGCCCACTGTCCCGTGATTAATGACTTGCTCTAGCGTTCATGAGCATGTCTGTTTTTTACCCGGAGAGATTCCGGCAAGAAAAAACTGATAATTTTCCGAAGCAGTCAACAGTTAATTTGTGAGCTGATTTTACTGTCGTCCTTCGAAGGTTTTTTTACTACCGTAACCCGGGATGATTGTCAAAAGTCAGCCCATACAGAGGTTAAATAGTTTTATGATTCGGTTTAGCTGTGGTCGGTTCCTGGACATTCATTTTAAAGTTACGTACTTTTTACGCGTTTTTTAAGATGCTATAAAAGATGGCATATTTATTGCCATCGGCTACCCTTCTAGTAGTAGCCTTTCACTGGGAGAGGCTTGTTAAAAAGTGTCTTCTCCGAAAACAGCACGGCGGGATTGCAAATATTTACGAAATACTCAAGGATGCAAACTGTTTGCCTTTGAAATGCAAACCCTGAGTGTGATTTACAGCCAAATTTTCTGAAAATTGCCAACTTAGAACAAATATGCAAAATCCCGGCAATTAGTTACCCTGAGGCGGAAAAAATCCCCTCCTTTTATTGCGCAAAGAAACGGGTGTTATTATTTGAAAGAAATTTTTAATTGTCCTCCTGCAACACGTATGCCTCCTCATCAAAATCTAGCCTATAACGAATCGATAGACACCTCATTGATTAAAATCCATCCAGCCGTTCGGATGCTTCGAGGATATAAAGAATTTGCTATCGTGCAAGCGGGTAAAAATACTAATAATTTTTAAACGGAGCTTATGGCCGTAAAATAGTCTGTGAAACTTCACCTTGATTTTGAAAGACCTATTCAGTGATATGCCACTCAATATGGTACGCAATTTCCGCCATTATCTATGAAATAGTATGTACATATATAAAAATGAAAGTGTGTTTGTTTGTTACTCAATCCCGCCTACATGGTTACTTCAATAGACTTAATTTTTTGATACAAGGTAGTACGTAATCCAACTTAACATATAGGGTATTTGTTATTTTGATAAAGTGCAAGGTTACAAAATGGCGGCTATAAGATGGCTACCGGTTAGTGATGTTATTAAATTAGTTAAACGTTCAAAGGATTACCTTGAAAATCCGCACAAGAAGGTTTTCGGGGTCGCTGAGTTTGAATCTACCATCAAAATTACCAAATTCAAACTGGCAGATCCAATTTGGCGACCGAAATTCGTCAATTTTAAGCAATTTTGATAAAATGTAATATGAAGACGTGTTTGGGGTTATTGGAAGGGGGGGTGTAAGGGGTTGCTGATTTCAAAACTGCCATCAAAATTTACACATCCAAATGGCAGATTCAATATGGCTATCGGAACTCCGCCACTGCAAGCAATGTTAAAGAAAATTGAATATAAAGAAGACTAAGAGGATATGGATTTCAAACTTACTAAAATTTAATATAGCGTACCCATAGTGGCTACTAAAGTTCTTCAACGTCAATGGATTGCAATGAAATTCAAAGCCTCCTAACATAGCTTTGGTAATTTAATGTTCGAGGAATTTAAATAAAAAAAAATTAAAACAAACAAAACTTTAGGGCCACTGATTTCAAATCTACCATAATTTCAAATTTCAAGATGGCGGACCACATAATGACAACCAAAGAACAATAAAAGAAATGGGGGCTTATCAAAATTTCTGAATAAACCTAGAACCATCCGAACCATTTTGCGTAAAACTGACCAATAACTACATTACTGCGAACACCTTATTTTTATTTCTTTTACACCCTATAAAGCAAAACACGCTACAGGGCTCACCATCCAGTCTAAGCTTTAGAATACAATAAGACGCGAAATTTTTATGATAAAAATCTGTAGGTTTTGAGGTCGCTTGTTTTTCCTTTAATTATTTTTGCCAAATAGAAACGGTTATCCTTTCCTCTTCATCATACGCATTTCGTAAAAAAGCAGTTTTATACGACATAACAAAATATTAATGCAAGTCACGGAAAACATGCTGAAATGTCCCTCATTCAGTTTAAGGATTCCAAAAAAATTATTTTCAACTTATGAGGGATAGAAAAACAAATTATAAAACATCTTCATTTGGACAATTGAATTCCACAGGAAAAATTATATTACGACCACTTATTGTGTGAACTCTGATTAATAGCAAAACCCCTTTTACCAATTGTTTAGTACATATGTTATGTATGTCACTCTTCATTCATACCTACAATGCTCTTACTTAAATAGCAGCCATTTTACAGTGCTCCTCGTAAACAATTCATCCATTTGTAAACATCAAAAGAAGAATCTCTCCGTAGTCCAAAAAATCCCACAAGTAAAAGACACAATCGCTCTAGCCGAGAGATACCTACATACATAGCTCCCCCATTTGTTTCAAAAATTATTCCTAAGCCGGCTCGTGCACTTCTAGCACAACATAAATAACTCACATCCCGACGGCGACGACGGAGACGTTTGTGTACCTTCGCTAATTGAAATCCAAAAAGAGAACGTCTTCTGCAACTCTCGCCTTAATTAAATCCGCCTCCCCCAATTTCATATACCGGAGTGGGCTTCCAGTCCCGTCCCAACTCCGACGATCTCGTCCACAATAGCGAAACTTCCCTTGCATTTTGTCGACCACCTAATGGAACGCCGCCTCGCCGGCAAGGACGGCCGTGCATGCGATATGAGCTGCACTCACCGGACTGGACCCGGCGTATGCCACATTGGAGGCGATCAATAAATTTTGCTAAATCAGAAAATAAACTCGAATGTCACGACAACTGGTGAAATCCCTGCCCCCTGTCCCCGTGCCGCACTGGTTTCGGTATGTAAAAGGCTTTCCCGATGTATGGCCGGCTGCGGATCATCTTCTGCATATTGCACGAGGATGCTGCCGCTGCGACCGGGCGGCGCATGTATGAGATTTTTCCCGCTTTGTAGGTCAAAAGCAGCGCACTGCACTTCTTGGGAGATTTATGCGAGGACCACCGTGGTCGGTGGTGGAAGGTCGTAATTATACGTACTGCGATTCATTATCATTTTAGAATTGATTAAGATGCCCCGCAACATCTGGGGTGCCTTGAGCTGGATTTGTAAGAACGATGTAACGTAGAGGGTGTACCAGTAAATCTAACATTGAGAGAGAACCAGTTTTGAAAAATTTTTCTTATGTGTCACGAAATCAACTGATACCTCAAAAAAAGGTTATTCACTACTATTGCATTTAGGCACAAGTCATATAAAATTTTAACGATTATATGTATTGAGACAACAGTCCAAAATTTAGCACATTTTAAATTTTTCATGGTTTGAATTTCCTTGAAATGATTACAAAATTGTGTTTTTTTAAATTATATAATAAAATATTTAGAACCGATGACAATACAATAACTATAGAAAATTTCCAAATTAAAGATTTCGGGGCGGATCCAATATGGCGACCGAAAAAGTTAAACTTGAAGGAATTGCTCCCAAAATCCGCACTAAGGGGTTTTCGGGGTTGCTGATTTCGAATATGACACCTATCGCAGCTTTGACATGACAGTCATAATAGTCAATCAAAAAAGGCGATCGCGATGAAAATAAATCATTTAAATTACAATAATAGCCACAGGAAGCGCAGAAAGTGGTTTTAGATTACTGTAACGCGAATGAAATGAGGCGGATATCAATTTAAGCGATCGAATCACAGTAAGCTATACCGGGATGTTTGCATATATAAACAGACAATTTTGAAACGAGCAGTTCATTTATCAAATAGCAGCCAGACGTGTATCAATGTAGGTTATATGATCATATGCGGCGATAACGATCCAGGAATAATTATTTGTTCACAACCAGCCAACAAGCAATTGTTCGGTGCTCCAACACGGAACAATTGTTGCATTGACTGGTCATAAACAGTGAAATCAAAAACTAAATAAAATATCCATTAAATCGCACTTTGCATAAAACATGCAAGATTTGGACATAAACAAAACCAATGTTAAGTCACACATATTTTAGAGTGTTGGTTATTGAATTTTAATATTAAGTTGTACATATTGTACCAGATACACCAGAAATATATATTATAACGTTTGAAAAATAAGATGTAGAATTTGGTCCAACCCTATTCTTTCAAAGTTTAATAAATTTATATTTAGCTATAAGAGGCTGCAACAGCATCACAATTTCCAAATTCAAAATGGTGAATTCAATATGGTTACCGAAAAAGTTACAACTTCAAGGGATTGCCATGAAAAATCGCACTACGAGTTTTCTGGGGTGACTGATTACGAACCTGCCATTAAAATATGAGACCACCCCCACTCCGCTGGGACATATAGGACAGTGAGTCAGGTTCCGGAAATATGAATGAAATAATTGATTGACAAAAAAATAACTCGATTTTTACAAATTAACATTAAACACACAAAAATGGCTAAACATTAAAAAAACACAATTAAAAGTATATGTGAATCTTTTTTTTAATTTTTTTTTGTGACAACGATTCTTCAGTAAAACATTAGAATAAACTGCAAGGCTATTGAAGTCTTACTATGACCGCTCATTCAAACGAGAATTAAGACTAATTAATACTTTACTTCCATTCTCAGACCGAAGCTAGAACTAAAACTGCCCAGTCTTTCCAATAAAAAACCCTAAGCAAACAAAAAAGTCTACATGTCAATCCACAGCACAAAACTTCCTCTAAAAAAAAGTCTCAGCAAGTCAATTGCTTCATTTTCATCAAAAATTTTTCATGTCACCACAGAGCGTACCTGCTTTGCCAAGGATGCTCTTATGACAGGTAAAGGCAAAAAAAAAAATGAAAAAAAAAACAAAAATGAATTAAAAACAAATTAAAAAAAGCGAGCAATCTCGTCTCACTGAACCTACCTGCACCTCGTGTACCGCCTAATTTAGCATCGGTATTGCAACCTGTTGCAGCTTCTGGTGAATCATTCTCACGTTTAGTGTCTTCACTTTTTGCGATAACATCTTCATTTACACCTAAAAATGGCGTTTCTCCACCGTCCGGACTCGTATCCCTTTTCACGGAAGTGATTGAAGGCAAACTTTGGCGGGGTAGCAGCCAACTCGTTCCTCCGCATTCTGCAAGGGAACAAGATTCATAAATTAGCATTAGAAGCCATCTTCGCATCGAGCGTTTTACATCGTGAAGTTTTTTGCATAGAAAATGTAGGAAAGCTCCTAAAAAGGCAACGCCGGAGGGCCCTCCATTTTGTGTGGGAACCTTTCTGTGCTATAGAACTTTGATTGTAAGCGGATCGCCCAATTGCTTCCCGGCAATATGGAAGGGTTCAATTTACATAGGGCGCAGTGAATGGTGATGAGATTGATTTACATAATATTACCCCTGAGGGGCTGGTTTTTTAGCACCGTGCCCATTCAAAAGGCAGCCAGCTATCAGTGCCTTCCCTGGGCAGACGCAAATGAAGGGTTGAGAGCTGCCAAGTGGTAAAAAAGGGTAGAGTACTCTTGAGGGAAAGCGATTGGCTGAGATTTTGAATTTCTATTCACTCTGAGTGTGAGCTACTTTTCAATGACTTCCTCGTTCCTCGTTCCGAGTGGCGATTGTTGAGAAAGGCGTGATTTAAGCCGCTTCGAACCTTTTTAGCTCCGTTCTCAAGATGCGGGCAATACAACAGCCACTTTCTTTTGTCGACGTTGTTGTTGGTTTTACCCATTTCCATTTGTGATAAGCGAAAGCGCGCTCGAAACTTGAGATAAGCAAATTTATGCTAATTCAGCCCCTCCAGGCAATAATACCAACTGTTTTTATTTCCTGCTCTTAATGGACTCGCTTTTTATCGACGACGGGTTCACGTGATTTCAGCTTCCCTTCGAAATGATGAACGCATTTTCTTGAAAGGGGTGGCTACCCTAGGCGAATATATCCCGTTTCTTCCATAAAATAGTGTTTCCAAATTTTTGACAGTTAACGAATTTCTACCGGGTATTACAAGGAAGGGGGCTCAATCACAAGAACTGCCGGTTGTCGTTAAAAGGATTTGAAGAGGAAATTCCATATAAGGAAAAGATCTCCGAATTAAAATATAAATGGAAGCATTTCTAAGCCGACGAAGGAATAAGAGGAAACGGTTCGACAGCTGAAGATTTCTTGCTAATTTTAATATTCATAGTATAATTTTTAATATCAACTTAGACCTACGAAACTACTAACGGCTCAATGCTCAGGAAGGGTAATGAGATTCTGGAGTATTATTACAATGAACCACGTTTGAGAGCAGTGCGTGCCAATTAAAAATATTAATAAAAGCATAACATATTTTGGTGGCGTCACTAATCTACGTTATACAGATTGCCCCTTCAGTGAAACATTTTTCAATTTATCGGTATCTTAAATTTTTAGTAGTGAGTCAATCAGTCTTGCAAAGAATGAAAAACTCTACAACACTTTTGCAAAAATATTCGCGTTGTGTAGTTCTAACGATCGCACGTTACATGAAAGTTGTAGTCGCCATAATGGACCTCTCGATTCCTCGTCGTGCACAAAAACTCGGCCTTTTATGACCTCGGCTTGGAAAATACTGCGATAATACGTGAGTACCCAAATAACATCTTATTTGTTGCACCGTACGTTCGGCGACTGGTCTTTAGAACATTTGAAAGTTAACCCTACTTTCGGCCAGACCCATTTTTGGATACAAATAAAATTTCCGTCCATGAGGTGACACAACCCGAAAGAGATCTTACAGCGTCCATTGCACCTAAAAATTTTACTGTTTGATGTGAATTGTGATTTGATGGCGTCATCAGGGTCTATATCTTTCAGAACGATAAACGGCCGAGCATTAATCAGGCCCAAACGTTTGCTTCAGTGCAAGAGTAGCTGAGTGTTATCTACACCACAACTTAAAATCAGCTGTTTTACAGTGTACGAGTTTCAAATGAAATTAGTGGATAAAAGTATCAAACGTGATTTGAAAAACAGCTATCATTCAGATGTAAACAATATTTTAAAAATAATTGACATTTCAGGAGCCTTTAATATAAAAATTACTAAATACAGGGTTGAGACGGTTATGATGGCCCTCCCCTTGCCATACAATTTTTTGTTTGTGTAGGTGAAATCTATCACATCGTCATTTCGCTGCATGTGTTATACGTAACCCCCTGTATAATTCATTGTCGAGATATCTGTAGCAAATTTACTTTAAATGCACCAAACAAGAATTTAAAAAATAATCTGTTTTCCTGTAAGACCAATTCAAAAAAAATCTTGTTCTTCTTGAACACCACTTACACTCACCTTTCACCCAGTGGAGAAATCACCCAGTACACTAAGTGTGCACCAGTTTTGCAAACGAATGTGTTATTGTAGTCCTGAATATCGCAGGATTCAGTTAATCCAGGATTAATTTTTTCAACAAGACGACGCTACAATTTACACAGGTGACGAAACAATCGCTCTATTGAATCCGTCAAGATCGTGTGATTTGACACCTTTAAACATATTTTCATTTCGTTATAGTTTTAACAAATTACAGCTGTTAGTAATAGGACATAACCCGAAATACTATATCTTATGCGACACGGACATGAATGAATACTCTCATTATACAATCATAACTCAAAAAACAATTGTTTATACAAGAGCTGCAGAGAATTCTTCTTCATTCGGCGGCTAAGAACTTCAAATCAAACACTTATCTTATAACTGTTGATAATTGTGGAAACATTCTGAATATTTGTATTACCTATTCGCTATTAGAGCGTTCTCGTAGTTACAGCCCAAATAGGTTGTAATTTTTGCTGGTATAATTGTTACAACGAGTCAGCTTTCCCAAGGTACCACAATGTATGCAACCGATTTCTAATGCGATTTCTTCAACTTGACCATTTCTCACAGCACACACCTCAACCTCATAAGTAGGTATATGGCCGACGACGCGTTACACTGGTCATCCATCAATGTTGACCAATTTGCTCGTTAAAGCAGATAGGTTCAGTTTTTCGTCCGGGCAATTGTTGCAACTTTGTTGCATTGCATGACCAGATGTAAATACTGTAAGTTCACAATGAAAATATATGCACGAACAAGACTCCAATTGAATTAGCAGCGCGAACGTGTCGAACAACTTGTTCATTTCAAATGTTTTCAATTAAAATAACATCTGCCGGCGCAACAAAATCGCCAATTTCTCGCATTCCGCCCGAGCAGCCTCTGAACACAGGTATGCCCCTGGTTCTCGGTATATTTGCAAAACAAACGAAACAATCAGGGAAACTTTCAAAAGTTAATCATAAGTCAGGCCGGGCAATTTTCATTAATCAAAAATCCATTAAGCGTGGTAGCCGCTAACCGAGACATAGACTTAAATCAGTCCGCTCCCTGCGTATTGTGTCTGTGCGTAATGATGAAAAACTTGAATATGCAAATTAAGCCTGCTACAAAATACCCCGAGAAAAGAAACGTATACGCCTGGGGAAGAGAAAAAACGCGAAAATTACAAAGAATCACGGCGCGTATATAATTTCACACTATGCGCCTCTCGCCCGATGAGTTATTGCAAGAAGTCACGCAAATTTCACCAGTCGGTGATGGTAAGAGTTTGTCTGAAAGGAAATTTCCTTGTACTTTTTATGACGACTGCATTTTCTTGTCGCTCTACCTTTCCTCTGCGACACGTAATAAAAAAAAAAAAATTCCGACCATATAAAGTGCAACGAGCGGTATCAATCAGAAAACTTGGAGAATAATCAAATCCGAGGAGAAGCGAAAACAAAGAAGGTCAAAGCATTGATCCTGACGGAACATCATCAATAAGCAGATCTGGAGTTCAATGGATCGGGAGAACATCTGCCGGTTGGTGTGCATTAAAAATGTCCGGGAATAAAAGTGTCCTTTCATGCAAGGTTTCCAGAGGGACTTCATAATTGCAGTGACGAGAGTGAGCAGTGTGTGCTGCAGGACACCTCTCCCACACTACGTAAAATAAGATTCACCGGGCAGGTATATGATCGAACATTTCTTAAGAATTACACGGAGATCAGAAGGCATTTTGGACGGATGTTTGATTTTCGGACGTGAACCAAGATTAGGGCAACTTGCGAAAATTATTGTAACCTTACCGAACAATGGCAAGATACCTGCCCGATCTTGGGCATTCCCACGCTTTGACTGGACTAGAACGGTAAGAACAAAATGAAAAGAAATCACCTGGTACCCGATTTTTTTTTGCCACCGAGTTCGAATTTCTTAAAATTGAAATCCCAATTAATTTTACTTTCAAAATTGGTGTGACAGGATCCATGGATCACTTTTGCCATGAGTCTAGCACACTTCCTTAACCCTTTCTTGCGTTTTACATCTTGTCTTCGGTTAGACTTTTTTCCTATGACCCTCCGTACTGAAAATGTTCGTTAGATATGTACCTACAGCATCCGGCTTTCACTGACAAAAAAAAATGTTAAAAGTGAAAATAAATACGCGGCTGCAAACCCTTCCTCTGAATGGAGCGTGCTGCGTAAGTAATCACGATCAATTCAATCGCGAGAACCAATAACGAATCGACGCCACGACCGGTGAAGCTTGTCTACCTGAAAATCGATGATCATCCCCTTCTTCCTGTTGTGGCACAAGATAAACAGACGGAAAGGTGTCACCCGACTACGAGTTTCCCTTTCGAAATGCACCAGAAGGGTAAAATGAAGGTTCGACAGCAGTTAGGCTGTGCGCGACTCGCTGATATGTTACCCCGATATTCGTTGGAATGACGCGGGTTCTGTTCAGCTGATGGTAACAGTCTAACCCTCCGTTTTCTGTTTTTTTCGGAGGTCTGCTGATTTAGCGGAACGCTAAACGTGCTTTATCAGCGAATACCGTCAGGGAGCCCTCATTATTTGCAACCCTAAATGGCTCGTGGCATTGGGTTCGATTTTAACGTGGAGATGGCGCCGTAGCCCAGCGAAGCGTTGGTAATGTTCAACCGTTTTTCTGGGGAATCATGCACTTAAGGGTATGAACAATTCCAGCGCGCGTTTTAAATAAATCACATAAATCATATTTGCAGCTACTGAGAATCTTAACTATTTGCAAACGTTGCTGTCTTTCCAGAAGAAAATTAAAAAAGTCGGTTATCTATTGTGGTTGAGCAAAGAGGTTTCGAATTTGAATATAATCCTAATAAACAACTGAAAGAGCGAATTGAGAAAAAGTTAAAAACCATCCGTCAACTGGATTAAGTGGCTCAGTAGTAAAATAACAGGCTACGTCGTGCTTAGATGGCTACGAATATTTCGCATGCAGGATGCACTTTTTTTCATTCTTGTTTTTCATTTTTTGCCTGCCAGAATTATAACAATGGTGCCAGATGTGGGATCCCCGTAGCCCATTTAACCACGGAACCCCCACATTAAACCTTCGTTTGCTTACTCCAACTTGAAATTTTTACGTTACTCACAGAATCAATTCGAGACTATTGCTGTTGCTGTTGCTAACGCAACTCATCAACATCGAAACGGCACCAAAGTGACTCTTTTATGAAGAGACTGAAAAATGGTACTGTGTAGATACTGTAATGTTCAACGTAAAATATCGTGATTCAAACCCAGTCAGTCATCTCAATCAACATAAAAACTGACATTCATTAAAATAAGGTTATGTTGTCAGTATGGTGCGGTGCGACTCTACTGCATGCTGCGAAACAAAATGAAACGAGTCCTGGCAACAAAAACATACAGAATTGGTACATTGTAAGAATGTTGTGTTTCACCAGGACAACGCGCAGCCACACAATTATTTAATCACACGCATAAATATATTGGAAATTGGCTGCGGACGTGCCCATTTGCTCATTTTGATGTTTGAATTTTTAATTATGAACAATTATTGGACGAACATATTCGCGAAAAAATTTACAGCAATTCGACATATCATTTCAATCCACACAAAAGTCAGAGTGCTTTCTGAGTTAAGGCCCACCCATAGAATCCGTCGTAAATCGAATTTCGAAGTATGTAATTCACAGCTCTACCTTTTGAGTACTTACTTCAACGAAGAGAGGTAGCTGGAATAATCGACGGTGTCATACACACGAACTGACAGCCTGGTCTCGCCAAATCATAGATGGCAAATTTCGACGGTAACAAAGAGTCCCAGACCAATATTCTGTTGTAAAGTAAAACATTGGTAGCATGCTAGCGGTGTCTTCGCAGGCTCTAATTGTTGAATGAGCAAAAAATAATCGAAAGCCGTCAAATTTGAGAATCTCTAAAACCAAAGCTAGTCTACATTACTACATTACGAGAGATTAAACGACCCGCGAGTATGTTCTTCGAAATTTTGCAAGGTTTCACTTGACGTGTGTGGTGTGGCATCATCTTGTTGAAACTATGTACATGCATATCTACTCGTACAATATTTGTTATTTTCCTACCACTGTAAAGTCTGTTTATAGCGGTTACCACCAACTATATTTTCTTCTTCTTCCCAGTGAGTTAACTAGCTAGACTTAATATTTTTATTAAAAACTTTAAGGAGATCAACGCTTTACTTTGGCTTGTGTTTTGGCATTATAATTTTCGCACGTTTACATTATGCAATCGGCAAAAGAAAGTTAACGAAGGCTGGGTAAAGTGGGAATCACTGAGACCTCTCCTAAAAACAAAGTTGTAGTTATACGCCATTAATAACTGATTTAAGCGTTTTGCATAAAGTTCGTACTCCCGCCTAAGTCTATAAATCTATCGCTACTTACGGTCGCAAACAGCCCACCGTTTATGCGAAATTAAATGTTCCTATTTCGAACAACAGTCGGAGAGCTACAAAAAGTCGTCCATTAGTAAAACGATAAAAGCCATCCTCCAGACGCAGTCTCACGTGGCTAAATCTTCGGCGCGTTCGAACGACAGCCGCGTATAAATCTCGGACGTAATTTGTCTGAAAACAGACGGCTTACGGACATAATTACTAGCATAATGATTTATGGCCGCCATGCACCCTTCACCTGCAAAACGCCGATACGTCTCGTCTGCTGCTTCTCTACGTAACCCGATTACACTCTGGCGAATATTTACGCAAGCCACTGTTAATCATTGTGTTAATTAACGAAATTATTCAAAAAAAAAAATTCCCACTTGTCTGGTTCCGTGGATCGGTGCTATCGTTGGGAGGAATCGCCCAAATAAGGCGAGTCATCATAAGCCGGATAGTTTTGCATACGAAAGATAATGTGGGTGAAGAGGTGCATGTTCAGTTCACACCGGGCCGCCACAGCGCCGAGGGGGTAATTAAAAATTCAAATAAGATGCGCACTCTGATTTGACTGCACTCGTGTAACTGAACCGGCTCGCCGCGGCTGGGAGCAGACAGCAATCGCCACGGCCATGCGACCATCGTAGCTCTGCACCACCACCACATTGGCGGTGTTGTTTCTGGAAATTGCCTTGCGATGGGATTTTTCCAGGTCATATTTTTGGTTTCCGGCAAAATATAAACTTTTATGGATTATATGCAAATCGCGAGACAAAAAAGGAGGAAATCAGACGAGCGTCGAGACGTTCTCGGGGGTACACAGAACTCTTAATGGTGCTTTTATGAATATTCAAATTTTTTATCGGCGCTGCTGTAGATGACTACACGACTTGGGGTAAAGGTGTAATTTTTCATCGTTCCGTCACTTTTTTCGGTGGTCATTGGGCGCTACAAGTGTGAAATTAGTTTTGGGAGATAGCTCCTTCATAAATAGCAGGCAATTAATCAAACGCTGACTTGAGTGTCAAATACTGGATTAGACCGCAAAAAGTTTGTTTTTTTACTCAGATGTGAAAATTTTGCATAGCTCGTCCTGGTACCGCCGCCGCCGCTCTTCTCAAACTGTGGACATCAAAATTATTTTTCTGTTTTTGTTTCAGTTTTCTTTATATGTGCATATGTACAGGGTGGCCCATTTAAAAATTGGAATTTCTTTTTGTTATAAAAAAAATTGGCTCAATATTTTTCAATGGTTGAAAATTTATTTGGAAAATTGTTTTATGTCATTTATTTATGAAAAACAATTTCGGTCAAATGACCACCACGGCTGACTTAGCAGTAGCCCATTCGGTCCACCCAATTTTTGAGTACATTTTCGATTGTTTCGGGCCTTATGTCAGCAATAGCAGCTTGAATCTCGTACTTGAGGTCTTGAATTGTTTCTGGTTTGTTGGCGTAACATTTATCTTTAACTGCTCCCCAAAGATAATAGTCCAAGGGCGTATCGCAAATCGCAGCTTCTTGCCAACCAAATAACATCACCTTTTTTGCTGATTATGCGATTTCCGAAGATAGGGCGCAAAAGATCGATTGTGGCGTTCGCTGTATGGCACGTAGCGCCGTCCTGTTGAAAACAATTATCGTCCAAGTTTTCGGCTTCAATTTCCCCGAAAAACCAATCGGCCTACATTGCGTGGTAACGCTCGTCACTGACGATTACGGAGGCACCGTCTTCATTTTCGAAGAAAAATGGGGCGATGATGCCGCTGGACCAAAATTCACACCAAACAGTCACTCGTTGTGGGTGCATTGGCTTTTCCACGATGACGTGCGGGTTTTCTGTGCCCCAGATACGACAGTTTTGCTTATTAACATAACCACATAGGTGGAAATGAGCCTCGTCCGAAAATATGATTTTTCGGTAAAATTCGCCATCTTCGGCCAAACGATCTTCCGCCTAATTTGCGAATGTTTTCGATTAAGCGCACCTGACGAGTACGTACACGGGTTAGTTTATCCACCAACATTCCAGTTTCACGAATTCGCTTCACAATTTCATCCACAAATTGGGTTTGTGGAAGTTTTTTGTTGCCAAATTTTTTTTTCAAATTTCTCACAGTTTGAGTAGAAGACTCACCACTTTGGAAACAAGTTTTTAATATTTCCCAACTTTCTTCAAGCGAATACCGTCCCATTTCGTAAATGTCAAACCTTAAACTAAATTTCTGTCAAGTCGAGAATGACAAATAATCAAGTAAACTTCAAATTACCGGCAGTTTAAATTCCAAACACTAGATGGACCACCCTTTATTTGTAGATGAGTTTGTAACTGCAAACTAGCACGTGCGGCCATTTGTGAGTGCTTAAAAAATCTTTGGAAGAGCATGAATTCATAGTAATTGTTAATTTTTCTGAAAATTATGCGTTCGTTGTTCAGATGCTGCACCGGTATTCCACTGGAATAACGATCAAGCGACGGTATACACTGTAGTTATTTATTACGTATATGAACTCACTCATCAAAGAATGGCTATTATTTCTTATTGCTTAAATCATGATCCTATTGCTGTTCATCTTTGCCCTGGGGTTATTATCAATTTTATTAAATCTCTGTCATCTGAAGTTCACAACATTTTATTCTTTTCGGGTGGTGCGCCGCAACAATATAAGAATATTATAAGCATTTTATTAATTTAAGAAGACTATGGAATAAATACGGAGTAGAATTTTCTTGCAACGGCACACGCCGGCCGGCAGTTATTTTTAGCCGCACATGGTAGTTTTCGGTTGCCACTTCTAATTGTCAAACATTTACAAGTAAATTCAATCAATTCAAATCTATTTTTCCGGATGTAGGCTGATTTCATTTTTGAATGAAAAATAAATTAAATAATCATTAAAATAGAATTAGTTATATAATTGTTTAAGTAATCGGTTTTAACAAACAATGACCTTCCTTTCACATTCGCAAGATTTTTGAACCCTCGGATTATTATTTTTAAACCTTTAACAACAGAAAAACGCAATCTACTTTATTACTAATAAAAACTCACAACGAAAACCTTCCCACACCTGATTCGCTCCATAAGATCAATTTCTTTGCAAACATACAAAACGAATCTCACCATTAGGTACATACACGGTAATAACGCAATCACCTTGCGCTTGCACCCTCTAATCCGACATCTTTCCCAAAGTGCCCGGAAAACAGGTAGAATGGGTTTCTTTTCTTTGCACCGATAAATCTGCCTTGCAAATGCCCCCGAACAATCTTTGTGTGCAAATCACTTTACATCCCTTACTTTCACTTGTTAGCGATCCCCGGACTGAACGTGGGAACGTTCATATTTTCCCTCATCGGGATCTTCTGCTGCTTGGCCTCTTACAAGGATGTAAAATTGGGCCGTACAGAACAAAAAAAAACAACTGCTCAATACCTCCTCAGGAAGGATATCGGGCAATAAAAATAATTTTCAAAAAATTTGAACTATTTCGTCCCTGCGGAGGATGTTTCCATAATTTGATTGACTGGTCAAAAGGATCCGTCTAAAGAGAGCATAATGGATATCCTGATAAGAGCTCCTTGTTCTGCCGGAATTATGGACGAAGCAATCAATAAACTTCTCCGAATATCAAAAATGCCCCTGCCAGCAACTACCATATACCTCCAGGGCGGGGGCGGCGAATTAAATGAAATCAAATCAAGCATTCATCCATTGTCCTTTTGTGATGGTGAAACAAAAATGGAATTTGATTGATGCCCCAATTCTCAAATGGTTTTTAATATCCCAAAGATTCAAAGTACTCAGGAACGACAGATCTCGAGCAGGATGCTGCAGAGGGGTACGGTCCCTGTTCGTATTGGAACGGTCTGATTGGTGCCGACTATCGGATCAATGGGATTCTACTAAGAAACCCAAAATTCGCCAATGTCGCATCCAATTCGACCGACCAACTGCCGGTGATGGTACCTTTCTGTTCGAAATTGCACACATTGCCTCTTGCGGATTTCCATATATCAGGTACGGTTCGGCGGTCACGGCCCGCAGACGGTTTCCACATTTCCTTGATTACTGGCAGCACCTAATTAACGTATTCAATCTCATAATTGCATGTTGATCCGCAGACGAGCTGGCTGGCAAGATAAGGTTAAGGCAGATAAGAGGCACTCAGTATAACCCACAACAACAAATCGGTAATTAAAACCGTTGCACATTCATAATTTTCGTGTTATTGTTGGAAGAGGCAATCTAATGGGTGGCAGCGTAACATGCACTTGCACACTTCGCGACTGCCAGCCGAGCCAACGGACGGCAATTAATATTCACAACTCTATGACGACTTAATTAGATATTCACGATAATTGAAGGCAACCTACGTGGGGGAAAAGAAAACTCATCTAATGAGAAAAAGAGTAGTGCCACGATACAGCCGCCGCCGGGGGCAGGACAGACAGAGCGAGAACCCAGTCAGTGGGAAATTATTGCAAGATTATACAAATCATTATGACGCGCAATCACGCAAATGCGCCAGGTGATTTTCAAGTGATCGATTGGGCGGCGACCAACTGATTTTGCACGCCCCTTTTTAAATGTTTATTTATTTACAAATTCGCCAATGTCTGAATACCACAAAGTGAAGAAATAAAAGTAGGTTTAATATGTGGAGCGAAGAGCACCGAGTTTTTAGATAGTATTTGTGAAGGTTGAAATCTGCACAATCCTTATAAAAAATGTTAAATGACCCCGACATGGACGGTATACCCATATGCGTTGACGCCTACACTATGCCTACAATAGTTTATCCAGTGATACGAAATGTGAAGATATGTAAGTAGAATTACGGTCTCAGACGTTATGTTTGTCAATCCGTTTAACGTTTTAACGTCGTCAGCATAGTGTGCTTAAAAACAGATTCAAGGTAATTAATGAATAAAATAAACAATAACGGACCCAGATAGGCTACCTAGGGGAACTCCGTATTGCGTATACATCGCGTCTGAAAATGCACTAACTTTAAAAGATTTTCCACTTAAGTAAGAATAAATCCAATTAGTCAACATGCCAGCAACACCACCACAAATTTTCTAAAAAATCCTGAATTGTTGTGCTATAATTAAAAAGACAGTAACTTTTGTTTTAGAAGTTCACGAAAGGGGTAAAATGGAAATTATACGCTTTACTGTGAGAAAAAAATATGACTTACGTTCAAATTAAGCAGGAACTGTCTCTTTATTACGAATAGAAGTATGCAGTAAATTTTGCAGGAAGAGTAAAAAGTTTATCCCTTTAAAGATTCCGTTAATTATTTTTTTGGTGTAGAAACACGCCTTTCCTGGCGCGCCGGAATGGGAGGTTAAAGTACATCACCCAAAAGTGTGTCACACATTGAGAGCCTACATCTTCTTAAATAATAATCATAGAATAATTAACCGAACCGCGATAGTAAGCCTATGCAACCTAACTAAAATCAAATATAAGATAATAAGCCTATATCTTTCAATCCTTAAAGACGATAGTATTAAAAACCAAAAACTACAGAAGAAATAAAATGAACTGTCTATGTTACTGTGTATATCCTTCAATCAGGCCTAAACGCTTACTTCCATTATTTTGATTTTTGTGAGAAAGTACTTCACATCTCAACTTAACATATAGGCTGCCGCTAATTCTAGAGTGACAAAATGGCGCATCCAATATGGTGACCTTTGAAGTTTCAACCTCGACGGAATTAAGTGAAAATGGGCATTTGTAGGTTTTTGGGGTCGCTGATTTCGAATCTGCTGTCCACATTTGGAAATTCAAAATTGCGTATCTAAAAGGGCGAATAAAAATTCCCAACTTCAACGAATTTCCGTGTAATTTAATATATAGTGGTTTTCGGGTTCGCTGAGTTGAAAATATATATATACTTAATATAAAATATCCTAATTCTATCATATGTATATGGCGACCGAACTCAATGTAAATGAATGAAAATGGGTGTAGAATTACAAATATTACACTTAAACGGCTAAAACTTGCAGAATCGTTAGGTCAATATATCTTATATAAGCTCCAAAAATTGCGTCAAGATTGAACATCTGGAAAACTAGGTATAACAACTATTATTTTCATAATAGAAATATTACAAATTCCGATAATTGTATATTTCGTTGAGATTTCGAAAAAAAATTTTTTTTTAAAAATTAATAATGGGTTTAGAAATCCAAAAGAAAACATTAGAATCCACTCATTTTACCTGGGTTCCGTCATTTTTCATTTATAATGACTATAATTGCACTGGACTAATATTGTAACAAAATCATTAAAAAGAAGCAGCAAAATAAGATGTACTACATCATCAACAGCAACATGAAATTCAGCGCAAATTTGCATCGCTTCGCGGCTCAGTTTACCTGAACGGAATCAGTATGCAAAGCAAAGCAACGGCAAGAAAATGAAATCGCAGTGAAATTAATAGACACGTTAATCCAATTTTCCTGCATGCAAATCAGTCGGGGCGAGCGAGCGCAATCCCCCAGCTCAGTCTAGACTGGCCGCTTCAAAGCCCCGAGCCGGAGCCCCATGCAGCGCTGGAGCAAGCATTGAATGTAATGAAATCATATTTTCATGCAAAAAATTCAATTTATTGATAAATTCACGAGGTACCCAGTAAATTTATTAAAAATTTCCATCTTTTCTGGAGCTCTCAGCGGCACCAATGCGTGCCCGTACCCTCGCGCTCCGCGTCTTCGCCGCCGCGCGATATCAGCGGCTGCACCGTTTTTGCCAGCCAAACTGATTTTCTTCGTCCATTTGAGTGAATGTCTCTCCGCGGCTGCAGCGGCCCCGGCCGCGGAGCACGACGGAAAAAGGAGGGACCCGTTCGAAGGGCCCGCAAAATAAACCCTGATCATGGATGATTGACCATGAGGTGATTGTATGCAACCGGCATTTTATTTATTTATTCCATTCTGTGTTTGCTCAGGAATCGGTAATAAGCGATCATAAAAAATCGACGCGGTACGATCAAAAGTCGCAGACTGCAGAGGATTTCGCTTTTTGTTGCGGGTTGCGGCCAAAGTTGAAATGAGTCGCCCCGCTCTGAACATATGAACGTAACGCCAGCATGGTGCGATTATCTTTTGATGGTTCTTTGTCTCGCGCTACTGTTGTAATTTTCCTTCAATGATTTCTGTGAAAATTTGCATTTGCTCTAGATTTTTAGAATGTGTCCATATGCGAGCTAATCTCAATGTAGTGAAGTTAGGCTGAATGGCTTTCACTTCAGCAAGAAGACAAGGAGATATTTCCATGTACCACATTTGGTGTTTAATTCAACTAAGAATGGCTTACCAAGATAAAATCATATTTCTGTAACCTAAAGTAAGAATAATGGAATTAATAATTTATATGGTTTTATAATGTAGTGTGACTATCACCCCCCAATCTCCGCGTTAAAAATATGGCCTGATAATAAACTTTCACTTCCATATATAGAAATATTAATAACATACTTGAAATCAGCGACCCCAAAAACCCCACCATAGCAAATTTCATGCTTTTATTCATTTTATTTTCTAGGGTTTCGTACCTCACAAGGAAAAAAGGAACCCTTATAGGATCATTTCGTTGTCCGTCTATCTGTCTGTCAACGCCCTTTTTCTTATGAACAGCTACAGGGTCTTTCAATAAGGACGCTCGACTTTTAAATGCAAATAAAACAAATTGTGTGTGTGATACCCCCTCCATTTTTATTTTATTTGAAAGAGTATTTTATGGAATTAAGTATGGATACGCCGCGACTTTGTTTGGTGGCACGTATTAGAGAGATCAAATTTGCGATAATTTTGTGGCATAAATCCGGCTGAATTTGCTGAATGGCGTTCGTTATGTTGACTTTGAGGACATCCATTGTTTGTGGTTTATTCGTATAGACCTGTGATTTAAGATAGCCCTCAAGGGAGAAGTATAAAGGCGTCAAACTATCATGCTCTCAAATCGATCGTGCAGAGTGTCCATCGGTGTATACGCTGTGTGGCACGTAGTGTCGTCCTGTTGGAACGAAATGTCATCGGTATACATATAATCCAGTTCAGGCCACAAAAAGTTGCTTATCATCGACCTGTAGCGCTCGCCATTTACAGTTATGGCAATGCCAATTTCGTTTTGAAAGAAGTACAGGCCGATGATACCGCCAGACCAAAATCCGCACCAAACAGTGACATTTTCGCGATGCATTTGGTGCTGATGTATCGTGTAGAAATCCCACAATTTTGCTTGTTCACACATCCATTCATCCAAAACTGGGCTTAGTCACTAAAGATGATAAAGAGATAAAAACGGAGCACTGATTTTGAAAATAAAATTAAACGCTATAGCTTTCCATTGTAATTTGAACAATTCACAAAAAAATTGACAGATGTTGCTTTAGCAATATCACAAAAATACGAAAAGTAAGCAGGTTTGAGCACGTTCTAAAGGACACAAGCAAAACAAGAAAAAGAAGATTAATCTGGTTGGAATGGAATTTTACTGTATAATACCATTCAGAAGAAGAAAATGACAATGTCTTGTTCGATTTGCAGTAAAGTACTTACTTCTATTGCATCATTAGTTCCTGAGTGCCTAAATGCCACTCAGGCAATAGCTAAAATCATCTCAGAAATTCAGTTTTCTCTTTTTGCTTGCATTTAAATTCAGAAGGCATTGCTTCCACGTAATTGTGCAGAAATCGCTTCCCACATGCAGATCATTACTGACCTAAATATTCTCTTCAATTGAGACGCGCCCATTTAGCCATTTATGCCTACACCTTTCTCCGTTACATTCAGATCGTTCTAAAAGAGTCAATTACGCTTGCGCAGGTAAAATAAGCGAAATTCCTCACACTTCACAATTCTCAATTCTCAATTTATGCTTTATGGTAAAGGCATGGGGTTCTGTGTCCACTAAAAAGAGCCCATCAGCGGTGATAGTGTGAACCCTGCTTGGAAAATGAGTATAATTTGAGCTCTTTTCAGAACGTAAAGTAAGTAATTGGCTAGAGAAGTGTAGCGTACTGTGGGAATATTTTCGCGAATAAAACAGAAACGCGTCTAAGGATCAGGGCCCGCTCAACAAAGGGAGATGGGCAATTTGTAAAACATTTCTTTTCGCAGTCCCTTTAAAGAAATCCATTAAATTCCCGGCATTTCCTCGGATAACTGGCCGCAAGAAGTAATAACTGTCAGACGATATAATTATCTCCTGAAAGCACTTAAAATGAAAGCAATTAGCTGCTGCTACCTCTCAATAAAGCACGAGGTCGCCCCCTAATGAGCAAAAGTCATCATCACCACTCGCGGCAAAAAAAACTTTGGTGAAACGTGAAAATTGATGAACTTCTTGGGATGCGGCTTAATTTCTCACATGATCGCGGCTCGGCGGCAGCATGCGTTTAACACTGCCACCACTCAACTCATCGGCCCAGCACCACTAACCCATGCAAAGACGCGAATTCTCCCATGACCTTGCCGCAAGACAAGTCTCGGCCACAAGACGGGCAAATCTCGCAGATACCGCGGCGCAGTAACGGCCGAGTGTCTTGCTGGAGCAGCAAATCGCGAAGGCCTAATCTGTAGTCGCCCCCTTAATCTTGGCTGACACATCTTCAAGCATACGAGCTGCGACCAGCTCTGTGTACGCGAGCGTAGGCCCGCGGAGCAGCAATGAGCTCCGCGAGGACTGAGGAGGCAAGGCAGGCAGCCCGAAGAGCAAAAAGTCGCGCGTTACTTCAGTTGGCTTCTTCCTTGTTGGAAGATCACCTCTGGATGCTCGTCGTCCATGAAAGGGATTGATCGCGTTTCCCGCTGCGGCTGCTGCAGATCATCTTCGTACGCCTCACGAAGTTTACTCAAATGGGCAATTTGTGCAAAAAGTGGTTTATGCATACCCGATGCTGCGCGTCCCCACCGTGGCCGTAATGGAGCACTGATCACGGCGTAAAAAACCGACCTGGGATTATTTTCATATTTTTTTACGCTATAATTACAGGCCCCGTTGCGTTTTTGCCCATATTTGCGGGATGCACTTTGCTTATCGTTACGGGTTGCGACACGTTTTGCGTTTTTTTAACGTAAACAGCTAACTTCGCTCTGATTTGGTTCAAGGGTCCCCAACTCTTTTAGTTTGACCACTTACAAGCCACAATGAATTTTATCACGTTGCTACAGGTGAAAATGCAATTTTAAGAAGCGTTTGAACAGCTACAATTTAAAAGTGGATACTCCCCAAATCTTTTCCTATAATTTTGGCAAATTGTTTTGATGTTTCAAAATTGTTAGAATGCATTGCTTGTTAAGAAAAAACTTTGAACTATTTTTTAAGCTGTATGCACATCTGCTTCTTCTTGTTTTTATTAAGTATCACTTCCCATATTTTGTAAAATATTTAAAAAAAAAAACATTGGAAATGATTTCAAATTACCAATGTAACAAAAAATGTGAGCAAGAACACGGCAAGTTAAGTTGACGTTTGTTTGTTATAATAGACCAGTCGAAGAAGCATTTTGAGGAAAAATATATAGTTCGCATAAAAAAAGATGAGACCTGTAAAAAATTATCTGTCTTTTCTATATTTATGTTCCAATTTAAAAAAATAAGGTTATATTGTAGGTTCAATATTTGCCGAGAAAATTAGTTTAACACCTCCTACCCTCAACATGCTGTATACGTAGGTACGTAATACTTGAAAGGCCCCTTTTCATCTTAAAAAATTATTTATTCCGTCAGTTTGGAATCCCCCTTTGGAGTTTTTAAGATGAAAGCCATATTAAAAATCAGAGACCGCATAACGGCATTGACATTCCGACATTTATGAATATTCTAAAGAAATTTGATATTTTTATCCGCCATATCGGAGCCGGCATTTTGAATTTTTTTTTACAGTTTTATCAAAACACTGATGACTTCAAGATTTAAAAATCACCTAAACGAAGCCAACTTTTTATTTGGCTTCGCGATAATTGGAAATCGAAAGTGGAGGAGGATCGCCAATTAAAAGAGCGCGACATCGAGGATATGGGCTCATTAAATCCATAATTGATACGGTGATAGGCTTGTTGGAAGAACGCTCAGAGAGCGTACAGGTACCGAAATATTAAATTTACTCAACAATTCAGCAGAGTTAACTACTACCTGAAGACTATCAAAAGCGAAGACAGCTCTGGAGTTGAAACGCTTAACCTCCAAGGATTAAAATAATAAATAAATAAGGGGGCAGAATAATGTTATCCTCCCAAGGAAGGCCACGAAGAGCAAACCGTAAAAACCTGCGCCAGAAAGTCTCAATACGGTTGATGTGGCAGTTATGGATTAGACCAAAAGGGGCTAGCATACTCTAGTATGGGTCTTACAAAGGCGCAATACAGCTGTCGAGAGATATAGGGGTCATTAAGATCCTTACACCATCTTTTAACGAGCCCCAGAGTCGCAATCGCTTTGTTAACAATAGAATCAATGTGATCTTCAAAGGAAAAATGCGAATTAAGAATGACCCCAAATCTCTCACCTTGTCAAGTCTAGCAAGAGAATGACCGTCGATCGAGTACCTGAAGTGCACCGGTTTCCTTTTGCATTTAAAAAAAAACATCCAGGCACACTTATGTTATTCACATTTAGTGGAAGGCAGTTAATGAAGCACCATTTTTGAAAGGCATCCAAATCACTATTTAAAGGAATCAATGATACATCATTGATGTAGATAATGAACAGTAATGGTCCAAGGTGACTGCCTTGTGGTATGTACACCCGACGTAATTTTAATAGACCCGGAAAGGGCGTCAAAACGGACACGTGGAATGCGTCCAGTCAAATAGGACGAAATCCAGTCGACAAAACAAAACAGTCGCTGAAGTCCGTGAATATACAATCAACTTGCTTGCCAGATTCAATAGCTGGAATGCAGAAATTGGATAATTCTAAAAGATTAGATGTAGTTGATTCACCTTTCATAAATCTATTTTGAAAGGGCATAAGAAAAGGTCTTCAGTGAAAGTGAAGTGTATCACAGATAAAAAATTGCACCATAATTTAAATCGGTAACACCAAAAACTACTTGGCGTTTTGAATATTTGAATTAGGGCCCACGTGTGTGCAAATACATACACAAACCGAACTCGTAGTATGAATTTTACAGTCCTGACATTTGTTACCTGTAAATCGAGAAGTGTCGATACTAAGAAGGCAACAGCATCTTGGGTTCTTATAACTTTATAAATAATGACATCCTCCATAGCTAAAAAAATAACTGACATTTTGTGGTTGGAAGTGAATATTTTTGATCTGGATGACATGTGGTTTCAACAGGACGGGGCCGCATACCATACATCTCGTTAAATAATGGATCGTTCTATTGGGTGAGAAATTAGATGGTCGTTTGATTGAAAGATTTGGCGACTTCAATTGACCACCAAGATCGTGCGACTAAACACCGTTAGCCTTATTTTTATGCGACTATACAAAAGGACACTTCAATACCAACAAAATCTTGAATGACAACATCCGCGCAACTTTATGGCCGAGGGAGAGAAATGTGCGAAAAGGTCATCAAAAATTGGCTTTCATGTTTCACTTTGCCGTTGCTGTAAGTATTTGTTGATTTGTAAATGCTCCGTTATCATCAATCCTCAGCTCCCTTTCGGCAAATTGTGTATCGGGGAGAAACAAGCCTTCTCGGTGTGAAGTAATTATTTAAATCGATTGCACACTTTCCGAAATTACATCGAATAAGCAAAAAAGGCTTCATTTCAAAAGTTACTACTAATGCATGTAAAAACCACCAGTTCATGATAATGATAATTCAATGCAAATTTCGTTATACATAACGACAAATTGCTTTAACGCAGTATACCGATTTTTGTGTTTTTATTTTTAAAAGCCTGAAAAATTGCCGAAGGTGCCTGCCTGCGTGCATGAGGTAAAACAATTAAAAACAACGACGGCATGAGCCTGGGAAAGTATAAATTATTTTACCACTTGGATAACCAAATATTTAAGACGGGATCAATTTAAGATAAAAATGCGCGATCATGCGGGCAGAGAGGCAGCATGCAAATTAAAAGAGCACACCAAGGGTGCACCTCCAGGCGAATAAATGGCCAGCGGACCGGGTGTCATAAATCCTCGATGATAATATGCACCTCGCGATATTCCAAATTGATCCATCCGCGTTCTGGGAGATGACCATTTGGGGCGTCCACTCAGTCCGTGCCTCTTAATAAATAACCGTCCATAGAGATCCCATCAGTTTGCACATCGGGCCAATTGGTAAGCGAAGGCAATCGACGGAGCCGACACGTTCAGACGCCCGATCAGAGCGGAGCACCCAGGACGTGGCCGCGGAGCCCCAAAGTAGTACAACATGCAAAACAACGTGCCCGGCCCTGTCGTTTCCCATGATATTACTCATCTCGGGGCTCATCATTTCATCTTGTCTGGGCCGGCTAGGCCGCCCCGAACCGGACTGCTTTGCGTTCCGATCGCTTTCTGGTTTGCTTTGCATGCAGATTGCATTAATGCGGCCGCGCCAGCCGGCCAAGTGGTTATTTCGCATCTCGCGGATTCCTCCGCGCCGCAGCCGCAACATCGCCGGCCGCTTCTCATGTTCAGTCAGTTATCTCGAGATGTAATCCTCAATTCGGAAGCTCCGCCCTCGGGCCTCGCTGGGAACAATATTGCGGCAAGGGAATGATGGAGCACGGGAATTAGCTTAAAACATCTCAGCGGCCGGGCGGGTGCAGTGGCGGGCTGGCGGGCGCGACGAGACGGGCGGCAGATGCATCTGGGATCGCGGGTCCAAATGAAACGATGATGCGTGAGCTGAAATTAGTGTGGGATGTTACTTACTGGTATTTGCCATGGCGGCTGCGAGCTGCGCGTCCACAATTATTATCATTATGCAGTTCCAAGGAATGACGGATAGTTAAATCGGGGAAATTGATTGAAAGACGCCCGCTAACGCGAATCCCAAGACTGGAAACTGATTTTTAGTGGTGTCTTGCTTTATGGGTAAAAGTAATTAACTCGCAGGTCAGGTAGTGGAGGATGCAAATAATTGGGTTATAGGGTAGGTAGACTGTCTACTTCAAATTTTCTGGCATTCTAGCGCCCAGCTAGCTATACATAGGTGTTTATATTTTGATGCTCCAAAAGACCAACGTTTGCTGCGGATAAGTCCGGGGCATTTCTAATTGCTAGTTGCGGTTAAGCATGGAGGTGGCTTGCTCATGGTGTGGGGATGTTTTTCGGAGAATAATTGCGGTCCTTAATATGAAGTACAAGGAATCATGGATCGTTTTCAATATAGAAATATATTGGAAACTATCATATTACCATACGCTGAGAACGAAATGCCTTTTTGCCTTTTCAATGGGGCTTCCAACACGACAACGACCCAAAACATGTTTCAAAACGGGTGAAAAGTTGTTTGAAGAAAGAAATATTCGTGTTTTACAATGGCCTTCACAATTCCCGGATTTGAACGCGATCGAGAATATTTGTGGGCGATTTTAAAACAACGTGTTAGCTTAGCCAACGGACACATTCCTCAAAATAAGGGCTATTTAAATCCTTAAAAGATGAGCAGGGGAAAAATGTCAATGGACTCGATGAACAATTTTATTCAACCATGCCTTACAGATGTCAGGAGGTGGTAAAAAAAAAGGGTTACTGGACCAAATATTGAAATAGATAGAGTTAGTTTGAAGTAAGAAAAATTAACACGATTATCTGTGGAAAACATCAAAAATGCTGGAATCTGTGCTAAAAAAAGTGTGACCCTGCCTTGCTCTATTATTACAACTATCTTTACAGTCTACTAGTTTTACCCTTTCAGCATCTTCGATGCGATCCTTGACTCAATACCTTTCAATGGTTGTTCATCTGTTACCAGCCCTGCGTTTAATTTTCTTCAAGCTTCTATTGACGATTTCCTTGATTATCTGTGATGTTCTGATTCACTAGAATTTTTCGGTATCACCCTCTGCTACTACCTTTGTATCATATGTATTTGCAATATCTCCTATTGTAGTCAATTTTTCCTGGCGCTTGGAAACATGGATATAATTTGAAATTTCGTCCGATTTGCATTCCACCAGTTCTCTCTAAGACCATTGAAAAGATAATGTTGATGCAAATCCCTCAGTATTTGCATCTGAACAATTTTCTTCATCTTCATCATTCAGAATTTAGAACCACGCATAGCAAATCCCTTGATTCTGTCTGAGTCATGTTGGACTTCTCAAAGGTCTCCAATTCGGTTCAATTTTACTAATTCTATAATATGTTTGCTGTTCAAGCAACTAAATTAATCTTCAGCTATCTGAGGAGGCGATCGTAAGCTGTCTTTTCTAATATGTATTTCTATGTGGTGTCCCACAAGGTTTCATTTGTGGCCTCTTACTTTTTTTTATGTTTGTAAATGACTTCTTTAACTGCATTTCGCATAGTGAAGCTTTATGCAGATGACACCCTGATTTTTCTTCGGCCTAGCGGACTTCTGGTAAATGGAATCACCCGTTTTAACGAAGATTTGGCATCTGTTCATAGGTAGTCGACTGACAATAGGCTTATGATGATTTATAAATAAACTATCGACATGTCTAATTTCTCGCCTGTTATGCTTGATGGGTCAATTATTCCGCCGATTGCATCCGTCCGCAATCTCAGTATTGTACCAGAGATAACGTATAATTACGTTTAGATGTACACTCCTGTAGAAAATTTTAATCAAAACTTTTATTTGAATACCTGCAAAGTAGTGCGTCTCGGAGGGTAGTGAATAATAAAAAAAACAGGATTCATATGAATTTCGCACATAGCCTAGCAATAAGTGAACAGATTTGGAGATTCTCTCTTACAGCATGCTCACACACTCTCATGCGTAACGTATATTAAAAATCACATGAAATGAAAGCTTTTTAGGGTTCCGTACCCGAAGGGTGCTCTACGGGATTGGATTGGACATGTAGAAATCCCAGGAGTGATAGATCTCTCATAGCCAAAACATACAATTGTTTTTTCGGGGGTGCATTTCAACCGTTTTCAAGTTACAGGGTGAACATTATAATTATAATTTAACTTTTGATCCCATTAACTCAGCGACTTCAAACTCGCGCTACACTTACACTCTACAATTATCTTAATGTGCTTTCCAAAAATGCTACAAATGTTGATCTACCTCTATCACTTCAGGCGCTGAATATAATAGGATGTTTAACATCATTCTACCTAAGGCAGGGTTTCTAACTACCAAACTCTTGCTTTTAGCCATGCCATGCATCAGTAAAATTTTTTTCTAAATCAAATCAAATTGTATTAAATTCTCTTGAAGAAAGTCAACGTAACGGCTATGCGCAAACCGATCTGTGAAGTATTTAACAAAACAGGAATTTGCTCAGCATACCTCTTTCGTGTCCCAATGTTAGTCACGAACATAAAGTAGAACTTCGACAATACCTGAACCATGAAAAAAAGTGGAATCCTGGTACGACAGAGGTCATACCAGATTATGCTAATAATAAGAGTAGGAAGTTGAGGATCATCTTGCTGCGAAGACGTCTTTTATGCATACAATTGGTTTGCGAAAAGCAGGTGTCCTGTCCACGCATCTAGTTAGCACAATCTGCAAGAGAAATCAAAGCAAGGCAGCACCCGTCCGTCTGCAACCGCTGCAGACAGCAGTACGTCTGGCACTGCCTAATAACCTTCTTATCTTAGACGGATAATTATAGCAATTCCCACTCAAATTAGCTTGCCACATCCTGTCCGTGACATTTTCATTGGGTGCTCTCCTTTTGCGGGCGTTCGGCACGACGAGGGCCACACCGACCGCGCTGAAACCTGTTTAGTCTGTGTGAATATTTTTCTAGCGGTTATCATTTTTAAAATGTGTTTTTCCCCCTGTGCCCCGACGTGAGAAAGTCTATTAATCATGCGCACAGGTGATCTAACACCTTTCGCGATATTAGAGCAAGACGGGAATGAAATCACACGCACGCCGCCAAGTCACCTGTAGTGAGATGGTCGCCCCGCCGCGCCGTGCCGCCGCCGCCGTTCGTGTTCTTTTAAGAAGCTCTTCTGCCTCACCTGTCATAACATCGCAACCCGCGACGCTGAAGCTTGTTTCGGAGAGGCTTGTTGCGTGTCTTCGAAAGGTAACCTACCTTGGGGGGATTTGACTACTCATTGATACCTGCACGCCGAAAGGTGAACCGAAGGAGGAACGACATTGAGGTGAAGATTTCATTCATAAAAGCAGCTCGGGGCGACCGCGGAGGAAGTCGAACCGTTACCTTTGACAAAGGCTGCTGAACAAGAGGCCCGATCGGGTTGATGCATTTTTTGAGCGATCTTGCGTGTCGCGCGGCACCTTCAGCACTGCCCCAAATTACGGTCTGTCAACCCCAAATGGGATCGATCCACCGTCGAATCGGCAGGCCGGTGACGGAGCGTGTTTTTCACAGAAATATAACGCGGTAACCAAAAAGAGTGTTGTCCGACAAAATTGGCTCGCGATCGCAATTATTTCAGCACGGGTCAATGCGGACAAGACACACAACGTCTTCCTGCACTGGCGATCGACAGTTTTTCGGCGCCTTTTTGCCGCGCCAAATTTGGCGGTCTAATGATCACCGGATCGCTGCAGCCCAGATTCAGTTATTTCGACGAAATTAGATCGCAATTAATTTGAGGAACGGAAATGTAGGCGCAATTTCCGTGAAATTTTTCATACGTTGTGGGCAAATTACAACTTTTTCGTGATCCTCTGAGGTCCCGCTAATTACAGGCTCGTCCTAGTTTTTCACTCCCGTCACTTATATTAAACAATTTTTGGCATACCGAGTGCATTTGCAAATTTTTGATTATTTTGGGCTCAACAAGAAAATGCTTTCTTCAAGCTCGTTAGATGTTTTTGTTTGTTTAGACGAAGTCGGAAAAAGCTCCGTCGATGAATGGGTGTCTGCCGGACCGAGGCAATGCTTCAGTAGCCGTGCGAGGCGCTTCTTACCTGTGCACTTGAAGTTGAAATGAGCCAATAACAAATTCCATTCGAGGCTGATTAAGCACTAGAAATTTTGCTCGAGAGTACGCCAAAAGCGTGGAAAGGTCAGATCCAAGTAAAAAGCCTTCTGGGAAGTGAGCTACTTAATAGGCAAATTGGCACTAATAACATGCAATTAGGCCCGTGAAAGTTTTTTACTCGGGAACGCGCTTTTTGCCCCCAACGAACATTCAAATTTTGCATAATGTTTGCGGAAGGCTACGACGAGGCATTGGCAATTGGGAAAGCAGAGGTGATGTTTCTTGTGGAATTTTGTGCTATTGGGAAATGAAAGCTCGAAGGGCTATGAGAGCTTCTTTTTGTGTTTGCCTACTTGACGTATATTGCGGAAACATATTTTTTGTCTAGGGAGTATTGAACACACTTTTGGTGCTTTGCATATGTCAAAACATACAATAGTTCAAATCGAAGGAAATTCGTGGAGGTACCATAAATTGCTGCCCATAATTTGTAATCATATCTATAAAAGTCCTCCATCAAACCCATTGGTCTGGCAAGGTAGAACTGCGCATCATCAGCGTACAAGGTACTTGTGTGTCTTTTGTAACTAATGGTAAATCCTTCACAAGCAAACCGAAGAATAAGGGGCCAAGAATAGAACTTTGGGGCACCCCACATACCAGAGGGAGTCGTTCAGATATACCACCAGCTGGAAGCGATTTTGCCCACCATCCTGACAGTCATGTCCGAAAAATGAAAGCCGTAACACAGTTTCCTTAAAAGAACCTACGCTATCAACTGCTTTTGAAAAATCAAGCAGAATTAAAAGAAAAGAAAAGAACACTGACCCAGACCCTGACGAAGGCCAGAAGAAATCTGACGCAGTGCAAATATTCTGCGTGAAAGAATAGATATATTTGGCATCCGATTTAGAACTCCAGTCCAATTCAAACATAATCTAAGTGTTCACCAGATACCAGGAGACCTACATCATGAAAATCAAAAGCAAAACTGTTAATAAATACATAATTTAAGCTGTACAATTTTATTGAATTTTTTTTTGGGTTTCAAGCATGAATTAGATTGAAAAGTTTTTTAAAATCTGTTCTGGGCATCCGGTAAAAATTATAAAAATGTTTCTTATTCAAACCCATCAGTAAAAGAACTAGCATTATACTGTTGTCGCAAAATATAAAACGACCAAAAAAGCACGTGTAGCGGGAAATTATAAACAAATGTAGTTTACTGCTCTTGTATTTCCCAATAAAAGGCGAGAATTTACACTAATAAGAGAGCCCAACAAGAGAACCAAATGTTCGGAGACAACACAAAATAAAACCGAGTATTACTGTGTTTCAACTGTTCCGCCAAAATATAAATAACGAGAAAAAATACCAATAATCCAAAAACAAGGTGCAATCAAAATCCAATCACAAAAATCCAAGTCCTAAGTCAGTCCAAAAAATCCCAAAATATATGAGGCTGGGAACACTGATTCACGTGCTTATATGGTAGTAGAAAATAGTCAAGTATTTTGTCAACCTTGATTTGATTTCGGAAAACTGAGTTTTATACTCACCATTGACCCCCCAACCGATTTAAAAAACAAATAATGCTGCCTACCCAAAATGTTCAGTTTGCCCATTCTTAGGGTTTCGTACCTCAAAAGGAAAAAAGGAATCATTATAGGATCACTTCGTTGTCTGTCTGTCTGTCTGTCAAGATCCTTTTCCTCCGGAACGCGTAGAGGTATAAAGTTAAAATTAATACTAAATACTTGGGTTTACGGTCCCATGGAGCTGTAAAAAAATCAAGCTTCTAAGTCAGTGCAATCAAAAAATACGACCATTTATGCCGCATATGTTGACACTCGCAAAGAAATGAAAACCTATAGGGTACTTCCCGTTGACCTAAAATCGTGAAACTTGGCAAGAAACAAGGTCTCACAGCACAAGTAAAGGAAAACGTTTGAAATTCGTTAACTTGTAGTTTTTAAAATACAGTCATTTAATTTGCGGCAAATATTCGGATCCCTTAACGCGCAAGTCGGACTGCACTTGCCAGACTTGTTTTTTTAAAAATTGAGCAATGTTTGGAATTCTTGGCTAACAATATCGTGAAGTAGAAAAAAGAACTATGGGCTAATATAACAAAATATAATTTTAAAGACATCCTGTACTGTTTAGAAAATCCGTTGATATTCCAAAAGTATAAAGTTCTCCAGTGACAATACTCTAAAAAATTTAGGAAAAAGCTTAATACTGCTCTCACGTTGCGTTTAGATAATTATTTTGTAATTTAGCACTAAAGGCGTTACCAAACCGTGTTACGTTAGCAAATTGCAACAATTAGTTGCAATCACAGGCATGAACAGCAGCAATATTACAAGTTTCTCTAAATTTGCCAAATACCAGCCAGACTTGTTTTTCAAAATACAAATTAAAGTTGCGTCACAGCATCGGCTGTTGTCTTTTTAAGCCCAGGACGCGTCTATTGCGGAACAACGTGGACACATCAATAAGAGGTCCCAATTTCTCATGCGCAGCAGTACTTAAGACCTCACTGCGGTGCGGCGCCTCCCCCGTCTGTGTGGCCCCAAAAAGGAATTAATAAACGCTAAACCCCTTTCGAACGAAAACAGCTAGAAGGCCACAAAAAGCAACCTGGCAGGGCACAAAAGATGAACAGCACTGGGACGCTACTTCCAAGGAAAACCTTAATCCCAGGCCGCAGCGGTCCCATGCGGAGTCCAATTTGGTGGTCGCATTAGATCGAAGCTAATTTGGGAGGTTCGTCGGTAATTGCCATTAGAGTTGAAGGCGAAGTGTCATTTGACGTAATTTTCCTCCAAAATTGGGCCCCCGGCCGACCGCCGTACATGCAGTGCGCGGGCCAATATTTAAATACTAAATAATTGCCACCGCCGAAGATTGTCTAGAGCCGGACTTGGACTGAGTCACAAACCGATTTCGGCGGGGCCTTGATGCTCTTGCGGTGGTTTTATTTTGTCTTCCTCGCGGGCTCTGTGGGCTTTTCGGGCACAGTCGTCCGGCTCCCTCGGTCCACCGCTCGTAGAATTGGGCCCCGCGGTATTCAAATTTAAATCATAGTTCGGCCAAAAAATCAAATTAGGTTTTTGCTCTGCCTCTTCAACCGATAATTACATGTCAATTAAGAGGGTTTTTTGCCAGCCGAATTTCATGTTCTTGGAGGTGTTTTAAGGTGATTTACATAATGCCCGTAAAGAGCGATTAGCGTTCCCCAGTCAGAGATGATTTGAAGCTTAAAATTGATGACTCTGTGTAATATGAGTTGGTTCGCTCTAATGTTTCTGGGAAAATCATCGCTTCGTCTAACTACTTTATTACGTGAACGTGTAATTTCGGGCCCCAGACCGTCAGATGCTTCTAGCCGGAGCCATTTGTCAAATTACGGGAAGCCACAATAGCTCAGCATTAAAAAGGAATTTAATTTTCAGAGGACTTTCAACGGTAAGCAAAGTTGCACCACCGAATGGCAGGCTAATCGTTTTCGATTATAAGCGTTTTATGCTGACCTTCACTGGGATATAAAATGTTCTGCCGAGGTCCGATGGGCTAAGACACATTTAGGGCGGATTAATACCTTTTAGGTTCGGATACCGATTACTGCTTCCAATTTAATCCATTTTAACCCTTGTGGGTCGAAAATTGAGTTTCTTGGCTTTTTTGAAATTTTAAATAAAAGCCGCTCAAGTTCATTATGAGAAAAATACACGTACGTACTCGTCAACGTACTTCTTTCATGCAGATAAGTGACTTTGAAATTCCATCCTGAGGCTTTTCCTTTGCAAAAAAAGGTAAGAGTGCGACTCATTGGAATTAAAACAGATAGAAATGCTCACTTGGGCACTAACGGGGAGAAACAACCGTTACAAATTACGCTGACCTCATAAATCCCTGAAAGAAAAAAAAACTCCCAAAGCGAATATCCCCCAAAGGCACCTACTTCAGAGGTCACCGCCTGATTTCCCTTAAACACGTCTTAACGAGCTTTGTACGTTTTACAGCCCAACTCCCCAGACAAAAATTGTCTTCGTGAGAGCTGCTCATATGCAATGATGTCCGAACGTCTCCTAATACATCATAATAAAAGTCGGAGTATGACACCTCAAGTTCAGGGCACTTACCTTCATCCCTCCCAGGTGGCTGAGGTACGTCCCTCTTTAGGTCAGTCGGATTCCCGTAGAACTCGTTGTACATCTGCTGTAGCTGCTGCTGCTGCTGTATACTGACTTGATGGGGACTGGAGTGGAACTGTTGCATATGGTGGAGGTGATGACGATCAATAGATCCTGATGGACTACCCGTTTTATACTTAGACATAGTAAAATCAATCGGTTGCTGCTCCAAATTGAAACTACTTCTACTTCTGTAGCTGTTGTGGTCAAGTAACATTCCGTACGCGACGATGTTCTGGTTGGCTAACAGCAATGGCATAATCGGAGGCAAACCCGCTATCGAGCACCTAGTTTTCGGAGGGGGATTTGTCTACCTTCTTCGTTGTTTGCTTTTTTTTATTTATTATTAGTTCTTGCTTTGTTCCGGCACAATCAAGAATTATTGCACATTCCCCTGGCTTGAGGTATTTCGTCTTCTAGCTTGTAGTTATTATAACATCATCTTTCCCAAGTCATGCTGAGTAGCACTACACCAAATACGGATTTAACGAACCTGTAAAAAATATTGAAACATTTTAATTTTACTTTTAAATTTAATTCCTCAACGCCACAATTTATTATTGGACAAATACTGTTAGGTATGCTACTGCGGAGAATAGAGATAGGTACGTTCTTTGGAGTTATACAAAAAAGTTTTACTTATACAATTTTAAAGTACATATGTACATATGTAGTGTTGTATGTACTCATTACGAATGTGGAGATGAAAATACACTACAATTTTAACTAACCAGTTAATTTCGGATATTGTTTTAAAGCGGAAGAACAACCGAGAAAATAAACAAATTTTACTTTACAAAATACTCGTATATGACAGTTTTACTGTCTTTTCCCGACAACGGAAGGGTTATGTGTTCATCAGTCTATGTATGTGTGTACGTTTATTCGGATGTTACACCCTAGAGCCCCACTGGATTAACCGATTTGGATAAATAAGAAATCGTTAGAATTGTATTAATCCTTCGGGAGTCATAGGCCACAAAAAAAAGCAAAATAGCGGCCACCATAAGTCAAAATGTCTGACATTAAAAAAACAAATTTCACCAAATATTATTGATATGGGCATCAAATGAAAGCCTTAGATGAGCGCAATACCGTGAACTATGTGATGTAATTTTAAATCCAATATGACGGATGCTCCAAGATGGCGGATTACCTCTTTCTTCACAACTTCCTTCAGTATGGGTATCAAATGAAGGGATTTGGCGAGCAGAATACAACAAGATACGTGACGTCATATTAAGCCAAATATGGCGTACGCCACGAGATGGTGGATTATATTTTTCTTCACAATTTTGGTGGTTGATGCTGCTACGAGCGTCTTTTATACTTGATATGGGACCGATGTTCGCCAACCAGTACTCTGCTGGGCGTACTACTAATAGGTTTGTCATTGGCGTTTATACGTTAATAATTAATTGTAGACATTCGTAAATCCTATATACGTAGAATATGCTTAGGACATAGTTAAAGGGCAAGTTTACTAATTACATAATATCTCACACGATCGATGTATCTTACGCGAAATTAAAATCATTTATAGGGTTCTGTAGTTCCTATACCCTTATTGTGGCGTCATGTCCGTCCTTGTATCACAGCTTTGGCATTCCTCCATATTTCCACCGTTTGAAAAGACATTTTACAGGAGGAAGCCTTTAGCGGGTACAGGGGTTCCTGGATCTATCGACTATCCATCACACACACGGGTATTACCCGGGTACTCGAGTACGCAAGAATTACCCGATACTCGGTTACCCGGGTAATACCCGTGAGTTCCTTAGGTACATGGAAAGTACGGGGAACAATTCTTTTGCGTGGTTGGGAGTATACTGAAAGCAGTTTATAATTGTTTACTGTTTGTCCAAAAAAACGTCTCTTTTTATTATATTATTATTATTTATTATTTTTATCTGAGAAACTATGGAATTTCGTGCGTGTGCGACAGGTACATCCAGATAGAGGTGTACAAAGAGTTTTTTTTATATTTTTGACAATTGAGATACAAACCCTTAACCGATTATTGTTTTTATTTTATGAAGGAAAATCTTCGATTTGACGAGAGGCCAGAAATTTCATTCAGGATAAATATAATCAAAGGAAAGCCTGGTAGGGATCGCTAATCGACTTAAGCAGATTATTATTTTGCGAGATTGTCAACTTGTTGGGCAAGTGCCTAATAACTCATATTTCTGAGGTGGGCAATTAATTTTCCCGTAAGTGTACTACCGTAATAAAATTTTAAGCATTATACGGAGAATTATCCAACATCATTAAAAAACGACTTTGTTCTCCATGAACGGCTGCTTCTGAAGAACTAATTGCTAGGAGGTGTTCCCATGTTTGCACCGCAATTTCAAACCTCATAAGCGCTGATGGCTTTGTTACCAATTTGCTTAACTTGAAAATGAGTAAGTTCGCAGTTATTTGAAAGTATTAAAAGGCGATTACGATCAAATCAAAGCGTAAAAATAATATTGACGCGGCAGAATCAAATTGCCGCCCTCGCCGGCTCCACCCGGTAATTAGTGAAATGAAGCAGGTGTTAATGTCCGACCGGCAGTGGTCGCACCGCGCCGCCAGTTCCTGACACTTCGGATCAATCGAAAAGTGTGGAAACATTAAATCACTTCGCACCTATAGGGGCCGCGGTGAATTCCGCGCATAAATCAGATAGGGGGAGCTAATTTATTTCTGGTAAACGAAATAAATCACGGCTGCCAGCGGCCAATTGTCGGATGCATTAGGCCTTCGCAGCAAATTAAGACAATAGTTATCACCATACTATTAACGGTAAAACAATTCTCTCCACCCACATTCACGGCGCGCATACCTGTCCGGAGAGCCCATTTCGTAGCCATTAAATCAATTATTTTTAGCCGCGACTACCTGGCCGGATTGAGCGTTAACGGTTCCATAAATCGATCATTTCATGTGTGTGCTCGGTGGAAAAGGTAGCTGACCAAAATTTCCAATAATAATTCTCGGCCAGATCAATCGATCAGCCGGGGGCGGCCGGGATGGAAGCTGAGGCGCTGATCATACAAATCGACTACTGGACATTGCCGCGAACCCGGCCACTGAGTGCGAGCCGCGGCGTGTTTGCGTTTGCCGCGATTGTTTGCGTGTGGGTACTGGCGCAACAATGAAATTTCTAATTGTTGGGGAAATTAAAAAAAGGCGCGTAACAAATTTTTAAAAAGCAGCCAAACCGTCGCCGAGGATAATAGCGAGCGTTCCCGCGACGCTTCCACGCTCCCTGCCGGCCACCACCCAGCCGCCCCGGATTGTGTTATTCATTGTGCGATCGATATTGATTGATATTGAAATTTTACTTTTACTCAGCGGCCGAGTTTTTGCCGCCGCCGGACCCAGCAGAAATTAATTTCTTTTACAAGCGAAGGTACCGCAGAAGAAGCCTTCGTCCATTGTGAGAGCACGGCGGTGCCGCTTTTATTTGCATACACGGCACGGCCTGATCTCTACCGCTTCCACAACACTACCGCTGAGTGCCGTCGAAATTGAATATTTTTTGCTTGTCATTTTAATTAGACAGGATTTTTTTTTTTCATCGGCGATCTTATGTCGGATCGGCCGACCTGTGAACATGACATGTAGATGACTAGCGGCGAGTGAGTATTTTGGCGTGTAGTGTGCTGACCTTACCAGGATGGTAATGTCTTCAATTGTGAAAGTCATCCCTCTTGTTTCGGATTGCAGGTAATGGGTGGCCCTCCAGTTCGATGGGTTTCGATATTTCGGCTTCTTTGGGCGCAGCCGTACAGGCCGTTTTTATCGAGCTTATTACTTTTGGAGTTGATTGAGGAAATTCCGGGGGCCTCTTGCCTTACAATCGTCGAAATATTTCCCAGATAGATTAGCGTTTTTCTTGTTTGGTGTGCCATCATATTTGCTACCATCATTTCAAGTCCAGTGTAAGTATGCCGGTTAAAATTTTAGAAAAAGTTACAAGATGTTTTGTAAGCATTTGATGCGTTATGTTTTGTTTTCAATTTAGACCACTTGTTTCGTTCCCATGCGAAATGCGAATTATAAATTTCAAAACTTTTCAGAGATAAATAGGAAGATAGTCGTCGTAAAAATGGTAGAAGCTTAGGTTTTGTGATGGGATATCGCGGTACTTAACAACCATACTGACAGACACTTTCATCTCGGAAAGATCAAAATCTGCAACAGCCTAAAAAAATTATAAAAAGTAATTCGGTCAGAATTTCCCATTCGCCTAATTTGCCCATAGTAAAGCATAACTTACAAATTCCTGGCTGGATTTATTGTTCTGTATGAGTATCAGAAATTTTCACAAACCTAGATTTACTCACATTTTTAACCAGGACTGTTTTTCTCCTTTACAACGACCAAAACGTCACCTAGTTGACAATTAAAATAGTTGACATATTCAAATCAAATTGACAAATTTTGCTTTGACACGAAGGGAAGATTGTTAACATGTGAACTGTGTTGATAATAATTGTGTTGCTTCAAATTACTTTACATGCCTTTCGTTAAAAAAAAAACAGGGTATTAGATAATCCAACTTGATATATAGGCATTTGTTATTTTGATAAACTGTGAGATTTCAAAATGGCGGTTCCAAGATGGCTACTGAAAATGTTAAGCATCAAGGAATTGCCCTGAAAATCAACACCAGGGGTTTTCAAGGTCGCTGATTTTAAATCTGTCATCAAATGTTCCAAAACCAAAGTGGCGACTGAGATCCTCAATTTTAAGTAATATTAATGATATTTAATATGAAGACGTCTTTGGGGCTACAGAATTCAAATCCACCAAAATCCAAGATGACGGACCCAAAATGGCCACCGAAGAAGTCAAACTTCAAAGGATTGCCATGAAAATCAACACTTGGCTGTTTGTAGGGTTGCTGATTTCTATAAATTCGGAAATTTAAGATGCCGGATCCTATATGGCGACCGAAGATGTTCAATTTCTTAGAATTGCTATGAAAATAGGTCCATTTATGTTTTTGGGGCCGCTGATCTCAAATATCTCGCTGATCCAATATGGCGATCGAAAAATCTCAACTATCCAATGTTTATACATAAGATGGTTTTAGGGTCACTGATTTAAAATATAGCGCCCAATTCAATGGAAGATGGCTGGTCCAATATCGAGAATTCAAGTTACTAGATTTCTATCTCAGCTTTGGTCTTAATTACGGAAAGTTTATAACGATGGCTCGGACACACGTGACTATCATGGGTCACCTCCCCCCTGACCAACCCTTTACCAACCCTAGCCTCACTTCTGGTGTTCTGGTAAGGGTAGTAAAAGTCGCCTTATTTTTTTCTATAAGTAGAGAAAGACACCATTCATTTTAGCTCAATTTAAAAAAAATCGGTTCATCAGCCCAAAATTCGCACCATACTGTCATATATTGTGGATGGAGAGACAATTGGATTTTCAGAGTTGTGACTGTTTACGTTGGCAGAGAGTTTTGTCACTGAAAATGATTTCCATGAAAACATTATGGGAAAGATCCTCAAAACAGAAACCGTCTGTAAAAGAGCTCGAGGAGGCCACTTGGCAGATATTGTATTCCATGATTAATCAAAGGTTTTGTGCTTTAGATTATAGTAAGAATATCACCATTTTGCAAAACAAATAGCCTTGATTTTTAATAAGACAAAATTTCAATTTTTACTGAAGAAGCCTATTATAGCTGGAGTAGTTTTGCGTGGTATGGTGGGTACGGTAGTATTCTCTTATTTTTACGTTATTTTTTAAGACAGCAACGACCCCAAGCAGAATGCCAAAGTAGCTAAGGAATTCGTTGTTGCTATACAAGATGGCGTATTTCAAAATGGCCGCCATGCAAATTAGAAACAACAAATTTTCTATTATGTTATAGCGCCTCTCTTGTTTTTTTTTACAAAAGTATTTAAAATGCTCATTGTGTTATATCTTGTACGATGGTACGGAACTCTTCGTGTGCTAGACCGACTCGCACTTGACTGGTTTTTTAGGAACTATTCTGTTGCCATTTTCGTAGATATTTACTTCAAGAATTATTATTATTTTTCTTATTACCGTGCTTACCGATCCGATCTCATCAGTACGGTCGCTCAGTAACTCTGCCACATACAGTCTGGTGGAAATGTTAACTTGATCGAAACACTCGCAAGTTAGGTACTTCCGTAAGCCAGTTAAATCCTAAATAAACTTGCGTTCTCTAGTCATCATGGAAGATGTCAAGTGATCGTCATATTAAAGTTGACAATGTTATCTATACTTTTTAATCAATGTTGACATTATGATACACTTCCTAAAATTTTGGATTTTTCCGATTCCTAAAGTATTAGGAATAATCGGAGTGAGACAAGCAATTTTCGTAGTTTTTATCTAACCGTATTGACCCGATTTAGTTATAAACTACAGCAATGTGCCATAACAAGCTTTAACCATGCCAAATTTCAAGTCTCTAGATTGTATCATTTGGCTGTGGGACCTTGTGACAGACAGACACCAGAGTGAGGCCCATAAGTGTTCCGTTTTTCCAATTTTGGTATGGAACACTAATTACCTGCAGTAGAAATGAAAAACAAAATAATGAAAATAATGATCTGATCTCGTAAAAGATAGGAAAATCAAGAACCCACTCTGTAACAGTAGGTACAATGTGCTCATCGGAAATATTAGATTCTTTGATAACTAACGATAACATTTTACAATTGAGCACTGACTCGTTATCTGTCCTGCATATTTGTTCACTTATTCAAGAATATAAAAAGCATATCTGCAAATCACCTAAATCACCTTTACGATCGACCTTCTTTACCAAGAAATATATCATTCAACAGAAGAAATAGATGTTTTGTCAATTCACGAAAGATAGTCTGTTTGCGCAAACACTCAATTTGAATGAGTAGTTGACTTCCGGATTAAAAGCAGCGCAGCGCTTCTATCAGCGTTCGATACACTCGTTAGAAACTCTAGAAATTAAAAGATAACACAAACGGGACCGCAATTACTCATTTATTGGGCTTTATTATGCAATTAGCTTTGCTGGCCTCGACGTGTAAATTATCATAATTCTTCACACTTTGATAACAACGGAGCGCATCAGTTTAATTTACAAATTGTACCCCTTTTGTGAGAGCCTGAACGATCTTCGGAGAATTATTCAATTTTACGCTATCTCAGGGAGTCCCCACGGAAATTGCAGAATGATTGAGGTGTGCAGGACGACGCCTATTCATTAAATTACGCCGGAATGCATTCGGAGCACTTTGTATAATTAACTTTATTGGAGCTCTTTAAATGTAAGTTCGTATAGCTTTTGGCGTATGCATTTCATTGATGAGACTCTCCTTTTCAAGCAATTCGTATATTAATTATAATTCCCTTAAAAGCTTTTTCTTCTATAGGATTTATAATGTCTTTTTTATTATTTCTAGTAAGGAATTCATTTAGAACTTCAAACATTATTTAACATGAGTTGCGAGCTTTCTTGAGATAATATTGAATAATAAATTAAGTCTTTCTTATCATAACACTTCAAGCGGGTTTAAAATTTTAGCAAGCTTGAGTAGGAAAATTTAAATTAACAAAATATTGAAGAACAACATGCACTAAAAATGAATATAAATTATTTCCAAATAATTTAATCTGATCGTGAACATAAAAAAAGGTTGGGGTTATAAGTAGGTACGGTACCCGCGCGTGAAACGTTAACTGGGTGGTTCTACAAAAGTTGGGCTACTTGATGTCATCATTCAATAGAGTAAGCAGTTTATTATTATATTTTTTGCAAATGTTTCATTACATTCAGAGAGATCCATGCTCCTTTTCTGTGTCTGTGTCTCAACCCTCAAATCTCATAATTGAGTGATTGTATATTTAAATACTTCCAATTAATTGTAAATCCTCCTATTTCACTACAAACTGTGAAACATTGATTAATGTATTTTACGTATTTCATCACAAAATCGAATAACAGCAAATTTTTCAAAAATTTATAAACTCTTTCTTCACTTTTATCCGTCAGTCCTGTGTGCAATTTTAAAATATATATTTCCCGCCAATCATCGAAGTTAAAACATTGAATTATAACCTCAAATTTTTGTCCCATTAACTGGGAGTGTACTTGAGTGCCGCGTCATTATTTCCATGTCCGATGTACCAGTAGAACAAGTAATACAAAAAAACTGCATATACCAACTATTTGAAAAAGTGACTGGCCCTGTCTGGAATAGTAATATTTACTTTATTGCCTATGTCTTCATAATAAAATACTATTTAATTTTCACCTAAAACTATAGAAACAAAATGAGGATAAAAGTTGCCCAACTTTTGTAGGATCACCTAAATGCAGATACTAATGTAATCAATTTGAAAATCTTCAGTAAATCAAATATTTTGGAGGAGAATTTCAGTCTATGGAATATTTCATTAAAGATAAATTCAAATTCAGTCGTAGATATTTTGTAAAAGAGCACTTTATTGATTTACAGAGTACCTGCATTTAACGTTTTTCGAATAGGTAAAATTTCATCGCTTGCACACCCCCGGGGGTTCGTCAACATTTTAGGTACAAATTTTGTTTATTTCCGATCGTAGTAATCCATGTCGCAATTGAAAGAGTAGGTACACTTGTGGTGATAGCCTGAAAAGTTGAAACTCCTCTTCCTAGAAAGAAGGCGTCCAGTGTCGATTTTTCGAGTTTTATAGCCTCTTGCTAGCCCAACTATATAGTAGAATGCAAAAGGACGCACATATTTCCCCTTTTGAAATCATTAAAATTTTTGAAAACGTAAAACATCTCCAGGTAGAGAAAGGATATACAAATTTATACATAGAAAACCTTTTTCAGAATATTACAGTTACAATGGTAAATTTGTAAAATACTGGCCCAACTTGGCAAAATAGGAATAGGAATAGGTGTAGGAACCAAAAGCTCTGCAATCCTGCCACCACCGACCCCACAGAAGCTCTAATCGTACTCCAACATCTCTTACCCTCGAAGTTTAAAACTGCTATAGCACCTGCAATGTATTACATCACCGCCAAGCTGGACTTTAGGGATTTTCAAAGTGAAATTCTCAAAAACCTAAAATTTGGTTGTAGTTCTTTGAATTCGAAAAAGTTTTGTTTGGAAGTGTAAATGCGTTCAGCTAAGCAATATTTCATATTATACTCTAGTGTTGCTAAATGCCAGTACATATTTATAAACATCTTATACAGTTCCGAAACAACATATGCAAAGGCTCTCTTGTTTTTCTTAGGACAGTAAGATAGACTATGATAACATCGACATATCAACTTTCCGAGGGTGAAGGTGGCTGATCTTGAATCTATTATCTGAATGGAATTTAAAGATGACGGATCCAAAATGGCGACCGAAATATGAAGCAGACGCACACATTTTTCTTTTCATCTAATTCCGTCCATTGTTTTGTTTATACTAATATTCTGTCATCTGATTGGAAATTATTGGGTCATATTCTAAAAAGCGAGGAAAAGCTCAGTCTCACGTTTTATGTAGAAAAATCGAGATCGAGCTCTACTATTAGGTACTAAGCCTCCGCAGTCCGTCCGTCCGTCTGTTTGTCAGCGGGCTGTATCTCATGAACCGTAATAGGTAGAGAGTTGAAATTTTCACAGAGTGTGTATTTCTATTGCCGCTATTACAAAAAAATTATGAAAATCCAAGATGGCGAATTTCAAAATGGCCACCATGCAAATTAGAAGCAAAAAATTTAGATTTTGTTATGGCGCCTCTCTTGTTTCGTTTACAAAAGTATTTAAGAAGTAGATTGTATTATGTCTTGTTCGATGGTACGGAACCCTTCGTGTGCGAGTCCGACTCGCACTTCACCGGTTTTTAGAATCTGAGTCATTGTACTTGCTCTCATAAGAAAGCAGAATTCTTCAGATTTGTTTTTATGATTTTGTTCCAACCTCGGTTTCAGGGTTCCGTTCCTCAAAGGAAAAAAAGGAACCTTTAAAGGTTCACTTCATTGTACGCCTGGCTGTCTGTCAAGAACCTTTTCTCAGGAACGTGTGGAGGTATGAAGTTGAAATTAATATCAAACACTTAGCTCTACGGTACCTGAGAGTTGTAAGCTTCTAAAGTCACCGCAATCAAAAAATACGGCCATTTATGCCGCAAAATAAATCAAAACTTCCCGTTGACCTAGAATCATGAAATTTGGGAAGAAGCAAGGTCGCACAGCACAAGTTAAGGAAAAAGTGCAGACATTTTTAAATTACAGTCATTTAATTTGCGGCAAGTATTCGGAACCCTTAACGCACGAGTCTGACCCGCATTTGCCTGACTTTCTTAAGAGGGGTTCGACTTGCATTTAAGTTCGTAGGTATGGCATTTGTTCTTGTTTTGTTTTGTTTTGATTTTTTTGATTTGGTTAATTATTAGACCTACATATTTACAAAAATGCCGCGTTACACTTTGGAAAATTGTTTATTAACTGTGCAGACCCATTACAAGAAAGCGGGAAACTTTTACAATGAAAAATCGGTAGTTATGAGTTAATATAGACGTGAATAATCGTTCGTTGCGGATGGATGAAATCGGTGTAAATAACATTACATTTCAACAGGATGGCTCAACCTGCCACACAGCATGCGAAACAATAACATTGTGAACCAAGTTCTCAACTTGTATCAACATTCATGCATCTATTGTGCAGGCATTCGACTTCTTCTGTCTTGTACTTGTTTTTTGTTTAATCTATTTGCTTAAAAATCACTGTGATCACTGTGCAGTTGAAAAACATTCATTCAGTGGTTTCTTTTGTAAATACTTTACGTCAAACAATTTATCTTCAATCCAATTTTAGTAGTAAAGTCACCTCAAACCTCAGGCTGTCAAAGACAAAATGCTACAACTGAGACACCAATCCCCTCCAATTGGATAAATGAAGGTGCACGCTGCACATACCTATTTTGATTTGTTGAACACTTACGTGGGTGCTTCCAATGACATGTTTTAGTTACGTTAATGATTCATACAAATATCGACATCGACTTTGTGATATTTGATATTGTGGAAACCCCAAAATCTGGGCCAAGTCCTCTTTCTGCCTCCAAAGGTAAATAGAGCCCGCGCTATTTACCTGATTCAATCAGAAGACTCCACCAAAAGTGGGGCACTATGAATGCAGCCAAATTTAGCCCAGAACGACTGTTACCTGCTTATCAGCGGACTCTTAGCGCATAGCAAGTGCTCAGAACGTAAAGACAACAAAGTCGTCCGCGAAGAGAATGAACGGTTTAACTGCGTGCTATCGGGACAGTTCTACATTTCCCAAGAAGGCGGTTATCTAACTGGGCGAAATGCGACAAGAAAAACAAATTCTACACCTTGCGCGGTATCTTATCGCTGGGAATCAATCAATAAACGTAGACAGCGGGTAAACAAAAGGAAAAAAACGCACCCTTATCGTGGCCAACGGGAATGAAATAAATTTCTTCATATTTACCTTCGATAGCTCGGTTTTGTGAAGACTTGCACGAGCCGCCTGATCACTGGATAACACTCGGCAATTGCGTTCTTCCGAAAGTTTTAACACAACAAAATCCGACAGTATTCCAAAAGGAGGCACAAGTTCGCTTTCAGTTTGGGGGCATACCAGCAAGGCGGGCGAAGCACCTTAGGACCCAGCTCACTACCCCCGCGGCACTTGCTCACTAAACTTCCCGAAAAAAAAAGCCACTCGGGGCGCAACCGGACCGGAACCGGAAGACAGTCCACGCGCACAAGATGGTATTTCTAAATGTTGCCGAAACGACTCGCAATCTCTACAGCATCCGGAGCTTTCGCACAAAGGACCAATCGACCACCCGTCGGCGAATTCACACTTGCCGTCTTGCCACAAGAATGTGCCCAACGTGGCGGAGTCTTCACGAGGCAAAAAGTACCACACAGCACCAGACCGTTCTGGTGCGCGCCTATAGCAACACTGCTCCTACACCGGCCTACAAAACGCAACTGAAGACGCGAGAAAGCGCTGCCGGGAGAATCCACTGAACCGAAGAAAGTGCCGTTCCGCACGAATTAGACGCACCCGTCCACCCGCTCGCTTGCTTTTGGTGCGACACCCAACCGCACTGTAGATTCCGTCGAACGCGCGATCCCGCAGTGGACCAACCTGTGATCCCGCTGCCCAAGAAGATGCCCGCGCGCGGCTATTTCTCATCAAACAGAAGCTCGGCACCTCGGTCACTGGCTAGCGGGCTGAGCTCATCTCCCGGACGGCACGGCCGGCCCGGGCCCGTGTATGAGGGGACCCACACCATCATGACTGGACTGTTGGAGCGCTCACTGGAGGGGCCCGCGCCTCCGCCAGCATATGGGAATCCGATCAGTGAGACAATAAAACGAGTGCAAGTGGGAGGCATGCACCGAGTGGCTCCCCATTCCAGTCCCAATCGGAGCACTGTCGACGCGGCTAGGTGGGATCTAAGGTGCGGCCGGCCAATTGTAGCGCTGCGAGTTGCTTCTGTTTGCTTTGTGCACCTACTGGCGCACCCGCAATTTGCATACAAGTCCCGCACTTGGAGGGAGCAGCCTGGGGAAGACGACTGCCCGTTTGGCTGTGTGGTGGTTAGAACATGCGCCACAATTTTGAAGTGATCTTGATTGACTTCTCGCCGTGGCGAAAATGCAAATGAATGCCGCGCCGCGTAGTAGGAGCATCGGTAAAATGGCGGTGCTGAGATGCGATTCTATTGGGGGGAGAAATTCTCCTTTTTTGGATGCAGTTGGAGACTTGGATCATATTTTCCATTGAGCGTGGACATTGTGATTTGTGAGTTTACGATTTCTTTTAATTCTGCTGTTAAATTCTCTTGAAGCTTTTAATTGCGATTTTGAGCGAGATCCGTTGATTTGATTTCAGTTGACGTTATCCATTCTTCGCCTGGTTTAGATGAATGTTCCTAATTCCTTACAGGGTGAGATTGGTACCTACACTTGCGACACATGATTATCCTCAGCCTTATTTTCTCTGGTATGTATGGACATGGCTGACATGGGCGCGTTTACACCACAATTCGAACGATAGAAATCATTGTACAAGAACATGTGGTGCCTCAAAGATCGCGGGCGCGAGCAACACTAACACTCTTAAGCAAATCAGGCGACGATATTTCACCCGTGATTAGAAAAAACATAAAAGATATTCTATTTATATATCACGACGTTTCCCCAAATAATGCTGGTTAATTAAGTGGGGAAAAGGGTCGGGAAATCAATGTTTTTTTTAATTTCTTTTCTACATACAACTTATAAGGAATATTGTCAGAAAATTTGAAGTCATTAGGAGCAAAACTTTTCGAGTTAGAGAAAATAGAGTCCAAGCGCTCGGTCTTCCTAGACCGTCATTACGCTCGGCGTGGCAACTTCAATCGCGTTTTTCTCAAAACTTTGTTTTTAAGTCGGTAGTCAAAATTTATCGAAAACTTGTGGACCGATTTAGCCAAAATTTTAAACACTTCTTATCGATACTATGTAAATACTCGGATCTGAACGAAGGATTTTTATTTGTTCAATTACTACTTATATTGTAATTAAACAAAAGGAGAAATTTTTGGTAAAAATCAGAGTTTTTTAATTAAACCTGTACCACAAATTCAAAAATGAATATATTGTTTATTCCTTCGTTCAAATCCAAGATGAACTTACATATATACTAAAGAAATCTTTTTGGTATTTTGACGTCAGATGAAGCAGTCATGAGTTATTCTGCCTACCGCATGTCGACTTTTTTTTTAGGTTACTTGGTTCTCCCCACTACCCTGTCTTATATTTTAATATTTTCTAATGAAAATTTAGCAGAATATTTGTGGAATGATGCTTAATATTGTTACAAATTTTAAGAATTTTAATAAGGAAGGTACTGTGAAAAGAAAATCACAAAAATACGCTTTTTTTGTCTCTCCGACCCTTTTCCCCCCTTAACTTGAGCCAGAGGACATAAGGAGGAAGATCAGTGCGATCATTTCACGGTAAACGCCGCAACGCATAGCGTTAAATATAATATTTTGATACCGTTAGCATAATCAATAACCTTGGAGTCAGTAATACTTAGTACCTACTAAATACACCGTTAAGAAAAAAAATAAAAAATAATGGACCAAGTAGACTGCCTTGCGGGACAACATAAGTGGCAGATAATTAATTAGAATGCTTTTAATTTCCTATCCTCCATGTAACATTTAATCCAGTTATCGGTGCAAAACCGAAGTCCTTCAACTTAAGTAAGAGAATTTTATGTAAACGTTTATCAAAAGCCTTACTGATTACAAGATAGAAGATAAGATAGAATAATTAAATAAATAAGTAAATGGTCCGACAAGAGAATCAGGACATTTATCCAAAATCACAGCCGGTACATTAGTTTAGAAATATATTGCAATACGGTCAGTCGTCAATATAAGGCACATTTATTATTTGACTAGAAGGATTGTCAGTTGGGAAAAAAAAAGACGAATCTAAGGGAAAGACTTTCATGAGCACTGCCAAAATGAGAAGCAAAAAAATTACTACGAGTAATAGTCTCAATAGGACAGCTAGGAACACCATTATAGGATAAAGCATTGGGAAATTGGCTAGAATTACGTATAGAGTTAACAAAGTACCAAAACGTCTTTCTTTTATGTTTTTTGCGAAGTGTTTCAAAAATTTTGTAAGGAAATTTTGTGAGCGAAAAAAAATCCATTTTACATTTATTTAATAATGAGGTATTACCACCATTTATATTTATTATTTGAAACAATGTTCAGTCAAGAATCACACAAATTGTGTATTATTTCTAACCGTACATTACTTCACGCTACTAATTTCTGCTTTCAAGGTAGCACACTATACCATAAAGTTTGTATCCTGATTTTTAGATTATTCCAGTGATCCATCCCCATAAGTTTGCTATTATGTATATTGCTGTCAAAAGATAATGATGGCCATTCCAGGATCCATATACTTTCTTCCGTAAACCATTCGTTGGTTATCCACTGCTGTGTGGCTGGTTCCGTCATCCTGCTGAAATACCCAATTCCGGCTTTCCATATTTTCTTCAATTATTTTCATCTTAAATGGAATGAAAGAAAATCAGAGTGAATTATCATTCGTTGGACCTTCATTCATCCGTGTATGTATGAAATGCGTATTCATCTGATCCATCTGACCCGTCTAATATAATACGATTTTCATTAAAAAAATGGCATGTCTATTAATTTCTTCATGCAAAGTATTTTTCGTTTATGTCAATTCGCTGGCAGTTGGCTACACTGGTTTCTTTTTGAGACGACGATGTTGTAAATTTGGAGACTGGTTTTTTAAACGTTTTACCACAACCAAAGGATCCATAGTTGTTGACAAATTACAATATTTTTGTGGTTTTTATTTTGAAAAAAATAAGAAACGATTATGAACTATTTTTTCTTTATTATTATACTTTTAAACAACGTAACCCAATTGCTACAAAATATCCTTTTCCAAAATATTGGTCGTTGAAGGGAAAGTCTCTTGTCTGAGTAGCGTCAGTGGACAGCAATGATCCAGCCTAGACACGTCTGAAATTCAAAAAATATGAAGAATATTATTAATAGGGAAGAGTGGTGATTGTGTCTAATTGTAAGCAAACAATTGTGGCATCTTACAATATTTAATAAAGGAAGCAAAGTGTATTCGTCTCGTCTCGGATACAATTCGCTGAGAAAGCTTTAGTCTTTTGCAGCAATTTTTAATAATTATAAAAAAAATAATTATTTTCCCTTTGTATTAACCTTAACTTCCTCCAACGCCAATACATTAACCAAATAGCTGTATTAATTATATACATATGCACAAACTACAAGTTTGGTTATTATGAAATTTGGGTGACCACGGGGGAGCTGATTTCGAATATTGTGAACGATGTATTCGTCATTGTCCAAGAACCCACTGCAAAATGTTACAACAAAAGTAATGATAAGCAAACTTGTAGTGCTCGAAACGCCCTCTACGCTGGTAGCATCACTTTCGTCCTAGCTGCAAAAACAGCCGAGAAAATGGAAAAACAAACAAACACTCGTAGAATTTTGTGCATTTGGGACACTGGTGTGGGGGTAATGTTTAAATCGTATGCAAACAATCAGCGAGGTAGGTGGGCTTGTCATAATAATTTACCAGCCACCCTGTACCTAAGTACTATAATAGGTTAGATTTATTTCGGTGTAATCATACTTGGCCCTTGACATTTTTCCTTTTATAGCATATAGCTTCATTTTTCTAAAAAAATGCTAACTGGTACGGTCCCTTAGTAATTTAATGATACAGACTTAGAGAATAAGTGGTTTCGACAAGATGACGCCACCTATCATATAGCTAGAGGAAAAATCTATTGGGAGGAAAGTTTCTCGTATCGGTTATCTCCACAAATGGATCTATAAACTGTCATCGTCGTTTGTGTGCTTTAAAACCGTTAGGCTTCTTCTTACCGGGTTTTGTTAAGTCATAGATTTTCGTAAACAGAACAACTTTAGATGCGTTAAGAACCAATATCGAATGGGTAATTGCTGGTTTTCGTGTTGGTTTCTGGGAAAAAATTCATATAATAGAAAATTGGGCTCAAAGATTAATTCATGCCGACGCTTCCGTGGAGGGCAGTTAAATGATGTTATGCTCCATAATTAATGGTTTGAGCTAAATTTCTTATCAGAAAAGCTTTTAGTATCTTGGACAAAATTATCAGTAACTGTACTAAGTTATATAAAATTTTTCAGAAGCTTTCTAAAGTATTTGTTGAAGTGCGAAACATCTGAAGGTACGTGAGCGTATAGGAAATTTCGGTGCCTGGTTTGCGGGTCCGTTTCGAAATTCGCAATGGATAAAGAACATATATCCCATATTAGTTTCTCAGGGACTAGTCCTTGCCAACCACTGTAATTGTACTTACCGTTCTTCGTTCTTACTATTCTTGCATTATCTAAGGTTTGGAAAGTGCCCTCAGAAGCGAAGAATCAAAAGTCCAAAATCCTATTTTAAAATATTCGCTTACCTGCCCTTTTCCAAATTTCAATATTTGCTTGGTCATATGCTAATTAGAGTCCCATTAAAAGTAACCGAAACAGTTTAGTTACCTTCCCAGATGGTAAACATTCGCCGGATGTCATTCTGTCAATTCGAAGAATATTCACAAGGAATTAACAAAATGCAAATAATGTCCGCGCATCGCTCAATTAATGTATGGTCCGCAATTCCGCGAGGTCCGATGCCATTTGAGGAATTCCCTCGCGGGCTGGGCCCCTTCGATACGCGCCAAACTTAAAACCCACGTGAATTCAAATTTGAGTCCGTCGTCCAGTGGCGCCTTTGAAGCTCCTCGAAGGGAATTCTTGGCGGCCGGCGAACAATTGAAACAATTGCGGATTACGCCGGACAAAAGAGGTCAAAATTAGCCGGTCCGTGTACTGGTCGCAGGAATGCGACGCGAGCCACTGCAAAAAGCGCGCGGTGGCTCTCTCAATGGAGCCTACGCTTGCCGGCAATTTATTTAAATTTTCCATTTGGAAGTTTGACATGCGAGCGGGCCCGACAGATTACAAACATTCGCCAAGCCATGCCCGAATCGGACAGTGGCTAGTGCGGGGCCCGGCCGCCGAGTGGTCATTTGAATGAGCCTCCTGACGGCCTCCTTGGACAGTACGGTTCATTAAGTCTGCAATTATCGTGGCTATCAAGCCAGAAATTAACTTGGGATGAGACCCGGTTTTTCGATAACTTTTTGTGGCGCGTCCAGGCAATCTGTCCGGCGTACCTGAATGGCGGACGCAGTGATTGCGAATTGACGGGCGAACCGGTCGATAGCGCCCGCGAAGGCTAGTATAGGAATCGGCAGCAGATCGTCCTGGTCCAGCGCGCATCTGCGAGGAGCGGCGCGCGGCTCGAGATCAAACAAATTTTGCTTAATTGGACGGTTTAACAATAAAACATAAGGTCCAGGCGCAGGCCGCCCCTCCCCGCACGATGCACTTGCGACTGCAAGTAGGCATGCTAATTCCCCTCGGAAATTCCTGCTGCCCCGGCCGCGACTGGACTTATGGACGGCGGCGTTGTCGTTTTTTTACGGCAATTTACTCCTTCCTTTGTTGTCCACTTTGCGGATAAAGCGGCGCTGATGTGCGAAGATGGAAGTGTCATTACAGCAACCCGCGATGGGAAATCTTAAGGAAGTAATTAAAGGCACAATTGAAGGTATTTGAATAGTTAACGCTCGCAGTTGCGCGGCTCCGCGGCTCGCCGCGCCACGCTCGATTAGACGACCACAAAAGACGCGGTGATGACTACTGATTGTGGGAAGCTGCTGGCCGGTGTGGTATGTGCTATGATATGAAGGGTTTTTGCCCGTGATTCATTGGCTAATTTATTTCAGCGCGGCCCGAGTGAGTCGGGCGCCGAGGTGCCGCTTTCAGCGGCTCAAATTAAAACCGACCAGTGAGAAAGGGCCTCAAAGAACGGCCGAGCTACCGGGAGTATGGAAACGTTTCTCGGTGCGATGGGATTAGCCATCATTCATATTAGATACTAATTGTCTCTGCGGCTCAGAACCGCAGGTGATGAAGTGCTGTTGTTTTGTTTACCGAATAAAGGTAAAACGCTGAATCCATTTCCACCGGGCACCCAGGCCCCATTAGACGCTATAAAACTGCACAATTAGCCAGCGGCAGTGCTCTTCTGTAAAAACGCCACGTTCTATTAATGCTGCCGCTGGCAATTCATTTCGGCGATGAAAAGCGGGAAAAGTCTTCAGGTTGTTCCTTTGATGTTTAGGCGAAAGGCTTAACCTCAATTTGTTGTCGGCTTTTCTGGAGTGGAGTTGAACGATTTTAAAATTTCCCTCATTTGTACTTGGCAACTTTGGAAAGTATCTGAGGTGATTGTCAAGTGCAGTGATTTTTAATATTTTATTGCTTAGGCTGGCTTGCTACTTTGCACTATACGTTACAATCGATAAAAAAGTTGTGCTACCATTCTTGGTAGTTGTGCATGTCAAGGTTTTGCAGGTTTGAAAATTTCCACTTGATCCATGTCAAAGTGAGTAAATACTTCTTGTGAAAATCGTCAAAATGGATGGCAGATATGAGGAATGGGGCTTCAAAGTCATTTTATCGTTCACTACATGGATTTTGATGAAGCTTTCTCCGTTATCATAGGCGCCCTTTCTGTTCTGTATGAAAGAAACCAAAATAAAGAAAAATATACTGTAAACAATCAAATTACCAAAATAGAATCTTCCTTATGGTGTTGGCATCATGCACGTGTTGTTCTTGATTGCCTGTTTTTCGGAATGGCTGACATGTTTGAGAGAAATCTAATTGTAAACTTTCAATTACTCAGAACCGATGTTAAACGTTGTTATACATTTTGATTTCAAATAAAATTTTTGGAGAAACGATGTTGACCATTAAGCCATTTCAGCGCACAGAGCTGTGAAATGATGAGCTGCCAGGACCTTTGTATTTACAAAAAAATACGCACTAAGGCGTTTTCGGGGTCGCTGATTTCGAATATTCCATCAAAATTTCCAAATTTGAGACCACCCCCACTCCGCTGGGACACATAGCAGAGAGGGTGAAATCGGAGGGTTGTAAAATGAAGAAAAATAAATTTACTAATACTGTTGAAAAATATCGAAAAATATGTAGAAAACGAAAATAGAAAACCATTCGAAACAGTGAAAAAGCAAGCTAGGGATTTTCATTTGGAGCCTGTACATAGCAGTGGAGGATTAAAATCATTATTTGGAAATGGACTTGTATTGTATAATATGTTGCCAGAAGAAATAAAACAAGCTGGGTCAGTTAGGACATTCAGGGATAAAGTTGGGATATGGTTGGAGACCAAGACATAGTTGTAATTATTGTTTGTAGTGCTTTAGTTAAGATTATGTCTCAAAAATGAATTGTTGTTGTTGAGGTATACATTTATTTTTGTTAATGTTAAAGGACTGTGATTTTATTAGCTGTCAGTGGAAAAATGTTGGATTTGTAAATTTTATTAGCCGTAGGCTATTTGTTAATAAATAAATAAATCAAAATCGATTTTTTGTAGATTGAGGAGAAAACTGTAAATATCTCGGTAGTCAATCGATGTGGTGTAATGTGGGTATGCTCAATGGAAGTGCCTTGGAAAGAAGCATAATTTCGTAAATATATGAAAATTTGATGATTTATAGGTTTTTAGCAAAATGGATTAAAGTGTAATGGAAGAAACAGTTGACGGTTCATTATTTTTCAAAAAGACGGGTGGGGGTAAGGCTGTGAAAATAATTTAGAAAATAGAAAATATATGGAGCAAGGCGTGTACGATGGAAATATTAATAAATGTAGAAACTGTGGGTATTCAAAGTGAGAAATTGTTGAGATCGGGGAGATTTTTTACCCCACCCTCTTGGCGCATATAGGGGAGGGGGTGTGTAAAATGTATATAAATAAATATTTAATAGTATCCCGGACAACGCCGGATCCGGCCAAGTTAGTTAACAAAAAAAAATTAAATTTCATCGCAATCGGTATATTCATTTCATCATAAAAATGAAACTAATGGAATGTGATGCTAGAATTCTGACATTAAAAATATGTTTAGCGATTCTGGTGTAGAATTTTGCTGGAAACGAATTTATCTTTTATTCTTTTAAATTCTCAATAATATTAAGCCAGCTTTGAAATTGTAAAATGGCGCATGCAAAAAAACAAGCACATAAAACCTTGAATGTATTTTACTAATTGAGGGGACAATATACAGAGTGTTTGGCCAAGAGGTTTGAAGATTTCGAGATATTTCGAGACTGTGAAATGGAAAATGGTATTATATAGTAATATGTTTCATCACATTTCTCAGATTGTTCATCGGAATTCAGTGGGTAAATTCGTTACGAATATTGTCTTTGAGTTGGTTGAATGTAGTGGGCAATCAAATCCGGTGAGAGAGTGGTTTTCAACTAATTCACTAATGTGCGCACTGTGTAGACAGTTGCGCCATCTTGTTGAAACCATTAGTGATTCGCATAAATTTTTCGTGAAAATATTTTATTGATATCGCTCAGATCTCAACGCTACTGGTGTTCTACGAACATGATGATGTCAGAGGTTGACAGTCTCCATAATTCCATGAAGTTATAATGGTAGCTTCGGGAGGTAGTAGGAGACTGGTAATTGATTTGTACCTTCAACGTTAGGGGCAGCCAGGGTAATGCAAGCCCAGAAAATCCCCCAGAATAGCTTGTCAACGTCGAACCCCAGGGGATCAGCGAGAGTAGTTCTGATTAGCTTTTCAGCGTATAGATCCGTAATGAAATAACATTGCGCCAGTATTGATCACCTAATGCAGACATCCTTAGCCTCTTAGGAAATTAGGTATACGTATCGATAATAATACCCTTGCATAATAAGGCAATACATGCGCCATCTCTAATAATAGACCAACACAATGTTGCTTTCAGAAAGGTTTCGTAAAGGGCAAATCAACTACAATCAACCTTCACAAATTTTCTATTTCTTGTTACAACCATAGAATCTAGTCAACAGGGCTATTGTATCTTCACGGACTTTAGTAGAGCTTTATACAGAATTAGTCACAGCGTGATTGTTTATAAGATCTCCGCTCTTGATCTGTAGCACGCTTTCTGATCGGATGAGTAATTTCTCTAGTATCCCATAGGGGTGCCATCTTGGGCCACTTTTTTATGCGACTTTCTCAAAAATTCGATGTTGTGAGAAACCACTGCTAAATTTCGATCTATTATAAAGCAAATGAATACTTTAATTTTATCACCATTAAGATTTAACTTAACTTAAGGCTATAATCACAGTTCTGGCATAAAATGAAGAAGGGTTGCGAAAGGGACTGGTATTATGCCTTAATGGCATAATTTGACTTTTGAAATTTTGAATTTTCTCATGACGTGAACATTTTCCCATGCCGATTATTGTATGAAGGTCTAGATAAAATATCTGTTAACAAAAAGCGCATTAGAACATTATCTTATTTACTAGAGATTAATTCAAAACCAATAACACTCTGTAGTGGATTCCACTTAACTCACAACAAGGGTATAATGCTAGACAATCGAATCAGTTCGTGTCCTCGGTTTCCCTTGCTCCACTCAGACCTCGCCCATTAAAGCAGGAAAAAAAAATTTAGGAATACTCCATACCGTCACTTAGGCTGCAAAATATTCAATCAATAAAAATTTTCATACCGAGCGCTTCATCCAGATATCTTGTCCAATTTATCTGATGCTCCGATAAATTTGTGAAATACCAAAACGTGTTAAGAGCTGAAGAGTTCCAGCATAGAGCCCGTCCGATCCATAGGGTATATACTCTCCCCGGCAATTGGAGCCGGCTGGGCATCGTGTCCGGCCAGGTAAGTAAGGCACGCCGGAGTATCTTGCGCCTCCATCAGGCCATTGAGTTAGTGCTTTGGTCACTTGTTATTATGCTCGACATATTTCATGGTACCCCCGGAGCCCCAGCAGCAGCTCACCATCAGAAGCCGCTGCAGCCCAGCGCTGACCAAGCATATGCCGAGACCGATCCAGCCAAATAAGAAGCCATCTTCGAGCGCTGCTTCGTCTCCGGCCGTTTTACTTTTCTAAATTTCATCGGCGATATTCGTTCCGACATCGCCGTAATAATAAGCTGCGCGCGCACGCACTTGCGAGGTGCAAAGAGCCCATCTTCCACTTAGCCGGGAAATTATTTGAAAATTAAATGGTCATTACAATCGAATGATGAAAATCGGCTGCTGGCGCAATTACGTCGCTTAATGGCCAGTGAAATGTTTGAGGTGAATTTACATAATCGGTGTAACCAAGCCGTGGTGGGGAGCGGGACGGCGCCGCAGCAATTACCGCAGATAGCATCAATTTTCTCACCTCATACTAACCAGCCTCAATTATTTCCTGTGAGGCAGACACTCGCTGGCCGGGGTGAGCCGCTCGTCCGCGTCCGCGCCTTTTCAATTATACGGCGGAATTTTTGACCGCGCTAATGTATGTACATATGGATATGAGCCAAGTGCTTAATTAGCGACGGGAGAAATCATAGCGCTAGAAATTGCTCTCTATTTGGGCCAATTAATAGCGCGCTACCTTCCCGCGAGGCGCGGTTACGTGTTGATCTCGAAATTATGAAATTATGTTAAAGGCGAATTTGAATCGCAGCCATGCATGGCTCTGAATTATTCTAATTAGGCGAAGTATCGAATGGGGGCTTTGTGTATGAATAATGTTAATACAATAAGCCTGATTAAGGTAAGCTGCTAACTGCCACTTTTCATAAAGGTAGGTGGTCTTTGCGCTACAGGAGTTTTCGTCCGCTTAATAAGCGAATAACTCGGTAATGAGAAGCTAATTTTTTCCACTTTTCAAATATAATTCAATTTTCGTTCTATTTCATAGCAGGCAACCTAATTAAAATGTGCAAGCCTAATCACGACAGAGTCCCTCCTCGGACCGAAAACCTTCAAGTCCTTCGATAAGATCTCGAAGGTGCAAACATTTCCGCAGCCAGTATCTTTCTGCATTCAAGTTTTCAAAAATTAAATAAATAAAAAAAATTTGTTTCGCTTGAATGAACGGTGCATAAGTTTTCTGTTATTCGTCTTCCAGCGTCCTCGGCTTAATTAGCTAAAATATAATTAAGTCGAAAGAGCGAGTTGTTCGTGATTCACGAACCAACGATTTGAATCACAAACATTTACTTAAGTCGATATTTCACTCAAGTATTTTGATATTTCGTCTGCAAGACATACACTACCGCTCAAAATAAAGTCACACCTCCCCTACCTGAATTTTTATGATCCTCATGTGATTATTTAGTGATTACCGAGGAGAGGGGTGTGAACCGTACCAGGTTTGAGGTATTTATAATATCCTTGGCAACATTTTCAACCTTGTCATTTGGTGTGTGTGAAAGTGTTTAATTAGATCGGCTTTTTATACAGAAGGTCAATTTGAGCATGACTAATAAGCAGATAAAAAAAATTTGATAAGGTTCAATTTGTGCTTGTGAGGGACATCAGGGACATCCAAATAGGGAAATTTCTCGCCTATTTGGTTTCAGTGCATCGTGTGTAAAAGGAGTTTTGAAGCAGCACCGATTAACAGGAAGAGGAAGCAAACGCAAGAGATTACTGGGAGGAAAACGATCCATTTGAAATGTCTTTCGCTAAAGAACTGTTTTAAGACTTCTCCAGAGATCTTGGGGAAGCAATTGTATTCGATCAACGATATCTGTTCGGATTGGCCAGACTTAAAAAGAAGAAAAAGAAGAACACCAGAGTGAATTCGAATTACTAAGCGCCAGCCCATTGAGTTTACTAGATCTTCGTTGTTATGATTGATCTATGTTAATGTAGAGGTAAGTTTAGATTTGAATGAATAGCCTGAAAATTTTAATAAATCATGATTGACACCTTGAACGTCTTCGTGTTTCAAAAGTCATTAAGGGTCAACTTTACAGTTAAAAAGTTAATAAAGAAATTCGTAGTTTCTTAAATTTACTACCCACATACTGGCGGCAAATAGAAGACGTGGAAAGCATGCGTGGGCAGACACTGTCTGAACATCATTCTTGAATTTAAAATACGTTTTTACGTTGTGCTCCTATTCTAGAGATTAATTTGGTCCTCCATATACATATGTACAAGGAGGGCCAAAAGAGATCACCCTATTGGAAGATGCTTTGTTTTTGCAAATGGGCGCCAATGTCAAATCTGTTTTGACATTTGTGGACTAGACAGGTGTAGAATACAAGTGAACAAGCCATGGAGCGGTACACTCCCCAAGAACGCGGAATAATCGTGTCTATGACCAAAATCATAATGAGGCTCATTTCCACCTCAGCGGGTACGTGAACAAGCAAAACTATCGCTTCTGGGGCACTTTTTGTGGGGTTTTTTGAAGTCCCGTGTTTACGTGAACAAGCCCGAGACCCTGGAAGCCCTCAAGGACAACATTCGACACGAGTGCGAGAATCTGTCGCCCGAAGTTCTCGCCGAAGTGATGAAAAATACCATAAAACGAGCCCGAATGGCAATCAATTGTGACGGCGCCCATTTGGCAGATATCATCTTCTCGACTTGACCAATAAAATTTCAAAGGTTGAAATAAACATAATCAAGAAGCAGAATTGAAGTTTTTCATTTAGGAAAAAAATTAGAGCCAAACAACATCGGATGACTTCTTTTGGCCACCTTGTATTATATGTCAATCGAATATGGCGGACGCATCAAGATATTATATTACCATTTTCTTTACAACCCACTTTATGTGAGTTTGGGAAGCGTTTGCCGAATAGAATTCCATAAGCTACATATGTGACGTTATTCAAAATCCAAGATGGCGGATCACCTATTCCTTCACAGGCCCCTTGATGTATCCACCAAATGAGCGGATTCAACAAGTAGGATGTGATTAGCTGTTTAAGTCAATTTTGAAACAGTTCCTGTTATAAGAATAGGGCGAAACTTTAAACGCATATACAACCGTATGACAGTGCAATAATATGGTGAACTTGACCTGCATGACCATGCATACTACCGAACTTCTGCTTACAGCAGACAAAGGTTAAAAAATAAATAATAAAATTACCGTAAAATATACTATTTTAAAAAGAAGCTTTTTTTTAAGTTAAATGAACTAGACGCCGAAGCGCATACTTATAAAGCGAAATCATCAACTCCTCATGGAAAACAAGAAAAAAAATCGCCAAGGAATTAATTTCTTGGTTGCTGGCGCACACATAATGAAAAGTAGTATGTGAATTTAGTGAAACAGTGTTATCGTTTTCGGCGACGATAGACGATAGGGAAATTTGGGCCCGACGATATGGTTATCATGAACGACATAACGTCGACCATATTGTCCAGTGTGAAAACGTATCTATCTATATATATATCTATTTCCTTTGGCTAATGTATCGTGTCGTTATCGTTATTGTCTAGTGTGAAAACTCCCAAGAGTCCCAAAAAAAGGTTCCTCACTCCGACACGTATCAAGAAGATTATGAAAGGATGATTATTCGCTTCCTCTACGTAAGAACCACTCAAGGGCCCGGATTGATCGCTTATCCCGCTTCAACAATCTAAAGCCGTAAATATTAAGTAAACATTTTTAACGCAGCAAAGTTTTTTTTATTCCCTCAGCACGCCAAGAGTATTCACTCCGCAGCTGCATGAACAATTGCTAGCAAATCCCTGGGTAGGGGCCCTGCTACATGTACCTACTAAAAAGTAAAAAATAAAATAATAATTACCTACCTACTTATGGTATTTTTAGAAATTGTTTGTCATTTACAATTATATAAAAGCTGCTTGTTGCAATGTGGGATGAAAACTCAACATACACACATATTACATCGCAAGTTTTGTGCACATTTCAAAATTTCTAAAAATACCATAAGGAGGAGAGACTGGGGCTGGATGTTACAGGGGTAAAAAGTTACAGTGTGACTTGCGTATCAAAAAACGTAGTTAACGTATTTTTCGAAAGTTGACAGAGGAGCCTGTGCGTATATCTGCAAAAAAGTACCAATTTGTAACTTTTATTGTTTCAGAAGTTTTGGTCTACACCTCTTACTTTTGGATTAATGTGAAGTTGGTGCGTTGACGTTTTCTTTTTGTGCTATAACCAAGATTATTTGGTAGAAGTAACTTACAAATTTTTTGTTGAATCTCGTATATTCTAATTTGGTGTTGGGGTTATAAGTTACACATTTTCGGGGTAAATTGTGATATGTCATGTACGCCCCGCCCCATATTGTATGACAGAAAATATTTAAAATTTATATTATACAAAAAAATACAATAGCTATACCGCAGTCATAGAAAGATTATAAAGAGGCAGGTGTAGATTGCTGTTGTCCCATTTTTGAAACGTGATGGGTCAAAAATATCCATAGTTCTCGCATATGAAATGTTGATAAGTTGTTGTTTATTTTTATTATTATTAATATTTGTTATGTTGTTAATTAAAAGATTCCTAATTCCCATTATAACTGAAGTTGATTCTTAATAAAAAAAACTGATTTATAAAAATGTTTATTTCTTGTCACATTTTACCCCTTGTAGTGTAACAACTAACCCCAACATTAGGGGCAAAAAGTTACACTGTCATTTTTGATAGTTGTATTAAGCCTTTAATCATATGGCGTAGAGAAATTCGAAGCTGAAAAGTTACGTTATCTGGCAAAATTAACAACACCATCAAATTATTCAATAGGTTAAATGTAGGACGACATTTTGTTGAATATGTCACAATCAGCCCAAGTCTCTCCTAGGTAGGTAATTATTATTTTATTTTTTTACTTTTTAGTACATTTGACTTAAATAAAAGCTTGTTTTTAGAATGGTATTTTTTACAGTTATTCGCAAATGCTTTAATTTCACCAATAAATCGTTTTTCCAACAAATATATTACACTCTCCGAAGGTGGACTACTATGTTATATTCAAGCGATAAGACAGGCTTAAAATATTCATAACAAAATTCTGTAGGTTTTCACATCGCTAGCTCTCAGTCTATAAAGGAAGCAATAATTCATTCGTTCACAATAACATTGCACTTATTTTGAATGCGATTTAAAAAATAATATAAACGCATTTATTTGCAAGAAATTAAGATATTTATCAGAATACAAATTAAATGTGAAAAAGAACATGTTGCGCGGCTTTTATTATCTCAATTCACTTGTTCACAAAAGACTTGTATGCAATTGCCAGTTATTTATATACCTTCGCAAACCTGCATAAAACTGCAGAGATCATTAGCTTTTAGCAGCTAATTTAGTTCGTCTGCCCGCTGGTTAATACTTTCGTATGTGCATATTATACACTGCCATATCTGCATTTCGCTTTTGTATGATAATGAAGACAAGGCGCGTTTTATGACTTGTATCTTAAATTAATTGGAACATTAAATACTCAGAGAGTTTTGTATAACACCGACATTTATGAAGTCTGCATACATTTTGATGCACTGCAACCCAACTTGACCTATAAGGTACCAGGACCTGAATTAAAGATTTTTATTATTATAGTTATATTGCAATAATAATACTACCGCGCTGCCTCACTTCCTCCATGAATGTATTCAGCTCCTTCCAGGTGAGTTTCCATGTTTTTTTGCGACACTACCTCACGTACATGCGAAAACAAATTATTCATGGACCGCGTTATTTCTGCCAATCAGTTCTTAGCTCGGACGTCGTCGTCTCCATCAATGTACTGTGCGCGCGCATATATTGTGACCATTTCACTCCAGTCCTCCAATGGAGCATTTCAATTTTATGTTATCTTCATGCCCGCGGCGGCGGCGTGGCGCGGCGCGGCGGCTTCATCTTGGCGCTGCGCTGCGCGCACAGCTCTACAGCAATAAGCTGTGAGAAGACAAGCGGGAAGAAGTTGGTTGGCATGTCGTGCGATTGAATATGCAAAGTGCTTGTAAGATCTCGGATTTATCTTGCGCGCATGCGTCAAGGGATTGGTACAAAACAAGTTCGAGGCGGAGTTTTCATCTTTCGGTTGAATACTAATAAAATCTTTGATAGCTGCCCTCCGATGCCGACTGGTAGACATAATGTGTGGACGTGTACGGCGGATGTCATTTTGTTTTACCTAAAAATGAAATTTTATTGTGGTTATTTCGATTGTGGCAGGCGCCATTTTGTGTTATTTTAAGTAGACATACTATCTAAATATAATAGCAAAGTTAGTGCACCTTTTAAGGACTTAAGTGCTAACCCTTTGCCAACTAAGGCACCTCTGATAATGAACAGTTAACATACACATATTGTAACTATAGTGAAATGTACTTGCACATTTTTTTGGTTTTGGGCAAATATTAGAATCATTTCTCCAATTCAATTCGCATTTGTAAGTAAAATTCTTTTATTAATCGCTTGCATCGCGACCATCGATGAGTCCAAAGATCATGGAAAATACTTCAAATTTGTCACCGATTTTCGACATTATTAATTTATGGGAAATAGCAGATATCAAAAATATTCAAAAGGCAACTGAAATATATTAAAAATGTCAGCGTCTACTAACTTGGATTCCTTGGTAACTTTTGAAACCAGATATGGTATGCCTATTTTCGTTTTATCAAACATTTGTAAATTTTGTGGGGCCTATTTGCTTTCAGCGGATTTTATATATGTTTGGAAATGAGAATGAGCGACTGCATACAAATATGTTAGATTCAATAAGGAAGCTCGACATATAAATATAAATAAAACAATTTATGTGTGAGATATCTACTCCATTTGTATTTTATTTGAAAGAATAGTTAAATCGCACAATCTCGGTGGCCAGTCTCAAATCGCTGGAGCAGAATGCCAACCGTGGCATGCTCTGTATGGCACCTAGCGCCGTCCTGTTGGAATCAACATGTCGTCGGTATCCATATCATCCAGTTTAGTCCACAAGAAGTTGCTTATCATCAATCTGTAGCGCGCGGACATTTGAACGACGTTATATTCCATTATTAATGCCATAAAATATTCTTTCAAATAAAATTAAAATGGAGTGAATATCTCACACACCACTGGTTTTATTTGCATCTAAAAGTCGAGCGTCCTTGTTGAAAGACCCTGTGTGATGTATATTTCTCGAGATATTTCGATTTGTCAAGTTAGATAAATCAGCCAGTATGTCACTAGTGTTACACTCGCGATTTTTGAAGCGTTATATCTCGTGAGCAGATACGCGTACTGAAAAAACAATGTGAACCTTTTTTATTAAAAATGTTCCCACATAAGTATTGGCAATGCATATGTTTGTCGAAAAGTCCACCATTCACTACCCTTCACCCTGCGTATTTAATCGGGCGGAACTCGGATCGATGGGCAACTTTCACACAACCTTGACAACACTAATAGCAAGGCTCCCTCTCAATTTTTAGTCTGTATCTAATTTTTTCGACGTTTCCTGAACTAATAGGACGTATGGTATAAGGCGAAAGGTCTTAGTAAGGAAACAAGAGCTCATGCAAACTCAAAACGTTATTTAATGCCTTTCAAAAATGAGAATTGTAATAACAAATTTGTTTACTATTATTTTACGATTTGTTCTTCTTGATTGAATTTATTACATTAGCTGCTTAGTATAGTTAAAACAGTTGAGCAAGGTGTAAGGTGGTCGGAAGTATGTTACTGTCCATTACTAAATACATATAATGGATTAAGATTTTTTTGATTTTTTTTTCTTGTTTCCAGGGTGGATTTATTCTTTAAAAAAAGAAGTGACAAGTGGTAATGACATAAAAGTATGAAAATACTAGACGTGATCGAGTTAACTAATTTTTAAAAATATTTTGCACGAGAACAAGCTACAAGCACACAATCAACAAACATATTCGTGTACATTTGAATATAGGTAGGTACACATTCCGCCAATTTGTTTGCTTGCTGAATAACATTTGCCAAACATTCGTTATGCGAAAACACCGCATTCTATGTTAAAGGAATTTTTCTTTCACACATTATTTTGCTTCTAAGGATGTACACACTTGTCATAATTGTTTACCACGAAACAAACGAATTTTTATATTTGAATTGAACACAGGGTACCTATACAATACTAGGTACTCTGTAGAATAAAAGTACTGGAATGTTGTACTGAATTTTATTATCCGTTGGACAACGCCCATTGACAGTTAAGAGTTTTGAAATTGAAGTCAAAGATGTATTCAGAGAAATGTTGACAACCATTCGAGGCAAAACTGTCGTTGTCGTTGCAAAAATATTTTATCTTATATGGGGGTCTATTACGAGATATCCTTTTGATGTATCCCCATCTCCCTCTATCCCCTTGACTTGAATAGTTACATTGGGAAAAGTAAGGTTTCCAAGAACTTGGGAACGTGCAGAAATGAAATCGGCACCTAATAGTCGGTAGTTAAGCAAAGATCTTGATTAGTTAGTATCCCGAAGGGACTACTTTAAATGCTCAAGAAAAATACAACGATGGAGCACCGCTTTGGAAAGAGCAGTTGACAAGCTACAAGCGGTGATATTTCACATGGGAATTATAATGGCGGTTAATTATCGATTCTCATCACAAAGTGTCCTATTTTAAATAACGCCGTGACACATCGGGGGCTTGTCCAATCATAGGTGTAGGGCATGCCCCTTACAGAGCATTGCATTGCGTGCATGACCACTTCCTATGGCGCAATTGAAAAAAAATACTGAGAATAAAAAACTTGTCGTTACTTATGTCACGTCCCGGGGAAGGAAGAAACGAATCGCAGTCGATGCGTAAGAAAAGGACAAACGTAGATGGCAAAAGAAGCCGGCAAAAGTCGGTCTTATCCAAGGCAAATTATTAAGCGTCTTCTGGCTGAGCCTGCGCCGGTACTGATCAAAGAGCGAAGAAAAGGCCGACCTCAATCTCGCATCGTATTCTACCCGCGAATAAGGAATTGTTTGAATATCTTAAGACGTGGAGTCCCATTTGTAAGCTGCCGACGACAATCGGGAAGACAACTCCCATTCCACATCGGCCGGGATGCGCACGGCTCGATTCTAACAAACTGCTCTCGTTTAATATTCAATTGCGATTTACCGAGCAGTCGCGTCAGCTGGCCAGTAATGGCACCTTAATTACAATCATAGATTTCCAGAGTAGACGCCGCGAAATTATTAATTAGTCAGACGGGCATGCGCAGCGCGGGCATATGTCTGCCTAATGAGCTATCTGTCGCGAGAGAGATAGAGCCCCTCCGGCCCTGCCGCACTGCGCTGCGCTGAGTCTTTTTTCGGCCTGCCCAAGTGGCCGCAGATAAATTCCCTTAACGATTTCACCGCTTCAATAATCCATCAAATTCCAATACCCGTCCTCGTGCCAACAGATTCGCCAGAACGAATTTCATACGGAATTTGAGGGATTCCGCGACATTTGAAATCGTCCCGCGGCCGGCCACTGGTCAAGTCCCGGTGGTGCCGAGCCGCCTGACCATCTGAGCTCTGTGATGCACAGAGACGGACAGACACGCTCTGTATGACGAGCAAAAACGGCACGTCGATTCTTCTGATTTTTGTGCAAAAATTATTTTAAGAAGTTTTTTGCGCGAAAGTGTTTTTGCTGCGGTGTGCGCTTTTTATCGACCAGCATTCAAACGGCGCGCTTTGATCCTGCCCTATTGATTGGACGGATCCATCGATGACAGTCCCTTTCCATCCCTTAACTCGTGCGCCATCTAAATGAGGTAGCGCAAAGGATCCCCGGCGTTTTTTTTTCAGATACACCTGCTGCCTGTTTTTAATGACGTGTTTGCATTCATAATTTCACGTCCTTTTCAGGTGTGACAGTTTTTGCTCACTGTCGCGGCAGTAAAATCTTTTGATAAAAAGTGAAAATAAATTAAATAAAAATAAGAATGTTGATACTGGGGAAAATACTCTGCTCATTAACTAATAATGAGGAGTGACGTTCCAGAGGGTATTTGTATTTTTTCATCAAACAAATAAGTGAAATGCTACTCCATATAAATAGGTACATATAGTGGAATCGATTTTTGAGAAATATCACTTGTTATGTTTTTTTACGATTATGAGTTGTTAGTTGCGTCATTATGCCGAAACGCAATCGCGTGAGTTATATACATATATTTGTAAAAGGGATACGAGTAGTCTAGACTGCCGATCGAAAAGTCCCAGGTTCGAATCCCACTCGGACCCCACGTTTCCACCCCCAGAGTGCGTTTTCCCTAATAAGCGACAGATGGAAGCCCCATCAATTAGGATAGCTACTGCGGACTAATTATCAGGCAAAGCGAGCATAAACGATTCAAGAAACGGAAGCAAAGGCTCGAAGTGGAGGGGCTTTGTGGAAGCGTGGAAACAATAAAAAACCGAACAAATATAAAATAAAAAGTTTAAAATAAATTTTTTTTGGAGTGAATGCCAAGCTGTACGATACGCGACCTTAAAAGTGCTGTACCAGGCAGTGGTGGGCGACACGAAGGACGAGCGTTGGTAGAGTGTGCAACTTGAAACGTCGTTGACAATCGTTTTTCCACTATTACGCAGACGCGTATCGTATGGCTTGGCATCAACTCCATAAAAATTATTTTGCGTTTTTTAGTGCTTTAGTTTATACTTTTTCGGTTTTTTTTTTAAGATTTTGTATCACATTAGTCACGATTGATTTTCTGTTATCCGTTGTCTGCATGTCTGAAGATCTCGTTATACCCTTTCGTTTGATGCCCATGTCAAGGGGGTTTTAAAGGAAACCTCCATTTTGTGTTAGCCGCCATAGTGGATGTACCATAAAATTAAATATACTATTTTGTATTGTCATGCAGGCTGAATTCTTATGCAAATGTTTCATCGGAATCGGTTGAGTAGAAGTTGTCGAAAAATCGATTGCAAACAAACACAATACACAAATTGGTAGAATTTTACCACTATTATCAGAACGCCATAATTTTCGGGAGGGGGAGGGGCGACGAATCAGGAAGGGGGGAAGTAACCCATGCTAATTGGGTTTGTCATATAATAGCATAAAATAAAAAAAATATTGTCCACCTACTCGATACACTTCATCTTTTGTGATCAATTCTCCGCCTAAATGAGCTGAAATCGGAAGCACTGACCACTTTTTGCGCCGATTTTACAAATTTTCGCATCTCTACAGGCTTAACATTTTGTCACAGCGAAAAATATTGTGGATGAACGCAATGGCAAATTTTGTGCTCTCCAGCTTTCCCATGGACATACTTTTAGTACGAGTTACCCAAAACAAGATAAATGCCAAAACTAGTTGGAGTCCTAATTTTTTAGCATTTTCCGCGCTGTAACTTACAAAATATTAACTTTACAAAAAAAGTTGACTTTACTAAATTTGTAGACAATTTCTAGATCTAACAAAGTGTTTTTAAATTTTTCCGCTAGCCTGTCTAGAAGATGTAATATTAATGAAAAACCTTGTTCCTACTCAGGCACACAAGGATTTTTCTTACTGTGTCTGTGCGTACTAAAATTTAAAATACATTTCGTCCTGTTGCCCGATGCCAGCTTTTTTGCAGCCAGCTTTCGCTCTATTAGGCCTAAATCAGAGGTACCTTCTCTCTTGAATCCATATTGAAGCAGCGGAACCTTAATATCGTTTAGTTAGTTATATAAACACTTTTTGAGAAAACAAAGCTACATTTTTTAAAGTTGGGTTCTAATCAGTGTATGTGTAGTGAGAGCGAGACCCTTGCGCTGAATATTCATTTCCACTTTACGAACGAATTCCAATTCACATCATATTTCCGCCTTCGCACTAAAGAAGTGAATTTTTAAATTCATATACAGCTTCAATATTCCTACAATTTGCAATTCTGGGAGATAATTTTCCGTGCCTTTGTTTGAATCATTTTAAGCAAATCTGTTCTCTGCCCATTATTTTGCTGTTTATTTTATACTTCTCACACATGAAGGTGTTGATCGTAAGAGTCATATAAATTAAGTCCGCGTCACTAATGGAATTCTATGAAAACAGTTTCAATTAGTGGAGACACAGATAGCACATCCCTATTACATATTTATGCGGTGCAGTTGCACGGTGGCCGCGAGTGCCCTTCTAAGCCTGCTGTAATTAATAGCATAAAACTTCAAATAATTACAAGGCTAGTAATGACGAAATTCCATGTAACTGATAACCAGAGCTGTTCATGGCTAAACAGCATTTTTCTCGGAATTTTTTCAGCAATGCATGAACTCGATTTTTAAATATTTATGAGTTTTTCTGTGCCCTCAAATGCACTAGACTTACGCAAATCATTTTTTTCGCTCTCGCCACACGAGGCTGCGGTGCGTGCAGAAAATTCCGCGCGGATAAAAATGATTTAGCTGATGATCGTTTTCCCAGATAAGTAATCGGTGCACAGTGCGCTCGCCGGCAGCTCATCGGCCAGTCTGAATCAATTAAATCTCGCACAAAGGGTCAGTCTACCTTGGCTGCAGTGTTATTAATTGTTTCTGCTTTCCAGTGGCACCGATAGCCGCTTATGGAGAAAGCTTTGCCGGCCGGACGATGGCGGCGCGAGAAATGCAGGAAGCACTATGTTCTTGGAAGACATCAGAAGCCAAAAGTGTCCACTTTCGCGGCAATTAAAAATGCTAATGGGGAAACAGGGTGCAGTGCAATAAATCGCTTTCTTTTCTGGGGCTAGACAATGCGAACGAGCTGCTCGCGCAGCCGCCGATGGCTACTGGCCGTGCAAATACCGCCTTTACCTTCGGAGCATGTGCATTTTTTAGAAATTTATGCAAATGCGGGCGGCTCTGCGGTGCAGGTGTGCTGTACGAGCATTTCTCCCTGCAAGGCCCGTTTCTTTGACTGCAGCAGCATTAAAGGAGATTTATTACCGATTCCAGTTGAAAGTGCAGAAACGCACGGCGTAAGCAAATGAGGCCCGGCCGCACGCTATTCACTCGTTTGCCATGATATACTTTTGATAGTTCGCGAAATAATGGTCTCGAGCGTTGCCGCCTTCCACTGGGTAGCCTAATTAATGGAAGAATTCAAAGCGCCCAGTTAAATAATTAATTTTCATTTAAATGTGCACTTCGTTACACTTATGCAACTCCGCGGTATGCTTCCTCCACATCACTCTCGTTTTGCACGACTAATTGATTTATGTTTTGTTATTCCAGGGAAAATCGAGTTGTTTGAATAATTTTTCCGAGCGCTTGTTTGCATTCCGAACAGAATTAATAATTGCGCGTGCTATCGATTCAGATCTCCGCTAGGAAGTCAATGCAATATTAGGCAAACAGCTAATTTATTTGTAAATTGTGTTCAGACCATGTGCAAATATGAGTCGGGGTGAGAAAACAACATTATGCTCTTGCATAAATCCACTAGGTAAGTACGTTAATTGCAGACACGATACCGCGCTGCAACGCTGATTTTCGTTATTTTTTTTTTTGCTTTCCGCGATTTCTGGGCATAATTTGCAAATTTGATAAAACTCAGGCAATATGCCCGCTGCCGGCTTACGTCAATTGCAGGCGTTCAAATATGATAAACGATTTGTACAAGAGGAATTGAGTTTTAAGAAATGCATAACAAAGGTGCGGAAATTTTTCTTTTGAATATTTGGTTAAGCAGCACTGATTAATTGTAAGGAAGCTACGCTTCATTCAATTTCCTCTAAAATCTAAGAATGTTAAATTTGTGAAAGTTTCAAACGCTGGCATTGTATTCGTTATTATTTGAATTAATTGAGTCTAGAGAATTTGACATAAAGCGTCATAAAGTATGCAGGGAAAGTTGCTTCATTTTTTTTATGTTCGCCAGATTAATTTTATTCACATTTTGCAAGTAGGTATTTCGGAAGGTAAGTCTCATGATTTTTTTAATTTAACTAAATGTGACTTCAAAAGCTTTGAGAACTTGAAACTTATGTTAAGTGTCAGAAAACACGACAGCTTCTAATGCTTAACTTAAAAAAAAAATTCTACACGGTGTTCTAAAGAAACAAAAATTCCAATGGCCGTATTACCTACCATTGACAATCTTATTTTGTAAGCCGTATAAACATCCAGGTTCCAATTTTTGCAACGATGTGTTAAAATATTAGTTCCAACAGTCCACCGATTCAAAAATTAATAACTTTTTATATATTCAAAATTATGAAAAAAGTTTAGAACAAAAGTTGTTGGAAATATTGTACTTAACAATTTTTGTAATAAAAATTTTTCACGTAAAACCAATATTTACCGAGTTAATTGACGTCACCCCTAAAATTGAGGAGGGCGGTTAACACTTACGTCTCTGATGGGGGAAAGTTACGTGGAGTGTTCCGTTCTGATGGCACTCCCTACCTGGCATTAACCCTTATGTCAATACCCGGATAACCTTTTGGGTATTCTTACTTACATATCTTTTGTATTTTACCACAAATTATCAAATCCTTTTAGATCCTCGTTATTTGAGTCTATTAACATCGATTCATATACGTTAAGATATTGAAACATGGAAAAAAATAAAGAAACATAAGAATTAAAGTCGATTAACACCCGGGGATTAACATTTCTATAGAACCAGGGTTTCTCAGGTAGTCGACTACTCTCTGAGTAATATCTAGTCACTAGATTCAAGTGAGATGAGTTATAATGTGAAAGTCTCTAGGTATCAAAATTCTATTATTGAATAAATAACCCGTGCGGGTACCCGGGTACCCCGGCTATTGAACAACGCTGGTTTGACGAAGTTTCTTTATTTTTTTGCATATTTCAATATCTTAACGTATATGAATCGATGTTAATAGACTCAAATAACGAGGATCTAAAAGGATTTGATAATTTGTCGTTAAATACAAAAGATATGTAAGTAAGAATACGCAAAAGGCTCCTGGGTACACGGGTATTGAACAACGTTGTAACGACTGGGCATTGACATAAGGGTTAAAAACCTCGACGCACTATGTATTTAACTTGATTAATTCATGTTATGAAAATGAAAGCAAAGGTCACAAATCAGATGAATATTGTACTTTAGCAGTAGTAGAAGTTTATAGTCCAGTCAAAATAGACACAAGAAAGCGCAAACCTAACCAAAATTCCCACAGAACTGAAAATGTTTACCAGATCTCAAATACATCATTACAAATGAAATGTCAAATGTCCCCACCGATCCGAATTGCGTTAAAAATTTCATTCAACGTCAAAAGTCAACGATATCGGTTTTTCGCATATTTCCCGTAAACGGTAACTGTTATCGTAAAAATAGTTCACACAAAAGTCGTAGATCTTGCAATTGCCTACAAAAATGGTTCAAATACTTTTTTTCTTACGAATCACCATTCCTAAGATATCGCGATTTATTTATTTCGATTTCATCAAAGAACTGATTACTACATAACATACGGAAAGCATAAAGCAATTTTAACGAAGCTGACTTTTAATCGTGACTCTTGAAACATGAAAATCAAGAAGATGAAAATTAGCATTGAAAGTGCGTGACATTGACGTAATAGGTTCGTTCAATCCGTAGTTTGTATGATGAAGAGGCGTTTGGAAGAAATTATAGTGTCTAGTCGGGCGAACCGGAACGCAGATGTTAAACAGACCGACAAGTTCAGGGGAGTTGACGTTACCTGATATGCAATCAAAAGCAAACAATATCTTAAAGTTGTTGCGCCGTTGCTCAAGAGATTCTAATGAAATAAGTTTGAGTCGATCCACGTACGGAGGCAGAATTAGAGGGTCAGACCAGGGAAGGTTTCGGAGAGCAAACCTAAGGAATCTTCGTTGTACGGCCTCAACACGATTAATGTGCGATTTAAGGGATGGAGACCAAACCAGACTCGCATATTCGAGTATTGGTCGAACAAATGTGCAGAAAAGAGTTCGTGTAATATAAGGGTCATTGAACTCCTTAGACCACCGCTTGATAAAACCCAGGGTAGCACCCGCTTTGCGAACAGTGGCATCAATGTGATCGTCAAATGAAAAACGGCATCGGATAGGGCAAAGAATGCGTGATGAAAGCAACGCAAGTTTAAGTTCACATTTTCTTTACCATGTTAAAATAGCAACACAAACTCAAGCCTATGAACAAAAGTCTTGTAAACAGCGAGCACGCTGCTAATTCACAAAACAAAGTACTCCATATTAAATATGCACATGACACGGTGTTGCTGCCGGCGTGGCGGTATGAGTTCATTACACCCTGTGCCAATTACTAATTGCAAGCGCCAGTCCATTGATTCAGGCGACAAAAGCGCAAGCTAAGGGATTCGTGAAGTGCGACCAAATAGCTCCTTTCTCCATCCTGGGTACTACTACATCGCTCAGATCAAAATATGATCGGAATCAGTTTTGAGCGGCATCCAATTAATTAATTACCCACATAGTAGATACACTTACTTGTTAGTAGTTGAATTTACTACCCTTATGAAATTCTTTAAATTCTTCTTCATTATCATCATCTTCAAGGCTATCCTCGCCGTGCAAGACGAAGTCCTAAAATAAAAAAAAACCAATTAATTATTAATTAATTAAATTAATTTTATAAAAAGTAGACGTGCAATTAATTAATTAAAAAACTGAATACCTGCCCATTACTTGCCTTCATTCTTAACAGATTTAACCGCAGCTCCAAAAAGTGCGCACTGGGTTGGGCTTTGGATCTGCATTCATCAGTTTAATCTACGGTATCTATAAAAGGAATCATTTTGTCTGGCATTAGTTTATGCAAACGAAATCAGATAAAGGAGCGTACTAACAACCAAAACGGCGAACATAATTTTGATTTGAATTGCTGGCCTCTCACTCGTAATGAGCAAATCTGTGTTTTTTCACTCCAGCAAATCTGTGGTGATTATCAAAAGTGCACGCTCGTTAGATTTACCTAACATATGCACGTATAACGACCTTCCGTCGACTGGCCAGCAAAGCGGTGGCGCAAACTTTTAATTTGTTTAACTAATTTAAGAGTGCGGCTGTTCCGAGTAATTTATCGCCTTATCTCACTTTTTGAAGCGCTTCAGAAATCATTTGTAATTGATTAAATTGCAAATTTGATTATTCGGAAGTCATGTTTTATTCAGTTCGGCAACAATTAATCATTCCCCCTCGAAGTGCTGCTGCTGGGCGCACAAGGGAAGGGAAGACACCACCTCGGCGGCAGGTAAATGACTCATCAGAGTCACAGTGAGTTGTGGAAACCTCGAGCACCTGATCGTTTCCTCTTAATAGACGCGGAGCATTCGCGCACACCGCACCGCACCACCGTCTTCGGGGGTACTCAATTACGCCCGTCGATTATCGGACTGGTGCACCTCACGCCCATTGCGAATGATCCGACCTGATCTGTCGACATAGTCGCAGGTAATTATAATCCCATGTCAATAGGCTCGAAAATGCAACGCGGCGAGCGACCAAGGGGCTTATGCGGGGATTTAGATCAGGCCGCGCGGAGCAGTCGCAGGCTTTGTTGAATTTTTATTCACGACTACATAATTACTGCCCTTATAAGTAGCCTATAGTAAGCGTTTACAGCGGCCAAGTATGACACCAATGCGGTCTCGATTGTAAATCGCCTTTTCGAGAGCCCCACACGGCCTGGACACCGTGGGAAATGTTGATCATTGAGAAAATCATTCAAATCTGAGCGCTGCGCTATTTGGTCCAGCCAGTGCTGAGTGCAGCTCGGATGGTGGCAGGTTTCTGCCACGGGAGGTCAACTCGGAAAAACTTCCTAACATAGATCCATACATTTAGCTAATTGCTGACTGGTCCCCCAAGGAAACAGGAATAGACAGCGAGAAAAGCGTTCTTACGAAAATCTGAGCGCCATTGGTACTGGGGAAAACATGGCTGCAAAATTAAATTGCAAATTCGCAATTGCGCAATACCTGGCCGAACAGGTAGCATGATGAGATTGCGGTTGTGTTTGGACCTGCTTCCTCTGGCATGCGTAAAACTGGGCTCTGCGCCCCACATGACTTTGCAAAAAATGGAATGAAACGCGTTAATGCAAATGTAATCGCGTGTTTTCAAACCGATTGACCAACGGTAGCTGACGAATTCATAGAATTTGCACTAGAACCATTTTTGAGCTAAACCGAAAATTCCGCTTTGGTTAAAGCAATCGTGATTTGCAGACAACTTATTTGCTTTTTCACTCTCCGTTGACTACGATAACATGTTATTTAACAATTTTGGCTTCTAATTTCACACTCTGTTTAGTGTTTTTTAATTCACTGCATTAACAGCGAGTAGGTACAAAGTTGTATTCAGACATTCAACACATATGATTATTGCTTTTGGGCACGTACCTAAGAGCATTTGCTTCTAGCATTTTGTTAAACCTACCGTTTAAAATTATATTCTCGCAATTGTTTACATTAAGAAAATTCTACCTAGGTTTATGATTAACTCAATTTTATCATTTTCGTAACCAAAGAAGTACCCAATATTTTATACTACGTTTTTTTCAAATCCCGAATATGGTAACTTAAATTAACAGACAGAGGCAAAAACAAAAAATCGTAGAAAACTTGATGTTCAATGAATGTATGCAGCTTACGCAAACAATGAAGCGGAGTGGGCAGAGTCGAGATATACTCGTAAGAAACCTATTTAAAAATTGAGTGCAAAAATCCAGAGATGACTATATACAAAACAAACTCGTAATAAATTCAGGAAATCAGAAAAGCTTATGGAAGACATTAAGAAGGTAGTATCGAAGGAGCAAAAGGGTAAAAGCATTATGGCAGTACAATACAATCTGTATTAACACCAATCGAAAAAGAAAGACGATCCGTAAAAATGTTTTGAATAACGATCAATCAACATACCCCCTTGTATGAAAATATTCGAAAGAATAGTAACTGGAAAATTTGTGGAAGACATGGAAGCAAAACATTTCATAATTGTTATAATGGAATCAGAGGTACAGAGTTGGTTTAAATCGTTTCTATCTGGCAGAGAACAGAGAACCTGATGCAATTTGCATTGGGAGTTCCGCAAGGTTCCGTACTTTTATTTCTTGTTTTTTTCTGTAAATTAAAACTCGCTGTTAAATACTAACTAATTGGTCTGTTTGCCGATGATGGTTTAATTTATATATACATACATATATCAGTAAAAGACGCAATACTGGTGGCTCAGTGAGTAAATGACAATTTAAATAGCATTAGTGAATGTGTAGCGTCGCTAGCCATGAATAGGCTCAAGCTAAATATTGAAAAAAAACTACATGTATGCTGTTTAACAAAGAAGTTAATTTTTGTTAATTGTCTTTCCGTTAGAGTTAAAATCAGAGAAACGTAGGAATATTATCTTTAAAGAATAAACTTTTTGAATATTGTAAAAGTAATATAATTTAATGGACTAATTAGTTAAGGAGTCAATGCATCGAAAAGTACGGTTTTGTGGGGATTTGTTTAGGGTATAAAACGATAACCAAAAACGATTTTTTAAATATAATATAGTCCAGGCGACCTAGCATTTCTGTTCCTAATAATTAAAAATAGCACTTTTATCGATGATTTCGGAAAATGGATTAAAGGATTACCTCGAAAATCCGCACTAGGAGGTTTTCGCGGTCGCTGATTTTTAATTTTCCATTAAAATTTCCAAATTCGAAATGACGAATCCAATGTGGTGACCGAAATTCCTCAATACGAAGCAAATTTTATGATACTTATTAACGTGAAGACGTCATTGGAATCACAGAATTAAAATCCACCAAAATTCAAGATGGCGGACCCAAAATGTCTACGGACAAAGTTAAACTTGAAGGGATTGCTCTTAAAAAGTATATTAAACTAACAGAATTCACGAATACGAAGTCTGAAATTAATGCTAGAAAATAAAATTAATATTTCTCTACTCATCTGTACATTTGCTGGGAATACCTTAAACTTGACAAAATCACAAAAATGCTAAATATTCGATTTTTCATGAGGCTTTGCTATTTTAAATAAAAGAATTGGAGATTTGTCTTGGTGTCCTGAGCATTTTGAATAAATATTTGTTCATGAAAGCGCAAAGTTAAAAGTACGGTGACAATAGAAATTTCAGGACCAGATTATTTGCGTTAAGAGCATTGTTAATCAAATAAAAGGTGAATATTGGTTTCTCACTATAACACAAAAATTTCACGGAAATTCATTGTCACGCCACCTAAACCACCTACAATTGTTTAACACCGCATATTATAATACTAAAATCCCGGAACCAGACTTAAAATCGTTTGGTAAAATCCAGCTAATATTAAAGTTTGGCTGACTAGATCACATGACACATGAAAAACCACTTCAATCATTTTCTTAAATATGTACTGCCGAATATCTCATTTTTGATAATATTTATTTTGTACTCCTCGTATTTACAATTCAATTTTAGTAAGACCCTTATTAGACCCGTTTCTTTCACACTAAATTACATTCTGTATTTTTTCACCACACTTCCAAATCTTGTCTGAAAATAAAACAAATATTCAAAATATAAAAACTTCTTACATTTAGAGAAATTTTCCCTGTAATGGTTGCTCTATAGTTTTCACAAAATGATGGCACAGCATTTTACAGCTCGTCACCAGAGCACTTCCAAATTCGAACTAGTCGATTTTTTACCATCAACCCCTTGAAATCGTGAACCCTTCCAATACTGTCAATAAAAAACACCCTAACCCTTTCTGCGTTTTGCATACACGGGGAACGCCCGTTCTGGAAGTTCAAAAGGGGAATTGTGTTTTTTAAAAGGGGTTGAACTAAAACACATATACGCCGCTGAAAGTGTGTGTTGATGTCAGTAACTTTTGCTTAGGATGTTCGAAATTTCGTCGAATATATCTAACATATATTTTAAAATATATTAATAGTATACAATTAATATCGTACATACATATGTATTCTTAAATTTGAAAAAGAAAGACGGAAATCGGAAATTATATGTTCGTTATTAAAAATATTCTCTTGTGACAGTGTTCTAAAAATATCCCATTTTATTTCCAGAGCAGTATAATAGATGGCGTTATGAGTAAAATGATTGTCTTTTGGGACTTTTTCTGATATGAAATTACCCACATCTGTTTGAATTAAACACTCGAGATCCATATAATTTTGTACATTTGGTCCCAAGCATTAATCATGAAACCAGTTAAAATAGGGAAAGCATTGTTTTACGTTATAGTTGTAAATTTCAGTTCTACAAAAATAACTTAAAATTCATTCAATTTCAAAAAGTACAACTTTAAAATTGTAAGGGGTAGAATTTTATAATCGTAACAATATTTTTTCTCTTGCAGATCCCTCCGAGCCTTGCTCATCACTTATAGCTTGCCAGAAACAGTTGATTGTAGACAGGTAATTTTCGAAACAAATAATAATTGTCCGAAGATGCCTAAAGGCCTAAGAAATAAGATTTAGTCCCTTGGGTTGAATTTTGAGAAATGCGAAACACTTGTTCCTTCTTTTGCGTTATAGAGTTATGTGTAAAGTAAATCCAATAAACAAAACATTCACATATATAAACATGACTGCCCTTGCTTCCTGATCCTGGAAAACCCTTAAAAGTAATAATAATGGAAAAAAAATTAAGGGCTAAAATTAATTGCAAGTAGATACTCTAGAAAGAACCTCCAATGCATATTTTTATAAAATTGGAATTACAAAAGCGGCAGCGTCTCAAAAATTTTTGGATCAAACATTTACGCATTTTCTGGCTTCTAATTTGTTTAATATTAATATTACGTGGAAAAGTTGTTTGACAAGAATTTTAGAAAATTTGATTCTCAACACAAAATCGTTATCGCTGAAAACCCGTTTGTATCCTTATTTACAATATTGCAGACAAATTGGACGAGTTGTTGGAATCCTGAAACTAAGTTTTATGCTCCTGACTCCTCAAAAGACTCCAAAAAAGAGTCGCTGCCCAAAATGTGATGATTGCCATCTTTTTTTGCAACCGTTTGACTGGACTGGACTAAATTCATAAATAATATGCGCATAATTACTTTATTATTTTATTTCTACTTTTTACGCACCAATTTTTATCTACATATCTCTTACACTACCTACAGCTAAAGTCACTTGCAGGAGTGTGGAAATGCTTTGAAATTTCTTTAAATTCACCTTTTACGCACATTTTCGCGAAAATTCATGTAATTAATACACTTTTTATGTTTCATTAAATTCCCCATCTTATTACCTTTTCAAAAAACTACAACATGTCTAGGTAGAGGAAGGATATACAAACTTATACGTAGAAAACCTTTTTGGGGAGTATTAACAAGAACACCGGCATTTAAAAAGCATTCAATTCGAAAATGGTTGAGATGTACACCCCCACTTCAATGCCATACAACTTTTGTGTGCATAGATGAGATCTATCACCCCACCCAAATAGGTGATTTCGTAGGATTTTGATCGGCTGAAAATGATCCCGCTACTAGTTTTTTCAGTTACATCAAGATATTGAGAAAGCATAACCCCAAAATGGATAAAACGCTATTTTTGTAATAGTCAGGATATAATCACACAATGAAACATGAGGTATCATTTCCGTTGGATTTCTACCCGTTAAATACGATGCTGTTATCAATTTTACTCTATCAGATCAGGATATAGAGAAAACATAACGTTAAATTGAAAAAGCCTGTGTATACAAAAGTGCAACTTTTGGACCGCCATCCATTCAGAATTTGTAAAACAGTAAACCACGGATTCTCAAAATTTCTCATGTCTTTCAATCCTGTATAACTAAATTGAATTCTCTTACTGGAAAAACTCACCAAGGGGCTAAGAGGATGAAATTTATTCGTTTTTCGGAATACTGTCTAGTGGATTTAATTTAGAAAATCGGTGCTAAAAATCATTATAGACATGCTCACAGGGTATCCCTTTCTAATATGTCGCTAGAAGAAGATAGGCAAGAAGCTGATGATATTTTTCGATTTAGTATCGAAAATCAGAAGTCTACAGAGCACATGTCGCCTTTCTATTCGATGAGAGCAGCGAATACACTTTAGAGCTCCCATTAATATATTTTATTGTTGGCATTACGAAAAGCGTAAACGTGTTCATTTCCTATATTTTGTGAGAAAAAAATAAAGGCGTAAGTTGAAGTACTAAATTCTATCGCGGCTGCAGAAAGACCATTTTAAATCAACCTTTAAAATTGAAACTGCTTCGTAATATACGTATCACCCCAAGCGCCTTTCGTAATTATACACCAGTAGGAGCGCAGGAGATGATTCCTTAATAGGTAGCAATTTGGGAATATAACTTCTTTTCAAATTTCCATTCATCTCGCAGTCTCGCTCGATATTAGCCTGAATTATAGAAATTTCATGGATATTGCATTTAAAATGAAAAACTGAAGAAAATCATAAATACAGCGGCAGTCAATAAAGGTGGCGCCAATTAAAGATCACAAAACATACCCTTATGCTGAATAAAATAGATCTGATCAGCGCCAGTGCTTTTATGATCATTTAAGTAGAGTTTCGGCTCACTTTGAACCTACAACCCCGTCATGCATTATTTTAATCGAATTTGCAAAATCACGAATTCACTGCAATATTTTATGTGTTTCTCGGCTGGATTGAGGCGCTTAGCAATTATAGAATTTTATTGCATTCAAAATCGTCACTGCCTGGAGAAACATGAAGATCGTTAAATTTCTGGGGTGTTTCGTATTTCATTCGAGTGGATTCACCGCTTGATTAGGACGGCTATGGTGGGCTATTTCAGGAGCCCCACAGGCATTAGAGGTCGTGATTGTGAGAAGCATATGCAGAGGGGAATTAAAAAATATTATTTTCTGCATGTACCTGCACCTGATACGGCAACCTAAGTGCCTTTTAAGATATATGAGATCATGGAGCTATCGATGTACAATTATGGCATATCCGACGTGTAGGTTACGTGTATTCAATTTTTTTACATCCTCGGAAATATTATTTTCCATGCAGTTCGACGTGGAGAAAAACAGTCAATGCTATGCATAAAATGAGTTATGGGCAGTGGATATAAATTAAAGATGAATTCGATGACATTCAGCTTACCATATATTATAAGTTCAGGGGAATGGATCGGCGATATAAAAAGCGACTTAATTAGTAATAAGCACTTAAACGCTGCAGCATTCTGCGATTCCCATAGTCGCAGCGAGTAAAAACACATCTGAGAAATGCTCTACATATTTTCTCATGCCTTTTAAGGACAATTAACATTACCTAATTGTCACAAATAATTATTACCGTCTCCCCAGCCAGCGCCCAGAGCGCGCCGGTAATATGCGTCTGTGATAATTGCATGTTGGGCTCGCCGGGTACTATCAGCCACCTCCATATAAAGAGCACCCTGGCAGACTCCGGTCTGGGACCGCTATTGGCATCGAATTGATAGGGGAGTGCACGTAGAGGTCATAATTAAAAATTCCATAAATTAAATAAAAGGAACTAATAATGGCAAACAGTGTTTCAAATAATTAACTGCCAGCGGAAGCGGAGCAGACTGGCTATAGAAGTCTGGCTGCCACCGACGACGCTGCGACGGGACAGCATCTTCACGCAATTCTCCTAGTCTCCAAGCCGCCGCCGCCACGCCGCACGATCTCGACGGATCGCGACTCGTGAGGTGCGCAAAATTGCGAGGAGTGCTCTGGAGTGATCAACTGCTGAAGTGCTGACTGATGGAGTTATTGGCACGAAGAGAAATAACCCGCCGCCGTATATGATTTTCACATCATATTCATTACAACGTCATGTAATTAGACGTCGCAACCTGCAATTATTCGATTTATTTCCCATTATGGGTATTATCCGTGTTATGGGTAATTAAAGTGCCCCCAATTAGCATAATGAAGCCGGTAGCCTGGTAGTAGAGCAATTTTGTGCTCTTCTGGAGCTTATCGCTACAAGCAAGGCTCCTTTCTCAGGTCGCATGCCCCTACATGTCTGCCACTGACACACCGGACAGCATCGAACAACTCTCTCTTCGCTCATCACCTAACCCTATTAAATTTAATGAAAGCATTTTAAACGTACAATCATTTGTCAAATATGAAGATGTCTTGTTCTTACAAATTCTCATTATAGTTCTTTATCATGCGACTGCGCAGATGTACCTGAGCAAAACTCAAAACAGAGCGAAGGCGAGAATATTAATATTAAAATTTTTTAATTATGAACCCCACAGATAATTTTCCTAAGGAATACACGAAAGAATTTTTACACGCATCTCGTTTGGCATCATTTAATGTGCGAAATTAAAATTTTTTGCTGAGTAAAAAAAATCTACAGAAACTTTTAATTTGTAGTTATTAACCTAAAATCAAAAACGGACAAGAAGAACCCATGAAAAACATTTCATGTAAAAAATGTAGCCAAGTCTTGCGACTATTTCACCCTACAAAAGTTATGAAATCTCCTGTAGAGCCAAGTCTATTCCTCCTTCGAATTCCAACACTAATTCACATATCACTCCAAGTCTCTATATATTAGTTTAAAAAAATTCGTGTCTTGTTCATTTAGGTCTGTTAGTAGTACCACAATCTATTTTCACCTGTAGAGTATGCTGCACTCCACTGTGAGGCGTTAGAGGGGGAAAGCCACAGTTTTTTATATTTCCTCGTTACTTGTATGCTAAACCCACCGTGCATACTAAATTTAAAGTTTTTAGGACTGCTAGAAGTATCTTATCTTTTTGATGATCGGTCAGTGACGAAATAACGAAATTTTCATGGTCGATATTTTGTAAACTATAAAAGTTAGAAACTTGTACTTTGTGAATTTCCTTTAGTTCAATAAGTACTCTCAGTGACAACAATTTCAAAATCTTTTACTCTGATCCGTAACTTTTGCTTCCACTTGACTTTGACATTAGTTATTAGTCTATCTGTGTCTACGATGTTTCTCATGTAAACTTTAATTTCATATTTTTCCATAACAATAAAACTATATTTTAGTCACAATAAATATTTGCTCTTACTAGAAACAAAAACTATTACTAATCCAACTTATAATATTGGCAAAATTTTCAGGAGTGCGTGCAAACCGCAAATGATTGCTGTGCGTACCTTTACATATTTTCACCAACTAATAGACTAATAAGACCTACCATATAAGGCGACCACACGCGATTGTTAGAGGTTAGGTTAGGGTTAATAATGTAACATTTTGGCAGATTCTGCAGTGATCCATGGAAAGACCTCCGAGTCTTCTAGCATGACCTATGAGACAGTGTCCCGTAATAACAGAACAGCCACCGCCACGATCATAGAGTCACGCCTGAGAGCCAGTCGCTTATTGGATCTAGTCTGGTTGAAAGTTGGCCAGATTTGCCGAATTATGAGGCAGGTGTCTTCGGCATGGCATCTGTAGTTTGCAGCTCTTGTTCTTAATGTCCAGCTTGCAGGTTTCCAGCGACGCGCCGGGTTGGGCGGTAAAGCGCGTCGGCTTTACAGTTCCGCAGGATATCTGTGTGCCCCGCAACCCATATGAATTCCAGGTTGTATCATTCTGCTGCGTCACTTAGGGATGAACAGTACGCTTTGTGAAGTACTTACATCGGTAAGAAGTTTTATTGCTGCCTGGCTATCAGTACAGATGCAGATACTCCCATAGGGGATTGTGTTGTTACTTAGCCAGGTCGAAATTTCCTTCAAGGTCTTTACCTCCGCTTGACAGACAGAACAATAGTTTGGAGTTTTCGGGCTTCTAAGTTGTTTATAAATAATTTTATGTGAAGAAGTTATTAACAAAAATTTTAGAGAATATGATTCACAACAAAAAAAAATCTATCTTGAAAATGTTCGTACGACTAACGATTATCGAAACACCGTTTACAACAATCGCATCCATATTTTAAAGATGGAGGGTGGAATCCTGGAAACTCAGATTTATACTCAACACTAACAGATTGCAAAAAAAAATATCACTGCCTACCCAAAATGTTCAACAAGCCCCCCCCCCACCTCACAACCCTTTTTTTCGACCATTTGATTGAACGACCAGGCTCCCTGCGACATATGTTATTTCTGCTCCTTAATACATGAAAACATAGCTCACGGAAAAAATTCATGTTAAGGGATTAATAGTTTTGAAATTATTAAAGAAAGTCTGCCTGACTGTCTGAAGTCTGAAATTTTGGGGCACATGAATTGCTACCTATAGATCCAGTACTGCAACGAAAAAATAAGCGTAGGTATTCTACGCCAAAATTCTTTAAAATTGCAGTTTTTATAAAAATAAAAAGAAAATCATGAGCCTGCCGGAGGGAGCTCCACACATCCAGTTTGGAGCACAATCACCCCTGTGCGTCCGTATTCGGTAAAGGAGTCCTAACCCGCGGGTAGAGGTAGAGTGGCGTGCCGCGGCCGTGCCATTAATTACACAAACCGATTAATGAATTAAGATATGCTGTAATTAGTCTCATTAGAGCAGCCTGAATGCATTAATCGGGATAATTTGTTGCATCGGCCGGAGATTCAGACGTTCAGCAAAACTGTCATAGAATAAAATTTGCAATCATTGCGCATGACAAATACACGGCAGCGGCAAAAAGAGTGCGCACTCCAACTTATTATGCCGTCTGTCAGCTTGCAATTAGGTCAAATGGACGTCAAGCAAATTGCTGAAAAGGACTTGCGCAATTGAATTTCGGTATTTCGCGTTTTGTCATTAAAATATGGAAATTGGTCCGGGGCAAAGGGGACAGACGCGAGGCCCCCAAACGAAATCACACTGTAGAACTAACATATCAGCTCACGGCGACGGGCGGCACAGTGCGGCGGACAAGAGGCTTTAAGGCAAATGTCCGCGAAATTCTGATGCCGTGCTTGAATTGCAGCTCTGCCGGCATAATTAAAGGCAGCGCGATGGATTCACATGGTCATAAATGAGCAGAAGACGTATGAGTCTTGCGAAGAATGCGTTCAAGAACGGCGCTTGACAGACCCGACCGCTACCGTTCAAGATGAGCTCGCCGCGGTGCAGCGGCAGGCAACGACTTTGTCAAATCGGCTAACGAGAAGCCAGTAAGAAACCCAAGCTGGCAGCTGACTTGTTTGTTTGCCGAGTTAATTATGTGTGAATTTTAATTAGTTCGACTGCTAACAATCTGCCTGCGTACAGAGGCCTCAGCACTCAGCAGCGCCCGTGCACCGCGTGAATAACATGACCGCGAAGAGGCGCTCCGTTCGGAGGAGGCACAGGCCAGGCCGCACAGGTGTCATTATAGGGATGGTTTTCGCGCATTTGGATTGCACAGCGAAAATACGCTGAACTGTGAGTAATGACCCCCCGATACCGGGAAGTGGGCAACAATTGCGACCCGGATGCGGCCTGCCTCCCAGATCCACAAATCGAAATGTATTCAAATCAGATAAATCCAAATGACATGGAATTATACAGAAGGGGCTGCTCCGACCGCATTCAGCTCATTCCCATCTCTGCGCGATAAATCCGCACTGCAACTATTCCTTGCATTCAGATTACAGAATTATGTTAAGTATTTCATAAATACATAATGCGGCCTGGAATTGTTTATCATATCTCGGCGGCGAGCGTGAATGTATGCAGTCCAGGTATAGGTACCGTCTTAGATCGGACTGACGACGGCGGCGCAGCCTCAGCTGGGAAGATGCTGCTACTGTTGCTGCTGCTGTTGCCGACGTTAGCTGGACTGGAGCGCGGTGGATATGACAGGGAACAACATTTGGAGCAAAAACATTGAAACATAAGCACATCCCCAACAGCTCTTCGCATAGGCATTCCATCAAGTTTACATATGCTCCTGCGGCCGTTGAATAGAATAATCAGCAAAAAGTTGGACATTTTGCTGGAAAATAAAGGACAGCCGCTTCTGTGCGCGCGGACGAGCAACCTTTCGTCGCGTTCGTTGTTGAGATTTTTAAAGCGCAACGGCCTTAAATCGTCACCGGGACAATATTTTACTCTGCTGTGGCGATGTCCACAGTGGCTGACGTAGTTGATTTTATTGCCTTTACGAATATTTAAAAAAAACGTTTTATGGATTACATACGTACGATGTTTTCTTAGAAGACATATTTACTATGATGTCACTTTTTAGGGTTCCGTAATTAATGCATTTTTCCATAATTTATAATAAAATTTCACAAAAGGGCACTTTTAGCTAACCCTTAGATAATAGAGTAGAGGATGCGACATTAGCCGATTTAGCTGACCCAAATTTCCTGATGTGTTAGTGTGTTCACTTAAGTAGTGAAAGCATTCAGTGCAGGCCGAAATTATCATGTAAGGGAAAAAAAGGGTCATATCATATAAAGGTGCGAACAACATTTTTTAGACTACACCACTGGTTTAAGCCCTATAACAGCTGAGAGCCGATGACACATTTTGACATTCGGCTCCTATTTTCTAGTGCCGTTTCGCTGTCTCTAATGTAGTAAACAATTTTCATTGTCGGAAGGACAAGTGTTGTCGCTCACGTACAGGGCTTTTACACGTTGTGTTGTATCATCTACTCTATTGCTAAGCTAACCCAAAGCCAGATGCCTAAAGCGTTTTGGGGTACCTCCCTATACATGGAAAATGAGAACGGAAAAGGTGTATTTTTTCGCGTAAGCCTTCAAGTAGGCTGTCGTTGATTAGATCTTATGTTTTTGCAGTCACACATATTATATTCAACTTTTTATTTGAACGCCTCAACGATAACGAGATTTAAGCCTTCTATTTGTGAAAAGTTGAAGAGTTTCGAAAGGGAACCCTATGAACGCATACGCAGTGCTCTAGTATTTTGCTACATTTGTACATATACTCCGCAACAACTGGATAGGAACATTTTTGCAAATTGGCAATTACAAAATTTGTGTAGATAGAAACCTCTGCACCGATCACATTTTAGACTTTTACACTATTTAAAAGTACTAACATTCTAATTTATGGATGTCACACGCTATAAAAGCTCAACATTTTGGGTACACCAATATAGTTTGGATTTAGTTCATTAGTGGAGAACGCTAAGGATTAGGTATACAGATAAAGGCAACCAAAATCGTAAACGCAATGCTGTCAAATGCACGTTATATGTTACTTAATGATTATTAATAATTGGCAGTTAGGAAAATTTCATACGTACGTCGGACTTATGTCAAAAGAAACGTTATTTAGAAATTTCCTTAACCATAGCATAACTTGAAACGTACAAAAAACTGTCAGCTGGCACATGTTATACATACAACGTTTCGCCTTCAACGATCAGGAATCAATCATGGCACATTATAGACGTTCATTAAGATACGAAGATAACCAGCTAAGTAAAGAGGAATGAAACCAAAAATTGAATGCTTGTGAACCAGAAGCTTAAGATTAACTCTGTCAAAAGCTTTTACAAAGTCTGTGTAGCTAACATCAACTTGGCATCCATCTTCCAACGCACTCAAAGTAAAGTCTTTAAAAAGTTCGTAAAGAAATATTACAAATGAAAGTAAGGGCGGGGGTTAACGAATCACAACTATTCCTCAATAAAATATTAGGAACTAAATCTGGACCATGAAATGTTTCAGAATTCAATTTTCTCAACATCTCCTCAATCTCACAATTAGAAATTCTACAATAGAACTGGCATACTGTCTATTTAAATCAAAAGATGAATCCGTGTAGACGGATTGGAAATATTGCGCAAAAGTCTCGACGCTTTCATGAAGATTTTTCGAAATAGTACCATTGTACTCCATTTGCATAGAAAACCCAGATCAATATATGACCAAAATGCTTTAGAATTATCCTTTATATAATTCTCAGGAGACAAGATATAACTATTGAAAAGACAACTATGGAAAAATTCTTATTCCCCTATGGGTACGGTAGGGATAAGTTGGACATACTGTATCTAAAACTTAACTAACCTAATTTGGTTTATGTTCACTATGTTGGGTAATTAGCCCGCAGTAGTTACCCTGACTGATGGGACTACCATCAAATGCTATTAGAAAAGGCGCACCTCAATTATGAACCGAGCCAGACTTGAACCTGCAACCGTAATTAACCCTGAACTATTAACAATGCCGAAAACAAACAAAAATTAGTTTGACATCAATTCCTCATAAAACCAACGCCTAAACTGATTCCCAACGTGGGATTTTTAATTGGATATAGACTCGGTCAGTCATATTTTGTTTGATATTAAACATCAGCCGAAAATCAGTTCTTTATTTGTTTTCTGGATCTGTTACACCCCATCCCCACCACTCTAAAATCGTCCCCTATAATTGCTTGAAAACAATACTGATTCCCCGCTATCATCATTTACATGAGTTTTTTTCAAGATTCAAAATTGAAGAAATTTCAAATTCTATCTGGGTTGTTTTATAAATGAAAAAACAATGTTTTATGTGATGAGCAAATTTTTACGTAATCGATCAAGTTAGCTTTTCCTATTTCTTAATTGTTATAATAGTTCAGTAGGTTGATTGACGTCATAAACTGTCATAACGATACGAGCTGAAGACTTGGATTCGGACAGGCCCTTAGACTGCTCTTTTTCTTACCTCAGGGTATCTCTTTATATTTTTATATGCACAGAATTTGACCTTTTTATCCTAGTTGTTTAAAATTGAAATCCTGATTTTGATACCATTCACACAAAAATTTTAAAAGTACTATAGGTACTAAGAAACCCTTCTTCCGCTATATAACATTTCAAATAAAAAATCCTACTTTTCCTCATACCGTCCGCCGTTACCCACTTACCTATTACGCCAATGTTTTTGTAGCACAATTTCGTTTTCCTTTCATCTCCCTAAGCGTCTAAGCGTTTAGTCAATGAGTTTCTTGGAAGAATGCTAATTAGATAATTACCCTCATTAAAAAGAGAACAGTAGTGAGTGTGCAATCTCCAGAGACTGTATAAAAAAATGTTCAGCATCTGACTGGCACCGATTGTTGGCTAACGTAATGCTCACCATCACAGTCGGTCTGGCTTCCTTTGCAACATATTTATTTTGTCTGTCTACTGTTGCGGTCACAGTTTTTCCATTTATGGTCAGTTGCTCAATAATTTTCCAAGTATTGCATTTCCCCTATAGTGAAATACCTTCGTGCCGTCGCTCAACTTGATGGCATGCAAATCATGTCCAGATTACGCGAGACTCCCATGTGACTTCATCGTTTAAAACGGTTACCGCCGTTCAAGAAGTGCAAATTACATTAATTATTTTCATGCTGTTGCTCCTGCCGAAGAATGGTATGCCACAGCGGCGGCATGAATGCGGATGCAGGGTTATTGTCTTGAATTGCAACTTTCATACTGCTCTGCACAGGGAATTCGATGTTCAATGCAAAACGCAAGTATAGTGTGGACTGTTAATTGCCACTAAGAGCACCCTAAAAGTGAGAAATATTTATTGAGAGTAATATATGCGAAAATGCTGTTAATTACGCTTAATAATATTTGCAAACAGTAGCGCACAGCGGATAGAATTTTTGCATAAATATTTCATAATTGCGATCAAACTAGTCTTCAGGTGGAGATATAAATCCCGGATAAATTCCAAGCAAGCGTAGTTTTGCAGAACTGGCAATACCATTTTAGTACATGCACTGCGCCGAATCGCTGCCCTATGCATACATTTTGTTTTTTATGATGGAACGCGTCTCCCTCAATCCCTTCTCTGCAATGAGCACCACTTCCAACCCTTTGGTTTTCGAAACCCGAAATCTAAAAAGTGATCGAAAGGGGTGTCTTTTACCCTTTACTTTACACTTCATGTTTACCACAACTTATACACAATGAAAATACAAGAGGGGCGAATAAAAAGCAAGAATCAACAAAAAACGAGTATGGATATTCCCTCCTCTTGGTTCGACGCTCAAAATCTTTCCAGTTTAAATTTTTCGAAGTACCCTAACTGCGCATATTCAAATTAGGTTCACTGTCGGCCTGGAATTCTGGAAGTCAATTTAAATATCGTCAACATTGCGTTGCCGTATTTCAGTGAAGATACGCGATCCGGTTGAACGGTACGAATATCGTGTTCTAAGATACGCTGCTTCGTTGACTAATATAATTCGGTTACACATCGGCGCTTTAAAGTCTCGTTTCAATATAATTTTGGATATCATTAAAACTGGATTATATATTTGGATAATCACTATTCATCTATTGGATAAGACGCCTGTTTAATTGGACTGGAATGGATACGTTTTAACAACATGATTTGGATTTATTCGAACGAAACTAAAAACTATCGTGTTGTTCTAAAATAATAAAGTAGTCAATTGCAATAATTAATTTACCATTAATTTGCCAAATTAATTGACCAATGTGTAAAATTGTGGACGACTTGGAAAGCAGAATAGATCACTGCTCAATTTGTTCTTTTAATTTGCGCAATCTGTGCCCAGCCCACGCTAATTGACACCGAAACCTTGAGCAAAATAAAGTTCATTAAATTTTAATTTTTATTAATTAATTAAATAATTAAAACAAAACTCCACGTGGTGGAATCTGGTAATATTAGAATGCTACAATTGTATTAAACAAAATTAATATCCGTCGTTATGATTGGTAGACGAACAATCACCCTCTCTTAATTTTCAATATTTTTCCATGGTTCAAAACGTGAATATATCTCATGTTTAAATGTCTAGAAAAACTCGCAAATTTTTCGATCCAAACGAAAATCGTTATACTTGAACAACCAGTTCCTAATATTTCAATTGTATTTACGCAATAGGTGAGCTGATATACAGATACAACAATTACAGTATCCAGTCAGCTCTTTCAATATTCTGGGTCGTTTGACTCGACAAAGACTTACGTATATTCTTTTGGAATATTGTTAAAATTCCACGTGTATATTATCATTTCATTCGCTACCAACAAATTGTATGTGTGTAAATTCAAAGGTAATAAACAGCATCGACGCCCATTAAGGTCAAATTTACCCTGCCGATTTTCCCCCCGTCATTTTGGCCCTTTTAATTTTTTGACTAATAAACTGAAATGTGCCTTTTACAAAATAATATTTTATAGACTGAAATACAGGCTGGGGGAAATTTAATAGCCGGGGAAAATTAGAAAAGAAAATTGGCGGGGTAAAGTTGACTGCCTCCTCTAACTGCAATGACTTCCTGATATCGACTACGCTTGCTGTTAATTAATTGCTGGGTATCTGCTTGGGGAATGGCGTTCTACTGTCGAAGGCTCTGTGGTCGTTGTTGTCTGGTGCGAGGTCTTCTCCCAATCAGATCCGAAATGTGCTCAATTGGATTGAGGTCAAGGATGATAGCAGGTCATTCCAAAACGTTTATTTCCAACTCAGAAAAGTATTGTGTAACCAATCTGGCCACATGTGGACGGGCATTATCATGCATTAGAACGAAATTTTCTCCTGTTCATTTCTTTCTATCCACACTCTCTCACGTCCGTCAGGTAATGTCAAAGCGATGAAAGATTCGAAAATCGGTGAAAAATACACGAGACCTTTGCTGTGTTTCCCAATGTTAGTGTGCTCGGCAAAATCTTAAACGAGCTCTGATATGATGTGGTGGTAAACGCCTAAACGAGGTGCACGATAAGGTCTACGATAAGGTAATTCGGATTCCACAAGTCTTCTATGTATTGTCCTTTTACTTGCATTAACACTTATAGTTCCTATTAAAGATTCTTGCAATCGCAATAATTAATTAATGGCATAATTGTAGTAGTGGTTAAATGTTTCATGATTTTTACATGAGGTCCACCACTGTCTGAGTATTCCAAATATTTGCCCTTGGCCCACTCACATTTTCTAGCTAAGTCCACATTAATATCACAGATATATTAAAGATTTCATTTTTTGGTGCTGAAAGGTATAATTAAAACATAATAAAACATCATCAGTATACTTAACTAAATTACAGTTCAAGTCAATTGCACTTAAATCGTCAATATATATTGAGAACAAGAGAGGCCCAAGAATAGAACTTTGTGGATATCAAAGAAACGACTCCAAAAGAAAATCCAAATCGGCACTTCAATTTACTCAGTAAGATACATATAATACATATATCGTAAAACAGATTCTAATTGCAATTCCCCTGAACATTTTTTTGATCAGATAATTTTCGGTCAAAAAAAAATTAAATCTACCACTTTAGGCAACTCTTCGGGATATGCTCCACAAAAATCCAACCTGTGCGGACTTTTTTTCTGATATTTTGACCTTTTCTTGAATAATTTTACTGGGCTAATAAGAGTTTGATTTTCGAACAACCCTTTCTTAGCGCACTTCTACAACCTTTGAGGAACATATCTTCCAAATTTCATATTTCTATCTTCTGTGGTTTAGGCTGTTCGTTATATGTATGTATGTCAGTCAGTCAGGCAGTCACGGAACAGTTTCGTTCACTACCGTGTGAATTTCATTTTCCGAAGGGCTCAAAATTCCCATAATGAATTTTGGTTTGATTTTTCCCATATTCACTTAATTTAATTAGGTTATAGTCAGAGGATGATTCTTGAATGACTATCATCCACTTCAGATAATTTGAAGAAAAAATTGCGAAAGTCGGTAGGTATATTCCACATTTTGCACAATTCCCACCATATACATATATTACTCTCTGGAGACAGGATTTGTATCCCCATTTGGACTGGTTACACATTATCCTCCACAGACCATCCCGTAAAAACCCAGACGCCAGAAATGTGAATATTAAAATTTTTTCGCAAGACAAAAAGTACGACAATCTGCTATTTTCGACTCCTTATGACGAAAGAATTGCTTGCAAATTCACCTGGGAGCAAGAAGAAATCTACCGAACCTAAGCTCGTTCGAATTCTGGGCATTTAACCCCGGCTGGTAGCTAATGATAAGACGAACGCGCCCATAAATCTTTAGTTCGTAACTTTTTCACCGATCTGGTGACAGAAATTATTTCAAGACAAAGGGGAAAAACTCGCATTAATTCCTTTTTGTTCCGTTGTTTTGCTATAAAGTGGCTCGACGCTGGTGATTACTGCAAATACTTAGTCTCCTCGAAATTAATGCAGATATCCCTGGAGACGGGGCGATGAGAAACTCCGAAGGAATCCAGGGGCCAACAGGTGCTTAAAAAGAAGTGGTATGTCGATGGCGCGCATAGGCGATATTCGCAGTCTGGGCAGACATATAGCATGTGTGTTCTGTGAATTTGCGTTCATTAAGTCGGTCACTGAGGTGCGTCTGGAACATGTTCTGATTTATGTGGAAATTTTATGTGTAAGTCGCCGAGTAGCAAATTACGGAAATAGCCTTAAACACATTTTTAATATCCGGCAATTTTCTTACGTGTAAAGTTTACATGCGTTCGTGCCACAACACCCCCAAAAGGGAAATTGAATTTTATTTTGTTCTCAAGCGCACCACAGTATCGCGTAAAACAAGGGAAAAGTGCTGTTCTCGCCAAAACAATTTTTTGTGTAATAATAATGATTCGCACGAGTTTCCCGCTTAATTGCCGAATATGCTGGTGGAATGATGTGCGATGATTTATTTATTCAGTAGCGAAGCGCATTATCAAACTCTCACCTGGAAAATTTGAGCGGACGTCTCACGGGGCAAACCTTCCGGCTGCTGGGGCTGTAGGCCATGCAAATGCGTCGGTGTGAAATGTTAACTTCTGTGTCCGATTTATACTACAAATATAGCAATTTACAATCCGCAGTCTTTCCGCACTCTGTCTAATATATTTTATGGGCATGCGTGGAATACTTAATAGAGCGCCGCATCAAAAGCGTGCAATTAAGGGGCTTCGCGTTAAATAAACCTAATTGCTCCGCTTTCTAGACGGCGGTTTCTCTATAACTGAATTTATTAGATATAATAACTGCAATTAAGTTTAACAAATTAACATACTAGAAGAAGAGGAGACCGCCGGCTTCATCTCGCTTGTCGACAATTTACTTCCCACACCTGAGGGTGCTTATACGCCACTGGCGGGCAAATATACCTCCGGATAATTTGGTGATTATTGTAATTTTGCTCATGTTTTTTCAACCACATTGTATCGTGAAAACTGTATTACGGAAAAAAAGGGAAATGCGCCTGCATACATAATCCCAACTGGTACGGATCTCGAGTGATGGGGAAATTATGGAGCCACCCATGAGAGTAAATCCGACTTTTATGTAGATTTTTATGGCGTGGTGCTTACCGGAAAGAAGAATTTACTGCAATTGTTTTATCCATTTGGAATTTTTTTCTCGGATAATATTTATTTTATTTTTTGATTATACATACATAATATCTCATATAGGGAATAAATTCCTAAAACCATTCCTTCCACCTTTAAATGACGATCAAATTTTTTTGTTTTATAAATGTAGGTAAGAGGACACTGAACTCTCTAACCATACCTATCTCATATGATGTGATCTGTTTGCCCAAACCAAAGTTATAAAAATTAAATCTAGAGAATGTTCACATCATTTCACACGTCAGCATTACGAATCCGTTACAAACATAAAGGGTGTCTCAGCAAGAAAAGGAATAAATTCAAAATCCAGCTCACTCTAGAATAAAATCCCACCAACCAAAGACAACACTGAGCCTTCACCGACTGGATCTTGGAACTGCAACAAGTTGGTTTGCATAACAAAATCATGTTCAGTGATGATGCACACTTCCATGTCAACGGCTACGTCAACCACCATTCTCGGATCTGGCAAGCAAAAAAATTCATTGGAGTGTATTTTGTTTTAATATAATGAATGTTCTGTCGTGCCGATCAAATACCATCGCTACCGTGCGAAGTATTGACAACCTTTGCCCTTTGGTACACCGAATTGAATCGAATGGACGTAAACGTCATGTGGTTTCAACAAGATGAAGCGATCTACCACACCGTACACTAAACAATTACATTATTGCAAACCAACCTCCCAAGTCGTGTCATCTCCAAAAACTGGCCGCCGACGAATCGCTATTTAACCAGCTTGAACATTTTCCTCTGGGGTCAAGTCCACTCAATCAAAAAATACGGCGATTTATGCCACATTTATTTGCCCCATATTTTGACACTCGCAAATAAATCAAAAGTTATAGGGTACTTCCCGTTGACCTAGAATCAAAAAATTTGGCAGGAAGCAAGGTCCGACAACACAAGAAAAGAAAAAAGTCCGAAAATTGTTCATTGTTAGTTATATCACAAAAAAAAATTGTTTTTTAATTACAGTCATTTAATTTGCGGCAAATAAAATAACCGCACGAGTCTGACTCGTACTTGCTTGACTTTTTTTCCTTTTACGATGGTGGAATCAACCTGTTGATGATAAACAACGCAAAATAAATTATAAAAACTTAATAAGTGCTTCTATTAAAATTGAGAGCCTTTTATTTCATTCAATAGTCACTCAAATGCCAAACATTATTTCACTCTTTCTATTAACTTATGCGCATTACTTACGTTAATAAATTTGTGAAAACGTTACAACAAACTTGAAATTTTAAAGGGTGTATGATTTTCTGCACACGAGCGACTTCGACCGCAAAGAAAGATTACGAAAGTATTCCGAAGGAGCAGGAGGCATTACCATTTTAATGTTTTCCAGATCGTTGTAAAAACTGTGGGCCGTTCCATAAATATTTTCTGTGAAGTATAATCGGATTAAGGATTTCGTAGGTGCTGGGAGCCGTGTGCCAGCAGTATGCCATCGTAATTCTCCCGGTGCTTCACCCCCCATAAACCACTCCGTCCCAGGATAAATGTAAAAAAGTTTAATCCAATCAGCCCAAAGTAGACCTTTTTATTCATACGATGACGAACATAAAAATTGACACCCCCTCGTCTTAAGTATCCATCTTGAATGCGGAATGCCTCTCATGGGGTGGGTAGCGGCCATCTCGCATGCCTAGTCGCCCCCACCCACACCCGGGGCTTTTTTACGAATCCCTCACTCTTTGTGCTGTTTATGTCCTTAAGCCGACATAAAATTGGAAATAAACAAGGGAACGGAAAGGCTACCCTCTCAAGAGGGCAAAATGGAATTTTATCACTTGCTTTGAACTTTTGATGCCTACAAGTGCTTGAACCGCTTTCAGAGCCACACACCCGGGTGCTATGGAGCGGGAGGAGATTAAATGCGTCCGATTTGGAAGGAGTCGGAAATCGGACAGATTTCGAGGAGCGAATTCCTCACTTCACTTGCTCTACAAAGGAATTTCTAGTGGTTGCGAGAGTGCCTTTCATCCATTAGAAATTAACGAAAATTCCTGCCAACGAGCATGTCCGAATTTAACTAGAAATTGAAAGCGCTCACGGTAGCCTGGCCCCCACGCTATCAAATTGCCCTCAAAGCAGTTCTGGTCCAGACTTTCGCGGTATACTGAAAATGTATGACGACCGGAGGCCCAGAGAATGTTTCCTTCCACAAGCTATAAAACCCAAATTACCCTCGATAGCTAGCCAGCAAGCACTTTTGATGGCATAATCCAAATTCGATCGTAAAATATCGAAGCTCAATTCTGCACAAATGGAAAAGGGCCAAAATTCAGCTGGAGGTCATAAAATACCCAAAAATATTCATGGGTAATCCATGTGGATGCGGGCGGGCAACAAACTCCTCCATACAGGCTCAATTACAAATGGGAGACGGTGCGGATTTTTTCACCATCAAATAACTTCAGAATCAAAGCGAATGGAAGTGATAGGCTTGGAATTGTCCCGTTATCTGCTCTCATCAGTAGTAAATGAATGGATGTCGGGACTGTTGTTACATGTCGTTTGATTAGCAATGTGATCCCCTTGCAATTGTTCGGCATTTTGTTATCTTTGCGAATATTGCATTCAGCGTCCTTTTGTAAATATTACTGCAGCCAGAGTACACATAAACTAATACTATTTGTCCATCTCATCCAGTTTGTCACTCTCCCAAGATAATTGTGTGTGGACTGTTTTCGTCGATGTGTTAATTTTGTATAGGGCCAATGCGACAAATGCTGTAATTTGGCATAATCAGTGACATTCCCAAACTCAAACTGATCCACCTTTAGCTCCACAATATTCAAATATGGTAAAATTCGTAATTTCGACTACTTCGACCTGAAACTGATTCTGGCTTCCAGTTAAACGAAATGTACGACTAGTGTGTTTTGAAGTCTACTGTTAAATATATAAGAATAGTCTTTTAAATATATATCGAACATTACTTACATTTTGACTCGTTCTTCTTGGAATTTCTGATTTTCTCGGGTGCTGAATTATTAACCTGAAATCAGTTTTCGTACGTACATACCTATGTAATTTTTACAAGTACTGTATTTTGTGTATTGGTGTGGTCATATAATAATTTTGTCGAACATACTAGGGAAGTTCCATAATCAATTTTAAAATGCTGTTTTGTTGAATTTGGAGCTTTCTTTTATGTGTTTGTGTTTTTTAAGCATAAGTCAAAGTTTTGTCTAGATGGACTCCAAAGCATTTTATTTTGTTCGACCATGGTATATATTGATTATTAAATTTAGGAGGCCTTTCGGATAACAGCTTCTTTCTTTTCAGTTTTTCTATTAAAATACGCACATGAAGTTTTTGTTGGGTTTGTCATTATCTTCCACTTATGAAAGTAAGCCTGTAGGGTGCTTAAATATTTTTCCTATTTATTTATAATCTTAGTAGGCTCGACACTGGATTAGTATAGGGCCGTATCATCAGCAAACAGAATTATATGACAATCAATGTTTTCGGTAATATACGAAGTGTACTATATGTATGTTATAAGGCACAGGCCTGAGACACGATCCTTGAAGAACTCCAGCAGTGATCTTTCCAATGTATACATACAAATATCTGTCTGACAGGAAACTTTGAATAATTTTTACTATATGTGTCGGGAAGTTCCATATAATCGTTTTATATACTAACCCCCTCTGCCAAACTGAATCGAAACCTTTTTCGATATCTAATAGTACCACGCCTAACTATTGATATCTTTCGGTTCATTCCCAGGCTTATCCTTCGCGCTTTTGCACCTTTTCGGAAAATAGGAAATTTTTAAGCACGCAGTGGAACTGAAAGTAAAGAAAACAATTCCTCAGCTTGCCATATACTCCTCGAGAAGAGGAGTTATTTGCATATGGGTTAAATTTAGAACATCTTTATTTTTGCAATTATGAAAATTATTTACATTTAACGGAAAAATCTGAAAAAAATATTTTTTAGTTTTGCAGTACAAATATGCGAAAATTTGTTATCGCAATCAGTAGAATACATTATAGAGCTTGGTATATGTGTAACTTAAATACACTATTACAAATGAAACATCAAAAGTCCCCACTGATCCGACTTGAGCTAAAAATTTTATTCAAGGTAAAATGTCAACAATATCAGTTTTTTCCATATTTCTCATAAACGGTAAGTGTTGTCGTAAAAATAGTTTATACAAAAGTTGTAGATCTTGCAATTATCCACAAAAATGATTCATATCCTTTTTTCTCCTCAGACTCACCATTTCTGAGATATCGCCATTTCAAACATTAAATTACTAATACGCACTAATACACCTCCGCTGCCAACCGTTGCAGTTACGACATGTCATTATATATATACAGATATATGTATAGTGAAGGTACGTCTTATGCAGAGAATGTGTAGTGAATAAATGTAAATTTTCAATCCAACAAAGTACAAAAAAAAACTACCTCTGACGTTCTTTTCTCAATCGAATATAAAATCATCTGGAAAAATATTCAAATTCTGGTTGGCAAGAAAAAACGTTAAACAATTGCCGCAAAATAAGCAGTTAACAAAAAGAAGTCCTTGAAATGACTGGAAACAGTTCTGCGAATGCCCCAGCCGCCTGGAAAGTAACGACGCTCGTATCCAATTCAATTTGAAGGAGCAGGCCAATAACAATAATGAATTAAGCAATAAAATGAGTGCACCCTCCACGGGCAACATACATAAATTCATAAATGTGAAGTGCTCGGCTTTTTTCTGCCTTCTCCTTTGCTCTTTTATCTTAGCCATCCAATCTCAACATATTCACGAAATGAAAACATAAAAAATTGCCTCTCGTGATGGCCCTATCAACCAGGAAAAATATTTGCAGGACCAAGGGGCTGGGCCCTGCTCTACAGAAAGGAGCAAAATCAGCAGGACCAGCACGGGTTGTGTAATGTAATGTGGTGTTTTGGCATATCTGATCGAATTTATCCACCAGCCGTGGAGTGTGGCCGGGCTATTTGGATACCAGCTACAGCTACCGTCTCAGCCCAGGGAGGGGACCCGCACTTATGGCCCATGATGATAAGTACATTCATAAATATAAAATGTGCAATAAATTTCTTTACTTATTTATGACTTGCATAAGTGCGTCAAATAGAGAAAGTGCGCTTTTCGGACTGTGACGTATTGCAGCATTTTCGCTAATGAAATTGAATGAGTTGGATGGGGCCATTCTTCGTATGATTTAAAATTTGTGGAATCTTTATTGGTACTGCGGACAAGGTTAAGTTGGAATAGTGCAATATTTCACAAACTTGCCAAAAACATATATCTACGCCTTTTTGTCGATCATTATTCGGTACTTTTTAATAATTTCACTTGCCGTAGTATTATAAAATTTGTTTTATGCACTACAGCACGATTACAAAATGCTTTTTTTTCATGTTACTTCGACGCTAGCTTTTGGGTTATAATTTTACATAAACTGAACAAATTGTATGTAGATAGCACATATCATTTCGGAGTTCAGTGGCGCACCCAGGAATTGATGCTAGAAGGTGGGGGCATGGACGGCTTAGTAATAACAATAGTCACAAAAATAATGATAATTTTGACGCTCACATCTTTTTTAGTATTCCGTGAATACTTATGGAATCACGTCGGTGTTCGTCTGTCTCTCTGTCTGTCTGTCACATGCAATTTTCTCTGATACTATTCGATGTAAACATTTGAAATTTATGTTAGCACAGAGATATACTAGTGTGATATCCCAACGATAGACGTGAAGTGTGATATTGGAGTTTTAAGGATCGAAGGACGAAAAATATGAAAGTAACACATGAACATTGAGAAGTAGGTGTAGATTGAACCAATATTATCGGGACTGAGAAATTCCACCACGATAAATTAATATAAGCAAGTGTCCAAGTGGCGACCGCAAAAAGTTGAGTCCATCGAGAGGAGCGTCGAAGAAAGAAATGATCCTCCCCGATCAGCCTTCAGCCTACCCAATTCTGGGGCTCTGGCGAGGTTTAAATTTAAATTTATTTCTTATCAACGGGTAACAAAGACCATCTGACGTTTACAATAATAAAAGAAGAATACAATAATTATACAAAATTAACCGTTAATAATACGCTTAATTGCAATCTTAGTTAGATCAAAGTCTGTTAAGTGGGAATAGTTATTGTACCACCTAGCCATGGTGGAAAGCGGTTCATGAAAACCATAAGCAGTGTAACCGAAGTGGTGTGCTCTGGTGACGCGAGGATGAGCCGAGTAAAAAGGTGAGTCTATAATGCCAGATACAATGTCGTGGGAGAATAATACCCCAAGAGCCTCCCGGTGTTTAGGTAAAGTGGACATATCTAAAAGCTTCAGCCTATTTTCATAAGGCGGGCGATGAACTTTATCGCACCAAGGGAGATGAGAGAGCGCAAAGCGTGAAAACCGCTTTTGAACCACTTCAATACGAGAAACATGAAGCGAGTGATACTCCAAAATTGGACGGACAAATGTACAAAATAATGACTTCAACACATATGGGCCGCAAACACTTAATGATGTTTAGGCACATCTCAGCGGAAAATTGTGGAAGCTCTTCTCATGGAAGTTATATGGAAGCAGTTGCAATCGTTGAAGTATGTAGAAAAGTGCCCAATAGGCATGAGTGCTCGTTCGCGCATCCGAAAATTTCTGAACAGGGCATTGTTCACTATACCGAAGGTAGCATACAGCAAAACACAACAACAATAAAATTCGTGCTTAATCCGACTGCTTCCTCCTGCGGACATGCCAATGTAAAAACGGAATGAAGTGGGATAGGAAGTGCCACGCCTCCAAGCCTTCCAAAGAAGTTGTCAATCCCGTCTGCTTATATGCTTACATTTCCCGCTGGGATATGACTCTTCACACACCAACATAAAAATATGTCATGGTCAGATTGAAGAGCCAAAGAATCCGTTAGAAATCGTTTTGAAAATGTTGACATCAGCAACATATGAAAGGATATTTGAATTAGTAATAAGATGGAAAAGATCATTCATAAAGAGGGTAAAGAGTAGAGGACCAAGGTGACTCCCCTGGGGCAGCCCTGAACACGCTAGTTAGTAATATTGCAACGTATTTTTGTCTCAAATTAGAGGGTTAGAGATTTCATTCGAGCCTATTTCATACCTCTTCTCGAAACGGGTTTTTCAAAATATAAAAATTAACCATGACTTTAGGGCCGTCTAACAACATGGATGCGCAACCCTACTTTTGCTTGGTTTTGTGTTTCGTAAGACATATTTGGTTCCCATCGCTAAACGTTTTTAAACTACGGTTCTAGGAATCCAAGGGTATGGTAGAGTGAGACGACAGGAAATTGAAAAAGCAAAATTTAAGAAAAAAAATTCTTGACAAAACAAATTTTATTTGTTAAAACAATAAATTATTATTTGGTCGGATCAACGACTTTCCCAGCAAAAAGAAGGGCACCTGTTGTTTCATCTTCAATGAAGAAAGCAAATGGATGAAGTGCTCGGAACACTTCGTTGCTACTTGATCTATCAGTAAGTTCTACTTCTGCAATATTAAAGAAGAACACCATATTAAATGGTGAACACAACAACCATTGTGAAGTTCTCACCTGTAGCTGCATAAATTTCTGTTCCCTTCTCGTCAACCTTGACACCGGCCTTCTGGATGATGTCGCTAATTATAACGTCCGTACCGAAGCCAGGCAACTTGGCGTCTTCAGTGAAAATGCTTCTTACATTCAGCTGAAATTGATGTCATTAGATATAACTTTTGACTTAAAAAATCCAAACAATGTACCCCTTGAAGGATTTGCTTGAGCTCTGATTTAGTTTCGAATTCAAACTTTGGCAAATGAACAGAAACTGGTTCCAGCTTCATTTTCTTCTGAAGCTGCTCGATCTTTCCGACAGTTAAACCTTCAAGGACCTGATCCAAACCGTCAGCTTCCTTTGGAAGAATGACAGTCATTGCATATTTGTTGCCCTGTAAGAAAAAATAAATATATTTAATAAAATGTCGAGGTTAAGTGTGTCCTTGACACTAACCTTGTATGCCATACGCAAGAGTTTAGCTCCACCAGCAAGTTCCTTGGTATCCAAGAAGTAAAAATGGCTCAGCTGAACCATAACATCTACTGTTAGAGTTTGACCAGGTTTCACAGTAAAATCCCAACGCTTACTTTCTGTCTCATCGAAAGGATATATCCATGATCCCTTGAAGTAGATGGCGTTGGCAAGGATAGCGATAAGTCCATCAAGATTGTCTAGATAGGTAAGGGGATTATTCCTGCGACACTCAAATCACCAACTGCATTCTAATACATACCGGCATTCACGAGCTCCTTAATACTCCCATTGGTTACCTTCGAACACCAGTTGTTTATCTTGTTGGCGGTTTCTTCACGTTTGTCGAAACTGACATTCTCAAGCGACGTGTGGTAGACACTCTTGGCGATTTGCAGAAATTCTTTGCGTGGAGATACCGAATTGTCAACGTAGAGCATCGTGCCAATATCAAGCGTGTAATCTTTGCTCTTTTCCTTGAAAATTAATTTTTAACTAATGGCGGCTTCATTGATGCAAATAACTTACTTCCAGAGATTTCAGGATGTCCTGGTACAAATTTTGGCCTTCTTTCCCTGATGGCATATCTACAAGTGCCCGAGATAGCTCCTGTAAAGAGGTTGAAGCTGCGGCGTCCTTTAAGATGCTAAGCAGTATCTTCACAGAGAATGGTGAGACGACGACGTTTTCACCCTTCTTTTCCAATCCTATGCGCTGGAATAACTGCCAATCGAAGAAATCATGCTTGTTTGTCCTGGGCTTGAATGGTGCTTTGTCCTCCACTTTAAAAATGTCGTCCCAATCAACAGAATTGCCATTGGTTGTACCAAGAGCAACGAGAAGAGACAACACAAGGAAACCGACTAAGAAAATCATTTTGTTAATCCAATAGTAATTTCAAATTCCAAAAATTATTAATTTTCTTTGCTCTTACATTTCACTGCCATTTTTCTGTCTTAGAAGTATCCAGCACCGCCGTTGAACACTTTTTACGCTAAGTCAGATAATTCGGCTGCCTCTTATACTTCACTGTTGCCACGTTATTCAGGTTATTCGAGCACCTAATAAGAATTTGAATAAAACAACTGTTTCAATAAAACTGGGCCAACAAAGCTACGTACACATTTGAATTGAAGCTTCTAACAAAGAAATGTCTCACACTACTAGAGATTTTAATTGAAATTTCAAGGACAGCAAGTTACAAGTTGCCTGGTAAAAAAGTAGTAAAAATGGTGGTAAAGATGAAAAATTAGCTGGAAAACAAGACAGAACAGTGTGAACAAATGATACAAACTTGTGCCATTCTGTACCTACTTATATAACATGCAAAGGTAAGTAAATGGAAAATATTATATACTATGTATGAGAAAAAGTAAGTTCCCTTTTTTGGTAAAAAGAAATCTTTATTTATAAAATATATCTTTTTTGAACATCATTGAAAGTATGCTCCATCGGAAGCTACGACGTTTGCCCATCTTTGCAGCTTGTGGATTCCATTCCTAAAGAATTGCTCGTCCTTCGAAACGTTCCAATTATTGAGCCAAATTTGGCTACTTTCAAAAGAATGAAGCCGTTCTCCACTAAGGGCTGACTGCATCGACCGAGTGCAGCGGGTAATGTAACACTTTACAGTTCAGCCTTTCTAAATAGCTTTCGCTGGTTGAGCTATATGAGGTCTCGCGTTGTCGTGTAAAAGAATTATCTTATCGTGTCGATTGTCCCATTCTGGTCGTTTTTCTTCAATACCTCACTCTAAACGCATTATTTGGTACACACTTTAACTGATCGAGATACAATGGATTCTGACACATTAGACCTGTCAAATACATATCAAACCGGTTCAGACTTGATACATACAATAAGAGTTACTCCATCTTTTAAAAAACGGATCTTACTTTTTCTCATACCTAATATATAGACACTGAGGTTTTGCAAGAAGAAGAAAAAAGAGAAAAGAGAGAGAAAACAAATAACCAGACATGCTAAGATTGGCCCATTTAAATGCAATAATAGCATCTTCCTGAAACTACCACGAGCACAATGGACGCCATGTAAGGGGCGCATTTCGTGTCGACTACTGGCCGAGGACATAACTGTTTTACAAATTGTTTCCCCTTCCTTATAATACACAAAATGCATTTTTTTAGTGCCACGTCTGTCATACATATTGATTATCTATTAGCAATGGAGTATTTCAATTTATTCTAAAATTCAATTAATTACAAATTATTTTTATCTTTAGATCAATTGACGAAGCCAGACGAAAATAACGCCAAACAACTACTATATCAATGTCCTATCGAAACATGCCACCAATGTTGATCTACCTCTACCACACCAGCTACAGTCAGATGCGAAAGTGAAAAAAAATACTCTAAAATTTCCTAGAATTCACGTTTCACGCCATCTTATTGCCTTGCTACAAAAGTACAATGTGTCCAGGTAAAGAAATGATATACAAAATTATACGTAGAAAACCGTTGACATTGACAATGTAAAAGACATGTGAGTGATTCATTCCCTTCTAATTTGTTACAAATTGAGATAATAGTTACCTCATTTCGAAGCAAAATTACTGTGGAAACGACTCACACTTATTTTTTTTACCCATCTGTGTATGTCTGTCAAATAATTGGAGTGTTTTGAACACGCTTAGCTTTCAACACCTGGTCTAACAAAATCCATTGAGTGTATACAACACATTTTCTGTTAGCTATCGCGGGAGAGATGCATGGAAGTGAGTGTTTTGATAATATTACAATGTTGCATAATCTTACTTACATTGGAGAAACATCGTTTTAAGATGATTAAAAGTGGCGAAAAACCCTTTTTTGCAAATATCTCGATAACGGTGTCCGGCTCGACAAAAACATCTGTCACCAAATTTGGTAAGGCAATTTGTTACAAAAACGGTTTTATAAGTTTCTTTTGTTCTAAAACGTATTTGAAAAGGACGCTCGACTTTTAAATGTAAATAAAACAAGTTGTGTGTGAGATATCCACTCCATTTTTATTTTATTTGAAAGAATATGTTATGGCATTAAGAATGGAATAAAACATCGTTCAAATGTCCGTCGCGACTTTCCCTGGTGGCACGTATTCGGGAGGTCCAATTTTCGATGACTTTGTCGCATAAATCTGGCTGAATTTGCTCGATGATCTTCGTTTTGTAGACTTTGGGATCGTCAATTGTTTGCGGTTTATTCGCACCAGACCTGTGATTTAAGATAACCCCAAAGAAAGAATCCTAAAGGCGTTAAATCGCACGATCTCGGTGGCCAGTCTCAAATTGCGCATGCAGAATGCCCATCGTGGCATGCGCTGTGTGGCACGTAGCGACGTCCTGTTGGAACCACATGTCGTCGGTATCCATATCTTCTAGTTCAGACCACAAGAAGTTACTTATCATCGATCTGTAGCGTTTTCCATTGACGGTTATGGCAATGTGAATTTCGTTTTGAAAGAAGTACGGGCGGTAAGTGGCAGAAAGGCTAAGTTCTTGTGAACGGCGAGAAATTGACTGCCTTGGGTTTTCCCGTACACTCTGACGCACATCTATAACCCAAAAAAAATTCGAGCTACCATAATGAAAGACCCTTTACAAGTAACTGTTTACGAGATTGCGTAAAACCAATATGTCGTTTATGAGATAATCGATATAAAAACGCAATTTTACACCCAATAGATGTTGACAGTGGAGACAATACCGCTTAGGTAAGACGTTTTCCGCCAAAAACCTCAACGGTAGTGACTCCGACACTACCTACTCCAGTTTTACTACAACGCTGGATGCAGTTCCTTGCAGTGTATCAAGTATTCATTACATGAGCTTTAAAATCGAACAGCCCCGCACACTCCGTAAAAGTCTTACATTAACTGAAATGCAACGAGTTCTAAGTACACATACTGGAAAGAATCGGAGCACCCATCCAGAAAAAAGAAGACATTTATCAACAGAGAAATAATCATTCAATTAACGAACGCAAAGATGGTAATGTAAGTTCACATAGAGGTCTGCACAGTGCACACATACATACCTACCTACGAACGTCGGCACGCAAACATCTAGAAACTAATTAAACGAGCGAAATCAATTAGAAAAAAAGGAAAGAGAATTCCTTTCAGTTAAAAAAGGGACAAAATCCAATTTAATTGGATCCTAACAAAGATGGAAACTGGGAGATTCCTCTCATCTCTGCCCCGATTGAATCCAATTTGAAAGTTCTGGCATTCCGGGGTCATCCCCCATACGTCTTATCTTGCCCGATTCGATTTTGCACATGGACGTTGTGAGGAGTCCTGGTCCCGGGATGTATCACCTTAACTGGAAGAGAAGGAAAATTCTTTATCTGACTATACCAACGTCCCACCAACACAACCGATATTCGCAATCGTAGGGATAAAGGGAAGTTCTAAGATCTAGTTGAGGACAAAAAAGCGGAATTGATTTGACTGTTGACTGACGCACCCCATTCACCGGACGATATTCGGGCATCTTCCGGACTATCCTGCAGATACTGTGTGTGGGTTTGTGTAGGTGAGCGCCATTTCTTCTTCCCTGAAAAATTTATGGGTGCAAATTCAGACTGTTCTGATTGATCCAAACTAAGGCGAAAGGCTGTGAGATGGAAATCATCCTTCCGGGATGTTCCTTGTGCTTGAAAAGGTTAACGCTCCACTTTATTCCCAATTAAGGGGATGGGGAAGGCCCAGAATATTCGACCACTCAAAATCGTTTAAAAAGCAATCAATCACGGCCATTCGGGGGGTTTTCACGCAAATCACATTTTTCGCTTCAAAGAAATTGTGAGAAGTTCGAATTCCCCTAACTAAGAGACCAGCGTTCGCCAGGGAAGGGCACGGGATGTGATAAAGCGAGTGAATCAAATTCGGACACCTCCGTCGCTGGCTGGGCCCTTCGGAATCAAGTCTGAATATGTTTTGCCTTAAATGAATGAAAAATGGTCTGGGCCACCGGGTTTGTCACTCTTGGACATTATGCAATCTCATGGCCGGACAGAAATGCTAATCCAGCGCACAGTAACAGCCGGCAGGATGCTGCCCCTGACAACGAGCTGAGGGATGTCCTTTCGGCGCGCTACATGCAAAGATTTTCGCCTATGATTGATCACTTTATGTAAATACTTTGCTTGCTTATGCTGGAAACAAAAGGAGGCGAGGAATCAATTATTTTCGATTGCTCAGGGGGGACATTTGGGGCTTGGTTGCTTCGTACCACCAGTTCAAGACCCTTCAAATGTTTCCTTGCGGAAAATCGCTCCTTTAAATTCCTTTTGGGAATAGTCAGCAATCCGATTACTCCCCCACCCCACTTCTTCCGCATAGAGAGTAAAAAAAAGTTTTTTTTATGTCCCTAAGAGGTTTATGTTATTTCGGGTATTTTTTCATCAAAACTTTAAATTTGAAGAAATCTTATCCTGGGAACTTCGGCAAAATTCTTTCACATATTGAACACTGTTAACTATTTATGGACTTCTGGGTAGGTACTGATGAAACATTTTTGGCAGAAATGTTTTCTCTTCAAAGAAATTCTTTATCTATAAAAATTGTGACATGCCAGAGCAAAAAGGCAGGCGTGTTTGGGTAAGCCTTATTAATTGTTTTAATTGGGATGAGGATAATGTGGTCTATAAAAAACGAAACATCCGACCAGTTTGTGCTTTTGTACTTTATTTAAATATATTAAAAGCAAATAAAAAGCAATTATAATAATTAGGACATAACCATAAAGGACAGTATTTTTTAAATGGAAAAAAATTTAAAACGTAATTATGTAGTACAAAACTCAGACAAAACAAAAGAAAAACGATCCCTGTGCCTATCGCAGAGTACGATTTTGCATTTATTTATTTGATCAATGTCTACAGGTATTAGGCGCAATAGATTAGAATATACAATGAAGGTTATATTGTAACTAATTATTCACATACTAATATTCAAAAATAATGTTCTTAAATTCTTTTCTGGGCAAAGTAATGTCTACTGAATTAGCATAAGAATTGAAGCTAACCATACAATTTGTGATAGGTTCGTGATAACCATAATTTGTTTTATGTTTATTTGTTTCTATTAGGTCCGCAACTAAGTTCCCGCTGTTTTTCAATAGATGGCTCCAGTAGTAAGAGTTGGTCGATTATAGCATTACTAAAACGTCATGAACCAAGCTTAGACATATGGTAAGCAAGCCGCTTTGATACATTTGTGATTTTGTTTTTGGAACATATACTTTTGGTTGTGTGAAAATGTCTGATTATGTGCCAAATAATCGTCATTTGCGGGGAAGTGTTGCTTTTCGTTTTTCATTCGAAGAAAACGGCGGCTCAAGCGCATCGAGAACTCCAAAAAGTTTACGGAGATGCTGCTCTAAGTGAAACAACGTGCCGTGATTGGTTCCGTCGCTTCAAAGACGGTGATTTTGATGTTGACGACCGTTCGCGTGAAGGAAGGCCGAAAATCTTCGAAAACGCTGAAAAGACGTTGAAACCGAACGAAACGATCACTGGGGAACGGTATCGAACTCAATTGATGCGATTGAGCCGAGCACTGCGCGAAAAGCGGCCACAATACGATCAGGGCACGAAAAAGTGATTTTACAGCACGACAACGATCGGCCTCACGTTGCCAAACCCGTCAAAACCTACTTAGAAACACTCAAATGGGAAGTCCTACCCCACCCGCTATATTCCCCAGATATTGCGCCGTCCGATTATCACTTATTCCGTTCGATGGCACATGCTCTGACTAATCAGGAGTTCCGTTCATATGACGACATCGTAAATTGGCTTGATTCATGGATAACCTCAAAAGACGAACACTTCTACCGTGACGGTATTCGAGCTCTGCCAGAAAGATGGGAAAAGGTTGTCGCTAGCGATGGGCAGTACTTTGAATAACTCATTTGTAACCATTTTTTCATAATAAAGTTTTATATTCATAAAAAAAACCAGCGAGAACTTAGTTGCGGACCTAATATTAAATGAAATATTATTAATCCTGTAGTCAAATGTAATGAAAGAAAGTCTACGATGAAAAGACATTATCTTACATTTACGAATATTCAGATACAATCTGTTAACTTTACACCATTGATAAAGCCTTTCTAAGTCGTTGTATATCAGCATACAATCATTCATAGAATTTACTTTAAGGAATAGTTTTAAATCATCAGCAAAAAGGAGACATTCAGCATTAACAAAACAATCTACACTATCTTTAATAAAAAGCAGAAAGAGCGTAGGTCTTAGATGACTTCCTTGAGGAACCCCGAGTTCACAGAAATTTGTCTTGACAGAATGTTTGTAATTTTTACATATTGTACTCTATTCCGTAGATAAGACTGAAACCGGCCAAGGCCAAGCATAGAAGAATGAAAACCATACAATTCTAACTTCGAAGTTAAGCACGAAATATTGACTCTATCAAGCACGAAATCATTTACGACCGCAAGCCAATTTCGTATCATGGAGTACGATACTATCTCCTAAAGGACCTAAAGAATTAGCAACCACCCCAACTGACTATATTGTCCCGAAGTGTCTCAGTAGGAAGAGCTTCAGTGTGAGTCTTCCTACCAGAGTGGATTGGAAAGAGGGCAATATATTGCAATCCTTCGACATGGCATATTTACAGATGGTTCCAAGTTCGAGCTTGTAGTTGGGGCCGGCGTATTTTGTAAGAAGCTTAATGTCGAAGAATCTTACCAACTTCCTGATCATGACAGCGTTTTTCAGGCGGAGATGATGGCGATCAGTGAGGTTGGGTGCGCTATAGAGGAATTGGCGCCCAACTGACTTCCAAGCCGCTATCAAAGCACTTGATTCGGCGGTTGTCTCATCTAAATTGGTGGAGCAATGTCGTAATTGTCTATTACTCTACTTTGGGTTCCAGGACATAGGAACGTATATGGGAATGAGAGAGCTGGCGAACTGGCCAAACTGGGCGCAACTCTTTGTGGATCTTCGTGTGAGACGGTCCACACTCCTATTAGATCCGTCAAAAAGGATATTTATACACATTTTATAATGAGTGTCAACAGCAGGTGGGTACGCCTTGGAACTTGTAAAATTTCAAGGCTTACCTGGCCTGCTTACAATATTGGTAGAACGCGTGACCTCCTCAAGCGAGCTCGTGTAGACATTGCCCGAGTAGTGGCGGTGCACACGGGCCATTGGCTTATAGGGGTGCATGCAGCCAAACTAGGTATTCCCTTCAACAACCATTGCCGCAGCTGTGGCAACCCAGAGGAGAAGGACACCCTTTTTCACTTTCTGTGTAATTGTCCGGCACTAGTTGATGCCAGATACCGGGCAATGGGCAGGTATTTCTTCGATGACCTCAAATAGGTATCCAGGGTTTGGATTGGAGATATTGTTCACAGGTTGGCTCTAATCCCTAGTATCCCATAACACTCACCTACAACCACATTTTTCTTTCGGAATTTCGTGGTACCAAAACGGCGCTAATTGGACTCGGACTAGGTGTCAGGTCGCCACTTAAACCAACCAACGATTGTGTATTAGTCGTAGTAATACCATACAATTCCAACTTTCACATTTCACAAGAAATAATTTCCAACTTTCACATTTCACAAGAAATATTTTCAGTTGCAGTACAATATAATGGATTCTATTATTCTTCTTTTATCAAACTTTCATCTCACACCAGACCAGAAGAGCTAATTTTTGGGCTTTGCACCTCAGAAATCCACTCTGTGGTTTTATAACTAACTTAAAAAAAGGATGAAATTCCCAATTCGACTGTTTGTGTTGTACGCAATGTCTTCGCCGATTGGGGACCGATTTTAATGATTCTATTTGTATTGAATAGACTATATCGCAAGGGTGGTCCCATTTAAATTTGAAGAAAATATTTCACCTTTAAGGTTGGGAAATTAGAGAATTAATAACGTTTAGGTTTTAGATGTAGTTCCAAAATATAATTGTTTTTGGAGTCGGACTAACCAACGCCCTCTTTAAATTATAGCACCTGCCTTGGCCTTCTACCAATTTTCATTGAAGTCCCTAAAAAAAATTTTAATGTTTAGATATTTTACAAACACAAATTACCAAACAAACAAACGGACAAACAGAAATTCCGTCTTGTATCTGAATCCAAATGTACTACGACGTCACAGTATTTTTGAACTTTATTTCATTATATTTTAATTCCAAGCCTGTTAATCAGACAATGTCACACTCGAAATATTGCTCGTATAGTCCCTGCCAGTTATACTCGTAGATGCCCTATGGACTGTGGTGCACGAACCCACGAAAAATTGCGATTCCTCGCCCAAACACCGACGCAGGCAGCCATTGGTAACTGAATCCTAAGAGAATCCAGACAACCGCACCGGACGGTTTCCACTCGAGTGAAATTATTATGATGGGAATAAAAATTAAATTCGCCTCATTCCCAGAAATATCACTCAATATTTCAAAAGCAGCCACTGACTCCGCAGATCCTGGGACGACCATTCATCCTTATCAGGAAGAGGTCGGGTGCGCCACCTTTCGAGCGCCGGGATATTGGGCTGCAGGAGGAATAAAAGAACGCAGAGAAAGTAATTTCAGAGCTCATTTAATTTCGAGAGATGAAACCTTATCGTCGTCCTGCAGTGCATTCATTTATTGTGACTTACGGGGAGTGAATCCCCAGCGAATATGGAGTATCTTCCTTCCTGCAGGCGAGGAAGCAGCTCAGACCAAGCTCCGAACTGTCCGGTCCACAATGGCCGGGCGCGCGGTCAGGCGGTCAGGGTTGCGGGCTGGACTGGCACGGGGTACGGCGAATTTATTATTGCAACGGACGGGTGGAGGCGGGGGTGGTGAAAGTTTTGTGTGGAAATTAATATTTTATGCTGGGTTATAACTTCACAGATTGGAATATACTGCAACTGACCGCCCAAGGTGGCCGCTCGTGGCCGCCCCAGTCAAGGCTCGTGTGAACTGCAACAGTCGGGCGTCTGTGGGGAATTTTGCGTCTGAAACGACCTCGGGCGAAATAATTGCATTTTAAGTGCGCCCCGGGTAAACAGTAATAAAGGCGGAGTTCTTTAATTTTTGCAATTATTACCGTTCCACGATCTCAGCCACACTGTCTCGACGGAAGTGAGTTTCCCACCAGGTCTGGTAGGTCTGGTCTCTGGTGCTGGTCCATTTGCCAGTTCCGGGCCTCCCAGCGAAGCCTCTTATGATTTATAGTCGGGTGGAGAAAGCATTGGGGCGACAGGGCAATATTTTGAATTATATTTACTTGTCATCGCCGGAGTCCGGGATTCTATTCAGTTTCTATGTCTGCTCTATGCTTGGAGTGCTTTCCGGAGCAGGGTGCGACTATGGCGACGACGGTAGACATCCCTCATATCGCACTGCTCCTATACGACGGATAAAGAGGCGCATAATGTGCACGTTTTATCTTATTTTTGCTCACTGTTTCGATACCGCTGCGGAATATTAATGAGCGGATTTCATGGGGGTGCCCATTGTACTTGTTGTTAGGTATTTCGCTACCAGGTCCGCGCGTGCAACGTCCAGTGACTGGAGATTCCCTATCTTGATGCCGCTGCTACGGCAGCAGATCCTTAGTGCCCTTTGCCTGGCTTCTTCGATAAATGTCTCACTAGGAGCAATAATCCTGTGGCGAAGGGTAGCACCCGAGTGTTTCTGATTTATATGCACTGATTAGTGGGAATCGGAATATTCCGATGTGGGTGATTAGATTCACGTCTGGAGCTTCTTATTATTCCGCAATTGTAGCGAGTGTAGTTTATCAACCGTGAGGCTAACACTAGGATGATCTGGTGCCTTTCCACTGATTCATTGGGGCAAATTGAGCTGAACTTAAGGTAGTTTTCAGAGGCGTTCAGCTGCCACGCTAATAGTAAAAATAATAATAATAATAAAAAAAAGGATTATATATCAGACTTCATGGTGTTGATCTATTTTTTTGTAAACGATATCTTACCATTTTCTGTGTAACAACTTCTCAAAAATATTGTTTAGTTAAACCTGTGGCCGAGTTCATTTCATGATTTTTGTTATATGGTAAAAGAGAAGCGATATCCGATGTTTTTTTATTGCTTTACCTTGAACATTAATTTCAATTTGATTAATTTTGTTTGATTAGAAGTTCTAAACAAATAACGGCTGTAGCCTAGATGGCGCTGGAGCCCGCACTGCTTACACACTATATGGGTGACCATCATAACTCAAATGCATTCATTTGGGGACATTATACCAAACATCTGCCCAAAAAAGGGGAAAATTGAATAAATTGAAAAAAATGTGCAGTTCTTTACATGCCTTTTACAATTTTCAATATGCCTAAAAAATATTAATTTGTAAAATGGCATTGAACAAAAACAATTTACTTTAAGGTCAAAAACAAATTTTAAATATAACAAACGGTTCGATCTGTAGAATGATCACCTATTTTATTGTGAAATTGGAAAAAACTTTTTACACAACAAAAAGTGCCTACCTACATATATTCTTAAGTATTGAAAAAAAATCGTGTAATTTTTTTACTGTGTATTTATATAGAGGGCAAAAGTCACCGACCCTGTTAGAGTTCAGGCATAAATGTAGTTTATACCTTACAAAATAAAAATTTTTAAAAATGGCGCGAATTAAAAAAAAAGATGAGAAAATGGAAATAGTGCTATAACTTTTTATACCAAACATGTAAAAATAAAATCGATAAAAAATGTTTTCCTCATGAAGCGACCTGCAGGTTGTTTTATAAGAAGAACCAGTTGAATTAAATGTTTTGCAACTTATGGTTAACTTAATCAGCAATTCCAGGTCCATACAGTAGTAGCGCCGCTGCTTACTATTATAATAGCATATTGTATTGTCGACGGCTATAATATAAACCAACAGGAACTGATTTCGCAAAGATCTACAAGATTAATAAATAAATTATGAACTTTTCACTTCGAATATCGAAAAACCGCTTTGAGAGGATATTGTACACGCTATAGGGATGCAAAATATAAAACGAAATACATATCGAAAAAAAACATTTCCCTGGAGTAGGACCTAGTCTTAAATAGACAAAATTACACGTTGCACTGTTTACCAAATTGATAACGACATACAATTTTTGTCGAAATGACATTTGGACCATACGATATATGTACATTTACAAATAGTTGTTCGATAAATTGAAAACCCTCTTATGCTCTACAAAGTTTATGTTTTTGCTTTATTATGCAAAATCTGCAACTTGCAACCCGATTTAACGAAAAAAAATTATTTTGCAGTAAAAGAACTATGGCTACGAATGGTTCCGGCTGGCTGCATCATACACATGACTATTTACATATGTATATTCGAACAGGGGAGGACCTAAGCTATTTTACGGTGTCCCAGCGCGATGGGAGGTGGCAACCCTAAAGTATTGTTTTCCTCTAATTGAGTACTCTAGGTTGCCAATGGCCTGATTCCTGTATCCTATGAGGTAATTTGGAACTCGACCGACAAAATTTCATAGATATTCATATTTTTTATCACCTTTGCCTGTATGATCAATCTTTACAATACATATATTACATCAGGTAAGTGACCGTAGGATAGCCGCCCGTACTGCCATCTATGCAGTAACGAGAGCCTGCATGCCAATTTTTTTGTACATAATTTTGACGACGTTTCGATAAATAAATTAACTTATTATATAAAATAACTTTTCTTCTCAACATTTGTAAATATAATGAATAAAATTATCGTACAACCAAAGAAGAAACCGAGATGTTCGTAAAAAACTGATTTTTTGACCTTAAATAATTCACTTAGCGTACCGACTTTTTCCACCACGTTATCTGTAATCCTAAAATAAAAGTGTGTGCAAAAAATCACTTCGCCAGTATTTGTTTAGAAGCTAGATGTTGGAAAATTTAGTATTCCTTGAATCAGCGCCATTTTGTCAATTTTCGATAGAGACACGCCTTGTCTATTTAAGCTACCCTTATTTTGCTTTAGACGTACCTATTCAAAATAAAATTAGTTATCATATCTCTAACCGACGAGGACCTACCAAGATACTAAAACGACTATATTGTTAACATGGGTGGTTAAAAAAAAATCGTGACTTTTAAGTTGAAGAAATAAAATTAAAAACATAAATTTTACTTTATTTTTTTTATCGGAAAATCCACTATTCTTAAATACATAGTATAGTGTTAGTATAGAATTAGCACATAATTACTTCGAACGATTTTGACATACGTAAGTCTTTTTATCATAAAAATAATGTTTGGAAAAGGAGATTTGTGTACGTTTCTTATGGCCTTATCGAAGCATGCAGTCGTACTGTTGTTAATTTTGTGTAATCCCGATAATAACGGTATGCTTGTTTAAATGCGAAATTTTTTAAATCGACATTAAAATGCCATGATTTTTTTTTTCATTTTCACATACTATGGAGTGTTATTAGTTGTAATATAAAATATACAATTTACCTGGAAATGCCGAACATTGTAAGGAATACTAAGTCTAAACCTAATCTAATATCTGCCCTCCTTGACAACAGTGTTTCATTTTACATAGCTATATAATTCGCACTAATCCGGTCCCATTCCATCAGGCGTGGTGATTATAATTCGATATCCCCAGGTCGCCATGTTGTCGTTTCCCATTTAAAACTCTAATTATGTACAAACGTTTGCGGGAAGAGCCATAATTGGGGCCCGATAAATATTTATTCGTACAGAAATCGCACAGAGCGGCTATTCCCTCATGAGATCCTGGAGCCAGAGCCCACCTTATGTATGTACATGGATCCCAGGCCGGGCGGTGGATACAATGTACCGCTTGAAAATGTTTAACCTTCGCTTTAGACAGGCTGCAAAACACGCCCCCAATTTAAAATTTACGACCAATAAAAAATAAAAACGCTTCCTCCGCTTCCCCCCAATACACTTTGCATACCTTTTGCGAGACGCTTGCGCAACAAAAGCTGGACTCCGAGTATCCCTCGTTTAAAATGTGTGCGCCGGGCGACCTCGTCCCTTTTTAATTTTACTTTAAAATTATGAGTAGGGCGAAATCCCGGCGAATGGGCATTCAAATGTGTCTCGGCATTCGTGCTGCTCTCCAGGGTATTCAAATTGGGAAGGGTTGTGGTGAGTCGGGGGAAACCACCCCTTCGGGTAGTGCTCCGGGCAACTAAACTCGCTCCTTGCAGGATGCTAAACTTATTACCCAGAAGGGTGGAAGGGAAATCATCTATGACAACGGGAAAATCGATTTTCGTGTCACACACATAAAATTCACATATAAATTTTGTAAGTGTATGCAAGATAAGGGCGGAAAATAAAATCGGGAATATAAAAAATGCTACCTACCCTCGGTGGCTGCACACATACATCGAGTGTAAAGTGACGTCGGTACATCCGTACACAAAGGCCATACATCGAGCGGGAAAGGGGGTGGAAAATGTTTAGGTTTATGGAGCAGCGGTATAGTCCCATCCATGGAAAACGAGAATTCCACCCCGTTACACTGGGAATATATAACGAGGCTGCCCCCTCTGCCCCCCCGTCATCCGGCACGTCGCAGGGATGCGCACGTACACAACAATGTGTGGAAATTTATGTTGGGGGCCCACATTACTTTGCATGTCAACCCCCACACCGTCGACAATCTGCGCCATCGAATCCCACCTAGCCAGAGGGAGCTTGTTGGCTTGGCTTGTGTGTTAGGCGGGAATTACATAGCCCCCACTGCAAGAGTTCTCTTTTTTTCCTGGATGATTTCCCTTCGGTTTACCATAATGCGAGTGTGTGGGTGCGGTCCCGTGTACGTGATTCGGGGTGTTTTCAAAGAGATTCTGACATACCTTTTTCATGTTCGTTTTTTTTTTTTCCTTCGCTCGGTCGCTGTCAGGACTCACATCCTTCAAATTATCATATCATGATGGACTCCCAGCTTTTGGCTCTGTGTTCGTTCATGAATATTTTAACAGGCAGGACGTTTCGCCTTGATTGGTTGAATTTGCTGGAGATGATCTACACGTCCACGCCAAGGAGGTTCAAGGCACTTTTCAAAATTGTAACACTTCTAGAGTTAGGGATTTGAAAACTGACGAGGTTTCACAAATATTGTATTCCAATGGAAGAATTAACGAACTAGTACAATAGCTTGTTTATAGTGGGATTCATTATTCTGAAAGGCATTTAATAAAAAGTCCTTTTTTTAAAGGAATGGATGTGCCAGATTAAATAAATTTGCATAACTGCCTGGAGAGTGAACGTAAGGAAATCAAATACATATGTATAATGTATATAAATAAAAATATTGGGGACATCTTCATTACAACAACAGGTTAAAAAAGAAACGCTGTGCCAGACTATTTATATCTGTGTCTATCAAAATCAAAGTGGGACCATTTTTACTACTAGTATTATACAAATAGGAGTCCAAATTTTTTCTTCTGATTTGCTTCCGTTTTACATCATATCTGCTTGAATGGCCACATTAGCGCCTTATTATCGTTTCGTTGATAAAATCCTATTTTTTTTTTCGAATATATGAACTACGTGAAAAAGTCAGTCAAGTAAAAAAAGGTTGCATAATAAATTGTTCTCCGAACAATTGGAAATAGTTGGGGTCTTCCCCTGAATGTAAATTTAAGTTGGCGGTGGCGGGAGGGGTTATCCCGGTAAAGGTCACTCGTACGTTAAAAATCAATCAATAAAGTCATTATCAACTTTGTGAAAAATGAAGTCCTTTACAACTTTTATCTGAAAAGTGTTTTTTTCTGAAGTTGATTCATTCCACTCCACAGCGGCTCAAATGTCCTCCGTTCTATATGAGGTGCTAACTTTTTCTACAATACAAAGTATTTTTTCTACAATGAATTGTTAACCTAAATCGACCTCATTTTTCTGATTTAAAAAAAATTAGGCGAGTTCAAAAATATTCATAGTACCACTAAGTTCTAAAACTCTTACTCAATGCGACCCTTTTTTATCTCCAACCTCCGAATGTTTGTTCTGAGCTAAGACAAATTAAATCATAATACAGTCTAGCTATATTATTTAGAACTTCTAAAACACTTATTCAGAAATTGTAAGAAAATGCGCCTTACATAAATTTAAGTGCTAAAAAGCCACGGAAATTAATAAAAGCTGTTTGTTTATCATTTTAAAAAAACATGTCTAATAAAATAACTGTAAAATATAGATTTTTTACACAAGTCAAATTTACGAATGACGTCACATAACTTTACTCGTCAAACCCTTTCATTTAATATCCATATCAAGGGAGTCGTGACGAAAAAGGTAATCTGCTATCTTAGAGCGTCCGGCATATTGAATTTAGAACTATATTAGATATACATACTATATGTTTAAACATTGTCACCGGACTTATACGCGTGTGAGAAATTTCAAAGCTCTACATTAATTAAAACTAAATGAAATTTTGATTGCAAGATTTGACTCAAACATACTAACAAAGCAAGTTAAATAAAATCTTGTGACAAAAATATAAATAGACAATGGTGACCACACACAGCTCAACTGAAAGATTGAATTCTAAACAGTAGCTTTAAATTATGACGAACCTTTAAAACCTACTAAGATTGCTTTATGAGCTTGCCATGACCTCCTTCCATTATCCATTACAAAATCCGCTTATGATGAAAAGTGGATTGATTACGCGGAATGTTTCGTAAGCGTTTTAGATATTTGGTAGTTTTTGGTGAAAGGTTAAAGTTAAAATTTTAATTTGACAAAATATACCCACCGAGTTCCAATAGCATAATTTCCTGAAATAGTCGAAATACGGGTTTATTCACTTTTTACCCCTATTTTTCTTAAACATGTTAAATAATAATACAGAACAGAACAAATTCTATGTCAAACAATTGTACGTGTACCAGAAACACACGTTGCCCAGTATTTTCATTTGGTGACTTCGTCGGTAATAAACTGCATCAAATTTCCTTTTAACCCTATTTTACCACCAGCAAGGTGAAATGAGAAAATAGGTCTTTTCGAAATCACACAATAACAAAACGCATAAATTGAACAACAGAATATTAATGTTTTATTTTACCATAGATTCAATTAGTCGCTATGCTATATAACTATTATTTACAAGTAGGTTTATGAAATTATGTACATACATATCTTACAATCCCCAAAATATTTAACAATCTCCTTTATCCTTAATCTTCTGCAAACGTCCTATGATTTTTTGTGTCCTACGAGTCCTCACACGGTTGGCAACGTTCTCCAATTTCTTCTTGTACATAGTGACGCGAAACATTGCCTGTATATCATCGTTCTCCATCTCAAGGCAAGATGTCTTCTTCTTTTTGATTAATTCACTAGTCAAAAGATACTTCGTTTTGTGCCACTTGCTCGGCCTCTTCCTCTTGTTGTCCACAACTTTTTCCAGTAAAAATAAACAGTATGCCGGAGAGAAGTGTTGCTCCTGGGGTGATGCTTCTTCTTTTATCCACTTTTCGATGCTTAAATTTCTGGCGACAGTGTTTTCGGACATTTTGAATCTTCAAATGTTTAACGTTTTCCTTTCGTAATGCATCTATCGAAAACTTGATGCTTTTTGAGACGAAGATGTCCGGCAGAAATATTTAAATACTAAGTACCACATGCAACGAATGATTTTCGTGGAGGAAGGAGGGCACAAATTTAAATGTGTTTGTTATATAGAGGTAGAGTGAGATGGAGGAACAGAAGCAGTGTTGCATTCGAAACTGCAGGTACATAGGTGAATCGTTTTATGACGGACGGATGCACCCAAATTACTTTTCATTGTGAATGTAACGAGTGTCATACCAAGGCCCAAACTGAATAAAAGTGAAGAAATAATACCCAAAATTTAACTGTAGTAAACACTAGTATACATTGTAATTCCTTTGCTTACATGCACCACTAGCAGGTAGGGTTTTTTCAGTGACCGAAAAAATAACACAGGTCTGCAGTACTCATACGTTTTTCTCTCTAACAATTTTTTTTATATATATGTATGATTTTGCACGCATTTTTCGCAAAGAAAATATTTAAGAATTTACGAATACCACCAAAAACAGATTTTTTTCACTATTTGACCCCGATTACCTCAAAAACTGTACGTGATCCAAGTTTTCATTTTCAGATTCGTAATCTATAGAAAGAATGGTATCACCTGTTCGTATTTTAAGGATATAATACTTGTCGACCAGTGTAATTTACTTCGTGATCATAAAAATATGAATTCTGTATTCGCGGCTGAGAATTTCAATATTCGCGGAACCCAAACCTACGATATTGTGATTTTTTGTATAGAAAATATGTGACAAACAAAACCAGTTAAATGGCATTAACCTTAAAAATCTCAGTGAAAGTTTACGATCCTCCTTACGAATCGTCCATCCCACTGCTGAATATCAGTCCGAGTTGAAGGACCTTTCAAAAATGGCAAAACAAGAAAATATCATTAATAAAAAAATAAGCTTGATACCTATTATATAAATTTACGTTGTTTAACAAACTATAATAAAAACAGTTTTATTCATTTTGCAAACTTATAACGTATCTCCGATAATCCCATACAATTTACCATTCCTCATTCTCGGTTTCTGTATTCACGGCATATTTACAGAACGTATCGCCTGCAAATAAGAGGCTACATGCATAGTCCACTCGTTCACACGTTTAAATTTAAAATTGAATTCAAAAAATATTTTAATATTTCAGTCAATAAAATAATAATTGTGATAAACTTCTGTCATGAACCCACCCACCCGATTATCTTTGGGACCTTCAGACATTTAAGCATTAAAGAAGATGCAGAACCTGTCTCCCTAGGTACCTGGGCTATAACTGACGAAGCGCCTGTTGTTACTGAGAATTAAGATCGGGAATTGTAATAAAACCTTCCGCAGAGGAATAAGTAGGTACTAATGCGTTTAATGGCTGTCCACTGAAGGTGGTACTAACCATGCATTAATATTTTTGCACAAACTAAAGAAGATGCAGCATTTCTGTCAAAATGTAATAAATTTTAATTTGCATGGCAAGTTGGAACAGTCATTAAAATAAAACTGAAAATTTAAATACGCCTAATGACTAATGGTTTCGAACTTTGTGCATACATGTACGCGCAAACCTTCATGCATTTCCATATATGAGCAGATTTGTATGCGCATTCATATTGTATGCCAGTGGATGGACCACTTTAGTGAAGGGTGTATGATTGCTACTTGCCATTCGTCCCGCCCCGCCCCGCCAAGCATCATCTTTCCTTTTCTTCGTCAGGTAATTATTTTGTATTTAAAGAAGTTGATACCCTCAACTACTATCAATACTAAACTAGTTGAACTTTAGATCATTCGAAGTGTCAGGTTTCTAAAATTGTTACGAAAAATCAAAAAGTGGTCAAATTATAAATTTAAGAAATCAATTAAGCAATCAGCATGCAGATTCTTCACGCTCCCCAATTGGACGACGTTAAAAGCGCCAGATCGATAATTTACTACGTTTACACATATCTAAAATCCCTGCGGAACGACGGAGACTACATTAAGATAGTAAAGGCGAAGTATTGTTTATCGAGGAAATTGGTGAAATTGACAAAAGCATCTCCTCCGCAAAACGAAAATGACATGGAAGAAAAGAGTCAACTGGTAGAATACAAAATTAGACTGGGAAAAAGACTGAAGCTGTTAAAAAATTCAAAATGATATTAAGTATGTATTTTTTGTGATTTCGTTTATATAATAACCGTTGTCAATGGCTTACGAACAATTGTATAATTTTTAACTTTAATTGTGAAAATACTGTACCGTTATTATAAGAACTTGCCGTCCTAGTTTTATATTTCATAAATATGTTTTAGTTTTTTTATGTTATATTTTTGTGATTAAGATGTACGCACTATTTGATCTACTAATCTGCGCTAATAAACGTAAAGTAGTTCTTTTCAATCGACAATTTTCTTTTTTTTTCTTCTCCTATATTATATGATTCCTATAGAAGGTATTTAAATAACTGACCTAATCACAAATCCAAAATTACTTGCTGGAGAAGAGCTTATAGACAGTTTACAGTCAGGTTTTCGTCAAAATCACAGTCTTGAAAATACTCTTTTATGGTAACAACCGAAATTGCTTCCATCTTGCCAGTCGTGAGATCATTATCTTGCTGCTTCATTATTTTGACTTCAAAAAAGTGATTGACAACGGTATATCTCCAGCCAGCGTATTAAGAACTTTCATTCCCGTCGATCTCAATAAGTGACAATGGCCAATGGTATTATTTTTGACAGTTTATATCTTGCGGTGTCCCTCAGAGATCAATTTTAGGTCCGCTGATATTATACTTCCATATTAAAATAACAACCTGCCCCAAGCGATAGAAAATGTTAAATTCAATATGTAAGCCGATTACGTTCAAGCTTACCTAAACCCTCCTGTTGGATTGATTGATGACTACGAAGCTTATATAAATAAACAGTGGCTTGAAATTAATATCTAAATGGACATCGGAAATTAATCAAAAATTGAGCCCCGTAGTGGTGACCCTTTCCTGATCTCGTACGATTTTTCGTTCTAACCCAACGCTTCAAAAGTTCGTGGCGTTGGCGTTACTCTGAATACTGTAAAAATTGTAAAGGAATGCTGTGGTCATAATAATTCAAATTTGTCAAAAATCTAATCACCCTTCGCCGCCTATGGATGTTCACTAATAGACAGTTTGAAGTTTTTTTACAAAAGGGTATTTTACACTACAGTTGTAGTTGTTTGTGTGTAGTTGTTAAGAAGAAAATTCATATTTGAATTCAGTGCTCGATAAACAACTGTTGAAAACACCAATTTATATACTGACGTTCATTCGCTAAGTGATCATCATAAATATTAGGATTATCGTAAACACAAAAGTAAGGGGTGTTTTGAATTTCTTTCAATGCAAGCTAGATTTTTTCCAACACATAAAAAATACCAAAATGAAAAACACATTTAAAATTTTAGAACATCTCAAACCGATAATCGAGGAAGCTCCATCTTCCGTCGGGTCAATCGGTATCACAGAGAGACTTCGAACTTCGGCTTCTGATTCTCATCAAATATTTGACGAGTTAGCAAACAATTAAGCGAAAAAGAGTCTAGTCCCTTAAATGTTATAATAAATTTTATTTTCTGCTATTTGGTTTACATTTAATAATTTCATTAACAAAAATTAACATCCAAAGTGACCATTTGTATGAAAATAATAGTAAATAGTAAATTAGTAAATAAATAAATATATTTTTTATTATCTCAAAGTTATATTTACTCATTCCATTTCAAGGAAGTTGTTTAAGATTGTGCGTTTGTGCAGTAATGTAAATGAATGAGTTGATCTTCCTTATTAAAGGGTGCCTACCTACATATATCGATTATTATACCTAAGCCCTTAGGCCTAAGGAAGGTCATCCGATGACGCTTTTATTTTGACAGGCATTCCATAGTGACCCAAAAGTCATTAAAATCTATTTGTAAGCAAACACTATTTAAACAAGAAGGTCTCTTGAAATCACTCAAATTTTATTAGGGTCACAAATTACCCTTTTATGACCTGATGCCATTTCCAGGTAGTGATCATATTTTTATGATTCCTAAAAATCTTCTACTTTGTTGTCTACCTAACCTACCCCCTAATAAGTAGTATAAGTTGCGTTTCTTGCTTCTTTAGGTAGGTACTAGGTACTACCTGTGCAAGGGTAGCTTACGAATTGTATAAATAACTAGATCACAGACAAAATTTAACTCAGTTGCTCTCAGTGTCTCTACCCGACTACATTTTCATCATGGCTTCGAAGATATTGAGCGCGTTTAAGAAAATCTTCAGTCGACTAAAGCGAAATCGGTCTCCAGCAGCGAGCGGTGGAGCAAACCAAATGATCTTGGGAGAAATTCGATACCCCACTGGATACTACTTGTTTACTTATCAAAATGCAGCTAGAGTGGAGCCCAAATCGGACACATCGAGAATCGCCAAGTGCCTTCTTACGCAGCATTTAATGTGGAGATCGATGGCTATTCCTTTGTTACATCCATGGAAAGACGGAGAGGCTGGACGAATTGAAAAATACTATAAAAAGTTATTCAAGAGAGCGAAGAAGATATTAAGACGTCGAAGTGGTGGACGCCGTTTCACATTGAAGAAATACAAATGGTTCGGAAGTTTTAGAATTTATTAAGTGTTTTATTATTGTGGATTAAGAGTTTGTTGTATATAAAATTAGTGTAATAAATGCATAGAATCGAACATGAAAATATTCATCATTTTTCCCTGTTCCAATACATTCGTTTATTCGGCATTAGTGCTATTATCCGTCAAAGGACTGACTGAACAATTAATTCAACTATTTTGCATTTAGTTTTTCTACTTGACTGTGTCCTTTCAATTCCTGAGACTTGGATGTCAGCTTCTATACGGGCGCAGAGATGGTGGATAATGGAACGCTCTGAGGTTTAGAGGCGACGGAATCGGCGAACCTCGTACCTTCCTACTAAAAATGTCAAATGAACTAACATAATCTTCTCGCTTGTCATTTTTCGTAAACTACTTGGTAATGATTAGTTCGTAAAAAGAAAACTTTGAATAACTTTCAGCAGCTACAGTAGCGAAACTGTCAAAGTAGATAGTTGCCAGATCTTCAGATACGAAGCTCACATACATTACAAAATGTTGTAGCATTGAAAACTTACGAGCAAAATGTATTTTGAGCTATTGATTTTGGTGTTAAAACGAACTGCACATATGCCGGTAAATATTGAGGAAGTGGGGGAGGAAGTTTTTGCATCACGAAGAATGAGACAAGTCAGACGCAGTATTATACCAGTCGTAACGACGGACCAGGGAAAAGGTGGGGTTTGAACCCACAGCCTTGCAAATTTGCATATATCTATAGCATAGACGCACTAACCACTACCGGATTACCGAGGCCCCCAACGTTGCGGTTTATCCACAAATTGAATTTATGGGCCTTAATTTTTTGAAAATTTCAGAGACCTAGTGACGAATGTGAACAATGGAAATTATGAATACATACGTTCTCGTCACATACATGGTTTCCAAAGGATGGTGCGACACCTCGTGCGGCCAGAGCTTCAATGACTGGATATTTCTAGCCAAAATTTGTAAGTTGCTTTAAGTATATTCTACAGAAACCGATGTCTCAACCGATGTCCCATCCCATGAATATTTTTCTATGGAGGTACAAAAAAAAATTAACGTGATCAATCCGTCGGTCTATAGCGCTTTTTATATTTGCCCGGAGCCGAAATTTGATGTTGTCTTAAAATGTTTGAGAAATAAATGACTGGTCAATATTTGATTCTATTATCTTATAAAACGCTGTCAAAACCCTCGAACTTCATTTTGTTTCAAACAAGGGATATGCCTGAAGTCGTTTTCGTAAGATCGACCTCACACCCTCACTGCGCCATTAAGAAAAAAAAAAAAGTAGACAACGCTCAATCTCCGGCCATATAAATAGAAGCATGCAAGTTATGAAATTTCCCCCTAATTTCGTGCAGTGCGATTAATCATCGGCACCTCAACCCTTTCGAGAACTCCCCAGCGAGTACCCGGAACGTTATTAGTTTCCAAATAAGATCGTATCGAATTACATCTTTAATCCATTTCGAGCTCTCTGGACATGCATTTTTACTTTATTCGCACCCCATCCCAGCGCCTCCTGAATGCTGCAAGGAGGGGCCGGCGTTATTCGGACGCCCGAACTTAATCTAATACAGGGAGCTGCTCCGGCTTCCAAAGTTCATCCCTCAAGCATAACTCATTCATCATCTTTTTTCGATGGTGCTCCTCTGTTTTGCCTTGCCTCCCACAATTGTGGGCCATCCTCCTGCGGGTCTTGTGGCTGTGTAAGTAGATCCCTTTCAGTGCGTCCATCCTACTTTTATCAGCGTCCTGCGATGGTGGTCGCTGTTTTTGCACGTAGGATGAAGCATTAACCCTTTCGTCTGCATCCGATGGTAACTGCGCTTTGTATGGGACGACACCACCTCGCTGCTGTGGTGATTAGAGTTTCCATGAAAATGGCGTTATTTGAATAGATTGGGCAGGGGCGCCCTCCGGGAGTGGCAGGACGGATGACTTGGAGTTATTATTGCAAAAATTCCGCCTTTGTTTATGAAAGTGAAAGGGTTTGATGGACGTCATCAATCATAATTTCGCGATGAGTCATCCGACAAGGAAAGCTACTCACGAGTGCGGGGGCGGTGTATCGGCAAGAATTACTCAATGTCATTCAAAGCACATTTTCACGCATTTGCCCCAATGTCGCACTCGAAGTAGTTCGACAGCTCCTAATCTCAGATTGAGCACCTTCCGTTGATCACGCCCGAATGCCCGGTACTGGCGGGCGGCGCCCCCACCGGATGGCAATAACTTGTAGCGGCCCACTAAAAGTTTAAAACAAGCCAACGTCATAAATATTAAGCCTCCGTGAACAGGGCCACGATTTATTAATGAAATTTCTGCGAGTGAAGCACTCTCCCCCCGTTGCCAGGCATACCTAAATCCTCGGAGCCCGGAGAGACCAAAACAAAGATTTATCACTGGCCAAAAAGAAACAAATGCGCAAAATTGGAGCTAAAAATAAAAAATGACCAACAATAAAGCAAAACGAAACCCCTTCATAAATTTTAATAAAAGTGGAAAGTATACGATGGAGCCCAGCCGGGGCTCCGTGTCCTTGCTCCTCTGCCTGGCCATGGAGAGCCATCGTTCCCGTCGGGATATGCCCGGCAAAATGCACCACAAACACCCGAGACCAAAAATGTATTTTATTTATATTTTCATATTTTCATTTTGCCCCTTCATGATTTTATCGTCTGTTCGCTGCGTTGTTTTTATTTATTTCGCGCCCACCCCAAACGATGACGAATGTAAGGGCTCTTCTCTTCGCTCGGCCGCTACTCCGTCAGCTCCTTCCTGGGCAAGTAAGGAGTTGTAGCCAGCGACGATGCATGACTTGGCAAGCCAGCAGCATAAATTACGTATGTAGGTTGGACCGGTGCTATGGACTGTGGGTTGCATAAGTCCAAGGGAAAAGGTAGCATTATATAAAATATGAATAAATAACAAAGGTGGTGTGCGCTCGCACTTATGTACTATGTTCTTCTCGAGTGTTGCGCAACGCAGCTTCACTAGCACTAAATTTATTTTACTGCAAATGTGTTTAGTGTGTACAGGAATTGTAAAAATATAGAGGTCCTCATATGTCACTAATTAAAATAACAAGAGAGTCAAGTGCAAACAGTGGTCATTTGCTAAGGGCCTCCCCGTCCTTGTCAATTTCTTACTAAAGTTGTTCACTTTCCTCGAATGATGTCACTCTCTTTTTTTGTACAATCTGGTCTGGAAACTTTTTTCAGAATATTCATCGTCAATCAAGCTGTATGGAATGTAGCGCCGTCTTGTTGAAATCAGATTGTTGGAAATTGAGACGAATAACTTCAGGCAATAATATTAATTAACATGTCACCATACCGTTTACTAGATACAGTAATCAACAATATCTTTTACGATATATTTCAATAAAATATTTTAACACTAAAACGCTCTTGTTGTGTCAAACTCTCCATGACAATTTAACAATGCTGCCAACCTTCTAGTCATAAAACCTTTTCAGTGAGAAATGGTGCCAATTTGAAATCGACCTCAGTCCATCAAAATAACTCATGTAAAAACAATGAATGAATGAATGAAACGTTCCTTACGATTGGGGGTCATTTTTTCCATTCTATTTTTTCCATGTCCAAATTTTCCATCCCATTTTTTCCATAGCCCAAAATTTCCATTGCCCAAAATTTCCATTGCCCAAAATTTTGTTAAAAGGCAATAATTCAATCAGTAGACATTTTGTGAAAGGCAAATATTCAGTTATGGAAAAAATAATTGATGGAAAGAATGTACTAATGGAAAATATAGAATGAAAAAAGTGACCCCTTACCGAAAAAATGACAATGGAAAAAAGAATGAATGGAAAAAATGTCCTAGTGGAAATTTTGGAATGGAAAAAGTGACCCCCTACCGGTCCTCACAATCCGCCAAGTTTGTTTGCAATTATATATATAAACATAAGAAAGGTCCCCGCGAAGATATACATATCTACCTACTTACAAATTTTACCATGTGGAGTACACACTTCCAATAAAACAAACTTTTAGTGTGCATTGGTAGATTAAAATTCCGATTCTTTGGTATATGAAAGTAGTTACGTGCTGTTAATTTAGGACCTTGTAATAAACATTTTATTTTTTCTAAGAGCTAAATAAAAATATAGAAAAAGCAAAGTTAAATAATTAGGTGGTGAATGGAAATGTGATGTATATTTAAAAATAGTGTTATTATTATGCAATCACCATAAAAATTAAGTATGAAAAGAAACACAGTTTCTGCGAAAAATTCTACTAAGTACTTCAATGAAGGTATGAGGAAGGTTTCATGCCCGTGAACGCAACAATGTATTCTCTAACAAACAATCAGTCGAAATAAACTTCTGTTTGCGTCCTTTGCAGCATTTTCATTTTCAAGCTGCGGTAGAAAAGTCACCTTAGAATTTGATCCCTGCTCAAATAAAGGTGGGTAACAGGGTCCCAGGAATCCGGTTATTTTGATAATGGAACGGGATCCCTTTACAAACAAATAAACATAATGATGTGCTCCTTTTTGACAAAACAAATATCGGCCCATGTATCTAAACGAGCCCCAGTGCTCCTCTTATGTATAGTAATGTCCGGCTCTACGAACGTCTTGTGTAACAGCTCACGTATGAAAGCTTCCCTTTCAATCCTCACAACCTCCTACACCCTCCTTCGAGGGATTGAACACAACAAAGCTTCATTTGGAATTTCTATAAAATGTAGAGGACATAGCTGCGGGAGATGACGCTCATTTGCAGGAGTATAGGGAAAAAGGACCACGACCGGTCCGGAGACTTTCCTTCTGGTGATCCTTTTGCTGTATCCTGTAAAAAAATCTTCAGGACAAAACGAAGCAAAAAAAAAAAAGCTCACAGAGACATAAAATTGAATTCAACTCACAGAATTTCCTTCCTGTCAACATTGTCAGAGCGTATCCCTGGTTCGATTGTATCCTTTTCGTTTGTGTACACATTTCCATTTTTAGGGAGAAAGTTTTTGACGAACCAAGGGGACGCGTGTGTGCTCAACTGAAAACCTTTCTCCGTCCGTACAGATGAACTTCGTTGGTTTGCTTAGCAGCGACAGTAAAAAGTCACTTTTTTTTTTGTGTCCCTCCAGAGCTCCTTCTTGTCGTCATCTATAGCTACTTTTGTATCTATTTGCAATGAGAGGGTGCGTTCCATTAAAATGATTAAATTTACTTGGCTCACAGTGAATACCTTCGACGGTTTTTAATGTTTTCTTTTCGCGTTCTACAAATATTGTTCCTGTTTGTCCCCATACGTGGAATGAATTATTTATTGCTATTGTTAATACATCGAATCTTCCCCCAAATGCCCAGTATCTGTCTACCTGGACAAACTAAAATAACAATGTGGATATTCAATTTCGAGACAATTTTTTATGTTGCTTCTTCTTCGGATACATTGACTGTGTAATAATGGCAAGCAAATTTAAAATATAAACAAAGATATCATTTCAGAAATGAAGAACTGCAAAATTCCACACATGTACAAATATATGTTAAAATTAATAAATCACGAAATGCATAACTTTGCAATAATACAAAAATAGTAATTAGGAGGATACATATGTTCGAACCGTTTGCAAAATTTGAATTCATATTTCCAGTGGTAATCGTATTTCATTAGTAAAAAAAATAAACACAAATCTCTAGCAAAAGAAATCAAATGTTAAAATATCTCGTTCGTAGCATTTATCACTCCTATTCTAGAAAATTCTCAAATTCTCAAATTTTAAGGATAGTACATGGAACACCGAGGTTCCCCTTGATGGGTAGGCCGACTAACACCGCAGAGCTCTTTTTACGACGGTTATTATATTTATTCCGGCATATTGAACCCGCGAAATCAAAATGCAACTAGGCACCATATTTAAAATCAGAGACTCTACAAATGCCCATGTACCAGCTTTTAAGCATTATAGTGATTTGAGTTTGCCATTTGGTGGTAGTTCCTAGACTAGTTAATAAATGGAATTTTGTCGAGAAGATACCTGTAGCCAGATCGATCTCAGGCCCTCGAAAACTCTTGTTTTTTGTAAATTTTATTAAACCCAGTAGAATCGTTTTCGAAATACTATACGTAGGTGCATAAGATAATTGCTCGTATTATGGTATAGGACACAAGGAAGATCAAGCTTCCCATCCGCCATCTCAAGTATTCTTAAAACTTAGGTACCTAAGTGAAGTATACATATACATATAGTACAATATACCTTACCTTACTTTCCGTAGATAAAAATGCTTATAAGCAATCTGTTAACCGAACGAAATTATTATCTCAGGTTGGGTCTCCGCGTTACCGATATATGTATATTTGAAATCAGCAAACCCAAACAAAACGTAAGGAAAAACTACTACACTTTTTCTTCATGACACAGGTTAAGACAGGTTCACAATCATACTATTTCTCTGAGTTGAGTATTATATAGTATTAGTTAGTTTTGCTTTCAATTTATTCTCACAACTATGATTTCATTCCAGCATTTAGCGATATATTTACAACATAAGTATTTACTCTACTCTACTCTAGTCTAATCTACGCTACTCTACTCTACTAAATATTTTCCGGCGAAGGCTGTTAATAATTACTTGGAGTGGAATCTATCATTATTTCGTAAGTATCAAGTTAAATTCTGAAGAGATGTTATTTCCTCTCGCTTATTCCTTTTTTTATTTGAACACAAGGGTGGGGCAAATTTCATGGAAAAACCGGCAAACAATAAAACCCATCTCCGGTAATATGTAATTTTTTTAGTGTAAATCGCTCGTAACCTATTTCACAAATTTTAGTATTTTCTGCCCACCCTATTATAGCCACGCATTTTAAAATTGGGTATCGCATTTGAATCCAGTAACCCCAAAAATCCTCATTTGCTATTTCAATTAAAATTTAAAGACATATTGAGTCCATCTTTCATCTTTACACAGATATGAGACCTAGCTAGACCTGATCTCCGTTGAAAATACCTACTCTGTATTTCATCAAAATCGTTTTCAAAATAAACATTTAATACAATATTTGTTCGTTTTAAATGGTAGTCCATCGAGTACGCCGGATTTAATTTTAAAATGAAACGGAGTCAGTTATTATTTAATTGAGCAATTTTTATTAATTTATAAAGAAGATATGTTAAGATTAAATATGGAATATAATATACCCGCTGCCGCTACCACATACCCTGACCTGACCCAGTTCACGATATTTTATGATTTGTTAGTATAGACCTTGGATTTTACAAAACCTCAGGGGAAAAATCATTCGGGTTGCCAATATAAATAATATAAAAAAAAAATTGCTGGACAATTTAAATCCGACGTACCCGAAAGGACATTCTATATAAGATCATGGTTTCACAAATTCTTAGTTCTCATAATTAATTGAAAACTTTCAAATTAAAACTTTTCTTTCTATGATCAGTTTTGTCGCATGTGTTAATTTGTATGGATTGCTTTATTTATTGAATAAAATAATTGCTGCATTGTTAAGATTTTTGTGGACTTCAATTCGTACCAAAAATATTCAGAACTGGTTTACCCAAATTATTTGAAGTAATGTGAATTATTCGAAAACCGTATTATTTGTGATCTTTCCACAAAAAATAATCGAAGCATTTGATGGACTCCATTTGTTCCCCTTTTATTCGAACTCTACACTTGAGTCATTCGAATTGCGGTCATCCCGACGACTTTCGTAGCCTTACATTTCTCTTCTTATGTGCATATTTTCGCTACCAGTTTTCAATCCCTTACAAAAAGAGAGGTGGTAACGCAAGTTTTCATTTTTAACTTTTATATTGAAACAAGACTTTGTACTTTTAATTATTTCCAGGTCTTCAGGACTAGAGACCTAAATAACAAATATAAAAGTCGGATCATTATTCTGTATTTTTTGGATATACAAATGTACGTACATATGTAACACAAGGTTACAAGTAATCCTTCTAAAAATCCCCCCATTGCCTGGCAAACATTATTTTTGCCAAAATCGGAAAAGACCTGAAGCGAAATGCATGAAATACACATTTTCATCTTTAAACATGAACCCATCCCTCAGGCTTGGAATGAATATATTTTAAACTTTTCAGGAAGCGATTCCATCCAGCAAAGTGTGCAACGCCCGCCCACCCAGGCAGCGCGACCAAAACGGAGGAGGACCCTCCTTGAAAACACAAAACGAGGAAATAGTCTGGCAATGGGGAGGAAAACCAGAAATAAATTCATATTTATCGTTCTAAAATTATTATAACGTAATTTTTCATGTTACCACCACTGGGGACGGGGCGGCCAGCACGAACAGTCGAAATCCTGTACATTTACAATTGTAACGAGCGAGCGAGTGGGCGAGCGACCCGTGCTGTGCAGCATCCCTTCAGCAGGACGAATTCCAACTGAGGACAATTTACAAGGGTGGCAACAGCAACAACAACTGCCGTCGCCAGCCTAGCCTAGGCCCGGAGAAGAAAATTATTACAATAAAGCGTCATCTCTGCCAGGATTTTCGCCCGTGGCAGGGGAGCACGGCGCGGCGGCGGCGGCCGGTCACAGGGAAATTCAAATGGCCTGAAAACTCTCCTGCCCGGGAATAGCGCCATCGAGAGTTTTGCCCAGTGCCGCTGGCAGGTTCCCGGGTTCTGGTCTTCCTGTTTGCCTTAAGGTAGTGACACAACCAACGCGTTCGTCGCGGCATTGCGTGCGTTGACATCTATGACGCGACGCACGCGACGCTAGGTAAGTTACAACAGAATATTGAACGCGGCAAGTGACACAGGCAATTTCAGTTTATATTATGATATATATAATTAAATTCCCATATAACTTCATGCATTTCTAATAAATAAACTCGCGTTTGCGCACTTCTTCTATGAGTCGCTCATCGAATTCCATTTTACCACACGAATGACACTAAAAGTAAGGTTAAGTTGAACGCGCCGCGTTCAAATTTAGAAATTTGCGCAAAGGATGCGACGCGTCGCATAGCGGCGCGTCGGATGCGAATTCGTTGTAACTCGAAGTACAGGACTGCATAAGCGCTTTAAAGCCTGTCAACGCACGCACCGCTCGCGACGCGTTCAAAATTTGGTTGTGTCACCAGCTTTATCCCTGATGCCTTCGTAAGACTGCTCCAGCCAGAACTGCTGCTGTGTGCGCCCGGACCCGGACGAATGAAATGAAGACGAAATGTCGTGGCGCTTGGGGTGGCTTGAGAAAATTGCGTTTTCTTTTTTGATAAATGATTTCACATAAATTGCTGATGGCAGCGGGTCAAGAGGGTTGAATTTGAGTTTAGCGCCCCGCTGTGATGCGTCCTCAGCCATCTCGTTCTCCACTCTCTCACCCCCCGCATTCGGTCCCACCGCAATTTTGCGTTTTCTATGAATTCGCCCTTGATTTACTTTAAAGTAACCGCAATTTAGATTTTATTGGGTTTATTCCTTCACGGGAAGGCGGTTTCGAGCAATTTGTGCCCATAGTGACCTCGACATACATACATGCATATACCCGTGAGTGGAACTCGAAAAATGGAGAGGCCAATGAAGTGAAAAGTGGCCAATTTATGAGTTTTTAGGAGAAGGGAAGGGTGGTTTCAAAACTGTATTTTTTTTGATTGCTCATTTGAAGGCGGAATGAAACATTTTTTTTCAAATTAACTGGCTTTTGCGGTATCAGTGGATTCTGGATGAAATATGTTTGAGTTCATTTTCTAAGAAAAAGTTATATTTAAGTCTTGTATGACCATATGAGGAAAACCGGTTTTTTTAAGTAAAAGCGGGTACGAGTGTGAGAGAGCAATTGGCATTTCACTTAAGTGGTTCATAGTCAGCGTCTGCATGCATATTGCAGTGATGAAGTGGTAAATATGATGTAGATTTAAAGCCCGCACTCATAGAACCCGTCGTCCGTCGACTTTCACTTCTCCATTATCGCAGAACTATATGTAGAAACGCATGCTTTTATATGGAACCCGTCCCATATACAACGGATCCGACGGACGACGGATGAGTTAACGGAGAGAAAAGTTGAGAAATGTTCAACATTTCAATTCATCGTTTTATCCGTCCTGAGAAAGCTTTTACTGAGAGAACTTTGACAACTGCCAGTTGTAATTCATTGTATCAGCTGTTAATCAAGTTGTTCATATATTGTAAAATATTTGTAGGAGCCGCTTGATTGAGATGAACTAATTCTTATCTCACTCGATAAAAACTGTGCGGCAACGGATAAAGTCAACGGATACATTGAACCACTTCTCTCCGCTCGCGTAACCAAAAGTTGGAGTTTAAGCTCTGCGGCAACGGAAAAGTTAAAGTCGACGGACGACGGATTCCCAGGGGCGCGGGCTTTTATTTTGACTCTGAAACTTTTTCAAACTTTTTAAACTACCTAAACTACTAAATATTTGAAAATAAAAGAAAATACATGCATCAATAAAGAAATATTCCTTCAACACTTTGCAAGGTGACAACATACATATGTACATCTGCAGAATGGTAAAACTCGCCAACCCAACATGCCCATTGATCGACTCCCCCGGGAGCTGGGCAATTAAAAGAAACCATTTACAAGGGAGTAATGTGATGACAACCAATAAAATAAAATTAACTTAAAAACAGTCCGATTTATGGCCGAGCCACATTTCATTGTAATCCTTTAAATGGGACATTCCCTTCAATTCATCTCTCTTCGTTATCCCGGGAACGCACTAACAATAAATTTATTTCGCCCAGGATCCTGCAGACGCACAAACGGCCCCCCGGACAAATGCCAAATGAGACAGAAGGAGGCCCGTCGGCCTGCAAAAAAAAAACAAAAAAAACAAAAAGCGGAGGAACATAAAAAATCCAAAAAATGATAGCGCTGGATACAGAAGAAACCATAAAACACATTAAATCCAATAGAATAATCGAAATGTCACATTACCCTGTAAAATATTGGAGGGCCTCGGATTTGTATGTCCAACGGCCCCCATTCGGCCTCTTTACCATTCCGCTGCCGGCCGTTCCCGGTCCATTTTTTACTGAGATTTCCTGCTGCCCCGAACCCTTGGGGATAATTTTAATGGTCGCCTTCAATGCCGAAAATATTCAGAAGAGTTCCTGGGAAGGGCAGAGGCTGGGATTCCTGCCCAACATCTTGGCACACCTAGATGACTGTAGTACCGTTATGGTCCAGGCTCCGGAGGAGCCGAATGGGGTGAATACGCGCCCATACCCAAATTGTCGTTCACATTTATATTCAGGATACTGCGACGGTTGTCAGCTAGGACCTTGTGGGAGCAATTACTTCTGCCGGAATGGAGGCTGCCCGCCTTCAGCGGGGATTACAGGCTCAGCCAGGATGAATTGGTGCTGGTGCACCGCACGGAGGCTTTCGAGATAACAAGGTGCCATTTGCGGAATTTTATTGCATATCTGCTATCAAAAATGAAAATTAATTGCAATTCCAGCCGCTGTGCCGCTCCCGCCCCTCCGGCGACCGGTTAATTAGATTCGCAAGTCACGAACAGGAGCAGAAGCGGCAGGCAGGCAGCAAGTGCGGAATGACTCGGGAATAAATCATCCGAGAAAAGGCAAAACACTTTCCTCCGCGCGCCGACTATCTCCATGGAAATGCGGTGGGGGAGGCACTTTGCAAGTCTAATTTCGGCAGCTAGAGGCAAGCTAATGGCCCCATATCATTTCGTCCTGCGGGTATGCGAATGTGTCCAACGTGCGGCTGGATGGTGTTCCCCGCGCCCCGCCGACATATCAGAAAACGTATATTGCTGCGCATAAAACACATAATAAGCGGCGTAAATGTGTGTAGCATAATCGCAAGGATATTAACAAGGATTCAGCGTTATGTCATTGTTGCCCATTGCTGTTATTGTTCGCTCAGCCCGTTGCGTGTTGGGATCCAACCCCAGCCGGATGATCCCACCGCCCCGGTGAGGGCATGAAAACGGGCATAAAAAATGCTAACAGCGACCATCTCCTGTGCTTTTATGCTCTTGAACTTTGATAGGCGGCCGTTTACGAGGGTACATCCCGGATAAATATTATGAAAAATAAGCAAATAAATTATTCCATCCATTTTTATGAATACTTCCTGGTCCTGGTGGTCCTGGTGGCCCTGGCTGCTCTGGTGGCTGTATGGGGCCCCGAGGTGCTCGGCGCGTTTATGTGGATCCGGCCGTCAAATGCCTTACACGGGCATTTACGCCCGCGCCTGATTGGGACTGCACATGGTAACCGTGGCAGGATAGGCATAGGCCAGCCACTTGTCCTTTCTGGATGAGATACATACATTGGTGCGAACATAAAACTCCTGCTTCCTAATTTTGTAAATTGACAGGGGTAAATTGCGTGTGTAAGAGTGTGGAAGGAAAGTAAATTTATTTCAGAGTCAGGAAAATTTGTTTAATTAATTATACAATTACATATAGAACAACGTTGAATTGCACCTATAGTAAAAAAGTGAACCAACTCTAAAAATAATTGAAGCACCGTATTGGATATTCTAAGTACCACCTCTGAAAATCATAACACCGACCACATAAACCTTAAAAAGTAGAAGGTTAGTGTAGTGAATACAATAAATATTGAAAAATGGCATATCGGAAGCTAGATGTTAACTATACTAGGGAGGTGAAGCTTCTATATGACAATGTAAAACCACATACGGCAAAAATCTTTAAAGACGCCATACATACATATGCATATTGGGGTGAACGTGCCTCATTCACCAGATCTCATCCCTTAAGTATGCTTATACAGTAACTAACCTCTAATTACGTAATTAACGTAATCCGTAAACGTTTACGTAACATGAATTTTACGTAAATCGAATTTCTAAATTTCTTTAGTATAGTAAATTCATAATACGGTGCAATATGTACCTCTTACTATATTATTATATGAAGATCGCTGTAATTACTCTCATTTTCATAGAAAAATTAAGTTTCTTAATCATGTAGTCCTGCACAGGGACATGCCCACAGGGGTGTTGGCTGTTCAGAACATCCCCGAAAATTTTTGGACCGTTAAATTAAAAGAAAATTTGTAATGTATGAACGATCTTATGATTCTAAAAACACATTTCATTCTCTCTCTTTATTGCAAGACTGACTACACATAAAAAACTCTGAACTCCTGTTTTATGCAAAAAATATATCCTGCGTCCATTCCTCGAGTTTAATCCGCTTCTGCCAGCCGCACAATGGCGGGAGGCAAAAAGAAGAAGAAACATATTTGCCGTTTTTCAATTTATTTTTTACAATTTCGTCACACAAGGTGAATGGAGCTTCGTCTCTTGCAAGACTGTCTTCACAAATAGGGTATTTTTTTATAATATGAGCAAAACTGAGTGGGTGACAAATCCCAAGACACCAAAAAGGACCCAACCCAAATCGCAACCATTATGATACCTACTACACTCCTCATAGCGCAGGAAAATTGGCTATGACCTCAACAAAAATTTTCTCCAGCTGAATTTTTACACAAACGTACTATGAGGTGTCCCAAACTTAAATCCGAAAAAATTACAACATGGATTCATCGGACATCCAAAGTTGTGGAGAACTAAATTATCTACAAAATAGGTCTCTTGCATTTTTTCCCGAAATCCCACCCTTTTTGTGATATTAAAGGTTAAAGTTTCTAAAACAAGAATTTTTGCGAATATCTCGCTTTCTATGCATCGGACATCTATAAGGTCAATGGGAAAGTTGTAGAAAATTAAATTATCTACAAAATTGGTGTCTTGTATTTTTTCCCGAAACCACATCCTTTTTGCGATATTAAAGGTTAAAGTTCTTATGCCGATGCAACGCGGGATATTTGCAGAAAAAACTTCGACCTTTCAATATTTTGGGTAGCCATATTGTGATTTTTATATTATGTATTTAGATTTAGAACACCTAAAGTTATTTCTTTTGACTTAGATTCTTTTCTCTCGTAGCTACCATTCAGGTCCGTTACACACAAACCAAATCGGTTTTCAATTTCAATTCAATTCTAGTTAGCCACTCATAGTTATAAATATTATGAAATTCTTTTAGTGCTGTGAAGCATTCTCAATTAATTGTATGTAGATTGTGGATAAGCCGCCAAATTTCATTGCGATGTGAGAAAAAAAAATTCATGCTGAAGTTTTACTGGCGTTGCCCTGAATCGCTAAATACAAATAACTCCACAGAACTAAAGGAGCAACCTCAGCTTCGAATCGCATAACATCTTCATAGAGAATCATCGATTCCTGTGCCATAAACGCTGAGAAGGGAATTTTTACATAAACAAAAACAGCGATTTAAAGATTGCCTGAAGCAATGCAGATAAAATTCCAATATTCGATTTTATGTACGTACTGCGGGAAAAGGACATGCGGCTCGTTGTGGAGCATGAGAGACCTAGAACGGCGGCAGCCAGGATATGTCATTATCATAGAAATAGGCAGATCCTTTCACATCAAATAAAATTGCTTTATATCGTTGTTATTCGGTCCCTTCGCTCAACAAAGGGATATACAAACAAATTCAGCAAAATTCCAACAAGCAGGAATGCATAATGAATCACTTCAGGATGTGTCTCTTCATTTTCCATTTCAATTCAAAACATGCTGCTCTAGCGATTTTCCCAAGAAAAAAAAAGGAAAAGACGACACAGTCACTGCGACTGCCGTTGCCATTTACGAAGCCACAGCATCCTTTCACCCACCCCAGCAGTTGGCCTGCCGCAAGGCGCACCCCTCGTGAATTTTTCTTATATTTTAAAAATCGGCAAAACGTCGAAAAATTCATGTTGGACAGATTATTACCCAACAATGGGAGTAAATTTTGCAGAGGCCGCAGAAGCCGAGGGAAGCACTTCCCTGCGATTTTCCTTGGGGCATGCAGGCATTTTTCCTGTTCACAAATTCATCTCCGGATTGGAATGAAATGTTGCGTAACGTCGATTTATTTACGCAATTTTTTAAGCTGAATTTCTTTTGTGCCTCCCTTGCGACTTTTCACATTTTTCACGTGGAAAATGTTTTCATTCGACTTGCACTTGCAGGGGGCACCCAGCATTCATAAACTTTTCACCCCGAGGCTGCGAAAATCCTGCTCTAATGAAGTGGTAAGACAGCGCTGGTGATTTTTAGGGCGAGGTCACTGTATTTTTTTGTTTTTTTTTTTTGGGAAAAGAATTTAAGCAACATGCAGGCGATTTAATGCTTCCATTGTGCGGGATGGGTGTGCACATAATTATTTAAGTTTTGAGGGAATTTTTTTCATTCTTTTAAAATGGAGTTAATTTTGGGCAATTTGACATGCTGGGGTTTGACATTATGGTGGGTGTTAAGGAGGGAATTTATCGGTCTATGACTTTATTGCTCAAATGCTCAACCAAAAGAAAATACTGTATATGCACCGTCCATTTTGCTGTCTTTTGGTGGAATCATATTAAAGCCCCTTGCCCCATAAACGAAACAAAAAAAATAGATTTGTTTGCAAAAAAAACAAAAATCGACTTCAGAATGTAATAAAAGGATCCTCTCATCACTTTATTTTTACCTTAATAGATCCACTCAGACAGAGCATTGTTCCTTGCATACCCAAACACAAGTCGTTCGTCTTTGTTGGGTGCAACTTAACACCGTCCGTGTCCCTCCTTGACGGGCCCGGCAGCCTCGTTATAATTACTTTATGAAAAATCAATAGAGGACACAACAAAACATTCTTACCCAGGCACAGATGTTTCCATGTGTATACACGGTCGGTGGTCAGGCCGGACCCCAGCCCCGAACCCATTCTCCGGGCTCTTAAACTGCCATCTCCACTTGTATTCCATGTTTCCAGCATCTCTTGTCCAGAATGTACACAACGACTTTACTGCTCCCCCTGTATGGTGGTAAGGCGTTATTCCCAAGTTGATGTGTCATTTGCAAGCGCCCAGAAAGATCCCTAATGGAATTTATGTTAATAACGTGAATATAATTAGTTTATAACTGTGTCGGTGGCGGTGGTCCCTGGCTGCTCTAGAGGACTCAAAATATTCTTGAGTATTATAAGATATGTTTTTGATTTGAAAAGTGCCCGTGGCTTAATTCTCTCAATGGCAACATTTAAAAAACTCATTTCCTTCTATTGCACCTCACACTGCTAGAAAATATTTCGACTTGTACTAAACATATAATACCATTGATATGATTGATTGATTTTTAAATAGTTAATTATTTAACTAATTATATCTCCTATAATACAATTACAATTAATTAATTGTAATTGTAGAAGATACAATTAATTACATAATTTTAATTGTTAATCACAATTAAATTTTGCCCAGCACTGTGTGCGAGGTACAGCTGAACATTTTGTAAGGCAACGCGGGTGTTTTAATTTGTTCTTCATTAAAATTTCTATCAACAATTTAAAACAAACAGGAAACATCATACGCAAATTTGCAGTGATTGCAAGGTATACAAAATTAGAAAAAAATCCTAATATTTTGGAGTTTGCTAATTTGTTTGAAACAACTTCACTCAGATACAAGACTCTTGTAACAAGAGGGTGTCTAGGTAGTGTGTGAATTCGGAGTTATTGACAATATTTTATTCGAGCTTTCGTGTCGGTCATAACTGAGAGACGGCTTGGGTTAAGGTCACATCTGACCTTCTTAAAACCATACTCACATAGTCAATAAAAATATTGGAATTGTGGTAATGTTGGATTACCAAGGCATTTTATAGTGTAGATCACGTGCTTCTTCACGCAAAGTTAATAAGAGACTGTCGCTTTAAGAGTCGGTGACTATCAGGGGTACCGCAGGAATCTATTCTCGGACATGTCTTTTTTTCTCTCTTTATTATTGACCTGCGTAACATACTGTTCTGGTTCTGCTTGATGCACATATTCCCTTTTATTCCAGCGACGTGCAATTATGATATAATGTATTTGTGTCCACCTTTGAGATTGATTAAGGATTAATAATTGGTAACCATAGGAAGAATAAGTGACCAAGCACGACAAATGCCCGCTCCAAGTCATCAAAGCCAAATGCTGACTTTTCAGAGGTTATTACCATAATTTGTCCTGCGCTTTTCTTTAAATTACCCAACTAGGTATGTAAATGGAAGCTATAGTAGAATTACCTGCAGATGAAAATAATCCTAGCCTAGCCTATCCGCAGACTCCTAACCTGTCCGTCTCTACAGACGCGGAAGCAGCAGTGCCTGAGCTGTGGAAGCAACTGAGAAAATGCTTCTGGGTAGCTAACTATCGGGGATAGTAAACACTAAATTCAGATACATTACGCTCATTTTTTGTATGGAGGAAAATGACGCATTTGGTTCAGTTGGAGGTGGATTCATTTATGCTTCCTTCAGCGTCAACGTAAAGTGGTTTTAGTCATGAAACTGAGAGAATGCGGAGGAGGATAAATGAATTCACCGGTGTTTAAAAAGTAGACAACCAAATTCAATGTAGGACTGATTAATTCAATAAATTACTACAAAGCGATACGAAAATAAAAAAGTGTGTCTGATATTCTGATATTCTGAAATCTGTATAATCCAAGCTCCGTGCGTTCTTTTCCACGCGCCTTCCTGTGCCTCTAAAATTTCTGAAAATATCCAGAAAATCACGTACGTAGCAGAAGTAGGTATTCTATGGAGCATTAAAGGATTGAAAAATAAAAGAAAGCATTTTATTTTCTCTAGACCAAAAACTCTTCGAAATTTCAAAGCACTGAATCGCAACAAAGCTTTTCACAGGTCGTTAAAATTTATTGCTTGTGAATGGCCAACAGGAAGAGCGACCGCTTATTTATGGAACAAATAGAATAGAGATATAGAAACTTTAGTGAAGTATTAAGTACCTTCCCGATTTGACTTATTCCATTCCCTGACAGTAAAATTAGACATATATTAATCACTTTTTCATAAGAATGTACGTTCAAACCTTCCCCTTTTCTGCTGGCATATTCAAGAAGAAATCATTCAATGCGCAAAAAAACAAAACACCTTCTAGTCTTTCCATAAGTAGATTAATATTTAGATAACGGTAGAAACGCGCTTTCATTTGTGCCAACCTGCGCACAGCACCAGCCACCGAAATCCCAATTTGAATACTAAATCATCCGTCCAGACGTCGTTAATTATAATCCCCCGCACGTTACAATTACGACATGTCCGAGTTCTACTCGGGTTCCCTGCCGACCTGCCCGAGAAAGCTTTCCCTCATTATTATCTGGACATCACCCTGACCCCGGCGTGGAGTGGACCAGGGACCCAATGCAAAAGAAAACTATCCCTAAGCCCCCTAAGCTGGCTCGCTCATTAGATCAGCGCACGTCCCCGACTCAAAGGTAGCCGGTCCAGTTCAGGGACCACCCACTCGCCTCGCTCCGGCCGACTCGTTTCACTTCTCGTTTTACGTTTTCTTCAGCTCATTATTTTTCTGCATGTGTTCTCTTCCTCCCTCACTGTAATGAACCTGTTCAACCCGGAGCAGGAGTGCGCCCACAACCCACCAGCAGCTGCCAGTACCACCGCCTCCGTATGGCCGGCTAAAAATTCCCAATTATAAACAAAAATTTTTAATTGGAACTCGACCCATTCGGGTCATTTTTCCCCGACCCCAGAGCGAAATTGCCAAAGGGCAAAAACCTCTTTCCCCCGAAATCTCTAAATAATCAAACGTGTGCATGTGCAAAATCGATAAGGGTGAAATTCGTTGGGTTGCGAGGGACACAGAGGGGCAGCAGCAGTTCGCAAATTCGTCCTGCATCTCGCCAGAATAATGGCCAGCCACCCACTCCCTCAAGCATATTCGCCCTGCCGCGACCGTTCGTTCTGGATTTACATCTCCCCACATGAGACCCCCTCAACCCTTATTGGTCGGTAAAATTATAATTTGCACCCCCGCCACCGTTGGGGCCGGGGTTAACCAGTTCCGAGCGATCTTCATACATCGCTGCCATCAAAGTTATGAACATGCGCATATAATGTCGTTGGGGTGCAGGCAAGGGTTGGCTGGAGCTGTGGTTGGGGGAGTTTTTAAATACTTCAGTTTTCCCCGCATGGACATTTCAATGTAAATAAGATGAGGGCCCCATTCAATTCGCCTAACACGTCACCTGGCGGCACTTTTATTAACCAAACATAGCCAGCTTTTTAGGCTGGTTGTAGTCTCCGCTTGAACATGGAAACTTTTTAGAGATATTCTTGCAGCTCGAAAATAAGCTCTTCTTTATGCAGGGCTGAGTGAATGAAAATATCGTCCGAAGTAAGGCTTTGAAAAACACTAAAATTTTCCGCTATTCTACCGACCAAAATGTGAGAAATTAATTTTTTTAATTTATCAATTAGAGCCAACTAAGATCTAGAAATATCAAACAATAAATTCCATTAGATTTCATTCAAGTGGGCACGACGGGTTATGGGAACTGTGATTTCAAATATGTTCCTCAATTTAAAAACTTTTAAATAAAAGACTTAACTTGAGTTAATTCCCAATTTTGAAGTGTTGAAAGTTTGAGCTGATGTATCCGAAAGTTTCATTAGATTTTCACGAAAGTTTGTACATAAGAACTTTTGGGGAACGCTAATTTAAAATGTGATTCCCGATTCAAAAGCTCAAGATGGCGTAAGCTGTTAGCAGACTATAAATGCAAAATTTACCTAAATTCTGACAAAAATTGGTAAATTGGTAGTTAGAAAAATTATAGTAGCTGATGATAAGATGGTTAATTTTTTTACACAGCAGTTAATATGAACAGGATAAATGCAGTTGACCAAAGGAACAGAATTACCGTTGCTTACCTTACTTTCCATAAAAGTTAATCTGAGGGCATGTCCAAAATCCAATCACAGTTCATGACGTCACACCGAGCTAAGCTCTGTTTTAATTCATGTCCATGCAAGTTAGCTTAGCTACGCAGTATAAAAGTTAAGCCGGCATAAATTATGCAATCGATTGTAAACTAACTTCCCGTTGAGCTAGAGACTTCAAACGTTAAACATAGCTCAGAACTGGATGACAATTTAATTTAATATTACCTTACTTTCTTGTCTGTCTGTTTAGTTGTTTGTCTTTTCGGTACAAACAGGTAATTTTTCGGGAAAATAAAAATTAAACTGATTGATATATTATTGGTAAGTACGTATAACAATTTCCTGTTCCAAATATGGTTAGGTGTAGAGACTATAAAATGCATAAAAAAATTTCTTCTGACCTCATACACATAGTTCTGAAAATTTGTGATTTGAAATGAAAAACATGGGTCGCAATGGAGAATAGTAACTAGTGTAGAGGAGTACCTGTCGTGGAGGAAACTCACACAACAGTTCGTATCATTTGCAGTGCAATAAAATTGTTAATGATTTAGGTGAACTATTCCTGCATGCCAAAGGCTGACACACTTCGAAGTGCCCATCATGGCGCCGATGGGTGTGTCAAATGGGGCTCCCCAGATCCTTATATTATTATTGTAGTTGTAAGTAGACACGAAGGAATCAAATTTAAAAATATTTTATACTCTTTAATACATTGAAGTTTGTGCGGCGAATCCCTTTTTTGTTTTTAAGGTTGTAACGCTGTAACTCATTAGCCATGTTACATCACACCCCCAATTCAATAATCTATATCACTGTCTCACTAGTTATGTTACATGCATTTTATTAAATTACGGAAAAACCCACCACGCTTCAATTCGACTTTGTCATGATAATCAATTTGGAAATAATCCATCGATAATCCTTCGCCGTCGTCAGAAATAGTTGCGAATATTTTCATTTGTTTATTTTACCAATTCCATTTAGATATTTTGTTTAATAATCTCTATTTTGGGTAATTCGCATAAACAAACATTTTTCAACCAAAGGAATTCTTAGACAAACCGTATCTAATCTTTTGTTAGGTACTTTATTTATCGCATAGGTTTTCCCGGTTCACTTAATTATTGGGGTTTCCCAGGAATTACATCTAAAGATGACGAAATAAAAGGGGTCTATTGTAGAATCCGTCGGCGTGAACTGAGAACGTATGAAATACGCATTCATATGCCTATCGACAAATTCCACAATATGCCAGGAAAATGATTTCGTGTAATTTATTTTCAACTCATATGTTTGATGTTGATTGTTGAATACCGAATTTTGAGAATATGATAAGAAAAAAAGGCACCTGCTGAATTGTTGAGTAAATTTAATATTTCGATACCTGCACGTTCTCTGAGGAATCATGATATCTTCCAATCTGCTTATTACGGTACTAATAACGGATTTAGTAAGCCCATATCCGCGATATCGCCATTACGTTGAAAATGTTGTGTCAACTTATATTCAATCAACCAAAACATGTGCATCGTTCGTTGTATCCCCTGGTCAAATGAGAATATTCCTCTGTCATCAAAAATGAACGTAATGATCCAAACTTTTCGATTCCTCGTCGTTCACAACAAATTTTTTCTTTCGCAGACCTCGACTTGAGGATTTCTTCGCAAAAACTTTAGCCATATAAGACACAGGGCCTCAATTCGAACGACCATTTATTGCGTCGTACGTTCGCTGCTTGGCTTTAGAGCTTCTCAAAGTTGACTCGTATCTTGGGTAACATATCATCTTCAGCGATGATGCCCATTTTTTGCTGTACATGTAAACAAAAAGACTTTCCGTATATGGAGTGAAAAATAAAACGATAAAAGGTCTTGGAGCGGTCGTTAAATCCGGAAAAAAGTTTCTGTTTGACATCATCTTCTAACAGTATTTAAAGTAAAACGACAAAATTATTTAAGCAATTTTATTATAAAAACGTTTCAATTAAATTCGTTTGCGTAACACAAACTACCTATACAGCTTACACTTAAGCAATTCGTAAATATATAAAAATAATCCTCTGGCTAGACATTAATTTTGCTTACTTACAGTCTGTAGAATACTCTTAAACATTTTATAGAAAATTTCTATGAAGATCGTAATTGTAGGGCGTGAATAGAAAAATTCACAAAATTAAAGCAATGTTGGACTAGGGCTGTCTCACCCCAACCAACACTTTCACAGTTGAAATATAAATATAGCTTTGTAGAAGTTCATTAAAAGTACGTTTTAAATTAAGAACTTAAGAAGTAGATGAATTTAAGGATACAGGAAGATACCTAGAGCACCTGCACTACTTATCTCACCAGTTGTGCGTACAATAACTAACCAATCTTCTCGGAATGGATATAAATTATAATAAAACTGAGATTTTTTGGCTCGTTTCAGGCGGCACGACTGCATGCCGCGCCGGCATGAATTAAGGTGGCACATCGTTTAGCCTAAGAATACACGCGAGATTGTACCTCGCATCATTTCTAAGTACTAGGAGTTTTTTGGCATGCAATAAGTATTGACATGTTCTAGCTACGTCCTCATGTGAAATTTACAGGAAATGAATTTAGCTAAATGAGGTTGCATATGGCTTATTTGAAGTTCTTCTCATTCTTCAATGGCACTCCTTCCTCGGCGTCAACATCAGAAGGCTTCTTCTTCTCTGGAGGATTATTCCATGGCTGCAGTTCTCCTGATCCCATGGTAAGGAAGGCAACAGACCCTAATACGTACGTCGCTGCCAGGATCCAGAACACCAACTGCCATGCCTCGTAGGTTTGCTGTTTAAGTTAAAAAAAATAAGTTAGATACACGATCACATTTAAATTAACTGTCCAATAACTCACGTTTTGGTATGTAACAGCTCCAACCATATACGCCGAAAGGAAGCCACCGAACGAGGACAATGTGTTAGCCATTCCGAAAATAGTTCCACTAAAGTTTGGTGCTATATCCAAACCATTCCCAAGGTAACCAGCCGTAACTGCTCCATTAAGGGTCAAGGCGATCGTAAATATCGTCACAGACAATGAGGCAGTCCGACCCCAGAACACTTGTGCAACCATCATCAGTCCTGGCGTGGCAACAGCTGAAAAACAAACAAATCCATTATGATCGATCGATTTAATGAACGAATGTCTTCGATCACTTACCGAAAGTTGTGAAGATCTTTCTAGTCGCTGTTGTCGTCAGTTTTCCTGTCTTTCTCAGGTGATCAGCCAAATATGAGGCGGCCACAGCCATTATATATTTACCCAGGTACGGAAGGGATGATAGAAGCCCATTCTGGAAGAAAATTCAACTAGTATTAAAACTGTTCGGACCAAACGATTCAATTGACATGTCAATTAAGGGGTCAAAAATCAATTGATTGGGCGACTGATTGAACTAGAAAGCGTTCGTTAAATAATCAGCGGGAATTAAGTCAAAGAAAATAGGCCAAATTTGATTGAGTGCTTCGTTTATTTCATGGGACCTCACGAAAACACAAGTGATCAGTAGTAAGTGGTTTATTCAGAGGCGTCAGAATTAAATTGCATTGATCTTGTACGGAGACCTAGTCAATTCTAAATGTATTCAACCGCTAAAAGTTGTGCCATAAGAATATTTTAATTGGCTTCTGTGTGACGTACCAATTTATTTGTTTTTTTTATATTATCTACCAAAATACGATTAAAAGTAAACAACTAGTCAAAGGATCAATGTCCTCAAAAGTTTGACCATATGAATAAAAGAAGTTGAGTAATTCAAAGTTGCGTAGAAAATAGTAAAGTATGAGAAAAAAAAGATCGACAACTTATCATTCATCTTAATATTGAAGTAATGAAATCAATTTGACTATCTGAAATTTTGTAATGCTTATAATACAAAGCAGCTCGAAGCACATGCGATAACAATCACCAGAAATCAAAACGTGCCACTTCAAGTCAGTACAAAAAATGTAATGTACTAACATCGCAATAGTTGTACTTTACTACGAAATTATTTCACACTTACTGCGTACTTTGGACCCATAAATATGCCCATTTACAATTTAAATTCCACGCAATTAGTGTAAAGTAGTAGAGTATTTTTTTCATTTCCAGTAAATCAGTTAATTAGTAGACTAGGCGTTTATACTTGAAGTCCCAGACATCAATTGATAAGAAAGTATTGAGGAAATGGAAATCCCATGAACTTTGAATTTTTTTAAAATCAGTACTTTATGAATGCTGCGTTGCGTTCCCACTAATATGATTCAATAATTCGTTTTATTGCAAAGTCGGGCGTCGATTGTTTAGATAAACGTGTACTGCTCTAATCGCTGAGTCTGTTATAATATTCAAATTAAACTACAAACAAATCTACTGAATTATCAAATATGGCGAAGTAAACTCTAGCAGAAGAAGGTGAAAAAATATCAAGTGTTTGTTTATAGGTAAAAATAATAATCAATCTTTTGATCTAACAATTTTTTTTTAATTGCCAACAGACAAAAGTTAGAAGTCTGAATTATAATATATTGCAACATTTTTATGGATCATTTGGTAGAGGTGAAGATGATGTCCCATATTGTACTACTTTGTAGTAATCAGTTTATTGAAAAATATTTTACGAATCTAAATGTGATATAAAATGAAAACTAGTTGCAAGGGTTTTATTATAATCGTAAACTTCAATATATGAAAATGTTAAAACAGAAAATCACCAGACTAAAGAAAAAGCAGGCATTATCATTATTATTAAACTTTTACATTTATCTTTCATTGGTGTCATTAACAAAATTTAAAAAAACATATTTAAGATTTTAAATCGAAATTAATGACAGAGGCAGAAGAGCGGAAAATGTTAATCGAGTCTAAATGCTTATACCACGCCACTGGTGCAACCCAAAATATTAAGAAAAATAACATTGGCCAACATTTAAGGAAACCAATTGACGACGTCCAACCACATGATGTTTTTCATTTCTCCTTTACATGGAAGGAACTTAAACAATTTGTTTTTTTTCTATTTTCTATTTTTCTTTCAGCCTATAATTCAAATCTACAATACTACGTTATGTCAGTACCTATTCAATTTAATTTTTTGAAGATATTAAATAATCTCAAATATTCCATTTTTCGAAGTGATTGTTTCCTCTTGAAAAGTGATCGTTGAGGATATTCACATATTTCCGATATCAAAAAAAGACGTGCTACGCCCAAGAGATAGATAATGTTCATTCAATAAATTTTCAAGTATAGCAGACAATCCCACAAAACCCCCACGAAGACTCAAAAAATCGTCGAAAACGGATTAGACACTCAATTCTTTCCTGTTCGATAATAAAATATGAAAATATGAAAATATGAAATATTTGCCATAATCTACAATGCATCTAAGATGTGATCGAATTAATTTCGCAATCTCTCCGCACAATTTCGAGTGGATCACATAAGACATTTCCTGGGAATTTCCACAAATTAAGAACTTATCTAAGCGTTTCCTGACGTTCCGTTTTGGGCTCAGTTATTTTATAGCATTTATATAGCCCGTAATTCCCCAAGAGTGTCATAAAAATCAATGAAAATACGCTTAAGAGTTTCGGAAAGCCGCCCTGAAATTTCTCTGAACGATTAATAGGTTTATCACAGCGAAGCACGTTCCATTGAAATAAGATAAGATAGTCGACTGCAAGGAAAAACCCAAAGAAAGCTGTTCTCACCTCTTTGATGTTGAAGTGGAGGATGTACTTCATGTAAGTTGGGAGCTGATTGACGACAGTGAAATATCCGAAAACAGAGCATCCGTGCGTTAAGATGATTGCCCAGACAGCAGGTGATGTGAGTAGCTGTACCCATGGAACATAACTAGGTCGCTTCTTGGACGTCGAATCACCGATAGCATCCTCGATCTCTTTCCTCTCCTCTGTTGAAATTCTTGGATGAGTAGCGGGGCTCTCGAAGACGAAGACAAACCATGCAATTGACCACAGTAACCCAATCACACCTGCAAAACATTAGAATTCATAATTGCGAACTATTGATGATCAAGTGAATATAATTGTTTATTACTGTAAGAGGGAAAATAATGCGGCGCGGCGCAATTGCTGCGGAAATAATTTTTTACGCGCATGACTTGGGTTTCCCGAGAAAAACCTCAATGAGATCGAGTCGTGGATTGTTTGTAAAAACTGGTGTAGAACTCGCCAAAACAGGTAAAAGCGAGATTTGTGGGACTTTTCTCTTTTATTTGCTATTTAAATGAACGGAAGTTCATCGATGCGAATAACAACATTAATTCAAAACTTGTTGGCACTTTCAGGGGAGTAGGTGCGCCTTCTAGGAAGTTGCTGCACAGGTCCTTGAATGGAACAACTAGTCTGGCTCGCCCGTTTAATGGCAATTCATCACCTTTGTGTTTATAATTGCGGAGGCCGTTGCATTTCTGTTTACAAATTGCGTTTTAGTCAGAACCAGAAGCTGCAGCCACGTGTAGGTATCTACGTCAAAGTTATGTGGTCTTTAGAAAATATCTAGCCGTACGGTGGCCTACGACCAAGTTTTTTGTAAATCATAAAAGGTTTTTCTAGAGCACCGCAATCTAGCTATATTTATTTGGGGCAGATTTTAGAGAAATGCAATAAACATTTGAAAAATATTTTGGGGTCTATGAGACCCCAAGTGTAACTAAAACGCAAAATCTTTTAAAAAACGTAGCGCCGGCGTGTATGTCTGTACGCCTCTATACTTTTTTTAAAGTCGACATAATAATAATAACAAAATAATAATGAAACCTATGCCAAATTAGAAGGGTTTCTATTCCACGAATCATCATAACTCCAAACATACCTGTGAAGTAGAAGACACTAGCCCATCCTAGCGATGAAATCAGGTACCCACATATTGGCATAGTAATAGCTGCTCCCAAAGATGATGCTGAAATATAATAAATAAAATTATTAGACTTTCAAAATTGCAAATACAATAAATACAACTTTTTTTGCTTAGCCATTGCAATCAAAAATTAATTTTGTTTAAAACCAAAACGACGCAAACGGATAAGATACAGATCTAGGAAATTCTAATGAAACTGCTGTCAGGGGCATGAGAACAAGAATAATATACGAGCTAGAGGCAATTAATTTTACTGTTAAGGAAGCAAAATGATTAATTGATATTAGCATTGATCAATGTTACCTACTTCAGATAATATCTAATACGAATAACGTAGTTTTTTTGCAACCACCCGTTGTACCTACAGATAACTAAACTTGTCTGTCTACTACAAATCCTGCAATCAAAATTTCGCCTAGTTCTAATTAAGCTAGAGCTTTGAAATTTTGCACACGTGTATAAGTCCGGTAACAATATAATATAATAATATGGGTATCAAATGAAAGGACAAGCAGAATACGATAAGCTACATAACGTCATATTTTTTTTTATATTTTAGTATATTTGACTTAATTAAAAGCTTCTTTTAAAAGAGTATTTTTACAGTTATTCTTTTAGTACATAGGGAAAGTAATAATAATAAAAATTAGAAATGTACAGGCAAATTTACATTGCACGCAAAATTTAGGTTCAATTGATGAAATCAACTTTGAGATCTATGGACACTAATTTGGAAGTTCAGCAGACAAAAGCCTAACTCTTCCAATGGATGTAGTTCTAAACTTTTTACGAAATGGAGTATTAATCCAATGGAAAAAGGGTTCAAAATGGTTCTCCGATTAAGATGTCCAAATTGGAATGAAAACAGTTGGAGGTTTGTCCCTGAGTGTACATTTCAGCGTGGCGTGGCGGAGTGGCGAGAATTCTGTCATAAGCTACAGCTGATTTATATAGTTTTTTTATAATTCACTACCCTGCAAAACACGAGACTGCGCTTATTCCGACTAACGTGAATAGCAAACTATCGAGATTCTCTTTAAAAAGTCGGTAAACATGCTGTAAAAGAGTGCTACGTGCAAATTGGAAGTAAATTGGAGGTAAAAGCCCATACGAAAATTTTAGATTGGATTGCACATCTAGATGTACGTACTAATACGTTATCTCTGGTAGTATATAAATATTTTCTGGTAATAGAAATGGAACTCAAAAAAAAATAATTAGCGAATAAATAAAACAACGTTGGTGCAGAAATCAGCGGCAGAACAGAATCACAAAAAATTGCCGCAACGACAGAGCTTCTTGAAAGCATTTTCGACAGTTTTGTTGTTACTCTGGTCCAGGTCGTTCGTTCTACTCTTCATTGTGATTATGATTAACATGGCTTTTCACTGATGCGTTAAATTAAAAAAAAAAAATAGAAACTTACCCATCATATTAGAAATAAACTTAGATCTCTCCATTGGCGGGATCCACACAGCTGTCATGGGATGAATAGCAGGCCATGATGCTCCTGAAATAAAATATTATTTATGATTAATACGAAAACAGAAAACTATTTGCAGTCATGTAAGTGATCATCTGGCTTACGTCAACCAGATATAGACTAGACTATGCCCCTGCCTGCATAAAAGCAGGAAGTTCAAAAATCAAGACACTTCAGTTGTGTAAACGCCCAAGCGATAGATCCAACAACCTGTGATTACAGATATCCCCGGACACTTCAAAAAATGCTTGCAACAAGCGATAAGTATTTAGTTGAATGAAAAAGAAAACAATTTTTTGTATTTCGCGAAAATAAGATGACTAAGAAGGCAGCATTTGTATTTCGACTAGCATTTCAAAAACAAGAGAAGCGAATCGCAAAATTTGGCAATGTTTCAGCAACAAACTATTTTTGTAACAAACTTTATCCAAAAAAACATTTTTGTGTCCGTATGTATGCAAGATCGTCGACGTCCTTACGTCACGTGCCATACAATTTCACCGATCAAAAATACCATGTTTCTGCTTTTGGGTGTATTGCGGGCGAATATTCTTTAGCCTGATTTATTAGTTTGTAAACACGGCCAACACTGATCTGCGCATTTTCCTCTTCATGGCACAAAAAGTAAAAAAAGTTGTTTATAAGAGCAAAAATCCCACGACATTGAGAAGATAAGCGAACGAATGTTGTTGCCGCAAAAAGGAATGTAAGGTGAGAGGATGTAAAAAAATGGATGTTTCATAAATACAGATTAGATGGGCACAGATGGACATATAAATAAAAAATACCAGAGACGCTTACCTAACATAAATCCAAGGAGAACTCGAACAATAATTAAAGCTACATAGTGCGTCATTGCTGCAAAAGGTGTGATGAGTGTGAGGACGCTGGCCCACAGCATGGAATGTCCAAATACGCGATGACCACCGATTAGCTCAGCAAGTCGTCCACCGGGCAGCTCTGTGAGGATGTAGCCCCAGAAGAAGCTGCCCAAAATGAAGTTCTGCTGGTATGTATCCCAGGTGAATTTCTGCGATCCATCATCTTCTACAGCAGTTGTGGTGCCATTCACCGCGTCATCTGTTGTGTTCGATTTGACCATTGCCACTATAGCTATTGTGAGATTGACACGAAGCGCATAGTTCAGCATAAAGCCGAGAATCACCATCATATTCAGTACTTGGCGACATGTTAGGAAACCTGCAATTAGACAAGTGAATTCATTCGTTAGTAAAAGACAAAGTAAAAGACAAAAATTCAAAATGTTCATTCCTCCCATTATATTTATTAAAATTAAAGGACTTATAGACTACTTTATTAAATTCACTCTTTTTATTACTACTTCTTATACCAGCTCAATTTTCGTTTTAATTCCACTCAACTTCCTTTGCCTCTAATCCGCTGATTAAACAATTACTGCGCACAAGCTGAACTACTTAATTTGACACAAAATTAAGTTTTTCCTCCATAAATCAGAGTTGATTATCTCTAGCTGGATCTCAAAAAGGCGTAACGCGACTCACGTCGAATTGGCGTCTTCCAAGATTTCTTAACAAATCTCTCACAAAGGCCTCATTACTAAAAGTATCTGTCTGCCCTTTAGTTCCCATGCAAGCAGTACATCCGGACTAGCACCGAACATCCTATCTAGCCCTTCTCAGCATGCAATGACCCATATAAAATTTTCCATTCAAGAAATTGCGGCTAGTGTCGGTCGTTCGAATGGAAAGTCATTGAACAAGTGGCAGATTATAGGGGGCTCGACTTGGCCTGCCTTCTTTGCGAGCGTCTACATCGATTGTGCCTTATCAAACTACATTTGCACGAGCACGAATTTTTATTTTGTTTATTTTTTTTATTTTTTGTGCGTCCGCCGTCTGCGGTGTGAGTTCAACGAAAGTTCAAAGTCGACATGAGCAAACGACGTTCAATTCTTATACTTTCCCTGTTTGTCGCTATAAATTATTTTTCCACCATTCCTTCTGGTTGTCCATTTCGATTTTAATCGTCTAACGGAAATTTTATGGGCTTTTAGGCATTGAAAGGATTATAGCACATATCAATTACTGTAGTCATTTAATGCGAACTTTCTTGTGTTTATTGCTTTGCGTGACTGTCCCTGATTTGACTTCTTGTCCAAAGTGCCCACTTAAATTTGACTTCTCCCAAGTACCTAATTAAAATCCATAGCGGATTGGCTTTAATTGAGTACACGAAATATGGCATAACGGGTGGAATTTTTAATGAGATCATAAATGTTTAATTAAAACAATATTATTGAGTTTATCTCAATTTGTCCTCGTTTTTTCGAGGCGTCCTCATTTCACACTGTCTGTCCAGTTAATGTTAAAAACATTAAAACAATATTGTCATGATGTCATAGGCAAAATATCTTTGGCTAGGATGAGGTCATCTCTGAAACAGAGGTCTACATATTTTGCAAAGTTCGGGAAACCGTATTTTTTGAGTGAATTTAAAGACATTGGAACACCGTTGGGCAGATTCTGTAGAGATGAAAGTAGACTGTGTAAATTGCATTTTGGTATAAAACACAAAAGTCACTGACTTATCAAACACACTGTCCGCATAAGGTTTATAGTTAACATTTTGCCAATATCTATTTTAATTCCATGGCATAAACAAAGAAAATATAAATAACGTTAAACATTTTATATCAATTCATGTAACCACTGTATTGAACTTTTCTCAGCTGCTTTAAATTTACTTGACATGGATAAAGACAATAGAGCAGAATTCATTGCGTTTACACTTTACAAACAAAGGAACATTACTTTACTTTATACAAGCACAACACCTATGTACATACAAACCTAAATAGTGCTTTGTTTTCAGAAACACATATTTTAGTTCATGGTTATTATTTCGGAAATTTAACCACAGTACTGATGTCTGCACTTTTATTTGCTTGAATTTCTTTCTTTTCGTATTTTTTTTTATTTGTTTACCATAAAGTGAAGCGGTCAGTCATTCACTGAAAATAAATGAAAAATCTAGATGTCCGAAAAATTTCAAATTAGAAATTATTCGCTTTGACAAAAATACTAACATTCGATTTGAAAATCGAATCGAATATTTGATAATTCGAATACCTTCATTGAATCCTCGATTAGTAAATGAAGCCCGTGTCCTGGGGAATTGCTGAAAGTGGCACACGAGGTTGGAAAATAAGTCGGACGGAGTATGCCAACCGATTTCTTACAGTGTCCTGATTAGCGTTTATTCTGAGACCCCTAAATAGTAAATATATTATATTCCTAAACTCAGTTTATCCTGCTTTCGGCATGACCTAACATTTCAGGAATTTTAAATTGGAATTATAATATCTCCACCATTTATAAACGGATTGCGTCCAATAACGTATCATTGGAGAGATAAAGTTAATTATTTTTTATAGCAGATCTAAAATCAGTGACCCCAAAAATCCTCAAATACTAATATTCATGAAAATCGCAAAATAAAGATTTGGCAGTATATTTACAATTATGGACAGAGAGGAGCCCCAAATACTGCATACGTATCATGAAAATCGCTTGAAGTTTAATATTTGGATAGTCCACTAGTTTGGGTTTGTTAAACTTTGGCAGCATGGAAACAGGTTATAACCTACCCCGGCAAATACTAGATAATACGAAACACACTAATCGAAATCGATATAATGGTTCTTGAATTATAAACGAATAGACAGACAAACAGACGTTAGTTTTCTTAAATATACAAATACTTAAATTGTCTTAAGCTTTGTGTACTTCAGGGATCGTTCGACCTCTTGTATTGCCTATTATTTCGAAAAATACGCCGAATCAATATCTTTGAATATATTAGAAAAAGAATAATTTGAATAGTCCCAGTTGTTCAATTAATATTAATAGTTTCAACAACTTGGGCATTTCCAAATATTTATACTATATCGAATGATTGTTGTTGAATTTGTTCGAGTATTTTTTTTCCACACTGTATATTTGTTTGATAAATACCACTTAATTTATTGAGTTCGTTCCTACGACTTTGTATTATCAACTGATCAATTAATGAAATGATCTCTTCTACCATATCGCTGTTTTATCAAATTTCTTATAAAGTCAATGTCTCCAAGGCATGGTGATTCAATGGTATCTATAATGTTATCTTTAATTGGTATGCATATCAGACATCTTAAACTTGTTGCCACTTTAGCGTAGTAATAGCGATGTTTAAACATTGCATCATTCAAATTAATCTGAGAACAATTAATTTGATATATCATAATGCCCATGAAGCTATTAAAGAGATAGATACCGATCGGGAATTCACAAAATTCTTGTAGCAAGTCTGGTTTTGTTTATAAAATATCTTGGCATATTTTTTTACATTATTTTTTTTTAAATTAGCAAATGTAAAAAAAAGATGCAAATTGTAATTAAAATTCACAAAATAATAATCTCTTAAATAACCGGTTCCCAGCTTAATTGATCGGTCGATTAGCAGTATTAGATATTCTTCGCAGTTATATAACTTTTTCTCATGAGAATGCTAGTGACATATAAAACACGTTTTGAGTAAATACCGGAAATATTGGAAAGGATCAGCATTGAGACATAATTCACTTCCGAAGGTGGCCCATATCACCTCGATCGGAAACATGCTCATTAAAATCCGAATGTTGATCCCGTTCGCCTATCTTTAAAAAGTTCACCAAACTGTTTAAATGTTTTGTTTGTTTTTTTTTTTTTTTTGTTAACAATCTGAACAAGTCTGATGTGAGTGAAAATTGGAAGTCATTTCCGAAACGGGCACAAAAGATTCGCGGAGGCTCGACAATCAGTTTTGTTGTCAATCACCTTTAAAATTAGCCGCAACTGGAAAAACTGGAACTGGAAGTGAAAAGAATTTGCGAGACAACAAAAAAAAAAATTCCTGAACTTAAGTAGCCAGCCACTTAACATAATCTTGGCAGAACCCGTTCGAATCTTATGCAGTGCGGTGGGCGTGTTACATCAGCGAGCATAGTGTGTGGAATGCAATTGCCATAATTGAATTTAATCGCGATTTATTATCGAAATGCGGTGCATGTCTCGCCGACGGCCAATCTGAAGTAAAGCGCATTCAGTTGCTACTAATGATCGAGTAGAGACGCTCATTACAAGCCACTCAAGCGCAAAGCTGTTCTAATGACTGACCTCAATTTGCATGCGCAGCCACACCGCACTAGAAGTGATCTGATTTCACACTTTAATTACATGCAACCGCCGAGAGAGATCCGCAAAAAAGGTATTAACGGTTGTGACGACTTTAAAATAAGATGGAATCAAATTATGGCCAAGAATTGAGGGATCAAAGTTAAGAGCGCTTTTAAGCGTCGCTCGTCTAGCGATAGCCAGAGTTGAGAGTCCGAAAATTCCCCATGCCTTGGCAGACAGGCAGATCTCAACTCGATTTGGAAACGCTTCAAAGGTCGCAAAAAATCAGAGGAAGTTTTACGAACTCATTTCGTCGCCGACTTGCGGACTTTGGCAATGGCATTTTTATGGACAATAAATTTTTTTTTGTGATAAACTGTATGTCGGCGCAAGCCCCAAATTGTAATTGTTTTATAGCTCAGTTCTGAGCGGTAAGAACATGTTCGTGGAGTGTAATAGGATAGACCGATTTTTATAGGACAGGCATCAATTGATTTGCATTGATGTCGCGAGTGCCACCTGATATCTTATGAAAAATATAAATATAAGTTTGAAAAAATTTTATCAATCAATTTAAGGAGGTTAGGTACTACCGTTTTCCAGAATCGATCACGCAATGTCCATTAAAAGTGTATTTTCCTCACACACTATTTAACTGACCAAAAACAACTTTCTCTCATTTTCTTAGATAAAAAAAAAAGGTTTCGTTAAATTATTTTAAAAACTATTTTGCAAGGTGAACAACAACACATTTTTTTTTTGCATCTTTCCTTCCTGTACAGGACAACAAATACATAAATAAAAAATTTGTTTCAAGGACTTCAAATTTAAAAAAGCGAAAGGCTTGTCCTTTTAGAAAAAAAAACACTGGAAAAAAATTATACACATATAGAGTGACATCATCATTGAATAAAAGTTATCGGCTTAAAATGTCGCACATATTTACACGAAATGATACAAACTAACTATGGTGGACATAGCATGCAACCTTATTACCAATTTATCCTTCTTCAGCTCTTCGACTCTTTGATATGAGACGTTTTATAATTCCATTGGAAAAGGTTTTTAGCCTCCTTTCAATTACATGGCTTTATGAAGGATAAATCCATTATAACCAACCACCTGAAATTTATCATTTACTGCAGTTCAGAAATTGGGGTTGATTTCACTAAGGTCTTTGGCATAATTGACCATGCATAACATTTTAACAAACTTTTCTGTCTTTGGTTTTCCTTTGCTGTTTGTTAACTGGTTGCGCTATTATTTCTCTAGTCGAATATAGCATGCCATGTTTCTCACACAATTTACAACACATCTGGGGTTCCACAGGGCAGCCATGTTATACCTCTTTTATTTATTATATGTACATATATATCAATAATGTCTTATCTCTTATTCGAGGATTTCATGCTGCAGAAAAATGTCGTACTAATAGTAGCGGCTGTGATGGTTTTCTGCTTAATTCCGACCTGACTGCTTTAAATAAACAGTGTTCTGTAATAATGTTTTTTTCTCTGATATGTATGGATGTCTTTCATGCCACAATTCACGATTACCTTCTCTATGGATGCTCTTTGACTAGGGTTCTCAGATCGTAAGACCTACGTTTTTGGACTAGCCTTCGACAACAAGCCACAAAGGCTAACAAGGAGTTTGATGGCCCATATAAGTATGTATTTATTATCAGACGCACAAAAATTCGAGCCATTGTGCGCATTCATATGGGCTCATGCGTTGTGGTGGACCAAGCAAGCGTCGATCGATGTGCCTTTTGACTGCCGGCAGACCGAATTCTATGAATAAACGAGTAAAAATACGTGCACCCAAAATAATTTAATATGCGCCCTTTCACGCTGAATGAGCGCCCCTCTCATTACCAATAAACCAGGCATGAATTAAAATTCTCCGGACTTCCGAGTTTAGTTCAGAGTTCTCGTGAACATCGGAGAATTGTTTCATTGTTTTTAGCCATCAAAACAATTATTGTGTGAACTGGTGCATTGTCAGGATGAAATAGCATTTTATTTTCTGTCAAATGTGATAATTTTTTTCTTGATTTGTTCATTCAAATGTTACAATGAGTGTTGCATGCTTATAAGACAAGACAGTCGTCATAACCTTACCAGCAGAGGGAATTGACCCATGGCCGCGATCAAATGACAAATTGTCAGAATCTAACAAGATCGTCGATTGGCTAGAACTGAGCGATACACAAAATTCACCTTTCCATTCCACCAAATAGTGTTCATGTTTTATTAAATTATTAAAAAAACTCACTTCTATCTCGCCCACATCCAAACTTTTGTTTCCACAATAAACAATAACAACCAGAAGCACGTTTTCGAGCCAAACCAAATCATGTTTTTTAATAACTTTGAAGACCGTCAGTAGCTCGAAATGATTCAAATGGCCTTAGAACAGCGCATTAATCACGTCAGTGCAATTAGCATCACAAAGGAGTGCACCCACATTTAGAAAAGTGCAAATGCATTCAAAATTAATCGAAAGACGTGCTCGTCGTTGGAGACGCTCCACGAACTTGGTGAGAAAAATTAAAGCTGTTGCTCAGAGGCCACCTATTGGCATCATTAGAGCGGATAGAACAGCATAAAACTGGATTATGGTAATTTTTGATAATTTTACACGCTACATTGAATCCGGCGCCTCGGCGACCGACAACACCAGACAAACTTCTGAATGTGTAACGCGAAATTTTCGTGTCCTTCCGGAGCATGACTAATGCCATAAAATAGCCGGCCGGAGTCGGGGTTATTGTTCGTGCAAAAAACGTGACTGGACGAGCCCAAGAGTGTTTTCTTCTGCCCAATTGAATGTGCTTCATTTGAAGCAATTAATCCGACAAAAAGACGGAATTAATCTTCTAAAGCGCTGAACAAATGGCCTGGACCGGACGGGATCGAGCAATTTGCTCCCTTAACCCCGCACATTCGCAATATGTCTCACATCAGAGCCTTGCAAATTAAGTTGATGCACTAGCGTTAATTGATCGTTGAATGAAAATGCTAGAACTTATTACTGACTTTGACATTGAAGTAAATGGATTTTGAAGGTGACCATGCAAAAAAGGCGTGCCACCAGTGGAAATAGGAAGTCCTGACTGCGTCTGCAGTGTGGCGTCATCCAATTAAAGCAACGTACACGCGCGCTGCTTTAAATTTCGCTTTAATTCAACAATGTTTTTTTTTACAGGAATAACGCTTGCTTAAATTAAGTATTAAACTGGGCCGAGTTCAAGTATCGTGGAGACAAAAAAAAAATTAAAAAATATCTTCGCGGACAATCAGACACTGAATCAGGGGCTGACGTAAACCATCCTCCGTCGGAGACTCAGATAGGCAGACATTACACAACTCAGCCTGCTTTACATCGCCGCACTTGTGAAACGAATGTTTACGATTTTCATTCGGTAAAACTGTCAGGAAAAATTAATTACCGTCGGTTCATATATGCTAATGAAGTGTCGTCCACCTCCAAAGTACCAACGGGCATTAAAAAAACGCATTAGCAATGCGAAACGTAATCTGAGGCTGTTTCGCAGCAGGTCTGCAACTTTTTCTGGAATTGAAGCAAAACTGCTGCGAAAACACTCGGGGAAATAATTGCAGTTTTTATCGATCAACTTCATGGAAGATTTCATTATTATACGATGTTTGCAAAAAGAGGGTTGCAGCTGTTTTACTGCAGTCTTTTAGTCGTTTTAGATCATGGTGAACTGCTGAAAAATAGTTCTGAAAATACAATACTTCGCTTGACCTTCATCAACTTGCATACAAGTCAGTAAAAAAAACTAATTAAGAAAACAACAAAATCTAATCCCAAGAAGAGAAACATCATTCGGCTCTTTCGATTATCTTTCTACGGATAAAAGTATCGTGAAAATAAATCCTGGGGTTTTTGAAACGGCCTTAGTTTTTCAAATGCTATAAAGAAATAACTACATCACAGCACAGGAAAGTTTAAAGGTGTTTTTCTGGAAGCATGTTTTCACAATAAGTAGTACCGGCCGAAATTCGAAAACACCTCAACCGATTTCACCTGGTTGTCAGTTTATCTTATGCAGATAGATATTTTATGCACACAATTTTTTGTCTTAAGGATTCCAAAATGGCGGCCGCCAATCTTAAACGTCAGGCGACTTTCATGAAAATGTGTACTTGAGGGTTTTCAATTTAATCAAATTAATTAATAAAATTAAATTAAATTATATTCACAATTTCGAATCTGTAATCGAAAACTTGGAGTTCACCATAGCATGGAGCACAGTGAAAAATCGAAATTAGCAACCCCACAAATCTGAAAATACCCGTTTTCATGGAAATACCTTGAATTTGAACCTCGTCGATCGCCATATTTAGGCATTTTTTAAAAGGTATTATAAATATTCAGTCAGCAGACATTTTGTCAAAAACAAATATTTAGTAATTAAAAAAATAAATAGCAAGCCTTTCATTTTCCGATTTTGATTTTAACTTTGCCTAAATTCTTTTACCTTACTCCACTTCCAAAAAGTCATAAAAAAAATTCACTTTCGCAATAACTCCGTAATAATCTTTTACTATGACAAACTAGACCTTTCGATTGATAGAAAATAAAAACAAATTAAAATGCCATACCAAACACCCGAACTTATAATCGATTGAATAGTTATCACATGTTGTGCACTGAAAAATCGGCCATGCGAATAAATTTGCGATTGTTTCGTCCTAGTCGCGGTCCCATGCCCAGCTTGAGCGGTGGCTCCCGTATGCATTCAATGCTTTTATTCCGTGGGCGTGATGTCACACACTTTTAATTCTATCCCCGATCGATATCCGGCGCTGTTTTTGTCACCTACCCAAGGCTGATAGTGTTTACAAATTCTCACAATTTTTACATTTTTTCACTAAATTTGATACACAGAGTCCCATAGCTCGTTCTATTTTTTTGTTTTCTTTTTACATTTTTCGCTTCTCCACCTTCTGCAGGAAACGGTAATCCATGAGAAGCTGCGTGTTTCATGTTAAAGTCTAATTTATTTGATGCTAAATTATAACTCATAAAATTTTTAAAATTTTCACATAAATTATTTTCAGTCGCCTTTAAATTTTCATAGTCCCTCGTACCGCTCTTTTTTGAGTAGTTCGTGAAAAAGTACAATTTTCCATATTAGGCGGTGGAGATTTATATTCTGCCAGACAGCCATAAGTCCCCGGATTACCACGGTGTTAGGTTCCCGTTTCAGCATTAAATATCGAGTTTTTTTAAATTTCTGGAATAAGTCAAGTACCCAAAAATTATGTAACTAACAGACGTAATTCAAAACAACTACAGAATGATTAAGAGATGAAACATAAACGCAAATACTTATTAAATTATTGTCCACAACACAAACAAATAAAATTTGGTGAAAGCAGTAAACGGCAAGTTGAATGTTTAAGATCTTGAATTAAAAACAGCTTCGTTATTTGCGGCATTTTATCAAAGTAGCACATTTCAGTGTTAACCAGTTAATTTCTGCGGATTTTATTATAACATAATATTTCACCTCTTACGCAAGTTATCTTACGTAAGCGAGTTTGTGAAAGTAAGTGCGTCGTGAACATGATATTCATCGATTGTATTTCACGTAGTTCTCATTTTTAAAATTCTTTTACGTAATCACCTCTCAGATAAGTCGGTCCAGAATAAATTTGAAAATTGGAACCATAAAATTTTCAAGAAATTACTTCTCAATGCAATCATCAATGTGGATAGATAACCTCACAACATTAACTCAATGCCGTTGGGACAAAGCAACTCATTAATTTTTCAGAGTTATAGAGTGAGCAGTTGTTCGCTTAATTAGACAAATCGATACAATTAACGCTATTAAGGCAACTAAGGTGAAACAAACAAGACAAGTCAATGACAATGACATAGACTTCTGCTAATGATGTCAACAAGAACACATTTTTGTTCAAGCAAAATTGTTCTACACTTTGCTAATAATGTTGTTTCTATCACTTGTCATGTCTAACGCGTAGAAGTAATTGAAGTTTAAATGAGTAATACGGTATTGACATTTTATAGTTGTCGTAATTTATTGAACATTAAAAATGTCTGAAATTTTGCACACTGTTTTGGTTCTGATGATAATGCAATACATATTTATAAAAAATCAGCATCAATTAATTAACTAATTAGCTGTAATTAATTAATTGGTATTTTATGAAATTTTAAAAAATAATGTATTTTTCCAATTGTAAGAAACTAGAATAATAAATAAAGACAAAGGTAAACAATAATTAAATTAAAAAAAAACACTTTTTAAAAGACTATGGTAGAAAAGTAGAAATTAATACATTATAATACTCTCCAATGATTGTGAGCTGTAAGCTATCAACATATGCAAAAAGAAAACCATTGGGCGCCCTTAAAATATTATTATTAAAAATTTCCAGCCTTGACCTTTAGTGATTTGTTTAATTTATGACCATTGTCATATGTATTTATAGAGCAATAATAATTTCCTTAAATAATCAAAATCTGCACCATTTCATATAAAATACTGTAAAAAGTCGGAGTTATAATATATTTTTTAAGTGTGAAAAAAAACTTTAAAAAATCATACTGGAAATCCGCATTGTTCAACGCAAGAACACACCTCCGCGAATAAGCACTTAATCCTGCCCATTAATCGCTCTTAACTGTCAAACAAATGTTGTATATAAGATCCGAAAAAAAATAAAAGGCCACGAATATTTTAATCACGCGATCGAAGAAACTAAAAATATGCAAGAAGACTCGCTCATCACTTTTTCCTCTTCAGCAACATTAAAGCAGCAAGAAACATGCACAGTGCGATGAAGTTATAATGGAAGGTGTGCTATTTTTAGCAATAAAATCACAAGGCAGGAAATTTCTGGATTCGCAATGGCAATGGCATCTATAATTTACGATTGGGCGGAATATATCTGCAAATTTGGTCACTTTCAAAGGATGCAGACAGCATATGCAATTTACGATTAGATATGCCACAATTTGAAAGTTTTATCGCGACTGATTGCTGTCCATTGAATGTAAACTACCAGTACATAAATTTCTTATATTCAAGGACATCCCTGAGGGTTTTTATAATTTTGCATTTTTTGGAAAGTTGATTTACCGATTTCATCAGATTTCACTTGAATAATTAATTTTATGAGCGCTATAGGATTTTAACATAATTACCCATGTGGTCTTTTTTTAAGCGAGTTCAATGGATGTAAAATTATTGCAATAATTTCAAAATCATCTGCATCATTGCACTCAAAATTTAGATACAAGTGTGACTAGCTTACGCTAAACTTACTATTAAAGTATGTATGATGGTCCCATGCAATAGATCGTCATCAGGTAAAAAGATAAATATGCGATCCTCCCCACATGATTACTTCAAGGTTATGTTAGAGGGTTGTATGCAAAAATTAAATAATTCTCCACGAGATGGCACCACAATTGATAAAGAGCTAATATTATTTTATTTGAAGAAGTTGAACAGCTCTGCTGCGCTGGTCAAAGCCGAGTTGAATGAAGCTCATACTTGTGTACTGTACACCTTCGTTGAAGATATTTTGTTTCCGAATAAATGAACTTAAACGTAACCAAACATACACCGAAGACGAGGCACGTTTCGGACTTCCAATGAAGTTCACTATGAATTATTGAACAAATCCATGGAATCGTAATGGAGGCCTGCTAAATGAAAGTGCGCAAGATTGTTGTGCGATAAGTATCACGATTTTTGGCTATTGACCAAAAACCCCTTCCCACAAATAACATAATCTATCGCTAGGATTCAAGCTTTGAATTGGATTGAAACTATTTCGAAGAACTTTTGAGCTCGGCTTACGTTCTATCCTTTCCTGTGAAAGACCTTTTGGCTCTCTTTAGAGTAGCAGAACATATTTTGCGTTAACAGGGCTTTGAAAAAAAAAAGTGCCAACCACCCAATTAAAATAAAGATAATAAAATAGTTCGATGACTCTTCTTCCTGTTCCCAAAGTTAAAAAAGTTGGCTAACTGAACACGACTGACAATGACTAACTATTGTGGAGAATGTTTCAAAACCTGTTGTTCCCATGGGGAATTAGAAATTTACAGGATAGTTATCACATATAAATTTTCATTCGCACAAAACGCATCTTATTGCATTTTGGTACTTTCTGCGTTCTACCGAACTCGCTCCAACCCAAAAATAATCTGACCGCTGCTGGGATCTGTCGCAATAACATTTGTCAACTCGCCGATCCGCAACAGAACCGCACAGTATGTAAATTTATTTTTAACACTTCGCCTGATCTAGCCGCAAGTTGCGTGCTTCGTTGTTAGCCGCATCTCTCCTTTGTCTCTGCGAATTGCGTGGCTTTCTCGAAGACAATCTAATTTTGAGCCGTCTGAGGGGCTCGGCCTTTGAGTGATGACGTTGGCGTTGACGAAATTCTATTTAACTTTTCTTTTTACTGAAGCCATTTGGCAAATTTATTATCATTGAATTTTATGTTTATTTGAGTGTTTTGAAATTTGAGCATCTACATTCTGTCAACTTGGCGACTCAAGAAATTATTTATTACGTCCACCCCCAAAATAAATTCCGTTGAATATTTAAATATAACTGAACAATTAACAAAAGGATTTACTTACTACTTAATTTGCTCAGTCCTTTCTTCTCTGTGTTAGACATTTTATATGCCTCCGGCGGTTTAGAAATATCGCACTCAGTTCCTAAAACGAAAGACAAGTAAAAATTTAGTAATGCATAAATCGGGGAAAATAAGATCAGTAAACTTGAAAGTAAATAGAATATTCATAAAATTATACAAGGTAAAATTAGGCCGAAGAGAACTAAATACCTCCAGCTATGTATGTCTAGTCGAGCATTTGCAATTGACGTTAGCACCTGACATCGATAATTTTTACTTTTTTGTTAAAGTGTTAATCAGTTCTTTTGCGCTTTGACTTACAGTTGAATTGCCGTTTCTTTTTATGCAAGCATTAATATTTATTTTACATTACAAGTCAGTTGGACGACCACTTAGCAGTAAGGTCGTGAATTTCCATTTGTTTGGTTTTAAAAGACGACAATTTATTTTTGCAATTTATGTACATAAATTTTTTCGGCTAAAGGATGAGCAAAGTTAACAGCTGACAAATTAGCAATGCTTAATATTCTTGATTAATTCAATAAGTGGTAAATTTTCCATTATTAGTATTTAAGAAAAAATCTGCAGTACAATGAACGGTGCTGTTATTTTCAGAAATTTTATTCTAAATTTAAAATTTCGCCTTTTTTTAAATTGGACACGTGTAAAATAAAATATATTTAAAAACTGTTTAGTGTCTGATTAAATCGCCGAGAAAGTGTGTTTCACATATCACCCAATTTGTCCGGCCAGACTATGGTAATTTCAATATGTTAATTAAATTCAAGCAAACATTGTAAGTGTTTTTTTATATTTACTTTTTTTACGTAATTTTTTTCTCACCTTACTGTAATTTGCATTTTAAATGAGGAAAATAAACCTTGAAAAGTCAACAACGAGTAAAGTAAAAGCAATTAACTTGGAACAATAGGAACACAAAAATCGTGCGGACAAATAGATATACGTATTTAAGCAAGTTAGTAACTATTCAATGCACTTTTCTTTTTTTCTTTTACTGATAATTTTTATTTATCTCGGACACAAATAATTTTAGTTCCAAACAAACATTAATTTTTAAATTAAAGACAATTCTTCTAGCATATTTCCAACCTGGGTTTAATATATGTACATGCATATGTAATTATAAATATTTTTCTAAATGTGCATAACACACAATGACCTCATCGTCACATGGCTTTCATTAAACCAGTAAAATTTTGTTATCATATTAAAGGCAACTTAGTTGACTAACATTTAAAAAAAACCACAACTTGTAATTCAGAACGGATGCATGTCGTTTAAATATTTGAAGATTATTGAGGGTACCTATAAGCAATTAAACAAATTTACGTCTTTTTGTACATGGGTTAGTAAAAGGTAGCAATTAATTAAAACCTGAAATTCCTTACCATCCAAATAACTAGTGCATGACACAAAACAAAATGAGCAAACGAGTAATCATTACATTTGAAGGTTATGTTGACAATAGCATTATATAAGCAAATAAGTTGTAATTATAATGTACAAAAAAAAACATTTATACAAACATTACAAGATTAGATGACATTTACGTACGAAACCGAAATTCTTTCAGTGTTTTTTGAGTACTTCCTGCCGAGTAATATACTGATTTTATTAAACTGTCAAAAACTGCAAGATGGCGGAGTGTCAAAGTTTAAAATTTAAACAGCTTTCATGAAAAGTGGATTTTCAGGGTAGCTGATTTGAAATCTGTTATCAAATTCAAAATTGGACCTGTCATATGGCTACCGAATATATCCATTGAACTTCAATTGATTTTAACAAGATGTATGCGCTCTTCACTGTCAAAGCATTATATCCAAACTGTTAATATCTAATGGAGTTTTAAATAGAACGGTATCTAGTCGTAAGTCCAGCTAAAATAATGATAAATCGAGGGCTGCATATTTCAAATTAATCTCAAGAACCAGTCAACGGAATTGAATTTATGGGACAATGAACTTCCAATTGAAATTCCATTTAGAATTCTTAAAATTAGCATTTTTCGGGACTTTTCGGAATTCTGCTTTGAAGTCTTTCCAATTTTATTCTACACAATATTTTACAGTCTGAACTAGTTCTAAGCTCATGCTTCAGAATTTTTTTTCATTTTAATCTCCTGAATGTTTAAGATGTCTTACATCATTCGTGGAAATCACAGTTGCATAAATTCCGAAATAGTAAATATAAAAATGCAAAAAGTCTTGTTCTGATATTCGTAAATTAATAATTAAATTTTTCATTCAAAAAGAACGTGCAGTATAAATAATTTGGCATGATGTGTTCTTAGTCTTCTACTGAATAATATATTAAGAAATTTAGAACTATGGATTGAAAAACTTTGAACTATGAATGCCAAAAAGTAACAACACCTAAGGTGAATATATTTATCCGTTTTTTTTGTTGTGTTACTTTTGTGAGAGTAATAACATAAAACGCAAAAACAAAACGCTAGAAATGTCGTAATTCATCCATCTGTAAGAAGGGAAACACGTGGGCCTTAAAACACAAACGCCGATGATCAATTACGTTTTTCCCCATACGTTATTTTTTCAGCTGGTTGACGCAGGTGAAAAATAATTAATCGCAATTTTGTTACTTCACAGACCTTTTACTCTATCCTTGGTAACAGATAATACATATTGGTTCAAAATTTAATATTTTTATCTTTAAAACGCATATGTTCGTAATTTTCGATATTCAAACTTTTACAGAATATAAAAATGCTAACTTATAACTCAAATGTTTAAATTGTGTACGGACTGAATAAAATAACAATCACTTATATGAGCCTACGACATCATCTGCGCCAACATTTATAAAATAACAAAAAAATTATTATACAAATACAAAAATCGAAAATTCACTGTAGTCATTGAAAAAAATAACAAGAAATGACTCTTTAACCATGATCAATTTTTTTATTATTATAATTTGGGAGGAAAGAACTCGTCATACGTATGTTATAACCAGACAACTGCGGAGTTTATTGTAGTTTTAAAAATCCCTCAAAGGGTGTGTAAATGAAATCAAGCAACGACGGGGATTGACCGATTTACCAAAGAAAATAATCATAATAAATTTTCATTTCACACGGCGGCGTCTAAATAATTTTTTTAAAGTTTGCAAAACGTATTTTTTGTTATTTGTCTAAATTATTATGCCGAGGAATGTAGTCTCATCGTTTTTTAATATCAACTGAAAACTGAACCCTGATATTTGCTTGTCCAGCCGTACGTTCTTTCCTATGTGCTTTTAAATAAACCAAATTCTGTTCTGTTCGTCACGACTTCGAAAATAAAACAAATTCTAACACCGCCTTAATTTGAGCATCTACAAAGAAGTAAATAATGTTGATGCTCTTTTTGGCTCTCTTTTTAGTTCAATGTGCCCAAATAGGAAGGATTATTGTTTTTTGAACCGTTCATACGAAATAAATTCACAAAAAAACGTTTTTTTTTCAACGAAAACGAACGTGCCTATAACGAAGCTTTCTTCCCCCACCCTTTTTTAAAAATTGAATACTTGTTTGTGTCCTATAGAAATTTCAGATATTTGCCGTTTATTTACGAAGTCTATTTTTTTGTAAATTTTTTTTCGTTGGTTTATTGCTTTTTTGAGTAAATGAACCATAAAGCAGTGTAGCCAAATTTCACAAAAATATGTAGGTACATACTTGCCCCACTTTCAAAATAAACGGCTCATATCTTCACTTCAATTTACGCAGATCACAAGCATTTCTGCAATTTCTGCAAAAGGCAGGCCCTCAAAATAGATTTCCATGCATTTATCGAATAATTTTATTCGGAGCATAGCGAGTGGACCCAGTTACCTAAATGAGCATGTGTTTTACTGTTGTCAACTGAAAATTAAACTTATTAATTATACATCCTCCAGTTCAATATCTCATTTAAATATCTACAAAAAAAAAACATATTTCACGATTATGTGAATATTTAAAATTAATTGAAAAAAAATAAATTAGCAAAAAGCCACCAAAGAAAGATAGAGAAATGTTTAAAGCGAGTAAGAAAAATAGAGTAGAGAGCACCCTTAAGAAATTTCTAGAGCATTTACATAACATGCCATGGAATACTTTTGGCGAATAAAAATTCTACATTCATTAGCTAAAGTAGAAAATACAAGAAATCAGTTTACCATTGAAAACACAATCACCGGAGCACTAATTGAATTTTCGCACTTAATGCATAATTATGCGGCCGATAAGATTCAACAGGGCAATAGTGCAGAACTCATTGCGCTTATTGCTAAGAAAACAATTTGAACAATTTGATTGAATTGAACAAAGCGTACAACGGAAAATAACGCACTCAAGTACTCTTGACGAAGAGCTCTTTGAACACTCACAGATGATCAAACAGCAAAAATTCCATACGCAAGCAAACAATCAAGCACCTAGCCATATCGATGAGGTATCACGCCGAATATCACTAATTTTCATCAATTGCACCGCCACTATACTCGTAGTACACTTCAGCCGAAGGGGGCATTATGGAAACGTGCCACATATTATCTTCTGCGACTTCTATTCGAGAAACATGCGATAAGGGCCACTTCCGACTTGCTCAATAAAGAAAAAAAAATAAGAAGCGCAGCGCCCACCACACGTGTGATACGCAACTAGACGTCAGCCGGATTCGTTTCGGGAATCGGAAATAGAACAGTAGCAGCCCAAAAAAACCTCACACTTCTCCAAACGGAAAAAACGACAATCAAAATGAGTGGCTAACCAGACGCCCTAACCACCGAACAACCGATAAGAGCAGCTGGGGTACTTAGTGAGCAACCACCTCGAGAACCGCAGAAAATCGATAATTTTCTAATTTCTTGAGTTTTGCTCCGGCCAGCGGAAGCCTAGCACATACCTTCTTTTCACTTTCACTAGTTCCGGGGTAGCGTTGCGGGGCCCCAAAAAATTACGTAACTGCCCAACTGCTTTCTTTAATCGTCGGCAACAAAAGAAAATTCAAAATTTGACCGCCCTTGGTAGAATGTTTATCAACAATGTCCCAAAACAATTTTCACAGCAACATATGGTTTGCTCCCACGCTTGCTGGCGAATAATCGACTATCGCTCGCGGGAACCACTAGAACTCGACTACTGCTTAGGTAGTGTCGAGCTCGATAGGATTTAAAATTTTTCAAAATTTTCACAATGTCTTTAAAAATCACTGGGAAAGTCGAAGAAGCGCACTGGAAAATTCACAGGCTGTTTTTTAACGAACAGGCAGAGACCGAATGCCGGCTGGCTAGACTATTCCGAGGTTTATAAAAAGTCCTCCTCTCTTGCTGAGTAAACAACTAAGTTAGAATCTTTACCGAATTCTAGCTTCTTATCCCACTCCGTTGTCGTCTTACACAACCTCCCCAGAACTGATGTTGCCACGACTAAAGTTAACATACAACTGCCTTCCCTGTGTCGTGCGGCAAAGACTTTTTCTCTCGGTAGTTCCCATCCACGCCACTAAATCGCCGGCCCAGCCCCGGCCCCCGGGTATATCGATGATAGCGGCGACGACGGCATTCGACAATCGGTCGGGGCACATATCATGCATGAATAAGAAAAATTAACAGACGTCGATGACACACATTCGCATACATTCGCTCACGTCCGAGGCGACTCATACGCGAGTAGTCGCGGACTCGCGAAAGCGCAAATCCGCCTCGCAAAATCACCTTACCTCGCCAGTCGCCACTTTGCGCTACTCGCCCGCCAATTTTGCACACTCGGGCAGGGAAATGACGATGCCCATACCCGCATTTTTTCGCGCATTCAGACCTGGGGTTCGCAACTATCAGGCGCCACCGGTTGCGCGGCAAATAGATTTTTGGACGGTTATAATTTAAATTTTTCCGCCAAGGCTCCTCCAATCCTGTTGAATCTTTCAAATACAAAAAATAACCACGCAGTGCCTTTAATTTTTAGCTGTTCATTAATCAAAACTCTGCGTTGCCGTAATTTTCCCACAAATTCACGAACTTGTTTCGGCTCGACACAGCACTTGTTTTTTGCAATGCGATCAGATAAATTCGTTTTCTATGAATGTTGCTGATCGAATACTGATGCTTGAGTTGGGTAAACAAATTTGTTAAGCAATTCGATGCGCACTCGTCGCAATGAATGATCGAAATGTCGTTCATTGTTTTAAGTGCAGCGTCATTCGCATATTACTCGAACGCATACAGTGTTTTGTGCTGGGTGATAGAACTACGTTCTCAATAAACTGATCGATCGACGCGATCATCTTCATTTGATCTTGCCATCGGTCGGCGGGGATTCTGTTTATACTTAAGGAGACAGTGGTGATTTGTTTTCAATTTGTTGGCAGGTGAATTGCTTGCAAAACGTTTTCAACAAAAAAAAAGGTGTGACCTTCTTTGAATCTAGAATTTACATTCAGTGTGTCAACTTCGAATTGCAAAGATCGTAGATCTCAGTCTTTACAAGAATTGTTTATGAATTTTATGTTGAAAATTCTACAAAATTTCGAATAATTCACTTTGAATTCAAGATAATATATAAATATCAAATTTCCAACACTCCCGTGTTAAATTTAATTTAATTAGGAGCTCTGAGAATGCTCAACACACAAAATAGCGGTCGAAAGAAGTCTCTATAAGTCTCTAAAAATGTTTTTTGTTTTGTTTTGTTATTTGTTATGTAATGCACATATTCCTAAAAGACGAAAGTTGAGGTAGTGAAAACAATTGGTTCCGCCTGCTTTAACTGTAATATTAAAGTTTAAATAAAATTCTTGGTTGGTACCTACCTACTTAAACTATTAAAATGATCTTGTTTTTTGCAGTCGTGTTTTTGATTTATCTTATGGTAATAACGTCGCATAGTTTATCATATGCTACTCGTTAAACCCTTTCGTTTGATACCCATGTCAAGGGGGTTGTGAAGAATAACATAATCTAGAAGTATCGTATTTTGCTTGTCAGACCTTTTCATCCAGTTACACATATCATGAAGGATATTAGGAAAAATATAATTCGCCATTTTGGGGCGTCCGCGATATTGGGTTTAGAATGACGTTACATAATTTATAATATTTTACTCGTCAAACCCTTTTTGAAGTGAAAACTTCTTTAGCGGGGCCTTGCACTTTTTTGGGATGGGTACAAAATGTTAAACTCGCGCAGGTGTCACGTGTCCTGATCGAAAATTCGTAAGACAGGGGAAGAGTGTGAAGGCCAGCGCGGCGTAGGAGAGGAAGTAATATCCCCCTCGTTTAAGCGGTGCAGGGCGCTTACGCGAGTGTGCGTGTGTGTTTGTACTACAGCCTGCTACGCGATCCACGGATGGTGTCTGCTGATGGCTCGACCGTCTGTATACTTGTAAAATTCGTGTATATACCGATTGCCCACGATGGCGGTGTTAGACACACGAGCGAAGCGAGTACGTTAATGTTAATGTCCAAGTTTTCACTTCTGCCGGCACTCCCAGAGTGCACCCGTTGTTTTTTTTTGATATCCATATCAAAGGGAGTTATGAAGGATAAAAAACTAAATTTCATATAATAATGGTCATATTTATTTTTCTCAAAAATTATATATACTATAGCACTCCCACGATTAAGACGAATTTAACGAGACCTCATTTATGAAACATTATCTAGCAGTGAAATGGACATACTTACATATGTACATACATCCATACAGAGTTTCAAGTCAATCGGATCAAAAACCCTCGTTAGGGTTGATTTTCGGAAAAACCTTTCTTGATGCACCTCTACACGCTCCAAGGAACATAACTTCCAAATTTCATGTTTCTATCTTTAGTGGTTTGGGCTGTGCGTTTTCTGTCACCCAGTCAGTCAGCGATTTTGTCCTATATACTAAAATTGCAATGTTTGTTAGGTTAGACTTTTGCGCCTATCTCTGTCTTCAAAACATACACTTTCACCTCCGTCTATTTTACAAATCAGAAATAAATTGTTATTGATTTGATAAATCCCACATGGTAACCAGTTTTTGAAAACCGTTGCAGAGGTCACCAGCACTATTTTATTATGTTAGAAAAACGACTATTGAACTTGCATATGTTTGCCAATGTTTTTAGTACATGACTGCAAAAAAATATTTTTTTCTTTAGATCCTATATTTTAACAAGTAACCTGAAAGTTTCTCCAAAAACTGGGTTTAAAACTAAAATGTTCAGACCAGTCGGTCAATACAACTTTTTTAGCCTCACTATGTGCCTGCACCCCCTAATGTCGGAACAAACTTTGGTCATGATGCTTCATATGATTGTAGGACGTTTGTTCCATTCCACGCCCCATGGTATGGACATTTTTCAATTTTTTGTAGACATTTTGTAAAAGGCAAATGTTCTGTGATGGAATAAAGAATGGATGGAAAAATGAACCCCCTACCCTTCATATGATCAATATGGAACATGCTGAAACACGTATTTCTGAATCACCCTCTAGAGTTGGCAGTCACTTTCCCATAAATAACTTTTTCTAAATTATTCCGTGTAAAACCACGTACCAAAAATTGAAACTCATGTATCTAAAATGAATTCTCCAGACAAAACATATATTTGTTCAATTGATTGATAACTTATACAGTGCGGTGACTTTTTGAGCGTTATCTTATCCCTAAACTCGAAGATAATTCTTCCCTCGAACATGGAATCACCTTATTGTAACGTGCAGCGGTAAATTACAATTAAAATTAAATCTTCAAATTTTTTTTTATAGACAATATTTACACAAAAGATATAACATTACAGGAACCCCCTAAAAATGCAATTATTTCGATTTAAAAACATCTCATTTGTGTGATTTCTTTCCTATCACCTAGTGATAATATTATTCCTTGACACTGACACAAACCGCCCAGCTAATGAGTATAATGCCTTACAGGATATCTCTAGTTTTAACCAGAAATTTCTCGTTGTGTACGTACTATAAATACTTTCACTATTTTTAGATTACCCAGCGTGCGGAGTTGTTTTGAAGCAATAATAAAGTGAAGTGTTGTTTTATTGTTTGGCACTCATTTAACTAATTAAAATCCACCCAAAATGTCAACGAACGGTTAGCATTAACCGAACCTGGTGGGTGGTTGAAAATGGTGAACACAAAGTTTCAATAAATGAGGAAATTTTTTGCCGTTTTTCTATCAAATTGGCACTGTACCCATATGAATGTATAAATTTTGGTTATTGCCAGCATTCCGGCATGTGTGTACTGAATGTTCATAGACGAAGCGGTCTCATACGCAAATTTATGTATATTCGATCTGCTTTTGTGAACAGGAAGGTATCAGTTTTTTCCAACTCTTTTTTTTTTAGAAAACTATTATATTTCACTGATAATTCAGCTTACAACAACTTAACCGAAACCCCTTAGAAACAGAGGTATACACACTTATTTCAATACCAATGTGGGGCATTGAACTTTTATCTTCCAATTCTCTTGGATAAACCAGACTTTGTATTAAACAATAAATGTTTGCACATCTGACTGGGAAGCTTATGCGATAGTCGCACGTGATATACTTTGATCTTGACACTCTCCACTTCCGTTAATTTATTGCGGTTTCATTGGGATGTACTCGTGCCCACAAAAAAAACTTGAACCTGATTGTGATTCATAAAATAATTTAAAACATACATATCTTCGGGCATAAGTTTTTCAATGAAATATTTTATATAAAAAAAAAACAAAAATACTACATCATTTATTTATTTATGCATTTTTGTTTCGACATCATTTTATGACGTGCATAATAGATACACTTGGGTGTCGTTCATAACTAAAATAAATTCTGCGTTTATGTTATATTGCAAAACACATCATCGCGCTCAAACTTTTTATTGTAAAAATGTTAATTCTTGGATGTCGACTTGGAAGTAATAAAATTTCACCTTCGCGGTAGCCAAATGTGTTTCACTATTCAAAATTTGTCATCACGTTTCTGAGCGTCCTAATTAATTGTTTCTCGTGAATTGGATATCACCAGCCGGTGGAATTCACAAACACATTTGCTTCTTTAAGTTACTACTATTTTTTTTTTTTTGTGTCGGTTCGTCTTTGAAACGTTTAGTGGTTTTCAGTCAAATTTGCCTTTTGAACTTTAAAACACAATAACATTTAAATAACTTTAAAAACTTGTTTAGGGTCGACTTCCCTCGCCAGCCTTAAACAGTCATTGAACTAATACTTCGACTAAACGCGTAAATTATTTTGACATCAGCTGCGTGTATCTAGTAAAGCAAATATTGTGCGTCTCTCAGACCATTCACCTGTTCAAACTATGCAGCATGTGAATAGACGTGATGAATCACTTAACTCGTGAAACATTTCATGCAGTAACACGTTGCATGGCGGTAGGAGAGGCCGTTTTGATAAGATTAAGAATAATAAAGTAATTTACCGCGAAAGCTAAAATCAGACATATTTTGTTGTTTGTATTTGCCGGAGTCCTTTTATTTATAAGTGGAGGTTTTCCACGTACGCAAAGTCGCACAAACTCCGTCAAACGAAACGTGCTAAGTAGCTAAATTGCGGTAAAAGAAGGCTAATATTTGGCAAAGTGATCTTCTTCTAAGTTTTTTTTCCTGAAAAAAAATATTGAGAAGCTTAGTAAGTTCTTTCGAAATGGCGGCTCTAATTTATTGCTGGTGGTTGATTAGAATCTTTACAATGTCAACGTTTTCTTAGAAGCCCTCTATCCCAATGGGGGTTTATCTTATTTGCATTTATGTAGAAAGGTAAACATTCTTAGTGGGCCAAACAGTACATTACGTTAACATTGTGGTGTCCTTGCTTACGGGGTACCATGAACTTTAATGTGTTTCTTGAAATTTTTTTTGAATTTCTGCGCAATATTGACTCTCTACTTCTAGTGTTCATAAATCTTTGTGCTATCGCATTACCGCCAAATAAACTTACATACAAGATATCAAGCTATTTTAAATGTCATCGCAGGTGCTTATGATAACCAAGGTCATGTATAAATATATCAAAACGTTTTTAAAACATCAATATTTTGTTTCAAAGTTTATAATCACTTATGTGAGGGAGACGAGTGTAATAACTGTAAAATGATTCCCTTCAAAAAACATTTGTTACATGAATTAATGTAATTTTATTTTCTCAAAAATTATGTGGTCAATCTACAGTCCCTTGTCTATAAGTGTCAAAACTAACTACTTGTATATTGTCGTTATTTTTTTGTTTTAAATTTTACTGTGTAACACAATAAAAGGATTATTTAATGCACACCAATACGTATACCTTAAAAGGATTCCAACCCACGATCCCCCCGTTGCTCACTTTTTTCATAATGTTTTGTCAGTTAATAGTCCAGTCAAAATAGACACAAAAACGTCCAAACCTAAATAAAAGTCGTAATACTTAATAGTTCATACAAAAGTTGTAGATCTTGCAATTGTCGACAAAAAAGGTTTATATACTATTTTTCCTTCGAATCACGATTTCTGAGATATCGCGATTTCAAACATCAAAAATGTTAATATGCACTCATACGCCCCCGCGGTCTATGGTTACAGTTACGATAAAAAATCATAACCAAACTTGTAGTACTCGAAGTGCCCTCTACGCTGGTATCATCACTTTCGACGTAACTGCAAAAACAGCCGAGCAAATGGAAAAACAATGTATGCACTTGTTGCCCCTCTCCCCGGCCCCTCGTGACAGTTACGGTCAATTCGAATTGCGAAAAACTACGACAAAAGTGATGGTACCAGACGTAGAGAGCGCTTTGAGTACTATAAGTTTGCTTATGATTTATGTCGTGACTGTCGGTGGGTCGTACGAGTGCATTTTAGTATTGTATGAATTATTCTTACGATAACATTTACCGTTTACGATAAATATGCGAAAAACCGATATCGTTGACCTTTGACTTTGAACAAAATGTTTAGCGCAAGTGGAGACTTTTGACATTTCATTTGTAATGATCTATTTAAGGGGTCTAGGTTGAATACCTATTTTGACTGCACTATAAGCAATTAGTGTAGTAATGTATGACAAAAAACGGACTCAACTTCGGAATTCCTTATAACAGGTTGTACCGTCTCCGAATTTTTATTTAAATTGTTATAAATACTCTACGTATATCACCGATAATACACATATGTAAGTGTTGAGATATATAAAATTTTCACGGACGATATGTTCTCTTATCTTTCACAGTAATCCGAAAAACTGTAACTATTGTACTAGTAACATGAATTTCCGTGAAAAGTATATTTATAATCTAATACGATTAATATATACTATAAACCCCCTTTGATATCCATGTACATTGTCTTATGCAATATATCACTTAGCCACTAGAATGTTCTCGTCATACATTTTTGCGATAAAATTGTTATCTTGAATTTTTACAGATTGTCACATTAACTTCGGTGAAATTGAAAAACTCTAAAGCTAGAAGTTCCAAATTATTAGATATCAAGGCCGTTACAGTTTGATCATATTGCTGCGATTCCTGTTTATTAAAACGACGTATGCAGCTATTGTTGTGGCGTCTATCGAATTTTCTCGACTCTTTTTACACCGTCAATTTTGTTCCGCCTTTAAGCAAGGTAGGCCACTTCGTGACTGAACCCAGAGACGCACTTTTAGTCATACCTTATCAAAACGTGGGCTATTTCTAGGAAATTATTCAACTCTGATAAAAAAAAACCCCTCACGCGCCCTACACAATTGATAATTCCCCGCGCTATTTTGAACTGGGTCAAAAGATTGAAGTGCTGATGAGAAAGCAATTGAAAATAACTAGCAGGATCTACATATGTATGCAGTGATCGTGCAGGCAGCTCGATTGAATTAATTACTGTGATTCTCCGGCCCATCATTCATTCATTCAGTGTAGATCAACGGCTGACATCACCCCAAAGATAATTGTGATCTTCATTTGTTCGGTCGTCACTAGGCACCAGGTGTGCGTTTGCTTCCCCCCAAGTAGTTTCACCATCGAAAATGTATTGCCTTCCCAAGGGCATGGCCGTGATCTTGTCGGGGAATACGTAAATAATTGTTGCAGCAGAGCAGATCATGTCAGGGGGTAGGCTCGTATCGTGTACGACTGTAAAATATGTTTATGTCATACCCACACAAAAATTTTGCAGTCGCTCCAATGCATTCTCTGCATTTTTCGCAACCAGTTTTGACGCCACTGCAACAGCAGATTAGTTCGCAGAATTTCATCTTATGCAGAATGAAATAAGCAAATAAGTTGATGATTAATCACCGAAATCATGTTCCTACACGATTTTTAATTTGCTTACGTTCGTGGACGGCATGTTGCGTCGTTTGTTTTATTTATGAGATAATTCTTGGGATGGCAGTGCATTGACTCTGCCCAACAAAGGGTTTTGTTGTGTAGGTAATCAATCAGTTTCCCTGTTGCTTTTTCTCTAATAGCTAATTAACAGAAGTTGTAAATCCCAAGTATGGATATCTTAACTTTTGAAAGTTGGGCACAGTTAGGTAGCTAGACAACGATAAAAACTGTCTCGAATGGATTCAAAAATTTCGTAGTTTATTGTGAAGACAATTTTCTCATTTATATTTGTGCCTACAGAAGTAATGCCGTCAAATGTGCGAAATTGTTTAAGTCTCTTTGGTGCGATTTGGTGCAATTCTGTATTTCACAATGGACTGCTCTTTAATTCTGTATAGTATTTTTTTAAATGTTATGAAAACTTTATTTATGTAGAGGAAAATAGATTTTCATTTTGAAATGTTTGGGATTTTGCTTCCATGTACGTCAGAAAAATTTTAAAACTACATTTAAAATGTTCAGAATAAATTGTATCGTTTTAGTTTTGCTACGAGCATTTCATTTTCAGTTCAGGGACATTTTTTGATACTACACCGGGAGAAAAATTTATTCTTAATTTAACTTATTCAGTGTTTTTATTGTACACACTTTAGAAAAATTTGAATTTTGAATTTTATTGTTTTAAAACAATATTAAACCCAAATTGTGTCCTACTACGATTTCAGAGGTCCCGGGTTCGAATCCAACATGAGAAAATGAGTTTATTTTAACAAACAGACATCTTTCAGATTACATACGTATATCTGTTACAACTTAAGCATGAAATATCATATTGAATGGCGTATTGGCGGTTCATGCTGGAAATTCAAACATCCGGAGTTCTCGAATCCCATCGGGGGGACCGCACAAAATACGAATGTTTTCAGAAGCCAATAGCCGACGACGGAACCAACTGACGGCGGAAGTATTGGCGCAGAGAAAAGTTGAAAAATGTTCAGCATTCATCCGTCGTGAGAGAACTTTGACAATTGCGTTATCAGCTGGTGCATGAATCTAAATCGAAATAACTTAGTCGTTGGCGTGGTTATCATAATTTGTTCTTTAAATGGAAATATCTGTTTGGGACAAGAAGAATAACTGTGCGTCTACAGATCAGTTGGCGGATTCATGAAAAAAACTTATTGCATAAAAATAAATCATTTCACATTTTAAATCAAATTACCAGCCACGTTTTTACCAAAAAGGAGTAGTATTTGAAACAAAATGAAATCATTGTTATTTTAGAAGTTGTGCAACTTAAAAACCAAATTTTCCATGTACATATTTTAATTATTAATATTTTGAAGAAAATCCGGTATTAATTAATCCGGTAAAAAAGTTTAAAATAACAAAATTCAGAATAGTTGCATATATGCCATTTACACGTGTTTAACGTGTCATCAGATGCCGAACATGGCAACCTGTTGGACAACGACAAAAAAACATAATTTTGACATACCCAGCTAGTCCCGTGTGGCTGCATCATTTAGTTAGTGAATTTTCGATTTAATCCTAAAACCAGTTTATTGGCATATTTGAAGGAATTAAAACTGCGAAACAAATAGATTTCTGGGAACTTGAAAATGAAGAAACCCCCTTAAATGATTAAACAGATTATCGCCTGTCTGGGGTACAAAGTAACATTTCGTAAATGCTAGGCTGCTCCAATTTAAAGGATCAGGTGATCATAAAACCGCCGAGGAAGTCAATACACTGTAGCAAAACACAAGCACACATAAGCCAAAATAAGCGTTTTTAGACCACGTAATTTATTATATTTATTTTGTCACAAGCCTACTATGAAATAATATTATTGTTCTGGATCACTCACTTTGAAAAAATTCCTGCAGACTTGGAAACGGCTTTTGAATCTGCTGACATTTCAAATTCGAAAGATGTTATTTGTGTGAATTTCAAAACATGATTCCCTTTCAAATAAAATACTTGTTTACTCACTTCAGTCAGTAGACCAATTCTGATTGCACAACACCGCCGGCACAAGCTTTGCCTGCTATCATGCCCACTTTCTATCAAGTGGAAATGGGGGGTCAAAGGTTTGAGAGATTCTTTAAAAAGCCCGTAAATCTTCTCAAAACCTTGTTGACTGACAGGGATCATCCTATTACAGTCAGTATGATGAATTTTTAAATTTCGATTACAATGCAAAAAATGTCAGGGCATTAATTAAGATATCTCGGATTACTTTATATTCATGTGCTTGTGGTTAGTGATTTCATTTCAATACAAATGTGAATTGTTTGCTGTTCTAAGTTTGGTCTTAATCGCGTATTTCTATATCGGGCATGTGACAACTAGCTTAAGTAGAAGTATTCACTTTTGAAATTCTGTCGGTAGAAAACACAATTTTTTACGTTTATTAAGATTTTCTAGTCTAGACCTCTGAAAATGGGACATTTTTTTCCCGAAAGCAATAAAAATATTTTTATGAGTCTTTTATCGTTCTATTTGTCGTTTTTTATAATGTGCACAACATTATTAATTTTTTATTTAAAATTTATTGCCGCAGAATTATTTTTACGACAGAATTTTCTTGGTCAGTGGCATGTGTAGCTCTTTTATGGTTTATTAGAAAAATATTAAAATGTTAAAATTAATCAAGCGCGAAAAATGAATTTACCTCGATTTTCACACTTTTCCAATCACCATATAGTTCAGCAAGATTGTAACGGTGATTTATAATATCCACGAAGAGTGGGTTTTCTGATAGAACTAAAGCTAACTAATACTTTTTAGATTTTGAAAAGAACTCTTTTCTTGATGATACTTTGAACTTGATTAACTTATGTAAATTCCATTTTTACAAGCCCAATTTAACAGCTAAAACAACATAATACATATGTGTAAATGAAACTGCGGGCAAAACGAGTATGTATTGCCAATTCACCGATGAGGCCAAGTTTTGTTTCTATGGCTCCGTTAATAAACAAAATGGCCGAATTTGGAGTACAGAAAATCCAGAATAATTTGTTGAGATACCGTTATAGCCACTAAAAGTCATTATTTGGTTTGCTAGCTGCTTTATGGGCTGGTGGAATCATTGTCCCATATTTTTTAAAGAATCATGTTAATGGAGAGCCACTATTCATCCATGATTACAGACTTTACGTCAGTTGAATGGCTTTAATATGGAAGAGGTTTGGTCACAACAAGGCGGCGCAACATGCCACACAGCGCACGACAAAAAAAATCAGGCAAGTGCGAGTCAGACTCACGAGTTAATTGTTCCGCATATCCGACTGTGATTTAAAATACAAATTAACGATTTGCTTCTTGCCAAATTTCATTGTTCTAGATCAACGGGATAGTTTTAATTTATTTACGAGTCTAAAAATTTGCGGAATAAATGGGGCATACATGGCCATATTTTTTGATTGACTTAGAAGCTTAATTTTTTTACAGCTTCAAGGGACCGTAGACCTAAGTATTTGATATTAATTTCAACTTAATACCTGCACGCGTGCCTGAGAAAAAGGGACTTCACAGACAGACAGACAGACGGACATCGAGTCGATCAGCTATCCACATTTGGCCGGTTTGGTTTTGTTTGTTTAGTTTTGTGTACCAATTGTTTCTCGAAATTTACAATTCACAAGTTTTCCTAGAAATTAGCTCCACGCCCCTTTTGCAATTAATAATCCGTCCAATCAACGTTCTTTGATTCTGTCGCGTGTCTTTCGTTTCCTTATGTCACGAATATTCAAAATCAATTGACCGCCGCTGCATGCAATTCATGAAATAAACAAATCTGCGTCACGCTGTCGTCAAACAGCTTATTGGATGGTTAATTAAAGCACACGAGCGTACAGAGCGTACATGTAACTAGGGAAACAGTTCAAGTAGTTTTCCTTTTAACTTTTGCTTTAAACCGCAACACGATAACGCCATGGCCTTGCAAAATCAACTCTCAATCTGGGACCGCTATCAGGGCGTTCAACGAAAAATATTTCCTCATCGGTGCAATCAAACTATGTCATCGATTTTATTGCAAAACAGTTTCAAATAAAAGTTGTGATCTTGAAAATGTTCCGAGAATTAGAAACTCGTTCTGAAACGGTTCAAAGTATCGTCTTGAGTCCACTAGTAGTGTAGGCTTCTTAGAAAAGTAAGAGATGAAAAAATTAATTGAAAGAAAAACGTGTTTATGAATTTCTGCCAGCTCTGCCAAGCTGTGTGTTAATTATGCATGCAAATCCCGTTCACATTCCCCTCGCAGATATATGTACTTCCAGTCAGGAATTTCCCAGCAAATTAAAAATGCAATTCGGTTTAAACCGGCTTACGAGCGTTTCTCATCCATCTCTTCGGGTATAGCATGAAACTGGCGCCGTCGCCCCTAGAGCTAGTAAAAATTTAAAGCATTTTCTGGCGCTGAAGATCATAAGCCAAATAAATTGAGTTCGAAATCGAACAGCAAAAAATTCTTCAATCCGCGATCGTCGCCACCAATACAGACAGCGGCGATCATGCCACCAGGCCGTTTACAGGGAGGCTAGCCCGCCAAGCCCCTCAACGTCATCGGTATGCTGCGTTTGAATTGGTTGATCGCAGAGGTGGTGTGAGAGCGATGCTTGTGTGTGGGCACGCGGCGCACTGATCGTGCTCGAAGTGACTTTCATAATTCTGACTCTCCAACGATCAGAGGAGCGCAACATTGCGTGCGGGTTCACGCATTTTGGTATTTAGTGGTGCAGACGAATGGCCTTCAGAATAACTTAATTTTTGGTGGCATTTCGAAAACTCATTGATTCAGATGTCTTAACGAGCCATTAAGGCGGAGAAGTTGTGAAACAACTACCGGCTTCATAAACAAAGCTTTATCACATATTCTAGGTTATTTTTAAATTTTACGGGCTGTGTGACCCACAATTAGCAATTCAGGTTGTCTCTTCATTTCTATGCAGTACGCATAGCGAGCAAAAGTTTTCAATAAAAAGAATACCCCATGAAAATCTCTCCGCCTTTCAATGCAGCTACGGAGTATCGACGGAGCTGGAACAAAGGAGCAAAGAATTTTCTCATATTTATACAAGTGATCTTACTTTTTATTTTTCTCAGGTACAATCGTAAGGTGAGTCGAAGCCGAATACAGATCAAGCAAAACAAATTAGTCATTGCTGGCACTAGGCAAAAACTACTGGACGAACGTGTTTTATCACGTGGTGATCGAGAACGCTTAAAATGTTTTAATTAATTTTTATTGCTCTCTCTTTCCTTTTCCTTAATAAATGCAAACTTCCTACTAGGTAATTTTATGAGTTCAATGATTTCAGCAGCAACAATCTCTACATGGCTTTTGTGAAAGGAAAATAATTGCGCGATCATTAAGACTATGAAGCACACATACATCGCATGCAAATTGCGAAACCTAGATCCGCCTTCCATCAAGTGGCAGATGATTTTATAATTGTTCGCGATTCCTTGCGTTAAGAACTTTCGTCGACAAAACCAACCTTATCGACTTTCACACGCCGATCATGTGATATACTCGTACCATCGAAAGTGACCCGAAGAACACCTCAACCCACAAATGATTCTCTAAAAAATCAGAATTCCTCAAATCATCGCTTTTAATTGGCATCTTACTATTCGCGTAAACTACTTATTCCAGAGCTCCTATTTCCCTCCCTAAATTTCTATCAGTTGATAAGCGATTTTGCTCGACCTGACTCCGTGGTGTTCTTATCTTTGATTTTATTTTCGTATTTTCTTTCTCTGCATATTGGGTGGTATTTTTTTCGGGGGCTTCCTCAAAGTGGTTTTTTTTTGTCTTTTTATTTTTTTTTTCAGCTGACCTTAGGACTCCCGATGTCGATAGAACGATGAAATGATCTTCTGTTTAATTGCTTTACACAACCTCTAAAAATAAAACTTTTGCAATTAAAGTTTCATTATCGCTAATAATTAGTTGCAATTTGGGATTACGTGCAACCCTTCCAACGTGATAAGCGGACACTGAACTTCGTAGTTCTTCCGTTTGTCTATATCCGTTGTACAGCGAATTTTTTGTAGGTTTTTTTAGCCGCCCACGAAAAAATTTTGAATTCCCAACCTAATTACAAGTTATACATATAGTTTACATGAACGTTTACGTGAAGAATAGCTAGTATACCGCAATATAATAAATTCAAAATGGCGGACTCAAAATACATACTGAAATAAATTTTTGATAGTCACAAAATTCAAGGTGTGAGGGTTTTTGGGGTCGCTGATTTTAAAGATGGTTTCCCATTATGCAAGTTCAAAGTGACGTATCCAATACTGCGGAATCAAAATAAGGGAAACTAAATTCTATGCTTTCTATAGGGTCTTTCAATAAGGACGCTTGACTTTTAAATGTAAATAAAACAAGTTGTGTGTGAGATATCTTCTCTATTTTTATTTTAATTGAAAGGGTATTTTATGGCACTAAGATATAATCTTCTTCAATTGTCCGCCGCGGCTTTGCTTGGTAGCACGCATTCGAACGACGTTATATTCCATACTCAATGCCATAAAATACACTTTCTAATAAAATAAAAATAGAGTGGATATCACACACAATTTGTTTTGTTTACCTACATTTAAAATCGAGTACCCTTATTGAAAGTCTCTACATTTTATTTTCAGAGAAAAATTAATTTTCTTTGTCGCATCGTGCCGTTCGTCATGTTTGTGTTGTCCGGGAAACCTAAAGCTTTATTTTAATTAGGCAGTACCGGGCGATTCGTTAGAGAAAATTTTTTAATATAATATTTACCAGTAATTTGGTCCTCAAAATTATTTGAGTGGCGCCATTTTCTTGTAATTGTTCAAAAATGGTAGATATTCGTTTCTTCTAATTCAGCTTAATTTTATTCGAAAAAAAAAAGAATTTTCTCTTCCTTCTCCTTCCTAAACGTCCGAGGAGCCGTAAAACGACTTAAGTCTAATCACATGAGACAATAAAACCAAAAATTCAGCAAAACTGCGGACGCAAGTTGCTATCTCCCGTGTGGTCTAGTGGCTAGGATACCTGGCTCTCACCCAGGAGGCCCGGGTTCGATTCCCGGCACGGGAAGCGCTTTACTTTTTTCTCATTATCGATAAGAGTTTTACATTACCAGATATGATTTATAAATAGATTTCCAAAATGAAAATTTTAATGTTTTACATAAAATACAGGGTGCAGCAGCAAAACGAATTCAAAGCTATAATTAGAAAGTTATGGTGGAACGGGTCATTCCGGCAGGGTTGTTTCAATTTTTCCATATCTTACAGCTTGGACGTTCTCTGTTTTCCGAACTCGGCTAGATATAACAAGTGGTTTTATTTTTAGCTCCGAAACTTTCAATCCACAGCAGTATGGCTTGAAAATTCAACTAATCGTTACAATCACAATTCTCATTTGACTCAGCGCGAAAGTTTTAAGTGGGAGACGACTGGTACCTACCTACTGACGCATCGGGGGAAATTATCAACCGATGATAAAATCCTTTTTATTGTTTTTGAGGTCGTAGATCTCCAATCTATTTTCGAAATGGAAATTAAAGATGAGGGAGAGAAGGAATGTCACGAAATCGGGCCCTTTTATGCTTTCGGGGTTGCGGACTTCGAATCTATTATCAAAATGGAAATTAAAGATGGCGGATCCAATATGGCGACCGAAAATTTTCAATTTGAAAAGCCAAAAAAGGATACCAGGGCTCCTAGTTTAATTATATACATCAAAGGAAATTGCCATCACGTTAACAGGCATGTATGACATTTTTCTTTAGTTTTATGAAATTTTGCAAGACGTTTTGCAGTAAAGACGGCTGGAAGTAGTGAATACATTTTTTTTACTTTTTATTTACCCTCGAGTAACTTAAATCCAAACTTTCCAATCAACGGTTTATAGCAGTTACCAACCAAAAATTAAATTTTGCCAGCGAGTGATAACCGTTTCCAATGCGCTGGTGTCAACTGGTGATGAATCAGCCGCTGGTAATCAGCTTAGATATCAACCCGCCTTTAGAATTTCGGGGCAAAATTTGCTGTAAAATCCAAAATAATTTCTCATTAATTCTAGTTACTTTAAAACTTTTTTTTTTATATTACGGTTAAACTCCAAACAATCTATCAGAGTCCACCATATAGACAAATGTACAACATTCAAAAAAAATAAAAAAATTAGAAACGTGCTGGAAGTCAGTGGAAAAATTACGTTGACGTGGTTATATGTATAAGAAAAAAATATCCGCTTACTTACGTACGCTACTATCTTGTGCGTACGCAGCGTACCCTAAAACGTCGATTCTTTTCTGCAGCATTATCCGGATGATTTGAATTTTCATCTAAGAATAAACTGAAAAGCCGTTATCTCCCAAAGTCAAGTTTAATTGGTTGCTACTTAAATTTTCGTGACCCGTGCGATCTAATGGATCTAAGAAAAAACAATTTTGCAATCATCTAAAAATAATTAAATAAAAAATTTATTTTCGCTGGTCGTGAGCTTGTATGGGGTATCATTCGTAACATTGAACGGCTCTTGGTGGGGTCGCGATGGCATGTACAGTTCGCGATAGCTAAACGTTGCGGAGACCAGCCCCCCTGAGTATAGGAGTCGTGGTGACATCCGATCATGAGTGATATGTGGCCTGACCTTAGGATGGAGGCCGCGTGAGGTCTTAAGTTAATAGATCATAATTATATGTATTATGCGCATTTAATGAGATGATAAAATTTATAGTCAATTTAATTAATTGCGTTCATGCCATCTAGTGGCGTTATGTGACTTCTTTTTTGTGGGCATCTTTATCTTTCTCAAGAGAAATTTTACGACTGTACCTACAGCATTTCCAACGAAAAATTCATTAACTGTTAATAATAGGAAGCGCACAATTACGCGATGAAAAGACTACAAAAGGGGGATATGGTTCATTTTATGGTTATTCTTTAGGATGGACATGATATAGAAAAAGAATCGATTTATGTATGTATATGTGCCAAACTTTTCCACAAAATGTGTGACAACAAGTTGTGATTTTGTGTTTCAGTCCACAGAAACATTCGAACTACATACAACCTTGGAAACTTCGGAGACTTTGTACTCTATTATACTTTGCAACGTAATCAGAATCAACTTGATTTTGTACAAGTCGAGCGTGACGGTATTGTTCGCCTGAGTTATTCGTGTGTCTGTGGGGGGCTTTAGCTTTAGCGAGATGATAACAGCAATCCCCGCTTTCACTCCTTTATCATTATCAAGAATGGCATCGAAGCGTGTTGCAAGTTGCGCAAGTACTTAGACCAGTCGACGTCAGTATCCCGATCAATTGATACGGAGAAAGCGAACATCTAGTAAACATGTGCGACCAGCAGCAACAACATGTTTTGCCCCCTAATTTCTCCGCAATAAACTCGATAACCCCCTTGAGTGACATGTTTATAAACTTTTGAAGGCTCTCTCCAAAAAAAAAAAAAAAAAATTATTTGTACTGGTCCTGGGCAACACAGCATCTGTTGTTTGGTTGTTTGTCACTTGTGGAACTATCGTCGTCAATTAAATTGTTTATTCACTGCGTATGCGCCCGTGGCTTTCGCTAATTAAGATTTGTCTGATAGTACCGAGCAATGACTAGACATTCGACGGTTGTATTCTTCACGACCACCATCTGAAATCTTAAGGGTGATTTATGCAACCTGTTTTGATGGTCTCATTAACAAACGATCGCTTCGCCACAATTGAAATGAATTGGACGTTAATTGGTTTTCGCCAGCGATCGGATGCATTGTTATGCAAATGATATATTTGCGGGAATTTATCTACAAGTGGTTATGACACATGCCATTCATTTAATCGCATTGCATAATACTCGTAGAAGCATACTGTTGTATGCAATGTAGTCGCGTGTTCTTCCCATGCCACTCAGTCTGGCTAAACGATGAATGATCTTGTGGGAAGTGAGAAAATACAAAATGGCGGCCCTAATTTTTCGGCAATATATTAATAGGGAATTCAATTGTTGTATTCTTCATGTTTTTCTTTCTGGCCCATCGTAGTGCTCGTACATTTATATTGCCAACAAACTGAGATATTAATTTATTTTTTTTTCAACAGATTGCTCATAACATAAAATATACAAAATTTGTGCCTAAAAGTATGCTAAGAAAGGTTGAATGCTGCCATTTTTTTACCCTACTGCATGTACATATATATAAGTAAGTACCTACCCTAGTGAAAAATATGTGCTTCCCTATTGATTCCGGGAAAGGCAGGTATGCATCACCGAATTGAGCTTGCTGCGAACGAACCTTCTCGCTTTGTTTTTAAGTCATAAGAGAAAACAAAACGATTGCTCATTCCTGTTTGATCTTTTTGTGCAGTACGGTGCGTTTTTGGTTTTGCGTTCTATTGTGTGTTTTTTGCGTTTTTTAAAATAATAAAATCAGTTGTGAAAAATTGTTGTTGTGCTTTTTTAAAAGAGAAGGTAAACGAAAATTATTCGGTGAAAGATTCCACATACATAAACATGTCATGCATTATAGATTATACTTCCATAGAAGCAAGCTGGGAGAAGTATGAACCATATTCCATGTGCATTCCGGAGAAGCTAGGTGGAAGCAGTAAAAAAGCTTTTATACTGCTTCCTCCTGCGGACATGCAATGTTAAAAAGACGAAGGACGAGGAGTGTCCAACGGAAGGGAATGCATCCATGGCTTCCCAGGAGTTGCTTCCGTTTGCATCTTGGACTGCTTCTTTTCCCGCTGCGTATGTCCATTTCTTGGGCACATCCTGTAGCCTAAGCGTGTGTTCCAGTGTGAGGCTTTGGAGCATTTCTTTCGAAAGCCTAGTGATGGAGTTGATGTTTATACTTTTTGCTAGGCCACAGTAAGGCTCTGCTACAATGAATGAACATGTGTCAGTGAGCTATACAGTCTGATCACTGACATTATAAATTCCTGGTGTTTGGAGCTCGCGCTCACTATTATATTATAAAAAAAAAAATCTCCTCAAACCTGGGACGCACGCCGGAACCGCTCATTTGATTACTTCGGTGTGGGAACCTATTTCGATCTTGTCGAGCTATTCACCATGTTTAAACCTTTCTGTTTAATGATTTCCTGGTTACTGTCCTGATAGTGCTTCTTGGAACTCGTGACAGTCTACTTGTGCTCTGAATTCTTAAAATTTACTAGTGACCGAAACAATTTGGCTGCAGCTATAATTTGAGCGCTTTTAAGAATTAATCAAATTGTTCGTTGTTTTTCTCCTTTCAATTATTATAGCAGCCATGTTATTCCTTCTGCCAATTTTCACAGCAACACATATGAGGTACTTTTATCTTCTCAAATTAATTTCTACTGTATTCAAGCACTTGAAACTCAACTTCTAACGGATTTTACCTAGTAACGGATTGTTAACCGAAAATCAACGGATCTACGCACCGATAGCAACGCCCCAGTTCTGACACGTGTCAGCAGAACAACACTGATTCTTTAAATGACATCAATTTTCCCCATCTTCTCCCATCCAAATTTTGACGTTTACAAACGAAGTGAATTTCATAACTTGCGTTTGCCAAGTAGAGCACATTTATACGTACTTTTCGGGTAAGGGACGTTCCTGTTGTGTTATAGTTAGTAGTCCTCAGAATATAAGTAACTTAAAAACGAATCCACACACTGAAATGGCATCTCCATGGGGTAAAGTAGAGAAAGTTGAAGCAGCCAACTTCGCTGAAATTATGTCGGAGCAATACGCTCACGATGAAAAGGAAGCCAAGGAGCTGAAAAAGTGCGGAAGGCTCACGGATGGTAGTGATGGTAAGCCGGATGATCCCGGAGTGGATCGGACTGTGGAAGACATTCCTGAGGAAGTCCTGAAGGCCATTCAAGACGAGGAGGCTGCCATCGAATTGGCAGCTTCTTTTGGAGACTCATGCGGCTCGGACGCATTGCTTGCTCAGTTAATCCAATCACAGTATGACCACGACTACAACCAGGAACTAAAGAGGCTCGAGAAGGTGAAAAACAAGGAGTCGAAGGTTCGAATATCACTCGAAAATTATCGTAGAGGTGGAGACATGGAGTCTGACGATGAGGAGTACTATCCCGAGAGCAGTGGATCCAAGGACTGGGACAGGTTCGAGACGAATGAAAAGAAGTTCGGTCGTCTCCCGAAGTCTGGCTATTTAAAGTCCAAAGCGGGAGATATGATCACGAAACACGATCCAGACATGTGTGGGGTTCGAAATGCCTGCAGAGCGATGTCCTTCCCACCTGAATTTTCAACTGGCGATGGGGCTGGGTTTGATATGAAGCTCCCGAATCCAGTCTTCAACCAGCTCAAGATGTACTCGCGTCGGGTCAGCAAGGCCAAAAAGCTTCATCATTCAGACCGCAGGGAGAACATGGAGACTGCCGAAATGGCTGTTGATGTGCGATCAAAACTTATCCTCTACAAGCTGATCAACAACCAGGTACTCGAGCAAGTGAATGGGATAATCTCGACTGGAAAGGAGGCTGTTATTCTACACGCTAACGGTGATCCCTCCTACGAGGGCGACGTCGTCGTCCCGAAGGAGTGCGTCGTAAAAATCTTCAAGACCACCTTAAACGAGTTCAAGCAACGTGATCGTTACATCAAAGACGACTACCGCTACAAGGAACGCTTCAGCAAGCAAAATAAGCAGGTCGTCATCAATATGTGGGCTGAGAAGGAGATGCTCAATCTCAAACGGATGCAGAAATGCGGAATCAACTGCCCGACCGTCGTGGTGCTCAAGAAGTACGTTCTGGTGATGTCCTTTATCGGGAACAATAATAACGCAGCCCCTAAATTGAAGCACGCTTGCTTAAGTGACGCAGAACTTAGCGTCGCCTACGAAGAGATTGTGCAAATCATGCATAAGCTCTACAACGAGGTCAAGCTGGTCCACGCCGATCTGTCTGAGTACAACATCCTGTGGCAGGACGGCAAGTGCTGGATCATCGATGTGGCCCAGGCAGTTGAGCCTAGCCATCCAGGAGCGCTGGAATTCTTAATGCGCGACTGCCACAATATAATCAACGTGAGCACCTTGCCCTCGGCCGTCTGAGTGCGTTTTAACCTAATTTTTTTTTTTTTTATTGCAGTTTTTCCGTCGTAAAGGGCTTCCAAAGCTCTACACCAGGGAGGAACTGTTCGAGCATATCACCGGCCTCAACGCAGAATGCTACAACGCAGCTATGCTCGAGAAGATTCACTCGAAAGGAGCATCCGTCAATGTGTCGACTGTCTCCGATGCAAATATACCAGACGAGTTTAAGGCACCCTCGTACCCCTTCGAATTGGCCTGGGAAAGATCTATGCAGGACAGGGAGGAAAAGAAAAAAGCTGCGACCATTGCGACTGCCGATGCTCTGCAAGTGTTAAGCATATAGTCGCGCTGCCAAAATAATTTAGAACTAGAGGGTCACATGAAATAAAAATTTGTTTTGAAAACAGTCAAACTTTTTTTGTAACAATATGCGAAAGGGCGAACAACATTTTTTAACAGTAACCTAATCTAAACCAGCTCTCTAGGCGGCGGCTTTGTGGGGATCTTCCCGAGCACAAACTCAGGTGCTTTGAAGGCCTCAATCTCCTCGGGCGTGAGATCTTCCATTTTGCTGTAGATGGTGTCACTCGTCATCGTAACATTAAATTGCTGCTGGGGCGCCGCCTGTTGAAACGCATTTGGTGAGCCCACCTGTCCAAAGACGTTGCTGCCGGCCGTGAGAGCTTCGTACAAGTTGGGATTCTGTTGTTGCGCTATGTTAAACATCTGTGCCTGTTGTTCCGCAAACATATTCGACGGAGGCTGCTGCGGGGATTGTTGTCCGAACATATTCTGTTGAGGGGCCCCAAACATATTCCCTTGAGGCACAGTTTGCTGTTGTTGATTCGGTTGCTGCTGCATTTGCATCTGCTGCTGCTGCTGTTGCTGCTGTCCAAAAAGACCTGCTTGCTGTTGCACTCCGAAACCACCACCTACAACAGCTGTCTGAGTTTGCCCAAATGCCCCAAAACCCCCTTGAGATGGTTGCTGGCTTTGGCCAAAAATACTCGGTTGTTGCTGCTGCTGCTGCTGCGGTTGCTGCTGCTGTTGTTGCTGTTGCTGGATCGGAGCCGGAGCAGCTTGCCCGAATATACTCGACTGCGGTGCTGTGTTGCCTCCGAAAACACTTCCACCACCGAAAATGCTTTGTTGCTGCGGTTGCGGCTGCGATTGTATAGCTCCTCCAAAAATGGAACCTCCACTAGCCTGCTGTTGGGGCTGAGCCCCCATTGAGAATATGCTGCCGCCTTGCTGCTGAACGGTACTCGGCTGGGCTACTTGGTTAAAGCTAAAGGCGTTTGATTGCTGCTGGGGCTGTTGTGCCTGTTGTCCTCCAAACATTGAGTTCTGATTACCACCGCCACTCGCGAATGCATTGCCCCCGAAGGAACTCTGCGCTAGTAATCCTCCTCCACCAAGTCCCTGTGCAGAAAACGAATTCGCCTGGTTAGGCACTTGCCCAAAAAGCCCTCCAGAGCTTGACTGCACTAAGGCACTGCCGGCGAGAGAAAATGGATTTGATGATCCTCCTGGCTGCACTTGGGCGGCCTGTACTTGAGCGGCAGCTCCACCCTTTTGCGCAATTTCCGAATCATCGTACAGTTTGATCAATCCGTCGACCACTTCCCGCCGAAGTGAAAGCAGAATTTTCATCTTGTTTTGGGCCTCCATCACCTGTTGGGTGAACTGTTGCTGGTAGGCCGGGAAACAGTTCTCCTTTCGTGCATTGTAGCACATTAACCGGACCTCCTCGTAGGACTGATCGTCAATGAAATTTGGAATGCACGGCTTCTCCTTAAAAAGCCCGACACAGGACAGGGGCCACTGCGAACCTTTGAGAGCTGCTTCAACCTCTGTTTTGATGTATTGCCTGCGAATTGACGAGAGAGTTAACAGATTTTTCCCAGAAAAAGTTATTTTTGACCCACTTAACGTCGAAGTGCTCGTTTACACATTTGGATCCGAAACGGCAGTAACCGCTTTGGAAGTATTTGCAAATCACCATATTCTAGAGTTTAGCAAAATTAGCAAAAATATAGGAAGTGTCCAATCGCACCATATGATAATACGAACTTTGTTTTGACAAGAAACAGCTTTGACAGCGCATTACTGTCATTGCGAAAGTAGTGACATCTGTGATATTAAATGCTACTGAATATAAATATAATTCTTTGTAAATAACCGCACTCATTGTTCTAAATTTGATTGTTTTCTTTTAAGGAGATAATTCAAAACTGCCCAAACATTTTAAGGAACTCTTCATGGACTAACTATGGTAAATCTTAAATGGAGAAACGTTGCACTCACCCTAAGCAGCAAAGGTTTGGGTATTGGGGCAACACATTTTAACGCTTAGCTCAGATTACTGCGATAAAATTTTTAACATATGTAGATGACAAACAATAAAGTGCCCAGTACTGATCCCTTTGGTACTTCTGCATTGGCTTGTAATCCTGCCCGTTGTTAACTCTCGCCCTTTGTCTGGTACTCGTTAGGTAATCACGACAACATTCAAATTCATTATATCTGAGCCTTATAAGCTGCCAATTTATGCAAGAGTATGTTCCTGTCGATAAACTGATCATCACGCAAATGATTTTCTTTTTATTGTCGATAAGATCTCTCCATACGTTGAGGAGCATGTTGATTGCTGATTCACATGAGTCATTTTTGTGAATCCTTGACTGGTTCTCTACTAAGATTTTATTATTTTTGAAGTATGCTTTTCTAGCTCTTTATAAACGCACTTTTCTAATACTTTTTTATTTAGTTGCGTTGCGTTAAGAGGCCTGAAATTTCATATGGTTTTCCAGTATGCTTTTTTATAATTTGCATCAGCGGGCTGGGCTGCCTATTTTTACCCAACTAACGATTAATTAAAATAAAGTATCATCAGATTCGTGTAGTAGGCTATATGACGTCTCAGCGTATTCAATATGGCGGATGCCTCAAAAAGCCGAATTAATTATTTCCTTCACAACCCCCTTGACACGGATATCAAATGAAAGGGTTTGACGAACAAAATACGGACGAGAACCTATTTTTGATGTCAATGCGATAGCGTAACAGAAACAATTTCTGGACGTGGATGTCATTCTTTATACTATAGGGGTATGATGCAAAAATAATACCTTTGAGTATGAGCTGTCTGTTTGAATCATGTCATGACATTACTTACCGATAAAATTGAGTAGAATTGGGAGCGAAAGGCCCCGAGCACTCAAACTCCTCCCAGTCCATTGCACTCTACCCCGCCCTAGCCGATCTTCTTCGTTGTTTATTTTTATTTTAGTTACCTACTCCACATGTTATCTGACACTAAAAGGTTGTAAATAAAAATACAGTTAAAAAACTAATAGCCGACTACGAGAAAAACTAACTGAAAAGTCTGAAACAAGAAATAAATTTCTTTCTTTGTTTACTGAATTCAAATGGGCACATAGGTACGGTGATGTTCTGTTCAGATTATAGCCGTGGTCCCACGCCGCTTAGTCTTATGGGTACCTTCTTACATAAATACGTTACATTACGACGTGCGACCACGGCTATACTTTGAACATCAGCGTACCTAACATAGGTATGTATCGATTTTTAATGTTTAAGGGCCATTTGTTTTTACCTGGATAAAGAGCTTTAAACACTTTACGAGTTTTAGGATTTTAACGCAGAGAACAAAGAGAAATAGCCAAAACCTATTGGCAGAATTATTGTGAGATTAATTATTTCCTCTTGCCAATTTTCCACTTTACAAACTCTGCACAAGTTAACAAATTTGCAGAGCCGCTGTAAATGCATACCGCCATGCCCACCATTTTCCACCCAACCCAATTCTGCAGCACACAGCCGCGAACGCGAATGACCCGCCTGGGGTACAGCAGAGAAGTGCGAATGAATCGCAACCAGCCCAGATCTCATTCTAGTTCATCCGCACACCGAGGCAATTTTCTCGCTATTACTGCTGCTGACAAAAAAAAAAAAAAAACTCAATTTACTTGTAACTATCAATTGCTGGAACAAATGGGGACCTTTGGATGTACGAATTTTCCATACCGCTCTGCAGTTGAAGAGTTTTCATTTGAAGAAAAGTTACCTTCGCAAGCCGATGGCGTTCGGACGAAAAACTGACATGAAAATATGCTGCCCAACAGAAAATGTTCTTCTATTTCTCTCTCTCTAAAGCAGGTGGTGGAAGCAAGATGGCTAAATAACGGTTCATACATGTGTTTAGGAGATACCTTTTTATATGACTACACTGCTCGTCCCCTGCTCTGCCATGGTGTGTTTTGTTTGATTTGAATTCGCTGAGCGTACCCGAAGTGCTTTTTCTCTTTTTACATCGGATATCCTACAGGGTGTAAATTATGGCGGAGTAGTTTCACAGTGGAGTTTTGTTGGAACGAGTTTTTAAGGTGTTTTGTGGCTGATTTTGGGATATTAACGGCCAAAAGGTTGCATTTTAAGGTCCTCAAGGTAAAACCGGTCGAAAGATAGAAGTTTCTGTGGGAAAAGTGATTTTTTAACGACAGTAACAATTTTATGCGGTTTGTCAATACTGTGCATCACCCTGTGCCCGTCGGTTCAGGTTTGGGACTCTCGGCATTTCTTCGTACGAAACCGTTTCCCAGTCACAGAGTGAAACGCGATGAGTGAGCATCGATAGTGTGTTACGCGTCGTTACGGCAACCGTTGTATATATAGTTTTTGTCATTTTATATAAAACAATAAAAGTTAATCATAATAATTGGTAATTGCCAGAGCAGTGAATGAGCAAAACTGGTTAGCACACACAGTGGGTGCGAGTGTCTCTTCTGAGGTGGAAAATGAAAAAATGTAAAAAGTGTTTTTCTGTCTGTTCCGCTGCAGTCTAGTAATCCCACGGAAGGGACGACCGAGCTCCGTCGTGTAGCTGCTTCATAACTGTGCGTCATTCTTCTTCACCACTGGAAAAAAAAAAGAAACGTTAAATGGAATACAGAGGAATGAAACAGCATCTAGGGAAATTTTTCTCTACAAGAAACTTTTCTTCTTCAGCGAAGTAAGTTGATTTTCACATTTTTCCGTTGATCTCAGTATCGCCGCCGCACTGACTTTTCTCGATTTCGAATATCGTGAACCGTGTGCTCGGGTGCGGGGGGCTTATGGGCGTTTTTGTGAATTCTTCTTCTTTTCCCCTGCACCGCTCTATCGTTCGTTGTGATCAGTGATGACCGAAATTTAGCGCCACTTGTACAGCGACCTGGCGACTTTCTTCCGCGAATGGGATTCACACGACGACTCAGCGATACTTTGTCGTATCGCTTGTCCACTTCGCCGTCTTCGCGGTACGATTCCAGTTTCACAGATGGAAGAAACCCTCAAATAGTCTGGCCCCGATCGCTAGCTATCCAGCTCGCGGCTGCCCTGGTCCTGGTGTATTGCTGTGTCTCGTAAACGCAAAGTATCACGACACCAGCGCAGTGCCAAAAGTGGTGTGGCGATTATTTTGCAATGAAGTCGAGAGGATGGACGATTGACGGGTCGGACTGTTTTTGTGGCAAATTTCTCAACGATAAAATATAAAAACAAAAAAAATGCCGGTTTTCATTCCAACAATCATTCACCCAGGGGAGTAGTTGCTTTGCTGTACGAGCCACCGAGCTCTAGGGCTGTGCTCAGCACAGACATTTTGAGGCCAATCAATGCTCGACTGGGTACAGTGACATGGTAGGATATGCGGGCCCGAGACGAGTGCCCCTGAGCCACCGCACTGTGGTGGTCACTGTCCGCCCAGCAGCGGTGCTCCCGTCCCGTTTGCCCCGGCCGCCCTCTTTCGGCCGGTTCAATATTTTTCTTGGACCCGCTTCTTGATCTCGCGCTGTTTTGTATATTTTTCAAGAACGGCTTTTATTAGCCTCTATCTTGATTAATTAAATAGTGCCGCTGCTGGTCTGGTATGTGGACTGATTATATGCGCAGTAAAACTTTTCTCCACCGCTCCCGCTGCTATGCTTCTCCTTCTCGCCTCTTGCTGTCTCCCTCTGCCTTATGGCGTAGCGAATTCGCTTATTTCCTTCTCGACTCGACCGTGGGGAGGTGAGGCGATTCGATGACGGTGTGGTGGTGGTGGATGTACGGTGGTGTGATGGCTATGGTGGTGCCCTGGTGGATTGGATTGTGCTGTGGGCAAAGTTTTTCCTTTTTTTTTCCTTCGAATTTTTTCAGCAGCAGAAAATTTGTATTTTTTTTTCCGTTCTGATTGGAAGCGATGAAATGGAAGAATCTGCGGGATGTGGCCCGAAACACCTTTCGAAGAGTAAAACTGCTTCGTCACGAGCAAAATATTCTTTTTATTTGGGGGAAATTCTAACGCCGGAAATTTGCTTATTCTTAGCGTCGAATTTCCTGCGACATTCGGCATAAATTATTTTATTTTCGTGAAAACTAAAAAAACGCGATACCAGGAGCTTGAAAAGTTACTGGAAGGTGCCCCGACGAGGTGCGTGATCAAAGGGTTGATTGCGCACCAGTTGGGCGTGATTTACTTGCCAAGTCAGAGGATACTCGAAATACAAAATTTTTTCCAAATTTAAAATTTTATGGTTTTATTTATTTATTTATTTTCACAACAAACATCCAGATCTTATGTAGGGAAGGCATTCTGAATGCTAGAAAAATTTCAGTAGCTCCTCGTACCTATCTCTCACATCTCAAAAAGTGAAGACCGATCTCGTCTTTTATGACAAGGTGATTGTCTAACAGTTAGACTCTAATTGTATGCTTGTCTGTCTCCTTGTTATACTGTTGTTTCCAGAAACTTGATACTGAGAATTGTATTGATAGTTGTGGTTTTAAGAGGAAGGTTTTGTTTTAGTGTTTTTGTTTTCTTCCCTTTATTCTTCCATTTTCGTCTTTTCTTCAAATTCGCCTTTTTCTTTTTCATTTTCTTTGAACTTTGTCAATTTTTGTTTTCTTCCTACTCATATTCAGAAAAAAGTTCTATGTGACTATATTTTTGTATTTTAAACAGAAAAGAAACTGATTCGAATTAAATTTTATAACTCAAAATGTTGGTAGGTATGTTGTGGTTTGTTAATCATATCTCCCAAGTTTTGTTCAAATAAATGATTAAATCCAAAATGAAGTTTTTTAAATCGCTATATTTTCTAAACCAAACGGAGGGGAATTTCCTTATTTTTGTCCATTCTTTTCACTACGGTTTCCTTCAAAACCATTGCTAAACCTTGGCGCCACGAAAATCGGTATCGTGCCCAAAGTTTCCTAAAGTCTAATTTTAAGGCACAGACGGTGTCAAAGGACACCAGTTTTTAAACAGCTATTACTTTGAAACTATTGAAGTTAATAAAAATATTACAGACATTTTATATAGATGAATCTATCTACTTTAAGACGGTATATTTGCAAAATGGAAAAAAAAATTAACGCAAAAAAGCATGTCATGTGATCCCCGTTCCTCGAAGTTATGGCTGATCGATGAAAAAATTGGGATCTGAACGACCTCGCTTGCGCTCGAAAGGTTAAAAATCATATTTTCGTTCTTAAACGTGTCCAAGCGAAATCGATGACAACATTCGAAAAAAGTTAAGAGAGAACTAGGCTTTATATTATTTTCTTTTATTTTATACTATGGAAAAAATATTAATTGACATATATTATTATATATACTATAGAGGGTATTCTGGAGTGACGGTTTCTAAAATTTAATTCCTAAAAATTTATGCATGTAAAAAGGTTTCGAAAATTTCGTATAGACAAGGAAGTTACAGGGCTTAGACGTTCGACGAGCGTGGAGCTGGGAGTGATATTTCAAAACTTCAAACCTGTTTTTCCCGGAACTACGTTTTTCGAGTCGGTGTGCACGATATCTCGAGTTCTACTGAACTGATTCACTTCAAAATTTTACAGAACCTTTAGTACAATTTTTTGTTTTTTTTTCCAACAATCGAAATGTACTTTTATAGTAAAAGGGTCCAATAAATGTGCAACAAAAAAAAGGTTAATTATCTTTTTCCGCTCCCGAAAAAAAAATTCATGAGGTTGGAGTCAAAATACGGCCGTCACTACAGAATACTCCCTTAATTGAAAAAAGTCAGGCAAGTGCGACTAAGTCTCGCGCGTTAAGGATTCGGAAAAAAAAATATTTTTTCATGTGATGTAAATACCAATTAACGATTTTCGGACTTTTCTTTTACTTGTGGTGTGAGACTTTGCGTCTTGCCAAAATTCATGATTCTAGGTCAACGGGAAGGCTTGATTTTATTGAATTTTACAGCTTTAAGTGACTGTAGACTCGATACTAATTTCAACTCGATACCTCTAAGCGTTGCTGAGAAAAACGGTCTTGCTAGACAGACAGACGGACAACGAAGTGATCCTAGGGAATCCTAAAAATCGACAGAAATGTTGGGCAGATTATGTAGTCTGTAAGAGATCTCTCACCGTAAATAAAATTTCTTGGTTCTACAATATTTGTAAATTGAAAATAAAATTCAAGAAAATGCTCCATTACTTATATCTTTTTTTGGAGATGCATCATGGTGAATTATTTTGTTCTACCTATAAAAAAAATAAATTTGAATTCGATATTGATTAATCTGTCTTTATTTTAATTCAGAAAATTAATACAAAACTCTAATTCGCATATTTTCCGAATATTGTATGAGATATTACACTTCTACAATTACAAGACAAATAATATTTGGCGAAACGCCAAGCGATTTATGTAATATTGTACTTAAGGGCTTTCAATCTCAAATATCAGCGCATTGGCGATTCTAGACTCATCTCAATCGAAAAAAGAATTTTAATCCTCAGATAGAAAACAGTTTTAAATATAAAATTATACGCAAAAGTAACCCAAACGTGATCCCTTTATTTTGAAAGTGAAGCAAACACTTCAAATAAAAGTCGAGATCCATCATGTAATGTAGGCTGCAAGTGACACTTAAATAAACCTATTGCACGATGTCTTTTAAAATAAATCCAAAATGGACGAAGAAAAAAACAGTTTTGTTTTTGGGGTTCCGCACCAAAGGGCCCTAAATAGAACCGTATTGGTCAGACATTTGCACCTAGTCCGAGTGAAAAAATATGTCCTTTATTGTTTATTGGGTTATCAAAAAGGATAAAAAAATTACTAGTCGAGTTGAATATATGTTAGTTTGAAATGCTCATTTCGTGGAAAATATGGCTCTTATTCGGCAGCGCCTATTTTTAAACAGCAGTTGCGATAAACACGATAACTCCAGACCCGTTTATCGCAAATTAAAGCCCCAAGGAAGTATGATAATTTTTATTTTTTTACAAAAATTACAGCAATTTTAACAACAACAAAATCCTGCGTTCAGGGCTTGTATATTATCATAACAAATAAGCGAACCCAATTATAAATCGATCGGATTAATAGTTTTAAATAATCGTGTTTACGGGAAGGATGTATATTTTAGAAAAGTATTTTAAAATAATTGCGTTTAAAATTTCAAGTCTCTGATTTTTGCATGTAGAATTTTTTTTGTGACTAACTTTTAAATTATACTCCCATTTTGATTTTCGAACTTGTAGATAATCTACAGAAAATAAACCACCTATCGGAATCTGCTAGTTATAATATATCAAGTGAAGAACGAGTTTTTAAAATACCTGTATTGTCGCGTAGTCCCTGGTTCTTGTTTGCTGCTTAAATATTTATCTTCTTTATTTATTTTGATTTTTATTATTTTTTATTCACACATTCAGATTGTTGAAGTAGGAAAAAGGTCGGAAATTTGAATTTATTTGTTTGATTTGTTACTAACTTTTATTTAGTAGACTTATGTGTCATTGTATTTGTAATTTTCCTTTGAATTATTTCTTGTTTTCTTTACTGTTGCTGCAACAATCTTGTACGTATTTATAGACAAAGTCTGTGTGAATCACGGATGAAATCCAGTGGATTTATCTCGAGAATTGCCAGAGATAAGAAATGAGATACAATTAAATTTATAGAGGAAGTGAAGTATAATTTTAATGATTTGAAGATTTTTCATTTTAGCTAAAAGGCACCCGTCATTCTCTTTTTCGTAGTATTCAAGCACGACGTTGCATTTTTGTGATTTTTATTTTGAATTAAATTCGATTAAAATGAAAACACCAACACAAAATATTCTTTTTTATTTATAAAGTCTAACATCTTTCCTTGGAGGGTTCAGTACAATAAATTTTCAATCATAAATCATTCAATAAATCAAAGCGATCGATCCTATAGTTCGAAAGTTATGAACGATGTATTCATTTCCATTTTTAAAAATGTATGCACTTATTTTCAGAAACCGGTCACCTTATTTTCTCAAGTAATTTTTTTGTTTTTTTCATCACAGATCTTTCGAAGGATATTTTATAGTTAATTCGTTTATTTAAGTGAGCATTTTTATATGTTTTTTTTTGAATTTTGAAAAAGTTAAGTAATAAATTTCTCCTATTTGATTTTTGACTGTATCATAAGTATCCTGTTCTAGATAAGTGCTTCGTACTTTGGGTGTGCATCGTGAATGAATTCACTCACAGTTAATGTTTTTATAATCGAAATTTCATCCAAAATGCACATTTAAAATAAAAGTAAAGATTTTTTCTCTCTCTCTCTTTTTTTCTTCTTACATCTAACTGCGTAGGGTGAATTCCCATTAAGGGGTCCTTTTTTTTTTCTTCAAAAAATCAATTATTACTTATTATGTACTAAGATAAACTAATTTAATTTATTTTTAAGTCTCTTTTTATGATTCGAAGGTAAAAAGGTACGTAATTTATAAATTTTTGTTTTTTAAATGCTTGTCATTTTCTTGAAAATGGTTTATTTTTTATTTATATTTTTAATTTGTTTTTGTAAACATTCTAGTAATCTAGTACACGGACAAGATAGAGGGTCCTCTTTTAAAATACATTTATTTTTATTTTTTCCGAACCTTTTTAGAGGAGTTATGATGAGATGAGAATTTTGCAGCCGACTTACATGAATAAAATAAATTTTTTTTGAAGTGGTGCGATCAACATTTTTGAAAATGTAACTATGATTTACTGCGTCTTTTGACAATAACAAGGTTCTATTAATTTTTAAAAATTTTACAAAATGGCGTGAATCTAAGCCTGGTTTCCATTAATTTAGCGGTTCGGCATGTCAAATTATACATATAACCTCTAAACTTCGCAATATTGATACGAAACAAAAGTGACAAAAATGTCGTTATTACTAATAGGTTTGCGGTCAGTGTGAATCTAAGAAATGTAAAAAAAATAAAAACTTTAAATAAATGCAAGCTTTGAAAAAGAATTGCTTTTTATCGCGAAATTTTTGGGCTTCTTTTATTATTAAAAATAATAATTTTTTTAAATTTATAGATTCACATGAAACTAGTGGTATTCTTCGAATGTGTGCTAAATTTAATAAAATTTGAGTAAACAGTTTGATACAGAACTGCTGGTACAAACAAAATGGCGGATGAAAGACGTCCGCCATTTTGTTTTTAACTTAAATTGAGATGGCCTGCATTTGATATCTCTGGTACTTCTGGTAAATGCACATAATCTTCAATTTTTTTTAATCTAATGTAATTTAATATGAACCCTAATTTGACACAATTGTTTCTCTTATATCGAATATTTTCTTTTAATTTTTTCTCCAATATTTTATTTTTGTTATCTAAACATTTTTTTTATTGAAGAGTCTCTAATTTCGAAAACAGAGTACTCTAAATGTTTGATTATTTTAACCTCAAAAACGTTTGTGGCTTAAAAATCTCATTTAAGAGCAGCAACGCAGGATGCCTTCGTTTGAGGCTGCCGAATGCCGAGACTCAAAAAAAAGGAGCAGCCTCGAGACCATTATGAACGAAATCAAACAGTAGGCCATATATGTAGGCATCTATTTTATCTCCCTTCAACCGACCTTGTTTCGGGACAAGAATAAAAGTAGGAAAAAAATCGATAGTACTACTTTGTGCTCCTTCTTTTCCTTTGCCACTGTAGCTTCTTCCTCACCCTACTCTTACTTTTCCTTCTTGGAGTGAACAGGCTGTCAGTCTCAGTCCCCCCTCCCCCTCCCATAGCATCAGAGTCAGCCCCATTTGTATTTTGATATCTTTGCAGTAAAAGTATGAAGATGATAAGGGCGAGGAGTTTACATCGCTCCCTTCCCTTCATGTTAAATATAAAAAAGGACAAAAGAACAGGAGTGCGTGCTTTGTTTTTTTTTTCGGCTTCTTTTTCAAAACGGGCATGAAATTGCTAGAAAGTGCTTTAATATCGCTGAAAGCAGGGAATTGGGTATAAAGATTTCTTTTACTTGCTCGTGGTTTCCAGGAATTTCGCACAAATGAAATTTTATTCTTGATACAAGCGCGCGGTGAATGTAAATTATATAAAGTTCAGTTTTGTTTTTTAATAAGTACGCATCTGAGGCTCCACTTTGTTGTTGCATTGATTGTAACTTGTTGCCAAATGGTCATGCCGAATATTTTAAAACAAACCAAACAAAAACATGCGACCTCAATTCCAGAAAATATAATATAGTCGGCGTGTGACGTCTTTAAAGAAATAAAAATTGAAAGATATTTGTGCCTTGAACGCAGTACAATTGCAGTGCAATTCACCTATAATTCTCATTTTAATCGATATTATCGACTCGAGAGTCATGTAACGTATGTATATACCAAACGAGGTCACACCCTCAATGAGGCTTTGTAATGTCCAAATAATGATCCTATGACTTGGATTTCAAAAAAAATACAATAGGTATTTTATTTTAATATATCATGGCAGTTAAGGAATTACTTATTTCGTTTTTTCTTAGTAAAGTAACAAGTATTGGTGTATTATAACAAGTCCCATATTCCTAAAGTTCCTAAATAAAGGAATATTTCGTATTCCCAATTATTTTTACAACTTCAAAAAATATGCTCAGTGAGTTGGTGAACGCGATCCCTCCCACCTGATTGATCGGAAACACAAAATATCATCTAACGTAGCCTTTTTTTACTCACTCAGTTGTATTAATTTATTTGCCCTACAATTATTGATATTTTGCGAATAAAGAAATCCTACGTCAGTTGATAACTATTTTTTCTCTGAACATATGTTCGAAATTTCAAATCGATTCGTTAGTTAGAGCCCGAGATACGGGTATTGTGTGTTGTGTTCATCGTAAAACAATAGAATTCTGAGGAAAATGCCTTACATGCTACTAACTTGCTAACTCCTAGTGGCCTTCATATTAACCTCTAGTTTAAGCGTTGCCAGGTATACATTTGTGTTACATATTTAAATAGCTTATGCAAAAAAAAAAAAATTTCAGCGGGAGAAAAAAGAGGCTCTATTTTGGAATTTTAGTATTTAAATAAAATAAAAAATAATTATGAACAATTTTTTCTTTATTATTTTTTACACTTATAATAATGTAAAATATATTTTTTTTGCAAACATGATAGAAAAAGTGGACTTTTCTCGCCTTTTTTAGGTTGTCAAAATCGTTCTTGTCTTACTAGTGGTACTTCTCAATGACTTTTTTTACCGCTGGTAAAAAATGAGACGAGCTCGCAGGAAAACAGATTCCGCAGCCAATCAGATGCGCTCGTTCTTTACCGAAATCCACTTTTTCTACCATGTTTGCAAAAAAATAGTATGTGGGCCTCGAGAGGAAAAGCTATACCATTTTTGACTCGTGTGGTTGAAACTTCACACTCGTCAAAAATCATAGCCTTTCCTCTCTAGGCACACAAATAACTATTTTTACTGTGGTTTTGGCTTTCAATGTTTGAAAAGTTATAATTTTTCAAAAATTCAAATTCAAAAATGAGAATAAAGTTTTGAAACAAAAGTTAACAATTAATTAACAATTTTTGTAATAATAATTTACACGTAAAACCAATATTTACCGAGATAACGGACTTCACCCCTAAAATTCAAAGATGGCGGCCACTCCTTGCTGGATCCTAGGAAGGAAACTTAGGCGGATTGCTTCGTAGGTACCCCCTATCTACCGTTAACATTTCGCTGGACTGGGGTTAAAATTGGTTTTTTGATTCAATATTGTATTCTGTAATATATAAGATATTCAATACAGCGAGAAGCTATTGAAGGTAAATTTTTGTTTCCTTCACACAAAAAAAATCCTGAAAAATCGACATTTTTGATGAATTGAAATTTTCATTTCACGTGTATGTTCCTTAAATATGTAAAAAAACATGTTCAACAATTATTTTTTTCAAATAGTTTCGAATTTTGGTGTATTATTTTTCTACATTTTTTCCTCTTTCATTTAAGATTTTAAATTTAAATTTATAATTTAAAATTTTGTTCTTATTACTAACTTTATGCTCCCGTTGTCACTCCTAGATTCAAGGCTTCAAGAATAATTTGCTAAAATCGTTCCAGACGTTTACGAGTTGGCAAGGGAACAAACAAACAAACGTATGTACATACCACCTAACCACATTACCTACTCTCTCTCTCCTCTTTGCCTAGTCTGGTAAAGAGATGAGATGAGATGAGACCCAAAATGACTGATGATGATTTTCTGAAGCGGCATCATGAACGTATTCCATAGCCGTCTTCACAAACCGATGCTTCTTCGTCTAGACATTATAGGGCTTATCACGTCATTTCCATGATATAGGTATGAAATATAGAAAATAGTTTTTGTTTACCAAAACGAGTTAGCGTAAAAAGATTTCCAGTACTCGAGAGTCGATGAACGATTATTGCCCCCCGCGTCATGTTTCCCTCCCACGACGAAATGTCAAAAGTAATTATGCTAAAGTTCAAGGATACCACTTAAATTTATTCATTTTGAAATATTTAAAACAACAGAGATAATGGCAATTTAATAGAACAAACATGGCGGACGTGCGGTTATATGGCCGCAACGACACTCAAAGATTAAACTAGCGTCGCACCTTGATTGTCCGCACTAAACTCAATAGTGCAGCGGATGCATGACGATCAGTTATTAAGATAAAAAACGCGAAATGAAAATGTCACAGAAAATCAAACCGTAATCGCGGCCATCACACACAGTAGCAGAACGGGGCGCAATGAGGCTGTTGCGCTATGGTGCTGCTTTGGCGGCAGTGGAGCGATCCAAAGTCGTTTGAAATTTTTTTTTTTTTTTTTTTTTATCTAATTACAGTTTCTCGTCGTAATTTGTGGAAATTTTCATATTTCCCGCCCTTATCAAAAATTTGCAGGGTTCTGCGGGAGTGGATAAAATCTTTGCAGTAATCGCAATGGAACAACCTACTCGACAATTTTTCTCGCTCGGTTGGGGCTCATTATTCGGTTCCAGGAAATAGTTGACCTTCCCGAAAATGCGTACACGTGCAGAAATACCTAATTATGGCATATTTGTTTACTGCTAGTACTGCTACAAGGACAACCGAGTCAGTGAATAGGGGAGTGGGGGTGGGACGGATATAAAAAGGCATCCTCTGCATAAGCTGGGATTTGTTCTGGCGCTCCCATGCAGAGGTTGATGCTGGTAAACAGAAAGGCTCAATCGACTGGCCGCATTTAATTTGTTTTTTTTTTCGGCACAATACCTCGATCGCTGTCGGAAAGTTAATTTAAACATTACGCTGCTGAATCTGAGACGGACATAAAATTGTGTTTACACCCACGACACGACGCGCACTAAAAAGTGTTCATTAATCTTTTGCGAGGAAACGTAGACTCATGGGGGTCTGCGGCGCTGCTGTACGACACGGGCTGCCTGTCAGAAGGCGTTTTTGACCTTAATTTAATAAGGCAGCCAGTAAGCGTAATAAGATTCAAAACAGGTGTCAGATTAAGGTAACGACAGGTTATGCCAGAGATAAGAAGGCTACAAACAAACAAGCTGGCTCGGTCGGCGACTGTATTTAGTGCTCCTTAAGACCAGAGTGAGCAAAAAATTGGCCCGGAGTTTGGATCTGATCGCCGGCAAGATAACAGAGCGCAATTGGGGCAGCCGATTAGCCGAATCGGTGCATTAGTCAGTTTTAGCACGAGCAGCAGCAGTGCTTGTCTGCGAACCACTCGATTTGTTTTAATCGCACACTTGATCGCGGGGTACCTACTCGACGCTTCTTTTTTTTTCCCCCCTTTCTGCGATCCATTTCGAAATCGGACCAGTTTGTTGTGTCGAAATCTCTTTAATAACTCTCTGCAGTTATTATGTCATGTGAGGACGGATTGCCTTTCATATTTCTTTCATATCTTATCGGCTAAGTCGGGGATTGAAAACAAAAACAAGGAACTCTCCCGTTTCCACGTTTGGTGGCCACGAGTGCAGTATGAATCACCCGTGAACGCAGCCCAACATGCAATTAAGCTCTACTAAATGAAGAAATTTGCAGTTTTTATACCAAGTCTTTAGCCTGGCTCCCCAATTCTGCATAAAAGTTAAGAGCTCTTAACCACTTACCGGCGACACGCCTGCAAAATAACACAAACAATGTTGTAGTTGTTCGGTTTTGTTGCTAAAAGTGGTTTTTCAAGCTGATTATCACTCGGTGAGCATGAAAAACCGATTTTTTAATAAAAACAACTTCACCAACGTTAGTTTAATTTTGCAGGCGCTCTGCCGGACTCCTCTTAACTCTCATCTAAAATAAGGATCGAGGTTTCTTTTTTTATTTGTAGCGCACGGACATTTTCATGTCCTGTTTTAGACCATTAAAGGGTTATTTGGGGTACTAAGTAATTTTGGAGAATCGATTTTTTTATTTTGCTATTTCCTAAAAGTAGCACGTTTTAAGAATATTCTCTGGAAGTTTCAAATCAATTTGGCTCAAAACTACACTTTTCAATTCTGTGGACACGATTACTCTGAAACGTCTCATACGATTGATCTGAAAATTTATTGATCGAAGGATTTTTTTCCCGTACATACTTTTTTTCCTACTCAAAATAAACCCCTTTTTCAGTAAAAATCAATTTTTGACTTGTAATGTTAACCACTAATTGATTCTTTGATTCTAATTAAAGTTTTCCGAAATCTTTCGATCAGGGACGTACGAGGCTAATATATTTTCAAAATCTGTTCGCATTTTTGATTTCAGATAACCCAATTCCGAAAAGGAGTGCACACCGCAAAACATGTTTTTTAAAAGATCTCCCACGCAATGGCCTGCTGTACATAAAGTGATCAATGTTTCTGCAAGAAAATTATTGTGTATATTGTTCAAACGTAACTTAAAAATATATTCAAAATAATTTTAAACTTCTAATGTGTTCATTTGTGTGTATCCGTACGACTGAAATCCGCGAAATGCATCGCCTACTGACAGAATATTTGCCTTTCACAAAATATCTACATACTGAAAATTGTTCCTTTGAAGTGCCTTTATTTAGCTGGCTAAGTACAAATACACGTTAATGCGGTTTTTCTGAGTTTCCAAAAATGCATCTATTTCCTGTCTGGAGCTCTATAAACCGTAAATTTTAAGAATTCTTTCCGACAAACAAGATAAAGACAAGCGTAAGAAATCAAAGCAGCTCATGAAGAAAAGGTGTTTCAAATTGGAAAACCAAAGCTTTTAAATGCTCTCATTGAATTTATCGTTCAAATTTGTTTGGACCCCATATACACACCCAAAGTTCATAGAAAATTATGAGATAATTTTTCTAACGTTTATCATAAAGTAACAAGGGATAGTAAACATAGGGAGCTTTTAATTTGATATAAAATCCATATTTTCTCTATCATTTATTAATTGAAGCTTAATATGATAAAAAAATGTCACAGTGATATTTTTAACAATTACTTAACGAAACGGCAAAGAATTCTTATATCAATTTAAAAAAAATGTTACTGGATGTCAAATTGGGAATGTAAATTTTCAATTAAATAATATATAAAAATGTTTCTAATTGAGTATCTTCGCGAAGAAAAAAAATTAAAAGGAAATATTCTTGCAAATATAAAAGTTAACAAAGATTTGAGACCCTAAAATTGTTGTTTGTATTTGTTTTATTTGGGGCTCCATTAAGGTAAATTTTTCCCAAGGGGGGACGACTACAGCTTTTTTATTTTCTTTTGTTTTTGAAGCATGGAGAATTATTACAACGTTCCTAGGACTAGCTTCATCGACAATCTACTGAAATCTCTTAGATGTAAATCCATGAAAATTACAAGGATTACAATGTCAGATTTTATTTTTCATCGAAAAAACATTTGTGGGCGTGGCAGCCCAATTTAGCTACGAAGAGAAAAATTTACACCACAGGGAAGGAAAAATGATTGGAGCAATGATAAGTCTACTTTAAATGGAACTCTGGTTTCGGTGGTATCATGTGGAGCTAAAATGTCTCACAGATCTAAGACTCCTAAAGAAAAGTCTCCATGGGCACAAGGAACCTAACAAGGCTTGTTTCCTCTTCCATTGATATCAAGTCGAAGGTAGTTATAATTATAGTAATCTCTCGTTTTACTCAGAATGAGCTTATTCAAATTAAATATTCCGAGACACGTGTCATAACCTTACATAACACACATTACACATAATGAGTATTTTCTGTTTTGTAACAGATTTTTTATTTTAAATAAAAAAAGCATAAGTGGTTATTGGTTCATGAAGACGAGGTCATTATAAGTTCTCAACGATTTTTTCTTCGTACTTTTTTGGTTTAAAAAATTTAAATAATTTTAGTAAAGTAAAAGTAAAGATTGGCTAAATAATAAATTCAAATGTTGTGATGAGGATGATTTTGGAACACCTGTCTGAATGGGAGGACTTCTAATTGTATCCACGACCGAAACATCGTATCCAATTCAGACAATTTTCCGTCTCTTATGTAGATAAGAGCTTCAATGCCCGCCATGTTGTGTACTTAAAAACAAGGGAGGCATAATCTATTCGAATATTCCACCGATGAGAAAATTTGACCTCACATTTATTTTTACTGAAGATCATTGACCAGAAAGTAAACCATCATTTTGTTTCAGCTCGTTCAAAAGATTAACGAATCTTTTTTTCTGTTTTGTTGTAATTCCCGTAGGTATTTTGGTAAGAAAATCGTATTCTTTTTATTGTGGACACAGAACCGTGTTTCAATCAGGCTTCTTGGAATCCATGACCTTTCATTTAGAATTATGGTAAAATGTGTTAGAGCAAAAGATCCATCACCAAGTCTCTTAAGTTACTAACATACTCGTACGTAGATTTTTGTTGAAGATCACAATTTGAAAAGCCGTTGAAAATTGTTATCAGTTTGACAGTGTTTATCGAAATCAACATAAAATGGCGCCCATGTCTTCACTCTTCACTGGGATCAGTCTGTCGATCGCATTTGAATTCGATGAACCCTTTAGTTCCAATCCCACCCATCTCTTCACGCTTCTTTTATAAGTGTTCGAAGTTAATTACTGATTCAACTAACAAATCTTCTTTCTTCATTTGCATGAATTGGCAGTTAAACGATGACATCTGAGGGAATCTCAACATCAACACAGCAACGACCGGACGTAACAAATCTTCTCGAACAATTACTGCAAGAAACAGCTTTCGAACTGTTGTCTGCGGTATTGGTTCTTCCTGCAGCACTTGTAACGTCGCTAAGACAAGCAACTGCTGGAGCTGCAGCACCACCAGAACTCGTACGATCGGTACCAGGAAGAAGAACAATAGAGCGATCATCTTCAAGCAGCAGCAGTAAAAGATATTTCTGCTTCTTCGGTCGGGAGATCTTCGATTAAAGAGGGACAGAGCAATGTGGATTAATTGTGGATTATAAAGAATTGCGTACATAATCTGCACACACAAATACGACGTGGATATTTATTATTGCTAGATAATTACTGAATATTGCCGAATGAGTAGGAGCGAATGGCGCGAGATTTAAAATCGTATTGAGAAATTGTGAAGTTTTTGTTTTTTCTTGCGATATTAAGCCTCTTAAGAGCAGTGTTGAGCGTAAAGTGCGTGCAGTGCGTGAAAGGGAAGGCAAATCAGTTGTTTATCTCATTCTGTGAATTTAATAAGAAAAAAGAAAAGGTTCTTAAAATTGGCAGTGAATTTTCCCCGGTATCTCCGAGCTTTCCTTATTTTTTTTTTTTTCGTTTTCCCGTCGATTCTCCGCCGGATGTGATTTATTGAATAAATTTGTTTTGTTCGCCAGGAAAGAGAAGTGATGATTCAAGTAAAATAAGTGAAAAAGTAAGTAAAATTTTATAACGGTGAATTTCACAAGTGTGCTGCGTCAGGTAAATGAAATAAAATCGAGAAAATAAAAAAAAAAAAATACGAAATTGGTTGTGTGTGCAACGTGTGTGCTTTTTGCGCTAATCCCCGTTCGTCGCGACTTTTTTGAGAATTTCTTTCGAATTCAGCAATAATCAAAAAGTGGTCGCCAACGCCGGCACAGAAAGAGGTAGAAGGGACTGGCGACACGGACTTGGGCCGAAAGGTGTGGTAAAAAGAAAAATTACATTTTGTGCGCGACGTAATTTAACAAAAGACGAGACAGCAGCAGTAAGAAGCAGCGGCAATACACGGAACTTCCTTGAGTGGACGGGAGGCTTCGGCACTTTGCTTTTCGGTAGCCAGGTCAGTCTATACTGCGGGGTAGGTAGGCCTCGAGAAAAAGTAAGAAACTAAAAAATTTTTTCCGCCATCGGGGCACAGCACAACACAACGGCGCAACGTTTCGAGAAAAAATCGATGCGTTCCGGTTTAACATTTTCGATTTGAGGAGATTTTACCCAGTCGGCCTCTTCCCCCCTCCAGGTCGTATAATGGTGCGCTCCTCGTATGCCTAAAGAGTGGCCGAGATAGACATACAGGAGCACTGCAGCAGTGTAACCGAGATAAAAAACGCTCTGTTCGTTTGCTTTGCTGTCCGTCGCTTTCGTTTCGTTACCCCTCGCCATTGTGTTCGTCTGCCGTCGGCGTTGTCGCCATCATCGTCATCGTCCCCGCTGTTGCCGATTTTATTCCACACCGAAAATATTACACGGACGTTTTCCATCTTTCCACAAAAAGTTTTTGCCCGCTCCACCACCCCACTCCGCGAATGGAAAGATATCGAAATGAAAACAACGTGACTGTAGGGTGCTGGTTAAATATAACGAAAAACGCCAAGGGGGACACAAGAGGGCAGCACTGAATATCTGCAAAATAATGGCCGCCACATACCGATGATTCGTGTCTGCCTGCCTGCCTGTTTGCTTGCGAAAATGCGGTGCGTTTGCTTGTAGCTGGGGTGTTCTGTACAGTCGCGCTATATGAATGAACTTTGGTTATGTGTGGGTTAGAGCACAAGTACTTTTAACAGCTGGAAAATTCAAAGTGTTTTTGCGAGAAGAAGTGGATTTTTCTCGAAAGGGACTGTATACAGTGAATATGAACTTTTCAAGCGGTTTCAGCATGTTGAGGGCGCTGCCGCTGATGCTATAGTGAACTATCACGAATAATGCCGTAGAAACGGTGTAAACGATGTAAAGGAGGAATTAAGACATTTTCTAAGTGTTCTCCTGTGCGATAAGCGGTGAACGAAAGAAGAAAATTCCATGCTTCTTCGCTGTGTGTGAAAATTTCCAAATAGGCAGCCATCCAGCGCAACCAACCAACCGACCGACCGACGGACGGACAAACCTACGAGCTACGACCGAACAAACGCCCGTCCGATCGACCGTTCGACCAAAAAGCCTTCGCCAGCAGTGGAGAGGAGCGGAAAAAGTAATCGTTGTGTGTGCATGGTTGGTTGGATTAATTCGCTTAAACTGCTTTTTCTTCCATCGGAGTCTTCTTATATACATTTCTCTCTCTCTGTCTCGCTTCGACACGAGCGAAAACCAGTTCACTGCACTCTTCTCCGTAGCAACTCTTTGGGAAAATACATTCGTTCGCGCGTCGCGGAGTTTTATGTCACATAAATTTCCAGCTTGATACGGTTGTAAAGAAAGACAAGAAAAAAGGACACGACGGCAAGAAGAGAGAAAAGAAAGATAATACCGCCGCGTTTTACGAAATACGAAACGAGAAAACGTACGTAAGTCAGTGCACCCTTTTATGTGTTGTGCTTGCTGGTGTGTAACTTTTATCGTTTATATATAGGAGAGGTCGAGATATTTTCATGTCTGTGGTAGTGCTGAGGTGATGGCTAGAGAATATGCTGTTTTCATATGAACCATGCAAGCCCGTATATAACTCCGCGTAGCCTCAAATGGACTCATGTGAGAGAAAGTGAGACGGACAATCGTGTTATATAAATGTTGAAAAACTATTCAAGTGCTTCTTGCTGCGCGCGCAAAATATATAAGAGTTGAAACTACGCACCAACACATGGAGGAGGACATCCAGCAGAGCCAGGCAGCAGCGAAACGGGGCTGAAAATAATTAACTTGCGCGGGGTGGAACGCGGGAGGAGAGGCTGGAACTGTATATGAAGAAATTGGTGGTTCCAAATAAAGTATAGCGGACGAAGCCCACCTAAGTTGGACAGAGATAGCATTAAAGGAAAATCTCAACTGCTCGAGAAAGAGGGATGTAGCGCCAAAGAAAAGGTAGAAATCGTGCGCCGCATTGTTTTTTGTGCTTTTCTTATTCTCCGAATTCATACCGAAGTTAGCTGTTGTTTTTATGTATAACCACATATACAGTTGTTTTTTTGTGGATAAATTTGAAACTTTAATTCGCCGAGCGCACACACAACCATACCCCGAAATTACATAAATTGTTGAAGTGCATATATTTTCTCTAAACCTAGGGAATATAATAATAATAAAAAATAAGTGGATTAATTTGTAGAATCTCCGTCGCACACGTCTCTCTTGCTCTCGCACTTGGAGTATATGGCAATAAATGCCGAGTGAGATGTGAACAAGAGAGAGGAGGATGAAACGTAGTTCCATATACCTTGTCTATATATAATAAAGAAAAATAACACGGAATTTCTATATAAAATTCAACAAAAAAAAAGCTAAATATATAATCACCTACTACACCACCCTATTATATATATGTAGAAATTTCTCTGGGAGGACGCCCTGCGGAATCGCCTCCATGAAGAACATAACGCAAAATGGTACGAGAGACTCGACACCTTTGGGTTGGAAATTTACCCGAAACAGTACGTGAGGACAGAATACGAGATCACTTTAAACGGTAATTATATAAAAAATAGTCAATTTGAATATTTTGTTATTATTATTATTTGGAACGCTTGAGAAGGGAATCGCGAACAATTCCCAGATCCCAAAAGTCTGATGAAATCTGTCAACGTCGCATTTATGATGTCACGCGTTTTCCGTATCTCTCCAATCCAGCTAATATTATTTTCATAGGAGCAAGTTTTCTGTTATATAAGGAGAATCAAGCCATAGCACTGCTGTATATAGCAATATGTATCCATCAGGGCGGTAATGTACACTCGCACACATTCGCAGCAGCCTAGTACTAGTAGTTGGGAAGAAGCACTTGATTCTTTTCTTCTATCTTCCTTCAACTTGTACAGTTAGTCACGTAGTTTTGGATCTTTTTTTAAGATACCTTTTCCTGGAACTTATCAGGCAAGAAAATTATTTTCTTAAGCTCAACCAGGCAACATCAACGTATTCAGCTCAATTGGATAAGATGGGGCAGATAATTGCCAGGGAAGCAATCTTTTTTTTTTTTTTTTTAAACGCAGAAGCCGTACAGTCAATCGAGTCCGAGAGACAATGCTCCTCTAGGCGTGTATCTACCTCCCCTGGGTGGCTAAACTACGTCTTGTGTTTTATCATATTTTTCAGCTGTGGCTGGAGCACAGCTGGGGATAATCGACAGAATCGCCTTAAGAAAGTAAAGAATCAATTGCTTTTTGGTTTTAATTAGCTTTTTTTATTTCGACAGAATGAAGAAGTTAAGCTCCAGCAGGTGAACTTATAACGTCGTAGCAGAAGAAGAAGAAATTTAGAAAAAAAATGCCTAGGGGAAGACACAAAAACTTGAACAAACAGAAAAGTTTATAAGACAAAATACAGAAGCAAACGTTTAAAACAATAAACTAAGAAGTTTTGAAGCAAAATAAACTGACAAGAAGGTTTTAAGCGGAATAACAAGTTTTGAAGCAGCAGAAGATTACTAAAAAAAAATTGTAGAATAAAATCACATCAACGTTACTCAGATGTTCTGTACTACAGACAGTTCAGAAAATACCCTATTTTGTTGAGTGAATGTGTTCAATTTTGGGAGTTGAAGACTTTTAAAGAAAAACATAATTGCGTGCGTACCCAATCGCAATTATGTAAATAAATAGACGTTACTATAGAAAACATTTATATTAAGTGATTGACTAAAACCTTAAAAGTCATTCGTTTATGGTTTTGTATGTTTTGTGTTTTGTGTGAACTATGTATGTGTGTGTGCAAAGTGGAGAAAACATTGGTCGAACACTTGATCAAGGAGCATTGGGCACGGATAGTACTTGGCTGGGGATCTTCTGGGAACAAAGCGTGTGTATGGCGTTTTATTTAAAATTGTAGTAAGACCAGCGAAGATGAAAAAATTTGGACTTGTAATGAAGATCTGCAAAATGAAAAAAAGACGCAGATATATTTATATTCATATATCATAGATAAGTATATCCAAAATTGATGTGACACGAAAGCAGTAGTATACGAGTAGGTGATACCTTTAAATCCTTTGTAACATTGCATAGCTTTGAACGGAAGTTCTTTGATAACTTAGCTTCTTTTACGTAAAAGTGATCTTTAAACGGACAAAACAAATCTGCAGATACTCTAAATGAATTGTAAAAACATTGAAAATGGCGCAAGTAAGGGGAAGATCAAGTAATTAACCTTTGTCATGCGCTGCTCCTTCTAAAACTATAAAACATTCAACAAATCGCTTGCGGTATTTCTGTTCATTCCTGCCAAGTTTGTCATCTCGACATTAGTTCGCTGCGGTGGTGGTGTGAGCACTTTCTTACCTGAACTTGTCTTATCTTGTCAGGTCTCACCTCCGTAGAAGCACAGTCATGCCAAGCAGCGTAAAAATAGACATGACGAAATTTTTACAATTCCAACTTGCAGTTGCTGCCAAATGAGAAACCTGTTACAAAACCTACATTTTACCCACGTAATTGCATTTTTTTTTCCCGCGCACTCAATGCCCACTACCATTTGTACCATTGTGTTGCGCTGCTTTAAGTCTTGGCAGAATTGCATTTAAGTCGAAATTTAGACTAGTAACACTGTGTTGTATTGTCCGTTGAAGCAGTGTTTCCACAACCCAGACTTTTTCGCCGTTTTAAGCGAAGTTGACGTGCTCCACAAGAAACTGAAGTTTTTCCTATTTTCTCAAGTGCCTTCAGCGAGGACGTAACAGCGAAATTTATTTATTCAGGCAAGCGCCTCTTGCGATGTTTACGCAATAAATTAAGCGCGCATTTTCCTCATCTGATTCTTACGAAGATTCGGCGGGAATAGTTTTTGATTCCGTCCGCCTGTGGCAACGATCTGAGGAATTTTCGATATTTGTACACAACAGGACCCACGCTATACAACAAAAACAAGCGGGCGAAACTTCGATGAAGCGAGCTGGGGGCGCTCTTGTGGACTTTGTTTTGTCCGCCCACGTATACTGTAAAAGATTTATTTTTCCGCGGGAACTTTGGTTTGAGAAAATTTATGTGTTTTCACCCCGCCCGCTATGTTACTCAGATGCACTCGACGAGGACTTGCCCATAGAGTTGGCCGCCCGCCCGCCTGATCCGTTGTGCCGGTATCGTTCCAACGACCGGAAATTTGGCAGCGACGCGTTCTATTTACATTTTCAATTGGAAGTCAACGAGTCCACTTCAGTGCGGTTCAGCTCAACCGGGCGCAACTATGGCGATCTTTTTGAGATTCTGAAGAAACTAAATGAAATGCTTCCTCCCAGTGCGAGGTGGAACGGATTCGGGCGGAAGATTGTTTGTTTCGGTATGTGCCCATGAATGCTGCGGTGAATGAGTGCCGCTTTCATTATTCTACAGTGCTCTGCGCTGCTTTCAGTTGTTTTCCTCGTTTTGCACTCTCCTTCGCCATTTGATCGAAGGCTATCATTGTACACCACACATGTGCAGGCCAGGTCTCCCATGCTCCTTTCTTTCGTGCATGCATGCATGCAGCGAAAACGGCCACCATAATGGCCGCATGGCGCACATCGACGCTTTCGCAGGGCAGCAAACATTTCATCAAGAAATCCCCCTTCTCTCTGTGCTCGTTCGACCGAGCCGGGCCGCGCACCTTTCTAGTCCTTCGCCCTTTTCTTCTTCTTGAAATGCAAATACCCTCAGCGATAATAAAAGTGTCACGTTTAATTGCTACTCTCTCCCGTTACTTCTTTGTTACTCTGCTCCCGCTTGTTGGGGCCCTGCTGCGCGACTGAGACATCCTTAGTCCTTCCGTCCTTGTCCCGCGTTCGATTCCCACGGTATGCTGTGCGGCGGATCTGCTTTGCTGCTGATGCTTCTGCTGCTACCCTGCCTGTTTGCCTGCTGCTATGTATTTACTCAGAAAGTTTGCTGGACAGGCCGAGAGCCAGAAATACCATCGGCTTCCCTGTGTACTGTACACCATACCAGTCCACTACCACAGCTACATTAGCGCTGAACGTCATCATCGCCATCATAGCACGAGTATAAAAAGGCTAGGGAAACACACTCGAACTATTGATGCTGCCTCGTTACCCCTGCCGCGCTCCCGTCTGAGAGCTGTTGCCAAATTTCTGCCGTGTTACGTAATTGAATAAATTTTGCTGAGATTACGTGCTTTGCACTATTTTAACGTGACTTTATTTTTCCTTTTGGTTTCGCGTGTTATTTCGATAAGAAGCAACTTTTGTTACGTTCGTCTTATGAAAAATTGATATTTACGTGTGCTGGGGACGGCTCCCTTTGAAATTTACTGTTCTTTTCATTTTATATATTTTTTTAAAGCATTCCCCCTGGAATATGACAGAATTTAAGGTGAACGGGGGAAGAATGATGAACTTTGTATCGATTTCTGCATAAACAGTGGATGTTGGATTTCTCCCTATCTCTCGTAAAGTTTTTTTTTCGCGTCAGATTTAGCTTGGCCTAAAAATGGAGTCTTTTGGCTTAGCAAGTTGTTACCGTTAGGTGAGACATTTGTCAGCGAGGAAGAAACAATTGATCTATTGAATTGAGGCAGAAAAATCGATTTTTGCTGCCTTTTTTTGTTTGTTGTTTTTAATGTTTTTTGTCATCGAGTACCGAATTAGGCAATTTTTTTTTTTTTTGATATTCCTAATGGAAACAGACAATGAATTAATCAGTAAGGCAAAGGCCTAATAACGCGTTAACCTTTATAAGGAAAAATGAGTCGTTCCTAGTTCTTCCAGCCAAGTACTACTTGGTTTCCAACGCAATTAACTTTGTTATCAGTCGACGTCATCTAAGTTCATCACAATAGGTAGATATACATATATGGTACATATAATGAAACAAATAAGTTTACAAGGGTGTTTTACTTGGCGTTTAGAAATCAATTGAATTTGTAAGTTAAAATGCGTGGATGTGTACTTTGTTGAAATAACACGCAGTATATTACGTCTCGCTCACTCTTTACATAGTTGGTACGATGGAATAGTATGTGAACAATTTTACAAAAGCTAGTAGGAACACCGATACAAGAAAAGTAGTAAGCAACTGCCTGTGAACAACTGGGTCGGCATTAAATTAAAAATATTTAAAAATCAGCCAAATTTATTTTTGCCAGAAAAGATTGACAGGTACACTGTCATAACATGCAGTCTGTTCTGCAATTAAACATGCATAAGCATTGAATATTAGTGAATCCGTCGAATGTTACATAAATTCTTAAATGTCCACCTCCAAAAAATCTAAATAATCCAGTAGTTGAAAAATGCCAATTTGATAAACTCCATAACGACAACAGAATCCAAAAGGAACAATTATTTACATTCCATTAACATTAACAAACAAAAAACTTATTTCTCTCTAACGCAGCCTTCATGACTAAATCGATATGAAAATGCATCTATCATCCAAAACGGTAGTTTCTTCCATATTTAGCTGCATTATCTGTACGATAACAAATAATGCTTAAGACCATAGTAGATTGCAATCTTCCCACGGTATTTGAATCGTCTGAATTTTTGCACAAAACTTCCCAAAAGGGGTTGCGCAACATACATGATGGGAAAGACAGCCAGACGCAACCACTACCGACCGAGCCTGACTATCTTGTCATCTATTTTCAGTCCATCCATCCCTGCCAAACCCAGCTCAGCGTCACAAAGTTTTGCCACTAAGTTACCGACGTTGTTGTCGTCACCGTCGTCGTTGCCACCACCTTCCGCGCACTGTGTATACTTCTTGTATAATATAAAATGTGCATAAATTTTCTTGTTTTATTCGTTGTCGTCTTGTGTACTTTGCAATTTGGTTACGACATCGCGCCATCGTCTTTTGCTGAAATGTGCATAATTACGGAAATTCCTCTGCCATTTATTTTTGCTAGTATTTTCTGACTGAAAATTTTCTCTCAGTCGTCTTCCTTTACATATGGCCGATATTTGATGCTAGAGCTAGAGACGGCAGTTGTGGCGGTATGGGGATTGTATGGTACTGGCGACGGTTTCGACGTAGTTTCGAATTCATTCAGAACGATACCTCAGACTTGCTAATAATTTGTCCCAGTACCTCTAATGTATGCCCATGTGTTCTCTTCTTAGCCTTATTAGCTTTGCGGTGGTGAATTTTTTATCGTATCCTCATTTCTTTGTCTGCTCGTTTAAGAATGAAATATTTGGGAGGGGGTAGAAATAATTCATTTTGCCATGACATCGTTCGACTTGATATGACGAAATTTATTCAACAGGGCTTTGGAAAAATGCGATATTGGAGATATTTGCTAACGTACATAGGTACGTTCCAAGATACTTAAAAGTGAGGTACAGGAAAAAACATGGAACTCCTAATAGCTTGCTTTCTTTTCGACATTTTATTAATTATACATTTTCCTTTTTATAATTTTTCAATGCTTTAGTGACTGTTGAATTTTAACTCGAGCCCCAATTGCTCGGGGATCTGGGCAAATTTTTAGCTCTCCATCTTTGCCCCCTCGGCGGTTTCAATTAATTTTTTGATCTGAAAATTAGTCTATTGCCTGGCATCGCACGGGAAGTAGGGAAAAATTTTGCATTTTTCATTTTTGGAAATATTTGTATGCACCACACCATTGCCCAACATTTTTGTTTGCAAGCGTTCTCATATAGATAGTAGTCGTTTGTGTTATTAAAAAGAATCGTGAGGTCTTGTGAATGAATTGTCTTATGAATAACGTCTAAAATATGTACGCTCTATCTATAACAGCACAAAATAATCTTACAACAGCAGTTTCATTCTACATAAGACCTCAATTGCTGCTTACGTACTTTTTCTACTTAAATTTTAAGAATTTAGCGTAGTGATCGTCAAGACGATTGAATTGAATACTTGGAATAGCCTTGTGAGTTTGTTTGAGAGTTTCCATTTCAAAACAAATAACCTCTTTGTTAAGTCCCACGTCAGCTCAAATTAAATTAAAACGAGAAGTGTGCCTATCTTTGAATTTATGAATGGTTGTTCAGTCCCTTAAGCAAACCCCCTTTTGTCGTTTGAAAGCACAAATTACATATAAGTAGGAATGGGTATAGCATTAACCTTGAAGGCGTACTGAAATCGAAAGAAATTTGTCAATAATGCCCCCTTCCCTTACCGATGTACCAAAAATTACGTAAAAAGGAATGACGGAACGTTCATCGAGCCAATCATACTGAAATTGCTCTCGACATTTTCCTTCCACTTGTGTGAGCTTATTTCAAGGTCAACTGTCACTCCTTCTTTCACTTTTCCCCACCCCACTTTTTACACATTTTGACAAAATGAATTCGCATAGAATCAAAATATTTTTTAACGAAAGGGGCGAATAACCACGAGGATCTAAAAATGCCTTCGAAATCTTAAAATATCTTAAGAAATCGAATTTGAAGCCAAGAAAATCGGCTTCACCAAAATTTCCTCTGCTGCGTCATACACAGCTTTAAGGTTTAATAAAAAGGCCGCGGGGGTGGAGGCCGCAATTCGATTTGTACTGAGCACACATTGATGACATGGTGAAGACAGAGTGGTCCCAAGGCTATGGAAGCAAATAGCAAAAAGCGGCAACGTGGGAATGAACGTCACTGGGTTATAAATTAATTGAATAAAAAGAACCATAACAATGAACACATTGTTGGGGAGGGGATGGTTGGGTGGGTGGGGGATCTGTCGATGCGAAGAAAAGCGAAAATCCTCTGGCCTTCTTCTTGAGTCAGATGACGACTGGCGCTGGTGGTGACGGAAACGAAAGTTTTTGCTGTAAGAAAACTAGTTCAAGTTTTGACAAAGAATTCTGAGCTTATCCGCTAAGGCACATAACTATTCTCAGGGGAACGGACGTTCAAAAAGGGAGGGAGGTTGCAGGAGTAAAAAGCGGTATAGTGGCATTCCTGCTGTAGAAAGGTCAAATGTTTTAAAAGTAGAAAATACATCACCAGCAGAACACTTCCTTGAGAAAGTACGAAACGAAGAGCAAGAAACGATTCTTTCCGGGAGCCACTTGAAAACTAGTTTTGTTCATTCTACCAGAAACCTTCCAGACTATTTTTATATTCTAAAGCGAGTATTTTTGCGAACCGGCCACGGAAGCGATTACCCAGCAAAAAATATCTAATGGCAGCCGAGTCAGTCAATTTACGTAAATCGAGAGGGCCCCAAATTGAACTCATAAAACTTGACGCCGGTTCTATTTTTAGTGGGCGAGTAATTAAGAACTTGTTTTCAATCAGAACGCAGAAAATTGCAAATTTTTTTTTTTATTCCTGGCTCTGCCGCTCTTTGTTTTCGTGAATTTTTTTTTTTATTTTTTAATATCAGCAGCTGTTAGTTGAATCGACGCACGGAACGGAAATAGTCGATGTTCTGTTGTAGCCATTAACCGTTGGCCACGTATACTGGCAGCAACGCTAAATTAGCGCACTTTGCGATTTTAGTGAGCCCCTTTTGTCACGATATGAAATTTAATTTCCAATATGATACACATGCGAGCACATTGCATGTTTTGTGTTTATTGATGAACGCTTGTCGGGCTCAACATCTCTGCAAGTTTACCATGCACCTATAATTTCAGATAAAGGTTGGGCTTTTGTGACTACAACCTTTTTTCAAACAAAGAGGACGACATGTATTAAAATAACAAACAGACCATAACATCATTGATACATCAGTTTGAATTCTCACAGAAGTTTATCTACTTTAGAACTTAGCCATCTGTCTAAAAATTAGGCCCAATATTCCTCAAAATTAAGAAATGAAATTTGGAACTAAACCATATGTCTAAACTTAACCTAGCCTTAAACCTCTTATTATATAAAGAAGTCATATATCTTAGAAATAAGCAACGTTAGAACTATAGGGCTTAGATCTAGACTATTCGTCTTAGAATCTAGTCTAAAACATTAGAACCAAGCCATTTAAAATTTAAGCTATGACCAAGGCTCTGTAGATTGCCGGTATATCGACTACTATCTATTTATGAGATCTTAAGAATACCGTTTGTTTATCTGGAACCCGCTATTTAACAAGTTCAACCCTGCGTAGACCACCGATGATCCACGGTAATTTTCACGAGCAGCTGTTCAGACTGCTAAGCGAAATATGCGAAAATGCGCCGCGTTGAATTTGTTAATGACCTATTACTATACTAAATGAGTTGAAATAGAATGTGGGGGATTTTTTTTTTTGAACAATTTGTTTTTTATCAAATTTCTCAGCGAAAAACATTTTTCTGAACGAAGTTCGAAGGAGTATTGCTATTCCAAGTTCATCTAGAATGCTATTCAAAGATTTCTTCAAAAAACTTATACGAAATCTCGTACTGCCAGCAATGTCGATATGTCGTACGTACGTCCATGACATTTTTTTTATGTTATTTTAGCAAAGTCCACAGGCCAGTTGTTTTTGCGCACCACCGACGTATCCGTCGCAAGTCGTCACACTATGCAATTCTGTCTGCCATGCCGGGCGGTATATTAAAAACGAAAAAAAGTCTCTTTTTTTTTTGTTCAACGAAAACTTTTTGTGATCTTCTTCTCTTTGTTTTTGTTTGGTAAATTAAGCCAACGACAAAATGGCCGTCCCTCAGACAGTAAGAACGTGTGTAAAAAGAAACACGTCATGTTGTATGGAGAGGACGGCCATGAAAAGGGCACAGGAGGCGTGCAGACCCGACCAGACCAGACCAAAGCAAAGCAAAGCGAAACGAGCCAAGCTAGTAAGCGGCTTTACACTGATTGAATCAATGCACAATGTGCTCCATATGGGAACTGGAATTCTCCATTTAATCTCCTATATGAGAGGGCCCCTTTGTGCGGCGGCCCTTTCTTCTTCTTTCTGTGTTCCACTCGCCTTTATTATTTTTCCTGCTTTTATTTGGGCTCACTCAATGGATGAATGCGCATCCCGTCCAGAGTGTCTCTAAATAAAAATATACAAAAAGAGGAAGACGACAAACTGTGCATCACAAGGTTCCAGGTTCCACCGAGCGTGCTGATTCATTTTGATATTTTGCCGTCCAGCTACGGGACTGTGGTCGTTTGCACGCGTTGATTTCTTGTTATCGTCGCCAGCATACAGTTGGCCAAAAAATTTTCATTGACATATCCTCTCAGGTCCCAGGCCAGTGAAGCATATCGTTGCCGCCAACGTACATACTTGCTGGAGACGTTGTGGTCTGGTTGTTTGTTGTTCGGTCGCCCGTTTGGGTTTGCTAAAACTTGGACCAGCATATTTTACTGCCTTTTTGCGGCGCGGCAGCCCCCAGCGAGAGGTCGTTAGCGGACTTTAGCTACTTTCCCTTTATTATTTGTTGCATGTTTGACATTGGCAGCGAATATTTCCATTTTTATTTCGACTTTTGCCCATAAAATAAAAGTTCTAGGCTAGTTTATGATGACGTGGGGTGTGCTGTAATATTCCTTCCAAATATTTGTGTTGGTATTTCCTTCTCTTCTTTTGTGGATGTATGACGATTCTTATGAATCATTTGTAAATGAACATCAACACTTAATTATCTAATTCTAAAAACTAACTCTTTTAACAGCACTTAACTCGATTATCTCTAGGTATTTTCCAATTCGTTCTTGTAGACGCTGTAGCAGAAATTCCGACTTGTCCATCATTACCTCGAGTTCTTGTTTAATTGCTTCACAAACTCTTCAGCTTATAAACGCTGTTTTTCTACGGAATGGAGTCGTTTCTGATTTCTTAATTTGATTAAAAAATAATAAAAGATATAGGATTCAAATTTTTAATTGTTGATTAAACCTCCACCATCATATTTCCAGTTCCTTAGCCTAAAACGGGATCCATCTGAGACCTTGGTCTAAAAGTTCCTTCTAATGGTCTAATTGAAATAGATTTCGGTTTCAGTTTGCGTGTAACAAATAAATTAACGGTCATTGACTCCGTTTGATCAGCTCAGAAGTTGGTTATAGTTAAAACGATTTGTTTAAAATTTAATGGAGTAAGAAGTCAAATATATTGTCTATTTGGTATTCCAACACACCAAAATAGTTCTAAGAATTCCTCTGCTTTTGGGGAACGCATCCATAATTCTCATGCATTAATCCGGTTTGTTCCAATGCTCATGTGAACCAACAGACGACGCAATTAGTTCTACCCGCAGATGTGTGCTCTTAAAATCACTGCATGCGGATGACCAGTCAGTCACTTAGTTGGTGATCCTTGTACTGTTTGTTGAAGTCAAGTCATATGGCGAAAACCGCAAAGCCGCTGGAAAGCACATTCGTCTGACGAAATTGTTTACTTCTCCAATTAGCGAGAAGCGTCTAATGCCCCTCTGGGTCGCATTAAATTCTAAAAAAAGACATATTCCTATTCTCAGGTGGTTTTTCTTCTGCAGTGCATGTCTGCCATTGCTGTATTTTCTGCGGCAATTTCGCAACGTTCTTTTCCACAGCGACCGCCATCATCATCATCATCAGCAGCAGCAGCGTCAACGTGGTGGTCGTACGGTGCGTTTAGGTCGTTTAACTCCAACTTTAGAAAGTTTTGTTTGCCCCCCAGCTCGAAGCTGAGCTGGAGTTTGCCGCCGCTGCCGTGCGCCTGTGGCGATACTTACCTGGCGTCTTACAAGCGTCCATGGTGCGAGCACTGTGGTATGGGCACTCACCTTAAAACTCTGACGTGTGCTGTTCTCATTTTGCAAGAAAAGTTCATCCGGCGAGCATCCCATCCACCGTAGCACCCAACCCGTATATAGACGTGGGGTCGCGGACGCTCAACGCTTGGGTACTGAGATGAAAACAAGCAGCAAAAAGCCTTGGAACAGTACACGTACGCGCGGGCAAATATACTTTTGAAATTGCTCACGAAAAAAACAGGTACGTAATTTAGCGGCAGCAAGAATGTGTACAATTTTGTTCGGATGGGACTCTGTGTTTTGTTGGGACCTCTCGCGGATGATGATAATAGAGGCCCGCGTTGGTGGGCTAGTGGAGAGCCAATAAAGGGAAATCAGTTAAATCACGTTGAATTCTAACGCAAAAGGAACAAATAAAGCAATCAGCTGAATTCACGCGACAGCCGTTCGCGGTACGCGGCCCGCATTGCACGGCCGCCACCGCGCTCGCCTGCTTTCTGCCTACTTATGAAAATTGCTCCACTGCTGCGAGTGACTCACTCGTTTCAATTATGGGTTCGTTCGAGACTCTTTTTGCTCGGCGCACCCGGCACCGCACCGCTCCGTGTAGTGTACCCTGTTCCATGCCCGCACCGCTGTAAATATATAAAACAGGGTATGTACCACGCGGGCGGCTGTATAGTGTATACCTAAGCCACTGCTTCAGCTGGGCGCTGTGTGTGCGAGGCTCGAGTCGAGTGTTCTTTCGGATGATTATCATCGCACTCGGGCTACGTCCGCTGCGGATAGTTCCTAGGAGCAAGGGAGACGCGACAGGGAATTTTTAATGGTCATGCGGCGATGCCATATTTCGTAGTTTCTTTTATTGTCCCAGTAATTTCTGATGGTTTCGACTTTGCGCTACATGGCTAGGCTGCACGGGAGACAGATTGTTTTCAATATACGCCCCGTTGCCAGTTTTCGGTCTATTTTTACGATGAGACAGTTTCACATGGATGAAAACACCTTTCCAAATCGATTCCGGGCGAGATTTAATTAATTTTTTTCCCTTCCAGCAGAGGGGTAAGGCTGGGATGGATGGTGGGATTAAGCTATGCTTTTAGGCAGCTTTAGGAAATTTATGGTAATAGCAGGTCAGACTCATTTGAATCCGAGTATTAAGTTTAGCTGGGCCTAGGAAGCATTCAATTCAAGTCTGGGTCTGTGGCTTAGGGTTTCGCTTCTATTTCGTAGATTTATTAATCTTTATCTTTGCTATTATGTCGCTGCGGACTTCGTTAAGTCGATAATATTAAAAAAAAAAACAACGACACCACAACCTAAGATAACATATTTCATCAAACAGCAGTAATAAAAAAGTACACCGGTTTACTGTATGCCATTCTACAAGGATATGAACAGAAACTAAACAACCTGTACCTACTCAAAACCTGAATCTAACGAGGCCTTGAACAGTGGTTTAGGTGCTAACCACAGCTTCATAAAACATTGATTACTAATCATATTAAATACAACGTAATAACAGAGAGAAAATGAGAAAAAAACACAAAAGAAGAAAGGAAGAAAGTAGCTACGAGTTACATGAAAATATATTGCAGGGCAACTAAAAAAATGGAAGTCATGATGACTCATGGAACGAGCTGGGATAGATTTGAAAGAGTCCAAAAGTTCAGGCGGGTTAATAACGCCTTAGAAGGAGACATTCTCTCGATATTTCAACAATTGAAGGATAATATGTTTGAGCCTATCAGAATATGGAGTTAAAATCTTTTTTTTCAAGTATGGCCACGATGGGCGAACCTTAAACATATCCGTTGAACGGTTATTATGAAGTTCATAATTTGTCCATATGTCCGTCGAAAAACAAAGCTCGAGAAAAGAATTTTTCAATGTGTATATTGAAAAGAATATAATAAAATATCGATTACACATATTATAATATGTATTGGCAGAAACACATATATACGCTTTATATGTATGTAAAGTACAACAACGGACAACCATTCATTCGTGGCTTACTCACATTGATGCGTTAATAGCAATGGAAACCAAAAGCCCAATTTTACTTTCTGTTAGCTCCAAGTTAAGGACTCTAGCTCTGTTTTAATATGGACTGATAACAACTACAACATAATTCTCAGTCACGCCGATCAAATAACCACAATAAGGAACATAAAATAATATCATCAGTAGCTTTTAGACTGTGCTGACAGATTTTTAACATGTAAAAAAATCAATCGAATCCCACTTCTGACACCATGTAATATGAAAGAATTATGTATGTACGTTTGCTGAGTAGGTTGCACAGAATGTTATAAATTGCTATAAGTGGTATACACCTGTATACACCCATATCCACATAATTGGTTGTGATTAGTACTGCAGTAAACCAGCTCCTAAAATTAATTATAATCAGTTCAGTTCCTTCAACAACAAGAATATAAACTACCATGCCATGAAGGTTTCTTTTACCCTTATAAGACTCCCTTATCTCGTGTTATGTACATAAATTGTTTGGCATGACCTTAAAACCGAAAGAGGGTAACGCACGCTTACAACCCCTAAACGTTTTCCTGGTAAAATGATCCTGTTTTAGCTTATATTACCCGTACTAAATCAAAAAGAAGAAAAAAACTGACCGCCATCGAAAAATATTAAAATACCCTCGGCGTGTAAGCGTCTCCTTTTATGACTGGTAATTGACACAGAGAAATTCCTGTTTCCATGCTACCTGTAACTTTTCCCTTTCATTTCAAGAAGTAAATAGATTTTTTTTTCATCATACCTCGGCCCTTTTTATTTATCCCACAGGCGCATACAACGAACGAGGAGGAACACGTTGCGCATTTAACCCGGGCTTGCCGAACCGAACACATTGGTGCGACTACTGCACATATATCCGTGTCCTTGCTTTCTACGAGTGTACAAGGAGAGGTAGGGTATAGGGACCTTCGAGGATTTTTCAGCCGAAACCCATCAAACATCTGTCTTCCGTCTCCCTTGGTCGCCTCTTCAGTGCAGGCTGCAGCACCCCAAAATATATACCCGGCATCAGTTCACGGTATACCTTCGAGTGGCCGAATTCGGTGTCTACCGGCGACGCGGACGCTGCTGCGCATTCTTCGTGGTTTTCAGGGCGCCCTTCGCTTCGCCCCTTTTGTGTCGATGATTTGAACGATTTTTTTCATTATTGTTTTATTGCGCGAATTAAGGCAAACCTTTCGTTTGATCGGACCGGATTTGATCAAATCAGAATATCACGAACGCGTACGGTAGATGGTGTGTTCTATGGAACCTTGTGGTCGATTCTAGTGTCCAGTTATCTCTAGTAAAGAGTGCTGTGTTTTGTTTTATTTTTTTGGAAAGTTGTGTAATTGTTTTGCGTCATACGTCATAACATTGGATAACAGGATAAAGCATTTCAAACAGGAGTACGGATTACCTGGGACACATGCATTTGAGCGCGGAAACATGGTGATTTGGGATGATATTGAGGATACCAAAAAAGAAGCTGGAAGTACGTATACCATTCCCATACCAAACATTCTTTTAAATCTGTCGATCTTAAGTTTCGACTTTGGATCGTACTATAATATAATTAGATCGGATTTACAGTTAGAAGAATATTATAAATGAATTCTGAAAGATTGTATTATAAGAATGTTGTTGATTAAGAAATTCACCTCATTTCATTTTTGTGAGTGAATCCAATGATCACTTAAGTGTTCGCGGTAAATAAAAAAAACATTTTTCAAACATTAGAAGTTTTATGATCTTCCACAAAATTCGGAACAGGACCCTTAATGTAACTTTTTTTCAAACCTAACGTCAAATTTACTTTTGTTCTTAGTGATTGTCTCAAGAAGACCCACCAAAATGACAACAACGGCATATTTGTCAACGAAAGTTTTGAAATAAGTGGGTGTTGGTTTAGAGTTAATTTTACTTATTTTTAATTTGAAAAAAAATTAATTACATTTTGGCACTCAATGACGGAAATGATCATTAACTGCAAATGACCATTTAAAAACTGCGTGTCCCCATGTCAATGCCCTCTATAAGACGACCTCCCACTCCCAATGCCGAGCCGAACCATTTTACTCGACTCGACTTTAGAACTGAATTACAAACGCTTTTGTATCATTCCGAATTTTGATCATAATTCAACAATGTGGAGTATGTACTTGAAATGGTCTAATGACATTTGGTCGTCAGTAGCTATTGTACGTGGAGTTCCGGCTTTTTGTAATTAGAGTTGGCCAACACTTGATTTTCATAACAAAACAATTTTGTAGGAAATTGGTATTGCCGACTAATCCTCTTTTCCGTACCACCGTCGAAAACGTGCCGGTTTATATCTACAAATCAAAACAATTTGAAGTAATCTTCAACTCAAAATCTTTTTCAGCTTGTGCCTAATTAAACTTAACAGGAAAACAAAGCGATTAGTCCTAAGTGCGATGCTACTCTTCTGATAATTCAAAAATTATCTTTTCCACAGAACACGACTTATTGCATCACACTTCATCAAATTTTGCTTGTTTCTTTAAATTAAAACAAAAAAAGAAATCTTCCCTTTGTAAAGCGTGGAAAATATCATTTCGTGCTGCATGCTATTTGAAGTTCTTATTCAGTCTCTGTCGGTTTATTACTAATGCAATTAGTGGAAAGGTGGATGGGTGGGTGGGCAGTGCCAGCAGTAGCCATACAACTGATGCAACAAGTAGCACAAGCCGTACCGTCGTCCTCCCCGCCCCGCCCCGCCCCACCCGAATGTACAGCAGCCGCTTTATTTTTTTTCCCCTATTTTTTATGATTTCCGTGTTCATTCCGTAACACTCGTTCGTGTGCAATTTATTACGCGCCAGTCCGCTATTAGACACATTTAGAGAGGCGTCCTAGGTGCTCTTGTGAAACAGCCCAGGTAATGATGCACTCGTTTTCCCTTGTAGAACAGAGTGATGAATTGCCTTTTATGCCAAAATGAAATTAGGTGGAATTGAGTTTTTGATAAAGGGAGATCAACTGGAGCTTTTACTGGCCTGGATCAGACAAGTGGTTTGTAAAGGTGTTCGTGTTTTAATGGACAACATTTATTATCTAGCAGTTTAGTCGGTTTAAGAGTTGCTTTCAAAATTTTGCCAGTTCTGGTACGGACTGAGCAAATTTGACTGCTTTCTAGTTTCGAACACGTCGACAGGGTGATTCATAAATTCGGTATGCGCATTATTATTTTATTTTTATTATCTTTTGATTTACTGAACGCAGCGACATCAAACTCACCCCAATCAACTACTACCTCAATGTGCTTTAAAAAAATGCCACAACAATCACACAAAATCAACAACAGCAAACAACAAATTTAACTCATTTGTCTTCTAAACCGTTACTCGGACGAAACATACATATATGTATGACTATAAATATTCGCCATGAAATTGTCCATAAAAGACTTAACACCATCCAGCTAATTCCCAATTCTTGCAATTAAAGTTCAAAATGTGACAAAAACAGACTTTCGAGAAAAAGAGGTTTAAAGTTGATGTACTGCATGACGCTTCTATTGGGTAGTTGAATATTAAGCCGTGATATGTCAGCACAGTAACATCGCCTCTGTCCGCTTAACAGCAATTACTCTGCTGCCCGAGAGACCTGTCCATTCATATAACTCACTTTCGCCCACTATATCACTTAGCTCCCATTGCTCGCGTGAAAAGGAACGAATTACTTACCACGTCTTTTCATCACAAATGCATACATATATCCAAATCCCTTTCACGCAAAAAAAAAATTAAGGACAAAAATTGTAGAGCAGTAAGGTCCCAAAAAATCAAATTTTCATTTGTGTAAGTAGATTTAAAACGTTCAGATGAAGTTTTTCTACGTTCCGAGACTTTTACGTGACGTCAAATAAAAAAAAACCAATTTTTATTATTAGTATTCCCATTAAAAATTTTTTATGCGGGGTACCTTAAAAATATGGCAGGATTGACAATTTTCCTACCATTACACTAAGCCCACAAAACAATTGGAGCTTATTCTGAAAGTTCTGAATGAAGGCTAGTGTTTGTATAAATCTTGATTCCATTATGTTAGAACCATCTTCAGTCCTGCATTAACGCTGTCTCGTCTTGGGACACAAATATGCTTATCTGATGGTGATAGGCTGCTTATTCCCCCCAAAAATGGAACAAATTTACGCCGTAGACCGTTCAGGCAAAAACTCGAGGCCACTTACACTCTCCCTTGGCATTTGATATTCAAAGGAAACCATTCAGCCGACCATTTCTCTCTGGAAGAAAAGAAAAAAAAACTTAATTTTATCTCGGCCTTGCACTGCTCGCCTTAAGACAAGAAACCCTCATCTGCCGGGGCCGGCCGTCCAGTTTTTGACGTTTTTAATAAAAAATAATAGAAGGACTCAGGGAAAATTGAAAAGCTCCTGTCAAAACAGGCTATATTTTGCAAGCAAATATCCGATAGAGGAAAAAGTGTTTTTATGGTAATGGCATCCTGTCCATTCGTCTTTTCTTTCCCGTTATATAGTCCTAGGTACGGAAAAAGGGACAAGTATGGCTGATGGTAACGCGCACTGGCCGAGGACCATACAAACACGCACACATGTCCAAAACATTTTTATTTTTCATCCTCCGAGAAACCGTAAAAGCACTCAAGACTCTAAGCTGAGCTCCAGAGCCGGGACTGAGGCGATGGGGGCTGGGTTTATACTAAAAAAAAAAGGAGAAAATACTTCGCCAGCAGCCGCACACTTCCTTCCATCCATCCTGCTGGCCATGCTCATTTTTTTTCGTTCCTGCCCTCGGTGGCGCAGTTTTCTTAGTTTTAGTCGTGGCCCGTTCTTTATTTATATCCTCTTTTCCATCGTCCTCCATTCAGAGGCAGCACAGAAGCAGCAACGGCAGCAGTTTCACCGCCAGGAGCTCCGCAATAGCTGCAAAAATCCCCCGTTTTATGCCCCACCACTCCCCGCCTCCTGGATGCCGTCCACCCATCCTGTAATTTATGAAAAAAGATTTTTTGCCGGAATGACTCATTCCAGGGATCCGACCCACATTTTGGACGAGCGCTTTTGCTGAGACTATATACCGGCAAATATAGGCGAATGTCAAAGTAACGGGGGGCTTCTATCTGGACCAAATCTCCCTTAATGCCTTATGGGGTGCTTTGCTGCCGCTTGGGGGCTTCATTTCGCCCCCCTACCCGGCCCTGGGCGATTTTCGTCCAATACTTCTCCATTTGTCTCAGGCGGCTGCCGCTCCCCAGCGAGATAAAAACGGAGGGAATGTGCCCAATATTGCGCCAGTGAATGGCACATCTCGCTCCCAGCCACTTTCATTTTTGAGGCTCTCGGCGATTCCCTGATTTTTGAGTGATTTCAACTTTTCCAACTTTTTTTATTTTATTAAAAAAAAAAAGTTTCCCATCTCTTGGGCGGCGACGTAACGACCGGAAATTTTACCGGAGTGCGTCAGGCGCCTTTAATCAATTTTATTGCGTTCTCTACTCAGGCCTAACGCTGCTTTACTATTTCTTTATGCAAATCACTAAAATCACAACATTTTTAAAAACGACCGCAGCTTCCTCAGCAAACACTCGGCGGTGATCATTTTCGAAATCACAGTCATCACCAAAAATTAGAGACCGTACTCCATTAACGGGGCGCCCGTGCAGCTTATGAGCCTTTTATTGATCTTTTATTCAAAATAAATTTAAATATGCTGACGGCTTTTATAATTGCCGTCATCATCGCTCGGTTTTGTATCACACGGTGCCATTTTTGGCCGCACAGGTCGCTCAATTTTCATTGCTTTTGGCATATGAATCACACTCTGTGCAGTGTACAAGAGAAAAAGAAAAAAAAGAAGAAACATTAATTTTTATTTTTATATGGAGCGCACCTTTTGGAGATATTAATAAGATTTATAGAACTTTGCGTAGAGAGGGGAGTTGGTTCCATTCAAATTGTATACATTCAATTGATTGTGATTTACTGAATACGATTGGTGTTTATGCACATGAATAATTGGCGAAATATTTCCCTTAAAGGCATATTCTGAACCTTATGGTCATCGTTTTTTTTTTTGCAAGGACATCGTTTTGTTTTTGATTTTCTTTTAAATAAAATATTTTTAATTTAATTTTATGCGTACCTTTTATTTTACTAATGAGAACATTTCGGCTTGCAATGTTTACTTTAAATAAAAAAATAAAAAAAATGACACGTTTAAATGCGTCGAACAAAGTGGTAATGTTGTTTTTTCGTGATAACCAAATGAATTACATAAAAAAATGGCAGTAGCGCTTTCGGAATGCATGCAATGTGCTTTTATACTCCATCTGAGTGTGGTATTCTTAAAAACATGAAGGGAGAAACGTAAAGGTGCCTTTACATTAGCTACTTCCCAGTTGAATTAAAATTAAAGGTTGGTTAAAAGGTACTGTCGAATTTGTCATCTGACACTGTTTTTTTACCCTTAATTTTGCGTTTACATCTATCAGCTCACTTCCATTAATATTTACGTTATCAAGAGAGTAACCAATTCCAAATAATCAGAGACGAAGCCTACTGTAATTTTGGTGACTTGCGTGGAAACGACGAAAATAATCAATTTGGGTGATATATGCATTTATGGTTTTAGAAGACAGTCAGGACGATAGGAACAATTCTATTTCTGAATTTCTGAGATGACAACTTTTAGTGCATATACACGGCATGATATTTCAAATAACATTCTGGAAATCATCTTAATATTATAATATAGTTTACAGAACTGTGATATTCGCATTACCTACAACAGACTCGATACTGAGAAAACATTTGAAACTTTATTCCTGACATGTGAAAATAGACAAATCTAGATTTTCATTCTAATTTTTATATTTTATGTAAATCTGGTAGAAACTGCGATACTTCAACATGGCAGCTCCAACATTCCGTCAAAGCACCATACTTTTACAATTTCATAAAAGTTGTTGCACGAGAGTTTTTGGGGTCATTAATTTACGATTACGATGTCAAATTTTACAAATTCAAGATAGCGGCTACAGTATGGTGAGCACAAAATTGTAAAAGTCTCCCGATTTCTATGAAAGTAGGCACATGGGGACTTTTGGGGTCAATATTTTTAAATGTTGTAGCTAATCTCTAAAAATTCAATATGCAGAAATCAAAAGAAAAAACCTTAGCAAGAGCGCCAAACAGGTGCGTCGATCTGCACTCCCGATTTCACGAATTTTGTGCTGCACATTAAAGTGCTATTTTAAAAGTTTTAAAGTCCGCGGTGCAGCTCGACGCCGAGCCATGCCCCGATAACAATTTGAGATTTTCGATTCAAGATGGTGATTAGATTTCCGGACGAATTGTTTTTTTTTCTTAACGAGTTAGATTCGTACCCTGAATAGGTAGCTAGTGTTGAATAATATATTTAATGGGAGGATACACTCCGTTATTTAATATTAGGGCAAACATACATAATAAATAAGCCTGTTCCAAAATCCATCGTAGTAGTGTCACAAAAAGCAAGCGAATTCAATAAATCGTATCTTTGAATTTCACCGGCATTTAAGAAGGCTGGATCGAAAACTAAAAACACGGGAGAATTAAATCAAATTTTGCTAGATGATAGTTTAGCATCATATAAATCAATTACAAAAAAAAAAAAATTCAGATCACCGACAAAATAGAAGAGAAAAATCAAACTGAAGTTTATTAAGCCAGCTTAATTTTTTTTCCTATTTTTCTCTATTGGCTTAAATAATGCTAAAACATCCCTAGAATCAAAATATACTCTGTAGAAAGGTGTATTTAAATGTTAAAATGCCTCTAAACCAATTTTTTCAAAACTGACATGCTGGGAAAATTATTGTGTTTACTATTACAGGTCAGGTCGATTGAGATCGGCAATCGCAATAGGGTGGTATATGTGGGAAAAATCGTAGTAAAATGTGCGCTGGTTCTGAAACAATAAGCCAAAATACACGTAGCCAAATATGCGCAGAATTTTTATGTTGTTTATGGAGAATTTCATAATTTTTGGTATTTGGCAGCAAGATCCGTTTAACTCTTCTTGGAATACTCGTATGAATTAAAAATTTATTTCAAAATATTTGACCAAAAAATAGTAAACATTGCAGCCCAGCTCTTCTTCTAAAAAAAAAAAAAATAGAAAAAAACTGCTTGTTGGTTTTGCAGTGATCCTCAGAATTTCGAAGTGCTAATTCTTTCTATATTGCACAGAATTTTCGTCCCTGAACGTTTTCATAATATTTTTGGATCATCACGCTATTGCATATGCATAACGAAAAAAACAAGAGTCAGTGATCGCGCCAGAGTCAAAATTTAGCATAAACCTTCATGTAATCCGCGCAAAGGCCTCTCAATTCTGAATTTACAGTGAATTCCACTGAAAATAGATTTGGCAACGGTGCGACTCGATATTTTTGTCAAACTTGGCAGGAGTGCAAGAGGTGGAATTTTTTTCTTCTCTTTTTCGTTTTGTCTATTTTTCCTAATCAAAATCGCCACATGTGATCGTGATCGAGTGACTTGCGCGTACCGTTTTCAAATGCGTAGTTGCCAAATTGTATGCTTAATATTTTTCAAGCGACACATGCGTACCCTACTCTCCCCCAGTTTTTTGTGGCATGGTTGGTTGGTGGTCAGTCTGTTCTGTGTGCTTTTATGGCCATCTCATGCTACCGTTGCGCTACTGATTTGTTGTTATGTAGCAGTAGCCCGTTAAAGTTACGCTTTTATGTTGTCGCGCTGGTACGCCGGAATGGCCTACACCTGCGCGAATTTTAAAATGCGCGCAAAATGTATGAAGCCTGAATATGTTCAGGTTTTAATTGGCAACGATTATGTCATCTATGTTCAGTACGCCGCTGATACCACTTATTAGCTTGGAGCCTATTAGCAATAGTAAAGCTATCGGCCGGTTCGGCGACCACACTGCTCGTTATCAAGGCGAAAATTATTAGTAAAAAGACGCCATTTATTGTCAATCTATCAGAAAATCATTGAACCGTTTATTTTTTTTTTATTTTACACTCATGTCGCCGTTTAGCGCAAATTGGCCCGTGTTTGACGGAAACATATTCTCATACGAGAGAGTACAATGCATGTTTGGGTTGGCCCAATAGAAGCTGTGTTAATTTTTAGAACACATCTCCTGGGTTATTGCATCACAGGAACGGCTAAGTCATCAACAATTACTTTTCTTCCACCGAGTGCTTTGGGTTATTGCCTTGCGTCATTTTGAGGTGTTCAGGCGATTGCAATAAAGAAGGCCATAAAACGTGTTGAAGATACAAGGCACTTCCGGGTTCTGCATGGTTTTTATTAACTTTTAACAACTCTATCAATTTTTTTTTTTGGGGTTGGATTTATGAGTTTTTCGGCTATTCGACCTCAGTGGGGCTGGTCATTGTTTTGATGATTTATCGTGGACTTGCTTTATATCAAACATTTGGTGATAGGGTACGAGTACATTGTTGAAAAACTCCACCCGGCTATTTTAAGCTGATAAAAAGGCATAACGAAACTGTTTTCTTTTGTCGATGTCGATTGTGCTTTGTATCGTTATTATGTTGAAAAGGCCCAAAAGTTGGACTTCGATGTCGTCACTTCTATTCAGGATTTTCATTATGACAGTTCAATTTCAAATTTCGAAATTTACGCTGGAATGGAATAATCTGGAATTAAAGGTGGCCAAATTAGATGAATTTTTTTATGCACTCTTGCGACCCTTTTTTTTTATTGAACTTAAGAAAGAAAAAGAATAGTAAAGGATTATTATTCCGAAGTCGACATTACATCTATCAACTTCATTACATAAATTGCATCGACTAGTTTTCTAGAATTTTAAGAAAATTTATCTACACTAGTCGAGTCGATGAAAATCGACAATTGTAATAGGATCCAATAAATAATTAAATTTTAATCACATATGATCTATAGCAATCATCTATTGTTCGAAGAATGACGACCGTTATTAAGGGGTTTTCCGCACCGATCGCGATCGCTACTCAAATGTCGATGACATGAATTTATTTGAAACCACCATATATGTATATTCAAAGAACAGAGGAATCTAATAGAAACCCAAATTGACCATTGACAAACTATGACAAAAGCTCTCACATGACTTTTTTATTTCTGTTAACGGGGGTGTAACGCTTTGTGAATATTTTTGAAGAAATTAAGTCAGGCAGATTTGTTTTGGTATGTTTTTGATCACATTTTGAACTAATTTTGAATATATTTTTATTTGAAAAGAAAAGTAATAGGTTATAGTTGTTTGCTGTGAAGTAATGCTCTTCAAAAAAAAGAATTCTCACAGTATACATTGAAATGAGTTCAGCAGAAAAAAAATCGTTACATTACTCTTAGGCTTGTGGCACCATCTGTCTATCAAGTCGAGCATTTTGTGTACTACACTCGCATAATACTTAGAATTGCATAAGAAATAATTAACTGAACGGTAAAAGGTGTAGCCATACCTTATTATAATATATTTCGACCAGAAATAAATTTTAGATTTATATTCCAAAGTGCTTACTCTCGCGGTATACTTACCCAAGCAACTTATTTATTTGCAGAGAAGCAAGAACATAAACACAATTTACGACAGGTTTAGAAAATATGAAAGGAAATGCAGTGGAACAGAGAGAATTGCAGAATTACATTTTTACACACATTCCTGTGGATACAAAATTTATATTCCTTCCACTCTAGTTGGCCTTGCTTTTCGGTAAACTAAGATTTTCTATTGCGGCCGAGCAGTAGTGCATCCGTTGCATCATTTACCAATGTTTGTCCAGAGGTACCGTATCCCAACCTAGAAATCGATACTTCGAGAGAAGTCTCTTCAAAATAGCATCGCCCCTAACTCAGAGTTAAATATTAAAAGCAGGGAGTTAACTGGAAATCGATAAGGCTGGGCTGACTGGCATCTGGAATTTTGTCTCTTTCCCTCCTCAACGTTCGGTAGGAACGAAAAAAAAATGTAATTTACGAAATGCTGCCAAGATAGCAAGAAAGTGGTTCAAGTTGTGATTAATGTCAATGATAAAGGCGGTTAGGGGAGGGTTGCTTGCCGGTGTCATAGGACTTCTAATTGGGGGCAGGTGACGCTTGCTGTTCGGTGGTACGAACGCAGCAAAAACATTGATTGTATATTCCCGAAAAAAAGTAAAAAAATACATTGAAGGCAAACAAAGCCAACATTTGTGCGGAATTTTCGCTTTTCTCATAGTCATAGGGTCTCCATTGCTTTCGTTTATTTTTGGGCTGTCCCGATATGCTTATCTAGGGCTAGCTAGGAGGTAGGGGTTATTGCATGGAGTAATTTTGGGGCGGTGTGGTGTGTATTCTGAGCAGAGAAAAGAACGTTTGTTTGTTCGCCTGTTTGCTGGACTATCTGCACAACACACCCCTTCGCATACACTCCCATCTATTGGCAGCGAACTCAGCCATTATCTTGTTTAGTTTTGCCCGAATGTTGTCATTCTCCAGCTGTTGGGAATATATGGATGGATGGATGGCAATGGATATATAAGGGAATGGGTAAACAACTTTCTGTTTTCTCTTTTTCTTACTTTATTTCGCTTTTCCCCCCACCACGCCAGCCATTCACAAGCGTCTTCGGAGTTCCTCCTAAGGGTGGCTAACGATTTGAAAAGTTCCACTGTAAGTTTGCCTTTGTTGTTTATTAAGCTCATTTTCAGTGCTCAAGTCTTATCTTGGTCGTTTGTGCTTCTAGAGTTGGATAATACCACCAGTGCCAACTTAACTGTTATCCATTCTGCGAAAAGAACTCGCCCCCTTTCCTGGCGCTCTAATACCTCCGGGTGGCAGTTCTTTATTTTTCTTTCCCCCTTACCGTAGACAAAGACAAACAACTTAAAGAAGATGCGAAGGGATTAATGGTTTAATAAAGTTTTTTCTCAAGCTCAGTCAATATAATGGTAGGATATCACTGCTTGCCATCCATTCGCTTCGATGGGATACTTCAGTATTTTTTTTTTGTCGAGAATAATGCAAAAGTTCTATAAATTGTACAATTGAAAGCAATATCATAGTAAACTTTTCAATTTGCCTAAGAAACGAAAATTTACTCAAGACAATTATCCCGCACACATGTCTCGATTTTGCAAAAGACGAAAAAAAAAAAATTGAAGTAGCACCAAGCAACGTCTGTACCTACTCGCAACATTTCATTCACACAAGTACTCACAAGTGTGTGATCAATGGATCCACGTTTCTGATGCGTTGTGTCACGACGGCATATTCTTTTGGTTAGAAATTATTCCCTCGGAGATAACGGGAAAACAGCGGTCTGGCCGATAAGGAACTGCGAAAGACGCAGCCGCTATCTGATAAGTAATGCGAACGCATACAATTTACGCGTTTATCAGATAGACAGTACCATTGATGATTTTGTGTGCTTCGACTGATAAAATTCCTCTTCAAAATGCGCGCTATTTTTCCTCAAATGTCCGCACGGCGCAGGAGTGGGGGGTGGGCTTTGTGGCGCAGCGACTTAATCACAATTACGTGGTCATTTGCCAGAGGTGTGCTAATTTTTGTGAAGCACATGCATTAAACATTTCTTTTCGGTGACGCGCTGCCAGAGAAAGTCTAAAGCGTTCTTAATTGATTCAGGTGTTTTGGATTTCTAATCATCTTTTTTTGTATGCAATTGATTTTGATTTGACTTGCGTTTTTTTTTTTTTTATTAATATTCGGGCAAGTTTAGATATCAGTTAAAATGATTGCTTATTTTCTTTGTTTTCTTTGTGTATTTTCAAACGGGATGTTCTCCACTTGCTTTTCAATTTTGAAACTGATTGTCACAATAAGTGGAAACATTAAGTACTTCAGATTACAACTTTTTGCTTTTAATGCTTTTAAGTTTGTCTAAAATAGTTGGAAGCTAATTATGCTCTTTGTCTAGTCATTCGAACGATTGCTAGCCAATAAAAAATGATTCATTACTGCTAGTGATTTTGAAAGTCAAATATATAATACTTTTTTTTTTATCCAATAGAAGAGATGATCTCAGTCATTAGCATATTTTGGACTTTCCATGCATTAACTTTAAAAAATCTGGCACTCTGTATCGCAATAACGAGTATATTCGTCAAACACAGAGTACGTGTAGCTGTTGTAGTGGTAGATCACTTTTTTCTTTACCTTCGTTTTTGCCTTAATCTGTCCAATAGGTCTGAATAATATTTGCCGGTGATCTTTCTGCCCTTTGCGAGGTAATTGATGTGAATCACCTTGGCCTTTTTTGGCTTCGGTTCTCCAGGAGATCTCCACTCCTTCGACTGTTCCTTGGTTTCTGATGTGTCGTGATGGATCCATGTTTCGTTACGAAACGGCACAGAGTCCTTTGTATCGTGGATGAACATCACCAAACACTCCTTTGAAATGGAGTTTGTTGTAGATTGAGAGCAAATGCGGCATCCATATGGCACTAAGCTTCCTCATTCCTAAGTATTCACGCAATATATTCTGCACTCGTTTACGTGAGATGTCCAAAGCTTCAGCAATCTTGCGTATCTTCACTCGTCGATCGTTAATTATCATACCATGAATTTTATCGACTTTTTCTGGTACGGTAACCCCTTTGGTCTGCTGGGCGCTCATCATCAAAAATGCTCGTACGACCGCGTTTAAATTCAGCTGCCCAATATTTTATTGTTGATATCGAAGGTGGAGAGTCCCCATAAACAGTTTTCACTCACTTCATACCACAAAATATAGTCATTTCTTCATGACGAATATACTCGTCTATCACAGCTAACTGCTGACTCAAAAGATTTGACGATTAACTGTTAAGCTGGGTTCAAATTGCTTTAAAAAAGTGCGAAAATGAATCTCTGATTTTCTCTAATTTATTTGAAATTCGAATTCTTTCCAAGTACTCGAAACACTCAAGTGATGTGAACTATCGAATATTCGATTGATGATGTCGAACTCAAATAATCGAGTCGAACTATTCCAAATTTCGTATTATTTGCTTTACTCTAATTTACACATACTTCGGAAGCTTTGGATGTTTCACTGATTGGTGTTAGACCTCCAAAGAGATACTTGCGGAATATTTGTAATGTTTGCATGTAGGTCATTTCAAACGAGCAAGCCTATATACCAAATAAAATAACCTTCCCTCTCCCAAGGCCCATCGATCCTGTAAGTATGGGCTATGGTGGCAATAGAAATTACTTCCTTCTGCAATCATCAGGCCTTGTTAAAAGAGAAAAAGATTGCTGGCTAAAATACGGCAGTATATTCACAAAGCCCTGGCCAATTTTCAGACCTTGGGAAGCTTTTTAATAAAAAATTGTTTTCCCCCTTAAAACAACAGCTCCCCGAACCGAACAAAAGTCTTCCGTGCTGGTTACTAACAACACGCTTGGCCAATAATCGATACAATTTTCCCCGCACCCTCCTGCACGTCTGTATCATGCACGTTTCACCCATGTCCCCTATGGCTACCTGAGGCACTCCTGGCACCCAAAGTTGTTTTTATATCCGTTCCAACAGGTGAAAACCGTCACTTTCCCCGTCCCCTCACGCAAGGGACGCCGTGTGTCCATGAATAATAGACGGAGCAACAATAAAAGTCCCAAGCAGCAGCGAACTTGAAATTCACGTCGTCGTCGACAAATTAAAAATTTATTGGCCGCCCCCTGTCCCCCGTCGAATTGTCTTGCCCGTCAACAATGGTCCTATTACATACCGCTGCGACCCACCATCTTCTAACGGCGCGTTGCTAAGGGTAAGAAAGGTTTTTTCTCTCCAATCCATCATTTTGTAATTTGAGGAAACTCTAAGAAATTTCGTATACATGACTCGGCTCGCAGTATTTTTTGTGTTTTCGCGAAAAATTGAGAGAATGGAAAAATAAAAAAAAATAAAAAAAAATCGATGTTGCCGCCGTCCTTTTTTGGGGCTCACTGTTTCTATAAACCAGCGCGTACCGTCATTGCCGCTGTCGCCGTATCCTTTTTTGGGAATCTGCCACCTCCCCCTTATCCATTGGATTCGTTCTTGTTCGTAAAAACAAACAGCACCAATGCGGGTAGAGTGGAGAAGGAACCCACAAGAATTATTCCCTTTGTGCACCTTCTAGGGCCCTTCGCATTCCCTGGAGCCCCAAGTCTGGGACACGTTGCCTCACCCGCACAGCGGTTGGCCCGTTGTGCCCCCCTATCCCCGCTGGATGGGCGACCAAAATAACAAGAAATTACAACTTTATGGTTTTGGCTGGTGGATCGATTACAAGCCCCCTCCTCCCCCTCTGTTCCACCAAGGATTCTTCCCGAGGATCGAAGAAGTAGTAAATGGATGGCGGCGGCGGTGGTGGCATCGTTTGGGTGCCCCCAAGAACCCAAAGAACTTTTGGGAAACTTCGAAAATGGGTAGCATTCATGAATAACTAAGAGGAGTCGAGGGCGATGGCTGGGTACGCCCGGGAAGGACCACTACCACCACAACTGCTGCGGCATCGACATTGGTGCGGGTGGTCCCTGAAAGCCCCCGGGGAGCGGGACGGGCCATCTTGAATTGTGAATGACGTTGGCATCTATTATTGACGCTAATGCAATCGATTTGGGTGTGTTGCGGTAAGAAAATTATACCCGAAGAGGTTGCCAGAGCTGCTCGATGGTCTCGGACAAAGTATAGGGTATAGGCTGACTATTAGATAACTCTGCGCAAGGGATAAAGCTCAGGGGAGGGGTGGTTGAGGGTGTGGTGTAGCGGGTGCTTCGGAAATGGATTAAGTGCCAGATGTGCATGGGAGATAAGAAAGTTCTTGAAGATTGGAAATGCAAATACACACTGCGTTACTTCAGCTGGGTCTTGTCTAGCCTCACCATTCCTGCCAAGGCTGGGGGCTATTAACGATTTTCCAGCATGTTTTGCCTCACCAAAATGTATGGAATTGTTTTGTTAGCGGTGAAGAGTCTTTTTATACTTTTTCAAATCTTACAGTGCTGTCTTTATTGGAACAGCAGGTTTAGTATGGTTGTTTCCACGTTTCAAGTTAATCTGTGATGATTCTTTTAAATTGGACTAATGGCCTTTAATCAAATGGACAAAATTAACATTTTGTAATTATTTCGGACTAAAAAAAATCCTGAATTGTATTACCTTTTAATTCCGCGATTAATTTAAATAAAACAAAATGCAATTTGGTGAATTCGATTTGGGATAGATTATATTAATTTAGTATGAAGCCCACGACCCTTAGGGTTGCTGGAGAATTGTTGGGCTTTACATTCAGTTCATATTTTAATTGATTTTGTATATTAAAAAATGACATTTATTTCAATTAAAATGTCATTTAGTTTTTATTTTCATTTAGAGGGATGATAGAGAATTATAGCATTGGAATATTTGAACAATTGTTTTTTTGTTTTAGGATATTAATTCAATTTATTTTGTATCGAGTGACGTCTTTATTTAAAATAAATTTGAAATGATGAGAATTTATTGAGCGAATTTAAAAATATTGCCCTCAATTAAAAGAGTAGATTCCTCGAAGGGTAAAATGCACGTTGCACTACATCCGATTGCCGAAACTGGAATGAATACAATAAAAAAAAATTTCAGTTTTTCATTAAAAGTGGAATTTTTTGGTATGGTTGATTTCAAATTTGGTATCTAATTTGGGAAAAATATATATTGGCGGCCTCTTTGTTCTAAATTCCTTTCAAATTCCATAAACATTAGTACTCGGAGTTTTCTGGGGTCACTGATTCCGGTTTTGTATCCGATTTAAAATCTCAGTATATCTGATCAGAAATACTAGTTGCCTTATAAATGTTAGGGTTCTACGATCCTTAATAAATGGGTACATCGAGTTTGTTTTCGAATTGCTGATTGCAAATGTATTGTCTGCTTTGGAAAATCATAAATAACGGATTCAAAACGACGGTCTTTAGATGCTAATTTGCAATACAATTTTAGAAATGTATTAAAAGAAAAATCTATACTGGGTTTCTGGTTTCAAATTTAGTACCTAATTTTTTTTTCCAAGCATTGCAGTTCATTTCTTTCTGAAAAAATGTCTCGGGCCACAGTTCAATTTTCAATCTGACAGTCCGTTTCTACGTTTATTGTAGTCTGAGTTTAATTGTCAATTAGCTTTTTTGCGCCATATTGGATCGGCTATCTTTAATTCCCAATTTTCGATAGTAGATTCGATATCAGTGCACCCAAAAACATAAAACAGTCGTTTCCATAGTAATTCTTTGAAGTTGAAAACTTGTGGTCACCATATGGGATTCGCTATCTTGAATTTCGACATCAGCGATCCCGAAAACATACAAAACCCAGTTTTCGTAACAATCCTTTGAAATTGAACGTTTTCGGTCGCCATTTGGGATCCCATATTTTGAATGAAATTGAGAACTTCGTGATTGTCTTTTGTCATTTGATTTGAAATCGATTGTTCAAGAAATATATTTCAGAAGATAACCAAAAACCTTTGTTTTTATTTTGTTTGCAGAAAATACTGACAATTTTTCGCACGAGTATTATCATACATTGGATCGTAAATGTGAATAGGCATTTATGGTAGACTTTCTTACGCCGAAACATTTTTTCCACCATCAAATACATAAACCTAGATAGCTTTTATACTCCTCTATGTGCAAATTAAGGGATTTCAAAATGGTTCCCAGCGCATAGAAGATATTTATACATCTCCCCAATTGTCGCTGTCCCTGACATTTTCACCGTTGTCGTCAATCTTTTGAAAAGCGCCCAACAAAAGAAACATCCCATAGAGATCGCATATGCAACAATTTAACAATAATCTTCCTCGTTACATGAATTTTCCATAGAATCGTGTCTTTTTCGCGTACAATGAGTCTCGTTGGTTGGGAAAGGTTTTTCACCATTTTGTTTTTTTTTACCAAGTTCACATCGGGCGACTATGTGGAGTGACTGCATTGCATAACCGCCTCAATTTAGAATTACTGAGAAAATTTCCAAACAATTATTTTTCCAGGAATACATTTTCGACGGTGCTTTGGATGGGTGCTTTCTTTGCAATCACCACCTGCAGCAGTCGTTAGTCATTCCCTCACTCACTCAGGTAACTGTGATGTGGCAGAAAACTCGCTCCATAGAGCACAGAGTGCGCAGATATTTACCTTTCGTGGATACTGCAAATACCTGCAGGTCTTCCTGCTTTCCTGACTTATTTTGGCCATGCAGGGTCATTACGCTGCCTTTAGGACTTAGGAGTTACATAATTTTTATCTCGAGGGCGCCAAATTTCAAATTTAATTCGAGCCCCACTGCTGGCACCATAAGTAGAGAGCATGGTGTTTTAAATTTAATTTGAATGTTGTACTCTTTTTCGCGCTAATGGACTCGGTGTACGTCTCCTCATCGTGGACTTTTCCTCATTACACTCATTTCCACCTGGGAGGCGACGGAAGGAGGGATTGGGGGCGCCGAGAAGAAATAAATTTTCATTTTCACAACCTCACGCTCCTCATGGCTATGATGATTTAACCCAAATTTTTTTCCTCATCTCTTAATATCTTTCCAATAAGTTTTCCATTTTTCCTCAGGTTTCACTTGAACTGAGAGCATTTTGTTTTTGCGTGTTACGCCCGAGAAAATTTTCCAAAGTTGCAAGGAGAAAATCTCGCTTGCTCTGTTGACGTACTTTTCTTTTCCCTGACCCATGGGTGTTTGTGGTGTGGGATAGCGCAAAAACGTCTTCAAGTTTTCGTACCCGTACTTTGTTTTTCTTATTGTTCCTTTTTTTGTATAAAATTTTCCACTAGCCGCTTTTACATTTTCTCCTTTAATTCGATACCCTTTTCTTGGGCCAAACCACCATCACAGCGCCATCCGCCTTCTTATGAAGTTCTTTCGCGTTTGGTTCGCTTCTTTTTGTGACTTTGGCTTGAACGGAAATTGAAAAATTACTGCAATTTGTAAAATTGTGTTTGCAGCGACGCGACGTTTCTCTGATGCTGGGAGTGCTCCTGCTAGTGCAAGGGGTTTTTACTGACGTTCTTTGCAGCCATGTTCCTCCTTTTACTTGAACTTCTTCGTCTTCAGACTGTGGACGAATGGGGGTCCTATTCGACATGACATCGACTGGCTCCCGGTGAGTTTTTGTCGAAAAACGAGCGAAAAACACACTTGGAAGAACTGTGTTCGAAGGGATTGATTTGATTGAAAGATTTCCAGACGGATATCGGAGAAAATTGGAAAAGTGATTGATAAATGAGAAATGCTCCTTAGGTCGACTATTTCGCTCACTCTTTCCCGACTAAATTGTAGCGATTTATGGAATTCCGTTATTGTTGATGCACTAGCGGCATCATAAATCAATTTTTTTTTTACGGCGGATAACGACACAGAACCAAAGAAAAATAAATGTCAATCGCTTCGTAGGCCATCCATCATAAAGCCAGACAGGAGCAGGCCTTTAAATTTATGGAAAATACGAAATCTGCCGGTGATGAATTGTTTTCAATAGCCCCCGGCTACGACACAAGCAGAAATTGGGAAATAGACCTACCATTGGGCTGCGAAATTATTAATGTTTTTTTTTTTTTGGTTTTTTTTTTGTTAAAGAGGCAATATTGACCACGGCAATAACCAGGCTTGGGGATGTACATATGTTGCCTATATACATATGTTAGTTGGGACACATTTTGTTTTGGTATAGGGCAGTGCCTGGCAAATGTCGATTTCTACATGTTTTTCTTGTTCCAAGATTTGAAACATATTTTCTATCTCAAACTCATACTTAATGCGGTAATGGTTTTGTGCAACTTTCTCCTTTTTATGCCGCGATATATTTTTGGCAAGATTTGTGACTTTGTAGGAGCTTTACGTTTACTAGGCGTGTTTTGTACTTTTAGTCGATAAATGTCTTTTTAAATGTGAACTGAATGAAATCGACATTCAGAATAGTCGAAACTTTCATAGTTAGGAAGTAAATTGATTAAATCGACTGCGAACCTATTTTCATTTTCAACTATAACTATAACTAAAGAATCGATTAGCGACGTTGACTACGGGGTTTTCGATTAATTTCGATTAGTCGATGAGTTTTTAAATGTCGACTTTGGCACAAGATTATTTTATTTTATCAGTTTTCACTATCTACTGTATGTACCATATACATATGTGCTAGTATAAATAAAGAAGACAGTCAAACTATGAAGAACTTAAATTTTTTTCTAGAACCTGAGGAGAATGAATGAATTTTATACAAGTTTTAGTTGTTTGCTGTAGTTTACTACTATTTTAATATTTATTTTAAAAATTATAACACATAAAGCATAATTTACACATTTTAACCAAATGTTTCTCTTTATTATTCCAGGTATGTACAGCAGGAAAAAATCACGCGATAATAGGTTAGTGAACTTAATTTTTTTTTTATCGTGATAGCTTACATAGAGCAAGTAACACATATTCTATTTAACTGGTTATAAGGGTTATAAGTTTTGTATAGAAGCTAAAAGGACACCCACAAACATTAACTGTAGCTTAATTACAGTTCCGTAAGGGTTTAAAAGTCAACAGTCAATCAACTGTCTTTAAAAGATTTGAAAATGTGGCGTATATTTCGTAGAATAAATTGTACGTATGAAATTTAATGGTGTTTTTAAGAATTAAAAAAACTATAAATGTCCGAGGTTGGCTAGATAGCTACTGATCTTGGCTAACTCTTTCACTAAAAAAATTAGCAATCAAGGGTAATCTACCCCTTAATTTAAAAAAGAAATTCGTTTACCTAGGACCAGTTCACACCAATCGATGTCGACATTCTATACATCATCGTCGACTTGTGGGAGTGTTCCCTTGTTTCTTGAATATTTGAAAATTTTTTTTATCATCCCGCAAGTAAGCAGCTTTTTTCGACAGAGTTCGTCGACATTAGTCAACATTTACTGACAGAATGTTTCTCGAGAGTAGCTTTCATGACAAAAAATGTGTCGATATTTTGTCTGGACATAGACTTTAGTGATATCTGTTCATAGAAGTTTGCTGACTTATTCAATAGGGTATTTGTCGATCTACTCGTATGTAAATCCAAACATGTGCGAGACTCTTAAAGGATGACTAGTAACTTGGTGAGAGAATCAATTATTTTCTAACTAAATTCAATCACTTGTGACTAAGACGAACTGACATTTTCTCGACTAGCTGGCAGGGTAAGACGAGGAGCCGGTAATTTTTTTTACTATATTTCTTTAATCCTTATTCTCACCACGTATGAGTGCTCAAAAATTCCCCTGTCTGGCAGACTTACTGCAAATGATTAAAAACATTTACGAATTTTTTCCGAAACATTAACATATTTAATTTGCTATTATGGTTAGCATGTCTGGGAATACATTCTTAGAATACCTTTAATGCATCCGTTTCTACTTTCCCCATTTTTTTTTTATTCAATTTCCTTCAGGGTTTATTTGCAATCAGCAATGTCCTCAAAAGCCCACCACATGTGCAACATAAGACAGTTAAATTTAAATTAACGCAATCAATTGCAGCAGCCAATCTCATAAAATCCTACAGTAATTCCCCGCTTCAGCTTTCTACTTGGCTCTGCTGTAAAAATGGATTTTATGTTCCATTGTCTGATCGCCCCCGATCGACGACTCACGGCAGCAATGTCGGAGCTCGAGCAATCGCCGCAATCGTTGTCGTTGTCGTCGATGGCTCAAGGAAGTGCACAAGAAATGCGCGGTAACAACACGAGTCGAGGACAGAAATCAAAGTGCAATCAAGAAATGCCTCGGAACACAAAAACTCACTCACTAATAGCATGGTAATCCCATGCAAAATGTCGTTCGCTGAGAAAGAAAAGAAAAGAAACTCCGGCTGTAACTGGTTTCTTCGGCGGACTCAATGGCCTCCTCGGTCAATCCGTGCACTGGTTCTTCCGCAACAAAAGATCACAAGGTGGTGTGCGGATCTCAAGAAGATCGTCATCGCGGAGGAAAGCAGGCGGAAAATTAAGTAAAAGAAATTAGGAAGATTGAAACCTCCACAGCCCGTAGGCAGAGTGAGACGTTCGCGAAGATTTGAGCAATTTTTTTTTTATCGAAGGAGACAAGAAAGGGTTTACATACAGTGACACCGGCGTGCGGCCAGGTTCGAACCAAGAAATACGTGAGAGTTTCGACCGGCCATGGAGTCAATGACACCCACGTTCTGTAACAGCCGTACTGCTCCGTGGAGCTGGAGATGGAGCCGGTGCTGGTGCTGGTGATGCTTGACGAGAAAGGCGGCGGCACCGAAGTTAACGCCACTCCAAAGTCTATGAAGACAGCGGCAGTGGTGCAGTAATAGCTGCCGTGAGGTGGCACCAATCCACCGATATTCAAAAGCAACTCTTGCAAGATGATTAAGAGGAAACTGACTTCGCGGAGGAGAACAAAAAACGAAGAAACCTTCATTGGATGCACGCACCGCGCACTCCGCACCAGATCGCATCGGTTGCAGCGACTTCTCTAATTAAGGAGAAAGCGCGCAATGGGAAATTATTTGTTTGTCACACAAAACGTAAATCGAGGTGATTTCAATTTTGTCGATGTCCTCCATCTGGGCCCCCAAGTCACCTTTTTGTCTGGGCTGCTTTTCGTCCATGCGATTAACTGCAAAACTCTTCTGGGGCCGCACAAATTTCCCCAAAAACGCGGCCAACGTTCCATCATCACGACACTGTACCGTGCACACACGTCTTATATTTTTCTTTTGCGCCGTCTTCGCGTTGTGGTTGTTGTTTTTTTATTTTGGGCGGTTTTTTTGAGAACATACATATAACGTTAGCGCTTGGGAGCACTTTCAGACGATTTTAAAAGGTTCATGGCACTTTTTTCGCATAAATTATGCAAAGCAGTTTTCCAATCGTCTTGTGATACGCATCGGACGTGATTCACGAATGAGAGGTTGTTTACCAGGGCGCACTGTATGTGACGCAGTCGACTATGGCATTTCCTGCTGGAGTACTGAAATTTGAATATTGGGGGCCTTTGTGGGGAAAATGATTGAAATCAAAAAGTACAACAAACGTTTATGTGATAGCTACACGCTCAAAAATATTTTCTTTTTTGTGTTTACTTTGTAATTTTTAACGTCTAGGGCTTGTAGTGATGGGACAATGGCATGTAAAGATTGGAATTAATGTAAATAATTACGACACCGTAACATTAATGCTAGTAATAACAATGTCATCCATCCACCGACCATTCAAATAAATCCACTTAAAATGAGCTCATCGAAATGCTCATACAGTTGTTGCTTCAACATCTCAATTGTACCTTTGCGTGTATTTTTTAATGGCCCTTATAGTCATTTTGTTTGACTTACGTTGAACGCTATACACATAATTCTAAAACTAACGGTTTTATTACGATTGCGGTTTTTCAGTCGACTTGACTATAGAAGATACTAATTAATGAGCTTGTGGAAACAGCCTTATGAATCTGTTTTGGCTTGCTGTGTCTTATATGTGGATTATAGTGGCTGAAAGAATTTTTATAACACAGAAGGCATTGCGATACAAAATTGTTGTTGCATTTTTGAGATACAATGGTATGCAAATCCCCCAAATAAAAATTGGGGATCGTGAGGTCTATAAGAGTGCCCATAAGTTTGAAAAAAGCTATAGGCCGTCGAGGCAAAAATAAGGTAATAAAGATGAGGAAGGATTTCGCAGTTTAATTCTGAAAATTTTTGCATTATGTAGTCTGACGTTGTCATGGAGCAATTACACATCGTGTCTGTTAACCAATCATGCCCCGTATTTAACGTTGTTGGTTGTCAAAGAAACGTTAGAAACGGTTATACCTACTTCGATCATGGTTTTCAATATGTTATTTATGACGCGTGGTGCATATCCGCCAGGTTGGTTAATTTCGCTTGATAAAAATTGATCATTCACAAAATCTCACACAAACAGTCTTCAGGGGCATACACATTTTCGGGTCTAAAAGAGCTCTCCCCTTAATTTTCCGGATTGAACATTCCGCACTCAAAGTTATATGTTTTGGGTTCTATAGCTGGCAAGTTGCAATGTGTGCAAATAAAACTTTTTATCTGTCAGAAAGTAGCAGAAATTTGTCTGTATAAAATGACTACAACAACCTACTTCTATAAGTAATTTCGAGTGGTGTCCAATGAAATTACATTGTATTCTTATTTCTTCGGAAAATCAACATTGAACAATTGTTGTTCCCCGAAGGAGAAAATATCTCGCCAAGTGACATTTGTTACCTGTCTCGTTGCCATCATGAGGTATATCGGGGCAATTACGACTCACGAAACCCAACTCTGACCTCTCTCCTCGACGAACGACAGAGACGCGATACCCATCTCAGACCGCCAGCTTATCCAACTACATGGATCCTGCCCTTCCTAGAAGTCGTGACGAAGACGAAGTATATCTCCTTGGTTCTTAGTCAGTCAGATGGGGTACTGCAGAAAAGCAAAAAGCCCGAAGTGTGTACCTGAAAAACCTGGAAGATGTACCTGTCTATACTCGGGTGTATGACTGGCTTGTTATCTTTTGTTGTCGTTTAGAAAACTTGCAATACTAGTTTTTCCCCACTCCCCGTTGCTCTTTTGTTTGCCTTATGCGTTCGCACAGGCACCAAACTGGTCTCGACGAAACATCCCAAACAGCAGCTCAACTCTTTACAAGGGCAGGCAGGCACAGGCATGGAATCGCAACGCAATCGCCAGAGAGAGGGGCTTTTCATGCGGTCTATCCTCAATGTACGCCAAGCCAAGAGCCTCAGTCGCGCTATGTAATCTACCTTTACCTGTTCGGAGTGCCCGGTTTGATCCGCACAGACGAAACAGCTCCTTAACAAGTGTTCCGGTCTGAACAAGTCGTCAGCCCGGCCAGGTAACCACACATCTCGTCAACAACAACTTGCACCGTCGTACAGGTTAAGTCTTGGGCTCTGAGCAACACAAAAAGCCCCGAGAAAAAGACGAAGACAACGAGAACAGGCGCAAAATATAAAAAAAAAAAAAATTCTGTCATTCAAAATATCCAGTTTTTCCTGACTCGCTTATTCAGCGGCTGGAAAAATTAAAACATGTTGCGATGACGTTCACGCAGCTACTTATCATAACCAGTCCGGGACGGGCGAGGGGAAATAGTGGAGCAACCGACAGGGTACGGGCTTTTCAGTGTTAGAGCTCCAACTCAGGCTCCAGCACGGCCTACTTGGCGAATTGTTTATTATTATGGTTTCGTCCAGTGCCATCATTTCATGTCGATAATGATGAGGAAGAGGTTTCAATTATTTTCACTAAGCGTGACTTCAATCGACATGCTTGTGAACGATGGATGGTGGTTCGTTTTATTTCGTATAGGGTAATTTTAAATTTTGCAGGGATTAAATGATATTTCTTTCCTTTTGGTGTAAAACTCAAAGCCGCGTAGATGCAATTAGTTGACAATAAAAGTCATACTTTTTTTGTAAATGCTAAAGTCGACAAAGGATCCTAGTCGCTCCTAAAACCGATATAGGATTGCAGCTAATGGTAGTATCCATAGTCCTTCTATCGACATATCCACATTTTTAACTAAACAACCATAAAATCCCCAAATCAACATAGGGTTCCACCAGTCGATGTTATTCTTTTATCGATTCAACTTATATGGTATAGGTCCTAGATCTATCGGATGGTAAATATATCAAAATAGTAAAAATATCCGAACAAGGCGAAGCAATCGATTCTGTTGTAATACCCACCACAAGTAAGCGAAAGTTAACAACCATTGCCTCACCGATTTGCTCCAAAAAATGCGAAAAATTAAAAGACAATTATAAACAAATCGAGGCAGCAACAGTAAACATTGGTTTTTTGTTATTGTTCTTTCCTGGAATTTCTTCGAACAATTACCCAATTGGACTTGATTGAAAATTTCATAAGCCACAACCTTTCACATTTCAAGGCGACTTACTTTGGGTACCCACCTTGAAGGTAGCTTGACAATAAGTGAATCATTCGGTTGCAGTACGACCCAAAGTAAACTCCGGCAGCTTTCCACAAAAAGGTAATTAGTCGCAGCGGCAGTATCGTCATTACTATAAAAACGAAAAAAAAAAAAAGAAAAACATTCTCGGATATCGCGCAAATTACATAACTCTCACCGCAAGGTAAACAGAGCTGCTGGTGTATTCGTACTCCCTAATCCGCGGAAAAATCAGCTTACTTGCGACATTGACATGGTTCTAAGCCGGACTCTGCCCCTTGGACACCGTCGGATGGTTTTATAGTCGTCGCAAGTAAGAAGCTAACATTAACGGAAATATTCATTAAATTGTCGTATAATTACATAATTACATGATTTGCGGGAACGCAATGGTTGTACACCTAATAGCCACCTAGGTACAGTCTGCTCCCATTACGTGCGTATCCTACGACGGCACGGCTGTACTCTGACTGGATCCACGACGCAATCAGGCATCGTTCGTTTGATGGCAGGCAATTAGAAGTTTTTGATATGCTAATTCGGCCGCCTAATCAATGTAGACCAGGTAAAAGGAGAAGATCATAAGAACATGAGGAAAAAACCGTGTACTTGATGCCAACTCATGTCAGAGTCACTGTCGTACTTCCTTTCCTTTTGTGGTGGCTACTTAGTGTACCTGGCTGCTAGGCCTAAGGCCAGACGGGTGAAGTAAATGAACTTTGCGCCTCCTGAGTATAGGGGACTTATTCACGTTCCTTTATTTTCTTTTATACTAATTAGCCATGGTATGTTTCGTACAGGAAAACATTTCACAGGATGGTGAAGGATTTGATGGCGACAAAACAAATTCAGTACAAAGAGTCCGATGCGTTAAAATAAAAAATCAAAATGGCTACTGGGATGATATGTCGATTTCAAGTGTGTGCACAAATCTCATTTCTATTCGTGCAATTTTATGTCGATCGGTACTGCTTCACGCAGATTTTGGAAATGGGACTCGTATTTGTGAATTCGAGTCGAGAATAATCCGAGGCATTGTCGATTTATTATTCCAATACAACTATGATTTCCAACTGTATTTCGGTAAATTTACTGTCATCGTGTTGGTGAATTTTAAATGAAAGATAAGCTAAGACATAGAGAAAACGAAAATAATAATATAATAAAATTGCTTAAATCGCTGAAATGAAATATTAAAACGACATGCGGTTTCCTCAGGACGGCAGTACCTGCCATACAGTTCATGAAATACGTCACGTCATCTAGAGAAACGGTAATGTCAATTGTCCGTTAAAGTCGTGCGATTTTACGCTTTTGGACTTCTTATGCAGCTACATGAAAGGACATAGTAATAATCCCACAACGATTCCTTTTTTGAATGCGGAAATGATTTGTGTAATTGTAAAGATCTTGTCACAATTGTGTCTAATTGTTATTGAACATTTTGATAAAATGCTTGACCCACTGTCGAGACTGAAGAGGACTCATTTAACTGATATTATATTTCTTCTACTTTTATTATCAATTGAAACAATTTTTATCTACTAGTTGGTACATTTATCTATTTGTCAATGTATTTATCTATTTGTCTAGTGCCTATCTATCTATAAAATTTCTAAAGATAAACATGCCCAAACCCACATAAAGCACGCACAATACTTTGTCGATTTAACTGTCCTACAGTATATTTTTTATTTTTTCTGAAAACAATTCCTCTATTGGCACTTCCATACAAAATATCTTTGTTAATTGAAACGTGCCTATTCCAATCGTCTGTCACGTGATAAAATGTTCCAATCAATTCGTAACTGCATTGATTTTGTTATGAAAAAATAATCCACTTAATCTAAACCAGCATTTTTCAGCAGAAAACAATTTCAATTAACGGTTTTGTCGACATTTTCTCTTTTTAAATGATTTCACCAGCGCGACGGCGGCGGTAAAAAACGTCGCACTGACACATAAATTCATTAAAATTCAATTGAAAAGTAATAGTGAACAACGCAGCGCTATCAATTAATTCCTGCAAGAGCTTTTCGTCGGCAACTCCATAATTAATAACTCCTTGTGCAACAAAACGTATTAAAAAATAACGACAAAACGCACAAATGCCGCTGTTGCGTAACGCTTTGTAGCGCCAACTACGACCGATAGCTTTACGGCGTCGTAATAAATTGGAGATTTTCCTCCCTCTTGGGTTTTTGATAAAACGAAGTCGACAAAAAATAGTGTTGGTTTTGCATTAACCTGTAGTTAACAGAGGACAGTGATGCGGTGGGGCGGAGCGATTTTGAGCGCGACAAAGCGCAACGTCATTCGACTCTCGTTCACTTCTACCGAGATGGTCCATAAAGTTTTTTCGCTTTGTTCATCAAGAGCTCCAGGCCTGGAGAAAGATTGTGAAGAAATTGAAATTAACTCGAGACTTTTTATGCTTTTCCCGCTTTTTTGTATTCTCGCGCAGCGCGGGTCGACAACCTCTTGCAAACCGACTTGCCCTGGCTTTTTTTTTATTATTTTCTTCTATTTTCGTTTGCCTTTTTTTTTTCTTTTTTTTAGTGCTCCGCACAACAGTCGACTTGGCTATCAAGACTGAGTTCGAGAGGCGTTTGAGTTTGATACACTCCTCGGTCTTCGTTTTGTGTTTTTTTTCTTTTTTTTCTCGAGTTTTTTTTATGCCTAACGCCTTCTTGGCTAACAGCACACCGGCAGCAGCCATCCCGTCATTCAATCGGGATGTATTGAGTGTCATTATAAAAATATAACTCACCGTTATGAGATTTTCTCGGAGATATCGATTGGATCGCTTCGTTGTTATTCAATATGGCTGCGCGCCGTACTGCGCTAACAAGTTCCAAATTGTCCCTCTACGTGGAGATTGGACGGCGTGAGGTGTAATCACAGGAGACGGGAGTAGGGAAAGCATGCATTTCGCTTAATTAAGTTCATATGAAGAATGGCAAGAAATCAAGAAGATGGTGCTACTTGCGCTTCCTTGTAACTTTGTATCAAATTTCTTTCGAACGTAGCACAAAACTCCGATTAACCGTATGAAAGATCGCAACAAAGTAAGGAGTTGCATGTGAATTCTATTACGGGAGTCACGAAGCCCGGCCAGACAGTTTTGTAGACTCACCAGCCAGATGTGGAGTTCCTCAAATAACGAAAAAGGTCAAGACTTGGGATTGTGTGTATTTCCAGTCAATGCTGCTCGGATCGGCCCGTTTGGAATGCAAATCTTTTAAGTCCAAGCCCATGTTCGCTGCCGCTAAGTAATTGCTGACACCATTCAATAGACGATACCATCCATCCGGGAAGATTATGCAGTTCCCTCATTTTCGACGGATTAACAAATTGCCTTTCTTGCTAGTGATCAGGTTGCGGTACATCTGTTATAAAAGTTAAAAGTAGGATCCCACAAGAACACCAAAGGTTTAAACGGCATAGAGTTTTTGGACGTGTACTGCCAAGTAAAAAGTCAGCACGCCAACGAATAAGTGGGATGCACGAATTTCCGCTCTATTTTGTGCAGTTTTTTCTAACTACTCGAAAGGTGTACGACGTTTAAAAGTTCTTGCCATAAAATTTATAGCCGGAGGATTTTTCTCAAAACCAAATTAAAAAAAATTAAAAAGCTAATTGGTAGTCGGTTGGTCCAACTCGATTTTTTCATTACTTCTTTTAATTTTGAGGATATTGTTTCCTTGATTCCGACATCACCCTTTTTTAAATGCCAGGAGTTTCGTATTGTTTTCCACCTTCGCACACCAATAGCCATAAAGAACTGTTGCTGTTCAGTCACCCTAAAATAAACCGGTCTTATTTTTGTAGCATATAACAATCAAAGTTATTGGAGTCGCCATCCATTTGTCGACGTTATAAGGGTCAAAACATTCGATTTTTGGATTTTCGTTTAGTATATCTTAAATCTTTCCTGTACATTTCATAAGAATCGGATGATTATTGGGAAAGTTATAGCAGTTTGAAGGTAGTGTCGCAGCGTGTGAGCGACGAGTTTTCGCAGCAGGGTAAAACTGTAAACGCTTTTTTCTCGAAACTATGATACTTTTTCTTGAAAACCGCATGGCGGTGCTCAAATTTCTCTAGAACCACTTAACCTTTTTGATGAACGGATTTTGATTTTATAAAAATATTTTTCTTAATTAATATAAATGCAAGAACAAAATGGCAACGTCACTATACATTAGGCAATATAATACAAGACAGCGCCACGAGCCACACAACATGGCCGGCTTTGGCTTTATTGCGCGAAAAGTTCTCCGAGCGCATATTCTTGAGATTTGCTGATGTCAACTGACTTCCGAAATCATTTCATTTCACGTCGATAGTCTTTGTTGTTAGGCTATGCTAATACTATCGAGTTTACATAAAAAATCCACAAACCTAGAGCATTTAAAAATCAGCAAGCGTTAAGTTATGGCCGAAATGTGCGGTTTGGACAAGTTATCGAAAATCCCCAAGAAGAATCAAAAAATAAATAAAATCTACCTGACGTCAGTCGGCTTAATTAAAAAGATAAAGTGGGATAATTTCAAGTAAGTATGTGACATACGATACCGTTCCAAAAAATGTTCGAATCGGTGTTTGCTTACATCTTCCACAAATCTACTTGTTGTATTCTTGACGATTTCGTAAAATGATTATGTTCTAAATTTGCCTGCAACAAAATAGTAAATCCTTCCACAATCCACAATAGATAGTGAATATCTGTTTATCTGCACGTCTATCGCCAACGCAACAATGTCGGAAACAATAAAAATTCTTGAAACACTCCAAATGACAATTTTGATAAATGTGTGAAAGCTTCATAAAATCTCTGACTTCCTGCAACAATCTCACAGGCTGAGAACAAACGATTTGAGGTCAAAAATTTGTTTTATGTAAAAAAAAATAAATTGTCCTCTGGCTCGCCGTAGAGAGCAGAGTGGAAAAACAAAAGTAAATCAGCGAAGTAGTAATATATTTGCCAGGTCAAATGTGTCTGTCGAAAAATTTATTCCTGTGCCTTTCAACATCTGTTGGCAGTTAAACAAATTCTCAGCAAAATTTTGAGCAGCTTTTTGGCAGTACCCTAAAAATTTATGACAAAGACCACGCGAAACGAGGCCAAAATTTGCTTGAGAAAACATTTTTGAGTCTGATTTAATTGGAAATTGTTTTCCTGCGAAGAAAACAGCGTAACGCGTTAAATCGAAAGCCCCCTGATGGGCGGTGTTGTAGAGGCTTCTTAAAATTTGGCAATTTCTCGCGTAGCCCCTCACAGACAAAAGGAAGGAAATGCAAAATTTTGCGGAGATACAAGAAGCCATCAGCGGTAAACCGCTCGACTTCGGTATAGGGAAAAGGGGGGATTACACAAGATTTCCAAAAACGCCAGAAGAAATATGGCAACATTCCTCCTCGGAAATTTGGTCCGTAGAGCAGCATGCCAGCGGAAAACCATACAGCTGCATCAGCGCCAGCACAGATCCAGAGGAGGCACTTGGGGGCCCCCACGTATGGTACGGAGTGCCGATGGCGCAGCGATGGCGACGCCAGCATACTCAGCATAGTGTCTTTCTTCATTCCGTAGAGCAAACCTCAAACCACAGCAGTAGCGACAGTGGCGGTACCTACAACTACATGTAGTGCGCGCAACGGCGCGGGCATGGAGCTGCTCTCAGGTAACCCGTCGCCGATTTCGCCAGCAGCGATTTTTGGCTGTATGTACACAGAGCCAGAGCAGAGCCAGCCAACTCCCACACACGGGCAGGGCAAAGTGGAACATTGCGCCATTGCGCAAATCATTTCCAAAGACGACGTAGTAGGTGCTCGGGAATGTGAGGGGGCTATGCGGGGCCACGGGCACCGAAAACCAGTTAAGTACTGGAGCATTTCCATTCCAGGGGCTTCGGGGCGTCCTGCATGCATACTGCCCAGGTGGGTTGGGGTGGGCTAAATGTGTGGATATCGCAAAAATAAAAAAACACTTCTGTTCAACATTTCCTGTTGAAAAAATGCTAGTGTGCTAGTAATAGGAGGACCACCATAGTGTGTCCTCGGTTTTGTGGAGTAGTAGCGATTTTCCAAAATCGCAAAATGCATACATAAATCTAGTTAAGCCTGTACTTAAAAGCTTTGGATTATTTTTAAACTACCTAATATGCATTTACGATACATTTTAAATTTTAAGCTTATTATATATATATTTGGGTCAGGAGATACAAATTGAATTTTTCGCTTTTGTAGGGTTAAATTACATCGAAAAATATTTGAGAGCTACTCCAGCCACAAATAAAAGACATAACTTCCCCAGAAATTTGACAAAATTGTTAGACATATTTTTTAAATGTTCTCGACATTTTTGTATGCACATTTTCCGATTTTAAAATTGGCATAAATTCTGCCAGTCGATCTTGCATGGGTATAGAATTCTTAAAATACATATATCGGTATTCGGATCTATGGGGACTTCTGACATTTTGTTTAGAACCACCAGATCCATATCAAAATCCCGTTTTACGGGTATTTTCCCGAAGTGCAATGTCTGATTTCTTTGGACTATAATATCTAATTGAGCGAAAAGTATTAAACGAGTGAAAAAGCTTACGCGGATGAAACAGTTGAACGAGAGAGATAAAAAAAAACAACAAAAGATTTGGTAATTTGTTTTACCTTTGATAAAATGTCCGTTCTAATTGGTGAAAACTGACCCTCATGCCCTTTGACTCTATGTACAGTACAACGAATATTCGCTTCTTGATTAAGATATCAAAATAACTCACACAACCCTCAGCACCCATGAGTAAAGTTTGTTAAAAGGTCAACTAACGAACGTCCATTAGACTCAAGTTCTCAGCGGATTTTGACCTTAGCTGTCTCCACCATAACTGCGATGTGCTCCCCAATTATGATGGGGTGGCACGCAACAGAAGAAAAAGTTGGCAGCAATATACTCGTAGAGTGGTACGACCTCGGTACCTCGCAAATCATCCCATGAGAACGTCATAATCTTTCAGGTGAAATATTTACCACTTGCAGCAGGCACATCACTTTGCAGCTACACCATCAGTACAGTACGTGAGCTGCTCGGAGCCATTATCCAATCTAATCTCTCGAGTTTAGACACATATGCAACAGCACCAGCCGTATATGTCCCTCCAGGGATCTGCAAGAACTTACGAAGTGTAATTTATGGCGCAAGATTCCCCATAAATCACACACCTAAATTGCCTTTATTAGATTTATTCAACAATAAAAGTCAAGGCGGATACTCCAGTCGGTCTTAATTTCTCCTTATATCGCTCTAGGAGCCGGTGCATGTGGGGATCAAGATAAGACCGACCGGGTCCGTCGCGGCCGCACCGCTCCACCAGCGCCGCGTTCCTATTTAATCGAGCGTAACCTTTCTCCGGGGTGTACCTGCTGCGCCGTCGTCTCTATGGAGCGCTATATTTCCCAAGTGTGCCCCCCGAAAAAGGAGAACTCGAATTCTCCGGGAAAATCGCGGGTTGCATAACGACGAACGCGCTGCTGCAAACTTTGGACAGCGTTTCTGCACGTCTCGAGTGATTCTAATCTGCGGGCGACCTCATATCAAATGCGATTTAATCTCTGCATACGTGTCAGCGCCCTGCGCCTCCCTAGACCAAATCGCAATCTTCGTTAATTTCCACTCGCTGGCGCGGTGTTGCCTTGTGGCTTGAACCAGCGCGGGGCCGTCTATTGCAGCATCTCGGTTCGCATATTACTTACTATGTATATTATATATCTGCACTTTGTATGATGCATCTGCTTGTGAAGAAAATGCGGAGAGGGTGGCTGTCATAACGAGTGCGTCAGTGTCGTTTTGAAGCGACGACACAGCGACAGCCTCACATGAGTAGGTGCCATATTACCGTCAGTCCCCTATTGTTCCATGTTCTAGTATTCAAAAATGTTCTCTTATGGAATGGGGGAGAGGAGGTTAAACGAAGGTTTCTAGGAAAAAAAATATTTTTACGTTAATGGAAATTTTCGTTATTTAACTACTTCGGCTTCAATTAACCTCTAGCTTTTAATGAGGGTATAAAAACAGTGAAAAAGTCTACAAAATTTCAAAAAAATCAGAAAAATTATAAGGTAGTACTAAAGCTTTTATGTGGACACCCAAGAAAGAAAAAAAAAGAATTATAAATAGAGACCTCCATATAAGTTGAATTTGTCGAACTAACTGTTTGGCGTTCCAAATCTTTTCTCCTCGGAGCTGCAACATTTTGAGTGACCAAACATTTTCGATTGGATTTGTATCTGGCAATTGCGACAGCCAATCCAGTATGTTAACGTTATCTTCTTGTTTCTAGGAAGTACAAACACGACTCCAATGTTTTGGGTTTTCCTTATAAACTAAAATTACGTTTGGACAGATCGTAATAACGCCCTCTAATATATGTATTTCAAACTTTTCGGCAGGTTCAAGTATCTTTGAAGATGTGTGAAGCAGCAAATATATCCTTTGAAAGAACAGTCCCAGACGTGCACCTTTATAAGGTGTTTAAAGGTCCGCTGGATGAGTATTGGTGTAAGATGGCCATATGTGACTGTGCCCAAAAAATTACGTTGTTCCAATTACGAACCAAACTGTCTTTCGTCCAAGTTTATGCGTTCAAAGCAACTTGGGGGGAAAAGGCCCGGGTACCTATTCGCGTTTGAATCTGAACGGTTTCCAGGAAAAAATTAGTGTGTATACGCTTTTGTCAAAAAGACTGTATTTTCATTTTTATCCCAGCAATGTTCTGTACAAAAAAATACATATGCCTGCATACATCTGGCATGTGCATATTGGGCGCATAAGGCTGATGGCACATGATACAAACCAAAATAATTGCATACTTATCACCATGGGTCCGTTTTCATAAAATGTTTTATTCACCAAAACAAATGACGACAAAAAATATCCTTTATTGGGAATTACAATAGTTTTAGAAACAGGAGATTTTTCTTTCTTACACTTGAAATAGTTTTTGGTAATATAATTTTGTTATACCTATTTATCAATTTTGTAATAATATTAAACACAATTAAAAGCGTTGATATTAAATTTATTTTTTTTTTTTTCTTTCAGGTATGTACCCGCAACGGAATTAATGGGTTCGTTGTTTTTTCTCTTATATTTAAATCAAGAATTTCGTTGACTAACACAATAGAGTAAGTTTTTAAGTTATTGAATTAATGTAAATTTTACAATATTAATATTCTGAGACGAAACCCAATCAGCAAGTTTGGTAGGTTAGCTATTGCACATGTATTGCACAAATAAAACTGTACTAAGAAGTGGTGGAAGGACCGTGAAATACTGGACAAACAAGTCATATGAACTAGTTAAATCCTGACGTCAAAAGGATGCATTCTATACAAAGAAGTACTAACACTCTTTGTACCGATTGTGGTGTTTCGACGCCAGAAGTTAGTTCAAATGTCATAGTCGGTATAATAGTTAACGCCAATCCTTCCATAGTGCACCTTCACGCCAAAAATACAAATTTAAAACTGATTCCTCATTATGCGTATTTGTGCAAATGTTTGCGTATCCTAATTTCCCAGATATTTGCGTCTCCCAATTTGCCAAACATTTTTCTTACCTGTGCTGCCACACTTTAGTAGTATTTGATACCAATATATATTTATGTTTAAATTTTGTTCTTACACGATTCGTTTATTCGCTCTGATACATAAAATTTTACATTTATGAAACTTCAAATCATTTTCAATCCATCAAGATCCCCATTCCCCTCGTCAAATGAAACGCATTATCAAATATTTAACAAATATGCTCATGTCTGAGACCAGCCATGACAAAAAATGCGTGCCTCAACGGTGCTGCCGTAAGAATTTGAATTTTGAATGCCGTATCATTTTCGTCTATCAATTGTCGATGTCGTGTTACACTAAAAAATAAATTAAAATGTCCAGAGACAACGTATTTAACATAGTAGTAGATAGCTGGTGTGCACAATCGTCCTTCGCGGATGTTTTTTTTTGATGGAATGGACATAAATTACATGCGATTTCAACAGGGTGGTGCGGCTTGTCACACCGCACACGAAAGAATAATGTATTGCAAACAAAGTTTCTAGGTAGTGTCATCTCTTGTTTTGGAGACCATATTAACAGCTGAGAAGTTGGGATTTAACCCGAGTTTCATTTAGATGCTGTTTTTTTTTAAATTTCGAATTCGAGTTCTTGTTGAGACACCCTATAGTATAAAAAATGAAAATAACACTATGCTGGAATACACGGGTTAGCGTTGAGGATTACTTCTATTATAAAATGTACGCTTTTTAATGAATTCTTACGTATCCGTGGATGCTTGTAGTTAAAGTAATTAAAATGTTCAACACTTAACTAAAATCGCTTCCGTTACAAGCTGTTCCTGTTTTGTTCATTCATTTCCACAATTCCTTTTAAAATTGGTAAGAACACAATCCATGTGATTAAAAGATATAGTTCAGGTGTCAATTTTTCGTAGTTTGCCAACTTTTTAACCGTTTGCCATATGGTTTTGTAAGTGCCTTTTTGTTCATCCCACCAAGCATTTATTCGTGTTTAAAAATTGAAATAAAAAATGATGTGTGTGCATTTATTCGCTTGACTTCTTTGTGTTTGATAAATTGCAAATGAGACATTTGAATTGAAATTTAACCTTCTTCAGAACATTTGCATGAAAAGTCCAGTCATACGAATTTCTCTCGGTTCCTTGTCCTCAACAGACGCTTTCAGCCAAGCGGAAGGACAATCGGAGTTCCACATATTATGTATGCAAATTTTACCCTATAGAAAAAGAAGATATACAAAACAAAATTAATTCTCGTAAAAAAAAAAAACGGAATGTACGTCAAAATGGAACGCAAGAACCATCACAAATTCATCGGCACTGAACCATGCCCCTGTTGCTAATGTTGTTGCTGCCAAGCGATTCGAGTCGAAACCACGACTGAACAAATTTCAAGAAACCCGAGAGAGCTAACCTTGCTGAAAGTATTATGTGATCTAGTAAAGCCCTGTGACCATGACATGACGCCGAGGTGGAAAAACAAAGCTGAACGCGCTGCTGTAAAGATCACTTGAACAAAAACATAGTTTTCCCTTAGATAGATATGAAAGAAAACAAAATCCCTGCAAACAGCGATGCGGAACACATTACTCTCAGATGGAGTAGTCGTTCGGTCTAGATGACCAGGAGGGATTACACAAAAAAAAAAAAAAACCTACTAAGTTTCTGTCTGTCTTTTGTCCGTATCTTATTCTACCGGACAGGGTCTAAGCAAATCGGCGGCACCGAGAATATCTCTATCGATGAATTCTGCTTTTTTCGACGTTTCTAATTTGCGTCTATATCTTTCGTCATCGGATCTAAGACGGACGAAATGGATACAATGAAATGCGGGGCAAAGGCCCGATTCAATGAGGCGCACTCACCGCGAATGGCCCCGTCGACGGCTGCTTGTTGGTTCAGGTCCATAACGTTTAGATTTTACAAGGCAGCAGCGATCGAGGCGATTGTGATGAATTGGAAAATTCCTGTATTTCGATGATTCAGGGCCTTCATGACTGTCGGACGGTCGTACTTCTGCTGTTTCAATTGGACGTGACGAAGTCGATAGTTAAGAAATTGCTGGGATGAGGGTGTAGGCGATGACAACCGATAAATTGGAAGATATCGCCAGGGATACATACATATAAGGCAACTTCTACTAAAGAGATAATTTTCTAATTGAAGCATTTTGATTTTATCTGCTTTTAGATGCGATGCCTTGAATTAATAGTAGTTACTCTTGAATTAAGGCCATAGACCTTTTGTTGGGATCCAAAAAGGGCATATTAAATTTCGTCGAATTTTAATGTGCTCTTTTTGTAGCAAACAAGTTTATTGGGCGATTCCGGGTCGACAAGTCAAATGACGAACCTACACCAAAATCGGTCTTAACAAAACCGAGTTATAAACACAGCAACAGCTTTTTAGTAAAAGGTACGCCCTACTTCTGGTACCACATGTTTGATCTAGTTGTGAGATGCAATGGGATCATCCTGAGAAATCTATCACTACAGTGAGTACCAAAACCCTACAAATGTATGCGCGAGATAAGTTAGAGAAAACAGGTTTAGTTTTAAAATGAATTCCTTTGTACCAAGATCGGGCAGTGCCCTTATCAGTCATTGATGTCATCCTCTGTTTGGTGTAAAAAAACTGCACGCCCAACCTACTTTCAGGGTTAACAAATATTTTCAACAAACCGACAAGTCTGAAAACATGTAAATGCCGTGAAAAATTGCATACACAGCTTGACGGCAACTTTCCATCTTTGGACACTTTCAAGAAGATCCAGCTGTCGTTCTTCACCCAAAATCGATCTACCTGGCAAAAAAACCTGAAGGACTGCTCTGTTTCGATTTTTAAAAACATTTCCCTTAAACAGCAAGACAATCGATCACCTGAACAACGGAATGTTCACGCTGCTTTTTAACCGTTTCTTTTTTTTCTCCTTGATCACGACGCGGACGCGCAAGCCGTTTATATCTTAAACGGCGCGGTCGTTGCGCGTGATTTCCGCAAGTAAGTTTTAACTGAGGATTTTCTCAATCTAGCCACGATCAGCTGTGTGGTCTAAGAAGCATCGAAACTCTCGTCCATTTAGGCTCAGCCGTGAGGTGATGAAGACATGTTCATTAAAAGAACGTCACTCGAACAAATTGGTGAGCCACACTACCCGCTCAAATGATGCACTACTAGCCGCGGAACAGGTTATATGTGGGTTCTTTGGCTTAGCGGCCGCAGCAGCAGCAGCAGCTAAGCCGAATAACGGGAACATGTTAAAGATTAAAAACGTGCATCGATACCTGACATTTACCGTCGTCGTTTTTGGGGTGTGGTGACTGGTGAGTGTGCTTTTTCCCCCTCGACGACGACGACAACGATGGTGGCGGTGACTTGCTTGAGAGCCGCCGTCTTGCCGGAGGTTCGGTTCGCGTCTTCATGTTGGGGAGCTCCTTACGAGCTTAATCACGATTGTGTAATACCGTGTCGGGGAGATCATGGGAACACAGACCGTTTGGACTATGGACTTCTCTGTGTTGCACCTTTGTTTTGTTTATGTGACAATTTTCCCATTCGTTAAGATTTTTATCGGAATAAGTTGTGAAGCCTATTAGTCGATGGGGGCAGAGCTCAGTGCTTGAGATCACTGGAATTTTGTTGCTTGTTTAGCCATTAACTCTAGGGTGACGTATGGGCGGTGAGGAGTAATTGACTGCAGTGGACATAAGTTAGGGCCTTCTCGGCAAAATCGTGATATTCCCAGCAATTCTGGGCAAACAGGTAAAAAGCTTTAGTTATTGCTAACGTGGTTTACCGTTCTTTTTTTTTTTATGATGAATAAAATAACTGGCAATTTTGAAGGCGAAATATTTATAGTGGAAATTGTGCAAGATTTTCAATTCTAGCCTTCTAGAGGAAAGATGAGGTCGCTTAGACTCCAACTTTTTCTTCTACCTGGCAAAACTTTGAGATAGAAAAACAATTGGGGTTTCGACAATCTTCCGTCAATAATCATATTGCCATCAATTTTCAATATTTCTCGCAGCTTTTCGGTCAATTCGTTGGTTCGAACTGATCTGGATGCGTCTACATAAATGTGGTCTTCTAGGTTTGCCAGTTTGTTTTAGTGAAAGCTCTTAGCACGGGATAGAGTATTATCTCCACTAATATTCTGAAACATTTGGAGCGATTCTGACTGCTCGTTGTTCCATGGTTACTTTCTCGTACAACACCGACGTACACGCAGTTATGGGATTGTTATAAAACTTCGACAAGTAACAGAAAAAAAATACCTTTCCAACGTCACCTTATCCAAGAGATGGCCGTACTAGTTTCTGAAAAAAAATAAATCAGTCTCGTTTTCCCTACGACAGACTACTTATGTATTTTTCGAAGGAATCGGCGGGATCGTTTAAAAAAAACATATTCATATTTGGAAGGTTGAAGGTCTCAATTAGGCATACAGAGCTTGTAACACTTACTTTTATGTAGTGGAAATTTAAACAACGTTTCCAACCATTATCTTTAATTTAATCGAGTCCAACATCCAAAATTGGCCTAAGTATGCGTTCGGGCAGCCACGTCAACCTAATATCCATATTCCAAGACGATACATAACCGTGATTGGAATTTACTTGACTACAAAACAAAATAGTCTAACTCACGAAGCAACTAAAGCCAAAAAGTACGCTGGCACCTTCAGGGTGCTCGATTTCAACATGATTCTTATGCAAATCGCTTCGGCACGCTCTAAAGAGTCTGCTAAAATTTATCGCGCCCATAATCCCTGCGATGCAATCACCGAGGTGCGAACAATGGTACTCCAGTGAGTTAACAGACCATTTAAAGTGATGTTAATGTCCAAGAAGAACAGATTACCGTCACAAGTCATGCGGTGAGAGAGCAACACCTTCGAGGTGTGCTGTTCTGGTCTGTTGTCCCAACCAAAGACAAGCCAAAGTCCGCGGAAGGCAGCGGAAGAAGATACGTCGTCGTCCTTTCGCGGTCACAACCGCACCGCACTCCGCTGATATATATGCATATGCAACAATCGCGTGTCATTGCAACTTTTCACGGTCTTCAGATTGCCATTTGCGCACCTCTGAGTGTCATTTTACGTTAACTGCACTGAAGCGCTGATTGCTGATTCATCCCGTCGTCGTCCCGTGTCATTTCGTAAGTCTCCAGCAGTTCCTGGTTTTCTAGGCCTGCAATTCCAGCGTCTTACGGCAGCAGCGCATACTCGTGCCTGGCTGCGCTTGCGCCCGGGCTTGCCTTGCACCAATTCGTCTTGGCTTTCTTCAGGTCGGCGGGACGCGACTCATGTGGATTTTATGTTCTCATTGCGTCGTCATAGCAGCCGTCGTCAGCGTCAATTTTATCGCCGTTTTTATGGAGTTAATCGGATACCGGTTTTATTTATGCTCGCTATGGCACGGCTTTGTTAATATTCACATTTCACTGACTGTTCTGTTATGTTCTCGGACTTCCTACTCGTTGAGACATTCAAGCGCGCCCATACTCACTGGCAGTCTTACGAACGGGCAACCGGCTGCTGTTCCATCGCCTTGATGGCGTTCTTTGTGCCAAGGCTGGCTTCCTCCTAAGCACAGATTCTTTGTTTTCTGAGTTAATTGGTGCTGGAGCTGCTGCGGCAAATAACTCAAACCTGCTCTCTATGGAAAAACTTAGACGAGGAGATCGCCAGATGGCTTCGAAACGAATGGGTTTTTCCCCGTCCTTTTTTCCAACTTGCACATTTTTTTTTTCCAGCTAACAAACTTTTTGAAATTTGTTTTGAACGATTTTATGAACTAGACAAAAACATTTGCTGATGCAACCCTCTGACAATATTTCAATGTATTTTACTGATAAAAAGTGACAAATGGATTTTTTTATCAAAAGAAATATAATTAAACGACAATAGCCAGTAGCAGGTCGAGCAATCTTTTTTAGTCGATAGGTAGGTTGTCATTCATTTGATTTTTAAACGATTTTTGATTGTATTTTATTTTGTTGATGATTGCTTGTAAATTAAAGTAATTGTAATAATGCTCCTGTGTGGTGTTCTATAAAAATGTCAAGAAGAAAATCATTTCTACAGAAATAAATACTTTTCTTGACTGGTACTTGAAATTTGATTAAAAGAGTTTTTTCAATGGTAGTATATTATTTAGAGGTATAACAGAAAAAACTAAATAAAAAATAAGAATAATAAAAGCGAACATTTGCATAAAAGGAACTTTTACTTTTATCTGCCAAGAACTTCTTGAAATATATAAAACTGGGATTTTTTTTTTAAAGAAACTCAAACACTCAAACAAATTGTGGTCCCCTATTGTATTTTTTGTATTGGGTACAAAGTTATGTCATCTCGTGCGGCAGCTGCTTTTGTACAAGCTTTTATTTAACTTGTCTTGCTACTAGTTTGTTTAAGTTAGAGCATTGAAATTTTGCGCACGTGTATAAAAAAGTAGGTTGACGGCTGATTTGGTTCCGGCTGTTTCCGCCCAATTGAATTCAAAAAATCAAATGTGATTTCAATCTGTAGACCAGTAGCTATGGAAATATCATGTTAGCCAGTTTGAAAAATGTTTTGTATATGTATTTAAGCCGCTGAAACTGGAAGATAAAACGTAATACATATACAACATTACTTATATATTTTTTCTTCCTGTAAGTTTCCGTCTTAATGACATATTTAAATTTTATTAAAATCAGGCAGGCGGAAATCTTTTTCCGAATTACCTCCGCGGCCTGCATATGTACAGTGTATGACCAACCTACAAAATTCATTTCCATTGGCAAAATCCGTCCGTCATATGTATTGCGTGTATTATTCCGGCAGGATAATGCGCGCCCACATACGGCACGACAGATTGTATCATAGCTGAAAAATAATATCAATAAGTTATTGAAAACCTATAGAAAATGTTAGGTGATAGGGTGGCAAAAGACGTCTGAATACAGTTAGTAAGCTAAAAAAAATATTTGGAAAATATGGCACGTAGGGTCCAGGATTATATCCAAGCCAAGGGATGTTATTAAGTGGTCTTAATATTTTACCCCACAGTCTTTTTCTGAATGAAATATTTCTGTTTTTGTGATAAAAGGATATGAAATCAATTAAATGTTATTCCTGTATCATCCAATTATTATATTTCGCTCATTAATCAAACATTCTAAAACTACGGAGGTTGTAACTGAGGGTTTAATTTTTTTTAAACATTGTATAATACATGTTCAGAAAAGCTGAATAAAAATTGCGTAAGATGATTTTGTGTTAAATTGGAAATTGTACGGTGTTCAATATGCTACTACTTCATGATTCGTCAAACACTCGCAGATTTAATTTCGTATTGTCCCATGGCAATGTTTAAAATAACGATCTAGCTTTTGGCAGAGTAGCTCTCTAAAGTCCAAAGTGTCTAGGCACTACCACCAATTGTAATTCACTATTTTCAGCGCCCGCTTTTAATTCGCTAATAATATTTTTTACATGTTGGGCACTTGGGCAACACTAAACCACCATTGCTATTGATTTTTAAATTTAGAGCGTTTTGGCGCGTGAATAGTCCAAAATCCGCTAACAGTTCTGCGTTATCGCATGCATAAATCCCGTTAATCCTCTCGATTTGATTTGCACCAAACCACGGGTTAAATAAACAGCTCAACAAAAGAAGAAAAAACCGTCCTCAGTATGTTACGGTGCAATAAATCTAATGAAATTGTTTGTGCAGATCCAAAAGTTGCGATAGCCAGCCGGCCTATAGGTGTTTCAGCCGTCGAATATGACCCCACGGTGTGCTTGGCTAGGTGGCTGGTCTGCTTTATTAAAGCCGCTGCAGAACGCTCCTAATCCGACGACAATTCAATTTAGCTCGGAACGGCAGTGTCACGCCACATGAACGCGTTAAAATAGCGATTCATCGGAAAACAAAAAAATGGTCATGTGCATGGGAGAGCACTTTAAATCTAAATATACCAGGACTACCCTTGAGGTCAATATGATTAACTATCCCGGGGCACTGAGTCAGAGCCAGGCGGGCACCCAAAGCAGCCGGTGCTCGCTGCAGAAAGGGATTTTTCGCGGTTGTTTCGTTAGCCTATGTCTTTTCTTATGAATGTCCATGGTCCAGGGATGGTGTTATTGTGGTATCATCATGATGCGGGCTGGCGTGTCCGGATTGTGTGCGTTTGCTTGCCTTATTATTTGTCTTCTCGTTTGCGGTTGCTAATTTGTTGCGCCTTTTTGCGTAAACCCACCACGAGGAGTCATTGAGCCAGCCTGCAAATGCTTGACGGAAATTCCCCGTCTGATTTTGCCCCACTTTGATATTTTTGCTAATCGAAAAGGAGGCGGGGGCGCACTGCAAATAACCCAGCAAGCTCGCTCAGATATGACCTTGTTTTCTCGCAGCAGCGGCAGCGCGGCTATCTTCCAGAAATGGCGATAGCGGCGACAGCGGTCTGCTCTAGAATTGATAACGCTCATCTCACACTATGCAGCTAGCGATTCTATCCAGTCCACAGAAACATCTGAGGAGCCCGATGCGCACGGATTTTTTCGCGGCTAATTCGAAAGAGAAAGGGAGGCGGCATCACGCCCGTCCTGGCTATTGTCTGATTAGCAGCAACAGTCAGCGACATTGGCCTCGAAATGCTGAGCCAACTCTAGCGCTCGAACCGGCCACTGGCTAGCTAGATAGAACCATCGATACTGCGGCGTTCTCTGTTCGTCAGACTTATGGCCTCATACCGTTATCGCGGACTCGAATGTAAAAATCAGTTTTTTTTTTCTTTCTTTCTACGGACGACGTGCGATCTTAAGCAGTTTTTTTTTTTGCAGGCCGCACGGACTACGCTATGTTTGCCGTTTTTTAGCGCTTCTAGCCTCCGGAGCGGAGCTCCTCGGTTTTATGCTAATGCTCCGGCTGAACTTCAAACGAGTTTTGTGGCTTTAATTCGCTTTGCTGGTTCAGTTTTTGCGCTGGTCCACGATTCATGAAAATTCCTGAATTGGCGCGAAATGACAGGCAAGCGGTGTTATTGCACCTCATTTTGTACCTTCACCACACTCGTGTCGTTTGGAGCTTCTGGCATGATATGATCGCGAGGGTAATGGGCCGTTTTTCCTGCTTTCACAGTAATGGGTGCAATTTGACCGAAAATAAATAAAAGAAATTTAACTTTGTCCTGTTGGGTGTTTTACACTATTTTTTGCCCTGGGTATTGTTTAAGTTAATTTTAGTTTGTTTTTAACCCTTAGAGCGCAGACTGTTTCGTTTAGACTCAAATTTTTTCTTATACACTACTATAATTTTGAGGAACGGGGAACGCTTCCACATATGATAAAACATTTTTGTTTCTGTTTTTATTTAGTTCACTTTTTCACACAATGGAATTATTTAATTTTTTTTTTAAAACTACATACGTAAATATGTTTTTCTTGATACTTTTTTTAAACCCTTGCACTATCTTACCCCACATACTGTGAAAATACATATTTAATTTTGGCACTTGAACAAAATACGTTTTGGCGAACAATTTCCATTCTCTTATGTTTTCTTTAATTTTTTCAATTCTTCGTTTCAAAACAAACCCATAAAATATATTTACATTGGTATATATGTATTTATGGAATTGCTTCAAGCTCTCGGTCAAGGAAACCGACTTTTAAAGTCCAAAGTTTAACAATAAAACGGACAACAAGTTCACCAACGGCTAGAAATAGCTGAATAATTTCTATTACGAAAATTCGTGTTCTTTAATTCTTTCGTATTACTCGTTAGGTAAAAGTTGTGGTCTCCGGAACGTTATATGCGCCACATCGTTGAAAAAGTTTGTGTCAACTGGCTCTGTGTGCGATCAGCCACAGTCAAATATGAAATTTGTCGCCGTCTTTGATAGTTAGTGTGCGTGATAGTTCAAACCGCTCGATTCCTCGTCGTTCACAAAAATTTGGACTTTCACAGACCTCGACTTGGCGAATTCTATGCAAAGCTTTGGGCTTCCATCCATATAAGATCCAGTTGACAGAATACCTCACGCCAAACGACTACAAACGGGCAACAAAACGTACGATCGCTGACTGGACTTTAAAACATAAATAGATAAAAATTACAGCCAAAATATTACCTTTAGCGACGAGGTGCATTTTTGAATGAACGATTATGTAAACAAGCTCAAGCAAAATTGCCGTATATGGATTTTTTTTTAATTAATTGGTCGTATATGATTTGAAACTTTTAGATTTGTTTCTGTGGGGTTATGTCAAGTTGCTCGACGCTAAATTATCGCGGTGGAGCCTCATAAATGCCAAAATGTCTTCGAAACTTGGGCCTCTCGAATGCGCGCTACGCTACTGAGCGAACTATGGTATAGTAATGACATCGATTATGCAGCGAAAAAATAGTGAAATTCGAGCAAGTCAAAGAAGAGCTTTTCCTTTTTTCTAAGCATTCAAAATAATTACAAAAACTACATACATATATGTATGTATAAATGGACGTGCCTAGTAGCTGCGAAGACAGAACAGAGCACACAATTACGTTCTCATCTTTATAATAAGAACGGGAGCATTTCGTGTATAGTTCAAAGGTAGAATTAGGTAAAAACTGTGCACTGAAACGTACCTCAAAGGACCACGACAAAGACTATATTCAAATTCCCCCTAACTCACTTAGTAGAATAACTTAAATAGCTTTGAAGTCGTTCGAAAAACTTCGACAAAGGTTAAAATTTTGTTCAGAAATTCATGAAAGCCTGCTCTCCTGTGCGCTGAGAAAAATTAGAATTAATCCCAATCTTCTTGCACTTCTCCCTGAGGAGTTTCTTAATTTTTCGCTCACAATAAGCGCAATTAAAAGCCGAACATACCTTCCCCGGTGGAGCAGGTCGCTGGGAGTGGGAGTTGAGTTGAAGACGAGGCGAAGAAAAAAGAATGTAGGAATTCGCTGAATGCTTTTAATTTCTTTTAGAGTAAAAGAAAAATCCTTAGCGGCAGGCAGTGCTGCTCCCTCTTGGCATCATCCCCAGAGCAGCCCACCTCTAAATATATCTTTAATGAATTTCCATTGTTATCTACGTGACAGTGTAGCTATACGGGGCGGGTAACTATTCCTCGATTTAAGTCCATAGAGAGATCCTTCTTGTCAAGTCTCTTTTAAAAATTGCAGGAATTTTCGAGATTTTTTATCATACAGTCTCGTCCTGGATCCACATCATAGTGCACGTGCGGTGCTGGGGCACGGCTGGCTGTAGTGTCTGAGAACAGTGTCAGAAACGGGCCACTCCTTCTCTTTTTCGTCTAGTCTAGGTAGGTATACGGTGAAATTCTGCTTCTTCAGCTCGGATATTGCACTTAAGGCGTGTTGTCTAGAACAGAGCCTCTCTTGACTTGATTTACAGCGTCTGTTGAGTTATTCTTGGATTGAATGAAGATTAAAGAGCAGACTCCATCAGCCTTAGGTTCTGCGCCACTACTTCCAACTTTTAGCGCCAGCTACTATTGTGGTCTTCAGGGCGGTAGACGGGGCGGACTCAGTTTTAAAAATGGTGTCATTAACTTGGAGCATTCTGTTTAGAAATGTATTTAATTCTGCACAGTATTTATGGCATTCTTGCGCTCGCAGAATCTAATGGACTTTGACATTTTTACAACTTTTGGTTTTGTTCTTGGACGGAAATAGTGGGTAAAAAAGATATTTAGTATTTCTGAAAGTAGCGAGACATTTCCTTGCGTTGGATTTTATTACTTAGTCATTTATAAATGTAAAAATTCGCAAGATATCTATTTCTAAGGCACGTCAGTGAAACATTTCTCCCGTATAAGTCTAAAAAATTGTGTTGTTGCATCAATTGAATTAATTATTTATATCGTTTGTACAATTCCATTTTTTTCGGATCACAATTGTAATTTTGTAGGAGCGTGGTGGCTCTTCTCATTTCCTCTTGCTTCCTTGTTCTCGTAGTTGTTCGTAGTTTTTCTTGGAATTGTGAAACTCAGTGTATAGAAGGGTTGAGCTAAAGAATCGAAAGATCTTCAGTTTTCGCCATTACTGGAATTTTTTTGTTTGGCTCGAATTCAGAATATTAGAGTTCTGTACTTATTAATATCTCCGAAAAAATTTGGTGGATTAATTTGGTGGACACATTAAAAAATGCATGTGATAGTATAGAGCCGACGGACTGCCCTACATAACGCTTAACCGCATCTTATATGAAATGCAACACAGAACCAGAACAAGTAATTTGTATAGCATTTGTATGTATGTGTAGTTAACGAACTATTATATTAATATGGTCGCCGAAATGAAAGCGGAAATTCAACAACACATCCAAATCCTTGGTTCCATCCATTGTGGTCAGTGCACAATCATTTATTGTGTAGTCAAAGTTAATAGGTAGTATATTTCGGGAAAAATACACTAGGGTGCATTTCTTGGCGATGAGGTGGAGATAATTAAAAGAAGGAAGGTGTCTAAGTCTGAATTTAATATTTCGCAGTCACTTATGGAAGGCACAACACGAAAAATCTTGGCATCGTCAGCACAGAATTTTATTTGTGTATTTATTTGTTTATTTACGATAGTATACAGATATGGTCCAATTACTGCATTAAAAAATAAATAAAACTGGACCTAATTGGCTTACCTGGGATACGCCAGAGGTGTTGCATATATTATTAGATGAAGAGCCTCGAAGCGATAGCTGCTGAGGATGATCAAACGCACATGTATAGATATAAAAACGAACCCAATTAACAAACAAAGATGGAAATTCAAATGATCTCAACTTATAAATTAAAATATCATGATTTATTCTGTCGATTGCTTTACTGAAGTAGAAAAAAGTGCAATCGACTTATTTGTCAGCTTCTTAAGCAGATATACAGCCTTGGAGAACTCAAGAAGGTTGGTCGTGGTTAATCTACGATTCATAAAGTTGTGGTGGAAATAACCCAGAAATGGTTTACAATAAAAATGGAGAATATTGAAAATAATGGTCTCGAATTTTTTGCAATTAAGCACAGTTTGGCTACAGGTCTGTAATTTGCCATATAATTTCTAGCATCCTTCTTGTGAAGAAGGATAACAAAAGATGATTTCCAACATTCAGGAAACACTAGGAAATAGATAAATTATATAAGTATGTAAGAAAATCAATACGACAAAAATAGGGTCATAAAGTTGAAAACGCATATTTTCACAATTTTGGGAAAATTTCAAAAATAACGCTGTTGCCGAAACAGCCGGTTTTGAAATCTGTCGAGCAATCTGACATTTCCAGTCCGCTTGTGAATTTCCTTTCCTATGATCCGACGGATTTGAATTCCTGCGGATTCGCCAAAAGCCCCCAATAATAATTTAACGACATGGAGCTATTTTACAATTCACTATCCCACTGTTTGAAATAGTCAGTCTGCAAACGAATTTTTGAATATTTCCTACGACTTTTTAAATTTTTAATTTTTAACTTTCAGTTCTACGTCTTTACCTTTTAGACAATTTTCACAGAATTTACACAATAAAACTTCTTAAATGTTTCCCCTATTTTTCTGGAAAATTTGGCCTGATTAACAATTTCCGTTTCAGATACATAATATGCGAACAAAATGCTATAGAGTATAGATATTAACTATCACTTGTCTGGCACCAATAAAATTTTCAAAGATGTTGACCAGTTTTATTTATAAATTTAAGACGAAAGATAGTCGATCTAGGTATGTAGGCAGGCAGTAGTATATATGTACATGCTTTTCACACATGAAATCGTTATCTATCTACATGTTTTTTTTTTATCGCAAAAAATCTACTTGTGCAGACTATTAAGATTAAGAAAATCAAAAACACCTCGACTACTACTACCTGACTAATCTTATATTTTCTCTGCTCTTTCCAGGTACGTTGAAGATTATACTAGATTGGATTTATCTTGGCGACTGAACGCTTTAAAGTGCACCCGAGCTTTAAAGTATTCGATCCGAAGATAAAGACTATGTAAGTGAGTGTGTATTAAAAGTATTATTTGTTGGCTTTCTACCTCCCGCTCTGTTTCGCATTTATATATATTTCGTTACTAACGTTACTTCTTTTCCTAATCTAATCAGTTTTATGTTGTTTATCTCTGGCAAATGTGTTCCAGGCGTTTGAGACTACTACTTTTTTTTTCCTCTGTGCTGCTGCTTTTTTTTGTGTATTTTTGTTATGCTTTTGAATGTTTGTCCTTTGTATCGTCGCTACAGCGCATTTACTGTATAAATATGAATTTCGCAGAAAATGCGAGTTAATCAAAGCAACGGCTTCCTGTTTGAGATTTCGGACTCGAAGCGGAAAACGAATGAAGAACACAATAGCACACTAAGACGGGGGAGATATAGGATCCAGTTAAGCTCCATTGTGGACCCCGGTTTTAATCACAGTTTAATCCATTCGGCGAATGACACAATACGCCAGATACAGAGACCTTCTGAGCACTCCTCCCGAGTCCCGGTGGCTTCGGTGACGGTGCAGGGAACAATCTCGCTTTCAGCGCTTATTTTCACATCTAAAAGTTATAACCTCGAAAGTTTTCGAGAAGTTCAAAGTCCGGGCGTGCTCTTATCGACAGTGTGCTCCATTTTAAATGGCTTTTTCTGTCTTATCTGGCAACCCAAACATTAAACGCTGGAGCGACTCCACTTTAGATCCCGCGGGACGTGGCCGGGAGTATTTTCCATAAACCACACTATCAACACAAGAGCAGGCCAGTCTTCAGTCAGACGTGAAACGATGGGACATAGGTAGCAGTAGGGAAATGCGCAGTAGTTGGAAATTATAGTCTGGTTCGATCCCCGTTCCTGTCCCCTCTCTTCCACCCATTGGTTATCCTGGTTGAAAAGTACCTACACCCACGGAGCACTGGAATGTATCTTATGTCATCCACCCCCAGAATACTAATAAAATTCCAGAAACGAAGGTGACACCGCGAAGACAGTGTGGGAGGATGTATATGCGCCAAAGGCATAACAACAAGTGAAATGTGATCGCGGGAGGGACCCGGACTCCTCTAGAGTTTCCAGCACACTTCCAACTAGACATTCGCTTCCTTCTTTTTTAGCCGTCTTATCAAATGCAATTTCTAACTTGTGTGTTGTTCCTTCTAAAGTGCTAGGAACGTCTTATCACATTTCTCGTAAAATTCTTTCACAGACCCCACTCCATCCCTTCGGTTGGCATTCGTTCGAACGGCGAACCATTTTGAGAAGATAAAGAAGGGGTGCCCCGATGCCGGTGGTGGTGTGGTTCTGCCAAAGTTACTTATCTCGCTATACCGTCAGAGACACGCTCGCAATAGTGGGGCTATTTCTGCGGGAGACATGTGCAAAGGCGTTGCCAAATTTAAAAGTTTCCATGGGCGCTCCCAGGGGCAGAGTTTTCTTTTTCTGCGTTTTACAACATTTTACAGCCTCCTAAAGCTTTATTGCGATTATCTCTGGGGTCTAGGGGTACAATTGCGCCAGACCAGACCCGGGCCTGGGCTCTTCACAGCTTACAGCCAATGCTCTGCTTTGCCTACACCCCCAAAATCGTTGTGTGGTGCTTAAAGATATCACGAAAAGTTTTTATTGTGCAAAATTTCCCGGTGACTCATTCGGGGCTATTGTTCCCTTCCTGAAGAAATTCTTGTTTATTGCACTTTTGTTGCTCGTCGAGCGCCCCCGGAGATTTAGGTTGCGAAATTTATGCCACTCATCATTAAAAGCTGCACCGGGGAGGGGGTCTGTAAAGTGTAATAGTAAAGCAAAGCCTGCAAATGCGCGACTGCTTTGAAAATTAAGTGCATGCAGTTGCAGTTTTCATTGTTGCACGGCACAGTCCCTCAGTCCTCATTTTGCTACTTCTTGCCAGTGAATCGGTGGAAATTTCTTAGGGGTGGGTCGTGGGTCTTGGGAGCAAAGACTTTGTAACACGCTACTTTTTGTAAGACCGTCTGCTAGTGGGGATCATACAACCCTTCTTGGTCCAGTGAATGCTTGACCCAGGAGTGTGCACTTAATTAGCACTTGATGAAACAGTTGAAACACAATCTCTTCTTGATGTACTCCCCGTGGGAAATGAGTTTCGCAATATGTAGCAAATGTAGTCAATAAAGCAACTGTAGTTATCGCTAGTAATCTTAGTTAGGGGAAGTATAATACTCCGCCATATAATCTAATCTTAGCATACTTAGGAGAAAATCTGAACAAATTTAAAATACCGATCCTGAAAACGTTAGGCATTCTCTTTCACGAATATATATCAGAATTTTCACTTTTAAGGTTCGAAACTGTCGAATCCAATCTTGAATTTTTAGATATCGTTAAATTTTAACATTTGTCGTATGTATTTACTCGCCTCGGTTCACCAGAATTTAGCCGCTGCACCGGGTAAAATTTGAATCCTATTTTTAACGAATTGACACACGAACTTAGAGATGACCTGAAAAAATGCCTGAGTTCATACTCCTGAAAACGAACCGAAAGACGAAAATGCCAACCGAAACGGTACGATATTTCCTAAAAAAGGACTTTCAGTTGATTGCAGAATTCTATCAACTATTGAATATCGTCAAAGAAGGCAAAATTGTAAGAGCTTTTCACCACTCCTTCATTGACTTCTCTGTGAAGACACAAACGTCTAAAGGAAAGTCGATCACCATCACTTTCGATTCGTTTCATCTTCGTTTTAACATTTGTTAAGCTGATGTCGTACGATTGGAAGGAAGTACACATGACATAAGACATAACCTAGATTTTGTTAATATTATAGTTGACATTTCCTGTATTCCTCCTTAGGCCTTTATCTCCCCGACAAATAAGTGGAGGCTAAAAAATCGAATTCAAGTAGATATTTTTGAAAATGTGTAAAATGTACCAATATCTCCACTTTTACTAACGTCAAATTTTGTATTCTGACAGGACGTTACTTGACCCATCTATCCCAAAGTAAAATATTAATTGAACTCTAGGAACACACAAATTCGTTTCTTTAAGGCTTTAGTTGTAATAGTCCCTAAATGTCATTTTTCTAAGACTATTTCCGATATCTCGCAAACTGTTGATTTTATGCAAAAAAAAATATTTCGAGATTTTGTAATTCGAAATTTAATGAATTTACAAAAAAAAAATTCAATGAACAAGATGGGAAAGTTTGTAGTGTGGAAGATAGATATTCACGAAAAGCTGTACTCCAATATGCCGACTAACGCTGGAACCCTACAAGGTCAACGTTTTGAATTCACACTCAAGAAGTACTGACTTACTAATCCAACACGCCAAAACCAAATACATGTTCTTGGCGCAGCTACATGAGTGCGTAATAACATACCCAGCAATTTAAATTTCTTACAGTATTACCAACTGGCGCATCTCGACAAAATAACACTATCAATGGACTTCACCATGCTGAATAAAAGTTACCTCCACAAGAAGTATCTAGTGCGAAAAAATCGACGACACGTAATGTGACAAAATGTTGTTGAAACAATTTGAGAAATTTTGCAAAATTTTCGCGGAAACTAGTCAACCGACTCGCAGACTTTCTTTATTGATGCAATTTCAAAAAAAGTGATCGAGATAGCTCTTCGAGGTTAGAAGCACAACTTTAAGGCTGAAGTACCGGAAAACGTGCTTTCTTATAGTACACAACAGATCCCAAATTGCTCGCATACCTGCTTGTTTACAAAATAGTAGTCCTGTGTACCCTAATTTGAAAAAAGCCTCATTTACTTCAGCGGAGGCATTCCATTAGGCTCTAGCTCCAATTACACGATATCTCCCCCTGAAAAGAATCGTCTCCATTGCAGTCCAATCCATGGCAACCGCTCATCGCCCAGTCCCTGCAGCCACGTGATGAAATTCAAATTGGCCATGATAGCTATCACGTGTAGCAATTTTCCTTACATTCTCGGCTGGCACCAGAACAACACAAAAACCTCCAACAAGTTATATTAGCAGAGCTTGTGAAACATCCAACCGTCCACCGAGTGGGGTGGCGCGGCGGTGAGCCCAAGTGGAGGAAATAAGAAACACTCGCAATTTAAGACATTCCACTCCGCTCGGTCCCTATTCGGTTGCATTTTTCTAATTTTACACTTCCTCCTTCTGTTGCTACTGCAGTGCCGGTGCAGCAACTTTGTTGGACACAATTTACCTCCGCGAGACGGCCGCTTCGGACAATTGTGATTGGCGCCCACTGGCGGTCAACTCCACTGGCGACCGCGGAGCAGAAAGCAATGCAATACAATAGAACAGCTCCACAATAAAAGGTGGCTATTTGAAGTCCGCACGTTTCTGCCGTAGTGCTTCCCTGTACTGTGAATGCATTGGTCAAGAGCTCCCTGAATACCTGGGGGCTCCCCTTGTTGCGGTGGACGTGTGATTCCGTCATCCCGACACTCAGCACTTCACTTTGTTTGGGAAATAATTAAAAATTTTAAAATTATGGTGCAATCTCCGCAGCTCATTCAGGCTGAACTGCTACTTATTGTTTTTCTTAGTTTTCGATTATTCGTGCATTTTTTTTTTCATGCACTTACAATTGGCCGGCTTTTCCTTTACTGCCGCCGCCGCACCGCCGTAATGCTTGGCTTCGTCGATTTTACACTTTTGCCGGATTTATGCTTGACGAACGGCGAAAATCAACGCGTGAAGCGTTCAAAGTATTGAAAATTGTTGAACTCTAACTCCAAGGGTACTCTCATTTTATTTTAAACATTTTTGTTTGCGTGTTTTAATTAAATCAAATGTTCGATGGTTTTTGAATACAATCAGAGGGAGAGCCCTTTAGCTAAATAAATTTCTTTCACGAGTTGTGTGAGGCTAACAATTCAAACTCTAACTAGTTATTCAGTGTAAAATCTATCACTTGTCACCTTTAAGTAGACTGGTATAGTGGTTGTTGAAGTGCCTGATATAATTTTGATTACTTAGGAATTTCATATTCGGAACTCACAATATTTCGAGTGTCATTTAAAAAGTTTGGAAAATTTCTATGAGATGGCGCCACAATTCACCAAATGGCTACATTGCTTGCAAACATTATTTTTTTAAGCTAACCTTTAACAGCTGTCTAAACCGTCCACTTACAAAGTGTCCACAAGATTAAAATAAAATTAATTCCCTGCAGTGATAAAAACATTTTTGACAGCTACGAAGAATCGAAGTTGAGTTGAATGAAGTTTATGGTCCCTCGTCGGTGCATTGTTGTAGTTGAATAGTTTTCGTTTAATGAATTTGAACGTGAAACATGATCCCAATGCTCAATTGAGGTTACCACCAAGATATTAAAAAAATCAATCGTATCGTAATGGAAGACCATTGCAAGATATTGATCGGCCATTGCAAGGTCACAATTGAATAAATTGGGCTTCGAATTGATTCCTCACCCAATTGTCTGGACTTGGACTCGTGAGACTTCTTTCAATCCAAAATTTAAAAATTCCCATCGGTGGGATGAAATTGTTGACAAATGGAGGGATATCATCATCACACTTGCGTTTTAAAGATATTGTGGATATCGGCGGCCGGCGAAAACATTTGTGGTGTTTTAGCTGAAGATAAAATCTAACTTCCGGGATAAGTAAAAACCAGAAGTTGAAAGTAGAATTTTGTTCTTCGTGTAAATAACAAAATTGAGTTGCTCGAAGTCTTCTGTTTCGGAGCTCCTGAGTCATTATTTCGCACATTTGTTTTTTGTGATTAGACCCGTGGTCAGCTTTGTCCAGTTCGATTTTTTTTCGTAGTCGTACATTTTTTTTTTGCTAACTGACCGCTAATATTGTAACACAATATAATTTTCATAGATTCTATAATAAATAGTTCTAGGTACTGCAGCAAAGAATTTTTAAAATATGACAATTAAGGTGATGTATGTATTTACGAGTACAGCACCTCAACAAAGCGGTACTGTTTTGACGAAGCTCCTATATTTTATCGATCAAAACAACAAGAAATTTGAATTGAACGTCAAATATAATTGCTATCTTTATCTACGAGCAGGCATCTGGATTCACTTAAAACCTAATTTTAGTTCCCGGCCAGTCCTCGGAATAGAAGGCGTTCGAAAACACATGTGAATAATCAATAGTGCGCAAATCTGCCCCAAGGATGCGGCCTGGCATCAGAGGGTAGGTGATGAAAACAGCTCGAGGCAGTCTGTTCTGCCCCTCTTTCAATATTCCATTGCACATGCAAATCAGCATGTTAGCCAAGCGTACGGAATAGATACGAAAAAAAAAAGTTCAAAAAAATTCCAACAAAATTGCCTTTATCTCTACTTCATAAAAGCGTGCGGCTTGATCTGACGTTGAACTATCGCAGAATAATGAGATCAGCCTTTTTGTGGATACATAGTTCGTTTTTTTTTTTGCTTTCTTTTATAACTTCCATTTGGGTTTGAGTAGTTCCTTCGTAGCAAAAACACATATTTGCATGGGAAAGCAGATGATTCACCAGCAATTTTGCTGCGTTTCTCGTGCTGGTCGCTCGCGTGGTGAGGGAGAGAATTTATTGGAAGAATTCATGGGCGTAATGTTTGTGTTATTGTTTTTGTTTTGATTTACTAATTACTGGAATTATGTAATATTTGGTTGGGGAATATAGTGGTATTTTGTCGGATTTACATAGCAATCTAATTTGATGATGCGATAAAGTCATTCTTGGTTATGACAGTGTTCAAAGGAAGCCGAACTGCAGAGTCATTGTTTTCTTACTTTTGTAATCTGAATTCTGTTATTAGGCCTTGCTTTACTCAGAAACGTCTCAATAATGCAAAATCACAGCGCTGATAGTAAGAAATAAATCATTATATATTTTGCTTATAATTTTTTCTGAATTTATTGCAATTATCGTTTACGTATCGAAAGGATTAATTTTTGTTATGTAATTTGTTTTTCCCCCGGACGACCAACGAATGGCTATTTTCTGTTCAAACGCCTGTCATTTTGTCAAAAACTAGTGTTTTTAAAATGCGCTACGATATGTCAAAAATATTATAATACTTCAAGAATTTGTCAAAAACCGAAATAAAAATCCCATGGACAAAGAGATTCCATGCCGCCAACGGAAGATGTTACTTTTTCAAATGTTTGATAACTTAAAACGCATATTGGCCGATTTCGTTACAATACTTTTATGTATGGCGGGCACTCCATTTTTTTCATTTTCAGTTTCTTTTTTTTATGAAGGCATACCTGGTGCCGATTTGGATATTTTCCAAAAGGAGGCCTTTTGACGAGGGCTTAGCATATCCGCATACCATTTTTTTTACTTTAAAAAACACGTAATTTTCTGAACGTGTATATTTTTAACCCAAAAAAAAACAATTATCACGAACAGTTTAAAAAACATTTGAAAATCACTCTTTAAGTGTCCATAGGGTGTACAAATGGGCTGTCCAACTCCAGTTAATGTCGTCATCAAGCAAGTTAAGCTATTATAACAAATAAGGCAAAGACAAAAACCTATTCGAAGCGTTTGCTAAACTTGTAATTTGAATCAACTTTTGGAAATAGATGCATTTTTAAATGACCCTTCTTGCCAGGAGATAGTCGAAATTTTCTTCTTTAAAAAGTTTCTTCTTAAAAAACTTTTCACAAAATCGCAATTATTTAGATCGGATACAAAATTCAAAGCCTAGTTCTCAATTAGTAAGGTCAAAATAGACTTTGGCGACACCCTTTTATATAAACCTTAATTCACTCAATCTGATTAAGGTAAAGCAGAAAACTTTAGGGCCTAAATGCTTTACCTCCACCCCACGGGTGGAAATTTTCAATTTGCAGAAATTCTCAAAGAAAAACAGGAAAAATGCTCCCATCCTGTTACTTAAGTAAAAATTTCACTCACCGAGTCGAAGTGTCTGCGCCATAAAAGGGCCAGCAAAGAGAGGAAGAGGGGTCCTCCGTAAATTCGTTCCGAACTTCTTGATTGATGTTTTTCAAAATGTTCATTTCCCCAGACTCATCAATCACAAGGTGTACTGTCCAAAAAACGGAAAAGCTGTTAAACTCCAGCTCCACCCATCGTCTTTGGGTACACCTCACAGCTGTGGAAGTTATCTAAGTTCGTTTTCGGGTAGAATTGTCAATCACGCCCGGAGATATCCTGGCCAGCTATAAAGTGGGTACGAGGTCCATCCGGGGTAGGGCACGGTTTTAAAGTTGCAATGAAGGACTTTAAGTTGAAAAACAAAAAATCAATTGAGCTCGGGTATCTGCTGCAGGAGACACCGGTCGAAGTGGCTGATGCGATAAGGGGTGGCGGTGATGGTGATACATCTGCAGGAGGCTGATGGGGCCACACTAACACTACCCCGGCGCATTCTGAACCAGAACATTCGGTTGCCTGCCTGCTTTGCAAGTGGATCAGGACCAGGGAGGTGTGGTGGATTCAGCAGCCCAGCAGTACATCCACTGCAAGGACACCGGAGCACCAGACTCGGACTATCATAGCAGAGCAGCACACTCAGGGATAACGATAGCTCCGGGAAGCAGGAGCGCACACTCCTGCCCTGTCCTCAAAGGAGGCTCTTCCACACCGCTCTGTTCGCTGAGCCGGAGTGAGAATGGCCACTTCAATTCCATTCAAGCCTTCCGGATAATAGCTGTGCAAAGTTCGCAGATGCCTCCCTCTCCGAGTGCCGCCACACCCGCCGGGATGTCCGCCCCACCCATTCCACTCCACTTTAATTTCATTCTATTTTCGCCGTGTTGCTAGCACTGCTCTATCCCACCTTCGTCGCTGCCCCCATTCCCGGTTCACTAACTTTCCTTGATCCAGAACCGTCCAATTCCTTACCACTCCCCAATTCCTGGCACTTAAATTTGGTCGGGTTGACTGATGATGTGAAATAAGGCTGAAACTAGCAAGGATCCCGGGGGAAGAGGGATGGGGTGGAACTCCACTCGCCGGTAACCCGATAAAAACACACGTTCATCATACTGTCCTGTACGTGGGGAAACTGAGAGACTTGGCAGGGCTGGGCGGCGGATAAAAGCCCATTTTTGTGCCCGGAAAAAGGAGCACAAGAAAGCGCAGAAGTGCAACATTTCAACAAAAGGAAAAACGAGACAAAAGGGCAAAAATACGGAATAGAGAGCGCCAAAACGAAGAAGAGCCGGGGAAACTTCCTCCTCCCTGCCCCACCGCAGGAACCCACCCATCCCAGCTTAGATTACCCTGGGTCACATACCATACCAACCCCACACCCAGAAGAGGAGGCAAAGTATCTTCTCAAATTTTCAACTTGACTGAGTATGTGTCTGTATCCCTGTGAGTGAGCGGAATTCCCGGCATTTACCAGGGATGACTGTACTCCGCTGGGTGCCCTATGTACCCATATATAATCAACCACCTCCCAAATCCCACCACCCAACTTCCACCTCATTCTACTTATGTCCTTATATACCATCCAGCAGTGTGTGCAGGCTCATCCAGTTTGGATAGGAACTTTCCCAGGACTCGACATAGTATATAACAGAAATATTCCCGACTGGAGGCCTGGAAAGTGGGATGGTGGGATGAGTTGGAATCCCTAAAGTCGGTGTTTACCACAGCGAAATGAGGACAGGACGAAAAGCCCGATCAAAAGAAACGGAAAACGAAAGCTCTCGTACACCTCCCACAGGATATGCGCCAGGATGGGTTGGGATAGGATGAGATGGTACGGCATAGGATAGAATACCAGAGAATGAACCCGCCTGCGGTGGGGGGTCTAGTGAGCACTTCCCTGGCTGTCAGCTGTTGGAGTTGCACTGGTATTGGTTGAAAAATGGGTGCGGGCGGTGTATTTGTGTTTTTTGCTTGTCCGGTGAGCGACCCTTTAACCCCCCATGCCATCACCCGTAGAGGCAGTATAATCTTTTGCGGGAAATTTCTACTCATGTAAATTGTCAGATGAAAATTTAAATCATGACATTTGCTGTAATAAGCCTTTTCCACTTCCCTCGCCGCTTAAAGCCAGGACGTGTTACGCAATGCGAAAATTGATTTAGCAGCGGAATTTACTTAAGGGAGTTGTCGGGCTGGGGCGGCATGTTCTGCTTGTATGGATTTCATCCATAACTCAGTTTCGTGGTGCTTCTCTATAGGGTCTCGACGACGAAGGTCTTGATTGTTTTTTTTTTTTGCAGGTCACAGGATACATTTCCGGCATTAGTACTGAAAATTGGATATTGAAATTTTTTTTTGGGTTAAAGTACACAAATATGTAAGTGTCACCCAGTCTTCTATGGAGTTTTACTTATCATCTCCTTCCTCAGATAGTAAATGAGAATTTTTAGATTGTCATTTTTGAGTGGAAAACCCTACCAAGTGTTGCATTTCTATTTAATGGTACTTATTATGGAATCCATTCATATTCACATATCCTCCGCCGGATTCCACAATAGGTCCCAATCTCTACATGTTTCTATGTTTTTTGTTCGAATATTCGATTAAAACTTGCAAATTAACCTAAAAGTAAACTTCTGCATGTTTAAAAAGGTGGTATTTCAAAATAAAATAAACTACTAATTATTATGCGGAATTGGGCACTTTTCCCGGCCCTGTCATCAACCACATTCTGCAGATACTTATTTCATTGATCCTCGTTGAAATTTTTGATGTAAACCGGTCATTTGACTGACCATGGTACGTTTAGTGTTAGGGGCTTGAATGGAATTATTTTCAACCTATCAGTCAACCGATTCAATATGACATCATAGATTGCGCGCAAAAATACCGGCCATACCGCGGACGCTCATAATGATGGCATCAAATTAAATTGCTTGTCGAGATCATTTCATTCGAATGTATAAAGGTCGAGAAATTTAATACTACATATTTTTAGAATTCCACAAAGTTGGCACCTGGGGGTTTGTTGGGTTTGCTGATTTTAAATATGGTGCACTACTTGACGGATTTTAATAAAAGATGTGGTAATCGATTTGTCGCAATATCGCGAGTATTATTTGTGGTTTATGTAAAGGAAGAGGTTATAGTGTGAATCTCAATCGTTTTCGAGTTACAGGGTGATTCATGAACTCGGGATGTAGATTATTATATTATTTTCATCTGTTCATCTAATTAACGCAGCGACATCAAACTAACGCTAAACAACTACTATCTTAATGTGCTTTACAGAAATGTTACCAATGTTGATCTACTTCTACCACTGCAGGTACAGTCACTTGCGAAAGTGAAAAATGCTCTAAAATTTCTTAAAATTCACGTTTCTCCCAATTTTTCTCCGAAATTCATGTGATTATGGTGGACAAGTAACATCTTTAATTTAATCACCTTGCCGTTCTCTACTTGTCGAAATATAACAAGCGCGTTAAATACCACGTTTTAAATAGATCTTACTCCAAAAACGCAAAAATGTGCTATAGAAAGTGCTATATTTTCAAGGTCCCGTTAACAATTGAATAGCAGTCGCGACATTCAATCTCAATATTTCCTTTGATTGAAAACATTAATGGGTCTTCCATCCGGGTCTGAGAGGGAACATCCCTTTTTACGTGGGTGCCCTCAAATCGAGCACCCATTAGAAACAAAGACCAATCGTAGGCTGGAAATTAAAAACCATTATAATTTGCTCTTGTGCGTCGCGCGCTCGCCCGCCCGCAACTGGAACTCCTCAATTTTCAGTGTCCATTAAATTTATTGAAAAGTGGAAGCTCGCCCGCAGTGCTGGTGGCGGCGCAATAATAGCGCTCGTGGTCTACTAGTCAGTGGTAACAAGAGCGAATATTATTTCTTTCGGCTGATTAAACAAAAAAGCCATTTCGATGGTGTGCCCTATTGGAATAAATTTTTGTAATTAAAATTGATTTTCGGATCGATACGTGGACACAATGTTATGTTATTAGGAGATGACATAGTTTGAGGTCCGAAAAATAATGGAAAGGGCTTTCAAGCCGCGACGTGCTCATATTTTTTTCTATCTAAAATCTAGAAGTGTTTGCTTTATTCGCACAAGCCCAACAGTGCAGAGATGGCTTTGGGCTTCGTTTCCAGGGACGGGGGGCTTAATGGTGATTAGGTGTTGGTGTAATTAATATTCAAATAAATTGCGTTTTGCAACATTAAGTCCTCCGGGTGAGCTGCTTTCAGAAGCACTCACCCGCTGCGGTCCCGGGTGTCCATCCATTTTTCCTGGAACTTCTGCTGCAGAGATAATCCCAGTGGGGCACCCTGGTGGGCTGTTTTTTGCGAAACTCATCTAAAAAGACCTTTGTCTGGCGTCCTCGTCTTTCGCAGTGTGCCAATCCCACTCCTTCCTTCCTTCCTGCCTTCCTGCACGTGTATGTACCGTCGTAGATTCGGTGCTTCAGCAGAGACCTCTCCTGCAGGTTCCGTCTTATTATCGAAGTTAAACAAAGACATGAAAGGAAGTGTTCATAAGGGACAGCCACTGTTCTCTAGATCCACCATCCAAAGTCCATTGGAGGAGTGCCTCCTTTGTTGGACCTGCCATTCATTATGTGTGCAAGGTATCCGGGTGCGGCTCCTTGTAAGTGAGGAAGTGATTCAGCCTCCTCTCCTGTGCCGTCAGTGACCCTTTTTTTTCGTTGCTTCATCCCCGAGCTTATAATGTTAAAATGCATGAATGTGTCTGGTTTATATGTTGCCTGCTCTACGGAGGTATTCATGGGGTTTTCCTCAAAATATTTCCCCATGTGAGCAGGTTGGGCTCTCTGCAGCAGCAGTAAGTAGTCCTTTAGTAGCAACCAAAAAGGAGACACAAAAATATAATCTAAAGTTCGGTGCTGAGGTCTGCAGAACAGGATTAGACTTTAAGGTTTTCTTTTGCACGGCTCTTGTCTGCAGTGCACTTTGTCAAGCGGGTGCTCTGCCACGGGCAAGCTGCACAAGATGGCCTAAGGAGAGTGGAACAAATTTTAAAGCTGGGTAGAAGTTGAATTAAAGGTAGAGAACATATATAATTTTCTATTGAGTTGAGGATAAGGAAAACGTTTTGGAGGTTTTTCTTTGTCCTTTTGGGTCGTGCAGGGTGTCTACTGTTTGGATTTCCTCAATTGGAAGTCCATGTTGAAAGAAACTAAACATATTGCGACCCATTATGACTGTCCATTGCTAGTCGACTCGACAGACAAGAAGTGTCTTTCCTATTGTGTCGAGTCAGAATCAACATTCATTATTTTATAGTAAGCGTTAATACAAAACCAAAACGCAGTTGGGTGTGTTGTCTGTCGAATCGATTGATATCAACATTACTAATAGATCCCTTTATTTCAAATACACAAAAGGCGAACACGTTTCTCCATTTTAAAACTTCAATTGAAGTTAACTGCATTGCAATTGAAAGTCTAAACATCGTCAGCTGATCAAAGAGGGCGAAAGAAATCACCATATCACGAAAGGATTGGTAAATGTCAGCACTTTGAAAAACCGCAGTGCAGAAATTAGAACGGAGGAAAATCACGAAAACGGGATTAAATTTCGGGAAGTCAGGAACTTATATCGTGCGATTAATATCAAAGCCAAAACGGCCATTTACACTGGCTGCCGCCGTGCTCAGACATTCGGTTGCGGGACAATAATAGCAACCTGGCACTAGCAGACTAAGCAGCAACGCAGCAAATGCCTGAAAAAGCCGCCTAGTTATCTATGGGCGAGTGAAACCTTGAATAAGTGAAACCGGACTACCTATGCCACCTGAAAGGTGAGCAGTAATCAAGTTTCAAGTACTTTTCGAGGGAGGTCAAGGCGGTCACAGAAAGCCACGATCGATTAAGTGCAGTCGTGGTCACCCCAGAAGCAGAAGGGTTACCCACTGCAGAGCAGAGCAGAGCTCCTCGAAACTTAGCCCGATGGAGCTCCGGTGGAAGGAGAATCTGGTGTGGTTGATGGAACTGTTCACCCCTCGGGGCTGTTAAGGGAACGTGATGAGCTCTAATGGCGATTACGATTACATGACGCCCGCGAGCCCCATCTCTCCGTCTTGCGTCACTTATCATTAGTTCTCCAGTCCCCTGCACAAGTTCCTTTCGAGATCAGGCGATTTTCGAATATTCGTGTTATTGGAACTTCTGTCATCGTGCGCTTAATCGACCGCAGGCATTCCATTGAAAAGTTCATTCGCTTCAAGCGGTGCACTCAATTTGCATGACAATGCCGGGCCGAACGTGCAACTCTGTGTAGCTAGAGCGCTATGGAGCCTCTCCCCCCACACGACGAAGATGCAAAAGTTGCAGTCCGCATATGAAACAGCAGCAGCTACTAAGCAAGACTGCAACAGCACCCAACTCCCCGCAATTTGTTGGGGCTTCAACTGGATTTAACTAGCTGCCACATGTGCCCCCTCCCCCTCCCGATTCAATTGTATGCTAGTTGCATTTTGAGGTAGCACAATCACCCAGTTGCAATTTTCACTACTCCGTCCGATTTCTTGTGCCGTGCCCTCCGCCGCTTTTTCCTGCTCCAGTGTCTACCTCCGGGCACTGCTGCGCTCAGAGCTTCTGCACTTTTTTTATCGCGAGTAAATCTTTCATGCAAATCAATTTCATTTCCGCCTATACATGAACGCGCAGCGCAGCACCCAATACCCATCCACAACCACCCCTGGGGGCCGGGAAAATTGCGAAGACGGCTGTAACAATGGTGTGCGGGTGAGACCTAACGGCCTCATCACGGCTGAAGTTACCGGGAGCTTGCAGAATTCTCGCGTCCCCCCTTCGTCATCAATGTGAACTGCACTCTGCTGGCAGCGGTGAATTTCGCTACTGGCAAGATTAATTGTTCCCTTCTGCTGGTGCTTTATGCAACGCCTCGCCATGAGAGAGCGGATTTGAATAAAAACAAAAACCGCTTGTAGAACATTAGCCAGGCATTCAGGTGTTAATTATGTAAAAAAAAAATAAATAACGAAGAAAAACAGACACCATACTGGCGGCGCTCACAAATAGGCCCCAGCGAAAACAATTTTCATTTCAAGCTGGCAAGCACCACCGGCGGCCTCTCTTCGAGTTTCTATGCAATTTGTTGCAGGCGCTGAGGACGCCTTTGTCCTCGGTGATGGTAATGCACCGTTATTATTTTCTATTATGTGAAGTTTGATGCGATGCTTTTCAAGCTGTTAAGTAGCTGTTTGGTATCAGGCCGGTTTTATGCGTTTCGAAAAACAAACCATGGGGCTTTGGAGATTTACGGTTGATATGCGGCTTATCAGCTATTCATAGAAGATTGTATAGAAAATTGTGTTGGGAATAGCCTCTAGTAATTCCTTCAAATTTTCATGCAATTCATGTCATTTTTCATTAATACATGCAATTTTTTGTATGTTTGTATGCCTAAAACTCGAAAACCGCTTAACAATTCGTAATGAATTTTTAAACATATATTTCTTACATTGTCAAAAATAATACCGTCCAATATAGGTTGGAAATTGTTAATGCGTGTTTCCGTTTTTATATTTAGAAGATTTTAATAGCCCTATTTATTGTTATTGTGCACCCAAAATATGTTCAAGTCCACACTTTGAGGGGCCCGATTCAAAACCGGAATATTTTCGTTCTACGGCTAGGTTGTGATGATTTTGTTGCTATGTTTTGGGTCACCGTCGCACAGTGGGGCAGAATACCCAATTTTCTGGCATCAATGCAGAATGCTGTTCGAAATGCTTAAATTATAAAATTCAAGATCAAAAATGCGCATGAAAAAGTAAAACTTCGTCGATTACAACAAAAATCGGTACATAGGGATTTTCGGGGCTGCTGACTTCAAATTTTTTTCTCGAAAATGTAAATTCAGAATGCTTACTTTACCTAAAAATAATGTCAGGAAGAACAAAATGGTATAGATTTGGTCCTAATTTAAAAACAAAATTTCTAGTTTTTTTTAAATAGTTTTCATAATTTCAAATAAATATGACCCAACCCGGTGCAAAAATAATAATTAGCAATATGAGAAATAATAAAAAAAAGTCCTTAAAACAAAAACCTTGCCATTTGCTGTCGCATAATATATAAATTTTCCACCCAAGCGTGAATATTCAAACGTCGTTAAATAGCTTCTGCGATAACTTTCTTCAAACGAAAAATAAGTAAAGGAAAAAATTGTGAAAACTATTTGCTTAATTACCATCATAAAGTACAAACTGCCCGACCTTCTACAAATCAACCTGCTGCAAGCAAAACACGTTTATTACTGCGACTCGTCACAATAAATAAATCAATGAGCTCATAAAGAATGATCTCTTGGGAGGAATTATTTTTAACCTCGGGAAATGGCAGCGGCACAATTGTGTTTAACGAAAAAAAAAAAATAAGTAATTGCCTCCCTCTCCTAGCCGGTGGATAAGTACGCTAGAAGTGCTATAGGCCTGCAGCAATTTAAATAGAATTACATGTGAACACATTACCCTAGCACACAGGCTGGCCATTCATAGGTGTCATTGAAATGTCGAAAAGGTGTGTCTTATTTGAACCAAACCGCAGGCTTGAGACTGTCTACTCGCTCCGAGGACTTGTTGTCGGTGTTATAAGGCGTTTTTTGTTTTTTTTATTTTCAATGTTTCTCAACTGATTGGGCTTAGGTACATAGGCGTGCCACAAGAGTGCTGAGATTTGTGCAAATGTTGCTCGAGTGTTTACAAACAAACAAATAGGATAAGAAAATGTTTGCATTTTGTCTATAGGCATGTCCTTGTCGGAACAAATTGTCGGTAACTTTTTGCTAAGAGAGGCAATCTGGTTTTGAATCCGCACAAATTATTTTTATATCAAAACCTAATAATCTCAGCTAGAGTACATTAGAATCACACAAAATAATTTTGTCTTCTCTTAAAGGGATGTCTTATTCTTTGGTAAAAATAATTTGATTTAGTTACAAAATCTTTTATAAATAATTAACAGACCCGGTTCCGGCTTTGCGCTTTTCCACACTTGTAAATTAAAACTGTTGCTGAATGCAATGAAACTGTTTGATGCGCAGAGACGGTTTTGATTTTTCCCGCGAAATCTCAAAATATTCCCGGGATAAAATTTCGATAGTGGATTTAAAATCTGCGACGAAGAGTTAATAAATTAAGGACGATGAAGAGAGAGTTAAAAGTTATTAGATTTACATATATGGTCATTGGCATATTTCTATAGATACACCAGAAGGTTTTCGGGGTTAATGTTTATACATTTATTCAATTCATTAAGGGATCACTTTTTTTTTAGTATTTTCATTCCCACTACCTGAATCATTCATTCAATGCAGTACAGTGAAAACGTTATATCAAAGAAGGATAGAACTCTCCGTACTAGTCCGCAAAATATACAGGGTGTCGCAAATGAGACTGAAGAATGAAGAACTTAAATAACTTGGTAATTAAAGTATTTTTACTTTCTTAAATAACGTGATTTCTGGAAAAAATTTTACTGAATGCAATATAACATCCCTTAAATAACACATCTCCCCCTTCCGCTCATTTTCCTGTTGAGACAGACAACGCCTTTCTAAAAGCCTTTTCCATCACTGTATGTAAAACTTTAGACTGTAAATATTTTCAGCATAAATATTATCCTTAAGTTACTGAAAGGTTTTCCTTAAAATAATACCATTACATAAATCGCGGGCGGTCAAATCAAGTGAAGGAGGAAATATCTCGGTATTTTCGTTACGTTAAAATGATATCCTTTCCAGAAGAATGAAAAAATGTATTGTCTTGACTTTCTGCTGTACATTAAAAATATCCATAATTGCTCGTGTATGCATTGAACATTTAATACAATAATTTACTGCATTATTACTGAGCTCTCAATGCTTACTGCAAACAAAATTATATTTTCACTAAATAGTTTAGTGGTAATGATATTGCACTAATTTTGAACAAAATGTTTAAAAAAATGGCTACTCTTAACACTAGCGACAGTTATGGAAGTCTAAATCAGTCGACTCGACTAGCACAGACACATTGGGCCTTATTATGGAAGACGGATTTGATCGACTCGATTAGCGAAGACACTAATTTCCTTAGTATCTTTGATTTGAAAATGTGTCTTTGCTAGTCGAGTCGACAAAACTCAACCTCTGTAATGGGATCCATTATGAAAGCTTATTATTATAATTAATGCCGTTCTAGTCGAGTGGACTAAATTCGACTTCTATAATAGGGACATGCCTGCTGTAAATAAAAATTTTCCGAGAGATCTTTACTTCAGAGCGAGTAACACAGATGTAAATACCCCAAAAATGCTGCAACAAATTTGTAATCACTTAATTTCCTTGATGAGTTTATAGAGATCAAAAATGTATTTAACAAAAACACAAAGATACAAGCCAAAAGTTTTCATCATCGATCAAAAAATTCCAATTTCTAACTTCAATATAAATCAGAGCATTGAGATTCCGTTGGAAGTATGCATATGAGTCATACGAACCAGCTGGGCCCCAATTAGGAGGGGATACTTGAAAGAAAATTTAATTAAAACGCACGAGAAAGAAGCGTGCTAATTTCCAAGTCGAATTGGAAATGGATTGTCCTGCTTCAATAAAACCAGGCGAAGCCGTAGAACTTAGTTTTCCTCATTCAATTCGTCTTGGCTTTTCGCAGCCATTAGAACGTTTGTCTAGGCCGTCCGGCATGCCCTGCCCCACTTGCCCGGCCCCAGTTGGCCAAGTTTTAAAATTGCAACGAAATTTTACAGTCGAGTTGAAAATAATTGTTGCATTAGTGCAATTCTTGCCGCTTTGAATGCGAAGAAATGAAATGAAAAAAAAAAAAAGTGGAAAGCTCGGTGCCCCGCTGCTGCTGCTGCTGGTGCTGTGAAATAAAAGCTTGCCGACCTACTTTTTGCGAAAATCTTCTGTGTGCGTCGTCGTCGTTGTTTTTGTACAGTTGCAGTAATCTCAGACGTATGTTATCTCTGCGTTCTGCATGTTTTTTCTTGGCGTTTTTCCTTCCCACCCCCCGCGCACACCCGCTCCAAAGCTGGGTCGGGCTCAGGCAGAGGCTTGTTACCGCCGGGGAGGCTGCATTCAAATTGGCTAAGATGCCATGCGAACCTGCGGGCCACCGCACCGAATCCCATTTAGCAATCTTTTGATGCCACGGATGTATCGGTCGGCGCGCTAAGAAATGCTCCAAGCTGAAAAAATCCGTCTTAAGTGCGCTTCGCCTTAAATAGAAGCGGCAACGCATCTGGAACATACATAGTAGATCTCCTCGCCGCCCGGCCGGAGCTGTATGTGGTCGTGTGTTCGAGATTCACCTTTTACAAAATTCAAGGAGGAATACGCCATGTGTTGTATCGGCGAGTTGAGTTCGCTCTGAGCTGCTACTGCTCTGTTGCTCTGTAATTTTTTTTTTGCTAGTGCTTCCATTGAAACCACTTAAAGTCAACTTGACATCAATTTGAAGTCATTCACATTAGAAATTGCTTAGAGCATTGTTCAGAGGGGGTATGTGCCTGCACTCGGGTCGAATTGTTGTTTGTTGTTTTATTTGTTCAGAGGCGAATGGTTGACACAAAATGTTTGTCATACTTTTAAACTTCTTTCTTTTTCCCGTGCTCGATTCATTTTTCGGGAGTGTAGGTGTTGTTGGGTCACTGAAAACATTAAGGTAGGCGCCTCTATTCAGAGGGCTCAAATTTCTTGGTTCGGAGAAATTTGTCTATGGCTTTTGGTCGGTAACGTTTCAGATGGCGTGTTAGCTTTCCTTCATTCTCTTGTTTCTTGACTTGAACAAATTATGTTGGAGACGACTTTAAAATTTAGCTAATAGGCTCCCCCGTTTGTTTCGATATCGTCCCTATGTCGTAAAAAACCAAAATTCCCTTATACATACATTGTCAAAAATGTTCCAGTATAGCTTTACAGTCGTGACACACTAAAACAGGAGTTAACGACAGAAGCAGAACGAAGGTAGGGCAGAAGCAGATCAATGACAGGATAGCAGCTTTTAAAGCTTTTATTAAGTTCAAATGTTTACAGCAAAGTTGCTCAGTTGTTCTGCTTCTGTTAATGCTTTCTGATTATAATGTCACGGCCATTTACATTTTTTTAAATGCGAACTTTTAACTCTGCAAAAAATCGTGTTCTTTCTCAGTACTACTGCTATGTATAATTAGATAAAGTCGTGACGTATTAAAAACGGACAACCAATTCAGCGGACTTCTGAACGAACAACTTCATGCATTTTTTTTGGGCGGAATTTTCATTTTCCAACATTAGACATGAATAACTTAAATCTGTAAAAAGAAATCTGGTAGGGAAGGGCCTCATTTTATAATTTTTATTATTCCGGATCGCATTCTAACAGCTAATTTTTATGCCACCATATAACTATAAAGTATCAATCATTAACAGTATAGGTATATAGAAATTGACTGTAAGCTTACTTTTTCAGTTCGCTAAATTGAATCCGACATTTTGAATTCCTAAAACTGATTAGTATAATAACCTTTTCCATGTATTCCTAAATATTCAATCCAAAATGGTTCAGTAGTTCTAGCGATAATCGCAGCCATGCGCAACTAGCGAATAAAAAAATTTAATGACATTATGGTATTTTGAATAAAAAGTGAACCATTCCTGCGCAGACAACAAATACGGCGCCTGGAACTATTGGCTTACTTTTAGTGATTCATTTTCACCTGACAAAACATACAATTAAAAATCTTATTGAAACATTTTCAAAAACTTTGTTGTCTCTTATTTGTGACACAATTGAGCAGGGCTGGAAGAACTACAACGAGATTAATGCAACAAACATCAGATTTTTTTGTGAATCAAAAATTAACAAGTTTTTGTGAGAAAATAATTTTGTTCTAGTTCATGTAATTTATAGAAATCTTAATTTTTCTGATTTAAGATGACCAGAAGAGATGAAATCATGGAGACGTGTATTTCTTGCGGAACTGACTTCAACCGCCATTTTGAAAAAGGCACATGTAAATAAATATGTATAAAAGAATGTTTTCCTGCACTTCAGATGTTATATAATAACATACAAAATTCCACACTTTTCTTATAGAACCGACTTCTCCATAAAAAGAGTAAGTTTTATGCCAGCAAAGATGTAAGTCCCCATAAATATGAAAAATTATATCGGCAATGCCATCATCCTTTTTACTCCTTTTCCGTGCTCTTTTGCGACGTTTTCTATAAGAGGGCTTTAAGTTTCAAGTAGGAGCAGAAGTAGAACAACAAAACTGCTGTGTAATTCGAGCTTTTAAAAGCTGCAAAAGCGTCCACTATACTTTTGCGGAATTTCATTATTGTTCTGCTTCTGCCGCTGCTTTCTGCTTTTGATGTGCCACGTATTTTATGAATTGAAGTCTTGACTAAAATAGCCTTTAAATCTATTTGAGTTTTGTATTCCTCTCTCTGTGTGCGTCATATAAACTAATTTTAATTAAACTGAGGCCCATTTCCAAGAACCCTGGGACACATAGGTTTTTATTTTTTACACAATTTTACTAAGAGCAAGCTCCGAGTCACAATTTGATCACATTTGGATCAGATTTCCTTGTAACTTCAGCAACTCAAGTTAGCAGATGCCATAAATCGCGGACGAATATTACAAATTTTAAATTAGAAATAAGTTTTGTTAGCAGCCAAAAATATTAGACTACTGTGTATTGCGGACTTGGGTTAGGATGTGATTGCAAAATGTTCATCGTACTTTCACCAAAGATTTAAATTTGACAAGGTATTTCTGAAATCATCGCCCCATCGTAAATTCGCTGTGAAAGCGACGTAGCCAGTAGTAGAAGTAGTAAAAAGTAGTGCTCATCTCGTAGTTGCCATCACATTGTGTAGATATATGTGTATCTATTGTTTTTCTAATTAATTTTTGCAGGTCCACAGAAGACGTATCGCCTCCTAATTTCGAACAGCGGGGTACCACCTACTATGAGCGTAGTTCACGTTTAGTTAGCGAAAGTGAACAGTACATAAGGCGACCAAATAACTATCATACGGGTGATATACGCGGCAGGGCGAGAGATAGGCTTTATAGAAATGGGCCATATTCGTCTATAATAGACAGGTAAGCTATGAACAAATGTAAAAAGATAAAAACAGAACAGGCGCAGGTGTACTATATTGAAAATTGCACTGGCTTATCTCTGTAACTGTTGCTGGTATTTAGGGTGTCATCGTCCCATGCTGCTGCTGCTTCTTCTAACTAAAAATTTTTACTAAATGTGTTTTGTGCCAGATTTGTCTGACTAATGGGAACCAGCAAGAAGTTTAGAGTTAGTTGATTAAGGTTAGTGGACTTAGTTCTAATCGGCGGTGTATTTTTTTGTCACTTTCAGAACCACACCCGTTGGTAGTCATCACAGAGTTTCAACATGGTACGACACAAGTCCCAGTGGTACGTCGACGGTGTCGGGTCAGAGTGCGTCGTCGCCAGCAACACGGAGTGTATATGGGAATGTCGCCAGCGCCGTCGTACAGCCTGACACAAGTAGTTACGATTGTCAGTTATTAAAAAAGAAAAAATCCCGCTCTGGTTCGGAGTCACCCTCTGGTGGTAGTAGTAGTATAAACGCCGCAAGTAGTCATAGTAGTCATTTAGTAGATCGAGGGAATGGCGGAAGTGCAGCGTCGAGTCGTTCACATTCGCGGAGTCCAAGCAGTTGTAGTTCAACAAATAGTTCATCGTCAAATTCGCATGCGTCCAGTCCGGTCTCAGGCAGTGATCCACCACCATCTTCATCGTCTTCACGGACGCGAAACCTGCAATCGGCTGTGTCAGCGCCTAATAATAACCAAAGCGGAATGACCGTTAATAATCAATTGTTGACATCGTCGTCATCGAACGCAAATACAGGCGGTGGCTCGTCATCGTCATCGTCGTCGACGAGCCAACCTGTGGTACATTCCGAAGACAATCGGCCGCTAGCGATATGCGTTAGAAATTTGCCGGCCCGTTCCTCAGATACATCCCTTAAGGATGGTCTTTTTCATGAGTACAAAAAACACGGCAAAGTAACGTGGGTAAAGGTCGTTGGACAGAACGCCGAACGATACGCCCTTGTCGGCTTCAAGAAGCCCGACGACGTCGAGAAAGCCTTAGAGGTGTCGCACGATAAGCTTTTTTTCGGATGCAAAATAGAGGTGGCCCCGTATCAGGGCTACGATGTCGAAGACAACGAGTTTCGACCATACGAGGCTGAGCTCGATGAGTACCACCCGAAGTCGACACGGACCCTATTCATCGGTAATCTGGAGAAAGACATTACGGGGAGCGAACTGCGGAAGCACTTCGAATGCTTTGGCGAAATAATTGAGATCGACATAAAAAAACAGGGCATGAATGCGTACGCCTTTTGCCAATACTCCGACATAGTGTCGGTGGTGAAGGCTATGCGTAAGATGGACGGTGAGCATCTGGGTAATAATCGCATCAAGTTGGGATTTGGAAAATCAATGCCCACGAACTGTGTCTGGATCGACGGTATTGCGGAAAGTGTGAGCGAAAGCCACCTGTCCGGACAATTCTCCCGCTACGGTCCAGTGTCACAGGTTGTAATCGATCGAGAGCGAAAATTGGCCCTAGTATCGTTCGATCAAGTACAGTATGCGCAAACGGCTGTGAAAGAGATGCGCGGAGCCACACTGCGCGGCAGAAAGCTGCAGGTGGACTTTGCATCGCGCGAATGCCAGGATGCATTCTATGAGAAATTAGAGAAGCAATCTTCAGGTAATGGCTGTAATCCAACAGAAATTACCAATAACAATACAGTAGCCGGTGAGACTACTGCAGTTCGTGTTGTATCTTCTGTTGCAGGAGCGCGTTTCAGTCGATACGATAGTCAGTCAAGTAGGTCTCGGGCGTCGTCGTTCAGTCGTCATACAAATGTTAATTCAAGTGGGGCTGCATCTCCCAATAGTGCAGGTAATGGGGGAACGGGCGGAGGAGGAGCTACTTCTTCAACAAATGCAACAACAGCAGCCCCAGGGGCAACTGCCGGTAGTTCAACACCAAGAGGCGGAAGATCTCGTAGCTTAAGGCATTCAGATTATGATTATTCGGAAAGGCGATTTCGTAGCTACGACGAATATAGTCAAGGCTCTGGGGCATCGCATGACGATGACTCATATAATTATTCGAGCAGTTGCTCACGCGAACAGCGATCCGATTCACCGCAATCGCGTTTGGGTCCTATTGCTGGTAGTAATGTTGATACGCTTGAAATTAGTAGTACTAATAGCGGACGACGTCGGTGCGACAAAAGTCCAGGTAAGTAGTTCACTATTTTTTGTAGTACCAGTAGCGCTCTCCCCTCACTCTCAAGTACAGTCTTTTGTCCAAAAATCCAAAAAAAAAACTTTTCGTTTGGTGCCGTCATCATAAGGACGCATCTACCACACCAACTCCCGAGATCCCATCTCATACGAAAATCGCACACCGCCTCAGTAGAGCCCTCCCCCTCTAGTTTCTTGCTTGCCCTGCCCCCTCGATGGTTTTGATGCAAATACCGCCAAAATTGAGTTTTATACATCTTCGCCAAAATGATTGGAAACCGGAAACAGACGGATATTTCTCTCGGAACAAAGTTTTGAAACTCGACGCCGCCGCCATGATCCCCCGATCTTACTGGAAAAGGCAGGTCATATCGTCTTGGTTGAAAATACTATTGAAAAACGCAAAATTGACTAAAGGACAATAAGTCTGGGATTCGAGATCACTATCGGTATATAGTGCGAACCGCCGCGATCACACGAGATCCCTAAGATCCGAGCCAAGACGACAATGGACCAACTATGCTACTTGCTTGCCCAATGTGTATATAGCTGTTTATTACCTTTTTACACATTCTAACTTATGTATTTATGTATTTTCATTTAATCTACAGGGTTTGTTGCATAATACTATTATTTGGCCTTTGAGTTCGAAAACATGTTACCTCACACTGCCATTTGGCTAAAACAGGTATCTCCATTTGTTTTGCTCCTAAAAATATTACCACTGCTGCTAAGGTAACAAACTATTTTATTTGGACTAAACTAAAAGACTTTACGATTTCTCCATTTATTTTATTACTTGATTCACTTTTTATTTACATTATTTTTCTCAAGGTTTGTTTTCTAATTCATAAAATTTTTTAAGTGGTAACATGTTTTTGAACCATTGGCTTTTCATTTTTTTTTTTTTGATGGTTTACTTGGATTTGGTGTAGTTTTGGGCCATTTCTAACATTTTTTTTATTTATTTTGGTTGGGCAAGCATGACATCTTTTTAACTACATATTACCTGACATATTAATGGTTTGGCGTCGAGTTTTTTTATGCATAAGGTTATTGTGAGGTTTTACTGCTGAACTAACTCCTTAAAGATCAGGAAAAGCTGTTGTAATAACTGCTGCAGAATCAATGTAATGACTGCTTTGTCTAAACCTCACTCAGAAATTTTTACTATTGATAGGATGCATCGTATACAAGGTCAGCCTATTAATGCATAAAGTAAATAAGTTACCAGAAAAAAACATTAAGAATACTTGCTTTCAAAGAAAACATTTTTATTAAATTCTGACATATGTTAACTCGCCTTACAATTTTGCTGCTCTTGGTTTTAATAAAATTTTTTACCAGCTCAGATTTGCCGTGCAAAACAAAATACGGTAGGTAAGGCATATACTCATTTAAGATTCTACAACAAAATGACCCAAACAAAATTATATTTCAGACAGAACTATTTATTTTAAGACAAGACTCCTATTTTTTGTGTGAGCAGAGTAATTCGACTTGTTTTTCTTCTGGTCAGTCTAATATGTAAATAAGTTCAATAAAAATGCAGCGTGTTATCCAGCCTACAAATTCGAAATCTTGAAACTTGAACGACTACAATTCAAATTTTGTGCTTTCTATAATTCAGAAAAACTTTAATGGTTTCTCTTAATAGATAAGAAAAACAGGGATCGAAAGAATATAAAACCAAAATCAAAAATTGAGAAAATTAAAGGCATTCAAAGTATTTTCGAATTTCGCTTTTTTCGTTAGTTGTTCGACGCTAAAAATATGAAGTGTTTTTAACATATAAACCTTATAATGGCGATAGTCAGTTGTAGTGGGGATTTTCTTACTAAAATGTTACCATGTATGTATTCTTAAGAAATCTATATTCTCAAATTGAATTACTAGATTGACTCCTTAAGTGTCTCAGAAGATTATATTTTTTTTTTGTATTTTATGACTATAACTTAAATTTTAATATTTCATTTCAGATGCATCTCGAATTGTTATGACGTATTAAAATATTTTAATTTTGTTCAAAACTGTTTAACATTTAATTTACGCCCGGATTTCTAATCTACAATAATTTTATCGAATTCAGCTTGATCAATGACTTTGTCTGGTGTAATTGACTGCATTTAAAGTTGTCCAGAATTCAGGTTATCTTCTTCAGAATTGATAATTTATTGGCTAATAATTTGGATGATTTTTTTTTGCTACATGACACTTCAGATTTAATATTCAATTTACCTTTCGTTAGTAAACTCGAAATTATGCAAACTTGTTAATAAACATGTTTATTTTCAAAGTGGTGGTCATTTTTTGTGTGGATTTTTGCGATTTCCTTGAAATAAATTTACGATAACACAGCGTACTTAAAAACTGCGTTCTTGCATTCGTAGTTAAACTAATTCTGAGAATTCATTACTGTTCATGAATGTTCTTCTGTGGAAAAATTAAATATTTATTCATCATCCATTTTTGTATAAAAACATACACACGTGTATAAAACACGCCGAAAACGTGGCCAGAGCAAGGTGCCCAAAAGAACACAGCTATTATGGATTTACCGCCCTTTCAAAATGGACGGTTCATATGGAGTCCCCCACGTTTATTAATTTTTTTTAATCATGAACACAGCCCTCAAAGGTCAAGAGTAATTGCGTATGATATTTGGACAAATCAATGACCAATTATATATTATACGAATTCATTTATCAAGTCTCATTTCAGCTCAATACACTTTGTCCAACGATGTTCTAACTTATTGAAACCTTATAAAATATACGATTTCTCGAACACTGCAAAATAGGAATTTGTTTCAGCGATTATCTATCTCATCGTTTAATGGAAGTTATAAAACATATCTTCCTTCGGACACAAAAATTTAGTATTGTTGAGATGTCCGCAAAATTTACTGTCTATGCCTGTTTTTAGCATCACCTCTTATCAAAGTCAAAGACTTATCAAACATCCCTCGTAGACTTCAAGAGTCCCTACGTTTTTTTCGACAATGTCAGTAAGTATCAAACAATTTTTATAATTAATGAACAACAACAAGTACCCCGAATGATGAAGAGTGAGTTGGTTATATAAATATACTATATACATATAGTTTTGATTATTATTTAAAAGATAGTGTAACTGTTAGTGAACTTCTTCCGGATTTTATAATGATAACCTCTCTTCGTTGCAAATTTTGAAAATTTAAATTAAGAGGATTGTACGTAAAAATAGTTTTTTTTCAAGAAGGTTTCTTGGGGCAATCAATAAATGTGAATAGTGATTTATTCACTTCTTCCCTGATTGTCGTTTTTTTGGCGTCTTACAGTAAAAATCTGTGGGTACATACTGAGTAAAGCAGGTGGATTGTTGCACTTTAAAAACTGGATTGTTTGTAATTTGTATACTCGAGATTTCTTTATATATGTATATAATGACATAATAAAAGGTATAAAGGTCTGTGCATTAAATATATTTCCAAAAGTATTTGAAGAATTATTAAAAACTTGATGGATGTAATTATATATTTAGTATTGGCAACACACTTATTACCTTCCACAATAAGTAGATAACTAAATATTGAAGATGTTGCAGCTTACAAAAGTGAACACGAGTCAAAAAAAAAGGAAAACAATTTGAAAAGGAAGAGTTCGATGGATTATAAATAAGCTATAAAGAAAAATATTCAATGTTTTCTTAAATGTTTGTCTGTCGTGTTTGTTTCTTTGTTTGCACGCGTATCACGCAAAGACTACGAATGGATTTTACTTGGGGCTTAAACATTATACAGACTAGAGTCCCAATAAAAAAAAAACCAGTTGCTTCATATTTCTACGAAAAAATCTTTAATATTCTTTATTGCCTTTTTTGTAACTATGCTGGATTTTCCTTCGTTATTTGCATTGAGTTTTATGGGTCAGGCAATGTTTGAACAACACTTACCTATTTACAATGAATCAAATCATTTCAGTTTTTTATCGGTTGGTAGCGAAGTCGCAGAGAAAAAGCTGGTAAAAGATAAAATAAGAGAATTCTAGAGTAAGGCCAGCATTAAAGGTCTTAATATTTTTCCACGCGACTAGTAAGTAACACGTCCGTATCTGTTTGAAAGCTGATTATTAATTATTCGTAATAATTAACTTTTATCTTAAATGTGGTCGACGGGAAGTAAGGAAGGAAAATATGCAATTTTGGAATTCTCTTCGAAATTTGTTTACGTGTCACTAAAGATAAAGTTAACTAGTTACCTGTACAATGAAGTTTTAAATTTTTCATGGGGGGGATGGTGGGGAATAACCAATATAGCCAAGAAAATAATCAAATTGTTAACATATCAGTTAAACTGGCCATTACAAATTTCTATAGTACCTAAATGATAATTTTTTACTTTTGACGTGAGAATACTCGTCAAATTTAGTTAACTGATTAAAATCTAAGGATGTGACATGTAATTGAATTTAATTTCAGCTTTTTTTAAATTCTGGATTACATCTTTCTCAAAATGTGCACAATTACGAATAGTACTGGCTTCATTGTCACGAAACTCAATCCACTGATTTAAGGACAAATATCTTAGAAGTTCAGTTAGCGTCAGTTTTATTTGACACTAGAGAATTAACCTTTTTTGCAATAGTAAACTTATCCTCAAAGACTAAAGTAATTTGAAGCTACTGTAATAGCCGTTTTCATATTACAACAACAGTAATGCAAATTTCATGAAAAACTTTTGCCTACATTTCAATTTACTCTTACAATTAACTGAAAATATGGTATTTGTCCGTTCGATAGTTGTAATATTTAATCGAAGTTGTCTCTAGTGGAAATTAATGAGGAAGTTTATTAATTTTAATTTATCAACGAGCAATACTTTATTCTAAAAATTTAAAGCGTCTCTACAAAAGAACACAGTATCAAAATGAAATTCTTCCACATTTTTATTGATTTTTAGAATGTAATTGTCGATATTAGACATAAAAGTTGGCAGGTGTGGATTCTTTGAACGAATTTTCGGAGGACGTTTTGAAATAAAGTCGGCTAGATTGCACAAATCTGGCGCTCGACTTCTTCCTTTAATATTTGAATCGTCTTAGGTTGGTTCACATAGACCTTACTTAAAAAAAAGGGCAAGAGGCCCAAATCTCGGTGGCCAGTTTTGGTCTCCAAAATGACAAATAACACGACCTGGAAACTTGGTTAGCAGTAACGTCATTGTTTCGCGTGCGGTGTGGCAGGTCGCGGAATCCTGTTGAAACCGCATGTCATTTTGGTGCGTTCATTCTATTCAAATTCGGCCAACGGCGACGGATGATTGTGTCCAAAATGAATACATACATAATTTGTCTTACCGGTCTTCACAACTAATCAACGTTCTTCCCGGAAATGATGCAACGTTTTCGTAAATGACAGCTAACACATTTTATTGACTAAAAATTTCACAGACAGAAATTGCGCGCAAATCGAAATTCAAGTCGTTGTTGAGACACCCTTTAAAAATTATAATAGCAAATATCTGCATTATCTGATGACTATTTATTTACTCTTAGGCATAAATTCTTCATTCACGTCTTCTTTCTGTTTGTACGTCTGTTGTGGTCTTCCAGCTCTTTTGGGGGATAAATACATTTTTGTTTTCGTTACTACTAACCTCCATACGTATCGTTTCCTAAAATAAGGTAGTATATCTTCATATAATTTTTGAATGCATTTAGATGCCCACTAAATCCCTTTAAGAATTTTGAATGTGCTGTGTTTTATAACGACAATGCGACCCAAATCGTATTGAATTTTTAGGTCAAAGCTTGTGTTTTCTTCATGGTAATTCAAAATCAATTGGCCAGGGCATATTTTTTATAAAATAAATATGCAGCCATTGTTGTGCGTGATTCGACACTCCCTTGGCAATTTTTTTTTATCATTTACGATTATTTTATTTAAAAATAAAATTGCCCGTTTTGTTATTTTAGGAATAATAAATGTCCAAAATTTATGAAAAATAAGAAAACGTTAATTTAAAATCAAATGTAGTTCACATTAAAGATGTATAAAATCCTGGCTGGACACGCTGTATATTGCAGAGGAGATTTAAGCATTTTTTTTATTCCTTTAGATGTTTAGACTAATCAGATTATTGCATTTTTTTTCTATATCTCTCTATACATTTTTAGAATTCATAAAATCAAATTGAGGAAGTTTCGCTGCAATCAGCACATACATAGAATTCAAAAACATGTTATGACTGCCTATGTAGCCCTAATGGTTTCGATTGCATATAACCTAACCGATTTCCAACATTAACCAAAACTTAAACAAACAAAATTAATCATACACTAGCAGTAGATGTGTAGTGTACAGTAAATTGTCTAGTTAACTTTCTGTAACTTGTGCAAATGCTCTTAACCAGCTAATAGAGGGGTCGAGTGGGCTAAGTGCAAACCTACCATCATATTTTCCCCTTTTCTACTCCCTAACCAGAAATTCATTTTGCAGTTTGCTAAGTCGGCTACCACTGCTCCTTCCCCACACTTAGCGCAACTAGATTTCTTCGACGCCAGCACAATGTAAACACACTGACTGTTGCTCTCTTTTCAGGTGATATACGAAATTTACAAAAGGAACGTTTCCATTTATTGGAACAATTAGAAGAATGCCCGTCCAGTGGTGATGAATTAGTTAGCCCTAAGAAACGTATGAAATTTGATCACTCATCTCATCACCACAACCATCATCACACAGTATCTGGCCTGGTAAGCTTGATGAAATTTTAATTAGTTGAAAGTTACTAACGAGAGTATTCCCCTCCAGCAGCAGTCTCAGCCGCAGCAGCAGCAACAGCAACAGTCGCATACGATCGATTGTTCAACTAGTAGTAACAATAGTAGTAGTTTACATCAAACAAACTTGTCAATCGGTGACTCCAACTGTGATGTTTTAAGCAACCATAGCACTGAAAGTGGTTCACTTCACCACAGGAAGTGTGTTGAAGTTCGTCGTCTATCAGAGTGTAGTAGTCTTAAGTACACAACACAAATGCCAAGTAGTCGTCGACCGTCCACTGAGTCGGGCTCTATGATCGGTGGCTCAGCACTGAGGCATGGAGGCCATGAACACAATATGGCGACAACAACGGTATATGCGGCACCTCATTCAATATCGTGTAAGAGGCGACGGACGAGTAATGTTCCTGGAACATCGATAGGTGCCACTGGTAGTGAAGCAAGTGAATATCATACATCAAGGGGTAGAGGTCACCAGCTACATTCCCACCATTCCCATGAAGCATCGGGGGGAGAGAGTGCAGATGGTTCTAGGCCTGGTACCCCACTGTGTGATGAGAGACCCGAAGTTTTGCCAAGTGAACCGAGGCGAATACCCCGGGAAAAACCTCACGAGCCAATGATGCTCCCCCTGCCGAAGTTCGGGATACAATTTTTTCAACAGAACCGCACTTCGGCGCCGGGCACCACTGCTTCAGCGTCGTCACATGCAGGACAAATGTACTCTATTAGTTCTTCGACGAATATTAATATTAGCAGTAGCGGCATATTAAATTCAAGTTCTTCTTCAACACTGTTAAACAGTAGTAATAGTCACTCTAGTCTTAGCAATACACTCTCCAGTCCGCCACTGTTGGCCGGCACCCGGTTATCGTCGTCATCGTTTCACCACTCAGCGCAGCAAGTGTCCTCGCACCACGGTGTGGCGGCCCACAGTGCGCCGTCGTCGTTGTCATCGTCATCATCGTCCCACCACCAGCCTCAACCAGCCCATCACCACCACCACCACCATCATCACCACGGGCAAACACAGCAGCAGCAGCATCATCATGCTGGACCGACATCCGGTAGTGGCTCAAGTACAACGGGAGGAATTGAGCAGCCGCCGGCGAGTCCAATCAGACCAAGATCTCTCAGTTCAAACTCGAGTGACTCTGATCTGGGGCCGCTGAGCAATAGTCCGTCGATAGAGGAACGAATCAAGACGCTGGATGAGATGTTTGAGATTTGGTCAGGTGGGGGCAGCGCGGGACGCCCCCTGGCGCTGAACTCGGACTCGAATCAGCACAGTGGCTCAAGTTTTTCGTCGAGGCACAAATACTTAGACTTGGACGTGAACGACGTGAAGCCTTCGGAGATCGTCAAGTCAGTCCTGGCGAAAAAGTCCATCTTCGACGATGACTTACAGAGACTGAAGAACATTAGTGATAAATATGAGCCTGGAGACTTCTCGAATCTTTCGAGAGGCTCCATGATATCGTCGATATCACCAGGAATTCCAAACCTAGCTGCGACTAAGACGCCTGTGGTCGGCGGCTCTTCTGTGAACAAGCAGACGGCACAGGCACCGGTTTTTCCCGCACCCGGGATGAACCAACTACAGAGGCTAAACTGTTCACCAATGAACAGTCCGCAGGCGATGTCGCCCTACAACAGCCCATCCCCGTCGCCCATAGTGAATGCGACGGCGGCGAAGCTACCGATAAGCCAGCAGGCCGTTGTAGCGCCCACGCCGGCTAAAAGTTTACAATATCCATTCCCTAGCCACCCTCCTATCGTAAGTCCTACAGTTGCGATAACAACTGCTTCTTCAGTAAGTTCCACAGTGCAGACGGTGACACAGACCGTTTCGCTTGCCTCCCAACCGCCGCCCCAGCCTAAGGCCTCCTCCACAGAGACGATATCTTCAAGTAGACCAAAGACTAGCACGATTACCAAAAGCTTTAGTGTTCCTGAAAAATCGAATGTTCAAGCTAGCGGCAACGCGCCCAGCCAGCCAACGAATATGCCTCACAGGGTGCTCTCGAAGGCTGCTTCAATACCGGGAAGTACAAACGTGGGGACCGTCAAGTCCACTACGGCAACGGGAACATCAACACTGCCATCAAACCATAGTAGCACGACTAATAGCAAATTTGACGAAGACTCTGAGACCTCGAGCGCCGAACAGAATTTCCGACGAGGTAGTTTAGACTCTTCAGCGTCCAGAACGGCTTATCAGAAACCGAATGCTGCGAACGCTTCCAAAAAGGGCGAAAAGGCTCATAAGCACAATCATAGGAACGATGGAGATCGGAAACTCAGTAAAAACGAGAAATCCAGAAGTGAATCAATAGACAAAAGAAAATCGTCTCATTCGGAAGATACTTCAGAATCGAACGAAAATCAGAATAAGGAGGAAGATAGACTGGAGGAGGAGAGGAAGCGAAAAGAACAAGAAGAAAAGGAGGCTGCAGAGCGTGAGCGCCAAGAGCGATTAAATCGAGAACGCATAGAACGCGAGCGCCTTGAGAAAGAAAGACAACGACAAGAAAAAGAAAAGCAAGATAGGGAGCGACGCGAAAAAGAACAAAGAAGGCGAGAGAAGGAGGAGCGAGAACGAGAAGAAAAAGAACGTCGAGACCGGGAGGAAAAAGAACGAAGGGAACGAGAAGAACGAGAAAGAAGGCAGCATGAATTGCAATTAGAAAGGGAACGAAAAGATCGCGAAGAGAGGGAAAGGAGAGAGCGTGAAGAACGGGAACGCAAAGAAAGGGAAGATAGGGAGAGGAGAGAACACGAAGAACGTGAGAGACTAGAAAAGGAACGACGAGAACGTGAAGAACAAGAACGAAGAGAAAGAGAAGAAAAAGAACGTCGTGAAAAAGAAGAAACTGAGCGAAGAGAGCGTGAAGAGCGAGAGAGGAGGGAACGCGAAGAACGCGATCGTCGGGAACGTGAAGAACGAGAACGTTTCGAACGGGAAGAAAGCGAACGTAAAGAACGCGAAGAACGTGAGCGAGAAGAACGGGCAAGACGTGATCGTGAAGAAAAAGAAGAACGCGAAAAAATTGCTAGGGAACAGGAACAGCATTCAAAGATCGAGCAGCGGCAAAAAGAGCTTAATGATCGGTTGCGGTTAGAGGAAAAAGAAGATGTCGTCAATGAGTCCAACAAGTACAACAGGAACGATGACGAACATGAGAAGACATCCTCGAAAGACCGCCGCGAAGACGATCACCCTCGACAATCGCTACACCATTCGACGTGTAAAGAGGACAAGCACAACAAAGAAAATAGTGAAAGTATTTTTCATAACGAAGACATGCCTCAGAAACGACGAGAGCGAAAAGGGTCGACGACTTCGCCAAATCGGATGACGAAACGGCGCCTTAGCTCGCAAGATAGCATTGAAAATGATGATGCTGTCAAAAGAATGCGGATATCTTCAGATAACAGAAAAATCCTTGATCGAAGAGATTCCAAAGACCCTAACAGGCCCTCGAAGCATCATAAGTCTCATAGTAGAGGAAGCTCCCTACCAAAGAACTCTGACGAGAAGTCAATAAACTCTGAGGACAGACACCGAAAGGAGTCTGGGATGGACGAAAAGAAGAATAGAGATAGAGAACATAAGAAATACGATCGAGAGAGGAGTGAAAAGAGCACCCCGTCTTCGCATAGGTACAAAAAACACAGTTGCGCCAAAGAAGAAAAAGACTACGTCATGAATAACGAAAAAGACGAAGACATGAGCTCCCTCGAGAAACACGTATTCGATTCACATGATCTCAGGTCGACAGACGAAGACGGAGACCACCACATGCAAGAGCATGTCCAGCACTCAGCTAGGCATAGATCTAAGAAAGACCACAAGGAACGGAAGCGTCATGAGTATGATGAAGATGGTCACCGGCAAAGCCAACACGGTGGGCGGTCAGAACAGAGAAGACACGATAATAACCGTCACAGTGACCGCAAATCTTCTCGAACAGAAGAGGGCAAACATAACAACGAAAGGTCCAGGATTAAAGCACCGTCGCGAAAGCTGACACAGAGCTCAAACGACTCAGACTCTGACGAACCGAAGAAACATTCCATTTTTGACATCCCGGACGATGGTCCTTATGTGTCGATGTACGACAAGGTCAAGGCAAGATCCTGTAAAAACATGCAAAAGCAAGAGGAGGAGAAGAAAATCAAGGCTAAGTTCACACAACTGAAGCAGAGTCGTGCGAAGCGAGAAGAGAAGAAGCGCTCGACGAGCTACGATGGCGACTCTGATTCGGACTTTGACGACCGCCACGCCAAGTATAAGAGCTCGTTCAAAATGAATCGCAGCGGCTTTATCAACAGCTCTTCAGACGAAGGCACCATTCTTCGCCAGAGAGACAGCATCATTTCAGACTCTGACTCAGACATACGGCGAGGACAATATAATCGAGCTCGACTGAATGAACTCTGTGATGGAGACAGCTCGGACAGTGGTATTCTACAGCACAGAAACTCTTGCAAGAAGATTTCTTCAAAGAGAAATTCCCGCTCAACCCGAATCGCCTCGGATTCTTCAGAAATTGACGAGCCCCAGGCAACCTGTCCTCAAGGTAGCGACACTGAAGTGAAGCTTAAAGCAGAAATAAAGACAGAGATCGAGGAAGAGGCCGAAGAAGAAAAGAAGCCAACTGAGCACTTCTCTTCAATAAAAACAGAAAAAATAAAAGCGGAGCTATCTGAAGACCTACCGCCTGTAAAGGTTGAAGTGAAGTCTGAAATTAAAGACTCAGTGAGCGACTTCTTCAACGCGCAGCATGAAGATTCAGATAACAACGCCTGCTCAGGAAGTGCTGTCGAGAGCAAAGATTCCCTCTTTGATCAACTCTTCTCTCCAGAAAGTAGAAAAAAGCATAAGAAAAGCAAGAAACGACAAAAGTCTTCACCTTTACAGCCGGACAACGAAACCTCCATGTCTGAGAAATTCGAAGACGTTTCTGTTGAAAAACACTCTCCAACCTCATTGGAGCATGTCTTTGACGAACTGAAACGGCAGGAATCAATGATGGTTACCGCGGCGGCGGCAGCTACAGCCATGGTTGCCGCTGCAAGTGTTCAGTTCTCAGAGAAGAAGAAGCATAAAGAACGGAAAGAGAAGAAACGTGAGAAGTCCCGTGACGATTACGACAAATCTTCGCTCTCCAAGGAAGAAAGGCATCGAATGAAGAAGTCTAAAAAATCGTCGAAAGGTGATATGAGCCGGTATCCCTTTGCAAATCTCAAGAGAAGCGAAGAAAAGATGGAAGATATCTTTGGCCCAATATCAGACGAAGAATCCCCTTTGTCAGGTAATGAGTCAATCCAGCGAGAAAGTTCCACCTCTCGCTTGTTTGAAACACCCACGCATACCCAGCAGCCTGTGGTATCTGCTGCAATAAATCCATACAAGCAGGAACCCCTTACTCCCAAATCTCATTCAGTTGAGGAAAATGAGGGTAACAAGCAGAAGATGAGTTCACACCTCGAACGGGAGAAGCATCGCAAAGAAAAGCGGGAAAAGAAGCGCAAAGAACGCGAAAAATCTAGGGAACAGCACGCACTAGCTGCTTTGCAGCAGAAAATGGAAGACGACAATAGCGTGGATCTGGACGAAGCGGGACGGGCTCTGGAGGCACAACTAATGGAAGACTCTGACAATAAGATGGCTGAAGATATGACCCCTTCCACGGCCACTACCCATAAAAGTGATATGACCGATGTTTTTCGGTTCTCTGATGGGGATGAAAATAGCCTGGAAGTGGTGTCTCACGAAAAGAAAGAGCCACAAGAGCTGCACAAGACGAAGGAGAAGAAGAAAAAGAAGAAGCGATCAAAGGAGGAGCGTCACCAGAGACGAGAGCATCACCATCATAGCAGTAGTAGCCACAACAATAGCCTTATGTCACCTCCGCCTGTTAGCGGCAAATTGTCAATTGAAATCACCCCAGACACTGCGGAGGAACCAAAAGAGGTCCTCTGCAAGCCTTCACCTAGTCTGCCTTGCTTGTTGGACGATGATCCTCCGCTGAAGAAATCCTCCTCCACGTCAGAGCTGAACCTGTCCATATCTCCAGTCACGAGAGAAAAGACGGTTATTAGCCCGATTCCTAAGACACCGACTATTTCTGCGAATAAAACAAACGATTGCAAGAAGAAGCCTGATAAATTCATTCCAGGCTTCGATGTTGAATTGGATGAGAAGATCAGTGAATCGGCAGTTAAGTCCATTTCAACTGAGTTCACGTCTCCTGCAATCGAACCAAATTCTGAAGAGCCAAAAGTACCGGTCGAGAGCCCTCCGGAGTCGAAAAACTTGGACAAAATAGAAGAGAAATCGCGGGTTATCATATCCCAAGAAGAAACGGAAGATGCTGTCGCTGCATTGTTAGGCGAAAGCTTCGGCAATTCCAGTACAGCCGACTATTCGTTTACTGATGACCCTATTGAAGTACCACCGGAAGAAGACATTGGGGTACAACTTCCGGTAGAACCAATCATTCCTGAGGAAGATGCTGAGGAAATGCGTAAAGCAGTCCAGAGCTTGAGTAACGAAGATATCGACATCAAGGCAGACACTCCACAGTCTGAACACGATCTCCAGATTGATACAGACACAGAGGAGCAGGAAGAGGAAACTGGTAGCCAGTTACGGTTTGAAAATCCTCCGAAGACACCGGACATTGACCTTGCCCAAATAAAACGAGCAACCAATGTTCCAGCAAAAGCAGTACCACCTCAACCGCCAGTTACTGTTGAAGTTACTCCACCACTTCCGGAGAAGAAACCAGAAGTCGAAGAGATCCAGAACTCGCCTTCAGTGATAACAAAGGGTTCACCTAAACCAGTTATCCCAAGGGAGAGTCCAAAAGTCGAGGCTACAAAACCACCGGCTCCACCTCTACCTCCAGAGCCCCAAGAAAAACCTGAGCCACCAAAAGTTGAGGCTCCCCCAAAGGTGACACCTCCCACTCCGGAAATTGCAAGCAATCCTCATCCTCCACAATCTATGCCAGCAATCGCAACACCACCAAGCTCACGTTCTCAGATAGTATTCCCCCAGCAGCAACGAACTTCATCGCAAGCCGCTTTACAAACGCAGGCCGGTACACAAATCAAACTTCCGGTGAATAGGGCCCAGACGCAATACGTCATGCAACCGCCCACAATAAACATTCCCGACCAGAGCCATTTCGTATACCCACCAATAAATGTAATGGTTTCACCGAGGGGTGCTGGAAGCGAGCATAGAATGCCATCACCGCGCTTGCAACAGCCTCAGCCACAACAGCAGAACCCCCAGACGCAACAACAGTCGCCACAGTTCGTAAATGTGAGAGTACAGTCGCCACATAGTCCAAACATACATCGTGGTCCACCAGCAATGATCAGGCATCAATCCCCGATGAGCCCTGTTATGCAGCAACATGTTGTCCTGCAACAGAGGCAGCTAATGTCCCCACCTGGCTCAGTTCCACCACAGCCTGGTGGCAACCCTATCACGACGACGAATCCCACTAACATCGTACTAAACAGAATGCCAGTTACATCGGTGCTTGCTCCGATTTCCAAACCCATTCAGCCCACAAACATAATTTTGCCACAACCCAGCTCGGGACAAAGCTCGAATGTTGGCAAGTCTGATAGTCCACTCACCCAGCAAGTAGAGAACAAAGAGATGAAGTTGTCTGGCCAAACCATCACTTACCAGACAACTCGTGTGAGTACCCCAACTTCAGCATCTACGGGTTCCCTTATAAGCAACCCTGCTCAGCCACAGCCAGCTGCTATACAGATAACATCCCCGAAGATTCCACACCCCACCACGGGAACTTCTATTGTAGTCCAGCAGCAGGCAATTCAGAGTCCAATTAAACCGGGTCTGGAAACTCAGAGCAATACAAATCAAGGGCAGCCTCCACATATTCAGCATATTATTCCTGTGCAGGTGCAACAACAAAAACCACAGCAGCACCAAACCATAATTCTTCAACAGCAGGGGAAGCAACATATTCAGCAACCGCCAAGGCTTCCTCAGCAAATTCAACAAATTACGAAAATAACGCCACAGCAGCAACAGCAATTGATTCAGCAGCATCAGCTGATTCAGCAGAGGCAACAACAGATGCAAATTCAGCAGCAACAACAACAGCAGCAACAAAAGCAAATTCAGCAGCAACAAGGTCCACAGCATGTTCAAATGGTGCACATGCAGAAGATTCAGCAACAAAAGCAACAGCAACCGCACATTCAAACCCCGCAGCACAGAGTTGTTCAACAACAAGTGCTTCAGCTGCAACAATACCAGCAGCAGCAGGGTGGAGCTAAAGATGGACCTCACAAAAATACCGGGTCTCCCACTTCAATCATACAAACAATTGCGAACAAAGATGGAGCCCAGACGTCAGCTCATAGCCGTATTCAACAGAATGTGGTGATCGTAAGACAGCAGCCCGGTGTGGTTCAGCAACAGCAGCAACCACTGCAGAAAATGGGCCAGCCTGCATCACCGCAAATACCACAGGTGCAGGTGCACGCTATACAACAGCCAATTTCTCAAGTGCCCCACCAGCAGATGAAACCATCTCCAATTCATCAGCAACAACAGCCGCCATACCACTCGCAACAACTGCGGCAACAGCCACAAGTCCCACTTCCACCACAGCCACAGAACCAACCACAGTCAGTGCAGGCTAACGTTGTCATTCAGCAGAAGCAATCTCCTCAGCAGATGCAAACTCCTCAGCAGATGCAAACTCCTCAGCAGATGCAATCTCCTCAGCAAATGCATCCGCAACAGCAGGCGCAACCCTCAACACAGTTACAACAGCCGCTTTTGCCATCGCAGCCCCAACCTCATCAATCGACTCCAATGGCTCCGCAACCGCAGCAATCAATTGTGCACACGCAACAGCATCAACTACCTCCAGCACCACAAGTTGCTCCACCGCTGGGTATGCATCAAACTTACCCCCTTCCGCCGTTACAGCAACAGATGGATACTGCTCAGGGCAAGGTCCAGATCCGGGTGCAACTGGCTAACCAACAAACGCCGGTCATCAAGGCGCAGCCAGAAATTGTTGCGCAGCCACCAGCACCTACGGTAAAACCTCCACCACCACCACCGCCACCAATGAACGCTGAAAAGAAAACTTGTGAAGATGTGAGCACTGTTAAACAAATCAGAGGGTCAGAAGAAGTTGAGAAACCGAAAGAGGAAATTGTTCCAAAGAAGGAAGAGGCCAAGGAGACAGAGGTAAAGGAAAAACCGGAATCCAAGCCGAAAGAACTTTTGGAGGTGAAGAAGGACCTCGAGAAGAAGACGGAAGAAGAAACGAACAAAGTAGAGATTAAAGAAACCTCTCCTCCAGCGGAGCCCGAGACTATTTCGGTGATCAAGTCGCAGTCTCCTACTGTTGTAACACCACCCAACAATCCGAAAGAAAAATCTTTACTAACGGAAGAGAACGTGACCAAACTGTCTCCTCCGGAAGAAAACGAGTTGGAGCAAGACTCCAAAGAAGATAGCGACTACTGGTCCGCTAAAGAGCTGAACATCGACTCTGTCATCAAAAAAGTCGACGCCCTTTGCTCCAACGACGAGGTAGATGAGTCTGTGGCAGATAAGAAGTCCCCATTGAAAGAGAAGCAACCGATGGTGGAAAATGATGCGGTGGCGAAGAAGCAAGAAACAGCTGTGATAGAACAACCTGAAGCCAACATCTCGAAACAAGATACTCTTTCGGAGACTGCAGAGGCCGACCGCAGTGAGGATACTCATGACGAGGAGGAGTTTGATGAATCCCAAGCAGAACACTCAGACTATAGCGGAAAACCGATCAGAGGTGGTAAGCGGGGCAGGTTGAACAGGGGGAACAAAAGGACTGTGGCCCTGGTACCTGCTCCTACTGGAAGTCTTTCTAATCTCAACGAGGGTGTGCAGACGAGGAGAGGGAAGATTGCGCAGAATATGAAGACTCGCAGAGGTCGCACTACAAAAGCCACGAACAGTACTCCAACCGCTGGTGAAAAGAAAATGAGGAACCAGCACGCTTCTGATCAGGATGTCTACGAATTCCATGAAGACTCCGGAGAAGAGTCTGCTGTTGTAAAGACCGCTGAGCGACCTCGTCTAATTTTAACTATAAAAAGTCCTGGTCAAGCATCAATTGTGCAAGCAAGGACCGTGGAGAAACCAACCCAAGAACATAACAAACCTCTGCAGGAGGTGAATGCTGCACCGAACCCAGAACCTGTAACTCCTGCCCTTGTACAAAAGGAAGGCGCAGCTAAAGAAGAATTCCCCACTCCTGCAGTGAACACTAGAAAATCTCGACGTCTTCAAGAAAAAGACGGAGGCAATAGAAGTACGGTGGATGATGTTATTGAGGATGTGGTGCGGAATTCTCTGAATTCGCCTAAATCGGGCGGTCAGACGCCACCTAGAAGATCCACTCGAAACTCACAGAACATCACCGTTAACACCAAGGGTGTTGCTCCGGCACTCGAAAAACCTGTAGCTAATGTGATCGATGTAAGAAAGTCACCGCGTGCTAACAGGCGAACGAAAGACCGCAAATCGAGTGATGCTTCTATAGACAGTAGCGACGAAAAGATTTCTAAGCCCGAGGAGAAGTTGAAGCCTGCACAGCCAGAGGAATCTGAGGAAGAAACCAAGATCGAAAAACGCGACGAACCCGGTACGAACAAACCAATACCACCCCCCGAAGCGAACACTTCGGAAACAGTTGTAAAAGAACCTGCAGGCGATAAAATCGATAAAGAGACTCCTGGACCTACTGCGGATCCCAGTGAGCCTATGACTCTAATCGACCCTGTAACAGGGGTGCTCACTGTGGTTCGTCAAAGCAAGGAAGGGCAGTATATACCAGTCCCCGGTGCTGTTACTCCTATTTCTGCCTCAAAAACAGATCCTCGCCAGAGCCCACAATCCGTTAAGGCTCCTGCTCCTGAACTAAAACCTATCTCTGCAGAAGAGAATAAAAGCAAGGCCGCTACACCAACACCGCCACCTAGCTCAACACCTTCAGAGCAACCCAAGGTTAGTACGCCTCCTGCAGCCAACAAATCACCGAGCGTCGTTGTAACCTCACATGTAGCCCCTCCCCCAACGTTACCAACGACTTCGAGCATAGTGGTGCAACCAGCGAGTGTCGTTCATCAAACTATTGCTTTGGGCCCGCAGAGTCAGCCACTACAACCGCAGACTCCACAACAGCCTCAACAGCAGCAGCAACAACAACAGCAGCAGCCTCCACAATCTCAGCAACAGTCTCAACCTACGATACGCACCCACCCTCTCAAGGCGCACATGCTCAGTAGCCAGATGAACAAACCAGTTGTAACTCAAGGATTGGTGAAAGTAGGCACTGGTGTTCTGGGACAAACAGCTCCTGTTGTGGTAAATAGTCAAAACATAATCAAGCAGCCAGCAATTGTGCAAACAAATATTGTTGCACGACACTTGCAACAAACAGGCAATGCAGCGCAGCCCCATTCGGCGCAAGTTCCACCTAATGCTGCTCAACAGTCTGCGCAAGCCCATCACAATCCCGCAGTTAATATTCCGACACCCAATAGCCAGGTAGGCCCTGCACATTCACCACGTATCCAGCAGAACGTTGTAGTGAAGCAGCCGCAATCCCAGCAGCCGCCAGCTTCATCGCAAATACTTCACGTGGTGTCTAAACCAGGTAGTCAAGGGCAACAGATTCTATCACAGCAAAATCAGCACCAACCTGTTGTGATTCACGGCAATAAGATACAACAGGTGCAAAGCCCTTACACTGTCCTACAAGGCGGAAAGATCATCCAACAGGCACCGTCACCAGTAACTATTCAAACAGTTGGCAAACATCAGAATATTCAAGTGCCTATGCCTCACGTTCAGGCACAGCAACCACACGGTCATGCTCAGAAGCAACCAGCAGGTATTTCGGTGGTAACTCATCCTGGGGCAAAACAAGGACCCGCCCAGCCTCCGCAGCACCAGCATCTTTTGTCTCAGCAACAGCAACAAGCACAGCAGCATTTGCAAAATTCGATTCCTGTGAAACAACAGCAGGGACAGAGCCTTCAATTAGGAGCTGGTCAGCAAGGCGGAGTAGTTCCAGGATCGCAGCATATCATTGCTCATGCCCACCAGTCATCGCATGCCCATCAGCCCACCGGAGCAACGCTGATGCAGGCTAAGCCTGCTCATCAGCAAGTCATTCCTCCAACGAAGGGAGTCATTGGTCTGCACCAAGCGCCCCAAATACTCACTGGAGCCGTTGCCAGTCCACCACTGAAGCAGCCCCATATTGCTGGCCAGCAGCCTGTTGTTACAGGTAAGAGCCTTACGCAATTTTTTTTTCTTTTATACAGGTTTTTTTTTAAAGAAATATAATTTGAAGTTAAATTTTAAAACCACTGAAAAAAGGCTGGGCCGTGTCCAGTCATTATGGGGAGATTCGAGTAATTTTAGCACACAGAAAATTTAGATTTAAGACAGAATTACATTCTAAGTAGAAAAACGGCGAAAAAAATAGGATAACAATAAAAGTGCTGCAAAGAAACACTTGCAAGTTTCTTTTGATACAGTTTTGTTGGTGTTCTTCCTAACGCTGCTTTCTACTTCTAAAAGCGGAGATAAGAAGAAAAAATAGTGACCGCGATAGTAGCAGATCAAATTGCATGGCAGCTGAATTCCGCGCCGTGGAAGTGGAAAAATTCTATAAAGGAAGTTTTTATAAAAGAGCAATTTTCTATCTCTGCAAATTATCACAAAAAATGGTTCGTAAGTGACAACGCTACCGTCGAACCACCCCAACTTTCAACTAGCCACATTTCGTGCTTAAGACACAAAGCCAATGTATAACATTTCTGGCTTCAGCTTGCGTGGAAAAAAATGTACTTTGTATTTTTGCCATTTGCGGTAATAATAATTAATAAATATAAATCCGTCCTGGCTTTTCCATATATGTAACTTAAAAATTTTGGCTGATGAACTGTTGCAAGTTTTATCTAAATTCGTGCGCTGTAAAACTATTGCAAAGTAGCCTAATCAGGTCCGAAGAAATACTCTTCCTTCGAGTGACCACCCCCGACAGCAAAAAACCAAATTAGTAGTTCAGTTTCAGTTGTGTGCGATTTTGGTAGCAAAAAAAAACAATCAATTATGAATGCTCTTCAGTTTGTTTTTACCTGTCTATAATTTTCCCAGATTAACATACACAATGAAATTCTGAATTTTTTTTCTTCGCACACAAATCAGTTTACCTTTAGCGACCGAGACGCATTCTCCTGAGTCTGGAGTTGGTCCCAGATAGAGCGAAGTATTTTTGGCGGCAAAGGAATCACAAATCGACCAGATGATGTGTTTAAAATACACTCATACTATGAAGCTCTCTGCATAAAGATGCAGTTCCAGGAAATGGTTGCATGGTAACGACGGTAATTTTCAGGAGAAAGAAACCCCTTTGGTCGCTATGGCTGTACACAATCACAGCAGCCTTAGTAACGAGGCTAAAAGCTGCAAGTAGGATATAAAAGCGAACAGGTGGTGACCGGACAGGCGTAACACATGCAAGCTCTCATAATTTTGCATGATTGCATTTAAGCCACCCACCAGTGTCCAACTAGACTCAAAGTGCAAGTCTAAAACATCGAAATATCGCAGCTATTCAAACGACCTAAACATTTGCGCCATTTCAGTGGAAGAAAACTATTCCGAGCCCATAAGTGGAAAAAAGGGAAAATACATCTTCCTAGTGATTTAAATTAGCATCGTGTTGTGTAGAATTTAGATGTCCAAATTTGATGCCAGTGTCGAATCTATAGGGAAGTAGGTGGGCACTAGCCCTGGGAGTCGATGCTGCGGTGGTGCTGGAATCTATTCTTAAAAAACGTACTAAGGAGGGCGAGCTGAAATGACTACCACAATTAAGTCTAGATTCCGGGCTGGCTTAACCACACGGTCATTTTAAAGTTTACATGTTATCAGTGAAAAGATTACCAACTATAGCATAGTGGAATATTGGCGGAATGCTCGTGGCTCTGCTTTGAAAAACTATTTTCATCACTAGTTGTAAAACTGAAAGGGCACTTTGCGTTGCAATTTTCTCAAGGTCCTTTTGCCTTTCAAATCTTTATCATACTTTACACTAAAGCGTAATGTGATAGGCAAGTGGGATTCTGCTATTTTCGGCCATTATTATGTGCAGGCCCCTTTCCATAGAATAATTGTACCAATATTATATTTAATTTTTTATATACCTAACTGAATAAAATGATTTGTAGGATTGTGCATAAATTTTATTTATAGGTAGATAAGGACTAGACTATCATAATGCGATTTCCAATCAAAACTAAAAGTCTGAAAAGCATCACTTTATTAGAATAAAGTGTAGTTTGCTAAACAATAGTACTAATTTTCATTAATAAATGTACAAAACAGTAAAGGACCCAGAATACAGCCTTGTGGTACAACGTTTAAAATTTTAAAATAGGCGGAATAACTATAAATCACTGAATCGAATATCTATTAACTGTTTTGTTTTCGTTGCTAATTTTAGGTGCTAGCAGTTTACGAGCTTCAGTCCCACCGATCAGCCCACAAGGACAGGCAAGAACACATTTGCTTCAGCCAGGACTCCCTGTTCCAGCTTTCGAGGCAAACATGGTAGGTATTAACGGTTGTATTTAATATTTGTTTTAAGGCAAACTATGCTGTGGAGAGATGAGTTTCTAACTTTTTATATATTTTTCTCCTAACCATGCGGACGCAGCATGAAATGGGGAACTTTAACGCGAGATCGCAAAGTCCTCCACCTGCGCATCAGCAAGCTTCCCCCATCACTCCGGTAAATTTGAAATTTGAAAACTTTCACACAAATTGTTCGGCCTTGTTTTGCGTTTTTCACAAGCCATGACATGCACGATACCATTAAAAAAGACAACCTTTTGCGGCCTCTAGGAAAGGCACCCTGATCGTTGACCCTCTTTCTAGTGATTTTTTTAAATAGTGCATCAGTCAATTCTAGATTGCGATGATCTTGTATTCCTTTGCTCATTGCCTACCTCTCATGGTAGTATGAACTTTTCTTATTGAAATTTTAATACGATCAGTTTTCGAAGTCATATACACACACACCCGACTCTTTTTAACGGCTGTGGGACCCTGTTTTGATGGTATTCCGCCTCGACTTATATATGAATTAATGCTGCTGAATACAACTGGATTATGGTAGCTGAAATAACAACAATAGCTGATATAAAACAGCTGAATTAAAAATGCTGAATCGTTATAACTAAACTATTGAAATAGAATCGAGTTGGTCACTATCAGAATTGGGTCCTGCGTTAATCCCAGCTCAACTCATTTCACTTTTCTCCAGATCCAAAAAGCATTTTATTGATTTTCTTGAGTTCTTAAAACTGTGGCACCCTTACTTTGCCTTGATCCCATGCATACTTTTAAACGGTAGTAGACTGAACCATTACAAAAATCTTTCAGGGCGAGGGCACATATCCAACTGGTGCTATCAGAGGTGTACCTCCGCGTGAGCATTTCATTATGTACCAATACCTTCGGGACTACCGAGCTCAGGAAGCACTTGGAGCTAGAATTCCTTACATTTCTCGGTAAGTGTGCTGTTGTACCATCTAAAATGCAAATACATTTAACACCCCATCTTTTTGAATAGATCACCAATACTTCCCGGCTCGACTGACCAAAAGGAGATATCCGAAGTGGACGAAGCGATGGTGGCAAGTCCGCCTTTAGAACTACGCCGTCCAGGAAGCGGCTCCCGCACAATAGCTGTACCTCACAGTCTGCAGAGTCCACAAGATAGGGCCACCGGTAAGAATACGGACTAATTTTGGCAGTAAATAAGTTTTACTAAATATCTTCATAATTTTCTTAGATTCACCCCAAGTTGCACAAGTTTATGTGCACGGAACTAGGATACCTCATCCACACTTTCCAGACGTTGGTGCTCGTTACTTTGAAAATGTTCGCTCGGTCCCAACAGAACCACCTCCAGCCCATCGACCAGCTCATAGTGTTGTTGGACCCTCTCCTTCAAATTATGGTCAGTCAGGTGGACCACCTGCTCCTACTCTATCTCACATTCATCCCAAGGCCCTGGAGCGAGAACGTGAACGTGAGCAACGGGAACGTGAGCGGGAACGTGAAAAGGAACGAATATCAATTCCAGGTAATGCTCAATTTAGTAATTTTTCTTTCATATTTTATCACCATAACTTTTTCCAGGCCACACAAGTATGCCCAGCCACGGCAGCTTAGTTCCTGCAATGCCTGCACCTACCGGCCGTAACATTCAAGTGGCTACGCCACCGCATGCTAGTCAAGTACCGCCACAGGCTGATTCTCTGCTAACGTTGCTTCAGCGATATCCAGTAATGTGGCAGGGTCTCCTTGCATTGAAAACTGACCAGGCTGCTGTACAAATGCATTTCGTTTTTGGGAACCCTCATGTTGCTCGGGGCTCATTGCCATGCAATAGCGATGGCAGCACTCCTCCGCTGCGGATTGCTCAAAGAATGCGACTTGAACAAACTCAACTTGAGGGTGTTGCCAAGAAAATGCAGGTAAGTTCAAATTTTTCGTTTTGTAAATTCATTTTGAGTCCTCAGGGGTTTCAGTGAGTCGGCAAATATTTTAATGAAATCTCAAGAAATCTTGAGCTGTAATTAGTTTTTTTCTGTGAGTAATTTTACGGGACGGCATTTTGACATCCAGACATTTCGCAAGAAAAAAATCAATTCATCAAATGTGCCCAATAAAAAATCTCTCAGAATTGCAAAATGCCTACAGGATTCCGACTGATGAATTCAGTTTGTCTTTTAGGTTTTTTAGATTAGGGGCCTGATTCTGGTTGTCACCTCACTTTCCGTGACGTGACATCTTATAGCTGAATATCGAAGAAATATTCTTATTGGAATCAAAACAGGCAATTCAGCTATAAGCTGTCACGTCACGGAAAGTGAGGTGACAACCAGAATCAGGCCCTAGTTCTCTCGTACTCATTTTTATTTGTAAACAAATTAATACTGTGAAAATTGGTTATAGCAACCTTTAAATGACTATCATTACAAGCCGTTGTCGTTCTAGCAGTATGTGTATAAAAATAGAATCTATTTTTACTTAAATTGAGATTGGTTCGGGATCTTCAAATAGCGTCTTTACATACTTATATCCACTAGCTCGGTGTTGCTATAAACGATTCTCATTGCATGCTTCAATGTTTAGATTGAATTGTTCGTAACTAATATTTGAAATTCAATTAATCTTTTTCAGTACGAAAACGAACATTGTATGCTGTTGGCGCTACCATGCGGACGTGATCACATGGACGTGCTTCAACAGTCGCGTAATCTACAAACCGGATTCATCACATATCTACAACAGAAGGCTGCAGCAGGTATAGTAAACATCCCTGTACCAGGTAGTGAACAAGCTGCATACGTTGTACACATATTCCCATCATGTGACTTCGCTAACGAAAATCTTGAGCGTGCTGCTCCCGATCTGAAACATCGTGTCGCTGAAATAGCACACCTTTTGATCGTAATAGCAACCGTCTAAAAAACCATTCTTAGACAAATTGCACCAAACAATTCACGATTTTAATACACGACCAGGACAATCTTCAAAACACTTGCAATGACGACGATTTCTGTGAAACGAAAACCTTTCTAAACGATGTACACAAACTTTTAGCAAATTGACTTGAAAATAATTAAAAGCAGAAAAATAAAAGAAACATGAAGAAGAACTTGATAGATTAGTTAGAAATATATACGGACATAAAATTCCTTTTCTACTAGGAAATTGTATAAAGTAATACTTAATGGAAAGGAAAAATTACAAAATTTATACCAGTTATGTAAAAACCTTGATTTTGGACTTTAACGCAGTGTAAAGCAGTAAATACTTGAAAAACACAACACACACAACAACCAGAGGAAGAAAGTGTAAAAAGATACGATTAGGAAGAATTTTGTATTTTGATCTCAGTTTATAAGCAATCTATTCGTTATCCTTATTTATCGTACTATTCCCCACTCTTCTTTTTGCAGGTCTTCTAGCTTAATTTCATTTATTCACATTTCGGATATCGCCAACTTTCTTTATATGATTATATTGGAGTTAATTTTTCCAATTTCAAAATTACAGTATCACTGTAGCAGTGGGAGTTTATCTTCAGACCTTATTTATGTTGTACATATTATAGTTGAAAAACTGCGGATACACTTGGAGGAATTTTATGAATAGATTTAACTTTTTGTACGATAACATTTTGGTTTTTTACTCAGTGCCAGTTTATGTTTTCCAAGAAAATTTTTAATTTACAATTACCCCCACTAATTTTCTCACTGCCAGTATATTTTACACATAGGCCCTTCGCTGCACACAGATTAATTTGTTGTGCAACTGCTCTGGATTTTTTTTTTATAAATTTAATTCATTCGCCTTTGGAATAAAATATTTTGGGTGTTTCTTTTAAAGCCCCATCATATATGGGACGTTATCCGCCATAGCCACAGGAAGGTTGAATTATGAGTAGATTTATGCTGTTGTTTCATAAATAATTGGTTTAAATTACAAAGTATAAATCGCAGGCAAAACACCTGACATCGGGGGTCATAACACGTAATTTCTTTTGGGTTATATCGAAACGCGCTTAACAGCCGAATTGCATAATAAGCTCTTATAGGAAACTTATTTCTGAAATTCAGAAATTTGAAGTCGTTTCGATTTAAACCAAAAAAACTCTTTCATAAATTCCGCCTCAACGTCCTAAATTTGCTTTAAAAGGGAAAATGACTGCCTCGAAACCGATTCAGCTAGCTGACAGAGAAGCTGATTTAGCTTATGATAATAGGATCACTACTCGATTCGATTTCTTATAGCGTCATTCAGCCAGTTTAAAAAAAAGACAAATGAACTTGTGTTAGTTTTTAATCGATTCGGTTTGGCGACCATTTTTGTTTAATAAATACCATTGTAATTTTTTCACATTACCCATATATTCAGCAATAAGCATTTTAATATTTTTACACAGACTTGTTTGCAACACAATCAGAACTTTGAAGAACCAATCGATAAACGCACGTAACTGTATTGTGCTTATGAAGCTTTCATTAACTTGCATTGCTGTCGAAGGATGTCAGCTGTGCGCCCACTTTGGTTCGCACAAAAAGCACATTCGAAATTTAATATAATCGATAATGTGATACAGTGCCACATGCAGCATCTTCTTGTTGATTTTCTTCGACATAATGATGTAAAGATCTTTGCTGGTGGAAGACGAAATATTGTTATTAGCAATACGTAAAGCGGTTGTCCTAGAGTTTGTCCATTCATGCAGTGATTATTTGCGGTGGCTTTGCATTACTGCGCTTTTCATTAATGAACTGTTGCACATCTCTGAATTATCAGTCGTTAACGAAACAGAGCTTACCCAATAAAACGCGCAGTTTTAAGTACACAAATTATTTTTATTGAGATGTTTGCGAACTGGTTGATCTAAAAAGTTAACCCACTACGAATACTTTTTTAATAAGTTCAGTTCGTGTTTGCACGATTTGATAATTAAGGGCCTCGTTTGTTGCAGGCACTTAGCAATTAAATTTTGGAATTAAATATGCCACAAGATAGCCTCATATTGAAAGGACAGAACCCTCTTAATCAACAACAACCACAAAAAATGCCATTAAGTTAATTAGTTAATGCGCCTGCTTGAAAATAAATAGAAAACCAATTTCTGTGTATGTAAACGTATCAGTAAAACGAGAACAATACACTCAGCCCTATTAAATTTTGAGGCGAGCAAATTGCAATCGCTAAAATTCGCAGCATTATGTGAACACTAGTGATATTTCCATGTTACTATTAAATTAATAAAAATAATGAAATTAAACGTGAAGTAATAATTTTAATTTTTTTTTAATTTTGTTATTTTGGCATACAAAATAATTTAAATATTGATGCCTTTTCTACCAATGACTCAAGTCTTAATGTATTTTAGTCTTTCAATATTTTCTGATTTCTTAAAATGTCATTTATCTTGGATAAAGTCTAAGTAAGATATCACTAGACAAACGTACTTTATTTCATATTGAAGTAATGGAAAAATGCTTTCTTACAAGCTATTGTCAACTTAAGCGAAATATACACCAAACTAACCATTGTAGTGTATTCGTATTGTTGAAACGTTTGTTCGTTTAAATTTTCACAACAAAGTAATGAGCTGAAACTGATACCCTATTGCCATTGATTTATAATCGACTCAACTAGTAGATACAAATTTTCAAATTACTATCTTGCTAGTCGAGTCGATTGATATCAACAATTGTAATAGGACCCAATTTTAGTGTGGGATCATTGCGTTATCACGGTAATAATTTTATAACTTATTGAATTGGGCCTCCATTTTTTTTGAGTATCTCAGAAATTTTCTTATTATGAAAATGTGCCTTTGCTAGTCAAGTTGACCACTTCTACTACATCCATAATAGGACCCTTAGTTTTTTACTAATCTAAATTCTCAAAGAAGAGAAAGAAAAAAATAGCATTTAGCTCAATAATACAGATATACGCTGAATTAAGTTTTTTTTTATTATTTAAATAAAATCTTGCGTGATCCGGAACTGATACATTGTCTGCGTTCAAGACCTCAGTTTCTACAGGCGACTGCTCAGTTCAGCTTAAAAAAATGCAATCCTTAAATTATGCAGTCGATTACAGAAACTCAACAGTTTTATGATCGCAGCCACTTTCGGATTTATTCATTCAGGAAAGTTGGACGAACCAACAAAAATAAGAAGTAAAAAATAGACGATGTCAACGCAGCGACTGATTATTATTAATTCAAGCTTAAAGTTATTTGTTTTTTTTTTAGTCAGAGCATCGGACTTTTTTTTTCAATCAAATATACAATTGGAAAAATGCCTCAGTAATTTGTGGGTGCAAATATTTAAAATCCGTCTTTGATAATAAGAAAACCACAAAGATTATAACACCAAGAGCAATGCATTTACAAAATCATTTCACTTCACCAGACTGTTATACGTTTGTATTTCGTGTTATTTTTCTTATCAGAATTATAAAACTTAATTCAGCTATAATAAATCGGGTGGCGTGAAGTGACTGTTAGAATAAATATAAGCAGCAGAAGGGATAAAAGAAACACGTGAAAAGTCGGTTTTCAGTTTTTAACTGTCGGAACAAGTACAATGTCTAATTAACATCGAAAAATAAACTGCCTGGATGCATAATTCAGCGTCAAAAAATATTGCGCTGAATAAGGCATCGATACAGTTTTGATTTGTTTTAACTTACCCCATTGCAACGAAATATGAAAATGTGAAGTCATGTCGGTGAAAGAAATTTAGGGCCAAATAATGAGCAGTTTTCAACCACCTCCTCTACTGTATCTATGGAATTCGATTCGAATCATATTCGTCCGTTTTTTGTAGCTGAATTTCATGTGATTCCTCTTAGAAGATTTTTTCATGTAATTCAGGTATGACCGGCAAACGATAGGGGCCTTCATTTAGTACTGAGAAATAATTGTTGAGACTTGTTGTTTTAATTTATTCCGGCAATCGTTTCATTTGAATTGTCTCTGAATGACATTACACGTAATTCAGCTATAAGGAGGAGAGTAAGTCTGAGTCGGCAACGATCTCATAAAATTAGGCCTGCTAGCCAACTTTTTACGTTATGCTAAACATTTTGGTTTTATCCTGATATTAAGCTAAGTTCAGACGGTTTATCAAAATTGTTCTTTCTAAGAGAAAAGTGCATGCAATACTGCACGGGATTGGCAATCTTAATGAAAATCTAGTTCGCTTCTACGCTTTCTGTTCTTAGAAAAAAATTGCGCTTTACTTTCAATGCGTGCTTAACGTTTTTTTTAGTTAATAAATATTCCGTCTGAACTGTGCTTTAGTCTAGTCCGCCAATTCCTCCAAAATGTATATTTTAGTACTCCTTTAGTTCCTAAAATCAAGCTCCACAGTAAGTATTGGTTATGTGTAATGCGATGAGAAGCTACCAGTTACCATCAATATCCGAATGAAAGACTGAGGCATTGGTAATAGCTGGAGATTGTTAAATATCGCCTTAAACAAAACCATCTGGGAGTCCAAATTATGTAAGCTGACAAGTGGTTCTAACCAGCAATCGCATCTATCGCACCTCCTACCAACTGCATTAGAGGTGACTGCAGGAAAACACTTGTAACCTTACATACTGGGGCTTCGATATCTGCAGAACTTTGTAACAAACTCCCACTATACATCAAGACTTTCCGTTTCAAGAAAATGAAAAAAAAACGATATGAAAAATGAAAAGCGATACAAAGATCAATAGATTCTTTTGTTTTATTTATTATTTCTCCCCTCCAAGCTCCCTCCCCTCCCTTCACCGAATGCTTTAAAATGCTACACAAAACTAATTATTTAAGACGGATTGTAAATATTTGTTATATAAGAGATATATAAATGTTTATTTTATTTTCTAATTTTTATTATATATTGATAATAAACTATTTTTTGTTAGCCTGACTTTATTTAAAAGATATATATAAAGAAGAAAACCCTGTAAATTACTATATTCTTGTAAAAATAGTTCGCTACTAAATGTACAGTTAATTTAAAGTATAAATATAAATAAAGTAATGATAAAAAGTAATTTTATTAGGGTAAAGCGAAATATTTTTATGACTAATGATGATACATAATAATGGAGGTAAAGCTTAGAGATAGACTTAAACGTGTATAAATATTTTTAAAGAGGAATAAAAAAGGAAGAAATGGTTAGTTTTTCCTTTAAATGCCACCAATAAGTGAATAAAAAGTAAAAAGAGAAAAAAAAACAAGAAAAAGCAAATGCGGCCACAGAGGTGATAAATATCTTCCTCCCGTATTTATTTATCCCCGCCCTCTGTGGTCGCAGACTAAAAAAATGAACACAAACCAACACAAAGTGTAAAATACAGTTTTTAAACGAAAAGCAAAGAATAATGTAGAAATATATGTAAAACAGAAAATGGACACGAAAAATAAAGACGACGACGATGATAATGAGGTAAGCAGACTACTAAAACAATAAAGATCTATTTGAGGCAGATTTTAAAGCGTTACAGATAGAGATACAAAACAAGAAATGAAAAGTAAAAAGTAAACAAACGTAGGCAAAGAAGTTCTAATGAAATCCGTTAAGATTAGAAGTATAATAGTACGTGACGAGTAAGTGATTAAATAAATAGACAAAAGAGAAAATCAGCAAAAACAAACACAAATTATTAATTTAACATTATTAATTATTATAATGAATTTAATTTTTTAGGTATTAATAAAGTACATATTACATATTAATAATATTATTAAAAATGCTGTGTACATATTAATATAAAATTTTATGAGAAAAGAAAACAATAAAAGTAAAAATTCTGTAAATGTTATCATTTTTTTTTGCTTTTCCCCTCCTCGTTGTCGTGTTTGGACGTAATTTCTCCCATTCTGGTTGGACAACCTACATGGTGGTAATGAGCAGAACTACAGCCCTACTTTCGAATTCACCACTGGCATACTTGTTATTCTGTAAAGTTGTTTCCCCACGCACAAAACTATAGAGCAAAGTGGGCTGAAATTCATAAACGAATGCATGGACTCTTACGGCGAAAGAAGCAAACTTCAAAAGATATTCACTGTAGCTTCCCAACTGTAACTTGCATCAGAGAGATCGTTGACGACAAACGACTGAATGTGAGATATTTTCAGTGCGGGAAACACAGCGAACAAATCGCAAAATCTCTGGAAATTTATTTGGAATGTATGATGCTTAGCTTATAAGGAGTCAAACCCTCTAAGGTCGCATTACTTAAGGGGTATTCTCATGGAGCAATTTCAAAAAATCGATTTTTTTTTTGCATTGTTTTAATCTACATATATATAAGTACAATTTACCCTGTGGAAGGATTTTTCGGAATTCGATCTCTAACATTGCTTAAATAGGGCCTTTCGGCAAGCACGTTCTCAGTGAGACAACTGAGATATTCTCAGTTCTCGCACATCATCTCACTTTCACATTGAGCAACAAAAATGAACGCTGCCTTTGAGCAACTGAGCCATCTGAGATGGATTTTCTGTGTCTCATTTGTCTCAGTTATAATGTTGTGTGTTGCGACAGCCCTTGAGCAGCCCTCAGAATAATCTTTAATTTTATTTTATTTATTTTCCAAGCGAAAGTCCCTCTTAAAATCGGCATAATCATATATAATGGGTCTTATTCTGGTAAACACGACAAGACTAGCCAAGACACTTTCTAAACCTAGGATTTTAGCATTGAAAGTGTGCCTTGACCACCAGAAAAATTCGATGCCAAAATCAGCTGATTAATCTAATTATCCTACCCAACTGAGACAGTTGCTCAATATCTTGTCTCAGTTGTCTCAGTGAGAACGTGCTACCGAAAGGCCCTAATGACTTTTGAAGTCGACATGTAAAGCGCGAACCGAACCGAAATGCCGACATTGCAAAACTTTAAACGCGTTTTTCTCGAGAACACGTTTTACAAAATGGTATGCAAACTTCTGACGAGTGTAATTGACCGATCGACTTGAAATTTCCACAGAACGTTTCGAAATACATTTTTTCATGTACCCACGTACGGATTTTTCAAAATCTTAAAAATTCGATTTTTAATCCACGCTTTTGTTCGAAAAAAAACGCGAAAAATGAATTTTTTTTAAAAATTTGGTGCCATTTTGTCAATTTTGAAAATATCGAAAAAATCGTACGTTGGTACCCAATCGAGAGGATACTGATTGATAACATTTCGGTCATTTCAGTTTCAGACCACCCAGGGAGGCAGAAACCTGCAAACCGTTTGCCTCTGCAAATTTTTAGACCAATTTTTGGACTACAGCCAAGGACACCATTTTGAATTTTTATGTAATTCAAACATTTTTTTAAATGTATTAAATGCTCCTTTTGAACCTCTAAAAAACTGCAGGTGTATCTTTATTCGTTTTCCCATAAAAATAAAAAAAAGTGAACCCTTCAAAACTGGTGCTCTCCATGAGCACAAAAGCACTTTTGTGTAGCTGTATAGTTAATATTTTTACCTTTTAGTTGAAGGGACTTTAAATAGCTGAATTTCATGTGTGGAATTCCTATAAGAATTTTATATGCAATTCAGCTATTCCAATTCGTTTCGGCTGAACTCGAACAAGATACAAAATTCCACCCCAGTTCACTGGCTGGTAGATGTAGATTTCTAGTGATAGCTTCAAAGCCTCGAATTTTAACCTTGTGGTGACCCATGGTGCATACCTCGAAGAAAGTCTATCATCCGAGGTTAATCTCGTTACCCTTCGAAAGTCGTCAGATCTTTGGTAATTGTAGATTTTGGCTTTCTCGTATGGCCTAAAGCCAAGCAAAAGGAAACAGAGGTGGAATTATGTATCTTGTTTTGATATTAAGCTGAAACGACTTTAAACGACTGAATTTTCATCACTGCACTTGCACGTGAAAGAGGAGAAGTTCGTATCTCAACTAGATTCGATATGTGCGTAACTAAATTAGATTTTGAAGAATGGCAGATTAGTGGAGCATTCTGCCCATGAGATCATTGGTATGATGTACGGACGGATCGAAAACTTAAAGGGAGGTAGGAATTGGCGTTCTTGGTACCAGAACCGGAAGCACACTAAAATAAATATGCTTTGAAAACGGATCAACAGTTTTGGAGGAAAAGATACAAAAGTTAAGTGAGGGGTATTTGTTTGCATGAGAATAAAAGAGAAATATAAAAAGGTGCATATTTATTCAGCCGAAAATATCGCAATTTAATAAAGTTTAAGAGTTTAAGGAACAAAACTTAAAAGAAAACGAATTGACGCAATGGTTTTGAGGTAAGCGAATAAAATATTTCAATAAGGCCAAAGGCTACGGTGCTAAACGAAAGACAATATTATTATGAAAGCACTATTTCCAATTGTTTTGAAGAATATTTCTGGTAATTACGAAGAATAACATCAGCAAGATTTTCCAAATTCCTTACGAAACTGCTTGCAGAAAATGTTTATTCATTCAATTCATAATTTGCTCCTCGCATTCAAATGTCGCAATAAAATGCCATAGCCCATATATGAAATCTGAAAAAGAAATAACTACGTATTTCGCAAAACATTATACAGCGCTAGTACAATTTAAGTTCCATATTTTAGTACACGTGTAATTGCCATGTTGTACGTCTTTTCACCCAACAAACAAACGTCAACGGTCAAATCAGTGGGTGACGTTTCCCGATTTGGCGAAGTCCACCGTAAACAATTTTTGCTTTTCGGGGAAATAGGTTAAATAGCAAAATGGCAAATTTAAAGCAAGATTTGGACGAATACCTGCTTCTTCAAAGCGATCAAAAGAAGTCGTCAGGTTTTAAAATAGACATGAAAATGCCCCAAATAAAGGTGCCAGAAATCAGTAAAATGTTTGGAAAATCGGAGCCACAGGAGGCAAATAGCTGGCTGAAGGATACCCAGGAGAGCTGCTGTCCACAATTGGTAGTTTTAAGTAAAATTCAAGTCACTCATTGAGTTAATGTATGTTCCACAGTCGCGATTACAACGCATCCTGGGGTTCATAATGTGCTTGGGTTTGGGGATATTGTGCATGACCTTATCAACGCTCTACATCCCCGTTTTGATTCTAAAAGCTCGGAAATTCGCCTTACTATACACACTAGGTAGTTTGTTTTTTATTCTGAGGTAAGTTTGCGTGATTCACTTTTTCTTGGAATGCTTATTTTTTGCTTAAAGTTTCTGCTTCCTATCGGGGTTCGTGACGTTCTTCAAGCAGATGTTCTCACGGCCACGACTGATGGTCTCCTTGATGTACACCGGGTGTCTAGTTGCCACCCTCTACTTTGCAATGGTTGTACAGAGCACCGCCCTAACAGCGCTCTTCGCAGTCGCACAAGTCATATCTCTTTTGATTATGATTGTAGGAGCGGTGCCCGGCGGCGCCAGCGGGATGAAGTTCTTCGGGCACATGTTTAAGAGCAGTGTGTCGAACACGTTACCTATATAGCCCGTGTTGTAATGCTGAATGTAAATAAATGTGATATTTTAAGACACTCGGAGAAATATAAAAAAATGATATTCTTTCTAAAAACTTTATTGTACTCCTTTGCTTACACTTCCACCTCTCCCATGTATAAATTCTTATCGCTAGACCCTGACAGAATTATGGGCTCCCTTGGATGGAAGTCGATGTCGTTAACGCTGCCGTTGTGGCCGGGTAATTTGTATAAAATCCGTCTCGTCGTTGTATCCCAGACATACACAAATCGATCAGCAGATCCAGCAGAAACCTATAAACGAGTGGAAGTTAACCCACACCCTTCTTGGTAATGTAAGATCCTACCTTGCCGCCATCAGGAGACCATGCGCATCTCAGCAGGTTCCTCTCAAAGTTGTGCTGGTTGCCAGTGAAAATTTTCACGCATCTTTCCCCGGGCGCATATGGTCGAACATCCCAAATCCGCAAGGTATTGTCCATAGAATTAGACAGCACATAGGACCCATCCGGAGACAGCGCAAGTCCAGTGATAGTGTCCGTGTGCCCTCTGAGCCTGTACAAAATCTCATTCTTCCTGATGTCCCAGATCTTTATGTCGTTATCAATTCCCCCCGATATGACCTGTTCCCCCGTGTCGTTGAAGCATACGGCAGTCACTTGGTACATGTTGTCGAATGAGTGCACGGAGAATCTCTTTCGGGCGTCCCAGATTTTGATTGATTTGTCATCTGAGCCAGAGCAAAGCATCTGTATGCCTCGACGGGTTCCTTGCACCGAGTTTACAAAGGTCGAGTGCCCTTTCAGCTTGCGTACCCGCGTGCCGGCTGTTACGTCCCATATGGCGACAGTTTTGTCTGTAGCACAAGTGTATAAATTTGTGCCGTCCGTAGAGAAATGCGCCTCAAGAACAGCTCCTGTGTGGCCGGACATTGCTATTATGTTCTCACACTCGCCGTACACATTCCATATGTCTGAATATTGTCAATAAGAGGAAAAATTAGTGCTCTTAGGGATTTGTGAATCTTAGAGGCGCATTGTAAAATATAATATTGACTCATGATGGTTTTTGGGGTCACTGATTTAAGACGACGGAATAATAAAGGTAGAGAAGCGTGAGTCGCTACTTAGGGATAAATAGAGTTGTGTTAGATTACTTGTAGACCTTTCCAAAATTCCTGATGAAACCCGTAGTGCACTTCACTTTTGATCGTTTGTATATCTCTTTGCATGTAACTTACTAGTAGACTCACAGGTAGAATAACTGTAAAATTATGCTTAGGAGTAGCTCTCACTACATATCGGTAGTTCCTTTCCTACAATATTAAATTATTTCCTTTAAAACGGAGTTACTTACATATTTGCCTATCGAAGCCCGACGAAACTAAAATTTGGCCTTCAGGGTGGAATTCACAGCTAAACACTTCTCCTTGATGGCCCTCTAAGAGCATAATAGGTGAAAACAAATTCGAAATCCTTGGGATGCCCTAAATTAATAAAAAATTAAAAAAAAATCAAAAACTTGCAATGGTGCTCTTACGGATTCCATAAGGGCCTTATCCCTATTTGTGTAGGCCATCAAATCATGTTTACTTTTCTTAGATTCTGGGGCCAGCATTAAGCTATTTGAAGTTCTTTTTTGTGCCATTTTTGCTTACTTCTACTATTAATTCTTACGACGCTGTGCACAAACTCACGACACCGCTTCAGTTATCACGCTGTCAAAACACCATTTGACGTTTCATTTGCCAATTAAAAATATTAAAACAAGAATGTGCGTACAGTACGATCCACAGAATCAAAAGAAGAAGATAAAAAAACTAGTACAAGTTACAACTTGGCACTTGGTTCTAATTCAATTTTTCCAATTTGACAATTAGATGACGTTTTAGAACTAACGTTTTAGTACTATTGACAACTGTCATTTAAGGAAGAATTCCCCAAAAATCGAACAAATTCTTCAGCTCTGTCGTGAAGGACAATTCAAATCACAGCTAATTACGCTCCGCAAAGATCACTGTAGGCTGCTATAAGTTCCAATTTTCGAATAAAAAATGTGTTATGGAAAAAATTTACATTAAAGGGGCGTTCAATAAACCTTGCCTTAAGTAGGAAGGTGAAAATTTTTCGAAAATTTTCCAATATTTAAGTGTGACGAGGATACGGTGCGTGGAAAAATCAATGTTTAACTAGTAAATGAGATCAACAGTTAGTTACATGTTGTCCCATGGATCGGGTGAGCCCATCATGTCTCATCCGGATTATGAACAACATGCCCATCACCACGGTTGTTTGCTAGTTCTGCTGCGTGGAATTGGTCTGGCCAAGCCGAGAACCCTACAGAAAATATTCGAGAGGGTCCAGAGGGTCAACAATGTGAAAATAACAGGTTTGTTTACCTTGTTAAATTGTTAAAACGTATGCAGATACACTTGCCTTTTCAGATTCTTCCGGAAAATCCCGGGATATTTGGGTGAGGTACGTTCATGATCATCCCGTTGAGAACAACGACTGGGGTGACTTTCAAACGCACCGACGCCTGCTGGGGCTGATTACTATAGGAAAGTTCGACACGCAAATAGAACTAAACGAACTCTGCCGTTTGCACGAATCACTGAAAGTAAAATACACGCAAACCTTGTACGATTCCCGTTGCATTCTATTTGGACCCTCACAAAAAACCGAAGGAAATGCTACCATCAACAATGATATTTGTGATTCGGCACCTATTCCTCCTGCCCAGCCCCGTAAGCGGCTGGAAGACCTCTTTTCGCCCCCTTCTAACTTCAAGAGCACAGCCTTCTTTTACCCAGAAAGTGACCCTTGCCTTGACCTAGAGGCAAACCTGTCTGACTTCATTGGTTCTATATTCTGGATCCTCGAATCAAAGCGGTTAGAAAGATCTAGAGAAAAGGTGGATAAACCGGATAAAGTGTCTCTTCTGCTGGCACCCTTCGAAAAGAAGGATTTCGTGGGTTTGGACTTAGACTCACGGAACAATAAGAAACGGTGCGTTGGTCGAGTGACAAAAAACCTTGGCGATTTGACCCTGCAAGCTGGCTTAGTTGCAGATTCACTAAACCTCTTTCATGCCGCTAGTGACACCCTACGTGCCATAAATGATTCTCTTTGGTTAGGAGCGGCTGAGGAGGGACTATGCACTGCCTCTGCAATTCTTTTGTATCCTGGTGTCCGTCAGACGGAAACTTTTCACCGAAATGCTAGTCTGCAGGAAGGTACATCGCCACAGAGAAATGTAGAAAAACGTCGGTCAAGTGATCTGACCAAAAAAGTAACTATAGAGAATCAGAGCTCTGTGGAGTGTACAGTAACATCAAACTCATCTTCGACTTCATCGGTTTCATCTATTTTGACCTCTAGCTCATCATCGTCGATTTCTGGGATGGGATCAAATAACCGCAGCGATTTGCCGCTGAACATTTTATCGCCGGAGGAAATTGTTTTTCAATACAGGAAGGCTATCATCAACTACAGTAAATACCGTCACGCCGCAATTGTAGAGACTGAGGCCGCATTGAAAGCAGCCCGCATTTGTATCGAACAAAATAAAAATTTGGATGTGGCCATGTTCTTACAGAATGTGATGTACATCAATTTGAATATGAACGAACAGGAGCGCCTTAAGCGTTTCGAAGTTCTGACAGATCTCTACCAACAAATTGGGTACAAAAGGAAGGCAGCATTTTGCCAACGTTTAGCTGCTTGGAAGCATGTTAAGCAGGGAAATCCAAATCCCGATTGGGCGCAGAGCTACCGTCTGATGCTGGAGAGTTTTCCAGGGTATATGCTTTCCTTGGACCCTCTAGAGGTGCTAGAGAGCTCATCTGGTTGGCCAATGCTGCAAATCGAATTACTACAGCAGCTTATAACAGCAGCAAGGAGGTTGGGTTATTCCGCATTGGCTACCAGACATATGACTTTCTTGCTGCAAACGCAGTGGGATAATATGGGACCTACTGAAGCAAAGGAAATGGCACTACAACTTCAGGTGAGATTAATACTAATGAGCCCTATTATCCGTGTCGTTTTTAATTCAACTAGACTTCACAAGCCTCAAGCAAACAGGGTTACTTTATTTCAGCTGCACACTTATAATAATAAATAGATGTAAAACTAAATGGATTAATCGAGTTGAATTTAAAACGACATTTGCAATAAAGTCCAATATCAGAAACGATCTATTAATTAAGAAAATTGTTACAGAACTTAAGCGCGCAATGCGAGGGCTCCCCGGTGCCTTTAGTTTTAGAAAACGGAACCGTAATTCCTCCAGCGAATCTTACAGATATCCCGTACTGTATGCAGATACAAGTTAAGGATTTGCCATCACATCTAAGGCCTCACAGGATAAATAATGTTAAGGGTAACAATGGACCCTTCCTGTTTACACCCATCCACTTCAACTCAATCGATCGACGAGTGAACAAAAAGAAGGAAAGCAAAATCGGTGAGTGTGTTTTTAAACTAGACTCTTAAAAGTTGCTTTCTTTTTGTCCTGGACTGGAAGTCTCGACATATTAAGCTTTCTAGCCGCATAGAAAGGAGGAAATATTTTTAGTGAGGGTTGTCAAAATTAGCAATGTTTACAAATTTCGTTAAAAATGATACAAAAAAATTCTTCGTTAAGCTTTAAATTTTATACAGGTTCCAATTGGACCCATTGGCCACTGATTTTCGCGAATCCTCTTGGAATATCTAATCAGCCGGAAAGTCCGGTGTGCCTAGAGAAAATATTTTTTTGAGAATCAGAATAAAATTTATAAATTTGCTCCGGTGTACGTTTTATTTATATTTTGCTTTCTAAGTCCTGGACTGGGCTGATGATGGAACCTAATCAGGCCCAAAATAGACGCCAAAAATTAAAAACTTGGAAATATTAGAAAAAAACAAACTCTTTGCAAAATGCCACCCTTTTCCCAAACAACTTTTTATTTAGTCCAGCCTATGAAAACATGTGTTTTTACAGAAAGCATAAAATCAGGGTACATCTAGAAGAAATGTCCCACAGGGTCTTAGATTGATTGCAGGCCTAAGGTTGAGGTACCACACCCGCAACTCGCGTAGTTGGAAGTTACTTTATTTTAAATTTCATACAAGTTCTAATTGCGCCGCTAGCATTCACTGCTATCTTTTGCCGCCCCCTTCAATATCTAGCCAAACTGAAAGCGGGATGTGCTTGGATTGTGCTATTTTTTAGTGAGAGCAACCGCATTTTGCAATATTTAAAAGTCCAAAATAAAATTATACAAAATTAGAGTTCATTTGATTTAAATTGCGTATTTCAGTATTCTTATGGATTAAACACGATTTATGCGAAGTAACATTAAAGCTGAAAAATACTCTCCCCTTTGAACTAACCGTGAACGATATGCGACTACTAACAAATGGAATTGTGTTCGAAGCTTTGCCTCAAACAGTAGTCCTTCAGCCATCCGTACCAACAATTGTTACGCTTCATGGAACGCCGATTGAGTCCGGGCAACTTGAGATTCAAGGTTACAGCACACATACGATCGGTGTTAAATCAAATTGTCGCCTAAAACATATGAGGAATCGCCCCCTCCCGCCACATTATTTAATCGACGTGATTCCGGCCTTGCCGCGTTTAACTGCTCAGACATCCTTTCCACAGACTGCAACGTTCTGCTCGCTTGCGAATTCAGATAGTGTGATAACGTCCGCAAGTCTCACAATTTACAATGGCGAGATGACCGAATGTGTGATAACATTGAAAAATGAGAGCAATTTGGCTATTGAATATTTGGACACCACCGTACAGTCCAATATAGAATCGGAGCTGCAGGGGCGGATATTTAAAATCGATCAAAAGGAGATTGAGGCGAAACTTCCAATTGAAGCACACTCCTCCATGGACTTCACAATGAAAATTTTCGGGGAAGCTGACTTCTTTAGTGCACAGTCTCATTTAGTTTTGGCATCAACTTCATCACAGTCTGGCGGAGGGGCTGGTATTTCAGGCCATACTGCGGATGGACCGCAAAGTTTAAATTATTCCATGCTCTCGTCGGGTCATGCTAGTTTACCGAGTCGAATGAGCTCGCCAACTCATCAAGTAATGTCTAGAAGAACGGACCTTACATCGAGCTTCAGATCTTCTCATTCAGGTGGGCACTCATCCCTGGCCACTTTAAGTTTCGCACCCCATGTGGGAGGAAACAGCGTTCAACACGTAGATGCTCAGTTGCGATTGAAATACTCAGGAGGCGAAGCAATGCAAGAAGGCTACTGTAGACAGTGCGCAATTTCTTTTAGCGTTGAAATGCTGCCGAGTGCTCAGATAACTAATTGGGATGTGCTTCCGGCGGAAACGTGAGTGAAATTTTTTAAGTGCCTAGATGTTAACTTTCAATTGTCTTTTACAGTCCTTCACAATTCTATTTGGTGCTGGATATAAGGAATCTCACTGCTCAAGAAATGTCCCTCAACTACACATCGACTAAAAGTATGGCCATTGAAGCTAAGGAAAGTTGCCGAGTACCTATTCCTGTAGATAGATGTTCCCTGGATAAAATTTATACTTGTGAAACACAGAATCAGGATCTTGAGAGTCAAGGTATTTATAAAATGGGGCCAGGCCTTAGTCTGGCACGACTCGCAAAATTTATTATGAAATTATTATCTTCCTAGAAGTTTCCCTTAATCTTCCTGTTGGTGATATTAGTGAAAGGATATGCTCAGAACATATAGCAGAAAGAGTTGAACTCAATTGGACGTTAAACGGCACAGAGACCAAAGGAGTTGCGTCCTTAAAAGGCATTACGCTGTCTCCGACGATGATTGACTTGATTACAATTGCACCCCTTCAATGGAGTGAGTACAAATTATGGTTCCTTCTCACTTCAAACCTTAAGCAACTATATACTTTTCAGCAATAATTTTTAACAATACTCCCGTGAAACCGCAGTCCGAAATCGTGTGTTTAGCAGGTCAATGCGTTAATTTAAGCATAACTGTTTGCAATTTATCGCAATCACCTCTCCGCCAGCTCGCCTTAACAATACAATTCTACCAGGATTACCAAAACGGAGCTCACAATTACAATTTACCTACGCGGATGAACATGTCAGGTCCCAACCAGTAAGCCATTTCTAATTAATTATAAAACGTTTAGTCGCAACTAATTTTAAACTTACTTTCAACAGAACCCTCATTCCTATACTGCAGAAAAATGAAACAGTTCATCACGAGTGCTCTGTGGTATTCTTCACGCCTGGCCATTTTAAAGCTAACGTACAGTGTCGATCGTTAACGCCATCGACAAATTCAGCGCTCAGTTCGGGGTATCAATCGAACACCCTGAGTAGCTCATGTCCCAATCCCCGTAGTAACCAACAAGCATTTCATAGCTTCGCATTAAACACTGGCAGTACAAGCTTTCATGAAGCCCAACACGTGTGGAAGTTTATACCTCCCATCGAGGTAAAGGTAGTTGAAGAAGAAAATTGAAAATTGTAATAAGATTATATTGTACAGGCTTTATAAGCTCCTAGTATTAATTTGTTAGGAAAACGTTTTTCTATTTTTTTGGTTAATTCCTCCTTTGCAATTCGCATAAAAACTAAGCAAAGTGCGCCGTTTAAAAGTGAAATATATGAGAAAAGAAATTCCTTTTTAATTATGTTGTTATATATTTTATTTTTTTATGAATGTGAAAATAAAACTATTATCAAAAGAAGTTTCATAAAAGGTATTTCATTCAATGTCCAATCATTCCAATCATTGCTTTGCTGGTGCGTCATTTTGTATCGGCTTAATCTGTTTAACGAAAAACGCTGCGCGGACTCTACCACACACGTACGATTCTTTTTATTTCAGCAAAAACACGAACTATCAAGGATGCAAACAAAACAAAACAAACGGCTCCCAATGCGCTAACTTAGCGTCAGGATAGATAACTTTAAAAATATATCGGGGGTCTATTCTGAAATGCGATTCACGTGAAAAATATTTCCACGAAACTTTCACTTCGCTTATGCTGAAAATTTCCACTTCAGGCGAATGTAAGAATAGGTTCTACCGACAGTTTCGCATATGAAACTGAATATGTGTACATTTGCACTAAACGATGTCAAAATAATCGAATAGGATATTTGCAATGAGAACTGCTTTTCGCATCAATCGGATCTCAGAAATATATGCTAGAAAAATGTAACTTCTACGCAGAATGTAGTTGAACATTTCAATCGCCATATTGGTTCCACCACTTTGCTTTCTGAAATGTTTTATCAGTGATGTTCCATATTCAGTTGATAAGCTCTCGACCATTCCTGCGCATAAATAAACTCAGGAGGAATCACAAGCTCTCGTGTTAGCGTTTTAATTATATAGATATGTTAGATTGATGTCACATTTAAATCGCTGAAAGACGTCTCTTGTTTCAGCTTCCCAAGATTTCTTTTAGTTTAATCGCTTCTAAATTCGAATGGGCAGTCTTGACAGCGTTTGGTGTTCACTAATGTCTCGTTCGCTGCATTGGTGAACCAAGCAGGACACGGCGGTAATTTCTTAAAGGCTGGAATTGGTGTTGTGACTCATTCTTAGTTTGGAATTTGTATCTGATTTAGCAAGTTTTTACACTCGAGTCATTTATTATAAACTAGCTGAATACCCTGACCTCGCACGGTACAAAAAAACCCCCAAAATCCTTATTTCTATTCCAAACACATAGTTGAACATTTATGATCGCCGTATTGAGAATTTTCAGTCGCCATATTGTATTCGCCATCTTTAATTTCCAATAATGTCGATAGTAGATACGAATTCACCGACTCCGAAAACATAAATGATCCTGTTTGCACAGAAATTCTTTAAAGGTAAGAATTGGTGACCCACACATTAAAATTCCAATTATTGACGACAAAGTCGAGATCAGCGACCCCCAAAGTCCATCTTTATTAATATGAGTTACATTATACCTTCATTTTACGTTTGTATGAAAATTGTGCACAGTGATAGTCCTCAGTAAGACAAAACTTATGGCAATATGAGGTTGGGGCAGTATATGTGTCAAGCCGAGAAGTTTTTACATAATCCTCGTAGACGTTTATCTCACCTGATTGTTCGGAAATAAATACCTGTACATAGTTTGTAGTTCGTAATTGTGATCTTGTCATCTTTTCTTAACTATGGAATAATATTAAAAATCGAGGAATGGCATAGAGTAAAAGTCGTATTTAAACTTAAATTTTATTTAATAAATTGTCATACAGACATAAAAACAATAATAGTTGTAAGTAAAGTTGTCTTAATTTTATTACAATTTCTATATATTACAAAAATTCAAAAACAAAACTCATTGCCGAACATACTCATGGAAAACCATAAATTCAGTGTTAACAAAATTATGTATATGAAAATGTTAATAAAATCTCTTAAGAAATAAAAACATTTTGCTTTGCAAATATAATTGTTAAAAATATGGCAATTTGCATGTGAAAAAGTCCTTAGAGGACATAAAGAAATTAAAGAATAATTCGAAGGTACAAGATTTTGCAAAGAGCAATAGAAAAGTCTGTTGCACAAAATAGATAAATAATATCATAGAAACATAATGGTACCAGTTTGACTGTGTTGCTTAGCAATAAAAAAAAACACTTTAAATGCGACATCATCGACAGGAATACTATTTTTAATTAAAAAAGGACTATATATAAGAATTATGTATAGTTTCCTTACTATTACAGTTCTGTTATATGTTTGTTATACTCTTAATCTAGGTACATTTTCATTGCTAATTGCGATTACATTACTCAAAATTTTATGTGTACAAAAATCAGTGCAGTGTAGGGGGACAACGACTTCTTGCAGTTTTGTCGCAGCAGCTACCTTCTACTCCCAGCCCCGAAATGGGAAATTATTTTTTACTTTCACAATCAGTCATCATGATCATTCCGTTTTTCATTAAATTTTCATAAAAAAATTTTTAAATATTGTTTGCCCACACCATTTTAGTTGTTTTATGAAATATGAACAATGCGATAAATGTATATTTTTCTAAATAGCACCAACTTATCCGTATAAGAGAAGCGATGTTAATGCAATAAATATGAGAACAGCAGGTATGTCTGTCCTCTGCAGCTTGCGTTCTTCCGCTCAAATTCATGTTTTTGCAGCAAAAGAAATATAAGGCCTTTATTTTAACATTGAATATTTTCATTCCTTATAGGAATACTCATTGAGGCATAGTTAGAGATAGAACTAGAATCAATCAGTAGAAGCAAAGCTTCGTTTCTTAACGTGTGCTTCTGGTATAATAGGACTCAACACAATTATTAAAGGCACAATTCCAAAAGTTGTATGTTGGAAAGTTCTTGTGTCTGGACTGACAGAGTTGATCTAAAATAAAGCGGTAATCGCAATAGGCCTATAGTTTTCATTTATTGTTCGTGTTCCAATTCAGAGAGAAAAATAAAAAAAATTATGAAATTCTCAACACATTTTCAAGCCGTCTGAAATCAAATGATACAATTACTTGGTTAAGCTAGGGGCGTTATAGGCTTTCATTTAACGCGATCACACAATATAAATAAACAATAAACGTGACTAGGCTTTCAGTTAACGAGATCAGGAAATAAATCTATTTTAAGATTGCTACTCTATGCATCTCCTATTTTTTTTTTCACCAATAATCGATTTTCAACATTTTCGATTGTAACGAGTGTATCGATTCTCGATTTGTATTTCTATAGACCATTTTATTATTTTAATTTTATTTTACCACCGCTATAATCCCACTTTTCTCTATTCAGTTTCGGAAACTTTTGAAGAGATATGAAAATGAGTTGCTTTTTAATTGAAAACTTAAAAACAATGTTGACAAGAAAGAAAATTAAGGATTTGACTGGTAATTGGATTCGTTAGGTTATATATATTAACCCTTAGCGGTCACATTATCGGTCGTTTATGCAAGATTCAGGCTAATCGGGCATGATACACCCGAGCGTTTTCTGATCACTTATAGCTCGGACTGTAATTGTCATTAAATTTTTAAATCGTATCTCCGTGTGATGTAGAAAAAGAATGCGTTGATGAAATGAAATCGTATGGACATGTTACACCCGCAATAACCGCTTCAATACATACAAATACAGTAGTTCACGATCTAATGATCGATATTTTGTTTTGGTCCAACTTTAGCTATAAGATTTCCGAAGTTAAATACCACCTTAATATGTTGCTGTTAATTTCGTTCTTTTTTAATTTGGAAAGCCCAATAAAATTCAAATATCAAATTGCATTATGGTTGTATGGTAAATGCTCAATTAAAAAACTTGTGTTTAATACAAATGTAAAATTTGAATTAGCTTCTCAAATAAAGAAAACGAATTAAAATGCGTTCATTCTGTTTTTGGCTCATTTTTCCACTTAGAGAAAAAGAAACAAAGAACTAGGACGGATTGGAATTTTTATTTTTATTTTGTAGTTGGTGTATTCCACCGGTGGGCCACATTATGATATGTCATCTATAAAATACGATGCAATTCCAGAAGTAGTATATTTTGAATGATTGATGCTTTAAAAGTTCCAATTGAATTGACTTGAATTATAAAAATTTTTTTCGAAAATAACTTTATGCTGATGATATGATATTAAAGGTACGGAAGGTCTAGGTAGATGTTGCTTGTTATATCTTCTTCGTCGTCTCTTTTTTCTTTAACGCTTCTAGGCACTTCTCCCAAACAACGCAACTTTAGGTCTTAATAAATACATGTCTTTATCGCAGGTTTTCTCAACTGATTTATTTTATAAACATTTTGAACCACGCAACGATATCTTCTTTACTGAACTTTAATGATAAATCAAAACGAAATGGGTTGGTTAAATATATGAAATATGAAAAATAACAACAAGGTATTTAATTGTAAATAGTAATTTTTAACGAAATATACAATGCACAAGATTGTTTTTTAAATACTTAAATTTATGACGCAATCACTTCATCAAATTGCTGAATTGTTAAATAAGTATACCGCACATGAAATAAGCGATAATTTACTTTAATACTGAACAAATAATACAAGTAAATTAATTTTGTTTCAAATAACTGACTTCACCTGTCTAGACAATTCGTCTGTTGTCTTATTCACTTTTAGGGTAAGGTTGTTTACCTCGACTTCAGACTGAAGCAACAATTTTCAATAACCTTCGTTAAATCGTGAATCGGATAAAAACCTAATAAAAATCAACGATCTGTATGAAAAAAACCTATACAGATCATTATAATAAAACACAGCTTATGGTACGGTACGGGTTTGCTTCCAAGTTACACGTATAAAAGTTGACAATTTTTTTACAGCATACAAACTTAATTACACTGTAGCGTTGTATCGGATGGGCTGTCCGACTTAATATTAGCATCGTTTTGACACCCGAATATAACGTTGTTATGATGCAAGAGAAGGAGTATTAGTGAACAATTATCCGTTGAGGCGAACAGAGAGAATAGCCTTGAAAAAAATTGAAACATTTTATACCAATTTTATATCACTTTAGCATTCTCCAGATGTAGTGCCGTTTTAAATTGCAGAGCTTTACAAGCAGTTTAACAAAATTTAAAACTGTATTATTTGACTAAAATATATTTTCCTACAGTTTAAAACAATACTAAGGCAATACGAAATACTCTTGCTTAGCTAACTGCTTCACATGCATCATAAAAAACGCAAAATGAACTATTTTTTCAACCGTTACAGTATTTATACCCTTTAATCAGGTTGAAAACTTTTCGTACGTAATAGACCCACTACATTTTAACGTTTCTTTTCTTACATGCGATATTTCACAAAATTACATTAGCGTTCAACACTTTTTTTAATATTAATATTCCTCTTAGAATTTGCTGTAACTTTTTGGTGTTTTTTCTAAATTTGTGTTAAAGCGCTCTTTACTGAATCAACCCTTTTGGAAAGCCATTGTGAGGGAAATTACAAAAATGACCCTTATATTTTTCCTGAAAATTAAGCGATGATGTTCGAAACACCAACTTAAGAATCGTTAGCACATTTTCTTGGGCAATGTATATTTCACTAATTTAAAAAGTTTAAACAAAAAGAAATAAAACAAGGAAACCAGAATACATGAAAAAATTATAACTATAAACTATTTGTACTAATAAGAGCACAGCGAATCAACACGGCCATGCCGTAAGGGGTGAGATAATTACTCATAAGTCCCGGATGGCGAAATTCTTTTTGTCCCTATACAAAGCACTTTGTACAAAGAAGTCTACAGGTAAATGTATATATAGGACTTAACTTAGTATTAACATCACTTAGTTTCTCTTAACTTTACGTATGTGTACAGTACTGGGTATAGAGATAGACCACGATAGTAGTACGTTAAATAGCAACAGAACGGCATGGTAAAATAATCGCTCTTAAATATTTGTCGCAATACGTCTAATAATAAATAACAATTGTAACAACATTTCACTAGTAAACATCCACGCTGTCATTGATTGTATAAAGCACTACCCATGGCTACGTGTTACGACTGGATATACAATCTCTGTGGTCTATTTTAAATGCACACCACGGACTGTACAGCTTTTTTGTTTTATAAAGTGCACTTTCAAGCTATCCGAACCTAATAAGAAATCTAGGGTCAGAGGCGATTACAAATAAAAGTAATTTGTAAATAGTCCTTCAATAAAATGTTAAGGAGTCAACAGTACTGAACGTCTTACGCTTACGGTTTACGACTAATAGCTTATTTTCTTTCGCAGCTTGAGGGACAGAGGCGGCTCGGAGCCTTTAGAATTTCGAGTGCAATTGCCTGTTTGAGCTGTTGCAGACATATCATTGGGGATACTTGCGGAGCCGAGCTTCCGCGACAGTGACGAACTCTTGGTCATTGTGGTCGAAGTTGTACTTGTTAACAGAGCAGCTGAGGAGGATGGAGAGTTCACAGACGACGTTGCGTTGTTGTTATTACCATTCATCGTCTTCCTCAGTAATTTCGTGTTATATTCGTCGCACTTTTCTTTTTCTATGCGTGTACTACTTAGCGACCGCTTGCCGCGTTTAACATTGTTATTGTTAATCGGAATACCCGACGGGTGAGTATTGACCGATGTTGCATTTAGCTCGAGAGTTATACCAGGCTTTGTGAGGTCCTCATCAGACTTTCCCGATGTGATCGGATTAGAATTAGAATCAACTCGCTTCTGAAAATGGTTGGTAGGTGTAGATGAGTTATCTCTCAATATTCTTGTTGCTGTGGCCTGCTCAACGGTCACCGATGTCCTAACTCGCACCTTTGACCGTCCCCGTAGGGTCATGTGATGCAGATGGTGACTGAGACGTGCCGATGACTTTCCGTCATCCCTAACAATGGGAATTTTACTTTCTGTTATCGATGACATTAAACTGTTATTGTTTGATATTATGCTATTGTTGTACATTTTCGTTTGCTTATTGATACTACTTAATGTTGGTGTGGTAATGTCATGATGTGTGAAGTTCCCACTTTGCGCTTGCTGTTGATCCGCTTTACGTATGTGCACCAAACCCATTCTGTTGTGAATTTTTAATTTTATTTTACAATCAGCACTTATTTCTACTTTTCTTAGTAGTACGACATTGGACAGGGTACCATGCTGGGACCAAGGGAAGCATAAAAAGACCAGATTTTCATGCAAAATACTTAATTTAAAATATACTCTAAAAGTATAATCGTATTTAGTGTGCATCCAAAATAGACTGGTCTTGTTAAAATTTTAACAATAAATTCAATTTGTTCCAAATAATATTTCCATTACACTTTCTAGTAGATAGTTTAGGGGACGACTTGAGCGATATATGCAATTTAATCGTCATGGCAGCAAATTCTCGAGGTGTGAATTATTACTATTACTTAGCACTTACCCAACTTTTTAAGCGCTATTAACTAAACACATCACGAAATTTTGCCACCATGGCGTTGGGGTGGTGTACGTTAAAGTAGAAATAAGGTCTATTTTACGGCACGTATCTTAATTTTTAGACATATTTTACACTACCTCCTACCTACTAAACTAAATTTGCAGCTATATATATTATAAGGCCACTTTGTTTCCTTTGTGAGTTGTACTATGATCTCTTATCCTAGTAGCGTAGATTCAACCCTACTGAAGGGAAATTACCTTTTCAAAGATTATAATGTATTGCATACCTATGCCAAAGCTGTTATAACACAGCCCTGACAACAAAAGGGAAAAAATTATGGTAATTTGGACTGTAGTTTAAAGTGATTTCGCACGCCGCGCCTAAATATTTTTGCTTAAAATGACTGCTCGTGAAATTCTGAAGGCATATAAATAGGGTTTACGCATTGCACTGTGCATTAAAGCCCGACGACATATAAATATGTATTGCAATATATGTATATGTTAAAAAATAATATTTTTTATCGACTAAACTAATACTGCGTGCTTTGATCATATTCATATGCCATACACATTAAGTAAAAACGCAATGGTTAACATCTTTGTCTCTTGTTCTTACCTTTATAGTTATCATAAAAAGGTGAACCTGACTTTTACTCCTCGAATTTAAATATACTCATTCAGTAGTTGTCAATATTTAAGCATTGTTTTTGTAACTTGTAGCTAGTTATAATTATGTGTATAGAATCACCAACTACTCAGCTTAAATAAACATTTAGAGCCTAAACTGGCGACGAAAGGTTACACCAATGCAATAATAGGGTTCCTCCTTTTCCAACAAAGGGTTCCTTTCAAAAATATTTCATGACAATACCACGCCAATGAAGATAGATTTCTTTAGTACCTAAAAAATCTGATTATAATTGTATACTTGCAGTTTCGTAATAATATCATTAACAATTTTTTTTCTGCGTAAGTTGTTGTTAAGAAATATACGTTGTAAGTTTCCTAACTTAATTTAGAATAACTACTGAAAATATCCCAAATCAATTTGCAAAATCGTATTGTGCATATATGTAAGTATTTATACATAAAATTCGAAAAAAATATTTTACTACGTATATATTTACACATTGCGCAAGCCTCGCCGCACTAATAATTTATTTACATAAAATCATCTCGATTAAGCTGCACGAAAAGCCCACCATATCTACTAGAAAGTGGCTTTTGTTTCGCAAAAAAATATAATAAAGGAGAAAACTAAACTCTTACCCAATACTGGAAAATGCACCTTAAAGTTTAAAAGTAACATTAACCTCTGTACAATAAGTAATAAAAGGAGTTAAAAATTATATAACACATGAAAACCACAAGCAAAACTTAAACCAACAAAAAAACTATAATTGCCAAAGGGGGAAAGCATCCGGGGTAACAACAGGAGTTCTACGGGATTAATTGCAACTCCCACTTACCTCTTGCTATAAATAGCAATTCGATTTGTGGTTTTTGTTACCGTACTTGTCGCCGTAGTATCAATATTTTCTGTCTTTACAGGCAACGATGCTGAATGATTTATCGAGTTGCACAAATTTGCATTGTTACGAAATGGTTGTGATCTTGCACGCGTATGGCGTAATGGATTATCACAGTCACTGCAACAGAAAGAGTGTCAGTGTTAAATATTTTATTTATTATTTAACTGGCACGTTAAGCGGACTGAGGACCTAACCAGCTACTCAGATATTCCACTGTCAGGCGAATATCGAAGTAAAGGAGTCCACTAAACGGGACCAATGAATTCAAATTTATTTTGTAAAGAAAGGCAAACTTACAGATTACTAGCTACGTTAACTGATCTCGAGTGATGGTGTCTTCTCATTGCCTTAATTTGATTTAGCTTATCCCCCTGAGTTGGTGCGCTCTTTTTGTCAATAATTTTAATGGATCCGTGCTTGCTGCTGGGCTCTATGATAGAGCACGGTTTCTTTAACTTTCTCTCTAGTTGGCCTTCAATTCTAAGGGATTCATTATTTACAGCATCGGTGGGCTTAATAACCTCGTCGTCGTTTCCATTTTCAACTTCTTCATCATTCAGATTCATAGTGTCCACCTTCTGCGAAATACCCTTTACACGGTGTAATATACCATCCGTGGAGTCATTCGAAACATTTTTTGAACGTAATCGTTTGCTGTAAATCCCATACGGGTGTTTCATTATTTCCGTACTCGTTCGCCTTCTGTACTTTTCACCTTCAGACCACAGCCACTGTTGTTTACTATAATCATAGAATTTTCAATTTAATATGAACTCGCTAAATTTCATTTGCAGATGGAACCTATTCAAAAATTGTATTTTAGTACGATAATACTCAAAAATTAAGAAGAGTTTTAAACGCGCATAAGTTTTTAACGGATTGACCAACTTGCGTGTTTAATAGTTAAACCCTGCCTCGATGCCACCAAATATTCATAGTGGAAATGAGCACACCTTCGTAAACTCCGTAAAAAGGGAATGAAGTCCCAGGACCAGTGGATCCTCAAACACACAACATATAAAGGAAAAGGAAATTGCTTGTTTACACAAAAGTTTTTGTTTGTTTCACAGTTCAAAATTAAAACAATTTTATTGCGTATAGATAGAAGAATAGAATAGATATCATCAGGCAAGTTGAGCACGTTAATAAGCAGGTACATGTCTGTGTGAAATAACTCGCAAAAAATTAATACGTTAACTATAAGAGAGACCAATTTTAAACAAAGGCCACAGACGGAATGGCTAAGAATCCAAAGACTGTATCATGGCAACTGGCCTTTTCGCTCAGAAGTTATTTCCCATTAGGCCAATTAGGGCATAGTATGTTGCACTAGCCTTGCAATTATGAGCAAAATCATGCTAAATTGTATTTCGAGACCCACCCTATAAAAATTTCGAATCGCACGATTCAAAACATATTATGGAATATACATTGAATACATACTCTTCCATCCACTGCTGCTGGTGCCCAATAACAGAACCTGGCCTGCAAAGTCGCAACCAAGCGATAGCTTCTAGAGCCGAGAAGTTATAATGTTTCATAATGTAAGCACCAATCAAACTACCAGTACGACCAAGACCAGCTGTAAAAAAATTTTATTAAAATAAAATGGCGAAAATTAGAAAGAATTAACCTACCTTTACAATGCACAGCAATAGCACCTTTCGTTGTCTCACAGATAAGTAGAAATTTCTTTAGAATTCCATCACTTGGGGTACTTCCGTCAATGAAAAACAGATCTTTATGCTCAAAGCCAGCATTCTCAAAACACGATGCATTATAAACTTTGGCATTTAAGCGTATAATCGTCGTCACGTTGTTTTCCCGAAAGTAGGTAAAGTAGGTTTCGGGTGAGTGACAAGGATACCCATTTGCCAGCGTTTTAGATTTTTGGTGGGGTCCACAGAACGCTATAAATTTTTCTGGCACAATCCAGTTAAGGTCACCATTCTCAACACGCTAATGTGATTAAGTTAATAAATGTTATCAAGTTTGGTATGTTAAAAAAACAAACCTCATAATGCTCATACTCGTCAGCATTGAAATCCTCAAAGTCGAAGAAGCCAGCTTTGAGAGCTTTGTATACTGCATTTATGCAGTCAAGTAGTGAAATCTTATAGATACTAGGACCATAAGAAGCATCACAGAAACGAGTATAACTTGGTATATCTCCAGCGACAAGAGGCATATAAGCCTCCACAGGTGTTTTGTTCAGGTAAATCACCTGTAAGAATAAAAGCATTAATGGTAATCCGGCCCGTAAATAATTACAAACAATTCACGACTTACGGCATACGAACCAATCAAATAGGCTGCATTCAAACGTTTTGCCGGGTTCATCGAGGTATAATGAATGATTTTCTTGTTGGCATGCCATTTTGAATTCATTTTCCGATTTAATTTTTGGCAGTATCGATAGAGCATGCATACATTAAGTGGCCCAAAATCGTGGTAGAAATTTTCATATACAAAATCTTCATCGATACTAAAGTAGTGTGTGTTATTCGTGTTTTTTGGTTTGAAGTTCTTTTTGAAAGCAACGAAATACAACCGATCTGAAAGTGCCAAGCCAATTATCATACAAAAATTATTTAAATCGTATTCACCCATAAAATAAATTAAGTGATAAAGAAAATGCCCCTTTTGAAAAGTCTAAAATGATTCTATCTACTCGCGGATTAAAAAAAATATGTGTCTAGGCTAGAAATTATTATGAGAAAGATATACGACTTATGACTTCATTTTATTATATAATACCATTATACGTTTATATATCCCATTCGCAGAAGACGTAGAAATTAGATTTAGAATTTACGTGGCGCTCAAAATAATTGGGTTGAATGAGAAAACGTCTAATAAAACAACGCAGCAAGTAATATTGAATGATTACAGCTACCCACAGTGGTAACATCATGAGGTAATAATGAAACCTCTAAAATCAGGCAACAGAACAAAACTCTGTCGGCAATTTATTTCTAGTGCGACATAACAGTAAGATGCTATTTCTGAACTTCAGTTCTATTTAAAAGTAAATAATTGACGAAGGACGAGGCAGGGAACATGACAATAAGTTTATTATGTCGTGATAAAATAACCTTTCTTAAAGTTACAGCAAATAAAACTCCATTGCTATAACTCCCGAAGAGACATGAGGGCTTAAAAACAATTTACAAAGGGAAGGCAGACAATTCAGTCTCGATGAAATTGCAGTGCGAATTTTTCAAATTTGCACCTTAATAAATCGTGAACATCGGTGTGCTTGGTAAAGTGTTGATATGATTTATCTTCCGCGGAAGGCAAAAGAATAAGCGCTCATCCAGTGGATCGGGTGCCTGTGTCATTGTTGAGGAAAATTTATGGTGAATCATAAAGGCGCGATGAAAAGAAGAGAGCAGTGCCCGAGAAGTATTAATCCATATTTAACGCCTCAATACGTTTTATGTATTTGGTTTCACGTAGCACAAATTATAGAGTTAAAGACAACGACGATGCTGGTGTGAAAATTTCAGAGATATCAACAGCGGAAGAAATTACTGCATTGTTGGCACCTACCGATTAGGGCAAGAAACATAAGAAACCAATTATCGATTCGAAGATTATTTCTTTATTGGTCAGTTAATTTCAGTTCGTACTGCAGCAGAAATAAATGCATGAGGTTGGCGTTTCCCAGCTGAAAAGATCCCGACGCGGCCTCCTCGACACTGAAATCCATACACCCACTACATTAACCTTCGATTAAAATGTGCACTTCGCCATGGATTAATTCAAACCGACCGACGGTTATGCACTCATTAATTAGTTCATCATTGAATTTATCGGAATGACGTCACAGATTAGGTTCTTTGGGGTCACTTTAAAAATTTATGGAAACTCAACTAAGCAAAATGCTGGTAATAGATTCAAGTTTGCACTTGCATTCGAATTATACTCACTCCGTTGCATCTCCGAAGCCGAGGCCAGTAAATCGCTGTTATCTTCGTCCATATCGTCGAGGAACAGCAATGAATCTTCTTGGTCGTCCGTTTTGGATCTGTAAAGAAAACGAAGATAGATGATTCCGCTAGCCGGACAGAACAAATAGAAACGGATCTTAACTACTTCAAAGCGCGTCTCGACTGACCAGGGTGCTCCACTATGGGAAGCTCGAAGCAAGCTTTCCACGCGAGTAAACTGTTCACCCACGCTCTTACCTTTTTAGACAAATTTTACTTTTCTGATGCCTGAATGTCGAGATCAAAGTTACAATGACGAAATGAAAGAAGTTGCTCTTACTCGTGTATGTCTATATGGGCGAGCGATTTACGTAGGATTTTAGATTTTTTTTTCAAAAATCCCATTTCCATCTAGTCTAGTGTGAGTAGTAGCGAGATACAATCGCCAAGTTAATAAAATCGCAAAATCTCTCTCAGCCATTTTGAAACTGCAAGATGTGGCCACTGATAAGGCATTGTTCTTTAAATAAACTTCGCGAGAAGTAAATGTTAATTGAAATTAGAGATTAAGGCAGGTGTGGTTTCATTTCATATTTTACAAATGTCTACCATTAAATTTGCGGCTCATTTTCATTTCTTGTTTGGGCTGCTAAAATACGTGAAATGAGATTCCTGATTTCCTGCAAGGAGAATTAAAAAGTACTCTATTTATTCTAAAGAAATCAAACTTTGTCGAATGAAAGTTTTCTAATTATGGTGGTGGTTTTTCCAACTTCTTCAAATTCAACTAACCTTACCATCTGCAGCACATGTATAGTGACTAGTAGGAAAGCACGCCCTGCACTTTGTAGAAAGTACACATTTGGAGGCCTTAGCCCAGAACCTCGCTTTGTTTCAATTATTAAAATTCTAATTACTACTAATTATCTAACAACGATTAGTAGTAATGCATAAGCAATTCTTACCTAACGGCTTGTATTCACATAAGTATAGATATTATTGAGGTTTTGGTTTGGCAAATAAAAAGTAGTAAAAGAAATTAAAAGTTATTCAAATTCTTGATGGAAGACAAAAAAAATTGTGAAACCTTGAAAGTTAAATATATTACCAAAATCGAATTTTTATATGAATACTGCAGCCGGAAAAAAATTGAGCAATGTTTAAGGCGAGGTGAGAATATGAAAGTACTTTTTTTCTGGACAAATATTATTTTAAAAGATTGGTTTCAGACAAAATGATGACCGTCGTCATATATAAAATCTTTGTACAAAAATAAACGCCGACTTCAAAAATATAAACTAAAGCAATAAAAAATTGATTAGAAGTCGTTAAGATGCCTAAGCAAATTCTCATGCAAGTTATATCTCCTCACAAAACTGTTGGGTTATTCAGAGTGTGCATTTGGTAGGATATAGCATAAACAGTCCAATCAACCACTGAAATTTACAAAATATTCGACAAGTTTTTTGAGCTAAATGGTCTTAGAAACACTTTATTAAATGGTTTAAATGTGTAGGAAAGTGAAAATGATGATTTCGCTGTCTACATAGCCTGGGAAGAGGTTTAGCACCGATTTATTTTGTATGCTTTGAACGATGGCATCTCCTACACAGAGTTCAGGCAAAAAAGGAAACATACAGACTTGAATTTCGTAAAATCTTCAAAGGTGTCTTACCGATTTATCGAAAATACTGTATTGATAAGGTGTGAAGGACATATCAGTTCAAAAGGCACAAAGAAGCTTACTGAAAAATCCAAGACTTGTTTTCTTAAAAGACGAATTTTGACAAATATGTACTATATGATATAACTCATTTATTTTAATGAACTGGTACTGAAAAGATATGAATCATATTTTCCTTTAGAATCGGAAAAGAAAGAAAGAAGGTAGGACTGTATTATGCCCGAGACATTTAATAATTTTCAAGAAAAGAAATCGATAAAATGACAGAACAATACTCAGCCCTTCCGCGTCTATGTAGGTGTACGCAAGTCTACTAATTGAAATTCAAGAGCTATTGACGTGTATTTGCGTTCACCGAGTTGCATGCCTTGAGTTTTATGAATAAAGCATTCTGCGCATGTATGTCCTACTCGTTACAAGTGTTTTAGCTCCGAAAGGTTTAAACTGGATTTTCCAGTAAGGTAGAACTGTACAACACTTTTTCAGAATTTTCAGGTAATATGCTTGCGAAGTCTTAAAATATCATTACATTTAATGTAGTTTTAAATAATGACTTAATGACGAAAGTATTTCTTTAAGATTCTACTGCGTATGTGCGTATGTTTTTGTGCAAGTCACCAAATTTAAAGTAGGTAGGCAAGCTTCGCCTTTCATCGTTTTGAATTGGTTACTCTGATAACATATGTAAATGCGCAGTGCTGTGTCGAGCAGCGGAGGAAGATATTAGGGACGAACGTGGTGGAGTGAACAACTCAAACGCAGGTAGGCACGTGAGGACAGATACACATGTCGTTGATAGTCATTTTTCCACTACTGCGCGGCCGCGTATCGTACGGATTGGCACTGACTCCTAAAAAAATTCTTCTTAACTTTTTCGTGGTTTACATTTTTGAAGTCGACTTTTTTTTAAGGATTTTATTTTTAACTTTTTAGTGCTTTAGATCCCGAAAACATAAAAGGACCCGATTTTATAATAATCCTTTGAAGTCGAGAAATTTCTGTGATCATATTAGTTCCGCCATCTTTAATTCCCAATTTCCAAACGTAGCTAAGGTGCTTCTTTGGAATACATGCCTTATACTGAAAAAAATTTCATTCCAATCCGTCCAGTAGTTTTTAAGAAAATCCCGGACATACTCGTACTGTACATATGATACATTGCGACCGAAAACAGAACCTCCGTCTTTGAAGTCGGTTAACAAAGGAGAAATTCGACATCAGTTGAAATGATACCGGACTAAGTGGCTGCCTTAGACGAATTCAATCATAAGGAAGGATGTCTGTAGTTACTATATATGCCTAATGCACGGTTTTTTCACAGGAAAAAAGTATGCCTGAATTGACGCTAAAAATGCCTAAAAAATGTTTGTCACAAAATCGCAACAGATCCTATTGTCGAGAAGTCATACAAAGACGATTGATCCTCAAAATGTTTGCCGGAAATATAAGCATAAACACATACCATAAAGTTCTGAACGCTTGCCATAAAAAAAATATATACATTTTCGACAAATTTTTCCTCTGGTTTTTATGGTGATTGGAGAATTTGTTTGGAATTTAATAGATTAAACCTTAAAACATAATATAAAACAAATTCATTCATAAATATTATTATTATATATCCAATAGTTTACTGACATGGGCATAAGACATGAGGATCTCTTCCTCTATGTACTTTTTAACGTTGAATCAAACAAAATATTTTCCTGTAAAAAACTGAATAATGGCCTTCAACGCATATGTACATACCATATATGACTAAAAGAAGAAGGGCAGGTATAAATGCTATCGGGAAATGTATACCTAAGGATTAATCAAATATGAAACATTTAGAAAATACAGTATGTAATGTGAAAATTTTATAGGAACACTGAATGATTCGGTAACTCATAGTTAGAGAGAGGGGGAAATCAATACGGAACAGAAAAATCCTCAGTGTTTATTTTCATTTGGTTTTATATTTTATGTGAAACGTTTTCGTTTGTCCTTCACTTTTTCGAGTCAGAAAACTTTGTTACCCAGTGCAGAAGAAATTAGATTATACTTATCTAGAAACAAACCGCCAAAGTAATCGTTTTGTGAAATGTAAAAAAAAAAATAGATTGTGTATGCGCAGTTATAAGTAAGGTATGCCATATCCAGACAGCACATCTAAAATACTCCTATCAATAATGCATGGACTTACGTCTTAAAATATCAAACTGACGTCACATGCAGAAGGAAGGATTGCTTATAATTCTATCTAGAGAACTGAAACAAACGTCTTTTATTATCTCCACAACATCGCCAACAACAAAACAAGAATTCTGAAGGCACATGAAATGCAATTATTCAATCAAGGAGGACAGGACATTTGTCAGGATGTTTCCCGCAGGGGGACATTTGTGTACGACTTTAATTTTATAAGAGGCGTACAGCGAAACATGAGATGAAGACTTTGCAAAAAGTTGCAATTAAATGAAATACCACCACATGGGGAGGATAGTGCAGAAGTCTAATGAGAATGTCGTTCCATTAGCGAATTAGTTTCAAATCTCTAATAAAGCAACTCAGCTATTATCTGTACAGCGTGATAATGGGAAAGTGCATTTTTACATGTCAGTGATTCCGAGTAGTGGGAAAGCTCACCTGCGCGAGGTAGAGCACATATTCGTATTATATGGGCGGGCGAGAAATATGTACTTAACAACATGTTATCGCTACCGAGAAAGTATCAACAGCAGAATCAAGCGCACACTTGACACCGTGCTGTAATTTTCTTCGTAGTTTCCTCGCGAAAAAGAATTTCGAATTACCATCAAAATAGAAGCTTCCATGCGGTTTTGTCTACCCACGGGGGTTGCACCTAAAAACACGTATCCCAACGGAATCAGCGAAACAAAGCGACTCGCTTAATTAATTTGAAGCTCACTAGAATTCGGTTATGTAATTCATTTGCGATAAATCACGTGCACAAAGGAAAGTTAAAAATTTAATTTCAAGGTAATTCATCAATTGGCGGGTGATGTGCGTTTGACGAATCCATTGTTAGCCGCCACCATGCCAAGTCGAGCGGTTTTTTCAAATATAACGTCGCACTGACGATCTTTCTAATTAGACGACCGCAGTAGCGCTAGCCAGATGAGAAGCTATTATTAGCACACGTTGGGTAAGCAGCAGTTAGAACAGTAGACGAATTGCGACCGACAAGCTGGGAATTGAGCGACTTAATCAGAACAGAAATACCGACTGGGACCGGGTTAACAGGCACTTTGCACTGATAGCAGCCATCTCGGAACCAACGTGGGTCTCCAGGTGCTTTTATTGATTTACACGGATGCGCTTACATCAGGGAGCCAAGGAAAGTACTTCGCCTGATTCATTACAGTTAAATGCAAGTTGAAAATAAACACAGTACCTGACACTTTTCCTCCACTGGATTCCATTAAAATATCACATCTGCAGAAGGCAAAGCAAGGAATCAAGGCCCTACTTATTGTACGAAATACTCACGTTGTATCAAACATTCCTTCAGTCTGTTGCAAGGTATGGTGTTTGAGATATTCAACTAGGAAATGATATGTCCTTTGGATGACTGGTATTTCCTGATTTATCTTACATGTATTTTATAGTCTGAAAAGTACCTTTATGATATTTATTGAAACGACTGCAAGAACGTAGACATTTCGGACGAAAAAAACCTTTACACAAAATTAAGGTGCTCCCAATATTTAATTTTAATTTTTGAGTTTTGGTACCAGACCCACCACCAACAATAACAATAAAATAATAAAGCTCAATCAGATGATAACTAGGGAGAACCAACAAGGCTATACTCAGCCACACCACTAGACTGTTTTAGTATATCCTGGAGATTAACTAACAAAATGTAAATCTTAGGTGAGCAAAAAAAGTCATTAAAGAATTTATAGCAATTGTTTTGTGAAAGCGTGCCGCGGAACAATTTTATTTGATCTGAACAAGTGAGTGAATTGATAATGAGAGGTTTTTACGCGTTAAAAAAAAAGTAAAACGACAGTTTTGTTTACCAGATCAGAAAGTTGCGTTTCACTGACGGACGTCCAGCATCAAAGTCCAAGAAATACATTTCTGAAAGGTGTAATTGCAGTTGACTAGGTATGAGTCCATTGTTTTGAACCGAAGAGAATGTCGAAATAATTGTGCAAATATTAGACAATGCAATTAAGGATGTATATAACAAAAGGCAAAAATCTCGTTTTTCACATTTCATTTAGTTTTTACGGGATCACGTTCCATATGCTTAAATTCAATTAATTCTAAATATAATAGAAATCGATTCAAACAAAATAAGTCGGTTTTTATTAAATACTAAAATTAATGTGCAGTGCAAAACCCAGGGAATGAATAAATCCATATGAGTAGTTTGTTTTAAATTAAAGCAGATGAATTCATTACGTTTTGTTATGCCCCCCGCACCAAAATTGCTTATATTTCTGCTATGTGCACACGCCAGCAAAACACAAGTAGGGCTCATCTTATCATTTAGAATGGGATTTTCTCTTGTATCCGTCTGTCGAATTTGTAATCGCAAAATAACATGAAATATTATTTTATGAAAACTTACACAATATGGGCCTTAAAAATGCTTGTTTTATTTACAAATAAATCTTGTTGATTTTGGATATTATGCAATTTCTCATTTTCACACACCTGGCATACAGTGGCCAATAAGATAGGTGTGACAAATAAAATGTATGCAAGTATCTGAATGTGTTATATGGAAACAAAAACTTTTATTTTTTTACGATTTATTAATAATGCTTAACTAAAACAAAACTAGATTCTGCAAATAATGACATAACAAATATATATCCTTTAAAATAATTACCAACTAATATTTGTAAATACGGTCGGGTCAATATAATAGGTGTAATTCTTGATAATGTATCTAAACACATTTAAAATCAAAATTAAAGGCAAAATTGAGTAGTAATCCAAAAAACTAGTACATAATTAGTAATATTTAGTAAAATAACCATGGTTTTTGAAAACAGTGCAACATCTAAGTCAACTAATATTTAACACATTTCTACATGGATGCTTTTCATGTTAAACTGTACTGCCTCCCACAATTCTCGTTTATTTTTTGTTATAGTGTTATCCTCTATCTTTAACATATTTCCAGAGGTTCTCGATAGGATTAATGTCGGGTGATTGAGCTGGCCAATCTAGTATTCTCACGTTATTCCAATCGAACCATTGTTTTGCGTTATTGGAAGTATACAATAACGCAAGACAATAAGATGTATATAATCGTATTTTATTGTTTTTTAATATTATAATAATTTGTTTGGACCTCTTCCTCTTCCTTTTGTTTTCTTTAAAGTAAGGTCCGCCAAGAGGCGACCGCAAAAAGTGGAATTTATAGAGGACGGCTATGAAATTTTCAGGAAAGGTTCCTTATGCTCGGACAATCTTTACTAGCATGGGTGATAAAAGGCAACCTATTTTTTTCTGTAAAATGTCAGCATTCATTTGACCTCACTAAAATCATGGTTGTTTTTCTTCGAGTTCAGTGTTGACCCTTGGCTGCCTATTCTTTTTAATGAAACTGTTTTAGGGAAAAATTGGCAGCACATAAAAATCGTGCAAATTTGTATTTACACATTACTGGCGAAAATAGGGCTAGCTAAAAATAAAAAAGTGTCGAGCTTCATTTTTACTGTTGTAATTTTGTTGAAATAAACACAAAAATATGCTGACATAAAACGGTTTCTTGATGCATATAACATAGGTTAATCACATTTTTTATTTATGAGTTAAATATTTTTTTAAACAGTTTATTTGCATCCCAAATTAGTTGTAAACATTCCGTCGAATAAATTTTCCTTTTTACAAGTACCCTGAATCTCATTAATAAAAGAATATAATGAATCATTCCATACTTTTTCTGTTGTTGGCCGGTTTGTGAACAGGCAATCTTGATACGTTTTGTATCCTCACAAAAATAACTAAAAATGTAACGAGTTCAAGGTTTTTTCAGCTCGAGCAATGTGGCGGGTCTTCGCATTGCCTAAGTGAAATGCTCTCTAATGTTACGATTTGTAGTGGAAACTCAAAGGTGCTTTCCATTGTCCTCAGAACGTTCAGTTGCGACATGTCTAAACATCTTGCCCTTTATGCTCCTGTGGCATACGGACATGCTTTCATCATTCATAAAATCATCGTTCTTATGTGGCTCTCGGGTATTTTATTATTTAGATAAACTCCTCAGACTCAGATTGGTTTTAAATTATGGCTCGAAAGAAGATTCATTTGCGTATAAAAGCTCTTCACCGAACAGTGCAATTTGCATAGAAAATTCCTAGTGCCTTGCTTTCGTTTTGCTGCTTTTAAGGTCAAATTTTCGTCTAAGTAGAATGAACTTTTACAATTCCCAAGGTTTATAGTGGTTTCGACACAAATAGGTGACGTCGTTTAATGAGTGCTATTTCTTGTTTCTAAGTGATTCTTCTAGACGGATCTTCCGGCGCATAGTGGTCACTGGATATCTAGTTTGGTGCAACTTCGCAGTCTCAGATTTGCATAGTCTAATAATCAACTTTTTGCATATACCTAGTCAGAGTTCCAATTGGCAACACAAGTTAACGATGGGTTATGTCTCAAAGGACTCTGTGCAGTTGCTCTCAAATAGATGCGAATGCAGAAGCAGAAGTGTCTTAACCAAACGAAGTGTTCGCAGTCGCGCACGGTTGATACGCACGTTAGAGATTTCTCCGATGATATCCCCAGGAATTTGGGCTAAAAATACACCCCGCAAAATAGTTTACCTCTTTTATTAATCGGCGCCGACAGGGAATTTCGCTCGTCCACAGCTGTCACAAGTGTTGCAGCCGCAGAGTCTCCCTTGCTATGATGGGCCGGAGCCTCCTCCTCGAAACGCAGATTCAAAAAAGCCGAGAAACTACCAACTGGAGCCCTGCCACTCAGGTGGATCGCGCACAAAACTACACAGAAGCAACAACAACGCCGATCGAAACAAAAGGAAAAAAATGCCAACACAAATATTTACAGAGCGCTCAGTGCGAGCCACAGCACAGCAAAAAATTTCGTCGCTTTTGCATCTAGTTGGAGCAAAATGGGGAGGAAGCGCCTGCCTCTGATTTCTTCAGACAGCCACTGCACGTCGAGCACACAATTTATCAACGGTACAATTTCGTTTCACGTAATATACAGGAAATTTTTATTTTTGAAATGAAAATTTTTTAACGAATTACCACCGACGGCAGAAATCACATCAACACCCCCCGACACCTTTCTGTTTTATTGGTTTTGACGGATGGCAGCGGGCTGCCCGATTGTATTTGCGATGTTCTTAAGCGATATTTCGACAAGTGGATTGGACGAAAGCTTGCTTTTAACGGGAGCTTTTGTCAATAACCGTTGCAGAATTTGAATTGAAATTGTTTGCACACATTCGTGAAATATTACATTAACTTGAAAAAAACGCTAAAACAGTTTATAAATTTCACCAATTGTCGACAAAAAGAAAATTAAGAATTTTCTTAAAAACGGCGACGGATTCTATGGGGGCCTGCCTTCAGCCTTTATTCTTACGGCCGCTCTTCGCAGTGCTACCACCTTTCAGACAAGAAAATTCGGGAGCTGATTGTGTAAAACCGTCATTCCAAGCTCTTCGTAAAAACTAAAAATACATTATTAAATTAAATTGCTTAAAAGGAATGAACATTTTTGTTAAATATATTTTAGCAAATGAACATCCCAAAAATTAACAGAAGACGCGCACCAGTTTTCACCACTGAAACGGTCGTGTTCAGAGTACTCCAAACATCAATCAATTCCAAAAGCTCACATCACTCATCTCTTTCCATCCAACAAAAAGCATGTGCTGTCGTTGTCATCGTCCCCCGTCTGCAACGGCAGGAAAGTTCATTTTGTGGACGGATTTTGCCGAGGAGGCACTTGGTTGCGGGCAGCGCACTTGCCAATTTTCTTGTGGAAGTTATAAGAAAAAAAAAGTGGATTGGAGCAGTCGGAAAATTTCTATCAATTTCCGAATGCGCAAATCTAAAATTGAAAGTGTCAATTAGCGAAATTAACAAGGAAATATCGTAGTAAATTACCGCGAGTGCCGAAGATTTGTTTTCTTTTTTTTTATGCAACCAAATTAAGTGTCGCCACACAGGAGAGCACAGAACTTCCAGGTCTTCGTTGTTTTCTTTATGGAAACAGAAACAATTGTCAGCATCAGTGAAAACGAACAGGATAACTTACCCGACATGGACATCGAGGAGATTTTACCTAAAAATAATGCAACGTGAGTATTTTGACTTGACTGGGGAGTTGTGTAATTTGCCAGCAGCCCCACTGGCTGTATTTTGGCCTCGCTACTTCGCATTTTGATTGAACGCCTCGTCGTCGTTATCATGCTGTGTGCTTTCAGATTTTGTGGTTAAACCAATGCGTTATCGCGGCGAGCACACTTTAGACGGACATTATTCCTCCGACATCAGACCGTTTTTATATTGAAAACATCCTCCACTTAGCATGCTCTACCTTCGGTGGCTGGTGCTCCACATGATGGCTGTCAAAACGTGAACGGGTTTTGTACTTGGTCATCATCCATGCCAAGTGAATTGTGAATCATCTGAAACTGTATTCTCGTCGGAGCTGTGGAGATTCCGTCATCTGGATCTGGGATTTCCGTCGATCCCAATTACTATGATTCCTAATGAAATAATTAAACTGCAAAGAACTCATAAAACACTTCGATGATAGGAGTTCCCTAAACCTTGCCTTGAAACCGACATAAAGTGCATCGTACTTGCTTTATTCCTTTGTTTATAGGAATCTCACTTTTAGGAGAGGAATTTCCTTAAATATTTGAGATCTTACATGTATTTATTCTCTTTAAACTTGTTTATGGGATTTGGTTTTAGTCTAGTCACCATCACAACAGGCGATGCTTTAAGTTTAAACACACCTGTTTTCTATTTCTATTGGGAAGGTCTAGCTGCTGGGCCAATGTAGTCAATGAATGCGGAGGCAGAATGAAATTTTCTACTATTTTCGTTAATGCAATGGAGTGTGGAGCCTGTTGAGCAATCTAGCATAGGCATGCTCTTTTTTTCAGCGCGATGAAACAAGAACGTGAAAAGGTCTTATTAATATGTATCACAATAAGTGGATAAAAACCTGATTAAATAATGGCCATTTAAACATCGGTCATTGTTACTGAGAGTTTACTCTACACCTTGCGGCTGATGACGAACACCACACTTGCGCACTTCGTTTCATGAATTATAGTTGAATAGTGTTTACAATTTCGTGAAAAATATAATTAATATAAAAGAGCTAAAACAAAAATAAAACGATTCATTTTGGTCCTCATGATAAGGTGTATATAATAATGCGATTTATTATAATCATTAAAATGCATTTCTGAAATAATATCAAATTTTTAAGTTTGTCGTAAAACTTCAAGGGTTATTCTGAGTAGTCGTTAAGTGATTAATGACGCCAAATAAACGTTCGATCGTAAATAGAAATGGCAGTTGATTATATTGTCCGAATCATACATACACAACATATGTAGTCAACTCTTCTTTCAGTCTCTCTTGATCATTTCTTGTAAATTTTCCAGACGGTCTATAATTACAAACCAATTCTTAATGGTTTTAGAGATTGCAGGACTGCTAAATCCTTTTACTAATACATGTTTTTATTAATCTTTCTAATTGTAAGTTGCTGTACATGTATTTTATGATTGAGTTCAAAAAACTCTTTTACCCCAATATGATCATAATCATACAAATCTTTAAAACATCAATCTAGTCTCACTTTTGGATAAGCAAATCAGCAGTTTAACTACAATGGTGGACAGAAGTTTTCACACATAGTCGTTTTCTGAATGAAATAGGTACGTATTTCAACAAAACCAAAAGAAAATATTTATTTCATTATTTTGGAAAAACAAATATTCATCCTCAAGCTACTAAATATCACGAAAACAACAAAATATTTAAAATTACACCCTTTTGGCCAGACTAAAGTTTTCACATAGATTAAAGTAGGTACTGTGTTAATTACAGTTAATTGTTTTTAAATTATTGTTTTGTTAAAGTCCTTTCTGCTTTATGGCCTCTTTTAATCTTCTAGGTATCGATCTCAACAGCTTTTGTGTATCACCTGCCGTTATATTTTACCATTCTAATTAGAGCACTTCTCTCAAATGTGTCTTGTTAGATATTTTATGTTTCCGCAAGCGCCGTTCTAATTCTTCCACACATATTCAATTGGATTGAGGTTGGTGACTGTGGGGGAGTTCGTAAAGTTATAGTATAGTAGTTATAAATATTAAAAAAGGAACATCGAATGCGAAAGAGAGGCTACGAATCAATCCTCGATTTAAAGAAACATTTTCAGAATAATGCTTCTGTTTTCTCCCGCATTTAATTTTCTCTTTTGAAGAAACATCTGCAAAGATTTCAAATGCCACATACTGTTTTCGTTCTAAATATCAAATTCCAGCAACAGTCAAATCATTTACTGCATAATCAGCTGCACCTTATTAATAGTACCAAGCTGCAGCCTTTTGCCTTTCTTCAGTTGTGATCCCTTAGACATATACTATTACGCTCATTATCAGTTTGAATTAGCACTTTTCCTTTAAAATCCAACACTACTTTCATCAAAATCGCCTGTTTCCTGAAAACAGCGGGGGCAACTCTACATTACATGTTGTACAATATTTTTCTTGTTAAAAATTGTTCATTTGATCAGAAACAAATATTTGCATACAATGATCGGTTATTTATTGATAACTTTCCGTTGTAAATGAGGTTACTTGATTACTAAATTGTTTTCTTCATTCGTTTAATCTTTAATGTTTGTTTAAAATGTATGTATACCCTATACCCGGACGGAGGGTTTACTTTTAAAATTTTTTTTTCGAAAAACAAATATTCTCTTTAGTTTAGGTTTAATGTTATTTTCAGATTATATTTTAAGTTATTTTAATATGCCGAAGTAAAAATTTCTGTTATTTAATTTTGTATTATGCTTTGATAAATGACCTAACAAGTAATAAAAATTAAATGGTATGTAATAATACTAATAACAATGTACCCAGAAAAAAAGCCGGTGAAGTCTTAGTTTTATTCTCGCTCTGAGGGTTCCGTACGTTCTCAAAAATTATTATCATATAAACTGGTCTGCTTACTTTTCTATTTCATATGAGAAATTTTTTTCATGACCTTGTTCTTATTGGGAAATGCTTGAGGATGTAATACCTTGGATTATAGAGAGACTTTATCTATAATCGAAGTGTGCTACCAACATTAGACAAGTAAACTTGAAATGATAATTTAAAATTACCTTTTATGTGAATAATATAAATAAACAATTTTTCGTGCTAGTTTGTAAATGTTTATAAATCACACATTCTTTGGAAACAACTTGTCACGACTAAGAACACCAATGATTTCATCAAATTTAATTTTAATTTTTATATACCCCTGTAAAATAAGAAAAGTAACCAAGTCAAAAAGCTAATGAGCTGAAAGCCCTAATGCTTAAAGTAAGCAAACATGGAATAAACAGGAAACAATTTCGGAAGTCTCGAACTCAGAGTCACGGTCCATTTAGCTTTCTGGGCCATGCCTTTCTCTGATTTATGCTTCTCCGAAAGCTGCATACTTCTCTCGTTTGTTTGTAAATCCGTTTTTATTCAGTTGTTTAATACAATTGCATTTTTTTTATATCTCGAAATATGTATTAAATTTCATTTCGTTTAAAAGAATACTGTATTGTATTACGTTTCGTCTGAAAAAATAAAATAACACGTCCCAATCAATTTTAGGCAAAAAATAAACACAAGCGGTTGAGCCAGTTTGTTTGCATAGCACAATAATTTCATTGAAGAAAGCTGTCAATGTTTAAGGGTCTGATTTCCTGCTTTGTGTTCCCGCGTGTACGAAGTATTTGTATCTATATATAAGGCAATTGACACTAGAACAATCAATCCGTCATCTCCTGGATGCCCAGATCTCTATCTATTAGATTACAGTTTATGGCTTGTCTTAAAGGAGAAGGCGTGATCAAAACCCCACCGAAATTGAAGGCAGATTTAGTCAAAACAGCAGCTTCGATTTCTTTAAAAGTTGTGTTTTAAATACTTTTTAATTTTTTTTACATTTTATTTGAATATTAACCCTTCCAGCGCGGACCAATTTAATTTCTACTTCTACTTACCATACCATAAGTTAGAGGGGCAAGTTGAAGCAATTAATTCTAATTTCGTATACGGAAAATAGAAATCACATTGCAGAGAAACAAATAGAATAATATTCCAGTTAAAAACCTTTTAATGAGATGAGCAACAAGTGAATAAACGACTAGAATGACACCAAATTACATAAAAAAACAAAAGTAGACAGAATAAAAAAAATTAATACAGACGCCTGTAGTTCCTAGCTACTTCCAAATCAGTAGCACGAATTAGATAATCCATCCTAACAGTTTGCAATTTGTTAAATTTCTGTCGTTATACCTACTGCTAAAAGGTACATTTTTGTGAAAATTATTTTATGTATATTATTGGAAACACCCGAAATTATTCATATTGATTTTAATTAGATCAGCTCTTTCAGAAATATGCTAAATTGTATTTTAGCTATTTTAGCACCATCCTAATCAATTGGAAATCTATTTAAATGTATTTTCTTCCTTATTCGTGGAAAGTGGGACAGCCAGACCCTTCCCGGTGTAATAAAACAAAAGAATGCACAGCCACCGCACAATCATTTCTAGCGAAGCAAAAATAATCACAGAAGCATTGTGGTACGATTTATAAAAGGAATGGCAACAAACTTATGTACACCGCAAAGTGGAACTTAGGCGATATATTTGTCTTCACATCAATAAAGCTGTTTAGTGCTGAGGAGAAAAAAACTTACATGCCCATAAATAAAAAATAATGAAGTTGCTGGGGAAATAATATTAACAATTACTTAATTTTAATAAATGCTTTACCGTTCTCTTTTATTGGTCTAAAAATGCAGTGTAGGAAGTTCTCGGTGACATGCTAAAATTAGAAAGAGACTGCTTTAGTTAATGAGACTAATGGTGTAGATGCATTTGCGTGGATGAAGTTGGCTCGAAAAAAAGAAAAGAGTATTTCCTTTTTAAAAATACGAGCAATATAATATCTTTAAAAAGAAGACTTTGTATACTAAAAATAAAAATTGGGACATATCATATGACACTAGCTTCTCTATCCGTTCAAGACAAACAGCCTTGAAATTTATATGTCGTTTGTGAATTTTTTTAAAGAAATAAACTGAGCTTTGCTAGTTCAATATTTCAAGTTATTTGCTTATTGTTATTTTCGTTCAAAGTGTTAGTTGCACAGTTGGTGATCGATTAGATAAAAGACAGACATAGTAAACTTTTTATGCAATTTATTGTAAGGTAAATGGCTAATATTATTGTCGGCTTGCATTTTAACAATTCTTCTACCAGACAGCGAACCAGTTAAACCGCAAAATTATTCGATCGCATATTTACCACCTAATCCCTCCGTTATCCAAATTGGCCTCATTATGGGGGTTCAGTGGAAGTTTGTTCGGTAAATGTATTCAGTGGCCTCAAAAGACCTTACTGCATATACCATTATGTTCTTGAATTTGCAGAAAGAGTTATGCGTCCATGCCGGCATAATAGTCGCGCAATATGTTACATAGTTGAAAAAAAATCATGAACATTGCATTCTTTTCAATTTCCGCTAGTTTCAAATGTACTACTTGTTGCTTGCTTTAAAAGTGACAAAGAAATATCGATGTAAGGTTTTCAATTTGCTGGAAAAGGAAAGGAACAATAAGGGGAAAAGTAATTCCGAAATTATATGAATCTGAAGATGTAGGGACTTGAAAAAACAATTGAAACCCTTCGAGTATTACAGCGTTTTGCGTGTAAATAATTTTATTGCCAAGCATGTTATTGCTTATACAACAGTGTGGTCTTTAAAAGCATCAGGGAATTTTTACAATAATTTTTTAAAAGAGAATAAATTATAGAAGCACTTCAAAAAGCAGCAATATATCGTTGCTGGGTAGGTACTCAAAGGCGTAAACATTCGAGCTGATTAAAAGTAATTGTAGGACAAGAAACGTGAACCGTGCAAGAAAGTTTATGAATGCCTCATTCTATGATGTGCGGACGCAGTGATGAATTTGACCATCAATGTTGTGTACGATGTTGTGGCCATTATTAACTGATCATAAATTTTTGGTCTGGATTGATGATTTGACCTAAAGTGATATTACTTTCATTTTGATTACATTAATTCAAGCAGCTTTGACTAGTAGGAGAAAAATACGCATCTAAGCAATAAACGCAAAATTTTGCTTTTGTATTAATGCGCACCGTTATCAGTGCTGGCGGTATTCTTTCAAACGACCTGCTTGTAACTTTTTTTTATATTACATATGTATGTACGACGATCAGTAAAGTTCTGGCCTCCGCACTAACAAGTTGTTTTTTCTGACTGCCCTCCCGGCTACAGTTTCATCTGAAGTGCAATCAGTACCTACATCCAAAAGAAATTAGCCTGGGGTGAAGTGCGAAATATGTAAAATGTTCTCAGGGCAGGTATGTCATTTTATCTTGAAGATAATATTATGTGGTTCTTTGAAAAACATCATCATTTGAAAAGAAAAGATTTATTTGGTAATATTTCGCTCTTATTCAGGTCTCCAATTGGAATTTAAACAGAACGGGAAAGGACTAAGAATCCTATTCATTTACATTGCAAAACTTATCTTCTCTCTCGTTTGTAGGCCATTGGTTACGCCTGAATGTTCTGGAAATTTAAATTTCGTAGGAAATTGGCACACTTCCCATTCTTTTTTGAAATTCAAATTCCTCTCGTTTTGTATGTGCTTCGGCTTTAGTATGAGAGGTACAACGATTGATTATACTTTTGCCTTAAGCGGAATTTTCAAGGCTGCCTTGCTTTGCTGTGATGATCACCTGGAAAAATCTCGGTCGATTTCCTCGCCTTGGAGGGAAACGAATAAATCGAATCACAAAGATGGGGAAGGAAACATTGAAATAATATAATGAACTTTTCGTGCAGCTTTTGATAAAATTATCCAAGGAAACGGGAAGCATCACGTATATTCATTGGCAAGTACATTGACAGTGGGAGAGTTCACGAGCAGATGATTGTACACTGCGGAGGTGGGGCTGAATCAAAACCTCTAAAAATACCTCAGCTTTAAATAAGTAAATATCATAAAATTATGGCTCAATAAAAATAAAAGCGCAAAATAATCAACGGCATCGACTTCTCTTGGAGGAGAAGATAGTTTGGAGGGCCGCCAATAGTTAACAACGCAAAAGCTCTTTATGAAATGTTTGAATGAAAATCAAAACAAATGCGCTTTTCGTAATATTGAGTAATTCCTGAAAGTAGCGTGCAGCAAATTTGAGAACCTCGTGGGTTAACGAACCGTGATACCTGGACTGGTTGGTCGATACGCAGATACCTTTCCTATTGTTGTTTGTCTGTAAATAAATGCGTTTCTAACGGCTATCAAATATTCTCGTCTGGTCGTCAGTCTGATTTAGTTATGAATATATTCTCATAACAAGCGATTAATAGTTGACCTTATTTCGGAGCCCAATTGCGCATGGAGAATGCGTCATTATCCCATTAATGAATGGAAGGAGTTTGCTACAATGACCCGTGAGGAGGTATCATTTGCATGAGTGAACTCTTAAAAGAGGTCAATTTTTCTTAGCCCAAACTTCCTTCACAGGTATTGGGTGTAGGCGTTCCTATTTTGTTGGCTATTAATCAGAGGTCATTGCCTCCTTGAATTTCTGTTCGTCATTTAGGCCTTCCGTGCTTGACTTTAATAATAACATAGTAAAATGTCACTTCCTTCATTGCGGATTCAAGTCTTGAAGTGGTTTATGCCAAGAATTTTATTTAATACTTTATAGAACATTACGTCGGTTTATATGCTATTTATTATAGGTATAAACGACGTAAAAAGTGCTATGAATATTAATTTAGTGCCATAGCCGAAGTATTACATTATAGAGCTTGAATTCTGAACTCTTTTATAAATATAAAATTGAAATGTGAAGCGAGTATATTACTTTATTCAAATTAAGTAATTAAAAAAATAATTAGAACAACCGAAAATGCAAGCTACTTTCTTTCCAAGCTACGAGGGGGAGAGGTGTGCTTTTAGACTTATCCTTTAAGGACTAAATAATGATTTTTTGGGCTTCCATATCTAGAAAATATATAACGCCAACATCTGATTAGATGTGGGCCAATAATACTTTTCAGCGGATTTCATTGTTAACATTTCGAAAGGTCAAGATTTTCTTATCTTAGTCATGTTCCTTAGTTTGTGATTTCTGGGATTAAAATACCTTCTTAATCACATGTCCATTACAATATTTCAGATTGTATTTTATTTACGTCTAATGTTATTAATACATGATTTTCTTTAATTGCAGGATTGCAGAGGAGAAGAAAAATTTAGGAAATGATCAATATAAAGCGCAAAATTATCAGTCAGCGTTAAAATTATATTCGGATGCAATCTCCTTATGTCCAGAAGCTGCAGCGTACTACAGCAATCGAGCAGCATGCCAAATGATGCTTGGCAATTACAAAGGCGCGCTCCAAGATGCCCGCAGATCCGTTCAACTTGACGATAATTTTGAAAAAGGTTACGTACGCATCGCGAAATGTTGCCTTAGCTTAGGTGATATTATTGGCACAGAGCAAGCTGTTAAGAAATTGCAAGAAATCGATCCATCGAACAGTGCAGCTAAGTCAGAAGAAGAAAATTGCCAACAGTTGCGGACACTAGAAGACAAGATTCAAACAAACTATGAGAAAAGAGGGTACCGAACAGTTGTATTCTTCCTAGACAGCGCACTAAGAATTGCCCCAGTTTGCCTTAAGTATAAGATCCTTAAAGCCGAATGTCTTGCTTTTTTGGGCCGTGTTGAGGAGGCTGGGGATATTGCAGTCACAGTCATGAAAACAGACCCAACATCAGCCGATGCAGTTTACGTACGTGGTTTGTGCTTGTACTACAGCGACAACATCCCTAAAGGAATCGTACATTTTAATAGAGCCTTACAGCTGGATCCAGATCATTCCAAAGCAAAAGAAATGCGAACAAAATCGAAATTGTTCAGCGAAAAAAAGGAACAAGGAAATGTTCTTTTCAAATCGGGAAAATTAAGAGAAGCACACGTCATGTACACAGATGCACTAGAAATTGATCCGTTGAATAAGATAATGAGTAGCAAACTTTACTACAATAGAGCAGTAGTGAACTCCAAACTCGGTAATTTGAGAGATTCGATCATGGATTGTGCTAAAGTGCTAGAGATTAACAACCAATACCTTAAGGCTTTCCTTCTTCGAGCTAAATGCTACAATGATCTTGAGAAATATGAGGAGTGTATCAAGGACTATGAAGCTGCATTGAAAATAGAAAAAACTGCAGAAATTAAAAATCTCTTGCGAGATGCCAAATTTGCCCTTAAGCGATCAAAACGAAAAGATTACTATAAGATTTTGGGACTTACGAAAAATGCATCCGATGAAGAAATCAAAAAGGCTTACCGAAAGAAAGCACTTGTACATCACCCGGACAGGCATGCTAACTCTACCGATGGTGAGAAAAAGGAACAGGAGCTTAAATTTAAGGAAATCGGCGAAGCGTACGCTATACTCTCAGATCCTCGCAAAAAGATGAGATATGATAGCGGACAGGATATGGAAGATGAACAGCAGACAGGTAAGAGTATATCCTTTTATTTTTGATTTCGTAACACAAGAATGAATTCCGTTTAATATGCTCGCGGCACTACGACATTTCGCATAATTGGTTTTTAATCTAAATTGGGTCTAATGTTGATTTTTTTATTAAGAAATTGTTTCCTTTTTATTTTCCAATCCAAGTGAAACTCTTTGCAATATAGAACTTAATATCGTTTTTGTTTTACAGATCTTGATCCCACGGAGATGTTCAGGCACTTCTTCCAATTTGGTGGTGACGGTGGTGGAACTACTTTCGGTTTTCAATTTTAGATTAAACACATTTTCTTTAATGGAAAATTTCAATATTATAGAAATTAGATCTATGTTTTCCAAGTTTTACTAAATAGACTTTAAATAACATAATTAGCAGTTAGATTCAAAAAAGCAGAAAAAAGCATTCGGGCATTAATTTATTGTTTTACTGTTCATCCGTTGTATCTTTTACGTCATTTCTAGCCCGGTTTACTGCTCTGTGGAGTAAAAAATAAAAAAAAAATACGAAAAACGTATAATTGAATTGTAGTGATATATGTATGCGCAAAGAAATGAAGTAAGACAATTATTAGTCCGGACTTGGTCTCATTCCTTATTCAACCATTTAAGTAGCAAAACTTTTACATTAAATGTGTTTTTCATGGACTCTTATAGCATTGAAGGGCAATTATATTGACGGTTCCGTGTTGGAAACATTATAAAATGTGATAAACAATGGATCTGAATAAAATAATACAGCGCAAAATAAGTTCTTTCTTTACCGTGTGTTGGAAAAAGTTGTTTTCGGTTCGTTCTTTGAGTTTTAGGCAGCTTGCGAAGGATGCTATGTATGTTTGGGTGGATTAAAAATGCCAATTTTTGTACGCAAAAGGCATTAGAGCAATAAAACGTAAATTTCAAGGAGCATTTGGTATGTATGCCGATGTGTTATTGAACCCGTGATTTAAATCAGATCAAAATTTATGCGTTTTTAAATCACATAAAATGGATGTTAAAAGTCTAATTACATGCGTTCGAACCATAGAAACTTGTACGACTTGTAGGAATTCAGCTGCCAACCTGCTGGTTGATCTCCTTATTTTTATGCATGTTTGTTGAAGAAAATGAACAGCAGCTAATATAAATCTTTTGTAAACAACCCGCATTTACAAGTTTTGCTTTAGTTGAGATAATGATAACGCGGTTTATCTGAAACAAATATCTAATCTAAAATTAAAATATCTAAATATCTAAAACGTTTGTCTAAAACTTTATTCTACAATCTAAGGGACATCCGAATATTTGGCTCTAAGATTCAGAAGGATAACGGACATGGACTATGACTGCCAATTAGGATTATAATGTATGAAATTATTAGCGAGTCCATCCTTTTATAGCCGTGATTAAAATTGGACGGGTAAGACCCCTTTTCCGAACTATCTCCGCGGCTAACATACAATACATAATTACTTGAATCAATGCAATGCATGTCTAGAACCTACAAAACTCATATCCGTTGGTAGAATCCGTCCTTCGTATGCGTACTTGAATATCTCTAGCGCCTGCACTAATTTTCGAATATTTGGAATCACGGGTCATAAACTATTCTATATTTAGAAACTAAAATTTTAAATTAACACTGCAATCGGAGGGCCAGGGTCATTGTAGTCTGTCTCCATTTTACTTTTGTTGAATGTGCTTCCAAATTAGCATTGGGGTTATTAGGGATAACTTGTTGAAAAAATATAATAAATGCTCTAATTACTCATATAATTTTATTGAGCTGTAATCAAAGTTATCAGCATGATGGTTCTCTCGCAAGCGGTATCGTCATGCCACATACGTTGCAAAGTACTGGTTCCGCTGGCTTTGGAATTTTACAGGTGCATGGTACACAATCTGGCGGCTTCTCAACAGGAACCTTTTTTGGTTTGATTAGATCATCTTTAATGTCGCATCTGATTTTCCTCTTTTTAGGCAGCTTTGTTCTGAAATGACATTTAATATTTTTTATAACATGTAATGAGTTAAGAGTTAAGTTTCAATAAGCATAACCAAATAGAAACATCAAATTGCATACATACACAGTACACATACAAAAATCAAATCACATCGAGAAATTTGCAAAGTGCTAAAACTGCAAACAATTTCGTTGTATCCAGAAATGATTTGGCTCCAGAAAAATTTTTTTATAACTGGATTGCATTAACGTTTTTATATTTCAAGATATTCCCATGTAGATGTAGTATATAACAACGCTCTATTTTGATTGTCGATTTCAATCGAATCGACTATTAATTTTCCTGGGACCGTCTTCGATGGGGATATCGACAAATTTACAGCACGATATCAACCTTATTATTATCGAAAAAACTCTCGATGACATTTGTGTTATCGTAAGTAAGTAAACCCTATTTATTTCGGTTTCTATTTACAAATAATGGACGTCTTCCAAAATGCATCACAACGATTTTGCAAAAAGCAAATATTCCGGTGATGCTTATATATTTCGCGGATTTCAGTCGTGCACACATATGGACACATCATAACTGCAAATCCAAATAGGCACTTCCATATTATATATGTACATATTTGTTACACGTATGTACGAACTCGAAGAAAAGAAAGATCGACTAAAGAAGATAAAGAATGAAAAAGAAGAAGAACTCCAAAATACAGAAAAACTAAAACTGAAAACTGCAAGTTTTCCTGATAGGATGCTTGCAAGATTGTTATGGGTAGACTGCGCTGCATGAAATTAAGCAGGAACATACGAGTAGCATGCTCGGCTTCAAACGGTGCTCGAAACGCAGGCCAAAAGGTCTAGAAATGGATAAAAATTACCCGCCTAATTCCACCACAGATACCAAATTCGTTCCCTTTAGAAAAATATCAAGTTATACTAACTTCATATATTTGAGAGACGGGGCAGATGTGACTTTTTTCTTGCGTTTCAGTTGTATTCGTTTGGACGACTCTAAAATCCTCTTACGCTGCAGTGCCTTATCCACCTCTTGACTTCCTAGTGCTTTTTGCAAATAATTTTCATGTTCCCTATGCCAAATTCTTCCATATTCCCCTCCTAATAGCAGGGCCATTGGTGGGTCACATTTCTGCAAACAATTTTTTAATTCATTTCCGCAGCAAATGGTATGGAGAAATCTAACGTACATCAGACTCGAAAGATGGCTTAAAAGATCCTTGGGTTGAGCGCGCCGATGGAGGGAAATTGTCATGAGGTTGAGCCAAGCATGCTTTAGTCCAACACGCCGTCCTCATTATTAGTTATTTACTGTTTGGAAATATTTTATGCCACGTATTATTTGATAAAAAAATTTTTGAAAAAATTTAAAATGGTGTTTTTCAAAAAAAAGGAATTAAGTAAATGACATATTTTGAAATAATATGTTCAGATTGCTTTGATTTGATTTATAGCGCGCTCAGACGGGACAATACAGTGGGACAAGAAATTATTGTCCTCGAGTAAATACATGCTTGAGAAGACAATTGTCCTCAGAGATCGATAGAATGTCGATCTATCTACTCAAGACAATGCCGTTTCGATTCATCGTCTTGCCTCTATGTGAACAACTGAAGACAAAACAGTCAAACAATTTTTTTAAGTCTCTTCATTACAATAGCACGCCGGGATTGGAGGTCCATGTGGCCGTGTCGAAACGGCCATTTTTTGATAATATTCGAAATCAAAATTAACCCTGCCTGTGAGGGTCATGCAAATTTTTTTAGGACAATGCACAATGGAATGATGGACACATTTTTTACAATTTTGGATTTTTACAAGTTTTTTTGAGTGTACCGTTATCGCGAATATTATATTTTTGTGTCGTAATTTCCACCAATGTTTCAAGCAAAAAAAAAGAAACAACTGGGTGTCTGAACTTTACTGATCTGTAATCTTGTGATTTCTTAATTTATTATGGTATTTAGTGCATTACCCATATTATTTTTGGTGTCTAGACGTCCCAATGTTTTGCTTCCACTCAGCTGGTGCTGCCAGCCATCCAAAATTCGGATCGATCTGAAATTGGCAGCTCTGACACACCAACAACTTATGGTAATTTACATGTCTTGGCAGTGTTATTTATTTATCCCGATTACTCAATAATTTTTTTAATGATCTATGTTATCCGATTATTAAAAAAAAACGAGAGGAGAACATAAGCAAGATGTAATTTAGTACATAAGTCTCTTCAACCATTTTTTTTAGTTTTCATATTTGCGGTGGTTTCCCACTTCCTGAAAAGTGGGAAATTTCCAAATTTCCCAAGTTCTGTATAGAAATTTGGATTAGCGCTTTTGTGCGGAAGAGATATAAATACATTATAATAGATCAATGGAAGCGCTCCTAAATTTGAATGTGTTCTTCGAGGCACTTTGTTATCCTAATAAACAGAAAATTATTGAAAAAATTCTACTCGCTGAAATTATTTACCTTTTACAAACTGTTTCGAAGCTCGCGCTCATATTTATGATTTTTTTTTACATGACCTTCGTATAAAACACGAATTTTCGCAGGATCTACATACTGGACTTTAATAAACATTTTAAAGAACTAGGATAATTGTTTAACGGAATTAAAATGCTGCCATATTCACGCATCAAAGATCTTTCTGAACTTAAAGCAATACACGAACACATGTTTCTACTTCACAAACATTGAACACGTTCATACCTTTTAAGATATCTGTCTTCGGATGTCTTCGGTAGAGGGGCTCTTCGTTTGTATGGAGTTCTTATCCAAGGCTTTTCCTTTTCAGCTTTTTTTCTTCTTTCGATATATTCGTTGTGCTCTTTTAGCCAAATGCGCCCATATTCCCAAGCCAACAAAAGAGTCATTGAAGTTGGACATTGCTTGAAAACAAACAAAAACAACAGTAACATACTTCTAATACAATTTTTGTTTTTATTCTATTTGATAACCCATTTCAGTCGTAGTGTAATAGTTGAATGCTTTGATCAATTAAAATTGGTATTTATATTAAAAAACATATTTCTTACATCAGTTTCGAATGTTGCTTTAAATTTCTTTGCGTTGATATACTTGTGTGAAATTATATTATCCTGGGGATAAACTATCCATGTTTTCTTCCAATCTGGAGTTAGTTTTTCCATCTTCTTGAGGGGTGAATTAACTCACAAAACATCAATAAATATAAACGATATATCTATATGTAAGCCATTTGTCAAAACAAAACAGAATTAATTAAATTGTGACATGAAAAAGCCTGCTAAGAGATATCACAGTCATTAAGACTTAAACATCTTCGGACAGAGTTTTGGACCATTTTGGATATTTGTAAATAATGATATTTTCCGAAAACAAGCAAGTTGAAAGACAGTTTTAATTAGAGGCGAAACAGTATACATATATGAAGGCGTTAGTGTGAAACGTTGTTTCTTTACCTTTTTTCGTTAATTATTTCTATTTGGCAACAACAGTAATGCATATTGCAATTTCTGAGTTCTTTTCTCTCTTAAGGTTTTCTTTTAAGTAAATAGTTCTTGAATTGTCTTGATGAGAAATAAAAAAAACAATTGTTTTTTGGATTTTGTCATATTTTGATTTTTCATAATTTTTGCACAATTTTTGAACTGGCACATATCCAAATTATCATTCCTTATGACATTCCAAAAAAATGTGTGGGTCCTATATAAAGCATCCAACATACGCCTTTGTAAAACAGATTCCACCTAGATTATTGTGGAGTTCAAACACATCGGCCAAAAGTAAAAACTGAAAAATTTGGGGATGCTGAAAACTGTGGAAATGAAGAATTTTTATATTTAAGGTTTGTGCTTAAAAACAAAGATTCAAATGGATTTCTTTACAATCTCTGGAACGAAAAAAAAAATGAAATAACTTTAAAAAACTGTTTAACTTTGATTGTGTAGCAGGAAACGTTAACCCCTCCCACCCCCGAACTGAACTTGTTGCACTCTTTGACATCTCTTTCCGGCTCGCTCGACAGGTTACTATTTACATATGAACATATACGCATAATTTCTTCCGTACGCTTCATCATACAAATTACGGATTGACGCAATAATCAACGTCAATGTCATGCACTTTCAATGCTCGCTTTCAATATATTAATTTTCACTTATCAAGAGGTACAGTTGAACCAGCTTGTTAACATTGATTTTTGCTTTCCGTATGTTCTGTAGTAATCAGTTTATGAATAAAATCGAAATAAATAAAAAAATAAAGTAAATTTTTATGCTGAGATATGATTTTCTGTCACAACGTTACATTAGTGAAGTATTTTTTTTTTTTTTAAAGCCAGTTATTTTTGGATAATCAGTAAAAAAATCCTATCCACTCCATTCAATTGAAAGCATGTAGGATTACTATTGATACATAATAAAACTATGTTCATAGGATGCATTTTGGTTGAGTTACAGGGTGATTTATAAGAAGTTCCAGTGAACGTTAAGAATGTAAGAAAACTTTCGTTACTGAATGTACATAGAACTTCAGCATTTAAGGTGAAAGCCCAACAAGAAAGCTTGGAGATAAAAGCTATGAGAAAAGCATTCGCAACTTTGTGAAAAAGCAAGTTAATTTTCTGGTCGAATGGCGACAAGTTTATTTTCGACTATTTAGCAATTTCAGAAGTATTCTGTAATTATGAGATTTGCAATTCCAGGTTTAAAAATTTAAGCAAACCAATTGTTTGCTACCTTACCCTTAAATTATTATCCATCTCCAACTCAACAGCATGTTCATTCGAAAAGTTTAAAAAGATACGTTTTTACTACTTGTAGGGGAACAAAGCTTATATAAAGAGTACCCTAGCCTTGATCCATAAATTGTTCTACGCCATATAACGTCGCAGGAAATTTAATATGGCGGAAGCTAGATGGCATGATGTAAAATCGTGGATCCAAAAACTTATTCACTTATTGCCATATCATGACATAGACAATGCTCTGGACCTAGATATACTATAATCATGGTAAACGAATTGAAAAGTATGAAAGAAGAAAATATTCTCTAAAATCATAGCTTAAAATTCTCCTCCAAACTTAGGAAATTTGGTGTTCTGACAAATTATTTAATAGTTCGACGTCTAAATAGACAATTCACTGAATTGAAATCTACACATTAGGTATGGTGATCTCGAATCTGCCAACGATCATTAGAAGTTCAAGATGGTGGATTGAACATTCTCAACTTCAAAGTATTGCTATGAAAATGGGTTCTTATATGCTTTCGGGGTCGCAATTTGTGATACAAGTGAATGGCTGCATTCAGTGCACCCTTTATTTAGTTCCAAAAAATATAGATTGATTTTTATTTTGTTAATTGATATAGGTACCTACTAAATTTTGTTGTTCTATATTTAATAGTTCTTTTCCTAAAAAAATTCCTATATATATTGTTTAGTTTTAAACCTCAACAAAGCTCTTAAAATTATTTTTATGGGATTTCCAAATATTGCATGATTTCCTACTTCACTCCAGTTAGGAGCATAGGACTTCCACAAAGCCTCTGCACGCCGAGACCCCGCTTCCGTTTGTTGAGTCGTTTTTGTTCGCAATGCTGGGTGATTAGCCCACATACTAGATATCCTAATTGATGGCGCTTCCATCTGTCGCTTATTAAAAAAAGAGCACTCTGGGTGTGGAAGCGTAGGGTCAGTGGGATTCGAACCTAGGACTTGTGGATCGGCAGTCTAGCACGCTTACTACTAGACTACTCGCGTCCAAAATATTATATTGCATTACAGGGTCGTAATTTGTGGAGTTCTCCCACCTGTTCAGCAATCTATGTTCAGTGCCCCCATAATGATAACTTAAAATTGAAATGTTCTTGTTATTTGTTTTACATGATCTTAGTAGATTATAACCCTCTTTGCTCTACAGGCAAAAATCCGATAATGACTTTCTTCCCTCTTCAATGAGGTACATACCTTACTCATAAAGTGTCCCTTGATCACAGCACTAAGAAAGTAAGTACAAAGTACAAACACTATTTGGCGAGTGCAACAAATGCGATACTTCAAGGGCTACTGCTTAAGAAGTGTTTTATTATTCATAAACCATTTTAGCCGCATTAGCCGGGAAATTCATGGTAATCTTTCTGGAGACAGAATTCTTTCCCTCTGGCTGATAAGGCAGTAGCAGCAGCGTGGAGGAGCCCTTGCAAGGGCGATTTAATATTTTAGGGGAAGATTATGGAGCAAGCACAATAAATAAATCTTCGCTGAGATAAACCTTTTGTACTTCCTCTTGACTGTTTCAGTGTTCCTTTTTTCCGCCTTTCGCCACTTTTCCATATTTGTTTATGCCGTCGGGTGCCTTCCCGGTTTTACTATTTCAACCCTCAACCTCTGGGTATGCGGGATGGCTTATTTTTTATACTTCTGAGATAAGATGAAATCAAGAAGCCGGTCAATTGTGTCGCCGTTCGGTCGTTAGAGTACAGGATGGGATGCAATTAAATGGCTAATGCCCGCATTACCAGGCTTTTTAATGCTTAATTTGTAGCATATTTATTTAGAGGGATTAGATTTAGAGAAATCAAAATATGTGAGAATGTGGGGACTTTATTTGCACCAAGCGCGTGGCAGAAGACCTTTTCACCTTCAAAGACCTTCAGAAGTAAGTAGGTGGGAAAAATTGTATTACGAACCTTGCCCTGATTAAGAAGATTACCTCCCTTGCAAAAGGCTTTTAGTGCTCGGAGCAATAAGTCCACTTTGACTACTTTCTAAGACGACATCGACCTTCAACCCGGGGAATAATCAACCCTACCTACCCTTACCAAGGAATTCAATTGCTGGACATTGCAATTTACGGAGTTTCTAAAAGAAGTGCTACTCGTCCTTGCTGTGGCCCGTCATTGCATTCAGATCCCTGAAAGCTGAAAAATTATAAAACCTTCCCTTGGACAGGGAGTCCAATAAAACTATGGGCCGGCCGGCAGCATCTTGCCCCCCGTATCAAAAGATCCTGAATGGATCGGACGAGAAAGAACGCCACCGTATATTTTCCATAGAGCTTGTGTAAACAGCCATTACCCTCGAGTAAATATTTGACGACGTTACAGGTACATAGGGCAAGGAGCTCCTTTTTATTACTTCTTTCTGGCTGAATTCTAACAACTCTCCACGGGAGGTGCACGCCGCGCCGCACAGTCAGCTGCGTTGTCTCCGGCAGAATTTGCACTGCTCCCCAGGTGAGAATATTGTCACCAGTCGAGTGATCGACCTTCGGCAAAATTACATTGTACGTGCACCGTTTCTTCCATCCCTCGGGCATCTCGTCGTTGCTGCCAAAGGAAATAAAAATTCCTTGTTACTGAATAGATTGATTTACTCCTCCGCGTGTATGCACATTAAGGCATTCGGCGAAATTGGTGAATTCGCTTTTTCTGTACTCCAATCGATTTCATTTCGAATTTTACGGTTACAGCACGAAAATATTTTATTAGCTCCCATGAAATTGATTTTCTTTGCCAGATAAAAGGAGCCCTCCTAAGCCCTGCAGAGGGTGCGCCGGCATTGAAAGGCATAGTAACGCCTTTACAATTTATTGGGAGTGCAATAAAATCGGCTGAAGATATTCCGGAATCCTTCCGGGGAAACGTGCTAATTTTATTAAAAGTTAACCTGAAATAACTGCTGCCCACTGGTGCGGAATGATTTCTTCGCATTTCTACGTTCCACACAGGCAAATTTATTTTATGCTGCCCGCCATATATGACCATAAAACCTATCCCCAGTTGGTATGATGGATTTGGAATACACGAGGATTCAATTATCACTACTCATACTTCGGAGTGGTTTGGGTTATGTTGCTCAGGGGAATTATAAAAGGACTTCGATGAACTAAACTTGCAAAAATTTCATGCCTAACATACTCGTACATGGCGAAAGTTAATTTTTGAGACTAAAGTACAAATATCGCACGTTTTTAGATTTCCCATTATTCATACTTTTATTGTTTATTATTATAATAAGTAACCGACCACGAAATAAAGTAGGAAAATAAATTTTGAGCTTAAATTAAGGCAGTAGTAAAAGGAAAACATAAAAAAAATCACACAATTGCGAATCAGACTCGCGCGTTCAGAGTTTCGTATTGTTTTCGGATATTTGGCATCTACATTAGCGGGGGCGCTTTGATAACGATTTTGAAAGCAAAGTCCGAAAATATTTGTTGTTGTACATGGTCTTTCACTAAGGACGCTCGACTTTTAAATGCAAATAATATAAGTTTTGTGTGAGATATCCTTTCCATTTTTATTTTATTTGAATGAATATTTTATGGCATTAAGTATGGAATAACCGGTCCGTACTTCCTTCAAAACGGAACTGGCATTGCCATACCCGTCAATGGCGAGCAATACAGATCGGTGATAAGCAACTTCTTGTATCTTAAGGTGGATGATATGGATACCAAAAACATGTGACTCCAACAGAACGGCGCTTCATGCCACACAGCGCATGCCACTATGGACATTCTGCACGAGCGATTTGAGGGCGACGTAAACTGGCCACCGAGATCGTGTGATTTAACGCCTTTAGACGTTCTTCCTTTGAGGCTATTTTAAATCACAGGAACAGAACACCATCCAGCAAATTTAAAAGACAAAGTCATCGACCATTTTATCTTCCGAATACGTGCCACCAAGCAAATGATTAAATTTCATCATTTTTCTCTCCATTTTTTACAAGATCAATTTAAAATGGACGTAGCAAAAACGGTTCTTTTTGACGCTATGATGAATACATTATTTATTAATATCCCAACTGAGAAATTACGTGCTTCAGCGAAGAGCATTTTTAAGGCACAACATTTTTATATTTTATTTCTGCGACTGACCGCACAAAAATTGTAACGCGGCCAAAGAAATAATACGATCATTTTCATGGTAATCATTTCACTATCAACTGCACTTTCGATAATGTTTTAGTTTCTAAATATTCCCGGGTTAATCAAGCCATCTGCGAATGGTCTCGAACGTTCGTATCGTACTCCCTACTGGAGGAATGAAACACTCAACAATATTAAGGAATATTATGTTCACACAGAAAGGAGCTCTGGATGGCTTCCAATTTTTCCGTATGGTCACGTTTATGAACACCACGGGGACCGGCACCTTGAGAAAGTTAAGTGTCACCACCACAGTTGATGCGCATACAAAACAGGGGGAAAAAAGTACCTACGTTATCGCCCGGGAATCCCATTTCATCCCATTTTGCAATGACCTGGATAATCGGTGTGGCGTTCGTGAACAACAACACTCCAGGGTGTTGCACGGCGGGGAGACGAACTGCCTCCCGAGTGCAGCTATATCCTGAACAGAGTGGACATAAAGATAGCGATCTGTGCTCCTTGCAGCGTGCATTCTCTTCATCCGGCTGGCACCAGTGCCGAACACCTACAGTGGTAGTTGCTAAAGAACTACATTTCCTCGAATGGGAAGGCGGCTCAAATGGGGGATAAACAGATGCATCCAGCATCCTTATCTCCGGGAACTGCTTCCGCTGAGTAATAGTCCCATTATATGGTTCTGCCTCCTAGGTAGGTCAAATTGCTGACCTGCTTTCATCAACTTTTTGATCACGTAGCTGCAAACGCTATTCGCCGGCTTAATAGAATATTTTCGATTTGTATTTTGTGCGCGTTCGATTCCCACGTGCCGCGATGTGCTCGTTGCCGTGCGGAGTAGAAAATTCTCATTAAGCAAACAAAAACAATCGATGCCATGTTTGTAAAACCACCTGAGTAATGCTCGTAGGCCTCGTTCAAATGAAAATGTGGGAATTACTCGAGAATGGTCGGGATAGTATCCAGGCACGCATACATCCATACTTCTTTGGCTTGAATGAAAGTAACACTCTAAATAAACTCTATTCGAACCACATTAATTTTGCGGTTTGATGTATTGTTGAATGTTGCAATTCTTTGGAAAGGCAAAATTTAATTGAAGAATCTGATTGTTGCACCAATCATATGTAAACAATTATTACAACAAATAATAGAACATTTTAAAAATTAAAATTACATTATTGGGTAGATTTAACAATTTTCAAAATTAAGAAAACGTGTTTGAAGTTCTGCCATAGCAACCGCTCTAACACCATACCGTATATGAACAATTACAAATTTCCTGGCAAATATTTTAGAGTAAACTTTTGAAAGTAGGCACACTTCGTACATACATAAAAAAAGTTTTCATTGATAAGAGTATTGAACGAGTTTGAAAAATCGGTGAGTGTTTGGATCGAGAAGCAGGCTGATCTGGTCAGTATGGTGACCCAGCGTTTTTTTATAACTGACTAGCATGCCCCGGACCCGGCGTTTCCCGGGATACTATTAAATTTGTATTCCTTAATTTTACAACGCCTTCCTACCGCACAACCCCCCTCCTATGTGACCCAGCAGGGTGGGGGTGGTCTCATTAAATCAACCATAAATTCGTACACAATACACCCCATACATCACTTTCACCTATTCCTAATACGTTTTTAACTGTAAACTGTAAAATATTATTAAATTTAGTTTTCTTCATTTTACACCACCTCCTTATTGCACCCCCTCTCCTATATCTCCCAGCGGGGTGGGGGTGGTCTCATATTTGGAAATTCGAATAGCAGATACGAAATGAGTGATCCCGAAAATCCCCAAACGCGGACTTTCAGGGAAATCCCTCGAAGTTTAACTTTTGGGTCGCCATATTGATCCAGCATCTTGATTTCCAAAATTTTGATGGCAGATTCAAAATCAGTGACCCCAAAAAGCTAAACCAAAAACATAATTTTCTAATTTTCCGCGCAATATTCTTAATTTCTTCTGTCACGAATTAGCGAAATCGGTCCAGCCGTTCGCGCGTGATGGCGTGACCAAGGGAAGTAGAGATTCATTTCTATATATAGAGATTACTCTGCTTCCTTAGCTATCGATTGGTGAAAAAATTATTCCAATTCATGCATACACTTTTCTTCCACAGCCGTTCCAATTTTGTCGGCACCCACCGAAAAAACCAATTTTTCACTATTTCCACCAACTTTCACCAACCCGGCCCAATTTCCTATAGTGCCTCTTCTTCCTACCATTGAGATACACTTCTGAGGGGTGTCACCCCCCACCCCTCACCCACAACAAAAACACGTTTTCACCAATAATTCCCACATTTCACACTTTTCACCAACCTTTCTTCCACCAACACATTCCACACTACCTCCCCTTTCCAACGATACCCATAACATGGCACACGCATTATAACAAATTTCCTCTTCTTCTTCCTAACAGTGGAGCCATCTGTCGAAAATTGGTCGTACCACCTCAGAAACCTTCGTGGGCTCATGTACAACAACTTTGCTAAAGATCATCATATGATCAAATGCATAGTTTACGATTCTATAAACGACATACAGACAAACATTCATTTTTGTATATATAGAAGATAGATGAGATCAGAAAGCAATTCGCAAAAACTGTCAAATTGTAAGTCCCTCAAGCAGATAAATCAAAAGTAGTGCTAAGGTAAATTGCAACGCAAAATAGAGAAAAGGAGTTGTCAATGTAATGTGCAGACTAACGGTAAAATATATTTATCTAATCAGCAAAACACAGTTTTATTCAATTTTGGTGTAGAATCTCGGGGATACTATTAAATTTGTCTATGGTGTTGCACCTCGCCGGTAATTAATGCATTAAAAACACAGTAGTCAAAAGGGCCACTAAAGAATTCAAATCCTGGCCATAAATATGAATTCCCGGTGAAATCATGTGACCGAAGTATTTCTATGGTTCGTTTAAACTGTTGCGCAGTACCTACCTACATAATTAAAAATAAAATATGAACATGCAGGACTATGTCATGGAGCGATGGAATTTAACACCAGCTCATCCGTGGGCCAGGCACAGTTTAGCTGATATTCGTTGCCAATATATTTTGTGTGATTTATCAGTCCTGGTGAACCTAAATTTTGTCCCAGAGGATATAACGATGTCCTGGAGGGATGATGCCACTATACACCCAATTGATGTTTTCAACTATTCATGGCTTCATTGAAGTGCATTAATATGTTAATGTAGTGCGTGCTACCATTTTGAATCAATGATGTGTAAAATCGGTAAATAAATAAAAATTCAATTTGCTTAACGATTACGGTTGGTAGGGATCATCGTAATAATAAAATTGAAATAATTAAAAATTTAAATCAATGTCACAGAAATAAGGGGCTCACCGTTAATAAATAATAGCGAAAAATTTTTTCAGCTAACGTGCGCGAATTACCCTTTGTTTTTCACTCTCTCCCAATTTTTATGGGCTCGTGGTCCTTCAAGTGGAAAATTAAAAATTTATGCGGTGATAATAAATTAACCTTACGGCCATGTATGTACTGAATATGCTCTCATAACAGATATTGTTAATATAGTAAGTGCTTTTTTCGATAACCCTCTTTAAAAAAACAGACAGACGTTCTCAACCGCACAAGTTTTTATTTGTGTATTTCGCAGAGATGATAAATATTTAACAAGCCAATTCAATTCAAATATCAATATTTTTGTTTTCATATGCCGGTTCACTAGTCAGGCATTTCCGATTATCATCTTTTCAAAATAAACAAAATTATATGTCGAGCGAATAGAATTCTAAATGTTTTTAAATTCTTCTAACACCTGTTGTGGCCGTGTTTTCTTATTTTTATTTATTTCGGAAGTAAATTACAGAAATTAGCTCTATAAGGGTGTTTTTTATTTATATGTATGTACAAGGTTCAATTTTATGAAGATTTGAAGCTTTTAATTATAATCTTATCATTTTTGGCGGAGACACAGCAATTCAAATAAAAATTAGTCTTTGTGTTTTAAAATTTTTGGGATTTAAAAAATTTCAATTTTTTTTTCTTGCTCACAAGATTCCTAAGGGCTTTATCTAATAGTGACATAACAACATATTATGGGCGGTTAAAATTTCTGAGTACCAAAATTTCGAATTCTGCCGCAGATCCTCTCGGTTCGCTCCGATGATACTGAAAATTGTAATCGTGTATTCTCGGCACGATATGTTTTTAACTGGTCGGAAACATAACTCGATGCTCATAACTGCATATTCACAACTATACATTATCCACAGCGTATATAATTAAAATACTGACGCGAGAGCTTTTGATTCCTCCTGTTAGTTTATTTCTGGGCCGATTTGAATTATTCCAAGACTGATCGAAAGCTTATTATGAACATGGAACATCACTGATAAAGCTTTTGAAAAAGTAAAATGGCGGATCCAATATGGACGGAAAATTCTCAACTTCAAAGCAAGACGACAACTGGCCCCTTTATGGTTTTGGGGTCTACTGTTAAAATTTTGAAATTAAAGATGGCGGATCCAATATGGCGACCGATAATCCTCAACTTCCTGAACCGATTTCGGCGGGATGGAGGATCCGCATTGGTAAATTAATTTACGTAGGGTGAAGCCGGGCATAAAAACGAGTTTTTTCATAATTCACTACAAAAAAAGTATTTGAATATGTAGTTCGTAAGTAGTGCAGTAAAGCCACAAAATGGTTATTTGTTTCATTGTTTCAGTAAAAACAATTCCGAAAATATCCCTTTTTGTCTTGCTCCAAAGTGGTGTAGTGTAACTCCCTTAAGCTGTCCACACACTAGAGCAACTAGAGAATTGTTTTAGGGACAGCGTGATGCGAAAGTAGTTTGATATTATAGAGTACAACTTCAATTTTACCTACGCGGCTACGCTCTACAAATTTAGGCATTACTACATATAAATATATTTTACAGTGAAATTTATTCTTATTCTTTTCAGTTTTGACTACTGGTTATTTTTCGGTTTCATAGAATTTTTCCGGCGCTGCCAAAACACCTGAAAGATATTTATGGCAGCGCACGACTATTCCCCGCGGCACATTTTACTATTCACACACATGTGTATTTCTATTTCGATTAATTTTAATTGTTCTTGATCACCGGCGGCGGAAACAATCTACTTATCTTTTTCGTTGTCACATGTGGCATAGAAACAATTAATGAACCCGCAATGTCACACCTCGCCATACATATTAAATTGTGTCGGGTCCGCCACGAAGTGCCCATCGTTATAGGTGAACTCTGACATGTTGCAATAACAAAAATACCTCTCGGTCTGTGGAGTGCGTGAAATTCCCGAAATCGATGGCAAACGATTTAGGGTGTACCTACTAACATTTTGAGTTATTGGACCTGCCGCTCAAATGAACCAAAAACCGCAGACTTTCATCAGTAATGGCCTCTAAATTGAAAACATATTCCATTTGTTCACGGACACCTTTATGACTTGCTCCCCAGGCACCCAGTCGAAGCTGCGGTGGCTAGTCACTACCCAGGGCTGTGTCCCTGAACGCTGTACTATATGGTGGTCGGACCACTGTGCCAGACACCATGGTCCTGGCGCTCACAAATTATTTGGCTAATATAATTGAGCAGTGTTCTACAATGGGCGAGACGCCGATTATCAAAGGAGATGATGGGCGTGATTAGACGTAATTATCGCCCCCTCTAATAAGCTCAGCTGTATGGGCTGTTAATCGATACCCTCGTAGAGCTCAACTGAAAAGCCTTTCTCCAATTATTGCATCGGTTATCTAACGGGAATCAGATTCATGCAGAGGAGATATGCATGTTGTGGTTTGATCTGGAGCTCCTGGCGAACATTGGCAGCCATTTACATACTTGCATCAGACCACTATAACGAAAATGGTTACGGGCTTAATTGGCGCAATATAGGATGCTATTGGGAGGCTATCGGCCCTTGTTCCAATCAGTGCCTGCAACTGAGGGTACTTTACGGGATTAGTTTTATGGATGGCAGCAAAACAAAAAAAAAATATTTCATTACCACGGATACGTATACCCTCGATTTAGATTTTAAGGGGATTAATTTCCTGTCCATTCATTTGGATATGAAGAGCAAAAGGAATATGGAAAATAAATTTATATTATGATTCCTGTTCAGTACATATATATGTAGTTAAGTACGTTGGTTTCCACGTAAATAATTTTATGTAATAGTCTTTTGTGGAAGGTATCGAACATTCATATTTTGTTGTTTGTTGTGTTCTTGTTGATTCCATGTTTATTAAATTGTTGAAACATTTTGTTAAATTTATTTCCTTGCAATTAAAAATGTTCGCTACAGCTTTCACCCCCAGTGTACATCCAATTTTGAAATTAGCCTAACCATTCCATAAGCGATTCCGCCTTCTTTTGATAAACTCGATATTTTACTGTTTGCATCAGTCAGTCAGTCGTGATACGGTAGTGAATAAACAAAAAACACGAGCATTGGCTGCAGCTGGTAGACACATGCGATGTATTTCTAATCGCACATGGCCTGGCCTGAGGAGCGCATTTTTTCCTTTAAAGATTCTTGACAGAGATTTTTTACAATTAAATTAAAATTTCTTTAGTAGAAATGCAAGTTATTTTTTAATATGTACATAGGCACCTATATTGTTAACAAACATCATTATAATAAATAGCAAATAAGATTTTTAGGCTTTAGAAGGAAAGAAAGAAATATTTCACTGTGTTAAGGAACTAGCTTTTGTGCGTCACATCACATTGAGATAGTAGTTGATAAAAATAAAATAATAATGGGCATACCGAATTTCTGAATCACCTTGTAACTCGAAAAGGGTTGACATGGCCCTCTCCTGCAATACAATTTCTTGTTGTTGTTTTTGGGTGAGAACTATCACCCCTCTCATTTCTGCATGTATTTTACGAAACACCCTGTATAAAGGTAAATAAAAATTAACATAAATGAAAAATTGACGAGATGTTTATTTATTTATAAAGCGTAATTGTTGAAATTAGACATGAAATAAGTCGAACTATTCGACGATCTGTTTGCGTCTTCAGTATGAGAGATGCCATGATCTGGAAACTTGGTTTACAGGAACATCATTGTTTCGTGTGCGGTATGACAGATCGCGCCATCCTGTTGAAGTCACATGTCATTTACTTACGTTCATTCCACACAAAAAAAACAACAACAATTCACGGCGAGTGATTATGCCCACCAAAATGATCACGTACCTTGTGAATTGTCATTGTAAAATTTTCTCCATTTTGTAAAAAATTACTTCCTATTTCACCACAGTTAGGAGCATATGGTAGGGCATCCAAAATCCTCTCCACTTCGAGGCTCTGCTTCAGTTTTTTTTATAATCAATAATTTTGCTGTAAAAGTTTTGCTAGTTCCTCGATGTTGAATAAACTTCACTATTTTACGACATAACGGTATCAATATGCAGTAGAAGTCTAAGGTCTAATTATATTTTTTTCGAAATTGGAGACAGATGGCAACACACATAACGCGTACTTGGTTGCGGGCACCTATTAGATAAATAATTTTTATCTGGAAAACAGATTGTCGCTTGCCAACTTGCTATTGAATTGATAAAACAATACAGTTGCGTAAATAAAAGAAATCTCATAAATGTGAATAAAAAGAGACTATTGCTGCAGTTGTTATGGGTCTTCGATTAAGTCTAGCCGTGTTTTAGAGCTCGTGAAAAATGTTTTATAATTTAGCTTGGTTTTGTTCGAGAACATTTTGTTTTATAGTTTTGCTACATTGCTATATAAAGGCAGAAGAGCATGTGACCTTGCCAACACACGCTGTTTCTATACAGCGACCTGTGAGAGGTCATATATGCAGCGGTGTCCTTATTAGACCTGCTGTAGTATTGACAGCAGCTCACTGTTTGTCTGGTGTACAAGTGAGCGATTTGATAATAAGGGCTGGCACTACTACTAATAGTGGTGGAGTGACTACATCAATTAGAAATTTTGTAACACATCCCAATTATAACCAGAAGGGCATTCATTACGACGTGGCTGTAGTTCAGTTAGAAGAAGCTCTTAATAATAAACCTGGAGTTAGGGTGATGCCACTTATCTTCAGCTATAGACACACCGTCCTAACAGGTACTGTGGCTGGATGGCGAACGGGCCACGAATTAAGTGACACATTCGGAAATCGCTTAAGATCAGTTGACGTTATTGTTCAGACGCACAAGGCATGCAGTGCTTTCACGAAAAATACGCAATCCGAAATTTGTGCTTACAATCCTTCTAATGGTGGAGACGTTTGTCGAGGAGATGATGGAAGTGCTTTGGTTGTAGGTACCGCCGTGATTGCTATATTTTCCCGCATAGATTCTAATGCGAAGTATGCTTCTAACAAACACCAAGGGATCTACATAAGTGTTCCCGCATTATACCCTTGGATTTCAGGAAAGGCAAATCATTTTCAGTCAATGAGTTGAAAAAAGATTTAAAATTAAAAATTATTAATGATGAAATTAAGACAAATATAAAAAATATGAAGAAAAATGTGTTTGAATTGTATTATGTCATTTTACTACTTATTCTGATGAAATTTGCGGAATCCGTTACTTGCAATTGCAGACGTATCTACCTAATAGCTCAATGAATAAGAAAAAAATATTTATAACAATTTTAGGATGGGATGGTGGAATTAGTCGGAGATTCCCTGTCTGAGTGTAAAAGAAACAAATTTTCCTAGTTTGGCGCCAGCGTAAGCCGACATATTGGAAAACAGTTTATTGCGATTTTGTGAGCAACCGTTCATCCTACGACCAAAAGAACGTATGGATTTTTTTCATTCCCAAATTTTTAATGTTTTTCTGTGAAAGCAATAGATTTCAAATTACATAGGTTAAAAAAGGTAACTACATAGATTGCTTCGAACACAGAGACATTAGCCTATTATAATGTTTACCTATAAAATACTGTCAACCTTCATCTGTGAACATCCGAAGCAACAGTTAACATCTACAACTGGTTCATATCAGTGCGGTTTCAAGCTGAGATGGATGATAGTTGACCAGAACTTCATATTGAGACAGATCCTGAAGAAGACCCACATTAGGGATCCCACTGCCGTGAATTGCATTTGGAACATTGTTTTCAAATTTTCCTGCAAAGTGATGCCGCTAATACTGACTAGAGGGCTCCCGTAATTTTTTGTTATACACACTCCTTACTCAATTTTTTGAACAAAGTTGGAACGAAAAAAAACAATTTTGTTTCATTTACCATTATATCGTTTCTTATTTTATTCTGTATGCATTTTGGCATGCTCTGAGAGGAGTCGGCGTCCTTTCATGAATTAATCGTTAAAAAATTTGGAATTTGTAGTAAAAGTTTTAGCAGTTTTCGAAAAGTAAAAATAGCAGCGGCTGTGGAATTGTTAATTTATGCACGACCGAAACTGTGTCACAAGTATCCAAATTTAGGTCAACAGTTGTATCCAAAAAGCTGAGGAACACTAGTCGGTGACAATTTAATGAAATATTCTTCATTAAAAAGTTGACAAACTAATTTGCATATTAGGCGAATTGCAGGAGGCCCAGTTTGGAGGGGGATTGGGCCTAATCAACAGTCTTTTGGATCGATGCGGTCGACTGTCCCAGAAAATGTTAGGAGCAACCACATGTGGCATGGCCAAGAGATGTTCTTTAAATTAAAGCTAAAATTAACTTGTAAACTTTCAACATTTATTATAGTGGAGGACAACAAAAAGTGCCATCTGCAGGGAAATAACGAAACTAGCTCCTTTGTGCGGCCACAGCGAAGCAGCAAAGGATTAAGGGCAGAAAACAGACGACAGAGGTTACACGACACCACCCACACTTACGTCTTCTGGCGGTTTGCTGCTCATGTCCACGGTGCATTAAAGTAATACGACACAGCACCACCACAGGGCTTGAAGTTTGGGCAAGCAGCCCGGCAGCCCGGTAAGGAAGCCGCCGAAACGTACACGAAAGAAACCACTCAAAAGTTCACTGAATAATGGCCGAAAAGTTAATGCCACGGAAAAGTTTCAGTCTGTGGGTTTTAGTTAAGTGCTATTGCTGGAATCTAGCGGGAACGGGTGTGCGGGGATTGGGGAGGAATCAAAGAGAGTGACAGGAAGAAGTTGGGGCTCACCTGAAGGAAGTTGGCCCCGTAAATTAGTTTTAGTTGAGGCAATGAGCCATTCGAGCGGTTTAAAATGTTTTGGGGGTTAATTAGCCCGCGCGCCGCCCGTGATGACTGACCTCTCCTGTGTCGGCGGAGTTCGAGCTCACTGTGGCAGAATTCACTCGGCCGGACAGCCCAGCCCGGTGGTGAGGCCAGATTTAATTTTCATTAACATTTTATTTTTCTCGTAAACCCGGTGGATGATTACGTTGCACTTCTCATCTAGCCTTGCTCCGTGATTTACAATATTCCGGGAAACGAGATCGCCCTAATCCGTGCTCAGCGGTGCGAACAGGGTGGACGTGAACCTGTAAATAAGGCTGAGCACTGGCAAACCAACCCGCCCGAGGCCTAATTAACTTTATTAGCCCATTCCTTGTGTTATTAATATTGTACGTCCAAGTGTTCTTCCAAAGGATTCGGTTTCAGGAAAACTGCTCACGGGAGCAGTAAACTGCATTTGGACTGTACTTAACTGCTCAGTAGTACTCTAGGTCCGACAAAAGTAAAGTTTTTAATTAAAATTGGACTTATTATGGTAGGCCATTAATAAATAACTTCAGACAAGGCGCGGGGGCAATAAAGTGCTGTGCAGGAAATTCTACACACTTATCACTTTGTTTCGAAATGGAAATAACACTTAAATACTGCTTTACGAATTGCAATGACCAAACGTACAGTTGTCATAGGGGATGGGGGCCAGCTACTACTTCTTATTGTTAGTGTTTATTATCAACAATTGAAGAAAACAAAATTTGTCAATATACCAACTGCTAATTTTATTTTTGTTACGTACGGTGACATATTATGCTTAGGTTTGAATCCGGTGTAGATCGTGTAATGTGTTTGTTTTCTGTTTCGGTACGAAACACTAAAAATTGTTTCTCCTAGCATGTGGATATCTACCTAAAGAAATATTTTTAATAAAAATGAAGTTTTTGGATCGTAATTTTTCCCTTTTTGTACTTGCTCCTAGTCTCATATAACACGGTATTTCGTAGAAACCCATCTACTGGGTTATATGGTGGTCCCCCGTTTACCAAAAAGAAAAGAAAAAGACGAAATAACGACTCAAACCGTTCACAATTTTTAATTTTAATTTATTCATTCAAGTTCATCAAATAACTGATTACATAGAAATTATACAATTAAACAAGATAAAGAGAAACCAAGCAAATCGAATGAAGTTAAACAAGTTAAGCTAACTTTAACTAATTGTAAGCGACGGTCTTTTACTTGCCGCCTAGAAAAATTAAAACCTATCACGTCATTTTGTTGATAAAAGAGACGTAATATACAGGGTGTACCGTATAACACACGCAAAAATGATAGGGATGATAGATCTCACCTAGCGGAACAAAAAATCATATGGAAGGGGGTGGGGAAGTTTGGACCGTTTTCGAGTTACAGGGTGATTAATAAATTCTTTATGCACATCATAATTTATTTTTATCTTTTGATATAATTAACACAGCGACATCAAACTTACGCCAAACAACTATTGTTTAAATGCGCTTTCCAAAAATCTATCTAAACTTTTGAAGGTACAGTCATTTCCAAAAGTGAAGAAATGCTCTAAAATTTCCTAAAATTCTCGTTTCTCCCACATTTCTTTCCGAAATTAATGTAACTGATACACTCCTTTTTTATTTTTATTGAATTGCCTATCATGTTGCCTTTCCAAAGATGTACAACACATCCAGGTAGAGAATGGGTTTACAAAATTATAAGCAGTGAGTCTGGATCGGCCTTAAGAAATTTAATATGCTTAACTTCACATTATGCATACGTATACCTAAATTTTGAAACTTTTGGGGAACATTCCAGATTTCAGGAATTGTTTATTCATGCAAAAGAAATACTCCGAAAAAGTCCTTCAAGATTGAGATAAGCCGAATTTTTACTCAACAATGGCAAGTTTAGCATAAGCGATTAGCACAGACAGGACTTTTGACGACACCCGAAAGTTGCTAAGGCATTGTCTGCAGGTTGATGACGGGTCCCTTCAAATTAATGCAAAAACTTTGAAAATAATCAGGAAGCAAAATGCTTGACTTTTTAACTGGCTGAGGCAGCATCTATTCATTTCCCGAAACAGGCGTCCACAGCTCCCTCTAGTGCAGTGTTTATTTTTCAATTAACAAACTTAAAGCTGAATTGCTTTCGAATACTACAGAGGGGTGGTGGGAAAGTGAAAAGGATTTCCTCGTTTTGCCGCTAATTTAAAATTCAAATGAAGTCCTCCGAATTGACCGTTTGAGGGGGGCCGTCAAAATAGGCATCCGGTTGTCTGCTGTAGGCGGCTACGTTCGGGCTGAAATTTCAATTAAAAACATCACGACCGGATCCTGCGGTCCTGTACAATCACGGCCGTGTACATTCGGCAATAATTGTTAAGGGCGAAATGTCTTTTGTGTTTAATTCCAAATTAATTTGTCTTCGCAACATATTTTGCATGCCCGCGGTGCGTGCGGCTGTGTGCGATTCCGACTAAGTAAACTAAATTAAACATTTGCACATTGGCTTCATCCAATCCCGGGATTTTGTGCCGCGGTAAACTGCACTACCAAACAGTCGTAAAACACAATTACAGCACTAACAACGGCCAAATCTATTTAACATCAACGATACGTTGTGTGCATAGGGCTGGACCGGGCGCCCGCCGGGGACCGTGGTGAATGATGCTCGCTCGGAGCCTACCTACAGTAAGCGCTGCACCTAGTTAGAGCGGGCCTCTTCATCGGCGCAAGGCCGCCCGGGGGCGGAAGCCATCCTCCAGCGGCGGCGGTCCAAGTCGGGCACAGCTTCCACATTGTGCATCGGCGTGACGGTATCTGTAAACAGCTGGGGCCGGGCTCCCCAGCGGTAATTGTTTGACTCGTGTACGAGCACTTTGCATTCTAGAGCCTTTTACGGCATAATTAATGGCAATAAGGATTATAATTTGTGATATGCGCCATTCGTTTTGATTTCATGGTGACGCTATTCAATTAAGAGCGTCATTCGCCGCGTCGTGCTGCTGCGATTTTGCATTCGGATCCTTGCAGCATTTGGAATTGTGTCGCAGGCTCATACTCTGGCACGGGCTCAATGATTGCGGGATTACCGGCAAGACCCAGACATGTAATCGCGTTACAATCCTTCGCCATCAAGGATGATTGTCTGTCGAATTGTTTTTTACGCTACATGTGTCACAGCTGAAGGGCCAATAAATTGTCATCCGCGGCTCCTGTTCACTTAATGAGTTTTCGCTTTGTTTTCATTAATTGACGTGTTCCGGATCATTTATTGCAGTCTTGTTAACAATATGGTGCAGTAGAGCACTGGGGAATTATTACAAGGTTTCAGGGAAGGGGGGCCTTTTGACACGTATTGGAAAACACAACTTGCTTTAAGCTAGACGAATGTTTCTGCAGTGGGCTCTTTTCACAAATATGAATGAAATGGCACTTGGTATTCAATTGCTACACAAGTGCATTCAGAGGGAAGGACTCACATATTCCACCGAATTAAGGTTGGACATGTTTTTAAAATTGTGGGTTTTGCAAAGGTATGCAATATTGTTGCTTTTGTATGATTTTTATTGATGTTTGAAGAACATTCAGTACACAAATGTTTATCAAAAAATATGCAGTGGATCGGAAGATAATATGACGACGAATGGCGAGCTTTGAAAAAATGTGGATCCTTAACGATATCCCCATTTTGTTTCTGAGATCAATAACTCAAACAATTTTAAATAAGTAAATATGTCGTTATCGCAAGAACCATTATAACTGATTAGTAAAAAAAAAAACATCGGTTTTTAAATTTGGCCGCCAAAATCGATAGTATTAATGAATCAAAATTAATTAAAGGATCTGAGTCTGATCCTGAAAAATGGGAGTTCGAAAATTAAATTTGCTGTACCTACTGGGTCTTGAGTAATCATATGTCCAATTTAAAAAAAAACACAGTATTGAGAAAAAAACGTTTGTAAAACAGTTTGTAGTTCTTGAAAAAGCTGGACCCCACTCTTGAATTCAATCGACAAACCATTTATCAAAAGACAAATGAAGTAAATAAATAATAAATAAGTGCCCGAAAATATTCAAGCCAAATTATCATTTTCTCACAAAGTAACAAATCTAGTTGGCCTAGTATATAGGTTAGAAACGTCTAATTGTTCGGATCGTATCAGTTGGATAATGTAAAAAGTCCTTTTTTTCTGACAAGAGGAACAAAACGATAAATACCTATCGAAACTAATTTTCAAAACTCTCGTTGAGCCAGCGAATCTGACTGTATGTCGTTTTGTGCTGGAGTTTCTGGTTTGACCTATTTTTGAGTATGCCGCTCTGGTTAGATGACATTTTTAGTACCTACACTCATTCCAATAGAATTGAAAGTGTTCAATGTAACTTTGTTTTGTGTTGCGTAGACGTAAGTCTTCTTAACTTAGACACTCTCTCTCTCTGTACACATTAATTAAAGGTAGAATTGACACATCCGAACTCTTGAGCCAAGTTGGTTTTAATGTACAGTCTTATTTATTGAGACCTAGCTTTGTAAATGGTAAACATTTTGTTTGGGTTAATTAATGCATTAAATTGTCAGGTGGTTGTAATTCCTATTGACAACAAAGACGCTCAAGTATTTAATTATTCAAAAATTTTTCATGAGAATCAGTGGAGACATATTCTGTGATAGTAATTCATTCAGAACTCCGACCTTCAAAATATGCAAACTTAAAGCAAATCATCCTAATGGACAAATGCTGTCTGCCCCCTCGGACAGATGCTTAAAGAAAACGAAAACGAATGCCAAGAGTTCCGTTGGGGCTGAAATAATAATCATTCATTATTTGCCTTTTTTTCCGAAGACCCGATAGCCGGCTAATCAATCTTAAGAAAATTAGCTGCCTGGAAACAATAAAAATGACGAAGGACTCCCAATCAATTTGTGACACCGGCCCTAATCGATTCATTCATTAAAGTGAACTTGCCTGGGTAACGTCGTTATCTAAATTAGATTTACAAACAGTTTTTAAATCCAGCACACAATTAGCGTAATTTTGCCGCGAGCGAATAAGAAAAATTCAGTTGCCGTTCAAGGGAAGGATCTCAGACTGAGTGCATTTAAAAAAAGAACCAGCAGAAAGACTCGGTAGCGTTCGTACCACACCCAAAAGCTTGTAAGAGGAGAGCCGAAAGGCGATACGGCTATAGCAAAGCAACATGTCATGCCTATAATTAATTTTGACGAGCATCTTCATTCTTTCTGTTCGTTCGTCCTTTGACTACCCCCGCTTTTCCCAGAAATTCGGTGAGTTAATTTGGCAGGCGGTCTTAATTTAGCCGGGGGCAGTATCATTTTCGTTTCGCATTTCGGTGATGTCAGGGCCATGTAATATTCGAGACGGGACGGGACGGGACAACTTTTCATCTTGAGATGTGTAAATTGAAGTTTTTTATAATTTTCATTTTGCTTTTGATCAAGGAAAGATTGTCTATGACAGCATTTTCGCTGTTACAAAAGGGAAAAATGGCGCAGTTCTTATTCTCATTTTTTTTGTTTTTCTGATTAAATTCAACATTTTCCTTCCGTGTTTTTTTACGGTTTGGGGGCAGGATTCAATTTTGTTTTGTGCTTTTAAAAAGGTTAATTTTGGGTTTATTGTTCTAATAATTTACTTTTTTGAAGTACTCGTATCATGTATACACTGAGAGAAAAGAGTACCTACTCTAGTAGCAGCAGTTTAGTACTTTATACGTTCAAATTGAAAGTATATCTGTTAAAATAATAATTTTTGTTGTTAAATAAATAAACTATAAACTTCGGCTTTAGGCAATAGCGCATTGGTAAGTGCGCTGGACTATCACCACGTGGTCACTCACTGCGGACCGAAATTGAGGTGCTGAAGGAGAGCCTCGGATAACAGATAACAAAATTCGTTGGACAAGAAGAAGGAAAGAAGAAAAAGTCAGGCAAGTTCGAGCCATACAAGCGTATTAAGGTTTCCGCAAATTAAATGAATGTAATTTTAAAGAACATATTTTTTCATGTGATATAACTACTATTTACGATTGTCTGCACTTATGCTGTGAGACCTAGCTTCTTGCCAAATTTCATGATTCTAGGTCAACGGAAAGTCCCCTATAGGTTTTGATTGATTGCGTGAGCCAAAATATGCGGCATTAATGGACATACCGTACTTAATTACCGTTTACGAGAAATATGCGACTTTTGACATTTCATTTGTAATGATGTATTTAAGGTCTGTACACATTTTCAGCTCTGTGAGAGTTTTGTCTAGGTTGAAATCATACTTTGACTGGACTACCTACAGTTTTTTTGTTTTAAAAAAAATCGGATAGATGAACCAAAAAAAGCTCTCGTTGATAGAATCAGAATTCGGTTTAGAAATTGTGTGGAAAATGTCAAGTCAATCTGTTAAATGGTTGTTGAGTCATCGGCACGCCCCGTTGAATTTTTGCACAGACGTTCTTTGAGATGCTTCGTCCGATGCATAGGAAGCGAAATATTTGCAAAAGCTCGTTTTCGTTGGAACTTTGATCTTGAATATCTTGAAAAGGGCGAGGTTTTGGGAAAAAATTCAACAGACCAATCTTGTAGATAATTTATTTCTCTAGAACTTTTACATGGACCTTGTGAATGTCTGATGCATAGAACGGAAGATATTTGAAAAAAAAACTTTGACCTTCAATATCTTTGGTAGCCATGTTGTGATTTATGCGGATTTGAGTTTGGGTATCCTCCTTTTTCCGTTTAATTTCCCTGAGGTAATATTAAACTGGATGTAGCTAAATTTCGAATTGAATATCATTATTCGCTTTAATCAATATGGATCGTCTACTGACTTGAAATAAAAATGATCAGAGCGTCAAAATTTACCCAAAGTCGCCCGCCAAGCACAGAGGATGTTATCATGCCACATGTTCTTTATAAATTCTCAAAGGACAATTGAAACAGGGACAATTGGAAGGACAAATGCCGATTGGGGATATCGTGGAAAATTAGAAAACTTCTGTATTTGTTTATTTTGCAGTTCCTTCAGTAGTGGATATTGTGTCCAGGCGTACAATGTCATATTCTTGCACAAGTTATCCCTTAATAAGCCCTTTTCGAGCAGAATGTGCTCCCACCGCTATCGGATGCCATGCTGCTACTACTGTTCATGCCGATGTCGCCCTGAGCTGCCACCTCATATGTTCATAAACTTTATCTTCGGATGGGCCTCGCAATGGAAACAAGAAATCTTGAAGAGTGAAAATTGAATTTCTTGCGAGGCCAACTCAGGACCGAGACTTCAAAACGGAGAGTAGGTATTTTGGTCCTGAAAAGTTTTGCTCGTCCGGGAAAAAGATGAAAAGTTTTTAAATCTCATTTTACTTAGAGAAGCATCGGTCGAGTTAATACGAAATGATATCCTATGTACGTCTGGCAGCCAGACTGCCATGCCGGTGAACGGATTTTCTTGGACTAACTCTTACCTCAGAAAACTTTATGCCTTTAATAAACATTGTGTATTTGGAGCGATTTTCGAGAGAATATTCACGACATTGACTACGGGACGAAAGGCGAGGGGATTCCGTCCGCCCATTGTTGTGATGATGGAACGAATTGGGCTTGGGATAGATTTACGTCAAGATCTGCAAAATTAACAAGGCTACCTATTTCTAGCGTATGCTCATTTGCATGGGAATACGAACAGCCAGATATGCCTTTGTTGCTGATTTTTTTTTTCATAAAAACGGAAATTCAATTCACATGGCTAATTACTTCCTTTGTGGGGCACCCCTCGTTCTTTGTGGGGAACTCCTCGTACTTTAGACGATTTTCAGACGGCTTATTATGAGAAAATTGGTTCTACTCGTAGGTACTCTTCCTGCTTATTTTAGTAGAATGGTTTTCAGCCAAAAGCGTCTTACGTAAAATGGGGCTTTTTGTCTCTGGATGTATTCACGTAAAACAGTTGTTCTTTTTACTGCTTTGTTGGGTACTGATACTACCCATCATTGTATAATAAATAAATTGCAGTTATCCATTATCAATTCGTCATTTTTATCTCATACAAAATAATTGAAACATTTATTACACAATTTTTAAAATAATAATAAAATTGCAGTAATTAAAATTGAATTTAAAAGGTTTGTATACAGGGGGTTCCGTGATGTTTTGTGTGTCGATAAGAGACAAAAAGAATAATAAAAAACATATTTACCGATTTTTGAGATAACAGCACTTTAAACGCTGATCCAGACTCACGGTGTGAAGTCCCGTGAACATCCGTGAACGTGAATGTGTATGGGTCTCGCGGACTTTGCGGATTTCGCGTTTGCTATCCGATCATTGTCGGATATTCATAAATTGTCTGCTCTTGGTTTTCCTGACTGTTTTGTTGACTCGATTTCCACATACTTATTTGATCGTACCCAAACTGGTGTGTTTTCGTGGTGTTTTATCTGACTTCTTAAGAAACACATCTGGGGTTCCTCAAGGAAGCCACCTCGAGCCTCTCTTATTTATATAGCATAATAAATATGCTTCCCTTATTCCTGTCCATTTGAGCATTCTCTGTTACTACACTTGACAAAACGAGAGATTTAGGTATCATAATCAACTCACGATTCCATTTTGAGGATCATTTCGATTCTATCACTAACTGAGCCAAGACGACTTTGGTTTTTGTAAAGCGGTAGTCAAAGGAATTTAATGGGACTTACATCTCTAAACTAAATACATAGGTACTGCAATTCTGTTTGTCCGGTCCGTGCGAATATGCTCTCAGAGGCATTCCTTGAGAAAATAATTATTGGCTCCTTACTATAATTGACTTAAACGTAATTACCCTGAAACCTTCGAGTCCAGACGGCTGGCTTTTGATTGTTTGGAAGACGGACTCCGGAATATCTTGTGCCTTCAAAATTTCTGTACCAGCCCACTCCCTGTGCATCCATGACTTTTTCTACCTCATAACATCGCTCAAACTATGGCGTCAATCAGGCAATATCGTCCATGTCCCGTTCTTTTAATGCTTTTATTTCGCCAATTAATAGAAACACTTTTACATTGACAGAATATCTATTAACACAATAATTTTTGCTGTTATATAAGTAATGGCTAAATAGTTGAGGGGATGTAAAAGGCATCAATAGCCCAGTGGTAAGTGCGCTGAACTATTACCTTAACTGCAGAATTTTGACTGTTGGATCAATAGGATTATTTCGTTTTTATAGTATTTCTTCTCTGAGTGAACAAGGTGGAACTGCTACTACTAAATGCGAGAAGATTGAAAATACAGCACCATTTCTTTTAAAAATTGAATGAATTCCCTTACCTCTTTTTAAAACCAAGATAATACCACAATACAGAAAGTTATTCTGGCCGGTGTATGCACCTCATAATTATTTAATTAACTTTCATATAAAACTTACCTTGTGGGATATTCGACAACCCACCTGTACCAACCTCAGCAGCCTCTCGTTAAATCTTCTCTTCATTTAAAGGGCGAACCGCGTTCTGCAGGACCAATTAAGGCCGCCTGCGGGCGATGTGAATTATTAAATAAATACGTGACAAAATCCCAAATATGTACCTAAAAATGTAAAATAAATTTCCCGAAGTGAAAAGTTTTTGTGGAATGTTTTTTTTTGGGCAGAGGCACATTCACATCCTTTAAAAATGTTTTAATGGAAAAATATGGTAGTAGCCAGGGGCCGAGAATTACTCATATGGTGGGTGCTTGGCTTGGCAGTCCGCAGAGCCGGAGCAGGGCCACCTATCTCTCGGTAGCTCCCTCATTCAGAAAAACAACTGGAATATCTCCATCTGGGCAGGAAAAATGTTCTTTCGGCAGCGAAGTGTGCTTTCAATTACCTCTGTCATATATTCCGTTGAAATAAAATATTTGCCGTCCACCTACGTTCCGAAAAATAACAACACAGCAGCATTCCATGGTGGTTCCGGCGGGGGAGGAACGGGTGAGGGGGCATCTATCTACATCAGCAATTTTTCTGTTTGTGCTCAATTTTTGCAGCAATGTGAGGTCGGTTGTGCACAAATTTCCGGTGTTAAAGTGATAAATGAGGAACACTGGGCCAGCATTTTTTTTAATTTAATTGAACGAGACGGCCTCATTCATGTCCTCTCATTCAATTACAGCCGGGGGTTGGTGGGGCTGGAGCGGCGGCGGCCGGTTTTCGTAAAAATCGTATATTTTTCCCTCTTACCCACGGAACTTGCTTATTTTTGCTTCGCTGTAATATTTATGTGCTTTATTTCTTTGTAATCAGCTTTGCGCTCTGGACCAGGAATAAATGAGCCCACGGAAGGCTGCGCTCAGTTCCTTTTTGCGTACCATGCCCAAGGTTTGTTAATTTCAGTTGTTTTCTGGGCCGCGTTAAATCGTTTCCTCGCTTAATAAACTCCTGGCTGTCGTCCAGGCCTACTCCTAGGGGTCACAGTAAATCTTAGTCCGCGAATTTTCAATGTTTTAATTTCATTTGATGGTTTGGCATTACAGACAGTTTTCCTTTTAATCGATTATTACGTTACTGATTGAAAAACGAAGGAATTTAAAATCCTTAGACTAACATGAAAGAAAAATCTATTCGGAGATTTTTAAAAGATCAACAACAGGGTTGAAAGAAGTAGTTTTTAATAGTCTTACTAAATGTGAAAGTTTGTGTGTTTGAATGTTTGTTGCTCAATCAAACCTAAACGGTTGCTTCGATAGGCTGCATTTTTTGTCACAAGGTATTATACCATATAATCCAACTTAACACACATTTTTTATTTTGATAAAGGCCATGAAAATCAGCATCAGATGGTTTACGGGGTGGCTTCATATCTGTCATCAAAAGTTCCAAATTCAAGATGGCGTTTCCAAAATGGCAACCAAAAATGTTTAGCTTCAAAGGCTTTGTGAAAGCTCTAAATGGAGTGAAGTAGGAAATATATAATACATATGTAGGTACATATATTATATATTTACAGGTACGCCTACCTGTTGATTTACCTGTGTAAGCAGATATAGACCATTGTAAGAGTGGGACGTTTACGCTGACCTTTCTCGATTAATTTAGGTTCCTGTGTGGGCCTCGGGAAATATAATTAAAGTCATAATCTCCTTCCTTGGTGGGATGGTCACTTCCGAATATTTAAATTTTTGATTAGATATTTTCGCTGGCCTTAATTATCTCGAGTTCGGGGACGGTTATATTTTTCAGATGATCCAAATCCATCCATCCATCCATCCGAGCAACATCAGCAGTGGAGTGGAACTGTTATACACATACATATAATATGTATATAATAAAGCTGGTTCTGCTGTCTTCAATCCTTGCACTCCGCTCACTGCCGTAGCAAATTTGATTCGCGGCAGCTGACAATGCGCCGCCTGACAATAACTTGACAAACATTTCACGTCTTTATTCAAAAGCTTTTTACATTTCAATTTCCTTTTGATTTCCGCCACAATAAATGTGCTCCATCCACCATCGCTGGCTCTCCGCCCGGTTTGGATGGTCTTGTTTTTTGTTCGACTGGAAAAATGCTTGGGCTAAAATTCGGCCAGAAATTTCAGCGCTGCGACAGCACAAAAGTACCTTCCTGTGATAGAAGTTGGCGGGAGGAGATAATAATCGTGGTCCGAGCGGACTGATGATGACGACGACGATTGGATGCTATTTGGGTAGTTGTCAAAAAAAAAGAAAAGAATTAACTGAATCAAAGTGAGGGATCTGATGGAACCCTCCTATGGTAGAAAAGTGAAAAACTTCGACCTCTAAAGTTTCCTAGTCCTGCTTGGTGACAGGTTGGGCCCGTTACTTTATTTCACCAGTGTCCGCGTCATTCCTCTGCTTTTACGTGGTGCTATTGTCCATTACTTTTAATTGAAAGGGCAGATGTGATAAAGATACGAAAGTGTCCCCGGGCGAGGAGAATCTTCTCTCCGAGGGTGGTAATGGCATCGGACCCCGCAATTAATTCCCAGCACAGAGGAATTGCAAACGTGCTGCCATCTATTTGTATCTGCTAAATAGAAAACTCCGTTAATTAATTACTTCCCGTGGAAAGTTCCATCAGTTTTGTGGTGGGACGCGGTATCAGGGCAAACAGTAAGCCAACAGACGTCGTCTTTGTGTGGGCGGATTATAAATGTAAGCTGCTTCCGAATGGCCCAAGTTCGCTTAGTCGTGGATGGCTGCAAATAATAACTGTGCTGTGGCCAGATTATGCTGAAGTTACATATATGTATTTGTGCGTTTGGCTCGATAATTGCAGGTGGAACAGCGCGTTCTCACAAAGTACCCGACTATTTCCAGGGAAGCGGTTTCTTTCTATTTGCAAATACACCTGGTGTGCAGCCCCCCGCAATGAATTCAACAATTCAAACAACATTTTCCACTCAACCTTTTAATGGTTTCGCTCTAAGGCGAGTTTCCAATGTAAACCCTTCCGTTGCTGGCTCAAAGCAACTCATTAAAATTCAAAATTATTAACTGGCTTCAACGCTTCAGCAGGAATTGGAATGTCTGGAAACTTGTACGTTCATTGTTTCATTGTTCATTCATTGAAATTATGGATTCCTATTTTTTTTAAAACAAAACAACGCAGTTGAAATTGTATACCATTTAGCCTTTGTCGGACTATCGAATTACAAAGTAAAGAAATCAGAAATACTCAAATTTTCTCAAAATTAAAAGTCTTCGAAATAATCACTGGAGTAACTAGATAGGGGCTGGGGTGGGCTTATATTTATTTTATTTTCAATGGAAAGCAATATCAAAATCCAATAAATAAAAGACCGTCCGGATGTTGCTCCTTGGACCCGATGTATTCCTGAAAACGTTTCTAAGGTAGTGTTAGGTAAGTTGAAATTCGATATTTTTTTTTTGTGTTGTTTACTCCCTTTTGCATGGGATTTTTTTGTACCTTAGGGAGAGAATCTGGTTTGTGGTGATGATATAAACTACAATTTAAAATATTTTATTAAACACAAATAAAACTGATGTGTATTTCTGGAACTTTAAAAATTAAAAGAGAATATTGAGACAACATCGTTTATTACAAGTATGAAAACAATTGACCCAAATGGCTACCTTCGGGTACTCCAGATGTGGGATAATTCTTTTTAGAAAACGTGTTTCTAGTCCTTACGATTAGGGTATGGTTACGTAAGTAAGAATCGGTCCATCTTAGAAAGGAACCAATTACACCAAGAGCCAAAAGTTTATTTATTAAACTAGGAATCGAAACTTTATTGCATCAACACATCTCAGTATTCCAGAGTGTACCTACAGAGATTAATAAATTAAGCCAAATTGGTGGTAGTTGATCTAGCAGAAAGAAAATTATCCTGTTCAGGAATGATTAAATTAAGTACTCTTAATGAAGCTTACACGCTTAAAAAAATGAGAAATTGTATATGTTTAGACATATGCTTTACATATGTGTCCAAAAATCAGCTAAATGCTTGTAAATGATAGAAAAATACGGGGTTTTTAGGGATCAAGACTAAAACATTTATTGGCATCAATAGCCCAGTGGTAAGTACGCTGGACTATCACCTCGGGGTCTCCGGTTTGAACATAGTTCGGAACAAAATTGAAGTGCTCTGAAACTGCAACAGAGCCTCGGATAACGTATAAAAGAACTCGTGTTCTCGGTTCAAAACTATACAGGGAAATATATGAATAAAGCTCTCGATCCGTGAAAATTTCGATATTTTGAAGGAGAATATCCCCCTTATTTGTAGAAGTTTCTTCTCAATTCAAGAAACTTCCTCTTGAACTTAAGGAAGGCTTAGACAAATTTCGATTATTTCTAGAGCCGCTAACTAACTCTTGGATAAAGAATTTATTTCTTGAAGCAAGATGCAAGCAAGAAATTATTAATGTATTAACGGTAGGATGAAAACCATTGCCTAAGTGCGTAAAAAAAAAAGTCCGCCAACTTTATAGTACGCACTCATGGGATGAAGTTATTCCGTTGTAATTAATTTTTATATTTAAGTTAAAAGTTTATAGACACAATAATAATATGAAAAAAATTCTGAAACACCTCTTTATGTATCGCCTAAGTGAGCAAGAAGTGTGAAAAAAACATTGTTTAAATTTAACGAGACTTGATACTATGGGTACGAAGAGCACCCAAATTTCATCCCTTCCACGACTATGGTGCTTTCTAACGGTATACGTAATACAGGAAGGATACCTATCTCAACATCAGACAGATACATCAGACTCCGACCTGTTTGGATTCACTTTCTCCTAACCTTCGCATTAAGTTTATTTCATTTCTAGAGCACAGATGCGCAACTGGCACGTAGTCCAATAAAACAGCACTTGAATTTCAATTTCTCGAGTTCTTTTTCCGTTTTGGAAATGTGTGTATATCTTTTCGTTGAATTAAGAATAGCCGCCAGTTTTATCGCGGGGAGCACGTAAAACGTTTCGTCAATAGATATAGCTGATACGCCATTTCAGCAAAACGGCATTCGATAATAAAATATTAAATTATAATAATAGCTAATACCCATTCGCGGTGTTATTGTTTTCAATTTTATGTTGAAGTGAGAACGAATGAGGCTGGCAGGGGATTTTTTTTGGGTTATTGCTAATAAAGAATATTTAACTAAAATAGGAAAGATATTAATATTTTACTGAGCGTTTTATACATCAGCTAAAATATTATATGACTTAAAATAATTTTAAAAATTAGACATAACACAACTTTTAAGAAATAATTTGCATCAGAGACAAAAAATAAAAACGTGATTTGAAGAAAAGTTTTCTAGTTTCTCTATGGTTGATACATTTAATTACAAAATGCAATTTATTTATATAACTATTGTTTCTTGCTGAATCATTCATTTCTCAGCATTTGAACAAAATGTTATAGTCTTCAAATGAAAAAGGACATGCCTTATTAAGTTTGCTTATTGTATTTAAATTTTTTTTATTATTATTTTGTAATAAAAAAAATTCCATAATCCCTCCAGGTTATTACATAAATCCAATATGCTATGGCATCTCTAAGATACTGTAATATCAAAATGAAAAAACAAGGTATAATGGTTCCGAGGTATTTAAAGTAACTGATTACAAAATAGTGTCCCATTTTACAAATTCAAGTGGTACCAATATGGCGGACTCAAAATACTAACCCCATGTATATTTTCATAAAAATCGCACATGAAGGTTTTTTGGGTCTCTGATATTAAACATGGTACTCAATCAAAAAATTCAAAATGGCGGTCTAATATTGTATTTTTAAAGAGCATCCATTTTACTACAAACTCGCTCTACATATTTATTTAAAATGCCAAAATCTTATATATATATATATAAAATCTTATATATATAAAAAGTTATATAGAGTTGGAAACGCTAAAGTGGGCAGTTTAAAAGTTAAGGAGGAGCTGCAAAATCATTTCCGACCAGTAAGAAACAACCGCCGTATTTTGCTTGGTTCTTTTCAAATTTTTTGCTGGGATTAAAGAATGAGGAAACCCGAGGTAATCAGTGTACGTACAGTCAGCGCTCCGCTCCAATTCTTCTAGAAATAAATTTGCTAAAATTTTTCTTGTTAAAATTTTTTTTCGCAGGACTGAAGTTGAAAACAAAAAAGTGCTATAAATAATTTCCACGCCTGTTTCGAATGCAAAATTAAACTCTCCATCATTTCTCGCCCGCCGTTTCACCACCGCCGCCTAGTTTAATGCCATCGTTCGGGGGATTCCGGTGACGCCAAGCAAACTCCGCTATTAACCTCTATTGGTACTTCTGCCATAAATTTAAAGAACTCAGCACATCTTTCACTTTGCCTCCGTTACAGGAAAGGAGAGAATTTCATCTCGGTTGATTACACCTGCCAGTAGTACGCCGATGCTGCTGCCACCTTTGGCTACCGTCGGCATCGGCACCACCGCACCGGCGGAAAGTCACGGAATTGAGCCCCAATAAATTCAGTCATTCAGATCACGTCAGAGAACCAGAGCTTTCGCACCAGCACCCAGCACGGCATTAGAGGAAGTGGCTCGCACAACAAAATCGAACACTTTCCAGGTAAGTTGTACACAAGTTAAATCATTATCAGACACAGGTAAGCTTAATGTCACCCCCAGCCACCCCGAGCAGGAGAAAGCTTTTAGGAAATGAGGGAAACGTGTGTTCACTTGTACCTTGTACCCGGGCACAGCTACAGCCAGCCGTTTAGGTTTACCAGGCCTTGTGGGCTCGGGGAGCGACAGCTCCCGACAGAGCCCACGGTGAAATGGGTACATTAGACTGAAATTGTGGAAAATCCATTAGGCCCCGTATGGTCTTACAATATCCCCGTTTCCTCGAACATATTTCGATGATGATGAATTGGGCACCTTGGCAGTAACTTTTCTCCCTGGAATGAATTCTTCATTAATCCCAGGCCGGCAGCATTTGCGTCTCCGCCATTCCGGAAGATAAATTAAAAATATTCTGCCTCTGATTACACCTCGGCACATTACCGCCAGCAGGTATTAAATAAGTAGCAAGTGCCATGCCGCACACCATCTCTTAAAATTCACTGCAAATTATTCTCCTAGCGATAATATTTAAATAGCTCCACTAAGGAACAGTTCACTCGCAAGAACTTCTTCTTTTATTTATCCAGTAATTTTTTAATTACGACGTTTTGAATTTTTGTTCGGTAAATTCACTATCCCCCAGCGTCCCGACAACAAGATAATTTTTATCCGGAGACGTGCCTCACCATTTCATCAGAGGGACGGGTCTTAATTAAAATTCCTGGTCATCCACGTTTCCACTTAGCTAGCAAAACTGCCAGAGTTTTTCATGGCAAACTGGTTAAAGCTTTTCCAGGGGAAAAAAAAGAATTCTGCGTTGGACCGTCGTCGTCGTCTTTAATATTTCTTTCTCTTACAATAAAGAAAACAGAAAAAAAGGTTAATGAACAAAATATTGAGCTTTCTTTTCCTTGGGGCAGGGCAAAAGGATAATTTTATGCGAAAGGAAAATATAGCGCGGCATTAAAATTATGTCGAAAAAAAAGCGTATAGCATAAAAACAGGTCATTATGTCGGAACGCTAATAATGATTGCAAATGACAAATTAGGCTGATGGCAATTTTTTAGGTCGTCAGTTGTTGCATGTTTTCAACAACATGAAATAATAATAACTTTGGGAATTCTTGACATTATCTGTCTGTCACAGTGGAACTGCCTGCAAACCTTTTCACAGGGGCGGGTCTTGTGTTTGCGTGAAGGGGGATTTCTTTTAAGGCGTTAATTCATGAAATTATTTTATTATTATTTATTATATTTTGATTACCAAAATAAATCAGTGTATAAGAGCAAACAAGTTATCGTAAGTACGATGCAATTCGGAATAGACGTAACTGACATGTGGTTTCAACAGGATGGCGAGACGTTCCACAGCGTGCGCTGAACAGTAACGTTATTGCAAACCAAATTTCCAGCATGTATCTCTTGTTTTGGAGACCAAAAGTTGGGATTTAAATTGTTTCTTGTCTTTCACATATTTTCAATACCTGCAGCATGTCATCTTATTTTTCGGCCAATTGGAAACTCTTAAAAATTATACCGGTTCCGAAAAACTGACTTGAGGCTCATTAGTAAATACAGTCACGTTTTTTGTCGAAAGTGATTCAAAAGATAATGTCAATTCAAAGTAGTCAATAATGTTTTATAAATTGCTTAACAAACATCAGTCAGGTTTTATGATGATTGTAAATATATGGAAAGCTGAATATCAAATTTAATTTTTAGGTACACGCAGCAAAGCTTATCGCAATTATGACGGAGAGCTATCAATTGTTATTTTTCATTGCATCGTATTGTAGGTTTCTGTCAGTGCTTACTGGTGTGCTATAAGGGTATACTCTGGGTCCTTTGTTGTTTTCCGTTTCATTAATATTTTGCTTGGTTGTGTTAAATATGGTAAATAACATTTTTATGCTGATGTTCAATTATATCTATCACGACCAATTTACATCGAAGTTTGTATAGCCAACCTAAATCATGACATTGCTTCAATATATCGGTGGAATTGATTATTATTTTCTTTATTTAAATCCGACCACATCAAAATAATGTTTGGTAATATTCTGAAGTGCGTTAAATAAATTTAGTTTTCTCCAGTTTTAATCAATGGTACTCACATCTGTTTTAGTAACCTGTTCACTAATTTGAGTATTGATTTTTATGAGACTTTGATTTTCAGTGATTTAATATTATATTTCCTAAATAGAAAAGTATTCGGAGGCTTGCGCTCATTTTCCCCAATTGTTTTCACAGTATGAATTTTGAGCAGAAGTTTCACACCTTTAGTGTGTAGTATATAATACTTGGTCATTTGTAATTTAATTTGCTATTCTGTTGAATGGCTTTTGAAAACATACATCCAAAAGTGTTAGCCTAGTAATTTAGACATAAGATTTTCATGAAAATGAGTTACTGGGGCTATTTATGTTTACTGCGTGATAAAATAAGTATAATTGCTATAAAGGGAACAAGCCAATTCTGCTCGACAATAAACCAGAGTCAGATGCTTCCGCCACATAGGGCCTGTGCCATAAATCGATACTGGGCCGCGAACATTACTCTGAAACGCGAACACGAGTCGTCTATGAAATAAATCTTTAAATCCATTCTGGTGCCGGGTGACCGAGTTTAATGCAAGTGACATCAGAGTTGGGGACCACACCAGCCTCACCGCGAAATATTTCAATCCTTTTATCAGCAGCAGGGCTAGTCCTGTAGGCAGGCATAATAATCGCGAGAAGCCGAGCGACCATTACGCGCTCCTGTGCCTGATATAATAGAAATTAATCGATGGCAATTATTATCCGAATTTCGCAGTGTGTCAACAAAGTGGGGCAGAGCTCGTAAAATGAGATCGTTCAGTGACAGCGACAGTGGAAATTAATTTTCGTCTCTGATTTAGCAGAAAATGGATGCAACACTGGCGACTGCTCCATCCAGTGAGCTAAACAAATATGGGGCGGGGCGGGCGGGCGCAGGAAAATGTCATTTCCCGGAATGTAAAAAAAGGCGAGGGGGCCTCAACAAAAACAGAAACTTAACGAGGAAGAAAGGGGAAGGAGGAAATTAATTCCATCTCCCTGCTCCACTTTGTTTCAGTGGTTCTTTGTCTTTTGTTGTCTCGCTCCACCTCCTCCGCGCCACCATGCGGCCTGATAATATTCTTTCAATGTTTATGAGGATGACAATAATGCCAGGAACAATTACCGAAAGGAGCCATTCATTCATCCTTTCTAAAACCGCCTTCGTCCTTTCTGGGCCGCCGCCCCTTGCAACCTAGTGCCTATGGTGCCGATGAGTGGCTTCTTTCGGGCTAGTGTTTAAGTCCGAGAAATGGAAACAATGGCGCAGATGGTGAAATGGGAAACAAATTTAAAACGGAAAGTTTCTTTGCAAATATCTCGTAGACCGGAGTGATAAAAGCAGTGCTCCAGCTCGGTGCTGACGCCGTGAATCAAAGAGATCGAGGCGACAAGCCGGTAGTCTCCGCAAAGTCCCAGTCATGATTCCCGCTGAATGGGGTTAATTATTTCCCAGCACTTCGCTTCTACCCTCGGGCCACAAATGACTCCGGCAGCGAGCGCACTTCCACTGCTAGACAACTTCCTTGAAGTATAAGCGCAAGGAGGTCGTAATGCGATTATTACCTTTATCACAATTATACTCGCCTCGGGCGCTGCTTTTTATAAGTAGCAGCGGGGTTAGATCTTTTGTTGTGGATGATACCTCAAATGATGTACGTCACCAGTTGCAGCAATTAGTGCAACTGGCACGGTGGGATTGATTTTCACTCACCATTTGTATTTTAATGTCCTACTTTTTTAAAGCTATTTTAGAAGTAATGCAGTGTTTTGAGTCCGCTAAATTATAGCCGCCCTGTTGAATTTTTAAAATTGGGCACAATTTTCGAAATAAATGTTCCCAAAACCCCTGTATGCCAACTTTTATTAAAATTGACACAAATTTAATTTTTTAGGCTTGCGATTGAAAACATGATGTTATCGACATTTTAAGTTCCAACGGTTGTCCGGTAAAAATCCAAATAAGGTTAACAGTCAGTGTGCGTTTGCAGTCGCTAGTGCGTAGGTGTTCTCGAGATCTATGTATATACATTTATTCTAAGTAAGTGATAGTTAGTTGATAAAATGCCGCTTGCCGTTTGAATTTTCTAATTGCATTTTCTAAAAGCACATATTTTCAAAAATATGGTAACAAAATTTCAAGTCAGATATCGAAAAATTAACGAAATTTACGATAGTACCGGCACTTGCTGACATAGAGAGAATACCAGTCCCATTTCCTTTGTAATATTCCTTTTATACAGACTTATAATACCACCTGAAATGTACTTTAATTAAAAAGTAGAAGAACGATCAGCATAAACGCATATACGCATTTCGTAATAAGCGATAGATGGAAGTCTCATCAATATAACTACTGCGGGCTAATCACCCAGCATGCGTAATATAGACGATTCTAGAAACGATCGTAGACCATCGATGTGGAGAATTTAAATAAATTTACTATACGGACGTGGATTGAAATGTTTTTGTGGACTTCTCTCCAACAGTGTACCTAAATAAATTAAACGACAATTTATATGTGTGGATACTTCACAGAATTCAGACGCCCGAAGTGAAACTACCCGACTAGAAATATCTGAAAGTTATAATAAGTGATTTGGGATCCTGTGGTAAGCGACACTCCTGAACAATCCGATTGTATTTATCTAAGAGCAAATATGTCGTAGAATTGTTTCTCTGTTAAATCTGGCTTACAGTTGTTGCTTTATAAATCTGATTGGAAGCTATTGACAGTGCCTGTTCGAAGCACATTGCAATCTTCTCGCATGAATATCTCTTCTCCTAGTATTTGGTTAGGCACATAGCACTTACATAAATTATGTTCCAAATAATTGACTCAGCAATGCACCTCAAGATAAAATCATTGCCACCATGATCCCCCTGGTGTTGGAAGGACTTCATCCGAAGGATAAACACCAAATAGCTGCGGAAATGCAAATTGCGTTTATCCGCTGAAATGATGTAACTCTTGGTTGGTTTATGCGGGCAGCGGGCGGTTGCAATTGATGGAAGGGAGGAGGAATAAGCAAAATTTAGCTTCTGATATCTGCCTCAGTCTCATGTGTGCTTCCATTTGCAACTAGATACATCAACTGGAACAAAACGGAACCTTTTGCAAACTTTATGATACTACCAACTGCAGAGGGAGTTGAAAAGTTTTGGGGCTGTTTCAGGACTCCGACAAACTAAAGATGACATCAAATTTTGTTTCGAGGACTGGAGCAAATGCAAATATACAAATTTAATAACTATTTCAGTCGTCATGTTGATGCGTCCTATGATTATTGCTGGGAGCTGACACTGCAGGCACGTCCGCACATGTGTCCGTGGGCTGCAGCTCTGAATTAAGAAAGGCTTGATGACTGCTTGGAGTATGCATAAGTGGGTCACATGACACACTGCCACTCAGAGGAAGTGGTTTGGAAATAATTCCAGCCCTATAATTAGATTTTGATCTTACAATGGGTTTAAACGTACTCTAGTCGTTATAACCTCCATTTACCGGGGTATACAGACGCTTTGTGTTGCGCTCCCTAATGGCTACATAGAAATATGACCACATGGGATTTTAACAGTTCCTGCCCAAGCCCTGTGTCGTCCTTGTTCTGGATCACTGATATAAATCAATTTTGTTAAACAACTCAAGTAGCATTTCAGGTAATCTTGATATCACTAATGAAGGTCTCCTGATTTAAGGAAACAATTCTGTCAACAGAGAATCTTGTGTAATTGGAGAGCTCCAGACGTCGAGGCAAATGTCCAAGGTGTGTCTATGTATGTACGTTCGTGTAAAGAAGGATATGAGCTTATCCGGATGAGGCTGAATTATTTATTAACTCATTACTAAATTTCAACGTAATGCTTATACCTTATTTTGTACATTTGTGCCTGTCTTATATTGCTTTTTATGCATTTTGTGATTAATAATTGTTAAAGGTATTTTAAATGATGAAAGTTGGTATTTGATGTGAGTACTAGTATGTACATATATGCACCTCTTCGCGTGTCTCAACAAACAAAAAAAAAACGCAGTATTACCTTAGTTTTCAAAAATCTCCAGAGGAAGAATTCGAAACAAGTTAAATCACATCCCCACGACGACCAGATTTGGCCTCCAAAACTAAAGATTACACGTCCAAGGCAGGGGAGGAAGGTTTGCAATATGATCATTATTTGTCGCGCGGTGTTGCAGGTCGAGCCATCCTGTTGAAACCACATGTCACTTACAGTATGCGACAAAAGTATACCATACATACCCAATGGAACGATACCAAGTCATAACGTTTAAAATTATTAAAGCAGAATACATACAGTTATTTTCCCACAAGTTTGCAATAAATACGCGTGTTTTAGATTTCACACAAACCACACACGGAAATCACACAAAACAGCATGTTTAGAGATGTACGTATCTACATTTCCCATTGTAAAGTTTACACCACTGATATATATATCTACAATACACATAGCGCATACATAAATCGAAATGATGTTTTCCCTAACGTTTAGAAAATTTTTTGTATGAGAGCTGACAAATATGCCTAAACTAAACATTTTACAGGCGAAAATGGCACAAAATTCAAACCCTTCACTTTATTTTGGACGCTAATTCTTGTTCCAAGCATCTTTAAAAAAACTAAATCAAATGGCAAAACAATGTGCTCTCTCGTCAAATAATTGAGAATGGACCAATTATCAATTAATGTGGTCACTACGCCGCCAATTAATTATCCACTCCTTCAATGCTCATTTCAGTTGTCCGCCCCACAACTCAAAACTGAAAAGTTTTGCAATAATTGGACCTAACTTTTAGGTCAGAATTTAAACCATCCTGCCAAACCAGTGAGGGCATCGTTAAAAATTAATTAATTCCCTTACCCTGAGTTTTTATTTTACTTTTTTTTAATTTAACTCATTTTTACAGAGTTGTGGAGAGGGAGCGCAATAAACATAAATTATAGGAATAAACGGGTTTTGGCATGTTTATTGCATTTGGGTCAGTTGAAGGAAACTCTCCCTGTTCGCGGCAGGCCATATTTCCATTTCGGATCCTGTTCAAATTCGACCGTAACAGTTTTTCATTTCCATTCGTGTTTAGGACTACACAGTGAGGAGCCCCAAACAGCGACCGCATTTTCATCCGGTATCATCCCGTGGGGTTTTCGTAAGCTAATGTGCCCTCATTTGACTTGGACTTGGATACAGCTCCGGCAGACAAGAAGGGTAGCAATGGGTAGTTTCCCTTACATCGTGTATAGTAAGCCATATACTCGTCCTGTGGTTATTCTGATGATTCGTTGTAAACTTTACTGCCGGTTTGCGTGTAAACATCCATTTAAACGACACGGAGAACACGCTTAGCGATGCCTAGAAAACATTTTCTGAAAGCATTAGTTCCTGCAATTAACAGTCGCTTAAAGAGTTATAATGTGATGCTTAGACTGACTTGAACATCGTTATTGCCTTGAAGTTGGACTATGAAGAAAAAAATTAGTGTGGTTGTTTGTTTGTTATTGTGTCTTTCATGGTTGAAATTTTTTTAAAAAAGAAAAAAATGAAAATTATCTTTGTAGACTTTCCAACAAGCCAAACATAGTTTTTGGGATCTCCATTTTTCCTCTTCAGAATTTCATCAGAATTGAAGTTGGTACCCTTCATTAACAAAATTGTGAAAAAAAATCCAAAGTAAATGTATATTGTATTTTACATATATAGAAAATAAAAAAGGCTAAGGCAAGAGTGGGATGACTATTTAATAAAAAAAAGTATTAACATTAGAGAATTTCAATTTTTGAGTTCTTACAAACACTTTATTTTGTCGTGTAGGTTAGCACTGTAAAAATTTAAAAAAAACTCAGAGATACAATAAATCCGAATGAGATTCAATTACCATAACTTTATTTAATTTATGCTGAAAGCTGGCAAAACTGCAAATTAAGACCGCAAAAGCAAAACCTTTTGGCCCACATAATTTACATAAAAGCGCATCGACTAACGAAAAGGATTGGACTGTCAAGTTGGTGGAATGGGAGAATTTTCATTGTTTTGCAATTTGTCAACAATTGCCATCGTTTTTCGAGTGGTTCATAAATTTTTCACGGAACTCGTTAATATTTATTGAACTGTGTTTTACCACTTTTCCAGCGAGTGCTCGACTACACTGCGCGCCTGCAGCAAAAAGCTCCTCGTTCATTTTAAGTGAAATCGGTGGAAGCTTTCCTTAAATCAGCAAAAACATCCTTCAATCCCATAATAAATCATTCCGAGATCCAAATAAATCAATGCAGCTCCGGCGCCTCCAGGCCATGGTGCTGCAGGAGGTACGTAGAGGTTCCCAGTGGTTCTGACTGTTCGTACTTTTGTACCTCCAGTTGGCTGTTAACATTAAATTCACATTGTTGCAGCATCCACTTTTCACAAATTCTTGGTCATATTAAGTGAATTTTTCCAAGGAATAAATCGTAAGACTTTAACAGCTTTATGCCTGAAATCTTGCATAGTGCGCGGGGGTGTCTTGACCTACCTGCCGTCCCGCCTGCCGCCGAGGCACACTGTCGCCTGTAAGCGAGGAGTAATCTAATTACGTCCGCAAGTACGTAGGAAATTAAGGGAATTCCAGGACGCTCGCTGGTGCAGTGAGACGTCATAAATAATAAAATAATTTAATTTCCAAAGGAAACAATGGTCGGAGGGAGCGCAGCCAGGAAATTAACTTTTCCGCAAAGTTGCTATGTTAGACGGAAAAATCCTTTAGATTCAGCGGGAATCTTGCAACTTGGCCAACTCGACGAGCTACCGCACGAGTATAGCACGGCGAATAAATATCTTCTGGCGACGGGATGCCGAGGGAGTGAAGGGACTTGACCCTAACTAAAGACATGATCACTTCTTCCTTCCCCGCTATACCTTCCTTCAACAATTGACATTGTCAACAAAATTCTTTATCGCTTAATTTCCTCCGGAGCAACAAACGACCCTCTCGACTGAAGTTATGGCCAGATCGTCGTCGCAGGAGTGGCACCCGAAGTGGTTGCCGACTCAAAGGGCAACGACTAAGTCCTCATCTCGGCCCCACAACAGTGCCTACCACTTGGGAAACAACCGCAAAAGTAGTTAGTTGACTTATGACTTACGGACTCACAAAATGAAATTTTAACGAGCGCCCACGAAATTAGTAAGGCAGTGAAGCAAGGAGCGGACTAGTGACGTAGTGCTTGCTCATAAGGAGGAGTTGGCTCATATTTTCATGTGTCACTCATCCTGCCCGTCGTGAGGTGAATAGAAGCAAAATTACTTCTTATGGTAATTTAGCATCACCCAGCCAGGGTGTACTAGGGTAGCAGCAGGAGATTTTGTGGGGAGACAACGACACGGGACACTCACCTAGCAGCCTTGGCACAACTTCTTCGCTGCCAATTATTTATTTTTTCATGTTTTAACAATTTTTTTGTTGGTTCTAATAAACATTCTATCCCTCGTCAACTTTTGTAAGCTGCTCCTGTCCATGACACAGTTCCTTCGGACTTTTTCGGCGAATTATGTTTTTTTTTACCCAATTTTCTCTGTTGTGTGGTTTTCTTTTCACCGGCTTTCCATTTTTTTCGCTTTTGTGATATTTCAAAAAAGTATTACTTAATTAGCTTAAAGTTCATAGACTCGAAGGCGGCTTAGAAACCGTGAATGAATTTTTGTTCAATTTAATATTGATACCATAAAGTGTCGTACTTTGCTCCTACATAGGTAATTATGCTCCAATTCGTCTAAAAGTCAAATCCCGCAAAGTGATTCAAAAATGTTGGAACGTATAATAGTAAATTTATAGTTATAAGAAAAAGAGTTTATGCGATTGTTAGGAGCACGAGAAGGACTAATTTGATAACGATATCTTTAGTACCGAATAAATAGCTGAAAATGAAACAAATTTTTTGATTTATGACTAGAAAACCAGTGCCTGCAGTCTTTTGGAATTTATTTTGGAGCATAGTAACAGCAGAGATAACGTATACATATATAAATGTGAAATCCAATAGAAATTTTCAGACATCATGAAATAAAAGCTTCACTCACTCTTCACTTCAAATTCTATTCTACTCATACGAGTTATAACAGGCTGTGAGCATCCTTGATATGAATCGTGTGCGCCTAGCCCGAGCTACGGCCGATTGCGCATGACTTGTTTATTGTTCACTACTCTACGGGACACGAGACTGCGCTTATTCTGCTTAACGCGACCATCAAACTGTCGAGTTTTCATTAAAAGAGTCTGTGAACATGCTGTTAGAGAGAATTCGTTTATGACTAGGCCTACTTGCGTAAAACTATAATATGCTATATTACTAGTCGGCACCAATAGTTTAGATTTCAAGCTTCACTCGAAAGCAATTAAGTCAAAATTTTGTTTATAATGCCACCAGCCCATTGTGATGCACGGACACACTAAAATAGACCACCTTTTTCTGCCTCGAGGGTATCTGTAAATTAATGGCGATAGCTGAGGACTACTGTTCCAGAGGACCCAGGTTCGAATTCCACAAGAATGAGATGGTAACAATCAAGCATTGCGGGTGCGAATTCCATCGGGAAATATCAGGAAAACATGAAAACAATAGTCTGCAAAAATTTCCGTTTTAATCAAATATATTGTTTTTTAAACTGTAGGAGGTTTTGAAGTGCGATGTATAAATATTTCGCTCTAAACTTGTATGATTTGCTCAATTCAAACCTTGCTTTTCTTAAAGTTATCCTTGCAAAAAAATTCTGTGTTGAATTATATAGAAACTTCATTGTTTAAAATTTGTACCAACTTATCTTTAATTGACAAAATTTTGGTTTTTTGTCCCAGGTAAAAATTTTTATGAGTTATGTTTCCTGCGAGACGTGGAGACTTCCGAAAAAAGGCATAAACTGTGCAGCCGCCATTTTGTTTATAATCCAAAAAATTATTATATTTTGCATAGTTCATTAGTTGTGTCATAAAGCCGATTTACATCATTATTTCACTAAAAAAAATTTCAAAATAAAACCTTAAAATAATAAATAATAAATGCTTTCTTGCCCCTTAAAAAAAACTCTTTTAAAAGGAGTAGCATTAGCACAGCAAATGCTATGCCCTTATTTGTTATGAACATATTACTAGACTCACTGAACAATTAGTGTAATAATAGGTTGGAAGGAGCACATCAAGTCTCATAACATGCTGAGTGTTTGTTGTTTTTATATGCAACGGCCCCTCAGTAATGGATCAGATTAGTCCGTCTAGTCGTGGCTTCCACTTAAAACGAATCTGTGGATTACGATGTGATTTTAGCTGTGTAAAGGCCATGTGATTAGAGGACTAATGCAAATTCCAAAAGCCAGAGTTTTCAAAGAAGTGCAATTGTTGGGTGAGCGCTTCTACGCTAAAAGTACATATTTATAGTAACAAGCAGAGATAAGACATTTAGACTCGCCGCATCGTCTCTGTCTCGCCCAACGAGAATCTTGGATCGGAAAATTAGAATGCAGGGAACGGCTCTCAGATGAGTTCCTCCGTGGAGCCAGCGGCCATAAAAATTATTTTAATGAGTTAGAAAATGTGTCCTCAGCTGAATGTAATTCGAGTGGAACTTTGTCGCGTTTCCCTGCATTCAGCGGACGCATGAATTGAAATTTAAATGGACGTCATTATGTGCAGCAGCTGGTGCAAAAAGAATATTCGCCAGCAATGAACAATTTGCAATTAGCCTCTTCCTACTCCTTAGCCGGAGAAGAAAATTTCTGTTGGAAAATCTCGGCAATTTCTCGGATGCATACGGGGCCGGAGCTGGATCCCGGATCTCTAGCCAGACTCTACGACGAGCCAGCTATTACAGAGATGTGCCTGTCGGTCATTAAGGAACATTTTCCTGAGAAGATTTCCTTTGGCTCGGGAGCTGCTTCCTTCGTTTTTACTCCCTGCAGGCGTATTACGTATGCAACACCTTCTAGAGGAATGCAACTCTCATTAATCACACCGTACGGCCTGTGACAAGGATATGATAGTCGCTGTCGAGTCAAAGTCTCAAATGCGACAGTCTGCCTTTCAGCTGGATGTCACTGGGTCATCGTATTCAGAGCAATCCTTTAACCTGGAGGCAGTTCCTTCGTCCTCGTCAATCCTTCCCTCCGATCACCTTGCATACTATGCCCTGCCGTGGTGCAAGCACGCGCTGCGCCAGATGTGTGCGAATTAATTTTGAATAGAATCGTGCGACGACTCCCCGGCTTTGCCGCTGCTGCCATGGGAATGGCCCTTGTGGAAGGGGCTGAACAATTGGTGCTGTCGTGCAGCGAGAAGAAATTATAGGCGCGACGAATAAATTAGCACATTCCATGACAAGTTCCACCAACTTGAGCAATTTCTACAATACGCTCGGTGGTCCTTGAAGCTTTACACGTGTCGAGAATGCTTTTATCCGAAGGGCTTCAGTGCTCTTTTGTTCGGCCCCTAACAGAGCAACAATTAAAGAATAAACGAATCGAGCTTCAGCGTTAATTGTACTTTTTAGGTTCGTTAACCTGCAGGTGATTACCGACTGCTACGACCTCGGCGAAAAATTTTATAGTCTTCTTAAGCTTTGTGCTTTTTCTATAGATTTATCACTGTGGACTTCTTAACCTATGGGTGGGTGCATATAAAAATGTGATAAAAATATATTCATTCAAAAATTTTCCTTGCCATTCATTTTACGAAATATAAAAGGTTATCCTCGCATATTAAATTTTATTATGATGGAACTACGACATAATTCACTGCCTTTTAGATTCAGAGATTCACTAGTGGAGTAGGTACTATTCTATTGTGAAAATCATTAAAGTGTCATGGGTGGAAATGGAGGTCAATAATTTCTAAGTGATGTCAGACATCTAGTTCTTCTCATAAAAACTATTGTATTTAAGGCTCCCAGTCACCTAACTATTGTATCTGAATACATATCTGTTTATCTATTGTTAACACTTTCATTGTTTTCTGCTGGTGGGTCTAATTTGCCCATACCGCTTTATTGAAGCAATTCTATAGGAACATTTTATTCAGAAAACAACAATAGGAAGTTTGAATGTGAACCATAATATTGTTAAAAAAGTCACCGACCGATTTTTCCAGTTTTAGCAACTCCTATTAGTCCCACCATGTGATTGGAGGCAAAGGGACGAGCATATTTGCCGTATTTATGAATTAATAAATATATATCTATCTCCTATCTATATGTATATCAAAGGAAAAGTGAATTTTCCAACTTCAAGGAATCTTTATGAAAAAGGCAATTGGAGGTTTTCGGGGTCGCAGATCTCGAGCTTGCATTCAAAATTTTGGATGTCGGATCCAATATGGCGACCTAAAAAGTTAAACTTCAAGGGATTTCATTGAAAATCCGAACTTTTGTTTATGGTTTGGGTTTTTGGGGTCACTGATTTTGAATCTGCCATCAAAGTTTTGGAATTAAAGATGGTGGATCAATATGGCGACCGAAAAGTTAAACTTCAAGGGATTTCGAATCTGCTATTCAAATGTCCAAATATGAGACCACCCCCGCTGGGAGATATAGGAGAGGGGGTCCAATAAGGAGGTGGTGTAAAATGAAGAAAACTAAATTTAATAATACTGTTGGAAAATATCTAACACATGTGCAAAACGCAAATAGGAAAACGCTGGGTCACATAGGAGAGGCGGTGGAGCAGTAGGGAGGCGTTGTAAAAGTAAGGAATACAAATTTAATAGTATCCCGGGAAACGCCAGGTCCGGTCAAGCTGGTGAATTAATAAATATATATATAGTAATAAAAAAAATATTTGTAGGTCTTTCACTATATAAGTTCGGGTAGTATCCGCCTACACTAATATCTTGATATCAGCGGTTGGCTCAACCCACCGCGGGTTCATGTCAAAACTCCTATAGGATGAAATATGGGTTATTGGTACTGGATCTTTAAAAACATGTACAAAATTACCTAAAATAGGAAGATTCACACAAATACTATTATATAATACATATGTTTAAAATCTTTGAAAACGACAAAGGCGCATACAGATGTACCTACGTTTTCAATTTTTTCCCTAGACCGTGTAAATTTTTTTTTGATGCGTTGGATTCGATATCTTATATTACATGTTTTAGCTGCACTGGGTGGCGGAAGTATTCCTAGTTCTTTAAAATAAGGATAGTGAAATTCTTAAACCTCTAAAAACAACGGACAAGGGAAATTTTATCTTCGACCCTTGTTTTCCTATTCTCAGGTGCGATAGGACCTTCTCAAGATGGACACGCAAAAATATAATTACTTTCCGTTTTTTGTGCATCTGTGGACATTAACGTTTTAACTATCAGCACCTGCATTGTTAAAGAGTTTATGGCATTTTTTACCTTGAGACCATTTTTCGACATTCTACGAGTATTTATTTTATTTGGTATTTGGCCATAAAACTTTCATCTGGTGGTGTCATAAAACTGAAGTTTGGTTTATTGCACTTAATCGCGTTCTCGAGAAGCATTAGAGCTTTAACACGGCTAAAATAAATCGTGGCAGTAAAATTCCAATCAAAACAAGTTGGACGTGAAAGCACTGGAAATAATAATCAACAGAAACCCGCGAGCAAAATGGTGGTAATCGAAATCATAAAATTTCTGGAAGATTTTCAGCTTTCCCTTTCACGTCCCGAATGCACGTGTCAAGATATACACGGTGGATGCATGTGATCGCAATGAATTTTACGGCTTTCCGTGAAATCTACAATATCTGCGGATTTTATTCACATCTTCGAAAGTAAAGCTCAATTGACTCCATGGGGATTGTGATGTGTAGTTATGTATGTATGTTTTCGTGAAGAGCGGGTTATCGTAAAATTTTGCCGAAGCCCCGCTCTCCTCCCCAACAAGCTAGACAAATAATCAATAAATCATCATCATGTCGTATATGCGTGGGATGTGTCTAAAGACTAAAGCTACAAATCTCTCCAGCAACTGTAAAGGAAAAACTCCGCAAAGGAATTTATTCGTGAGCAATGAAAGCTCCTTGCGAGGGAAATACTTCGTCACGTGTAAAGTTGACACATGTGTCATATGCGATGATCCCCCAGCACAACATGAGAACAATCAACTTGAGATGAATAAGAATAGAACTGGGAAAAACAAAAGTAACCGCTGCTGGGGAGCCCAGTGCCACCAGAGGATTTGTTTTGCTTTACGAGGATGTTCTTGGAAGACGCGCCGCGCTAGCTACAATTCTCGTCTTGGTACTCCGAGGACGATTCGATTCGGCAGCCTTGAGCACCCCTCGTACTTGTCGAAATTGTTATGAAAAATTTAGGGAACGGTTGGAATAAAAAAAAGGGCTACACATAAATGTCACATATGCTCACCGCACTGCCGCCTATGCGCCCCAGAAACCCCCCAACCCCAGAAAGTGAAAAGACCAGTTGGCGTAGATTGCGAAACGAGCGACAAGCATCCCTGGCGGGAGCCGGCTAAATGCTGAGGTCTTTCGGGAGTAATATGACAGAAATTGATTGCACAATCAGACGACACGCCTGGACCAAAATGATGGTTTACTTCCCTTCGCGCCGAGGCGGGAACAGACCCGTCCGACCTGTGTGCGAGCTGCGAATTGCACAGGTAAGCCCCCAGTCGTGCAGCGTTAGATAACGCTGTGTTAAAAATTCTTCTGGCGTTCCATCATTTTTATGTAAACGAATAATTTCCGGGAGACTTTATATAACTGGGAATATGAATGTGACGGGAATTCGTTGAGGCAAGCAATTCATTTCGACCAAAATAAATGGAGGAAGTACATTATACGAGCCTACGCGGGGGGGGGATTCGCTTTAAAGGTGAATTCAGTCTTCTTAACGTAAAAATGAAGCAAAATAGGGTAGCTACGTGAATCTCTGTACTTTTGGAATTTTGGTGAATTTCTGCAAAATATTAAATTTGAAAATTCTCCAAGATTGTTGTTACCATGCATGATTTTAAGTAGGTAAAGCCACAAATTCGTCGCAATACTGTCGAAACCCTTATTTCTAACAAGGTCCAATTCCTACGTCGCTTGCACAGTGGGCTCAAACTCTTAGTAGGCCCACTAGGTGCGCAGACGCAAAAAACCCGCCCCTGCTGGCTTATATTTCGCGATTTTGCTATAGGGCTCACTCCAGTACCACTACAGTACCGAGCTGCCCAAATAAATATTTAAAAAATTATCTTCTCAATTAAGGGCTCCTCCGCGAGTATGTTGTCGTCGACGCAATTTTACAGACGTTGTACCCACGAACGTAAATATCTAACTTGGTTTTATTTAATTGTGAAGCGATATAATGTGTTTTATACATTTCGGTGAACAACGGTGATTTGAGGATTTCAAAACGGTGCCATATACGAGTATGGTGTTATTTTGCAATGTGTCCTAATTTTTTGTACTACACCGATCTGGACCCTTAGCGAAATAATATAGGAAGGATTAGTTGTTTATTCTTAAATCAATCGAAAAATACATAAAAACGACTATTTATGACGACTAAATGATTTTTTTCGTAGTCATGTCCATCATTTTGAGGCGCCTATTTTTTCGAAAAAGCAAGCTCAAAACCCTTATCAAACCAATCCTAATCAGCTTGAATCCCTCATTTTGTTTCTTTTTCGACCTCAAATTCGTTATCAGCGATCCAAAATACCCCACTCTACAAATTTTGAGACTTTTGGCCAACTTTTTGGGATTTAGGTACAATGTGTGTTAGTTGGTACCTACGTCACCCTAAAAATCAGGGACTTTTTGAAAATGTTGAAGTAGCATACTACAGTGAATTATTAAAAATATGCAAAAGTTCCTGCAATACGTTCGGTAAAATCTGCAATTCACAAGCGAAGCACAAGTACTACGTTCGCAATGTTGAACAGATTCAACCGCCTTTTGAAATGCAATTTATCGCGCATAGGGACAACTTTTCCATAATACCCAAAAAGTGAATAGAATCAGCACAAAATCCCTTACTTCATAAGCTTATTAAATATATGCGCCTCGTTAAGGTCCTTAAGTCCCGCTGTATAATTATGTGTCCCCCGTATCCCCATGGCTGCAGTTCCACAATGTTGGATTAACATTTCCGTAAAAGTGCCCGAGGCTTAAAATCAAACTGTTGCTCAAAAACTGGCGGGCTTTAAAGCAGTGCTCTCAAAAGAGCCACGGCTAATCCTCAAATAGAAGTTGCCTAACGTGCCCTCCTTCCGGGCACATTTGTGAAGGGGGCAGCAGGATTAAACAAATCTCCCGTCCGCTTCACCTCGCGGACCGAACCTATCGCGCTTTGGGGGAAATTATATGAAAATACGCCTGGGAACAATAGCTCACTTCCGGCTACTGCAGAAGATGGTCGCACCGCGTTGAGCCGCCTCAATGGCGAGTCGGCTACTTTAAGGCGCTTTTGATTTTTGGATATAATTAAGCCCAGTGAGATTTTCTCAAGTAGAATTTCTATTTTCTGGAGAACGCTTAGACACGGGGGTGCCGCCTTCTATGGCGGCTTTTGTGCTCCCGGTCCAGGTGGCACGGCCTAGAGACGGAAGTTTAAATTTGCGCGCTGAAAGGAAGAAGGGCTTGCTCCTGAGAGGGTCGGCACTTGATTATGAAATGTGGTGCTTCTGGAGGTGTAATTACCTCTTTCGGACGGGCAATCCGCACTTGTGGCCTAATTGCCTTAAGTGGGTTTGTATTGAGACGACTTAATCCTGCTCCAGCTCAACTGAATTTATTGTGATTTTCCAGTTGCGGAACCAGCCCGGATCAGGGGTGGTGCCGGGGGGCGACGACGGCAAGTATACATGCAAATACTTTACCAGAACTTTGCCCCGCAGACGTACAACTTTGCCAGTCTAATTGTATCTGTCTGCCCGTTAGGATTAAGAAAATAATGATTAAATGCCCTCCGAAAGTCCAAACCAAGTTTGCTCGAAAGTTTTATCAAGTTGGCGCTGAGATTTTTTTTTGTCATTTCCACAGGGATGTGGGTAGGGACTATGGGGCGTGGGGTTTACTTCTGGAGTCCAGGGCAGCGTTGCGTGCGAAGTAATTTGGACTGAAGATTTTCGGTTATGGTAAATGGGAACATGGCAGGGGGCGAGGAAAGTTTTTCCGCATAACACAGCAGTGTTAAAGTGTTAACAAGTTAAGTGGGTTAAAGGGGGAAATGAGAATTTTCGCACAATAATGTGTTTAAGTCCTTGTTTGTGAGTAACTGGAAGTTGCGATAAACCAAAGGCTGAAATAGTGCTTTATTTCACACAGAAATCGGAGAGGGAATAGGAAATGGAACAAGAGTCTGGACTCTGGAGTTTTGCGGAAGTGGAATTGCATTTCTTTGGGAGTAAGTTTTCATTTATTTAAATTTTCTTCCCGGAAATTTTTAAAGGGTGACCGCAATCAGCATGATTAAAAGTATTGGCACTATGAAATTGTACTTCTCTTTACCACTTCAAGCCAACCGAGTTTTTGCTTCGGCTAGTTAATTATCTTTATTTTAATGTTCCGCACGTATATATAAGAAAAAAACAGATCGATCATGGATAGAGAATCCATAAGGCATTCGTCCGTTCGTCTGTCTGTCGGAATTTTGAGACGAATTAAAATTTAACCATGCGTGGTAAATTTGTGCGAAAATACTCGGTTGTAAATTTTGGATGGGGCGCACTGAAATAATTTTTTTTTTACCACAAGTAAACGAAAAAATGTTTTTTTAACTACTCAAACAAAGTAAGCAAAAACTGTAAAAAAGCCTGTCCACCTATTTTTGTTGGATCTAAAATCATTTCGATTACTGGAAACCCAGAAGTAAAGAAGTCAGTAAATAAATAAATAGCTAACTGGAACGGGGTTGATTTGCATTAGTATGAGTATCGCCCAGGTGTAGGAACGAAAGTATACCCATCGGATTTTGTTTGGATTTTACGAAAGACCAGAACTGCTTGGGGTCTTGTTGAAGGGCGAGAATCATTCTGGCAATATATAGTATATTATATGCGATTTAAAAGCTGAAATCAAACTATATTATACCCTAGTATCAAAACCTAGGTTAGATCTGTGTTGGCACATTCGAGTTGGCATTGATGGAGAAAGAGACACATAGGTAATGAAGCAAAGCAAGCATATAAAGTATCGTAGTGTCTATCAATGTCTCGTTCATCTCTACTTCCATAAAATACAATTTCTGGTGTATAATTATCTAACTAACTTTGCGTAAGTCTGATAAACTTATCATCACGCTTTACTATCCAGAGGCTAATAAGTGAATGAAAAATATGCAAAATTTTGAGTTATTAGGTATCGAAGAAGGCTTTGATTTTGTTGTCAAACATGCAGTAGGTTTTGAGCCATTTTTGTCTGTTAAATTGATATACGATGCAGTGATGTCATATCGGTGAAATTTCCCTATTTTGGGGATTTTCAACTCTTTTTGGGCGGGACCCTACGGTAAAAGGAAAAAAACACAATTTAAAGCAAACTCGGAGGAAAAGTTGTAGCTGGATTTTGGTGATAATTCGGGTGGGAATCTGAGAGACACAGCCATACATATTCAAACGGGCATGCTGCGTGTGCATATTTACCAAGTACATTCTTTAAACAGTCATTTCAGCGAAAATACTTCCCACACTGAAAAATGTTCTATGGGAGAGTTGTGTAGAACTATGGTCTCTACAAAAGAGGTATAAACGACCTATCTCGAAGAACCAACCCAATGCGAGATATGGGTGTACTTTATTACACCAGTTCTAACTAACCTCCACTAAATTTCCTGAAACCTTCTTTCTAAGATGATGAGAATAAATGTTGCATTCGATTTCTAAAACTACTTTTAATACTTAAAAACGCATCAATAAAATCCAAAGCATTTTTTTGCATGTATAATATGTATTATATAAGTGCCTGAGAAGAAGTCCTGCAAAATAGATATTTTCAGGAAATCTCCACAAAAACGATTTAAAATGCAAATTCCTGAATATTTTATGTAAGTTATTGCAATAGCAAAACGTCTATTCTCGGCCTAACTAAAGTCTCTTTGGAGAAGCAATAGCCTGTTATCCCTTGCACCGCGTAATGCTTCCTCAAGGGATCTCATACGTTTGACGTAGAGCTTAACTTGGCTTGTTATCTACACTCGCTGAATTCTGAATGAGTTAGGAGTCGTTGCAAGACGTGCTCAGCCTCGGAGAGATTTAGTGCATAAAATATACTATTGGGCAGCCAAGAAACTCATAAGTCCGAGCCGCCAAAGGGGGGAATGGCTGCAATCTTCGATTAGGTTCACCTTCAACTCACGCTCACAATCTAGCCATAAATCAGAAAACTCCCGATAAGCTTCTAGCGAAATTTAATACTAGACAAGGGGAGTGCATTTAGGGGCGAGGAGGAGGCCAGTGGCCTAAGTATCTTTAATCCCTGAGGGTATGTAGTGTACGCGAGGCGGTGACTGGGGGCACTATCCGCCCCAGATCCTAGAGAAACTTCAAAGCCATTAACGATAGGAGAAAGTTTTGTCTCAAATTCCAAATGGTGTTCACGGGGCGAGGCGGAAGGTTGCCAGGAGCAGTCAAAGTAAATTTTGTCTTATAGGAATGGTGCACGGGATTGGTAGTGGTGGCGGCAGATGCGGATGCACAAAGTTTGTTCCAGACCGGAAGAACATGACATGGCCGAACCCTTTGAGAGGTCCTCTCTGCTGCTGCCGAAACGTTTGACTCCCATCATTCAGTTCCTCCAGTGATTCACTACTTGACGAGAGCATGAAGTATTCCTCCGAACTTAACTATAAGATGCTGAGTATCAAGTTTAAATTGGCTATAGAACTTCTAGTTAGTCAGGCTTTGAGCAGCTGCTGTCTGTAGATTGCTTGATAGAGAAATACTGAAAACTCAAGGCAACAGTAAACTAGCTAGATTTGTTTGAGCTACTGTCAGAAACAATCCTTACCATGATAATTAAAAAAAAATACGTCGTTACTTTCTAATGTTCTGTGTGATCAATTAGGATAGTCTTTGTGGAAGCCCTATGCTTCTAACTGGAGTGAAGTAGGAACTATAACATATGTTGTCACAAATGCATCACAAAATAAGGTACACGCCCCGTAATTCCATGAAATCTTCTCGCGCCATGTAGAAAAAAATTAAATGCAAAAAAAGGTCAACCGTTAACCACAATTTCAATTTTGGAAAGACTATAAACAACATCAGCAATTTTTCTGGAATGCATTGATTTTTTGAGGAAACCAATTTTAACATCTATCGTTCCGTTGAACGTGAAAAGGTTTGCACAAATGAAATATGACTGCAACAGTTAAATATGGTGGAGGGTTTATAATATTATGACGATGTACATGCCGAAAATGCTACTGCTATTATTGGATATGAAGTTAAATGACCTTCTGTGGAAGATTCTCGATCGACTTATAAGAAAACTCGAGGTAAAATGTCACAATATATAGAGAACAAATTTGTCAACGCAATGCCCACATGCTTCCACCAAATAACGACTAACACGGCACCTCAATGATCCCACCAACACTCATGCACCAAGAGTTTAGAAAACAGAAACGAGAACTCTGTTACTCTATCTTTTGTTTGACTAGACTATCCGATTATGCGTACAGAAGAGGCTACAGTGGTATGGTGGTATGTACGTTTGTTAGTTTGTTCTATTGTAGCTCCTAAACGCCTGGATCGATCATAGCAAACGATATGTCAAATGACTGTTATTGAATCTGGAAATGTCATCGACTGTATAAACTGAATAGTATTAAACAAAGAAGGGACGCAAATCCCATGAAAACAAAGAAGTAGGTTATCAGGGTCGCTTATCTCAAAACTACTACGTATAGGAATTAGGAAACTAAACATGGCGGAACCAATATGGCGAACTAAAATACTAAACTTCAAAGAAATGAAAACGAGTTTTTTTATGTGTTCGGGGTCGCTGATCTCGAATTTACTATAGAAGTTTGGAAATTAAATATTATGTTGTGATCAGATGAGAATTCTCAAATTTAACGGATTTCCATATATGTATTATACATAGGGGTTTTTGGGATCGCTGATTTTAAATCTATTACTGAAATTCCGTTTTGTTAAAATTCAAAGCGGCAATGTGTATTGAAATGACCAAATAACTTACTAATATCATTTAGTTCACAAAATATTTATGTAAGACATTTAAAATAAATTATTGTTTAACCATTATGTGACTGAACGTGCCCCACTCTCCGCCAATTTAAGATCCAGCATGTTTTTATTGGGATACTAATTACATAGAGTGTGTGCAACCCAATACTATTGAGACTCTGGCGAAGAATGTGATTTAATTTCTGCATAACAAACTTACATCCGCATATCGAGAAACAATCGTGAGGCGTCCCCTAATCAGAACCTCTTTTATTTGGGTGCTATAAATTTAGGCTGAATTATTTTGTAATGGAGCACTGTCGGACCAACCAATCCCCATCAGCATCGCCAACTTAATCCTCCTAACGAAATGAATGTCCATTAGAGCGCCATAAACGTAAATTAATATCTTGACCTAAGATAGCCTTAATGGGATCCAGGGAATCATAATTCAGCGCCCATTAAACCGTCGCTCGTTGCCTCACTCTTTGTAATTTGCCCAGCAGCCGCAGAGTAAAAATCTCGCCACAACATATCGAGCAAACCTCGACTGGACTTCTGCTCTATCGTCGCACACCCTGGCAGACGCGCGTTCGTCAGGATGTACCAAAGGCAGCCAATGGGCCCGAACAAAGGCCCGGCAAACACCTTCCAGAGCGCCCTTCGAATCTATTACGCGGATACAAAATGATGATGACGATCATCATCGTGTTTATCCCTGTGAAATATATGAACTTTTCGAAAGGCCGCCATACCGGGTACGCACCCGTACGTAAAGGCGTTCCATGCTCCGGTCCGTACGTGCGTCTGGCTCGAAACAAGGACTTCCAGGGAATTGGCGCAATTTGTTACAGCTGGCAACAATCAAATAACCATTATTCAATATTCACGTACAAGTGGCCCGGATTTTTGCCGCCCCGTTCCGCCCCGACCGACCCAGTGCTACCCGGGTACAAGGGTTCGGAACCGGACAGGGTACTCGAGTACCCTGGTAGTGGCAATGTGCGCCTATCCACTCCGAATACCCCAAAAATTGTTACGTCATCTAAGATTGTGAATTGTGCGGCTGAATCCAAGAAAACAGGGTGATATGAGCCGTTTTATTGCGTAGGTGGTGATGGCATTGTCGAAGCACGGTCCCAACAAACGCACGGCTGCCTCATTGGCGTGGCTGACGCTTGTGAGGAAGGACGGCGGGGTGGGCTAAGTGGAAGGTGTATTCATGGTGTATTAATCGTGCTGGTGCAAATGCCTCTGGGAATTAAATGGAACGGGTTGATTGCATGGGCCGAGATTTTCTTCGGGTGAAGCACCCGGTTTCTAGTTGTCAACAGACTCTAGTTTGGATTCTGGGCAAATGGGTGGAGCGTCACAGATTTAGGTGCTAAATTCTCGATTCGGGGTAGGCGACGGGCCACGTACGTTAAGGGGGTCCTCTCCCCTTCTGGGCTCGGGGCTTAGAAGAATAAGAAATGCGGGGCTGTTCACTCACAATGGTAATTAATGAATGAAATTTCGGTGATAATTTTGTGTCAGATAAACATGCTTCCAAATTGGTCGTGTACTGCTGGGACTTTCGAAATTACAATCGCTCCTGCGGCAGTTAAATACGATCGCTTTGGGGAGACTGGATATTAATTAAATTGCTCTGTCGGCGGACCAAATCGCTCCTATTTGTAATAACCGAAATTAAATTGAAATTTTATTAGGACTGATTCACGCAAGCCCCAGTAATGCCTTAAAAATTTTCCCTTCGGAGAAAGCATCCACTTCCATTTTTAATTTAGTCGAGAATGAAATCTCATTTATTTCCCAGTCCGATCCGAATTCTAATTGGCACACCATGTACACAAGCAAAAAATATTTTTGGTCATTAAACCATAAATTTTTCAATATTTTCAGAATAACATTTGTTCAGTGTGAAAACGGATCCCGCAAAAATGAAGCACCTCTCCTTCCCACCAAAATACTCTAGCGGATGGGTGGGAGTAACTTTGAAATGTCAAATGGGTACCCCTATTTTTGAATTCTGATTCGAATTCTACGGATAAAAATACGTAAGTTTCATTCATTCGAAAAATTTTTTAAATTCGTAACAATGGCGCTGTAATCGTTGCAAATCAAAATTTTCGGGTATACTTAAACGTTCTTATCAGGGTGCTTGTTTTCCCTCACCTCGCACCGTCCTTGAATTTGATTTCACATTAATTGATCGCAATATTGACCTTCCACAATCCTGGGTCATGCACAACTCAAAAGTGTATCCGGTCTAATTTGCGCAAAAGCATTCCTAATTTGCTTAATCATATCCTCCTGAATTGCTTTGTATTTTGATTAATGCGCTGGACATTGCACAACCATCCTGTTGACACCATATAGTTTGTCGCACTTCGAAGGGTGTGTTCTCGAGGGCTGTTAGAATAGTCCGGTCAATTTAGACAAAAAAACAAGTGTGAAGGTACATAAATTCCCAACAAGCTGAAGGTTAGTAAAATTGTTCAAAACATAATTATAAATAAAATTTTAAAGTTGCCCATCATCCCCGTGTATGGAAAAATTTTTACTCAAGGTCAAAGGCCAAAAAATGAGTTTTTCGCGATTTTCAGCAAAACGGTAAGTTTTATTATAAAATTACCCCAGACAAAAATTGTAGATCATAAAATTATCTATAAAATATGTATCAATACTTTTTTTCCTAAGAGCCACCGTTTCTGAGATAAAACAATTCAAAAAGTTGTCTAAATTGCCCGGACTAATACCTGGCATACTCATGCATATAATGACGATTACAACTTTTACGATCGCAGCGATTATTATTTCTGCCAAGTAAAATATTTAATACCCCAGTATGCCTTAAGGTAGTCATCTGGGTCCTCACTTGTTCATCATATTCATTAATGCTGTGCCAATGTCCTTGTCCAATTCTAAATTCTCTGTTATGCTGATGACGTTAAGATATGTACATCTAGCGAGCTTTTCATAAATGGTGTGAAGTTCACAGCTTGCCATTAAACATAGACAAATGCACTTATGTATATTTATGCGCCGATCCAGAGCGAGAAACCGATGAAAAAAAATATTTATTGAGTCGTCTCAAGGCAAAAATAATTCAATCAATAAAATTATTATTTAGTAGTTCTTCAACAGCGAGAATAGGAAGACTTGATCTACAAAACTACATGTACCACAATTGATTCACAAACTATTTTTGCTTTTCTATCTAGAAAATGTTTTGGGATCAATCTCTCTCTAAATTCAAGACGACGCACGGGATAATTAACCTGAAGAATCGCAAAATTTTACACTGAACCATTTTGAGTTGGTGGTAGTTAACGGTAAGAGTAAGTCGGGTTGCTATTAAAAGTTAGGGATAATTAATGTCGTAATCCACGTCTGGTGCAGAGTTAACTCATAAAAAATAAAAAAAATGTTGCACCCATTTACATCGCCTTAAGTATTTCTCAAGCACCTCCGGGATGCACTTAAATAACCCACAAAATTTGGTCCCTACCAGGGGAGCACAGGGTGGAGCGTGTTTAGAAAGTTTATAAAGTCTAATGAGAGCAACAGTGTTAATCTTAGCAACTGCAGCATCGCATAGTTGCAGAGCAGCCGGGTCGAGCTGTTGATTGTAAATTTTGAGGGGAAATGCACATAAGTTTGAAAGTTGCACGGAGGATGTAGCCGTAAACAAGGAAACTAATGAGGTCCTAGTTGCAAGAAGTCCGGACAGCGAAGATTTCGAGAAGTTTTCAGAGGGGGCGGCGCACCGGACGGAAGGCTCAGACTCCTAATTGCTCCCAGTAGCACTTGATAATTTATCTTGGTGAACCGGACACTATCAGATCCCCATCAGTCTTCGGCAGGTCGGGGCCCGCTCCATGGCCTCTGATCGCTGTTGGTTTTATCAAATGAGGCACAAAAAATAAATTCTTCTCAGCTCAGTGGTAGCCGGGGTTCGTGAAAGTTTTTAGATTGCCCCAAGTTGAGAGCTTCTCATTCAGACGGCGTCTTCCAGGGGCCACCCCACGTTCTGGTAAATGACCTAAGAAGTGTTAATGGCTCGTAAATATTTTAAGCTTGTAAACGGGCGATCTCCGAGGAGCTTGTAAAAATTCCTGTCACACAATTGCTGCTACAAGCCTTGGCATTGGAGAAGTAGCGCCATAAAAACGCCAGAGACCTTGTACGAATTCGATGTGGAGCCAATTCGGTACGTCTTGGCTTTTCGTTTTGTAGGGGCGAGGCAGGGCCTGCAGCGTTTTTCTTAAGGAGCCGTGGAAAGGCGAAAGCGCCTTGGAAGACTTATAGTCGCGGGGCGCCTTGTGCGAGTTTTATTTAAAGTGCGGTCTCGAACAAATCAATTGGCAGGAATTAACCCGCCACGTCCCCGTCTGTGGCGCTTGATCTCATATTTGCGGCAGAGAATAATCCTCATCCATATTCGAGAATATTGAGGCGAATCTATTTACATTTTCGATTTTGTCCAAGTCGCTTCCTGCTTTGCAGATACTCCTCCGGCGGCGCGGCGGATGGAGGCGAGCACACACAGTCGCACCACCAATGGAGATGGAGCTTCGGCTGGGAGGTCATATGTAGTCAATAATGTGAGCAGCATACAGATCTAAGCCCAATTTCTGGGGGATGGGCAGCGAACCAATTTTCAATCCTGCTCAAAATCCACCACAGACAGTCCTAGTCCTTTCGGGATAGAACGTGTCCTTTTTAATAATGTATACAGGGAGTCTTCCTGGCATAGTTATGTCTCCTTATAAACTATTCTGTCGGGCGGATTGTCCTCCGCTCCCAGACGGCAGACTGTGGGGGGAGTTGACCTGCTTTCATCTATTATAGGTGAAAAGATTGTGTGGCACCGAGATCGGTTTATGACCACTCTCCTCGAGCAGGATAAGACCTTCCAGTTTATTTTGTCACAATCTGAGGCAGCGAGTATTTTTCTTCCACTGAAATTGTTTGTTGTCGGATTGGGAATTGTTTTCTGTGCTTTTCCGGGAAGGGTTGAATATAAATTAACCCATCAGACTTTGATTCACCCATAAATTGCTGTGATTTTATTGAATATCATGGAACCGCCGAGATTTCATTGGCACAAAGCTCTGGGCCTTTATCGATTTAATGCACAGTTTGTACCTGTACATGTCACACTAATAGGATTGAGCAGTTGTGTTTGGATTTTTGGTTAACGCCTGGTTGTCGTCGGTTGGGACAACGAATAAATGGGACACAAACGGCGGTGGTTTTAAGAGTACAAATTTTGTGATGTTCTTACTTAGAGGGACGTGGGATTTGTTTTCGTTTTTGAATAAAAAATTTGATAAATGGTCTAATCGACTTCAAGTTCAAGTTGTTATGGTTTTTGTCCAAATATTCTCTGGACGTAATAAACAAACATATAGATTATATCTATAAATAAAAATAAAGTCTTTGCAAAATATGCGCTATGTATGTACATATTGTTATCTCCGAGTGAAGAATTTTTTTTTCAGAAAAAGAGAAAACTCACAACTTGTTTGTGTCAACTCACATATAGGCACCTACTTACCTACTTATCGTATGTATAACGACAAATCTCATTTTTCAATTAATAAAACCGTCTGAAGGTTATTATTAGCCTACCACACATGGCGACGGGTTTATGCGTACAGGCAGGGTCTTCAAACATATTATTGATCGCATTTGGGTGACTTGGCGTCCAAATATAAACTGTGTCTTCTCAAAATAAACTAGAATTTTGAATCACGCGCAATCTGCCTCCAGTATATTTAGTCAGTTATACTTAATTGTTGTGACATATATGGAAATATAGACATTTACTAAAATTCCGCGATACACTGAGGAAGAACGTTTATTAACTTTCTACAGCCATTACACAAATTGAGAAAATTTTACAGTGACCATTCGTAAGTGTGCGGATGGATGAAATAGATGCATGTAAATGACATTTTGTTTCAACAGGATGGCGCGCCCTACCACGTATGACATTACAAACCAATTTTCCTTATTGAGGCTTGTGTTTACCTTTCGCCTTTTCTTACCCCTCTGACAGAAACACATTACATTTGCATTCGACAGTAAACAAAATATTTTCCCGAAAGCTTAAATCCTTAATTAGGTGGTCCTTTGTGAATTGTATTCGTTTTCCCCGGTTGACTTTGCTGGTGAATGGCTTTCTCCTGGCAGTCCGGCTATTGTGTCAAAATTTTGGAAGAGTCCGGCGAATGGTTTTAGTACAAACGGTTTTTCCAGTTCTTTCTATTAATTTTATTGGAAGTTTGGGTGCACTAGTATTTTGGTTTCTTTAATATTTCTCTTATCATTTCTTTCTCTCATACGAGCAGTGCTTATTTGCACCCCACGTGTGTCCATGTGTGTGTGTCCGCGTGCCGAATACCGCGAAATACATCACACATCGGCACAAAACAATACGTAAAAGGACAATTTGCCTTTTAATGTCTGCTAACTGAATATTTTCCTTTTACAAAATTTATATGTACTGAAATTGGTCTTTTGGTACCGATGTGCGATGTATTTCGCGATATTCGGCACACGGACACACACTACAATGGACACAAGTGTTAAGGGTTTCTGTTACGTTTCATTATTTTCTGTACAAATGACCAACGGGTTTGCTCTACATTTTTCCTTATTTTTCTCGAAAACCAAATGAGCGTTCTCGATTTCCGATCCATTGTCCACGGAAAAATCCATGTTTATTTTATGATTCGTATTCTTCGGAACAAATCGAAAGGGGAACACCTATTGTTTGACCAACAATCGAACCCTTGTTAACCTGAAATATTTGTTAAGGACAGGATGTCATTTGAACCTTGACGACCCTTGAGCCTACACTAAGAATTAATAAAAGAAGATTCCTATGATCAGTTACCTAGGCAAATCCTAATTTAAGCTTACATCGGACACGATTCTCTGAGGCTGTATCGTACTCCATATCGCATTTCCTCACGAAAAGTGACGTAAAAAGGTCATCTTGACATTTACGTAACGCCCACATTTCCAAATCCCAAGAAAGTATTTAATACGCGTAAATTGATTTCAATTTAATTATGAGTCACCTGTTCGCTCGACTCGCCCACATGCACACAAAAAAACGAGCCTGGCAATGGCAAATCATGAATTGCTAATATTCCCGATATTAAATGCGCCCGAACAGCGAAACCCTTGCTAATAGGGCAAAAGCCTATTTCCAGAAAAAATCTCCCCCTACCCCGATCAGATTGCTGAATTTACATTTAATGAATTTTTCTAGTAAAGCCACCGCAGGACAGAGTGAGCACATCAGGCTGCTTTAAGAAACATCAATTACGCCTCTATGCCGAAGAAAGGCTCTTCCAGCAATCGATGTCATACACAGAGGGTGGGCCGGGGCTCCATCGGATACTCAGAAAGTTTCCCATGTTCACCCAATTTCATCACCTAGGCAGCGACAAATCATTCAGGGCGGGACGGTGATGGAATCAGGGGTGGAGGGCGGTAGCCGGGGCGGGCATCCAGTCAATTTTCGGTGGTCTTGCTGCTGCGGTACAAGATGGATCCGTCGAGATAAGTTCAATCAAATAATGACGAAAGGACAATAATTTTTTTTAAAAGTCACCCGCTGTTCCGCACCGGGTATGAAAGGACCCTGCTTCTGTGGAGCTGTGGAGCTTCGTTCAAAAATGTGACAATGTGTTCGCCGTCCACCCCCTCGTACCGTCCGGGCATGTTGGGCATGGGCACTAAATTAAGACATTTTTCGGAACAGGGAAATTTTATGACAGACAGTTCCCATAGAGCGGGAAGGCGGGCGCAATTTTTTAAAAGGGATAAACAATAGATGCGGAGATAATTGGGGGGAAGTTAAGTGGCAAACGGATAATGGGTGGGATGAAATGACTTACATTGTGTGTCCGGGGGTGGTGCTTTGTGACAGAAATGAATGAATGACAACGGAGCCCAGCGCAGGCCTTTTTCGTAATAAAAATGTTGAATTAAGGCGGAAGGACGAAGCCAGCCTTATCTGGGGCATGTACAATATCTGCATGCCTTAATAATTCTGAAAAATATCGCCCATATAAGCCCGTGCCGGGCATGGCATGGGTGGCATGGGTTTCGGGTGCTGGGTAGGTATAGGTATGTATTTTTACTGGGTGGCATGTTTACATAATATCCTGGCATATGTCCAGATCAGGGATATGTTAGGATGAATAAACCTGAATAATGGATTACGAGTTTTATCCAACCGCAATCAGGGGAGCTTTAACCTGTGGATGTGTTGTGCACGAGCCTCCTTGCAAGGCAACCACTCAGACCTGCCCAGTTTGCTCCATACTGCAGATACCAGGAGGAATGTACACACCTGTCCCTGGTACTATCCGGCAACAAGGTCCAGGCGAAACTGAATTTTCTCAGTTTGCCGGCAGGTTCGATGGAGCTTTGCTCAGTTCTGGGCAACAGGACTCTCCCGACCAGGGTCAGGTTCCACCCATGGCAAACTTTAGGGCTTTCAGGTTTCAGCGAAAGTGCTCAGTAGAAAGTCAGCCTTGTTTTCCAGGGCTGTTTCCCCTGCTTTCAGGTGGGAAACAGCTTTTTTCAGCACACTTGGCACACTTGGCGAGCAAAGCACTTCCAGAACTTTGCAGCTCTTCATTGCTGGAAGGAGCTTTGTAGGTAGGCGAGGAGCCACAAGTGTTTGCAGATATCACTCAAGGTTTTTTGGGCAAATACTCCTGAAAGCCAACTTAAAACGATTTTCGAGCCTCTTCCGGCTCACAGCGCTTTCTGGGTCTTGAAGTGGCCCTGTGTGTGCGTGCAAAATGGTCCAGGTTCAGGATGCATGTTTTTGAGGAGCCCCACTGCTCAGCTCCGGTCCTCAACCACAGCACAGCAGTAACCAGTCGATAAATACTCAAAGGTCAGACCGAAGTTTTCGTGGGTTTACCAGCGTTCAGACGCTTTATTTGCTCGACTAAATAAGCAAACATTCGGTGCTCACCAGATTTACGGATTTGCCTTTGATTGGAGCAATTGGATCGCAAAGAGTTCCGTGCGGAGAGTCTTGTGCTTGCCTTTGTGCGAATATCCAGAAAATTTGTGAAATTTTCGCAGCTCTCATACTCTCGACCGCCTCCAGCTGCTAGAAGGAGCATCTAGAGCCCGTCTGACGACTATTGATTTTCAGCTTTTTGTAAGTACGCCTCATTAAGCCGGAAACTTTAAACAGCCTCATTTATGGTAAACTCGAGCTCATTCGGAGTGTTTTCGCTGCTTAATACCTCAAGCGAAAATCGTTTTTTTCCTAACTGCACAGTCCACAACCCTCGAGCGATACTCAGAGTCGAAAAGGGTTTCGGTTAAATTCGTCGTAGTCATCAAATCCTTGTAAGAAAATTCTAGCCTACTATTTGCCGTTTTCGCGATTTCCCGGCGAAATTTTTTCAATGTCGGTGCCTCGAGTTACTGTGTATACGTACAAGCACAAAACGAACAACTTTCTATTCCGTTTTGTAATGTCCGATTCCCATGGTCTCCCCTTGAAAAAAATAGAGAAAAAAGACGAGATGATTTTCCTTTTATTGATTTAAGGGGGAATTTGATCTTCGGCGCCGTACATTTTTTATGATGCATTTAAGGAGCATTCCAGCTCCCTAAATGACACGCAATTCAGCGAAATCTACTTGAAAATTCAGAATAAAAAACTTCTAAATTTGTTGCGGCTGTGACAGCTTGTATTCCTTCGGGAGTTAAAGTTTGCCTTCTTTTTGTTTGCTTCTTAGAATATGAATTTCAATTCATAGGGCTGGTGGTGCTCTAAATCGGAGAGTTTTGACTTTAATCTTCGCACTCGGTAATTTCTGGATGTACATAAGTTCAAAACGAAAGTTGGTATGAGAAATTACATCATTATTATACATGGGAGGGAAATTATTATTTTTCAACATTTTGTTAGACTCGTGCTGTTAATGATATTGTGTTGATATTTGCTTAGTCGCATTCAGATCTATCTATCTATCTAAAACCACCAAATTCTCAATTAAGGAAATTGCCTGGAGTGCCCAAACATTTATTTTCCACAAAATTTACGGGAAATTGTAAAATATAAGATAACGCATTTAACAATTTTCTTGACAATAATTCGGTTCCACCCATCTGGCTTATAAAGTCAGGAAATTTAAATTTCCCATATACCTTGTTAAAATAATTCAAAGCTTCCTAGCAGAAAGATTCTTTAGATCTTGATTAATAACGAAGTTTCTTTGTGTTATAAAATACTCGTCGGGGTTCCATGAGGGTCTGTTCTCGGGCCACTCCTGTACAATAGCTACATGTCCGATTTTCCTCAGTCTCAAAAAGATTTTCCTGTGTACTTAGGTATACGATACACACATTTTCACCTCGGAGTGTACTTTTGACATACTATAGCTGAAATTTCGAATTTTAATCTCAATTTTGCGACCCTATAACATACTGCTATTATTATTTCAAATGTCAAATTTTCAAGAGCTGAGGGCGTGTGTAGCGACAACCAGATTTTTAATTTAATCAACACACAAACAAGTTTGCAAGATATATTTTTTCCCTTTCACACGAAATTCAGTACGAACAGCTTAATTACAAAATTGGATTAAAATATATGTAGATCGAAATGGTTAAAAGAGCCGAAATTTGAAATTTCACTAATGGTGTGTTAAGGGTATAATGCGTTAAAAATTTTTGGAAGGCTAAATAATATGCATACAGTGAACAGATAGTTTTGAAAAATTATTGCCTGTAGTGATACAAATCTAAATAATGATAAGTTTTATTGACCAGAGATATGCTTATTAGATTAAATTGTTCAATTGTTCCATTCTGTGACTCTTTATCAATTTTGTTAAACGTAGATTACACAACCACACAAAATAAAAAAAGTGGGGATTACTTTTGATGCCATATGTCATATCCGTAGTAATTTGGCCTGCTGATCACGAATCCGCGACCAGAATTGAGCTTTGACGTCCAGATTTTTTTCTAACCTCCAAAAAGTGGGTTAAAAACAGAGAAAATCGTGGAGTAAAATTCGGAAAAAATTTATTTTTAACATTTAAACCTATATTCATATGAATTGAGACCTGCTGAGCACGAATCCGTCACCAGAATTGAGCCATCACGTTCTAATTTTTTTCTAAAAATTAATAAAGAAAAATTTAAGAAAAAAATCATAACGTGATGGCTCAATTCTGGTGACGGATTCGTGCTCAGCAGGTCTCAATTCATATGAATATAGGTTTAAATGTTAAAAATAAATTTTTTCCGAATTTTACGAGTGTATTTTCCACGATTTTCTCTGTTTTTAACCCATTTTTTGAGGTTAGAAAAAAATCTGGACGTCACGGCTCAATTCTGGTCGCAGATTCGTGCTCAGCAGGCCAAAATACTACGGATATGACGTATGGCATCAAAAGTAATCCCCACTTTTTTTTTTTTTGTGTGGCTGTGTTATCTTTGACGTTGGATCTATTTTTGGACTTTTTGAAATTTTCTTTTATTATACCGCTTCATCAAGTTGGTCCTCGTAATGAGGTTTGTAATTACAGAGGGATTGCTAAACTGATGCTCTGATGTCAACTTCCGAATACGTGCCACCAAGCAAAGCCACTGGTGGTCATTTGAACGACGTCATACTCCAAAATCAATACCATAAGATATTCTTTTATATAAAATTAATGTGTAGTGGATATCTCACACACAACTTGTTTTCCTTACATGTAAAATTCGAGCGTCCTTATTGAAAGACCCTGTACTTCCAAAAAGTTCTTTGGGGCATACTCTTGGCCCTATTAATCTGGTTATGTTAACTCCAAATTGATTTATAGCGACGCCAATGTATGACTTTAGAGGGTCAAGGCAAGAGGTATGCAGTTATAATTAACTGCAAAATACGAAATCAATTAATGCATGCCCCACTTATATGCGAAAAAAATAAATGAAATTAGCGCAGCAAGCAAACAATGGTGGACTGCATGAGAAGGCCAGTTGCACGTAAATCGACCTTGTACCTAGTTTGCATACGACTCACTTAGGCACCGGATTGTTCGAAGGAATCATCCCCAGAGTCCGTCCGCAGCGTCCCAGTTCGAACTAGCCTTACCATCAAAGTGAAGTGGCCTTCCAACCAAATTGGGTCAATTAATTCTAATCTTTGCCTGCAATCAGGGGAGAGAAGTTGGTAAATAATTCGACTCGATCTCGAGATATTCAATTTACTATATCAGGGCCAAGTCCAGCAGAGGCGAATCAGTATGCAGGAAGCACAACTTAAAGTAATTTCTTCTCGAATAAATTTAATTGCTTCAATTATAACTTTCTCCCGGAGCCGCTGGCCGGCCGCCGGTCGAGCTGGCCACCTAATCGCATCACCCTCCCGATACCTTGTTTCTTTTGCTCCTACACACCAATTAATCCCACAGTCTCGAGGATTCATTAACAACTATTGCTCCATTTCCTACTAATTTCCGGTCTTCCTCGTATATATGGAGACGCTCTGCTTCCAGAGGGAAAACTTTTGTAAAAGCTAAACGCCAGCATAGACCTGCCCCAAGGGCGCTCGCTCTATTATAGAAATAGGGCCGAGTTTTATCAACGACCTGCTTCGTTTACCCTTTTAAACCCGGGTCCGGGTCGCTTAATGTTTTTCTTTGAGCGCAATAATAGACGACTGCTGCCGCCCGTCTACTCCGCCGCGCCGAAGCATTATGCACCCAAGAGCAGCAGCAGAAACTTTCGGGATACACAGCAAGTGATCTTGTTATGGAAAGCCGAAAACTTAATTGCAACTTCCAGGAGCCAATCCAAAGTTTGAATATTTGAGCACACATTTATTGTGGCCACCGCCACGGGTGGGATAATGATGTCCCGGGACCGGGCAACTTGTCCGAGCAAATGTGCTTTGGTTCGAGTTAAGTTTTGCTGTTTCGGTTTTCGCCCGTCTGACGCACATATGCTCGTTAATATTGTTGAAATTGCGGAAGTGCACGGTTAGGATTTCATTTCAAGCCCTAACGGGGAACAAGCAAAGATACAAATGCGAAGGACCTGAAGTTAATTTCATTGCCTTATTTCCCCCTACCCGCAGAGACCAGATAATCAGGAGTAAGTTTATTAGCAAGCACAGCAGACAGACATACAATAGCCACCCTCCCCAAATTCAAATCTCCTGGGGCAATAACATAGGTGCGTGTTCCGACGGAGCTGCAGCCATGAAATTGAAATTGGATAAGTTAGTCGATCCCCAGGACTATTTCGTTTTACTATCTCCATAAATGGGTCAAATGGCGGAGCATCCTCGTTTGATTTGTCATATTGTCAAGTGCTCTTGAGGCGCGGAAAAACGACCAATTTGCAGGTTGGCTCTGTTCGCCCCTCTTTTTGTCGCTCATCATAAACGGGCTCTGGTTTAGCGCTCTCGTGGTTAGTAACACGGAAATGAACACGACGACGACCAGTGCGGCCAGGGAAATGATGCTTCGCTCAAAGACCAGTCACCGCTTTATAAAAACTTTACGATTTTGGGGGGACTTTTGACGAGCGCTTTATGGCTGCACAAAGTGAAATCCATTTCGTCGTTTTATCTTTAGTTTTCTGGCTCGTTTTTTTTTCACAGTTCTGTGTTGGCAGTTAGCGACAAGGGGTAAAGTGTGATATTGTCGTTTTTGTGATTTAATCGACACGGGTTGGTACTGAGGAGGAATATAGCAGGGGACGTACTTTCCGTGTAGCATAGATCTGGCATGACTCTTTCGGGACATATGTATGCTTTTTACGAAGCTCTTTTCTCCTGGAAGCATGGGATATAACTCGCTACTGTGATTAAGACATGTTGTAAAACTGAAATTTTTCGACACTTAAATTCTGTTTACATCTACGTAAACTTAAAAGCAGTTTTATTCTTATCTGTAAACATAACTTTAAGCATTTTTAAGCGATTATTGTTTATACCTTTAATATTTTAAACTACAAATTAAATTAGGGGCTACATACGTATGAACGCACAACACCCGACAAAAGTTTCATCAATAAAATCACAATGGACAAATTATTGCTATACCTTAAGTCTAGACAATATCAAGGGGAAAATGTTTTTCTCACTAACTATGCTATCGACTTGAAATTTGACACAGTTGTAAAAGTAATTTGCCTGCGTTCCCGGTGAAAAAAATTTCAAACAATTTTTTAATGAAATTTAAAAAAGTAATATTAAGAACTCGAATTTTAATTCAAGTAAAACTCCTTTGGGAACGGTAGAGTAAAATCGGTTCATGAAAATTGAATCGTTACGAAACTATGCAACACTCTCCTCCAATGACGCGGTAGAGAATTCTCTGAAATTGGGTCCCTATATGTTTGTTTTTGGTCGCCGATCTCGAATCTACCATCGACATTCGAAAATTCAATACCCAATGTGGTGATCGAAAGTTTTCAACTTCAATGGAAATTAAAGACGGATCCAACGTGGGGACCAAAAATACTTAACTTCAAATGATTGCTGTGAAAACGGGTTCTTTTATGTTTTCGGTGATTTCGAATCTACTTATCAACTTCAAAAGATTACTATGAAAGTGAGTACTATAAAGTTTTCGGTGTCGCTGATCGCAAATCCACTATCGAAAATTAAATTAAAGATGGAGCATCCAAAGTTGCGACTAAAAGTTCTCAACTTCAAATAATGACTATGAAAATGGGTGCATTTATGTTTTCGGGGTCGCTGATGTCGAATCTACATAGTAGTAAAATGGAAATTAAAAATGACTGATCCAACATGGTGACCGAAAATTATCAAAATGGAAGGTTTGTATAGTGTTCGAAGTCACTTATCGCGAAGAAGTTTTACTTCTCTAGAGTGTTGTATAATATAACTAGCAGGACCCGGCAAACGTTATTGCGCCCTAGCCTACATTTATAAATAAATAATTTAATTTTGTTGTTTTTTCACTTTCGCAAGTGTGTGCGCTAGGGCAGAATGAACTGAACACCACTCAAAACTCACTCCGATCAATGAATCAAATATATTTGTTTTGCCAAAAACTGATTTGCTTAAACGGGGGGGGATGTAAAATGAAGAAACAATTTAATAATTGTTTTAAAAAAATATCCAAAAACATGGAAAAACCAATTTTAAAAAATTAATAAAATGTTTACCCGAAAAATGAAGGAAGCCCATATGAACATTGAATTGATAAAAGCTTTTTAGTACAATGGAATAAATTCACTGTGAAGTTTTTTTGTGACAAGAAGGGTGTGAGTTAAAATATGAAAACAACTTTAAAAAATTTAGAGCCCATATGCAAAATTTGGAATAAAAATGATAATAAATGTAGAAACTGTGGCTGATGAAATTGGGAACTTGTTGAGAGTGATGAAATTGTTTGCCCTGGGGAATGAAAATTACTAAAAAAATTGATTATCTTGAAGTAAAAAAGTTATTCCATTATTGCATATGCTTACCACTGGGCCACCGCTGTTGTTGAAATTCGTTCAAAGTTTGTGGCTCATAAATGGCATAGGAAAAGCGTAAATTTCAAGTAAATTGGTTCACAAAAATAATCCTCCCCAATTAAAAAACTTATACCCCCAGGTAAAATTTTGAGAAATTATGAAAAATGTACGTCTATCATTATTTGGTCAATTCTTTTTTCCATTAGAAATTTTTTAAAAGGCAAATATCAAGTGATGTTAAAAAAACTAATGGGAAAAGGTCCATGGAAAAAAGAATTGATGGAAAAAATGTACTAGTGGAAAATTTAGAATGGCAAAATTAACTTCCCTAACTTATTCAAATAATGTTTTACTATGTGTTCTTTTGGAATGCTGAACAACATTTTTTTTAAATTTATCCTTCCGCAAGTAGCTTAAAAGATTTTGTTTGTGTATGATGTTAAAACTTAATTATGATTTATAGTGCTTTTGTTGAAATCATTTTACATAACTTGCCGAACCTCTTATTTGGCTGAAATTTTGAGCAGTTGCCCTAGCCATCACGTCTCTAGAGTAAGAATTAGTGCATCTGGGCGCCCAATTCAGCTCGCAAATTCGTTATCACATTGTCAGCTGAATGCAAATTATTTCCAGTGGGCGAGTGACTTGTTGGGAACAACAATCTCCGAGCAGCAGTTATGGCGAGGTGGAATCCTTACGGAATTCTGCACTAAATGCAACTTAATCAATAAACGGCTCCTCGAGTGCACAGCGCAGCGAGTGCGGTCCTCAGATAAATTTAGCTGGTGCGGGTGAGGCGACTGTAGCACCGACAACCGAAGTGGAGCACGCCTTTGTGAGTGGCCGCCGTAATGATGTGACGAGAGCTTCATTCAATTTACAAAACAGCTTTGAGCATCCGCAAGATTTAAATACCACTCAATTTGAATTTTCTGGGTCTTGTACATGAAAGGCGACGACTACGACGGCTACGACGACGACGTCAATAAGTAAAAGGCACTTCGAGTATTGGATGGAGTAAGAGGAATTTTTCGTCGGAGTTTTCATACTTGGGGAGCATTGGGTATACACTAAAACCCTCGGCAATCCAGCAAAATGCTTTGCTGGTGAAGGACTAATGAATTGCTCGACACCCTTGAAATTATTGGATTAATTGGAAATTTTCTTATTAATTGGGGACTGATATTGGCGGGCAATTATAGAAATTTTGAACAGAGACTGAGTAGGCCTCATAAAAATATTGCCGCTGTTTTATGAATTCTGAGAGGGAATTTTATGCCATTTAAACCTGAGTGCTTATGGTGAAATATAAAACAAAGCAGAAGAAAATTTAAAAAAATGAAAGAGATATTTCTTATTACATTCGTTCGTAAAGCATTTAGGTGTTCTCTTGCAAGTACAAGGTACATGGGGAGGCTGGTGTGATATCAGGCCGCCTTCTCTCAGTTTCCACCTAACTGTCCATTTGCTTATAGTGTGAGAGCTGACCTATCGGGCAACAGGATAAAATGTATGATGTATTTTAAATGTTAGTACCCACAGGAACAGGAACAAAAATCCTGGTGTACCTGGGCAGATCGAGGCCCAACTTTGGTAGGAAAATCGTATTTCGTAAATATCTCATCTTCTAGACATACTAGAGGAAAAGTTTAGAAAACATTTTTTTAGAACTAGAAATTCTCTACAAATTTAGTTGTACCAACTGTTTTCGTAAAGTTAATACTTTTTAAGTTATAGGCGAAAAAGGCCAACAAATTAGGACCACAATTATTTTTTCACGTTTATCTCATTTCGGGTAACTCGTAATGAAAAATATGATTATACAAAAGCTGTAGAGTACAAAATTTGCCATTGCTTTTCTGTACAATATTTTTCGCTGTGACAAAAAGTTAAGCCTGCACAGAGGCACAAAAATGTAAAATCAGTGGTCATAAATGCTTGCGATTTTAGTCCATTTAAGCGGAGAATTGATCACAACAGATGAAGTGTACTGAGTTGATGGACAATGTTTTCAGAAAAGGTTCACTATGCTGAAATAAACCTAAATAGAATGAGTTGCTTCTCCCCTTCCTGATCCATTTGATCCATTTGATCCATTTGACACCCATGACATGCCATGGGCTGTGAAAAAAATTTAATTTGCCATTTTGGGGCGTCCGCAATATTGGGTTTAGAATGACGTCTCATAGCTTATCGTATTTTACTTTTCAAACTCTTACATTTGATACTTACATCAAGTGGGTTGTGAAGGTAAAGGTAATCCGCCATCTCAGTGAGCCCACTTTATGACCTAGACGAATGGCGTAGTAAGATCTGGTGATCTAGCATGCCAGTTTATCCGACCAGCTCTACGTATTACAGAATCGTATTCATAGGTTCTCAGTAGGAGAGCTTTAAAACAATTTAGTTTCGTCGATAACAGCGCCATCTATCATGAATGGGAAAATAGGTTCAGAAATATCCTGTATTTTTTTTAGTCAAATGTTTAATTAAAATTAGGGGTTCAGTTTTAAAATTTCAAAGTAACCCTCCGTCACACCTACAAGGAGGGGGGAGGGGGACTTGGTTTATGGATATTTTTCTCGTGGAATGTTTATTTTTCGAGATTCTTAAAGTTTCAGGTTAAAAAACAACTCGAATTGAAATATTGCAAAATTTTAATTAATTAGTTTTATGGACTTATATAAGCATTTCCTGGAAAACTCTCAGTAGATTGTTTATACCCGAAGGATTATATCTTTTTTAATAAATCAAGGGGTTTATTCTTCTGCCTGAAACATGCATTTTTTTATCTTTTACATTGGCTTTACCATTTACCGTTATTAGGTATAATGGTGCGAGAAAACAGCTTTTGAATATTTAAATATAAAATCGTATTATACCGATACTAGTATTTTTCAATGTGATCATCTAAAATTACTCGTTTCTCATTGCGAATAGTTTGAGTGGGATACCTTCGTTCCTCCCGTCTTAATGACCTTAATCAGAGTAGGGAATCCTGGGATACGGCATCGAATCCTAATTGGGCTCTTGCTCTAAAATGCAAACTGCAATCACTTTAACTTTGCCCTGAATTACTTGGGGGCGGGTGCGGCATAGTAATTTTCCCTTTTCATGAATTCCCTCTAATTTTACCAGATAATGTATGGAGCTGGGCCGGCCATTGCCGGAATATAAAAATTCTCCTCAGGTATGGAAGGGGAAAAGCCTGCAATTTACTTCCTTGTCGCCAATGTCCCGGAAGTTTTTATAACGAGAAGCCATCGCTTTGTCCCATTTGTATGCAGGTCAAGAGAAAATCCGCTGTGTGACTCTCAAGTAATGGCGAAATTGCTGTAAAGCTCTCATCGGATTACAATGGACTTGCAGAAGATGCCTCTTTTCTGCATGGCCGTTTGCATGCATGCCCGGCGAGTTTACAGTCCACCCCTGCCCCTTTCGCAGGTTTAAAGCACCTATTATGGGATATATGGTATTTGCTCTACACTGGGAAGCGCCACCCACCGCCGGGACTCGGGGACAATGCTTTCATGAGCACCTTCCTCTGACATTGTTCCGAAGTTTGGTTTCTATGGCCTTGTTTCCAGTTCAGGGTAATAAGGAAGTGTTTCTGCGCCATTGTATCTTTTTTTTCCCTGAAACAAGTCCTCGTAGCTCAAAAGAGGCCTCCCAGAAGCAGCTCCCCACTGTCACATTAACTTCGTTACATGCCAGGACAGCCTCCGAGTTGCCATGAGAGCAGATCCAACTTGGCAGCGAATATGCTTGACAGCTTGAAGAGTTAATGTCCAATTTTGGCACTAATTAAGCCAGCAAGGTAAGAGCAATTATCCGAGTTGAGTAATTGCTGTCGCTGAGCGACCGAGGACCAATGGGTGTTGCTCTGCTCACTGCAGGTTGTGTTTGGAGGACACCTGAAAAATTCATTAATTGAAATGAACTTCAAATGTTTGTGGGATTTGTATGCTTTTCACGTCCTCACCTATGCATGGAAAATTAAGGAAGACACCACCCTGCTCGAAAACTAAGAAATGTGGTCCCATTCAAAATTTAAAATAGGAGAAATTAAATTTCGTATGGTGTGCTGGTTTTGTCTACCAGGTGCACTGTGCAGGGTATTTTGAATAATATGGGAATGAGACCCGTCGCCCGTGCGCGAAGCTTTCTATCCTAGATACACTCTTATTTTTAACATGGTGGGGGCAGGGCAGTGTATTCGCTTGGATTCAAATGTTTGAGACCGTGAACACACAGCACGCGTTGCGAGGCGAATTGGCGCTGTACAGGGAAGGTGAGAATAGGCGACGCGAGGCAAGGCGAGGCGGGCATATGAGCACAGCGGCTGCTAGTTACGCATCTTATCAGTCTAATTTTTGACTACTTTTTCGAACATTTCGAGCATTTGCAATAATATTTTCGGCAAATAATCGTTTCAATAAATCGGTTGTTTCAGTCGCTGTATGGCATGTAACGCCGTCCTGTTGATACCACAAGTCATCTACATCTACGTCCCGAAGTTTTGGAAAAATAAGTCGCAAATCAATTGCGGTCCATAAAATTCATGAAGTGCTTAAAATTCGGAAATAAATGTGCAAGATTTGGAATCGTTGCTGTGGTGTATTTCTTTCCATGATGATTTGCTAGACCTTACCAAATAAAAATGATACTGACACTTACAACGCCTCATAAAAACAGGAAAGGTTTATAAGCTAGTTGTACGAGTATGTCAAGGCTTTAGTCTAGATTTCAGGCTTTCGTTTAATTAAGCAATTAATGAATCGTCACATGAACCCTTAATCGTGTAAAAATCTATTATATTTTTTTACAACTATTTTACAATAGCTAATAATAATAGGGTTTCCTTAATTTTTACCATTATTTTTCTTGATAACCGATTTCTGATTTATTTTTTGGGTCCATAATCCACGAAGAAAAATTCTATTAGCATACCCTAATACTTTTTCGGCAACAGAATAAAACATTGAAAATGTAAACCAATGTAATTTCGCCAAACCAAGCTATTCAAAGAAGACTTATAAATAAAATCATTACACGAGATAACACCAAAAATCTGTAAATTCTTCGCAAGTAATGGAACGTAATGACCAGAAATAAAATTTAAAGTTGGAAATGTAATATTTCAGTGAACGTTCCTTCGCAGCTTTCAAGCACGCGTTGCCTGCGGGGATAAATCCAGCCAGCCGTAAGCAGCCTCCGGTGATTAAAATCCCGCGCCACACATTCGATCTGTACAGAAATTTGCATATCAGATAAGGGCACAATCTTCCCACATTTGTTCATTTCCCCGGCTCGGCTGATGTACAAACTTTTTTTTTTTGCATTTTTGTGTGTTAAAATTCAGGCACGTCCGCAGTAACAAGGAATTGCGTCGCTCACCGAAAGTGCGAAAGCCTCACCCTCATACCGTATTCTGGCTTCATTGAAATTCGCATTCAGAATTATTAAATTTTCGTTTCCCCCGAATTGGCATCGATATATCGCCGAATGAGGGCCGGCCCAGGTATTCGGAAGGATAAACGGCGAAAAATGAGTTTCGTACGAAAAAACGCGCCCATTGAGGCCAATGGATCCTTTGGCCGTCGCCGTCAATACTTTCAGGAAAATACATAAAAATTGGATATCGATGGCCTCGATGAAATTATTATAGCAAAATTTGATGAACCCTGAAATTGGATTAGCCCTGCTGGAGATGGCGACGACAATGCCAATGCTTCACCTCCGGCCACTGTTTTACCTTTCTCTGCCCGTTCGGGGGAGCTCTGTCAGCCCGTGGAACAAATAGAATTACTGCACAATTCGGTGGAGTCCAGCACCCAGGCCACGGAATGAGGAAATTTATGTCAACGGGCTCCATTGGCTGCAAATCCTGGCCGCTTTCTATTATTGCTTCTGATTGACAGTCCGTAGGCACACCCACAGTCACATGCAATTTGCAAAAAGAAGTGGAGACCAAAGAAGGCAGAGAAATCAACCTTAAGGCAGACAAATTGGATCAATCGATTTTCGCACATGTTATCTAGCCAAGGTGTGCGGTGTGGGAGCACTTGTCGAAGGAATGCTCAGCGCCACCAGTAGCGGTCGGGTGAGCTTCACCTTTCTTGCGAGCTTTTCTCAGGTTGCGTCTGCCCGGGATAAATTGATTTGATTCTTCCACCCTAATCCGATAATCCCACTTTGCTAGGGTAAGGAAAATGAGAGTGAAAAATATTGAGGTCATCTGGTAGCGTTAAAGTTTCACATTTTCCCACCCCGAGAATTAAATAAATCGCAGAGCCTGGAAGCAAGGCTACCACCGTATTGTTAACGATTTTAAAGGCATCCCTATTTCAGCAAAAGCCCATTTACCCTTTATCATTCGAAGGAAAAGCCTCTAAGAATTTTCCAGACCTGGGAGCATGTATAAAGGGAAAAAAGAGTAGTGGCGGTGCGTGAGATTGAGCAAAAAAAGCAAGGATTTTGGAATAAATACGCCCACAACGGGTCCCTCGAGATTAATGACCCCACCTTGCTAGGTACCTCAAATAAAGGGCCAACAAAAGCACCAGTAAGAGGTTTTACGGTAATTAGTTTCACATGATAAAAATATTTAATACACCTTTGGTTGTTCTTTGTTAAAAAAGAGATGTGTTTAATAATGTAAAAATAGTAAAATAAATAAATGGATTAAAGTAAACACACAGCACTCTCTATTCAGGCCAGATTACACGAACTCAGTTGGCGGGCACAGCAAGTGAGCAATTAACTTGTTAATTGCCATTTGCAAACACTCACTTGCATGGTTTTTATAGGCAAGTTGGACTTCTACTTTTTATGCAAGTTGCCTTCTCCACTTCTCTCCTTTACTTGTCACGTGCAAACTCCCACTTGCTTCATTGTATCCAACTAACACCGAATTACTTGCTCACTTGCCCAGCCCACCAACTAGTTTCGTCTAAACTGGACTTTAGTGATTTTATAGGCAGGATCTTCAAACTGGATCGAAGCTTCTATTTGGATTAAGGATTCCCTATAAGCCCGGATTGAAGATCCCAACTAAATCCCAGTCGGCAAGTGGAATTGAAACTTTAATCCGGGATTTTCATTTTTGCCTATAAATGGGGACTGGAGTGACAGCTTGTGTTTGAGTTTAGAAATAACAATTTTGACCTCTCTTGGACTTAGTAATGTTCTCGATATAGTTATTAACAACTATTTCTATTTCCTTTTGAAATAAATTTCCTCGTCACACGATGCATCTATTTTGCGGCTTAAAAGTCAAGAAAGTTTTCAAAATCCGGCGGCTGTCAGTTCATTTCCGAGCTTCCGTTCTAACTACAACAAGCTGGCACTACAACATTACTTAAAATTACTGACGACCTCGTTTTAGTACATTTTTCACAGGCCTCTGATAAAGTCTTGCTCTTCTAAACGAACTGAACACTCAATTTAATGTCTGTCACTGCTAGTAAAAATCTTCGCCATTGGTAGAAAACAGTCTCCTCTCTCTTTCTCCCGGTTCCCAATGGTGTACCTCAAGGCTCTATCTTGGGACCGCTTTTTTCATTTTTCATCAACGACTTCCCATCAGTGATCCAGTTCTCGCTTTATACGTACGCTGATGATGTTCAGCTATACTTGGCTGATGGTCTTGGAATGAAGATTTGGATTCTTTGTACGAAGTCTTTTTGTCTTCAAACAGCCTTGTTATATTTTTAAAAAACTAAGTTTATCTCGATTCTCTCGGACTCTTTCGATAGTCGTTCCCGTTTTTCAACACCGTTCTACGGAAATATAGCTTTTCATACAATCTACATATTTGATTCTGGAATAAATTACCCATTGTCATTCTTCTGAAAAGCAAATAATTGAAGAAAAAAATGAAATAATAAAGAGCGACTATGGTGAACAGGACGGAGCAACAAGCCAGACTGCACGTGTGACTCTGGAAATGCTGTGCACAAAATTTTCTGGCCGAGATAACTATTGAAAGGCTGATGTGAATTAGCTCGTGTGATTTGATAGATACCGCTGATATTTTTGCGTAGGAATTCGTCAAAGGAAAAGTACGCTGCCAATCTATAGGGCATTAAAAAATGCATAGTCGAAACCCAACATGTCATCGGTGAAAATCCGACAGACATGTGCGAGCATGTCCTCTTCTATAGAGGATCGATCTTTTTCCAATCGGAAGAATGACAGCAGAACAGTCCAGTCCCATAAACATAAAGTCATAGTTGAGTAACTCTGGTAATTCAAAAGGTAGGTGTACAAAAGTACATTACCGCACCATAAAGTACACACCACCGGAAAAATAGCTACACCCTAGAGTTTTTCGGTCGGAATAGGCGTCCTCCGTAGATTACACGGTCGACCCCAGTACTTCAATTTAATCGCGCCATTGCTTCCAACAATTTCAAATCTAGTACCGATCGATCCAATTCGGGTGATGGAGCGCCTCCAGGAGGTAGAATAAAAATTCAGCTTGGTTGTGTTCAATTGCTTCAACTATCCCTCCCCCTCCATTCCCGTCCCGTAATGCGACTGTAAGCTCATGAAATATACAACGAACATCTCAGCAGACCTCAAAAGTTAAATAAATTGCTTTCGAAGAAAAAAATCAATTAGAGAAATTGCCGGGCGGAGCAGACACCGACATCGATTCAAATTTAAATCGAAAATTACCTTCGACGAGTGCTCCCGGAAAATTGCGCTCGATTATTTCGAAAGCATATCTCGGCGTGCTTTATTGGTTTCTCGGGGATCTGGGGTGTGATGAGAGTAGTTCAGATTAGTGCTTACACTGCCGCGTGGCAGGGACGCATTAAAGTGTTACTTCTGGTTCTGGGGTACATAATCGATTCCTTGCAATCAGGGAAGTATTTACTGAAATCACGCCTTCCACCCACTGAATGAATGAAACTTCCTCTGCGGGCGTCCCTCCTTCAGCCCCACGTCAATTAATTGAACTGACAACAAATTTAAGACCTGCTCCACCGACGGTATGCCTTTCAGTGCTGGGAAATCAGGAGCGCTGAGTAGCCTATTCACCTCTGGCAGAAGAGTGCTTGGCAGCCAAACAAAGACGCCTTCCAGTGATTTCCGAATAAATCGGTCCGGCCGGTCCCTTCGGTGCTCCTTGAGTCATGCGGAACAAATTTCCATGAATCGATTCCAATTGACAGGATCCAGGCGTTGTCCTCCGCCTTTAAATTTCAAATAAACTTTTCCTCAAGAGGTGAATTCCTCATCCATGAAAAGAATTTATGATCGACTCGAGGGGGCCTCCCGCCGAGCCGTTGGAACTTTTGTCCCCTTTCGGACCGATTTAAAAAAAAGGCAGTCAACCCTTCAAAATTTGATTTCCTTTCGTCTCTTGTATGACTGCGCCAAACCAATAGAAGCCCGAGCATCCCTCATTCTGAAAGGGAGGAAGCCTGCGAGGATGGATGCTCGGCTCCTAAATAAGAGGCGACATGCGCCCCGTGACATGACTAGACTACCACCTTCAGCAGTACATCACTCAAAGTCGCTTACGATATTCTTTGTGGTTTCGACTACCTTTCTGGACGTGCAGTGGCGGTACAGTGCGCTTTTACGCGGTGATTTGTAGCGCCCCATTTCGTGGGAGAATCCCGAAATGAAATTGGGAATTATGGCGGCACGTTAACAGTTTATCTAGATAAACCCCCTTGCAAATATGGACGGGCGAAACCAGCGTTCTGTTTCGTCTCCGCGAAAGGTGGTATATGGGGCGCCCGGGCTGCTGGGACTTCCAGCTGGGTAAGGACACTATGTGGCCTTGTAAATTGAACATCGCTCCCTTGTTGGCCTTTTGTCGCGAATATTTTTTGAAAGGTTGCCAGGAAAAATTTGATATGGCCTGCAGCCACTATTGCTGGTGAGAGCAGGCGGAACCCACTACTACGGCGGGAAACAACGAAAGATATGGAGGCTCAGGCTGGAGTAATGACTGATCCAGTGCAAAGTGGAGCACAAAGGACTTCCTGCCAGAGGGCGTCGGAAAAGGCCATTGCCCCGAACGTTACTGTTCGGAGTTATTTTGCTGGAGCTCCTGTGGCACAGATATGTCGTCACACACAGTGAGGCGCAGCAAGCTTCACAGGGGTCTTCCGAGTTGAATGCTCCCAGGTTCACCTCCTTCAATTGCTATGCACAAATAATTTACATTTTGTAGGGGAGCTTACCTAAATCAATTTTTTTTGCTACGTCCGCTCTTAAGGAGGTTGCACATGGAACTGTCCCCCCAAATTAGCTTGCATAATAAATAGTAAAACGGAAAAGGGGTGATTATAAGTTTTTTTACCCTATTCAGTAACCCTTAACTAAATATTTTGAAAAACCTCAAATCTCCTCACTACCGAATTTAGCACCTACCCGTCGAATATTTCTCATTACCAGAGTTTCCGAACTTCAATCAAACTCCCACCGTGCAAGGATTTAAATCCCTTTTTGATTTAATTCCGTAGGATCTTTGCACGTTCTCAACACCAACCGAAGTCGATAAAGTTTCAAGTAAAACGGTAATGCTGTCTCAATGCACTAAGTTCGGGGATTTCATTAAGAGCTTACAACGATGTGGGGATGTACAAAAGGAGACGATGCACCAGAAGATGGAAGGAACGTTGGCAACATATGTTACTGCTCCTAGGGAAGACGCTAAAATTCAAATTGTATGTGGCTGTTTGTACCTTTTAGTGAAGCGACCTGTACTCTTAAATGATACAAGAAGTTTGGAATTTATGACTTCCATAAATTTCCCCCATGCACTTTAGATGAAGCATGGAAATTTCCTTCGGAAATAATTTAGTGTTTTCGCCCAGGTTCGACATGCTCTTTCTGGTGTTCGACATGTTCTTTCTAATATGTGCGCGCATTAGCATATGGTGCTTTGCAGAAGGGTTTTGCGGTGTATGGTATTCCATATTTTGTGTCACCTTTTGCAGATCCATATTCGGTTTAAGTTATGGTAAGACTGTAAAAGCTTTTGGATGGAGCAAGTAACATATTTTAGTTTTAGGGAATCTTAATCTGTATATTGACACCTGGTCACCACTACGCCATATAAACTTTCCAGCTTTCAAGAAGTGTCTTGAGACTAGTGACATATGTAAATATTAAATTAGAAGTACCTTTGGGCATCACTACTTGTATTAATAACTTGTGGTACGTGGAGTATCGTGATATTTATTGAACGTGTAGCCATAGTGTATTAACGGTTTACAGGATTTCAAGATATCTTGAAATCTGGATCGGGATGCGGATCAAGATAAATATTGAGCGTGTAGCGTTCACTTTAGAGCAGGTAATGTTTTTATTTACGGTATTTCAGCAAGCGTGAATTTTTCTATTTGACTTATTAAAAAGAGAAAAACAGAAAAGAAACTTTGGCTATCAGATAGCCCACAGTGGTTGGAAATGAGAAAAAGCGGCCAAAAGCATAATATCCCGTATATTATACATTATTTTAAATTCATTTGTAATTAGTTACAAGGGAGTTTTGGTGTCGCTGATTATGAATATCATAACAAAATTTTCCTGCCGTGAGGAAAAGGGCATGGACTCCGATCTAGGCTGCAACCGACATTTACTAGGACGAGTGTCTACCAAAATTTGTTGTCTGGCCACTTTCACCAGAGACGGAATGTTATGGTACATACAGGATTTATCGTATAATGCATACAGAAATAAGAGGGATGATAGATCTCACATAGCCAAACAAAAACTGTAGGGAGGGTAGGGGTAGAGGCACTTTAACCGTTTTCGAGTTACAGCGTGATTCATATATTCAGTGTACTCATTATCACTTAATTTTTATCTTTTGATCTACCCAACGCATTGACATCACACTGACGCCAAACTACTACTATCTTAATGTGCTTACTGAAAACGCTACCAATGTTTATCTACCTCTACGACTGCAGGTACAGTCACCTGGGAAATTGAAAAATGCTCTAAAGTACATTATACATACATATCTACTGATTAATCCTCTAATTTGGAAGTGACACAAGACTAATCATAATTCACCGACTAACCTTCTAGAATTCTCGAAATATTGTATTTCTACAGTAGAATATGGTAAAGAAGTTCACTGCATATTTACTAATTTCAGTAAACCATTCAACCCGATCAATCATGATGTTTTGCTTGTTAAGCTGGTTATGCTTGGCTTTCCAACTATATTTGTCAATTGGTGGCGATCTTACTTGAAATTACGAACTCAGCGAGTATAATTCCAAGGATCGTTATTCAATGAGCTTCTTAATAATTCTGGTGTGCCCCAAGGCAGCCATCTCAACCCGATTTTATTCAATATTTACATTAATGACGTTTCAATGTTCCTAAATAAGTCAGAAGTTTTATGTTATGCTGACGATGTCAAGATATTTCGTGTTGTTTCTACTGATAGAATAGTGAATATTTAGTTCCACGTTAGGGTTTACATATATAGTACGCGTCATATGTTTGGTCTCCTCTTTGTGGAATACATATCAATCGTGTCGAGGACGTCTAAAGACGTTTTGTTCGCTTTGCCCTCCGTTGACTCCCTTGGAGTGTTCGCCCATCCATGTCAATTCAAACAACTTGAACAAATTTTAGAGTTTCTTCGCCTGCTGTAAATTGTTTATACGATCAACTGACGCGATGGTAAACTGGTAGCTATTAATTTGTAGTGGGGAATTGTGGGCGGCAAATGTGCCGGATTTTCTATATGACATGTGGTTTCAACAGGATGGCGCGACCTGCTACACCACACGTAACAAATTGGATTTAATATGTTTGGACTTTTTCGTTTGGGATTTTTTTGAAAAGTATGGTAAGTATATGTATGTGCACCAGCTTAAGACAATTCAACAACAGAAGATATGAAACGCCACTTTTGTGTAACCACGCTGTCTTTATGTTTTTTAATTTTATCAAGGTTACATTTGTTTTTTACAATTTGAAGAAGATTAGTAACTCGAATAATTCAAACAGTTCGTATTATGCCCACTAATTGGAATAATTCGATTCAACTTTGGAGTTGCATAATTTTATTTGGTTTGGTGCAAACAATATTGACAACCCTGTGCACCAAATGTGATAAACTACCAAAACAACTTATTCATAAGTCAACAATGCAAGATGCATGAATGCTGTGCGTTGAAATATAAGTGCTCATGCAAATCTGTCGCATGGCGTCCATTCACAGATGCTCAATTTATGGCTAGAGGAGAGAATAGACAAATTTTGTGAAAACCCCTCTAATCGAAGCATTTTACCAGGATTATTGCTGGACGCAAAAAGGAATAAAAGTGTCCAGTGGCCCGAAATCGCTCACTCATTTAGAAAGCTGGTTCATGAACTCGGAGGCTTTGTCGACTGGAACAATATTTATGGCTCGGCTACAGATGATACAAATACAAGGGTCATTAATCACAATCTCTCGTGTATGTCTGTATAAATACGAAATGAATATCAATGCGTGTGTCACACAAAAATGCCGATTTTGCCGGCGGCGGCGGGTGGACACCCTCCATGCCCCACTTGGATCCGGGGCTCCTTGACCGGCCATATATCTGCGTCGGCACATAAATCGAAATTGAATTTGATAGCGGAAATAAAAGAAACTCCGAAAAATATCGATGGTGGGGATTACGGCGATATTTATATTCCTCTACGCGTTTTATTTGATAAATTTGATAAATGAGCCCAAGATACGGGCGGCGGGATTTGTGCGCTTAGATTACCTGGCTTTCGTAATAATTTGAGCCCCAAATGGTCCAACTCGCTGGGCAGGTGCAGACTTAGAAATAAACAGGCGCTCGTTGGCGGGGATTATTCAAATTCAATTACTCTATTTCGGGGCGCCATGCGGGAGCCAAAAAAAAAAACTAAAAGCACAGCTTGTGGCGGACGCAAAAACTGTTTCATTTCCCTGAAATATTTTATATAAAATGTCGGGGCTCACATTTCATCCCCAGAAACTTTTTATGGGTTTAATTTTAGCCTGGAAGCGCGGCACCATTACCCTCCTTTGCAGTTTGCAGTTATCCAGCGGTGCCCTGAAATGTGACCGTTGAACCCACCGGATAATGGCTCACTATGCGCTGCGGATAGCAAATGCGTCTAAGTTTAGACGTCCTATAACTCAGCCCGGACTCCCGGAGCAGCAACGAGCGTTGGTTTCTTTCAATAAAACTCCTAAGTCAAAGAACCGCAGAAGAACAAAAGGAATCGCTCGAGCTACACAATTTTTCATTTGTGCTGTCCTGTAGATATTTAAAACTTTGACAATATTTCAACCCAGAAACGTAGCAAAGATGCTGCTTTAAGTAATAAACATAAGAATGGAATGGAACCCTTCCGAACCAAGATTGCGAGCGCAAAGACGTTGCCACACTGCCATCCGATTGCTGTACCAGCCAAGGACTGGATGCAGCACAGTGCCCGGGATGCTTTATGCATAAGAGGACGGTCTACATAAAAATGACAAGACAAAAGCTGCTAGAGTTATTGCGAGGATTTTCCTGAGACGTATTGAGACGAATAGTGCAGTCATAAATTTCCAACATTTTGGAGTAATTGGAAACGTCAAGCATTCCTTCTTGGGAGAAAAATGAAGGATTCCATCGTAAGGAAATTTTGTTTGAGGGTATCCTACACTCTGAATGGAGATACGAAGGAACTGCACTCCTACTTCCTTCTGGTTACTTCTTATGGTTCAACGATCTTTGCAAGCGATGTGGGGAAAGGTTAATTTAAGAAACGGGAGCATCATGAAATGAATAATGCAATTGCAATCACTGTTACTGTTTCCGGTTTGTTTACTGCTCACATACTGTTATGACGCTCACTTCAATTGGGTTCTATTCACTGGAATTCAGTTGAGAGTTACATATACTTTTGCGCGTTTTGAAATCGCAGGGGAGTAGTAATAAGATGTAAATGCCTCCTTATTTTTTAAGATTGAATACGTTATTGACTTTAGAACAAATTTAATTTTTGTTCTTTATTCACAAACGATTTCTTACTACTTCCAGAATATACTGTTTAAAAAGGACATTGCAAAATTCAAATAACTAAAGAAGTTATGCGTAAGCGTGTAAGTAGTGTCCACCGAATATTATCATAGACAAATAATTATAAAGATTACCCACTTCGAAACGCCGGGGAGGCGACGCAGGGGAAGTCGTAGTCACAGTTGTTCAGCGCGTCCTGCTTTTCGTTTAGTGTGCAGGGCAATTCGTCAAATTGTTTGTCTATGATATTATCCTCAACTTTCAAGCCTGGGCAGGGCTGAAATGAAAAAAAATACCAAAAATTGAATTCAAGGCAAATCGCACAACTGCAAACAAATTCTTTAACAACACACACCTCACAAACGAATGAATTATAAACGAATTTATTGTGTGTACTAGCTTGCCCGGACCCGGCGTTTCCCGGGATACTATTAAATTTGCATTCCTTAATTTTACAATGCCTCCCTACTGCACCACCGCCTCACCTATGTGACCCAGCGTTTTCCTATTTGCGTTTTGCACATGTTTTGATATTTTTCAACAGTATTATTAAATTTAGTTTTCTTCATTTTACACCACCTCCTTATTGCACCCCCTCTCCTATAACTCCCAGCGATGTGGGGGGTGGTCTCATATTTGAAAATTTGAATAGCAGATTCGAAATCAGTGATCCCGAAAATTCCCAAGTGCAAGGAAATCCCTTGAAGTTTAACTTTTTCGGTCGCCATATTGGATCCGACATCTTGAATTCCAAAATTTTGAATACGAGCTCGAGATCTGCGACCCCGAAAACCTCCAATTGCCTTTTTCATAAAGATTCCTTGAAGTTGGAAAATTCGCTTCCTACACAAAACGGAAATTTCGATTTTTTTGATTTTCCGGCTTTTCCTTTGGGGTTTCCCGAATTCTTTTTTTAAACCTCCCCTGTATTAAAGCGAACAAAACAAAAAAAAATTATCGAAATCGGTCAAGTCGTTTTTGAGTTTTAGCGAGACTAACTTTTTTTTCAATTCATTTTTATAAGTATATAGAAAATATAGATAATGTGCAGATTGAATTTATGAATTATCGTGTAACTCCCACACGGTTGAGATTTACCCTCCTCATGTGACGCTTTTGTTCGTCTACGTGAAATCTATCACCCAATGTGCTCGGAAATTTATTGACAAATCACAGAGAAACTTCGTATTTCAGCTATTAAGCGCACTGGCTACGTAAACAAACAAAACTGTCGGTGATATTGGGATTTTTACCCTGGTAACCTTAAATGCAGACTCAAGTTGCGTAAGAAAGGAAAAATGCGAAGCGAATGCGAAGTTTTATTTGGGTCCAAATTGTACCGCTGTCTTCTATTTCTTAAGCTACCGTTCGTCTTCAAGTAGTTGGGGGTCTTGCAACTTTTCTCTTCTCCTGCGTGTTCCACTCGATGTCCTTCCGTGCCATTGGATTTTTTGGTCTTCGGAGTGTGTCCATCTTTCCAGCATTCGTCTTTACCAGCTTCTCCTGAGTGGTATTTTTAGTTTTTTATGAAAGAGATATGTATATGGATAGGTATATTACAATTCCTACAATATGATAAATTTATTTCAACCATTAAACATTTTACGCTCACTCAATTTTACACGCCCAGCTAATGGCCGTCTTCATGGACTTGTTAAAATTTCTGGTCGCCCTGGAAATGATAATGGCATAAACAGGTCGCTTACAAAGAAGCCACCATCATTATCTTGTACTCTTAAAAACGTTAAACTTTTACAGCCTCATAATCACAACTGATTAAAGTAAAGCTGAGATCTTAGCGGTGATAAATCCAGCGACAATGTCGGCTGTTAACCTGCCATTTGTTACGCCACAAGTAGGGCGGTGCCAAAAGGATGCAAAGTACCACTTTCCAGACTAGAACATTGCCCAGAATACTCCTAATGTGCGCTGCGCTGTCGCCTTCCCTGCCGATGATGAATTTTAAACAAAAGATGATTTTTATGGATTTTCAAGAGCTGTAGAGATTACACGAAACTAATTTGTAAAGAACACTTTACAGCTTGGTAACAGCGCAATAAAGGGACGGGTAATGGCGCTTTATTCCATGGCGGGTGGAAAGGCGGCTCGTCATCCGGTCCCATTTTATGCGCTTTAATGCATTTTAGGCTGAACGTTCTATGCTCACTATGCTTGTCACACCACGTCGAGATGGGGCTTAAATTGGAGGTGGGGGGTACGAAATTCAACCTAAACTGATTATGAGATTATGAGCGAAGTTAAAATCCTTTTAAGGAGAATTCCCATGGTGGGACGCTATTCCACATTTGTGCATCGTGTGCATCAGGAGGTGTAATAGTTTAATGGTAGTTTTAAAGGATTCAAACTTCGTTATCTACTATTATTAGGGGAAAAGAACTGATATAGAACCATCACCTCTTATTATTTTAGTAATATTTTGTCTCAAATTGTAAGTATCGCCATGTATTGGATTTGAGGTACACACAGGGTCGAGAATTTAACTACTGAAAAACCCGGCAAAATTGCTTTTTATGTAAAAGAATTAAAAAATAGTTATAAAATAGTTCTTTCTTTATATAGGATGGGAATACAGAAAATATTTATATTATATAGAATATATTTTTTTTCCTAAGTATAAGCCAAACCAGCCGACTTTGAAAACGGTCGCGTTGCATAGGTACCTACAGGGTTCCAATCTAGAAACATTTGAAATAAAAAAAGAAAAATATTTTTAATCAGTGATAGTCCCGCTGTAGCCGGTAGCAGTTATAACCACGTTTAAAAAAATGGTCAAAATTTATAAAAATCTAAATTCAAAAAATCCCAAACCCTTTTTTCTTATGGTTCATTTTTTATTTTTTTAAATATTCCGAGTAAACAAAAATTTACGGCCAAAAGGACAAACCCGTTGCAATATGGAAAATTCTAAATCGGAGGCTCGCAGCATTGATAAACATTAGGCCCATAGCAACTCCAAAAAATGCCCCTAGCAATATCGGCGTTTAACGCACACCCAAAATGAATAAAAATTGTGCGCCGCTGCCGATGTACTTTAAATTTTTCTTGCTCGTATCTTATTTGCTTTTTTTATTATACACAAAGAGGCGACTTATGTATTTTATTTTAACCTTTTCTCGCTTTTGCATTCGGGTGTTTTGTGTGGTAAAATTCCGACCCTTGACAGAGTTAGGTACACATACGGTTTCCGCTTAAATGGTGAGTTTTAAACGCGACATAAACTTAAAATGCGTTTTTTACCTTGTCCCAGCGAAAACTCGAAGACCAATGAAACGATTTAAAAATTTGTTTTTCCTTGAAATGTCCGTAATCGCTGAGGCTAGTTAAATAGTTATACCTATAACAGTTATACCCGTAACAGGAGCAGGAGTTGATCAAGGTCGACAATTGGAGCCTGCACGCCTTTTTCCGGAATAGAAGATTAAATTTTTTTGAAGTGGAGTCAGTCTTGTAAACGAAAACGATTTGATATCAATTTGCTATCATCCACCCTAAAAATCCCTATATGCAAACTTTCGTGAAAATCTGAGTAAGTTTAGTTCTTCATATTCACTACAGGGAAGTCATCATCCTGAACTTGTAAATCCAACACACTATTTAAAATCAGCGACCCCAAAACCCCTAATAATTTTATTAAAATCTGAATAAGTTTAATATGTTTTATGAAAGCTGCAGTAGAAAGTAATTTGTATATGTCGTATTTGTAAAAATCAAACCATATTAGAAATCAGTCACCCCCAAAAAATCCTATATATGTTATGAAATATCGTAAGCTGTTTGACTGTCGGGTTATTAAATGTTTCGTGTCGCTTTGAGGCATAACAGACGCTCCCAGAGGGCATTACTCTCGCTATAGAACTTTCACTTGAAAAGGCATTTTATGCCAAACGTAATATCCACATACAAAATCTTAATATTTTATCAAGCCCGTCACCTGTGATTATTATGTTCAACAAAGCAGTAATTTACTTAGAGGAAATTAAAATATAATTCATAAAATTGAAAGGTGCTATTAATGATTAAAATAAATCTGCTCGCTTTGGATTTGCCTCGGTTGTGGGTAATATTTTTCGCAAATTTTTGGCATGTATTTAATTAAGACGTGCGATAAAAGTGAGTTTTGCGTGTTATAACTGTCACCGATGGGAGCCTTCCTGATCCTGGCAATAAATTGCTCGTAATAAAGCCATTACTCTCGGCATATTGTAGTGCGCTTTATGATGCGAAAGGTGCCTGCGTTTAATGAAGCGCACAAGTTATAAAAGTGGAGCTTAGCATGTAATCCAGGTCAGGGCTGTGGTGAGTATTGTTGGCTGGATGGACTGGTCGGTGGGGCAGACCTCAATTTCTATATCCGGATTTGCTTTAGATTCTGGCGCATAGGTATAGTTATTAAAATACAAAGGGCTTTATATTGCACACAGAACGCTCATATTAAATTCATCTGTGCCGCCCAGGTAAGCAGCCCTGAGGTGGGTCCGGTATACCATATTTAGTCCATGAATAATAACCCGTATTCGCATCTCATCCAATATTGAGCTGGACAGGCTATGGACAGGGTGTTTGGCAAAAACTTTTCCAAACTTCTACATTTCATCTCGACCGCTACTGGGGCCGCCCAAATGAATAAATATTTTATCCCATTTTAATGCACTTTTCGTGCATCTATAAATATGAATTATCCGAGCAGCCACTTTTGCCGCCGCCGGGCACCACATGACGGACGGGGGAACCATTACTGGGCTCTATCAGGACCGTGCAGGATAATATCCCTGGAAGTCGTATATCGGGATGCTCCTGCAGAGGACGTCAGGTTTGTGCCCAGAAACCATATTTCAGCTTGAGCCAGTGCAACATGAAATTCGGTAGAAATTTCAGAATTTGATGGCAACCAAATGAAAATTCACACTGACGATGACGGCCGGGGACTTTTTGCAGTTCAAGTTATAAATGCTGGCCGAGCTTTTCCTGCATAATGTTCCTCGGCAAGAGTGTCAGAGCACATTCCTGTACGTGCCAGTGCCCCGAACCCAACACTCCGATAGAATTTCAGGTAATTTAACAAACATAAATTTTACTATAAATATGTTCCGCATGGAGAGTGAGAATGCGACAGGATGAGTTATGGTCCCAACAAATATTTTCGGTTGGGGGGCTCTTGGGGCAAAATAAATGATACGAAAAGTAATGTATCATTGCGGAGTATTTGAGATAAGAAATGACATGCCATCGAACGAAATGAGGACGGAATATGGCATGATGCTCATTATTTTCTCGAAGTGCTTTTCTGCTTAGGTCATGCCTTTTGCTGTACGGTTTCCGTCGAGGGGGTGGTGTGTCTATTTTCTCTACAATATCACTTTTAATCTACGTACTCTGTAATAGTTCTGTTGTTGTGTGGCAAAGCGTAAATGAGTTGCTAGAAAGGAATCGTACACAAATTACATATGTGGCTTTAGTCGCCCCTCTGCCAGGCTTTCAATGTTATTTTTCAGTAAGGGTAGCACATGCGGTACATTGCGCTACTGTGTTTGAAAAATGAAAAAGGAAAACGAAACATTTTGCCTCCTCCGAGTGATTATTGTTCCTTGCTGTTAAGGAGTGATTCTAGTTCATCGATCATAGGATGAAAAAATAAGCAATATTTCAAATTTTTTTCTATATGAAAAATATAATGTTACAATTGTTTTTTTTTTTCAAAATTTTGGTAGTCGAAGATTAAGCCTAGGGCATAAGTTATAAGCGGCTTTAACAAAGAGGCATATCCTAATATTTTATGGTTGATTTTCCTTTATATTGTTGCTGCCCCGGAATCCTGCCCCTAACTGTTTTTTCAATATGTTATGACGGATCACATACCCAGCAGGACAACATTTTGAAGAAGCACATTTGAATCGCTTCCTATTAATATCTCTATAAAGCGGTTAGGATGGTTTTTCTGTCCATTGACGGTAAATTCTGCATTCTACGAGTCAAAAATGCTTCAAAGCATATGCCATTGGAAATGCATAGGAAAATTTTCCATGACAAATATATTATATTATATTGTTTTATTGGATGGGGAAATTTTCACTATTGTCCTTGGACGTAAGCAACAAAATCTGCTAATAATAATTTTCTTTAAAAGGACATGGGCAAAAGGCCCCATATCTGCATCCCGTCATGGTAATCTTCCAAAAATTTCATTCATGTGGGGTTCGCACCCGGGACCTCTGGAATAGTAGTCAACACCTCCTACCTGATTTACAGATACCCGAGTGGCAAGAAATCATGACGATCTAAAGAGAAATCGTGGTGAAGCATGAAGGCATTAATTCTGAAAATTAAAAGATTAGAATTATAAATAAAAGCGTTTACGTTTCAATTTGAGTTTGGTTCCAAGGATCAAAACGATTTCTACTTCATATCAAAACAGTTTTCAACCATCGCGCCTATCAAAGTGTTTTCATCTTCAAATTTAATCTTTGTCAGGTTAAATAAAAACATTTTCTCTTTCATCTTCACTTTGCCAATGAAAGTATTAAATTTCTAAATTTCTATTTTTTAATAACCACCAGATATTGGGATAGCTCAGCATAAAAAATTTCTTTGTGTAGGTACCTACTTTTTTTTATTCCTTTCCAAATTCCTTCTTTGCGTGTTATCTACTTAAAAGTTAATTAAGAATTTCTTGAAAATGCTTCTTCTCACAAAGTTATTGACAATACTCATTAAAGTAATTGTTTTGGGTGGGCTACCCATTCGTTTGCTTATCAATTACAACGGCAGCTATTATCGAACATTTAAGACATAAACTACATCCTGAACAATAACACTTTCCAGTTATCAGATTGCACGCCCTCGACTAAACAGGCGATGAGCAAAAGTTAACTTGACTTGCCCCTATTCAAATCGGTGTGCCGCCAAACGTAAATTTGATAATTAGCGGGCGCAAATTATCCCGATTAAGCTGATAGCAGTTTGTATATAAATTGTCCCTGGCAAATTGGGGGAATTATTGAAGTTTAAAATTATCTTCTAATTCCTTACTAAACAGTGCCTACATATCTACCGCCATTGGTCGGAATGGCCGCTGTTATTGCTACAAAATTCCCAAAACAATTCCTACTGAGGCCATAAAACGTCACCGTTGGCCAATATTATGCAGAGGGAAAATAAATCTCAAAACAATTTCTCTCATAAAATTTCCGAAATGAGCAACGTTCGGGGCCGCCGTAGGGACTTTTGGGGAGTGCCCATAAATCACAAAATAATAATCCGGCGCAAATAGGAGCTCTAAATTTCTGTCGTCGTTTAGCCTTAAAATATTTAAACTGGTGCCCCTCCCGCCACTCATTCTGCGATTCCAGAGCCACCCGGAGAGCTGTGCGAAATTCAACTGAGTTAAATATCCTCTGAAGGACTATATATTTCACGCTCAAGGGCTGAAGAAAGAGTTTAACTTCTTATACAATGAGCGAGAAATAAATGGAGGCGAACTATGCCAGCAACGTTCGCCTGCCCTAGCCCCCGGGCGGAATGTAAATTATCGCAGGTTTCGGAACAGTGCAGTGCACCGAAAGGCCTGGGCGAGCCCTTACACCTCCGCTGGGTCTAATAGTTGTAAACAAATGAATCCACCCGGCGAGCGAAATTGTTTTACTGCAGCCGTGCCATGTGCGCTTTGTCGAGCGCGAGCGGCCCTGTACGTATATGCAGCACGTTGCAGCATTCTTCGCACGTACAACGATTCCTTTGACAGGGTGCCCTGTGATGCAGCCAAACTGCAATTACGTGGAGTGGGGAGTGCCTTAACGGCCCGTTTATCGCCTCCCAGAAGCACTTTGATCGCATTCCGCCCCCACGTTTCGGTAACTTTGCGATGAATTTAAGCGCCTGGAACCGCTGTTCTAAGTATGCGCAAATTCCCCGCTCACCGAGCGATTTTTGCAGCCGGAGCAGGATGATTTCCCAGCCTTTTGTCATTCGACCTACATAATCATGCCTCACAATAAATTGCGTGCAACCTGACTTGGTTCCTAAAAAGACGAGGACTCAAACTGTCTATCCCACCCAGCTCTTTGGGGAAGCTGCACCCGCCCCGACCGCCCGCGCCATAAGGAAGCGGCATACATAAAAGCTCATTCATTAAAATTGCTTTGGGGGATCGCATATGCTCCGCTCTGAAGACTGTCGGCATCCAAAGGAATTCCTGCTCCCTTTGCTTGTGAAAGCGCTCACTTGAAGTGAACACACTTCTTTTTGGCGAAGAGCACCTGGCTGGTTCATCGCCATCAGCCCTGGATGATGTAGGTATCCCGAGTGAAGTTTATCTCAAGTTATGCATCTGGAAACAAAAAAGGGAGCCAGCCGCCCGTATTCCCCCCACACCCACGACCCATCCCCGTGACCCGAGCACGTTTCTGGCTTGGTTACCTTTGCCAAACTTTCTTTTCCCAGCAAAACTTTTTATGACATTGTATACTTAGCCACCTAAAGCGTAACCAGCGCCTCTGAATGAGGGACGAGCCCTGGAAATAGAAAAACGAGGCTTCTCCGACACAGGGGAGCAGCTGACCTGCTTAGGGGTTGCGAAGTGGTTCAACCGTGCTCGTCTCGTTGGGCCTTGTCTTCGGCGAACAAAAGTTTAAAAATATAAAAAAAAATAAAAGGAAGAAGAAAAAAATGTTTCACTCTTGGCGCGCGTAAAAAGTCACGGCGACGAATGGAGAAAGTTGTTCGGGGTTAAATGTTTTCATAACTGCAAGACGTTCAAAGGGCAGAATAGCCCCTGCCTTGTTTTGTATTCTGCTAATGATCGCCCTTTGTTTTTACGAGAATACTTTAGTGCCCCTAGTTCTTCAGCCGGTAAAATTTAGCATACCTTTTAACGAGGTCCGAGAGATTCGCCACTTGCGGGGCTCATTTCGGGGAAGTGCTTAAAGGGCGTAAGAGTATGTGAATTTGTCTGTTGCTTGTACAAGCAGTATTTGTACTTATGTAATGTATGCAAAATAAGAGTAGGTTTCATTTAAAAGCGTCTATGAAGTAACCCATCAATGTATTTTAAGAAAAATATCGATATTTCGATATCTTTCCCAAAACGCATTTTTGTGATAGAAGGTATAAAGTGTGGTGAATGAATAACACGTACAAATTATGAATTTATAACATATTCTAGGAGATGATGTAGAAATCAACACTTACTCAACACACTCCAATGTAGTGACCATTCATTGTAAACCCTGCGCCACCCAACATGAACTTGACTCCACCGAAAGTGCATCGGCTGCACACGGAGTGAAATGTTTATCACCACGGCCTAGGTACCCTACGTACGGCCGGTGACAACTCACTCCGTTAATGCGAATCATATGGGAGTTTCACAAGGGTACAATGCACCCACGGGCTCATTTAGTAACCGTACTCATTTGTTCTGCCCGTACAAGTGCTAGGTAAACAAATAGCACGTGAAGCGATTGCCGCACAAGCGCCATGCCCGAAGAGCTGGGTGAGTTCAACCTGCGCAATGCAATTCGATTTCTTTTATTTTTTTGGTTTAAGAAATGGTCACAACTCTTGCAACCCGACACCACCAAGCATACAGTATATAGAGAACTCATCTCTAACAATTATTTGTCGGCTGTGCTTATGAACATTTTGTCTTCGATTGGCTGCCACCGTGTTCATTTCACCAGAAATGAATCCAAGAATTCACCCGACTTCAGAGCCCGGCACCGTGACTACGCTGGCCCGTGATCTGCGGCCTGGGCGCTGTTGTGACTTATCTGTATGCGTTGGAATATTTACATCTGAGCAAGCAGGTGTTTGTGCCCATTGCGCTCGTTCTTAATAGATGAATGCAATTCCGGGTGTGCGGGGCATAAACGGCAACAGAGAACGACGGGCATAGTCCTGAGGTAGTCCCATTCAAATACAGATGAGTCACAACAGCTCCCAGGCCGCAGATCACGGGCCAGCGTAGTCTCGGTGCCGAGCTCTGAAGTCGGGTGAAAAACCAACCCAACCCGTCGATCTCTGTTGCTTTTTATGGCCCGCACACCCGGAATTGCATTCATCTATTAAGAACGAGCGCAATGGGCACAAACACCTGCTTGCTCAGATGTAAATATTCCAACGCATACAGATAAGTCACAACAGCGCCCAGGCCGCAGATCACGGGCCAGCGTAGTCACGGTGCCGGGCTCTGAAGTCGGGTGAATTCTTGGATTCATTTCTGGTGAAATGAACACGGTGGGAGCCAATCGAAGACAAAATGTTCATAAGCACAGCCGACAAATTTTTGTTAGAGATGAGTTCTCTATATACTGTATGCTTGTTGCCGACACCCTCTTGGCGCTCGAGTAATCGGGACCAGAAAGTGCTAAAATGCTATACTAGGAGTGTGGCCGTCTTTAAGTGTTTGGCCCTGCCAAACAAATTTGTATAAATAGGGTAAGTTAATTTCAATAAACAGGGATTGTTAAACTGAACTTCGAGACTTTCACATGGTGCCTGCGCATTTTCTGCGGCACCTCTGTTGAACCTTCTTAGTGTCTGCCTACGCTGCGTCACTAAATTAACTTTCCCTTAGGTGTGCTCTAGCAGCGGCACCTAAGGAGTACTGCCTTGGAACTGGCTCCTCTCTTCGATTACCTGTAGCCGCCTTTGAACCATCCGAAGACCGATAAGCGGTCAAGTCAAGAGGCTAATGTCCTAACCGAACTGGGATCTGTGAACGACCAGAAACGACCTCATTTGGCTTACTAAGGACACCAAATGGTTCGACTTGGGTTCTGAGAAAATATTCCTATGTGGTACCACAATGCACCTAATATGGCGTAAGTGTGTCCCTGGTCAGCCACGGCAACATAAACCTGAACCTAATGTATTCTAAAGTAAAACAAAAAATACAAATATAAATAAACAAAATGTACAATTGTGCTCACAAAATAAGTTACTTAGCGTATTTTGTGTAGTGTAATCTTTACACATTGGAATGTTAAACTGTAGAAATTTATATGATGTTTTCGAAAATCCTACGCCATACGCGTTTGTGGTGGTAACTCCATCGTTTACTAAATATACAAAAAATGCGATTTTTATTTTATGATCTAACCCGTTGACACAAATGATGGACAAATGAGGAACTAAACAGACACAAAAAAATCTGTTGCTGATATCGATCCACGGAAAAGAAATTGTTTGATCAAATAGACAAAAGAATAAATTCGTAATATACATTAATCAATTCAATTTACTAAAGAATAACGTTTGGATTATCAACCAGTTTCTCAGTCTACTTAACTAAAAGCTCTGCGTTATGGTACCCAGGGTTTAACTGCAATAAATATGTCATACAGCCAACATACGGCACACAACATTCATTTCAAATTTTGTATGCATACTACATATATTAACAGCTGCTCCAAAGGTCACACGATTTATCCGCTCTTCGCCAAATCGATAAAATATATCTATATAAATTTTTTTTTGCATGTTATACACACTTGCCTTATGCAGGAAGTCTATAAAATCTTGGATATATTGCCATGACGTGTATGAAATGGAAGGCCAAAATATATTTGAGCTTTTATTGGATTCTATTTTATTTATCCAATTGCTTTAAAATAAGAAAAATAAGAGGCTCGACTTTCTTGAAAATATTTATATATGAAAATCGCGACATGAATAAAAACTCACGCTTACATGTGTAAAGTGTCGGATTCTTTAGAGCTCCATTGATCTGGAAATGGGAACCTGTAGAAATTTTGTGCCTTTTGGCGTGTGGTTAGTCTCCCTAGTAAAAATCCTTGGCTTTACATTGGAATGAGAAATATCGTCAATTTTCTTAGAAATGCTTAATTTAACCACGCGACACCGAAAAATTAGGTAAAAAACTGTAATAAGTTTTTAATTTGAGAAAAAGCATTTTGGGGTTCATTTAAGAAAAATTTGTTGTAAAACGCGAAGACGAATTATACCTCTGTTCTGTAGAAAGACAACAAGATGAGCCATTCAAATAAAATAGAAAAGAGGTGTTTTAATTACATAGATATCGGAGAAAATGTGGGAGAATATTAGAAAACAGAACATTTTTTTCACTTTTGAAAGTGACTGTACCTGCGGTGGTAAAGGTAGATCAACAATGGTATCATTTGTTGGAAGAACATTGAGATAGTAGTTGTTTGGCGTAAGTTTGATGTCGCTGCGTTAATGAGATCAGAAGATAAAAATAATATAATAATGTGCACCCCTAATTTATGAATCACCCTGTGACTCGAAAACGGTTGAGATCCCCCCCCTGCCGTTCGATTTTATGTTCGGCTGGGTGAGATCTAGTGCAGCAGAATACTAGTGCAGCGGAAACCACACGGACTTTCAATCCTCCAACAGCTCATAAAATTGAATTACATAAAATCTATCAATAAGTATTGGAAAAATAAAATTCAGGCTATAAATGCCAGTAGTCGGAGTATGTTTCCAAACATAAAGCAAATATTCAGGAGAAGGGTTAAAAATCAAATTGAGAGACTATGGATTCCGAGGACTGGACAGAGCGAGCAATATATCGTAGAGATAGGACTAGACCCGGATGAAGTAACTCTAGATGCGAATACGTTTCTCGTAGAGGAGGAGCAGGCGAGGGTTGACGTGATGGGCGGATTCTATCAGAGCGTGTATTTGTTGAACACTAGTGCTCGACCGGATCGTGACCTGGTGAATCGCGCACTTCTCAGTCACTTCCGCTTGCTCAACGAAATTGAAACTTGGAATTCCCAAAATCGGTCTGTAACAAAATTTAACGCAAATAATCCTGCCGACGACTTTAAAGACGAGACAGCAGGATAAGTTTTCGTTGGGAGAGAGGAGCTTGTACTTCTCTTGCAGCAGACGAATTCACAAAAATCGTCTGGAGTTGATGGAATTCCGAATATAGTGTTGCGAAACATGCCCCAAGTAGTGACCGACATTAACACCGTTCTGTTCAACAATTTACTGAATAATGCACATTATCCAGCTCATTGGAATACAGCGATGGTGTATCCTATCCCAAAAAAGGATAAAGATAGGGCCAACCACTTAAATCTGAGGGCTATTAGCTTACTATCCAACATAAGCAAGCTGTTTGAGCGGGTTGTTCAAAAACCAATTTTAGCTTCGACTGAAGAGAAGCAGATTATACCGGACAGACAGTTTGGTTTCAAGGCGTGGCTAACACCATTCATGCCGCATCTAAACTAGTATCAGACATACAGTGGAAGAGGTAGGTAGTACGGGGCAATGCACTGGGGCTTGCCTCGTGGACTTCGAGAAGGCCTTCGACACCGTTTGGTTATATAACATATGGAAAGTCTGGGCATTTGCTGTACACAACAGCTCCTATGATTTCTGCATTCGCTATACGATACATCCAGTATATATAAGGAATATATAAGTAGTTTCCTTTTGGTGTCAGAATTGTAAAACTAGTATTTAAAATAATTTAATGCGTTACGTATTTGTTAAATTTAATTTTTATAAGAACCTATAACGATAATGACGAATACGTGGTCAGTAAAATAAAATTATAAAAACTCTCTAGAGCAAAACTCACATATTAGATATGTTTATCTAGGTGGGTAGGTAGGTATATTCAAATTGCATAAGATGATTATTGCTTTCACGCAAGATGTTTTGCCAGCAATTTGTACTTCAATTAAAACGATTGAAAATCCAAAAGCAATCAGTCCTGCCGGGAACGTTGGAGCACGGTTAACTACGCCAAACATGAAAATAAATTGAAAGAAATCCTGTTTTTCGATTGCACAGGTCAATGATTTCTTCAAAGCGTTAATCAAACCATTGCCAGTGAAAATTCAATGGCGCAGTAAAGCTGAATAAAACGCTCACCTGTGACGAAGTGGGTGCAACTGCAGGAGACAAGACGTTGCTGCAAATCCCTTCTTTTTTTTGCCTCGTCTCAATTCTGCTTCTAAAGAAGCTGAGTCGACAGAACTGACCACATTCATGCACCCACAGCCGCCCCCGGGGGAAGTATATCCCGCTCAAAGGGTTACAGCTCTCGAGGAGCAGAGGACTTTCTTTGATGCGCTGAATTAAATAAATGCTCTGGTTTGACATGGCAAAGGCGCCAATTCACAGTACGATGACTTCAGTCGGGCGCCATTCGGAGATCAGGTGGAACGTGGATGATGCAAATTTTTCCAGTTGCCAGTTGACGCCGAAGCCCTCGTTCGTCGGGTGGAGCGTCATAAAATATTCTAGAAAAGATTTAACTTAAGATTCCAGGTGGGGAACTTCGCCAGGGTTTGCATTTTAATATTTCACTTTATAGCAAATTGGATAAATGGCTTTACGGGTGAGGAAGAGGCGACAAAGCGTATTAAGCCCGTGCTTGGATAGTTTTGACTCAGCGGTGCTTTGCTATTTTGCATTTTCTTAGAGTTGCACAAGTTCTGCATAATGTCATATTGTGTATACGCCAAAATCAGATCCAGCAATAATCTTGCAGCAGTTAATTTGGTATGCTTTGGGTTTAGTGATATTTAGTCGTAGATTCACACATTTATTTATAATTCCAACTTGCTACAACAGAGAATATCAAAGTTGGTGTGTTTAAATTGATTATTTTTAATTAATTAATTTTCATTTCGGGATTCCGCATACGAAGCAACTTCAGAACTCGCAGGGTGATGTTTAGAGATACATGCACGTCATTGCCTCTCGTATTTTGGGATGCACTCCATATTAGATGGTGCGATATTGAACCTTCCGGGCATTCGTATGTATGTTTTCACTATACCTAGTGGCATCACCTGTGTTTGGTAGGATAGATCTCTAGAGTGAAGGTGTGTGGTAAAAAAATCCGAATTGAATCATAACTTTTTTTAAGTTTGGACATTCAATAATATGAATTCAGTTAAATTTACTCATCAAAATTAATCATAGTTTGTGATTTACAGCCTTTTATAATATAAAATATCAAAATGCCATACGGCACGAAGCCAATTGTGTATACCCAGAACAGGGGCGGTCAACTAGGGTAGATTACTATGGAGAGACACATTTTGGGAAGGAATATTTGAAGGAGCCATTCATTTATCTTTGTTAACAAAACAAACATAAAGAAAATCACGTGATACTAATCGGAGTCGCTATTTACACGATCGATCTTTTGTCGTATGAGGGGACCATTCGTGTTTGATAAAGGAGCACCTACTGCTGACTTTTACCGTTGCCTCCTCCTTGCTTTGTAAAAAATTGTCTTGTGATTAATCAATTAACACTCAAATTTATTAAAAATAAGTATTCATCGGTTTTCACTGCTGTCCTACATAGTAAAACATTTTTAAAAGTAAATCCAATGTTTAGAGATTGTCTTCGTACAAATTGTTCAATTCTTTTTTGTATTTCCATGTTTTTAACGACTTTGTAACTTTGAAATAGTTTATGTTTGTGTAGATTATGAACCCCCCAATTTGTCTCATATAATTCCTGGCGGCTATTAGTGGGTTAGATTATAAAAAAATTGGGAAAACCCAAAACGTGAATATTCCATCTTTCGATTTTTATATATTAAATTTCATGGAGGAGGTGTTTCTACACTATATCCTCGAAAACCCAGTTTCTAGCCTTCACACTGTTCAACTGATAACAGCCCGAACACATCCTATTTTTAAATAAGTGTGCACTGATTTCTTGCTTCGAAATATTCGACTCGCACGAAGTGACATAGTTTTTGCACCACGCGGTTCTTTCCAAAACGGTTTAATAGACGATAATCTTAAAGCTATGTAAATTATTTTGATATGCAAACATATTTAAAAATTGCTCACATTGTATTTGTAAAAATATTTTGAATGTGTGCATTCCAAGCAAGCGTGTGAATTTAATCACCTACTTGATAAAAAGTGTAAAAAGAATCATTATCGCGGGAGATTTCAGAATTTTGTGTATTGCAAAATAGTATTGACAATGTTATTAAAATTTGAAATTGAATTGAATTGGTTTTGGGAACCGTAAATCGCATGCTACATTGCGCTCGGCACGTTTTTTCCGCGCATATTTAATGTTGCAGAAGAGATTTCCATTTTTTTTATTACGTTTATTAAAGGGACAAAAAGACGGAGTTAACATTTAAGCAAAACCAAAAAAAAACTGTTCTCTCAATATTATTAAATTGTAAGAAACTGCAATTATTCAGAAAAGTGCACACTCCCCGATTTCTATGAAATTTAAATATGTCATAACGAAGGTCATTCTGAGAAACTTTTATTGTGGCCATATGGTGCGAAAATCTACAGGGAAAAATATACAATCAGCCATTTGTTTTTTTTTAAATTCGCTATATGAAATCAGCAAGTTCAAAAACTTGAAAATCATCTTTCAATTTTTGAGTATGCGTTGTCTGGTTTTGCCGATTTTTTAAAAATTTAGTCCACTATGCGGCCGGGAGAGGGCGTCAAAATTGTAACATCGGCTTAACCTGCTTATAAACGCATGTTTGGAGGATTCTGTAAGAATTACAGAAAGCGAATTTCCGGAACAGCGCTGAATAATTTCTAGCCGCTGTTTAACTGTACTGTATCTTTCATGATAAAATGTGAAAAAGGCGTAGGGTTGCCAGATGGAAGAATAACAAAACTCAGATTTCCGATTGACGACCGTATACCTGAATCTACCAGCTAAAACTAAATCTACTCCACATCTTCGTAATTTTTAAAAAGACTGTAACCTTCTTTTTAAAGTATGAAGGTACCTTTAATTGCATATTTTCAGAAACTTGGATGTTTGCAACCCTTAAATAAGTTTCCAATGAAAATCAAAATTCGTATGAATATTCCCTGTAGAAGCTATGAAAAAGCTTATAAATCCTTTCAACTAGCCTAGTTATTTTCGCCGTCAATGAAGGCATGCATCCTTCGAGGAATTCATAACACGACGATTTTCCATTCGTTTCGATGTCAACAAAGCAATAACCGAGGCGTTGAGGGAGCACCGATTCGGTAGTCGACTTTTACAGCAAACTTTTTATCGCTGGCAACTTTCGACTTAAACTACTTTAGAAAATCTTGTGATGTCAATTGGTTGGGGGTTTAGTTCGAAATAACGAAGAAATCTTCAGCGATAATCGCCAAACTTTGCACTGTCGCCGGAGCCACCGAAAGCCAACTTTAATGATACTGCAAAAAAGTTTCCAACTTGATCGACAAACGCTAGCTACCTCGATGCATGCGAATTGCACAAGAAAATTGCTTCCCTTGATCATTAGATAAATTCGCGGCCCCAACTCGAGCTACTCGCAACTTGCTCCGAAGGAAGCAATTTGTTGGCGACCGCTTTTTATAAGGTCAAAGTTACTGAGGCGGGCGCAATGTGGGTGGGTGTGGGTCTACCATGTGACCGGAAGCTGTAAGGAGGAAACTCAGGATGCATTCCGTGTGCTCTACCTAACAACGTTTTATATGCAAAGGCAACGGAGGAGGACAATTAGGATGCAAACCCAATCAATCTTGCTGTAGCGACCATCATGGGTGCCTCAACGGCATCAGGGCAGAATGTTAATAGTCAGGTCGTCGGAGGGATAACGGATGGAATCCCCTCCCCGTCATCGCAGCATATCTTGGTTTTTTTCATCCTAAGGTAAAGCACACAAGGCGCGATGGCATCCACTTTGGCGAGCGCCGTCGGGCGAAATTAATTACTTTTTACGAGGGTGCATTTCATATTTGCCGTGAGTACTGGAACACAACGTGCTTCCGTCCCGGAACGAGAGTCGTTCGGAAGCCGAGCCAGGAGTTCTTGCGGGCCCCCACTTATTTGGCACCAGAACTGACAACGCCATGTGCGCTGTCTCGACGTCACTAGGTCATGGGGTCCCAGCAAAAAACCCAGGCACTTCCCGAATCAACTTTTTCCCTGTCGATATCCGTGGCAGCTCAATCTGATTTGGCAGCGCCCGGGAATGGAGTTATTGTGAACGTCAGCATTAATTCCGGAAAACTTCCATATTAGTTTCTGCCAGCGCCGGGCGGCTTTCCTTATCCGGGGCACTGGCACCTCGCAAGAAACTTTCCCAGCCCGTTGCCGGTTGTACACTCATATGCGGGTCGGGCTAAGTGGGGAGAGACAGCTCTGGCATCGATCTGTCGCGGGCCGGGAATTCGCCCGGTCCTTACTCCGAAAATGGAGCATTACAATGGGTCGGATGTATTCTGCTCGCCGCACGTATCGATTTGACGACAACTTGATTTTGTCGATAAAATCGCATGCACAGTAATTCGGCGCCCTCGCAGCCCTATCTCTCGCCTGAAATCTTTCGCATATCTGCCGGATCAGGTCCTGGAGCAGCGCTTGGCTGGCGTCGTTTGTTAACACTTGTTGGTTATTTATGACATGTCCCAGCGAAGGAGCCGTGCCCGGCTGAGGGCGGTGATTGATTGATGGATTGCACGACCGTTTAGTTTTGATTGATCAGTATAAATTCAGGGGTGACATCAACGACTCGTCATCATTCATGCTCCTCTGGAAACCATTCAAAGGCTTTCGATTACGAACATGTAACCAATCAGGCGTAGGACTCCTCGGTCTCATCCGTCACCTGGAGTTGATAGACACCGGCCGATACGTTGACATCGGGTTAAGCAGTTGAACCCGTAGGTCGGAAAAGGTATAAATTATTCGGTTAATAATAAAAAGCGGGACCGAGCCCACAGTGTAGTGCAGGTCAAGATCAATATTGATTCTGATAGTCAGGGCTTCGCATGGTGGAGGAAATTAAATTAATATTCGTCAGGTGAATGTATCACAAAAGGGTTATATTATGCCAACAATTTAAAAACAAGCAGTTAGCACCAATTCGTAGCGCAATTCATACAATTTTGCCATTGCGATTTTGCACTTGTGTGCCGGTGCGTTGTCCTGGTGGAAGATCTTCTTTTCTTCGACAAATGCCATCGTTTTTGCTATAATAAGCGTCGAATTGGTCCAACATCTTTGAGTAATATTTTCGGGTGATCGTTCTGCTCTTTTCGCGGCATTCAATGTAAACAATTACTTGCGCATCCCAAAAAAAATTTCCATCGCATCGGTTTGGTTTTGGAAGGCCTGGGAGTAATCATTATTTTTGTTATTGATAATTTTGATTATATGATACAATGAAATAGAGAAAGAAGGTTAGACAGATATAACAAGTCTTCTGGGAAAGTGGACGCTTCAATTGGCTACGAGAAAAAAACATCAAAGGAACAGGACATCGACGATATTGGTTCATTAAGGTCATAATATGTGCGATGGTGGGCTAAATGAAGATGTTCATAGTTCCTCAGAACGCGGGTTGAAACCGAAATTTAGAAGGCAGCAAGCAAATCCGAAGAGATAATAAACGCCCTGCAAGGAATCAAAAGTTAGAACAGTTTGAGCCTATCAGAGTACGGAGGCAGCAGACATTTATTTTCCCAGAGAAGGAGTTGAATGCAACATAGAAGTCTAGAGAGGTAAGGCTCGTTGAATTCCTTACCATAGACCGACGCTTCACTAATCCCAGAGTCATGTTGGCTCGGTTCGTGATAGAATTAATATAGTCCACAAAAGAGAACCGTGAAATGTGTGAAATACATGCAAGTGCAATTTACCAACAATTAAGGGAAGGCGGATAATAGAGCACCATTTCTGGAATGCATCTATAAATCAAAATTTAAAAGATGACAGTGACGATCAGTATAAATTGCGCGAAATAATTTCGTGTCGTCAGCATAACAGAAAATTCTCGAATGGGGAGGAATAAGAGAAACATCATTCACATAAATAATAAATAAAAGAGGACCAAGGTGGCGGGGGTACTAGTCAATTTCCAAATCCTCCAATTATGATTGGTATTACTATAAAAAAGATTATTACGAATGCATGGGCTGTAACAATAACGTTATAGATTTGATCATCTCCAATCAGGGATCCAGGGTGTCCTAGTTCTGATCGAATTAGCAGTCTTAGTGATGTTCCTACTATTCCTGCCCATGCTCCGAATACGAAGTATAGAGTTCCAAGGCGATACCGGATGTGTCTCTCAAAAAGTCTCAAGAAATCCAACTAACAAAACTGGTAGGAAAGCCAAGAGCTGACAATTTATGAATAAGAATTTTGAAAGGCCTTGCTAAAATCAGTGAATATGCAATCGACTTGTTCACCAGATTCAGTAGCTGGTTTACAGTAATTGGAAAATGTCAGATCTATTGCCCTTTTTATGCGTACGGTAAATCACAGAAACTTTCCAAGATTTAGGAAACATACAGATACAGTTCATCATCAAAACTTTTCGTACGACCGTTTACATTAAACTTTCCAATATTTTATTGTTGGCATCGAAGTTGCAGAGTCCCCATAAACATTATTCAATTCGGTGTTGATCACATCGTACGTTTTTTTTTATTTAATAAGTAAGTATCTAATTACTGCAACAAATTCGATATTATTCATTTTTAAATAAAAAAACGTACAGGTGGTACTAGATATAACCACTTAAAAAAAACAGATATTCAGAAAATCGTAAATATCTCGAAATATATCAAAAAATGCTAAACATACATATACTGATCGATTGTAGGAGGTTTTTTTCATTCTGAAATTTCCATTTAATATTTTCCATTCGACGTTTTTTCCATGGGAAGTTTTTCCTACCATTTTTTCCATTCCATTTTTTTTCATGCTGTTTTTTTCCATTTCTTCATTAATTTTTTTTCCTTCAGACATTTTGTGAAAGGAAATTATTCAGTTAGTTAGAGAAAAAATGTTCTAGTGGAATATTTGGAACACAAAAATTGACCCCGTATCATTCTGATCGACCATCCACCCTGTATATCCTAACCTAACCCGAGGGATTACGTCATGCCATTAAGAAAGAGTTCCTTTAAAATTTCACATTTCAACTTTAATTTGATCTCGCTAGTAAAACGATATCAATAAATATTTTAAACATCTGCAAGTATGGTATCCGATCAAGATAGTTTTATTGCTTTAAATTTAATTTTTATTGAATGGATGTAAGTACGTACCTATGTGTATATGTTACATGGCTCCAGGTACCCTGACAATAATCGAAATTCGGATATTCCTCGACCATAAATTTTTCAGCTGAAATATGAAACGCTCGTAGAAGTGTGCCATCCCCAAATATTAATGAATATTTTACCAATAGTCCCCACAGACGAAATCCAAATGCTTTCAACCTGTCGGGGATAATAATTCCCGCATTGACTAATATTTACTCGGAGCGCTCCGGTTTAATTTTCCATCATGGGGCGTTCGTTCTTCACGGTAATCAACTATGGCGAGTCGTAAATTTCATGCAAAGTAACCTCACCCATACCCCAAGACATGGGGTTCCCTCTCAATTGGCTCCTAATTACAGGAAAATCAATGATTTTCGAAGGTCCCGTCGCGTCGTCTTTCTCGTCCTTCGGGCGAATTCCGCAAATTGAAAGGAAGGACAAGCCCCGAGGTACTTCCTCGACGGAGATGCTCTCGAAAACATAAATTACGCTCGAACAACAAAAGATCTGGAGATACACTGATTCGGTGGAATCGGTGAATTCGCGGATTCTTCCCATGCCAAATAAATTCGATTACGGAGTGAATCGACGAAATCAGTGGGAGATCGGTCCCGGGGCTAAAGCCGAGATTTGTCGAGGGCTTCCTTTTGGAATACACCGCCCGACTGCGGGATGATATACTTCCGACTAGATGAATGGGAATTCGGCAGCCGCCTGGGCGGAGGTACTGCCGACCGATTAGATTTCAATTATGTTTATATAAACTGCGTGAAGAGCCTGGAGCTAGGTGGCATGGCGTACAGGCAGAGCAGTGCGCATAAATTCTTAACATTTTTACAATTCCCGGCATACCCGGCCAAAATCGATAATCGTGGGCAGATACATGGCTTAATGCCGTTTTGCCTAATAAAATAAACAGCCGTCTCGTTCGCGGCCCGGGCGCCTACCTGGTGCCTGCCCAGACGGCATGGCAGGAGGGTCCGCATATGTCAAGCCGGGTAATCGTTGCGGTATGCACAGTTACAACCTCAGCGAACAGCTGTCGGGTGATTGATCCTCCAGGCGTGGCGGGCCAAGTGCTTTAATCTGGGCAACGAAATATTTTGCAGTCCCAGCAGGCCGCCGTCGTCGCCGCAACGGCAACCGCCTTGTTGCAAACTCAAATAGAAATTTCAATCAATTTTCAACAGCTCGTTACTGTGCAAAATTTGATTGCGCCGCCTTTGGAGTTAGAGAGCTTTTAAATTAGCTCCGGGCGGGTAATGGACCGAACAGCCCGTGATAACGTTCGAGGTTGAGGTGGCTTGAAGCGAACTGAATGAACACAATTTTAATTCCATCCCCCAAAATCCTGCAGCGGGGTGATTGTTTATCTGGCGAGTGAAATGGACGGGAAGTTGGGAATTGTCGCCATTGTCAGGGAAGTGAAAGAATCGGGAAATTGAAAATTTTCTTTTATTGCGCTTTGGAAACCGCCCGTGAACGTATTGGCGAGGCAGTCGGAAAACATTCAAACTTATTATCTGAAGTGCCAATAACGCGGCTTATGACCAAACTAACTTTTCCTATTTGTGGGTTTGCGGTGTTACTAAAACCCTTCAAATTAACTCTGTGGCTCCAGCATTGCCAAAACCAAAGGAAAAAATTGAATTTCATGGTGGAAGCAAACTTATCTAAATAGATTCTGAGAAGTTGTTGGGAAAGCAAAAAAAATAAACAGCTAACTTTTTTAACTATAGAGAAAATAATCAACTAAGTTTTATAGGAATGAGTTTCAGGTAACTGAAACTTGGTTTTATTATAAACGGCTCCTTCCAAGTCTATTTGTAAACTGAGCAAGAGAATTTTTGTGCGCAAAGGTCATTGGGCGTTATCCGACCCATGGTGGACAAAAACCAAAAGTGCTTAAAATTAAAGAGTTCAATCCCACTTTTTATTGCAAGTAATCATTTTATTGGAAATCGATGGGAAAATTATATAATCGTAAGGGAAATGTACCTATCCTATTCTATGTACGTTTTGTCTGAATTTTCTCAAACGAGTTTATAAAGAGATTTTTGTTTTACTATCGTGTATTTATTTTTAAATATTTTTTTCAGATTCTTTTTGATGGCACAAGGTTTATATGCCATCCTTGCTTGCAGAGAATCAGTCTAGGCAATTTTTCCAAGATTCCAAGAATTGGACACTATTTTTGCAATCACCGACCCCAAAAACTCCCAAATGCCAACTTTCATGTACTTTCGGGTTTCTGGAAGAGTTTCACGTTTTCGATACGTTTTACTTTTTCGTGACGCTCCCATTTTCTTAACAAGCGAACTTACAAAATCGAGCCATAAGAAGTTTCTCTTTAAAATGAAGCAATCGTTTTTGGACATTGATCAGTTTCATTTCACCATACTTCCTTCCTTCCATGTTTGCAAAGGAGTCACAATACTCGGCACCGAGAGCCGCAATTTGACCACACCTGGTATTCCCTATACCATCACATCCGAGGCAGTTGGGCGTCTATTGATTCTCCAAGTGAAGAAAAGAGAAATAATTGAAAGTGACGTTATTCCACCGATTTGAAGACCTGCTCAATAACCTAATACAAAAGAATTTAGGGCCTTAGTAGCAATTCTGATCTTAACCCTACTGATAATTGTTTGGCTTAAAGGATTAAGAACAAGCCTCCTAACATCAATTGCTTCCAGATTTCATAAAAATTTGTGCGCTTCCTGAATACAGGTTATACATTTTTTTTCTTCGAACTTTTCATACAACTCACACGCTCAAGATGTTATGAAGCGAGCGGTACGTAAAGCTTGAGCGAAGCGAAGACCAAGCGATAAGACCAAGGAACCACAGGAAAAACTGAGGAATTATTTTAGAAATGACCTGAAATCTTCGCCACTGACATGTCCTGCGACACCTGTCATTATGTTTATTAACCCCACACCTGGCACAACTTTCCGGATTTTTGGTTAGTCAACAAAATTGAATTCGGAATTTTTTATGCGTCACAGGTGGTTCATTGGCCTCTAGAGAAACAAAAAAAAAACAAGACTTGAAATGTTCACTGGGGATGATGAGTTAGCATTGAAAGCGCATGGCCTTGGGGAAATAGCTCAATCCACTATATCTAATTTCGGATGAGGTCAAGGTAGCAAATTTCACAATAATGTCGCTGGTACATGAAGTCTTATCACTTTACAATGACATCCAGCCGAGGAGCTCCTAAACCCCCTTAATGCCCTAATTATCCACAATAAATTGTCAAAACGTCAAAGACTCAGTGTCCCCGAAGGCATCCTCCATTCATTTTCCTTGATCCCTAATGGAACAGAACCATCTCACATTTCCTCCACAAGCTATTGTAACTCAAGCTGTTAATTAATTGAAAAGACTAAAAGGAATCGACGGCAAAGTCCTATGCACACACACAGGCAACGTTAGTATTAAGGGATCTCTTCCATTCTTTGCCAGACGGAGCCTTGTTAGAGCTCACCTTGGAGCCTGGCGGAGCATCGAGACAAGCCCAAGACAAGACAATTCCACTGAAATTTTATTTTATTTTTAGCAAACACCGCTGCTAACAATTACAGTTAAATATATCGCTTTCACCAAGCGTGCTGGAAATACGAAGGCTTGTGTGGGAATAAGAAAATAATTAGTGTCCCCGAATAAGTTGACCTCTGCGCGCTGGTCCTGCAGCAGACAGCATTAATTAGCCCCGCTGGCCAAACAGAAAAATCGTCAATAATTCACCAGCTGCAGCTCCCATTCCATTCGAGGTGCCTCCGGCTAGCGATGTCCCGGCATTCCGGCCGGGTTGGTACTTCGGGCCGCGCCACAGTTGGGGCTATTTTAAATCAATTTTTCAAATTAATTCGTGCCACTCGAACTAAATCGGCATGTAATTTGGCAAAATATTTTCATTTACCTTTGACGTTTATTGATTTTAATGGGACCCAGTTTACCTTTGAGTGGCCCGAAATGTTTGCCCCCGACCGAATCGTGTTGAGCACGCCGACAGATGCATCCACCTCTGGCCCGCCCGGGTGCCGTCCACAATTCGCCAGTCGGCAATATTTTCAACACCTAATGTAGTAAAGCAGTTGAGTGAAGTTCGGATGCTGGGAGGCTGTACCTACTGGCCATCCGTGAAAACTACGAAACGATTTTCAAACCTAATTTTGGGCAAGCAGTTGATTTTGTGTCGACCAACATATGTACGGTGGGGCTGTAATAATGCACTCTGTGGCGCTACACGTCGTTTGCGTTTGGGATTTTGGGAGTGAATTGTAAATGCTGTCATGGAGCTAATGGCGATAAATTGTTTGTTTGCACGAATTTATCAAATAAATTCCTTTACAAAGAACATGTCTCTGATCTGAACTGAATGCACATGAGAGTAGTTCGGAAAGTTCTTGGTCTGACAACGAAAACCAATTAGCGATACAAATGTATTTTTCCTCTGTCAACGCAATATGTGTGCTTCTAGCTCATTCGGTTCACTCTTTCCGTTCTTGTACCAAAGGTGAAAATCCACTCTCAAATCTAAAGGTTGTCTTAACAAGAACTTGAATTTTAAATGAAAAAAAATCCTATGTCTAATAAAATGATATTCTCTGAAATTTTGAATGACTTGTATGTATAGTGTGACAATAGACATAAAATAAAACGTAAGGAAAATGCCCAACTCGTCTCCGTTTTCAGGTGTGTACCCTTTTGACGAAATTCTGGAAGACAGTTTTGAGTACGATTGAGGACGATTAAATAGGATGGTTCAAGTAGATTTCATATTTCAAAAAATTCTAGATGAATATGGCAAATTGCAACTCTCCAGCGGCCAGTTTTGGTCTCCAAAATGAGAGTTAACACAACCTGGGAACTTGTTTTGCAATAACACCATTTGTTCGCTTGCGGTGTGGCATGTCGTGCCATCCTGTTGAATCCACATGTCGTCGGCAAACGAAAATGGTGCGCGCTTCAAAATTCAAGTTCTTGTTGAAACACCTGATTGTACTCTATTATGCAGAAAGCATCCAATTGCCAATTTAGAAGTGGTTGACGTTGCTATGTGGTTCTGTTGAAAACGGTAAGCAAATACATTTGTGGCACTCTCCTTGAAGACGAGAAATTTCAATTTGTAATAACAAAAACGGGGTCACTTTTTCCATGGCATTTTTTCCATTAATTATTTTTTCTATCACTGAATATTTCACAAAATGTCTGCTGATTGAATATTTGCCTTTTATAAAATGTCTAAAAGAAAGAAGAATTAATGGAAAAAACGTCCTACAATCAACAAACAAATATAGACGTTACAATACATGTTACTAAAAGTTGGTTTCGTACATCATTGTCCTTTCATTTAATTTTCAAATACCTTCTTCAATAAAAAAGATGCGAAAAAGGGGAATGCATTAGATTCTTTTCCAATTTACGAAAGCCAGCAGAATGGGATTCACACTGAATTCGTAGTTCTCTCCAAAAATACAAGACGTTTGAAGATAAAAATCAGAATAAAACTCTCAACCTGATTTATCGGCTTCCAGGGAAAATTGGAAATTTTTTTATTCGCCTAGTAACGAGGAAAAAAAAGTTGTTATCCTTAGTGCCATCGACAAGTAAGTGGGGAGGATTGTCTCAGGTTCAGAGGAGGAAATAATTGAAATTCCATGAACGTCATGCCATCCACAAGTTGAAACTAAGTGGTGTACATTCAGGTCTGGCGCAATGTTTCACGGCCCTTCGAAGGTATCCATAACAATATATTGTAATGTCACATGAACCGAAATTTATGGCCCCACCTAAACTGTTTCAATTTCTATCCATTACTCACGAAACACTTATTACTGTTCATAAATCACCCCCCCACCGTTCACACATTCAATTCAGAACCGTAGCGACACATTAATGCATGAGGGTTTCCATCGGTTAATAATCTTGCCGTATACTACCGAGAATTCCATGTTTGACATTTGGTGGAAAAACCCGACGCTAATTGGTTTCCATCGCACGGAGAAGATGAACATTATTGCTCCATAATGGGTCCCCAACCACAGCTCTATGCATGGAAGGTGTTCCAGAATTTCTGGGAGGCGTACCTGGCAAAAACACTTTAGGTCTCCAATAACCCTCTGGAAGCGAACATTTATCGAGAAACAGCAAATTTTTTACCGATTCTCCCCGCAAGTGGCAATTGGTCTTGTAGATGTGCAAATGGTTCCTAGTCTAAGATATGAGTGACAATGGAAAATCGATTATTTTATTTATATTTTTACTTTTTTAGGGGGGGCTCACAAATTCGGTGTATCAAGTGTAGATGATGATGTAGGACATAAGCCTCCCTCTGGCATTAATGCAAAGCCTTTTTTATCAGGGCTCCATCACTTTTAATAAGATGTCAATGAAAATTTATCAACCTGAGAAGGAGATGGCGTCAAAAGTATGAACTTATTAATTTTGAGACGTGAGTGATAATGACAACATAGTTATAAGCTTCTGAAGTCGTTTGCGGTGGTACTAATTTTGGCTATAGGGATTTTGGAAAATATCGTTTTAACGTAGCCGCTGTGCCGTACGTAAAATAATTTAAAGCACATATGAATGCGAAGAACTACGGTTAACGTATAGGCCAGTTAGGGAACATTGTACAAATGGCACCACCTATTGTAAAAGTGTCCTCATAATTGCCATAATTATGAGTTATGCAATAATCTAACATTAACGTCGCCTCGTACGAACACAATTGATCTGTCATTTATGGTTTTGGCGCATATGATATGAAAACTCAACCTACACCAGATACCTACTACAGCGCAACAAGCTTTATATATTATTAGTCGCAATTGACACAAAAATTTAATTTATTAAAATTGGTTATACAAGTACACTTGGGTGCAAATAAATTGGGCCACCTAACACTTTTGACTTCGAAGTCTTTTTTCAAGGTGCTATGAGGTACTTAAAAAAATTTAAAATTATTCTAAAGCGTTGGATCAATGGGCAACTGTCCTGTTTTCGGATGAGACAAGAGTATGCCTCCATGGGAACGATGGAAGAGGACGAGCATATTGGAGACCTGGAGAGCGGTTTGGGCAATGCTGCATCGAAGAACGTGCCAGTTACGGTGGCGGTTCGTATATGATATGGAGTGAAATTTCTTTTGAGGCTCGAACTGAACTTGTCCTCGTCCACAGGAGGGACAGTGCGGCGATTAAAAAGGAAGAGGTGTAATGGCTCAAAGATATGTACATACATTAATGACATCCTAGCAGAACATGTGATGCCTTTCGCTGGCTTCATCGGCGATAATTTAATTTTTATTCACGATAATGCAAGGTCACATATCGCACAAATTGGTCGGGATTACCTCGCAGACATCGGAATTCGAGTTAAGGAGTGGTCAGCGCGGAGCCTTAACTTTAACCCGATTGAGCACATGTGGGACCAGCTCAAAAGAAGCATACAGGCTGGGATTACTCCTATTTCTTCCATAACTTATTACTACTTATACTTACTTTTTTTAATTTATTTTAATACCTAATAGAAGGTAACTTAAAAAAATTACATTGAAGTCTAAAGTGTGAGGTGGCAAGTGTAGTTTTGTGCACTATTTAAAATATCTGAAATTGCCAAAAGTAGGTAGGTGATTGGATTGGTAATTATTATTCTATTTTTTACTTTTTAGTACATTTGACTCAAATAAAAGCTTGTTTTTAAAATAGTATTTTTCACAGTTATTTTTTATGATAATCAAGCGACTTCGCAAACTTGCAAATTAAAACAAATTATGTGGTAAATATTAAGTTGCGTTTGGTATCCCTTCCCTTATCTCGTTAAACAATTAGAAGCGCTGCTGAATATTTACATTTCCTATAAAGTCCCTCCGTCAACTACCAATTTAAGTTGTCCCCATCGCTTCATTTTTGCATTTGACTTCGAAAACTGCTAGGAAAGGCATAAAGTTTCCCCAGTCACTCCTCTGTTGTCTATGCGCTTATAATTTACCTGTAGCTTTAATAACCTCTCACACTTATCCAAACTAAAAATCCCAAGAGCAACTTTTCTGTTTCAGTGACGATAAAGGAACAAAAAAAAAAAAGGAAAAATAATGAAAACAAAAAGTTTTGCGATACAGGCTATTACCAAACTTGCAGCAACTAATTTAAATTTACGAGAAAGCACCTCCTTATCGCACTCCATAAACGTTTCTAAATAAATCTTAATTTCGAAGAGTAACTTTATTTCCATCGATTAAATCAGACCGCCGAATAAAATTTGCTCCACCTAACTCTAATAGAAGTGCATCCTCGAAACAGTCGGGACGAGAAACTTTTATCACCTGCTATTAATCTCCTTAGCGAAAGCAAAAAGTTATACAACTTCGTCACTGTGGGAGCTCAAGAGCCCAAGATAACTACCTTACCGCCATGCAACAGAAGTAATTAAGACAGGCCTGGATTGGAGCGAGTTTTGGGGGGAATCGGGGGGGAATTCACACGAAGCAAAGCACGATTTGCACCACCAGCCGCTATAGCAAGTCAAATTGTTTAACTCAATTTCGAATGAACAAGAAAACACCCCGAGGACGAGGACTGCACTGCCTGGTTGCATGTTTTTCGCCAGACATGCACCCCCGATATGAGACAGAGGGCGGAGTCCGCCCTCAAGTGTTGAGAGAAACACCTGTACTTGCTGCCTGCTCTTATGTTTTTGTAATTAACTTTTGGCATTGCTCCAGCAGTTCTCTTAGTGCCCGCAATCCAAGGCATACCTTAAAGGGGTTAAATATTTACCGGCATTCTGTGCTGCGAGCCAAGGCACTCTAGTCTAGAGCTTCGTTTAGTCTTCAACGGTTCAATGCGTTAGCGCGGATTTATTTTTCCAATTAACATTCCACTCTGCATGAATTAATGAGGTCTAACTTAAGCGCCGACTTACCTTTTGTTATATGTGCTACCAAATTTTCTGCAGGTTGAAGCAACTCTCGATTTCGTAGTAGGGGGACGGGGACCATTGGGTACTTTTCTGGATTTAGCTAAATAAAAGCTACAGCATTATAATAGACACAATTTTTATACATATACAGGGTGTGTCGTATAACGCATGCCAAAATTATAGGGGTAATGGATCTCATTTAGCCGGGGAGGTGGGAGGGAGGAACTCAACTGTTGTCGAGTGACAGGGTGATTAATAAAATCATCAAACTCACGCCAAACAACTACTATATTATGTGCTTTCCGAAATTGCACTATTGCTGATCTATCTCTACCACTGCAGGTACAGTCACTTAAGAAAATGTAAAAAATAGGGTTTCTACGTATAATGCTGTATATCCATTCTCTACCTAGACATGTTGTACCTCTTTGGAAAGGAAACAAGATAGACAATTAAATAAAAATAACAATTAGGTTCATTAATTACATGAACTCGGAGTAACATTGGGAGAAACGTGAATTACAGGAATTTTTACAGCATTTTCCAATTTTCTAATTGACTGTAACTGCAGTAGTGGAGGAGGATCAACATTTTTAGCATTTTTGGAAGGCACACTAAGATAGTAGTTGTTTGACGTGAGCTTAATCTCGTTGCGCTATATCAAAAGATAAAAATAAAATAATAATGTGCATCCCGATTTTATGTACAGTTTTTCCGAAATAACGTTGACCCAAACAATTTACTTTTTAGCGGCGGAAACAAATAAGTTATTACAGGTCTGACAGCCGGCAAAATTCGATTATTTTTTTACATTTATATGTATGTTGCTGCCTGATATGCCATTCGCATAACTTGCCACTAACTTTAGTGATAGTGGTCGTATTTTTTGAAATATTAACGTATGACCAAGCCTCCTGACTGCCCAGAGGTCCCCACCCCGTCCACCCCTCCTTATCAAAATATGTAAATTAACGATAGATATATTGAATTCAGTCATCTCCCTTTGTAAGCTTGACGCGCTATTCTCTGCAAGCAAACGAAGTTTTATAGAAAAAAGCACCAGAAAGTCCGCCCCCATCTCGTCGCAGTATTTTATATCTTTCAACGGACACCGACCCGAATAGCCCTCTAGAGCCGCAAAGTTGTTGGAAAAGCCTCAGATTTCATATGTAAACAGTTTCAAAAGTTTTCAAGGAATTTCCAGCAGCAACAAGACGATAGGTACGTACAGTCTCCGTGCGGATGAACCCATTACTTGTTTGCCAAGGACCTCCGATAGAAATCCATCTTGATATTAATGAAAATATTTCCTCTGGGATAAGACAACTATCGGATGACGTTGTGATTCTTATCGCTTTCATGAGGGCAAACTGTGATAAGTTGGAAAACTTTCCTTCTATTTAACTCCCACTGGACTTTGATGGAAGCTTCTTGTTTCGAGGGGATATAAAAAATTGATATTTTCACAACGGCAGTTGATTTGAGAAGTTGTTGGGATTTTTTTATGAAAGTGTCGAAACGATATGAATTATATGTGAAGAGAATATAATCAACGCGCATTAAGACCAAACCACTGGACCTAAAATCGTGACATTTTAGAGGTGTCTTCGCGATTTTCTGAAAATAACTGCAAGGGGTTGGCAAAGAGGTAAAGTGTGTTTTCAATGATTCTCTTAAGCTCGGTGAGATGTCAACTTAGATTTTCGATTCATAGGTCTTTGCTTGCAAATGTCTAAATATATCACCGCCGTAAGTAACGGTATTGCAGAGTCACCAAACACCTCCAACAAATTAATGTAGATCACAATGCATATACCGAAACCATGACATATTGTCAACATTTCTTTGTCTGAAATTGGATTAATTGGGCGTAAATTGCAGGTGATTTCAACAAGATGACGCGACCTGTCACACCACATGTGAAACAATGGCATTATGTAAAACCAAGGTCCCAGGTCGTGTCATCTATCATATTGCAGACCAAAACAAATATTGCAGACTATTAAACGAATTCCAAGAAATTATATTCAAGTGCACTCTTTCGGAGAGCTCCTCTGGCGGAGATCCAAAGCAACTATGTTCTGTCAGAGATTTGCCTTCTTAGAAAAATGTTTTCTTATTGATAAAAGAGAAAGAAGGGTGTCAGGACGATGTAAAGATTTTTATGCCTGATCTCCATACGAAACCACACCACGACCAAACCACGATGGAACCAAATAACCATTAAGCTGAATTTGCTGAAGAATCATGTCTGTACACATTATTAGCAATGTAGTTGTGAAATGTCAGTCAGGCAGAAATCTGTACCAGATGCGCATCTATCGCATGTTGACCAAAATGTGCGAGAGGAGTGACAAAAATTTCAACGCAAAGGAAAGAGCTGCAGCTATGGTGGTTGGTTCGGTTGTGGTGTTGTCGTGGTGCGGGTGTTTATAGAGATTAGGCATTAGAAACCGCGAATGCTTGCTGTGGATACAAATGTGCACCAGCCAGCCAAAAAACATCCATGCATTGAAATTCTTCGGACTTCCGAGTTGAGTTCAGAGTTCTCGTAATTTTCTCGTCATTCCTAGAATTGGATTCGGCGAGCGGTCATGTGGATAGCCGAAGGCACGACTACGCATGGGTACATAAGAATAATATTGCGCGCTTGAATTTCTGTACATTTGCTGGATGATGCGGCATCGCAAGGTGAAGGCATCGGAGATTTTTTGGCACACTTCCGAAATGACTGAATATGAACGTCTGGTTGTATTCATTGTACTACTACAGCTATAGGGTTCGGATGGCAGAACCCCACGAAATTTGTTTTCTATATTGTTAACAGTCGTCAAAATCGATCAAGAATTGAGACCTGTAACATGTCACCATACTTATGTACGTACCTACAGACGTAGTGGCCACTGGACGCATATCATTTCCAAAGACAAATTCAGATCATAATAAATATTTAAACAAATTAAAGCATGGCATCATCTTTTAGAGAAAGATCTTCTCTTTCCAAAAAGCTTTATTAAAAGTTGATTGCTTGTAAAATTACCCAAGTTATAATTACTACTATCACTGGTGCCCTAGTCGGTAATTTAGTCAGGTGTTTTGTTGAAGTGTGTAATTTAAGAAAATACAGTTCAACTCCAACTCAATACTCCACAATTATCTCTCAAGGTGGTGTACTCCTAAACAGGGTGTAATTGCATAAGCCCACCCTGCTAATTCCTTTGTGTAATAGCGTAGGCCCTTTCGCAATTCAATCGAGCCGATTAAAATCAATTGGGGGGCGCCTGCAAATAATTTACAGTCGATGGCAGAGATGGCGGATGTTAATTAGACTTGTTGAATGTTAATAATTAAAATAAACAACAAATTATGTACAGAAACTAATCATAGGATTACCGGCCGGAAATCCGCTTTATTATCATCAAATCCATTCATGACTGCGAATTTTATACAATTTCCGCCCTCCTAAGCCCATTAAATTTGTATTTGAAATTGACTCCAATGAATGTAAGCCATCATCCACCAGCTACATGTGTGTGGTCATTATGTAGAGCACTAATTAGAAATTGCCTCTGTATGATTCACTGAGCTGCACACTTCATCCCTCCGTCTAAATGGTTTAACTGGCCCAATTAAGGCCCACCGGTGCACGCGAATTATTTCGTTTTTATTCGAGCATCGCAAAATACGCAGCCATAGTAAAATTTACCATCGCACCCGTGTAGAGAAAATGTTTTGTTGAAAATCTGACTTTTCACTGCGTAATTTACGGATTAATTGCTAATATGGAAAACTTCACAATTTCATGCAGTTTGAGGGCTAAATTACCCCTAAACTCTACCAGTAGCCGTCGGCCGCTGCCGCACCGTGTACAGAGCTAGAGTGCGCTGCTTTCGGGCAGTTAACATTTAACACATTCGATCTCTGTCAGAAACATTTTTAGCCAGCTAAATCGGACGGTGGAATTTTCATTCGGCTCCAACGTTAAATCTCCCCGTCGCGTCACCTTCTCAACTTGAAGAAAGAACGAGCGCCTTGGCTCCAAGCTGTTGTTTTCCACTGGGCGATCCTCCAGCCGCGACGGAAATGAATTTGGAAGTGCAATCAATCTTCCTAATAATAAAGACGTTCCAGTCTGGAGCATAAGATAAATCCTGCACAGGCCCCCCGACACCCGTTGAATGTACGGATAATCTCCTGCGCAGTGAATTACTGGCAAGTACATCTGGCTACCCTCCCCGCATTCGTACTATTCATAGAGCCAGGCATTTACACAAAAGCTGCATTCAGGCCACTTAAAAGTTTTCCACCATAAAATGCGTTATGCGGAAAGAATGGAAAAAGAGAGCAGAAAATCCTTTCTGCAAGCAAAACTTTTCCCTCACAATGAGTCTTCGCGGGAAATTTTGATTTTCCCTTTCTTCGGCCTGTTCGCAGCAGAAGCATCGCTGCGACTTCACTCTGCTAATTAATTCACAGGTGCAGAATGAAGGTATGGGCTGGGAAAAATCACAACTAAATAGTGGGAAGAGGGGCAACCGCAGGAAGGATTTTATTTCCAAAGCCAAGTAAGAGCATTATCAAAGTCCTGAAAACATTTTCACGATGCGTTTCCTAGACAGCCGGATTTTCTCTGCCGTCCCCTGTCGTCTTAGGAAGAGTTCCGGTGGCATAAAGGTGTGCTGCATAAATAGGATATCTGTAAATGTCTTCCTCTGCACTTTGCTTAATGTTTTCTTCGCTAAAGTGGCGCGGCGGTGGTAGACGGTAGTGAGCCAAATTCGGACAACACGAACACTTTTTTGATCCTAGACGAAAGAAGGTATAGAATCTGCCTGGGAAAAAGAGGAAGAAGAAGAAGAAAATGAAATTGAAAGGAATCAGATTATTTGCATTTTCCGTGATCCTGACGGGGGTCCAAGGGCAAATTCTTTCACTCGGATGGTTTTGCCACACCTCTTAAATAAGCTTAAAGAGAACCTCTTTAAATTCGTCAAAGGGTATCAAGAGAATATATCACAAAAAATGTAAATTCCTTTCAGAGCTACCCGACACATTCCTACCTTTACCGGGAAGGGTCTGTTTGCTTCTCAAATATTGCTTTATCTGGTGATGGGAAAGTTGCAAGTCGACAAGGGTAGGATAGGTTTCTAGCAAGACAGAACGTGCTCCTTACGTAGAGGTGGTGGTTAAATCATCGAACTGGATTTCATAAATTCGATTAATTCCATTTAAAATTTTTCTCATGAATTTCTCTATTCAAAATATGAAACAGGTGGCAGGAGAAAAATTGTGAAATTCATGTAGGATAAGAGCTTGCGCGAAAAAGAATTATTTCAGTAGAACTCCCGCAGTTGCGTTATTCAAAAGTAAAATGAGATTAGTGGTAGATAAAATAGGTGAACTGCAAAAATAAGTAAACATTGTGATCTATAATCTAAACGTACAAAAACACACATTGTTTATTTTAACCGGCTTGGTGGGGTAGGGAATGGTTCAATTAAAACTGTTCGAATAGTGTCTTTTGAATGATCCATAGCATAACTACGTTACAGAAAATATGTGAGTCAAAGGATTTATTTTATTTCCAAAAATGTTGTGAGTTTATTTTTAGAAATCAGCAGCCAGAGTCCTGCGTATTGGTTTTGGTGGTAAATCACGAAGTTTTACTTTCTTCTGTAATATTGGATCCGTCATCTTGAATTTCACATTTTTGGTGACTAATTCGATATCAGCTCAGCAGCCTCGAAAACCCTAATGTTCTAAGTTTGAAGCATTTCGATAAAATTTTGGTTGGACTGATGGACTCTGCTAACATTTCTCATCCAATTCTTTTAATGTATGTAGGAAAACTTCCGATTTTACGTTTACGATTTTCTGTATGTAAAGTATCATCGACCCAATTAAAAATGTTTTTAGTAGGGGGTCGAATTTACCCAGCCGATTTTCCTCCAGTCATTTTTCCCCTTCTAATTTCCCTCGAGCCCCTGTTTCCCTTTAGCCTTTTCCCCGCTCATTTCTTAGTTTCTGAGTAATAGACGGAAATGTGCCTTTTACAAATTATTTTATACAAAATATCTTATACACTGAAATACTTACAATAGGGGAAAAATTATCGGGGAAAATTTAATAGGCGGGGGAAATGACCGGGGAAAAACGGCAGGGTAAACTTGACCCCCTACTAAAAAAATCTGTGATTGGGTCGATAATACTTTACATAGAGAAAATCGTGAACGCAAAGTAGTGAACGGATTTTTCAAATGTTTTGAATTATAATAGTTTTTTTTTAATTGACATATTCACATGTTTGTACATTTTTCATAAAAAGGTTTATTTGTAGCAAAAAAGAAAATAACAGTAATAAAAATAAAAATGATTAGCTTAGTATACTAGTTAGTTAGTTGGAAAGGGGGCGTTAAGGCGTTTCGATCACCGCGACTGCTAGGATCTATTGTGAATCTCTTCCCCCTTCTAGATTTCATTCCAGGTCTAGATAAGTCCATAATTTTCCTGGGAGTCATATTCCAAATCTGTTCCGGTGTTGGAAAGGCCTCTTCTAACTGTATACTATACCGACATCAATTCCCCGAAGCCACTCTTTTCTTGCTTTAGATGTTGGTACTTGTTGAATTACACTAGTTTATGAAATTTTATTTGCTGCCTGTCTGCTTTTATTTAACTTGAGTCGTTCGTATGTTTTTTTCCGGTTCAAAATGGCGGGTTACCTTTTTCTTCACAACCCCATGAACACAGATTAGCTGTAACTCAAAAATTATAGCTGGTTGAAAATATCTATTATAATATATTCAGAATGGACGTGCTATCATTAGTCGGAAATAGCGGAAATATGTGAAGCAACGAAATCCTTGTAAACTAGTGTTATCTTTTCCCTTTTTATCAAAGATCTTTTAAAAGGCAGGGCAACGGTTTCCAATCACAATAATAATTTAACATGGAAAAACAATTTTTTTTACTTATGTAGCCTTAAAGTTAACGAAAAAAAAATTAAAATTCCTTTGCTTATATTTGTTTATAAAACGTTCACAATTTCTTTTGGATGTGAAACCAGGCCTTTACACCTTTTAAGGGACTCGTAATCTTTCCTTGTATATCTACATACCATATACCTAAATAATAATTAGAACGCTTAATGTGAGGAAGGAAATTGCGATTGTCCGTCGCCATAGAAAAATACTATAAACTAATTATATCCTCCATCTACATGTAGTGTCTCTAAATTGTTCAAACAGGAGCACAATTTTCATTATCCTTTTGCTATGTTCACATGAGTTTATTTTGTTTTGTTTTTAATTTACATCACATCTCTGTTTATAATGCCGCCGGAGGTGTACTTGTTTATCCAGAAGTTCATCCCGTTTCCCTTCCGCTTTGTGATAAGCGGAATTATCACAGGAACGCTTTGACTCTAATCATAATCAAGTTTCCGTTGCGATGAGCGCAATTCAGGAGACGACATTATTTCGCTTTTTAGCGATTTAATTCAATTCGCTCGTTAGGAGAAGTTCCCCAACAAGGCAGTTGTCTTCCTTGAGCTGAATAAATAATTTTTCATTTAGAGTTTTTAATTAGTTGCAGGATTTGTGTAGGTCAGTTAGCCCCAGACTGGGAGCGCACGACAAACTTTTAATTACATCTGGCTGGCTTTACCTGAATACGGGGACTTAACACATGGGGAAACATGTCGTGTGATGAGGAAGCTGCTCTGTGATATATGCACTTACTGTCGGCAGACAGGGTTTCATGCCTACGTGTGTAGTAGACCTGCCCCAGTACGAATAAAATTTTGCGAAATAGCATAGAGCTTCGCAGTGTGTTGTTGCTGGGAGGTCCTACTGTGCTGGGGGGTGCTAGTGAGAGATCTGCTCATAATTATTCATTTCAATTTTCCACATGACATAGTTTACAATTTCCACCGTCAGATTACATTTATTAGATTTCCAGTCGCACACCGGGGCCACACGGTCGCCCAGGCACACAAACGTGCTCCAATTGCTCTATTTTGCCATCCTAGACCAGTGCTGGCCTGGTGCGGGCTGTGAGGGCGAAATCAGGCTAAAGGCAGTTAATCTCGTTCCAGGTGTGGATCATTCTGCCCTCAGAAGCTGCAGCTTAAATCTATGCTGGTTTTCAAGATCGGGAACTTGAAAATGTTGCCTCGTCCGTCTGTTGGGGTTGTGAGGGGTTTTGCATCGGGGACGTGATAAAGTCATGAATTCAATCAAAAGTTCCTATCGCACGAAGCCGCTTATTTGTGCTCACCATATTCTGGGCATGAACTTGCATTTCAAGATGAGAACGTGAAATTCATTTGCAGGTATGTGCTGTGCTGCATCGCACGTGTTTTTAATAATAGAGCACGCACAAGAATGCAGCTCAATACAGAGACAGAGTTTTTGGTTGTTGGCTAAACAAGATTTTGGATTCTGTATTTCTTTTAATAATACAAACTCGGGAACTCTTAAAAACTCCAAAACCTTTTGAAAAAAATTGATTTAAAATTATTGAAGATTGTCACGGTAAGTGACGCCCAATCGCCAGTGTAAGCTACTATACAGGGTGTTTAACTTAACATCTGCCAAAATGAATGAGCTGATAAATCTCACCTAGTTAAACAAAAGATTGTGCGACAAGGGGGGGTGATCTCAACCGTTTGGGAGTTACAGGGTGATTAATAAATTCGACATGCACTTTATTTTTATTATTTTTAATCTACTCGAAGCAGCAACATGAAGCGCTCGCGAAACATCTACTGCATATCTTAATGTCCATTCCAAAACCGCCACTAATGTTTATCTATCTCTATCACAGCAGGTACAGTCACTTGCGAAAGTGGAAAAATGTTCACTTGAATTAAAAAGATTTGCCGATATGTCGCCCTATGTCTTGTTTGGTTGGCTGCTCTTTAGAGGACTATTTGGTGCAGAACAGATTAAAATTCTTACATAAGCTGATATACGCTCGACAGGCAGCAACACGACAGACGTAAGCGTAAGGATCGTCTGGTTCAATGTTGTAAGTCTGCTTATGGACAACGTTTCTACTTTTCTAATGATTCCGTAAGTGGAATTTACTTTCAATGAATAATTTGTATATACCATATCTAAATATATTTTAGTTAGCTTCCTTATAAGTTTTCCGGCTCACCTTGTACTTTTAAAGATTTTGCGATCTTTGTGCGTTATTATTATTATCTTTTTTACTTTTATTAAATTTCCCATCTTATCACCTTTCCAAGAAGGTAGAACATCTCCAGGTAGAGAAAGGATATGCAAATATATGGAATACCTTTTTAAAAAGAGAAGGTGAAGTTGGAGAATTTAATAAAAATAAAAAGTAGGTGTACTAGTTATATGAATTTCGGAGAAGATGTGGGAAAAATGTGTTTTAGGATTTTTCTGAACATTTTTGGCACATTGGTGGTACTAGTAGATCAACATTGGTGGATGTCACTATGTTGAGGATATCAGAATATGAAAATAAAATAAAAGTGTTCATACCGAATTTCTGAATCGCCCTGTAACTCGCAAACGGTAGAGGTTGCCCCCTCCAGCAATAAAATATTTTGCTTGGCTTAGTGAGATCTATCACCACATTAATTTGGCAGAAGTTAGGTGAACCACTTTATCTCCTTGTCTGTATATTAATTGTGTCAGCGCCGTAACTACAATCAATAAGGCCCCGGGGGCAAGTTTTATGTTACAATTCATACTTCATGTACGCTTTTATCGACTCTGCGAGAACACAATTTTGGTGGCTCTTGTATTACTTTTTCCATTACATTTTTGGAGAAGTAATGACATTTGTAATTAGTTACAGGTAATTAGTCAAACTGTATCGCTGGTAATGGCTTATATTTACATTGATGAAGAAATTAACTGAGATGGTTGGAAGAAGTTAAAGACAAGTGGACTTATGATCAAACGGGTACAGGATAAAACTTGTTCGAAATATTTTTTTCAAAAATGTATATTTTCGGAATTACAGCGTCTTAAACTTTCCTGTTTAAAGTTTTGCAAATTATAGCATTTACGCTTCAACCAGGTCAAAATCAGAAGCAACTTTTTCAAATTGGAATACAATGCCTTCCGAATAATTACGCTAATTTTAATAATAACTTTTTTTTCCAAGAAAGTTTGTCATGTCCGTTGACGTATATAGTTTTACAATTATGTATAACCATTGTATCATCTAGCAACTCCACACAAACCGGCCCGTTCTCCTTTAATTTTATTATGTAAGGCTTGTGCATTTTAAAAAAACATAATAACCATATTATGTCTAGTCAGTCACTCTATTATATTACAGTCACAAATTCACTATAAACATCCAACAGAAAAAACAACTCAACAGCAAAATGTTGAATTTTAAAATGTTAGGCCATTACAGTGAGGAAATTAAATCTGAGCACATAATAACGTCATCTGCCATTAGAGTAGGCGCCGAGGCTGGGTCCTCTAGTATCGTTGAACAGAAATTTCATGTACATGACCAGTATAAATTATCTGAGCATAATGTTCACAGCATGGGAAATTTTGCTCTTATCGCGGTGCACCATAAATTTGTACGCCTGGCGGGACTTAAATATGCCGCCGATGGGTGTGCTCCGCGCCCGACTCGTGGCCCCATTAATATATCTTTAAAATTAAAAGCTATAAATATGATAAGTATGTGGCTCTGCAAGATTGTATAGCTATCTTAAATAGGCAGCAGCAGGCTGAGAGGTGAATTTTTTTTTTCGAGCAAGGAAATGAGACCATTGCAGTGGGCCGTTGCACTGTAAGAAATGGTCGCTGATTGCGCCCCAAAGTCCTTGGTATTTTGGCCTCGTGCCGACAAATACATCACTCAGTGAAAATTAAAAAGGCAAATACCCGGCAGTCCACACTGCTTCAGAAGGTGTATTCGATCCATCGCGACCGCAAGAACCCTCCACTTCTAGAACAAAAAAATAAAACAAAAAAATTGTTGAAACTTGCAGGACCCTGAAAAGAGGAAAACTCTGTTTTAACAGTTGGAGAATTTCCAGCCAAAGTACTAGACGGATTACACAAATAAAAAAATTTTCGGTACATTGTTAAGGTTGTGAATTCCTTTCTTTTGGGCTCACCGAGCCTTTTATGCTCCTCCGCTACCGTACAATTGCAAAAGTACTTGGCCCGCCCGCCCGGCTAGACATTACAAGCCGTCTCATGTGCAGAACAATTAGCCGGTGAGCAGAAAATACTTTTTGCTCGAAATGGAGAAAAATAACATGAAAACTGTTGGTGTTTTAAACAGTTTTACGGGCAAATTGAATTCGTGGCCAATGACTTCTGAATTTATCGAGTTCGTACTTGACTCGTCCGGACTCTGGACTGGGCTAGCAGCTGCCGAAGCAAAAGTCAAATAGGCATGTCACAAGCATGCCGCCATTGTATTTGTTCGTACGAAACACAGTTTCTTTCGGGAAAACACGAAACTTCAAAGTGGAGTATGTGCGGCACTCAATATTCCTCAGCAGCAGTTTCTACTTGTACCTCAATACGCTGATTAAGTAGAATGGCACGTTTACGGTTTCCTACCGGACTTTTTAGTTCATGGATTTTTTTTTAAATTGTCTGCAACTCACAGAAAGAGAACGGGAGACGTGTGAAAGTGCAATTAACCCAAATGCTTATTTTAAACTTACAGGGAAGTTTCCCAAAGGAAATCCGGGGTGGAGCATGTGTGGCCTGACTCATGTAAAATCGTAGGCGTTGTTCTGGATTTTGTGGGAATAATTCTTGAGACACACAGTTGTTTTCTAAACTTTCAACAATGATCAGTGACGGCTCTACGTTAGGGGCTAGTGGGGCTTAGCTTTATTTATGGGATTTTCTTTAAAAAATATTTGATATATCGCATAGATCTTACAAGGAAAATCATTAATTTCTACACAGACTGTATAACTACAGTGTCGGCCACTGACATATAAGAACTGGACTTCTGATCCCATAGAAAAACTCACTTCAAAAATTAGATCAAATTTTGTCCGAATTCTAACTATCTCGCTCCCACCTGAATCCCGGAGGCAGAAAACATATTAAAAATTCATTCTAATATTCGAATAAATATGGCGTTACCCCGATCCGCTTGACAGTTCTCTCAGAAATGTCAGTGAAGACGAAAATGTCAACATTAAAAAATGTTTACCCGGAAGAAAAAACAGTGCCTTGTTTTTGCGGTTTTTGGAGTGTTCGCGTGTGAAACCAGCAGATGGCTGTAGCATTTTGTGTTGCAACTTTTAGTATATGTTGGCATATACGGGAAACATTAAGGTTAGAAAAAGGTAGAAACAATGATTTTTATATCTATCTCTGTCGCACCTGAATCTCCAGCTGATTAGTATCCGGGGCAATTTTTTGAAAAAAAAAACTAAATATTGAGCTGCCAGGGCGAGCATATAATTCTTATTGAAACATTTTAAATTAATTGAGTTCTTTTTTAAAGCCGCTTCGCTTAAATCTGTCAAGCTTAGAGCCCAAACTCAAATAGTTTATACATCTCACTTCAAACCCTCCTAGAGTTTACAAAACAATATATCTGATTCAAACGGAAATTTTTGTAAATTGTAAATGTATTTGTGTCATCAATGCAGAAACGTACTTGTTATGTATGTCTGACTTTATGTTTCTCGGATGTTCTCAATGGGATTCAAACCCGAGATGCTTGAACTTCATGTTTGGAACCGCTTAACGATACACCAATATGATGATACTTCGGAGTTAAGTTGCAGATACATATAATTTGACCTTTTCGAAAATAAAACAATCTCATTCATGTGGGACTCGAACCCGGAACCTCCGGAACGCTCTGCACATCACTCTACCTACAGATACTCTCGAGGCAGAAAAATGTGGTATTTTTTATTGTGTGCGTACATCACAATGGATAAACAAAATTTTGACGTGATTGCTTTCGAGTTAAGTTTAAAATCTAAGCTATTGGTACCGACTAGTAAACTTTTAAAATTCTTTCTGGTTTAAGAGGTTAAACAATGCAAAAAAAATCGGTTCGAAAATAAACCAAATTTCCAACAGTGGACTAAGCGAATATTTGCGGACTGTGTAAAATATCAAATATACTTTCGTATTTTCCCACCTTGCTATTTAAACCATAAACATTCTTTTGGGGAAACCGGGCACTTCAAATCCGGTTACCGCGCTGAATGTGATACCCCTTGTGCAGAGTGGAAACTCTCAAAGATATATATGTAGAGATAAGTATAACGTTTTTCAGTATCGTAGCCCCACCTGCGAATTTGACCACGAGGCGCCACTGACAAAAGCTGTAAATGAGTATGTCTTTGGTTACCTAAAATATATGAAGTGAACCTCAACCACAAAGCATTGCACATCCCAATCGATTCACTGAGGACTGTAGAGTGCACGATAGTCCAAACAAAATCGGGAGCATCAAACCGAAAAATTGCCTACTTACCATTTTTATTTGGTTTACCACTGCTATAAACCTTTCACCCACCGGACACCGAGAACCTGGACCGGACATCCCTGGGAAAAAAATACTGGACTTATTAAAAAAGGAAGAAGTCATAAAAATGGCACTAAAATTGCTTCGCCATTACGCCATTCGGAAGAGAATTAAATTGCTTTCGTCACATCTCTAATTCATTAAACTAAGCACCCGAATGAACGCAGGAACTCGCCACTTTCCCTGTCTGGAGTGCCTACTTTAGCCCGTAAAGTTTTTATGCCCTCTAGAGGCAATCAGTCCCCAGGACTGCACGGGTGATAATACAAATGATAAATTCCAGCAGGGTCTGGTCATAAAAATTACTTGGCAAAAATTTTACTGACAATAACAAGACGGGATATCTGTCGAATAAAATCGTTTCGATCCATCAAAGTCAAAATCAACCAGGAAACCAATAAATTTCGGGATTTTATTGGTTCCGGTCGAGCATCTCTATTCCCCCGAAAGCTACTGGCTTTTGGCGAAGGGGATCCCGCCCCCGGATGGTGACCGATCCGTACCAAAAGAAAACAAAAGGTTTCGTTCCTTTGCAGAGGCCTCGGCCCTACTTTCCAGCGTGAATCCATTTTGGACAATTAAATTCTATTGATTTGCCTAAAGCGGCTACAATAAAAGTTTTGGGTGCGCCCTGTGCGGGCCCGGAAAGTGTATAACACCCGAAGGACAGTAAGAAGATGCCAGTCCAAATCCTATTAAGTGGCCTTCTTTTATGCTGCCCTTTTTATTATTTCTTAAACTCTTTTATGCTGCTCCGGGATACGGCCAAGTCGATGGAACAGTCCTGCTTCCCAGGCATTCTTTGTCTAGGACAGCGCAGGATACCCGCCGTCCCGCACCCCGCGCAAAATTCTGACAACAAGGCAAAAAGCCTTTTTTTTTCCCGCTATCGTGCCGCGATAGCGCTGATGGCCTGCGTTGGCGCTGCGGAGAGATTGTATGGCGATCATAAATTTTATTGTTCGAAATTGTTTTCTCCTCTTTATTCCGGCGCTGTTGCTACTGGTGCCGCAGCCGGCTTTTATCATTTTTCTTGCACGACGTCTTCCCAACGCCAACGGGCCGGGCCGGGCCTTTCTCCGGGACATTTCGAGCAACGGTGCCGGTCGACGTCGTCGGTGTCCTCTGCCTTTATAGTCATGCAAAAAGCCCTGAAAACTTTATGGAGGTCCTCGAAATCATAGTGTTTGACTCGAACCCGCTGCACTGACGGGTCACACCCAGCAGTTACAGACGATTCCATTATAATCTACGAAAGCTTTTGCGATAATTCCTGAACGGATTATGAACATTTTCGGGATTAATTTCATATTCTCCTTTTTCCCGCAAGGCGGGTTGTTCTTGTGCAATAGCATGGCAGAGGGATTACTTGTGGTGCTACTAATGAAATTTCTGGTAGTAGTCACACCAAGCCATAGAAGCAACCGTTTTCGTTGCACCAGCACAACATCCGCACCTGCTGGGAATTTTTACTGCCATTAATCTAGCGAGGTAGTGATCATAAACCATTTATCGCCCATGAACCGTTTACGGCATATAAATTAAAATTGCTATTGTCAAATGCAACGAGCGAAACTAAGTTGACTTTCCGTGTAGAGTGTAGCAATAAGCGAATGGCTTTCTCAATACCCTTCCAAATTGCACTTCCGCATTGCTGGTGCGATTCCACGGATAGATAGCACACGGTCTTCCTTGTGATGCTTTATTGGCTTTTTGTCTCTTTTGATATGCTAGCATTTGTCTGAACATCCATGAAAAGTACAATCGAATACGTGGAGAAACAAGCCCTTAGCTTACACAGTGTAAACAGTTTAAACTCTTAAATTGTGTATAGTTTATAGTACGTGAAATGTGCTGAATGCTTTTTCGTAATCGTACTGTAATTGAATTTTGAAATTAAGGCTTCAAACAATGACGAAGTGTGTGTGGGCTCAAGATTTGTTGGTAAACCTTGGCAGATGTATAAATGGTAAACCAATAAATAAATTGCAAGGCCAAATGAATGTTCATTACAGAAAGTTTGACTAAAAGGGCTGTAGCGCTGGAGCTTTGATTTTAAGCATACGTTGCTACATTTTTCTGAACAATGGAAATTTGGGAAATCTGGGACAAACGAAGTCCTTGGTCTAAGACTTATCCTACTCTTCCTCCCACTAATTAAAAAGAAGAAGAAAATCCCAATATGAAGAAGAAGAAGTACAAACTGTTGCACTTCTATTGAATCTGCCATTTTGGAGCCGTATCTTGAGTTCTGAAAATTTAGCAACCACATTATACATCAGCAACTCCAAAAACCGCCATGTGCCATTTTTTGTGAAAATCTGAAGAATTTTAATATTTGTAGTGTGCCATTTTGAAGCTGCTGACTATAGTGAAAACCACATCACATTCTCAAAATTGAATAAAACTTTCCAAAATATTTCAAATTTAGTATTTTAAAAATGTTTGCCGACAGCTGGAATGTTTCTGATTTCAAATTATATAAAACCGATTCAGTTTCTGAGGGTTTGGAAGTGACGATTTTAAGCATTCAGTTAACTATAAACAATTCATTCAGAAAAAAATATGAAAAATCGGACTACAAACAACGAGCTCATTTTACCATTCAAGTAGAACGAAGAATTTTATTTAAACTTTAATATTACAGTTAAAGTAGACGGGACCCAATTTACATAATTCAACTGGCATGTCAAATGGGTCCCTTTTGTTTTACCTGTAATATTAAAGTTTAAATAAATTAAATAAAATTCTCTTCTCCCTTTTTAATTTGTCGGGTAAGGGGTTTTGGCAGAGTCTATTTGCACTCTCGGTGTCCGTGCAATGTCCGTCTACACGGAAGTACACGGAGTTCATGGAATCAATTCACGGTACAATTTTAGTCCATGGGTAGATATTTTGTAAAAGGAAAATTTTCAGTCAGGACACATTTTGTAAAAGGCAAATTTTCCTTTTACGAATTGTTTTGTGTCGATGTGCGTCTACTTCCGTATAACTCCGTTTACTTCCGTCTATTACCGTGTACACGGAGATTACATGGACACGAAGAGTGCAAATAGACAATTCCAAGAGTTGTTTTGGGGAATGTGTTGTCGGGAAAATTGTTAATCGGGAAATTGCATACGGGAAATTTACTGGGAACCTGCGCAAACTCCTAATTCTCAAAAGTCATCAGAGATAAAAGTTCAAACTGTTAAGTCACTATTATGCTTGTAGTGTGGCCATTCACGCCGTCCTGTTGAGAAATTCTTAATAATTCGTTTATACTATAAAACAAAATTAAAGAATATTTCTTTTAATTCAGGAATCACTTGTTTGTTTATACTGTTATTATTATTATAGTCTTTAATACATGTGTATGTTTGGAACTCAAAAGAGTTAACAATTTTAAAAGGAAGTCATGTTTGATGAGACCTATCAGATTTATTTGAATTATTCACAATTTAACTCGCATTATTTGAACACTGTTTCGAATTGTGGTGGATTGGTTTGAAACGAACAATTTCAATGCGCTCTTTTGTGAAGTGCCTACATACTAACCTTTCGATTGTCTTTGATGAAATAAAACTCCGTATACACACTAGTCGTCCATTTTCCCATAGATCTCACAGATTTGGATGGGGTTAATACAATGGCAGCTGTATGAAAACCGGAAAGGCTTTATTTTGAGCCTTAATTGCAAATATCACAGTACCAGGTCCACAATGCAGTAAAATAACGAGGTTTTTCAACTCTCCTTTTCAGCGCGTGAAAATCCGTCCTCCTGTTCCAAAACAGGATGAATCAGACTCTTACATCACGCCGCTGGTCGGTTAGAGCCCAATGGAAGATATTCAGCTGTCGACGGCATGTGTCTTTTTAAATGGAAACAATGCGGCTGAAAGCGAACGGGTTTGTTTTATTTTGCGGCGTCCTAATGAGATTACCCCAAAACACCGACTCGGCGCCTAATTACATTTTAATATTCACTCAGATTTCATAACTCCTGACGTTTCTCACATGCTCATGGACCGTAGCAGTCCCGTTGAAAAGCAAAAAAAAAAGTGATTAGCATTGAGATTCCTTCAAAGGATTACGCCATGTAACGTATCTGAATGGGCATAATTTTAGCGAGCGGAGCCAGTACAGTTGGGCCGAGGACCCAGGTCCCGGATGGCTCCATAATTTTTTTTCCGTGGGCTCCTCGTTCGCATTATAAATCGCTATCTGGCGAAGGATAATTTATTCAGCATCACAGACACAAATATTTTGCCTTTTTATCCGAGCCCACTTCTCTTTGAATCACTGATGACTTCTCCGGGCGGGGGCAGGTTAGTGGCCAAGGGGCTAACCCCCAGGATCGCAGGGTGGGACGACACATTAGAAGATGGTATTTATAGCCGGGGGCTGGCTGTAGGCTCGAGTGAATTCAAATTCCGGAGACTTGATCCATATACTTAAAAAGATTTAATTTTTTTTTTTCTCTTTTTTTTCACTTTGGGAGCATAAAAGGGTTACACACACATACACACACGCACACAAATAGCGGGCCGATTAGAGCACGAATAAAGCAGGGAATAAAAGAATTTGAAGCTTTTACGGCTGAGGATGGGCGCGGAGGGTTCTGATTTACTAAGCCCTTTCACCCACTTGGCAGGAAAGTAAGGAGGAAATTTCCTGGAAAAAAATGGGTGATTTGTGGCTTGAAACATTTCGAAGGAAATGGGCAAAATGGTGGAACACATAATTGACGATATGTATGTGATTTTGTGGAGTGGAAATTTACTTAATAATACAGCAGCGCCTCGTCTCTGCCTGTATTGTGTAGTAGAGGCAGACGTATCGCCCCCACACCCATGAATAATTTCAGGAGCAAACCATGCCCAAGGACAACCCCCAAATTGTTTTCATTGTCCCAGGGAAGCGGCAAATGTATACTGTAAAAAGAAATCTCAAATGTATCAATCTTCGTTGAGACAAGATTTCTCGGACATGGCAAACTGCGGTGAACTGGAAGTATCACCTTTTCGGTCACATCACAGCTTCGGTAACCTTCAGTTGAAGGGGTTCGAAAAGGCACCTGAAGGCCTATTGCCAGAGTGGTGAAAAGACACCCGAAGTTCGATGTGAGTAACTCTGAGGGATGGAAACAATTCCAGCCCAATCAATCAGCAAGACTGGCTCGCAGCGTAGCCCACACCCATCCACACACACATGAGGGAAAGATTTTCAAGCTTGATGCCTTCATTCGATCACACGGTCATCTGAAAAATGTGAGCAGGCGAGCCAACTGCCAGAGGACCCTGGACCTGGACTGTCGAGTCCATGAATTATTAAATCGCAGAAATTGTTTTCCCTGCCGAGGACGGTTTGAAAATTTCATGGCAGGGGTTTCAACAAGACTAACGACTGGAAGCAGTTAATCAAAGTGCAGAACAGTGGACCATTAAATGCCATAGAGGAGGTGCCTCGTTGTGGTCACAGGGCCATCGCTTTTAGAACTTTTTACCCAATTCGTAAACATGAAGATGGCAAAATCATCAAAGTTTGCCTGTCTAAACATGCAACCCGATGACCTATATTGTGAAAAGGGTTCGCGCATATGGCAGACATAGCCTCTTTTGTTTCCAGCAGTATATGCCGCCGTAGCTCCCATGTGCATTTCCTTTCAAATATTCCCTTTGAGCATTTCGCTGCCGGAAATGCAGTGAGGCATTTGCTTATGAACGCTCCGCGCTTTGTGCCACACATCGGTTAATTGCAATGTCATTGTGTATCGAGAGTGCCAATCCTTGGAAAAACCACGCAGTGTAAAACCTTTCCACTTTTTTTTTTATCCTAAAGGGCACATAAATGGGCTGTGGATAGGCCTCTCGAGACATAGAAATTATTTACCAATAATAGGCTTTGTGAAACCTACAATTTGACGCAAAGTGGCCTCGATGGAAATTGGAAATTGGAAATCGGGTTGCCTCTTCTCTTGCCAGAAATGTGAGCCAAGTGCATGAAATCAAATGAATGGTATTTAAGTAGGTACTTGACGTGAGTGCATAATTTGAAAATAAGAATTGGATAAAACTAAAATAAAATAAGCGTTTACTTACACTTGAAAAGACGTGAATTTTTCAATCCCACCTTAATCCAGGTCCAATGTCAGCCCGAGGATAGTTTTAGATTGGAGCGGGTTCCAAATATGGCCCCCTTTATATGTGTCTTTCTCTACTTATTGGAAACTCGCCCATACAACGACTGTTATTTTTACCCGACTGCGCCAGAAGAAAGGTTATGTTTTTCGGGTGTGTGTTTGTATGTATATTTCTTTGTCACGCTCTGTGGCCTGAACAGCTTGATGGATTTTAACTTGAGAGGTGTCGTTAAATTCGTCCTGATTGCGAGAGTGACACTGGGTATATAAAAATCATAAAAATTAAAATGGCCGATTTTTGACGCCCTATTATATGTCTTCAAACATTTTTTTTCCCTCAAAACCATATCGAGTTGGTAATCAACACTACAGGTTTTTTAAATGAATGGCTTACAAAATATATACAAATTATATGTTTAAATGTAATTTGGAATGAGAAATGCTAAAAAAAAATTATTGAAAAACAAAAAATCCGACAGCGTGAAAAAGTGTAAACTTAAAATTTTCAAACTTACTTAATAAATGAACTGAAAAGATGGAAATAAAAAAGTTGATTTAAAAACCAAAAATAGTCGCAGGCTACCTACACCGACTAACAAAAATATGCGTAGCCTCCGACCGCCAATTAGGTATACCACTTTGTCAGTTTACGAGTATTACAAATATTGTCCAGTTAGATCAATTTTAATTGTACTGATTTATTTATAGATTTAATTATGAATGTGTCTTGTTTACATCTTTTCAGTTCATTTTCACAGAGAAAGATCAAATGTGGGCAAACACGGAAACATTTGGTTTATTCATATCGACAGATAATATCGTAATACACACACACAAACACACACACACACACACACGCACACACACACACACACACACACACACACACCCACACACATACACCCACACACACACACACACACACATTCACACATAATTACACACAAACATTATGTTCAAAAATTAAAAATGTCAACTGACTGAATTTCATTTTTTGTTTAGTTAGCAAAGAGCTGACATGTTTCTTTTACAATAAAATTGATCATAAAATGAGTGTATCTTTTTCCTGTAGGTTTCCACTCCACATGTCCAAAGCCAAAGGCAAAGTTTCTTAGAATGGCTTCCTTTATGGCATATTTTAATTTAATTGAAATCAGAAGTAACGTAGTTAATCTTAACAATTACCGACAGTTTTATAGTATGAAATCATTTGAAATCATTTTAAATTTAACAGTCAGTCAAATTTGTTCCCTACAACAATTTTTAATTGAGCAGTATTTCAGTGCCAGTGATATACAAATCAAAAATCTATTTAAAATAGTGATTGTGATATATAGACATATAGTAAACGTATTTTACTTCATTCTAGTTTTATTTATGAATTTTTACTTAGGTCATGTCATTCTGGAAATGGGACACCACAGGGGACTGTGTTTTGGGATGTTTAAAAGTTACTTAATCGAATATTACAGTATTATGTCATTATATGTCCAATCCAAACATATAGAATTTTCCTGGGACAACGAGTTTCCAATTAGTGGAGGAAACGCCCCATATAGATTAACTAGCTTTCAGGCAAATTTCTGGAATGAATTTCGTACTGGTCCGTATATTCAAAGCCACCCAACATTTCAACACATCGATGTTGCTTCATTAATTGCTAAAAAATTATTTTTTTCGCTTATACGGTATAAAACATGCTCACTGAAAATACATTTAAATTGGGAACACTCATTGCTCGTTTTTTTTGATTTACATATATATATATATTATCTGCGTTTTGGTTTTTAATTTCCCACCTTTCCCATCAAATTAAACCTGAATTGTCCTCATAATCAAAAAATTACCTGACCTTAACCACCAATTTATTATCAACCGAATAATAATAAAAAGCTGCGAAAAGCACATTCCTCTTTGTTAAACAATCATCGTATGCAAAATTTGTTCAGTCTGTGAACATTGAGAAAAACGGAATTTGTGTATATTTTTTTGTTTGTCCAACAATTTCTTTCCATGTAATCGAAGCCAACAAAAACCTATAACCATTAAGCCTAAAAGGCAATCTCCGGAATGGCTCGATAACTTTAACATAATTTCCGTGAGTGGTCGGTCGGCGAGATTCGAGTGTAATCTTTCGAGAACAAAACTTGTACAGCCACCGGCAATCCTATTCGCAATTGTGGACTATAATGGGCCCATTTAAATGCAAAGTTACCATAAACCGAGCTTTCTATTTGTCCGCTGTAAACTTTCTTAATTTGTCTATTGTATCCTGCGGACGTTTATGCGATACAGTGCCTGGGACCGATACGCAGATATTCTTTAACGTTATTGTACAGGTGCAAATTGGTGATGTGACCCGGATTTTAAAACGGCCTGGCGCACCATGGTGTAGTGTGTTAGAGTAATGAAAGTTGAAATTGAAATAGAGCGTAATTGCTTCCATCGGAGGAATGTTGGCAACAAAAATGTAAGTGGACTTCCTGTGCAGTTCATGGATTTTTGCAGAGGGAATTGTTTGTACAGGATAATTGGAATTTTAATATCAATTTAATGAACACTTTTTATACACAATTAAATTACAATCATTGTAACAAAACGAATAACAGAAGAAGATAAATACTAAAGAGCTAAATTTTTTCCACCCATCCTTTTCCAATATTTGAAACATATACTTGAACGTGGAGGGTTTTTCTTTATGTATTCTGGTATTACTTCCAAATGGAGTCCGCGATGCGTTACGATCCTCAAAATAATAAGAGGAAGAAGTCCAAACAGCAAACAAAATTTTTCAGACAACAGTTTTGGTCTCCAAAACGAGAGATGAGAAGACCTGGGAACTTGGTCGTCATAATTTCAAATGCGGTGTCTCAGGTGGCGCCATCCTGTTGAAACTTCACCTCAGTAACATACATTATTTCCAATTCTTGCCAAAAAAATGTGTAAACATACATGGTGGTGATCACCATTGACAGTCACGGAGGCGTCCTCATTATTTAAAAAAAGAAAGAACACTCTGATTTTATCTCTTCTAGTTTTTGATAGCATCTCCGAAAACTATCCTAACATAAATGGAAAACGATCCTGTGTTTTTTTTGTGTATTTGCTATTATTCAAAGGAAGAAATCGAAAGGCGTTAAATCGCACGATCTCGGTGACTAGTTCACGTCGCTCTCAAATCGCTCGTACAGAATATCCATCGTGGCATGCGATGTGTGGCACGTAGCGCCGTCCTGTTGGAACCACATGTGTTGGTATCCATATCATCCATGTATACCCATGCCGTATAGCTAGACTTTTAGAAATTGAAATTGAAATTTACGAGTGAAGGGGCTTAATTTGCGGTAATGGAGCGACGGCTATGCATTTTGGGCGTGCGAATTTCCGCAAGAATGTCACAAGTCACAATGAATTCTGAGCATCAACTCTGATTTTTGCCGAATATCGCAGCTGCACGGTGGCACTCAGGATGCGCTTCAATTAATTACAGCAGAAGGAGTTACGCTTTACGGAAAACTACGAGTGAAAGCGTGCATCCCGCAAATATACCGTTTCTGTGCCGGTCCTTTGGCCGGTTGTTTGTGCGCGTGGTGGCATTTTCCGCGAAATTCGTACATTCCAAAAACTGAAGAGCGCTGTGCCGCTGCTATCTCGGAATTTATTAAATGCCATTAAGCACCAGTCAACTGCTGCTGAAAGCTTAACGAGCTAGAAAAACTTTTTAAAGTGCGCCGCTCTCCGCCGTTTGCGTTTTTGCACCCTCCACTGTGCCGCTCTGTTGCTGTGCGGCACGGTGTGGCGGTACGGAACGGACCCATCCAGTCAGAAACAATCGGTGCTGGGTGCCGCCCGGGGGATGAGGTGTGTGCAGTGAATTCTACAGCCGTAAAAGAAAACTTAATTAAAATTTTCATATTTATGTGTCGTTAGGCTCCAGCCATATTCCCATAATATGCGCTCTCGGGAGGAGCCCGCCCGGGCCGGATGACTTCCTAATGCGAATAAATGAGGGCGCTGGGCCCGATGGACGGGCGACTCCATCGCCTCCATCCCTGCAGGGGCGAGCCATGTTGCCTAAATTAAGCGAACGCCCATAATTGAGTTGTACGCCAGGATTTGTGTACTTCGGGGATGTTTTGCAGATATTCCGCCATTTCCTCCGCAATGTTCCCCAGATCGCTATTTTTCTACTTTACTGCCCGCCCGAGCGCTGTGGACCTCGGCTGGCTAGTGATTCGCAATTTTGTTAGGCCTCCTCGTAAAAGGAGCAGCGCCAATGGCTGCGTTTACACAGATTGTAATTCGCCTTTAGTCGGGACGGGCATCCATTTAACAACAAATTACTCAGGGTTTATTAGGAATTACTCCGCCGAAAAAAGCAATTTGTTTCGTCTTTCTCGCCAATTCCCACATAGTCCACTGTTGCTCCCGACTCCCGATCCTTATTCCTTAGGCCCGTAGCAGACGACCGGTGGAGTTGCGGCCCGGTTGCTGCCGCACGTTGTGGCAGAACATTACTTTAAATAAGGCAGTGCGCACGAGCCGCTGTTGTTGCACTGTCAGTGTAAAATACCCTCGACGCACCGTCGCCGCACCTGTAGAAAACGTTCGTCTGATCATCAATATACCAGGAAGACCAGGAAGAGTTTCTGAGCATTGTTAATAGATTATACAAGGTGGCCGGAGAAGTGACGTCCAAAAATAAAATTTAGGTGCCTCACATTTGCGTAGTTTTCGAGTTACAGGCTGATTCACAAATTCGGGATGCACATTATTTTATTTTTACCTTTTAATCTACTCACGCCAAACAATTACCATCTAAATGTGCTTTCCAAAACTACCACCAATGTTGATCTACCTCTGCCACTGCAGGTAGGTACAGTCAGCACAAAAATTCCTAAATTTCACGTTTATCCCAATTTTTCTCCGAAATTCATGTAATTAATAGACCAATTTTTTATTTTTATTGAATTACCCATCTCGTTGCCAATGGAAAAAAATGTTCTTTAATGTATTTCACAGATTGCCCATTTTTACGCCTACAATGACTGAACTAAAAGTTCGAAACAAACATGCAGACATTATAAAGAGGTAAATAAGTTCTTGCGATAACATTTACTATGTAGTGTATGCATAAGTTTTTTCCGGTTTAACTAAGAGATGGCGCCAGCGAAAAGTACGGAGCGTATTAAAATTTGACACATAGGTCATTTTGTTCGTCTGACATTTAACTACAAACACACACAAAAGGCTGTTGAAAGTCATCGTTTGCTGGTAGAAATATATGGTACGCTCCATCAATTAGAACATGTGACACATGGTTTGGACAATTTAAAAGTGGTGATTTAAATGTGAAAGATAGTGAGCGCTCTGGTAGACCACAAAAATGCGAAGACGAGCAATTGCAGGAGTTATTGGATGATGACCAAACTCAAACTCAACGGCAATTAGCAGAAGCACTACATGTGTCCCAAGAAATAATAATAATAATAATATATACCTACTAATAATAACTCGGTAAATGGGTCCCACACGATTTAAATGAACGTAAAATTGAAAATCGCAAAGTCACTTGTGAAATGCTGCTTGAATGCCACGAAAGGAAATCATTTTTGTATCGAATTGTGACGGGTAACGAAAAATGGATTTATTTTGAAAACCCGATTTGGAAAAAATCGTGGCTTTCACCTGGTGAAGCCCGTCCTTCAATACCAAGGCCAAATCGCTTCGGCAAGAAGAAGCCCGGCGAAACCGTTAATACACAACGCTATCGCCAACAAATGATTAATTTAATCCAAACATTAATCGAAAGACGACCGGAATGGGCCAGAAGACATGGCAAAGTGATTTTGTTACACGACAACGCTCCGTCTCACACAGCAAAACAATGGGGCACGCGCTCGCAGAGCAGCACTTCAGCGATTTCGAGGAAGTCGGAAAATGCCTCGACGAATGGTTTGCCGCAAAAGACGAGCAGTTTTTCATATTCATAAATTACCTGAAAGATGGGCGAAATGTGTAGAAGCCGATGACCAATATTTTGAACAAAAAATAATTAATTTCCCTAGAAAATTACGTATTTATTTTTTTTTCACCAAAAAACCGGAAAAAACTTATGCATACACCTAGTAGGTACCTCACGACAGATTTAAAAAGCAAATATCCACTAATACTCCGAAAGCAAAGTTTGGTTATTAAAACATTTAATTAAATTGAAAGTTGCACAATTTAATTTGGCTTAGGACCTATCCTCACGTTACCTACTTTCCACAAGCTTCAATAAAGCCGAAAAGTTATTTGCTGAAAAGTCGTAAGGTGTCTTTTCAATTGCGCAACTGGCATTCCCGCTGTAATCCTTTGCAATTTTTTCCTTAAGTTTAATACCTAAAGCTAGCTCTGTCCCAATTTCCACTGAAATAAAAGGGATCGAGAGCATTTTGCAATTTCCTGGTCTGGTCTCAATTCCGCCCGCCGAATGTTAGCGCATTTCCTGCGAAAATTCAATAGTGGTCGGAGGAAACTGTCGTTCTGCAACTTTCTCCGAACGCATCGGTGAAATTCGCGATTTTTCTCGCTTTGAATGGAGTCCCCCTGTGCAATTCATTTATTTGCGTTGCGCCCCAAATTTGTTCTATCGAATTGGACTTCCTTGTACAAGCAAATTTTCTCACAATTTTCATTTCGGGGGAGAATACGAGTGGGAAGTGTTCCGCAATTTCTTGACATTGTTTTCGCGAAAACAAAGATGTTGATCCCCTATTTGTGCCGGAATTGATTTCGTCCCCGATTATATTATCCGCTCCCCCTAATCTTGTATCACACTCGTAAAGGAGATAAAATTCTGCCATTGTGATGTGGGGCGAGCACAGAAGCAAAAAAAAAAAAAAAAGAGGAGAGGTGAAAAGGAGGACGTCCTTCCGGATTCAGCCCAAACAGAAGTCGACAAAAGTGCAAACATGGACGGGGTATTTCGGATTCAGCATCTTTTCGTTCTTCCTTCCGCAGAATGTCCCAGTTCTTTCCGTTAAAGAGCCGCGCCAGGTCGAGTTGTTTTTCTCCTGGCTGGAGGACGGAGTCCTGGGGCGAACGAGTGCCACTTCTTCCCAGTGATTGTACAGAAGCTCCCCAGTTTTACTACTTCGGAGATTTATTTATTTGTTCTGGGACGATGTTTTCGATTGGGAGGCTGTAAAAATTTCACACGAATCAGCTCCATGATTACTTTTTAGCCAGCGGTACCCTTTTATGCGTCCCATGACTATTGACCCACTGATTTTCCAATCTCCAACATAACTGTGGACAATAATATTTTATTGGACCACTTAGGTCGATTGATGTGAATGCAAGTCACTAGGTGGGTCCCAGGCGTGACAGAGCCCTTTCCAGCCGGTGCCCAGAAAATAGAGTCACTGCCATTTACTGGGATTGCTTCTTTGTAAATAAATTCTGGCGGTACCACTCCCTGAATTCGCTGTGCCATTCCGGCATTCTGGTTGCGGTGAATAGTGCCCCGTCTGGGATACTACACTAATGCACCCACGGAAGGTAAGAAGCACATTCTCACCGTATCGCCGCAGTGAATCACATTAACCCAGATCCCTGGAACCATTCGTCTTCCTGGAAATTTTGCGCGGAGTGGTTATTGCAAAAAACCCTCAGGGCAGGGTTAAATGCAGTTTAAGAAGTGAAATAATGCGCGGCATCCCTAAAACAATCATGTCTCGTTTCGCACGAGCTGGAAATTTTCTTAGGAGGGAGCAACTGCTCTAACAGGTGTCATAAAATGTTCGCCTGCCTTTGGAGATGCATCGCCAGCATCTTGTGGAGCTGTTTTGCTAATAGGGCGCCGATTTCCTCATAAATTGGTGGGGAAACTTCTTTGCCTCACCACAAGGAAGGCGCTCCTTTCACAAATTCAAATTTCAAACTATTGAAGCCATTAAAGATAATTCCCTGTTAAAAGTTTGATTTTCGCAGTGGGTAGGTGGGTACCATGCCCGGGATCTCGGGGTGCCGCTTTAACTGCTCGAACACAAATTAAAGGCGGACACAAACTTCGAGTGCAGATGAAGGGAATTGAATTAATCAACTCGGGATTCATTAGTCAGGACGAAAACATCTGAGCCACCTGACAAAGTTTCCAAATGTCTCTGCCTGTTTTATTATTAACACAGCCGAGATCCGCCTTGTGCGGCGCTAGTTGCCTTCAGATTAGTTACGAATTCCTTTGCATGTTGACGGAAGGGTAGGCACGACCAGGCCCTACTGTCTTCGTCCTTTCGAAAGGACTAAGAAGAGATTTGGGCAGAACGTTACAAGATTTAATTGTTGTTTGATTGCTATGCAAGGATTTGCTAAACATTCCGGCTGCGGCAAAATATTATTTGCGAACAATTAGGCTGCCTTGGCCAGGAAGGTGTACAACACCAAAGTTTACAGAAAGGGTTATTTTCTACGATTTTGTATGTAATAATTTAATGGCTTTGTGAAAGCACATAAGTGCTTTGTGTTCGTAACGGTTAACTTTATAGGTACTGCCGTTGTTAAAATTGTTCATCCTTTTATGACACTGGCTTGTTTTCAAGCATAAAAGTCTGCGCGAACTAAGCGCTTGAGCAACAAAGGCGGCAATATGAAAATAGAGATGGGAATAAAGCTATTTTGTCATAGTTTCGTTATTTTCTTGTGTCCATTGTAAAGGTATAATATTTTAAACATAAATTGACCAGACTGCTGCAGCAAGTGTAATAATAAACAAAGAAATGTGAGAATTGTGGCTTTTCAAATTTTCTAGCTAACCAACTTTTAAGCTCCAAAATAAGCCGGTGTCATAATACCATTAAGAAAATTTCAAAATATATTCGTTGGACTTAAATTTGAAGTATTCAAAATGTGCTTTAACTCTTGCCTTTCCTGTTCAAAATTTGTTCTACGACATGCATTGCAAAATTACAATCCCATGACAATTTATAGGGCATATGGAAAGATCAGTTTTTGCCTCACATTGGAGTGGTCAAGTAGTAACATCGAAAAAAAGAATCTGTATGATCAAAGTTTGTACAACCAATTGCAAGTTGCCGAAGATTTTGCGATCTATAGCGCAGAGAACTTCTCACTTGGCTTTTCCATCGATTTGGTTCAATGGAAATTTTCTTCCACCTTATCTAACAGTGTTATCGTGCTGTCTGGGGTTCCACAAGGTAGTCACCTTGGACCCTTCTTATTTATAATCTTCATTAATGATTTGTTCCCTCTAGTTCAAAATGTACTTATCTTAGCATACACTGATGACCTGAAGATTTTTAGTGCGATCGAATCGTTACAAAATGCCTATAGACTGCAACAAGACCCTATTAAGTTCTCTGAATAGTGCTCCAAAAATCATATGAAACATTGGCAAGTGAAACCTGATTTCGTTTAGTAAGAGGAGTTCCCGTTTGGATCATCCCTACAAGATTGACGATCTTCCTTTGTCTTGACAAGTACGCGTTATTAACCTTGGTGTCACTATTGACACAAAATTTAATTGTGGAGTTCATATTAATAACATTATAAATTGGGCTAATTCCACGCTTGGTTTTATTAAGCGCTGGTCTAAGGATCTAGCTGACCCTTATCTCCTCAAGATTCTATACTGCTCTTTCGTACGACCTATATTAGAATACGTGTCAATAGTGTGGATGCCTCATTATTATATGTATGATATCGTTACTGACGCTATAAATTCCCCCTAATTGTTGGAACCTTATTAATAAATATAAACTCGCGTCCTCGCTTGACTAGAGGACAACATTTTCTATACTGTAATTATCACAGGCCCAATTATGGCTCTTTTGAACCAGTATCTACCATGTCTAGAAATTATAAAGCTTCATTTTCTTTAATCGATTTCAATTGTTGGAAAAAAGTTTATTTGTAAATTAGTAGAATTTTTGTTGAATCTTTTCTTCAAATTTTTATTTGCCATTCGTTATTATATAATAGTTTTAAATGTCAGATGGTCTATGTACCTGTTGATGATAAATAAATAAACTCCACGCCAGGACATTTCATTAAACTTAAACTGCATACATCACTCCAGCGTTCTACTCCAACCGGCATTGTCACTGACAAAACTCCTCAGAAATGAAACATCCTGTATACAAACAAAAACCAATTCAATTCTCAATTATCAATGTTTCATTAAATCTCTTTAAAAATTATGCTCACTTTAAGAGTTCACGAAATCCAAGTAAGTCAAACTATGCCCAAGTGAGTAAATTATCTCGTAACATCGCAAGAAGTGAATCAGATTTCTCCAAAATTCTGTAAACATCGTCCGTCAAGAAAGGTTTAATCGTTGGGAGAGTGCCAAAAGCAGCTGCATTGGACAATTTCTAGATTACAAGGAACAGCCGACCTGTTTTGCTTCACTTGATACGTAGACCCTTTCATTCTCCAGGGTTTATTTATGATATCAACTTTGTAGGCGTACAGCTTCTGTCATATTCCCCGAAAATGTTCTGTGATTTATGTTCAACAAAATCCATCGGAGCGGCAAAATTTTTATGACTGAACGCGCCTTTTGGCCATTAATAGTAAATTGTCCTGCCGTCACTTTACCGTAGATATTGTGACATTGAAAAGAATTGAAGGATGTTAAAAATTAAGTAGTTGCGTAGTTTCATAGAGGAAGAGATAGAGAGGACTCATAAGTTATACATGACTCAATCACAAGTTTTTATGGACTTTTCGATGGTGTGGTGCGTGAGGGGGAATTACTCGTAGGTGGAACACATCTTATATGGAAAAACAAACTGCTGCTTTCAAGCTGTTTACTTGTTTACTTAAACTGTTTACTTGTGCGTTTCCTGGACTACATAATATATGTATACATGTGGGAATGATAATATCACTTAATACATCATCAAATATTTTTTATATAATGTGAACTGACTTCGGTCTCATGGGGCTGAGAAAATTTGACAAGGGTTAAAATTTACGCCGATAAAACAGGATAATAATGGTTCTATATACGTAACTATACAAACATTGACTTTACATCATTTCAAAGTGCCATAAAACATTTATATCCATGCAAGTGTGAGCATTCACTTGTTTTACTAGTATTCCGAAAAAAATGCTGAAATGTCTAGCAAATTTATGGTCTTTCAATAAGGACGCTCCAATTTTAAATATACATAAAACAAATTGTGTGTGAGATATCAACTCCGTTTCTATTTTATTTGAAAAAATATTTTATGGTACTAAGTATGGAATATCAAATGTCCGCCGCGGACTGAAACTTCTTTACGCACGGTAGAGCAAGTACGATTTATGCAACTAAAAGTGAAACGAAACGTTGCATCGCTGTAACGAAAAGCTACATCGTGAAACTGTAATAGCACAGTGGAACTTGAACGGATTTCCCTGTAAATAATATATATGAGTTTTCGGGTTCGCTGATCTCAAATCTGGCATGGATAATTGGAAATTGACGATGGCGGATCCAATATGGCGTCGCAAAATTGTCAGCTTCTAAGGAATGTATTATGATGTTAAATTTGTGTTTGTAGATTTTGCGACACAATGCGAATTTTGTGTAGAAGTTTCACTTCTCTAGTATATTGTTGCAAAACTGACTTTCAGGATGTTTGTAGTATTTCGGCCTTCAATATTCCCCTTTCCAAAATAGCATTTTCCATTGTGTTAAGTTTGCAACAAGGGGCTAAAAAGTTCACAAAAAGCGAAGTCGTCTAATGTCCGGGAGCAGTGCAATGGGTGGGTGAGTGATAATGTTTAGAAAATAAATTAAAAAGTTTCTTTTCCAGGACTCATTGAATTTTCTAAAATAAATGTTGATTGTGTTCTTTTCGTAGTATAACTTGAACCATGGTTGCCGTATTTAGGCAACGAGGTCCAACAATCGATTTGGCCTAGTAAGAGGACGCCCGACTTCCCTTCCAAGGTGATGCCGGTTCGAATCCCGATCGGATTTGATGAAATTATTTAGGATTTCGTAGCCAAAGGGCAAAAGCGAAATCCATATAATTTCGTCATGCCTGTCTGTCTGTCCGTATCTCACAGCCTTATAACTCCGACATCTTTCCATCGATTGTGATGAAATTTTACATGCTGGTGGCTTGTGTGAACCTCCACTTAGTTATGTAATGAAATCACAAAAAAAAAAAAATAAAACAAATTGGTGTACCTCATTGTGTGTGGTATCATTGGACAGGTCTCTAAAAATGCAATCAAGGTTCTTAAAAGTCTTTTTCCCTTTGGTGAACAGTTGGCGAAATATAGGCTCCTAAAGGCGCTAAAAATGTGTCCACCCTATACCTTTGCAGCCATGTGAAAAAATTAGCTAAGTAGCACTTTATAAATACTTCAAAGGAAAAGTATTTTGACCAAGATACGTTAACAAGTTTTTTAGATATCCACAAAGAAAGAAATTGTACTACACTTCACACTTTCACACTCAAAATTGCCTTGATTTCGTAGCGTGTACCAAAACGCAGGGTCAAGGCCTAATACTTACTTATAAATAATTTTTTAGTTTCGTTATTGTTTTTATTTTTACAATCCTGACGAAAGAAAAAATAAACTCTTGTACATGCTACGGAACCCTAAGTTGATGCGTGTACGATAGGCACTTGTCCGGTTTTTTAATTTGCCAGCTAGCTAATCGGTTGGCACTACTTTGCACTGTTGGTTGCTACATTTCACACAGTCTAATCCAATTGTTCGTTTAATCATTAAATGGCTTCCAATGTAAAATCAAAAAGACTAAAATGAGAAACACCAGCCTATAAAGTACTTATCCATCCGTGAACAATTCACGGGGCCATAAAGCTGAATTTTCTTAATAAAGATGTCGACCTGGCTAAATTGCACGAATCCAAGCGGTCCCGTATAGTGGAGGAAAACCTTCCGGCGGATGATAATATGTACCTAGCTCGTCACCTATCAGCCCTTAAAAACACCAGCAGCCATAAGACAATGTGCTCTTAAAAGCTCGGTCCCTTCGTATCGTGAAGGCCATCAGGTATTTATACATCAGTTCGCCCTTCCAGATAACGAATCACCTCATAAAATGTATCTTTACGACTATCGCATGATGTATGCCCCACATTCGGGGTGTGGGCGAAGGCCCGGGAAAGCTCCCTCGAATCCCATTTTCTCAGCGGATGTAATGGATCTCTGATTTTAAGCAATTATCCTTCTTCTGTATGATTGATTAGGGTTTGCTGGAAAATTACACGCAAAGAGACAGAGGGTACGTCTATGACAATTTTAATCAGAAAATGTCAAAAAAAGTTTCTTTTTAAAAACATTTCCATGCCGCGCAAATAGTGTGGCTGTTTATCAGGACTTCATTAAGCCACCTGTCCTTCCCCAGTCAGATACAACGTAGGCTATCGTGAGAGAGGACAACCGCCCTAGACTTTCCTTCGAAATGTAATGCCATGTCATGTCAGTCGCAGCCTGGAGCGGCGGCAATGGTGAAAAAATTAAACATGTCACTTCGTCCACCGCTCGCAAGGAGGCATCCTAGCCCCCACCACAGTAAGTGGCGGGTTGTAAAGCTCGGTACTTCATTACAACCTGACTTTCCTGCGGCACATATCCATCGGGTTTAGAGCCCGCTAAAAAAGCACCAATGAGATGAGGTCGTGAATAATTTATTGCGCAAAAAAAAAAACACAACAAATTGATTAATAAGAGAAGTGGAAAATTGGCAATGAACGCCCGAGGAGCGCGGTATGGCCGAAATGGAATATAAAATACAAAAATTCCAGCGGAAAATGGAAAATTTATAGGCAGCAAGAAATGTTATCAAGCATAAAAAGAGTTGCAAAGTGGTTAAGGGCTGATGATTCTGGTGAATTTATAAGGCGTACCGGGTTTATTGTGCGTGAGCTGAATGACGAAGTGAGCACGCAACTTGAGAAATGAGCCTGAGGGCCTTCGGTGGTTCTCAGCCAAATTAATTTTTTTTTTTGCCGTAGGTAAACATAGACCTACAAAAAAGTACAGTGGGTGTTGTTTGTACGGAAGATGGCTTGCGGTTATGTACCTATCCATTTCTCCCTGGTGAGTATGCTTTCAGGCCAGTCGTTGGGTGTGATTCACATAATTGTGGTGGCTGTTTTTAATTAAATTGAGACGCTCGTATATTCAGAGCACACTACGGGTGGGTGGGTACAGGAAATTAGAAAATCTGTTTTTTTACATTATTATGTCGAAGCATAATTACCGGCCCAATGCGGAACTTTACCAGCACGTAAGAAAATAATCTCGGCAGGTTACATGTAGGTGTGTAAATTTGTCTTAAAGCATTACATAAAGAAAATGCCGTTCTCCTTGCGTGAAGAGGTTTATTACGAAAAATATTTCAAAATTTTTAAATGCTATGAAATTAAAGGTAATGTGTTTTGTGTTGTGCCAGGTCTCCCCAACATAAAATAACACAATTTCTTTATAACCGATGGTCTTTTTTTAATTTTGCTGGATAGTGTTTGTAGTCTGCTGTCAGCGTTGCAATGTATTGGGTTTATATTTTTTTTTGAAAACCCCTTTATTTAGCAACTATATGTTTCATATGTGCACATTACTCACAGTATGCTCCATCGAAAGCTACGGCGTTTGTCCGTTTTTCGGGCAATTTCCATATTCCACCTCTGAAGAAATGCTCGTCCTCGGAGGCAATCCAATTATCAAGCCAATTTCGGATATTTTCATAAGAATGGAACCGTTCTTCACCAAGGGCTGACTGCATCGATCAGAATAGATACTAATCTGAGGGAGCAATGTCTGGTTAATACGGCGGTGGCTGTAACATTCCCCAGTTCCGCCCTTTTAAGTAATTTTCAACCGATTCAGCAATATGTGGTCTAGCATTGTCATGTTGCATAATTATATTGTCGTGTCGATTCTCCGATAATTGTCTCAAAAGGTTTCAACTTTCAATTGTTCATCTTAAAACCTTTTCGGTCTACCTTCACGTTCAGCGTCTTCAACATTAAAAAAACCATCTTTCAATTGTCTGAAGCATCTTCTGCACACACTATCAGAAAAAACATATTCACCGCACGCTTCTACAAGTAAACGATGACTACCAGCAGCAGTGAAAAATGTTAAATAAATGTTGTGAACACTTTAACTGATTGACCGATAGTGCATTCTAACATTGACATTAAGATCTGTCAAAAACGGGTTCACACGTAATATTATACATACAGTAGGAGTTACGCCATCTATTAGAAAAGGGAACTTTATTTTTCTCACACCCAATGGTTTCTGGGAAAATACGTAAAATAGAATTTACAAAACATCTTCCTCTATTGACATAATTTGGTTCGAAATGCACTAATAATCAATGCTGCAAGTTAGTAGTTGTAGTTCCAACAAGTCAGTGCATGCTGTCGCACTGCGTGCGAAACAACTAAACCGTTGCTAATAATAGAAACCAAGAGACACACAAATTTTGGAAAACACTATTTTGGAAATTCGGCTACCTACATATTGACCTTAAACTTTTCAATGCATGAAATAGATATGTATATATGCCTACCCTTGGCTATTAGGTTTATATTTTACATTAACCTACTTTTCCGCTAAGCTACAAAGTAATAATTTTGTGAATTCAATACTTTGTGCCAACGCGCGCGCCGTAACTGTAAAAAGCATTCTCCATTTCAGGTGGAAAGGAAATGAATGGAAAGCTCGGGACGCATAATATTCCAAGGTGTGGTACCTTTCGTTGTTTTCTCTCATGCTCGAAAAGTGTTCCCTTCGGGGATGAAAAACAATGGGTCTTGCGATACCCTGCACAGTATCACAATTTATTTGACAAAAAGTAGAATCACTGCACTTGAAGACTCCACTTGCAGAACATTCAAAAGTAATGGAATTCGCTGGAAGCAATGACCACGACCCGCCCCAGATCCCCTCTGTCGCACCAGCAAGCAACGAACTATACATTCATAGTAAAGCACATAGATCCTTCGGCAGGACCCAGTGTTCCCGCTCCCGAACAAGTCTGGTCCTTTAATTAAATCAAAACAGAGGGTGACGTCCCCATAGTTCTAGATTAAGTGTGAAAAATTACTTGTTGTACTACATCGCGTCCACGGGTTCGGTGGCAGCAGTGGGAAAATTTTTTTTTCTCCTTCACTCCCAGGACTGCCATTATCCCAGAGCTCTCCTGGCGGATATTCACGTGATGCTTTTATTATGTTGCGCTGGGATTAATCGCGGATGAAATCCACTTTTCGACGTTTTTCCCCTTGTCCCACTGAGCATCAAGTGAAGCTCTACTGGTACAGTGAGAGGCATCCAGTTCTGCTGGACGAGAAAATAATTTACGTTTGGCTTATTTGGAAGATTCCGTGAGATTAAAGCGAATTTTCACACTTCGATATGCGCAACGATGAAAGGATTGCATGTTTATAGACAGGAGATTTATATCGGTGAGGTGTTTATTGAATTTTATATTTTAATTTGCTGCGGGACTCGAGAATATATTCGGGTTGTGTGCAGCTTTTCACTCCATCAATTGCTGGAAAAGTGGCCATGTTAAATTATTAAGTAAATTTTGCTGAGAGCACCAAAATGCAGTATATCAACGGTTTATCACTTTTATCTGACTTTTATGCGTCGGCCAAGTAACTGTTTTTATACTTTTTATTTTATCCATACTAGGATTTATTTTATCAACATCTAGTGGTTTAATTTTGAGCTTTCATTGTTGGCAATTGCAATTGTATAAATTGCGCATCTACCAAATTTTAAATTCAGTCCAAATACCTTCCAATCAGAACGAACTTTTGTTATATCACCCGTTTGGATTAACAAAATAAATAAATAATTTATGCTCATCGATTCCATGTCGTATATAGCATAGAACGGTTTTATACAAAGTGGCGCAAAAGTTGTCACCCAATGTTCTTTGGCTGTAAATTTTTTTTATGAATGAAAAACTTTGGTTCTGCTTTTGGATTGTGTTTATTTGACGTCTTAATTTTCTTTCCATTAAGTTGAGAAAATGATATCGCCCAAGTGGCATTTTCCATAACTCTTGCCAGAACTTCCGGCGATAGGTTCTCGCATTCTTGACGGATATTCTCTTTGAGGGCTTCAAGAGTCTGAGGCTTGTTGACATAGAGAGAGAGTCTGGAACGGTTAAATCGGGCGATTTTCCGGCCAGTGCAAATCACCAAAACGAGAGATTAGACGACACGAAAATGCAAGCATCAGAATTTCGGTTGTGGCTCGTGCAGTATGTGCCGTTGCTCCATCCTGTTGGAATCACATGTTCTTCACTCCCAATTCAACCAATTGAGGAAGGAGAAAGTCGATGATCCGCAGCATTTTCGATAAAATAAGGCCCGATGACGCCTCCAGCGTAAACATCACACCATACTACTAAATACATGCAGTAACTTTGAGCGGGTGTAATGTCTCTTCGTGGGTTATACGCGGATATTCGGTGCTCGAGAAATGATAATTCTGCTTATTCACATATTCACTGAGATGAAAAGTTGTCTTCCTCGTGGTCGTGATTCAGGATGGCTTGAACGTAGGTTACACGCGCTTGGCGGTCAACGGCCAACAGTTGATGCCCTGTCTACATTTTGTAAGGGAACATCTTTAAGTCTTTCACCACAATTCTCTGTAAAAGCCGCCGATTGATGCCCAATTGCGAGGCACGTCGTCTGGTCGATACTCCGGGGTCCTCTGCAACATCTTCAGCCACAGCTGCGATATCCTCAGCAAAACGGCTGCTCCGGGGCCGCCGAGACCTTTCAGCATCTCGCGTTGTCCCACAAACTTCTAGGCGAGCAGCTAAACGCCGTAGTGTTTGCCCAGTTGGTCTCAGACGACCGGGAAATCTGCGCCTAAATTCACGCTGCACCAGTACCGACGAATTACTCCACAAAAAATCGAAAAAATTATTCCGCGTTCTTCAGGAGTATAGCAATTCATGTCTTGTTGACGTGTATCTTGTATATGTTTAGTACTTCACAAATGTCAAAGCAGAACTGACATAAGCCGCCATTTTCAAAAATTATAGCATCTATACTAAGCACGGAATGCCTGTATCGTGTATAAACCCTGTACATGAGCGACCACCTAAAGATAGCTACGCAGAGGAGTACAGCAACAGCGTGTATGAGGGATGCTAAATAAGATATCCAAAGCATCGTAGCTTCCCAGTGAATGGCAGCGTGTAAATAGATGTTAAGGGGGCATATACATTATGCTAGGAACATCGGCAAATTTTGAATTCTAAGCCCCCTTCTAATTATGTCTTCATATTTACGCCTGCACTGAGCGACCAATACGAGCACAGCCAATTTTAATACATCAGGGAATGTGGAACGCTAAATCTGGCTTACAGGCGTTCCGTATTTAGTTTATATTTCCATGGGTGATGACTTTTCGCCACTTTGTATATAGAAATGTCAATTTCATCGTAATCAGAGAGGAGACGCCCTTTTCGACTCTTACGACTTATTTCTCCTTTATTTTAATCCATTCTAATAAGCATCTCATTACTGAAACAGATACGAAGAAAATAAGATGTCTCCTTCCATAGTAGAACACGACACAGATAATGACCTTTTCGTGAATGACGACAGTGTATGCTATTTTGCTTCCATTATCCGACCACGCAATTAACTTCTTACTTTCCCAATTATTATTCTTCTACTGAAGTCACCCCGTCAGGAACGTTCTGCTATTTTTGGTAAATGTTTTCAATTACAGAGCGAAGTATGAAAGCTAAATCTGGCTTACAGGAGATTTCCTCAAATTTCCCATTTATTTTTTGAGTTGTTCGCTGCCCACCATCTGTAAAGCTCAAGAGTTGCGTGGGACTGACTTCGCATTCAAAATATTAAATTATTGCTGGATTGAATGTGTAATTAAAGACGAGTTTATTTTTAAATGGAGTTTGTTTTCTGAGCTCAAAATATTGTACATTTCAAATTGTTGATGACGTCTAGTCAGTAGCAGCGACAGAAAGCCATTAGCTCACTGCAGAAGGAACAGTTTACAGAAAGTTGGGCCCACGCGAAGCGGAAGGATATTAAACCAAGAAAGTACAAGAAAGCATCTTTCCAAGTCTTAGCCAAACACAATTTCCTTCCGCGAGGAGCATCCCCAAACAGCTTTCTGCGGCAAGAATCTCAACATACTGTGAGTCATACTGGAATTTTTGCAATAAATTTGCTTACCGTGTTGATTTATTCACCGAAATATGCATAATTACATTAGCAGCGAGCGCGGCTGCCGGGCCACAATCAAATTTATTCTGTATAAAACTTAAATCCTCAAAGAAGACTAAGTCAAATATGTATCTGTGAAATGTTGAAAATCCACTTAAACAAACCAAGGGAGCGCGCTTAACTAGGTCAAGCGAATAAATTCCTTGGAGTTTTATTCGAAGTCAAAATCGGCGAGGGCTCCTTTCGCTGGCTACGCGGATGGTGTGCGGCCAAATATCATTCATCAATCCGTGGCTCATCCATGGGAATTTACATCTGTTCTGTAAGAATACGGCGCCAAGAGGGGCACCCAGGATGCATCCCACCGCTTTTTACGAGTACGACGACGGACGTCCAGATTGACCAACTGAATTCAGGATACAGCATCAACATTTGTCTCGAAGAACTATTTGCATTTACACCTCATCCGAACGTCTTACGTAATGAAATTTTCACACCCAATCTACGGGTGGCCACAACCAATGAATACATTAGCCCCGTCATCGCGTAAGGTGCCTCAAATCTGTTACCCTACTCCTGGAATCGGGCAAGAGACCTGAGCCCCTGTCGTAGCTCCTAACACCAGGAAATACATTCCGCCACCGCTTTCATAGCCCCCCATTCACTTTGAATATTTTTAGAGGCTCAAGTGACTTGGAATGTTTCCAGCATTTCAGCCGCCCGGAAGGGGGAGGCAGCGGTGCCATCGGGCGAACAACCCTCCCGGAGCAGCGTACAGCCAGCCAACAATAGAAATTTCGACGAGAGCGCCCTTCTGCAGTTTCCGTATGCTATCGAGAATTTATCTTTCTGGTGTCATTTGTACTATCAGCCTGGCAGGTAGACTTTTTGGAGCTTACCACCATCCTGCCGGACGAAAGTAGGCCACCGTCGGCAGACAACCTGGCTGCCTTGCAATCGCGTGGGGGGCCCTTCCCTTGCATTGGTGAACCCATCCAGCCATACCCACATGTCCGCATTGTTAGCTTTCTGAATTATTCCATAAATATTCGCTATCTTTAAAGCTGCCGCTTTAAAAAACAAGACAACGACATTTTAATGCTCAGTTTATGCTCATTTCGTATTTACACGTTGTCGAAACGTGTCCTCGGGGTCCGAATCCTTTGGGCTCGTGCGGTGCCACTCCTTTTTCTGTACGTTTCGCTTCCCGCTTGGGGAAATGCTTTCAATTTCGCACAATAATTGAGTCATCAATATTTTAAGCGGCCACAAAGCATTGCAAACATGTTACAGCCCATCTCACTGAATTTTAGCATACTCAGTATTCAGTAGCTCTTTACTTTATGTATATTTTTTTTAAAGATCTTAAACATAATGGCGGGAATTTGAGCATTTTTAAAGATTAATATTTAATTGAAAATTACTAAAAGCTATAAGGTTAAAAACACAATAGTTAAAATAAACGCCCTTAATTATGATTGAATTATATATTTTTCAAACTGTTTTTTCCTTTTTTTTTCTACAGCGCGTACTGTTATCCAAAAAATAGCCAACATTTTGGGTCTTTAAGTTGCGATGAATGGCGGAGAATTTTCTAACTTAAAAGAATTTATATGTTAAAGGACAATCGAGGGTTTTCGGGGTCGCTGATCTCGAATCTAGATACAAAATGTTGTGATTTATGATGAACATCGCGACCGAAAAGGTTAATCTTCAAGGGATTTCACAAAAAAATCAGCATTAGGGGGTTTTCGGGGTCACTGTTTTCGAATTTAATTTCGTTGGCACATATATGTTAAGTGCCATTCAAATTTCCACCCCCACCTCGTTGGGACATATAAGAGAAGAGGTGCAGCAGGGAGGGGTGTAAAATGAAGAAAAATAAATACGGTTGAAAAATATCTAAAAACAGGTGAAAAACGAAAATAGAAAAACATTTTCCCCAAATGTAAAAAAACAAAAATTTGCTGGTAAAAATGAAGCATGGATTTTTTCTAGTATGAGAAGAAAAATTGTAATATGTCAGTAATTAATGGACATAGTGAATTGAGGGTAGGCGCAGTGGAAGCGCATTGGAGAGGAGTATAATTAAGTGCATTTATGAACATTTAATGAATAATATATTTTTAGTATAATTGAATAAAGTGTAAAAGAGGTAGGAGTATACTCTTTATTTGTATCCGAAAATAGAGGTGGGGGTAAGGATGTGAAAATAATTTAAGCAAATAGAAAACATGCCGGGAAATACGCGTGCCAAATTTAGGATGACAATATTAATAAATGTAGAAACTGTGAGTTATTCCTGTCGATTGGAAATAAATGAAAGACATGATTTATTGACAGTAAAAAAATATTAGGAATAGGTGAAAGTGATGCATGGAGGTATTGTGTATGAATTTATACTTTATTTAATGAGGCCACTCCCTGTTGGGAAATACAGGAGAGCGGTGCAGTAGGCATGTCGTTTACGATAGTTACTTGAACTATGAAGAACTATTGCCATAAAAATGTCATATTCTTGGAAATATCCTCCTACTGGAGCAATTACTACCTGAATGGCTTTTCGGGAAAGTAACTGTTTAGATATATAATATCGCGTCATCAAACCCACTACAAAAATTACAAAATGGTTACCGAAAAATTTAAAAATCAAGGGAGTGCTATGCAAATTCGCACTAGAAGGTTTTCGGGGTCACTGATTTTGAATCTGGAAAAATATTTTGTCATCTTTTAAATTAAAAAAACATTTTTTTGGTTCCTCGACAATAGTACCGCTTACAATGTTGAAAAGACACGTCAGATTTTTTATAATGTCTAAGTAATTCCCACCGCGAACCAAAGTGTGTAGGTTTTCAATTCAGTTTCGGAGCTTGACTATCTTCAAACTCCATTAGGCTGGGAACCTCTGTTATTTATTTATTTAAACGAATTGAAACAAAAACCCATTTAAATTGATATAAAGCGTCTATTCAACTTACACAGCACACCGCAAGAGATACCTTCCTTGAAACTGAATATGAGTTTCCGAAACCATTGCACCAATTAATATATGCAATTGCTCCTTGCAACACATTTAGATGCAATCAGTGCACAATTGCATTTGTGTGAAAGCAATACCCTACCAATTTGTGTGGAGCCCTTCCTTGAAGAGATTGACAACAATTTCATTTACCGGTTTCATCTTAAATTCAGATAGAATCGCCTTAACGGAGCGTAACAACCTTTATTACTCGATCCATTGTGTATCGACCACCGAGGTGCATTTAATTAACATTCCTCCGCATCGTCCTTGAGAAGAGGACCTTATAGTAGCAGGTCCGACCAAGGAGATGACTGTGGTGATATGCAGCAGGTGCACACTATAATGGTGCATGCCACTACCAAAATGAAAGGAATATTTAATTGAAAGCGGAACTAGGTGAATGTGAAAGTCCCCAGGGTTTTTGGGTTTCAACATTTTTTTACAGCTTCTCCGAAAATATTTATTCAGTTCTCAGGTGTACGGGGCACGTTTTGCAAGAGACCTCGGCAAAAATCCTCCGGGTTATAATTCGGGTGAAGGTTAAAAAAATATTTTGCGATTAAAAAGACGCCAATTTTTACAAATGGGGCACATCCAGCCATTTTTATAGGGTTTCTAGCAAAATTGTCGAATTTGCTCCACTGCTTGTGACGCTTGTGAGACGGCCCTGGCAGGGCACTCGTGCCAAACAATTTTGCCGAAAGCCTCCCTTCGGTGGCTAGTGCATGAATTGGAGCACGAAATTTCGTTTGTTGAACCCGATGGCGACGAAAGTAAGTAAAATGGTCCAATACACGACGGAGAGGCACGGAGGGTGCACTTGTACACGATTCACACCTGACTGTTTATGTGAGGCTCCGAGGATACAAATCGACTGCTAGAAATTTTCACTTCCTCCTCCACTGGGAGGTATCCCGTGCTGACTTGGTTTCGGTTTTCCTTTTTTCGGGGTGTGTAAATACTTTCCCTAGGAAAATTCAATCCTTGTTCCGATGGAATTTCAGTCCCCTGCTCCGCAGCCAATACTTATCGCCCGGGTATATATTTTCCGTTCAGTGTTTGCGTTGAAGTGAATTTTCTGCAAATATTCTCTGGGTGGCATTGCATTTTGCGAAAAGTTTTGGTTTATGTGATTTTTGCATCGTTTAAGTTCACGGATGGATGCCCGAATTTGGTTTATAGCCGGAGGCAACCTCCCCTGGGGGACGTGATAGTTCAAAATTCTATTTATAAAAGGCAATGCGAAGCTTGTACGAGCGCTTATGATAAGCTTGAGGGGCGGGGAGGTGTGTGGGATGGAAACAAGCGCAAAGCCATTTTTCAGGTCTCGTAAAATCTGAATTTCGAGGTGCTTACGTTGAACTTTTGCATAAGGAGAATGCGGGCGCCTTTAACGATTGGCTTCTCCACTTTTATGGCCGTTTTATGATTACTTCAAAGTCACGTCCCTTTTACACCGGTGCCGCAGTGGTTGTTTCAAGTATGGATTTAATGAAATTTAAAGCAAAAGAGGACGCGGACGCGTCCTTCAATTTAGAACAAAATGAGCTTTTACATGATTTTTACAAGCAGAATAGCCACGTGGCAATTTTTATGTGTTATATGGCTTCTGAAGATTGTTCAATTACAATGGACCTTCTAGAGCCGTAAAGTTGAATCTACGGGATTTTCTATGTAGACTGACAAATTGACTCACTTAAGGGGCGAGAAGTTTTATTTTATTTGTTAAAGGGACTAGGGGCGATTCAAGAATCACCTAATCATATTTGTGCTGATATTTTACCCTTTCCCTAATCTAATTAAAACGGGTTGGCCATACGATGCGTATATCTTTTGTCTACTTGCAGTTGAAAAATGGAAATAATAATATTCTTTTCTAATTTGACAAACAATCAGTAATAATTAAATTACACGCAGGGTTTCCAAATTGATTTTTCAACCCATTTCCAGGTCTTCCGGAGCAATGTTCACCCCATCGGGTTTTTAATTGGAGGTTATTGAACCTGTTCAACAATATGGCGCAATAAAAAAATGTCATGTGTCATGTCACGTGTCGTATCACACTTCACATAACATGTAACGTAACCATGCTGTGGAATAATCCTTTTTGTGTTTTTTTATTTTGAGGACATTATTATGTGTTTATTAAAATAAAAATCAAGAAATACTTTTCGCCATCTTTTTAATGTTATGGAAATGGCATAACCGCAGGATTGATCTTGCGAACTTCTAGTTACTTACTTAAGGGGGTAGTCTCATGTTCGATCTTCAAAAAATCTTTTTTTTCTTTTGCATTTTCTCAAAGCTAAATAAGTTGAGAATATACTGTAAAAATTTTAGGCCGATACACTACGTCATTTAAAAGTTACAACATATAATAGGGGAGAGCGCACCCTGCATCTGCATACATGAAAATTTTTTCTCTAGACTTTAAGGGGGCCGATACATTGAAAGAGAGTTTTTTTAAAGAATTTTTTAGATAGGGAAGGAATAAGCGGATCGAGTTAATTTTTTTATTAGTTTACCACAAGAGCTTGTACATTATAAAACATTTTTTTTCGAGTGCCGGCGTTTCAAAATGGCGGCGAAGCCCGTGACGCAACAGCCCCCTCATATTTCAGTCGCTGCGTTCTCGCGGCGGTAATATTGGTCTGAAACAAAGGAGGAAGAAGAAATTGTTAAAAAACAGTTGTGGCTTCAATGTGAACCTAACTTTAAGACAAAAAAATTTTTTTTCCCCAAATGCGACTTGAATGAAAATTTTGCTTGTTTTTTTGGCTGAATTCGCAACCTCTACGGTCGGGGATTCGCGAAATCGGCTATAAATTTAGGTTCATCCAGTAGACAAGGGTCTTTTGAAGCTACGGTAAAATTTTCAGCGTAATTGAACCTTTCTTAATAAAGTTATCGTGCAGCGAGTAGTCGAAAATGTCGTTTCGAGGAATTTGACTTCAAAGTTTGGGGAAGTGAAAAGACGAATTCTCTACTTACATTTTAGTCGGCTATTCCTGCACCGTAGAGTTGTTCTTCCTCTTGTGCACGCAGCTGATTTACAGCAAAAGTTTTTTCTTTCCGAGCCGTTCTTGCTTCTTTTGAATCGAGAAATGTGTGCCGGTCTGCGCTCGTTACTCGAGAATAATTCGAAATATTTGTCTTCGATTAGAACAATAGCTGAGGAATTTGGGAATAATAGACGAAAAGCTAAGATCGGGGCGGTCTGGAGCCGGGGCGATGGACAGCTTCTCACCCGCGCTACTTGACATCGCCGCTTCTATGTGAGATTCCATGAGACCGGATTGAGATATCAGGAAACGCTCTTAGACACACGTTCTCAACACCTTATAGAATATATTCCCGACGAAAAAAAAAAAAATTTTATTTTGATTTTTCATGTATCGGCTTCTATGTGAGATTCCATGAGACCGGATTGAGATATCGGGAAACGCTCTTAGACACACGTTCTCAACACCTTATAGAATATATTCCCGACGAAAAAAAAAAAAAAATTTTTTTTTGATTTTACATGTATCGGCTTCTATGTGAGATTCCATGAGACCGGATTGAGATATCGGGAAACGCTCTTTAGGCACACGTTCTCAACACCTTATAGAATATATTCCCGACGAAAAAAAAAAAAAAAAATTTTTTTGCTTTTACATGTATCGGCCCCCTTAAACGCGTTTTTCTCGAAACTATTTTTTTTCGTCGGCACGGATGATTAAAGAAAAACTATTGGACCGATTGGGCTGAAATTTTTACATATTATTATAAACATGAATGGATCTGGCGGGTAGCAGAATTAGATGTTTTTATCGATTTATTTCTGTTTTATATCGATTTTAAACCGAAAAAACCGTTGATTTTGTAAAATTTTTTTTACAAGGCCGCCATTTTGCTATTTTTCACTCAAATCTTTTAAATCTGCTACTATCAGAATGACAACCCTACTGAATAATAATCTTTTTGGAATTTTGATTTCAGATGATTGGGAAAGGAGCAATCAGGGGGGCGAGCTACCTACTTTTTTTTGAAGAGACCTACTTCGCCTCACCGAAATGACCTTAAACAATTTCTTTTTTTATTTAAAAGAAATGTTTTCGTATTGTTCAATAGTTTAGTAATAACATATAATTATCACAAGAAGATTGCATTTCATTTTCCAAACAAAAAAAAATCTTAAAAAACCTTCAAAATTTAAGCTCGGACATGAGACTACCCCCTTAATATAGAAATGTCTAAGCTTCTCTATCTGTTCGCCTGTTTGATCACTTTATAAAATTTCCAAAATATGAAAATGGTTCATCCAGAGGAAATTCACACACAGCTTACTATTTGCACGATCAACAAACCCTACCTTCCTTACAAGAATTGTCCCATTAAATAAATAATGATCTGAATAAAAATATGGCATGAACGAAACTCGATTAGTGTTGTTAAAAAGCTTCCTTTGTAAAATAAATTCAACAGTGTATTTATAAAATACATTTACTCATCGCTCTCCACTATCCACTCATATTTGATGCCTAAAGATATGCAACATTACAAATATTCGCTCCAAATAGAGGGAAATTATTTTATTGAAGACTAAAACCACAATAATGTCTAACTGATCAGTCAACAAAAGTGTGCCCCGGGTGGTGGTATACTTACGTTCTTTTTTATATTTTTAAAAATAATATTCGTATTTTGATTTAGGTGAGAAGATTAGGTAAGGCTAAGAAATATCTTTCAGTAGCTATCTTGGTGGTGTGATCTGCACAATTCAAGGGATTCACAAAAGCGTTAGTTGCTAAGAATTATTATTTGTTGTTATTGCAGAAAAAACTTTAAATTGTCGTAATTTACCGAAAGAAATATTGTATAATATAAGATCAGACTTGGACCTGAAAATGATCACATAGAAAATCAATTTCTTGAACCTTTACACATTTGCCCACATACCTCTGGGTACACCCGATTGAAGAAAATCTAGCATAAACCTTTCCAGTGTCGAACAAGCTGCATTCATCACCTTCACACAATTTCCCCTTCGGATCATGCACAACGATCAGCGTCATGAAGTATACAGGTGAGCGGCTGGTGGTTCACCTGGGGTTTGCGGAGGTATACGTTTCTTGGCATCTACAAGGTTTCTCTCGCATACACAGGAAGCGACCCAAAACAGGTTTTTAATTTTAAATTAAAGCCGAGAAGGTCTGAAGACATTTTAAACGATCGCATCGAAACTCCTCAGGTTTAGCTCGAGATGAATATCAGCGCGAATCAATGGCGGGCATATCTTCATATGCACGATCTCTCAAGCTGGTGGTGCTAATGATGAAATCGACTAAAAATAATGCAAATGGCCCCATGGCTGGCGAGGCGTTGCGAAAGCGCGATCATTGCTGTGCTGTTGTTTATTCAGAAATCGATGCAAAGAATTCAAACCGCCACGTAGAATGGCATCATTTTTTTTCCGCAAAGTATTTTTGATTCATTTCAAGTTATTAAATGAGGCCATTTCACTTCCCCGCCTCCCCAAAGTTGGCGGCTATTGATGTTTTTTACTACTTGTGCCTTCAAAGTACCAATCGAGTCCCTTCTTTGTCAATCGATTAAGTTCGAGGCTTGGATTAATAGTCCCATAATGTTTCCTTTCGATATCCATCCCCCCGTTTGGCTTACCTTTCCCTTTGAGAAAGTACAAAAAGTTAACGAGCCGCACAAGTAATAACTGACCAAGCCGAATCGATGTCGACGTACTCAGCGCTCCGACGCTATTACGGCTCTTAACGAGTGGCCACGACAACCGCGCCGGATTTGCAAAAAGATTAAAACTTTGCGAAAAATGGACACGAACAAAGTGGATGGAAACCATGCCGGGCGAATGCAACTATGGCGAATTATTTATCGCTCCTATTGCACACGACCGCACCGTAGTGCCACCGCACCATGCCAGGGAAGCGGCAAAGTTTTTGAGTGAAAGGTCCGCATGAGAGCGACAACGATAACGACGACATCGACTTGCTGCTGCTACTACTACTACTACTACTAACTACTTTCTGGCGATGATGGAAAAACTTTTTGATTTCAATGGGAAAACACCATTACGGCGATTCTACGGAGTGAGAAGAAACGAGGTCGATGGCGATGACGATGAAAACAGCGACGGGATCCTGTCGATTTTGAAATATTTTTCTGAGAGGGAAATCCATTAAATCGATGGAAATGCAATTGTGCCCGATGCAAAATTTTCGTGCTTTATTCAAATAGACTGGGTGGAAGGAATTAAACAAATACAGAAGTCGCAAGTGCAGATGGAAGTGCTTCCTATTGTTCGCTGTTCAGCTCCAACCCTATATGTCGATACTACCGTGATGCTGGGATATTTTGTGGATTTCTTTCCGAGTTGCAACCCTTTTGAATCTGACTTACTCTAAAGGATCTTAAGGGTATCTGCTCCTCGAAAATAAAATCTCTTTAGTAATGACCTTTTCTCTATACTAGAGTGTTCTCTATTGTTCGTTGCTTCATCGTTTCTGGACCTACTCGTAGATGATGTTCCAAATGATTTCAAGTCTTTAAGTTCGATGTAATGAGAAATCCTTTATGTGAACTGGTGGAATCCGACCCATTTTAGAAATAACGGCAAACGATACTTAGCTACTGCCAATTTAAGAAAATAAGGACTAAACAAGTTCGAAGTCTTTAATGAAATTAAAAAAAGAACATAAAATAATTCTCTACCAGATTTACGCAATGAATACAGTACAGCTAATTATATGAAAAATAAATGGGCTGACTGCTACTCTACTTACATTATATATGTATAAAAGGGAAGATAAATTTAAATAAAAAAATTATAAAAGCAAGAGACCGGGTTGGGCGTTATTTTGTTCGAGACAGCCCAAACCGAAATCACCTCCAGATCAGTATTGATCCTCTCCACACAGCAGCCCATGTCATGGATAAATAAATTCGGCGCACAGACCTGGACATCATCCGCAAACGTGATGACTGCACACGAGCGAACAACAGTCGGCAAATCGTTGATGTACAGGCTGAAGAAAAGGAGTCCAAGCACCGATTCCTGCGGAACTCCTCTACAGATGTGGGGAGAGCGAATAGGGGTTGTTATCAATCGAGACGTATTGTATGCTGTCCGCGAGGTATGAAGCAACCAGATTACACGCACAACTCGAAAAGTTAAATAGGTTCTGCAACTTGTTGCGCCGCGGTGAGTGGTCAATACTATCGAAACCTTACTGAAGCATCACTTATGTGATGAAACAAAATATTTCGAACCCCCCCGGACATTTTATTCTGCGCACGCCCCTGCACAACTGTGTTTGAGGCGAAATCAGTTCAATATTCCAATTGGTCCAATAATACGAGGGGCAAGGTGTCTGTGATAATAAAATGATAGCTCGGCCGCTCTGTGCGTGGATAAGATCTTAGACGTTGCCTTTTCCTCTCCCTTCAAACAATGGCGTACAGCAATTAAACAATTAAAAGGTGATTTAGAAATCCCATTGGGAAGTTTCGGCTGCCTCCTCCAAGGACAACACCTACAATGTGCGCGCCTCATTTTCGGACTCCATCCGACCAAAAGCAAAGCCCTACTCTCCCCCACTTGTTAAAGCGGCCTGAATATTTGCGACATTCCTGGGCAGCATTATAACAAGCAAAGTTTGAACAATATCTCATCACCGGGGCCGAGGGACAGGTGTAATCTCATTTGGCCATTCTTCAGAAAACTATATCCAGGCGGCTAGGCTGTATGAACAGTCCTGTCAACGTGTCGCCGAAAATGAAATAGCCCTGATGAGATACGCAGGACGGCCGCGCCGGGACGATGTCGGGGCCATCAGCCGGTTAGGAGAATCAGGACGTGACTTCCGTCCTAGCCGGTGGATTATTTATCTCACTTTTCTATCTAAAAGCCCTGGACCTGCACCTGGATAGTGGCAGCCAGTTAAGGGGCTTAATTGTGGGGCCCGGCTGGGCGAAAAGTTTTCCCGGCCTGATATCGCCTGTCCGACCAACCAGCCATGACGAGATGAAATTTTTAAATAAGTTGAACGGGGAAAATTAGGTTCGATCGAGCGAAGCGTCCAACCCAATCGAAGAGAAAATTTGATTTCTTGGTGCGGATGATCGCCAATTAAAGAACAGTTAACTCCGTAGCAGAGTCGCACTGGAGTGGTGATTTACTACCCTCAATTAGCCAAGGCTGCTGCTGACTAATCGATTGCATTTGCAGACTCGGCATAAAGCAATTGCATGCCGGGCAGGGCCCCTGCTGAGTGGTTATTATGGCGCCGTGGCCGGACTCGGGCTCCGGGCATAGTCAGGCTCGGCTTTGATATGTAAACTGTGCTTAGGCACGGCCGATTCGGAGTTAACCTGAATCGAATCTCTCGAATTGTTGCCCTAATAAGTACGTAGCGGATGAACGGTCGATGGTGCGCGCGGAGAATGGGAGCAATCATCCGGGATGTCACGAGCCAAAACAGGTAGAGATGCATGCGAGGCGAGCCCGTGATTGATTTGTGGAACTCTTCGCCACAAGACATAACATGCCCTCGGACTTCGGACCGGAGATATGTACTATATGTCGGAACATGTCTGCGTCCGACTGCACTGCCACTCGTACTCGGTACTTCGAAATTCAATGCAGGGCATTTCTTGAATTAATTGCTGATAAGATGCCGACGAGCTGCGGCTGAAGGCGCTCAACCGAAAAGCACCAGGAGAATATCTTCACGAATGCGGTTCTGCCCTAATAGGACATTCAAGAGATGATGGGCTTTTGATTTTGCTGGCTGTACCTTTTGATGCTTATTTTGAGCAATTTACGGCTACCATACATGGGCGTAGTCGCAGTGGGATTCGGATTGGCGCTCGCATTGTCCTCCCCATTTTATATATGAAAAACATTTCCATTAAATCACTCAATTGCGGATGTTACCAACACATGGAGGCTGCACTGGCTTCTGCGAGCTCCAACTTAAAATTTCTTGAGATCTTTATAATTAAAGAAAATCGAACTAACTAACATTAGGTCAAGCTTATTCCAGTGTTTGGACAAGTTTGGCAGTGAGTATGGCTAAAAGTAATTTTGTTGTTTATAACCACGTCCAATTCTTATTTTTGGGTATTGGGACGATTTTAGAAAACAATGCAGGACCAATTCTATAAATAAAAAATACTGTAATTTATAATCTTTATCTCGCAATAGGCCAAACCACAGCAAATCTCAATGCTTGAGATACCAATTCGAACCAAGCTTGAGCTAATTGTTAAATATTGGTAAATCTTTCCAGGGATAAATGTGAAAAAATGAACTAAGCAACTACTATCTTAATTTGCCTTCCCAAAATTGCCACTATTGTTGATCTACTTCCACCACTGCAGGTACGGTAAGACAGTGGTTGTTGGCGTGAGTTTGAAGTCGCGCCGTTAAGGGGGGAGTAAGGTATTTTTATTTTTTTATTTTTTAATATAAATATACAGCTTATTAAGATTATTGTGTCAAAATTTGAAGTCGATTGAAGTAAAACTAACGAAGATATAAGGTTGTAAATCTCCGTCTTTCCAGGGTGGTTTCGCCCTACATCGGACAGCTACCTGACAGCGTTAGTTTAAAATTTGCAGCGAGCTGTCGTATACGAGCAATGACAAGAGCAACAAGATGCACTAGACATCTTAGCTGAAAGCCCTTCACTTTATGGAGCTCGCATCGATGAATCAGGGTAAGTTAAAATAAATAAAAAATCGTGTTGTAGTGTAAAAATCTGTCAAACTTTTAAACGCGTTTTTCTCACACTTAGCTTCTTCAGAGTCGGTGCCCACTGTAGCTCAAAATCGACTGCACCGATCATTTTGAAATTTTGCACACTCTTTCTTTACATAAATGACGAGATAGCAACGTCGAGTTTTGTTTTTTAATTTTAACGTATTTTAAAATAACAAAACTTTCGATTTTTTAAAATGAAAAATCGGTATTTTGACTTCTAAGTGATGTGAAAAATTGAAAAATCAATAAAAGCTAAAAACTCGACGTTGCTATCTGCAGAAACTTATCAACTAATAGAATCATTTTTGTTTTGATTTCGTATGATCCAATGATGAGTTATGAGAGGCATCGCGATAACACTTTTTTTGAGACTTCCGCGGAGATTCGCTGTCAATGGCTCATTTCTTCATATAAACTAATTAAAATTTCACAGAATATACTCTGCAGTCAGGATTTTCAAAAAAACAATTTTTTTCTATTTACATTTTCTTGAAGTATGATGTTTTGAGAATATTCTCTGCAAATTTGAAGTCAATCCGATGAATAGTTTTTGAGATATCCTACAATTAATGAAGAAGCTTCGGACCTACCATGGGGGTAGCGGACGACAGCAGTTTTTCTCGAAACTATGTTTTCCAAGTCGGTGACCACTATCATTCAAAAACCTCTATTTTGATGAAATTTTTACAGCTTATTAATAGCGATAAAAACTATCGTTAATCAAAGGATTTTAATTTTTGTTGAATACTTCGATTTTTTTTTTACAATAAGCTAATGCCCTTTTGGTCGAAAATCCGAGGTAAACTGTCAAAAGCCGCCATTTTGTTAATTTTCGACACAAAAACAAAAAAGCTTCGATTAAAAACTAGATTTATTACTAAACCAATGACTTTTATTTGTTTTGTTGATTTGAGATGATCCAGTGAGATGTACTGATGGTCACCGCGAAGCACTACTCGTGGAAGAGGGCCCAAAAAAGATGGCAATCTTTTAATAAATAATCAATATTTTTTATTTTAAATTTTATGAAAGTAAAGTTGAAACATGATGTAAAAACTCTGTGTAATTAGTTTTATCAAGTAAACTTAATTATCTGACACCCTTCTCTGCATGCGTTTGAAAAAGAATTAATGAGTTTCGGAAAAATAAAATCAAAACTATTTTTTAGGAATGACTTAGACTTTGTCACGGAATGACGTTGATGTTCGATGATAGTTTAGACCTCTTTTTCCACGAGAACCGATTCAGTTAAAATTTTAATTCCTAATAGTGAACAAAAAGATCTAGTTCTATCATGGGATTTTTTTACCATTCATCTTAGTTTTTTTCTATGCACATTATAATTTTGAAGTTTTATTTTCGATTTTTAAAAAAGGCACTGAAGGAGTTAGCTGGCAATTAAAATTTCATTCGAATATTAGTGATCGACAGCTGTATATAAATAACTGATAACGGCACAAAAATGGCGGCATATCAAAAACTTTGTTTCCGAGGAAATGCTTGGCATAGACATTGAACTATCATGCAAATCTAAAACTTCAGTGCAGAGAGCCTTGGTATTAAATATACAATTTTTTTAAAACACATAGGTAAGTTTTCACAGATTCTCCCTAGTTCTGAATATAAAATAGTCGTTAATAACGGTTCTTCCTATCAAATATACAAAATCTACCCACAACCATCAACCATATTGTCGTAATGATGTGACATGATAATTATGGAAATTTCCTGTTCATTAAAAAAATAAAAAAAAATACGAGGAGCCTGAGTTTATTCATATGAAGGTACAGGCCCAGGACTAGATATGTATTTCCCTCAAAACACCAAAACTTGCCTTTTTCCGCTTCCTGCACAGGTCAGTCAATGAACGACAAAAGTAATATGCATGCAAAGCACCTAAAAGAGTCCAACTTGGAAGACTTAAGCACCTCCCTTCCCCTTGAGATGACGATAAAATAATTAAGGATTGCGTCCAATAGAAGGAAATATCCCGGAAGTATTTTATAAGCAAGTTCCAACCGTATGGCCATCAAATGGCACGTGACCCTCCAAGTGGTACTTCGCATGTTGAAATTAACACACGACCACTTTACGTTACACACTCCAGCAGCACCGGAGTAATGAAGCGGTAGAAATATTGCATGGCAACCGTCATCGCAACCGCCTGTAAGAAGTTAATCAACATGACGTAGCAGATGAATTTCGGCACATCTTATGACGTGTAATATTCCTTTATGGAATGGCCGCATTAAGTGCCTCCTGGCAAGAAATATTATCACAGCTGCCGTGTCAGCACTGTGACTTTTGTTATAGAGGCCCTAAGCCAGGAAGTTGAGTAAGTACGGCATAAAGGATAAGACGCTTTGAAAAATTATGTCATGTGAAGCTAACTAAAATACGGGCCACCATTAATGTCTCGTAGCTATGGTAGAGAAGATATATGCTTGGATTTTCTTTCGTGCGGGTTAAATTGTCAAATATTTGTTTTCTTTCATTTTTATGATATTTACATAGAGGCAGGTAATTTTAGGCATTGAAGGAATTTAATAACGACTCTTCTTTAAACAACAGTGTGCTCTTCCAAAGTCTGGTGTCAATGCAATACAGTATATCTAACATAGATCCAAATCTAATTTCCTTTTTCTTCACAACCCCCTTGACATTGATATCAAATGAAATGGCTTGGCGAGTAAATTATGTGATATACAGAGTGATGTTTTTTGTGGTACCTGAAGTTTATTTTAATAACCTGAACACAAATCAATTTGTTTTTATTTTTTTCTTTATTGACATTTAATTTAGGCTTGCACAATTTTTTCTGTCACTTCTTGAAAACGAATCAAGTAAATTACCACAAATCAGCCCTTTTTTCGGAATTTTGAAGTTGTCCACGTGAAATTCCAGCGATATTGTTGCGTATGTTGGCCTTAAGTTTTTCAAGAGACTCTGATCAATTAGCATTAACCTTACTTAGGAGCGGTCTCAGGTCAATGTGGTGGCCATTCGTAATCGCCGTTTTTTGAGATCAATCGATCAGGGAACATCAGCTTCAATAAATCAATTGTTTCGCGTGCAGAATGGCATGTTGCATCATCTTGTTGAAACCAGTAATGCTCCATTCAATTTTCGTCCAACTCAGAAGCCTCATAGTCGATGGATGCAAGCCAAACTGTTGAGCACGGCGGTGATACGATATTTGGGGATGTTGTCAGTAGCACTTTTTTCGAACGCATTTTTTTGCTCTGTACGCTCATTGCGCTAACATAACAGAGGACTGTTTTTGAAAATAACATTGAACAATGTCGGCTTTTCTTTTGACGTGTAATGCTCCATGGTTTAAATTGCGCTGGAGTGCTGAAATTTATGACAGGAGCTGTCAGATGGCGATTTGACAGATGCTGTCATAGATATTTAAAAAAAACTTCAGGTACCAAAAAAAAAAAATCACTCTGTATATTAGTATAATTTCCATAAACTTGACAATAATGGTAAATAACACAGGCCTGCAAATAATTGGGTCATGTTATTTCTTTTTTCTTAAAGTTACGGCTGCTTAAAGTTACAAAGTATATCCGCCATATTGGGAATGAGTGTTTTATTTTTCCTACATAATATTTGTACTCAGTGTCCTCAAAAACCCCCGAACAAAAATTTGCCAGAAAAATAAACCAGTAAAAAAGTTCTGTGTGAAAGGGTATATTAAAATACTCACCACGTTAAAGGGATATACTTTGTAATTTTAAATAGACGTAACTTTAAAAAAAAAATTGAAATCATTTTCTCAAATTCTTAAATTAAAGAGTAACAGCAGTACTAAATGATGTAACTGAAGATAGAGACCAGAAACAATTTGCGCACTCTCTGCATAACCTCAAAGTTAGCCAAAAACGTCATTTTGTGGGTACATAACCTCAAATATCTCAAAATCCTGACGTGATGGGACAATTTTGACCCTTAGCTTTTCAATAACAATATGATGTTGGCCTATGTAATCTATTACAATATCAAATAATGAAAAACTAAAAAGTAAATAATAAAATAACTAAAAAAGTAAAAAAAATATTTTCTTAAAAACAAGCTTAACAACTTAATATAGAAAAACAAAATTTTTTCACCTATTCCATTACCTACGACTTCTGACATTTTAAGAAATTTTGAAATGTGCACAAACTCACAAACTGTAACCAATTTTACTAAATTAAATTTTTCTATCCTCTGCGACTACGTGATGTAAAAGTTTGTTGCGATATAGTGTGAAAACTCGATATTCTACATCGCAATAAGCTTTTACATCACGTAGTCGCAGAGGATAGAAAAATTTAATTTAGTAAAATTGGTTACAGTTTGTGCACATTCCAAAAGTTCTTAAAATGTCAGAAGTCGTAGGTAATGGAATGGGTAAATAATATTTTATTTTTCTATTGTAAGTATATTTGACTTCAAAGCTTGCTTTTAAGAAAAGATTTTTTTACAGTTACTTTTTACGTGTGTTTTAGTTTTAGTACAAATCAAATGACGAGTTCTTAACGTAACCAGTAAAAAGTTCTGCGCTTTCAAAATAACGTAAAGAATTAAATACGGAGGCTTTCATTTGTGAAAACGTTTAAATGGAAATTGGATTGAATATTCAAGAAAAACGAGAGCTTTTAATCTGGTTGGAATATTTAATAAACTCTACAGGGTGTACGGAAACCTAATCATATAGGAAGAACACAAAAAGTTACTATTAGATTATACCCTGAAAAATATTTGTGCAAAATGTTACTAATCAGTTACGTACGAAATGAAAAAAAAACATTATATTTATTTATTCTAACATTCTCTGTGCAGAAAGGGTTTATAGGGTCAAACAAATAAGATACCCAGCTTAAAAAATCTGCAGATAGCGGCGCCATATTGCTATGTATTTCGGGCAACGCAGGGTTCGGGAAAGCTAGTATTATATAAATAATCTCCTGTTTCTGATTTTTCAGCAATTTTTATTTTAATTTATTCATGCATGTGCATGAAACTTACTGACATATGTATGTATGTAGATCATGAGTAGTTTACAAAGTGTAGCTTAGTCTTGTTCTTTTTCCAAAGGATCAACCACCTTTCCAGCAAATAAGAGAATTCCAGAATCTTCCTCCTCAATGAAGAATGCAAATGGATGATTTGCAGCGAATGTTGGCGTATCAGATACAATTCTTGTTCCGAAAATTTCGGCTAGAAGAAAGTATGTTTAATGTGTTTTCCATATATGTACGTAGTACGAAGTAGTCTCACCTGTTGCAACTACAACTTCTGTTCCTTCTTCGTCTATTGTAATACCAGCCTTCTGAACGATGTCTGCAAGAGCGATTTGATCTGGACCAAGACCTGGTAGTCGAGCAGCGTCAGTAAATACGTTTTTGATATTCAGCTGAAATGTTTCATCAGTTAAAAATAATGAAAACCCGAAAGTTCCAATAAAAGTACCGCTTGGAGGGATTCCTTTAAGCTTAATTGGGACTTGAAATCGAACTTTGGTAAAAATATGTCTACGGTCCTATTTTTCATTTCATGTTGAAGCTCTCGGATCAAGCCTGGTTTAATGCTGGCAATTACTTTGTCCAAGCCGTTGCGTTCATACGGTAATATGAAGGTAATTGCAAATTTGTCACCCTTTAAAAGACGAAATTGTAGATAAGATAGGGTAAAGTAATTGGATTCCCACCTTGTATGGCAAACGCAGAAGTTTGGCACCACCATCCAGTTTAGATGTCTCCAAGTAGTAGGCTGAATCTTGCTTTGTCATCATAGGAACTCTGACTATATTTCCTTTGAGATTGAAGAAGGGAAATTCGAGCGTAGAATCTTTGTCAAACTTCCTATCCCATACACCCTTGAAGTACAATGCGTTGGTTAACACCGCTGCGGCATCCTGTAGTTGATCTAGTGAAGAGTTGGGTTAGTGTGACGTTTACGTTTACTTTACCACACTACTCACCAGGTCTAATGAGATCCTCTATTTGTCTATTTGTATTAATAAAACACCAGTCATTGATTTCCTTCGCGGCGTGCTTAGTAGCTTTGAAGTTTAGACTTTGGGTTGAAGTGTGGAAGTACTGTTGAACGGTATCCATGAATGACTTATCTGGTGTTACTCGTTTATCAAGGAAAACTTTCGTTGCTGCATTGAGTTCGTATAAACTGCTTTTTTGCTGAGAATAATCAAAAATTGTTCAATTAATATTAATTAGATATTAAACAATTTAATATTGAAATCACGTCAAGAATCTGCGTAGAGGGAAGTAATTTCTGCTTTAAATTATGAACCTAAACTTTAAGACCTGAAACTCCAAACGAGAGCACTTATGAAGTAATTAAGAACTCACCTCTAAGGAACTAATAACACCATCGAACCATCCCAATCCATGTAATTCTTGAGGTAGATCTAATACACTTTCAATTTCATTCCGAGTGACACCCCATGCTGCTTCCCTCGTAATTGTCAATAACAGCTTGACGGAGAACGGGGATGTGATGATGTTTGTGTCCGTACTACTAGAGATAGTCTGGAACAGTGTCCAATCGAAGGAGTCATACTTCTTAGCGAGAGGACGAAATTCGGATGGTGCTTTGGGTTGGTTACTTGGCGAATTTTGCCTCTTTGGTCTGACATTTTCGATCCAACCGTTGTCAATTACTTGGTAATGCTTGGATTTTAAAATTTCATCGTCTGGAAACAGCCAACCATTGCACATATTAAACAAAATGCAAATGAAGAGGACTATTGTACCTGGAAAAATATGAAAAAAAGTAATTAGTGTGTGTGATAATTTGGACGAATAGTAAATTTACATTTGGCCATGATGTTTTCGAGACAAGCACTCAACCGAAAAGTTACAAAGCTTAGGGTGAGAAAATTTAGACGTTTTCTCTTTTATAGGCTGGTCGAATGGCAATCACATGACTATTTCGTCCAAGCTGTTCTAACAATTGTTTAACAAATGACGAGTGATGAACAGCCGTAATTTGTTCTTGTAGCTACCCAAAAATACAAATATTTACTCCAATATTGCAAAGATGTTTTATCTTAATTAGTCATACAATGATTACAGTAAATTAAATTTTTTGATAGAAAAGATATGAAGAGTATACAACTACAATAAAAGAGTAATGTAAAAACGTTCTGTCTATTCAAAATATATATGGATTATAAATAATAATAAAATATGTCACATAAAGGATTCTGGTATTATATTCCAAGTATGTGCATACATACGTCAGTGTGTTTTTTGGGGGTTGTGCAGTCAAAATCAATTTCTTCCACTTGTATTTGAACATATGGTGTTGTGTCTAGAAATTGTTCATACATTGAATTTTGTGTACTTTACGAGTAGTTGGTTAGCGGTTCTCTGTTATTGGTTGAAATTTTTCTTATAAAATAAATTTTTTTTTTCATCACACATGCGGGGTAACTACTAGGATTCCACAGGCGTTCCCTTGCGGTAACTTACCGATTGCCCACGATAAAACTGTGGGCAATAAAACAGACGTAAATACATAAACATAAAAATGTTCTTCCACCACTTTTTGACAAAATCCTTTATCTTTTTGAATATTATTTGTGCAAAGAGGACACTCTTCTTGAGAATCTCGACTAGTTTAGTGAAATAGAATTTCCGTGCGTTTCCGATCTCAATATTGTGATTCCAAAAATTTAAAAAAAAAAGTAAATAATACAATTGATACCATTGTTACAGATAGTGATCCAAGTAGTTCAGAGAGTGATGAAGTACCATCTGATGTTCTCAAGAAAGCAGAAGAAATGCAAAATAGTTCACTGCCGGATAAATCTTGGGATAAAGACGAAAAAGACTATCAGAATTTTGTAGAATGGAAATCAAAGCAAAAAATCAAGTCATTATCAGAATCAGTATTTTTAACGTATTTTGACGAGTTGTCAAAACGTCAAAAGCCAACAAGTTTATGGGCAATATTTTCCATGCTAAGAAGTTCTGTCGTCAATAAACATCAAATTAATATCCATGATTATTCAAATTTGCTGGATTTCTTGTAGAAGAAGAAAAACGGATATGACACTAAACAGGCGAATGTTTTGAACCCTAAAGATATAGCCAAAGTTATGGATGAATCTCCAGATTATAAATATTTGGGTATAAAGGAATGTTTGATTGGAACAATAAATTAATTTGAAAAATATTCATAGATAAATACAGTTGAAATTTTAATCAATAATATTATATTAATTAATTCACATGTAGCGTTAATCTTTGGGGTAGGTACAATGAGCGTGTGACGTCAAGAGCTATGCAATATGACTGTCAAAAATATTATGGATAAAAATTATATGGTCGTGGTGAAAACACCAGACACTAAAAATGATAACCCACGATCATTTCTGATAACTGAAGAATATTATGAGGTGTATAAAAAATATGCGAATTTGCGTTCCCAAAACACTTCAACAGATAGATTTTTCCTACAGTATATAGACGGAAAATGTACTAATCAAGTGATTGGGATAAATTTATTCGGAAATATTCCAAAGGTTGTGGCTACATATTTAGAACTACCAGAGGCTGATTCCTACACCGGCCACACCTTCCGAAGAACTTCGGCCACACTGCTCGCAGATGCTGGAGCAGATATACTAGAAATTAAAAGACACGGAGGATGGAAGTCAGACCCTGTGGCAGCTACGTATATTGAAGACTCAATAAAAAAATAAGGAAAAGACGTCGCGCAAATAAGGAAGGAGGAAATAGAAAAGTTCACAAGTGAAAATTCAAAAAATTCTGAAGAGCAATCAGTTAACATTTTAAAAAGACCGATTGATAAAGAAGAAGAAGAAGAAAATGTTTAAAATAATTAAACTCGAAAATGGAGAAATAATTCATTTGCATTTCTCCAAATGTTTTAATGTTAATATTTATATTGACTCAAAACAAAAAAATTGGTGAAAAAAAAAAGACGTCCTTTCCCCGCAGACTCCCCCTTTCCACCTCGTCGACAAATCCGCCGCAGCACTTGTAATGGAAAATAGCATACGCAACTCGGGCGGTACCTAGCTGATTGCCCGTAATGGCAGTTAACGCATTGTTGCTTAATATACTATTAAACTAGCTTGCCCGGACCCGGCGTTTCCCGGGATACTATTAAATTTGTATTCCTTAATTTTACAACGCCTCCCTACTGCACCACCGCTTCTCCTATGTGACCCAGCGATATCCTATTTGCGTTTTGCACATGTTTTAGATATTTTCCAACAATATTATTAAATTTAGTTTTCTTAATTTTACACCATCTCCTTATTGCACCCCCTCTCCTATATCTCCCAGCGGGGTGCGGGTGGTCTCATATTTGGAAATTTGAATAACAGATTCGAAATCAGTGATTCCGAAAATTCCCTAGTGCGGATTTTCAGTGAAATCCCTTGAAGTTTAACTTTTCGGTCGCCATATTGATCCACCATCTTGATTTCCAAAATTTTTATGGCAGATTCAAAATCAGTGACCAAAAAACCCAAACCAAAAACAAAAGTTCGGATTTTCAGTGAAATCCCTTGAAGTTTAACTTTTTTGGTTGCGATATTGGATCCGACATCTTGATTTCCAAAATTGTTATGGCAGATTCAAAATCAGTGACCCCAAAAACCCAAACCAAAAACAAAAGTTCGGATTTTCAGTGAAATCCTTTGAAGTTTAACTTTTTTGGTTGCGATATTGGATCCGACATCTTGAACTCCAAAATTTTAAATGCAAGCTCGAGATCTGCGACCCCGAAAACCTCCAATTGCCTTTTTCATAAAGATTCCTTGAAGTTGGAAAATTCGCTTCCTATACAAAACGTACTCACTTAAAGAAAAAAGTCTCTTAAGAATATAACGATATTGTTTGCAGAAATGTATGATTTATAAAAAAGTTATGTTTTTGCAAATTCTCAATTTAAATATTATAATGTAAAATTTACATCAGATTCCTTTAAAACGTGAGAAAGGCTAGCACGGCGTGGATACATTGTAGCCGGGCCATTAAACATTAACTTGAGTTGCACAGCATTAGACACAACGTACATACGACTGCCGAGACAACTGAAGGGCACTGCGTAAATTAAAGTAAAATTTTATTCGATTCCATCCAGTTCTTTCCTAAGCGCTTTACATTGTGTAAGTAATTGTGGCACCGACTGTATCGTAGGAGAGTTTTCTAAGCGCGGTTCAATGACTCGGTGCACCTGGATAAGGTACTCGTTCTACGAGTTTCAAGGCTTACTGGCCTATGTGTGCTTGACTGCTGACTGCTCCGTCTAGGTCTAGGAGAAGTCGGGCGTGGGGTGCGCTTATTATCATTATCATCTCGAGTCAGCGCCGTACCATCATCATCAGTAAAAAAGGGATGAGCCAGGAGAGCAACAGGTACAAATGATGCAGGCAAAGAGCACCTACGGATCGAGAAGAGATAGCAAAAGGCAAAGCCCACTTAACCGTAACCAATATAAAATTGAACAGCGGGAGCGCGCCGCATCGCACCGGGCATTAATCGGCCCAGCCGGAACGCCAGGTTTTATTAGTTTTAATTAGACGGGCCATTAAGGTGTCGTAGTAAAGACCTGACCCATCCATCCAGGGATTTAATGCGCTCTCGTCCTAAGTGGAAATGTTTTTATTTAACAGCTCACCCACCGTATCCACTCTTCAGATTAGACCTGATACCTGCCCCGCCTACCCCACCCTCGGGCTCCTTTAAAATTTGGCTAATTAGCGACCGTAATTAATGCACTGCACCCACCTACCCACATCCACCGTTCCTGTAATTTGGGTGAGAGCACTTCGTGTTTTTGCTGATGAGATACGGCGAATTAGAATGTCTCCGCGCGGACTCGTTGCTTTTCCCTGTTTTTGTCCGTTCGGGGTGTTTTAAAAATGTCAACGAGGTAATGCATTTTGTTGGCGGGACCGGGACCGGGACCGGGACGGGACTCAACCGGAACCTGTCCCCAGAGAGCATGCCTGTGTGCTGCTGAGCTCGGAGCCAACAAGATCTTATCGCATTCTCCCCGACTTTAAGTGGTCGAAATACAAAAGTGAAAGCTTCCCTGAACTCCAGATAAGGTGATCAGTTTAATTCGCACCAGCTGTATGTAGAGAGGGAGCACCGAGTACAATTGAATCGTATGTATGACCACGGAGGGAAAATGGGTAAGTTCGTGCAGGGTGAAGAAAACTCCTTTGAAGGAATTCTATGAATTTTAAGCAAAGGGCCATGCACTCGTGGAAGGGTTATTTTTATTATTCCTCACACGATGAGGCAGGAGGTCAGTGAATTGAATTTCATTTGCGGTTTTCGAGGGAAATGAGTTCTCAGGGCAAATGCTCACACATTCCTCGGGAATAATTGCACCTCGTCACCAATTTCAGCCAAACTAGGTACTACATTCGGCGTTTTAAAGATGCTCTTGTGGAAATATGTTTGTGCTATGTGTTTCGGAGTATTCTAGGAAATTATTTCATTTCACTTTATTTGCTGAAATATTTCGTCCAGTCATGAGGAATTTTCCATTCCATGCTGAAGTACTCAAAATTTGCAGAGGTACATAGAACCATATGTTAATGGGACCTGTATGGTAAGCTTCGTGTTTTCGAGCGAAGAAACATCTCTAAAATTTGCCCAGGTCACATATGGTACGTATGATCACTGTTGAAATAATATAGATATACAGAGTGACCTACAGGCAGGTTTATATTTACGTGTGGGCTGATTGGGCTATAACCCAGGGCGGTAGAATTTTTATAGCTGCAAATATCTCTTCACTTCTAAAATAAAGGTGAATAAAGACTAATAACTAAGTCTAAACGCGTCTTAATGAGCCAGGAAATTCTCTAGGAATCGTAAATTACAATTGAATAATTCTCAAAAAAATGCTTAAACAATAAATAGAATTAATTGTTAATTAATTAAGTTTTAATGAAAAAAAAATTTATGAAGTATCGTCTCAATTTCCACACTCGCAGCGCGACAACGGTATGCGAAAAAAAAACAAAAAGGTATCATTCCGTACAATACATATATTGGTTAAAAATTAATCTTGCTACGGCTACCGAAACATTATTAAAAAAACTTGAAAATTATATCTAATCTTTTCTGTAGAGAATTAATTGGTCTACAATTTTTATCATAACCATAATTTTCGTTCGACGAGTAGAATGTTTGCGAAATTTTCGGACAAGATTTATTCTCTCTATATACACATAATGGTCTTCCAAGAAAGGTACACTATTTGATAAAGTAGATCATCAATTGCTTTTGAAAAAATTGTCATCATTATATTAATTCTCTGGTACCTACTGCTTGTAAACTTAATTGCATCTTATCTTGAGCACCGTTATCAAAAAGTTTTTAGCCACAGTTGCCTTTCCAATAGCATAAGCATAACATCAGGTGTGCCGCAGGGTTCTATTCTTGGTCCATTATTATTTTCAATTCTTATAAATGACCTGCCTGCGGTAATTACTAATTGTCAATATCACTTATACCGTGACGATGTGCAAATTTATACATCACCCTCTCTTGGCCTTATCGAAGACACTGTTTATAAAATACTTAAAGATATCTCTCATATCTGCAATTGTGCTAAGGATAATACGCTGGCTTTAATTGCTTAAAAGACTAAAGCAGTTGTTCTTTATAAACAGAGTCTTCAGACTTCGTGCTTTCCTAGTATTTTAGTTGATAACAGTATTATTAATTACAGCTACTCGGTTCATAATCTAGGTGTTATTTTTAAATGCGAGACTAACTTGGTCTGACCACGTTAATGGCCTGGTGTCTAAAGCTTACAGAGCTCTTCGAAAGCTTTCACCATCCAAAGATTATATACCTTCATCTACCAGAATAAAAATTGTTAGATCTTTGTTGTGTACAATATTTACATAATGCAGTGAATTTTATTTTTATTTAGATTCCGCATCACAAAGAAAATTGAATATAGCTTTTAATTCTTTTCTTTCGCGTAAACCTGTATCTGTATGAAAAACTTAGCTTTGCTCGATCCTGTCGAACTGCAAACTTAATTACACCAAAATCTAGTACTCTTCCTACAGAATTCGAACTCGCGTCGCCTGGGCTTCTAGTCGGGACACTCTTCCGCTACTCTATTAGATGCTTCATATCAGCTTCACTTATAATGTGACTTTTTAGAAAGGACAACAATCTGAATCATGTGAGATTCGAACTCGGGGCCTCTGGAACATAAGACCACCTAGCCTCTAGCCAAACGTATTGCTTTTTAAAAATGCACTTTCGCCACTGGGTTATTAAACGATTTTTAATGAAACGCATTTAAAATCAAACGAAACCTAGTAAAGTAATGAAATCGAGTATAAAATAAATACTTTTAAAATAGAAGCTAGACTTCGTGAGATTTAAAGACAAATCTAAACAAAAATTCAAACAAACTGGTATACTAGTTTACTCACATTTCTTTTTGGTTTGAAACGATTACTGCCACTTTGCATTAAGTTATAAAACTTCTGTCCTAACCATCTTGTGGGGTAAACCAACCTCAAATCCTCATGAAGTCTGTAGTTTTAATTTATTTATTAATTTTCGAATTAAATGTTGCTGCGCCTGCGACTTCATTAGATTGGTTAGTAACGGTTGTAGTGTGGCTATTAATTCACTACATTAAAATTGGAACAGTATTGTGTATTTTTAATGAACCAGTGAATCATTTTTGTTTTGTAGAAGCACTTCGCTAATCTTTGTGGTGCATCATTTTAGCGTAAACAGACGTGTAGGGGGTCATTATAGAAACTCATTACACTCGACCATCTGCCGTTCCAAGAATTTAATTATATTTTCCGCGACAGGAGTTTTTGTGGAGGCATCAGTGTCAATTCACTAAGTAGACCGCTCATTCAATAATGAAGTGCCTTATTGCGAAATAAAGCGGTGCGGCGGGCTTTTAGCTTTCCGACAAACGCTCCCTATTGTTCGGGTGACCTGTAAAAACGATAAACTACATGCGAAGATTGCGAAGGAGAAAAGGAGTGATCGGACAATTTCCATTTCTCATTTCCTCCAGTCGAAACTCGAAAGCTGTGCACAAACACACTCAGGCCACAAACCTTGAGAGCCTCTTCGGTCCGATTGAAGTCACAGAACAACTAGAAATCGCTGAAGCTGCGGCGATTCTACGGCCTGGGAATAGGTGGCTGGCCCAGCATACGTACGAAGGCCCTCAAAGTCTTGGCCAAGATGATTGAATTCATCACTCCAGCGGAAAGGGTCTGCATGCAAACAGCTTGAAGAACACTTCCGCCCTCAAGGGGCCCACTCAATTATGCCCGTCTGAATGGCTCGGCTAATCGTGAAAGTGGTCCGAATTTCGGGGGCACTTGAAAAAGTACTACTTACCTATCAGTCTCGGGCGGCTCTGCCCCGCCCCGTTCCGCAGTGCCTGGCCTTACCCATCGACCTATTTTAAGACACCTGCGCGGCTTGGGAACAAATTAAAACTTATTCAAATTGAAGTACTTGTCGTGGCTCACCTCAATTGTTCTCGGGCCTCGATGAGCATTTCTCGGTTGGTACGCTCGAAGACTGCGACGAGAGCGAGGAAAGTAGAAAGGTCCACATGCTGCAGGAAGTGAAGTGAAGGTATGGCGACGGAGCACCGAAATAGGCTTAAGAGCTTAAGGGCTTTGTCGGAGGCTGAAGCGTGGCAGAGACGGGATCTTCGTTGCTTCGTTGCAATGCACCATCGATACGGATACGGGTGAGATGGCTGCCGGTATGATTGATAGTCGGGACGGTGGGTCTTAAACAAGATTTTGATTATGATTCAGATCTCTCCGAGAGGCTCATATGCGCATCAAGAGTTCATCGCCCTTCTTTGTACTTCGTCCAGGCTCTCTGCACGTAAGAACTAGCAAAATGATAGAAAGTTGCGCCTTTGTTGCCTTTGTGACTGACTTCAATGGACTTATTCGAAATTACTGAAGAGGCTTCGGGCTGGTTCTTCACTTCACAAGCACACAATTTAAATAGAATTTGATTTCATCCACGGACAGCGGAGAGGATGAGCTTCGATTGATAATTTCTCTTTTATAATTAATTTCCGCGTAGAGGAGGTTCAGGTGGTTTCGCCATCCGTTTAATGGTTTGGGTACTAAATCAACGGACCGGCTTTTCAGTAAACCCATTCATTCCCAGAATTTATTGTTATTTGTTGTTGGACGCAACACCTTTCTATACCTTCCTCATTCGCTTTTTGTTTTTTAATTAGTCAGATTGAAAGCCCACTCAAAAACATATTTGTTGCGTAAAGGCAGTACAGAATTAATAACAACTATGATAAAAACAAGTAAAATCCGAATTAACATCAATCAAATCATAAAAGGAACATTTGCAAACATTTCAAAAATCGTTAAATCAATTTGAAGAGATTACAACTGGAACCAAATAACCCCTAAAATGTATCATGGCATGGATTATGTTCTCCCCTATGAATGGCCTAATTTATCTTTTCAATATTTCAGCCGTAAATTGCTAGAAACATAAAAATACATTTAAAATCGAATTATTGCAATATCGAATGCAACAAATTTCGGATAATTCATTTAAAACAAGTATCGAAACGATTTTGTATTGACAAGTCATTCTTTTTCCGCGAAATAATTATTGTGCGTTTTTACTTTATGACGCTCTCAATTTAACGTAAATATGTACATAGGTAGTAGGTACATACATATGTCCCAAATGTCCGATGTGAGAACTGTTTTTTGTGATATTGTGGTATGAATTGCTTTTCTAATTTACACGGTGAAGCGCATGGTGCAAATAGGCTCTGCCATATTTTATATTGATCTATTTTATTTCCAATGGTACTAACAGATAGGAAGAATTGATCAATTCTCAACTGTTGTGAGAGTGCTATTTTAAACTGCATCAAGCGTATCCGTGCATCACTTGATAAGAGAGATATCAGCATTCTCACACTTCTCGACTTTTCGAAAGCGTTTGAAAGCGTATGTCATACGAAGTTCTTAAGTAAGCCACACACTCGTTTTGACTTTTTTAGCGACTCGATTCACCTAGTAAAAGACTTTCTCCCTCTGAGATTACAAAGAGTTATTACTGGAGACGAGAATTGTTCTGGCTAGCTTCCATTAAACCGTGGCGTCCCTCAAGGGTCCATACTTGGACCACTGCTCTTCAGTATATACATAAACGATCTTCCTGAAGATCTCAAATTGAATCCGGAGAAGTCACAATGTATTGCGTTCTCTATTGGGCCTATTCATCATTCAACTTTACCTCCGATAATGCTGAACGACACAGTGATTGCCTATGACAGGAAGCGGAAGGTACGAAATCTACGAATGATTCTAAACACAAACATGAAATGCTGCGATCATATCAATCATATCTTATCTAAAATATAATATATGCCACTCTTCGCCGCCTTTGGCTGTCGGCTAGTATACTCTCGCCTGATATTCGACAGCATTTAATCAAAACTTTGGTGCTACAGCATTTCACTATAATGGAAGCCTCGTTTTTGCTAAGTTGTGGAAGCATGTTGTACCGGAAAATTAAATGTTGCATTCAACAACTGCATTCGGTTTATTTACGGGTTACGAAGATTTGATCACATATCTCATTTGATCCCTACACTACTCGGTTGCTCATTCCAGGTATGTTTGTAAGCTGCAAATTCCATATTCCAAGGTTTAGGACATCCATCCTAAAGGCATCTTACACTGTTCAGTCGATTCGTCATTGGAACTCTTTACCTGGTGACATTCAGATGGCGGGTAATTTTCTTCAAAGCCTTTAGAATATAATAATTGCATAATAGTTTCAAAAATAAATCAACGAAACATAGTGAAAAAACTCTTAAAAAAAAGTAGATATAATTTTCCCATTACGCGCCACACCTTGGGGCAGAATGAGGTGTAATCTTATAACTCTTTACTAATGAATTTTATTTTAATTGAATTTTCTATCACAGCCTTTCCCAACCTTTTTTAACCGCGAATCCTTAGGAGATCTACAACGATTGTCACGGATACATTGGAAGGAAAGTAGACGAGCGCTAAATTTTTTGGATTTTTTTGTGAAAACATTTTTAAGGGAATTTTTGTCACTTGAACAAACTGAGATATCTCTAACCGGATCCGCCCACGTCATACCTCAACTTTGCCTCGCTGAGCGCATTGAGGCTCTGCATGCGACATCCGAGTCTTCCGGTGTATGAATGTACCCCTCCTGTTTTACTGTCCTGTCCAAATATAACCCATGGTATGTACAAACGTTAAAAATTAGGTCTTGTGCGATAAAGTGTAAACTGCAAAATATTGGTCATTTACCATAAACACTATCTTAGAGATATTTAATTGTCATTGACGTAATACGACAATATGATCGTAATCTTCGATGAAATAATTACTCACCAAGGGCGAAAACGCGATATTCCCTATCCACTTGGGGGCCCCTAAAGCAACACAGTAAAAAATTCGGAGAATAAATTTATTCTCACAATCAACCCCCCGACAGCTTAAAAATAATCGCTACATAACTACCCAAGCCCCTTTTTGCCCTCCAAGTGTGAATTACACTAAAGGAAAATAATTCAGAGTGATCTCATCGGCATCTACCGTGACGACGTCGATTGGTGTAATAAGAATATCTTAAACGATATATCGGATTTATTCTCGCAGTTTAATCCCGAAGGGTATTTATTTGTTTTTATCTCTACAAGGATAATAAACCAAAAGGTTTTCAATCCGAAACTGTTTAATAATTTAAATCATATTATACGTAATTTGGTATTTCAAGTTCTTTTAAAAAAAAAGACAAAATAACAAATAAACAAGCTTACACAATCCAAATGTAAATGTTGGTTGGCACTGTCGCATTTTATGAGACACCCACTCCAGAAGAAAAGCATTAAAATCATTTCATACGCGACATTACGCACGCATGCTCGAGGTCAATAAATTCACGTAGGGAACAAAAAAGCAAAAGTGTTTGCTAAAGTTGTTTTAACCTCATTTTATTTTACCTGTAGGATTTTTCCGTTTGTTAGTTATGGGCCTGACTGTGTCTTGATGCAGTGCGTGGCTTAATACCTACCGGTAAAGGGCGAGCGTTAAAGCGGTCTCGTTTTGATCGTCTGATGTTCGATAGTCCATTCTAAGGGGATTATTTATAGCCCTAGTCAATACCGGATCAGCGTGAGTAACACGCCGAGATTTACAACAAAATCTGGCTCAGAGCAAAATAGGAAAATCGGAGCAAATCCATTAACTGCCGGCGAGGGCTCCAGTTTTCGCTGTAAAGCTGACCATGTCCCACTTGACTCGTTTTAAGATGTCCAAACCATGAGTCGGAACTTCTAGCGTCCCGTAATACGAGCACTTTGCATACACAAGCAGAGCATAAATAAAACTCGAGGACACATTAAAGGAGCAATCCTGCGGTGGTGTGCAGCCCTGCGAACGAGCTGGGAATTCGCTCGACCTCCATCCGAAGATGAGGCGAGGGCCGTTGTTTTATTTTTTCCGGTGGGGCAACTTTGAATAGCCCTCGGAGACACATTCAGTTGGCACATATTTATATATTTAACCCAAAGTTCCCCGGCACGACACTAATGTACGTATTCTGTACTCGACGCTACCCATTTGCGCCAGAGGACCCATCCACCCCCGTTTCTCGCTGTAATTTGTGTATGGTGTGCACTTTTGGACTTTTTGAACCCCCCCACAACCCCGTGATGTATGGAAGTTGTTTCGGAATTTTCTAAAGTTTTTGCACCCATGCACTCGAGCTCCGTGTCATGCAAGAGATGAGTTATCATATCTTCTTCAGCTCAGATTTATCTCCAGCTGAAGTTCTTTGACTCGTCGGAATTCATCACAGCTCCGGCATGCTCAACTCGCCATTTGACTCGAAGGGATAGAATTTACAAATTCTCCTTTAATCCCCTTGGAACGACTTTCGAACGAAGCTCCCCTCTTCACCGAAGCACCACACTCTTCGCCGCGTTTCTGATGAACTTTTAACTCACAAAGCGAACATAAATCTCGACGTGTGCTCCTGCATGTTACAGCCGTACTTTGTTTGCGTAATTTCACCATTTTCCGCTGCATGTGACGATTTTTTGAAGCTTCCGCATTACCAACTCTTGGAAAAGATTAGGCTTTTTGCATCAACGGAACTTTTCAAGAATTCCCTCAAATGCACACAAAAACTTTTTAAGTCTACGAGGCAAATAAAAGTTTGGCCATAACATGCTTCGTGGCACATGCAATAACTTTTATAGATTTGTAGGCAACGTACTTTTGTGTTGTTGAAGTTTCGGTTAAAAAAATTTAATCGTAGAATTATTCGTTGACATAAGTACACGATTTTTGCTCTAACAAAAATTTTAACTGTTGTTATTTATGCCACATAACTATTTCACATTTTTTGGAATGATGCAAAATAGTTTTCGGAGAGTAGAAGTGAATATAAATAATACGATCAAGTCAGCCTTCCTTTCAATGTTTACGTTATTACATTGGGATAGTTTTTTTTATCTTATGTAAGACGACTCAATTATTCAAAAAGTATTACAGGTCGTACGAAAAAAAATTCGTATATGGTTTATCCGAAAATTATTGTCGATTGTTTTTTCTCATTCGAACTTTCGAAGACAGGGTGATGTAGGTGCTTGTCACTGTCCGACTCTCGCCATAACAAGAGGCAAACACCTGGTTATATTCCACTTCAGAGCCCTAACCGAACTGGGGTTCGTAGATATAAGGGACTTACTTCGGTTCATCAGGGGCACGGACTGGTTTGGCTTGGGCTCCTGTGAGTCATTCTTATATGATATAACAATGGACCTATTATGGCCTAAGTGTGCCGTTTTTACAAGGGCAGCCACCCCAAACTAAACCTAATACTTCTATAAAAAAATCGGACGACAAAGTAGATATTACAAAAAAATGTGTTAAGCAAGGCTGCTGAATTTTTGTAATGTAAAGTCTACTAATTTTTACCGAGGTTTATAACAATTTTCAATTTGGCCTTTTTTTAATTTTGGCTTGTGAAATTATACCAGACAAGAGGTACAGAGTGTCCTTTTTTTAAATTATTCCTAACGATCTCCAATACAAAAAATATTTTATATATAGTTTTTTTTAAATTAAAACAAGAAAATGTTTAGTGTTTACAAAACAATTTTGAGACTTTCTCTCCAACAATTGGTTATAGCTTTTTAATTCCATCTTTTTAGTACAGCTGTAAAGAATTTAATTCGAAACATCAACCTCTGTATAAAATTTTCTGCAGGATGTACCGTTACGGATATATAGTGCAAACACTGGTAACACACCTTTTTTTCAAGATTGTAGCCATCTTGAATTTTAAACTTGTATAGCAACATTTCGCAGCATTTGGGTTTAGTTACTAGGGAGGTACTTCATCAGTGTAAGTGTGCCGTATTATAAAATATATGTTCGGGGTCCGATCGGTTCGATCCTGGAAACCCATATTCCTATTTCAGGGTCTCAATGTTCTTTTTGAAATGGTCTCTTTTTTTAAAATATCTTGCAAACTATTTTATCATTCTTGCGGATCGTAAAATGTATTTTAATCTAATTATTCACGAATGCCAAAAATTGTATCTTTTCTCCTGTAGTTTTGTGCGTTTGGTATATTATCGTATATTTCAATTTCATAGAAATTGGTTAATCTTGAAAATTACCAAAAAGAACGGAGCAATAAATATGGAATAAAAATTTTGTCCAAAAAAAATTAAATAGTAAGTCAAAACACTCGACTTCGGGCGGACAGTCCGGAAGCAGACCAAGTTTTTTGGAAAAGGTAAGACTTATTTTGTTTGCATGCAAAATTTCAAGCTGTTATTCGATGACGTCAGGCACTCAAAAATTTCGTAACAATTAAACCAGGTCTGCCACCTGTTCTGACACGAAAATCCTAAACAGATCTGAGCATTCTTGCACGCGGCATTACCCTACTATGCCACGGAATTTCATGCTGTTGTTCCGTCGCGTGTCGCTATATATAAGTATATTTAGTTTAGCGTCACCTGGCTTTTTATAGACACACTATTTATTCAGCTTGTTCTCTTCAATGAACAGAACAATTTTGTACTGTTCATTGTTCGGTTGCCCAGAACTAGGTGGACACAAAAAAAAAACGCATATTAAGTTTTCTTTCGACAATCTTCAGAACGCCGTAGGTAGGTACTTCCGATACAATTTACAACTGACATTATCATCAATACACGTAATGTGACTGACAACATTTTATGACAGTCGTTATTCGCCAGCGGTGCGCGTTTATGTCATTGGCACCAAAAGGCAAATTTCAGGGAGCAGACATTTTGTAAAAGACAAATTTCAGTCAGTAAACGTAGATGACAGTAGACACATACACACACACGGATGGTGCCACGCATGCACGGACCTGGCGAATATAAGCACAAGCACATTCCTCCATATTTTACAACAGTGGTTGGCGACGCGATTTATTGAAAAGCGATGGAAGGCAATTTACAGAATACAGAATGAGAAAGAGCTGATGAATCATAATCAAAGTCACAAAAATTGTGATCCGTGACTAATAATAATAATAATAAATCACAGAGGAAAAAATCATTGGGGTTTCCAACTTGAATATTAAATCCGGCGTACCTGATGGGCTCATCTGGCGTACTACTTGTGATCAAACTAATTTTGATAGAATTCACCCAACCGTAACAAATAAATGTGAGGTTATGAATTGGTTAATCATGCCCAAACAAGTGCGAGATAATTTTACATTATATCATTTTAATAATTTAGAATTTGCAACTACATCTAATGTGACATATGTAGGAAGTCAATAAGTCTCACCATATTCGCTAAAACCAGCTTCTTGAAATTTTTTCCCAGCTCCTCCAAATGTGTTACACTGTTGATTTCCTTCCTTTTAACTTCCTCTTTGTTCAGTACAATCGACACGAGGGCGTTTTGCAGCACTAAATAAACCGCTACACCCTTAATAGCAGTCATTGTTTTCCTTAAATGGACCGTTACGTAGAGTCTTACTTTTGCACTTTTAAAGTAACCCCCATATGATTTAAATCACCTCCCCTGTATAATTTAACAATTAATCTAAATTTGGGAAAATTACGGCCACAGCCCTGCCGGCATAGGGTCGCACCCTTTGTGAATCTCAGCAAATGTTACCTCACCCATTAACAAACATAGGTTTGCACCCCTTTACTCGGGCACAGCCAAACTATACAAATGGGTTCGTTGCATTAAGTCCCCTTCGGTATATTAACGCGACTTAATTTACCTAATAATGCACGGCATTGGAAATTTCCATGGAATTTTAATGCGTTGATGTGCTCGCTGAATATAAAATATGCAGATGTGGGATGGCACTATGGCGAGCAAACGGGGGGAATACCGTGTGATGCAATCCAAACAAACTGTAAAAATATTTGCCTTCTAATGAAAACATTGTTATCTACCGGACAAATATTTTATTTGGATTGTGCAAATATTTCAACTTTCAACAAATGCTTCTTATTTTGTTGCCGCGAAAACGTCAGGCGTCTTTTAGGCGAGTAAAAGTAAAAGCAGTAAAAGGCAATCAAAAATATTATCCACAAGAATAAATTTCTCTTCGGGTGATTTATGCAGCCACAAAGCCAAAGGTATTCGAAGTGACGAAGATTCATTAAACCTGTCGAGTGACATTCTATAAATAATTACAGGGTGGCGTTTTCACCTGAACTGTGATTATTTGTCAATAGAGTCATGCAATGCGCCGCCGTCGTGTTTCGTTGTTAGTCACATTTACGCTGCTGTCCCCCGGTCCCGGGAGGTGATTAAGCGCGGTTGAGTCAGGTGCCGTGATGGGTACTTGGTAAAGCTTTCGTTTTTCGAAGAACCGATCATAAAAATGATTGGAACTCCACTTACTCATTTGTCGTATAATCAAATGCATCACGAGTAAAGCAGTCAGAGGCTAGCCACTTGTGGGCTGAGATTGAATCAGGTTATCGTCATTTGACCTTTTATTCGCTTGTTAGATATTCCACACCACAAATGATTGCATTTTAAATGCCATCGTTAATCAACATTTCTTGATTAATGTGACAGGTACGTAAGATAGTAAAATATAAATTAAAGGAAGAAATTATTAAAAAAATTGAAGAAATAATAAGTCGGCATATAGGGTGTTTCAAAATGAGGTGATATATCTCTCCTAGACAAATAAAAAGTCATTGGCAGGGGAGAGGTGGGGAGGGGGGTAATATCAATCGTTTAAGAGTTACAGGGTGATTAATAAATTCGGAATGCACATTATACATTTATTTTTATCTTTTGATCTAATTAACGCACCGACTTTCCAATATGTGCTTTCCAAAAATGCCCCTAATGTTGATCTATTTCTACCACTGCGGGTACAGTCACTTTCGAAAGTGGTTTTACATTTTTAAAGTACTATCATTAACTGTAATAAGTTTTTAATTTAAAATAATTCATTTTGGGGTTCATTTAAATTAAATTTGGTGTAATATAAATTTTTTTTTTAAATTCCGCAAAAGGTTTTCTAGGTATCAATTTGTATATTACATCTCTCTTCCACAACAGTGCTGCACTGAGAAAGATAGACAATCTTGGTTTTTATTGCAACATAGATCTGTAGATGACATCGTTTGATTTATTATTTTCCCCCATTACGTACAAGTTTTGAGCAATCGATACTATCGAACGGCGAACAGTCAATTTATAACTGACAATGCGACATGCACAGAATGGCCAAATGAATTCCTGCCACTTTCAGCGATTAGCCCTGGGACTTATTAACGGTAATTATGAATGCTAATTTCAGCGGGAATTGCAGCCTCTTAAATTGAAATGGAAAATTGTTGGAAATTATTGGAATGCGGGGAATCAAAACGCTCTCTCCTTTAGCTGCACTGGCTCAGTGAGAATGGGGGCCTTTCATTTCTGCTCAGCTCTGTGATGCGCTGCCTGGTGCCGTTATCAAATTTTAGTGCATCAAGGTTATGCATCAGAAGAACTGGGAAGTCAACATTCAACTCCAGTTTGTGTGCTTTGGCACCCGTTTTTAAGTGCAAAATTTCGAACGATTTAAAATTAGCAGCCCAAAACAATTCCTCTATATTCATTAATACGGAAATCCATTCAAGGTGGGAATAATTTTCGGTAGCCATATTAGATCCGCCATCTTTAATTTCCAAATTTCGACAGTAAATTCGAGATCAACCACCCCGAAAACGCCGTCGTGTTGATTTTCATGGCAATCGCTTAAAGTTTAAATTTTCTGGTAGCCATCTTGCAACCGCCATTTTGAAACCTCAAAATAAAAATTGCCTGTGTATTCAGATGTAATATGTAAAACATCGTGCTAATCGAAGCAGGGTGATTGAATAACAAACATATTTTCAAATTTTCACTGAATCGATGAAATCCCAAATGTTTCCTTTTCTCGAACCAATTCATGGAACTTTGAAACCCCCTTGTATCTTTGTTACGGATCAGAGTGAAAGGCTGAAATTTCTATAACCTAGAGTGGTTAATGCACTAAACGAAACTCCCAAATGATAAATTTCTAACTATTATAGGCTACAATATATCGGCCATCAAAATATCGGTTATTTCGTCACTGACCGACTGACTCACTCACTGACGGATCATCAAAAAGATAAAGTACTTCTAGCCAACCTAAAAACTTAAAATTTGGTATATAGGCTGGGTTTACGGTACAACTAACGAAATAATTAAAAAATCTGTGCTTTTCGTCTTCCAGCCCCTCACAGTTGAGGGGCCTGCAGATTCTGCAGATGAAAACAAGTTAAGGTACTTCTAGCAGATCTACAAACTTGAAAATTGGTATTCAGATAGTCTTCTTCTTCTCTCTAAAAAAGTTGTGAGATCTTTTGTAGAGTAAAGTATTCCTCCTACGAACTGCAACACTAATTCACAGATTTTTGAAACTTATATGTAGAGACTTGGAGTATTCTGTGAATTAGTGTTGCTGTTCATAGGAGAAATAGGCTTGGCTCTACAAGAGATCTCACAACTTTTTAGAGAGAGACTTGCGAGACTTGGCTAGATTTTTTTCATGAAACATTTATAATGGATTTCTTTGACTCTAACATTCGTGAAAGAAACTTTTATTAAACTATAAGAGGAAATTTAAAATATTTTGTTGTGGATTCTTTTAATTTTCAAAAAAATTATTATATTTTACTCTTGAAAATTTCACAAAAAAGACGATAGTTTTGCAATGATAAATCCTACTGACATCATTTATACCTCGATGGATAGAGTTAAGTAGAAGCTACAATTCTCTTTGAAAAATTGTGAATTTGTCATAAAATCGATAATCTTGCCTAAACCTGAAGTAAAATTTTTTTGAACTTAAACGCATGCTAATTGTCAATTATCGACCTATAGAGAATTTTTGGTTTCATTAGAATAACTCTTATGGTTTGGTCAGAATATATGAAAAAGTGAGGGAAAGTCAATGTTGGCGGACAGAATAATGATTTAATAATACGTTTCAATTTTTGTCAATTTCCTCTTTTTCCTGAATCGTATGTGAAATTTATATGTAATGATTATGCAGGCTCTGTATTCAGTAAAGGCGGATTCACGCATGTCAGCGTTAAGGTCACGCCGTACGCCAGATATATTTTTTTTACAGCGGCCAAAAACAATGTTGCACCGACTTGGCACGCCCCGAAGACTGAACATGAGCGAATCCGCTTTAATGCAGCTCGTTAATGGAGGCTGCATAAACCGGAAATTAAATATAAGAGCACGGAGAAAATAGCGTGATTAATCCGCAGATTGTGGCGACATGATGCCACGTCATTTATCTGTTTTCAATTTAATGCTTTAAAATCTCTCAATAAACGCGAACATAACGCAGCGTTACAACGTGCTTTCGCTCTGATTGACTGCCACCGGCTTTCCGAGTCCATAAAAAGTAACCGTCTGCCGATTACCGGGCGCGAAAATGCCGATGTAAGTTCACACGTGCGTGAAACAGTCATGAATTTTTACGAGCATTATTTGCGATGGAGTCATTGTCATTATTTTGCATATTTCCTCGACATCACTCCGTCAGCCAGATAATGAGTGCATTTCTGTAGCAAACAGTGATACGCATAAATCAGAGCATCATCCCTGTGCACCGGGTGATTATTTGCCGGGTGGGCGACTGATTTCCTCACGTGCACACACCCCGATTAATGATCCGCCGAACCGACAAACTCTGCAACTCATCCCGGCTGTTTTCGCTGACTAAACACAGCGACAAGTGTAGGCGAAAAGTCCCGGTGCAAAAAAAACAAAAAAATTAATCGATTGGAAAAGTTGAACGGGTCGAAATCCGCGATATACGAGTATACACCCGCCACCTGTGGCTTCCTTAACAACTTCGAAACTTTTCCTGACGAAACTCCTGTTTCGGGTGAATACTTAAAAGGGCATTATCACGGCGGCGGCGCCCTGCGCGGGGCGGGGATGATTATTAAAATATGTTGGTATAATGGGATTGTTAACACTCTTCCATTAGTGTAATAGACTGCACGGCACAAGTGCCCGGGCTCATCCACTCTGAGACGCGTCGGGGCACACATCACGTCCCGGGCCAGTCCCATAGGTAGACTGCTCCAGCACGTCTTCGGCTCGGCGCTGAAGTGCTGTAGCGTAATAAATTTATTAAAAACTTTCTGGCTGAGTTCTTGTCAAATGGAGGGTACCAGCAAAAAATTGCAACCCTTCCTTATCTCCGGCCCACCCGGGCTCGCATCGTGCTCGGAATGATTCCATCATTCCGGCACCGGGTACTTCTCGGGCCAAAAGCAGTACAAACAAAGGACGAAGGTCCTCCTCTTGGAGTTACCTGGCTGGGCTGCCTAGCCTTTTCGTGCCCTGCCGTGCCACCAGCCCATCTGTGGAGGATCCGTTCCCGCTGGAGGTGTGCGTATTTAGGGAAGATTTAACATAAGTGAGAATTTTAATTAGATTAGCCGAGAGTAAGTAAATTAGTAGGTGCGACACCGGTGAAACTTTCATTTGGTTAATTCACGAAAAATTCCTCGTGGATTAGACCGGCGAGGGGAGTGCACGGTGTTCTTTTAGTGCACTCCGGTGGATTTCGGATAAGTCAGGGCCGCAAATTTAGTAGGGCGGTGGATTACCTGCCAGCGCTCCGTTTAATTGCCTTCGTGGTTTCTAGGCCAGCGTAGAAATTTCGCCTTTCTCGGTTAACACTTTCGGGAAATAATTAAACCTTTAAGCTTTGCTGGAGGGCGGTGGCTGGGAGAAAATTGTTTGGTTTTAAGAGTCGTGGTGGTGGGTGAAATATTAGAACCGGATGAGGTTCACTCACAGCCTGAATGATGGTTAAAAGAATCGGATTTTATTTGGGTATTTTTTGGGTTATGCTACTAAAAAAAGCCTTTAAAAAAATAAAACACAGCTTGAAAGGGGTGGCTTTGGGTCTACAAAATACTGCACCGGGTTGGCTCATGGGGTACATCAACGAAATATTATTAAATTTCTTGTGAAACATTTTTAACATTAACTTGAACGATTCGGGTTTTTAAAGTAATCTACTATTACTTTAAAGTTAATGCGTGAAATTTGTTTTCGCGCACTTACTACAGTCCCTAGCCAAAAAATGCAAAATACTTACCTGCAATTCCTTCGTCCTGTCTTCTTGGATGCGCCTTTAACTCGTTAATGTTTATTGTTTGGAATTAATAAAATTCCCACAGAGCTGAAAATTAATAAATGCCAAACGAAATGTCTAAGGTCCCGACCAATCCGATTTAAGCTAAAAATTTTATTCGAGGTCAAAGGTCAACGACATCGGTTCTTTGAATACTCATCGTAAACGGTAAGTGTTATCGTAAAAATAGTTCATTAAAGAGTTGTAGATATTGCAATTGTCTGCAAAAATGGTTCATATCCTTTTTTTTTGCTGGGAATCACCATTCCAGAGATATCGTGATCTCAAATATTGAAAATACTAATATGGCTCGGAGAGCCCGCTACACTAGTACTATAACTTTTGTCGTAGATTTAATAGAAGCCAAGATAATTGAAAAACATTATGTGCAAAGAAAGAAAGATCGCATGGAAAAAGAAGAACTGTGCCGACCAGGTGAACTTTAAGGAATGTTTATGAAAAAGGACACTCGATTGTTTTCGGGGTCGTTGATCTGGAATTTGCATTCAAAATTTTGGAATTCATGATACCGGATCCAACATGGCGACCGAAAATTTCAAACTTCAAGGGATTGCCATAATGTACACTAAGGGGTTTTCGGGGTCGCTGATTTCGATTCTGCCATCAAAATTTTCAAATATTAGACCATTACCACCTCACTAGGCAAATTGGAGATGGGTTGCAGTAAGCAGGGGGTGTAAAACGAAGAAAAAGAAATTTAATAATACTGTTGAAAAATATCTAGAAACATGAACAACCAAATTAGAAAAAAAAATGCTTACCCGTGAAAATGAAGCATGGATTTTTTTGAGATTCAGAAGAAAAAATGTAATATCTTAGTAATTAATGGACGTAGTGCATTGTTGGTGGGGTCAATGGAAGCACCTTGGAGAGTAGTATAGTAAAGTATGTATTTCAACATGTAAGGAATAATAGGTTTATAGTAAAATTTAATAAAGTGTAAAGAGGTAGGACTTTACTCTTTACTTTAGTTTCATAAATAGCAGTAGTGGTAAGGATGTCAAAATAATTTTAGTAAATAGAAATCATGCGGGGCAATGCGTGTGCTAAATGTAGGCTGAAAATAGTAATAAATGTAGAAACCGTGGGTGTTGAAATTTTAAAAAAATAGTCAGACAAGTGGGAGTCTTCGTCAAGGGTTCCGAATATTTGCCGACTGTGATTTAAAAAAAAGTTGTTTTTTAATGTTGTATAACTACAAATTAACGATTTTCGGACTTTATCCCTTACTTTTGCTGTGAGACCTTCCTTCTTGCCAAATTTCATGATTCTAATTCAGCGGGAGGTACCTTATACGTTTTGATTTATTTGCGAGTGTTAAAATATGCGGTATAAATGGCCGTATTTTTTGATTGCGTTGACTTAGAAGCTTGATTTTGTTACAGCTTCAAGGAACCGTGGACCTAAGTAATACAAATTAATTTCAACTTGATACCTCCATGCGTTCCTAAGAAAAAGGATCTTGACAGACAGACAGACGACCAACAAAGTTATCCTATGGTTCCTTTATTCCTTTTGAGGTACTAAACTACCAAAACGACTTGAAAACGAGTGGGGAAATTTTATCGAAAAATTACAGAACATGAAATATTGTCCGAAAAGGTGATAAAAATAATATGTTTCGCTTTTCAACATTTTTTTTTTAATTTTTGAGGACAAAACACCTAAACAACCAATCCTCAAGTAATTACCAAAATTAACTTAATCGCACCTAGCTTACCTTTGTTTTTCATTGAACAAATAAAATAAGTCCTGCGTTAATATTTTCGAGCTTAGAAAAAAAGCAGGAAAACTTTGGAACAAACCAAACCCTAAATTAACAGTTTAGGCGCAAGATAAAAAAAACAATTCCCCCACACACAATTTTAGACAATTTTAGTAGTTTGGGATTAAAAAAGTTACCCCCTGGTATTTTTACCGAGCAGGAAAATATTGGGAAGGGGCTAAGGGCAGTTAAGAGAAAAATTTAGCAACTTTACCGCACCACTTTCAATAAACCCCGCTGCCAGGCGGTGCTCAGGCAACAAATTCCGATAGAAGCGCCAATAAACCTGGCCCCAGCATAGACCCTTTTTCGCAAATTGATTTGTTCAGGCCGAAGATTCTCTACGGGCAATTTCCCTTATCCCAAGCATCTCGACACGTTGCCCAGCATGCCCTTTCCGCACGCCAGCAATTAAACCCGACGACCATGATGTGCGTGGCGTGCCTCCTTTGAAGTCGACGTCGGTCGGTCGGGCAGAAGGCGTCCTAGTCCTGCCTCTTCACTGAAGGTGAAAGTGGGTGGGTGGGTGAGTGGCGGCGGCGGCAACGGCTATTAATTTCAATTTTGCATTTCACAGAGCGACGCCGAAACTGGTAACACTCAGCGGCCATAAATTTGAACAGATTTAGCCTCGACGGCAGCCCGTCCGGCGCACCGCGATCAAACCTTGCGGCGGCGAAGACCGAGGGTCGTCCCCACTGCCCGGTGCACCGAAGCCGGGCCGAAGCCGAGCTGCCACCAAGCGGTGAAGATGGAGCGCTAGCAAAGGCCTGGAGGTGTGCGAAGCTCCTTCGAACTGAATGTCAACGGAAGAGGAATTGTCTGACGCTGGGCCGGGCCGGGGCGGGTGTGCATGCACTGCCACCGAGTCGGTCGCACTCCCAACGCAACTCCGTCCGGCTCGGTTCGAGCTGGTATGACGCTCGACGAGTCACCACCACCCGGGCCGGGCTTGGCCTGTTGAACCACACTCGATTCAGTAAAGTGTTCGAGACTCGCTGCCTCGTAGAGTCGTATCGTAGCTGGTAAACAACGGAGCGACGGCGGCTGTTGGGGACTGGAACAAACACACGTCAGTCAGTCGTTTAGTAACTGTTGCTTCGTACGTTGCGCACAGGGTTTGTTTGGCTGTTTCTTGTACCGTTTCCTGTCGAATATTATTAGTTCTAGTGCTGTCCCGGATTTTCTCGATCTGTGATTTTGTTGCCTCTCGCCCCCTTGCGCTTATTATTTTGCCGGGAGAATTTAGTTCGTTTTTAGCCGAGTGGCTTCCGACTTCCTGTCGCCTCGAATTCAAATGACCTGCAGCCAACTTCGGCCTGTTCCTTCGACCGTTGACCGTTACAATTGCCCGAACGCGCTTCACTGAGCAGCGTCATAACGCTCTTGTGGTGGAAACGAAAGTTTTGTGGCCGTGGAGAGTTGCATAAATTGTGAAATTTCCCAAAAGAAAAAGACAATAACAGCATAACAGTGTTTTCGGGCGGGATACATGCGCCACGGAGTGTCGTTAGTTGCGTGAACAAGTGGTCGGGGCTGTGATCGATTGCGACCAGTGACACGAATCGGCAACGATATATTTCATTTTGTTTGTGAAAATATGGTGTGAGTCACCCCCGAAGGTGTTTAGTAATCAAAATAATAGGTAGCAGCCGCCCCAGCCCAAGAGTCATCGGCACAGCCAGTTGAGTGGAAAAAAAATCTAGTGATCTGCGGCGAGTCGCGGCCGAGTAAAAGTGCCACTCGAACGAGACAAGACGGAACTAGTTATTTACGTAAGCCCCTGAGGAATTTCGCGTAAGACGCTCCCAGCCACACTGCCGTGTGAAAATCGCAGAGAAATGGAACCCGCTGGATTACTATCGACGCGGCGTCACTCGCATCTCTATATCGTGGCGATATTCCTGGCTATCGCTGTGCTAACAGGTATTTTCCCAGATAAATTTCGTGTTATCACGCGCGGCAGCTCCGTTAGGCTTATCGTGCCCGAAGGCCGTATCTCTGACTCCGCGCCCGTTGTCTAGGGAGCCATTATTAGGCGCGCGACTGCGCATAAACTCTCGTTGGATTTCAGCTAGTGCGCCCAGTGGACGGTGGTGCAAGATGCCTCACGCTACGCTGATGCAATTGTTCTCCTGCAGGTGAATTTTGCCTTTACCTGAACGCAAATCTGCAAGTTAATCGGCGAGCAGGCAGCTGTGGCCGCTGTTGCAATTGCAACAGTCCAGCAGCAGCGGTTTCATAACCTGTCACGGTTCCAGTCCGCGAAGAGGAAGTAAATCGAATTAACTGCGCACAAGCAACGGACTTACTTGGCGCGCTCGCCTGTACCCCAATAATTTTGCGCCAAGATTTTCTTCTTGATAGCAAAGGCGAATGCAATTCTGCTCTAGCTAGCCGCGAGCGAGCGATTACAGTAGAAATGGCCACTCCTAGAACAGTAATTGGTGGTCGTAAACGCTCAGGGACTCAGGGACGAGGGTGATTCAATCGAAAAGTTGCCTACAATTTGGTCAAGGCAACAAAAGCGATGGTTGTCGTCGTCCAGACTTTATGATCCGCCGCGAGCTCTGTTCGCGGTCTCAAACGGACGATGGAATGTCCGGTTGCTGCTATAGGACAGACTGCATTCCTTCGGTTACCGTTTGGGGTTACTTTTTGGACCTTCTTCTTATTATTTTTTTCTGTTATCCGGCTTTGGTGCGGTTCCCTTTCTTGATGTTGTTGAACCTCATATTTCTGGAATGACTCCGCAACGGCCAGTTCCAGTTGTGTCGAATTTATGAATATGAAGTCTTTTGTTGGACCTTAAATGTGGCTTGGGGTACCTTAGGGTTAAGAAGACAGCTTTGTGAGATGGCCGCTGAAAACCTGGAAATCGATAAAAAACGGTTTATTTCTGCTTTTTGGAACAGACACGGAACTTGACTCATACGCAACTTTTTATAGATGCTTGTGCTTCTTCTTCTTTTTAGTACGTTGAGTTCGAGCCTGGCTCGGACCATAATTGAGGTGCGCTTTTTCTGATAGCGTGAGATGGTAGTTCCATCAGTCGTGGGTCAGGATAGCTACTGCGGACTAGCAAACATGAACGACTAGAAGAAACTGAAGCAGAGCCTCGGAGTGTGGATAGGCTTCTTTGGAAGCTCTATGCTGCTAACTGGAGTAAAATAGGAAATAATTATGCTCTCAAAAAAAATATGCAGATGTGATAAGATCTTTGGCACGAATTGTTCTTTACTATTATAGTAAAACAAAGGTCAAAAAAAATAAAGCTATCGGGTTTAAAAAGAAGTTTACTCCTTTTGAATTTATTCTTGTGCTGGTCATACAATGTAACATCCTGGAAAAGATTAACATTGCCTCAAAGTCACTGCAAAACAAAAAATAAATAAACTTGATTGTTGCAAATGACCTTCTACAAACTGCACGTTCAGCCATCACTCAAGGAAAGATTTAAGAAAATCAAAGCTGAACCTACGCCAATATGTGCAAATGAATTTAAGAATACGTGATCCTAAAAAATGGAAAGATACTTCGATGAGCTTTGTGAAGATCAGAGATTAAACGACCCTGAGTCTAATTTTAAAGCTAACATGTTTTATTGAAACAATTTGTTCATAGTTGAATAACAGATTTCAGGGCATGTAAGCCGTTATACCTATGTAGATACGTACAGATCTTCAGAGATCAAAATAAGGACAAGAGCTGTTTCATGTCAAGCAATTAGTCAATTTTTTTTATTAGTTGAAGACACTTTGAAGGTGCTTTTGACTGTTCCACTGAATTTAGTAAAGTCAGAGACGTCATTTTGAAAATTGAAGGCGTGAAGAACTACATACCTTTGAAATTCAATGGGGCAACATCGGATTAGTGCCTTAACTCTATTCTCGGCAGAAAATAGAAGAATTAGAATAATAAACTTTGACCATTGAAGAATTCGCTAACAAGCATCTGCTTTCCATAGCCATGAGCAACTCCAGTAGAAAGTACCTATAACTAAAAAAATAATTATTTTTTAAAATTACGCTGCAGGTCAAAAAGTAACGAAATGCTTGCAAATACAAAGTTGGGAGCAAGTCTAATGGGAAAACTCTCACGATTGGAGCAAACAAAAGTGACTCTCACGGCGGTGGCGGAGAAAACAAAACTACTTTTAAAAATTGTTTTAAGCCCAACGTTGTGCCAAATGAAAACCATTTAATTCATTAGCGATTGCGTGAGGACAATGATCCGAAGCTTACAATTAGCTTGAAGATTTAAACCGTTTGTAGCAAGCACAACATGAAGGCCATTTAAGTATCAGTTCGTTAAATGCCACATAGCTGGGCTATGCTCAATGCCTCAATGCTATTTACAGAATCTTCCAAGACCGGTATGGGAATGGCTGTGAATATTCGGAGAACACTAAAATCTCATCAAAAGTAATAAAAAAATCTCAACGTCTTGAATAATATAGCAATAGTGAATGTGCTGTAAAAGTTTAGTCAACTTGGGAAATTTTAGGTAGTAGTTTTGGTCCGAACCCTCTTTTGCTGTCTGTCAGTGCTAAAATACTAACATTAGCTACTGTCATAATTAATGAGCTTATTAGCACTTTAACTGGTTTTAGCTAACTGGTATCATGACAGTTACAACGAAGTAGCTGGAGGTAGACATGATAGTTAACAACCCATACACACAATTAGGCACATTCGTCAACTTGTCTAAAACAGTAAATATCTATGAAGAACCGAAATCTATTCTACAAACTTCTTCTTTATCACTGCTATAACACTAATAGTAGCAACAATGTAAATTATATGTTGTGAAGGCTTGAAAACTTACGGCGTTTCATCATATTAAGAAATCACTGTTTATCTGAGGCTAATAGTAGTCTAAGGTCACTTCGTTATATTTAGAAATTGCTGTGGGGACATCCCGATCGTAATACTTTAGCTATTTTCGTTTGCGTAGAAGTATCTGGCGGTTCCGATTATTTATTTATTTATTCAAGTCGCTAAAATGAAAATGCATGACTGAAAACAATATCACGGCGCACTTTTAATTGTTTGTTTGCATAACGTGCCAATTTCGAAAAATATACAAACATGTGCTAAAGATCATTTCATAAATTGCAGACGAACCTAGTGAATTTGTCGGTTCATAGCGACAGAAATTTTAAAACAAAACAAAAACAAAAAAAGCGACGAACAAAAAAGTTCCAGACAAATGAATTGGCAAGAGGAGTGAAACATTTGTAAATTCGACGATTCAGATTACCGATTTTAGTCGCACAATTGGAAAGCGTAATAAAAATGTACAGCAATTAGGAATTCCGCAACCATATTGTCTCATATCATTAATTTCCAATAACAATACTCGTACATTGGGTAGATCTAAGTGGGACAGTAATCGTATCGTATTGCCAAAAACTGTGCACTGGTCACAATGTTATGACACAATGAAGAAATTTAAGGAATTTTTAATAGTCCTGCTAATTTGTAAAATGTGATGTAAAATGTCACGCAGGTCTCGCTAACCTGAGAAAATTAAGAAATTCCACAATGCCACATAATAAATGCGACTAATTTTGAGTTCGCGCACAACTTAAAGAAACGCTTCGATAATTCGATCAGGAAAATCTACGAAATCTACTGAGGGACCGTAGTTCCGATCAAGTAAGAAATATGAAAAGCATGATGAGAAAACCGATTCAATTCAGTCAGATTATTCCATTAATAATAATTTAAATGCATATATAAGTAGTAGTCGCTAGATAGCTCGATGTTATCCATAATACTCGTGGACTATGCAATATAAACACATATTTGCACGTAGCCAACGCAATGTGTAAGAGAAGTTGTGCACAAAGTGCGGAAGATCGGTAATGTACAAAAAACTAATAGCGGAGCAAGCATTGATCCTTGTAGAACACCAGAAAAAATTAAAAAAAATCCGTCATCAACAATATTAAATAAAATATGATTAAAAAACATCCTTTACAAATTCCAACAAATTTCATCGATGATAAATGCTTTCATAAAGGTCTACCTGAAATATGTTTGTACATCAGAAGGTAACCCAAAATCCTTCAGATCCTCCACGTGTAACAATTTAATTTCTCTGCTTCTTGTGGTTGGAATTGTTTAGGGTTAGCTTATTAAATTCAAACTTCGATATGAAAGCAGTGAGCCTTAAACTCGCACGAGTCCGCACACGTTGCTACATCAGTGAAATCATCTGGTTAACCTTTTGGCAAAAATCGAATTCTTGCAGATTTTCAAGAGGCTTATGTACCTTATGAAGGGTGAGATATGCCAAAGGTAAACAAATCTTCCACATGCAGTTAAATGTCGTCTTATAATTAAGAGGTGTGCAATTGGCATTGGGGTCATTGGAATCGATTAGTACTAGGTACTTGATTTGAAAAAAGAGTTGAATCGTTCAAAATGCTGCAAATATCTGTAAACTAGTTTTGTGGTAAAAATTAATAGAAAAATTATGAAAAACTAAATAGAGTGCATTCGTTTGTTTTTTGATACTTCTCGAAATATTCTCAATTTTTTTTGAGTTTCTTCTTTTTTTCTTGTTCCACTTTTTCCATTAGTATTATTTGACTGAAAAGAAATAATTTTCTTCGCTTACTTGGGTAAGCCCTAACCAGCAAATTTATGTATGCGGGGCACTTAGTTTTTAATCCCAAAATACATGTTATCCCCAAAGCATACGCCACCTGAAAACCTCATAAGAAACTGTGACAGCGTGTACACTATACAATATTCCCCAGAGCCCCAGACTATCACTGAATGTGGCAAAGTCAAGAACAAACAGCAGTCCTTCTGTTCGGTCCCCCACCATAAATTTGCATTTGACAAGAAGCATTTCTGCATTATCCCAGGAACCACACAATGCAGATGCGAAAAAATATGACAGAGAGCAATCAAATATTTACTCCTACTGGAGGGGGTCTTGACAATCGTTCCGACACCCAACATAATTTACCCGCTCGACCGCAGCGTGCTCGATAGCAGGCTGCACGTGCTGGCCATATACCACTAAATTTATGGGTTATTCCTGTCTAATCTCAAAGGCCGGAGGGGTGAGTTCCTTCACAAAGTAATGCGAAATACTTTTCGTGCCAAATTCCTACCATTTCATATTTTGCCAAAATTGTTTCCACTCGAGCGAATAAAACGAGCAGGAAGTGTTTACCTTTTCTACCCTGACTGAGGTATACATGCCCTTGTGGAAAGTGGCGCTCTATCGGCGCGAGGCGAGACCCGAAGAGTCGGCAGGATGTTACATCACTCTTGTCATGCATTGAAGTGCTCCCCCTAATTTTTTTCCCCCTTTAAAATGGACATATAGAGTAGGTTAAGTGACGAGTGCACTGATTATCAAAACCTGTAAAATACTTCAAGTCAGTGTGCATAACACAAAAAAAGATAAAAAAATTGGGAGAAAAGATAAAGGAAAAAATACGACCTGTAAAAACAGAAAATAATTTTTGCTTGCACTGTTAAGCGGGACATGCACGGTCACTTGTAATTTTTACTTGACGTGACGTCATTTTCCAAGTTATTTGATCATGTATGAGGCACTTCCTGTCCAGGAAATTGGAAGCCTGAAAACAAATCAACCTGACTTTGATTTTTAACAAGTTTCTTGGATGTCTTACAAGTTCGGTGAGGGGAGTTTGTAAGTTCAGCCGCGCGATCGGTGTAGAAAACATCAAAATTCACTCATCACCTGAAATAAGCAACCGTTTTCAACGGTGTTGATAGATAAAGTAAACCTTGCGATTAGTTATGGAATATAATTTCATTCAAATGGTTTGCACGTCTGACTTGGCAGTACCAGTAGCCCAACCTGTCGACCTACCAAATTGTTCAGTATATTTGCGATGGTTTGGGGCCCTATTTGACGAATAGTTCGATTTATATTGTATGCACAATGTCGATATTTAATGGTATCCCTAAAAAAAGGTCCGACGCCGTCAAATCGCAGCTGCGCGGTGGCTATAGCATATCTTCCAAATGGTTGATTAATTACATAATTTTGAACTTAGTACGCAAAATATCGATAATTGGATGACTAGTGTGGCACGTGGCGTAATCCTGCTGTTACTTTAAAATTGGTTTGGAATTGGCTTCCATCCCCATACAATTAATGATCTCTCGAACGAACTATTTTGCGAATTTTTAGTAATTTGCACTAATTCACGGGGCTGTAGCTCGCTTCTGATAATATATATGAAAAAAATAATTCAGGGTATAATTATCTTCTGTAAAATTAGACATAATGATTTTTAACTTTAGTTGAGGCGATTTTATTCTTGCATTTGACCTAGGGACATTTTTAAAATGTCTCTTACCTGCCCACACAACAACATTCAGAGGTTAATTGAGTGGTTCGACCTTTAATTCTTTGGAACTGATTACGAACAGTCGACGGACCATATCGTTTAACTATTTTTTTTTATTGAGGAGAATAGAAAGCGTGTAAATTGATCTTTTTCTCGAATACAAACAGTTGTTGCATTGTACATGCACTCAAAAACTAACTGCGCCGAACTCCAAAAAATAGAAATCTGGAGTTATTGACCATTGAGGCAAATTTAAATAGCTTTACTGATCAAATTCTTTGACCATTTGAGGAAAATGGATTAACTACTCTTCTGCTGAGACTCTTTCACGTAGTTGGTACTCGAGGATTAACAATCCCATCAAATGGGGAACAATGGCAACGTGCAGTTATAAAACCCGCAAGTTGAATGCAAAATTCCAAAGAATTAAAGCATTTCGTGTGGCAATCGCCTTAGCTGCGGGGGCAATTTTTTTCCCATCGTTGTGAAATACAACTCAAGAAATTCTGCGCATAATCGCATTACTCAAATAAGGCGAAACTCACTCTATCGATATGATCCGCAATACCTGCGCAAGTTTTAACCAATTGTGTCCGATTACTTCCTCATTATCAACATCAACCATAACTCCATATTCCCGCACAATGGGAGTATTTTGAAATGTTTCCAGCATGAGTTAGCGAGCATTTCCTTCGAGTAAATTTTTTTTTTTAAGAAATAGAAAGAGCTGCCCCAGTCGGAGTCATTGTTTTCCCAGTGATTGAAAACCACACCAAATTGCTCGGCAACCGCGGATCGAATGACTTTTCTTATAAAACGCGAAGGACTTAATTAATGGCGCTCGTGGAATTTATGCTTATTTGTCGTTACGACATCGCGCCGACCCACAGAGCAGGCAAGGGCAGCCTTAACTAATGGAATGGCTCGAGCGGCTTAAGTGTGCGTCACCGCTGTTGCCGCGCGCCACTGCTCAAATTGGAGCTTTTCGATATCTTCGGTGATATAATCGCCCGAATGATATCGTTCCGAGCACGTATGGGATGCGTAATGGGCTAGTTTTATGACGATGGATGAGGCGTCTTTGTAGCAATGGGTGGGGCCACAGAGTGCTCAGATGGCTCCTTTGGATTGATTAATCTTTTCTGTTCCATTAAAATAGGTCACTCGGGGGCAAAGTATACTAAACTGAGTGCACATCACTGACAATTATGTGAAGTGGATGATATTTTCGTTCCAAGTGGGCTAGAGTTGGGTATTGGGTAGATAAGACAACACATATCAGCGCTAAGGTAGGGTATAAATATGCATTTACTTTAAATGACGTCTGGTAGCCGAAAATTGTAGATAATATAATTTTTTTTATATATATAAATTTTTTTTGCAGTTTTATAAATATATAGTGGGAAATGTGAAGGGAATTTAATTGTACAGAAGAACGAATGAACCTAAAATGTTGTTTCTATGGCTTGGCGATATCAAATGTCAAAAATAAAATCAGACGTATGGTTTGAGCGCCATCTGCTGTTAAAGTCATGAACTTATCAAACAATCTTCGAATATTTAGAAGAAATTTATTGAGGTTCCATTTTGTTCTTTTTCTTTCCTTTTGTGGCTAATAGCCGTAACCATTCGAGGCGGCTGACACTGCACAATCCTCGGGGTGGGAGTTAAAGATAAATTTGCAATTGCACGGGTTTTGATACTAAACCCTAAAAGTATCCCCTTTATATTCAATGATAATCCTTAGTATTTCCGTGGGAAAAATGTTCGATTTTTTCCATCAAGGGAATGTCGTAATCATTTTAAGACCTACCCTAGCAGAGCGTCATGCGCCCCAGTTCTGGAACTTTTATTATTCTTAATTACAAAATTTCCCTATTTTGTGAACGTTAATCGCCGGAATTATGCTGATCGATATTAGAAAACCTTCGTTCGTCGCCCGCTTGCATTTGCGTGGGCACATGCAAAGTCAAGTGCAGTCGACGACGGTGGCTGCTGCAGGCAATTCCCATGCAATTGGTAAGTAAAGGGTGAAAGTGAATTTCGATTCCCTTTCGTGCCGGTGAACTAAGAGACGGGCAGGCGTTTGAATGCAAAGCGGTTTTATTAAACTGAATATTAATTTAACTCGTGTTAATTACGGCGCACAAGAAATACTGCTTCCCGGAGCAGGTACCTCTGCGGATTCCTTACCCCGCTTAGCACATGATTGTGCTGATTTCGTGCTGGAATCCAGAGCAGGGATAAAAAACATATTACTGTTCCCGGGCTGTTTATAATTCATTCGCCTTTGTTTTGTTTTTGCTGTTGTCTGGCAAGGAGGGAAAGTATCGCGATGGCAACGGCAAAGGCAGTAAAAACACCACTCAGCCCAAAGTTAATGTTTGTCTTAAGCGAAAAACCTTTTTGCAAAATATTTCACCGAAAACATCGTCTAATTTCTCATGTGATAAAACTTTCTGGCACCCCATCCCCCCACACCAATTCGGCAAAATCTTCGCAGCACTGGGGATATCTTATACCTCGCAGAGACACTCGCGTTATATAAATAAACACTTCTGGAAAATCTTGACGTTTTAAAGGGCCATTGTTAGGATTTATTTAAACAGCCTCTTGAATTTTCCCAGCTCGTTTTCCTTCTTTTATCGTCCCTTCAGCGGCTGTTGTCTGTCTGCAGAGTCAGACGCTTCTATAAAATTTCAATCCTTATGGACGTCATTCCTGGGGACGACACAACGCTCGCCAGCCAGGTGAAGAAATTTGCATGAGTTTATCGATTTTCTCTTCTTTTTTTTTAGCATAGGTAAGCCTGTTTTGCTTTTCCTCGAAAATGGTGTTTTAAACGCTGAGTCTTTGTTCTTGGATGTAACGTGACTGTTTATTCTGCAGCTGCCAAACACATCGCATTGTTTGCAATCAGATTCAGCAATATTCGATTTTTTTGAAATTCAAATGGGTTTTGATATCGACGTGTTGATGGCTGATTGTCGATTTTTTCATTCATTTTGAAGGAAAGTAGTTTGTCTATGTGATGCAGTTGCATTTCATCGATTCTCAAATATCACAGCAGTATCTTAATGAAGTTGTCAAAAACGATTAATTTATTGGGAATTTGTACTCTTCCACAAAGGGGGAAAATCGGCAGGATAAGACCCCCAACCGTAAAATTGGACTTTTTAAACCAACAACCCTATAAACTCCTGCCTGGTAACTTTAATGAAATTCTAGAAAATTTTAGTTTTTTTATATTGGGACGATGATTGTGAGTTTTCACGTTTTAAATACAGATTCGAAATCAGCAAACCTGAAAACCCGTAAGTACCCATTTAGATTGAAATCCGTAATTTTTAATTATTTGAACACACCTAATTCAAACTGCGGACGTAAAAATTCTGCTACATATCTACCTCCTCTCTTTGCATGTGTGACGCTTGATAGATTAGATATTGATTAATAACCTGTGTATTGCCAGTGGATTCCATTGGCTCATACCCCTTTCGTCATGAAGTACGTACATTATAAAAAAAGTGAAAATGTTCGAAAATAAAAGTGCATTTGTCAGACATTTGTTCAAAATCAAATCAAAGACCGTTAGGAAAAGTTTTAGAAAAGCATCCAGTAAATACAAAAAAAAATAGACGTGGATCATTCTTCCTTTGACGTTTTTTTTAGATAGTTGCCTGAGAGTCGAGTTGGCAACTGATTCCTATTTGGGTCAAAGTACTCGACAGAAAACACTCGCTGTGCACGGTACGAGTTCAATTTACCCCCGCAGCGCGGAGGAGCGGCGGACTCGAGACGTTAACAATACAAGAGCAGAACACTCAGCCAGGCTGAAACCTGTTTTTTGATTTCATTGGGACCCGCACGTCCCGCGCCAAAAGGTAGGTATTCACTCATGGTTGGTACTGCCGGTGCGGGAAGGGGCGCAGGTGGAGCCCAGGCAGAAGCAGCAGCAGCAGCACCAGCAACACCAGCAACAAGCTCTTCTTCTCGAGTTCTTTTTCCTCAACCTCATCTTTAAGGTTTTTCGTTGTTTTTTCGTTTTCCTGAGGGAGCCCGCTAACTCGGCTTGGGCTCTCAAACGAAAGTCTTTTTCGTTCGTTCGTACTTGCGAGCCCTACCTTCCGAAACCCTCATGCGCTGGTTCCCATCTTCTTCCTCCCATGGCGGGCGAGGCGGCTTCTACTTGTTTATCTGCTTAATTTGAAAGTTATGCTCGGCGACTTCAGGTTTATCTAGTCTGGAGCAGGTTTTGCCGGCGGCCCCAGAGACGCGGTCGCGGACAGGCCGGGGAAGAGGAACAAAACAAAGTCATATGCAAGCGACTGCTCGTCAACGCCCTGGGCGAGTAATCATGCAGAATGCTCGGAAAACGTTCAAGGCCTGCTTTGGTGGTGCGCGGTGCGGTATGATGGTGCTTGCGAATGCGAGCAAGTAAAAGGAGCAGCACCCCAAATGAAGAGACAGCCCCACAGTGGAGCCCTGCCGCCGCCGCAGTAATTGCGGCCTTAACAAGATTCCACTTAGGCATTGGTCGTCTCGGCAAAAACTGACAATGTCGGCAGCGCGGCCGCACAATGCGCGAGCTGAAAAAAGCGGGGACGTGCTGATACCTTTGATATCGCGCAATCATCACAAATTGTCACCGGTATGAGTCATGCACAAAGAAATCGCAAATCAGCGACTCTGCGTTCTACGCGGTGCTGCGGTGGAGCGCGATAACCGCCGCGGCAGGCCTGCGGGCGATTTGAGATAAACAAGAGCTGAGACAGCAGCGGGAGGAGTTTGAAGGGACTTCACAAGATTGGTGAGGGGGTCTCCGAGACAGAGGGGTTTGGGTGGCTCCATTTCAGCTGACGCCAGGTACTGTCTCTACACGTACTGGGCCGCGGAGTCACCCCTGCCCCTAAAGATACCAGTTTATGGCCGCGTGAGTACCACAATGTAGGGCCCTGCCAAGCCACTCGCTCAGTGCTCCTCAAAGTTACGACGAAATGAGGATTTTGCACGGTTAAGCCGCACTGGGGCGGGGATAGGTCGCATCGCGAATAAATTTTCATATCCTCCGGTGAAAATTCAACGACCGGTAAATCGCTGGAAGGTGTGCTGCACACACGTCTTAAGCCAGCGCGGTGCACGCGGAGCCGCAGCTCCCGCCCAACATATCACTTACCCGACCAGACTTTATGCTGGATGAATTTAAATATTTTCACGGTGACTTGAGCCAAGTTCAGCTGACCTGGTTTTAAGTGCCCAACGAATGTACAGTTATCTCTCCTATGGCAGGGAAAAAGTTCTCTTTTCGCTATGTTGTACTGCTGCTCGGGCGACTGCGGAAAATATGTTTCTTCGCGGCAAAGACGCGGTGGCGGGGCGGTAGGCGACGGTGGCAGTGATTTTCTCCTTGGTCGCCACTACTATCCAGCGCCGCGAACTCTGATAAAATTTTTACGATAAGCGGGCGACTTTAAACGTCTCGCATAATGAGATGGCAGAAATGGCATTATTGCTGTGTTTTTTTGTCTTTTCTTGCCGCGCCCCGTTCCACCAACTCACTATATTCCATCCGACCTGTGGGTTTGGGAAGAAGCAGCTATTTTCCGCGCTTCGCATCTATATGCTCTGTTGCTGGAAGATGAATAAAACCTGATCTCCCCGAAAGTCTTCTTTATGGCGGTGTTTACCTTCCCATAAACAAAAGTAATTCACTATGGAAATCATGAATATTTCGCGCATTTTGTCAGTTTTTTTTTATTTTCGAAACTCTGCTGGCGGAAACTTGTTTTATTGTCGCGCGGACGTTTTGTCTATTTCGGAAGATGCTCTCGTCGTCGCAGCAACCGGTTCTCATAAATGGCAAATTTTTCTATGCTTGTTGTGATTTCTTGTGGGCTTTCAAAAATGCCCCGAGGCATTGAGATAAGCAATTTTTGCCATTAAGCATCTGTTGGGTAACGGTTTTTGCGCTGGGTCATTATCTTGTTGAAATAATTGAGATAGTGTATCTTTTGTCTACTCGAGGCTCAAGTATCTAAGCTGCACTTATAACACGATTATGGCGGCAGTATGGTATAAATTGCTTAATATGGACCACCTGCCGCGTATGGAGAAATGTTAGAAAATTTCCATTAAAAGCATTACCTGTTAGCTCTCCGTCTCTGGCAATTACAAAAACAGCTTCTATTGAGGAATTTTCAACACGGATATGTTTTTACCCGACTGCGCAAGGAGGGGCGAAATTGTGATTCGCTGCACTGTTCGTTTCATTATTTTTTAGTTCGTTCGCTCACTAATTTGTTTGTACTCATATAATTTAAAAATTCTCGGTCTCTCTGACATAAAAAATGAATATAGAGTGTACCGTAAATACCCTTCAATCTTGAACATAGTTGAATACGCATGACCATCATTTGCTTCGGATGTTTGCTGAATGGGCAGTTCAGAGAAATAAACCGCGTCAATTTGTTTCCAAAACTTTCGGGCGATTTGTGATTTCAACAGGACGGCGCTACCTACCATACAGCGACCGAAAAAATCAATTTGGCGAAAGTCTTATTTCAATAAAAGGAGGTGTCAATTGACCATGAAGATCGTGTGATTTGACACCGCTGGAATATTGTTTTTGTGTGAGGATATGTGAAGTCTCTGGTCTACATATGCTGATATTTACACATTGGAAGTCAAGACATAAAGAAACAACAATGCGTCCAAATGTTTGCTCTGAGGAACTCCAGAATGCATATGAAATTTTTGTGACAAGGCATTTATAAATAAGAATGTAATATGAAGATACCCATTTCACCAAGTGAGAGAGAAGTCCAAGACTTAAGCAAGTCAACATAAACAGAATCGATTTTTATTCTCTTCTCTAGGTTATAAGATATAAAGGGAATTAAAATATTCCGAACATCAACTTCTGTTAACCTATTGTATTGGATCCATCATTTTTAATGTAATTTCAAAATCTTGATGCTGTTGTGAAATACAATGATCTCGAGTAAGTGTTTTTGCGAAAATCTTATACAAATGGAAGTTTCAGAAATGCTAACGTAATATTTGAAATTATAGTTACCTTGAGAACATCTGTGCTATGCTATGTAGATTTAATAACATTTTGTATGGCGAAATAATTTCAAAACACTGTGGAGCGTATAATAGCGTTTGTTGCTTGTGAGGTTTATTCACAGTATTTTCAGTTTGTTAGCTCGAAATGGTGTAAAGAAAGTAAATAAAAACGTGCCTATCAGCGACCGAGATAAGACTGAAAAATTGAGTAAATTTCCACTCAAAGGCAAACACCTCTTTAGTACCAAAGCACACAAACACACATATCTGTATTACTGGATCACTTTATGGGCATAATTTGCCTCGGATATTTCCCGAGCCTCCCCCAACTTGGCCCAAATTTTGAAACAAAGCCTTAGATACAAAGAACATCAGGCAATATGCAAAGCAGACATAATCCCGCCCCATTAGCCGCAATCCTTAATAACTCTCAAAGAGGGCAAACACATCAGCGTTCGTCTCAATCCAAGAACAACAATAACCCAAAAGCGCCAATAATGTTTATCTGGTCGTATGATGTAATCCTTTGTAATTACCGCAACCAGCTGAAATTTTCGCGTCTTTGTGTGGCGCATTAAACGGAATTCATCATCATCAGCTGTGAGTCTCGACAACCAGATGCGTCATAAAAAATAAAATAAATTCAGATTGCAAAATAACCACACGGCAGCGTCGAGGTGAACAATTTTTCATTGGGGCAAAATTCGAATGCAAATTAAATGCAAATTTAATGAAGTTTAAACTCACAGGTGCAATTGCTCTCATCTTTGTTGTAGCGCCTCTCAGCCGCTTTTCCTAGTGTTTTTGCCTAAAGCTGCGAAAATCAAGAGGAAACAAATTTGTTACGTGATAAACACAACAGGTTGGATTTTCAATTCAAACATTTGCCGGCAAAAAGAGAGTAGAGAAATTAATCATTAATCACAGCTGTTGGCATGCCTGCCTACTTTTTAATGAAAACCTACCGCAGTTTGTCTGGGTAGTGTTTTGTTTATTTGATGTTTTATCTCGATCTAAAATTGCTCAAAGGTACATATAATAATTGTAGAATGTCTGTCTCTCTGTTATTTGGAAAGGTTTTTTTAGAGTTTTTGGTCGATATTTATAGAATTTGTTTATCTGCTCTTTCGTTCATGATACCGGAACCACTTCACGTATATATTTTGATGCTAATTTTTGCGAGTACAGCTTGGGTACCAAGTCCATTTTATAAGTTGTTTAGAATTTAAAAATTTACAATCGCATACTGTTGGGGTGATAAGATTTTTCTAAAACTGGATATACAGGATTTTTCGCAGCAAAATATTCAAAAGAATTCCATCCTCTTGTTTACCAAGTGTGACTAATTTAATTTGTTAGGATGTCGTTGACGTGAACCAAAGTTAAATTAAGTTAGTGCTTGAAACATAGTATTTTATAAAGATAAGACCAATAAATCATGTTCATACACACTAGGAAATTGTATGGAAAAAATTTTTCCCTTGGTTAGATTTTAAGGCGAATTTAAATTTTATGAACTTGTACGTTCCCTCCAAAACTAATTTTTGGACATCCATATTACAAATTTGATTTTAGTTCGCATTTATAGCTTTTTAAAACTGCAGCCAGTTATATAAATTGGAAACGGTGAAGTGCGAAGAAGGACACATTTTTTATAGCGGTTAAAGAAGTCTTTACAAAAGACTATGTATGTTCGCTTAGACAATCTCAAAATTCGGAAATTCTTTTACGACAGAACTACTTCTGTAACATCCTCATAAAGTGAATAATTGATATTTTGTACACTCCTTAATTCGCTTGAATGAATTTATGGCTAGTTCCCACGCTACACTTGTTACATAGTACTTTGCACACAAAAGAGATTAATCTGACCGTCATAAATAAAGAATAATGTTTCCTGCATGCATCAACGAGTCCTAATTTTTTTTTTTATTTATCGAACATCATTATCTCAAATTTCAGATTTTCTTTGTTGCGGGAATTCATGTTCAACAACTTTTAATTCGTAAGCTTACCGTGCGATAATTTTTTTTTTATGGTTTTTTTGTTCATGTGCGTTTTTGTGATTTAACAGATTTTTGGATAAAGTGGATTTGGCTGTTTTACTCATTATGGGTTCGTGTCAACTCACGAGTTAAATTGTGCGTACAGGTTTTTCTACGCGACTCGTCATCTCGTTCCCTTTCGAATAGTATGCAAATGTGATGTAACTGAAAAAATGAATTTAGCAGGTTTACACTTTAAGCCGGCGATATGGAAACCATCATTTCAAGGCAGTGTCTATTTGCATTTTCCGTGTCCGTGTAGTATCCGTGTACACGGATGTACACGGAGTACAAGGATTCAATTCACGATATAAAAGCAGCAAATTTCAGTCAATAGAAATTTTGTAAAATGAAAATATTCAATCAGTTAACATTTTGTAAAAGGCAAATTTTTTTTACGAATTGTTTTGTGCCGATGTACTATATGAGTTTACTTCCGTGTAACTCCTTTTACTCCGTAAACACGAATATTACATGGGCACGGAGAGTTCAAATAGACACTTCTTTATTTTAATCGGATTTTTTTCAAAATTACTTTTTCGAGCAGTGATAGCAAGGCTGAGACTAATTGTACGATTTAAAAAATTTCGCTCCAAAATTTTCGTAGTTGAAGTGGCCGTCACACATAGCTGTTTTTTTTATTTTCAAAATTTCGTTGTCACCAGTTGCTCTCTGACTTTCGTTGTGATCGTACAAGCACAACTGATGCCGAACGGCCAGCACGCCCAAATGAGGTCACCACATCAAAAATGATTGACAAAATCCATGATCTCGTATTGAAAGGCCGCAGAGTGAAAGTGCGTGAACTAATTTTGATCTCATTTGAATGTGTGCATAATACATATATTGCACGAATATTTATGCAGATAATTAAAAGCTGTCCGATTGATGGGTGCCGCACTTGTTCGCTCAATCAACCAAACACCCACAACTTCAGAGGTAGATTGACGATGTTCAAGCGCGATTAAAAAATTACTTGGATTGTTTCATAAGTGTAGACAAAAAATAGATCCGTCACTAAACATTAGAGAGCAAGAGCAGTTGAAACGGTGAATTTCTCTTAGCAAACCTCCGTGATGATGAAGGATTCAGCAGTCTTATCTGCCAACAAGGTCATGATTACAGTATTTTGGAATGCACCTAGAAAAGTGAAAAAATTAACAGCGAATATTTTTTCTGACTTATTTGACCTTTTCAACGACACGTTTTGAAAGAGAGGATGATGTTACATACAACAACAAAAAACGTATATTTCAAAGGGTTGCAGAAATTCGGAATCCACCTAAATTTTTGCCGTAAAAGTTATTCTTGGTTTAATTTGACCAGACATGCATATCAGAGTTTATGACTTTTTGTAATAAACTGTAGAAAATTACGAATTCAGTTGAATATGTTTTGCACAACTCTATATATGGGGGTAAAAGACACACATCCATTGTGTATCACACAACAACAAACGATTTGTCATATAAATCTATGAAAAGAAAAAATATTTTAAAATTATATTTTTTGGGCGATGTCGTTAGCGATTCGCGTTGCCAGCAACAGGTACGACTCAGCTGGTAAAAAGAACAAAGGTAAAATCCCCGAAACTACCATTTATACCAAATCGCTCATGACAACAACTAATCGCTAATAACAGGAAAAAAGTCGATGTTTTGTCCCAACCCTTCAATTAGTAGTTGCTCAGGCAAAACAAGCTTTAGAGCTGAGTAGGTGAACGGACAGGGGCAAACGTGAAATTAAACCCTGTCGTAACTCCAGATGATGAAATCATCAAAATTCAATTATCTAGCAATGCAGCGGGATCACATCAAGCCGTCCTTGTTGCCACCACACCACTATGACCGCATCACCCGTGTTACCTGTAGTACACATGCAAAACTGAACGTTGGCTACCGTCTTGAATTTCCCATTCTGAAGAACCAGTTTTCCGCCCCAATCTGCTTTGCATCCAGAGATAATTGCAACTGTGATTTTCACTGGTTAACTCCATTAGCGTCAAGTGAAGCTGTGCAAAGTGCCGAGATCTGAGATTCAATTCTACTCGGCGCTGGAGCCGCTTTCCGCCTTCGCCGCGCTTTGTTCGGGTGACAAACAGTGCCAGGCGCAAAACTTAATTAGAACTAGGTAAAAGCCTCTTCACTGGGTCCTCCATTTGTTTACAGGTCCTCCCCCGCTCCACACATCGCAAATTTTCCTCCGCTGGAGAAAGGCAGAGAAGTTACAACAGCGAAATTTCATCCGAGCCCCATGTCTCATTGCTTTGCCTAGGTTAATTGAGTTCAGGGGCCAATTTGTGAAAGCCGGGGTACCCTACGTGCCGAACACTACAACCCGGGCGAGAGTTGCTTCTCACAAAAAATTGAAGCTCCTCTTGCAGCACAAGACTTAGATGTGCTTAGATACAGTCAGCCCGAAGAAGTATGTAGAGCACACTCCTAGCCTTGACTAGTCTGATTGCTAGTGGCTAGGTCTTATCAGCGCCGAATGACGGCTAATTAGACGGAATGAGTCGTCGGTGACTGGGAGCGTTGGCGATTTCTTTAATTGACAAAAGTGGACATTACGGAGGAAACCGTAATTATCCCGAAATGGTGCGTGAAAATGCCCAGACGGAAATTTGTGTTAGGCGGTAGTGTAATTGATGAGAAATTTTGTCGAACGTTTTAAGAAGCGGACCAGTCAGGAGGGCGAAAATGAAAAAGAAAAAAATCGAAATTTCCGCTTCCCAGAATTTAATGGGACGACGCCCATGTCGGAATAGAGTTTGCACATAGAGTGCCGAGGTTTGCACACAGAAAAACCTCTCGGGCTGTCAAAACACGCCTTAATTACAAAACACTAAAAGGGTTAAGTGGCGCTTTTAACATGCGCCTTCAAAACGGGAGTACTTTCACATTTCTTTGTGCCTTGCGACTTACCAGCGAGCCGGCAGTATATTGTGTACTGGAAATCTTCAAGTCATTCGAAGTGAGCGAAAAACGGGGCTAAGTTCCTCGGGCGTTTAATGTAATTTGAAATTGCCGCCTTGGCAGCTTCGTGCCTACCGGCGGCGATGAAGTTCACCTACTGCGTGAAAAATGGTCATCGAGGCGACTTTTGACGAACGATCATAATTTCTCTTCCACTAATGGCGGGATGATCTTAATTAAAAGCGAAATGCAAAAATTCGTTTTTTTCTTGTTCGCAGAAAACATCTTTGAATTTCTCCTTTAAGCCACATTAAGGTCTCTGGGTCGAGTGCACGTACACCACCTACAATAATTCCGGCGATACATTTTTAATTGCTTTCCTATCTGTTGCATTGCAAACATTAATTTTTTCGTACAAGTGGCACAATATTGACGCCGGTTTTTGTTATCCATAAGACAAAAGCTAATAGCGAAGCGATGTTCGGCCGACAGACTCTATCTGGGTTAATTACTCATGAGACGTCGAACAGCGAAACCTAATAGCCTTATCAGTGGAAGAATTCATGAAAGGTAAATATTTTGAGCGTTGTTCAGGTGCGTCGTAATTTTAGTTTGGTTTTAATAGACCAAAGCAAAATAACAGTTTTATTGCTGATTTCTGTAGGTAAATTAGTGCGAACAAAATGCTTCAAGCATAAAAATTAATTAGCCAAATATCTGTGCACTCATTTCATGCTTGTTTTTTTATTTTATAACATTTTTAGTATCTGACTTTAAGTTTAAGTTAAATACAGCAGCAAGATAAAAATTGTCCAAGACTGTGCAAGCCTTTGCTTTTAATTTAATAACTTTCCCCTTTATAAAATATTTTTATTTTATTTTTTTATTCTGGCCGATACTTGCAAGGTATATGAAATTCTCTTATGCTCTTACGAAAGTACGACATACTAAATTATTTCAAGAACTTTGTGCAAAAAATCAAAATACGTACATAATATTCCCACAGAGCTGAAAATTTGTACAGACCTTAAATACATCATTACAAATGAAATGTCAAAAGTCCCCACCGATCCGAATTGCGCTAAAAATTTCATTTAAGGTAAAAGGTCAACGACATCCGTTTTTCGGATATTTATCGTAAACGGTAACTGTTATCGTTAAAATATATCATACAAAAGTTGTAGATCTTGCGATTGTCTACAAAAACGATTCATATAATTGTTTTCTTACGAATCACCATTCTTGAGATATCGCGATTTCAAACATTGAAAATACTAATCTGCACTTATACACCTCTGCGGTCAACCGTTACAGTAACGCAAAAGTCGTAATGAACAAACTTGTAGCACTTGAAGCGTCCTCTACGCTCGTATCATCACTTCCGTCGTAGTTGCTAAAACAGCCGAGAAAATGGAAAAACAATGTTTTCACCTGTTGCCCTTCCCCCAGCCCTCCGTGACGTTTACGACAAATGTCTTAATAAGCAAAGTTGCAGTGATCGAAACGCCCTCTACGTTGACACCACTTTTGTCGTGGCTTTGACAGAAGTCGAGGAAATTTAAATGTGCCTTCTATATAATTATAATATACTCGTATAGTAATTGAACACCTATTTGGATTGGACAAATCTTTGGACCTTATAAAAAGTTTTTTTTCCCAAAAAATATAGATTGGAAGGGATACAATGGTGTCTCGTGCGACTATTAGAGTGTTAAATGCTATACCTTAGTTCTGGTTGTTCGAAATTTTCCATTTCTGTATTTTTAATCTACTGGAAAAGTCCTGCACCATTGTTCCAGCATAGCCAACGTAATTTTCTTTAATTTTCTCTGGAAAAAGATTTAGCAAATAACTTAATTGCCGTAGAGATGTTGCATTTACATAGCGCTAAGTATTATGGATACAGTTAGGACAAAATGGATTTGTAACGGTCTGACCAGGTTGAAGAAAATATTAAAAGTCCGTGAAGCATCACCTTTCATTTTCTCAAAGCCAGAAACAAAGTGAATGAAATGTGAGAAGAGAAAGTTATCAACATTAGTAAAAGGTGTGCCTAATTGACAGTAAGAAAGTCGCTTAAGAACAACATTACTGTCACGTCGCCTTGTAACACGGTGGCATCATCACTAATGAAAATTTGCTCGGTACATTTCCATTTTTCACTTTTACGAGGTGTCACACACATAATTAATGCTAATGGGGTGCTCAGCCCTCGGAAATTTTTGCATGCAAATGTGCTGCTCCTTGAGGACCCAACATCAGCAGTCGAGGCCGGCTGCGTCGGGGCACATTCATATGACGAATGAATAGTGTTTCCGTGGCATGGGCACCTCTCGGTCCCGCGAGGCATGAATGCCAGCCGTAATTAAAATTAAACATAAAATACACTTAATTTCAGGGCAGACCGGTCGCCCTGTCGGAAAAGGTCCTTCGTCCTGCTGCAGCAAGGGCGCAAAGCCCTCCTTTCCCTTACGAGTCTATTAACTGCTGAATACTCGCCGCGATAACCTTCCGGTACATAAACCCACTCGTGAAACCCCGACGCCTGACCAACACATTTGGCTCGGCACGCACGCACGCTGTTACGGCACGGTGCATTTGGTAAATTGCCGGCCAGATAAAGGCGCTTTTGACAGACACATTCGCCTCATTTCCACCTTTTCGTGCGACTGTTGCATGTTGTATTGTGTAATGTAAGGTATTTCCCTTAGGGGCGAAACTAAAGATCCCCTGACACATATTACGGCCTGAGTGCCTTGTAGGGAAGGAGAACGGCTGGCTCGCCGCTGAATTCTCGGTCCCATCATTGTTTCACGGTGTACTGCACTTTTCCACACAGGCGAGCACATAAAGCTGTCAGCCCATGATGGACCCGTTCGGGGTGGCCTTCGAAGGTTCTCCGGATTTTTAGGCTCTTTTTTTATGTCATGTATGCCCTCGAGCAGCCTCCGCCTGTCCAAACTCCGATTCTCGGCCCACACCCCATCCAGTGGGGCGCAATAATTAAGTCGTGTGGAAGTAATTCATTATGCGTCAGCGTGGAGTGCTCTGCCACCTCGTAGTGCTTGTTCTACCGAAAAATGGGGCCCTCGAAACATTACCCAGCGGGCTCGTGCACTTAAGGGTTGAAGCGAAGTTATGAGATTTCATAGGTGTTTGGGGCAACGTAATATGGCAGAAGTGTCTGTCTGCACGACCACCGACTGCAAAACATGTTCCTTCCATCAGGCCGGGCAACTGGGTCCTGCTCAACTCCGCAATTTGGGGCCTCTTTGAAGTCTTCCTCGTATTTCTGGGCAAAATGGCGAAACTGCAAAGTCGCGGGGGTCCTCCACTATTTCCACTTTTCTATTTCCCTCATCACCCCACTCCGTTTCCGGGGAAGATGCTTACATGGTGCGTTTATGGATGCACAGTATTTTTTTTCGGTTTTAATTACAGCCCGGTACCGAGAGAACCCGCCGGGTGGGTGGCCGTCCGCAGCGCTTTGAGTTAAGCTCCAAATTACAAACGAAGCGTTAAGTGCATTTTAAAGGGAATTTGCAGGCTGCGAGCCAAAGTTATGAGAGCGTTCAGATAACTTTTCCTCGAAATTAGTTTGAATGCTTTTTTTGCCATTTTGTGCATTTATTCCATCTCTAGGGCACCGTTTCGTACCCTCTAGATTCAGACGCCCCCGTTCCAGGCGGGAGCTGTGATGTAATAAAAAGGCAACTGGGAAAGTGTTTAGAGTAGACAACCCATAAAAAGTTCCCCGAGCCCTAAGGTTTTTCCTTCTGCAAATTGTTTGGAGTACACGAATGATTTAACAGAGGAAATTGCAGGCTATTCCTATTCCTATAGACTTTGTTGTGGGGCATGTTGTCTTATGTGTTAGACGTCCCTCAGTCCTTGAGGCGGTTCATGTAAATGTTTGCGCTTGGAAGGCTCCTTTTGTCTGGGGCTGTGAAAATAAAAGAAAAACACCTATCTAATTGTACGGCAAAATGCTCGACTCGCTAGTTTTCTCGGGCAGTAGGATCTTCGCAATTTTTCTTAACAGCAACATTTAACCGGGTTTACAATTTGTTCATTCATTCTATCGTCGAATGTAGCAGTAGTTGCTCGTATATGCTGGGAACCTTTTCGTCCGAAAAATCGTAAATTGCTTCCGAAAGTCGTAGAAGTTTTCCTTTTCCTACTTACAACTACCTAATTAGTATCCGGGCTACTTAGTGATCTGCTAGGATTAAAGATTTATTTCTTTGTTTACATGCTTCGCTTAAGATGGACGGATTTTGTTATAATTACCATCTTTGCATCAATTCAATAAATTATATCGGCATGCATTGAAATATATATAATTGAGCCATCTACAGAATGTATACTTACCACCATAGTGGGCATGAAAAGAAGTTATATGGTAGATATTTGTAAGCAAGTTTATTAATATTATGTTGGCCCTCTTCTCCCCCCTATGTCTACGTAGAACGGTTTTTGAATATTATTTCATGATTCCTAATAGTAGCGCTAATGCATATAGACCACAAATGCTCAATCAAATTTAGATCCGGTGTTAGAGTAGGTCAATCTAAAAATCGAATGCTGTATCATCCATTGTCTTGTTGTCCAAGTTGTTGTCAGAGGGCATTGTCCTGCTGAAATATGATGTCGTCGCAATCCCTTTTTTATATCCACAACGATGGCTGAAGAAAGGCTTTTAGTACATTTACATATTGTTGACTAGTCATACGATACTCATAACGAAGCATGTCGCCAACGCTGTTCGACATCATACAGCTACACATGTGAGACCAGACCATGATACTGCCTCTGGCTTAATACTTTTGTCCAAGGCCATACTTATCTCTTTGTCCATGATTGACGATACGTCAGTATCTAAGTGCGACAAATTATACCTGATCGATTCAGCCATCTGAAGATGTAGATGTGGACGCACCTAGCAGAAGTAGACAATCGTAGATAGAATTAGACACATGTAAATAGATGTAGACACACATAGTCTGTATGACCTCAGTCTTGTAATTTACTTTTCGTGAAATGAAAAGCCAAGTACTCTTTGGAAATGCTTTCCTCAGCTTTGTTTATTTTAGCATTGTCGTTCAAAAAATTTAACTAGAGAATCAAATATTCGGTAGTTCAAATTATTTGAAATCCTTCGTACAGTTTGAAATGCTTTGAAGTGATTTTTTACCATAAGCGTAAATTTTGTAACAAACATACAATGCATTTGTCAATAATTTATGGAGATTCATCATGTTGTATTTATTGTCACTACTAACTCGTAATATTTTTAATAATTCAAATATTTCCAAATATTCAAATAGTTGGAACTATTAGCACTGATTTGAAAAATTGGATTATGTTTACAATGCTCCAATGCATAATACGTAAAAAATAGCACATAATGTATCCACCAATCCAATTCTAACAAATTTATCAAATGTAGGAAGTAGTTATAACATTCCCTTGTTTGTTTTCTAATCTCCGAACACTTCAAAGGGTGACAAACGTCACAAACAAAAATAATAAAAAAAAAAGTCATTTGCACACTCCTACGTTGGGTCTTTGTTTGACCTCTCCAAAGCGTTTCTAGAACGGATAAGTGCCCTCAGCAAATATTGAAAAATAGTTTGTGGGCATAAAGTTGACGGAAATCGATTCTCATTGTTTGTGTATGGAAAACACGTCATTGTTGTGAAAGGAGCCGATTACACGAAAACTATCGCAGTTACGTGTCCATAAATTGGACAAGCCTCAAAAGGAGATTAAACGCAGCGAGCACATACATACATATGTATATCCCTCTTGCGTGCTATTCTATTTCGAAAGGTGCCGCAATTTCCCTCTCCTTTTTTGTTGTTGTTTTCCTCGTTTAATTCAGGTAAAATTGTCCAGTCACCTGGACTGTTTGGTAGTGATGGAAGTGAAAAAAAATAGACGAGTGCTTGAGGAAAACGGGGAACCGGCGAATAGGTCAGTCGGTCTTAATTAGGGAAACGAGCTTGTGTGATAAATATGTCGACAGCAACTCTAATGAGGGTCAGGTAAATGCTGAGATACGAGGGTCAGATTTATCACGATGAAAAAATTTTTGGAACGGATTTGGGTGCGACATAAAATTTTTGGATTAGATACTATGTTACCCGAATGAACGATTTTAATTGGAAATATGTTTGGGGTTTAGTATGCTATGGGTTGCGTATGTTGAGCAATCTGCAGGTGCTTTGGTTGCACATTTAGATGATCCTTTTAAAAGATCGTCTGATCCTGAAGATATTTTTATATAATTTATTGGAATGTATTTTATTGTTTTTTGTCTATGCAAAAGATATTTATTTGTTCACACGGTGCAGGATATTCTTTGTGATAATGTAATAAAAAATTAAATACATAAAAAAATTCACCTTCTGAGGCCCTCTCTAAGTAGGCTCGTATCCTTAGAACCCATGATATATGTACAATAAAAAATAATGCTTGTTTGTTTGTTACTCAACCACAACAACGGTTGTTTTGATAGACTTCATTTTTTGTCACAAGGTATTAAATATTCCAACTTAACATATATGCTAGTTGTTATTTTGATAAAATACAAGGTTTCAAAATAGCGGTCAGTTCAAATATGGTGCTACCGAATTTTAATGAAATATAATAATCATGAAGTTTTGGGGGTTTTAGAATTCAAACGTACCAAAATTCAAGATGGTGGTCGCAAAATTGCCCCGAAGAAATTAAACTTTAAGGGATTGCCACAAATATCAAAACTTGGACTTTTCGGGGTTGCTGATTTCGAATCAACTATTGAAATTTAGAAATTAAAGATGGCAGGTTCAATATGGCGACCGAAAGTTACCTATCTATCTAAGTTGCTAATCTATTTTTATAATACTACATTGTTTTTAAGCTTGATTTAATTTGGCCTATATCATGAATCTAGCTATTGATTCTATGCCGTAGATTAAATGGATAAATAAAAATGTTTCCCGACCCATTCAACGCAATTTTTACAACTTTAAAAATTACTTCAATATTGTGAAGAATAACACACTGGCAACGCAAAAGTTCTCAATCAATATGAGGGGTCCAATTTAGCCTTGGAATTCTGTGTAAAAAGTTCATTCCCCGCTCAATATGTGCGAGAAGATATTTCGTTCACTTTTGTGCAAACATCGAAATTTGGGTCTGCGTTACGGCATCGTCGTCGTAGGTATCATACTTGGGCAAATATTGGGTGACAAAAGACTCTTTTGTAACATTGTATAGCTGAAAACATCACCGCTGGGAGCTCTTTGTTCGATATTTTTCATTTGGACAGGTGGCGGGAACAGTGAGTCGAATCGCTCGTTATTCCCATTCGGTTTTTGAGGTCTCCCAGAGAATTTAGGCGGGAGCTCCACAACAAGTCCGCGGGGTGTAATATTCTGGTCACGAAAAAATGTTTGGCAGTTAGTACTCAATTAATTGAATGACGTCATTTAAATTCAAGAATATTTGAGACACGTACGCGACACGAAGAATTTTCTGGGGGAGGAATTGAAAAGAAAAAAAAATTAATTAGAACGAGGCATTTCAAAGCGCGGCTCTTTGCATGTTAAGTTTCGCCGGTGCCGCGTCCCATCAGGGATTGATTGTAATCATACACGCTTTACGCGCTTGCGGTCTCATTCGAAGCCCCATTCTACTCTTGTCTCTGCCATACGAGAAATAATTTGCGGGGCATAAATTAAAATTCAAAAATTTCATCGTTGTATCTGAGTATCTGAGGAAGATCACTTCACCTAACGTAGCGTAGGTACCCACGGTACGTGCGGGATTCCCTTTGTTTGGGTCGTTTCGTTTCAATCCAAGCGTCGTCGTCGGCCATCCATAAAGCAATTCGGCAGGGAGCATGGGAGGTATTACCATCAAATGTGTTTTCCTGAGCTCCCCCATAAATCTGCATTTCCGGTCAACAATGCATGGGAAAGTAAGGTAGAAGACATTGGCCATGCAGTGCTTGGCAGGGTGGCAAAACTAGAGGGGGAGCATCCAAGCTGGAAGTTTCATTCATAGTCGTGTAATGGCAGGCTTGGGAGCAAAGAAGCTGAAAAAAAAATGCTGAGTGCCAGAGAAGGAGGTAGATGTGACTGCACGGATGGGTTCCATGCCTATACCGCATACCATACACCAAGCCCCAAAACCTACCCATTGTCGCAGCACACCAGCGTGGCACCTTTTAATCGGTATGCAAATAGGGGGGTTCGCAAAAATTGGTGCTTGCGATGTTATGCGAGGAATTATTGTCTTCGGGGGATTAGGGCGTTCCACTCGTTGTGGAAGCCTTAAATCCAGGATTAAGACATTTAGACTTAGTGTTCGGTGCCATACTCGAAAAGAGAATTCCTTCCCCCACCTCTGAACGAGACTTGCAATTATGTCAGGCAGTTTACACATGCACATAACCTCAATTCGCAATCTTTTTGCCCTGTTTTAGTGGCGTACTTTATGGTGAACAAGTTGCGCCCTCCGCCATACCGTGGCGGTGCCGTTAATGCTAGAAAAGCTGTGTAAATTTTCTCCGATTTGTATAGAGCTGTGCGAAGGTAAAAAAACAGAGTAAATCCTCGGGCTTCCAGGAAACATAAGACCGGCACACATGTGTTGCTCAACTATTGAAGTGCGGCGTACGTACTGTACTGCCGTCGTATACTATTTCAATGCAAGGCTGTAACGGCTCGACATAAGTGTCGTAATCTCTGCTTTCGGCGGTGTAAATCTCGGCGAGTGACACACACCGCGGCTTACGTTTATCGACGGAAAGATTGGCAAATGGTAACACATTCTCGCCGGCAGAAAGTCCCTCTAAAAGCAGCTTTATGAGAAATGTGCTCGCTGGAGTGACACTTATGTGTTGCAAAGCTGTGGTTTATTAAAACTTTCCCGGCACGGCAAGAGCAGCGTCATCCATAAAGTTTACACGCGAGCCACCTTTACCTTTACTTTTACGACACGATGGGGCCATCGGTCGTGCATAGTTCTCCCGAATGGGTGCAGGTTTAGAGAAAAGGGCTGTACTTTCTCTCAGCGAATTAAATTGATTGTTCTTTTATATGCCTTACAGCACCAACACCTTTCACAGGTGCTTGCACGTAAAATCGACTGTGACATTCGATAAGCGGCTGCGATACGACCGTTAAGCACGATAATATGATACGAGCAGTGCTCCACATCGACGTCGACATCGACGTTGGCGAGTGCTGCAATTCGTGTTCTAATGAGACCTGCAATTCTGGTTTTACGCCAAGATTGTATGAAATTAATTAAACGAAACACAGTGCACACCTTTCTGTCGAACCGGTCACTGCAATTAACCCAAAAATTCCTCTGCGGATTTTCTTGATTCTTGCTAAGTGAATTCGACGTTCGTGTAATGGCCCATTAAGTTATGAATACCAGCGGACGACCGTGGAGCTGCTTCAGTGTAAAAAACACGCGCGCTTTATGGCCTATGAAAACTGGATAATCGCGGGGTTTACACCTGCGTACACCTTTGACTTCTGCAATATGATGGTTGGTGCGGTGAGCGTAAATGTAATTGCTTAATAAGGCCGCTGATACGATGAAGGCATGTGAGTTTGCCCAGATTATCAGTTTTATTCTAATAGTATCTATAAAAGTCTATTAAGCACCTTTTGCCACCCCTTGTTGAGGTTATGTTTATGCTTTTGCAAAGGTTTGGTTACGGTATATTTAGTTTTATGGAAACTTCTATGCTACTGGATATACGGATGGTGTTTCTCATCTATGTGCTCTATATAATGAAAGTCATATCCTAAAACCTGATCTTTTCAATGTTTCACATTGCAAGGAGAACACGAAATACTTTAAGCTGCCACATACATACATACTACGTCCTACTACTACGTAATTGTTTATAACAATTGATCACGCTAGAGTTTTACAATCCTGAGAATTTTGTTTCAATCTACACCTAATTCTCAATATTCTTGATTTTCTCAAATTTTCTGAGCGATCCTCCTGGGGTGGGCGTCAATAATTTTTAAAAGATTTTGCCCGACATATAATGCATCGTATAAAATCAGGCTCAGGAAAATAATTTGAAATAATATAAATAGAATTGAATGTGATATAATAACTTTATTATGAACCCAAAGAACAATCGATACCATTTTGAAGATTGTTTAATTTAAATGTTGGCCCTACCTACGATTTAGGTGGTCTATTCTATAGATCCAAATTTGAACCACTTGTTCGAGCAATACGAATAGAATCTGGCCAATAACGAGAGTAATGTTCACTTCCAAGGCATTAATCGTAGTTGTCTTATCTGCGTAGACTTCACGTAACTCTAAAGAAAATAATACAGAGGTGTGATATCACACGATCTACGCGGCCAATTTATCGATCTAAGCCGTGAAATTAGCTGCTCACCGAAATTATTTCTCAACATATCCATTGATTCACGCGCCATATGGCTAGTAGCGCCTTCTTGTTGAAACCGTTATCGACATTATCGGTTTGAATTCCAGGTAACATACCAGTATACTCCGTTATCACAATTTGGAGACGCTGTGCCGTTGTAAGTCTTTCCATCATGAAGTACTGTTCAGTACTGATTTTAGGTTATTATTTTTGGTAGAATCACCTTCGGTTTGTGGGCTTGTTGAGAAAGACATCTGGAATCTTACAAGGTGCACTTGAAGGCAAATTTTGGACATCGTTGTTATAGTTGTTTGAAAAGTGCTTTTCAATTATCATAGATGGAAAAATCTCGGCCTCGAAAGATTTCACTTATATATATCTTAACGAATATGAAAGGCAACAAATTTACAAGATTTATGAATGAATAATTTGTTTGTGGACAATAGCCGTGCTGTAGCTAAATTTGTACCCTAATGGATAAAATTTGAAAGGCGAAATAAAACCTGAGTACAATACGAACGTTTAGTTTTATAGAACTGCACGAGGTACTTCCAAAGTTGTATGCATTAATTTTATTGCCTGGTAGTGATTGGGAGGTTATGGAGCCATTTCTTAAGTCTTTACCATTAATTAAAAGAACTGGTCCTTTCAGTCTTCGATAAAAGTGCCTCCATATTTTGGAGTTTTCGTTTAACGACGCACTCAAAATACCGTCCCAATCAGGCATTCACCTTGAGCCCTGCTTGAAACTCAATTAATTAAACCGAGGACACTTTAAAACAGTCGTTGTGGACTGGGCTCGTATTAATTTGCCGGTCATGTCAACGTTTGATCTCTCCACAATGCCCAGTGCTGCCCATTGACACCGAGTGCATGTACCTGAGTTTATTGACGCACACAGTGTGTCTGAACATTGGGGTCATTCATGGGCCGGTAGATAAATGTTTCATTAGTCTGTCAGCAAGTTTGTTAGACATATCCCTGGAGCTTAATATGAACATTCAATTACTCACCAGTACGGCACGTACCCGCATTATTTCTTGGTGTGTACCTACGCACACTTGCCGTACGTACTGGCGCGCTAAATACGACCTGTCACGACCAAAGACTTATCGGGGCCTCGTACGTTGCAATTTAGTGGGCGACATTAGCTAATACGACAATATCGCCCTTGGCTGGCGTCACCCACTAAATATATTTGCGAACGGCGGCGGCGTCGCACAACACCCTCTTGAGAGGAGGTGGCCGACCGTAAGCCCTTAAACACCTTTCGGGCGAGTACGGGAAAGAAACGCCACTAAGTGCTGCCGTTCCGTCAATTTATGGGGCCCTCGTTGTGCAGGAGATAAATTTACACAGCCTCCTCCCGCCGCCGGGGGCCTATGTACCTACGTACGCACCAGGAGGACGCGTCCTTGCGCGCCTGCATGCAGACGGGACTCAGCGAGCATCCAGGTATCCTAGGTATCCCGGCGAGTCGTTAACTACTCGGCCGCCTGAAATATTCATAAACGGCCTGCGAGGGGCACATCTATTTCGCTGTCCACTCCCGATATGAAATGGCTTTGCAGCACGCGAGCCAAATTACAACGTTGAGACATCTGAAAATCCCTTTCCGGGCCTATTTTTCCCCGTGAAATGGGCTCCGATGAAAATTTTCAGGGGGGCAATAATTAAACTGGAATTTATGCCCGCCATCGAGATACCTCCAGAACGGGCTCATGAATCAGCCCCGGGCAAAACAAACGGACAGAGTACCCAGGATGCCAGGTATGATGGCGATTTATTTCTTTATGGCTCTTTTTGGGGTGCGTTGTACCTATCCTGATCTTGATGATGCAAACCCATTTCGCTATTAGACACTCACCCTGGCCTGGAGGAAAAACCTCACACACGGCACATGTCGACGAGGACTTTATCTTTATTAAGCATTGGGGAAAATTCCTCAACCTCATCCTGCAGGTGATCCTGTTGCTCTCCTTGTGGGAAAAAGGCTGCTCCCACGCGCCATGAAGATGTAGCGCTCTTTTCGAATGAAATTAAAGTCGGACTCCGAAGTGGCTTTTGCGTGCGCTCGAGGGTAGTAAATCCCCTTATCTCTCTACCGACGAGACAACAAGGCGGCATTACCCTGCTCAACATTTTGCGCGTGGGAGCCCCCGTTGGATATCTCGCGCCGTGTGCACGCATCCCATGGAAATTGTTGATCACCGTCGAATACGAATAAGAAAAAAAATTTTTCAATCGATAAACAGATTCGGCGGCGGAATTCCACGACCCGAAAAATATGCGGGCGGGCTGCCACCAAGAAATCTGCTGAGCATTTGATGTCCCAGGTGCGCTTAAATTGAGATGTAATCAGTGCCATTCCAGCACAGATAGGTGATTGGGGGGCCTCCAAACGTGCTATGGTGCCGTACCTATCCAGCACCCCCCGCCCACCTAGCGAGCGTACGACTGCCAGGATGTAATACTGTTTTATTAGCCAACTGAAGTGTTCATAATCGCGGGATAAATAAGAAATTTCATTTGTTCTTGGGATTTTGAATTTCAAATTGTTCGCGTCTTGTTTTCATGCCGATCCCTCCGCGCTCTGGGATTGTGTGACTCAAGGTCTTGGACATCGTCTTTTTTATGGGGCGGGATTGAGTTCGTTACCCGATTTTTGGGGCAGAGGTTAGTTATGTTTTGGTGACCTGTTGTGTGGTGATATACGGTAATGGGAAATCGATATCTGGGGAAATGGGTGAATTACTTACTCTATGGGAGTTTCCTTTAAATTATTTATTTGTGTTTTTCCTTTCATTTACTAATGCGCATATCTTTTCTCTTTCAGGTAAATTCCCATGAATTTTGAAATAAGGACTTCCAATCCAATAGATGAAATGTAAGGTATTTGTGATGTAAACTGAAAAAAGTTAAAAAAACTTAGGAAACGATGTTAATTGAAACGCGTGTTCGTAGTTTTTTTTTATTGATGATACGATATTATTGGATATGAAAATCGTACTCCTACATCAAATTCAAAGGATCGCGAATGTGCACAAAACTATAACCAACTTTACTAAACTAAATATTTGTATCAATTGCGATTACTTTATATAAATGTTGCGACTAGGTATGAAATCTCAAACTCCTAACTCTTTTACACATTATTCCATTTTACTAAAAAACTATTATTCATTAAATGTTGATATATATACGTTATCATACTAATCTCCAAGGCGCTTCCATTGAGCCCACCCACTAAGTTTATTAATTACCGAAATGTTGCAATTTTTTCCTCAATCTCCTTCATTCATTTTGACCGGTAAATATTTTTTTCATTTTCTCCAAATTTTTTTTAGTTTCATTTATCACGAGTTTTTAGATATTTTTTAACAGTATTATTAATTTTAGTTTTCTTTACAACCCCTCTCTACTCCACCTCCTATCCTATATGTCCCAGAGGAATGGAGGTGGTCTCATATTTGGAAGTTTTGATAGCATATTCGAAATCAGCAGCCCCGAAAACCCCTTAGTGCGGATTTCCAAGGCAATCCCTTGAAGTTTAACTTTTTCAGTCGCGACTCCGAAACCCCTAAAGATTCCTTGAAACTGGGAAATTCCCGCCATATTGGATTCGCCATCATGAATTCCAGCAAATTATTGTTGTTGTCAGAAACCTTCGTGGGCGAGCGCAAAACAGCTCACCAAAGTTTCATCGCAATTGGATGAACGGTTAGGGACGCATAGAATACGAACAAACAAACATTCATTTTAAAAGATTAAAATAGTTACATAACATTATGTTAAATAAAACGGATGGTTCTGGTCAACAGAAAAAGTGTCGTGCTCCAACATGCTAATTCAAGAACCATGCAGTAAAATAAAAAGAAAAACGCACAATCTAGGTCACAATAAAGCACATTGACAGAATTTTTATCATATCCGTTGTATGCACCTGATGATGCGCGATCGGGTTATATGATATGTTTAGAGCTACAAAATGTTTGTCGGCAATATTTTTTATAACAACTAAACAATTTTCTAAATTGTTTTTAAATGCATTTTATTTTTACATCTTGCACCGTTTCTTAATTGATATTTAGTGCATACTATATATATTAAAGAAAAACTGATGATTAATCGAAGAAATATCCTTCTGAAATTGTCTTTCGCGAGTGATGGTAGTCCTAACATAAATGAATTTCTACTCAAGTAATTGGCAGGTAAATGTGTCCTTACTGCATACACGTCCTATACATCACTTTCGAGCTATCCCATATCAGCTCTTAATTAAACTTCTACAAAATACAGCATACCACGCAATACTTCATAACAACCCCTACAGACAGACTTTGACAGTATGAAATTTTCAATGCACCCGAAATCCCTTTTGTGCTCGTGGCTGCCCTCAAGTAATTTAAAGTTCCCCAAAAGACTGTGTGCACTTAGCAAAACATCTCTGGATACCCGAGCCGAACAATTAGAACTTCCCGACACAGCTAGATGGAAGTAACGAGATAATTCCCCAGCTAACACATCCCAGGTATCGGGTGTCGCTTTAAATTATGGACACCTCTAGGCGTTATCCTCGATTAAAATATGAAACCCACCTAGGATACATCTGCCCGAACTACTGCAGACACAAAGGCACTGACAGCCCCCTCCGCTCGGATGTGCAAGAGTAACAATATTGCCAAGCCGCCTGAAAATTCAACACCTAATTCAATGTAATTTGAGTTCATGATCAGAAATTGCATCTGACGGCCCTAATAGACGTGCCGTGCCTGCCCTGCATTAATAGATGAAAGCAAATGAAGGGAGGAACAAACAGAGGGACTAAAGAGCAAAAAATCCCCTTCACAGTCCTCGGTTGAAATTGTAACAAAAATAAATCAAACCCCCTTTTTTGTGCCTGTCCAGATTACAAAACACAATTTGAGTACCCCAGGGGGCTCGTAGAGGACCACTCCACTTGCCGTGCATTAGGAAATGAATCAAATTTTCTGCTGCAGCGGTTCATTTGTTCCACCCCTCTAAATAAAGTCTGTGTTGGCATAAGGTGGAAAGGAAACCCCTGTCTTGCTGCATATGAGTTAATAACGCCCTCCGTGACCCGCGCTCAGTAATAATGGCCCCGTAATAGCCATGATCAAATCCAATCATAAATCGTGCAAGCCCTAAGTAAAATATAATCCCAAAATTAAATAACTCGGCAATTTGCGCTCCCGCCCTTGTGAAGGGCAGAGTAGGTGCCGTGCAGAACATTTTTTACTTTAAGTCAATTTACCTTCGGCTCTTATTTCGCAGCGCCCTTCCTGCGCCCGAAGGAAATCAACCCCAGGCAATGGTAGTACAGCCAAACGCAATCTCACTCTGTTCCGCTAATACCTAAACCAGCAATTTGATTTCCCTGCTCACGGGAAACCCCGTGGTGCCAAACGACGCCGACGGGAAGTGCGTTCAACCCCTTGTGCAACTTTAAATTGCGATCCTTGCTTGCATCGAGGGGTAAGTGGGTCTCCGTTCCAGGAGTGTCTTTCTCTGTGTAACAATTTGCTTCGCTCTACTCAAAACACTTCGCGCTTGATTGCTACCAGTCAAGAGATACTTCAAAGGCAGGAGGATTTTTTTTCGCCGGACTTCACTTTCCCAATTTTTGCTAACTTTAATTGTGTTATTCCTCATGGGAGTGCTGCTGCAGCAGAATTGCAAGGGAGCTCTTAATGGAAAGGATATTTGATTAGGGCGCTAAAACCGTAGAATCTCCTATCCTGCACCCAATGGGTTTTTTGGCATTTTACATTCAACTATGAATTCCGTGAGCCGGATAACGCAACAATGGTTATTGCTTTGCTTTTTGAATTTTTGTTAAAATGTTTTGGGCTTATGCAGAAAACGACGGGTCTTTCACTGACCCTTAAAAACCACTTTAATATCATTTAACTGTACAATTGCACATATGAGAATATAAGCTAAATGGTGTACCAACAAGAACTTGAGTATTTTGAATTTTTATTCATTTGTAAAGTGTAATTGTTGATATTTAAATTGCGGTTTAATTGGCAGGAGCGTACCCATTTGATGAAATTTTGGCAAACGTTTTGAATTGCACAAAAGTAGCAAAAACTTCAAATGACGAGGAAATGCAGAAGTTGCGCCAGTTTTGCATAATAAAACAGCCCCAAATGTACACTATTATTTTGTTCAGGCCAAAAAGCGTGATTAAAACTTCAAAAAGGTTTTTCTCTGCAGCATTAATTTTCCTAGAATTAACTATATGGTGGGATATGTTTTTTAAAGGGGTATGTTGGATGTTTCACCTCTAGTTTGTTTTCTCAAGTCTCCAAAAGGGCTAAAGGAATGATGAGTTTTATATGCGCCAGTTGAAAAATTTGTGGAAAAGTTATGAAAACAAAATATAAGAAAACAAACGAAATCTGGATGAGCTGAGTGTTTATGCGTTTTCGCCTAATGTTTGTCACTGCTTAAACAGAAATATATCTTGGAGGTAGGTCCAATTTCACTAAATTATTTTGATATTAAAAATTATATTTCTCAAACTAAAGACTCCTCTACCGAAATGTGTCCGAATCCCCTTAGCTACAAAAAACACTTTAACTAAGAAAAGCATGGTTCGGGAGATATAGCATAATGAAAATTCTCTACAAGTTTTGTACGGAGGTATGCACTCCCAGGCGTAAACATCGTTGACAATTTTATGTTAAAAGCAGACCCGCGTCTGACATGACCCGCACTTATTCATTGTTGAAGAATTAAATAAAAACTACAACATATTGAATCGGGATATTGCAGCTGTCACCTTGAATTCTGAAATGTTAAAGGCAAAGTAGAAATCTGCAACACTGAAAAGCTCTAAGTACATTTTATTTCGTAGATATTATTTCAAGTTGGGAGATTTTGGATCCGTCAAATTGGATTCCCAAAATGTTGAAGGCCTATTCCGAATTATATATTTGCGACCCGTGAATGCCAACTTTTAAGAACTTTCTTATTTTGATTCTACCAGCTCTTGGGTTTTCAAATTAAGCATTAAAAAACCTTAAAAACTTCAAACGTCAATTTTTTTGAAAATATATTTTAGTTCTGCAGTATCAGAGCCAACTTGATTAATTTTCAATTTTTACAAACGTATTCGAATTTAGTAAATCGAAGCCGCAAACTCCTATTTACTTGGAATAAATTGAAGTTTAGAATTTTTGGTTGCCGCATTTGAGCTGCCTACGTGAAACCACAAAACAAATTTGAATATACATACGTAGGTACTTAGTTGAATAGAACTATGGGCTTAATTGTTTATTGTTACTATTGTATTTTCGTAATGGCTAAGGTTTTGGAACGGAACTCTATAAGCGCACTCCTTATGTAAATATTATACCATACGTATTTTGTATAAAGTTGTTTGTTTGTTGTTGTTTTGTTCACAACATTCGTAAATAATGAAACAAATTTAATACAGATGAATTCATAAGAAAAATCGACTAAATTTTATGAAAATTGACATTCATTTTGCGAGAGCTAAACTAAATGCAGAAGGATTGGCTCAATAAAGAAAATGCTACTGAATGTAAGGACATTTACATAGGATGATATGTTTATGATGATGCAGCGGCGTCTGCAAGCAGACAATTAAATTTCAATTAGGAGCTCGTTTCTGGATTTAACGACCGCTCTGGACGAGTCACCCATCGCAATGGGGCTAGGTCGTCCATCTTCCATACTGGGACATCTTATAATGGTCACGGCCACTTTCCTACACCGGATCGGTCACAGCAGCTCGGCATCATCATCACGACCGCTGTGATTTAATTCGATTCAAGTTAATTGAAATCAGTGGAACTGGCCGGTGCAGTAAATGCGCGGCTGCCGTTCACGTCCCTGGAGAAGGCAAACAAAACGGATGAGACGACCGACGGTGGTGCCGTCGACTACCACGAGTACGTGAGGAAAGTGATCAGATGCAGAAGAAATTAAATTAAATTTTCGGTTTTCGACAATAAACGAAAGTTTTCTCGTGTTTGACCGTTTTATTATTATTGGCATTGCGCGTCTCTCCGGTCCCGTTTTTCGCCGATGGTAGTGTGGCATTTTTATGAAAGTCATGGGAATAGGTGCAAGTGATTCGTCAGGTTCGATTTCTCGAAGGAGAGTGGTTTAGAATTAATCGACAAGACGTTGGCGATTTCCAACCGGGCGGGCAGCTGCTCAAAATCGCCTTAATTAGCTCACTCACTTCGTATCTTGGTGACTTTCACCTTTTTATGCATGATGCCGATGGGTACACTTTGTTTAGTTTTATTTTGTAAATGTAGTTTTAAGTCCATTGGGTTGAGAAAGGTTTGACATTTCGCGAAAGATTTTATTGAGGTACGTTTGGTTTTATGGCAACTGGAAGTATGCACAAAAATTTGGAAGAGTGGCGACATTTTGGGCAACAATTCTTTTACTTTTCCATCTGCGATTAATTCGAATTGTCGTAGTAAGGTGTATATCTGCATATACATATTATTTGAAAGAAAATACATATATTGTGGTAGGTTTTGGGGATGCTCACTTCAAGTATGCCATTAAAATTTCAAAATTCAAAATGGTGGCATAGCGATCGAACTTCCTCAATTTTAATGTGAATTAATATGAAGAAGTGTTGAGAGTTACAGACTTCAATATACCAAAATTCAAGATGGCGGAATCAAAATGGTTACCGAAAGAGTTAAACTACAAGGGATTGTAATGAAAATCAACACAATGAGGTTTTAGGTATTGCTAATCTCGAATCTACTACCGGTATTTCCAAATTTAAAAATGTCGGATCCAATATGGCGACCAGAAATTTTCAACTTGAATGGATTTCTGCGTCAATGGATATGTATGGGTTTTTGGAGTTGCTGATTTTAAATCAGTTAGCGGAATTTCGAACTTTTAATGGACGACCAAAAGTTACCAAGGTAAATGAAATTTCATGAAATTGGGTTGTTAGCTTCTATGGTTTCGGAATAACTGTTTTCGCAATAACTTCAAAAATCTAGTAAAATCTTAGGATTCAATGTGGATAGTATTAGCAGAGGATTTTTACGTAAAATTATTGAAAACTATTTAGGGCTTGAGATTGTTTGGAGGAGATATGTTTTCTTAATAAACCAGCTAAGTGTGTAATTTGAAATAAGATTTGTAAATAAATCAATAAAACTGCTTCTTTTGCATTCAAATTGTGAGCGAATAGTTTTTAATTTCTTTTAAATCCAACGAGGGAATTCTCTGAACAAAGCAAATAATTAATTAAACTCATGTCACTTGCAATTCGAGTTCACCTTCGAATTAATTAGAGCACTACGGAAATCCTAAAAGTGCCCGTCGGGATGGTGCATCGCTAGAAAATTAAATAACGTGTAAGGCACTGAGAAAAACGTATAAATCAATTGAATTGAAAAGAAGCCATCAAATGGCTGGAGATTTGTTTGACTCATCTAGAAAGTGCCGGAATGCCCTCGATATTTTGAGAACCACAAGAAACATGGCCAGACCCTAATGGACTTTGTGTTCGATAATTGCTTCCTTTTTACCTTGTCAGGTGCAATTACGAGCCCCGCGGACCCTTTCTGGTTGAGTTTCCTAATTAAGTTTAAAGACACTGCAAGCACCTGAAAATCTTCTGACTTAAGAGCTCTACACATCGCTTGGTGGTGAAATAAAACTTTCCTCAGGTAATCGCGAACAACTGAGATGCCTTTTTTTCCGAATCGATATGCCGACGAACTGGGTGTGGAAAGAATTTGGGAGGTGCTAAAAAACAGGTAGACTAGAGCTGAGTAAACAATTCAATTAGTTCCGGCCGATACTTGAAGTTTCCAGGTGAGTTCCTGGGTGCTTCGTGACCAGGTCGCCGATGTTCTGTTTGTTTGGGACAGTGCGGGACGAAATGCATGAAATTCATCCGCAGGCATAGAAATCGCTATAACTGTTTTCCTCGCACTTAGCTTTTTCGCTTTTTCTCTAATCTTTGCCACTGAAAACTGTCGGGAACTGGGTTTCATAGGGAGAATTTTTCGGCATTCGGAAAAAAGTCTAGTGACTGTCGGGCCGCGTCCTGAATTGTGGCTTTGAGAGAACTCCAGGGTCGCCGATGCATGTCAGTAATATTTGGGGTTTTAACACAATTTTTCACGCTCAGCATGAGCCTGGGTGGCCCGGGCGACAAAGGGCGATGCAACTGCAGGCAGGTGCAAGAGCTGCTCTATATGCAAACGAATGTTCAGCTACCGTGGTGGATACGTCCATCCACTGTGCCGGAATTGAACGAGGTTGCCCCCTCGGCAGAAATTCGCGAAGCCAGCGCGATCGTACAGTTATGCAGTGTTTTGTATTCAATATTGGGCCATTGACCCATCAGAAGCAGCCGGGGGAGGAAAGGCGTAATGGGGTCTGGCTGTTCAGAAAAACACTGCACGTAAGGTACTGTAGCCGCTGCGGTTTTGATGCATGAAAACGTTCGAGGAGACAATAATTCACGCTGTCCGCCATAGGCCAGCAGACCAGGTAACTTGGCGTTTCGTAGGCCGCAGTTCCGCTGCTGCTGGACAAAATTAGACATTTTAGCTGGCGGCAATTGTCCAGTCGGCCGCGGGTCATCATTACTGAAGTCCGCGTGTACAGCAAACAATTGGGAACAAAAGTGGACTTGCGGCACTCAATGCCGCAATATGTGGCTCATTGCGAATCACATTAAATTTGTGTCCGATAATCAGATTACCCGCGGTATCATGACCGTTGCTGGACACTGGATTAGCCCTAATGAAATTTTGTTACTTTTGCTGGAGTCGATTGTGTCACCGGAGCCAGACACGTCGGCCTGACTGATGTATACATATTTGACACGCTGCCAGCTGCCTTTCGCATTCGCTTTACTGACCATCAATCGATTCCGCTGGACGGGAGCGCATTGGAAGCGCCTGTGAAGTGGGTCAAACTAACCCGCAGAGGGGGGTCGCAAAAGAATTTTTATCTCTCCGTAATTAGCTCATAACTCTGTCTCGAGTGGCCCAAAAACCCATTTAAACCCGACAAATACCCTCTCGCTGAAAAATGACGCTTTCATTCGGGATATTCTGAAAATGCTTTACGACTACATAGTTGCGCAAACAATCTCCCAAGACAGGCTGCGTAATTAATTAATTCTTTTTTTTCCCCCCCGCACGACGAACAACGGCAATTATGTTGATTCCGCGTGTTTTTGAGTCTGGCACTCTCGACAATTATTGCCAGCTCTGCCCGAAAATGGTGTGCTTACCTTAAACTTAACCGCCGCGTTTAGAATGGATAACTGGGGTACAGACCGTACAGCACACAGCACACAGCACAGCGCCTTGAGCCCCCAAGACACGTTCGAAAAGTTTCTTGACTTTGCTTTAGTGCCCGAATAGAGCATTTCTGGCGCACATTTTGTGCTCTTTATGGGCAAGTCTGCCATTTGATTGTTTGAATTTTTCAAGGTGAGTAAGACGTGGATATTTTGTATGTACTGTATGTCGGTTTGAGGTAATTCTTGGTATTCGCGGCGTAACTGAAATTGCGACAGGAACAAAAGAATGTGAAGGTTTTGGTTAAGTGGTGTTGTTTGGTTTGGTGTCTTCATTACTTGAGGTATTTTGTTAATTCAAAATTAAAGAAATATTCTACATTACGGAACCTGAATGCTGTTTGGATATTTTATCACTCCACAAGTCTATTTAATATATTTTTGTTTGTATTCTATGAAATTTCTAGGAAATATAAAAGAAATATAAAATTAAAAAGTTTATACCTATTACCAAAATATTGGCGATTTTGAGGTTTTAGGTTAGCCTTTAATGATTACCCTATCACACACCCATTGTGAACCCTCTAAACATGACTTAATTACTTTCATTATTAGAAACTCTAAGAAACCAGATAAATATTCAATCATTCCTCTACCTTGATGCATTTAAAATTAATAGATATTTGCATATCTGAGAAATCTTATTTTTTTCCCAATTATTGGTGAAAGTAAACTCTCTGTGTATTTCTTATAATGTAGGAAAGCATATGCTGTTTTATTAGGTAATGTGAGACCTCGTTTCTTGCCAAATTTCATGATTCTCCGTCAACGGGAAGTACCCTATAGGTTTTGATTTATTTGCGAGTGTCAAAATATTTGTCAATTTGTGATTGGGTTAACTTAGAAGCATTTTTACAGATCCAAGGGACCATATGTTAGACCTAAGTATTTTATATCATTTTCAACTTGATGCCTCAACGCGTTCCTGGGAAAAAGAGTCTTGACAGATAGACAGATAGACGAACAACGAAGTGATCCTATAAGGGTTCCTTTTTGCTTTAGAGGTACGGATCCATAAAAAGGGTCTTTTCATGCATTTTGCTCGACCATTTGTATTGTACGTATGTATTTTTGCGCTCGTTATATTTTATTTTGACCACCTATTCATTTAAAAAACAAAATGGAAATATTAAAGGTGATTTTATGAGGATATTCATTGAGATCTACACTCATACCAAAAAGTTGAGGTATGAAACAAAAGTTTTAAGTGATCAATACACTGTCGATAAGCAGCATCTCTAAAACATTATTTTCCTGCTTTTGGTATTTGTTGTTGCTCCATAATTTTTGTCAGGTTTTTCAACGAAATACATTAAAAATTCTCAATATGTTATTTTGTTTTTGCGTTCTAGTCTGTCTAATAATTTGTTTAAGATTCAACGCCGCCGTGAGAGAAACGTATGAACAATGGAAAGCAGCTAACATGACTCTGTGTGTACCGTCAGATACGAAACCATGAAAAGGAATACCTACATGTATAAACTCATAGCCCGTCACAAAGTGGCAAATTTTAGTGCTTAAATGAGAAAATTGTACCAATGTGCCAAGGCTATGCTAGATCGGGCACAATAATGGACACTGAACTAAATTTAAGATTTGATTTTCATTTCTCAGAACACAAAGAAAACTATGATGATTTTCATGAGGGGGAATATGAAACATGAAGTAGTAACGAAGAATTATTTGTTCATTACCATATTAGATATTCAGTTCTCTTGGTGCAATTTACCTGAACATGCCAAAGAATGAACTTACAGTTCAGACAAAGTGTACAATCACTATAAAGGTGTTTTGTGTTGAAATGGTTTCGAATTGTGTGAACTCCGTTCAACGTTCTACTCGTCGCTTCATCTTACCAAACATTTCGGGATTACTTTTCGGCATCAATACCTTCGGGCTTCCAAAAAGAATGAGAATTTGGGTAACCTACATGAAGAGGTTCTTTATTTGCATTTCCACGTATACATTTTGTCGGGTATGAATATTGGGAATGGTTTGAGTTGGCCTTTCGACATCTCGATTACTGCTGCTGCAGATGCTGCTCCAATAAAGTAAATGGAGTGCAGGCGAAGCTGTAAAAAAAATTAATTATATTAATGGAGCACACGCACTTACAGCGAATAAAATTTTTATTTGTTCTCGCGCTGTAATGTTCCTCTGCGGAATATCTGCATGTTTGGGGTATTCAGATATTCAGACTCTCCAATAACCCCATTCTCCATTGACAGCGCTTCCATTACGGCGAACAGCAAGGGTATATTCACCTTTTCACATCCTTAAACTGAACAGAAATTCGGAATTAATCAATTTGTCTGCAGTGAAGCACTCTCGATTGGCTTTGCCCATCCCGGACCCGAACTTGTGGTACTTTTGGATGAAAAATGCTTTCAGTGAAATTTTCCACAATATAAGAACAGCCCGGTGGCCGGGGTAACTTGGGCTCCTTTTGAGTAGCTTCTGGATGAAATCATGTAAAAAATATTAGCAAGTAGCAAAGGATATCAGGTGGTGAATAAAGAGACCAGGGGGGAGCGGCAAAAAGCATCCAGCCCACCTGAAAGGAGCCCCATTCATCCAGGCGCACTCCTTTCAGGCGAAAGCATTCACCCGTGATCCTGATACTGCCAGGCACTCACCTGCAGTAGCCGTACGGTTTGGTTTCTTCTTCAAACACATCCACCGGGAGCAAGAAATTTTACGCGTGCATGCACACAGAGGCACTAATGCACTCCTCATTATGTAGATAAATAACTGTGCGGGTTAAATATGAATATCGCACGAGGGCGGGAGCGTTGTCGAGCTGATAATTGCTTATTTATGGGCTATCTTGGATGCAATTCATTAATACCCGACTCCCGCTCCTTGCCGGGCGCGCTTTCCAGGTCACAGAGGCGATGAGCTACCCATCAAACGGAAAGATTAACAAGAAAATTAAAAAAAAGGAGCAGAACAAATGGGAGCGCACGAACAGTGTGATGCTGATGGTCCCGGGTCCGTAATGGACGTGTTTTAAATGCATTTTAAATGCGCTGTTATGCACCACCCAAAAAGGCGGAAAAGAATGACTTTTTAATTGTTACCGACCACTCTCGCAAAAAATAGTGTTGATTGTCGGCTTTTATTAAAGCGTGCTGGCGGCAATCATCGCCAGCCCGACGCGACAGGAACGAGCGCCGGTTTTAATGCACCTTGACTAGTTACGTGCAATTTAATTGTTTTGGTCCCATTCGCCGCAGACCGAAAATTTCAGTCGTATTTTTTCCGTTTTTCGTTTTTTCCCAAAAAAGGGATGGGATCATTAAGTCCATTAAGTCATTTCAGTTGGATGTTGTGACAAAATACGCAGTCCAGACCAGACGTGCTTTTAAATACGAAATTAGCCCGATGTTGACTGTATTGACAACATTTTTGGAAAAGTGTGCGATGAATGTAACGGAATATTTATGGGGAATATAAAAAAAATACACACCGAAAGTTCCCCGTTCCCTGATGTGGCTATGTCCTCTAGGCCTTCTACTTGTTATCCTTTTTTTTAAATTTGTTTCAGCTCTAGTAGTATGTAAGTCACATCTCTCTAAGTCTCTGTATCTCCCAAAAGTTTACACCTACGAAAAAAAGTCATGAAGCCTTTTACCGTGAAATCGACGGCTTTCAGGCCGCGCAATTAGACGTAACCCCTTAAATGAGAAATATGTTGCTGCTGAGTGGATGATCCTCTTAAATAATTTGGAACGCATTTCCAGTGTGATGTCAAGTCTATTTCAATATTTTGTTTTTATTGCAGCATATTTTTAAAATCCACCTTCGCACAAATAACCGACTGTAAATCACAACATATTTCGAATAGCCTGTTTTTCTAAATGGTGATATTCATCAACTTCACTTGACCATACTATTGTCAACGAATCTGAATTTTACATCGAAATGAGTAACTGAACTTATTGCAATTAAATTTTCACAATTCATAACCAAATTCACTTCAATCAGGTCCTTAAAAAAAATCGGTGTTGGAAAATATACAAATCTGACATTTCATATTTTTATTCATTTTTAATTTTACTGTGGCAATTTTTTAAAACAGTCGAAGAATTTGTTATTTTTTGCTTCTCTTAGCCTAGTTGACCGAAAGAGATTTATCGATCCTGTGGTCCTTTTTTCTACGATGACGCTTTTTTCAAGTTTTTAAAAACTCCTTGGCCTTGTTTGTTCTTTAGACAATTCTGAACCATTAAAAAAAAACACAACAACTTTCCAGGAGGTGCGATTTTCTGTGTAAAATTTTTTACCCCACAATACAGTTTTAAATAACAAATTTTGGTACTTGTGGTACTCAGAAATCCACAATTTTTTTACAGTTCGATCCAGAAACGCTTGTGTAAAATTATAAAAAAAAATCGATTTTTGGATCCGCAAAACGGGCAGGGTACCCTTAAGGTGATGCCCTGCTGAAACATGCAATCCTTTTTCATTCATTTTCAACTTCCAGCCCAAACATTTTCAGTAGTCAACAAAATTTCGGTCATTTGGTCACTTGACGATCCTTTGTGTGAAATATACTCAAACGTACCACTCAAAATAGTGTCTTAATTATTTGTCACAAAATGGACCCATAAAACATCAACCGTTGTTGTAAAAAAAGTACCTTCAATCATCGTTCTAAACATTTAAAAATTAAGTAAAACAATTTTTGAAATATCTTTCAAAACAGAAATAAATTTTTCGACTAAAGTTTCGAAGTTGACAACTTCCTCTATTTGTCACAAGGTTAATAATGACATGGGAACAAAATATGTAGTCGACAACACACGCCCGATCGCAGGAAACTATCAAACCCCCTCCACTATATGCCACACGACTCATGCCGCGTGACGTCATATTGGCTGCGAATTCGTTACGATTCATTAAACAAAAATAAATGATTCTATTATAGTCGAAATTCGTCGACTCGACTAGCAAAGCCACGTTTTCAAAGCTGTGATATTAAGAGAATAAGTATCTTCTCGATTAATCGAATCGATTAATTTCATTAGTTAAGAATTTTTAAAAATTTGTAAATTCTTGTAATTCGCTAAGCGGTCAAACATCGAGGCAAGCACGCGAGACGGTCTTGCTCGTAAAGCTTAAATGGTTAATATTAATTCCAAATTAGATCTTTAAATCTCAATTCCTCAGCATATTAGATGTGCATTACGGGTAACCTCTACGGCTGCCGGAGATGGAATTAGCAGATAATCCTTAATGCGACTGCTCTCCTGTACACGTAGCTGGCTGGTTAACCTTTCATTAAATTGGTGCGCTCATATAGAACTCTGCCGTTGACACCCAATGGCCACAGAGCATAGCACCTGCACAGCCAGAGACTCCATTAAGTGCAGGAAGGTAAACGTTCAAGAAACTAATCATCGGGAGTGTAACAGAAGGCGAACTGGAGTATTCGACACACGCCGCCCAGCCGGTTGGGAGTGCAAACCCACGTCCTGGAGTCCTAGAACGCTTGTTAGTCTGACGTGACGATGATTGGGGCAATGCCAATATATTCATATTCATAGGGTAATATTTCGACACAAGTGCACTCTCGAATTGAATTCGGGTGTCACTGGCATCCCCTCAGTCTGTCAGGTCGACTTAATTTATTGTTTTCATATAAAACGCCCGGACACCAGGACGAGGACCCACTGTCATACCGAACAACAAAATATCGTATCCAGTGGCTTTGTTGTGCCACGGCAGGACACCCGAAGACGACACCCAAAGCAATATTGGGAAGATGCGTGCTCCTAAGGGAATTTAATAGAAAACCTCAGAAGGCAGTCATGACATAGATAAAACGTGCGGGCCGACAGCGCAGTGGCCAGACCGAAAAAAAAATGAAAGGATAAACCTGTGCTGTCTCGAGGAACCCTTCGGTAATTTATGGGATTTTACGCGCAAGTCTAAGGTGCTATTTGTGTCACACGATAAATTTTTTTTCCCAAGACCAAAGAGCGTTTCTCGCCGGACCGAACTCACACGGGACACCCCCGCAATAGGGACAACTGACAAGAGATTATAACGAATGACGGAGCCAGTGGAGGCAGAGACACTATAATTGATTGCCTCATCGACCTATACACCCTCCTGCTCAGTACATCAGTACTAGCTAAGTTATTGCCCGGTGCAGTACTCGTTTTACTGCAGGTGAGGACAGGTGGTTCATTGTGTTTCGGTGGTGCCGTCCACCTCGGTCGATGCGGCGCGAATGGACTTCTTTCAACCGATTCGGATCATTGAACTCAACAGGTGATGAAGCGTTGATCATTTATTTTCACGTTCAGTCCGCTTTCGTGTTTTTTCCATTGTCCATGGTGAAACGCTTAAAGATTTACACTTTGCTGCCGTTATGAAATTTTAACAGCCCAGCGATAATATGAAGATAAATGAAGCAATTGTCGAGACGGAGATTTCTCTACCGCACTGGTGGTGGCGATTTCTCCGCCTTAATGCCTAGTGACATGAAAGGTAGACCCTTCGATTGGAAATTTTTGTTTGCACAAAACGACAACGTTGTGACTTTTTCTTAATTTATTTGCTTAACGCATCCATGTCGAAGAGCTCCAATGAATTCGATTGAATGCGCCGAGCGCTAATGAGACGGGGCACATAATACGGTATTTTCACCTCGACTTGTTTAGCACTTTCTTGGAATATGCCTTAATGGATTTACTGTAAATACAACTGAATGTACATATGATAGTTTTGGCCAAGGCTCAAACCCCTTCATACACATGTCGACTTATCTTCTGCAGTATCTGTTCAGTTCTGAGTATCCTAGAACTACTCGGAGAAAAATTCTTGGACATGTTCTCAGCAGCTGGCAAAAAGCTTCGTATAGATAAATTGTCCCGTGAATGGAAATCTGACGTAGGTATGACGAAGGCAGGTCATCAGTTTCCAACGTAAATTTGTAATGCGAGGCATAGATAAACGACAAAGTTTTTATTGTCAATTTTATTGAGATATACAAGTGCCACCCGATGTTATAGGTTATTAAAATCTCTCTGCCTGTATTGTATTGTAGATAAATCATCCCATAAATGAGGAACTCGAATTTGATGACACACAGATTGTCTGTGGGTTACGTGTATGGAGATTTCACAGCAAGTAATCCCAATCATGGGAATTTGAGATAAATTTGAATCCACCATAATCTATAGTCTAAGAGACGAACGTGGTACATTCTGGGACAAAAGAAGAGTAAAGTGACATAAACAGTGCGGCCATCAAAATTTTCAAGATGGATTGGGCGCTATACAAAATTTTGATTTCTCTTCTGATTTTAATTTTTGGACGCCATGGAACACTTCATATTTTTTTCCTTGTTTTTTTTATCCTATCACTTTATGTAACGCCCATCGCATTTAAAAAAAGGGATATATCTCTGCCTTTTTCTATCTGAATGTTAACTACCGCAATCGTATTTTTTTGTGGTGGATGACCCGACTGTTCCGACAGCACTTCTTTTAAAAATAAATATAAATAAAAACACCGTCAAGGAACTTCTTATCAAATTCTTATATTTTTCTTGGATGTATGGGCGTAAACTTCCCCTACTCACGATTCATTGAATTCACGACGAAGCGTTTCCCTTTTTGCGAAACTTATCACAAATTCCTTAAAAAAGCGCTTGAGCGAACTTAATTATCTCAGGATTAATGTCGGGCATATCTCTAAAAGTCTCAAACCATTTTGATTAGAACTGCACCTGGTGAGGCAAAGATGTTCTTATTCTGGCCACCAAAGTATGCAAAGCTTCTCTTGTGTAAAAAAATTGGACCGGGCAGAGGCTAATCAGGATATATCGCATTCACACAGGTGAAACTCGTGCCCTGGTATATCCACTCTATTGCACGAAAGGTGCCCGTCTTGTTGCAGATATTACGCAGAGCAGATTACCTTGACAGAGATGAGCCACAGTTATTCCCACCGTATATAACAGCTAGTTATAATGTGACATGGTGGAGCGGCGAGATAATTCGCCTGGGTGGGTATTATGTGCTGCAACGGGGACACAGAGGTGGATCTGGCAAATTATGCTTTCAGCTATTTTAATCTTGCATTAGGAGGTCCTCGTTGCATGTCGGAAGCAGATTGGATGCAACAGATAGAAAGATACCGCGAGTGCTGTTGAAGGATGGATGGGTTCAACGTTAGAAGTCATTCAGCAGATGTTGGCAAATCGATCTTTGGTGGGAGAATTTTTAATAAAAAATCGAACAAGCAGCGTAGTGCTATCAAGAATTGACTGATAGCCTTCGAGAGTGATATTTTGATGACAAGGGTTTTTATAAATTTGTTTCCTTTTTCTCGAATTACTTCCTTTTGAAATGTTATTTCCAAAAATAAAAACATCGACTTGCGAGATAATGATAAGGAGACAAATTATAATACAATTCTGTAAGTGGGATATGGAAACACCTAAAACCGGTTAAATCCAGGAAGGGAAACAGGGAGGACAACTTTTGTCAACTTGTCCTCCTTGTAGTTGCACAGTGCACAGTATAAGCACTCGGGTATACCGACCTTTCGCATCGTGTCGAGATATGACCGAAAACACTTGCATCCGCTCAGTAACTGGGTTAGGCAATAGATGACTTTTTATGCTATACGAATCCCTTAGAATCGTTGTTTCACAATTCCTTCCCAACTCTTGGTTCGCATTCTCTCCATTGCGCTGGCTCGCTCTTGTCCGATCTCAGTTTACTTATATTCAAAAATCTCACTGGGAGCTTTAACCAATAAAGAATCAGCAGACGGCCTTTGGAGAATTACACAAATGTTCTTCCAGCGTTCCATATTCATAAATACGACAACCAATCTAGTGACCGTGTTTAGAATAAGTAGAGTAGACTCGTGTACTGTCAATATTTTAATATGTTTGCCATCTAATAAGATGCACTGAGATTTTCTTGAATTCAGCTGCAGATAGATGATGATTGGCATATGCACTCCATATTATTACAAAAACATGAAAAACCGTTTTCTAAATGTTCAAAAAGTCTACTTAAATTAATTTGGGCATTCGAAACATACATGTGTACCTACCTATTAATAAATTGTTGATAGCTAAAAAAAAGGTCATTAATAAATAAATTAAAAAGTTGTGGGTCTAAAACAGACCCCTGGGGAACACCACAGTTACAACACAAATTATCACCCACTCTTATACGCTGATAAATACTAAATCAAGAAATTCTTCTCAGAATAAAGATCAAGAATGATGTTGGTGAATTATACCTCTATGATTTCTGTTAGACCTCCGATCGTGTTCACTATGATCTGATAAGTTCGTCAATAATTTTAGTTTTAGCAAAAATATTCATTGACATCGTATATGCAGCAGTCACAAATCATGCCTGAAAACCGGTTTCCAGGCAGAAATTTTAGCTAGACTTGTAACGGTACAAATTCGACCTGGGACACATTCAAAGACGTCATGCCTAGCCCAATTCAATCGTAGTTAAACAGAATTTCTAACTCACGCGTGGCTATGACAATTCCAAAATTTCATGAAGTTTAGCATTTGTGGTTTATACTGCAGGAGCCGAGATCTTGAATTTTGAAACATCAAGCACTCCAAGCTAATATCAACATGTCAATATGGAGTTAAAGCCGAGCATGTACATATCCATAACTGTAATACTAACAAATAAAATATTTTGTGGCAATTCCATCCTTGTGTTATTTTATTCCCATTCAATCACCATCACTTTCATAAACTGTCAATAAAATTTTAAAGGGCAAATTTGGCAAGACAATGGCCCGAGTTTCTGGCAAAAACACTTTAGTTATTATGAGGTTATGATAGATGGAGAGATGTGATGGGGGTACCCTGTTGTTGCCTACAAGGACCTAGAAATCGACTACCGTTGTCTGCGTCTGTAGCATTGAAGAAGGTCGTGATTAATTGCTAGCAGGCTCGAGATTTTCCTTAAGTATGCAGAGCATATCACTGCAAGGCATTTACAAAAAAAAAGGAAAAAGGCTTCTTAAGAAGGCATTGATTCATTCCTCTTGACGCAAGGGAGTCCCAACGAGTTGACGATATAAATCGAGCAAACGAGCGCATCCCTCACCAGGATGGGAAGACTCCTCCGTGCGCCAGCATTTCAATTAATTACGAGGGTTTATCCTTCTTGCCGGAGCCGCCCGTTCTGAGAAACAATTAGTTTAAATTTTTAATTGCAAACCTTTAAAACCTAAGACGGATGGCCCCACGTAGATCGTCATGGCAATAGCAGCCCCATGCAACCCTTTCGCGCGGCGGCGTGGCTTGGCACAGCGAGTTGTGCCCAAAGAACAAAGCAGAAATTGAAATAACTCGGGAGCCGTTGAGGTGCTTAACTTTGAGGCCATTTCAACTGTTGACTAAGTGCCTGAGTGAGTGTAGGGAATTCCATTAGGAAATCAGTTGACGAGATCGATCTCAGCCGGCTCGGATTGGTCCATTGCTCACAGCAGCGCCTAATAGTCGCCCGCCCCCCGCAGGCGAGCTGTAATGAAGAAGAAATTAATCAAGACTTGCGACGTTTCTCTGATTCTGTCCGTGATGGGATCTGGGTCCGTGGAAGGGGGGAGTCGCAGTCAAGGGCCAAATGCAAATTTAAGTAGAATCCGAAGCAACAAAAATTGCAATTTATCCCCATCCCCGGGCGGAAGAAAGAAGACCCACCAGTACCAGACAGCTGTGCACTCCCACACAGCCGTCGCGTCGGGACTTCTTATCATGCCGCGTGATAGCATCGGATTAGAAGTGCTCCAGAGAAGGAGCAGGCAGGCAAACAGCACATGAAAATTGCTCTCATCGGGAAACTGGCAGACGAAAGAAGTGAAATTAATTATTCTGTCATGACATAATTTGTTAAGCTGCCCTCGGAATAAGTTCACAATTAAAACGCTTCTCCTGCCAGTGGAGTTTTTAATTTAATTGTTTTATTTTTAATGCGAGGTTTACTTGGATGTTTTAGCGAGAACGCCTCCCGCGGCAAGGTGGAGACGGTTATTGCGAGACATGCCCCCGGCTGCGACACAAAGGGAGATTGAACTCGCGCTGTGCCTCTGATTAGCCATTCCGGGCAGTAAGACCTCATGAAATTTTCATTGCTGCTCAAATTTTCAATTATAATCAGAGTAGGTAGGGACGTGCCAAGAAGAAGGAAATTGTAAGACCTAAAGCCCTTTGCAAAGAGAATTTTAGTTATGGGAAGACAAGGAGTCCTGTAGAAGGAATTGATTCAATATACTGTATAAAGAAATAACTTACTAACGTACACTAAGGCTAGGGAGGATTCGATCCAAAGTAAATTATCGATACCTTACAGGTGCGGCTAATCCATAACTTAAGCAGATTTCAAAGGTTTTAAAATATTTGAAAGCAATTTTTTTTATTTTGCACAGAGATTATGTCTTTATGTCTTTAAGATCGATTTACACGAGACCAGTTACGACAGGCAAGACAACGGAGCAAGTAACTCGTTGTAAGTTGAGTCAGACAAGTGCCGGGGCAAGTAGCATTCACACATCTGGCTGGTCAGTTGGGTGTGGAGCGCCTATTGGTCTTAATAAAAATAACAACAAACCCGCTTCTAACCAATCTAGAAATGTTGATATATCGGTGTTGTTTTATTACAACTAAGTAAATGGGAGTTTACTCGTACTAAGTAAAGAGCCTGGTTACTTGCTCGTGGCGTGGTGATGGAGGGAGGCAGTTTCCATGACAAATAGAACTACGGCAAATCCACTTTCCACGCCTGTCAGCTTTCCAGGAAACTTTCCTTACCTACAAGTGGCATAGTGACTTGACATAACCTCACAGAAAATTTCGTCAAATCACGCGGTCTTAGCGGCCAGTTAATTTCACCGTTTCGTGAAACTACACACCCAGGATACTTTTCTTGATTATTTTACCACTTGTGTGGCACATTGCGCCGTCTGGTAGAAAAAAATATTATCTTGGAGGTCGTCATCAAGAAAACAAGACCACATATTTTTAATTATCGCCCAATTGGTAATTAATGCTCATCCTTCATTATTATCGAAGAAGTAGGGTCCAATGATGCCACCAACCCACAATTCGCCCCAAAGAGTAATTTTTTGCGGGGGAAGTTGACGTTATAAGATCTCTTGTAGATCGCTTTTACTCCATATATGGCAGTCGTGTTTGTTTACGTAGGCATACATTCAAACAAATGGGCTTCAGCGCTGAAGATGATTTTTTAGGCCGAAATTCGGGTCGACTTCGAGATGTTAAAGACCAGCTAGTGAACGTACAACGCAAAAAATGGTTTGCTTGAGATCGTGTATTCTGTCAACTGCATCTTATATGCGAATGGATTCCGTGGAATTTTGCCATATCGGAGTCTGTAAAAGCCAAAGAGAGAATTTGATGTACGTTATCCTAAATATGTTTTTTTCTCTTTACTTTAAAGCTAGTGAACGCTTAAAGCCGTTTTCAGATAATTTAGAAAGACCTGAACAAATCAAGCATCCAGAAAATGTACAGACACAATACAAGACTTCTAAGATAACTGCTTTGAAGTAGTAAACTAAAATTCGTTAACCATACTAAAATGCGAGAAGAAAGTTAAATTCCTTAATTGGGACGAACCAAGGCACGAGTCAAGCCCTGAATTCTTTCCGCCTTTCACAAAATCAGATGCCCAAAACTATTCAAACAGTTTACTGCTCGGCAAATTAAGTTCAATTAACAATTGGAGAAAGAACTTAATTGAAACGTCTCCGGAACTCTGCTTAATACGGCCTCAGGTGAGCTTCACCTCACCGTCTTTGCACCTTTTGCCTCGTTCGGCATGGCACAACCTTCCAACAAGTGGGCTGATGGAAGTCAATTTTCTGCAAGATCAGTTGGCTGTGCAGCTGCCAAAAAGGAAAAAAAAAGTTCTTCAGTCTGCCCGTCTAGAGCTTCCCACAGCAGCTGCCCGAAGAAATTGCACGTTTTTCTCCGGTCACGAACTCTATTTATTTTCCCTCAAGATCAGCAAAATTGCACAGACTCCAATTTCCGCATGAAACCACAAGAACTAAAGCACGGCAATTTCGTGGGCTATAATTTACCCCGATCTTTGGCTAGGAGTAAATGCCTCGATTGTCCCGCAGTCGTTGTCGACTTTTCTGGCCGTCATACACTTTCCTTCTTTTTGGCTCCGTCATCCTGGGTCTCTACAGTCTACGGCTCCTTTCGCGCAGTTCGACTTCGATTTCTACATTTCTTTTGCCGTGACTCGCTCGTCACCGTATCTGGAGCGTTACAATTTACAGAAGATCACCTGTTGTGTGGCTTCGTCGGGCCTTAAGCAAATGTTCAGGTTTTGCTGAAACTGTCACAACTCTTCTTGCCTCTTTTAGTGCTTAAGAGTGCGTGAAATTAATTGAAGGCTAAACCGCTAAGACGACATGCCCGGCAAGGTGAGGAAGCTCACTGGAGTCTGTTAGTGGAGCAGGAAATCTCTCGGTTTAGCTACAATTTCACTAGAGCAAATGACAAGCGCATATGCAAAGTGCGATACTTGATAGGCGACACTGCAGTCGGTTTAATTGTCGCTTTGTGTTTTAATTATGCGAAATAAATGTGGAATCATTCTGGAAGATGATATCAAGCTTCCTGCCATTTATAGTTTGTTTTTCTATTTTTGAACTCTTTGTCGAGAGAAAAATCCCGGAAATATTCTAATTGTACTCTGCAATAAACAACGTTAACAAATTGTTTAATACTTGGGTTTTGCGTCATATCGTCCAGAAACATTTGTCGTGATTCGATGTATTTCAAAAAGAGTACATCAAATCTTATATATTCCTTCAAATTACACTGAAGAGGTAAACAGTATTAAGGAACAACGCTATCTTATGGCTGCTAAAAATATGGCGATTTACGGATTTTTTGCACATATATACCAAAAAAACTAAATTATTCTTCTAATATAATTTATGCTGTATTACCAAACTTTTGGAAGCTATAGTCAGTGAAGAAGGTACTCTGCTTTTACTGCAAGACTTTTTTGATGTCATTTCAATATGAGTTTATTAAAAGAAAATCTACTACTTGTTGAATTTTTCAATTACTGTATTGTATACCTGCTATCGAATCTGGTAAACAGGTTGACTGTATTTCCACAGTAAGGCCTTCGGTAGGATCAATTACAATATTCTATGTATAAATTGAGAGCTTTAGGTTTCCCGTCTTGTTTTGTTTCTTGGGTTTCGTATTTGTTTGAACGAACTCAACGTGTCAGATTCCGTGGCATTCTTTCTGAGCTACTGAGAAGTACATTTGGTGTACCGCAAAGCAGCAATCTAGGTCCATTTTTATTTATTGTCTATATCAATAATAATAATCAATGTAATAATAATGCCACAATGTTAGAAACTTCGTTATGAAAAAAATATATGTTTGCATTTCTTAAGTTGCCATATTTTAATTTCAAAGTAAAAAGTGAGTTTCCTTGCTTTGTAAAAATTGGTTTTGCAAATATCGCCATCAATTTCTTTGATAAATCTATTATAAGGCATTAAAATCAAAATTTTGTGACATTACTTATTTGACATTTTTTAGAAATATAAAATTTATTGTGATATTGTATTGAACAGTACACTAAGTTGTTTTACTCTTTTTGATGTGTCTAACGTACTTACTTTCAATTACAAGCTTTCAAATAGAAAGATAAACATTTTCTATGGCAGTATCTATCCGCCTAATGCTGCTTTCAGAGCTGGGAAAAATTAGTCAAATGAGCACTGCGTTGAGGGAATAATAAAAAAGTTTTATTAATTCGACTTTTGGGATTTTATTGACATACCCCTTTCCCTTTTTTACCACCAAATAGGGCAATTACACCCACCCAGTATAATTATTCTGATGCAATTAAAGCGACCTTTACAGAGTTTTACACCTTAGACTTCAATGGAACGAATCCATTTAATCATTTACTCGAGCAGTAATTAGGCGCCGTTCATGTGCCTCGCTAATTAGTTCGGCCGCACATGACATTTTCCAGCGAACTAATTACCCATTCCCCGCACAATAATAGCGCAGCCACACATATTCCCTGCCAAAATGATTAATATGTCGCGCTTTTCCCCCATTTCGCTATCACCAAAAATTTCTTAACCACACCATCGTGTCGGAGATTTTCTCATTATTTTGAAAACGTTTGGCAACTTTCGTTTATCACTTGGTTGCTTATTGCTTGAATATGCGACCACACCTAGAGTAGCTGCCATTTGCCCAAACAGGTAAACAAAAGACCAGCGCGTTTTTGTATGGTGTCAGGTGTGGGGCTGGACGGTTAATTATTAACAACTTCTGCAAGTCACACACAATATCCGGAGCAGAACAGTCGATTTTTCACACTTGGGCCAATTACCCGGTGCTCGGTGCTCGGCCACAGCAGCTTCCTGGTTCTTCCATGGGACGCACATGGAATCACGTATGAATCGTTTGGGTTTAGCCGCGTTACGTCCAGAACGAAAGACGCACTGAGGCCATAAAGTGAATGCACGAGTGCATCTGAAAGAACGCTTTTCGCTGCTAAGTTGCAGCGCTTTCCACGGCCGGCTATTTAACAGCTTTATTTTACCGATCTCTGACACTTGAAATGTAAATTTTCTTGCGGTTGCAGCCAGTGAAAATAATGCCGACTGCTGCTGGTGCTGGTTCTTGATGATGGTTGTTCCGCTGCTCCTCGTGCACTCGCGAGGCCAGTGGTCAACAGCAGAAAACGGAGCGAAACAGGTTAGGTAAAACGGGGCGAATCAGCAGGCCACTCAGTGTGCAACTACCTGAAGCTATTCTGGACACAATGGGTTCTATGACCAAATGGGGAATATAATGCAGTCGTGATATGCATTTAAAAAAACGATGTTGGACTGCGATAAAATGTAAACAAGCTAGGAAAATACATTTTTTGACCTCTTTTTTTCTTCATAGTGGTCTGAAAAACAAACGAAAGACTGAAGAGATGTTAACTTTTTGAGCATTTCCTGCAAGTGAGAACAATGCAAGGTACAAGCTTAATAGTTTCTACTTCTGGGAGCGAATAGCAATTACATGAGTCGGTCTAAAAGTCTATCTATGGTTACTTGGAAAGTTATGTTGCAATTGTGCATCGAATAAGGCTGCAATAAATTCAATTTTCTTTTTAGCGAAATTGGCAAGAGTCTTAGGGCATAATGTTATATTGTGTATCTGTAGATCGCCCCCTTATCGCCATATAAAAATACATGTTGTCCATAACAGCATAATTCTTGTGTATCGCCCTAAAGCATTAACGCATTGCAAAAAGTGTATTTCTTTGATTTGCTGCCAATGACAATCTAAGGGAACGGGTTTTAAATCAGGGACCGCAGAAACCTCTATGGCCAATGTTTATGGTAATTTAAATATATTTAGTAGTTTAAGTCCGCCATATTGCAGCCGCTATTTTGCAGTTCTCAAATCGTGCATCTAAGTTCAGATCAGTGACTCCAAAAACCTTCACGTGCCAATTTTTCGTCAATCAAGAGTTTACTGTTGGAGAATTTTTATAGGACAGAAACGAGTATTCACTTCTGCTAAATTGTACCTGAACTAAAAAGTAATTGAGGAGAAGTGGGAGCTTATTTCTTACATTTTGAAAATTTTTTTAATCAAAAATCTTCAACATGATAAAAAAAAAATCTAGAGAAAAGGGTGTCTATTCCAAAAGGCATTAAGAAACAGCAGAAATAATGAAATTCCTATTCCTTTTGTGTAAGTTGAAAACCTTTCAAGAATTCCCCCTTCCTTAGTCAGCCTTCGATTAATTGCAATCCACACCACATGATTAGTCAGAAAATTTACACAATAAGAAATCGAATGATTCAGAATCTCACACAGAATGTGAATGACAATGACCAGAACCTCATTGGGCAGTCCAGGTCCATCGCAGTGACGGGCATATAAAACACACTTCATCTGAGCTAAGAGCTTCCGGGCATTACCGAGGGCATCAGGGTGATCCCCAAGACAATCGCGCACCCCACGTAATCATTGAAATCGATTATTCCATTTCAATTCTGCAGGATACAGCCCAGACACCGGGACCAACGCCGAAGCAATCGCCTCCCACCCATAGTGATTTTATCGCCACAAGATGCTCTATGAACCTAATTACATCCGACTTAGAGGGCTGATGTGTGTGCCTCGGCGAGGGTCTTCAGAGACATTGTTTATAGGACACCTGCCTACGGAGCAGAACGAGATGGGCCCCAATCTATGGAAAACCGAATTTAATAGGGGGGCCATCAGAGGCACTACCGCTCCTGTCTCGAGTGCTCCGTAAGGCGATTAACTTTTATATCCTCAACGATATTACGGGGATTAATGCCGCTTAGTGCGAAACTATCCCGCTGCTGGCGGTGGATGGTCGCTCGGGCAGGCGGGCATGTAACGAGCTGGCGATATGGTGCTCCTCCAGTGGAGCGTGGAGCCCAATGGGGAGCCTTCGCGGGCCATGAGATCTCAAACTCGCCCGGGAAACCGTTCTCCTCCGGGTAATCCACATAATTCGATCAGCGATCACAATTTTCGAAATCATTGGACCAAACTGCTCTGGCTCTGGCTCTGACTCAATTTCGCTTATCCTTTTCTTCATTTCGCCACAGAGGTTCCTAAAGGAATTTTAAAGCGATTAGGAGGCGTCTGTGCCTTTTGTTCGCAGTCAACAAAGAAACTAGTTCCACCTGTTTGTGCACGGACTGCTGGGTAGGTGACACACGAGACACACGGTTGGGCCACAATGGCGCACGTGTCGGTCCACAGCAAGTGCTATGGTCCCAGGTAGGTAAACGTAAAATGATTCCGTCTCGTGCCCGGCGACGCCCCACTGTCCCGAAGGATAAATGGCAATTTGCCTGGAAGGGAGACTCGATTTAATCATTCACGATGCTATGAGTGATGTAATTACGGTGGCAAAATGACTTTGCAAAAATGCGACATGATCCTGAAAATGTGCTTCTGTAATCCGATTCGATTCGTCCAGGAAATTAAAAAGTCCAATTCACCGGTCCCTCCCAGGATTGCATTCCGTCCGGGACTGAGGGTGGCGGGAGGTATGCGAAAAACTCCCAGGCGGCGCTTTGTGGGCAGCCTGCTTCCGAAACATTTCCATTCTAGAAGTCTATGGGGCCGAGAAGTGCGCCCGGCCACCCCCAGTAAACTGATTAAGCGATTACTAAAATGCAATTCAGTGAAGAACCTATTTACCCGGGGAAATTAACATTTCAGCAGCTTGCCGGATTCGGGCTATCATTCCCAGCGGTGGGGCGACGTCAGGAGGATTTTGACGACAATTCGCGGCCAGATAGGGCCGGCGATTAAGTTCCCGCCCACGCAGCGATCGACACGATATTACGCTGAGTCACCGACTGATCGCTTTTACTTCGCCGGGTGGCTCGCCTTTCTCAGAAGGGATTTCTGTTTACATGAGCCGGATTATGGCACACATGGCAGCTGCAAGATGACGACGACGGCTCGTAGGTGTTTTGCCAGCCGGAGGATTTGGTTGTTAATTATAAGCAGCCACGTCACATTATTTATGCGATTGTGGCCGCAGCCGGGCAATTAGATTTCGATTAAGGGGAGCACGCTGCTGTGTTGCAGCGACTGGACGGGCGAACCGGGTGACTCATTCATTCCCTACGGCACTAAGTTGTTTGCTTTCCCAGTAATGGGAAATTTCGTTAATTGCCTCTGCTAATGAGGTTATTATTTCATTTTGACTTCTGTTCCGGTGACACGCAGTTCGTTTCTTTGTAGCCGTTTCCAGTCCATTTCTGGAGAGATTGTAGAAAATGTACTTTTACTTTCACATCATAAAACATATTTTCTCACGTCGGCGTCGGTCGTCGGGATATACTAAGGAAGGAAATCGGTCTGTGGTAGGTGAAATCATTTGACACATTTCGTGCAGGAAAGGTGTTAATACCAAAAACAACCCTTCTCAAAAGGAGGGGAACGAAAATTTCTGGAAAAATTTATGGGCGTCTGCACACTATGTGAAACCCTGAAAACAAAGCCCTCGGGTCGGATTCAACGACGCTTAAAAGGATGTGTTTATAATTTCTGGATGAGGAACAGAAAAGTTTTATCTTAACCGCTTAGGTACCTATGTACCTATATTTTCACAATTTCTTCAAATCCTGTCAGTATGATTGCATTATGCGTTCGAACTGTTTGTTACTACTTTTTAAGTAACGAATTCAGTATTTTACAATTTTTTTAATAGTCCATTAGGCTCGATTTCTTTTAGATAAAATATTAATCGGGTACATAGATTGTACGTACACATTGTATACATTACCAAAACAAAACAGTATCACTTCTTTGCTCAAATTTTGTTTTATGTTTCAGGCATCAAGTCCGAGTTCTATTTAGTATACTATAAAATTAGTGGTAGCTTAATGAGTTGAACAATTTTTCAATTACTTTGTGAAATTTTACTGTCAGAGCTCTTTCTTCCTCACTGGAGCATTATTACCTATGTATAAGCAAAGTAGGGCCCCGTTGCGGTAATTATTATTAATTACTACTGACACCAATTAAAAATATATTTATTTGAATATTCCAGTTTCATAAAAAATTTACAAATTCTCTTTCTTTTGCTTTTCAGGTAAGCATATACCATAACTATCGTGGGAATATTGCAAATCTCTGGCTTATTTACACCAATCGTAAAAGGAGTCGTAAGTACCCTCTTTCAACGAGGGATAAAAAATATGGTTTGAGTTTAACTACTGTCAAAATGGTATTTTCTAAATTCAGCATTATAAAATAGTACGGGACCGCAATGACGAAGACTTACGAGTATTTCACGAAACAGAGTGCAAGGTCCATTGGTACCCCTAGCCGCTCCAAAATACACAGAGTAACAGAGTATCAACTTTTATGAAAAGCTAAACAAGTTTAGTAATTTTTCGATTTTTTTTTTCAAAGAAATGGCGTAATTTCCCTGTAGACAGTACATTTTAGTGAGATATTAAAAAGCACAAAGATTAAAACCTTTATAGAATAATCACAGAACTTCAATTAAATATATTGCATATTCCCGGCCAGTACGTCGTATGGCCTGGTAGTAGTTGTTTGGCATAATCAAACTCACTGCTGCTTAGATCAAAAGATAACAATAAAATAATATTGTGCATATCAAATTTATGAATCACCCTGTAACTCCCAAACGGTTGCGATTGCTCCCATCCATGCCATACAATTTTTTGTTTGACTAGGTAAAGTACTACTCCATTCATTTTGGTCCGCGATCTCTTGCAATATCGTAAACCTTAAAAAAGAGCATAGTTTTACTTTTAGATCCAAATTCCACTTTACCATTTTGGTATCATTAATATTACTAGATGTCCAACCTTTCAAAAACGATGTCTTACATTCGTCAAGACAATGCAAAGATAACCTCGGGCAGGAAATAGTTCTGTCGATTATCTTTCAAAATTTTCCATTCCCGTTAGGAAAAATAATTTAACGTAACAGTCTGAAAGTAAATAAGCAATTACCTTGACCCCCATTCAAACCCCAAAGTAAATTCCCTGCCTTCCAGTGTGAGCTAGCAAAGTTTCAGAGTTCATAGAATTATTCCCAGCACTTTCGCACAAACTTATCGCTGTGCCAGTAAAAACGATTTCCCCAAAAAGAATAGAAACGGCCCAATCGTCTAGTCACGGGTAAATTTCTTTGAAAGCTGAGGCAAATCGCTTTGATGTAAAAAACCCACAAATGCTTCGAACTGTGTCACATGCCGCTACCAAGCAAATTGCCTCCGACTCACACCGTTTCGAAGCGGAGATTGAATGCCAAAAGAAAAATTGCCCGCTGCCGCCGCCGCACGGTACCCACTTTAGGCCACCTCTACGACACCTGTTAAATTTGGATATGTAGGCCAAGTAATAACGGTCAACCTTGGCATTATCGCTTAGCTCGGCATTGTGAGGAGCTGGTCGAAGAAAATGCTCTTTGTAACAAAGATGGTGCAAGTAACTTCCGTTCCGGTGTGTGTTTTCGTCATCTTCGTCGCGCGGAATTGGGATGGGATGGGACCTGCCGGGAATTATTAAGTGGTCATTGGTCTTCCCTCGGCCATTGTTGATAGTTTTTGCGGTTTCCGTGAAATTCATACACGGCGATGGGGCTGCCTGCGCAGGAATTAAGCCGAGCGTAGCAATGAGCGATGGTACCTGGTCAGGTTGATTTACAGTTGTGCACACGTGATGCTGCCGCCTCAAGGGTCGTTGCCGCAGAGCGCTATAAGGCGTTTCGCATGATCGCAACATTTTCAGTTGTTTTAATTTTTTCATTGCTTTTCGCTAACTCCTTTTTATCTTTCGGACTTTCTTTGCCATTTCGCAATAAACCACTGTTACTGCCAGTGCACATACATATGTACATATCACCGCCGTGCGGCGCGGCTTACTCTCCTGGGAAAACGATGCCTCCGCATTCCCAGTGAAATACCTGTGTATCGTTTTTTTTCATTAATTACATATATATCTGCGGCCGATCCAGGTGAGCGGAACAGCAAAGATCTTGTGCAGCCAATGCAGGTGTGCACTAATGTCGAAGGGGGCCTTGAACAGAACCGTAAGGTAAAAATGTGCGCGGACATAACTTTTCTAATCAACTTGTAAGAAAATTGCAAAAACGCCAAGTCACTGACTATGCCGTGAATTGCCACCCCAGGTAATAATCAGATGCGAAGGTCCGTTCATCGCAGGATTTGAAAATAATTTGCATTTGCCAACTTTCTGTCTGTCAATCACCCCCGGCGGATAATTTTTGTCACATTACGGAGAACATCGCGTCACCCAGGCTGCAGCTAATTGCAAATTAATTCGTGAACTTTTCTTGAAGTCATAAAAAACCCTCGCCACCACAAAGATTTTGTCGACTTTGTCTCGAGGTGTCTTGTCGGTGGCTGGCGTGAGACGTTCACTTTCTCCTTAAAGTTCCGGTGGCACCCACTAGGGCACTTATTAAAGGAGCATTAGAAAGGAGGTACCCTCTAGAGTTTTCACCCCGGCTGCTACGTGTTTACTTTGTAATATTCCTCTGCACCAAAGCTCCTTCGCTGTTTGAGGTCGCCTCACCTTGGCATGTAAATTGCTTTCATGTTTTAGCATACCCGTTTACCGTTAATTTGATTTATTGTGGAACAATCCACTGCTGGCCTTGGTGAAATGGTTCTCATTTTTGTTTACACCTCCCGGGTCTCTGTGACCGCACCCCCGGTGACTGCTGTGATGCACGCTAGGAAACTTTTACAGGTCCTCAAGATTTTATGGCTAGCATGCCCAAGGATGAAGTTATTAAGGTAGAAAGTTATAACGCAAATTTTGGAGGATTTATGGAGCTAGACGGAGACGTTTGGTCCTGGTATATGCTCATGGAAAATTCTTGGCGACATGTTGAATGATGCGGAAATGCCTTTTTAGATATTACTGGGAAACAGATAATGCGGTAATCAAGGTCCAATTTTCGATGCCTTTGTCGCATATATCTGGCTTAATTTGCTGGATGGCGTTCGTTATGTTGACTTTGAGGGCATCAATTGTTTGCGTGTTATGGGCTGTGTGGTACGTAGCGCCGTCCTGTTGGAACGTGTCGTCGGTATCCATATCATTCAATTTAGGTCACAGGAAGTTGCTTAATTTTTCTAATATATCTCCAAATGTGACGGCATACATTTATCTAATGCAGATAGTCTTTTTAATAAACTTTAATAAACTTTTTCTGCTATTCTAAAAATTTTCAACATCATCATTCCCACCTTTGTCACCTCTACATTTTGAAAATTTTATTACAAACTCACCCTCACCTTAACAGACAAGTTAAAAACTGTCAACTTTCCAGACAGTACCTCTACAATCTGTTCCGATTTTTATTATATAAGAATTTATTAGAATTCCCATAACATGAAGGCACGCTTACTTGTGGCCGAGATAACTTTTAAGTTGACTTATTTAATTGCCGGCAATTCTCCGGCGTATTGTGACAAATATTCTCCAGCCTGTCTGCAAAATTTCTAAGGCTTTCAACTAACCTCTCTTCACTGATCAATTTTTAATATTCACCCTAATAACAGAAGAGCCTTCTTCATTTTTAAATATTAATGCGAAAGTCGATGAATTCCCCGAATATTCTCTTTGAGCTTCTGAAGGGAATCCCAGATGTCTTTAAGAAAATGAAAGCGCCTAAAAGCCGTAAATCCATGCATGCATCTCTACCGAAATTCTCCCAAATATTCGGATGAGAAGTTGCTTAGTTCAGGAGATTACAAGGATAAAAAAGAAATCCGTGAACCTTAACGTTGAACGTATACAACTAGAGTGGTTGTTAAGATTTGGACTTACCAGGCACATCTCGAGGTCGTTTGATACTAGCGCACCGTAGTTGCCAGGCTTGGTAGGCTATTCCTTAAAAAATCACGTCGATTTCTTCCAGATCGTTAGCTGGTTTATAAATCGCCCCCGGATAGACTGCGCCCATCCATCCACCAGCCGCTTCTTCAGATGTATCTAATTAAAACTTCACCAATTTGGTAGGTCTATTTATCCCGAAGGAGGTAGTCTATCAAGTCGCTGCCAGGCCCCAAATCATCACTTCTAAATTTTGGGGTGTTGGGTTCGTAATTGATAATAAGTAATTGCCCTCTCACGACTAGCAGCTAGTCTGGCAGTACGGAAAGAAGTTTCTTGGGTACAGGCGCCGCTATGAACAGGTCAGCGGGAGCATCTTTCTTCGTCAAGACAGCAGCGTGAGACCGATACCTGCAAATGATTTGCGGTCACACCAGGTAATGGTTTCGTTCTGAGCGAAATGGGACACCGATAGCTTAGCTACATACATACATACGAGTATATGCAGTCGGTGTTTACTTTCAGATAATGCATTTGCCTCGGGAAGTGGGTTGCCGTTGTTTGCGGCGTCCGAAGAGGTGAGAACTCCGTTTGGTTTTCACCAAAGAACTCCATTGCCGTTGACAGGGTCTTAATTGGAAATTTCAAGGTACGGCTAATTAGCAGCAATGATGGGAACATGGCTTGCAGCATTTGTCGTCAAGAAGTCCCTAAGTTCGCAATGGATTCGATTACTGGAGTTTCGTAAGTGGCCAACTCACACGTGACTGTCCCGCAGGGCATACATAGTTCAGCCGGCCTCGAATTCCAGCTCATTTTGTTCTGGGCACACTAATTCCATTAGGCAGGCGATGAAAGCGACTTTAACTCTGCCAATTTAGTCACGAGAGTGGCTGCGATAAGTCTTCACCTAATGAAAGATAATTGAGTCAATGGCAGGAAGTGATTGTCTTCTTCAATAAAATTAAGACGAGCCTCGCGCCCTTGTGCTCCCGGACAATGTGGAAACCAATTTGGTCGGGCTGATGCAGGGGTAGGGTGTAACCCTCAACCTGTAATTAATTTTTTGGACATCAAAGGGTGCTTCTACCTTAATAAATGATCACCGGGTCCACCGCGGATGCTGTAGCACTCTTATCTCTTTCTGCCGCACGTATTACGTCATTCGACCGGAGTGGGACCACAATGGATGCGTGGGCACCCCGTGGTGTTGACTTAGGTACATTTGCTTTTCTTGTGGTTACCCGACCTAAATCATTTTCCATTCATGCACAGCTGATAAGACGAGGGTTACTGATAAGGAGGAGAGCATACATCGGCTGGCAAGGGGCAAATGTTTATCTAAGGACAAACAAACCGCGCTTGTTTAGTCCATAGCAAAAATGTCGCTCTTGGACCAATTTCTGTGGGAAATTTTGCTCTCCAGAAATTATAACTGGAACGAAACTTATCTAACGTTGATAAGGATTTGGCTGCATATCTCATTTCTTAAAGGTACCCAATGTTTTATTACCAAGCCAAGAAATGGGTTGTGTTGTCAAGGCTCTGACAGAAGACGTGATACATTTTGATGTACCCAATAATCTGCGGGCACCGGAATTCCTCCACCAAATACATACATATAATCACATAATATACATCGAACTTTTGTTACCGAGCTTAAGTAAAGCACCAAGTTGCATTTTCAAACCTCTCTTTAGAAGTTCTTCATATTCACAAATTAACAATTTTGACTGACTGATCAAAATTCGGTGGTATTACCTAATAGTAGATATTATACTTGTAGTCCTAAAAAGCTGAAATTTGGCATACATGATTCTCTCCTCTAATACTTAAATGGATCCGATTTCATGCCACACATCCCGCCGTTTTTCATTTCTGTATAGTCCGGGAGGAGATTACATAAATAGGTGCCTATAAACATACAGAATAGAACATATCGCTAACAAAACTTCGCGCAAACTGCCTATTTCCGGTTGGTTTTAGGGGTGCAAAAGAGCCGATAAGCATACAGGCTCAAAGTGGCACCAAATAAAAGCTTACTTATCCCTCTATGGAAATATCGACAGGTGCCTGGTCGAGGCTTGAGACTGGACTAATTACGAGGCAGACTTAATTTTATAATTTAACTGTCGATGGCTGATTATTTATTTTAAGGATTTCTCCCACACAAATTTTTTTTTATATGCAAAGAATTTAGGACTTGGAATAATAATGGACCCAATATGGAGCCCCGTGGCACTCCGGATAAAAGCTTAAGAGGCTTTGATAGTACTGTGCCAACGCTTACACATTTCTGTTGGTCCGTGATGTAATTTTCAATAAGTTCAGCTGCACTGGTTGAAAAACCAAAACGATGCTTCAGCTTCATGAGTAAAATTTCATAATTTATTGAGTCAAACGTCTTGGAAAAGTTGAGCTCTATTAGAAGAGTTTTAGGTAAAAAAGAACCTTATAACACAAATTTTGTTAAAATTGTTTGACCCCATGTGTGCTCCCAAGTTCTGTACGGAGGTGTATACCCCCAGGGTTAAAAGAAAGTACCTAATCAAGGGCTAACAAATTAGTCGAGCGTGACTGAGGTCAATCTAACTCTCCAATTGTTTGCGTGATTTGGCCTGGAAATACTTATTTATGAATATTCATCGTCAATCGAACTGTATGACATGAGGCGCCGTTTTGTTCAAACCACAAGCCACGCGTTGAGGCAAAAAGAAATCATATTACGATATCGCTTACTAGTTACAGTTACATACCAATCACGACCCGTCATTAAATTGGGTTCTTCAAACTCTTCAGAAAATGGCAATGGCAGCTTAACAATGCTGGCATCTGTGACGTCATTAACCTTTTTCAGTAAAAAATGATGTCAACTTCACACAACGGTTATATCAGCATCAATAACTTGTGGTTAGTCATCCCAACTAACATGCCTGACATGGTAAACCAAAAACAAACCACCCGCAAAGGGCGCCGTTTTGACAAAGTTGCATTTTGATATATTTTTCATACATAACCTTAAAAAATGGACAAAGTTCATCTGAAAGGATTTTTATCATATCTTGTAATATGAGCTGAGTGCAAAAAGTTCGGTTGGGAATCTACTTAGAATTATTGCTTTCCCATGGAAATTTGATCCAACAGAGCTCTGCAGCTTATCTTCTCCATTACACCGTCCACCTCAAACAGTTGGGGACTTCCATCTCCATTGCGCTGGTCCAGCACAAATGGGTTCATAGAAATGTTTTGTAAGCACAATCCGCTACGCTAATTGCTTAGATTGATAAAATCACGTTGTGAGCGAAACATACCAGCGACGTGCTCTTGATTAAGCAGCACTACACAGCACTACAAATAGGTTAATCCGTCTGTTCCAGATTAAGTGAATCAACAGTTTCACTTACTCCTATCCCCGGCGATTCCCATTTCGGTGAGATTCTTCTGGAGGAAATGCAGCATCTGCGACTGCGACAGATCCATTGCCCGGGTCTGCAAATCCCAGCCGGATGCCTTCCAAGTACAACATACAGAGCCAACATTGTGCCAGAGAATGGATGCTGGCCGGCCTGCACAAAAACCAAAAACTGCAGTTAATCACTATACTGGCCCAGTTCGGGAGGAATCTTCCCGGATGCTGTGAATGCATTCACTTGTTGCAGTGGCGGCAGCGGCCACCTATCCCGGCCAGGGAAAGCCTTGCAGCGGGCATGCGGTTCGATTGCACTTCGGGACTTGTTTTTCTTGAAGCCGCAAAATGTTGCACTAAATCAACATCATTAGAGGCATTCATCAGCTCCGGCACTGCAGTGGCATTCCAGGGCTATTAGCGGTGCGAGGGGGTATCGCATTTCTGACCACGTCCAGTAGGAAAGGAACGCCGCCTTGTCTCGAGATGGAGCGATAAAAATGCGACTTGAGCCGAACAATGAAGGCGTTTAGCCGCAGACCCTGACATCTGACACCATTTGTGTTACTTCGCGCGCTGGCGTATGCCGCTGGTCAAATGGTACAGTCCCCGCGTTACAGGGAGCCGTTGGGAGCCCTAGCACCCAAAAGACCGTTAAGAATTGCTTCGCCGGAGTGAAACCGGCGTGACATCGGAATACTAAGAAGCGGCGAACCAGCTCATCAACTTACCTCGGTGGTCGCCCGGTTTCTTAGGAACTTGGCGCAGTTCCGGAGAAGTCCGGCGATCACAAGTCGCAAGTGCAGCAGCTCAGTGGAGGAGTTGCACGTGCGACATCGGGGGCTGTGGGATCCTTTGCAAGTCAATTGCCTTCAGCTCAAGCTTATCGCTGAAGATTGATTTTTTCCGGATATCAAGCTGAGCCATCGGGGAAAGATTTTCTTATACGATTTCCCGGCAAGTGGCCGTGATTCCCAGGGCATATCAAGACAAGGATCATGCGACGAGCATACGCAGAGGAATCACCTACTCAGCTGAGTTGAGAAGGACTCTATCGCTTTTCTGAGCTTATTTTAAAAATTAGATCTGCATTACCACCCGGAGGATAGCGCGCCCGTGAATTGCGGAGTCGATGTCAGGAAAATCAAATTCTCAAACTAACCTTTCTCAATTCACCGCCCAAATGTCTGTGGAGAGCTAATGGCATGGAAGATTGTGTGATGAATGCAATTGCAGCCGCTCCGGGACGAAGTTATCTATGGCCGTCTGGAACTTCACTTGCATGGGATTCAAATTGAATACTGGCGCAGGGCGGGCGCTCCAGACCTTCCTTTACTTCTGGGTGATTTGTTAATGCAATCATATTAAGTGTGTAGGTTTACTGCTCCGTTCAGTTGAGCGGCCAGGACGGTACCCGGCAGCCTTATCCCAAGCGCAGGGAGAGACTCAGGTCACTTTCCGGTGCTGGTGAATAATTGAAATCGGTTTTACTTCCTTTTTCTATCTCCTTCGCTATTTTTATTTTCTACATGAATTGCACATCACGGACTCCCTGGCTGCCTAGATCCCGGGTTCCGGTGTGGATTCCTGCAGCTCCGCGCCACTCAGCCCTGAGATTATTGCAGGATTATTGATATTGGCTAAGTGTTGCGCCGGTGGTGCCGCATTTTCCTGCTTACTATATTTCCGGCACAATGGGTGCAGTGAGTGGAAGGCAATTTAGGGACTACTTTGTATGCAAATCTTTTGATAAAAAAAATGTTTCGATTCTCTGCATATGAGGTCTGTGTTAGGGTACTTTGGTGGATACAGTAGGTGAATCAGACAACCGTAATGAATGCTGACGAGTTGTGCTGAATCGTTCGAAGTAGGTTATATTGCGTTATGCCTCAATTTGACTATTTTATCGAGGTAAAGTGCTTATTAGGTGGGAAAGTGATAAAATTGTTTTAAATTGAAATACATTGGTTTAGTATATTAGCCACATTAGAATTCATGCCGAAAAGTGAATTTCTGTTCCATATTTTCAAATTTGTATCAAAATGTATTTTAGAAAAGTGTTTCTTCTTGTAGACTGTGAAATCATGTGTCTGTCTACCAGTGGTTTACAGCCCTAAAACTTTTTAATCATAACATAAGGGATATATGCCCGGAAGATTGGTTGTAGACGTAGTCTCATAGTTTTCAAAAGACTGATAAAATCAGCTGGAAGGGCCTACTCATAATATGATCCGATTTTAGTAATCGCACACTACAGAAAATAAAACAACAAAAGGGCACGACGAAATGTTTTCACCCGATTTCAAAGTTATTATTATATAATTAAAAAAAACAAATAATTTTTGAAGTGAAACTTCTTTTCGTGCTGCAAAGCAGTGAGAGGATGTGACGAAATCGATGACGTTGACAAATATATAAATGTAAGAGGTGTTATAACGGTTCAGCCAATCTTTATGCAACTTTCTTCATTTGGTTAAATTATTCTTATAGTAGAAGTAATTGTACATCAACACATAAACATCAAAACCCAAGGAAATACATATGTATGAACTCAAGATTTTTATTTTATTCGATATAAATAAAATTCGGCTCCCCCGGCTTTCTGTTTCGCTGATCTCAAATCTTATGTTCCCATTCACAAATGTAATTTAATCCGATTTTCACAAAATTCGGGACGCTAGGATTTTGGAAGTCCATGATCTTGATTGGCATGTGTAATTTTTTCGGTGTAACTTGTTTGAAATCTGGTATGCAACTCAACAAATTCGGATTTTCACCAAAAAGGACATAATAATTTTATTGATTGTTTTTTATATTTTACCGTTGTTTCCAAAAATGTTGTGTGAAATGTCATAATTTCCAATTTACTCCTAAAGTAGAAACATATAGTAAATATAAAATTTGTGGGCATCAATTGTTTGCGGTTTATTTGCAAAGGAAGAAGTCTAAAGGCATTCAATCGCATGTGGAATGCGCTGTGTGACACGTAACGCCGTTCTGTTGGAACCACATGTCGTCGGTATCCAGTTTAGAAGTTCCACAAGAAATTGCTTATCGTCGATCTGTAGCGCGTGGATGTTTCACACACAACTTGTTTTATTTGCATTTAAAAGTCGAGCGTCCTTATTGAAAGAAGCTTTACCTTACTAACAACAAATTTATAATACCAAGGCGTGGGTTAAAATAAAATATTTTTTTTGAAGGCGTAAAATTATATCTTGTAACTGTTGTAAAAGTTGACAACATTGCGATCCCGTAAACATGAAATGACCAGTTTTTACAGCAATCCTTTAAAATTGAGAATTTTCGGTCCCCATATTGGATCCGCTATTTTGACATTTTCAAAAGTCTTATTAGTGATGTTCCATATTCACTTAATAAGTTAAAGCTCACTGAAGCAATCACAAACAAATCGCGTTGGCGTTTTAATTATATATGTATATGCAGATGCAGTAACCTATACAAAATTAGATAGTGTGGTTTATTTAAAAACAATTCGTTCTCCACAGACGTTCGAGGTATCCCGCACGTTCTCTTTGTCGAAACTGAAAATATCTGCTCACTCGATTATTGTTCATGCATCCTTTAAGCATTATTCATCATAAAATCATAATAAAATAACCATGACGAGCTGAATGGCTTCACATTTAACGCAGCAGTATAGTTAGCTACGTACGTGTGCACATGCACATGCATCCTATTCGTCTATCTAGCACCACCTTTGTTTTATTTGCCTTTAGAAGCCCGAATGGGGGTGTGCTTTTCATATAGAACTGTGCACAAACGATTTTCCTCTAAAATTTAATATTTCGAATTAAATGCCATAAATCTAATATTCTATGTTTTTTTTGTTCTCCTTTCACAGACAATGTGGTCCAAGCACAGCGAGTTATTACAGAGCCGGAACAAATGACATTAGTGGAGGGACAGCCAGCGAAGCTACTGTGCAGATTAGGAACTCCTATAAATTACTGCCGGATTGCCATACCCGGCGAGGAAAAAGTACTTGTGCTATCTGATGAATGGGACAAAACCCCAGGATTTAAATACAATGGAGCGGGCCTTCAGGCCGGTCAGTGTGGAGTTACAATCGACAGAATTAATGCAAGAAATCATGGACAAGTCAAATGTTCCCTTGGCGTTCAAGGAGAAGAACTTAGTGGACTTATCGACTTGACCGTTGCACGTAAGTAAATCCAATTTCTAGGAGATATACACAAATGGACGCTTATGTACTGGATTTTACACAAAACGTGCTGATTTATTGGAGTTGCAGATTAAGTCGCAATGTATTCTTTCTAAAAGTATATAGTTTGGATTTATTTTTACAAAATTCGAGCAAGAAGAAAGCACATAACTTAAAACGGGTGCTATATGCAGTCTGTGGGCAAATTAAGTGTACTCAGATAATTCATATTTTCAAATTATGTAGCCGCATGCAAATATTTTGCAGTGGAAATCACTTTTTGACCACTGAGTTACTTTTGCATCTTTCGGAAATTTATACCCAAATCTCGCGCTTCCTCCCAACGCCTAGCCTGTTTGCTGTTAGATAACGTGCTACTGGAATCGTCCATTTCATTGCTGCGTAAGCCCTAAGGCAAAGCTTCTAGAGCAAACAGCATTCTCTTTGCTCGTATCAAAATCCAAACCGAGACGAATAAACAAACCGCTAATTATTTTTGGCAAATAGACAAACTCGCTTAAATAAGCGCTCCAGTGGTACGAGGACGATGCGCAAATGGGCCGAATCAACCAGGGCAACTTTCTCCGGCCGATGACCATACAGATACAAATGGTTGCTTAATTTCCGCGGTCAATATAAATCATCTCTCTCTCTGATGACAAAACCAATCTGGGTCATCATCGTTTGCGGACGACCGCGAACATCCAGCAGGCTGGGAAAACAAATCGTCGGACCCGCTCAGGTTCACTGGACTCCAGAGCCCGGCAGGCAGGCCCCAAAAATGGCAAATTTGATCAATCAATTACGAGGGACACAAAGCGGCATAATTACGATGATTCAGCGGACGAACGTTACGTAAATAGCAGTTGTCCGAAGTTTCGCGCAAAGGTCCATTTACTCAATTTCGAGTAATGAAAGTGCCCGGCGAGAAGCACTCAAGCCGCGAGCGGAATTAAGCTCACCTTGGCTGCGAAGCGAAACGCCTGCTGTAGATGCTGCGTATAGCCGAATTTCGAGGTGGGTCAGAAGATTCCCGGATAATTTTCCGTAACAAAGAAAAATATGACAGCAAATGTAATTTCCATAAATTGCTCGCAAAGAGGCGAAGTTTTGGGCGATAAAAATGATTCTATTTCGGTGATAGGTGGAACTGCTACAGCCTACAATTGCCGGCAGCAGACGAGGATCGTTCCTCCCGAGGGGCAATTCATTCTAATTTAGTCGGAGGAACCGCATGGAAATCATTGAGATGATTCCCGCGAGCCACCTTGACTTTTGACAATTTGGCAAATTTTTGCAATTGTGCTATGGCACGAGGTTTTTATCGTGTTAAGGAAATTTTTATAGATTCGAGCGAGGGAGCGCCCCAACAACTCGCATAGACATTTATTCATTTCGCTTATCGTTTCACGGCGACATCAGCTGTCAGGGCCAATGATATATTTACCTAGAGTCACCTAGTGTGTAGAGGGAGGCTTTATCTTATGGAAGAATTTCTTCACAGAAAAGTACTGGTAAACTTTTCTATTTGCAAAAGTTTTTCGGTATTGCAAAGCAAATCACGAAGATGCCGTTAGCTAGGATTGATATAATTTAAAGGGAAGAAGATAAGTACCCAACAAAGCGATGCCATATAACCCATTAATTAAAGTGTGTAATTCTATCAACCATAACTGTAACCAATACCAATGGATCAAAACATTCACATGGGAGTTTTTGCAAATCCGAATTCCTTGAGCTACGTAGGACCTAGATGAACTGAGTTTAGCATACGCAGCTTAAAATCTATAACGGCATGGCAAAGACTGAAAGCCAAATATGTAGGATTGAGCTAATTGCGAATTACATCCAAGTTGTCAATTTTTTTTCTCATGGGATATCACAACACCATTCAAAACAACAGGAGGCGATATTTGTGTATCAATGGTATTCTTGAAGAATGCAATATATTTTGACCTCTCCGCATGCGGCCTGAGATTGTTTTTAACATCGTATATGTGTGTATGCCCGCACATAAGTATATGCCATCACCAATCAGAATTAAATCAGTTATTAGAATGTTTAAAATGAACAGCTACGATAAACTTGAAAATGGTCTACTTGTAGATGAATTTCATCGTCACAGATAATTCTTGTGAGATCGTTTGTAAAAAGACTAAATCAAAGTGGCCCAAGAATGGAACCATGAGGCACACAACAGTTCAGTTTGACATGATCAATCGGAATGCCAATTTTATTATTACCTTTAAACATGGATAGTCCAGTAAATAATAATAAAAAATAAAAGTTATTGAATGTCGGTAATGTTGGTAAGGCGTGAACTTATCTATCTTACCGAAATATCACGAAAGTGCCCCCTTCAATTTTTAGAGATTTATTGAAACAAATTGAAACAGAAACATGGAGGCAAATCATCGCGCTGTTACTTTTGTAGCGCTACATAATCACATCGCGTTCATTGTATCTTCGCCTTTAGATAATCGTATTAAGAAACTCTGAAAACTCTCCGTGCTAAGAAAGGGAGAGACCTCCAACTATTTCCAATTTGAAAATCTTATACGGTGTCTTTTGCAAAAACAAGCTACGCTTCTAAGTATTTCGGAATTAAAATTTAATATCATGTTTAGCAGGCAAAAGCAGTAAAAGGGATAAATCACTTGTACATTAATTTTTTTATAGAGGAAATTTGTGTATATTTCCAGTAAATCTTATTAACAGCGGCCTACCCGTTTCCCATGCGCACACATATACAATTTATATAAAATTTAAACGGATTAATTATTTACATCGAAATGAATATTGTGAGATGAACCAAATTTGATGATATGACGATAAAATTTGATTTTTTTTCTTTCAATTTTCATCTAAATTGCCCAATTAGTTTCCAAGATATTCATCTTGCATGTGAAAGAGCCCAGGATGTTGTTTCTCCACGCGCATACATAATTTATGTGTTCGTAAATTACTCAACCTTTCCTTTGGGGCGTTAAGAGCTAATATATTGAAGTGATGGATATAAAAGGTATAAATAAATTTGCACATTGTTATATTAAAATGACTACGCTTCAAGAAGTACTAGAGAGCTAAAAAAATGGAAAGAGCTAGATTAAAAGATATCAGTTCAAATAGGTAAAATGCGAGGGATAAGTGGTATAGAGAATGCTTTTCGTAGTAACTAAATCATTGCGCACAACTCAAAGGCTGATACGATTACTGCCCCCAAGGAATCTCTTTTCAAAATATCTTAATAAAAACATAATGTAATTGTCTTTTCAGTGCCTCCGTTACGACCCGAAATTGAAATTGTTTCCTCATCATCACAAAGTGGTCCCTTTGAGGTTGATAAACTATTCAGTGCCCGATGCGTGATAAGAGATGGCCGGCCACCAGCAAACATCACATGGTTTCTTAATGATGAACCAATATACCAAGGACTTTCAAAGCTGGAAATCACCGAACATCCAAACCTGAATGGATTAACCCTCTACTCAACGGCTCAAGTAATCCAGAGGTATCTTACGGCAGAGGATAATGGAAAATACCTCATATGCAGAGCGTCTCATATTGCTGATGATCCCAACAACGAAGCAAAGCTTCAATTACGGGTTACTTGTAAGTTATGCTCATAAAATATTTTAATTACAGCCTAAGGCCTTTCCAAGAAGGTTTTTTTTTTATAAAGAGAACAGTTGGAAGGTGAAAAAAATTAAAATTTCCTTTTTAATTCACAAAAATATTCTGTTCATTAATTTCAACACATTGATTTATTCAAATTGTGTTTTTAAATTTTGTTTGTTGAATTCGCTTTTTAGCTTGCTAAATATCTTTTCTGGAGACACTCCGTCACTTTAATTTTCTATGATAAAAAAAAAGGAACAACTGCGTTGACCACAACTGCAGGTTGCCTGCCAAACCATTATTTGTTTTCAAAATTTTCCCACTGAAATAAATTTTTCCTGGTCACTGGTAAGCACAATCCTTTTTAGCATATGTAGGTTTCACCGTCCATCAAAATACAATTATCTCATATGTTGTAAAGAAGTCGGTAAAGTGTCAGCACTGTGATTTACATAGTTCTCCTTGGCTCCTTAGTTTTTTTTGATTCTCCAACATCAACATTTTGCTTATTCCCAGTTTTTTTTAGCCAAGTCTCCAACAGCAGTCTTCTTTTCAAGTTCTTTATTTATGGGACCTTTAGGTCAACCACTTTCAATTTGGCACAACTTAAGGATTTGTTCATCTGTGGACCTTTCAAATTTTATTGAATGACATCATGTAGCCAACAAAGCGGTGCTCACATCTTGTCCCTTAAGAGCTAAACTAACTTATGAACATATTTGAGAATCATGTAATACCGCTATTTGGAGAAAATTGATATATTATATTTAGCTGTAAAAAAAACTTTCGAAGACAAAGCCTTACGAAACCGTATTTGTTTCTTTAGATCGCCCCCAACCGCTGCCCGACATCAAAGTATATGGCCTTACGCAGGGTAGGACGGCTATGGTAACAATCACGATACATTCCAATCCCAAGCCCCAAGTTCAGTGGACTGTTGGTGGCCTAGCCATTCCCCAAGGTACTCAAAACGGACGGTATGAGGCTTCGGAGCCAGTAGAATTGGGCAATGGCGCCTACAATGTTACCCTGATCATCGCCGGACTCACCCTGGAAGACACCACCAAGGAATACTACTTAAGAGCTTCCAACGAGTATGGCTCACAAGACTACACAGTTCGGATAAGCTCGTCAGACACTCCTGCATCGCAAGGACTTGATATCGGTGCCATTGTGGGCATTGTTGTTGCCCTGCTTGTCCTCTTAATTGTTGTACTCCTGATTATCTTCGCAAGGGCAACAGGACGGTGGTGCTTTGCAGGTAAGTGGCAGTTTTTATTTTAAGCGCTTAATTAACCTTTTTGCTAAAACGCCAAGACAAACCGACGGACAAAGGGGACAAATTGAGCCAGGAGGAGTCGGAGGCGGTTCGGGTCGAGTAGAAGTTTATAGCGGGGTCGTTTCGGGGGAGACTACGACGACGACGACGCAGCGTTTAGAGGTTTGCTCAGTGCGAGCAAAGTTTACCCATCATCTTGTAATTCTTTTCGCAAACAATTTAAAGTTTAATTAATAGGGGAATTATTTGCGGCGGTGTAGTCGCTTAATATCCACTAATGGGCGTCTGCTCCGGTCTCATTGAAATATGCTACAGAAAGGATAGCATAGCAGAATAGGCCGACTCTTCAGGCGGAACAATTTCTGTCCGGAAAGTTTGAGACGCTTTAATGGGGGAAAAACTCTATTATGTTAAGACCTACCAGGAATATACTTCCTAGTGGTCGTTGCAATTAACGTTTTGCCCATTTTATTATGTTATTTACCGTAAACTCCATTTTTTTCTTCTTCTTATTTTAAAATGCAAAGGATTTCATAGAGCAATTGGATTGGACACATATTCCTAAAAGTTTCTATAAATTATGTAGATTTTTGCACACTTTTTTATCCGTCCGTCTGTTTGCTCATCCGCACTATAACTTGAGAACACATTGACTTACAGAACTAAAACTTTGTAGATATATTTTTTTTTTTAAATTTTTTAGATGTAAATTGAGAAACAAACTAATCGGGCAACCCCTTCGTAGGGTTGACAAATGAAAGTTTCTATTTCTATATTTATATTTGCATAATGTCTGAGAATGTATGTATTAATAGAGAGAGCTGAAAATTTTTAGGATGTGAATATAATTTCGAAAACGGATAAAATTCCTTCGTAGTATTGCCATATAAAAATTATGTGAATTAGGGTAGGTATAATTGAACAGGGATAAAAAGCACGTCGACATAAAGAGCTGAAATTTTGTACACAGCTATCTTAGGTATGTACATATTTTTGCATCATCCGTCGCCAATGTATTAACAAAAATTTGGGACCTTGTCATTACACTCGAAAATGAAAAGAATTTCTAGCATAGGCTAGAATTTTGCACACAAAATTGCTCTCTCTAGTCTAGAACTCTAGTCGCTTGACCCAATTTTAAATTGGCCTATTCAGTAAAAGTAAAATCGACAACCATTCTATGCTAACGAATGAAATAACATACAGAACTCCGGACCTATTTTTAAATACGAAACTTGAGAATATAGTACATAAAAATAGCGGAGAATTTTTTTTATTTTGCGACATAAATACGACAGACAAAAATAGCAGTGAATTATTATATTTTTTAACATATTCTGTAAAGCCAAAGAGTAATAAATTTTCATTAATGAATTATTTTCTACACACTTTTTTTATTGAAAAAGCGGATTGTATGTAAAACAATTTACTTACTCTCCTTAGCGATTACTTATTTTCATTCACCTGGAGCACCTACGTCATCCAGATATAAACTCGCACTCCATAGCACACAACTTTTACTTTTCTAACACCGACATGAAATGCTTAAATTAAATTCATCGATTTGCATAATTCTTCATTTGCGCAAATACCTTAGACATGACCAAGCGTTGGGAAATAGCAGGAATATTTCCACATAAGGCATTAAAGCAAAAAATTTCAATAAAATGCAATATCTTCGAAGCAGTGAACTTCGCGGGTTGATTCAAGGTAACTCCATAATTGAATGCAGCTCAGCATTTATTGGAATGCATATTTGTTCAACAGTTGGATATAATTTATTCACTCCTGAGAAACCACTTTTTGAGGTTTATTATGTCTTACTCAGCTTTTGGCCTGAATGGTAGATAAGGAGATATGGTTGGATCTGAAATCTTTGTTGACTTTTTTACTCTCAAATAAATTTCCGCTCGGCTTCTGCTTCGGACCATAAAATAATTAATCAGATCTTTTTATTTCGGTTCGCCTCTGTTACGGAAAGATAAATTTTGTCGGTGAAAAGATTATGTTGCCTATTTTGGAAATGATCACCTTTTTAAATTTGTGTAAATAAGCAGCGAACGACTTTGACTTATTGCTTTAAAAATATCTCCAGAGACAAGTGAATTTCGTTAAAATTTTTTTTTTAGAAGTCCATAGTAAATGACTGAGAACCATACATATTTACACATACTGTATAATTTATATATTGGAGAGAAAAAAAACCGAAAATTGTGTGCTAAAGGGCTGAAATAAGTTATGAATTGTAAATGCATTAAGTTTAAGGAGTTAAGTAAAAGTAAAATGCAAACAAAATGTTTACCCTAATTGATTGCTAATTATTACTAATTCGAAGTACTTCAGCGACCTCCACGATTTAAAGTTTTGCAAAAGTTTATGCACGTTTTTCGCAAAACTATATTTGAACCCCCATTAACGGTATGAAACAACTACTTTTATCGGGTGAAATGAACGTTCCAAGATCTCTTGTAGATAGTTTATACTCCATATAGTATTTAGAAGCCAAACTATTTGTACAGAACTCGCTAAATCGAGGTCTGTGAAAGCCCTAGTTTTTTGCGGACGACGAGGAATCGATAGATTTGAACTATCGCGTAAACAATCGTAGGAGATGGAAATATTCTCATTTAGGGCACTGCGATGATGCTCATGCGTTTTTTGATCGAGAAAAAACTTTTCAAAGCGTTCGATTGGACGATACTTAAGAGTTACGGAATACTTATTATTACTGAATAACTTCTAGCCGTTTTTGAACTGTGAAATGGCAAACCTTACTAAGTATTTATGCCACTATAGATACATATTATACACTTGTATGTAAAATAGAACAAGAAACAATCACAAAATTCGAACATTTTGAATCACATGTCGATATTATGAGCTCTTTTTGTGTTAATAGTTTCATAGTTTTTTATCATCGTTTGTTTGTTGTTAGATGGATGTATCTACCTTAACGTACCTTGATTTGAATTTGAAAAATTTTTGATGATATGACATTATGTCTTTCATTGTTTTGACGTGAAGAATCGTACTCAACAAAAAGATAGTCCTAGACTGTGCCCTTTCGCTTTCAGAAGACAAAAGCTTCAGTTCACTATGAAGAATTTTTTTTTTTTTAACCGATTGACGTGGTTAAATAATACACAAAATTATTTATGGGTTCAGAATATCTGCAAGTTTCTAGTTCTTGAGATATTAAAGAACATAATACGTCCTAAGCATTTAGAAAAGCCAACTGTGGGTTATCTAACCTAGTTTGAAATTCAAGGGTTGATTTATAAAAAGGAATATTGTGGAATTTTTCCATTTAGTGCATTTACGTTGTCTCATATCTCATTCAGAACATTCATTGATATCTGTAAAGTTCTTTTTCTACGTTATTAAAGAATACGTGCATACAAATCAAAAATTTTTTTTTCTCTAAATCATTAAAATATCTTTAAAAAATTTGATGATCTAAAAAATTCACTTGGTTCTTGATTTAGTTTTCCAATGATGCATATACTTAACTAACAAACTTTTAATGTGTTCAAATGAAAAAAAAATTGTTGCCATTTAAGGGAAACATTTGGAAAGGGTAAAAGTTATTATATATATAATACATAAAAAGAATAAATAAATGTCATTAGATGCTTACATAGCTCTCAGTAACAAACACAAAATTACATAGTTACATTTTCAATTTATAAACTAAAATTTTCCATTCACATTATTTTCACACACAAACCTTTAATTTTATTCAAAAAAAAATGTACATACTCTTTAAGAATGCGTTGCATATACTGAACAACAACTTCAAGAGCTAACCATCATTGGGAAATTGTAAAAAAAGAAATTACTAAATTAAACAATTAATGAAGAGAAAATCGCGTCATACCTGCAAATTAAATTACTTACTAACACAAATTTTAATTTTAAGCAAAAGAAAAATAGAAAAACAAAATTAAAAAAAAATTATATGTAAAGAGAATTTCGCATGAAAGTTAGTTCTTGTTGTTGTTGTTACAGGAGCAACCCTTAACACTGATATTGGACCTGATTCGGAGGCACAAATAAATCCCCACCAAAACGATGAGTTTGATGGAAAGGAATACAGCGGTGAGGAGCATATAGACACCAATCCCCAATCAGAGGAGGTCACACCACCCGTTACAGACAAACTGGATGCACAGAAGAAGGCTGACCTCAAGAAAACATCGACCAATGGACATCAGAACGGAAAGGAGATCAAGACTAACACGCCTGTCTAAAGGGCAAAAAACAGCCAGTTTTATTGTTTATGCAATACTTTTTTTACTTTTTACTTTTCTAGCCGAAAAAGATTCAGTTCCCCAATTTTATCTTGAATATTTATGTAACTTAGGAAGGAAGTTCACTTTGCTCAGTTAACTTTTTTATTATTTGAGTCTCTTTTTTGTTAGTCTTAGAGTTTTGTAATTATCATAAAGTAAGTGTTTTTCAAGTGAGGATAAACATCATGGATATCAGTTTAAGCAGATATTGTAGGCGATCAATGTCCACTGGATCAATTAACTACGTTTTAAAATTTTAAAACAACGTGAGGTGGTAGGATATTTTAATACCATTTATCTCGTCACAACTGGTTACAGCTGTGAAATATAATTTAAGGGGTAATGTAGTTATGATAGACATAAGATTTATTGGGACGTGTACTGTGCATGTTAGTACAATTTCCCTGGTTTCACATTCCACTCATTACCGTCCTTGTTTTTAAGAATTCTATGCAAACTTTGTTCTGTGTACTTTTATTTTTATTTTTTATCTTATTTTAAAGTTACTTCATAAAATCTCAAATGTTATTCATCACTTTTTAAGCTTACTATTACTTGCCCTCCGATTATATACAATTGTATCAGGTTTTCTTATAAATGACATGATCTATTTTTGCAATTTTCAAGAACATATATAAATCCAAAATCTCTTTTATTCATTTTTACGTCAAAATATTTCCATCTATGCATTGAACTCACTGGGCTTTAGCTTAACACGAAAAACTCCTATCTAGCATTTAAAAAAGATAATGCAAAAGTTACTTATTCGATAGGGTCTGCGTGACCCTAGTGTTGTTAAAACAAAAAAATGTGACCGGTGAACGCTGTACTTTTCTGTGTCGGCTTCCTATTTTTAAAAAGTAAGCATTACAAAACAAAGAAGTTTTAAAAAGAAACAATATACCCCTGATTTAGTCTCATGACCCCCATTAAATTCTTAACGTGTCTTGCGAACATTTTTATGTAAAGTAATGATTGTATTATATATTATAACTTCTGCCAAAATCACTAAACTGTGCGATTTAATTTTATAGGAAGTTATTAACCCAGTGCAAAGGAATGTAACAAGAAAACAGTTGATGGAGATGGAAACGACGGAAATAAGGGTATTAAATTTAGTAATGAAGTTTCTCAAAAATGGAAAAGGATTCTAACTATAAATCAAGTATTTGTTTAAATGATAATAAATACGCATGCAGTAAATTAGGTTCAGACATTTTCCATAAACGTTTCTGTTACCTTTAGAGCCAGGCATAAAAATATGAACGTCATACTCGTAAAAGGAACTTTTATTGTCACGGCTAAATCAGTAGCAAATTGCAGTCATAATTTATGGCTGTAATAAAACAGTCATTATGTTATTATGATAGTCAAAGCACCTTAAACGAGCTGCATTATGACTTATGTTAATGATTCATGCAGCTTTCGAGTTGTTCGTAAATTGAAGAATAAGCATCAAGAATCTGCATTAGGCTGAGAACTTTAACCCATAATAAAATTGCAAAAAAACACTCGCAACATTTATGAGATAACCTGATACTTCCAAAAATCATCTCATCTTCACATCAAACACTATAAAACACTTATCAACCTCTATTTAAAATATATTATAATAGGCCCTTTGAAGATCATTGTGTTAGTTCTTGGAACACCCAGCAACCGATATTGTTGATATTTGCAGTATTTTGCAACCCCAAAATGTTTTTATATAAATATTTATAAATCTACAAATTTTATACCTGCGCACAAGACCGAAAATATCTTACAAACGAATGTAATGTCATTATGCCAACTGCCTGTATATTATAAGATGTGAGACATGCTGTAAACGAAAGACAGTCTTTAGATGTTTTAAATGTTTTTACCGCGATATACAAAACACAATCACATTTTTACACTTTATTACAATTGTATCATATAAGTACAAAAGAAAATTACGCAAAATGTAAGATTTAACTCAAAAAAGGAAAATCTCAGTTTTGTATATTAAGCCCGGAATCTCGGAATACAATCGAATTATGCGTAACTCTAGGAGATATTGTAAAGTGTAACTGTAATTGTACTTAAAGTTTATCTTATGTGTTAATAAAATTTATTAAATTTACTCACTTCGCTTTGTTACTTCTCATTGGGTTAGTGTACATTCGAGCTTCTCATCTATGGTGGTGCCGATGTTAAGTTCTTGTTGCTGCCAACTCTAATGACCGAGGCGATCGATTCATTGTGCCTCTAGGTGGTTACGAGATAATTGCTACAAGCAATGATTTCATCACAGTATGAAATTTGCAGCCGTCTAGTGCAGCAACTTCTCATCTAGTTAGGTATTGTTCTAAAATTGATGCCTGGAGCCAAATTGAAATGAAATTAACTCTCAATAAATGCGAGACAAAATTTCACCTGAGAAAGCTTTGTCAGAATTGGACATGAATGTGTCCTCATGCTTTGTGTGGTTGATCTTTAGATATTGTCATTGGGTACTGTTCGGAGAGATATGGAATATGTGATTAACTACATAAAAGCAAATTGAGGACATCTTGTAGTTGCTAAAGGGTAGAAATGCAGGAGATGTATTTTCTTTTATCTAGATTTCTTGCATTTCGAAAAAAAAAATTTCACTAATTCCAGAATATGAATATTTTTGAAAAGGACTTTATAATTCGAAGAACTAAAAGCCTCGTATTTTTTGGCATTTGGAAGGTTTTTAAAATACCTTAGACAAATTTAGTAGGGTGGCTCAGAAATTTGGTGGCTGCTGTGTTTTACGTTGCATAGAAAAGAAACTTTTAAGATACAAAGATATAAGTTCCCTGCGAAGCCCAAACACATTTTTTTTTTAAAACCATAGGTATATGTAGTACTGCATTTTCATAGAAATTTTAGAGTAGCTATATAGAGACTAAATGACTCACAGTAAGTAGATTTGCAACAGATGCAAGGACAGATTAAAGCTTTTAGATTTGACGTCTCTCTCTACACGCAGAGAGGTACAAAGTGTTATATGTATGCATGATATTGTTACTGACGCTATAAATTCGCCTAATCTTTTGAACCTTATTAATATAAACTCGCGTCCTCGCTTGACTAGAGGCCAACATTTTCTATACTCTAATTATCACAGGACCAATTATAGCTCTTTCGAACCAGTATCTACTATGTCTAGAAATTATAATTCTTCCTTTTTTTTAATTGACTTCAATTGTAGTCGAGTAGCGTTGAAAAAAAGATTATTTGTAAATTGGTAGAATTTTTGTTGGAACTTTCAAATTCTATTATTTATTATTATATAATAGTTTTAACTGGCAGATGGTCTGTGTACCTGTTGATGATGATAAATAAATAAAATAAAATAAAATAAGTAACAGATTAATCAATACCGATCATTAATATTAAAAACGCTATAAATTGATAGATAATGGTTTATTTATTAATATTGTTGCTTTACTTTCGAAATATGCCTATGTATGAATGGGACATTTTGAATTTAATGGTTTACTTGCAATTAGTATTTAGCTACCACGTCAAGTTTTTGAGAAAAATTTATTACCAACAAGTACCAATGTCAGTGTTTTGATAATTTTTGATTTTATGAAGCTCATAACATAGCCCAAAAAAAAGTCTAGAAATCTTTAAAAAGTAGTAGAGTAGTATATAATATAGTAGAAACGAGATTTTTACAGTAGGCACCATAAAATAATAAAATAATAATAATAAATAATGTAGGCTTGGGGGTAGGCCACTTCGTCGTTTCCTCCTTGTGCTTCAAAACCAAGAATAGTTTTGAAGTTTTCAATTGGAAGGGTTTGACGATCAGAATACGACAAGCTAATTGAGTTTATTCTAAACCAACATAAGACGCCCCAAGATGGCGAGTTACATTTTTCTTCACACCACCTTGACATGGGTGCAAAATACGACAAGCTTTGTGACGTAATTGTCATACTATTATATAATACCATCGTGATATAATATAAAACTACTATGTATGTAGTATGAGCTCTTTGCTTGATCATGTCATGACATTACTTACCTACTACATCTGAAACTAAAAAATGAAGAAAAATATTATTATGAAAAACAAGTATGAAACAAAATAATATTCTTTTTTCGTTTTTCTTTCAAATCGACACTTTTGTACGATCATGTTCAGAGTATAGTCCTGGTCGTATGCAGCTTTGCCCTACTTAAATCAATATGATATTATTGCGGCATAAGCCCCCAAATGCTCCCTTGCGTACGTCACTGCTAACAGGCTTTCAGATTGTTTTTGAAAAATTAGATTTACATTAGACTGATATTTCTTTCAGCGAGGGCCAATACCCAGTGACTTTATCTGGGGGTGGCTAAGATTTGTCGTATGTTATAGGAAAAATATAAGTAGTTTTAGAAACAGTTTTCTTTTGTGGGGATTGACTGTATTACTGGAACGCTACGATGCACAATGATGTCAATTAACTTCTTCGGGAGATATTATGGTACAACCCATTAGAAAAGAATGACTGCGTAAGAGTGCTTATTGGCCGGTTGACATTTTTACACAAGATAAAGAACAGGTGTTATCAAGAGCATACGACAGTTTTAAATTGCACTTGGGTAAAAAAAACTCCATGTCATCTACTGAAATAACTTTTAAATCAATGGTAGCTGGCAAAAAAGAATTATTTTTATTAAAAATGGTGTTGTTTTTTAACACAATTCGTCAATTATAATTACAATACAATTTCTTCATAATGTTTTATTTGTTTTTTGCAGGAAAAACGCCAAAATCGCCAACAAGTGAAACGTAAGTAAAAACCCCCTCGCATTGCAATGCATGTGCCGTGTAGATAGATACATGATTTAGCGCATTTAGTGTTAGCATACAAGGCATTCACCCGCATCCCGATGTGAACAGTCACCGTTGTGTAATTATCGCCATTAACCTCCAAATTGTCATTTCGTGCTTAAAATGTATTTAAAAAAAAAAATGTTGACACAAAAAGAAATATCTCCCATCCTCTCCTTAATCTTGCTTTAGGCCCGAAGATGCTCAATCCGGTGCTAATAGCGCCCTGTTACGTAAAAAGAAGGCTAAAACCTTCAATAGCGACACGCCCAGCAGCCAGAGGAACAGTGTTATCATCATGAGGTCAGGGTATCTAATACCAGAAGAGCAAGAGGAGCGCGTCTATAATCCAACCACGGTCCCCCTTAATGACCAGACTGTTGTACAGTACACCCCAATCCCGGCGGCGCGCTCCACAACAGCAAATGGGAGTAACTTAGCTAATGGCGGTGACGGTGGCATCGGTAAGAGCAACGACAGCGACCGCGATAGCCCTAGAGATTTACTAAAGCGCGGCAATGAGCTGGGCATCCCGGAGTCCAGGTGCTCCAAGTGGATACCCAAAGATCAAAGGGAGCTGCTCGAGAAGCAGGCGAGGCTGCTGGTGAGCGGCGGGAACAAATCGACCGAGACTGACATTTATTAGTGCCGCCCGCCGCGACGGCCATTGTTTTAAATTATTTAAGCTTTTTATGAGATTTGTTACACGATGCATTTTATATATAAAACTAACAACTGCTAATGTAAACGTCATGTCATGACTTAAATATACGTCTAGTCAGTAGAAGTTTTTCTAGTTCTCACCGCTGCCGACTCATCGACTCATCGACTCACCTTCTCATGCGCTGCACCCGCTGCTTCCATGTCATCGTAACTCGCTTCCTGATCTTCCCTCAGAACTAAAGCATGCAAAAATGGTGGAATCTCTAAAATTTATATCAGTCAGGCCCCCGCATCCATCATTCTATACTGCCCCAGAAATCGGGGACCTTCGCACTTTCGCACTGCCAAACGTCCGGTCCCGAAAAAGTTCTCCCCTCGAAGATTTGGACAGAGTCCTCAATGTGTCCTTAGACCGCGAAGATTTATCCCCGGAAGGGACCTCCCAACCCTTTGCGAGACAGATTGATTCGCATTGACTTAATGGCTGGGCGCAGGACAAAATATAGTCCGAGTGGTTCCCCGGCCACTGACATCTGATACCTATCACATTTGCTGGATTAAATATTAACTTGCCGGGTAAATATGGGCGAAAATAAATTAGGTATAATAATAGAAGTTGTACAAACTCATTTGTCCCCGGATGACGGGCCGACAGTCCTGGGTAATGTAATTTGATATTAAAAATGCCGGGTGAGACCCCACGTTTTGGGGGAAATGATAGTGCGTGTTTTGGTTGTTGTGACTACCTAGCTAGAGTAATGTGGGGTTATTGAGGATGGAGCTTATTATTTGGGGGAACTCATTTTTATGATTAATGCGATAATTGTTTCTTTCCTATAGACGTTATACTTTGTAGCAAACTTAGTTATGGAAATAGGGCAGTTAACCGAATTGGAGGGTAGTGAAAAAGTTTTCGCTCTCTATGGACAATAATAAAAATTGCTCCTAGTTTCTTTTTAAAAACGACTTACTAAACACAGTTGTTTATTTATATATTGGATCTTCTAATAAAGGTGTCCTATTTTTCAGTTGAGGGAAAAATACGTGACTGATATAATTTTTATCTGAAGTTACATTTGACGGCTTCTTCTTCAATAAGTCGATAGTTTCGCGGGCAGTTTGGGATGTAGCTCCGTCTTGTTAAAATGTTGTTAAGGTTCATATTTTGCATTCTATAGGCCTAAATTAATCAGTTATCACAAATTTCACGTAACGTAAGAAATGTCTGACGAACGAAACGCCGATTTTGCTGATCTAACAATTTCTGAGCGTCACGAAATCCATACTTACATATTTGCTGAGACTATCAAAAACGCTAGTAAAATATGATAGATGCAGGTTAGCAAATAGGACACCTTAGCATGGTTATGACACATGTTTTAATAATAACCCTCAATGCACAATACAGCTTTATCAGTATATTTTTTTATTTTTTTTACCTATATGAATAAAATATATAATTCAGGGATAACATCAACTGTCAGATAATAAAAAAGAATCACAACCCTTTTGTAATTGGGTATTCTTCTTTTTTTTCATTTTTCAACATGGGGTCTAGCACTGGCCTTTTTTATATAATATTATTATTAATGTTATGCCCTTATGATACTGATGATACTCCCGGTTCAGACAATTAGTAGCTACAAGAAAATAAACAAGGAAAAGTGCATATGTACTACCTAATCACATTATCCTCTACTCCCTGCGTAGTGGGGAAAAACACATATTATATTTAGAGTATACTCGTCATGACACAACATATTCCCACTTATTCATGCCGAATATACTCGTCAAAAGCAGCTATTCCTGAATAGGTGGTTTACCTGAAATTAACGTCCTTGAATCTTCCATTACTTATTGATTAATAAATTTTGGAAACGACTATAAGGCATTAATAAATAGAGCGATTGCCACAATAAGTCTTAAATATTTTGACGCTCCATAGTGTGCAGCTTTAAATTGAGCAATTGGCAACTCGTCGTGTCCCAGTTCTAACCAATGAGTCGTCCCATTATTCGCTCACTGTAAGTATGCCAGGCAGCCTGGAGTAATTAAAGAGCGTATGGAGGACTCCAGAGCACTTTAGAGCAATGTAGCGTATAAATCTAATCGTGTATTGTAACGACTGTCGCAAATGGTTGCTCCTCCATCAGATGGGTTGAACTACGGCAAGTGCCTAGACCGTTTGTGAAGTTGTTAAGTAGGGGTCGGTTGCAAAATATCAGCCATTAACAAGAAATGAAGAATTCATCGTCAGAGCTACAGAATCTCATTTAGATTATTTTAGGGACTGGGAAGTATCGCGAATAGGAGGGGTTGGGGCTGATTACTTCTCTTTCACCAAGAGTGTACCTGGAATTCGATATGAGTCATTATACGCTTCCTGCAGCGGATGAAGCCGCCTAGATTAACCAAATCCGTCCAATTTTGAATTAATTTATTTTTATATTGCTCACCGTCCTCGTAAAATTGCAAACCTCCTTGATTCTCTGAAAGGTTTCCTCCATCTCCATCATCCTTGAAAAGCCATTTCCTATCCCCCCCTTCGGTCTGAAATGCTTTTCATTTATGGCGACGTAGCTTTCGAGTTTTATTTTTGTATTTAAATTTGATTTGCACATTGTACATCTTTGCAAGGGATTCTGCAGCACTGTAATGGGACTTTGTACATTTTTTTCTCGTTCTTCTTTCTTGAAACTGCTTTTCTTTTGGAAAGGAATGGTTTTCTTTTACTGCTTTTATTGCCCAAAACGCTTCAAAGTAGTGCTCGCTCCCGAAAAATGTCCAGCTTTATTTATCCGCTTGGCTTACAGCACATAGAAAGGACGTGAAAATAATTAAAGCCAACAACCGAACAAGTAGAAACTTTCCACTGCCACAACTTTTTGTAACTAAACACAAGAAAATCTTTGTAAATTGCTTGAGAACTTTTAAGCTCAGCCGTCGTTAGTTTGTAGACAGTAAATGGATTTTATCGAGGTAAATAAAAGCTGGTCCCACCAGGAACGCATGTTTTATTTCGTTTTTGTTTTCGTTTTTTTTTTTTTACTTATCTCAACTTTGATTTATTTTTTTCTCCTTAATGTTTCTTAAGTTTGCCTCTTGCAACTGTCTACTGTATGTGGGTGTTTGGATTTTTTTGTGGTAATTGCAATCATAGCTAGAACTCACTTTTCTGAAATTAAAATAATTTAGTAGTGACACAGAAAGTGCCGAGCTGAAGGCGACCAAGACCAGGAAGCTGCCATCGTTCCAGGCGATTTTTAAGAGGAGTAGTGAAAAGCCTAGGGCGCCACCAAAGGAAGTGCCTGAGCCACAAAATGAAGATGAACAGAGGCTGGCTGGAACTCCAGCCGAACCTAAAGACGGTGGAGAGGGGACCGAAAGTGAACAGAAGGTTTGTAGGATGCTCGTGTATGTACAAAACGTGTAAATTTTTCTTTCTATTTTTATTCTTACCTCTTTTTGGCGAATGAGGGGAAGAGTGTGCTTGAAATTTTTAAAAAGTTTGAAATTTGTTTGATGCTTTTGCTTGTCACTATCTAAATTTTGATTGATTGGGAAGTAGTTTATGTCGGGTAAAGCATTTTAGTAAGTAACGTCGGATGAAATCGGTGCATGCATACAGGCGGAATTTCACTGATTGCTGAGTTTTTGTACCGAAGTAGTTCTTGAACCGAAAAATCCCGAAAACTGACGTTACTTAATGAGATCATAAGTGTACCCGAAATTTTTAGTACCATAAATATTCAAAGCATTCAATCTTATTTTCCAGGAAGACAAGCAACTAGTATATGCGGAATTAGTACTTAAACCATCTGATGATAAACCAGTACCTCCCAGGAACGCAACCGAATATGCGGAAATCGTCTACGTGCAAAAGCAAGGCCAAGAAGCTTCTGAGCAGCCAAAAGAACCACAAAAATAAAATCATCAGATCATCAGCACAATCATAACATAAAAAACTAGTGAAGAAACTCCACAAAATCATATTGCAAAAGGTTTCACCCAATTTAGGACGTATTTTTAAATGTATTCCACCTTTTACAAGAAATGCAATTTATTGTTTTTATTATTAATTTAAAATTTAAATATAAGTCTTAACTTTGTACACACACAAATAGCTCGTAAGGTTTTTTAAATGATATGTAAAAGATTTTTATATTGTAATAGCGCATCAATGCTTCTCTCGAAAATTTTTTGAGAAATTTTTAACATTTTATTGTATGTAATTCGATTTAAAGGTAAAAAAAACTCTTTAAGGTTTTGTTATTATATAATGCTACATCTTGAGAAATGTTTTTAAGTATTGATGGAATAAATTATTGCTAAAGCAGCTGATTGAGTTTTCCAAATAGAATTTAATTCCTCGCCATTTCGAAAATTATAAGTATTATAAATAAAACGTAACTTTTCGGCAAGCAGTTTTGGTTTCCAAAACAAGAATTGATACAACTTGGGAACTTGGTTTGCAATAACGTGATTCATTCGATTCATTTGCTTGCGTTGTGGCTGGTTGCGCCAGCCTGTTGAAGAGCCACGTGTCATTAATTTGTGGTTCACTCTATCAAATTCTATCGGGCGAGAGGGACGATTATGCACACCAGTGACTACACATTTTACAGACCGAAATGGCACGAGATTCAAAATTCAAGTCATGTTTGAGACATCATTAATAAGTCCGTGCACTTATATAGGGATCTGTAGCAAAACTTTAGACAATATTTTACTGCGACCTGAAGATCTCTTCTACCAAGCATTATTCTGAAGTTTGTTATGAACCTTAGGACCCAACACGCATAGTATGTTGAGATTTCCGTGTTGGTATCGACCTACGCATGGATAATCTGAACAACTAAAATACACAGTGTAATGAATAATAACATATAATGTCAGCTCTTATTTAGGAGCTTGATGACCACTTGAAGAACATTTTTTATTTGACTACGCCGAAGCCAGAAACAAAGGTTTATAATTTTTTTTAGCTATATAAGTATGCACATAAGGATTTTTGGAAAGATGCCTGTCTGAGTAAAGCAAGTGTCACAGGCTATTCATAAATATATTTATTTTTTAAGTTGAATATTTCAGATTCACAAGTAGAAGCTGTAAACACGTCGAGAGGGTGTCAAATAAAAGAGATTTAAATGACAGTTTCAAAAATATGTACATATATAGGGTCCTAGAGACACATTTTCAAAACGAAGATATTAAGAAAACTGTTGTATTCGGTAGTACAGTGGACCTTATTCGTCTGCTCTTTCATCCGCATGAGAAATATCCGTTTTATATAAAGTTGGCGTAAGCGTGACAACAAAAGTAGCACTTTTTACTATTCATCTGTTTTTGCCTGACTTTCTAAAGATAGAATCCGCGCGCTACATCATATATCATAGCATCAATTTTTAAGAATAAAATATAGAACAGTTACAGGATGTTTTTTCTGTCGAGGCCATTGTTACTTTCATCCTATAGGCCCAGGAAGAAAGTAACATGACATGGGAATGAAAGTAAAGGTCCAGATTTTCAATCAAATATTTATTCATTTTATAATAAATTTTTTTTTTATTTTAAACATTAAATAAAGGAAATTAAACAATCACTGTGACATTGTTCTTTAATGAAGAATTTATCTTCTTAATTAGGAACAATTATTATTAATTAATCATCACGTTATTTTCGTTCACAGATTGCATTGTTACTTGTGCCTCCAAAAACATATTTTTTATTGCTTTAATGACCCATAACTTCAAAATCATCCATAGCATCTACACAAGATTAAAATATTAAAAGGAGAAACGCTTTGTTATACGTAACTAAAGTAACCAGTCACATTAAATGTAAGGTAGGGAAATTGGATTTAAATATGTTTTACGTTCTTATTATAATTTTCATACTTTTTCGTTAGGTAATTTTTTGATTGAGGTTTTGCTTTCCAAAGAAGAATAATTCCGCGAGAAAGATCAGTAGCGTAACTACCGCGCGCCGGTCCAGCCGATCTCATGGCCTGGTGCCCCCGGACACAAGTTCCAATTGACCTGTTTTTTCTTAGAAATAGTAAAACAAGTTTGATGTTCAATGTTCGGTGTATGACGTTCTGTGTACGATGTTCGATATTCTATGTACGATGTTTAAAGTACTGTGAACGATGCATTTTGTTCAATGTTCAATTTTCGATGTACCTACTATTATATTCAATGTTCGATGATCAGGAGCTATTTTTAGTGGCGTCACCATCGCCGGTCCAGCCTGTTTAGGTCTGGAGCACCAGAAACAAGGGGTCCCCAAATGACCTGTTTTTTTGTAGAAACAGTAAAAGCAATTTATTGGAATGAATATATTTTAAATTATTAAAACAAAAACAACTCCGCCTGTTTTGTAGGGGGTACTTATCATTAACTGCCTCACAGAAGAAATGAAATTACACGAAAGACCGAGAGTCTAAAAATTAACTGTCGTTAACTTAGAGGTAGCTTAACTTTTGTTTGAATTTAAAACAAAAACAAAAATAGAAATATTCTATTGAATAAGGTCTTAAGTCACGTTCAGTTCTTAGCTTCGAGTGTGATTTATGAAAACACAGTCAGCAATTTTAAAGTTTTGTTACTTTGGTTACGAATTTACATCCCCTTCTTCCTACAACGTTTTTTGTTCGTTTTGAACTCTTTTATTATTTTTGTCATCACCCAACTCTTTACTATCCTTATCTTCAACACCCTGAGAACTGACCGTACCGTACTTATGTATTCACATTGTGTGGAAATGTATCTTGCACATACACACTTATGTATGTTTGTATAATTAAAAATTTTTGTTCGTAATTTGCCCCTAGTGCAGTTGAGAACTATTAATAGCTCAATTTATTCCGAGTGCACGCAAATATTACGTAATGCTTTTTAAACTGAAAAGTAGTTGCCAACCGGGAAGTGAAAATAAACTGGAGAGCAAACTTTAGGAACAAATTAAACGTTTCACAAAATTAAAATATCTATTTCTCCAGGCATGGATTACCCACCCTCACCGTGCCCAGTGACTCCTATGGAACCGACTCCTATACAGCCGCTTTGGAAAGTTCAAATTGTTTGAATGATTGAAAAAGCAACTTCAGGCGAAAACTTTAATTTCTCGTTGCGCTAGAAGCCGCTTTGAACGGTAAGCCTCATGATATGAATTGCCAAATATTCTCGGGGGCGTGTAATCGGATTTGTTGCAACTGGCAGCGGTGGCCGGGACTCTAACTCATTTCCTAATGACGTGGACACAAGTGGCAGGATTTGTCCGTGGAATTGTGTTGACTTGGCAAATAAAAATCTTCAAATTGATGGAACGACAGAGAATCCTGTGAAAGGACAAACAGATCGGGAACGGTTTCACAAAGCCAAGCACAGACAGTGTGGGGGAGGCAGTTGAATAAATTTTGTGGTAAAATGCCAAAAATAAATTAAGGCGAAGCACGAACACTACTCGAGAGGTTCTTGGAGGTTTTTCAACCGAGAACTGAATGGGTAGTCTGGACGATGTCTTGGAGCCCCCCCGACAACACATGCACCAGCCTTGCTAAGTGCACCGCAAAACAAACTTAATTGGATAAGACTGCGGCCTGTGCGAGAAGATTTTTTGTTCCGAACAAGGCTCACCAGAAATTCATGGCTGGTGCGGTGATGCTGCAAGAAATCTAAAGGGAAAAGTTTTCTCGCCTTTAGTCCCCCCATGGTCTCCCCTCGCAGCTCCACTTTCCGGGCGTTGCTCGAAGAATTGTGTGCCGGTTTCGAAATAAGTTACATGCAAACCGGGAGGATATGTATGCAAATACCCCGAGTGGCTAAACCACCTGGGGTAAGCGCTAATGGAGGGAAGCTGAAAGAAGTGAGGAAATAACTTTCTTTGTCATTTATTTTGATATGTTTGCTCTCCCAGGATCCTGCTCGGATTTGGGTTGGGCTCTGCAAAAAGTCTACTTTAAGCTTTTTACGACTTTCCACGGGTTGTAAACTTCTCTATGGCAGCCACATTGTTTGGCCACAGTTGCTTGGAATTCATGTATGCAGTTGGAGGGAAGTGGTATTCCTGGTGTTATGGGGTAACTTAGGCGTAAAGGACTTTAAAGGCAGATGTGCCGATGTTTTTGATTTAAAGACATTCTCATCTGGCTTTTCTATACAAAAAAAAATTTTGTATTGAATGTTGTATTGAATAATACCCAAAGCCGGTTTGCGTTCAAATCCTATTTGAGCTTATTAGAGGTTTGCCCTTATAAATTAGAGTGCACATCTAGCAGCTAGGGAATAGGGAATAAGAGGATTCCACCCACGGAAACATAACTATGAAATCATTGGAGAAAGCGATGTTATTAGGCTTTGTGTGGTCCACATTAAATTTCTACATAGCCACGACTCTCTGCAAATACCACCCTATTGCGGATTTTCCCGACATGAAAATGAATGGGGTTAAATTCATGTGCGTTGCAAAATCATTTCATCTCTTGTGAATTGATCCTAGCAGCCCTTTGAGTACTTCCCCTAGCAGCTTATAGAACGAGCGCCGTGACGCCATAAATCAGCACCTAGTTCAGCTGGTGAAAGCTCAAAATCACGCCGCATTCCAAATCAATTCAATTTCGAATAATGCGCGCGGAGAAGATCTCCCCCATGACTACACATTTCGACGAGACGAGCATTTACCAGGCTCGTTTATGCCAAAGTGCATACTGAGGAAATCCTCTTTGGCAAAGAGACTTATATCGTCCCGCTTTGGGGCTGAGTCGTTAGGAATGCTCCCAATTCCGTGCTGAGTGGCGCTGGAGCCTTTTTCCCGCTTTTCGCATTTCACCGACTTTAAATTGAAATTGTTTAAATGCCCTGGCGGCAGAGGCCAGTTTTGCAAAACGTTTATGTGTCCTCCCCAGGACGGATGAGCTCGATCCAATAAAGTGCCATGTAATTTATCCACTGTTCGGATTAAGACGTTGGAGCCCCGAAACATCTGTGTGTCGAGGAGTCCTTGGAGCATGAACATCTTGTTGTCCGCATCAGCAAACAGGGGAATATCTCCTTAACCCATATTTGGTCATAAGCACACACAATTCAGTCCGAATGTAGGTGATTCGGTTGATTGTATCGATTTGCAGCGGGGTCACGGCACTCCTGGGTGTATGGTCAAGTACGTAGCATCTTGCCCTTCTCTACATCAAGACGGATGACATTGTCCGATTCTTTAAATTTTTACTTTATTTATTGGTAGCTCGATTTGTCTTCATTCTGAAATCTTGTTACGACGGACGTAACGTTGGGGGGGGGATTATCCGGTCGGTTGTGGTGAAGTGGTTTCTGTTGATCTGTGAAAAAATTTACACAATTCGATTCGGGCCGTTGTATTTATCTGCAGGAAGTCAAGTGCGGTTCTGTATATATACCACTTGTACATATTTTCTTTTTCAAAATTGTATTAGACTTATTGCGGCATTATTTGACATTTGCTTGATATTACGATAAGTCCACACCGGAATTCCATCACTACACGGTGAGAAATCATAAACAACAAGGTAAATAAATTTCATTCAATATATTGTATTTCCCTTTTGCCTTAACAATTAATGAAAGACGTTTTTCGAATGCCTCACAAGCAGCACGCATGATGTCTGTTGGAATATTTTGCCAAACATTATTTATTACAACTTTAAATCCGTCCAAATTATTATATTTATAATCCTTGAGTTTTGTAACATATAACCCCAGATACAGAAATACAACGGATTCAAACCGGGTATGCTAGGAGACCATCCGTTTTGGGATAAAATCCGCTAAAATGTCCCTGCACCAGTTTAGAACAATAAGAGCAGTATGAGCAGGAGCACCATCTTGTTGAAAATAATAATACTCCCACCCATACATTTTTTGTGTGTACCGTAATAAGGCTTTTTGCAAAAGTTCTTCCAAATAATACTTAGCATTGATTTTTGCACCTTTGTCAATACACACTATCGGCACGGTACCTCGTTTATATATTGCACCCCACACCATTACAGAAGTGGAATTTTGAAACCTGGGTACATATCGTATATTGAAACAACAACATTAAAGAAGCATGCGAAGTGACTAGTTGTTGTCAATTATTTGTATTATATGTTTGTGACGCCACGTTCAATGCTGCTCCATTATTTAGTGAATGACAGATTCCGAAGGTAAACTTTATTGTGCTTTTATGCTCTTCAATATTCTCTGAAAGTTTTCGAATGCATTCCGAACTTCAAACGCAAACTTCGCCTACTTCAAATTGTAACTGGTAATATGAATAACTCCGGGGAGAATAGGTTCGTTTCTATTTCTTACAAAATATCGGCAGAAAAGTTTATTAATCTATTCGGGAATCCCTAGAGGGAATTTTTCCTAATTAGAGGAAAATGTCCGGTCACCGATCAAAGATGCTGAACATCTTTAAACTAGGTACTAATTAATGCAAAGAAAAATAAGTTCGCTCCATGGGGAATTTGCAATTCTGTCTCAGTGGCCCACCGCTTTGAGCAATTTAAATCAATTAACAAACGCCTCCCCACTTGGTGCGCCGTCATCCAGAAGTGATATTTCACACGGAGCAGAAATCTAATAAAAATCAAACTGCGAGCTCCAATTAAGTGTGAAAATATTCCAAAGAAAATCAGATTGTGATTTGCTGGAATTGTCGTCCGAACGGAGCCTCGGTGGCTCTCGACAGGATGAAAAAAAAAAAAAGGAAGATTACTTGACCCGAAAACGTTTCGCTCTTCTGACTGCTGAACGTAAATTTGTGCAAAATGAAATTATTCGCCTAGCCATCCAGGATGACGGAGCTCCGGGTGCTTGGTTTGATGCCTCCCGGTCCCGGGAGGGGAGGGATCACATTTTAATTTGAAAGGTTTATGTGAATCTAAGCGCGGAGGAGGAGCTGCTTATGACAATGGGGCGAAAACTTCAATTGATTTTGGAGAATCGAGTAAAAATTGGAGATCTCTTGGAAACGTCCTCCTTCGTTCGCATTGTCAACATCACTTCAGGCGCTAGCGATTCCCACTGTGCGCGAGTAATTGGGACTTCTCGTTTCATGGAAGCGCCTGCGAAGTGTGCTGGGAAATTAAAAGGCATTTCTACGAAATGGTCCTTCTTACCAGCAGGCTCTTAAGGATGAAATCTCTTCGCTTATTAGACGACTCCTTTGAGGCAGAGATTTTAATATATTTGTGAATTTTGTAGTTGAGCCGTGTTTGGCCTTTTAGCGTAATTAATTTTAAATTAATTATTTAATATTAGGGAATCACTCAACAAAATTTAAAATGCATACAGGTTTTGAAATCTTTGCATCCAGGGGAAAGACAGTACCTACGAGTACATGCTATGCTTACAAAACAAGGATATGAGGCATGAGCAGGCTTTTGAAATACTTGGGACCTGTGTCAGTTGGCAAACTGGGCAGGTATACTTCGTTCAAGGTCTCAGTCCCCTGGCTGCAATAACCCATATTAGAGCTAAGTGTTATTCCAACAATTTTTATCCTGGTCATATATGGTAAAGTGGATGCATTAAGTACCATATAAGAGGAGGAAGATTTAGGACCATGGGGTTGCGATACAACTCGATTTCTATGGATTTAGTTTAAGAACATTATGTTCGGACCAGCGGGATACTTTGTCGAGGTCATGGTTTGTCCTATCAACGCAATTGTATATCTACGAGCTGCATTACCTGACAACAGATGCACATCGTCAGCATACATATGAATTTTAGAACGCTTCACAACATCACATAAGTTGTTTATATGCAGCTAGAAGAGGAAAGTTCTCAGTATGGACCCTTGCGGTACTCCTTGGGTTACTGGTGATATATCAGACAGTTAAAGGGAAATGACGTGATTCTATTATAAAATGAATTTTTCGTTTCAGTAAACCCATTAAGGATGGATTGGAGTACATTTTCTTTTAGAATACTTCTACAGCTCGAACCATTTATTCTGTTGCTTACAAGCACAGACTTTCCTAATCTTCGGTTCCTAAACCATAAGTCCAGGCTGCTTTCAGTGTTTCAGTTGCTAACATAATAATTCCATTCTTTCTCCTATGCGTCGTCTTACGTAAAGTCCAATGGTCTTCAGTTCAGTCAACACATTGACGTGGCAATGTAAGGCTGGTATTCTTGGCAATCGCCGTTCGTGCAAAGTTCTGAAGTCTTCTGGTTGAACCAATTTGTGATCATTCTAGGCCGTCCTGAACACGTTTGTCACTCCGTATTTCTATTACGTTGTTGTATCTGAATCCAAGAAATAAATACAACCGTTAGTGTATTTGAGCATACCTGAAGTGCTTCTACTGCTTAAGACTCAAATTTATCATCCTTCCTTTGGTTAAAATCCCAACCTCTTCCGCAGTCCATTTCACTGTTTTCTGTTTGTGATTACATAAAATTTAAGCTGCTAATTACTCCTCTAAAATGCAAGCACTCCTCGGCATAACTCAAAGCATTGTTTGCATTTTTTTAATTGCCACTACGCCCGAGAGTTTCCGCTCCTCGTTAAGTAATTTTTGTAATGAAAAGTTTTTGGCTTCTGAATTGCTTGCGTCTAAACAACCTATGGCATGTACTTTTCTTCTTAGCTTCGCATGAATCACGTTACAAACAAATTTTCGCATTTTGCCAGCTTTATTAGCACGTTAACATGAGAAACAACGGGAAAACTTTCGGCACAAAGCAGCAATTACATTTCTAGCTAAATAAGGGGGGGCCAACAAAGCGAACCCACTTGGGTATAAGGAAATGTAATGTATGAGCAGTAATGAAGCGGGCAACGTTTCCCATAAAACTAAAGACATTCTGCCGGTAGACCGCACATCCACTAATTTATTAAATGATTTCATGCGTGAAGAGGGGGACAATGGAAGGACCTTCCGAACAGCAAGTTAGATCATAAAGCCTATCTTCGGGACTTCCATCACTGGCCACATAAATTACCCATAAGGATCCGAGACACCGACCAAAATCCTCAAGTAAAAGCAGGCTTATGGCACTGGACCAATACAGCCTCTTTGCAGGCGTTGGGTGAAAAAGAACCGCCGCAGATGTAAACAAAGGGCGATAAGAAGCGACAAAAGCGAACAATCCATGGGGCGTATCAGCATCACGCTCAGCAGTTCTTTTTACAAAAGTCTCTCAATGTACGTTTATCTTTTATCCGCTGCAAAGGCGCCTTCTTCCCGGTCCGGGGGATGATATGCTTTTACATCCGCTAAAATATTTCGGTAGTTCGCAGGGACACGTGTGTGCACCTTGTGTGCTTTACAGGCGTTCCGTCTGCCGTCTGCCGTCTTTTGCCAAGGGCCACAAATCCTAACAAGCGTTCAGCACAGGACTGCGTGCTTAGCGTTTTTCGTTAACGTCAAATCGATAATTTCAAGGGTGACAATCCACTTCAAACACACGCCGCCATACACTTAAGGCATCTGAGAAATTTTGTTTGTTTCTTGCGGGAAGAGCCACCGCCTGGATTAAAGGGATCGTTAACCGCGAAAATCATTCAGGCTCCACTGTGCGCTCTCCGAATTCCATCTCAGTTTTTGATTCAAAATTCTTCATACCATATATACATATGTACATGAGAGCATGCACAAATAAATTTTCCTCGGCAATGAAGGAAAACGATACGATGGAGAAAATCTGAAGAACTTGAAGATATGAAGCGTATTCGCAACTAAAGGCTAAAGAGGATAAATGTTAATCAGAGATGAACATCTCTAGGGCATTACTCCCCATAATGGAGATTTCTTTGTGCCGCATGTAATTCCCAAGAAAAAGGAGACTTCTGCTCTACTCCTAGAAAGGAAGTTTGCATAAAGGAGCACTAATAACCGTTTGCTGATACGCACAAGGAGGAGATCAAGGTAGCAGAAAAAGTGGTTTTCTTTGTTAGGCAAAAGTAATCTTCAATAAATTAGAAGAATTTATTATACGAGTTACATTTAAAAGTAAAAAACATTATTGTAGCTACAGTATATTTTTGAAAATGCTAAATAACATTATATTATCGGAGAACAGTTTTATGCCAAATGAAATAAAGCAGAGATATGGTCAGGGGCCTCTATAGTCTATACCCGTCTGCTGACAGATTTTTTCGGTACGCTTGACATGCTTTAAAAATGGCGACAAAGTAAAATTGTGCCCTTAGATAATAAAAAGATATAACACAAGTGCAAGCTATACTTACAAAATTCCGTGCTATCAGCATTTATACTAGGAGAAGAGGCTATCGCAAAGCGTGGAATACATTGAAAGGAATGACGAGTTTTTTTTTTAAACTAAAAAAAAATTATGTATAGTTTTTCATATTTCAAGGATTCACCGAGCCTAAGGATCCTTTCCGGAAAATTTCGTTGTTCCTCTCGACGGATATAGCGTGTTAGAGGAAGGTATATAACTTAAAAATGAAACAAACCACATAAAATCATGTTAATGGCCATGGTATGAAATTGGAAAGATAATTTTATGCTATTAGTGTTTAAGTATGATTTCGGACATATGGACCCCGCGGCAGGCTCGAATGAAACGCCATCTCGATGCCCAATTTTCGACCACTTTCCATCATCACCATCTACACCTAACTTTCAATGTTTGTGATTTTTATCAGATTTTTCACCAAAAGACAACTGTGGGGACATCACCTTTTAAGCGTTTTTACCGAATAATGTTTAAAAAAATTCATTAAAGGAATACATCATATTATATACTGCTGAATTCGAGCTTCAATATGCTTTCTTTTGACATCCTACATTATGCCCTTGAAAATTTTTTATTCCATTATCCAATTCACCCCCAGAAATTAACCCCTAGAATAAAAATTCAACTTTTTACACCTCGCGTACATCACACTCTATCTCTATGCTAAAATTTCAAATTGTCACGTATAGTGTACTATATACGAATAGTTTCAGAGAAAATGGCCTGTGACAGACAGATAGACAGACGGACGGACGGACGGACGGACGGACAGCGAGGAACTGAATAAGTGTTCCCTTTTTGAAACCTTAAATTTGGTAGGGGGCTACCTTTTCCATTTCACTTTTTTCTTGTGACACTTTTTCCATTATCTTTTTTTGTTGAACACACTGTATCTGAGCATTTGGTTATTGTTATTTTTTGTGAACGCGTCAGTGGCCTGCCAGTCAGTGTGGGGGCCGAATGCATACAGATATCTCTCCAGTTTTCTAAGTTGAGAAAATCGAAAAATATAGTGAACGTAATTCCCCTCAGGCGAACAACATCTTTTTTTTAAGTTTTTCGCGGTAATTCGTGTTTGAAGGGGAATGATTGGGAATTTCCTGGGGGTTTTAATAGTGCGCTGTGACAGGGGTAGAGGCAGAGTCATAAAAACCCTTGGGGACTAAAACCTCCCAATGGGTTAGAAGAGTGTCAGAGTAGGAATGTTGCCGTTTTTATTGAGAATTGATAGTCGTCATATTCGATCCGCCATCTTGAATTTTCATTATTTCGAAAGCAGATTCAAATTGAAAATCTATACATACCCGTTTTTATGGCAATCGTTTGAAGTTTAGTCTGTTCGGAGTGAAAAGACTAGGTCCACCAACAAAATGGATTTGTGTATTGTAGCATGCAGGAGAACTTTACGAAAAATCTGGATTTAGGCCCACCATACTTTCTCATTCATGACAATGCTACAAATATATTATTGATATCCATATTGCTGGAGTTGTTTGATATTTTCATAATCGGATGGTTGAAGGTGTGGTGGGAGGGGGTGAGGGTGTCCACTATATTTTTGTGTGTCCTAGTTACAGATACCTTCCCATCGATATCTACATTTGTGGGGTTGTTCAAAAATTATTGGTGGAGGGGGCGGACGGACAGGGTGGAAGGAAGGGATTGTGACACAAAACTTATGGGATCTTCCAATTCATGCTTAAAGCAAGTTTCAGCTCGATCGGATTAACCGTTCGGGAATTATCGTGCTCACATCGATACGAACGGACGGACGAACGGACGGACGAACGGACGGACGAACATACAGAAGGAAATTTTCTACAAATGGCCTAAACTATTTCAGGGGACCTCAACATGTATATTAAAATTGAAAGATCGATTTTCATATTTTTCTTGATTCCTTAACTTTCCTTCTTATAGGACTCGGAAAGTACATATGGGATGCTAAAGTTATAAGGTGTAAATCAAAGTGCTGGATGCAGTGAAGAAGAAGAAAAGGATTCATTTTAAAAGGAGCACTAAAAGTGGGCCCATTAAAGATTAGAAAACTGTTGTGTGCATGCAAGCTCGTCTTCACTGATAAAATGAAAAGTCTTTCATTTAAATTGTATACCTATGCTAAAATGTAAAAACAATAAAACAACAGCTTATAAGGCTTGCACGCAGTCATATTATTACAATATTGATAAATAAAATTAGCAATAAAATTCAGTTGTCTGCATTGGACATATCAGGTTTCCTGCATTATTTTGATATCCATGATTGATTGAGCAGAAATGCTTTTAAAAGGATTTCAGCGCTTACAGCAATTGACCCGTGACAATTTTAACAAAATCAAACGGGAACGTGAATATCCAAAGTCCTCAACAAAAAGGCACAGTGTCATCAAAGCAATTTAATTCACCAAGTGAAGCGTTCGGCTCGGCGATAAATCGGGATTATCCTGGTGAACGGGCAGGTTGTTGTTTTTTTTTTGCTGTTTGCAAATTGTTTGACGCTGGGCTGGTTCACATTACGGGCATCGGAAAATAGAGGTACCACTGGATTTATTTGTTATCATTTCGCAACGTACAATGGGCTTATGCATAGCATAGCTCCCATTTCTGGTACCGGTTAAGGCTTCCTAATTAAATGTTGCGACTGAAAGATAATAACAACCTTCATGAAGATGCAGCGTACTTAAAACGAACAGCCGAATTTGCAGCTGCGGGGGGCATGCAATCCGCCTACTTGTTAGTGGTAGACAACCGAGCGAGATATCTTATAACTTCAATTCTAATTGCTTCCTGAAAGGCTTTGGTTAAGGAGATTCCATACTTGGGTGCTTAAAAGGAAATACGAGGCGAACGGGGTGTGTCCTTAACGTCGAAGTCTGCACATTGTTTCGCTGCATGCCACAGATAAACGCGCTATAAACACGTTGTAACAGGTGCACCGCTCTACAGATGTGGTACCCGGGAGCGAGTGTCTTTGCCGATCCTTGCAATATTTCATTTTTCATATGAACATAACTTCAACCAGGATGCAACTAGACACCGTGCAGTGTGTAGAATCCCACCTTTAGCTCTAACTTAGAGTAGATGATAACAACATACAGGTGCAGGTAGGGCTCCCCGGGGATATGCATACAAACGATGTTAATTTTGAGATCCGTCGTCGGAATTCTACAGGACGGTGAGGAGCACGGCAAAGCGGACTGAATGAGGAATCATTAAGCGTGGTACGAACGCAGGTCGGTATTCCCTTTATCCCCAACCGTTAATGAAATTCCTCAGGAGCAGTTTGTCATATTCGGGCGGTTATACCGATGTGCAACACATTAAGATGTTCCGACCATTCCAGTTCACACCAATTAGATGGCGATTAAAGTATTTTTTATTAAGTTTTTCCACAAAAAAAAAATTGGAAAAATTGCCACAAGCTTTTACTATCTTATTCCTAAACAGCCAACCACATCAACCATTTATTATATAATACAAAAAAAGGTATGTCCTTACTATGTTAATTACCATTAAATTTGGCCAAACTATACAATAGACAATAAGTGTTAAACATAACGACCATTTGAATGAAGAAACGAGTCAAAGCATATCCAGTACCACAAAATACATAACCACAACAAAGAGGTGATCTACTGTGCTTCTACCTGGAAGACAGAATAATCAAATCAAGGTCGGCTAAGCAACCCACTAGTAATGTAAGCGGGTGATACTTTCTTCAGTTTTCATGAAATTTAGTATGCGGCGTATTTTGGGGTCGCTAATTTCAATCAATAATTTGACCCTCGATAATTGCAAATTATCGGTTATTGCAACAGGGGTTGGTCTTAATTAGTTGCAATAATCGAGAATGTACTATATAGTGAATTCAAACTGGAACTATCAAATCTTCATTATGATGCAATTTTCATGAAAATGAGTACATATGGACTTTAAGGTCTTTATTTACAAAACTATTCTTAACACGGATGAACTCAAGTTAGCGGATTGTCAAGGCCCAAACTATATGAGATTTCCGTTGTTGCTCTATACCAATGTAAGATTTCGTTCTAATTGAAGCTTAGCCAATTTTTATGCCTAACGCCAAAAAGGGGTTGCAGTATTGTCACGACAATGAATGAATATGATTGTTTGTTATTAATTGTTGCATTTATGGCATGGTTCACCACTTTTAGGTTATATTGTATTTTGACTTCGAAATGAATGAATAACACCTTAGATTGATGTTGGAGGAAGACGATTTGGTTTCCAGATGATGAATGATGAAAACGACATTGAAATGGAGGACTGTGTTGAAGTACAAGAGGAAAGAAGTGATACTGAGCAAGAGGGTGATTCTGACTGATGCAAAGATCAGTGAAGAAACTGGGTAAACCTGAATTGATAAGGGATTACAATTCAACTAAGGGAGGCGTTCATACCGTAAACCAAATGTGCGAAACTTACAACGTTGCAAGGAGTACTAACAGGTGCCCCAAGGTGGTTTTTTACAGTCTAATAAATGTATTATAAAATCTATATATATAAAATTGAATCATGGATCGATGTTTGAATATTTGACTGTTTGAAATGACTGATTGATTTATTTACATTAAAAAAAGTATTAGGAATAGGAGTATTGTGTGCCCCCCACCCCCACACCCCGCACGAATATTCAGGAGAGGGAGTGCTGAAGGGAGGGTGTGTAAAATCTATATATAAATAAAAATTTAACAGCATCCCGGGCATGTTCAAAACATCCCAAATAAAAAAATCAACTGCAAAAATTTTTGGAATCTGTCTTATGAACTTATAAACGCACGTAGTAGGAGACGGGCTGTAAACTTGTGTTTGCGAACAAAGACTTGCTGGAGTACATGAATTAGATAGTCCAGAGTCTTCAACATCGGCTATTAATAAAATAGGTCGTTGTCATTTTATTATTGTTCCTAAAAAACCGTAAGAAGCGTTACAACTGCACTAAATGTATAAGTTTTTTTGGAACATGAAATTATGCTATGCTGAGCTATCTGTGACGAATTAGTTAGTAATACTTTGTGTCTTATGTTGTTATCATAAATATTTTGGTTTTTTTAGTTTTAATTCAAGAAAAGACTTTTCGTAGCTCGTAAGAAAAAATCATTTTTTTCAGAGGCTGTAACAAAAGATTGTTACTTATTTATTAAAGCAAATATTTTTTCTTTTCCCAGACACCGTGCGCGGGTATACATGTTATTCCATTTGGTGTGGGTATTGGAGGGTTAATTGTAATATGACGTTAAAATATACGAATGCCTCCCAATATGCTTTCAAAAATAAAAATTTCAAAACACGCCATCTTTATTGACAGCAGATTTGAAGGAATTCGTATATTTTAACGTCATATTACAATTACGTATTACTTCATGCAATTTCCATAAAGTGTGGTTCATGGGGGTTTTCGCGGTCCCTGATTTCCAAATGTCCTTTATATTATCCTTTAGGTAATAGACCCCTTCGGGCTTTTAATTCAGCTTTTTTTTTCTTTAAACCCCATAGAAACTCTATGGGAACATGTTTAGACAGTTGGAACACAAAGACGTAACATGGATATCGTTTGATCAGTATCGTTCATTTGATTGTAAAGAAAAACTTTAAAGGAAACTGACATCAGTTTCAAACTCGAGATTTTTCTTCACGAAAGATTTTAATATTTTTTAGTCCTTTACGTTCCTGTCCTCCATAGTTCTAAATCTGCTGAAACTTTGTCTAAACATTTGCTACGAACGGTGCTTAATTTTTTTTCGTGCATATTAATGACTGGGTCGTTCGTTAAACGAAACGGAAAAATCCTTTAAGCCTTTATTGCTGTGCATGTTCAACTCTTGTGCATCTTTGTCAAGTTTTACAAAACAAATCCGGGAATTAAGGTGAAGTGACTATAAATCCTGAGAGGAAACAGACAGAGTTCCACGTTAGAGATACAAATCTCCTCCCCACTTTGAGCATTAAATGGAACACTTCCATTCAAAATATCAGGAGGTCTAACAATCAAGGACTGTGCGCCTGCTGGTGAAGGCATTCACCTCGAAGTGCATAAACTCATTAAGCAGGCGAATAATTGAGTTTCAGCAGAAACAATGTAGGCGCACGGAAGAGACACCTGTTGGGGTTCTTATTGCTGGCACCAATGCGACCAAGGTGTGCAGAATATCCCATTTAAGAAGAAGCATCTCGGCATTAGGGCGGGGTGCTTAATTTATGGGACGAACACCAAATGGGCATATGTTCTTCTAAGTTGTCGTTTCGGTGTATATAGAGCAGCACGCGGTTTACATTTAGTACCATATCTGCGCGGAAAAATTTCATCCGGAATATGCTTTACGTGTGGCCATAAATCCGCATGTGTGTGCCAAGTTATCATATCTTCTCCCCACGATGCCGTGCTCAAGCATGCTTTAATAAAGAATTTATGCGCTTTAAACCACCGGTTCCTGCTACAATGAGATAAAAGTACCGCCGCGCCGGGGAACTGCTTTCTTTCAGAGGCACCCCGTTCCGACCAAGGTACACACCCACTTCAAGGTATCGTGAAATAAATTGTTTTAATGACGCACACCACCCCGAACTTGAGGTAAGCCAGTTAAGTGTTTCTGCTGTTTTCATTTCCAAGTGGCTCCTAATAAGCTTCCCTCGGCGAAAGTGCCTCCGGGGGCTGTAATTGCGGCAGGTTCCATTACGATGCACCCCTCCATCCTAAATAACCGAACACGCTCCCCAAGCGGCGGAATAGCGTAATCCTTCCCAAAAGTGAATTGCTTTTTATCCCAACGACGCGACGCCACTTTGGAGTCGAAAGGAGGCTCCACGGCCGAGTTGATCGGAGCATACTGTTCGTGTAATTAAAGATGAAAGGAAAGGACCTCTTCGAAATATTCAAAAATCCCCTCCGGAATGGTCTCTTTGTGTCCGAATTAAATGTTTTCGATCAGTGCTTTCTCCCGATGGATCGTGCTACAGAGGCCTAGTCAGGCTCGTCGATATTTCTAATTTCCCAGCCGGGGCCGCCTCATTTCACATCTAAGGACGCAAATTTTGATACTGCGATTATTCGGCAGAGTGTCATTCAATTTGATTCTTAATTATGCAGCGCTTTGATGTTGGCTAATTTAGAAGTGGAATATTTCGCTGAGCGCCTGTAATCCGTGAAATGAAAGGTACTTGCCTTAATGAGGATCCCGACTCCATGCTCATTCTGCTTGTACGTATATACCAAAATATATTAAAATTGAAAATGTCCCTAAATTTAAAAAAATCTCATTACTTCCAAAACCTGAAACGATTTTCAAGTTAAGGACTCATTTTAAAGTGAAAATTCATCACCATATCCAAAGAAAATCCGCACCCAGTGTTGACCTTTATTAAATCAAGTTAGGAAATTTTTTTTATATGTTTAGGCTTGGTGTCTGCCTGTCTGGGATAAATTCAAAACCTGTGGACCGATTTTAATGAAATTCTTTGGGGTGATTCTGCATTAAGCCGTAAAAGATTTTCGTGTATAGAGCGTTTCGTATAACGCATGTGGAAATGAGAGGGGTGATAGGGAGGGTCTCAACCGTTTTTGAATTACAGAGTGATTCATAAATTCGCTATGCACATTATTATTTTCTTTTTTTCCTTTTGATCTACTGAACGCAGTGACATCAAACTCACTTCAAGCAATGACTATCACAATATGCTTCCCAAAAATTACACCAATGTTGATCTACCTCTACAGCTGCAGGTACAGTCACTTACAAAATTGAAAAAAATGTTCTGAAATATCCTAAAATTGTCCATTATTTTCTTTGAAATTCATGTACCTAATTAATACACCTTTTTTTAATTTTGTTATATTTCCTATCTTGTCGCCCTTCAAGAGAGTTACAACACTTCCAGGTAGAGAAGGGATATGCAAATTTATACGTAGAACACTCTTTTCGGAATTTATATAAGAATACGCTAATACGTTAGAAACGTTGGGAATCTGAATATCGTATAGGACGCAGTCGTGAAAATGTAATTCAGAAAGTAACGGGGGAAATCCATGAAGCTATTAAGAAATATTCTATCGAATCAACTACAGTCTGTGAAGGTCCAAAATAAACAATCCGCATTTTGTCGTTCAAACAATGGCGTTCCATAAGGTTCAATCGTGGAACCTTTATTGTTTAGCTTATACATATATTAACTATTCTGATCAGATTGACATTACATCCATCGAAATCAAGTTGTCTAGCTGTCAGTAGAAATTCTGTTTATAAATCGAGCCTACCTAATAAAACTACATAACTCAGTTATATGCTATATGGACTATGTAAAGAGCCATCTGAACTCTAAACTCACTTATGGGGTCTTACTTTGCTTTGCGCGAGCTTAAATTTTTACACAAGCTTAATAATCAAAACCAGGGAATATGTAGATGCAAAAATCCAAAAAATAAAATTCTATTTGATACGAAATACCAAAATCAAACATTTCCAAAAATGTGTTATTCCAAAGTATAGAATAGAAACAAACAAAAATTATCCAAATGTATGTATAGGTCGATATCGCTTTTGCATAAGAACAATTCTCCCAATTAAATAGGGTTTTTGGGTTGTGGCAATCTTGTTACATCCCTTTGTTTGGACTCTTCAAAATTCTCCTGAAGAGAATATCATGAGCACCATTAAAATTCAATTGGTTCAAAGAAGAAAATTTGTATTCATCGAAAATATGCATCTCTCGTAGACGGCTGGCCCTGGCTGCTTCGCAATTTTATTCTCAAGGTACCTAATTTGTTCGTGATACGGAGCACTATGCATCAGAGGAAAATGCGGCTCTTAAAAGATGAGAGGTTCAAGGCCCGGTGAATATTTGATGATGGCCACAAGGAGATATACACAACACAGAACAACCTTCTACCGGAATTTCAGTTCGCATTGATGAAAATTGGAGTTTTATTGTGTCCTTAAAGAGCCAACAAAGATATTGCCATGCTGAAGTGAAGCCCAGCAATCATCAGCAGTCCTGGCACGTATGTAGTCTCCGAAAATGATTTCTCAGCGACATAACTTCATTGTTCATCAATTCTCCTGTGTCGTGACTCTGGGCCTCAAATGGAGACCAGACTGGCTGGGACGGATTCACGAAATGGCAATCGTTAATCTTCTGGTCCCCGTTGACCTTGCCCAGGGCTCTGTCGGAGAGAATTTCTGAACAATTTTAAAACTTTTCCGCGGCAACACATGTCTATCATTCCTGAACTTTATCGTACCGAATTTAATTTCGCCTCGTTTATGGCAAACGTATGACAGATGCTACGCGCCAATACATTCGTCTGGATCCCGCTGCCCTATTTGGCTAAAAAAAATGTTTGTTTGTTTCTTTTCCCCACATTACGCTCGCCCCACGTCTTTGCATGAGACATCTGTGAAGACGGTGTTTTTAACACAAATGGGTTATTTCTTTTTGATGACATTAAGTGCTTTGAACCTTTTTAAGGCGGGGAGAAAGGTTCATTTTATTGCGATATATCATTCAAATGACTCTTGTAGAGTGCTATTGACATTTTAGAGAGATATTGAGAGCGCTTATGTTGGTTATGCGGTTAGGTCCTGACTTTAAGGTGTATGGCACACATAAGCCCCTGTAAAGGGTTTTATGACACCTCCCTCCAACTGGCTTTTTACAAATTGTCATAAAGAAATAATATGTGTTAGGGAGATTGATCCTGCCGTAAAGGCTGTAATATATGAAAGGTTCATACTTTGCAGTATTATTGACGCAGTAAGCCGCAGCGTTATTATTTGTCGCTAATGCGTTTTGGTTGAGATATGAGGGGATCAGTCGTTTGCGTATACATTGAATAAGTGCAAGAAGAAAGATTTGTCAATTCAACCCTTCCAAGGATTTTTGGACTAGTTTGGTGTTTTCATTGGGTTAGTGTCAGATTCCCGATGTTTGTATTTCTGTCAAAGCTCGGTTAAAACTAGGGCCATGGTCTTATCCGTTTAAACGTATTAAATTCCCTTTGAAGAAACGTTACTAATCGTTTTGCAAAACGTTCCCTTCTAGTCTAGGAGTACAAATTAGAGGTGTTTTTTAAAATTCGATAAAAAAAACTAAGAATATTTTTTTACTAGAGATTTATTAATATGTTAACAATACAAAAAAAAATTTTGAAAATTGAAAGAATTACAGGCTGGTAAAGTGGGGAGGGACGGGGTGCAAAATAAGGGTGCGTCCTTGTTGCCTTCTAGTGATCTTGAAAAAAAAGAAAAAAGATTCTTAATCAGTAAGAATGTCGTTATCGTCTGAACTAGGTAAATGAAAAAAAAATTTCGCAAAATGGCGGATGTTTGTTTTGAATTTTTTTTAAATAGTAAAAAACCAAATTTTTACATAATTCTAGTTCCAACGATAGAGGGATATTTAAAGAAGTTCCACGCCAAATTTCAAATTAATCGGTTCATTAGAACTTGAGAAATCATGTCAACCGTGTTGGAAAAAGTAGTTTCGAGAAAAATGCGTTTAAAGATTTGAGCAGTCTGTACTTACATTTCATTAATCGGCGATTCTTGCTCCATACATTGGGCCTACACGTGCTGTACGATAGCTCAGAGAAAACTGAGCTACACTGCACACTTGTGTATAAAAGACTTTCTGTAGGATGATTCATCCTCAGGTAGTCAGGGAACGTCTACCGCCTATTGTTCGATTCGCCACAGTGAAACAGTGGTCCCGTTTACTCGCTGTGTCACTAAAATAGCTATGTATAACTCTGTAAATATTTGGAATTTTAAAAATTCCTTTGGAGGATATATTTTTGAAGGTCTGATCTTTAAAAAAATCGATTTGTTCAAAACTCTAGACTAGAATACCCCCTTAATAAGGGGGCCGATACATTGAAAGTGTGTTTTTTTAAAGAAATTTTTTGATAGGGAAGGAATAAGCGGATCGAGTTCATTTTTTTATTAGTTTACCACAAGAGCTTGTACATTAGAAAACATTTTTTTTCGTGTGCCGGCGTTTCAAAATGGCGGCGAAGCCCGTGACTCAAAAGCCCCTTCTTATTTCAGTCGCTGCGTTCTCCCGGCGGTAGTATTGGTCTAAAACGAAGCAGGAAGACACAATTGTTAAAAAACAATTGTGACTTCAATGTGAACCTAACTTTGAGACAAAAAAATTTTTTTTCCCCAAATGCGACTTGAATGAAAATTGTGCTTGTTTTTTTGGCTGCATTCGCAACCTCTACGGTCGGGGATTCGCGAAATCGGCTATGGATTTAGGTTCATCCAGTAGACAAGGGCCTTTTGAAACTACAGTAAAATTTTCAGCCTGATTGAACCTTTTTTAATAAAGTTATCGTGCAGCGAGTAGTCGAAAATGTCGTGTCGAGGAATTTGAGTTCAAAGTTTGGGAAAGTGAAAAGACGAGGTCTCTATTTACATATTAATCGGCTATGCCTGCGCCATAGAGTTGTCCTTCCTCTTGTTCAAGCAGCTGATTTTCGGCAAAAGTTTTTTGTTTCCGAGCCGTTCTTGCTTCGTTTGAATCAAGAAATGTGTGCGAGCAGATAAGAGCGGGGCGGTCCGGAGACGGAGCGATGGACAGCTGCTCACCCGCGCTACCTGACATCGCCGCTTCTATGTGAGATTCCATGAGACCGGATTGAGATATCGAGAAACGCTCTTAGACACGCGTTCTCAACACCTTATAGAATATATTCCCGACGAAAAAAAAATAAAAATTTTTTTTTGATTTTACATGTATCGGCCCCCCTGAACGAACGTTTGAATGTTTTTAAATCATATTTTGCCTGAGCTTTATTTCTGCCTGTTCCGTATTTTAAACATTATTAAATAATACTACATTACCGAGTTCCTCGAACAGAAGACATCTTTTAGACAATATTATTTGTATTATCTGCAAATACCGAATATTAGGTTTGTTGGCGTATTTTTCTAATACGAGCTTATACAAGTTAACGTACACTACTTGGAATGGTGCCTCATTCATATTTAAAACTATAGCTTAGAGGTCAGCCAGTTGTTATATACATATATTTACTGAGAAACTGAGAAAGCAAAATAATCTCATTCATGTGGAGTTCGAACTCAGCATCTCTGAAAGTGTAATCCACACCTCTCAAAATTGATCTAAAGATGCCATCGAGTTCCATATTAACTAAAATCTTAGCCTAAAAGTTATTTTTCAGAAATCATGTGAATCAAAATGACAAAACCTTCACAATACAAAAAAAAAAGTACAGTATCAAAAATATCGAAGCTAATTAGTAGGGGAGCTCTCGACCAGGATTTTCGCCCTCGAATCCTCTGACATTGCTAACGTTGTTAATGGAACGGACGGGTTCAAATTTTGATTTTTCTTTTTTTTGAGAAATGGAATATTTAAAGAAAACAAAGAGATGTCTCGATGAAATTTTGCACATATATTTTTAGAACTTTGAAATATAAAAAAAGACATTTTCATTAGATTTTTTAAAGCGAGGTGACATGTATGTATTGTGTCATGATCTGAATCTAAACTGATGATTTGGAACAATGTTATTTTCCCCAACGAAGCGATTTCAAACGTATTGCGTGTGCAATTGCACGCCTGTGAACGCCTGATGTTAAAATGTTTGTGCACCAGACAGAGAAAAGGTTAAAGACTTCAAAAGAAAATGTTCGACCTTTCAGTGGGCAACATGGTTATATCTTGGTATTTCTCTTAAAATTTCGCAATTACCTATCCCACAGAAATATGTTGCCTTCAAGACAAATTACCTAAAGAGACTCGAGACCGAAAAGGTAAAGAAGGTCCAAAGGAGATTTCTTACATACCCTTTTGCTTTCCCTTAAGATGTACTCGTATTCCTCCAAGGTTTTATGGGGCCGCCTGATAGCCAATACAGAAGATAATTATAAGTTGCCCCAATTTAATTAGGTACTTTCCTATTAATGACATCAGACTGGTCCTGATTAATTGTTTCACGCTTCTGCGTGAAAATGGAATTTTCATTATAATTATCTTGAAGACGGCCTGGGGAAATAGATGTAGTGAGGCTGTAGTCAATTATTCAAAATGAAATTAGAAATTGATTGCGTTACATGCGCTAATGCCGGTAAGATTCTATTACGTTTTCTATAGTGTGGGCGAGGACAAATTTGAAAGAATATTCGGTATCTTGAAAACTTTCTTTAACGTTGTCACCTTTTTGCATTTAAGAAATCACATTTTTCTTTGTCTCGTACAATTTTTTTTGAAGAATGATAAATAGTATCACTGATTCGAAATTGAATAATTTAAAATTCAAATTCTTCACAGTCATAAACCGCAATCTCCTTCGCTTTGAAGAAAAACCGCCTACTAAAGCCTCAACGTTTATGAATTCTCTTTCTAAAATGAAATTCCGCTTGATTACGATTCAATCTCCCGCAGATTGCAATGAGACGAGTTGTCGTTCTTTTATTATTAAATTGCTGAAACCACACATTTCACTGAAGATTTTATCACGAATCGATACAAGTCGGGGGAGCACACAGAATCACCTTATCCCGGTATATGTAGATGTTAGGCCCGCATGGGATCCCCCAGGCTCCCCCAGGACGGGTTTCTATTAAAAACTGTTAAAAAGCTTAAGAAGATGTTTCCCTGCTTGAATTCACTTTGTCATAAGCAAGATAAAATCGGTCTGTAAACATCCATTACCGACAGCAAATATTTACAAGTCAGCCACAATATGAGGTTTGCAGCTGTTTAATACTCCGATTCAGGACGCTTCCACTAACTGTACGCGTCAGCCAACGAGCTGTTCAGAGTTGCATGCATGCCTAATCAGCTCCATCCTTTCTCTTACACAACTTGAGCCAGTTTTGAACAGAAAAGCGCATTATGGAAAATCAAAAGGATCACTTTTCGACGTGTACTTCAAAAGGTGGCTTTGTCCCTTCGCCCCATAAACACTCAAAGCCGTCAGGGTCCAATCCGCGTTCACCACGTCCTTGTACCTCCGCCCAGCGCGCATTATGTAAGGAGGAATTAATTTTTTTTTTATTTTCTCCGAGCAGCGGGAGTACCTTTCATTTGAGCTTAAATGTAGCACCGATATCGTTCCCTTTTCAGGGAGCTGAAAACGAGTGCCCAGCATTTTCAACAGGGACACAAACTTTTCTGAAGCACTCCTTTGCTTCTTCTGTGGATACGCTCCGTGACAAGTTTCGTACATGAACTCTGAATGGAAAGAAATGTTAAAAGGTTGTGTCCGCTTGCTGAATGCGCCTTGGCGGGCTGTGTCTATCAAGTGTGGCGATCAAACGTTCCTCGCACGTCGCACATGGTTGGCTCGGCGCGGGCAGTACCTAAAGTGGTCGCTTTCAGCTTCAGCTCAATTGTAATATGTCAACAAGTTTCTCATTTGCAAGATTTCCGCAACGAAATTGAATGATAGAGCAAAGTGCATGTGATGCTGCAGCTGACATACTATACAAACGAGTAGGTATAGTATGTATTTATGATGGCCTGGCAAATAATATCACGACGAATCTCTAGCCCGAAGAGTCTAGCTCATAATTTGTGATATACAAGGTGTATTAGAAATGTGGCCAATTCCCGTTGTTTTGTTGGAGCTTGGAAATCATACTGTTATTGTGTTATTATTATTATGTATTTTCTATAATACTATGTGGGCCCTCCGATGTTATTATAGTCTCATCAAAGCCCCAGATTGGTGACCAATAATTATTTTCTAGCAAGTGCTAAACTTCCGCTTCTTCATCTATGTAGTTCATTAAGCTCAACCTGTTCTAATATCTGGAACGTGTGTGTGCATTTGATTAAACGCATTTTCGAACTATCTACTTGTATATTCCTTTAGGATCAGCCATCATAAATTCCAACTTTCAATAGCAGATTCAAATTCAGCCACCCTTGCCAAGAACCCTTTTTCATGGAAATTCATTTCATTGAGCATTTTTGTCGCCATATTGGATTCCTAAATTTAGGTAACAGATTATTTGTAATCAGCAACCTCCAAAATCTGAAAGCATCCCAGAAGTGTAAACTTTTCAGTTGACATGTTGGATCCGCCGTTCCGCAACCCTAAAATGAATGGTAACCTAATATATGAAGTTGTACTTAATTAAATGTTAGGAATTTTCGGCCGCCATCTTTAAATTCGAAATATTGATAGCAAATTTGTAATGATAAAAAAAAAACCTAAAAACCCATGTACATATGAGAATTCAATCAAATGGAAATCCACTCAAGGTGAGAATTTCCAATGGCCATATTGGATTCGCCGTCCTAATTTTCCAAATTTTGAGAGCAGATTCGAAATCAGCGACCCCGAAAACTTAGAAGTACCCATTTTCATATAAATTCGTGGAAATTGAAACTTTCGGTCGCCATGTTGAATCCACCATTTTAGAACAAAAAAAGTGATTATTATCATCTTGTTGTACATATTTTCACGCTCTAATCGATTGCAAGAATTGATTTGCCGTGATGACAATGTGTCCCAACTGTCAGAATATTTGTAATTTCCCCCCTGGTCCTGGGATGAGGCGAAAAATGTCAATTATTATTGTTCCTACATTGACTAGCATTACCTTAATTAAACAAAACAAAGAATCCGCGATAATAAATATGGATCTTTTATTTTTACAGGACCTATGTATGTACATATACCCATTTAATGGGTCGTGACGGGTTAAAATTTCGATTCATTTTTTTAATTGAATTTTAAAGAAAACAAAAAGAGATCTTGATGAATCTTTGCACATATATTTTTAGAACTTTAAAGTCCAAATTTATTTTTTATTCTGTCTTTTAGCTGCTACAGATTTAAAAAAAAACATGAAAAATTCACGGTGTGCATGAGTTTGGTTCACTGGGACGTCTGAAAACAAACGGTATGAATACCGCTACAAAATGACATATTTCGAAAAATGTTTGCTGAAAAATAACAAAATGGCGGCGATTTTCAAAGAAAGACCGTTTTTTAGCGTCGCAAAACCAAAAATTGTTCTATTGATCTTTCCTTTATTCTATGTGTAGAATAACATTTCAAAATGATTTCAAACCGATCAGTAGCGTTGTTTTTTTAATCGTGCACACTCGAAGAATGTGTTTTCTTTTTCAAAAATTGATAACAGCCAAATAACAAGTTAATAATTCAATTTTTAAGTTTAAGTTAAAATATCCGAATACTTCATTTCCCATAAACAGCAGGTGAGTAAAACCGATTACACAAACTATGTACTTTTCTTAAAAACTTTTCAGAAAGAAAAGAAAATGAAACAGAGATTTTAACTCCAACCCAAGAGCTCTGTTGAGGTGATTGCCTTCAACTGCAGTCTGTGCAGCCTTAAGAAGCAACGTATGAAGCTATACCATCCGAGTCGACCAGAAGTGGCGATATATGTGTAAATCCACCCAGAATTCTGGCAGCACTATCTGAACCAATTCAACCTGTTGAACATCTCCTCCCATATGACCATCAGGTTCCTGTTCATTCGACAGAAGATGGTACAATTTCGATGCACAGAAAGTTTCCGGAGCAAGAAACTCATATGGGGCTCTGTTCCGACCAACTGTAGCAATTCACCAGATTGGAACCCCCAAATAATCTGATTCATCTCCATGGAGCGGTTATCGCAAGATGAAGAACAGACCTTGTTAGCATATTGATGGATTAAATAAATTTTCCAGGCAAGTGGGCCGCTATAATTCGAGTGTCCATTTATTCCATTTCGAGGAAATTAAGCTGCCGAATTACGTTTATGTGCCTTCACGTATTTATCCAGAACGTCCATGGGCCCTATACCCCAAAACAGTCCTTGTGGGATGCTTCTATACGAGAGAGTTCGCATAAGTCCAAATCTGCTTTAATTACGTCTGGCAATTTCGAGTGTATTAAGCGATTTAATTGTCCGGCGATAGTTGTGAAGCGTACTGGGCACCACCTAACCCCATTAGACTTCCGTTGGTGTTCGCTTTTTGGACCTTTATATTTTACGCTTTATCTCTAATTGAATCAAGCGACTGCGGCTGGTCTCACACGAACTGGAAAATTCGGGGAAACTCCACAACATTTCATATATTTAAACAATTACTTCCGTTAGCCTGGGTTTCGGCATAGCATGCTCCGGTGAAGAGCTGTGCACTCTTTGAAGTAAACTTAATTGCTCCAAAAGTTATAATAAATTGCAACGATAAACAGGGAGAAATTTATGTGGACTACTCGAAAGCACCCATGGGTCGGCCACAATGGGTCTGCGGTGGCAAATGAGCATTTGAAGTATTTCACACAAGATGAGACATAGTAGATGTGTCTTTCTATGTTTTGTTTGACCTGATTAATTTCCCCACAATTTGATAGTAACGAGATGCTTTTACTGTCAAATTTGAATTCAGCTGCAGATTACTCTATTTTTACTTTTGCACACATTGTGACCGGATGCTCTGGAAAGAATATTTATTTGGTCGACGTACTCGTATATGTACATGCACACCTGTGAGTGTTGGAAATTATTAGTTTGTTATAATTTTTTAATCTCGAGAATATCTTCTTATTTGTGTCATATTTTTACATATTCGACATGATTCACCACATTAACAACAAGATACTATTGTCTCGTTTCCAATCAGGACTTCGTAAGTCTCATATCTGCGAAACAGTAGTATTAAATGTGAAGACAGATAAAGACAAAGCTCTGGACAATGACAATATTACTATGGTTATGGTATGGTCTGAGGCTGTAGAATTTAAGTAAAGCTTTTGGCACTTTTGACAAACTTTCCAAAACATATTATTTTTCATCCTACGCAATTAAAAGAAAAATTATTTCAGATCCTGTTCCTATGTTCTGTGGAGTACCTCAGGGTTCAATTCTTGGCCAGCTTCTTTTCTGTCTTTACATTAATGACCTTCCTGATGTTTTTAGTGATGCATCCGTTCATCTTTATGCAGATGATGTTCAGGTATACTTAACGTGGCCCACTGGTCTAGTCGAGGATTTCGTCTGTTGCGTAAATTATGATTTGGGCAGAATTCGTGATTGGAGCGTACGCAATGGTTAATAACACCTTCTCAATTACCGTAATGAGATTCATTATTCAACACTACCACCTATGAAATATGTTGATTCCACAAGGAACCTGGGATTATAATTATTATTAATGAATACATGTTGCGATCATATAATGAATGTTGTCTAAAAGGTCTAAAGTGGCCCGCAGCAACTTTGGGTGAGATCTGAAATTCATTCTATAGGGCTTCGAAAGAGGCTGGTGACAGCTCTCGTATAGAAGTGTTGATCTCCCATCCCTTGATTCTGTATGTAAGAGAAAACTGTTGGTCACATTTAGTGATGACTAAAAACTGAATATATTTAGCCATGACTCACAGTATACGAACTCACTCCTTGGATTTCCACTTGACGTGTACCTGGTTCAGTGTTTTCTTGAACTTTTGCATCGAATAGTATACACTCAAACTTCATCTATCTGAATTAATATGAATTAGTTAAACCATCAACTAATGCACAATTTGAAGTTTTCTTAATTTTTTTTTAACTCAAATTTTTTTTTTTTTTAATTTTTGCATCTTTCTTAACTTTTCTTCATTGTTTCATAATTCGAATTATAGATTTCACTTGGACATTGTACTTTCAGATTAGTTAAATTTTATTGTCCTCTTTTGTCACTATCATGAATTAAATATGTTATTATTTTTTTCCATCGTCTACTGTCAATTGTCTATCGTTTATCGTCTTTGGTGTATCGTCTCTTTGTGAAAATCACAAGCTTATAAGCGCGGTGCGGGTATATTTATATATCACATTGAAAAAATTTCCTTTAAACATAGAAAGAACTAACTGCTCGACAGTATGGTCATCATTAGAAGATAATAAAAAAATTCATAATAAAAAACCCATTACCAAGAATTTAACTTCAATCAATCGATTCAACAAACAGGTTTAATTTGTTTGAAAGTGTATGTGGAATTCTGTGAATATTTAGCGGCAGAGTGCCTGTGAATTGAAATGCAACATTCATGGTTTCTCGAATGAATGAATGATTTTTATCTGAATAGGGACTTCTGGAATGAACCTAACAGCGGTGCAAATAATTAAATTTTTTAACCCCATTTAGACCGATGAGGGGATTGTGAAATTCGTTTATCATATAAGTGGTTTTGAATGCGTCAATCTACATGTATGTTGATAAATAACTAAATGAATTATAAAAGCAGAATCTCAATTTACGCATATATTTGCATGTATTTTTAAGAGTTGCTTAGTCCTCGAATAGCACTCCAGTATGCGGTGATAAATTAATTTTGGAGGATGGAATTTTCAGAGTTACTTGTATATTTATTTAGAGTACCAGAGTGCATTGCAACTAATTTGTAATGTATGAGCAACTACTTATGTGTATATAGTGTGGGATAAAATAATTTAAATGCTACAGTGAAAAAAAAATACCGGAAAGAGTTCGCACCAGCTTTCAAGACAATACAACAAAATTGCTTCCATCATTTTCCCCAACAAAACGTCTAGTACTCGTAATAGAGCAAATATGTACAAATTATTCGCTCCAAATTACAGGTACCTATTTACCAATTTTTCACTGGCGACAGCAATTTTCCCAGGTTTTTTTTTTATTTTGTTTGATGAAATAATCTTGAAAATTTACGCGCGCTGGAAAGAATCTAGTTAGTATGAGAAGCGTTCAGTAGAAAACTCGTTGTACAAACGAGGCTGTTTGTCATCTGAAAGATGAAAATTTTTCAGGGATGAGAAATCCCCCTAAGTTCGAAAGCCCAACGATTTTCCGGCAAAGTGACGCCTTTATTGCTCTGCGAAAGTTCACGTAAAAATTTATCACTGCTAAACGGGGACGGCGAGGCCCTCAAATTTGTCACAGATGCTCCATCCAATTTTTTCGATTTTTTTTTTGTTCTCCTCTCGGTTCTATAATTTTATTCGATTTTGGGAATGTGGGTGATGTTATTAATATGTGCCAGAAGCCATTCAAATTTATCTCAATTTGGTGCTTTCTGATGAAGTGCTACCGGGCCACATAGTGTTAGACTAGGAGTAATATGTCAAACCTTTTGGCGTGAATTTATGGATGCTCAATATTGTTCGACGTGTTGAAAGAAGAGGTAACCAATTGATTGCATTCACGGTTTCGCTGTTTTCATTGAAACTCCATTAGACTGTAGAATTAGGAAAGCCGTTTTGTGTGAGGATGATATTTGGGACATATTTCCAATAACTATTTATCACGTGACAATCGTATTGGCCAGTTAAATTGCATGCTAAGAAATTGTTGTCACAATAAACGTATAGTGAAATGCAACATATGGTTTCAAATCATCCTGAAAAAATAAATTCAGGATGTACTAGTGCTAGTTCGGATATAAGTGGAAGCAGTAGTTGAGGTTAGCAGATACTGTGCTGACCTGTGTGCGTAAAGGGATGCTTGGCAGAAGTAAAGCTTCTTCAGATTTCGGTCGCAATTTTGGATCCGTCACCTTTAAATTCCTTTTCATCAGTAGATTCGAAATCAGCGACCCTAAACCATAACTAGACCCATTTTTAGAGGAATCCTGTGAGGTTGAGAATTGGTATACGAATATGGTGCGCCATATTCGATCCGCCATGTTTGATTTAAAAATTTCGTTAGATTCGAGATCAACATCTTAAAATAATAATTTATAATGTGCCTGGCGGGTTTCGTTGTTTTTCGGTATTTTTGTAAACATTTTTTTTTTCATATTTACAGACAATTCATTTTCAATAAATCAAAGTCAAAAAATACTTTCACAAAAAATCAAATATAAACACATGAATAAAAAGTGAAACAATAATGTAAAACAGAACTGCTTAAATGGAAATCCGAATTTCAATGATCCTCTTAGGACAAACACAAGGGAACTTTCACTTTCTTTGTCGAATTAGCTGTGCTGGTTATCAAAATCTGTAATTATATCAATTTCCAAAATGTTTGGTTACACGTTTGAAATTTTGGAAAGCTGTGGCAGGCAAATGGACAGACCGATTGGTGGATTTAAAAAGAATAATGTTTAGAGTCACAATTCTTCCTAAGAACGTTCTTTTTGGGGTTATTGGGCGTGCTTTGTTTTTATTCAAGTGATTCAATTTTAAAAATACACACACGTCAGTTTTTAAGTCTGATTCTGATGAGTTGATTCGAAATGGGAACAAGCTTTGGAGTTGGCATCTGTTTGAAACTCACTTCATCACTTTTCTAATAGAGTGGTGCTAAAATATCTAACAATTTGTTTCAGTGGAATGTTCATGTTCCCAAATACTCTACAACGTTGGAGAACGATAAAAATCGTCACCGTTGTCAAAGTATTGAAATCCGGTATGTTCAAACGACCAAAGAGCTCGGGATTAGCAAGCAGTATATACGATATCCAAAGTCGCGACCATATAAACAGGCAAGTGCCTAGGCCTGATATTTCCTAGCTAACTTTACACGAGCAGCCCTGATTTCGGACTGTGCTGCACTATATACGTAGTCAGAGTCAGGTAGAAGCTAAAAATTTGACCATTATACCAAATACCTCCACAATCCGCCGACACATCGTTAACTACTCAAAGACGATCAAAAGTAGTCCGCTGTAAACTCATTGTTCACTGCCCGTTCTCTGCCACTTCTATGTATGGCTTAGGCGAATATCTGCGCTAGTGAAAATACATCGCTGGTCTTCGACAGAAACGTTAAAATCAATGCGGCCGGTTTTCGCGATGTTTTGGAGTCTCAGGCCTGCATCATTTTGACGAAGAAGAATTAACTCTTCAGCGAGAGTGGACATTTCACCTTCAAACTCGCTGGATCTGAATTCAATGGATTATTCGGTGTGGTCCATAATAACAACAATTGTTGTGGAGAGGTGTGATTTTTTTTGTTTCACAATGTTGTTCGGAGTTGTTTTACACTGAACAGTTTTTGTGACGGCAGCCACCACTTTTGACGGCCGCTATATGACGTAACCAGAGATTTGTCAATTTCAATGCGTGAGTCGTATTTTTTTTAAAAAATTTCAGAACTTTTTGGAAACCTTGTACAGATTATGAGAAATTTACCATATAACCACCATTACCCTACCTAACGATGCACACGAAAAGAACAAGCCAACGCAAATGAAACGTATTTCCAAAAAGGAGACATGACACTTTTTGGAATATTCAAATTAATGGTTTTTATAAAGCCACAGACAACATCTTGCATTTCATGATTTATAGATCATGCATTTTTGAAAATTAAATAGACGTGTTTTAAGTGTTAAGAAAACACGTACACAGCTTCCCTTTTACTATTTATTAATCCCCGCCATTATCTCAGAACGTATAACAGCAGTATAAAATATTTTCTTAATCCAAAGTGCATATCCAACTCCACCTGTGCAAAGGAAATGTAAGCCTCCCGGACTTACCATGCATACCTGCTCCATTTGTGCAGATGCCCTATCATCACTTGGTAATTTTAATTCCTCGACGTGGCAAGATTCACGCTGCTGGATCAAACGCAGGGATGGATTCATTACCAAGGAATTCATATTCCAGGAAAGTGTTGTGTCACCCTTACAAGGTAAAACGCTCGCTGCGTATCAAGACGTTGTACAACTTTCGTTTAACCCATCAGAGCAATTTATTGTTAAGGTGACAGCACTAATGCGGGTGCTTAGTTACAACAATAAATTCTCGTCCCCAGTAGTAGGTGTTGCACTTTGCAGGTTAGATGCACGTCAGGGCCGAATACAATACCCCGGCATCGGAATTCTGAACTGACTGCACTCTCAGTCTATAGCCAGCTATAATTCATCAAACGAAAGCCTTTGCCTCGGATGACAAAAGAGGAGTCGCATCGCAGGCTGGGAATTAAGAAAGTGTTCGCAATAAGGAATTTCTAGGAAGATTAATGATCTTGGCGATTCTCCAGGATTGTGTAAACACAACGTATGGACCGTTTGAAAAAATCTCATGTCCATTTTGCAAAATTAATTTTTTTTTCTGTCCCGAGCTGTGCTGGCGTACCTCAGTTGCATTGCAGCATAAGCCCTGTGCAAGCAGTTGAGAATATTTGTGAAGAATATCCCTTGGCCAACGAGTTTCAAAGTTTGAAATTTGCCTAGTCAGGAAGCCCTTCCACTGGCAAACTTCCATGCACACAGTTTCAATATTACGCAACAATCCTAATCGATATGCAAACAGGGGCGGCCGAGGCAAGACACTATTACTTTCGGTGCTAAGCATTCCTGAGCTCTTTTATTGGTACTAACTGAATAATGTACAGAGGAGGAATGCCCTGCGGAGCTTCGTCGAAAATATTCCTAGCTCTATTTCATACTTAATTGGTCACGATGAGATGGAAACTTTCCTGACCCTTTGTACGAAATTCCTGCTTATAAAAGTTCCCATGAAATGAATTCCCTGCGGTGGGGTGTGCTTGTGCGCCCCATGGGCGGGTAGGAAAGCAAATGAAATTTTAAAGGCGGAACCTCCGAAATATTGGATGTAGGCACCCCGGAATAAGTGCGCTATGATGGCACATTATCACGGTGCCGGGTGCAGGGCGATGAAAACTTGTCGAGTGGTGGGTGTTGGCATGTTTGATGATATTGTTGAGTACTTATTGATTTTAATGAGCGTCACTAATAGAGTAGACTCGCAAAGTCCTGATGAAGCTTTGAAATGCAATTAAATCTTTTTGTTAAAGCGCTTTTCGTGTGCGAATTTGTAAAGGACTCATTTTAGTTTAGCGCACTGCACACACAGATTTAATGAGTACAAACGATGCACCTGCAATGAATGTCGACAATATGCGTACCTGTACTTTTACTGTAGAAAGTAGATTTTTTAAGTGGAAGTAACGATACACATCGTGATGCAAAGATTCTGAGATGTTCTTATAAGCCCCATCTTCGCTGTCTGCCGACGTCATCTGGAGGTGAATTTTAGAGGAAAAACGGTTCTGTAGTAAATAGTTTGAAATTTGGGATTTAAACTCCTGTCTCATATGTATTACAAAAATATACTTCAGTGCTTCGCAAAAGGAAGGAAGAGGGGGGTAAGAGTTCTAAAAGCTTCTTGTTGTATTTTTATATCTAGTGCCTTGAAATTTTGAACATACAAAGCCCCCGTTCTGATTAGGGAAACAGGACTGAATAAGCAAAATTAATTGTTCCTATGAGATCTAAATAAAAGCAAAATATAAAATGTTTTTAATTCGTTTCGCCTTTTTCCTTAACATACGGTATATGCAGAATTCTTCATCATATTAAGCATAAGCAATTCATATATAAACAAATGCAGTCAATCGATTGTGATTAACGACTTATCAAGAAAGATTGAACATTTAATCAACTGAAGCCCGACTAAAACACTAATCGACAGATTGAAAGTTTAATCAGCTAAAACTTCAATTCAACACTTCGCACGATTGAAAATTTAATTGAACGAGGCAATTGAAATTTCAATTAAATACAACTTAAATTGATTGAGCAGTCAATAGGGGGATTGATAATTTAGACGATTAAAAATGTTTTTATCAGAAATTGATTTAATGCTGCTCAACACTGGGAAATTCTACCTTGCCCAAAGGGATTCCAACTTAAAGTTGGTATTATCGTTTAAAAAAAACAGAACAAAATATTCGATAAATGCCTGCCTGGACATAATTGCGGCTGAATATCGTCAAATACACGTCGAATTTCCCTCTTCACCTCCAGAATTGTCACTGTATTATATGCACACACAAAAAAAAAGTATAATGGTGGTAAATGGCACGTTCACAATTCATTCCTCCTCGACGCCACTCGGCGTCGCGACATAATACGTCCAAGTATCATTATCACAATATTTTAATAATTATTGGCAATTTTCTTAATCTCTGTTGGTAAACTGAAAAACATATTTCTGCTTATTGATTCCTCTGGACAGGTTTATCTATTTGCAGGGCCTGTGAATTTAAACCATGCAAACATGTTTCAGATTTAACAACTGTTTTTGATATTTTTTGGGGTGTTGTTTACCAAGCTAATATTCAAAATCTTGCATCACATACAGTTTTTCCAAAAAATAGCATTTTATACCACCAATTTCCAGATGTTGGTCATTTTTCGACTCTTCTCCTAACTTAATTGTACATGGTAGACGAAATTGTTAAATATTAAGAATATATAGTATGACAATTTCACTAGAATCTATTTCTTTAATTAAACGGATTTTCAGGTGAATTATTTGCCAAATCCCTTTCAACTCACAAATGTTTTATTATAATGTTACAATACCGAAGTTTGATTAAACAGGAACGCAATATGAAACGACTGCGTCTCTGTCAAACCTACTATTTGTGTAGTTGTTATAAAGTGAACTAATGTTGATTAACTCATTGAGAGAAAGACCGCATCTGTGAATTAATGGCTAGAGCCTTGGACTATTGTTTCAGAAGTCCCGGGTTCGAGGCCCACATGAATGAGATTGTTTTACTTTCTAAAATATCAGATCATATGAATTTGTTACAGCTGAACCATGAAGTTTGTGGTATAGTTAAATAAAAATAAAATAAATAAGTTAAAATACCTAATTGCAACACGAAATTACTTACTTATCCCTAGGAGGATTATTTTTTCAGTGTACACGTTCATTTAATTCTTGCATTCGTGAATTCGTCACTGCCACTACGTACCAAAACCTCGACTGGTTGCTATAGACGTTGCAGATCTAAATCTAAAAAATGACTTCGTACAGATTCGCTCTATTAAGTGGCAATTCAAGTTTCAGCGAAAATTTTGGTGGAACACCGCAATTTTTCGTTTCGATTCGAAAGATTTCACAAAACTTCGATTTCTTCCGACTCGTTTTGCCGTTTATCAGGGTGCGCTTTTATGTGGACTGCCCTACCGTACGTGGCATTTGGTGTTCAACACAGCCAACATCCGCACCCACCAATTTCGCCAAGATTTGGACGTGCAGCTAAAAGAAGAAAAATGTGAGCGCTTTTTAACGGAGCAAAATTGCCATCAACTATACTCGTTCGTCGGCTTGTAGGGCGGAACCCGATAGGGAGCTAGCTAAAGGACTGGACGGGCCTGGGAAGCTGCTCGCCATCGGGTCGTAAAATAACAACGGAAGCCCGTGTACATAATGTAGTGGAACTAGAAACAGAAGTGGCACAGATGAGTTTTATTGACACAGAAGGCCGGGGCCCCACACGGACCGAGCGGGTGGGGTCGTAAAGGCGTTGTTTGTTCATTTTATCTGTCTTCTGGGCTGAATCCTAAAAGTGAAGCATAATTTACTTATGGGAAGTGGTAATGATTCCGCTGCAGATTTCCCGTTACAGCATGTACAGGATCCCACAGGAACTGAAACTCATGTTTTATAGACGAGCCAGCCGGAGGAACTGAAGCACCGCACCAAAGGGCGCCCCAGCAAACGAACTTACGTACCTTCGCCCAGTATTTTTTTGCCATTAATCAAATAAAACTTTCTCCGTGTTTCACTGCAAAAACTTGCGGAAATGCAAAGCAAGTTAATCAGGTATGAAAGCATTCGGAGAAACTCTTTAATTTGCTCGAAGTAATCCCCCCTTTACTGCAGCCACCCGCTCCATTCTGCACTGATTTATGGTCTGAATAAATTGAACCGCCACCAGACAAGGTGGGGTGCAAACGCCAATTTATCTGCAAAATAGCAACACGAGTTTTCTTGCTAAGTGGCGAGGAACTTCCACAAGCCTGCTGCTGCGATATATCCCGTGCAGTAGGTGAACGATTAGCTTTAAGTACGAAATTCTTGCAAACGGAGGAGCAAGCTCCTACCCAAAAGTGACTCTTTATTAACTCAATTTGCAATTTCATTACGGGATAAGTTTACAAGGGGAGAGGTATCTAGGTTTTATTTTTTTCACGAAAGATGCCTGCTTATCTATACAAAGCCGAAATTCTCCTAAGGCGCCCGCCCTTCATCTCAGCTGGAACCCGGATTGATTTCCCTCGTTGGAAATTTCGCTGTGTTGAATAAATTAGCGCGGAACAGGTGCGTCTGTTCCCACGAATCTTACAATATTCCCGCGGCATGGGAAGAATGCAAAATTAATTTCATTTGATCGCACCGGGAGAGAAATCTGCTTGAATCGCACGTTGCTTGTCTCATTGGCAATACAGCAAAATTTGCAGGCCTCAACCATATCAAATTGCTGTAAGACGACTCATTACCTTCAGTTAATTTGGAGTGGGCGGGCAACTTTAAAATTTCCATTTTCGTGTTGACAACACGATCACAGATTACTGTGCAAGAGGGAGTGCTGAAATCCCGGCAGGGCATTCCCGGGGACTCTGATGTCGTGTTATCAACCCTTCAGTAAGCTGAGAGTGGATCGTTTGGACTCCACTTTAAAATTCTTTCCGCTTTTGTATGGCAGAAGCCATCGACCGCAAGAGGGACTAAAAGCTGGATGCTCTGACCACCGCTTGTATATTAGATGACTCGGAAGGGTCGACAAGGCACCGGACGTTAAAGGAAAGTATTCGTAATTTTCAACCGCAAAGTGCATGAATTATTAACGCATGAAATTTTAATAAAAATGTCTGTTTGAGATTGGCCTCGCGTTAAATTGAATGTATAAAGGTATCAGTGAGCAGCGACAACACTAACGAAGAGATATTTGGATATACATAAATACTAATTAAACGTTTTTGTAAATGCCAAACGAATCTTTAGTTCAACTGATTATAATTATTATATCTCTCTTTTTTTATACTATGGACTAATTCAACATTCGCCTTTGACCGTCGTGTCGTCGGGAAAAGTTTATTTATTTTTATTTAATTATATCTCCTACAATTACAATTAATTAATTAATTAGTTTTAATTTCAGAATATACAATTAGTTAAATAATTTTAATTGTTATTCACTATTGAACTTTGCCCAACACTGAATACAAAATTGCTTTTTCGGAATGTCGCATCAGTAAACCAAGTTTTACTCACTTGTTCTAGTAGTACTAACGTGTGGATGTGTGCATGCATGTATTTATGAAGTTTTCGACTCCATATTTATTATACATGCACAAATGGAGCTCACGGAAAATTTTTACCACTTGTGGTTTAATTACAATACGTGATGAAGAAATTTCGGGAAGTGATTATAAAAAAGTTTTTAAATGGCAAGCGCCATGCTATGGTGGTAATTTTTAAGATTTAAGAAAGTTTGGATTCAAGTATGACAAGACAATAAAACGGTATTATGAGACTTCCCCTTGGAGGACCGGAAAAGATGTTAGGCCACGTTCGGTAAGAAAAGAGCGAGTGGTGAAATTCATGAGGAAGTGGATTCAACGGAAAAATCACATTTCCGTATGAAAATCATCCGTTGACCTCAATATATCTAAGGGGTCTGCGTAGAATATTTTGAAAAGGGTCCTTGGATGCCACGGTTACAAAAAATCCATAATACTTTCCTGGCACGCTGCAGATGAGTTTGTATTTGTCATGGAACATCTGCAAAATGCTCAAAATGACAAGTTGTGGACACTATGCATATAAGACATTCCAGTGAGCCAGAGAAATGTTCCCAAGTTTCAGAGTGCAGCCTCGGTAATAGTTTGGGATTAATTTGTAGCAATTTGCATTATAAATGTTCTCTGGTATTCATTGAGAAAGAAGACAAAATCAACGCCGAGTATCTATTAAAAAAAGGAAGGTTTGGAATAATTTTTGTCCTCAACTTATATTGTATCTACGGAAATTACTACTACGACTTCCAACAAGATGGAGCACCAGTCCACACAGCAAATGCGGTCCAAGCTTGGTGTCGGACCAAGTTGACCTATTAGCTAAGTATAAATAGCCTCCCAGCGTTTAATAGACTTAAACCTACCCTAAAAATAAAAAATTAACTCGTTTCTCAACTAGCGCCCGAAAATCCATTAAAGTAATTAAACCAATAAAATCATAATGGTTCCTCACCTAAAGCACCCATAATATCTGATGGTGTTTTTACTACGCTCCTGCATTTTAAATTTCAAAAAAGACGGAGTCACTCAGAATGGCACATAAATCCGCAATTAATCATTAACTTCCCGCAAGGACATGCCCTAAGTCTTATTCTGGTCAGAAGAGGTGATCAGTGAACCGAACCGAAATGACAATTTTTGCTTCGCTTCAAGTTCCTTGACACCCACCCGTGCAATGTGCCCGACTCTCACGCAGTTAAATCTTTGATGTCCCATCGACTGGTGATCGCTTAAAATTTCAATGCTCCCCAGGATGAAGCACGTATTGCCTTCGGTATTTATGTAATTAATCCCACAACACCCAGCTGGACATCTTATGGTCAGCACTGGGGTACCCTTTGCCATGAACAAATACGTAGAAATTGTTGAGCTTTTAGTGTTGTTATTTCTGGAACAAGTCTTTATGGAAATGATCCTGCAGGACTAATTTATATTCATTGCTTTTGTGTGCCGGAGACGGTACTCATTATATGGACACTCTGGTTGCATTTGCGATACCACTGATATTTGCATCCGTGTAGGGGAAGAGGGTGAACATCTACTTCAAAGCATTGGTTCTGGCTGAGTGGGCCTTGCGGAGGTTTCTCGCTACGGGCAGGATGCGGAGGATGTTCAATATGATTGTGGTTAATGGTCAGCAACGAGGTATGTACCATTTGTTCAAATATTCATTTGCTCTTACTGCGTTTGCATAAAAGTAGTATTTCTGCCACTGACTACTGGTTCTCTCCGGTCGACAAAGGAAACGTCCTACAAACGAAATAGGTTTGCCGGAAAAACAAACCTTTAAATCTGAACGTGGCGTTTACGTTTGCACCATTAGAACTTCTCAAATACAAACACGGAGCTCTACCAATTTAATGAAAAGGGATTTTAGTTTCTCCCATGAAATGGTTTATGTCAAGAGTCACGTCGTGCAGCGTTTGCAGAAACACACGCCCGATTTTGGAGCATTTGTGAATACCCTAAAAGACATACACTTTTCGGAGTTAACTGAACACTAATTTCATGGATATAGTAAAACGGACTAACGTTTCTCCTCGCTGTAAAATTTGAAAAGTTGAATTTTCCAAAAAATGATTCGATTAAATTGTTCACCGCCAAAATTAATAATGGTAAACCGATTTTAGAAAAGAATACCTTCTTTAAATGTTCGTACAGTTTCCAGCAATTAATAATGCCAATTTATAGAATGTCCAGTTACACAAAGTTTCTTATCCATCGTTGATAGAATTTGGAAACTGGGGCACAGAACGTAGTGCTCGACTGCTAATGGGTGTAGTAGGATCCCGAGATGGAGTCAAATTAAATAGGCAAATTTGGGTAGAACCAGTAACTTGAAATATGCGCACAACCATTGCATTGGGGCACTTATCCGCCCTGGGCCGGGGTAAGCACTTTGTAGCATGCATTAATTAAACTGATTTCAGTTTAATCACTTTAACACATAGACACAGCCCAGTTAGGGCCTCCTTTTTCCTCCACGGTATTCCAAGTAATAATCCCACCGCAATCACTTTAGTACGGCATGGCACCTCGATACTGCAGCCGTAAAGGCTCAAGGACCGGCTTGTGCAGCCGAGCCGGCTAGGGATGGTCTGATTGCGATATGTGATTCCCCCATACCCCTCACCATTGGACAAAGTTCATTCAAGTTATAGACACCCACTGTGTGGTTATGAATTTTATTAGCAGCTCTGGTCAGCGTTATCCGGACTTAGTGCGGTCCGCTTGCACAAACTTTGGCGCTCCACTCAGGGGCCAAATCCAGTCCCGTGACCGTCTTTGTCCCGCTTGGAGCTTACGGGAAGCGCACCTCTTGGCCCTTATAATCTTGTTAAAAGTTATTTTCTGTTGAACGGAAAATTGCGCTTTCCCCCATTTTGACATTTTTCCCTTTACCGGGTTTTTGTTGCTTTTTCCGGCAGCGAAGGGCGGAGTGTCAGTCCACCAAAGCACAGCCACACAAAAGTAACCCATCCGCCGGCTCCAGCCACTGGGAGGAATGTTTTCATTGAGGTTTTGTCTGCAGGTGAAACAGACATGATTACTGGGAATGCGCTCCTGCTTTAATATTGGATGTGACAATTGTGGGGTACTCCACCGGATATGGTGGAGTGGGGTATCATCCTGTGGAAAGAATGCAGCAGGTGAAATAATTGCTCCTGAAGTAGCCTGCGGGTGAAGAATTTCTAATTACAACTGGCTAGATAAAATTACAATTGAAGACCCGGGGAAAGATTATATTTCGCTGAACTGTGAGCAGACAAAGGGGGAAAGATGGTTTTATGAGGGACTTCGATATTGGTTTCGGACATAACATTTCACTTGGGGCTGGCTGGTACTCGCTTGAAGGAGAACACATAAAATGGTAGTGACGTCTTTACTTAAGGTAATTAAAAGGGTGGTGTGTGCAGTTCTTTGGATACATGGGTCTTTCAATATGAACGCTCGAAATTTTTTAAATTTGTTCTTTGGGGCGATACCAATCCACACGAGGGGCTCCCAAACTAAGGTAGAACAAAATACGACGGGGGCTGCATGACTAAGGGGGAGCTTAGTAGATAGTATGCGAACTTCCAATACCTGACGATATTTGGTTTAAATTTGGCCTGCCTGCTCGCACAACGGGATCTCGCCTCTGGTAACATTTACTGCCATACTCGTGGGAAATGTGACCCACAAAGAAACCTCATCAAACCAGTCAGCGGCACATCTGGATACATTAGTTGGGCCTGTTGAAAAGGGGATGGATGTCTCAGACGTCACCCTCATTCCCGAGTAGCTTGCTGACCTGTCCAAAACAGAAGCGCTCGACGCCCAGGCAGATCAGCCCAGACAGAGCTGCATGTTCGTCTAAGTAAAGGTCATGAAAGAGCCATTCCACCAGCTTTAAGTCACCAAAGGTTGACACATTTCGGAGCGCCCATCATGGCGTCGATGAGTGTGTCAAATGCGAATTACCAGAACACAATAGCCTACTTCAAGGGTCTTGATGTGGAAAGGCTTAAAAAAAAGCGTGCCAAAAAATTCCAGAGGAAAAGTCTCAACAGGTTAAATCGAATCTCCTTTGCAGCCAGTTTTGGTCTTCAAAACGACAGGTGGCACAACCTGGGTACTCGATGTCAAATAACGACATTATTTTGCGAACGGTGTAACAGGTCGCGCCATCCTGTAGAAACTACATGTCATTTACGTCCATTCCATTTTTATTATCCCGTTATTTGCACACAGTAAATTTTTTCAACATGAGTTTTGTAATGGAACGCCTCTATCAGGAAAAGTATGTTTTTCGATTTCAATTTTGTGCTGAAATTTTCTTGTGTAGGTATAGGAATTTTCAGAAACCTGCAAGTGTTAATTTACGGGGAAAGTGGAAATACGTTTAATACGCTCATATATTTTCAAAAGGTTTTCTAAAAACAAAACCTTATTTACAAACCATTCTTTATTTGTTTGAAATTCTTTTGAAACACAATTGCAAAATTTATACGACCAAAAGGAGTTGCATATCTCCATTACCTCTGGCGTCTGAAATAAACTATCTCCCCCTTCTGGCACCACCACGGAAAAGTCATTATTTTTTAAATACTTTCTGGATTTTATATCACGCTATCTCTGGGTGCACAATTAGTCACAGGACGTCTCATGCTTTTGCTTACAGTGAAGTGACAGCTCTATTCGTCCGTTGACAAAACCTTCAAATGATAGCGTCCCACGGGGCAACGCCAGAAAGGGTTGGACCGCTTGTCCTTTCAAAAATCGCATCGCTGTATTACTTACCAGCGTGTGGAATCCACCATGCATCTCGCCACATTTGTGCCCATCAGTTATCTGTCCTGCAGACAAAACGAGCTGCTGGCTGTATCATAATTGCACTTCCTGCAAGCGGCAGGACGCTCTTGTTCTTAGACGTGAAACCGCAAACTGCACATGGTAGACCGCATTTTCAAGGTATTTTGAGTGCTGGGAGTAATAATTTCGGGCTTGGAAACGAACAGGACAAGTTTCCTATGCTCCTCCACATTTTGCGGGATAATTGTCCGGTCCTTGTGCACATCTACTGTACGTATCTGTGGATGTATGCATGAGGGTGCAACATTTCTGCAGAAGGCTGGGACCTTTCGATTCAGAAGCACGCAAAATATTCACGTGTACCTGTGCCCGAATGGGCTTCTGTCACGTTTAAGCATATTGCAAGCAATCGATAGCACCGAGAGGTGCATGGCTCCTCCACTCGCGGAGTACCCTGGAGCCCCTCTAATGAATTCTGATGTTCCGCCCTAGAAAACTCCCCGATGGCGCTGAATCGCTTCGGTGGTGTGTCCATGGGAGACCAACTTAAGGGTGCTTTATCAAAATTTATTGAACGTTCGAGACGGAAATATCAGGCCATTATACCCTCGTTAGAAAGGTATGTGAAGGGATAACAACTTTCACCACGACTTCTAGCGCTCTCGTTGGGACATATGGAAAGCAATTTGTCTCCGTAACAAAGCACCTTTGCTCGTCCCATGTGACAGGATTCCTTGGCTCTATGTCTAATTAATTCTATTTCATTCATCTTTCGGGGAGCTACTTAATTAGCAACAGATTGGGTAATTTGCGGCCTTCACTTTCAGCCCTGAAGCCCTCGAACCTTATAACCCAAGACAGCCGCTGCCTGCTTGATCTCCGTAAAAGTCCGTCTTTGGTATCCATTGGCCCGTGAACAATTTTGAAAACGAGCTAATCCCTGCCGGGGAATATTCAGGTGTGGTCAGGTTTGGAATTTGCAAATTAAGGCATCACAAGAATCTGCAGCTATCTCAGCCCAAATTTATTCAGAAATTTCTTTAACAATTAGGTATTTAATTTTACCCAGCCCCCCGTTGGAAAATTGTTTGCCCGAAGCTACATGTGTTGGCCGAAAACATTTTAATACTTTACCCCTGCCGCGGTAGATTCTTTGAGGTTTAGTGTTCTTTTGCAATTCTTTCAAATATTTTTATTTACCGTGAAACATATGTAAGCAACTTCTATTATATCTATCTATCTATTATATATAATTTTGACACACACGCACGTATGCGCTTAGATTGCACATTTGGATGAGTAATTAATGATGCGGAAAATGTTTGCGTCGTCAGTGTGGCATAATAAGATTTTAGGATTAAATAAAACGAACCTAATGTCATTGCTAAACATATGTATATAATAAAGAGTAAGGGGTCAATGTGGCTGCCCTGTGGAACCCCAGGTTCAACTTTGATCTTCCGGTATATAAAGGATAAGAATGTCTCATTATGACCAAGAGATAAGAGAACAACCAACTAACAAAAGGTAGTGATTTAAGCGGTCGGAAGCTTTGCTGAAGGCTGTGTAAATACAGTCCACTTTATCATACTCGTGTACGGAGGCACAAAAATTATTTACTTATTCTAACTTAAGATATAGGCCATTTGTTATTTTGATATAGTCCATGTTTCAAAATGGGGCCTCCAGGATGGCTAACGGTAAGTAAAGTTATTAAATTGGTTTAACTTTAAAGGATTGTTCTTCGGCAAGGAGGTTTCCGGGATCGATCATTTCAAATCTATCATCAAAAGTTACGAAATCAAAATGGCGGATCCAATATGGCGACCGAAATGCCTCAATTTTAAGCAATTTTAGTGAAATTTAATATGAGGACGTCTTTGGGGCTACAGAATTAAAATCTAATAAAATTCAATATGGTGCACCCAAAATACCCACCGAAAAAGTTAAACCTAAAGGTATTAGATACCCTGAAACTCCGCCAGGGGATTTTTTGGGTCGCTGATTTCCAGTCTGAATTCAAAATTTTCAAATTCGAAACGGTGGAACTAATATGGCGACCGAAATTCTTCAATTATAAGCCTTTTAATTAAATTTTATATGAAGACGTCTTTCAAATTTTTAATTCAATATGGCTGCCGAAAAAGTTAAACTTTAAAGGAATATCACGAAAATGAATACTACGTTGTTCTTGAATTTTTATAGCAGAAATAGTTAATTTGAAATGGGCGGAAGAGTTATCTCTTTTCGCATCTAATATTTTGAGTTTAACAGATTTAATAAAAGAATTGCAGGAAATTAGGATGAAAGAATCATCAAAGTGGACGAACTCGTCGTGCGAAGACAGGTAGGGTAACTCAGGTCAGTTCTACATAAAAATAATTCAATACAACAACTTGGCATTTGAAGTTTTCTTAATTGGAAAGGTAAACTGGAATGAAGGGCAGAAAAGAGTAAAAGGAAATATAAACGTGAATGAACAAAGTAAGTATATTTAGCAGCCGTACGTCAAATGTCATAATTTAAACTAAGCAATCTACCTCACGAAGTCAACGCTCGTCAACTTCGCTCATTAAGCTTAAAAAGTCAAGCCACTTTGCTTGATTGTTATACTACGTACCTAAGCTCACTGATATAGACATTAATTCAAACAAAGCTTATCTCGGTTAGATGTCACAAACTCGTCATTAACGTCATAACAAGACGAAAACTTGGATTCGGACAAGCCCTCAGTCCTTGTAAAAAACATATTTTTGGTTGTTTCAAGTTAAAAAGGAGCTTCGAAACATCCCTGCCCGAAGCCACTGACTCCAATAGACACGCCACAGATAATTTAAATATGTATACATACTACGTAGGTAGCGGCAAAAAAAAGGTCAACACAAAATTGAGTAAGGTTACATCCAGATCATGTTTTACCATTTTCATAGAAAATTTCATTTACGGAAGCACATAAAGGTTCGAGAAGACTTCTTCTCAAATATACCTACCCTTTAGTTTGAGGGGAATTCCGTTCAACCAGCTCGAGCTCATAATAACCAGAATTTTTCCCAGCGCTCATGAACACAGGATTTATCAATATCCTGCGGCCCACTCCTGCTGCAGCAGTGGGCTGAGGAGCGAACTGAGGTTTTTGAAACGATTCTTGAGAGTTGGTCTCACACAAAAGAATGCGCCGGCAAGGCGGACTTATTGATTCCTATTCTTAAGGGACATAATCCCAAAAAGTAAATTTACCCCCTTTCAGTTGGGCCCCTCCAGGCCCCTTTGTCTACGAGGCCGTACTCCTGTCTTTCTTCCGCCTGAGATGCATGTTGCCAGCCGAGTTAATTTTACATGAACTTTGTCCGTTTAAAGCCATCGCCATTGAAAAGAGAATTTAAAGTCTATCGGAAAGATAATGCTTCTGGGAGATTTTTTTTTTCGGTTTCCTCTATGTATGAGCAGGGAGCCAGGAAGGACGGAAGACCGTCGATAGCGAGGACTAGAGAGAATCGATTAAGTTGAAAATTTGGAAAAATTTAGATGTAAGATGCAGAGATATCCCGAAAGCCTATTGAAAGACTTGAGATTCGGTGAGATTGGCTTCTGGGGATTTGCCTGTCCTCGGAGAAAAGTTCCCTAAATTTGTGTACTTGACGAGGCTGAACGTAAGCGATTGAGCAGAAGGAAACGAAAGAATCGAGTCATTTCTTCCGGCGATTTTTAGACAGAATTATGAATGAAGTTGAAGGTATTTTTGGATTATAAGATTTCAATTGTGCTGATGGAATTGAGGAAGTTGATTAATCCACAGTATCTTGCGGCGTAGTTTTTAAAATTTTAAAATGTACTGGTTGGTAAAATTATGATTTTATCGTGCATTTCAACAAATCAACTGGCGGATTTCTGGTAGCAATTTGAAAATTTAGTTTTAACAAAAACGCGTTACTTGATAAAACATTTTACCAAACAAACTGTAAGTTTTTACACGCATTACTATTTTTAGTGTTTGGAATTGAAAATTTCACCAATTATTCTTGACATGCTTTAAATTTAGAAATATGTGAAATCCAAGAAATCACGTTTTTAAACTTTGCTGAGTAGGTAAGTGTATGATCCCGGAGGGGTCAGTTTTGTTTAAAAATTGATGAGTGAAATTTTTGTTTTGATTTTCGCAAAATATTTTATCGGTCATTCTATAAGTAACTATAAATAGAATTAAGCGAAATGGAAAATGTGATCTAATGACCAAAATGTTTAATTAAAAAGTAAATTATTAATTCCATCTGTCTTCGTTCCTGCCCTCTATGGACTTTTACAGAATATTAATATTTGTTTTTAGTACATAACCTAACTAATTGAATTAATTTTAAACAGTAGTTTGGAACCGCTTATCAATACGCCACTTCGGAGTTAAGTGGTAGGAGAAAAATATAATATGACCTTTTAGAAAGTAAGTAATCCATTACTCTACAGATGCTTACCCTCGAGGTAGAAAAAGTTCATCTTTTTGCGTATCCATGCATCGCAATGGACTGGCGGCAGTATTAACTAAATTTTTACCTTATTGCTTGACTGGTAAACTTTAAAATTTACTAACACATGATTCTTTGAAATTTTGTCTTGCTTAAGAGGAAACATAATGTTAACAAATAATCGTTCCTAAAATAAAGTTTGAAAGTTTTTAAAATGCGGTAATTCTTATCGGTTTCAAACAAAAGTTTTAAAAAGTGCAATAATATTGATCAGATAGCAGCCAGATGGTTTTTTTCAGTGGCGGGCATTCTAGAAGTCCATCCCATATACTTTCCCTTATCATATTGTGCACGACGAGGAATCGAGCAGTTTGAGCCATCACGCAGACTATCGCGGACGGCGGCGGCAATTTACCGGGCGCTAACGACGATGCACATCACATGCATTCGTTGATCGATTGGACAACCAAGCTAGTTGACTAAACAGTTTCTTACTGACCACTTATGTCACTACAGATCCCAAAAAAAAGTTGGAATACCAGATTAAAGAACTGCGAAATCTGGACATTGTGATGGAAAAATCCTACGTATAGTATGACGTTTGCTACGTAGCGTCCGTCCAAGGTTACGTTTGTCTCCAGTCTTTCTACTTTACGAAGGGGGCTAAATTTTTATTCCATAATGCAGATAATGCGATAAATATAATAACGTATCAATTTCAGCTACGTACTAACGTACATAACCAACTAAAACTACAAACTAAAAAAAATTTGAAAACGGCAAATATGTGCGTCTAATTTTAGGAATATGTCAAATACACACTCACCATTACAAATATCTTCAAACTTATTTTCTTGACATCAACACTTGAAGAATGAAGAAACATTTGTAAAATAAAAACCCTCATACAATTTGACAGTATTTTTTCATGAAATGAACCTCAGGGTTAATCATGGTTACATGATAACTCAAATCCTGAAGCTCCGAGCACACCACATGAGAGTAACAAAGCTTTTGTTGAAGCAAACAGGTGCTGAAATTGCTCAATTTATGAAATCTGATAAATTCAGAATTTATCCCCCTGAATATTCACGAAAGATGCAAATAAATAAAACATGAAATAACTCGATTAACATGAGATATGTGCACAATAAAAAGAGAACCTGCAAAATGCATCCTTTTCAAATAGAAAAATGATTGTGTCGTATGAACTCACAACAGTAATCTTTATTAATAATTAACATACCACATAAATGTTAATTTACTAACCCTTCACTGAGGCCTCATAAAAGGGATTTGACAGAAAAATTCCGCTGAATGTATGGCTTACCCCTCATGGGAACTTAATTTAAAAACCAAATGACGATCACCTGCAGCATTGCTGTAGTTAAATAAATCAGAGGAATGTGTTTGAAGATGGCTTTTGTGCACCATAACGCCAAAAGGCACAACAGCGGGAGTAAATCTGTAAAAAACTGAATATAAAAGGAAAAAAAACTGATAACAAAGGGTTCTGCATCCGGCTCTAGTTTTAATTAAAACTTTTTACACCGCGGTGCCGCGGAACCGAGACAGATAATTTATTTGTTTGTATCTAACTGTCTGCCGGTGTCCTCTGAAAGCGAAATCCCGACGCCAGCCAGCATTGATGGGAGCCCCCAAAACAGGTGTTTACCACCAGAATTTCCACATTATTCCAATTCGTTACGGGGTCGTTTAGCCATCCCCCCGTCCACCCCATATTTGCCAAAAAGTGCAAAAACAGGACATCTGCCGTCCGGCCTAGTCCATATCTAGATGCGCTTCATTAGTTTTGATTACATCTGAAATATCCTCGGGATCTGGCCTGCGCCCGTTCTACATTTGTGGCTTATGCCACAAAATCAGGTTGATTGATGTGATGGGGACATGTGCCGCAATAAACGAATAGGGCAGAGGTGCTTTGTAATTGTATACTATTGTGTGTGCGGGTTAAAAACGTGTCGGAGATTACCATATTCGCAATAATAATTAATCCTGTGTCATCAATCCGAGGCGTGTGCTTAGACAATTACGAACTGACCTGTTTGGTTTTTGGGGACTTTTCAAGCAGCCTTTTGAACAAATTGCCTGAATAAAAGATAAATACTGGTAGACCACTCAATTTCGCAGAATGATTAATTAAACTTGCCGCAAATTACAGCAAGCCCTCACAATTGGCCAGATATCCCAAAGTGGGATTGGTCAAATTGCAAGTTGGGCCTCGGCTTAATATATGTACATCGTAAATAGTGAAGTTTGTTTTTATGTTAGAAAAGCGATTTTAGCTGCCGACCGGTTTAGGCTCGTATTTTCTGTCTGTTACACTTGCATAAGACTGGATTATCAATCCGCTCATATTAATTAAGAATTTACTTTACTATTTACTATCGTTCAGACAAAATTTAAAATTTTTTTTTAATGTATATAACTTAATATTGTCGGTAATACCAATAATTAATTTTCAAGATTGGCCAGCCTCAGCGTTGTCGATAGTATACATATATAATTCAAGTTTTATTTTGTATAACTGCAGAACCCTCAAATCTTTACACAAGTAAGCATATCTCTTTGCAAACAAAGTTTGTATAGCGAACTGCCCATTTTTTTTTGTTTTTGTTGAGATTGCCCCCATTACTCGGAAAGTTTCTCCAAAAAATTTCCGTTTACAGTTTCAACTTTCAAGCTAGTTCATTAGAATATCCGATGCAGTTTCCTGTCCTCGCTAGTTTTATCTTTAAAAAATTAATTCCCAGAAACACAAGTCAGACATCCGGACGAAGTACGATGCAATTTTAAACTTGTGCTGATCGAAATTATTTCCAGAAGTTCATCTGGTTTTGTTGTTTTGCTTTAAGTATATTTAGATTGGATAAAGTTTTCAGGTCGTTTTCTGGGCAGAACTAGTATTTTTACCCTTTCGTTATTTTTTCCCATTATACGAGGGAACAGATGTTTTTATCTATGTTAATTAAATTGGAAAGAAATCATTTTCGTTGCGTTTCTGTTCAATAATATGTAGGAAGAGAGCTTGATTGGTTATTGTATTTACATGGACTGCTTATTAAGTTATATCAAAGAATATAAAACTATAAAAAACTAGCACTTGAATCTGCCATCCGAACCCTATAGATGCAGCAGTAGAAGAAATACAAGCAAACGTTCATTTTCAGACGCTTCTTACATTGGAAGTGGGACCAAACATTTCTTTGAAACTATTTCCAAATTTTTCGGCACGGCTTTATGAAGGGTAAATATTTTAATAGCTATCCCTCGTTGGCCTTCCCTAATTCGTAATTTTGACAATGTGTCATTTTTTATAACTCTGTTTTCGATGCGATCTATAATACATCTGGTGTTCCGCGAGGCAGCCATATGAGGCCATTTATAATTTACATTAATGACTTATCCCTTTTGTTGGCTCATTCAAGGATGCTATGTTACTATGCTCACCATCCGATAATAAAGACCATTTATTATTAGTTTGTTTGGCCAATTTTGGAATACTATTTGGTCTCACTTCTATTCCGTGCACATTGATCGCATTAAGCAGATGCAACGTAGATTTTTGAGGTTTGCATTTCGAGGTCTTCCTTAGTCAGAATATATTTTTCCCCTCCATATTCTTCAAATTAGACGTGAGAACGTCAGAACTGTTTTTGATTTTAATGACCTTACCGGGGCGATTCATTATAAATAAATAAATAAATAAATTAAATAATTTTGTTGAATATAGAAATACCTTCAAATCTAAAATAAAAAAATATAACGGTATTTTTCCTTTTACAAAATATCGACTTCCGTATTTCCGTTTATACGGACTTACGGAGGTGGCAAATAAGAACTGCCATTTTGTATATACTTTGAGAGAAAATAAAATTTGTCTCACAAGCTGTAGGCGTTTAAATTCGAAAGTGCTGTTTTGTTTTTGCTTTCACAGTTGATACCTCGGCAATAAAAAATGAACATTGAAATGAAAATTGAAAAATGAACAAGATATAGCAAATCACCTGCTCATCGTATACGTACCTAAATATTTCTGAAGTAAGTTAACTTTCTCAGTTGATATAATTTTATTACGAAAAACACTTCGTTTACTTATACTCGTACTAGTATTCAAGTTGGATATTAAACTTCCTTTATCATCCACGAGAAATTTAATTTTTAAGCATTAAAGAAAAACAAAAACAAAAAACAGATCTAGGTCGACCCTTCCATTTTCCACAACCAGCTGAATGTAGCATTGAAACCCTTAAAATTAAACTCCAGACAGTTTAAGTTCGGGGCAAAAAAGCGATAGGGGCTGCTCTGAAAAATAATTCTGAAATAAATTAAAACTTTTCACATTCCTCATCAAAACTCAGCACGGGTAAGTTTTGTTTTAAAAATTGTAGAAAACTTAATATTTCTGGCTTATACCCCAGAGGGCAGAAACCTCTTAAATTTGCGTTAATTGAATTGCAAAAGCTCCTGAAATTTCATCATACTTAAGCATACTCATAGGTCAGGAAGAGTGCTTACATCTCTAATCCGGGAGCGGATTACTTTCGCTTTTACATCATTCATAGTCCGACCTAATCTCCAGGAATAAACTTTGCCCCAAGGGTAATTTGCCTTGAAGCAATTAAGTACAATTCCCGAAATGCTAGCAGCAATTCGCTTATTAAGTGTATAGATAAGTGCATTAACTACCTGAGTAGATCGTTAGAATTTCTATTGGGGGCGTACGTAAGGTATATGTGAAGGGTTAATAGCGGCTGGCACGGACGCAACAACCCCAGCTCATCCAGTGTGATGTGGCTTAGTTAGTGAAGTGAGCTCTACTTGAAGATTAACTTAGTATCACAGTCTGTTTAGTCGGTGCTATTTTGATAAATATTTTATTTGATAAAAATACAGTAAACGGTATCGGTATCGGTAAACGAAGCATTGACTTTGATTGTACAAATGTTGGGAAAGGGACATTATACATGCGAGGCTTCTTTAAGAAGTTTTCGAAGTTTTCATGAGATGGCGCCACAATTCATTAAGTGACATCACTATTGGAAAACCTAATTTTTTAGACGATTTTAATAAAGACTTGTCCGATGTGAAGTGCACTGAATATTACCTACTACATAATTTTATAAAATGGTAAATCTAAAAATGCCGGTTATTTATAAAAACAATGCCCCGCACACAATTATTCCATGTACGGCTGCAAATTGGCGTTAATTACATATACGAGTATTCCGCTCTGTGATTCGCTGTGATTTTTCCATCTTTGCCAAACATGAAGAAATGGTCTGCTTGAAAGAGAAATACCAAAGAAATTGGGTAATACGATATTTTACAGATTTAGGGAATACGGTTGTGTCATTGATCTGAAAGAGGAAAAAAAAAAAGAAATTGTCATAAATATTATTTTCTTTCTCAAATGGAAACATTTTGAGCTATTGTGCCTACCTTTTTAGAACGATATTCAAATTTCAATCTTCAGCGTTGTTAACCTCTTCCATATTTTTTCTTTAATCAGAATATCGCCATTGATTGATACTCGTATGGTGTATCCGTTGCGCAGATGGTATTATATATTTAACAATGAAAATCGAAGTAACACCCTTCTACCTTTATGTGAGGATTGTGAGGAAAATTAAAATCGAAACAATTTTGTCAACAATCTTTAATTGAGTTGAATGCAATGTTCGAAAGTAAGCATCATACATACGCAACAAGTATAACAACTCTACAGCAGTTACCTTATCCGTAGGTGGATGTGAAGGGATAAATTAAAATCTTACATTTAATTTCTTGTTAAAGCCAGGTATGAAATACTTTCTTGTTGTTTTACAAGTCAAGGAATTTTCGTGGGAAACTTCCGATTTATTTAAAATATTCAGCAATTTCTTCAAAAAATCAATTTTCGTTCTCTGCCAAAAGTAAATAAGAAAAGTCAGTCACTTTTCACAAAATATCGTACATATGTATAGGTGACTTGAAAATTGCCAATAAGGTGAGCGTATGTATCTTCGCATTACGAAGTCTTGGAAATGAGAGAAGCCTCGAAACCGTGGAATGTTTTTCAACAAACCAAAGTTTATTCTCCTGGCAGTAAGTAATGGGGTGCGATTTACATTTACAGTATGTGTGCGCACAATATTTTATTTTGTATAATTGAATTTTTTTTTTCTTACCCCAGAAGGGTAAAAACACATTTTCAGAGAATTCTGCAAAAGTTCTTCTGCTTTGGGTCTATAAAAACTTGCTCCCGAGTGGGTGTTTTGAGCATGTGAAATTTAGATAGGAAAAGTGGAAATACTGGAAGGTTGTAGATTAGGTATGAGGTTAAAGTATGGGGTCTTCCATAAAAATGTAGCTACAGAATTTTCTGAGAATTTTCCGTACGGAACTAATTTATGTAATTCGTTGATGGAACTGCAAACAATTTTTAGGAAAACTTCGGAAAATTGCATTTAGGGAGAAATTTACGAAAAGTAATTTTCCTCTCTATGAAGCTGGGAAATAAGTTTACATTTTAGACAAATCAAAGTGTATGTACGTAGGAGGAAAGGTTTAAATTTTTCTAGAAAAATTATCTCCTCAAAAGTACTTATGAAGGTGATTTGAAAAACATCTTAAAAAATGCTTTTTAAATTTCAATTAAACCCATGAGTATATGACTTACCAATACGTGAAAATGAGACAGGAAGCCACAAAATCCTCTCATTCTATACGAGCCTAATAGGATTTTCCCCCCACCAAAAAGCCACGAAGTATACGTACATAATGGGATTTTTCCAAACTCCTAAGATAAAACCAAATTTCACTTAACTTAAAAACCCGTACGAAAGTTTACGCAAAAGTGGTTTGTACACTTCAACATATGAGTCTTTCTTCCTATACGTCTAATAAAAGAGTTTTCACTTTTGGTCTTCAAAATAAACAGAAATGAAGTGCTTTGATCGATAGTAGTTCATTAGGGATTTGACGATTAAAACAAAAGCGAGAAAAGTGAATTTTGTGCACAATATGCATATCTCGGAAATTGTCAAGGGTGGCTTGATAAGTTCGTAGTACGTTACTATAGATACCAAAATAAAAGAACCTACTTTGCCGGGTTATTCTCTATTCTGTTTATTTTTCATATTTTAAGAAAATAAGACGCTGGGGCCAATTTCTTAATATTTGTTTACTAAATTTTGGAAATTGAGAAAAAAATTATATTAAGATCTGGAGAAACAAGAAAGAGACAGCGTTTGTAGTATTCGCAGGTAGAGTAACTTTGCATGACCCAAAATATGTAGGTGCACAAACGTTCAATCACGTGCGTTGTTTTTTCCGAATAGACTTTTTCCAAACTAGTCCGAACAAAAACTCGAACGCTAATGGTCTGATTTTCAATTTGTTTAACAAAGATTTTCATAATCGCAGTGAATGGTCAAGTGTCGCCATTGCATTTCTAATTTTTTTAAATTACTACATTTTTGTTAAAGTCCGTGGAATGAACAAAAAACGATTGAAAGACTTAAAATTTGTTATAAGGTGTTGCATATAAAAATTCATTGAAAATGGCTACGCTTAATGAAAGCCACATCAATACAGATTATAAAGGTAAAAGGTTTTTTTTTTCTAATAAACCACCACCGAGATATTGATTAGACCATGCGGAGAGGACATTTTTAAGAGGACAATATTATGTTGTATAATTTCGTAATTTTTTTTCATCTGCACATATTTCAAAACAAATAACATATTCTTTATTCAATTCAAAATTCATTCAAACATCAGCAATTTTCTGATCCATCAACTTGTTCACTCTTAAATATTCAGATGCTTTTTGACAAAAGGTATGTTAACATAGTTTATCTAAAATGGTGCAATAAATCAATTAGAATCATATTTCGATTATTTTTTACAACAGATACAAGTAGTTTCCGTCGAGCAATACTTTTGTACAGCACTCTACATAAATACATTCATTAATAATCCTACATGTCATATTGTATGGCTACCGCAATATTTTTAAAATGCGATTTACTAAATATCAGTAATTAGAATTCTTTATCATTCTGTTTGGAGTTTTCAGCCAAAATAATACAGTGAAAATATTTCAACTGATCTATCCGTAAGCAATACGTATACAGCAGCAACCCATCTTCCTCATCAAAACTCTCCGACAATCTCCATAAATTAAATGGAGGAAAACTATTCCATATTGTTTCAGTCAAGTTCATAAAATTGAATGCTGGAACGAAATTGTTTCAGAAGCAATTGCTTCCTGGAAGAAGCAAAACAATTTCAAAACTTTCGGAAACTAATTGATTGCCGAAATTAATCTCCTTAAACCAATATCCTTTCCAAGTCTTACCGTCTGCTTGGCTGCACTAGAAATTAAGTAAAATGGAATTCAATCGCCAGAAATGCTTGGAACTCCCAGAAATATTGTAATAAGTTTTGCAATAACTCACTTGATGATGTTAGTTTAGAAACTCTTTTAAATATTGCACAAGTCGGTGAGCGCTTTTAAAATTTTATAGGTACATACTCGTACATCGTGCATGCATCAACAAATGCAAATTTTGTTGCTGATGGAATTGAATCGATCGGGGGAATGCCCCTGCAAATTATTCGTGCGGTTCACCTGCTCTGAAATACATCTTGCCGAAAGTCGTGCTTTTCTATTTGGGTTTATGCGATATTTACAAAGTTCATAAACATGGCACGGTAGTGAACGGAAAGAGGGTGGTACTCTGTTTACTTGCAGTTTCGTTCTAATGGCATGGGGACAAATGAAAATCCCATGTAGTCTACAGTTATTCGTTGCAGATGTATTTAATTTCGAATTTCAACTCGTTTTTCGATATATGTCAAATAATGTCACTGCTGTGGTTTTAATTTGATGAACAAATAAAATCAGGTGAGCAGTGTGATTGCCTCATATTGAAGTTATTTATGTAGAGTTTTATTTCTTGTAAACTGCAAGCAATAATTTATAAACACACTCAAGTGACCTTGCAGGATTCCATCCTGGTCACAGTTGTGAAACTGCACTGCTGACGATTTCTTCCGACCTTCGTCAGGCTCTAGCGTAATATTGCTATTTCAGTTCTGTTTGACTTTTGATTGGAGATCGTACACCTGAGCGACTCTCCATGGAATATGGGGTGCCCCAAGGTTCCATTCTTAGTCCCCAACTTTTCAGTTTATATGTTAACGATTTACCATCAGTAACACAAGATGTACAAGTACACTTGTACGCTGATGATATGCAGCTCTAATTAATGATGATCTTTACAGAATTTAAATGTATTCCGCATTTTATATATGGTACTTTTATATATCCTTTATTCTACTCTATCTATAGACGCAAACTTGAAGGAGTTTTTAGTGATTGTGATAGTGATGCAACTGGAGCGCGTAATATCTCTTTGAGTATATTCGCAATTGTTGGTGCCCTGTTACGGATCGGCTACATATGAGGTTTCATATACTATCCAAGTCGCTCGATTGTTGAACGGGTTGGCGAGGACGAAGTCGGGTATGAGATAATCTCTGAAACCGACGCGTGAGTATAGATAGGTTAATTATTATATTTTATTATTTTAACATATTTAATTTTTTTTAAATATAGTGTGGTAGCAAACCAAGTTTCAATATCTTATTGGGAAATTTTCCTCTATTACAAAAATAAAAGCAAACGACACTTAAATGAGTGGGATATTATATGTAGTAGTTAGTTAGAAGTTAGCGAAGATTAAACAAACAAAAAACAGGCAAGTGCGAATTGGACTAAGGGGGGTTCCATTAGTACGATTTTGTGACGCAAGCTAGCTAAAGTAATGGTGACAAAAAGGAGGAAATTCCTACAGGTTTTGATAATCTTCGCATATGGTCGATTCCCAATCAGACAAAAGTTTGACCACTTGATTGACCCCATTATTCGAAGGGTTCTGAAAATACTAATTAAAAAAACAAAAACCGTCTACGTAACAGGTCGAGAAAATGCGTTTTGAGAAAAACGCGATTCATGTAAGTACACGAAGATCGACGTACCATCTGCGCCTATGGAAACGGATATAACTTCAAAATTTTGTTATTGTTGACTTGAAATTTAGTTTACATAATTGTAAAAAAAAATTGTACTTTCAGAAAATGCAAACAAAACAAATCTAATTTTTCAATAGGGAGAGCGGTTTGCCTTAAAAGAAAAAAATATTATAGTTTTACTTTTTCTGCTACTTACCCTACTTCTTTAGGAGAACAGAGGCGAACTGCCTGCCGTTATTTAAAATTTTAAGATGTACTACCAATAGAACATTGATGCGAATAAAATTTGTCTGAAAAGACCAAACGGTAAGATAGGCTCTTAATAACCCAACCATAGGCGAACAGATAATTCATTTTGACATTTTTGCATATGCCCAATATGTCAATGAAAAAATTTCATTAATACAATATTCAAAACTGTGGACTTTGTGTGACCAAGCTAACTATTGATTTAAATTTTTACTGACGTCAGATGGTTCGCAAATTATAAAACTGTAACCAACACACAATCTGACCATAACGGTTCCGTTTTTACCATTAAATACCTAAATGGAGCCCTTGAAGTAAAACTTTATTGTAATTGTAATACCTTGAAGCTACTATAGTGATTTCTGCAGACACAATGCATACAAACAAGCCAACAAAATAAAAGACAGATATCGTGAGTTTTCACTAGATCCATTTCAACCATCTTTGGCACGAAACCCTTAAAGGTGACGGCGACGAGAGAAACGACAAATTTGAACAAAAAAAAAACTTATCTTGACTCTTGGTTACTTGAGTATCAATACTCATGCACCTTCTTTACACATCCAACAGAATAGCATCAGCAGACCTGATTGCACCTTTACAAAACGTTCCAAACTGAGCTTCCCTTGCTTTCAAAGGTTCACCGATAAGGCCATGACAGACAAATCAGAGTCCAGACTTTGGCTGGTTCGGCAACTTGTCGAGTGGTACTCAGAATGCAATCAACGTGTCTTGTAAGTAACCAATCCTGTGCTGTGGTACAACAATGACGCTCGGTATCTGCAAGTCGTCCTTTATCACCGTTTCCACCTTAATCAAGCCATTGTTAAGGATGCCACGAAAAAGCCATCTGAGAGCAACAACAGGCCCTTAATGAAACTTCTTGGGAGTATCATGTTACCGCCGACGAAGATTTTTGAAAAGCGACCGCTATGTTGACACCACGACAGTCCTCCAACCTGAAGTATCGTTCTCATCAATGAGACAAGACAGGCTTCAAGCACATGCACATCCCGGAATTGTTGTCCTTTCCATTCAAGCGAAAGGGACGACAACGTGTCATGAATAAAATCATTACACGAGTGGGTGGCAGTAAAAGTTCATAAGAACTGTAAATGACTTCGAGAACATGTTCACGTCAGTAGGTGCTCATGCTGCTTCCCCGAGGTTCTTACAAATTTATGATTGCCCTCCAAGTGGGAGTAAAAAGGGCTTGAAAGGGGCGCACCCAAAGGAGCCTGCATGAGCCGGATACTTATATGCGCCAAACACGCCAAAGTGGGCTCCTCCGGGTGGTTGTATTTTTCGAAATCGCTTTCGCATACTTTATGCGACTCTATGATTTGACCCTTTTCACCTGTAGTTATATCCGCTCCCAGCGGGTCGCCGCCGCCGTAGGTACGATCCACATGCATAAATAGCGGCCACAATGAGCACACCTTACATGCAATGAAATTCAAAATTTAGGGGGAGGTGTGCAAGCCACGTAGCTCGCAAGCTCCCATTTTGGCTATGGTCCCAAGGGGGCCGATACTACCCATTTAAATAAATCATAAGTAGGAGCACCACTTCGCTTGATAAATTAAAATTGGAAACGCTCGCTCCTCGAGAGAAAACTCCCAGTGCGCCCACCAAAGCACTTTACCAATGCACACAATTCAAACCACATACAGCGTCCATAAATTGCGAACGGATTCCAAACAAAGGTATTTGCAGTATATTTTAGCTTTGAGGTAAACTGATGTGTCCCCGAGGACCAAAGGATTTCGCTGAGAATCTTCAGACATGAGACCGCTTGCCTCCGCATAAGAAGTCTGCCACGTCTTAGCTGTTCGCCAGCTTCGTCCATCATCCTGACGGAATCAAAGTCTCATTTTTTGTCTGACAGCGCTATCAGTTACTATAAGCACTCGTCCCATAGCCATATCCCACCCGTCTACGCCATATGTGCCGCGTGTGAGTGAACGTTGTAAAGCAGAAAAACTGACAGATTTTAAAGCATGCGAAACGGGTGGTGGTTATTGCTCAGTTTTATTCGTGTGTCCTGGGTGCGTCTCCGCCTGCATGGCGAATAATGAAAAACTCTGGATCTGAGGACAGTTATGTCACATAAAACGTAAACATGAAAGAAAAACATCTTGTCGCAAATCTGAGCATTCGCCACAGCATACGTTCTCACATATGCCATCTATTTTTCGTGTTTTGATGAAGCGTGTCTGCCTTTATTGCTCCGAGCGAAAGAACTTTCCGAATGGCAGTGTCAAATTGTGTTTGCCCTATTTACCATTTGTCGCAGTTATTATGGACCTATCCTCGCCCCAGCACAAGAAATGACCTATTTCCGCGGCAAGCTCAATCCTTTTAAGTGTTTCGAACGAAAATCTCTTAATGCACTTAATGTATTGATCGGCACTGGGGCGCTCCGCCGGGTTATCTATGGCACGGTGAGGAACCTTCTATTCAGTTTGGGCATTTTCGCGTTTCCAGAGCTCCCTATCTGCAAATAAAACACACGTGTGATACTCTTTGGGAGGGAGAAAGCAATGATGCTGGTGATATTCACTCAAAGCAGGTGAAACGTTTATATGACTGGCTAAAACCAATGGGGGAATTGTATTTATTTATTTTTTGTTCAGTTTTTTTTTATTATGTAGTTTCCGTTAAGCCTAGAGTGACCAACACGCTGAGAGCAGTTTTTCTACTGAAGTTTTAATAGAGCATCAAAAGCATCCCGTTTGCAGCCTCGTAATATTTCCGGACTTCTCTGCTATTTCCGACAATTTTTTTAGAAAATATAATAACTTTAAAGCTGTTAGAGATATAACAGTTTTATTTAGAAATTATGAATTTTCATACATGCAGATATTTAAACAAGTATCTAATTTAAAATATACATTGTGCTATGCCGTGGCTAACGCGAACGGGTTATTTAACAATTATTAACATTATGTGGTAGGTAGGTACATTGGAATTATTTAAGGGAGTGGAATTTTTGTACATTGCATAAGCCACAAAAGATTGCGCAGTTTTTTTTAGGAAAATGGCTTTCGGTCAATTGCTCCGAAATTTTGGGAATGTTCTTCATGATCAAAAATTTTAATGACCATAAGTCTGAATAATATCGAATTTTCGAGTTACAATCGATCGAGATTGGTCTGTTCGAATATAAAAATGAGATTTCATATTCCAAAATTTGGTTTGATCTAATCAAACCGTCCGGGGGAGCAATCTTAAAAATTTCTATTTTGCTTTTTGGAATTCGCAATTTAAATATACACGATTTCAGCAGAAGCTTATAATATAAAAATAAAGTTCGGATTTTAGTTTTATTTTATTTTTCAAAAGCATATGATTCCGTTAAACCAGATGTAACATATTACTACGTCTACATGTACAATCCCACAGAATATTTACTTCCAATTCCTATCCATATGCGAAGAGATTCTCTCTTACAGACATTTTTAAGAGAAACTCGACAGAATAAGCACAGTGTCGTGTCTCGCAGGGTAGTGAATAGTTAAAAAACCATACGCATCGGCTGTAGCTCGAGCTAGATACACACAATAAATATGAATTTCCAATCGCGCATATGTAGGTTAGCCAGAAGCGAAGAGGTTACGAAATTTTCTCTTTCAGCATGCCCAACATTTAAACTCATATGAAGCGAAAGCTCGGTTTTACCATATAAGCTTTCATTTTGTGATGCCAAAAATTTCTATTGGATTGAACATGTGTATATATGCGATCTCTAGTTAAACACTCCAAGCTTTTCAGCCGATTGTTATGAGTTTCCAAGATTACAGGTAGATTACAACAAATATGAGTAAACAAGCGATACTCTTTTTTGCTTTCGCTCGTCAATGGTGTATCACAAAGATCTATATTCGGTTCGTTCTGATATGTGGAAAATGATACCAATATTCATTGGTAAGAAGAAGACTGGTAGAACTACATATATTGCCAGAACTAATGATGTCTAAAAAAATGTATTTAACTTGCCCCATCGTAATGAGTTCGTGCTTAATCCTACGAGTTAATTTTACATATGTATTTTACATGTAGATTTTCTTAATATTTCGGTGATGGTTTTCTAATATATAAATATATAAATTTTTATGTCTTTGCTCTATCTGAACATATGATATATTTTTTGAAATTTGACGAAATGGGCAATTTAATAAAAATAAAAGAAATTGGTGTATTAACATAATTGAATAAATTTACATACCGGATTTATGAATCACCCTGTAACTTCCAAACGGGTTAACTGATAAGTTGGAACTGAGTGCAAACTTCCGAAAGGTTAGCTATTATCAAAGATTTCATTATTGTATTATCAATGTTTTAAAATTACATTCTGTAACTAGACTAGCCATGAAGAATCGAACACCAAATCAACTTTATTTATAAGCTGAATCTCGTCGAGCGATTAAATTATGTTTTTCATTTTAAAGCAGTAAAATCATGCTGATATTCATACAATTCATACGAACAAATGAAATAAATTGAATGAAGCAAAATGATTTATGCATAATTGTAAATTTATTAAAGAACAAAAATTACATCACTAGACAGCAGCACAATTGCATGAACACGGCGAACGGCAAAACAAAAACTACCAAACAGAACGGGCTGGATAGCGAGGGAAAATCCTCGCGCAGAAATGGAATTACTCATTAAATAATGCAAATTGTCCCTTTTTCGCAAAAAAAGAAACAAAAATTGAGAAATTTCACAATATTCTCGAATATCGCTGAAGCGCGTCCAATTAATTAATTACCTTACCAGCACCCGTAATTAAATAACGCTTTAAAGCCACGCCTTGTAAGTTGGTTATTGTCCAGCTCCGCGTATTCGAGTATGTCCTTCCATTTCGATAACCCTTATGGTAAATTCAGCGGTACACCACTAGCGAAACATCGACACGCACTCTTTGCACCTCCAGCATGGACTGTGCGGTTTTAAGTCTTTAAAGTTTGGCACTTGTCCTTGTTATCTTGAATCAGGGAAACTTTAAGGCACTGGAACTGGAAGACGTAGCTTGTAATTGGTTTCCGGGTGGTGTACCCACACTACGTGATTTACGAGCAATTTTCGAACTTCACTTAATTAGCTTTTAATTGATAAAGTTTTGGTTGTACATAACTAGACACAATTACGAACCGTTCGCAGATAGTGCGGCTCAGGCTTAAGGAAACCAACCCATCGGGGCGTGTTTCATAAAATCTCTTTCAATATATGTATTCTTTAAAAAGCTTGAGAAATTTAATTAAAAATATTTTTTGCTCTTTATGGCACATTCACTCTCCCACTTTAATGTGGACAGGCAAAAAACTCGTCCGCTTTTCAAACAATGAAAAATGTTTTACCGTCCGCCTGCTTTATGGAGGCCACCCTGACGAATTAAATCAATAAAAAGGAAAACAAAGAAGAAGCTCAAAGCTGCTTAAAAGAAAAGTTTCGCATAAAAAATTAACGATGCGCTAGTTTCCTGCTCTGCAGTGATTCCCTTCTTATAAAACGAGTTCAAACTTAAGAAAAGTTTGGCATCTTATGGTGAAAATCAGATCCACTCACTTCCAATTTTTAAATTACCAGGAATATGCATTAGAGGGCATCACTAATGTGCTAATTAAAATTATCTATTCAGCTGAAGACAAAGTACGTCACACAGATGGTGAATGTGGAATCCCTACAAGCTGTGCGCCTCATTATTTCTGAATTATTGTTACACCTCATAACCCAAATGGAAGTTACAGTGCTTGTTAAACTTTGGTTTCTCTCGATTGTTTAAACACACTTTTACCAGTTCTTTTTTACATTACAAAATCGAAATAATAAATTATAATACCAAAGACATTATTCTAGTTCAGAGAGCGAAGAACTATAGGCAATATTTTGCTTTTTATTTTAAAGAATTAACAACTTTATGGACGTCCGATGCATAGGCAGCGAGATATTTGCCGAAAACCGTGTTTTTAAAACTTTGACCTTGAATATCTTGAAAAGAACGAGATTTTGGGAAAAAAATGCAAAAGACCAATCTTGTAGATAATTTAATTCTCTACAACTATCACATTGACCTTATAGATGTCTGATGCACAGACAGCGAGATATTTGCAAAAAAATTTGCTCAATATCTTGAGAACCATGTTGTGGTTTTTGTGATTTTTGCCGATTTGAGTTTGGGACACCTCAAAGAACGTCTGTGGAAATACAGCTTCGAGGGAATTTTGTTGAGGTCACTTATTAATTTTCCTGGGATATTATTGATAACTCAGCCTGGACAGTGGACACGTCTGAAATACAAAAAAATGGTAACAATAGGAAATTTTGTGTGCCTATTTGTCTGAAACGAATAAACATGAAAATGGGTAGAACGTTATTCCTAAAACTCTGATATATGACAGTAGATGGTTCTAGAAATTGAGAAATATTAAGATCCGCTATCTTGGAATTTTTTATTCTAAATTTATTATGATACATGACACATGGGAGGTTTTTGGGTCGCTGATTTATATTTAAAGTGCAGTATCTGATTCAGAAGATTCAAAGTGGTGGCTCTAATTATGGCGGGCATAGTATGCCAAATTTCGTCCGATTTCCCAAGAAGTTATTTTGATACTTCGCTTGTACACGTTCTTTTCACGAAAGATAAATCTAAAACAACCATTTCGCCAGAATTAGCCAATATTTGGATGAGCGCCATGAAGAATCGCATGCAAGTGTATTTCGTTTTAACAGACTTTGGAAGAGCCTTCGAAAAATCTAATCAGAAAAGTTTTATTTATCAGTTATTTACTCTCAGGTTTCCCATAATTTGTGTCAATTGATTTTCTTCCGATTTGTAGGCTTATATGTCGTGGAAGCATTTATTTAATCTGAAATAATAATCCCACCGATGTTCCTCAGGGTAGCCACCTTGGACCACTTATTTTTATTGTGTGCATTAAAGACATATCGCTGATCTTGATTAACAAATCAATTTTTTTGTTATGTCCTTTGAAGAGAGGTCCAATGAAATTCCAATCTCCAAGCAAACATGAGATTCGTATTATTGCTGAACACCTGTCATTCAGCAATCAGGCAAGTCTCCTGCGCTCCTTCAGTTTTTGTTATACAAAGGAGTGTCCTCAGCACCGAAATCACAATGCATTCTCGGTGATTCGAGCCCCGTCGAAATGAAGGCAAACATAGATATGAAGACAACTGTCGTCTTAATCAAAATTTTATTAGTTCCAAAACTCCCGCCGACCCGGGCCCCATGTCCCTTATGTCCTTGGCTAGCGAAAATAAACACACTCCTCCCGGGTAAACGGTCGAAATCTGATGTTGTCGAGCCGAGCGCTATTCCAAGGATAGCCGAGTGCCCGGAGCCTGTGTTTTGCATCCAGAGTGCTACCGTTTAGTAGGCTAGTTCCCATTTCCCTTTTCCCATTCACTCCTGTGTACTGTGCGCGAGGAGCCAAAGACAAAACTTGGCTTTGATGAATTTTACAAAAGCTCCCTTCGCCGCGGCAGGAACGCTGATGGTGATGCCACAAAGGGCATTGATTTTGAGATGTCTGCTCAATGCTGTGGTAAATGGCTGACAAACCTTAGGAAGCGTAGGAGCATTCAGCCTTGAAGCGGTGCCTAGTTTGGAGCAGTCCGCCGCCGCCGCCATCCTGGGGAAGATTTTCAGATTTGTTTTCGCTCGGGGGTTACAATGATTCGCTCCCGTTTGCCTTGGCAAGATGGCTGTGGGGAAAGGCATCATCGAGCTTTGCTGTAACTCGGTATATTTTTCCCTGGAAGGACCAGCCATAGTGCAGCATTGCTGACAAGTGAAACACCCACAGTTATAGGGCTGGAGCATAAAGCTCAGTGGCTGGAATTAAGCTTTTCTGCCCCTGATGGTCCTGGCCAAGATGCTGAATCCTGGGTAGGTTCGGCGAGCTTCCAAGATTTTTCCCATCAGATACAAATGCTTCATCCTAGCATCCTTGAAGCTGTCAGTTAAGCTCCGACATCCGGTCATATCGGAGCCACCGCGACTTTTGCAGCATTCGTTTTACGCGATTCGAAAGTGTGAACGGGGGCGATCTTGAATGGTATGAGGCAGAAATATCAGAAAGTCTAAGAAGGCTTCGGACCCTAAATCGTTCTTCCGAATCATTCCCGGGTCCACAGGACCAGCGGAAGATAGTCGCTTCTCGCGAAATTTGCATGATCTCGTTACGCAATTGAGGAGGCTCACTGGTGGGCGTAGTAGGTTTATCACTTCCTCCGGAATTTCATTTTCGCCATCAGGACTTGTGCCACCTTCCGTTTAATTTGTCACCTCAAGTGCGGACTTTCAGTTTTTTGGATGCTCCAACATCACTCCGCCTCTGCATTAGCAGCAAGAAGTCAGCCTACCATGTAAGAAAAAAAAAATAACTGTGTGCCGTGAAATTCCTTGAAGCGTAGTCGAAAAGGATACAGTGCGCCCATCTTAAGGGAAATCATCAAGGATTCCGAAATCCTCCGGGCACTTTTCTTTTGAGTGAGCGAAAAAGGAGAGGGGGCCGCGAAAACATTTCGCAGCTGCAAAGTGGGCCTGGTTCCCAGTGCGTATCTTCTGGCCAGTGTGCTCGTATAATTGAATTTTGTGGTGCTTTTTTGTGATTAATGACGAGTCGCGGATGAAAAAGTCACTACCCAGTGGAAGCTAAATGCTATCTCCCCGCACCTGCTCAACACTCACAGTGGGCACATAGTGCTGTGGAAGAGTTTACCTGAGTGAAATATCTGAATGATTGCATAGTCCGACGCATGCAGGCGAGTGCAACAATTGCAGGGCAGATATCATCCCCGCGATGAGTGAGCTCGTTCCATAGCCGCGAGGACGCCGCACGAGTGTGCTATTTACTTTGTGTGCAATTTCGCAGAATATATAAAAGGTAAAAAAATATACAAAAGAAGTACGCGTGAAAGTGCCGCGAGAGTGGGAATCTCGAGTGTTGCTACAATTTTACGGAAGCCAGCAGAGCAACAGGTTAGTGCAAGTGCACACCTCTTAATATTTAAAGAGTCACTGCAGCACTCCGGTGATCGCTCCTATCCAAGTAGGTCACGCGAAAGATACAAAAGTTTTAATTTACATTTCCGCTACACTGCCCCTTTTTCCTTCCCCGGGCAATATTCTCTGCTTATTCTTTGCTTATGCAATTTTACCCTTTTTTACCTGTGAGCGAGTATATACCTCTTTATTGTTTGTTAAGGGACAAATAATTGCCCCGTTGTTGTCACGATGAAATTAAATTCATCATCCGTGGAATTGAAATTTTCAGCGAAATATGTATAAACTCCTTTTTTTGTGTAAATACCAATTTCGTAAATTTCTATTTTTAAAAATACTATTCCAGCCAGAAGCCTCTGATTAAACATTCTTCACGAAAGCGTGGGTTGCTTTTAAATTAAATCAAAATTCTTATAGAAATATTTTCGTCGACTCTTTTGTAGAAGCCTTGAGAAACACAGAACAAATTTGTGTGCCTACTTAACAAGCGGGAGATAAAGATAATTCGAAAATATTTTTGGAGCATGGTGAAAGCCTAGAGCGCCAGGTGTGATTTATTTAAAAACAAGATTTTAATTTGATTTAAAGTTAAGCATGCTTTTGAATTTTTAATGTACAGTAGAGACTCAAAAACGTGAACTAAGCCGTTCATATTGAAAATAGGGCCAGTTTATTTTTTGCGAAGTCATTTGAAACGGTTCTATCTTTTCTTTAGTTAAAAAATTAGGGATTTGCCTCACTTTCAAAATAAACGACACAGGACAACTTCATGATTTCGAAATATTCTTTGTAGAGGTTGATTTTAATACTTGGTAGTAAGAGCTGACTATAACAGATGAAAGAGATATAAACTAGGTAAAGTTAATTTTAGATTTTAATGCAAACAATTACACTTACTGGTAAAAAAAAATTTTTTTTATTCGTGTGTACCTTATTTTATAATTAATTGTTTTTTTTATTAATTTAGACTATCTTAACAAGTTAAGCGTGGTTTAGTCCGTTGGAACTGACAGCAGACGGTCAACTTTCTCTGCAAGCAAAGCAAAGTCAACACCACGCTCAACTTATTAATTGTCTAATTGTAAGAGCAACCTATGCTTGAATAACATTTGAATCCTTTACGTGGCTTAAAGAACAAGAAATCTTTGACTTTTGCGAGGTAGATATAGCGTAATATTTATCTTTCAGAAGCTTCCTATGTAAACTGTTTGAGAGTTCATCTTATTGGATATTAATCTTTTCGAAACTCTAATGTATTTTAATATATTTAGTTTTTAATCTAAAATACAATCCCAAAAAATTTATAATCCACAATATTTTGTACGTCCAATTGGAACTCAATTATAGTTAGTCGTACTTTCAGTCCAGGATTAGTATGTCATTAAGTTTTCTGTTTGTCGGTTTGCATACGTATGAAAGCCAGCGTGATAACTCTGTCGAACTAAAGATACATAACTGTTTGTATTTGGTATACATACCAGGTCTTTTCAGTCGTCTCTTCGAAGTGCTTTTGGTGCAGGTCCTCCTACAGGTAAACAGATATGAGGGTAAAATATGGAGCAGGTTATAACATACATCCTTTTCTAGGTTTTTGGGGCCGAAAATAAAAAGCTGTGGCATTAATTTTTTTTTGAATTCTAATTCCTTAACCCAAAACTAAGAAATATAGGCTAAACGTGCACGAAAACGATAGCACTGAAAAAAAAATTTTTTTAAAGGAACATCAATTTTGATATTCTGTTTAATTAGTTCCTGAGACTTTAACTATAACTGTAGGTAAATGAAAAGGCAAACTGTTAGTTCACAAATCTTGACTTTTTGTACGCTTGGTGCTATAGCAGAATTTAAATTTGTATTTTATTTTCATTATTTCATTACAATTCACGGACTTGTAATTATACAAAATTTAGCAGTTTTTGTCCGTCCTTTTAGAAAAAACCAGGGTTGGTTGTTTCAGGCAACCAATCATGTTGGTATTGAAACAAAAGATTATTTTCGTTTTCGATGCTTCAAAAAATTAATTCCTCTTATGGAGGCAATGAGATCTCAATATTTTTTCATATGAGAACTTGCAAAATTCAACTAAGCCTCAACCAGTTGTCAGGTTAACCGTTTTTCTTTTTAATTAATGCAAACCTAAAAAGCACCTAGTCATTTTTTAGGTATTTTGCATAGAAAAGCCATCTTAAAAGATTAAATTATAATTTTTTGATTTAAAAATTATTTTGAACCCTTGGAAATGATTTACGTTTATATAAATACCATATCTGGAATAATATTTGATTTTGAGAGAATTGAGATGATTCCTCACAGGTGGACGGCCGACTGGGAACATTTTACGCCTTGTTATCAGAATCCGTTTTTTTTTCATAACGGTATTCACATCTCAAGGTCTAAGTAAAAAATTCACTTGAAATTTGAAAAAAAATATTCAGAGAAATAATATTATAGTTCCAATCTGACGTCGAATTTTATGATAACTCTGCTTACTGTGTTTTTACAACTGAGTGAGATTTAAAAAAAAATGCATCGACAGACATATCTAATACGTACAATATGATTAATGAATATATAGTATTTTGTTTTGTCCCATTAGCTGGGCGAAATTGTCTATATTTATTAAAGTGTATTCTGATTACATACCAAACATACAAATAATAAGTCGCTCTAATAGATTTCTTCAAATCAAGTCCTGAATTTGCCATTGTTTGCTGTCTGACCCATCACCGTAGACCCCCTATGTTTTTGGTTGCACCAGTTGCCCGCTATACAAACATTAACTTTTTCTTATTTTGTTTAGGTCGGTACATCTGTTTAGCTTTTATATTCTCTCTTACTTTTAAGAGCGTCAGGCTTTTCCTTTATATCGGCAATAAAAAAGTATTATCATTGAATTTTTTTAATATCATTTTCGGGGTCGATCTATTGCACTACTACTTCACAACAGTTTTTTGCCGGATATTTTAGAAGGATATTTTAATAATAAAACCTACAAATTTTAAATAAAAAAAAAATTTCCTGTAATTTATTTCCATGTAAATGTTCAAAATTTGGAGCTGGGAATTTTTTTTTTATAATGTTTGTCGAGAGTTAAATTAAATAAATAAATATTTTATTGATATACATAATATGTTTTTTTTAACCAAGCATCATTTCCAATTTACAATTTGAGCAATTTACAAATTTTGACGTAAAATTCTAAGAAGATTAAGTATCGTTCACGAAATCTTTCTTCAAAGCTATTCCGAGTTTTCTTTTCATAAAAATAAGAACAAAAAAATTATAAGATTCTAAACATCCAATATTGTCTTGTTTTGCCATTTCCCATATAAAACATGGTGTTGTGATAATTCTAATAGTATTCAAAGCGAGATAGCTCTCGAATATGTGCTTAAAAATAATTTGTTGAGGCCTTTTTTGAAATTTACACACACAAAAACAATATACATATATATTTATATGCTAGATGAAATGAGATAACTTCGATTATGGAATTAGTGTTGGTTATTTTATGTGTTCCGAGGATATTGCTGTGAAGATTTATCATCTAGTCTAGACTAAGAATAAATAACCCAGAATTATCAAAGTAAACGAATTCTACAATTCCTCTGATTATGCTTACGAATTTTGTTATAATGGTCTAACAAACTGTCATCGATACATCTGCTCTTTCGTAACAGATGTATCGATGACAATTTATTAGACTATTATAACAAAATTCGTAAGCATAATCAGAGGAATTGTAGACAAGGTTAGGTAAAGTGTTTCAATTTATGCACCTAGCAGAAATAAAAGCAGTTTTTTTAAATCTGATATATCTTATAAAGCTTATCTTAATTTCACTTTATCGTTTGTCTGCCTATCAAACATTCACGGTGGGTATCTACAATATCTTAATAAACCATTCAACCTAAGAAGCTAAAATTTTGAGCAACATGTGAACCAAACAATATAAAAAAGTAGATGCCAGGTTTTTTAAAAGTCAAAGTCCCATCGTATGTTATGTTAATTTTGTCAAAATCAAATCGTGTCAGAGTACCAGCATTCGTATAAAAAAAAAATTTATTTTTTATTTAAAAAAAAATTGAGCCCAATTCCAACTCAATCGATTTATTCGTTTTTGAAATATATTGTACACCATTTTATTAAACGCAGGTTTGAAAAAACGCTTCAACTTTCCTTAGTAGCTCGCAAGTTACCTTGAAAAGAAAGTTCAAAAAAAGCTAGTTTTTTGGATATCATAAAATTTTGCTTTTTCTTAACTATTTCACATATAAAAATTATAATACCTTAAGCCCTTCCGGAGGCTTTTAAAAAAAGAACTGGAGGTCCTATATGAAACATTCAACTCAAAACAGATCCTGCCTGAACTAGTAAGGAAGAATAGTTTTCGACGTCAGCTACTCGAGACATGTGATGGCGACCAGTTGTGATCACATTCTACTATCTTAGTTATTGGTTGGGTGTAACCTAATAGGTTTTTTTTATAAAGAAATTTTAGAAGTTTTCATCAAACATTTAAAAGTCTTAAATATAACATATGCAAAATGTTTACTCATATGTTAGGATTATCTCTGTAATGGTTTAAACTTTTCAGTAAAATTAATCTACTTTTGTCCTTCAATCTAAAAACGAAATGCAAAAAATGTAGTACAAAGTTATTAAAGATTTCAGCTATTTTATTGCTAAGTGCTTTAATTAAAAATTCCCAAACTATTTTAAATATCCGATAACCAACTTAGTTTTGCTTGGTTTACAAAATTGGGACCTCAATGACTTAAAAGTCTTGTGGAAAAAAATTAATTTTATTCATTGCTTAGGTATAGGTAATTATTAGTGTTAAAAATTTAAAAATATTTATTCTGTCGAAATATGACACACTCTCATTAGAAAACTTCGTTCACAAAAAATCGTAGTAACGTTTGCAGATTAGTTGTTTGTATTTGAAAGCTATAGATTAAATTCCAATCATACAATTTAGTCACGTTAAATATTTCTCTAGCATTTTGTTATTTTTTCATAATTTTTTCAAAATGATGATATTTCAGATTTTCCTACAGTTTAACTCTATTTTTCATGAAAACCTTTTCTTATTGAGTATTTTTGCTTTCGGTTTGGTTAAATATACAAAAAATGCTATAGAAGTCATGTATTGCTTGTTCTGCACGAAAATTCTAGTTTAACTGCTTTATAGACGGTACGGTAAGTATGTTGAAATAGTCACGCAATCAAATTCAAACAACTACTGCCGTAATCGAAATTGTGCAAGTTAATTGCTTCATCATGAGGCGACCTCAATCGCAAAATAAACGTGGCTATTTGAGTACATCTGACACCTAATGTGCATTCAGAAGTTTTCACATTTGCAATTCCTACTTTTATGGTAACTGCGAACTTTCAGTTTGCTTGTGGAATGACACAAATCTAAACTAAAGCCTGAAATTAAACTTGCGCCATTTGAATAGCGGAGCACAGAAGTCCTGTGGGATTATTGGGGACAGTAGTCCATCAATGCAAATCCACCACGTTTTCAGCAGAGCGTCCAAAGCATTCCGTTTGTGCGGAGGAGAATCGGCCGGACAGTCGCCTAAAACGGACCATTTGATAGTCCCTTTGTTTTTACGGGCCATTAGCGGAATTTAAAAGTAATGAATAGAGTTCAATTTTCCCGACAATAAAGTTTACATATTGTTTGCTTGACAATAAACAACAGAATTTGGGAAGATTCATGGCGCGTTACATTTTACAGGATGCCCACTGAACTTACCGTGGTGCACTGTTTGCACATTTTATTACAGTCAGCGCGAAACACCAGTGCACCCGCCTATTTGCTCGGTACTTCATAAAATTGTGTGTTTCCATTTTACGCGGGGCAGATCAATGCGCAATCAAATTTATTGTTTTACTTACTTATCCGTTTCCTTAGTCGTCCTGGGACTTTCGTCACATCCTGCCAGCGTTCTTCCCCGAGCGCCCCACGAAACTTTGCCGGATTGCTTGTAAAGTTTCCGTCACAATCGTAAAATAAATGTCAAGTGCTGCCGGACTCCCACCCCCCTTAGAGTTCGCTAGCTCCACCACTGCTTTATGGACTAAACTTTTTCATTTTATCTCCGCTTGTAATAAATATCTCATCTGGCGTGTAGCACTGCATACATCAGCGCCGTGCCTTTTACTACACCTCCGCGCAGTTCCCGTGAAGTAACTCAAGTTTTCCTGTTTTTTTTCGCTTTATTTGTCATAAATAAAAGAATACGATTTTTTTCTGTGATAAAATAGAACGGAACACAGTTCCGCAAAATTTATGGCGCGAAGGAAGTGTCCCGGCGCGCCTCTATTATCAGCACCTGAGCCGTGCTTTAGAATGTTCGTTAATTTACTTTTATGGTATCCGTTTGAGAGCTAATCAATCAGGCGAAAGTAATTTCAGGAATGTTTGGACACAATTCTCACTGGATGGGCTGCCATGATAAGGGTCAAAGTAAGAAATCTCAGAGATGTCTCAAATTGAGATAAGACCAGACCGAAGGAAAAATTCTGTCGATACTGCCCTTGGATTGAATTTTTGGGGGAGGGATGCAGCTTCTTCACAAAATGAAATTTATTCGCCTTTGATCGATTTCATTTAATTGTAAATTTTCTGAATAATCTCACGCTTGCTGAGGCGTAAAATATCCAATAGCGCACCTTTAAGCCTTTGTATCTATTTTAGGCATATTTTCTTATCACGCAAAGTAGCATCTTATTATCAACAACAATCCCCAATTTCACAGTCTTGCTCAAGTTGAACGTTGTCTAAGATGCTTTTCTATTTATTGTGCGTATAGCGCGTTGCTGGGTTACCTCACTTTTCGGCTCTATTAATTGTGAGCTGAATATTCCTAAATCAAGTTCAGTCAATATGGCATTCGATTGTGTATTTTGCGTCGGCAGCGAATTTTTTCTGTTTTTGTGTGTGTTGTAGCTTTATTTATGTTGAATTGATTTCACAAAAGTTTTTCAGCCTCAAAGATTTCTTTTACTGCTTTTTGAATTATTTTGGTCATAACTCTTTTATTATCAAATCTACGGAAAAAAGTTACAAATAAAAGTTTTAAATAAAATTATTATCTACAAAAAAGCTCTACACAAAATATTTGTGACCCTTAATAGTAACGAAATAAACAAGAAAAAAACATTTCCACCTTTATATTCAAGATGGCGGCTGAATGACAACACCTCCACCCCGAAAGCTCTTTGTTTAGATCACCACAGACCCCACTATGAAACCCCGCGGAACATTTATGAAATCACTTCGGTGTCCGTCCTTCTGTCATAGCACAGACATAGAGTATGATGGTCTTATTATGGATTATAGGTGTGACGTATAAAAAGTTGAATTTTGATTCTAGGGGTTAGTTAATTCGAGAAATTACATTGGGAAAAGGAAGGGTGTCAGATGAAAGGTTATTGAGGGTAGGCTTTTAACGCGGTCTAAGGCGAGACCCTTCGAAACGACGAATATGCTTGACTTCAAACCTAATTTTATTCCGGTTGTGTTTTGTTACATAAAAATAACAGCAAAATGCTCGAACTGATGTAGAATTTTCGTTCTTCCTGTTATCTTTTTTTTATAACATTCAAAAGTCTGTTATTCTTTTCGGAAAGAAGTGAACTTGTTTCTTCAAATTATTATAATTCCAACATTTTTTTTTGCAAATGTTCGCATTTTAGTTGGACGTAAATATTTCTTTAGAATGAATTTAAACGTGCTATACAGCAGCAATTAGGTTCCTAAACCGTTTTCGAATCATACGTGGATTCATACATTCCATTCGCATTTCACATTTTTCATTAAAAAAATAAAATACTGTCATGCTCTCTCTAGTTCTGAAAATAAATGTGGCGTATAAAAACTTGTCGTGAAAGCTTTTTGGTAGAACCTGCCAAAACTGCGCGATTTATGATACTTTTCACAAATTTGTAAACTGTGCACCAAAACTAATACCGACCCAAAATATTAGTAGTAGAATTAAAATGCCAAAAATAAGTCCATTAAATACTCAAGGTAGCTAGTGCGATGTGCATGGGAGGTATTGTGGGTTATTCAAGATATGTGGGGAAATAGAGATCTTCTTGGCTAAGTGAGGAAGATCTTTATGATCCATCCACGTAAAACGCGAGACCCTTATCGCGAGAATGGACCTTTGACATTAAAAGGTGGAATTTTATATAATAAAAATTTTAATTTTATCCTATAGAATATGTAAAATGACTTAAAGAAAGCAATTTTTAGCAAGCCTATCTGTAGGTTAATAAGGAGAGTGGTGACCTAGCGTTCCAAAGGTCTTGGGTTCGAATCCCACATGAATGAGATTGTTTTGTTGTTTATAGAAGATAAGTGTAGCAGATATGAAGTGCCAACGAGGCATAAGCCTAACATGTCCTACACTAGAAGCCAGGAGTCCCGAGTTCGAATCCCATCGGAAACCACGAAAAAACTAGCAGCATTTGAAAATGTATAATCACATTGATCTCAACAGAATTGTATTACACACACCGGTGTATTATTACTCTTAACGGGCTAAAAAAAATTCCACACAAGTTGTAATTTTACATCAATCATATAATTGGATTGTACTTTGAAATGTGTTTCTCCATTTACAATTATGTTTAAATTTGAAGTGTATTTTTACTCGAATAATTAAAATCTAAACAATCAAACTTATCATTGAAGCAATGGTACATGAATGAGACAGGATAGTTGTAACCATACTTTGTACGATGTTGTAGTATGTTCAAAAAATCAAAAAGGGACAAATTGGAAGTGAAATACTAAAAGAAGAATGGATCTAATGGTTATTGGAGTGGGCACATTTCCAATACACGATGATGGATGGCGTAACTTATGATCAGATTTTTTGATATACTATAGTATGTCATTATTGCCGAGGACTAATTGGATGAGATGGGCAATTTGTTCTCTTCTTAGTGCCGTTTTCACATTAGAGAATGTAGAATGCTGATGGCTTAGCATGGTTATTTCGCAAATACAAATTTTAAACCCCAATTATTGTTAAAATATTGAGATATACTCCAAAATCGTTTCTTCTGTAAATAAATTGGGCATTATTTATTCTTGCGTATTTTCCATTCCAAGGCATTAAATTTCAGACTGCTCCAAAGTTCGGAAACTTTGAAGTATCCAGCGCTGCCTACCAGCTGAAGAGCGAGACTTTTGAAAGAGATTTAAGATACAACTTTGTTGGGTGGAGCATGTAGACAGAATATAATCCTCAATCCGCACATTGTATTGGAAACGTGATTTACATCTTAAATTTTCAATGGCCCATATTTTAGTTTGCTTGTTGATATGACCCTTAAGCGTAGTCTCACATAACGATTTTAATCAAAAAGTTACTGGACCTTTTACAACCTTCAAACCGTCAAAACCTTATGAAAACAAAATGGCGGAGAAAACACATCATACATATCAGTCACAATTACAAGCTGTAGAGCCTTATATCATTGTATTAAATTATTACTTTTATATTTATTTAAAATTATTATGCGTCGTACCTTGGGATGACGTACTTAACGATTGTACAGAATTTCAACTACGAACGCGTATAAAAATGGTTCCAACTTGTGCGTAAATTGGAAATTCCCCTTTGACTAAAGGGACGTATTACCTTTTCTGTGCCTGATGCGATAACTTACGTCTTACGTGAACACTGTGCTAACACATATGAAAAGGACATTAATATTTCAATCACCCAATTATACACGTACGCACGTCACCATATTTCATCCAGCCACTATACTTTGCTCCATCTTTCAATAATTTCATCCCCATTGACGCCCCTTTTCTTAGCTTTTATGCCCTACATCCCCAATTACGAACTTATGGCAGGACTGGCGCAAAATAACTTTGCGTTAATTACACTGCCGACGCCAAACTTTTCAATAGTGCGATTACTGTGCTCAAGAGGCCCTCGAAATGGAACCATAATGTCAGGAGCAAGCAGTCCTCGCATTAAATCTGTTGAAGTTTTCACCTTGGCACGGTCTTAGGGGCGCTACGTTACTTAAAGCGTCCTTGATGAGCGAGTAAGACATTTAAGGACTCGTGAATTTATAACAAGCGCATACTATGGAAGCAAAAACTGGCTTTCGGGGGGGGGGGAGTTATTAAAATTTATAAAGCTTTTATCATTACATCAAAACTTCTCCGATGGGTTTATTTTATCCAATCCCCCACCCGGGCCGGCCAGCTGTGTATGTTTGCAGCACAGCATGTGGAAAAATTCGGCGGGGAGCAGGAGGAGACGAGTAATATCTCCCCCAATAGAGCACCGAGTGTAGGTGGGTGGTTTTAAAGTTAAATTGGAATTTATAGGGTAGCACAACTGCGGCAGTCGACACTTTAAAATGGGCCAGTTCGTAGGTTGGCCGAGCCCTCGGAAGAAGACATTATCAGCAAAAAACATTCCGAATGTGAATGGTGAGAGGTCACGACCCACTTTGGAGTTTTTGTTCTCCGGCTCTCCCTTTCAAGATTTCCTGACCGTTTCAGGCGATGCTGAGGATGAATTTGTGTAAGTTAGCTGCCAAACAATACCAAAAAGTCCACAAAAGGGTACCCAGCCCATTTAAAAATGGCTCTGTCCAAAAATTTTCAGGAATCATAGTGAGTGGTAAATTGAAAGGAATTTTTTTTATTCTATTGTGGAGCGGATCGCCTGCGGAGGACACCACAGTAAATATTTGGCAACAACTATACACTCACATCTATACACGCTGGAGCGTAGGGCGAAGGCATATATTTGTCAGGGCAACTGCGGGTCTAATCCTCCGTATATTGTCGCATTATAAATTCTGGGGGATCATCTAAAGGAAACATATCATCCGAGCTGGGCTCTAGACCCTTTGGGACCGACTTTTTGTGCCTTTAAGGTATTATGAGCAGATAAAAACTGACATAATTAATGGCACAAAGCGGGTGCTTTGGAATGCTTCTTAAAGTTATTTTTAAGGTTGAGGGGAATAATTTATGAGCTTGTATGCTCTTAAGGTTTCGAATGGAACAGTTTTAAGGAGATTAAATGGGATAAGTATAAGTTAGTAGTTCATAAAGATCGGATAAGCATAAATTTCAATTCGTGCAGATTTGAAATCACCATTCACAGTTGTTGAGGCGCAGTTAATATAGCTAAGATTCGTTCTGAAAGTAGATCATAATGTGTAGACCATAAACAAACATTTGTCAAGAAAACGACAGTATCATGAAGTTAATATCACCGAAGTCGTTTGATTAGTTATGTATGTCTTAAGACGTAACGCGAATATTAATAAGTTTGTTGTTTGAAAATACCTGTTGCTTTGATTGAAATATTCAACTTCACGATATACAATACGGATTAATGCGATTTTTATTCATACTTCAAATTTTGATAACTGATGTTCATATTAAAGATGGCACAACATTTTAAGTGACAACTTAAATTGGAAGGACTTTAAGCAGGTGACGTATACGATGAAAATTTCACCTTAGTTAAGCTCTTTCTACCAAGTATATCTAGTCCTCACAATTTTTCATAATTCTTTCAGGCTTTTATCTTTTCTCTCCCAAATTATTTTTAGACGATAAAGATGGCATTGAAAGATGGCATTAAAAGGACGATTCTATTTGTGATCCAATTACAGCGTTTTTTTTAACAACCATTCATACAAATTGAAAAAGATAATAATACCTTTTTAAGTCACAAATGCTTCGTCGGTACAAGTAGGCGCACTCATGATATCGAGGATGTTTCATCAAGTACTTGATTTATGAATTTAAAAAAAAAAACCGAGTACCTACTTTAATTAAATACCCCGAAATTGTTATTGTAAAATCTACTTGTTGACATTAGACACGAAATAAAATATATAAAATATCAGTCAAATCTAGTTAAGTGTACCCTACTTACGAAATTTAAGAAGTTTAGAGTAGGTACCTACTCGTAAAGACGGCTGGATTTCTGGAGTTGTTGTATCGTCTCAGGGTGGTTCACATAGGCATGATTTTTTTTTCAAAAAACCTCTGATGAAGAAGTTCAAACAGGTTCGCAACTTCTGGCGGCAAGATTTGGTCTCCAAGAGAATAGAGAGATGTCACGGCATGCAAACTTTGTTATTTTGCGAGCGGTGTGGCAAGTCGTGCCCTACTGTTGCATTCACATGTCTATTCCGTCCATCGCGGATTAAAAGACGGCAATGGCGCATTAAGAATTGCAATAAAAATTTAATTAAAAAATCCACATTATTGCACACACATTCGGTCTTTTTTCGCATACAATGTATAAACATGCTGAGCGTGTGTTATTGATTCATGTTAAAAAACGTAGTGCGTCAAAATAACTTGTCTCTAATTTTTAAAACACGAAAATGAGTTAAGTAAGTGCTGTAATTTTGCATGATAATTGATAACTTTTCTATGTGCAAACACAACAAACACATTTATAAAAACACAAACAAATGTGAGCCAACGACACGTTTAATCCTTGTGGAATTATTCAGTACTACGCTATTTTTTACAAGCTTCTATTTAGCTTGCCTTATTAGTATGATTGATATAAATCTTGCAATCAATATTTCGATTAGTTATTTTAAATTTTGCATACGTGTAAGTTCAGTAGACAATGCCGCTTCAAGATGGCGGATTACCTTTTTCTTCACAACCCCCTTGAAATGGATATCACCCCTATCGTTTTTGCATGCGCTATATGACACACGCTATATACAAGCAATATATTAGTTAGGTTTGCACAAGCGTATTTATTGTTTGAACATTTTCTATGAAACAGTAAATCTTGGCCTATAATTTCCAGATGAAAATGTGATAAATTTTAATAAATAAAGTTAAAGGATTATAACTTTTTGTAGAAAATTAGAGGATTTCGGATTTCTGAGTTCACAAATTCACAAGTTAGGGTACCCATAACATGAAGGCTCTCTAGACACTTTTAACTGTGTCTTAAACTTATTTATTAATTATCATTATATTAATTGACATTTTCTCGTTTGCGATATATTGAGTGGAAGGGTTCTATATTTACCCTCATTTCTGGAACAATCTTTCGAATAAAAACGACCAAATGTACATTATACAATCCCGCTTTTGTATGGAATTTTATTTGGTCTAAGCATTTTGGTTTCGTTTAAAAATCTTCAATACAACGAATAGTGACGTTGCTCGCACTTTATTGGATTGTTAGTTTCCACACTTTCTTATATGTAATTTGACAATATTATGCTTTTTACTTACTTAGATTAAAATGTCCTCATTTTACGAGAATATTCATTTCTACTACAGCGACAATAAAAATATAGGACAATGTTTCGAAATATTACCGAATTTTATTGTTTAGTTAAAACGAATTGTAAGTTGTCAAGACATAAAATCCAGGCTTGTATGAACAGTTTTTTGTGTAAGACTAAAATGCGAAAAAATATATTAAAATCTATCTTTAGAGTTGAAAGTAATTCTTCTATGCCGTATACGAAGTTCTTCAGTTTGCGAAAGTGGAACAAACTGGTCCGATGATCGTAATACAAAGAGCTGTATGGCAGCAGCAAGCAACAATAAAAAAGGGATAAAATGTGTACGTTCCCTTTTTTTCTTGAAGATGAAAACCTCCGACGGAGCATCTTTCACAATAAGGGAGAGAAAAGAATCAACCGCAAAGTGCTCCTGAGGTTCAAAACTTTTAGGTCGCCCTCCATTCATACTTATTATTCAACATCCCTAGAAGAAAGTTTATCTGGCTTTTTATCTTCGTTCATAAACAGGAATAAATATCTCTTCCGCTTGAGCCGGCCGGTTTGGTACGTTTGGTACGTAACCTACTTAGCGTGTGGTACCCAGAAGGGATTACCCAATTTCTTTTATTGCCGGGCGGCCTGATAGATGCGAGTGGAAATTGCCCCCAGCGTCGTTTAAACTTATTTGGAGAGTCCTAACCCAGATTCTATAAAATTAATGTGCTTATTACGGGAGTAATGGGGAATACGTGCAAATACCTGGCGCGGCTTCATAATAAATGTAGGTGCCCTATGAAGTTCCGTGAACTGCCGTAAAAATAATATAGTGTAAAGACGCGTGCTGAAATCGGGTAATCCCCTAATTCTCACCCGGCAAAGGGGTTACCAGCGGGGCTGCTCGTTTCGCCGGTGTTTACAAAAAGGTCGTGTGGCAAACAATGCCACAAGGTCGAACTTTTAATCCATCAGCGCTCGTGGTACACTTGTATATGCCCTCGTTAGCTGAAAGCTAAGTGCTGCTTTTCTTGCGAGCACATCGGCACACACTCTCATAATTTTCCCGTTGTTAAATCTGAAGGCAACAAAAGGATCTTTACTCCTTTTCCCAGAAAAGGAAGACGACCTCAATAGCTGAGCTTTTAAGGATAATCACAATTTCGAGCAAACTGGAAAAGCTCACCCACCATATATGACTCCGAATGGATCTAAAAGCGAGGCGACGTTACAAGGGCTCAGTGCCCCACTGCCGCTTCCGTGGCCGCACTACTGGCTTTTTCCGCGTATCATTCGCTTTTTCTGCAGCGCTTATGGCGTGAAATGAAAGCAAAAGGGGAGCGTTTCCACATGAGGACACAGAAATTTATTGGAAATGTTTTGGTACATTCAGTCAATAGCAACGCAGCCCTCATCGTCATATACGAAGGGTGGCACCCCCATCAGGTGAAAAATAGTGCCGATCAAACCCACTGCCCTGGGGGCCTACATTTTGCATGAGCCGTAGAGGAGTGCAGTGTTACCCGCCCGCAGCCATCACGGTACACCGCCAGCCAAGGTTTCATATGAACGCATGCATGGATGTGTTAATAACTCGCCCTGCCTGCGAATTCTAATCATCGTCACAATTTATTACAAATTTCGACCACAACAAATCGTGACTTGTCGGGCTGTTTACCACGTGAATGCAAACAACGGCTGCAGGGTGGGGCAGTGTGTAGCGCCCGATCCTGGCGTTCAGTTCCATGTCCTAATCTAAATATGAATGCACGGAATTAATGTGGCAGCTCGAAAACAATTTTTGGCTCGAAATTACCGCAAAAGGGAATTGTTCGTTTGAGTGTTTGTTCTCATTCGGCGTGCAGTAGGTACGTACCTACCCTCCTACATTGCAAAGCAATTTCAGGTTTGCAAAATATCAGTACTGTGATTTAATGCAATTTTTGCTGCTTTAAAATAATCTCGCTTGCAATGAATATTGGGACGAGGTAATCACGGTGTGATTTGGTGCCTTATTTGGCATTTCAGACAGCCATGATAGATTACTTTTAAACCGACAAATCTCATATCTCTTATAAAGAAAATTAAAAATATTTATGTTGTAAACGAAAGAAAATGCTTATGATTTTTCGTGTTCTTCAAAACAAAAATGGAGTACCTACCTGTTTATAACATCGTCCATGCGATACTTATAAAGGTTAATGAATATTTTGAAACTGAAAACAAAATGATGGGCAAAGAAAACAATTTTCAAAAAATTCTAAAGTTAATTTGCAAACCAAAGATTATTCTAGTATAAGTGTTTTACTAGCAGGACCCGGTAAACTTTGTTTCACACTAGCCTGCATTTTTAAAAAAATTATTTTATTTTGTTATTTTTTTCACTTTCGCAAGTGTGTAGGTATCTATGTAAGAGCCAGAGAAGAAGGAGCACCACTCCAAACTAACTCAGCTCGATGAATCGAGGAGATTTGATTTGCATAAATGGGGGAAAGTAGTAAGAATAAGTGAAAGTGATGTATTCGGGTATTGTGCAATAGGGAAGGGGTGTAAAATGAAGAAAAAGTAGTGTAGAAAAATATCCAAAAACATTGGAAGAAACGAATTTAAAAAAGCATTTGAAGGAAGGGGAAACAAAATGTTACCCGAAATCCTAAATGGATTTTGTCTCGGTAATTATTCGCTGTAGTGTAAGCTTAGTAAAAGCGCCATGGAGAGTAGAACAAACACATACATATATGAAAATTTAATGAATAATCGCTTTTAAGTAAAATGTAATAAAGTACGAGTATAAAAGGGGAAGCAGATCCTTGTGTATTTGTTTGAGAAAGACGGGTGGGGGAAAAGAGTGAAAGTAATTTTAGCAAATAGAAAACATGTTTGGGAGTATGTTTGCAAAATTTGGAATGAAAATATTAAAAGAAGTAGAAACTGTGGGTGATGAATGTGGGAACTCTTCAAGAGCGACGAAAATGTCATAGGCATAGGAAAACTGGCGTATACAAAGTTTCAAGTAAATTGGCATTCAAAAACATATTCTCCCCATTCAAAGACCCCGGGTTGAATTTTGAGAAATTCTGACATATATACATACGTGTTCGTCGTTATACAATTGTGGCTGGTTCGAAATTTGTGTCGTCTAGTGAATCATTATACCATTTGAGGCAAAATCAAATTACTGTTATTCGGCGTTGCTCGGGCTTATCCATTACTTAAAAGTCAACTCGACGATTCACAACATTTATTTATAATCTTGTCTGTATTTTTTTGGAGTATTTAAAAATGCAGATCAATGGCGTGTATTATGTTTTTGTTTCGGAAAAGAATTCCCGTAGTATTCAAATCGAAAACTTAACTAAAAAAGTGCTGAGAATTTGAAACTCCAAAATGTTAGCGATTTCGACAACCAGTTTTCAAAATTTATACGATGTAATAGTAGTCTGGGATTCCACAAGGCTCCAATCTAAGTCCCCTACTTAACAGTTCTTTGACATGCTGCGATCAGACAAACGCTCTGTTTGGTAATATATACAGATCTCTGAGACGGCTGCGGCTATTTGATTTTGCAAGTATTAATGGAAGCAAAAATTGTATACCAAAAACTTGTACACACTCGTATAAGCTTTTTTCGAAAAGAAAAGAGAAATAAATATTAGCACTAATTCAGCGTCGGTGGTGCACTCTCCGAAAGGTAGTTTATTAAAAATGGTTGAAAGGTGAGCGTGAGTAGTCATCTTGTTAAGTACGCATTACTTTAATGGTTACAGCGGAATAGCGTTCACTTCAAAAAACATGTCCAATTAAAAAAGAAAAGTTGTCTTCCATAAGCAGAGCAGACCTTACCATTAGTTAAAAGGTGGCAGCAAACTAGGAATAAAAAATGGGAGTGTGTACCTACAATTTAAATTTTATTCTGCTTTGTGGGTCTAGTTACCGCAGAGATAGCGTTTTTTTACCTGGAGCAGGAGTTGCAGCGTACGCGAGTGACATAATTTCTCGGCTACCCTCATTATTCAGCTGTTTTCTAGCTTCTTAATTTTTATTTTCCACCTCGCGCGTAGCGCCGCGGAATTATGCACCTGTGCACCATTTAAACTTATTTTTCAATTTCAGGTTAAGGAATTCCTGCAGCAGCTGCGCTCCCTTCGTAACTTAGATGGAAAAATTTTAAACGTCCTTTGCACTCGGGAATCCAGGTTAATATGGAAATGCCTGGCTCCTCGCTTACATCGATCGACCCAGTTTATATGGGCCGGAATTCGTACCCAGCCCCTGCCGCTGTCCCTGTCCCTGCCACTGTTTATTTACAATTGAATAAACCCCTCTGCAGCACCAGCGGGGATCTAGGGAGCTAGGCAAGACTGCCTGTGGGCACATCTTCCAGCGGGGCAGTGCTATTGAAATTCGTGGAAGTCACTACCGCTTGTCTGTTCCATGCTGGGGTTTAAGGGTATTTAGCGTAAAACTTCAATTAATGTGATCTAATAATACACGTACTTAGCAGTGACACCGACACAGGAAATAATTACACACAAAAGTCCTGGAGAGCCCTCACAGCGCTCGAGGGCTTTTTACGCACGACGTACCTGAAGTGTGGGTGGGTATTAGACGCTCGGAATTTCTGAGCAGCATCCGCACCGAGTACCTACCGAGGATTTCCACACTTGTGTTAATTAGGGATGAAAATTTGAATTCAAGAAAATTACAATTACCCTAATTAAGATCATGTGCATGTGTTGGGACACGGCTGTTACCTACATGTCTGCCTTCGGGCCCACCTGTTTATATACACGCCCCTACCCTCCTCTCTCTGAGTACATTCACGGAACACTTAATCCTTCTTCACTTTCCGGGATTCTTTGCCGACAGGACTCACCTTAATTTCGCCCAAATAATCAGAGAGTGGAGATTACGGAAGAAAGTGAACTTTCGTAAAGTACTACATGTGTTCCCTCGCAGGCAACATTCCTGAGAATTGTTCTGAATATTTCAAAACCAAATTAGCAATTTTATGAGTTCTGATTCCGTTGTTGGAATTGTTGAAGGGCAGGCAGGCTTAATCTTAAGCCTCATTGTGCGCATCCTGAAAAAGACTCTTTTCAATTAGCAAGTTAACAGCAACAGTAAACATTTATGGCATGAAAGTGGTGAAGGTGGTACGATTTATTCGAGCGAAGATTATTCTGTCTGGTGAAAATTTACAGCTTTTAATATAACTTCAAAAATCTCTTAATTAAGTTAATTACGCTCAGCACATTCGTTTTACTTTTACTTACAGAAAAAGGATCGAATCTTTCCAGTAACTTTGCAACGATTTTATACTCTGTAAGTACAAATTAAGGATAAATAGTTTATATATTTTTCTAATGAGGATTAGAAGGATACATTTCAAAAGTCACCTTCACCTGTATTTAAAATTTATAATGAACACTTTGGGAGTGTAGATTGGAAATATTTAAACCACATTTATCTTCCTAAAGGATCTTTTTGGTTTGCGTGACTGTCCATCATAATGGGATGGAATTAACGTAAATTACATGCAGTTTCTACAGGATGTCACGACTTGCCACGCCGCCGCACGTAAAATAATGGCGTTAATGCAACCCAAATCCCCAGATCGTGTCATCTTTCGTTTTGGACATACAAACTAGCCATCGAGAAATTGCGATGTATTCTGTTTGGTGTGTCACTGTGTGACGATTCAAGAACTCAAAGAAAATATCTAACGCCATATTCGTGCATTCCAGATATCAATACACGAAAACGTCTTCCAAATTTTCAACTAGCCGCGGTAGCCATGTCATTCAACTGTCATTTTTTTTCTTGCTGGTATAGTAAAGTCCGCATGGTGCGATAAGACACTATTTAAGATTAAATTATCTGGGGGAGTTAAATTATGGTTACAGGTTAAAAACATTCCGTTTCAAGGAAAACACGATCAGAATTTATTCAACTGATGAGCGCAACCTTTTACGCACTTAATATCTCTTAAACTAATACGAACTCATCACAATCATGTCACAAAATTATTTTGCAAGTCAAATGCTAAGCGAAAAATAAATCAATTTTCTAGACCGGAATTCCCACTTCGTATTTGAATCGTTTGTGACGAATTGGCATATACTTTGAGGTTTTCGAAATGATAAATCACACGTCCGGGCAACTACTGATGCACTAATTTCATGTTTTACGACTTGTGTGGCACGTAGCACCACCCTGATGGAAATTAACATCATCCATACATAATTAGTTAGCATCGTTGGGTGACGCAATCCATTCACTGTGACAGTGGCACCAGTTGTTGTAGCACAAAAAAATACGGACCAATCAACCTTAAAAAAATTAAATTGAGAGCTTTCAGTCATCATTTGGGATCCGCATTTTGGGTCCCCAAATTGTTGCAAAAATTAAAAAATATATAAGTAGCGTTACACGCTCCTCTCTTTTTATTTCTCGCCATTTTGGGAAGCCATCACTCATATATTCAAAATAATAATTCTTTTCTAAAGTCAACACTTTCCAGTTTACAGCGGTACAATTATGTAGGTATTAGGTGTAACGTGCGCGAGTTAAACTGATTTCCGCGCCTCCCAGGAAGTAACAGACTATATATTAGTTCACTTTCCCCGGGCCCGTGTTTTCTGGGAAGCTTGGAATTTCAAAGACATTTTACAAAATTTGATCAAGTGATTGTAGAATATATGTTAGACTTTATTCAAATGTCGAATTTTGTAATCACTTGATGTAACTTATGATAATACTAACTGTCTAGAACATTCGATTTTTGAATGGCAAATGCTAAAAAAAAATGTTGTTGAAAAAACCAAAAAACCCGACTGACTGTAAAAAAAGAACTAAAAGGATGTGAGCAAGACACATTCATAATTAAATCTACAAATAAACCGGTACTATTAAAATTAGTCAATATTTGTAATAAACTGACAAAGTATAACTAATTGGCAGTCGGAGGCTACCTACACAGCCTAACAAAAATATGCGTCATGCCCTCACTCACTAAATAATTCTGAAAATAAAAATATAAAAGTGGTGGGAATATAAAAATGTCTATGGGTTTTGTACGAAGCAATGAACATGACATGGATTACGCCCACGTACATATAACTCACCAACTGTGACCCAAGCGTAAAATCAACTTTCGTTTCGTAGTGGAATTGTACAGGATCAAAAGCCATTCGACGGCCTATTTGTTATCGAAATAAAAAATCTATTTTCAAAGCAGGCAATAGAGTCTCTTACGCAAATACCCATATTTCGCAGTTGAAGGGGATTTCTTACAGTTCGGCAAAATCAGATTCCTCCCCGAAAAGCATTTCGTCGCGGAAGGCCTTCCAAATCAAATTGCCCAACATAGCTGATATTCTTGTGATTTAATTTACTCGTGCGAGCCCATTTTCTTAAAAATATCAGAGTGGAGAGGGGATCATTTCTTTTGGATAAAATCGAAACCAAGATGATTCCACATATTCTCGGCACAATAAAAGATGTCCTTATTTGAATTTACAGGGCGCCTCTGCGCTACCCGTCCCGCTAAAGCTCAACTGGGGGAGAAGTAGCAAAGCCAAGGAATGAACTCCACACGTGATGGGCATGCCTTTGATCCGCCCGCCCCGCCCACAGGCAAGATATCTCTTTCACAATATTCCTATTTCCTGGGTTTTGTGAGCTTTCTTTTATCAGGAAGCCGAGCATTCTGCGTGGCTGCTTTCAGCCTCGGCGGAAGCCCTTATGCTATCCCTTTTCGGTTTCACTTTAAAGCCGGGGTGGATATCACATAAAACTCGGGATATCCTCTTTCGGGGACATTTGCAATGTATTATGAGCTCGTGACCTCGCAATTTACTCGTCCTTGGCACGGGCCCCCCAAGATAATGCCCTAATGCCTGCGGGTAACTGCGCTACCCTCCCTTAAAACGATGGCGTGTGCTCAGCTCCATGAAAGTCCTACTTAAGCAAACTTGTTAACAACCAATTCAACTTTTCGGGAGTTTGATTTCCACTGTTAGCATTACTGAATATAACTTCAGACGTGCAGTTGCCTGGGGTAATTGGGGGAATAGTAGCAAAACGTCTATCGAATGTGGGAAGTACGTCACCTGTAAGGATCAAGCACATAACGCATTTAGCCGCGCTCACTGAAACGAACACTCTCCCGAGCTAATTATCTTTCCAGTTCATTGTTTTCAAAACATTACTCCGCAGAAGTCCCGTCGAGCGAAGAAGATGTCTCAAGAGCTTCCGTTTCCCTTGTGTCGTACATCTACTTCCTGGAGTAATGCACATCCACGGAATGTTCCGCACTCGTGTTTGCGCAAACTTTCCACCTCATTCAAGCGAAATCGTTGCAAACCCCCGCCACTTGTGGGGCTGTAGTAGGGCTCCAAGGCTGTAGTCCCTGGAAAAATTGCTCCTTAGACGTAATTAACAGACTTCCATCGATAGAGGCGCGGGCGCGAGGTCGGAACACAGCAGCACTCGACTCGGTGCTTCGCTATTGTGCTCGAATGTTCGGTAGGATTTCAAGAATTCTCGCATTGAATTGCGAAAGGTCATTATTAACCCTTTCGCCCTCTGTGCCTCGAGTGGTCTTAATTTGCGCGTGAGCGTGCAAGTGCCTGGAATGAAGATGCAGCGCCCTACTAAATACAGCCCTCTTTTAATTTAATATAATTTCCCAGGATAGAAAATCAAACGTTTATTCAATGGGAAATTGGAAGGGAGCAAATTTATCCTGCCGGAATGAGGCTTCTTGCGAGTGTGCGGGGAAGGCAGTTCTCCACGATGTGGAGCTGTGCGGCTAGGCGTGATATGCCGAAAAAAGACTTTCTTATGGCGAGTAAGTGGAAGAAATTGGTTGAAAAAATGAGCCTGAAAGTGTGGCTAGACTTGTTGATGTGCAGGGACCGTGGAACAACTTCAAGGACAAGAAATCCCAAACAATATCGTTCGGGTGTGGAAACATTTGACACATTCCGCCACCTCTCCGCTCGTTGTGATGTTTTTGTTCATTAATTCTATTGATCACATTGCCTTTACCGATTTTCTGATGAGAATGGCCTTGAAGTTGAACACTCTCAGTCTCCATCGATTTTACCCAACAAATTTTGTCGTCAACTGGAAAATTGCTATTCTACAGAATTTTCCATTTAAGTAGGTCCCGGACGTACGAAAAATCAATAGGCTTCCATTAACGAAAATAACAATACTTATTGTTACTAGAGTGAAATTGGAGGAAATTCAATTTAAATGTTTGTTCGCGATTATTGGGGAACTTAATTAACAAGTTTTATTTCTTTAGGACTTAGTGCTGCTTGCTGTGGCGTGCCTTTCTGCAGAAAATATCTGCGTGGCGCCTGTTATTGAATATTTCAGTGTTTTTTATATATTTTGCAGACCACTACCCCATTTCCTTTGAACTGGAGAATAAATTGCTGATCAAATTATTTATTATTTTCCTTTTTCTTTTGAGGTAAAAATTTTAAAATAAGCAAGCAATTTAGTCTCTTCACGAGCATTCTAAAATAATTTTTATGCGGAATTGATTTGAAGATATTATCAAACAGTTCATGTTCAAAAAATTCTACTTGATTACCTTTTTGAAAATCCTCAACTTAAATGTTTCGTCCTCCCCCAGTCGGTATTAAAAACTTATATATACTAATAAAAACAAAACACGATTTAATTTAGAACAAATTGAAAAGAGGTGAATTAATCACATAAATTTTGGAGCAAATTTAAGGAATTTTAAAGCATATTTCCACTTCCGCAAATGACTGTACCTGCAGTGGTTGAGGTAGATCAACAGTCGTGGCATTTTTAGAAGGCACTTTAAGGTAGTATGTAGTTGTTTGGAGTGAATTCGATGTCGCTGCGCTTAGCGCTGCGTTAATTAGATCAAAAGATAAAAAAATAAAAAATAGTTAATAATGTGCATTCCGAATTTATTAATCACCCTGTAACTCGAAAACGGAACTCCCTCCGCCCGTTCCTTATTGACACATAATTTTTTGTTTGGCGAAGTGAGCTTTGCCCACTACCCTATAATTTCAGCATGAGTTATAAGAAACACCCTGTAAGTGACAATCGTGAGATATTGGCTCCACGAATTCAAACATGACCGTACATCCATCAGTTTTTGTTGTGGTGAGGCCGGCAATCGGGGTGGTTGAGGAAATCGTTGATTCTCGTTGATCGTCGAAAGTGCACGAAGTAAGAGGCTATAGGCGTGTCGTGGGAATGCCATACAATATTTTTAGTACAGTCAAATTGTATTTTCTGCCTGCAAACCGCCCACACCTGAGTTGATGATGGGAAAGGTGTGTGTGTGTGTGTGTGAGGGGGTTGCTAGAAAAGCCTAAGTTTTTGTAATTACACCGCAACATCGTTTTTCTTAAATGTCTCATCTTCTAGGCTTACTAGATGAAAAATTTAAAACAAATGTTTAGATCTTGAAATACTCTACGTACATTAGTTACACCAACTTCTTTGGTTGCTTTTTTTTTTTAACTAAATATCAAGCCAGTCCGGTTTGTCAGAGCATTATGAACCTTTCCTGAAAATATTGTCCACCAACTCGGTAGACTCCATCTTTTGTAGTCTCTAGCCTATATGGGCTACAATCGGAAGCATTAATGACCCATTTTTGCGTCTCTGTACAATTTTTTTAAAAGCAATTCAAATTTGAAAGGCAATTATTTTCCAAAACTTTGTGCTTTCAAAATTTTACAAAGCGCCGGTAAATACGCCACAAATTGTCAATTGTTAACGAAATTGCTCACAGGAGAGGAATAAGATATAAATCGTTAGTGTTCCTTTTCAGACTTCCACAATATGTATAAGGTTATACGTGAATACTTGCACCCGGGGCTATATGAAAGGCTCCTCTTAATATTCCGGCCACATCAGGGAATACGCCCAATGCATCACGCACCAAATTCATTTCGTAGCTCACCAGAGGTGAAATCCCATCGAGCGGAAGTTCGACAAGAAGCTTTTTCTCCTTAGAAAGTTGCCAACATCTTCCGAGTTTACGCATGGAGACCACAGAACAAAAACGGCATAGTGTTCGGTACCCCTTGAGGCAGCTGGACCGAACTTCTTCTCCAGCATCCCTCCCCGTAACTCATAATAAATCTGCTATTTACTTGCATGACTATGAAAATGTAAATTGCAAGGCCCCACTGGAGCCCCTCCGGTCATAAATTAATTTAAAATCTGTCTAACATTTATCTTCCCCGGGGACTTATCAATACGCAGGGCATATTTACCAAAAATCACTTAAGAAGCGGAGCAGCCCCTGTATAGATCCTAGATAATCACGTTGGTCCAACAGCTGCCAAAATATAATTATCAACTGGCGTTAAGGGGATCCCGGGCGAATAATGAGAATGCGGGTCTTCCGACCCGGTTTGTGGTCGCGCGGACTGGCTCCTCGGGGTCCTTGTAATAAAATTTATATAGTTCTAGATATGCCGTGGCACCCATGACCCTACTCATATTTTGAGAGAGGTACGCCCGCTCCATGTACAGGGCTGTGATTCAAATTCTCAAAATATTCAAGCGATAAATAAACCGGGAAAGGACGACTCCTTGCTACTTATGGTAGCTGAATCGTCGTAGCGCGGGGTACTTTTATGAGTGACAGTTCTCTCAAGTGTCCCTCCAGCCGGGTGGTCTCCAAGAGCCTGAAATTCGTTTCGCCCCGCTCATTTGGCCCGCTCAGTATTGGAGTCACGTTCCTTATTGCGGATAAATCTAGGAAGATACAAGACAGGATGATGCGGGTGGAGTGTAATGAATGAAAATTAAAAAGAATATCCTTGTACGAGTATAAAACAATATTCAAAGCAAAGCTAGGGACAGTCACTGCGGACTAGGTAATTGGAATGACGGCCATTTGTTAACTCACAGGGCACAGACTGGACACACATGGACACATGGACTGCCGGCTGCTATTGTTTCCTCGCCGAGGGTGTGTAGGACTGAACATTTCGGAATAAGCTCCAGAATATTAATACATCCCTGGGGGCCCTTTCGAAAAACACTGAGGATATGTAGTGCACGACGACGTCGACATATCAAATGACCAGCGGCTATTTAGTGAATGCTTACGAACCGACGTACCAGCAAATCCTAATCTCCCTGAGTAAGCACATCTTTGTTCGTTCGACCGAGCCGCACACAACCGCTCGTATCCCCGCCCCCATATACCAGCGGCGGCGATCGAACAAGGCCAATTCCGGAATATTATGAATTTATTAAGAATATGATCTGGCAAGTGCGGAAAATTATTATGGACGCTGGCGGCCACAGGGACCGACCGCTTGTTCCTGACACTAGATAGGAATTTATTACATTCCTCATCATCTGTAGTTTTTGTTTTGGTAATAGTTGCTGATTAGGGAAATGGTAATGAACACTTGATTGACTCCAAGAATTCACTTCCTGGAATAAGGAAATTTGACAACTGTGAAAATTACCTTCAAGCTTTAAGAGATGGTCCTACAACCGACAATTTTCTTGTAGATTAAAATCTATATATAAAAAACTGAATTGCTGTGCGTTAGTCTCGCTAAAACTCACAAACGGCTTGACCGATTTCGATAATGTTTTTTGTTTTGTTTGTATTATAGTACAGGAGAGGTTTAAAGAAAAAAGAAAAATCGGGAAACCCCACAGGAAAAGCCGGAAAATCGAATAAATCGAAATTTCCGTTTTGTATAGGAAGCGAATTTCCCAACTTTAAGGAATCTTTATGAAAAAGGCAATTGGAGGTTTTCGGGGTCGCAGATCTCGAGCTTGCATTCAAAATTTTGGAATTCAAGATGTCGGAATCAATATGGCGACCGAAAAAGTTAAACTTCAATGGATTTCACTGAAAATCCGAACTATTGTTTTTGGGGTCACTGATTTTGAATCTGCCATCAAAATTTTGGAAATCAAGAAAGTGGATCAATATGGCGATCGAAAAGTAAAACTTCAAGGGATTTCTCGGAAAATCCGTACTAGGGAATTTTCGGGATCACTGATTTGGAATCTGCTATTCAAATTTCCAAATATGAGACCACCCCCCACCCCGCTGGAAGATATAGGTGAGGGGGTGCAATAAGGAGATGGTGTAAAATGAAGAAAACTAAATTTAATAATACTTTACAGTTTACAGTTCAAAAAGTATTAGGAATAGGTGAAAGTGATGTATAGGGTGTATTGTGTGCGAATTTATGGTTGATTTAATGAGACCACCCCCACCTCGCTGGGTCACATAGGAGACGATGTGGTGCAGTTGTAGCGTTGTAAAATTAAGGAATACAAATTTAATAGTATCCCGGGAAACGCCGGGTCCGGGCAAGCTAGTAAATTAATAAATGGCCGAATAAACCTTGCAAAATGATATTCGCATTTTGACTGATTCGTCTATCTATTGACACGCAGATCTATCGTGAAAGGAAAAAATTGCTGAAATTACGCTTAGACTTTGGAATAATCACTTCAAACACTGGAAAAAAATAGAAAAACATGTAGATACGACGATAAGCAACCAACATGCCAAGTTTCATTTAAATCCGTCCAGTAGTTTCCGCATGATGCGCGAATAGAAAGACAGACAAAAATTGTGATTGGCCTATTTATATCCTTAGACAACTTTTGGTTCAAGGTGATTCCAACGAAACGACATCTCATTTATTCAAACCGGTGGTTCCGTAATTAAGGCCATCATGGCGGATAGTGTCCGCCATATTGAATTACCTGTAATGTGATTCAGTCTCGAACACATTCTCGATTAGGACGAATCCAACGACATCTCAGTTGTTGGTTTCGGTTTAATAATTAAGGCAGCAAATATTCGGTGTTGCACATGCAAGGCCAAACGTCGTGAACATCATTGTTCTCGATTATCTAGTAAATTATTAGAATTTCGTGCATTTTCGCTAATATAAAATTTGTTTCCCATCAAAATCTACATATAAATGGTCTTATAAAAAAAAATTTACGTACGACAAATATTCCTCAGGCTGAGAAAAGGTGGAGCAAGGAACATACCCCACTGTACAATACACAGAAACAAATGCATAACAAATAACTAAGACACTCCTTTTTTTTTTTTTTAAATTGTTCTGCGTTATCTATGGACGACTGATTCTAACAATTGAAATACGTTAGGCGATCGTATTTTACCATTATGTGTACTGACCCTACTGACTGGTCGAATTTCAAGTAACAATTGTTGCAAACTAATAAAACAAAATGGTAGCACATCAAAGTTGTAAACCTCTCCACCATATACTCCGTATTGAAATCTTGACAAAAACATTATCTAGTAAACTGTTTATACTTGTCCATGTCCATGCTTCACATAAATCACTATGGGCATTTGAGATTCCCAATTGGGCGGTTTTTAGGCGTTACAGTATCCAAATTTCGAAATAAAATTTTTTAAAAGTATGTCCCTAAAGGTTTAAAGTAAAATTGTAAATTTGTACACCTTCCGGATTTTATTAAAAAAAAAATTTTTAATTTCATTGCAACCTTAACCCATTTGGGAGAAAATTTTCAACTTTCAACGAACAGATGCTCGGTGTGTTGTGAATTTTATAACGTTGTAGGAATTCACAGCTTCATCGCCAAGGGATATTTACCCATTCGTAGCAAATCCAGGGCACGTGTTGAATAAAAATCCCTTTCCTAGAAAAACAGTTCTCTTCACCTGGCACATGGGAATTGCACTGCGTCATTAATGTGATTCGCTCCGGCAAGCTGATCCATTTGATGCAGCTCCTGTTTAGCATTTCCACAGAGGTAGCACATCAATATTTCATTTGATGTTTGAGAACGTGACTGAAAAATGTCAAAAGTTCGATCAGCTTATATAGTTGTTGGAGATGCATGCAGAGCAGACAGGGAGAGGAAAAATATTTCCTCAAGGGATAAACGACATAACGGTAGTTGTCTGTAATCATTCACGGCAAAGTGTTAGCGCGCAAAAAGCACATCGAACGAAGTCACGTTTTGATCCAATTTCGAATCTCTTGCTCGGATGTGCGCTGCAAACACAGCGGTGTGGAAAATTGATAAATATCTGAAAATCCAGAAGTCCAGAGACCGAAACCGTTCTTCAATATCTCGCCGGAAATTTTTAAGAAAAACCTTAAAACATTTTACGATTGTTTATTTTCTATTTCAGCTTCGCGCCTTTTTAATCTGCGCCAATTGTTTGGATTACGCCACTGCTCGAGCACACCAAAACTTTTCCCATCAATTATTCGATTGAATTTTTTTACCCACACTCCCCCTTGAAAATTTTCTACGTCTCGAGTTGGCTTACTCCCTCCTGGGATACATTCACAGGGAATAAGTAAACGTTCGTTACAGTCCCCCTAATGCACTTTGAATACACTTGTTCTAGTTCTGATCCCCAAAGCGATGACAGCCGAATAAGATAAGTTTCAATGTCTGCGCCAGGAAGTTTCGGTCATGTGTTCCAACTTAGTTCTCGTGTCGGTGCTACGAAAGAGAAGTTGGGCAGATTTTGGCCAATCGTTAATCTTCTCTTCCGACGAGGGTGTCTAGTTGGCCTTATCCGGCGGATAATGCTTTCTGGACTTTTTCTCCGGGCGAAAGTATTTTTTCTTTTCATGAAAATGTCCCCCCAATATGCGACAAATGATTTGAGAGTTTTCTCTGCTGCGGACAGCAAGTTTCCAGGTCCTGGCAAAGTTGGCGCTCCACCACCGTCCGTAATGCATGTATGAATAATGAAAACGAATTTTTTTCCAGAAGTTTAGAATTTATGAGTTTGCTGCCCCCGTTCAAAAGGAGTTGAAGGCAACAAAATATGCTTCATGTCTTTACAAAGTGCACTCGCTTATTACTGAAGGAAAAATGTCTACCTAAAATGAAGGGAATGCAATTTGAGCGCCACTCTACTGAATATCTACCTAATGACTAAGAACGTCTGATATGCAGCTCGAGGATACTTGGCACAAAAAGGTATCAGGGCACGTTGCTGTCATTTCTGCAAGCTTGAACTATTTCAATTTCGTAGAACAAATTTCAGTTGTAATGAAGAAAACTGCAGCAAATCTCTAGCAAATTTTCAAACAATTCCTCCCAGCGAAATGAAGAGTTCTTCGTCTTAGGGACAAATTGAGTACTGAACCCCGAGGCGCGGAAGGACCACGAACACGAACCGGGTTAGACTTTCGTCGGGGGAAATACGACTCTGTTCAAGCGAGGGAGCTCAGCTCCTTCAAAATTTAAGTAAACGATATTTTAGCAGAACATTCGAAAATAATTTTATGAAATCGTACCTGCCCTGGAGCAGGGCAAGGGGAGAACACCTAAAGAGTATTTTCGCTCCTTGCGGATATTTCATCGCAAAAGACTTACCCTCCTAGTGGTTACTCAGGTAATTTCGTATTTCCGCCCAATATTGAGGCACTCAGCGAGTGAACGAAGAACAGCGGAGGCTCAACGAGGCCGTTCGCTTGGGCGGGCGAGCAAGGAAATAAAAATGCAAGACTTCACTAGTTGGAGGCGAAATGAGAGCAAATGGAAAAAGCAATTTGAAAATTTTTATTCAATTATGTTTTATTGTGGTACTTTACGGCCCTTCCTACGCAAATGGATTCCTTTGTGTATAGCGACTGTTCCTTTCGCCCTGGCGTTTTGTATTCCCCGGCTTTGTCCTGCGGTCTCGACAAATCTTTTAATTTCTTTTGCCGCAAGTAAAGCTGTGTCGTTGTTAATGGAATATTGTGAAATTAATAAAGAGAACTCACCCTTATCTCCGCCAAAAAAGCAGATTTGTGCTCCAAAATTGCTTAGTTCACTCGAGTGCTGTTTGCCCTCGAACAACAATAATCAAGAAGCAATTAGGCTTGAAAGTAGCAAGGGGTTCGAGCTGTCGGAATTGGGGAGATCTGTTTATAATGCCTAAATCGAATCTCAACCAACCTCTCTATAAGCGAATCGGAATGAAGGAGGCTTTCCTCAAGTATTGTTGGCGTTGATTCTAACTCACTTCGATGGCGACAACATTTTAATGGTGTTTATTGTTACAATTAGAGTTAAAAATAATATTAAGGCGATTTAAAAGGACACCCCAAGATTTTTGAAAAGCTACAGAAGTTATGAGCAATCAAATATAATTTTTAACATATTTTTTATGACTATTTGAAAGTTAATTGAAGATTGATAAAACGAAAATGTCCCAAAATCGTGAGCCATGTCGCAAAACTTCGGGTAACAAATTTCTTACCACCACAGCCGCCGGGACGAATTCTCATTCGCAATTTCATAATCTTGTGTTTTTGCCAAAGGCCCATGCGAAACATTTATCGTCGCACTGTTAGAAGTGATGAAAAATGCGGGCCTTGTTCAGGTTTTTTAAAAAGTAGAAAGAAAACTATGGAGTTAACAATTTTACTTGTTATTAAATTCGAGTTGCATTCGTTCATATTGTGATTACCTTATCCAACTAGCTAATTTTTTCAGGGAATTTTGTAGCAGCGCTTTTTTTGATTCTTACTAATTTAATATAATTTTCGAATAGTTGACTAATTTACCTAATAGTTTTAGTGCCGAACAGCATTGTATCCCTACCTGATTTTTTAAAAAGTGCATGTTCTTCTTGGCCACGCGTTCTCTGTTACTTGTATAATTTTCCCTTATCCCTTTATGCCTGCTTGCTAAAATTCTTGAAACGTTCGTTAATTTGGTTTCGCGCTTTCACTGATGTAAGTCTATTATTGGCTCATTCCAGCATGTGTTATATGTATTTTCCAAAGGCAACTACTACAAATTTAATGAGATTTTTCAATTATTGTCTTCCTGCTATCGAATGTGAGAACTAGGTTGACTGTATTTTCACGGATTGGATCAGGTCTCTTCAGGAGTGCCTCAAAGCAGTGTTGTTGGTCCACTCCTTTTTATCCTGTACGTACATTAAAGATGCCTCTCTGCTTTTATCTTATTCGAAAATCTTCTGTTATTCCGACGACGCAAAAATAATTTCTTGGCTACGATTATACGAACATGAAAATAATTTACAAATATATTTGAAATGTTTTGGGTTCTGAAATTTGGGATAATTTACACAACAAAACATTGAATAAATTTTAACGCTTGTTTGATTGTTAAATAAAAATGAAATCTTGGTGAAACTTTATAAATTACCCCGCATACTTGAATTTTGAACTATTATTTGAAATAAAGTATAAAGTCCACCTTACCTTGTTGCAGGAACCGCGATCTGTAAATGGATAATATTTTTCAAAAAAATATAAAGGTATTATAAAATGAATAAAGATGTAGGATGTAATTAATAATAATATTTGAACGGCCCGATCTGTTTCCACTTATCTTGATTAACCGCTAAGGCATGACAGATAAAATATGATTGTTTAAAATCCCCAAAAATGGGGGTTCATATTTTCTCAGTATATAACAATCTAGAAAGTTATACATTCGACACGTTTCGCTTTTGATTCAAAAGTTTATATAGTAAATGGAACATTTCATAAACGAACATTGTTGAATCAATTGCCAACGTGATTATTTCACCCAAAAAAAAACGACGACCATTTCCTGCCACGAAAGTATCTGTAGATTAATGGCCAGAGCAGTGGCCTAGTCTTCCAGAGGTCCCGGGTTCGAATCCCACATGAATTAGATTGTTTTGCTTGTATCGGTTACAACTTATTGTATTAAGCGAAGTAAATATATAAATTAAATACGAAGTATTATCCATCATATTGGCGTACTACTAGCAGTTTCAAACTAGAAGTTTAACTATCTCAGGTTTAAATCCCATCGGGGACCACAATAAAACCAGAAGAGAAAGGACATTTATACATAAGTACGTTTCTACATTTTCTTGAATACAAATACATCTACTATATCAGTATATAACAATTTCCGTTTACATCAAAAATCTTGTTTTTAAATCAATGGGCTTCAATATTAAATTTCACATTGGAAACTTTTGAAAAACTTTTTAAACTTTTAATTATTACCTATTACTCTGCATTATTTGAAAATACCTACTTCGAGAGATATTTTCAGCTATTTCAGTAGAAAGAAAAACTACATGTTTATTTTATACTAGAACAGTCAAATGAAAATATTTTCTATTATTCTATTTTCCACCGCATAAGAAATTCCAAAACAACAGTCTCAAATCTATATCTCAATATTGCCTTAACACAGCTTTCGAAACTCCCTTGAAATAGCAAACAGTAAGACTCGAATAAGTAACACATCAAACAACATTAAAGCAAGAATTCCGTAGAAGCATCTCCAAAAGTATCGACTAAATCGAATTTTCTTAGAAATCGAGAGATATTCCCGATTACAACTCAGTTCTTTACTTGACTAAGTAGGCTCTTTCGAATTTCCACGAAAATTTGGTACGCACCCACGCACGTGATGATTCCCTGAATTCCCTTGAAGCGAATAAGCAATCAGAATGGCAACATATTCCTGCATTTAGTAATTCCGCACGGATGATACTTATTAGTTTCCCTAATGAAACCAATTGTCATAGATAATTGCCGCTATATTTCTAGGTTCATCAAACGCTGGTCGAAATAGTCTTTCGAGTAACTCAATAAATTAGAAACACGGCCCCCCGCTCATCGGCACAGTGAATCGAATGAGGCGTACTGGTCCCCGGTAAAACTGATGGAAACCGAAAGAGCCCATCCAGCCAACCAGAAACCCTTTCCCGCCAGAATTTCAAAATAAATCCCTTTTCCTGTCCTGTCAGGCTTGCTGCTCTTTCATACGTACCGGGAAGACGGGGTCACCCGATAAGTTTGGGAGCGATAAATTTTTTACGACCTGATTTTGTTGTTTGTGCCCACGGTGTGTGCACAGTGGAGAGACAACGACATCCAAGCAGGAAGGGTAAGTAGTCCCCATAAGGACATTTCGATGGCAAACTAAGTTAGTTGGAAGATAGTCCTTCATCATTGATCGGCCCCTTTTGTCGATCCATGAACCCAGCGATGGGGGTGTTGCGCGTGAGTTGGGGACGAAAGGGCCTGAGAGATATCTACGTGAACAGATTAGGTAAAATGTTGTCCTTGCTTACTTTTTTATGCTTTTTTATGATCCCATTGTTCAGTCGGCCTATCCCCTCTACGGCCCCATTGTATTGGTTTTATTCGTTTTATTCGCGTAATTGCGATTGAATACACGAATCGGGTCCGACCCCCCCAGCATCCCAACAATCAGAGAAACTTCGGCTCGAATTACCCCAAGGTGATGACTAAAATAAATAAGAAATTCTGGCGAATCATTTCTCTGCTCCCCAGGGACGCAGCAAAGTTTCATCCTATCAAGCTGATAGAATTAATCACTTGATATAAAACTTCCACAGTTCAAATAAGTTGCGCCACCGGAGATAAGGCAGCTTATTGAAGACGTTAGTACTTAACGCAGCTGGCCCCTCGGGGCGGCTACGTGCTTTAAACTTTTCGATATAAATAATTGCACCCAAGATTGCTAGCGTCGATAGCACAAGACTACTCGACAATTTTCAAAATCTTTGATGGAACTTTTATAATGCGACTTTACACGTGCTCGTCCTGAGGCAATAGCTCACTTCTGCAGGAGCTTATATTTCTTTGCGGTGTGGTTAAAGCGGGGCTTACACGAACAAGGTAATTTTTCAAGGAAAATTGATAATGATCACTATCATAAAATGATCCAAGAAAAAAAAATTTGTTAAAAATCAAACTCAGTTTGATTAGCTTCCTGGCTTCCAATTTCCATGACAAGAACTTGAAAGTGCACATATGATCAAATAACTTGGAACATCACGTCACATCAAGTAAAAAGGACAAGTCCCCCCACGGGGTTTCCAAATAGGCACATACATATCTACTTCCACAAAAATTGAGGCATCACATTTTTTGAATATTCATTTTGCTTTGTAGTTGTTTTTTCAAGAGGAAAATGTTTAATCCCGTGAGCCACGAGGCAACAGTATTTTTTCATGTGTACATAATTGTAAAATGAATCTTAAAGTGGATAATTGTGTTTGCCCAAACAGTAAACATTTTGTCTACACTTTAGAGTTGCATTATGTTTCGTTGTTTTATGGCATATACACTCAATCAAATAATTAATATTCATACACATAAAAAAAAACATTGTTATTTATTTCTCAGCACAAATAGGGAATCGTTGGGATTAATTAAAAAAAATTATTTTTCTTAATTACAGAAATATACGGTTTGGTTCAAATTATTTACAGTAATCCACGCTGAAAAGCTCTTTCAACAGAAGCACTTACAAATCATAGAGAGACTTTATCGCTGCATACACAAATTCTCCATGTGGCTTTTAAGAGTTTAAATTCGAAAACGAAACGCACATTAATTCCTATTTCCTCATCCCCGCCTTTTATACAATTCAAAAAGCGTTGTGGGAATAATCCATCTTTGTTGCGATATGCTGGAGTAGGAACACACAAATGTCCACTGGTACTTTAAAAGCGAAAAAAAAATTATTTAGAGAGTCAGTAGAGGTTCCATACTTAAGCCATTTAAATGGGCGCGTAGTGGCCTATGGCGTGGGAAAACATTATGTGCAGGAGGAATCGTATGCTGTTAATTTGTATGAGAAAGAACAAATTCCCAGAGGCCAAATCTGATGAATAGAGTTGACGAGCGAGAAGTTTGTAACGTTTTTGAATCAGTTCGGCCATTAAAATTACGAACGAGTGAGCAGGTGCATTATCGTGGTGCAACAGCACATTTTTTCTTCGGTCGCTTTTCCATTTATGCGTGAAATTGATCCAATAAATTTGCATAATTGCTTATAAGTAATTGGGATCGTTTTCCTCTTTTATCATTAATCGATGAAGATTACTTATTCCTTGCGGTTCGCAAAAAATTGTGGTCAATGGAACCATATGGCCTTCTTTGGAAAGCGTTCACAAAAAAGAGTGTATTTATTTTACTGTTATTTCATTTTCGGTATATAGCGAAGTATCTAGAACTCATCGACTTAATTTTTCACAATAAAAATTACAAATGAAATAAATTCACAAATTTATAAATACCATATTTCCGACTTCACTCCAATTAGGAGCATAAAGAGCTCCTCAAAGCCTCTCCACATTAAGGCTTTTCTTCCTTGAATCATTTATAGATGATTAGCCCCCGCTGTAGCTATCCAAATTGATGGGGGTTCCACCTATTAGGAAAAGCACACGATGGCAGTGGAAGCGTGGGATCCGAACCTGGAAGTTTTTGGATCAGCAGTCTAACACGCTTACGACTTGGTTGAATTCTTTTGTCACTATTTTTTAACTGTGTCTCATAGAACAGCTGGAAAAGTCGGCGGCGCGCTATATTCCTTACTTAGTACAGATTTAAGAAAAGCCCAAAAATATTCTATTGGATTGAGGTCAATCCAGAACTTAAATCTGAAGGCATTGATGCCTATTGAATGTTGAAGGCATTGTTGCATTATTTTGCCATGTGCATTGGGTCCCTATCATGTTGGGTTATAATTTGCCTTTGAAGAATAACAGAAATATACTCCCCATGTTTTATGGTACAGCGGTCAGACAGGACATTTTTTTATTCCTAAATGCTAGATGTATAAATTGTTAGTACTTCGCTGTTTCCCTAACATTCTCAAAGCTTAGAAAATAATTAAATAAGTTGCCCCATACGGAAGCCACATGCCAAGACTATTGCCAGTGGAAAAATATGAACACTGTCTTATTACTCATTAGATTTTCTAGTAAAGTCATATATGTACTAATATCTCTTCCCGCACCAGATTTGCAAGCTCACTAATGATGCCAAAGATTTTGCTTGATCCTTTTGAAGCAGCAGCATTTCGTTTATATCCTCTTTAGTCGTAAATTCCCCTCCTTAGAGGAGTTTCAGTGCGAGTTAAAATACGACGCCATGAGAATAACAAAAGTTGTCTTGGCTACTAATTCCAACTTCTTTCAATTCAATGGCAGAAAATAATTAATCTGACTTCGAATTTTCAATCATCCATTAGCAGGAGTACCTTAAGTAGAGTTAAGCTGCATTTAGTTTGTGTATTTTGAACTATGAAGGAAAGCTCACTGAAAGTGGGCGTGCACGTGTTCCTTAATTGTTATGAGAGTCTTTCAAATTCTGTGCCTTATTATTTTATGTTTTCTTTTCGTAAAGTGAATTAAAACCATTGAAATATTTATTACTATTCAACCTATCGTACAAAGACTGTTCGCTCCGCCAATTATCTCCTTATCTATTTTTGACTTTGGTACCGTTATTCCACCCAACCCCACAATTTTGCTGGAAGTCGATAGCAGACTCAAGCGTTGTGGTGGAAGAGAGACAAACAATGTGGAGGCGGAAAGTGGAATTCCAAAAAATTGGAACAGTGTTACAGGGTCTAACGAAAATGTGAACCACATGTTATTTTCCTTCCATTTTTTCTCACAATAATTAACAATACCAAGCACCAAAGGAGTCATTTGTGCCAAAATATAATTCAGTATCAATTTCTCAAAATATTTACAATTCACAAAAACAATTTTCTCATTGGTTCCATATCTATGCTACAAATTATTGTGAAATTCACTAAAAACACTTTATCGCAACGAATCACCCTGTACAGCGCGTCACACCGTACAGTCGCATATGCTTCTGTGCAGTACGAGCTCGCAAACTATATGGCTGAACCTGAAACCTCATTTTTAAACATTCATTTAAAGATATCGTCCCAAACAGCAGCGCCCTGCAATTTTGCAAGAACTGCTGAAAAGCCTGAAACTTTCCCAATTCAGTGATAATTCCACGAGACTCGACGAGAGCTCTAGTCTCTTTATGGTTAAACGTTCAACTCCTGAGAGATACCGATATGCCCTTGAAAATCCGGTCGAAATCATAAAAGAAGATTGCATATCTTCCCCGAAGAGCACTTTCTATCTGGGTAGGTACACAAAGAGGAACTTTGCAGCACGTAGAAAATTTCAAAAAATAAAAAAAATTGTCTTTCTCACGCTGGCGCCCAAAAGGACCCATTCAGGAGATCCCCATACTACATTGCCGTTTCGATAGAGAAGACGCCGGGCGTCAATGCGATATTCCATCAAATTCGATGTTTTTGCGTGCATTGAAGGAGAAAGTGCCGGAGCTCCTATTAAATAAATCACACGATAAAACTTTTACCTATCGCAAGTGCTGATTATAGAGTTTTCAAATAAATGACGCGCCAACGTCGTCAATCAGGCGAACGAACAGCATCCATCTCAGCACAAGCGCCCGAATCTGCTTAACTATTTAACTAACAAGTTCACGAGCGTAATAAATTTGGCCTGACGGGTATCAATTTCGCCCTCTTGTTAGTAGACGGAGCGAGACGAGCAAGTAAATTAGTTGATATTGATGACAGAAAAGAAAGATGAAGTTTTTCATCATATCTGGGGTAGAGCACACAACATACCACCACCCATCCGTCCTCCGTCGAAGCCGCCCAAGGCGCTTTCATGCTGCCCGGATGGCTGGCAATATGGGGCAAATAGAGAAGGCACAAAATTAAATAACGTCCCGAGGGACTGGGCCCATGAAAGCAACTAAAGAAGGAAGATGACGGCCCGCAATATGTCTTCAAAGCTAATTACACGCTTGTGGCAAACATAACCATCTTTGGTGTTAACAAGTTTTTCCTTGATAAACAATACCAACGCAGATGACCTTCTACCTGGTAAACATCAAATTATGTGAGTCCTCTGGAATTGCTTGCGCACACTGCACAGAGTGGGCAAGTGTACCTAATTTACATATGAAGTTTGCCAAACAGACGCCACCTAATGAGTCAAAAATTAAATCTTGTCATTGTCGACTCCGTTCATTTCTCGTCATTGTCGAGTGCATGATTACCACGTCGCTGATGAGGTTTCTCGAAAGCTCTCGCTGGTTGTGTATATCCGCAATTTGGTGGCACAGCGGTTGGCCCCACCACTCTTATAAGGATCCCGAGCTGCCTACCCGCAAAACCTTGACGGGGAGCGTTGAGGAATTCTAATTGAGAGCATCTCAGAACAAAAGCTAATTAATAAAATCTGTAGCGGGAATTTTCCTCCGTTTGGGTGCGGAAAATAGCTTCTCCACAGGTACAAATCTCCTTCAATAGTGGATTTCATTTCCTCGCAACAGATCTGGAACGCGTTCGCTCCCCCCGCCTTTATGGCGGTAGTTAAAAGTCACTTTGCAAAAGTTGCCGGCAAAGTTTTTATTGACGGAGGAAACGGCTCCATGTAGAGAACTAAATTATTCTATTCAAACAGTGTTTTTGGAAATTATTCCCTGAATAATGGGGTTCGACGCTGCAGCGACCCCGAGCACACTCCGTCCCAGTGTTCGTTCATTGCGCGCAGGGAACTCGATTTCGCTTAAATTAAATACGTCGAAAACACTAAAAAGTTTGACAAAGTTTCCACCTGCATTTTACTTTTTTTACTTTGTTACCCGGGGATGCTGCAAAACTGCTACCGGAGGGCCAGGTCAGCCAACGCAAAATGTAGGTACTCTCCTGAGCTTCTTTATGAAACATTATAATTCACAGAAGACTTGGAAAAAAATTCACTTTTGATGGAAATGCTTTACAGCCCCCCGGGGCCAACTATTCTATCCACAAACTTTATTTACTAAACTGCGGACCGGAAAAAAAAATTTAATATCGCAAACTTTCAAATGAGGGTTACAACCCTGGCCCCAGTGATCAATATTCAGGCAATAAAAGAGAATTCCGGCAAATAATTGCACAAGGATTCCACGAAATGACCGTGTTTTATGGGTAAGAGAGCTTTATTGCGAGCAACGAACTTAAACCCAACCGTGCTCTACAATCTACATTGTTGGGGGGAAAAAGGGTTCTGTGGGTTATTATGAGACAATTTTAAAGTACTAACTTTTGACTTGAAGATTTATGAAGTTACGATCAGATAATAATGGTGCCTTAGATTTATTACGGTGTTGGTAAATAAAACTTAGAGGATTATTGCGTTCTTTAAAAAAAATGCCATTGCATCGATATTAGATTACATAGAAACCATGGTTGTAAATTAATAAAATGCCCTTGACTTTTTGTTCCGAAGCGTTTCGTTCGAATAGAACATTATCAAGCCACTTTAGTCCAGTGAAATAAGACTTTTCTGATCTAATCATATAACATACATATGTATATTATATCTCAAAAGTGTTTTTTTGTGATACGCCATATCTCCCTTAATACTTAATTAAAATTAATCACTGAGATATCATTTTAAGGGGTGTGACCGCCTGAAAAAAAGGTGATATTTGGGAATTTTTTTGAAGAGAACTACTGCATACATGATAAAATTTCTGGACCGAAATATTTAAAATTCCGCGAGTTATTCGGAATCTCCCAAGATTCCAAAAAAAAGACCCCCCACTGCTGCAGTGGTAGCGACCTTCACAATGCGTGAAATCAAAAAACCCAGAAAATTTATTAAACTAGCAGGTATTGCCCGTACCGTGACCCTCGATCGAAAAAAAACTTTGAAATTAACAAAATGGCGGATTTTTTAAAAAAAGTTTCAAATTTCACGCGAAAATTTGATGATTTTTGGCCTGCCAAAATTACATCTTTTATTCGATCGGAAAACTGGAGGCTCATGGTATGGAGAAACATATATAAAAGAAGCTGCAATAAGAATCAAATCGATCGGATGATTTTTCCTCAAGTTATAACTGCAGCAAAATTGAAAAATGTAGTTTCGAGAAAAACGCGTTTAAAGTTTAAGTTACTAGATGAGTCGTTTAAGTGTGCCAGGTTCTAGCAGCTCTAAAACATGTGACTGGCAGCTACGTACACGAAACGCCCCACCTATTAACTTATTCATACATTTCTCAATACCATAAGGTCAACAATACAAACCAAAATCCCTTTATAATGACTTTCCTGGCCGACAGAGCAGGTACGGTCCCTAAGTTAACGCAACTTTCGAACCGATGAGCGGCTGCTCTTCAGATCGCTGTAACTCAAAAACTATTTGAGATAAGCACTTCAAATTTTAGTATGTTAATTTTAAAGGTATACACTATCGAAAAATGAAAAAAAAATTATCGATTTTTTTTAAAATTTCACACTAGTGGTCCCTCTTAAAGATTACGTTCCCCGCTGATGACAAAAAATAAACAAATAGTTTAAAATTAATGTTTACGTTAAAGAACTTTATTTTAAAAATTTCGGTTTAACTAACATGTACGACAGCTGTTGATTTGAGTTGTTCACATTCTTTAAAGACTGTATAAGGCTCCATCTATTGAATATCTGTTTATCTAACATGCATGACAGCTGTCAGTCGGAGTTGTTTACATCCTATACGCCTTCTACATTTTCTATACAATCTCGGTTCCTCTCACCGGAACAGGGTTTGCCATGCTTTTAGATGACTGAAACTTTGAAGCACACTTTTACTTAAACCGTTCGTTGTACGTAAGAAACGAAGAGATAATTTGTTTGGGGAATTTTATTATCTTTAATTTTCATAATAACCTTAATTGGCCTCCGAGCCGTAAAATGCACGATATTCGCAGAAAACCGATTTTTGTGAACCTTTTTAACTCTTTATGCGATAGTGATGCCGTTTCTCGATTTTTAATATTTTATTGAAAACACAAAAATAAACCGATAAAAAAATGAAGGATATACTTTATAAGATCAGAAGCCATATTTTTGCCTTATCTAATGAATAATTTGTTCTGAAGGTGTAATTTACTAAAAAAAATGTTTAAGACTGCTGTCTGCATAGTGTAGGTATACTTAAGTGACTTCCCTGTGGAGCCCCTAAGGTGTTATGGATAGGTAATGAAAAAGCGTTTCGAAATGAGACCACCTGAAGGCGGTTTGTTAGGTAAGAATATCCAATCGGATACCCTAATCTTGTTAGTTTGCCAAAGCAAAATATTTTCTAGCCTGAACATTTTTCTTCGAAGAGCAAATTCAAATTTCGCTGAATAAACACCCACTGAAGTAGCGATGGAACAAATTCTACGAACGTAGCGTAATCCTCGTAATTTTTCCACGTATAGGCCGTATATCGCATTAATTGCCATCCCCGCCATTCTGAAATTATTTCCATAAACAAACTGTCGTTATATATATCGAGGACATAACTCCACATTAAAAAAACGTTCAGATAGCGAAACCTTAAGATCGAATTCAAAATTTTCCGTCGACATACCTTCGTGTAGGGGATTTCCCTCAGATTATGTAAATGCAATCAGAAAGGAAGTGAGCTGCCATATTTGCAAAAATACACAGCGACATAACTGGTAAACAAAGGAAACCCACCATCCCGAGCCTCAACAACTGGAGCAAAGTGTAGGTGGATTGGTTGAAAGTGTTATTCTCAGCAAGACGAGATGCCTGGAGCCCGCAGAATGCACACATATGTACATGTGTCGCGTGCCTGATAAAGCAGATGCGACTATTCATCAGCGCTAATTACAATTGTTATAACAAATTAATTCATTGTGGCGGGGATATGCACGTGATTAGCCTGCTAAAGGAGCGATAGCAGCGCAGTCATGTTATCTGGCGAGCATTTTCTGCCAGAGTAATTTCTTGGCAGGGCTGGATTTTAAGGAAAACATGACTATTAACTTGTGCCCTGCGGCACGCCACCATAATGACTTTTTCGTTTGGCAGAGTTTTTGCATTTTTGTTATGAGCAAAACGTGCCCTTCAGTTCAAAACAAGGGATATGACATGACCAGCAGATCCAAAGTTGCCTCGAGGTTTTCAAAGAATATTTTTCGAAGGGAAAAATAACGAAAAATCTAAAAATCAAGTTGTGCCGCTGCTCGACTGTAGCAAATCGCTCGTTATGAATCCTTTGACAGACCCTCGCGTATAATATCCTTGCAAAAAGTCTCGTGTCATTTTGTCCGGGAGAAGATTTTCGTAATTGTTGCTGGTGACTACAAGCTCAACCACAGCCTCTCGCACGTATCTAACATACATCCGAGAGGACCAGAGCATGGATTTGTCGGGAGGACTTGTTCTTTTCCGTCACTTTATTACGGTTGTCAGACTCTGTGATCCCTTTCATGCAATTTAGATAATGCGAGCGACAGAACAGACAAGGGTTTTTCTTTCTCGGGCTCCATGTGGACTTGCCTTGTAAATGAAATTGATATTGTGACACTACGGAATTAACGAACTCGAAGGAAATGGTAATGTTACCGATTGTACGGCTCCCCGTCGTATTAACCTGTTGTTGGGCGCAATTTCGTTCGCAATATGTTCTTGAGTTACACTGAATCCTGGGGCAGGAAACTAGACCCCCAGTAAGACTCAATTAAGGAGATTAATTTCGTACATAAGAGTTAAAATACGACTGCGATTTTGGTTGTGCTCGTAAGCTCTTTAGTAAGTCCTTTGGACGTTTATCACACGCAACAGTCCGCGAAATATACTTTTTTTTTATTAGAAATGACGAACAGCAAGAGGAACAGCAGAACCATTTGGGCGTGGGTGTGTGAGTGCTTACACTCTCTGGTAACAGTGGCAACTTTGAAAATCAAAGGTAGTATGTATTATACATTAGAGCGCTTTGACATGTTTGGAGATTTAAAAAAAGTAAATTCTATGTTAACCATCCAGTGACGACTCAACATTTCAAGGAAATTCGAATGCCATATTCGTGCATATCGGTTACCGCCCAATTTTCCGACAGACCATTTTTCCGACAAACGATAATCCCAACAACACTTTTCCCGATATTTTGTAAAATCCAAATTCAAAGTCTATTCGGGAAAAGTGAATCCGGGAAAAACGCACTCGTGAAAGTGACCGCGAACCGTGCAAATCACCCATCTTTACCCGAAAACGGCTTCCAAAATTTCGTCATTTTGCTGGACACCTTCTGGAAAGATCTATGAGAGGCTCATTAAGTCGAGACTTACGTCAGCGATCCGCAACGTCGGAGATAGTTTTAGGGCGAGGCTATCCACGGAGGGCGGATGCAATCCTAGAGGTCACTGAAACGATCAGAAAAGCAGAGGACCACAACCTCTCCTCGCGAGGAGCGGTGCTGCTAGTAACACTGTATGTTAAGAACGCCTTTAATTCCGCGCGATGCGTGAATATGCTAGAAGCGCTGGAGGGCCCGTTCCAAGTCACGAGATATCTCTTACGGATAGTCGACAATTATCTGAAAAACCAGCCCCTGTTGATTGAAATCGCAGAAGGAAAACGATGCAGGAAAATCACGTCAGGGACCGCACAGGGTTCGATGGTACGACCGAACCTATGGAATGTTACCTATGATAGCCTGCTGTAAACCAATTTACGCGAAGAGTATTGTGCGATCCATAAGCAGCTGGTTGATGGGGAACGAACTAGCGATGGTCCTTAACAAGAGTGAGGTTGTGTTCCTAACCAAAAATAGAATTCCAACCAACCCTCTAGCTTCCATTGTGAGTTGGTGAGGAAATTATAGAGACAGGCATCGACAGCAAGATTGAGCTCCTTCCAACATATCAAGAAAACGACAGGCAAAACAGCAAGAGGTGTCATGACGCTGAACAGGCTGATGGCGAACGTGGGATGCCCAATCTTGAGCCAGCAATACAGTCGAACTTGCTGTATAGTGCTGAGGTATGGCTGGCAGTTCTATGTTAGGTTTCATACCGGAAAAGGGCTGGGTAAGGTTCAAACGCCTGCAGCGCTAAGGGTGGCCGCTGAATACCGCAACTTTTACGAACCCCTTGACTTGTTTAAGGAGCGAAGGGTGATTTACTTTAGGAGGACCAAAGCGGTCAAGTCAGCGGTGCGCCGAGAGGATCAACTCTCCACGCACTGCGCACTTTCTACGAGTGTCAGAAATGGGACCCGGAAAGAGAATTGCTAAAAACTTGTCCCGGAGCGATGATCTCTCTGGACACTATAGTCCAGGGCATGATCGCCGATGAAGAAACCTGGAACATTACAGTCATCTACGTGCAAGCGGTCCTGCGCCGCAAAAACGAAGACCTCGACGAGCTGACTGGATGATTGTCTGAAGGGCAGAACAGAAGGGCCTAGCCCAAAGTAATGTGCCATACGGTTCCAGGTTAGTGTCTGGAGAGCAAGGAGGTTGTTTTAGTTGGTAAACTGCGGTACAGGAGTCCAAGCTTATTGGGAAAGTATTTCCAACGTAACATAAAGTATTTCACCTCCCTTGAAAAAATATGACAACATTACAAATTTACAAATTAATAGAAATGTCGGAGAATTTAATTTTTTTCTTGATTTAAAAAAGTTCATTTAGTTTAATCATTTAAAATAATGGAGTAGAATTTATATTTGTATGTACATATGTAGATACCAACTGCCCTTCGCCGAAACTTCGCCTAACTCCAACTTACTAATGTATGTTCAAAGAAAGATATGCATCTTCAATAGGGCCTATGTGTATGTATGCTCCGTACCTTAAGATTAGCCGACTCTCCTTTAATCTGAGCTAGTCGAGATATATGTACATAAATAGATTACCCACAAAAGTACTGTCATCTGCAAGAGAATTCTCCATTGAAAGAAAAAGTGATAAATAGGATCCACCGGGCAATTGCAGCCCATCCCATCCGCTCACATGCCTCCTTCATTTTTCAAGTAATGACTTACGGTTGGCAGGGAAAAAAACATGGAGTGACAGCCTTGAAAAGTCATCAACAGAAGAAACCTACCGTCTTAACCGTGAGGGGGAGAATTTGCCGACTTTTGTTGGGGGCGCATAAAAAGATCCGTTTTCCTTATGTAGGAAGTGAAAAATCATGGAAATGTATTTTCCAGCCGTGCATATATATCTTTTATATTTTCCTTGTTCGGCGCACGGCCCGGGCCGCCGCTATCGGGGATGGAGTGGGCCATTGTAAGGGCCGTATCCCGGAAGAAGGCGCTTAGATAAGAAAATGCGGTGGCATATTAGAAAGCGGAAAAAAGCCAACGATAACATTCATGCAGCTGAGGAGGATTCCTGTGGCGCAGTCATAAATTATTTGAGTTATTTTACAGCCGCAAAGATAAGAGTTTTCGGGGGTCCTTGTGACAGGGATTAAGTCTGAAGTGACGTGACATATGAGTCCCAACGCCTGGCAAACGTACTGTGAAACGTTTCTAGATATATGTACATAGAATGAGGCGAATTAAATTAGCAGGACGAAGGAAACAGTTTCCTGAAGCCCTTTTCGTTCCCTAGGGAAAACGGATTTTCGCAACCTGACTACTAATTTCTTTCCCTCCCTTGAGGCGTGATGGATGTGTTTTAAGTTAAGGCATAACTATTTAAGGTACATTCTGCCTTATTTTCAAAATATCACAGATTCTACATTAAAACAGTTACAAAAGTTTATCTAGCAAAACGTATAGACACATTTCATAAACTTGTCTTTCTGGAAAATTTTCTTGATGTTATATGTATTAAGGCAAAATCACATAGCATCTATGTTAGACGTTCGGGATACTATTGGGTTGTCTGGAAGGTCATGATGTTTTTTTATAGGTGACTTATTTATAAATATAAAGAACAAAGAGCAATCCATCATATATTTCCCGTAGGTACTGTTCTCTTTTAGTGAACTTCATAATTAATCGTTCATAGCGGGAACTGCGGTTACCGACAAAAACCTGAACAAGGTGCTTATTTATAGCATGAACTGGACTGTACACCACGAAAGGAGTTTTGAATAGAACGAAACAAGTGGAAATCTGACAACCCAAGGTCAGGCGATTATATTGGAACCCCATCCAAGATCCCATAATTTTTGAGGGGAGATGAAAATCGGATGTGGCCTCGTGTTGTCGTGATGAAAATAAAACTCTGTTACAACCTACAATCCGATTTGTCAATAAGAAATTTAATTTGCGGCAAAGGAGTTGTTGTTCCAGTTGTCAGAGTTGCCAAATCCGTCAAAATTTGGAAATGATACTTTGTGCCGTCCGGTTGGTACAGCGTCGGTAAACTTGCTCAAGTTTTCTTGGAAATTGACACATAGACGATCTTGATATCGCTGATTACAAATATGGTTCCCGATTTAAAAAATTCAAGATGGCAGAAACAAAATACTAAAATAACTCAGATTTCCATGAAAATTAGAATGAAGGCTACACCGTGATTTAGAAAGAAGAACAATAAATAGATAAAAATTTTAAGGAAAAAGAATGAGCCTTCGGTACTATGAAAACGCATAAGACTTTACCTTAGACAAACTTGGCCTAATCAAATTAAGGAAGATTTTAGCTCCATAATGTAAAAGTTCTAGGATCGGTTTTGGGATCTGCGATTAATAGGGAGGGTGTTTCGCATGTGTAAAACCAAAAACCCACTGATTTCAGTAAGGCTTTCTAAAAAAATAATCACTAAGCTTATGTGATTGGATTGGCTCCCTCTTTTTTAAAGTGGTTACAGTCGCATTAAACTAATCGATTGCAGTTTGTATTTTTCAAAACTCTCTTTCGAAGGTTATTTAAAATACCTCTGGAGTTCCACAAGGCAGCCATTTCGGGTAGCTGCTGTTTAGTTTATTTATAATTGACGTTGACGTCCAAGGTAGCCAAAAGCACTACTAGATCTTTTGTAAATTGTTTTTATTTATTTGATTGGGATAACGTGCTTCATAAAGTTTTTTTTTCGGTGTTTTATAATAAAGGGAATTTGAGAAAAACTCTAGTCAACGTTAAGTGTTAACGTCATCATTGTAAGTCGAAGGCCCTTTATTGTCATTTACTATGTCCAAAACTCTCAAGGCCTTTGATTAATCCGTCACTAAGGCGATGAATTATTAAAATTTCTGTGAAGTTGAAGGCACTCGACACTAATTCCAATCAATTTATCATTTCTTTCCAGACAACATATCCCAACTCGACAGCTCGAAATCAGCCTCGCAATCTGGGCAACCAGACGTCTGAGTGTTCTTCAATAGGAGCACGGGTGGGGCCACTGCCACAGCTCAGAGTGTATTGACGCGCTGCGAGCGAATCGAAAACTTATGAATAATTTCACACCCCCAGTCAATCAAGGAACGAGGGCAGCAATCTGACTTTCTCACCTGTTTCCCGATCCCCGGGTCGAAGTCAAATGTGTTACGTCCTACAACCGTTACGGCATGAACCCGGCCTGATTGACAGCTGTGAAATTAATTTAACAAGATAAAAAGGGCCCCGACCTACTCGCACGCAATTTCACCTTCGACCAGCCCAAAGGATATGCCGGGGGAGTTTAAAATCTGAGCCCGAATTCGAAGGAGGCCCCCCATCCGTCTCGACAAAAGGAAGGTGGAGATGGTAGGCGAGGGTTTCGGGGTGAGACTCGTAGAAATGGATATAGTTGACTCCAGGTTGAGTAGACAGATGGCTAATAAATAAGGGGCACACATAGGCCTAGGGTTCTGCAACGTCGCTCGCTTTGATTGGGGGCTCGAGGCTGACTTCGCGACGATGAATATTTCATGAGTTTTCAAAGGATAAGGTATCGCTTCCACAGCGCCTTTTTACGGAAAACTTAGCGAGCGTGAAAGACTGTATCCCCGGCTAATTGGTAGGCGAAGGTCAAGTCCACGACTGGGTTGGCCGTAAATTGATCCCTTTTGTGAAAAGCACACTGTTTTTGAGGTAAACAGGCGTAAAATGACCGAATTGGGTCGATCCTTTGAGCCCGTCGTTGATGGACGGAGCAAGGCAGGCACCCAGGATAATCAGGAGAATCGGAATCCGTTGCTGAGAAAAATCAATGGCCATTCGAACAGCGGCAGCAGCAGCAGTGCGGGGGGCGGCCGCGAAATAAACTACTGTGAAGTGTACTACCTGTCCCCGTCAAAACGACGGAGCAGGGAAAATTTACATGCGCCAACATCTACTCCACACGATGCGAGTTGGACAGCAACGCAGAAGAAGCGGGATAAAATGAAGCAGCAGCGAGCGCACGAGAACGCCTTTGGGGCGGCGGTGACACGCCCCAACGATCAGAGCTTAGATAATTTTGAAATTCGAAGTCATTATTCAGATTCAGGTGCCCCAACAGCACCTGTGCCCCTCGGCAGAACACGTTCGACCAACGTGACATTTTCCAACTGTGCCGAGGAGCGGATCCATTCAAATCGCGGCTCACTGCGAAGGAGCAAAGGTCGCAGCAATCAATCACTGTGCAGTTGCGATGCCGAAACAGATATAGTTCCGGACCCAAATCGACCACTTTATCAATACAGTTTAGATAGGAAGAATAAGGCCCACACCTACACATGTGAACAAAACGCACAAATTCTCATGAGACTGGAGCGGGAGAAGCGAAAAACGACTGGGATCGGTGGTGATAAACAGGTAAAGTCCGTGAGAATCGCACCTTTTACGATTTTTTTAAAGCTGTCACGTACCAACAGGCAACAGAGGCGAGCAGCACTTTGAACGAGTCTTGTGATGATACCACTTTCGAATACCCAACCACTTTTCCGGACACAAGTATTAGTCAGGAAGTAAGTTCGACATTTATTTTGCTATGATTTTTTATTTATATGTGTACACACATGTGTAATAGCACGTATAAATATACTTGTCCTTAACAATTTTTTCCACCCATATCAAATCGCCCTTCCAAAGGTCTTGTGAACCACTACTCTGTGGAAAGTTTATGGGAAAAGAAATCCCTAGTAAGATGCAAAAATTAAAAATTCGGCAGTTTAGCGGATTGTCTACACAGTCTTTACAAAAGATGAGACAATCTGGGAACTTGATTTGCATAACTTCATTATTTCACAAGTGGTGAGGCGCATCGCGCCAACCTGTTGAAACCACATGTCATTTGAGTCAATTTCATCATAGCCATTCAGCCACGACTGGCGACGGATGATTATGCACACCAAAATGAAGCACGTCACACTTTTTAATGGCTCTTCATAATTAATAAATGTTCTTCTAATGTGACAATTTCGTAAACATCAACATTTAAATAAACATAAACATTTAATACGCAGGAATAGCGCGCGATTCAAAATTCAAGTTCTTGATGAGACACCATTTATGGTATTTGAAGTTACTAGTTTTGAGAAAAATTCAATTAGGTTGAAAACTTGCTTAGAATATTTATTTTTACATCTCCATCAATTATCGACAGATCAACTTGCCAAGAATATGCTACACATACACTACTTTAATAAAATTTGCCCAACAACTTTTTCAATTGATTGAGCATGGCCAGCAGCTAGGAAATATAAAAACTTCAGCCAACTTTGATTCTCTCTTACCTGAAATTTCCGATACCTCTCTACTGCAACAATACTTTTAAAGTATTTTCTCTCAACTTTCACAAACAGAACTGCTTGACGTTCTTTTAAATATTTCCTTTCAAGTTTTATATATTGTTTTTTATGCAAAATGACTCATATAAACTTTCTACGAACTCTCTTTAGTGTAGTGTAGTCCCATTCCGTCATCAGGTGGTTTCAGTTGCATTCGAGATAACTTCAAAATTCTTTTATCTTTGTTACGAAAAATCCCGATGGTGTTATTTTTTTAAAAAGAAAATTTTTTCTCAAATTTTTTTGTGATACTGAAACCAACACGCATATCAACGGTGGCACTAAAAACGAATGCAATATCAGTTAAACCAGTTATCTTGTAGATTTATAGTACGATATAATGACTTCTGGTAAAAATGAGGTCCAAATCCGTTGTCATAAATTTACAGAACCACCCCCTAAGTTTACAAATTCTCATAAGACTTCAGAGATATTCCACTTAAAAAGATTATTTATTCCTTCTTTTTCTATTTCACATGTACGCTTTTAAAGCCCATTTTTGCTCTTCTTAAATTGTTCGAAACTCGTACGGAAGTACAAAAAGTTCTAAAAGTTGAAAAGGAACATGTCTTCCTTATTCGTATGCAAACACGAAATGTAAAGAAATCAGATTTCTTTCAAGAACGAAATTGCCGAGAGAACGAAAATTGAGAGTTTATTATATGCTCGAATTCCTTCCACAAAAGCAGAGCAACTCGACAAAATCTACCGAACGAAAATATATTTTTATAGCTCACTTGCAACAACGGCCAACTGAACTGTGCAGCATCGTTGGGCACAGTGGCCCACATCAGTCTACTTATGTTGCAATTCCGGTCCTGATTACTTCCTGTCCCTTTGATATGTAAACCTTGCACTAACCCATTTGTTTCGTGTAGGTAATCATTATCTTTTTCTGTGCACATATGAAACTCATTGTAAACTTTATTTTGCAGAGTGATTCAACGACTGATGTGGACATAATACCGCCACCCCCGCCCCCGATATCACTGAATCGAAAGCCCCTTCAGTACCAACAGCAGCCGCACCCGCAGCAGCAGCAGCAGCAGCAGCAGGATCTCACCAAAGGATACACGAACAGCGTGAAGCCATCTGAATCGATGCTGAATGACTGCACATCCACAATATTAAATTGTGCAAACGTCGGTCATGTTGGAACGACAGAACCAGATTTATGTCATGTAAACAAGACGGCGAAGCCCCCTCGAACAGAGTCGGGCAAATGCCGGGCGAACCAAGAGAATATCCCACTTACGCCGTACCCGTACATACGGGACGACTCCTACGTACCATGCTTCAAGAGCAAAGGCGAAGAGTCGGTTTTTTTCTACCACCAGGAATCGCCCCAGTATGCCCCCAATTTCGACAATCGACCGCACTCGGGCAAGTTCAACACAATCGGGCCGAGCAGTTGTTATGCGAAACAATTTGCACAGCAGCAGCAGCAGCAGCAACAGCAACAACAGCAGCCACAGCAACCGCCCCCGCAGAACAGTCACTGCAATGTCAGTCACTTTGATTCGACGAACCTCTCGAACGGCCGATACTTCTCCCAGTCCCTATCGAATTTCTCGTTCTCGGGACATCAGCAGCCCCAAGACGGATACCACTGGCATTATCATAACCACGACGCCAGCACAACACCTTACACCCAATTCCGCACCCAGGCGAATGGCCTGAGCTGTAGTTTCGGGGAGTCGACCCTGATCGACAGCTCGTACACATCCATCGGAAGCTCCTCGACGAGTGGCCTTAAAGGAAAACTCCATCAGCAACAGCAGCAGCCAGCCCACAGTTCCAGCATGCCGTGGAAGCACAGACAATGTCCAAGCAGAAACTCATCCAGTTCAGGGACAAATTCCCTACGTGAGTTTCTATCAATAACCATCTTGATTTCTTTTTCGTAACGGGTAAATTACATTCTCTTTGCAGGTTTCGACCCGTCGAGACATTGGCTGGCAGTCAGCTCAATTCTTCTCATTGTTGGAGCAGCTAGTGTGGCTGTTCCATTGGCCTTACGTGTCGCTTCAAGTAAGTGCCAAATCCCAAGTTACTCCCTCGTCCAATTCATCTAACGTCACTTTGCTACATTTTTCATCGTGACTTTCGATTACTAAAAATAAATAACGGTACAATACCCGGAGAAAAATGCAACTCTGATTTTAATTAAATTTTGCCCCCAGCGGACAAAAAAAACCCACAAACGCACGGCAGCAAAATATAAGCAAAACCAAGAAAATTTAATGTTTTTCTTTATATTGAATTACAATTAAAGCGTTAAAGTAAATAAATGATTAGGGCGAAAAGTCGGATTCACCAGGGATATTAATTAAGTTTCTCAGACGCTACTAGGGTAATTAACTATTCCTTGCAAAAAATATACCTATCGTCCTACCACAATAGTCGTACCTAATATTTTGAAAACACAACTTTTTGATAACTTAACAACATATCGAAAACTATCTAACCATGGTCCATCAGCCACCGAGCTATATTTATGAAGATTTAAAGCAGAATTACGAACATGGTTTTAGTTCAATACACACGTCACCACGTTTAACAAAATTTACTTGGAAATTGTTGGAAACAAGATAACAGCAATTAATAATAAAAATCATTAAAATGCGTATTGGATTTTCGCGCGGTACCGAACACAACAAAATATTAATTTTTCTTGTCTCACCATTCTTATAATTTCAAAAAGCAAAATTATGAGATTTCTATACTACTCATCTAAACTCCAGAATGGACACGAGAAGCTTAAAGGTAAATACACTTGTTAAGTGAGAGTGTAGAGTTACACACGATAAGTGTAAATGAACACGTGAAAACAAAGATTCCACTGCCTACACTCGATGTTGATACCATACATTTATGTACCCTTCTACTCATAAGTGGAGATTTGTAAATATGCACTAAATTGAAAAATGTAGCTCCACTTTACAAGTGTAGGTACATTTTTTAGTCGACAAATTATTTCTGTATATTTCTTGAGGTGAATCAGGGACTAGCCAGAATAGGACAGCGCGGTCGATGGCGAATACGCTTATATTTTTCGTATGCTCATATATGCATTTTTCATTTTCAATTATAAGACCCTAATTTATTCACGTATAAATCAAAATCCACACAGGTGATACGTAAAGAGTTCCTGTAATAAGTTTCACCAACAAGTTCAACTAGTTGCCGTTACAGCTGCAATAAAAAGTTGATGGATACACTTTACACTTGCACCTTGCACTTGTCTATATCTCAAAAAGTGGAAAAGAATTGTAACTCTACATTTTCAACTCAATGGAGCTCTAAATAAACTCAGTAAATTCTAATCAAACGCACCGCAAAAATTAAAGAAGGTGTTCCTATTTCAATAAATTTCGATTCTTTTAAAACAATTTAAATAAAAAAAAGTGCTGAGGTTGGAATAGAATAATATGTTACTTGCGACTCTAATTGAGGTTTAAAACACTTTTTAAAATAATTATGAAGTTCCTACTTGAATTTGAAAATGAGAAAAGGCGTATAAAGCAATTTTTCGCTCTGCTCTAATTAAGTATGACTAACGACGGTAGTTAAAACGTAATAAAAATAATATATTTGTTGTCAGTATTTTTGTTTGATTTGCATATCGCATTTAATCACATTTTAACCCCGAATGGAAGGAGGAGAAAAATAATAAGACTAGCTACCACAATAAATATAAACGAGCAGATAAGTAAAACAATTAATAAAAATAAATAATAATAATAATAATAAATATGTAAAAGAGAAGATTTTTAACAATTTTAACAGTTTGTAAAGGTGTCTGTAATAGCTAAGTATGCATAAACCACCAGCTTGAAACTCAAATAATCGGATTTTCATACTTTTTAAAGTTTTTATGACTTACCTTTTAAGTTACAAAACAAGTTTATGCTGAGTATATCTTAAATTCCAAACTTTGGAAGTCAGGAGATGTAGGGTGATTTAGTGTCCTTAAGAACTTTGCAACATTTAAAACTCATGCCAGTACCCCACAAGTTTTAAATTTTTCAACACGTTTTTATTAGCTTTGTTTGTTTGTATGTAAAAAAATCTAGGAACTGGACTATCACCCACTTTTGTGACTTTTAAGTCTTACATGCATAAGTCTGATGACAGAAAAATGTCAACGTTTTCCTGTTTTTTAAGGTTCCGTACCTCAAAAGGAAAAAGGAACCCTTATAGGATCACTTCGTTGTCCGTCTTTCTGTCAATACCTTTTTTCTGAGGAACGCGTATCAAGTCGAAATTATTATTAAATACTTAGGTCTGCAGTCCCTTGGAGCTGTAGCAATTTCAACCTTCTACATTTATGCCGCATATTTTGACACTCGCAAATAAATCAAAACCTATAGGGTACATGCAAAACAACTTGAAAATCAGAATTGCATTGAATTAAAAATGAAATTATTCCTCTAAGAACTTCCTTTACTTCTTTCAGATGCCCCATTCGATGAACGACTGCGTGTAGCGAAACAACTTTTAGATGAAGTGCCTTTAATCGACGGGCATAACGACCTACCATGGAATATTCGAAAATTTTTACACAATAAATTGAACGATTTTAGGTAAGCCCCTCCCCCTTGTCCTAAACAATTACGCTAAATGGTTGGCAATTTTTTTTACTCGACAGTTTTGACGACGACCTAAGAAACGTAATGCCTTGGGCGCGAAGTCACTGGAGCCACACGGATCTACAGCGTCTGAAGAAGGGCCGCGTCTCGGCACAGGTAAGTTGTGGGTGGCGGGCGGTTGTCACCGAAGTTAACCCGCAACAAGACTGTCGCATTAATCACTGTGTGTGGCCGCACCCAATTATGTTTGAAATTAATTGTGGTCGACGACTTATTTCCTCTTCCTCTTTATTTTGCGTAAACAGCGGTCCGGGGAGAAAATTAGGAAATATTGAACGGAAACAAGAAATCCAATTACCTCTAATTCCTCCAATTTTCCGAGATGGAAGAGTGTTCCTGTGTCTATCATACAGCCTCCTTGTACCAACAACTTCATTATTTATCTTTGACAGGTTGAGTAGAAAAAATTGCAATTTATTACTGGTCCTGGCCTTTTTGGCTCCAAGGATTGCTTTAGTAAGGAGGAGCCTGGTTGCCTTCCAAGGGCGGCTCGGTTTTTTTTTCGGCGCTGGCTGTGGAGAAACCTATTTGCAAGGATAGCAGTGATTTATGTCCTTGAAAACGCCGAAGTTCCTGCCTTAAAGGGACTGGGATACTTTTACTGAAATTGTGCCTGATACTACTGGTTCTTTTTTCGTTTCGGCGAACGGACTGTAAGTTGTAAGTTGTTTTTGTGGCACGTCCACTACATGTGTACGTACACCACCCGTGCAAGACTTGATGATAAATTTAGGGTTATAGTTTTACAAATATGCGATGCGGAACGTTAGTGAATTTAGCGCTATTTGTGCGAGACGTGACTGGACTGTCTGTGGTTAGGGGTTGAGGGAATGGAAGAACAAAAAGCAGAAATTTAAACGGAAATATAAATTTATAGTCTGTAATGTGAATTAGTCAAACCAGAAAATATTCATTTTAGTTGACTTGCTCGTACTGTTCTTCCATACTGTTCATATTTGATTTTTGGTCGTAGGTATATCGTCTTCTAAACTTCTAAGAGAAAGGGTTTATTAAAGTTGTGATAACTTGTGTACAGGAGCAAATTGCCAATTTAAGAGTGGTCCGGGCTCTGCAGAGAAGTTGATTGATTGGAATTTTTGGTGATAACGAAAATTGAGTGGCAAAAGCTAATTGAGTGGCAGTTCACTAGCTGCCTCGAACATTTGAAAGGGTTTATTCGAACACCTTGGAAAATCATATATTTTGACATTATATTACTTTTAAAATTTTCCACATTTTAAAGGCTGGTAACTAAAGAATTATTAAATATCGCGATTATTTATAACTTAATTTTATAAGCGCTAAAGTGGGTTTTTCCAAATTTTGTTATATTTAAGTGGAACCATATTAAGGTTTGGAATTTTCACACGTTATTACTTAGATCAAATAGTCTACAAAACAAATATTATTTTTTGGTGCACCTTGGGTCCTTTACATTTGTCATTGGAAATAAAACCGTGTAGCTCCACGCCGTGCATAGAATCTTGAGTACAGTTTATCTTAAAATTATAAATTGCATGCACGGGGTTCCGAAAAAAAACAAAATTAAATAAAAAGTAAATAAAATTATCCGCTTTTTTCTATTACAGAGCCCCATAAAGAACATAATTTCTACTATAGAGTCTAATAAAAAGAAAATAAATTTATTGATAATTCTAGACCAGAAAACATCCTTAATATTGCACCGCTGTGCACAATTTCGTTACTAAATTTTACGCTTCGGTTGTATCAGCCGATGTCGTCAACGCAAAGTCAATCAGTGTCTGAAGTATTATTTGTTTCATACTTTATTGAATGCAACATCGTTAGTGTCCTTAACATTAATAATTTTCATGTTATTCAATTTTAAAATCTTAGCCATTTTTGTGACATTCACGAATTAAGTGTAGTACCCCAGTTTCGAAGTGTAAAGGTCTATTCACACTATCCATCAAGCCACTGGTAGTCAACATCATATCAAAATATTTTCCTTAGGATTTTAAATGCCGTAATTCACACTATTCGGTATCGATACATCACGGCACCATCGATCACCATCAGGGAAAGTTCAAGGGAATATTTAAATGTTTGATGGCGGCAAATTGTTTGTCATGTGATGTGTATAAATCAGTCTTCAGACATATTAGTATCATGGACGACAAACTTCTCGTTGCTTTGGTGCTGGCAAAAACAGGTTTTTTTTATAATTTATCTCATAAAAATTATAGTGATAGTTGAACAAATTTACACATATGATACGGATGGTATGAATCAACTGAAAATTGACTAGCATCCTTAAGACCTATTCACGTCCAAAAAATCTCTTTAAAAAAAATTAAACCGACTTCAAAACTATGAACTAAAACACTAAAAAGTTGAAAATAGTTTTTTTTGGAGTCGGTACCAAGCCGTGCGATTCACTTCTGCGCAGTGTCGAGTAGCTTGTGCGACGCGAAGGACGAGCGTAGTGGAATGGGCAACCCGAACGCGCAAGCTTAGCGCAAAGATATACCCTATTCAATAAAAAACGAATCATTAAAATCTGTTCGCAATTGGCGAAGTAATCGCGTAACAGACACACAAAAAAAACATACCGAATTGAGAACCTTCTCCTTTTTTTACGTGGATTAAAAATCAAGCGCATCGGCTGAAGCTCGGGCTAGGCACACACGATTCATGTGCGTTTTCCAGATAAGCCTGAAAGCAGAACAAGGTGCCTTGGTGAGTTAATAAAAAGAGAATTTGAAGTGTAAGTTTTTTTAGCAGAGAAGCTTTCATTTCGTGATGCTAACAAATTCAATTAGAATTTCAATTCTTCATTTCTGGTCAAAGGTTGACATAACATACACGTAAATATATTGAAGGAATGTGAGGTTATCGCTTACACCAACATTTTCCCTGATATCTTGCAAGCTGTATGGGTTGGATGACTGTAACGGAAGGATGAAATGAAGAAATTATAAGGATTGCTCGTTTTACTACAAAACGTTAAAAAGGAGAAGCTTTAAGAACAATTTATAAAGAAGAAATTCAACTGGCAAATCCTTCACCTCCACTGCAAAGGTTTTTGGGAACGAAAATTGTTAGTGTTTATTTCTCTCTAGAAAATGAGGCACAAATTGGGCTAAAATCATAAACCCTTAAGATTACCTCGCAGAAACTACAGAGATCACAACGAAAATTTGTGAAAAGGTGGAAAGGTAATTACTTCCAGTGAACCTGCCGCGCATTTAATAAATTTTTTTACTAAAGTTTAACAAAAACTTTTCTGCCCGGTACTGTAGGGAAGCAATACAGCCTTGCACTTTGTCCTCGAGGGCGAGAATAAAATATCCGCGGTCGCATTCGGAAAACTCCGGTGACCCTTGCCAAGTCGAAGTGGTATTTAGCATTTATCACAAGAAGTTGTTACGCTGTATGCGTTTTAAGAGCACTAAGGCGAAGATGCGGCAGGGCAGCCTGAAAGAAAGAGCGCCATCAAAATAATTAAGTGTTTGCCGTGCAGAAAGAGTCAGGCCGACTCCGGTTCGTGTTTACCAACTTTACAACGACGAAAGAAAACCTTTCAATTCCACTTTGCGAAAACCCATTCAAGGATCCAAGTTTTAAGTAGGACCATGTAAAGGCTTAGCGGAACTTCTTACTTCGTTCAAACTTTAAGTCCGGCAACTTGACCGGAATCACCTCTAATTCTCCGAAAATATAAGGAAAAGAAGTTTCATACGGGGAACTTTTATCCGGGAAGCTTTCATCCAGACACTCAGTAGCAAGTGGGGTGTGGGAATGGGTTCGGCCGGTTGGAATTGAGTTGCTCCATAATCGAAGCAGTTTGTCTTCCTCGCCGCTCCACGTATGTGGTCGGAGTTTTAAATTAATTCAGCTGGGAGTAATAAATCAAAGTGCCTTAAATGAGCTTCCGGCGAGACCCGGGTCAACCCGGCCGAGGGACACACCGGCCGGTCCGAAAATGCCCCGCAAATTAAATGATTGAGCCAAAAGAGCCACAATTAAAATTTCTCCTTGCTGGAAAGTGAAGGGTCCAGGTCAACTCACTCTTCCGGCCACGCAGACTAGGCGAAACCTGAGCTGGGAGTGACTTGCTGCACTTTGATCTGGCCGGAACTTTTTGGTGAATTACAAATTGTTTAATTTCAAACCATGTGCGCCCTTTTCTAATGTCCACATATTTGATGGATTATCGGTGGAACAAATTTTCTTGTCGACCCAATTTTAGCCGGCCTTTGAAGTCAACCCCCGCCGAGGCAGGCAAATTGCCCGATGGGGGATGGTCGGAATTGCGCGGACAGACAGAGTATACTTTGCCCTTGGCAGGACATTTTTGGAAACATGACAAAAGGTATATTTGATATACCAAAAAGCAATGGTCTGCTTGCTGATATGCGGTTTCAAATGGCACGTTGTAATTTGACGGTAAAAAGTCTTAAAATTTAAAATAATGCCAGCTCCTGTCAAGCCCCTTGGTTGTAATTATCGCGGACGAAATTTTAATCAAGCGTACAAAAATTGGCCATTTAAACACGCACTCCATGTAGCTTCCTTTCATGAAAGCTATCATTAATTAAATCATTCCCTTGATGGACTTCGAGGCAGGCGAAAGCAAAGAGTACATATCTGCTTTCACATTGTTGGTCGACAAAATAATTAATTCAAGCGCCACTGCTCTTCCACGGATTGAGATGACGGAGTTAATATTGAAATGGGTAGTACTAATACTATTTGTAACTCTAAAATTACATAAGACCTAAGCTGGAGCCATGCAAAGTTCAATTATGGAAGATTACTAAAAAGTTCGCAAACTGGTAGTACTGGACAATGGACAGTCCTCGAAAGTTTTATTTCTTTAAGTCCACTAGCATGTAAGCCAAGAAGAAGGGAAAATTATTGAACCGAATTTTACTAATTAACAACAAATTATTTATAGAATCTATTTGTCTGTGGTAATAGCTTTTACCATTCAAAATTATCGAATTATTTGGAATACTTAAATTAATGCAAATGAATAAATCGATTCGATGTGCAAATAATATGGCGTGTGCTTCTATAAATTTGCTGCATATGTTAACAAATAAGCAATTAAATTTTTTCGAGATTAATTAAATAGAACAAACAATGAAAAAATCAAAATAAATAATTAATCTGGAGAGAGACAGCCATCCTCAAACTTGGAATATTTTTAGCTTGAATGCATTCATTTGGGAAATTGGGAAAATTTATATTTGAAAAATATTTTAATTACCAATTACCTTTCAATTCAAAAATTAATTGCAATTATGCTTCTTTAATGAAAGAAAGCATCTCGAGCAGCGCAAATTTCAAATGAGGAAATTGGTTTCGGTGAAAAATTTAATAGCTTGGTAGGTAATTATTCTAAAGTGTGGTTATATGTTGCGTATGCGTATGTGTTTACGCATGATCGGAATGGGAATACACATTTATGTATATGCCTATGTTGCTCTTATTTTTGTCTCTATTTTATTCTGCAGTCTATTTGATGAATTAGTAAATAAATAAATAGTGACCGTTTAATAAATGTAAAATGTTATACGCTCCATAAGCAACTAGTGTATCCTACACTTATTTACATATGTATGTATATATGTGTCCCAAAAACAGGTGATCAAACTAAAATGGTAGAAAATAGATAAAGTTTCATCGGCGCAAAACCTATAAGGTCGATAGATAGTTTGTGTATTTATTTCTGAATTATTTATGATAATAATAGTAAAATAAGTAATAAAAGATGTCTAAACTATTTAGTCAATTCAAATAGCAAAACTTGTAGTAAAACAGCTCAGGTCTCAAAAATCCCCAAATGAATAAATATCAGATAAAGCATCTTTAACAAAAGGATCACAACAATTGCCTCCGTTATTAAACATTATTAAGCGATAAAGAGACGCATAATGAGAAAGACGGATTTATACTAATTTTCCAGTTTGAATCGTCGTTGTTTTGCACTTTACTATTTTCGTTTATCGATTTAATAAAGCCAGGATTACGTTAAGATCATTTCGAATTTTAAGTACGTTACAAGATATACTACGAGGACGTTGAACTATTTTTTTTATATTTTATTGAGAGGATTCTTAAACCGAACTGGGTTAAACCCGCATGTATTCGGCGGCCTCTTTTACATCTAAGGTCTAGCGCAAACTATAGTCAAGACAGCCGTAAGATAGACTTGTGTTTTTCTTCACATTTTTTACTATTTGCATACTACGCACACTTTTGAGTCTGAATGTCTCGACTAAGGCATACTCATAAACATGTAGTTCGTAGTCAATAACAAAGTGGACTTCACCAAGGCTGCTGCTCTGAGCATTTTTGTTCTACGTATTATCCTCAAAAACGAAATTGCTATTATTATATGCATCATATACATATGTACATAGTGAGCGATTAATAAATAGTTAATTATCTTCGACTGGGAGCATCCAACTTTGAAGCTCAAAATTACGTGAGGCTAGCCGAAAGACTAGTAGTGACATTATATGTATAATACATAATTTTTTGGGGCAAGAGAACGTATGAAATATTCTGACTGACTCAGATTTTTTAATTGAACAATTCCACGTTGCCAACTTCTTATTGTGGAGTTAGTACCTACGATTTGCACGCCAGATAATATTACATATTCGATTGGGAACTGATAATTCGTAGTTTTGAAATACTCGAACAGCACTAGTAAAAAAAAACAATACTTCGAAAAAGTGTCTCCAAATGAGTTACCAACTTTTGTTTTTAGAGTTAAGAATATGTTTTATCTGTTATGTCTTTTTCTGAATGGGGACATTTTGGGAAGAGAATAAATCTTTAGTCTTATCATAAATTAATATATATTTACGAAAATTGCATTTACTTCTATTAGTGTTGATTTTTCTTTGAAAAGAGTGACCCATCTTTCTTAGTCGAAAAGTCTACAATGTTTGAGATTTTTGCAAGCTCTAAATTCACGAATTTTTCGCATATTATACAGACGTGCGTCGTCTAAGCTGAGCACAGTATTTATGTAGCATTTCCTACATTAAATTAAAACTATTAAACAGTGCCGTTTGAAGGGTCTTAAAAGAAAATACAAATTACCATCGGAATTAACATAAAACATTACGGCTCTGGTAATGTCGAGTACTATAAATATATTTAATTGGCGAGCACTGTTTAAACAATTAATCATAATGATGGTAAATGGAATCATCTCGCTTTGGGCGAAAAAAAAAATTCTGTCTGAATTGTTATCGCGCCATCGGCAATGAATTCCGCTTCTATAAAGGGTCATTATTAATTATTTAATTAAAATCCGTTTAACTCTGTAAAATATTGAAATGGGCGATTACAGTTAAAATTAAAAGATTTTGCAAATATTATTATTGGCTTATTGTTTCATTGTAACGTCAGCCTTGTGCCCATTGAATTGAAGCGCATTAATAGAAATAATGCATTAGCCACCGCTCATAAAGTTTCCGTAAATGTATTTTTAATCATGAAAAAAATGTTGTGTTAATCGGGCCGTTAAATTTTTCATTATTGTGTATATGCATTAAACTAGCACTGTAATCAGAAAAGACCTTGACAAAATTTGGTAAATAGTCTTAAAATTATGTACACGCACGAGCAGCTAACAGTATAGCAATTAAGATAAAATTGAGGCACCTTCATGTATCTAACGTACAGACAACACTCGATAATTATATCCAGTAAAGTTTTAATAGTACCCCTCCTCCCCTTGGTTATTCAACGTCTTCAGAAAATCAACTTGAGAGGGTTATAACACGCAATAAATTGAAACTCCCTAGGCGTCCCTGAGGTCATCACAAAGTTTGTTTAGTCCATAATGCTATACGACGGGTCAGTGTATTTGAACCCATCAATATCGGACATAATATAATAAAGTTTCAAGAAAAGTTTACCCGATACGGGAAAATGTTGGTCGGGTTTTCAGGTACCTACCACGAAAAGTTTCTGTCCTTGCAATTTTTTAAGGGATAACTCTGAACTTTGCCCATATACCCGACTTAGCTCGTTACTCGCTTTGAATACACTCACAAAGCTTAATGGAATTCATATTTTCTCATTTTCCTCGTTTTTTTTTTTTCGTTTTCTTTTCCAGTTTTGGGCAGCTTACGTGCCATGCGAGGCCCAGCATCGGGACGCCGTCCAACTAACGTTGGAACAAATCGATGTAATTAAACGGCTGACTGAACGCTACTCACCACAACTGACAACTTGTACTTCAGCATCTGGTAAGTTGAGAACATCAGTAGATCCCTTAGAATTAGGATTGGGGTAACCGAGAAAAAAATACATAACCCAACGCCTCAGAAGACTGAGCCAAAATGAAGAAGCGAATGAGCTCGACGAGCGCAGGATTTCCACTTAAGGGATCATTTCGGGCTAGCATTTCGATTCGGTTCGGTTTAGTGAAAAACTCCAGAGGAAAATCCATTAAGTTCCTCATAAAAACCTCCTCTGCGAAAGCAGAACTTGCAGATGCCCGGGTAACCTACATAACATAACATGGAGGGTCTTGTACCCTTCACCGGAAGTTTCGTCCGTACGGAGGCGTACTATCTACACACGGAGCATTAGAGACTTTCCTGCGGTCGAATAATCACTCACTTCAGCATACCCCACCTAAGTCTCCCATGCTCCCATCCACCCACACGGTGTGCCGCTGTATTATGTCATCTGACATCCCACATACGCTTTCTACTTTCAGATATAATCGAAGCACACAAGAACCATCAGCTGTGCTCCTTAACCGGCGTAGAAGGCGGCCACTCACTAGGAGGTTCCCTGGCTGTTTTACGTACTCTGTACGCTATCGGGGTTAGGTATATGACACTGACCTCGACCTGTCATACCCCATGGGCGGACTCTAGTTATGCCGACGCTCCGACATACAATGTCAAGCATGGAGGCTTAACTGTATTCGGAAAGGTAAGTGACAGTATATTATAGCCACATCACACACCCGCATGCACGCAACCGAAAAGACAAGATTTTGTGTAGGCAGTCCTAATGTATGGTATGCTTCCCAATGGATGGGGCATTCTATTTGGGTCGATGCCTCAGAGGATTGCCGAGAAGACGAATGGATTACGCAAATTTTTATAGTCAAAAAGGGAGTCATAAAACGAGGAAATAAATATGGTGATTCGCTCGCAACGCTCACTGCACATTTTTGCGATGACTGCGGCGAAATTGGTGGAAATGAGGGCGTTTTATGAAATCTTTATTTGGAAAGGTTACGGTTATTTTAACACCTTTCATGAAGTTCTTGCTTTTATTAGATTTAGCAACCAAAATGCTTATGTAGATGAACCAAAATAAGTAGTCTGGTAAGGTACAGTGCTTGTTGGTTCATCTCAAAAATTAGGAAGGAATACTTATAGAAGTAGAGTTTTATTTGCATGTTAGTTTAATTGCACAATAACAGGAACATAAAAAACACTTGTTTATTGGAAGTTTACTAGTGTTATCTTATGTATGTTTATGCGCTGAGCACGAATCGTAAGTCTTATTGGTCATACGTACTAGATACTCTGCGAAAAGTTGATAATATATGAGATATATGCCAAAAACTACAATTCGACCCCTTTAACCCTGTAAAAAAACCCACGACTTGAGGGTACTTTTCAGAATATGCCTAGGACATCGAAATAAAGGTCTCCACAAAAATTCAGGTTGGTCGGATATTTTTCGTGATTTTCACCTTTTCCTAACTAATTTTATTATTAGGGTGGTGAGTTGATGATGGGGCGCTAAGCAGACTTTTTGTACACCCGTTTAACTCGAAAATTGACCGGGCTATTACTTGCTTAGTTTAACTGAAACATCGTGTTTTTAAGTTAGCATTTCAGAATGCGTAGACAAGTCAAAATTTTAGACAAACTGACCGACGACGAACAGACCACGCCGCCGTATCGATTTTATAAATGTTTGTTTTTTGTTTTCGTTACGGTATGGGACACTAACAAGGCATCTGAAAATTTTGCTCGAGCCTGAAGACGGGTCTACACACTGTTTTATCGTCAATCTATTTGAACTATTTTAATTGTTATCTGAATATTGAATGAAAACAGTTTTACGTATTTTCCGCGGGAATCCAATATATTCCCGGAATAAAAGATAATCTAAATCATGAACGACAAAATGTCCTAAGTTCCAATCCCATCAAAATAAGTTTAGCCGTCTCTGCGATTAGTCCGGACAAACAGACAGACAGATAAAAAGTTGCCTAAATTATGCCAGACAAAATACTTTATAGTGTAAGTCCTATCGAAATTGGTTCATCCGTTCCTTATATTACTCCGGAAAAGCAGACAGACAGACAAAAAATAGCATGAATCATATCCGACAAAATATTCCACCTTATTTTGTCCCAGGATTACTTTCTATAAATTGTGTAAATTTCATAGTAATCTTTAGTAGTTATCAAATTAAATCCGTTCGTACAGACAGTCAGACAGACAACAATTGTGTAACGATAAATTCGACTTAGTAATAGAAAATGCAAACGAAGGAAGTATTTAAAAGCTTAAAAATCGAAAATCCAAGACAGTATCCATAGCCTACATTAGTAAATAAATAATCAAATTTTGCTATTTTTCACTTTCGCAAGTGACTTATGGAAGAATACTGAGATAGTATTTTTTGGCGTGAGTTTGATGTCGAGAGATTATGCAAACTTTCAAGTAAATAGGATCAAAAAAAATATTTATACCCACTTTTACCCCATTGGAGGTTGAATTTTGATAACAGCACCTAACTGCAACACTTTCTCGCAAAATAACTTATACGAGTATATGGTGTGAATCTGGGCTCAATCGCCCCTATCATATAAAAGTTAGATTGTGGCGCCTCTACCGGGATCACACCTAACTATAAACCATTAAGTATAAATTTGTATATCCTTTATCTACCTGGACGTGTTGTACCTCTATGGAAAGGCAACAAGATGGGCAATTCAATAAAAATTAAAAATAGGTGCATTAATTCCATGAATTATGAAAAATTAGGAGAAACGTGAATTATATGAAATTTTAGAGCATTTTTTCATTTTCTCAAGTGACAGTACCTGCAGTGGTAGAGGTATATAGATCAATGTTGGTGGCATTTTTGGAAAGCACATTAAGATAGTGGTCGTTTGGCGTAAGCTTGATGTCACTGTATTGGGTAGATCAAAAGACAAAAATAAAATAATAAAGTGCATTCCGAATTTATGAATCACCCTGTAATTCAAAAACGGCCTCTCCCTCTCATACGATCATTTTGGCATGCGTTAACTGATACACCCTGTATAAAAAATATTGTACTTTTCGATAGAATCATTATACAGAAACAGTGCGAATTTTTTTAAATTGAATAGACCTAAAGGTGCTGCCACTCCATTAAACAGCACAAAAAATCGTCCTGATTTAAAAACGCCGGTACATTGAATCTTAACAAGACGAAGAGGCAGAACAAATTTGTAAAAACCGACTCATTTTGCTTTTTCATTTTTGAGGACTTTGAGAACTTTGCGAATAATCAAACGTCCGTGAGTTATCGATTACACGGGGCCGACAAAGGTTAAGGCAATCGATCAACATCTGGCAAAAACGCCGACAATAATTAATAACGCTGCCAATGATAGAGGACAAAGACGTGCTAAGTATAGTCAGAGTGTCAGAAGAACATAAGCTACACTGGTAGATTATCATGCCCGATGAATGAACGGCCGTTCAGGGGCGGAAGGCTGAGGTGTGCGCACGGGGAAGCAATACAAAAACACGAGCAATTTTCGCTTGACTTGTTTACAAAGCACCCACTCAAATTAATTTCTCCCTGTTTTGCTGAATACTGCTGATTGCATAAAAAATTGTTTTCTTTAATCAAATGGCTCGGCTGGTAGCGGACGCGCAAGGGCCCATAATTGAAAACATTGCCGGAACGTCGATAACGAAGGCGACGAGGAATAATCGACTTCCAATCGGCCTAAAAGCCATTTATCACTCAAAATCCATTAAAACTTTGCTGACTCTCGGTTAATCTTGGCCGAGTGGATTAGGGGATCCTAAATCATTAAGTCCTTGATAAAACATTGCGCCAGCTATTTGCCTCCCAGCGGCAAAGTGCCCAAAAAATATGCCAGCGTGATGCCGTGTCGCATGAGTAAGTTCGCAAAGGAAAAAAAAATAACAAGAAGAGGTGCAAGCAGGAAACCTCCGGTTATCATCTCGAACAAGCCCGGATATGTTTAAGCCGAGAAAAGCAGGATAAGGCAATTTACTCGGAGCGAAGGATGGAAATCCTTTATCCGCCCCAGCATTTCACATTCCGCAGGATCCTCATTTTGCTCCTGAGTAGATTTTCTTGGAATGGAATAAGAAACACAAATGTGCCACTGTGGACCGAACGGGGCTAACCCGTGATAAGGGATAAAATTTTAGGAGCAGAAACAATAACAAAAGCACTAAAACTCCAAATCGATTCGGAGCAACACAATCCACCAGCAGTCGACTGAGATTTGCCTCCTCCCTGGCGGGCGGCAGCGACCGAGTGGATGATGTCACGGATTTTGTTTTCTAAAGGATAAGATGAAAAACAGTCCTGCGAGCAGGTCGGGAAGTCAGGAAATCACTTGGAAAGCAATAAATCACCTGAAAATAGTAAACCTCTGCTACCTGTCGGGATTCTTTTCTCATTTCCATTTACATCCGCATACGCCTTTTTGTCATTTTGTTTAGGTCCTCGCAAATGGTTTTGATAAACGACTCCCAATAACGACTGCAGGGCCCCGGCCGACAGAAGCAGATCCCGGGTGGCGTTCTTCGCTAATGCCTGCCACACGGGCCCAGCCCAGGTTGCGGCCTCCTACCTCTTTCTGCACTACTTTCAGCCGGATCCTCCTACTGATGGCAAAAACAATTTCGAAATTCCTCACCTCCTTCGGCACGACACTACCTTCGCTCCAGTCGGCTCCCTTGTCGTGGAGGGATTGGAATAAGTGCAATTGTCTGCTGCTTTGTCCTGTGCCTGCTTTCAACGGTACAATAAATCCTACTATAGATTTCGGCGCTGTCCGTCAGAAAACAATTTGCTTTTGTCCAAATTTATACAATAGTTTATACAATCGCGGGAATTAATTGTTTTCGGGGCCGTCCTGAAAGTTTACACAAAACACCATGACACGCCGATATAATTAATTCGGTGATGGTATTGATTATGTTCTTCTGTCCTGACACACCTGCCTGATTAAGCCCTTTTCAAACATTTATTTAAGTGGTAAATTAATGCCGTAGAAGGAACGACGTGGTAAGGACATTACATACTGACCGTATTTTACAATGATGGCTTTATGAATTTATTAAAATTAAAGGCAAAAGCAAAGTAAACTGGAGAGTGGCGTCTCTTAGAAGAAGCAAAATAATAAAATAATATACAAAAAGCATATACAATACATATAATACATTTCATCACGTTTAAAATATGTAAAACGAACTAATTATGTGTGAACTTTGGGGACGCTAGTAGTCTAATTAAGCGTGCTAGACTGCCGATCCAAAAGTCCTAGGTTCGAATCCCACTCAGACCCGACGCTTTCACTCCCAGATGCGCTTTTCCTAATAACCGACAGATGGAAACCATTTATCAATAAGCAGAAGTACTGCGGGCTATTCACCCAGCACAGCGAACATAAACGATTCAAGAGGCGGAAGCTGAGCCTCGACGTGCAGAGGTTTTGTGGAAGCCCTATACGTATCTTTGTTACGAAGCGTACGATGTTTGCCATAACCGAATACGATCGTAAGAGCAAGAGGTATCCAATTAATTTGGTACCTTTATACCTTTAACGTATTTTCAAATTGAAAAGAACTTCAATTCATTCAAGAGGATTGTTTAGGTGTAGGCCAGCGTGCTCTCATGGAATATGCTGTGAAACTTAACGTATTTCCGTGTCAATGAGTATATGGGGGGTTTTCGGGTCGCTGATCTCGAATCTGCCATCAATAATTGGAAATTCAAGATGGCGGATCCAATATGGCAATCGAACATTTTCAACTCTTACGGATTGCTATGAAAATTCGTCCTTTTATGTTTTCGGGGTACCTGTTCTCGATTCTACTATTAAATTTCGAAATTCTAAATAATGGATCCAATATGGTGACCGAAAATATTGAATTTGATTTTTCCGTTTAATTGAATATCCAGGAGTTTTTGGGGTTGCTGATTTAAATTACTTCTAGGGAGTACTCGTATTTTGGGTTCCAGAGAGAAAATTAAAAGCCTTTACCGCACATGCATTCCAGATAAAAATTTAAGTAGTTCAGGGTAAAGGAGATGAATTCTTGTTTAGAAAATAGCAAAGGCTAATAAAATTCTACACAAAAAATTAACGGTACCCTTATGTACTTTTATGAAGTGTCAATAAACTGTCAAACGAAAAACTGAATTACTTAGTTCACAATATATTGAGTATGTCACGGTCACCAACGATATCGTGAGTATTACGGTACGAATCGTATTCGATAATAATAAGGGATTTGATAGTTCATTGAGGACTCTCACTATTGATATACAGGCCGTAATTATTTTACGCGTCTGTTTTAGCGAAACGTTTTGAATCATTAACTTTCTAGTTTGAAATACACCACCAATGTAGGATTAAATACGTTTTTGACTTAATTATTCACTCAATTAAGAAAACGTATTCAAATTCAAAACTCAGTATTTGTTCTAATAAATTTTACAACGCAGTTTTCCTCTCAGTCTGCATGCATAGATCCTTTCGATCAAATTAACGCACACATCTTATTTATTTCTACTTGGAAAAGCCTTCTCAATTTAAATTTTTTATTGTGTTTTTAGTGATTACAATAGCGATTTAATTTCCTTGATTTTCTGGATCAGAAAGTAATACCGAACTCAATTTCTCACAACACGATGATTCCAAGCACTTGGCTAAAAGGAGCAATTGCTCTTTGAAATACCTACCCGTAAAAAAAAAGGGGAAAACAAATTGAAAAACAAAAAACTGTGTAATATAATTTCCAGGTAATTTCTCGAACTGCAGATGTGCCTTTCGTCATTATTCCAATCAATCTTCGCATATGGAAGCAATTTTTCTTCAGCGAACCCATCCGTCACTTTTGGAGCAACCTGCATATCTCTTGGGTGTAGTCCCCTCCCAAGTAGCGCGAGGCTTAAAGTGATTTCTTCTTAGAAATTCTTGACATAATTCCTCCCCAAGAATGCTCGGATGTGTAATCCTTTAAGCCAGGCCAGGGCTCTTCGTTATTACTTGAGAAACACACCCGAAAATATCTCAGCGATGACTTACCGAGCCTGGCTCCAAAAGAATTTTTAATAATAAATCCGAAATGATAAGGTTTAAGAATCCCAGATATTCCTTTATTTTCCATTCGTGCGGAGCATATTCGGGAAATTTGATAGAATCTCATTTTCCGAGCGGGTATCCTTCAGCGTTATGTACTGTACTGTGGGGCATATATCCCCTTCAGCACGGAGTTCCAGATAACACAACACATTTGGCACAAGTAAAGCCCGGACAGGCGGTGCGGGGCAACTTATTTTGCACAAAATCCTAGAGGATTCTTTGTGCCCGCAGCAGCAGCTTCAGCAGCATCGGATTGTCCCGGAATAAGAACATGCTTTCAAGTGCACATTCTGGTCGAAATTGTCAAGGAGCACGTCTCCTCCGCCCACCGCTTCTATTCCCATCCACTTATGATAGTGCGAGACTTGTATAAACATTTGTGCAAATATTCTGGGCTGACTCGCACGCCCTATGGCTGCACCCGGAGATGCATATCCAGCTCCAGTAGGGGCGGCTCACCACCACCACCCACATAACGTGTGCACTGTGCAGACGGAGTGTCAAGCTTATAAGAACTTCAAAAAGTGAAAGGAGTTTAGCTGTACGTATATCTGGGACTCCTCCCGCAAAATGAGGCTTGTGGATTTGAGTGAATGCACCCGGCTTTATATTGTTTGTAGATCTCTGCGGGTTCGGGCAGGGGAAGTGCACCTGTCCCCCCGGGAGTGTGGCACAAAATTTGTTTTATTCCCATCGTCTGACAAGTGCTTTATTTTATGGAGACAATTTCCTGAAAACATAAAATTCCACAAAATAACAAATGGGTCTGCTGTTGGGTGCGCTTTCCTCTTTGAAAAATGTTATATACTCTCCACCTGCGGGGCACTCTGAAGCTGGCGGACATAAATTTCCGAAAATGTTGCTACTTTTTCATTGATTTTTAAAACAATTTTTCCAACTGGATGAATTTGCTCAAAATAAATCCCACGATAAGGAAAAAGACACTTAAAGCAAATACCTCGCAGATGTTGCTTGTGGTGTGCTCGTGCTTTTGATGAATTTTTGTAAACAAATTGGTCTTTGCACAGGGCCGGGAGCAATCAAACACTTGGAAATTTCATTTTCTAATTCTAAGCGACGAATAGCTGGGCAATTTGTGTTCTCTTTGTAATCGATCTGGAAAACGCTCAGATGTATGGCCTTTGAAGCCGTCTAAATTAATTTTCTCAGCATTTGTCAGCAAAGCGAATTTGAATGAGAGATATTATGTTTTCCAATATTTAAATCACTCAATTTCAGAATTAATCATTGAACACTAAATACGTGTTTTAATTACCCACAGCTTGCTTTTTACATTTCTACTCATTTTTAAGGTGTTGCTAGTACGCACAGCTTCCAACAAATTAATTTTCTTAATTTATTTAATGTTTATTTAGTAACACATTAGATATACGCAATTTACGTAATGCAAATGGAAGTCTAAGCAAAAATTAAGCAACCCCACAAAACTCAATTATTGTCCTTGTCCAGTAAAAAAATCTTTCACTTCAAATTCTACTCTACTCAGAAAAGTCATACGAGTGTGTGAGCATCCCGTAAAAGGATCTCGTAATCTCTTCGCTTATGGCTAGGTCGTATGTATTAGATATTTTTATGAATTTTGTGTGCCTACCTGAGCTGCAGCCGATGCGCATGTTTCTTTTTTACTATTCACTACCCTGCGAAACACGAGCCTGCGCTTCTAGCAGACTAAAGGGCCGACTAAATTGCGCCGTCACGGCCCGTTCAAAAACATTTTACTAAAAATATTGAAGTGGTTACAATGCCCCGGGCAGTTCCGTAGCTGATCTATCGATCCATAGAAGAGAAGGAACGTTGTCAGGGGGGGGAAGTGAATCTTAGAAACCATAGCTGCTTGCTGTGAACACAAATGTGCACCAGCCAGGCATTCAGAAATTAGGACGCGCGATGTTATTCATATGGGTTCATGCATTGTGGTCAGTGGTGTACCGACCAAACATTCGTCGATATACCTTTAGGCTGCCGGCAGACCGTACGAGTAAAAGTAGGTACAAGATGCCAAAAGAATTTAATGTGACCTCGCACATTTTAAAGCTTGCTTTTAAATGTTTATAGATTAATTCTCATCACCCTCTCATCACTAATCGACGAAGTCACTAAAATTAACGTAAACCCAAGACAGCATTATATATATATATTATACAGACAAATAAATTCATACGTATCCAGACAGCATTTAACAATAGTTCATAATTGTTGTCTCTTTTTGTGAATTGTTGAATAATCTAAACAAGAATATTTCTTTAAAAATTAGAATTAAGATAACCCCAAAGCGCTGCTACATTTAACAATGCGATCACAGCTCCGTGTCCCGGCACACCCTCAATTGCCTTAACTAAATATTCGCTGAAAGCGTCCTCTGCATATACAACCAGAACTGAATGGCAGAAGGGTAACTACAGTCAGCAGCAGTTAGCTATGCAAACTACAAATTTGCAAAACTTTATTCAAATTTGAATACCCTCCCATAAATTTGGAGTACAATCTTGGGATGACAATACTTGATCTATTTAATAAGGCCGGTGAAAGTTCCTCAATAAATTTAAGGGCAGTCGAGAACTAGCCAGACAAATAAATCAAAACTACCCGGCCAGCACTTAACTGTGCGGTGGAATTCAGCTAAGGGGGAGAGAAATTTTTAATTAAATCAATTAAGGAAGGAAGAGCCAAGTCCTAAAATTTAATGAATTCTTTAATGGCAGAGCTCGGAGGAATGTGTGGGTAATAATGAGCAAGAGGTGCCCACTATCACCCACGCCATCGCCATACCTTGTCTTCGAGCGCAAGTTGGCGATGCAAATAAGGCCAGGATCGTCTACGCAGAACTGAGGGCGGACAAATTAAATTCCAGGTACTATCAAAGGATGCTGAAATTCCATTAAAAGAGTTCCTGTCGCGTAAGCAGAATTATTTTAATGTCGTCACTGGGACGATATGCACGGCGCAGGAGGACCAGTATGCTGGAGCAGCCAGGGCCACTATATTAGGTCATCTCGCCATTATTATCTTCATCACCATCTGCAGAAGAACATCATCTTTATGCCACGTGGAAAATTTTAAGAGCAGTCGAGGTAAAGGCGATTATGCCCTCCTTGGGGACTAATGAGCAAACGAGCATCCAGCGATAGTCCATTCAGATGTGCATGAAGACGGTGAAAATAGTAAAAAGGACGGTGCAACGGGCTCTGCCCGGCAGATAGACCCATCGATTCGAATTCACTTAGGGCTTAATTGACTTATTCGAAGAAAATTTCCTTCAAGGCGACGTCCCTGATGCCAGTGCGCTGAAAACGTCTACTCAGAGCCCTACTTAAAATGAAGGAGGAAAGTGATTTTCACCAGAGCCAAACCGGACAAAATCCCATTAATTCTGGTGCAGGAGGGCTGAACAGGTGAACTTGCAAATTACTTATTTTCAAGGAATTTCGCCATCTCCTTGATTTAAAACAATTTTTCATTTACTGCAATAATATTTCACTGCCCAGCTCAAAAGCCTTCGAGCTAAAAAGTAAAAACCCTTCAGAGAGGAATTTTTCAGCACGACTCCTTCCCGGAAACTCTTGCGACTTTTGTACCCGTGCCCGTCGAGGGCTATGAAATGCGCCGGGGACGCGAAGAGGAAGCAAGTTATGCCCAAACAGGCAAAAACCTCGCAAATAGAGAAGAAAAAAAAGATACAAAAAGTTTCAGACACGGTTTTGAAAAGTTTTTCCTTCATTTTAAGTTTTTAACTAAAGCGAGCCCGCCTCCACGGAGCACTTGAGGCGCGGACAAAGGAGGACTCCTGTCTGCAATTCTTCGCTTCATGCGAACAGACACGCCGAGCGCTATGAGTTAATAGCAGGACGTAAATCCTTGGGAACCTGAAACAATGGCTGAAGGAGTATTTCTTCATGCTAAGTACCACCAGCACTATGCCCTGCTAGAGGCTTTAATTGAAGACTATGGCTGAGGAGGGCTGGCGAAAATGTAATCAAGTTAATTCAGTGGAATAAGTTCTTCCACCATATAGCTGCTTAGAACGGACATGACACGGCGCCCGGTTCATCTCTCTCTTCGCATAAGTCTTCAGCGATTTATTGACCAGAAATTCTTGACTATTTCAGTGCTTGGAGCACTTTTGCTCAGTGGAAAATGAAAATGTTAAAAATCTCTACCCTATTTCATTTCTGAGGGCATTCGCTGTTAGCACCAATGGAGACATTCGCATTCTTCAGGTTTTTTTTCAAAACCAAATTTTTTTATTCAATTCTTCTTGGAATAAGAGGAAGTAACATAATTTATGTCTTGTAGATTTATCGCTTTCGGTTAACCATTTTGTACAGAATTCTGGAAAAGAATCAGATGTGGGATTAAACGATGCTACGATATAAATTTCACTTTCGAGCTTACATATATCATCCCATGCCAGAAGTAATTTTTGGAGTATGTATGTACGTGTATGTGTGTATGTGAAGGTAAAGTACGAGAATTTCCAAGAATTTCAAAACCTCCAGAAAACTCCGTAGAGTCAAGGAAACATAAAGTTGCTGGAATAACTAAATACTGGCGGAAAAAAATGCGACGTTAAAATTGTTTATATTTTTAGCTTAACCAAATATAACTGAAATTACGCGAAACCTGTTTTTCTTATATGATAATTTGAATAACTTTTCCACGCACACAAACCATACACACACATACACACACTCGCGCGGTTTACGGGTGGGAAAATAGCTCCACATGGACCAGTCTGCTATCATGCTAAAAGCAAGCTAGACAAATAGTAAACTTTTGTTGACAGTTGTTAAAAATTTGCGATAACTAAATTTGCAATATGATAATTTCTAGCACCGATAAAAAAATCTTAGGTCGATCTTGGGATTTTGGCAAAGTCGTAACACATTTTTGTAACATACGGCGCTAAATTATATTAGGAAAGACTACCTACATAGGGTCATTCACATCTATGCTGTAGCTACGTCATTAGACAGATAACAATTCCAGCTTCATTACAACATTAAAACAAAATTGAGCAACTTGGTTAAGTTCTGAAGACTTTAAAATAATTTGAAGAAGGAAAACCAAACTATTCATTTTAGCTATATTTAACGAATCCTTCATCCATAAGAGCTCAGATCTCGCTACTTGCAAAAATTTTGCTCCATCATGACAACGCCAGTCCACACACAAGTTTAGTCACCCGTAAAAAATTATTGTGGATAGGATATCTCGTGACACCCATCATACTCGCCTGATCTTGTGCTGCATTCAGATAGGACTTCAATTTGGAAATTTTTATAAAAGATTAGAAATCATCACAGCATCCCTAAAAACGCACTAGAGTTGGTTTTCATTGCAATCACATAGAGCTTAACCTTTTTGGCAGCCATTTTGGATCCACCATCTTGAATTTTGGAGGATTTGAATTCCGTAACTCCAAAGACGTCCTCATAATAAATTTTATTAAAATTGCTCACAATTGATGAGTGCCGGTCGCCATATTGGATCGCCGTTTTTAATATTTGTTTTAATTTTGATGCCAGATTCAAAATCATCGACCCTGAAACCCCCTAGTGCAACTTTCTAGGGTAATCCATTGAAGTTTAAGTTTTGCGGTAGAAGTAGCCTTCTTAGGATCGCCATTTTGAAACCTTGCACTTTATCAAAATAACCTGGTTTAAAAACATCGTGACGCTTATTCCTCGTTTTTCATCAATTGTTTATTCACACACATTTTAATTCTGTTTGCATCAGAAATGTGTGAACCGAATTGACTTACGACGCCATTTGTAAAATCTTTGGTGCTTTCCGATTATGGACCACCCTGTACTTATCTTTAAAAAAATAGTGACGTTATTTGTTTTTTTGTATTGTACAGCGCTATCCAAAAATACAATAGATTCGCCCCAGTAGTGATTGGGGTGATTTCACGTCGTACAACAACAATTTTGGCAGGAAAAACTCCCTGCCATAGAAAATATGACATAGAAAAGCGTACAACAACTTCCACTAAATCAATTTTGAACTTAATTGTTTACAAGCAAATAACAACAATTGTCGCATCCGGACGGAATATTTGGAGGGTCCAAGCCCGAGAGGGGATATTTGTTTGTATGTGATCAATAATGAAGCAAGACAAATGTTCTGTCCAAGTTGCTCAGTCAAGATGTCAATAAATCGTCACTGGGTTAGTCGGCTGCTAATTAACTTCGTAGCGGAACAAAGTTGTTCGGGGGAATTGAAGGCGCTTTTGTCGCCCGGTACTCGTTAGGTAACAAACAGGGGGATAAATTGCTAAAAATCACTCAAAATGACTTTAGCAGAAATTCAGGCGAAAGACCTATTACTGCTGGGACAGCCCTCATAACTCCTCCATTGTGCATTGTACTATAAAGGCCTGGGCCGAAGGAGGACGTTAAGCGCCAATCAATTTGATGGCCGTTAGAGGACTGGAAGGACTTGGATGTAGTGGGTGTCTATCAGCAGGAATTATACTGGGAATCGACTCTAAAATAAAATTAACTATGGCGTAATCAGATTTGGTGAGGATGCTGCCACTGATCCCATTCGGGCCAGAGTCGATCATAAATGAACTTCGACTTCTCTGTTTTACATCGACTTAACCAGCGTTATGTCAGGCGTCCCAAATGTCCCTTGCAGCGCCAGTGCTATGTATTCCGGTATCTACTAATTTCAATTTTCTCGTTTTGTCCACCCACACCCGGCCCCGCTGCAATAGATGGAAAATTTAAATTTCCCGAATTAATTTCATTTCTTCGTGTCGCTGCCGGGGGGGATTGGATGGTTCGTTTGTGTCGTCCTCCACTATGGGCCCCGGGCGGGCTCGCTTTCTGGCTGAAACTTGCTGGGGGAAAACTTTACGTATTTACTCCTTTTGGGGGGGCAAAAAAAGCGAGTTAATGAATTCGTAATTAAATCAATTCCTACTTGGCATGCGGAACAAGCATACAAAAGTACAAAAGCAAAACTGGGAGCGTCCATAATCAGATTTGGTCAGTTTTTTCCCCCCTGTTCGCTGGTTGTTACTACGTAGCGAGCTGTGAAAAAAAAATTCTATGGTCCCTTTCTCATCGACCGGACCATTGCTAAGTTCGCATTAACTGTTTTGATTTTTTTTTTCCTAAATAAATCCATTCCCGGGGACTCGTAATTAAACAAAGCAGAGGCTTTGCAAAAGAGAAAATTCATTTTACTTGCCATAGTCGCCGCCCACGGCATCCGCGTATTATTGCTAGGTGGGAGGAAGAGGGATTAATAAATTTTATTATTAACTTTTTAAGGGATAGCGAAGAAGAAGATTTATGATCCGCTCACTTTGCTTAGTCGACCTGAAACTATAGCTGTGATGCCCAAGACAATCCTTAAGGCCATTTGAAAATTTTTTTTTATACTTTCGCACTTTGTGATTTTATTTGCCAAGAGTTATTATCGTGAATCTCTGGAGGTTGTGAAATTTCCTAGTGAGTAGACTGGTTTGAAAAAGTGAAGGTATAACATTTGAGCTGAGTTATTAAATTATCTTCTTAGTTTTTTGAATAAATTGTTCGGAATCGATCTTCATCGACCGTAACGCGAGCTCGTGCCTTATTTAAAAAAAACTAAGGAGTGATTGTGCCATTAGCGTATTAACTGCACAATTGGTCTCTAAAGTCTCTTCTAGACTGGTCTTACCCCAAAAATGAAAATTTTGCTTACTAACATACCAATTATGCCAAAAATGAGCCTGATCACAATGTTTACGATAACGGGTAACAACGAGTCAGCGTGCAAGGCTCCAGAGCCCAATTAACGGATCAAAGATGTAAACGATTGTCTTTTGGTTTTAATTCCTGATCCAATTCGATCTTATACGAGTGACCAAGATCTTTACGCGAAATTTTTCACGTAGTGAACGAATAGAATCGCAATTGCTCTGCGACCGGCGAGGAATCGATTAATTTGCATCCTCTTGCACACTTTCGTTTAGAGCCGCTTTATTGTTATTGTATCAGCCAAAGAAAGAGTATGTGGTAGGTTGTCCATAAAATTCAACATCAGTGAAATTAAAATTGTTACCTGGAAATATGTGGAGTGGACGCACTTTGTACACGTGCTACAGAACTGAAAAAATCATTTCCTCAACATCAATATTTTTTTAAAACTATTCCCTTCTGTGCGGTATATTTTATGTGAGATGCTTCGCATCCTCCTCACTCGTGACTGGTATAGTAATAATTCACTGCAATAATTTATTAGCAAAATCGGGTTACATAATCAATCACATATAGTCCCACAAACCGCAATGCGAAACGAGACGAGAATATTTCTCCCTCCTGATTTGAGTATCTCATAACTAACATCAATAATGCAAAATTTCAACTCCATCTGTTGTATAGTTTTGCCAGTTTCACGTGGGAATTAGTTTTCTTTTTCGACCCCACTCCAGTCGTTGTACATACCTATGTACGTTCAAACATACTTTCACCAAACTTGTTGCGAATTTCGCCAGTTTTTTTAGTTGCAAATCATTTTCTCTACGCGAAGGGATCAGTTGCTTTGCACCTCCAATTTCCCCTAAAGAGCAGAACAGAATTGCGATAGTTCACTTTTACTACCACGATTCTTTACAAATGTCCACCGCTTAAACCTTTCTAAAAAAAAAAAAACAATTGCTATAGTGGCTTCGCTCCCCGGCATTATGAAAGGCAGACAACGTGTATATTTCCTGCATCCTGCCCTCTTTTATCAGGGCGGAGATAAAAAAAAGCTCCACCGGAGTAATTTAAGGAAACAACACCCCCCTGAATTGCACTACATACATATGTGTGCCTTTCCTCCGCGATGGCGGTGTTCCCGCTGTGCCCGGCTGATATCAAATTCATAGTGCGCCAGATACGTGTGTAGTGCGCGACGGCAGCGGATAGAAGACAGTAAATTGAAGACAAGCAGACAGCTGAAAAAGGGAAGAGGGGGCAAAAAAATTCAAATGTGAACTGCAGAAAGCACTCTCTTGTAAAATAAACACTGGAGGAAACTTATATTTTTACAGTACCCGGGCGCCGCCGTGGTGTGTCTTTTATGCTGTCGCAAATGTCTACTTTCAGCTGGTGGGAACATACCTAAATCCATTTGCAGACGGTGTGTTGCGTGCTTAAGTCAATTTGCTGGATGTGTGCTTCTACAATTGGAGGAATTGCAAGAGTTCTCTGGCTCGGCACGTATTCAAGTCCAGGGCTTTGGATAACTTAAACATTTTATGGGTTTTGTACACTTCATTGCCGCTCCTAGGATTTAGGTTTTAACATCATTTTTTTGTTGTCCCCCTGATGCTGTCCCAAGACGTCGTCGTATCATGGATTCAACTTTGTGTCGTACTTCACCCCAGCGGCTGCCACGTCAGCAAGATTCGACACTAGAGTTTTATTACAATTATGTGCACGTAGTCGCATTCGTCAGCATATCTTTTTCTCTACATTATGTCTGAAATGAAGTTTTAACTTTTATTGTTGAATGCCATGCAACAAAGTTGTCGGGGATAAAGTTATACCTCTTTACATTACGTTGCAAACAAGTTCCTTATTGTTGCATAAGGAGCTGTTCAAATGCAACGTCTCGAAAAATTACAAGGAGACTTAGACTTGCTTTCTTTTCACATTTGTTGCAGCTTATTCAGAGACATTGACTTCACATTTATTTTTTTCCTTTCAAAATTGTTTTACAGAAAAGAAATAATTTTATGACTGCCATAAAATTGAAGTCCTTTTCATTTGTGCTTCCTACCTCTTTAGACTTACTGGGGAGCAATAATAAAATGATGTCGTAAAAATGATATTGAATATCCGAATCGTGTATATCAGCGGTGGGGTGGGCAAACCTTTCAAACGGCGCAAAAAATCCGCGAAATGCATCGCCTACTGACTGAATATTTGCCTTTTAAAAAATATACGGACTGCCGTGTACTCTTCGTGTACACACACACATGAGCACACGTGTGATGCAAATATTCAAATAGTGCCTGCCTAAATTGTAACAGTACAAGTACAGCAATCAAATCATATTACCAAAACGGCAATTAAAAAAATTTGAAAATAATTTACAAGTGATAAGCAAACAAGTCGAATTCGGTTCGAATTTCAATTTAGCACAATTTACTTTAAATCAAATATTTTGCTTGAAATTGTCCAGCTAGAAAATATCAAAAACGTGTTTGCGCTTAGGTAATCAATTGTGCAACAAATGAAATAATTAAAACGGCAAATAAGATAACATTGAAGTCCCAGCAGGAAAGGGTTCCACAAATTGGTGATGTCCACCACAGCTGATTTATTCCGGACTGTGCGAAAAACGCGATTAAATCGCGCACAATATGGCGCTAATTTCACATTAACTCATTGAAGCTTATGCTGCCGTCCGTATCAGGCTCTGTGTGCCCATCGAAACTATCAGGACCACGGCATAGTCATGAAGTCATAAAAGAGTAAACATTTTATTGATTTCCGACTGCACTATGAAATCACTGCACTGGGCGACGGACCGGTTATTTACTGATAAAAAAATTATGCAGGAAATTCGGAGCGGAGCTGTCAGGGTTTATTTTATCATTACACTGAACTCCAGTGTTTTTCCATTTATTGGGTTAAGCACTTTAACGACTTATCTGGAGCAATTATTATTTTTTTGGTAGTCGCACTCGACGAGCCCATTAGCGCAACTGCCACGCAGATCCATTTATGTGGGCTTCCTAAATTAACACTAATTGCATGTGGGAAATGGTGAGGGGTTAGAGCGCCCTTGAGCGATCTATTTTTGAAAATGCCGCTGCGGTTTGTCTCAAATTCAATCAGTGCAGATGGCAAAGCGAATAAAGGTCGATACCGAAACCGCAAGGACTTTTTTGAGGCTAAATCGCTTCGGTGAAAGCCGCATAAGTCACGTTTCGAATGCAGCCGCTTCGAGGGCTAAATGAATTATGGAACATTTTTCCGTTTCTGAATTCACTGCACCGAAGTCGATTGGCGTTCAATGAAAATTCAATTATGGAGGAAATCAATTAATTTGACCCAATTTAGTCTTGCGGCAAAAATGCAGGTTGTCTGCTATTTCTGCGTCTGCAGGCGTAAGTTTTCCCAGTTTACCTAAAACAAATTTCAAACAAATTAGACATTTTGCGTGTGCCTCTTTTTTCCGCAAACCGTTTAATACAAGCCACAGAATCAGCTCCATTTGCATAATTGAAACTGTTCGCGGAAAATGCCTCTCAACTTCAGGACCAGCTCCGATCCAAATGGAATCCAACTAGGCATTGGTGCCATCACCTATAATTGCTGCGCTGTAAGCAAATTTGAGGTTTGTTATTTATCCGGACGGGGATGTGTAACAAAACAATTTGCCGAGTTTGAATTTGTTTAGATTTCAATGGAAGGGGGGAAAAACGTCGAGCGCAACATTCGTGGAATTCATGCCAAAACCATTTCATTTGGAGCCGCTATTGGCCAGCAGCCCACACGATATCTCCGGGACTCCCCATACTGATTGCAAAACACACAATTTTTGATTGCTTTCGAAACCATGCGGACCCGGGACTCAGAGCCAAACGAGCGTGAAATGCGTACAAATTTGCCATTTTTTTTTGTTAAAATGAACATATGATTGTTTGGGACAGACTAGCCAACTTGAATTGCGACGTCAATGCTTTTCTGTATTCCGAGTGCGCAATAAAATGTAATTTGGGTTTTATATATTCCAAGTGTGAAAAGGGTGAAATTGCGCATATAACAATAATTCATAACTGTCTCGTTTAAAATGTAAGAGTATTTAATTAGAGGAAGGTAGAGAAAGGGTTTTTAGAATTGTTTATTAAACTCGATTCGTTTTTGGATACGGATGGCGGATGGGATGGGTTAAAATATAACTAATATTCGTAGCAGATAAGAACCGATGCCAACCCTTACCCCAGCAGGTTAAGGTTTACCACCAGGAGCAGACTCCCCAGCTTCCAAACGTTAAATGTGTGGTTATAAAAAGGCGATCACACGCAACTAGTGTACTCTGAGATATATACGAGTATGCTTCCTACTTCATTACTTATGATTTCTCATGCCATAAAATGTTTCTTTTATTACTAAACGTTTAATTCGTGGCTATATTTTTCTTAAAAGTATTACTAAGGAAATGCATCACTTCTACTCGTTAAAGTTCGAGCCATCACAACCTGAGAGCTTGCTTTCCAATAATGTCATTGTGCCGCATGTTGTGTGGAAGGTGGCACCATCCTGTTGAAACCATACGTCATTTACATCCATTCCATCTGATTATAAACACATAACTTGCGAATTAATAAACAGTCTTCCAAAGTGTAACGCGGTATTTCCAGAAGTGTGTATGCTTCGTAATGAAATGACTAACAAATATGGCAGACTCATTTGATAGAAGAAAATTGGGTAGAATTCAAAGTCTTGCTGAGACACTCTTTATCATGTATTTTTTTATTAGTAAAAATGTCGCAATCAATTGTTTCTTATTAAATAAATAACATCGTCTGAATCCTTTATCTGAAAGTAAGTTTGTAAATCTGAAGTTAAGAATGAATCATTTCAATATCACAAATCTCAAATAACCTTACAAAATGTTACCTAATTGTAAGAAGTGTCAGCACTATCCGAATGTTGTTATAAATTCATACTTTTCGTTGTGAAATTTTTGATAAATAAAGTAGGGCAGCGAAGAAATATTGTTGTTCCAGCAAAAAAAATTCACACAAAGCAATATTTTACCCTATGCAGCGGAATGAACATTGTTCAACGCCATGAAATCAGCTCACTGCCTCTGTCGTGTCGTGCATCCTTGTTTCCCTGACAATTGCCTCCCTGCAAATCGATGATATACGGCCGCAGTCTCATCCGAATTGAAAGAGCTGATAATTAGTTGGAGTGGCTGGGTCTGGCTTTCTCATGCCTTGTCCTTAGGTTAGGATGCTTTTATCACTCGATTTCACTTTATTGATCGCAAAATTTTTACTTTCACCTTTTTACGGGTGCCCCATTATTTACACCTCGACATTGCCGCAACTCCTTTCCACGGTAATACCTTCCGCCCGGGAAGCCGGGATTATCTCGATGATAAAACTTAGTTCATTAGGCGAATGCGAATAGACGGAAATTTGTGTAACTCAAGGCCGCAGTAATCTTTAGCGCTCGGGGGTGAGCAGGGGGAACTACATACTAGTTAGGATTATTGCTTCGCCACATTTGTCGTCGGTTGCCCCTGTGACCCCTGCAGGACGAGTCAGCCATACAGAGGCTGCCAACGCACACAATTCAATGGTTACGAGGGCGGTAGGGCCTTCGAAAGATTTTCCATCGAGATACGATTCTCACAAAGAGGAAAGGAGATAATTTGAGGGAAATTGATGACACGCTTTTATGACAGACGTAAAACATTTCATTTTGAAGGCTTCCTCCAGCCTTTGGGGATCTTTGAATTAAGCCGACTTAGAGCAGGTCGTTTGTTTTGCTGGGTGGAGTTTTTGGCACTTTATGACATGTTAGGGATCATAAATCCCGGGAAATTATTTTGAAAATTGAGCAGCGCGCCTAATGTGCTTTCGGTAGGTACCTATGGAGCTAGTTACGCTGCTACTGCTCATTCCTTCTGCCCGGCAATGGCAAGGATCCTCCGACAGTGTTAGCACCGTCGGGAAATTTTAAGCGCCACTGAAATTAGGATTTGTTAAGCCATAAAATGAGTCTTAAACGCAAGATCCAATGCGGATGCTGCTTGTACGTGCAACTCATCTAATTCGTTTATGGTGTAATATAAGCTGCTGGAATGGAATATTAACGATGCTGCCGGAGGAATTACCGAATTTCGTAATTTCGCGTGTTGATTGTCATTTGCCGAGCTTAAAATTGCCGCAAGGTACACGATATCGCTGGCATGATTCTGACGCTCGTGGGCAACGACGTCAGTTTACGTGGAATTCCACGCTTCGTAAACCTACTGGGCTTGTTTCTTTTCAAAGCTCCTTCTAAGATTTATTCGAGATACACGTTGGCGGAACAATAAGGGGAAGCATACAGGCGTTGTGCTAACGATTTATTTAAACTTTTATTACTGCTATTATTGCAATTGCTCCTGGTGCTTCTCCTTCATTAAACTCAAATTTACAATGTGCTATGCTTTATGAGGGCATTAGTGCTTTAAGGTTTTAGTGCTCTATATTTAATCATTTATACCCTCGTCGTCACACTAATTTTGATAAAATATCGGAAATATCGTTTACTGGGGAAATATTAGTATTAATAAAATACACTTGTTTTTCCCCATTCTTAAAGTTTATGCTTTCACTTTGCATTTTCTCTCACTCTTCGTGAAATTAGGTAAAATAAATTTTCACCATTTGCTGAGATAGCGAAGTGTTTAAGATGAATACGAATTAGTGTTCACTCCACCCGAATTTGATGTTATTTCGTCTCACTTTAATTTTAAAAAAAGAATAAGAGGTGATGGAATTATTATGGTTTTTTTTTTTCCAAATACAGTGATGATGATTATCCGAAGCAATAAAAAAGCACAAGGCTGGCATTTCGCAATGTACTGTACCAAATGAAGTTAGAAAAATAGGCACAATAAAAATTATTAAGAAGTGCCGTTATAGTCTAGTCAATTTACTGATTGTGGTTTGCAAAGCGTCTAGGAAAGTTTATATTTGCTACAGTTGTTACGTTGCGCGTATTTATTATTAATCTAACTTTTCGACCTTGGGGCATTGTCGCTCGGGACACTATTTTAGAAAAATTCTAAATTTATAAAATTCACTTTTTCACGAATATTTCATTTCCGGTGTGAAATACGTAAACACTAGTTATTATCAGAAATGTGGGTTATTCAATTTCCTATATTAGTTGCATCGAATTTTGTACTCTCAAATAAATGGTTTCTGAGATACAAGAGGTATAGTGGGGCTATGTGAATTTGTGAAATTTTTCCATTTCCTACTTGACTGTACCTATTTGCACCCCACATATGTCCGTGTGCCGAATACCGCGAAATACATCGCACATCGGTACAAACAGGCAAATTTCAGTCCATAGATATTTTGTAAAGGGGAAATATTCAGTCAGTAAGGATTTTGTAAAAACAAATTCCCTTTATGTATTGTTTCATGCCGATATGTGAAGCTTTTCGCGATATTGGGCACACGGTCCTACTTGATGTTTAAGTTCATTATTTTATTTTTACCTATTTCTAGACGACAAAGAGGTGGTGGTTAAATGAAATGTGTAAAGTCATAACATTTTCATTTTATAAAGCTTTCTTGCCTACAGCATTCCATTTAGAAACTGTGATAACAATTTTGGGAACATCTTCTTAATCAAATGGCATGAAAATGAATAATTTGCAATGATCTCAACCAAATATACACACAACTAAGTACGTGCGGAAACGTAATGGTACCAATGCAATCATTAATTTAATTTGTGTGTGATACTGCTGTAGAAGATACTGATACATTAATTTTATCAACACATGAGCAATTAGTATGTACCATATTTATGTATTTTAGGGAGATTCATATTTTCTTGAAAGAGGTTTAATTGTTGTAGTAGTTTTGGTCCAAGGAGAGCTCAAAACACCATATTTACTGGTGCCTAATTTTAGTTTTTCCTAAGAATAACATGATAAAGAATACTTCACTTGGCAGTTTCGTCCATATCTCGTGAAAAAAAATCTTACACAAATGGGAACAAGTGCATTGAAAAGAGCATAAAATTCTCCATAAAAAGTGGCTTTCAAATTTCAGTATATGTTGAATACAACAATTTAGATTTTCGGACGCATCACAATACCCTAAATCATCATCATCATATGTCAGATTTCATTTTATATTATCAACATTCGACATTGGTACTATGACATAAACTGACACCATACGATTGTTTGTAACAATTTTACACGAACAAAATAAAATCTGACAAAAAATCATCAATATATGTATGTATGTATATTTGTCCGAATGTTACGCTCCAAAGCCCCACTGTATTTACCGATTTGAATAAATAATGTATCAATCCTCCGGGTGTCATACAATATGAAGTCACAAAAAAAAGCAAAATGGTGGCCTTTTTTTATAATTTCACTACTTTACTACTCAGTCTTCCCACTCCCGCACCTTTAACGAAAAAATCCATACTGCTGCCTCTGGTGTCATCAACCTATAGCCACTAACTAGGAATTGAATTATGGAAGTTTAACATTTACAGAGTAGAATTAAATACGTACCCGAAATGCATCAAAGTCGTTAGTATAATTGGCTTTTCATGTATTTCGCATACATGATATCATAACATTTTAATAAGCGCCTAATCCTATCAAAATGCCATATCAATAGGAGGATTTGCTGGATTATAAATTGCAGCTACACAAATTTTTGGCGATTAACCAATTAGAAGAATAACTAAAACATTCAAGTGTTAACCAGAAAATCCTCCTGGAATCACAAGAGTGAGGGTGTGGCGACAATTAATTTGGCATGCGATTAAATACAATTAAATTCATAGAGCTGAAGTGATTCCATAGAGGAAATTTAATTTAATGCATTATGGTAAATTAGAAAGCAACCAATATGAAATTCATTCTGGATTTGATTTCCTCCTCTCTACAAACTTCACCTGCATTTCACTGTGGCTCTATTTATTTACGCAAATTGCAATTAATGTTGATCCCAATCAAAATAACATTCAGCCAGTTGTGCACGTGCAATTTCCAGGCAGGATGGGAAAAAACCAGATATTTAATTTTACCTTAGCTGCGCTGTCGCAATTTAGGATGGCAATTTTTTTTTTGTAACTAATTGTTAACTGTTCATTGAAAGCACGTTCTTGAAATTAGGTCACTGCGCTTTATTAAAACACATTAAAACCTGCCGGTGAAAAACTGTGAAAATTTTATGAAAATGCTAAAAACATCCATGCTAATGAAATAAAAGCATACTTTGGAGTTTGTTAATGCATTATTTTACAAAGCCGTAGGGTTTCGAAAACAATTTAATGACACTACGTAATTCCATCGAAACCAATAAATATAACTGAAAAATTATCCAATCAATCGCACTGCTAATTAGCAACAAGGGTGTGTTTAGTCCGTGTCCGCAAAATATATCCACTCAATTTAATACGCTTGACGAAAATTCAATCATTTGGTAAATTATCATTAATTTTTGCTAATAATGCAGCCTTTCGGTGATTGGGCTAATTAAAAATCAATTGAAAATTATATTTCGATGATTGATGAATTTGAAAAATTAATTTTCAATGGTACACTACGGGGGTGCTGTTTGTTTGGCTAGTTAAATAAATTATGATGCACTCGAGGCTTAGTGAGCTAAGACTGAATTATGCAGATATTTAAAATTGTGGACGTAAAACTAATTAGCAATAATTGATTAGGAGACCATAAATTTTAATTAGTTGGTAATTACTATGCAAACACAGCTCGTGAATTATGACTTGTGATAATAAGGAGTTATTGCCTGTCGACATGAGTGCACTATCTCACCATAGAGCTGAACATTTCTTTAAGGTGCGTTTTGAGACTTAATTTGAACTACCTAATTTGCACCTACCTACTGATGGTGGTGTTACCTACTCATAAATTCACTCTTAAGAGTGAGATTTTAACGAGCCAAACTTCTCTGGATTATTAACTATTGTTTATGTGGTTTCTCTCGAAAAGTTTTAATGAAAAATTGTAATGCCTTAATTTCACTTATTTACATCGTACCTGACATATCTTTTATGGCAAACGTCTATTAAGGGAATATGAAAATAATCCATTTACGGTTAATGCGCGAATTATACCTTTGTGGAAGATATTTAAATTTTCTCATCTAAAATAAGATACATCAGGGAATTTTGTACGTGGTATTTGAATGCCAAATTATAGTCGTACAGCCTGGTTGATAAAAATGTGCGGCCAAACACGAAAGCTATTTGGGATAACAAAAGCAGTATGATTTATTTTTGATTTTTTATTGACTGGAAATCTGATATTTAACAATCCACTATTTTCGATCCAATGCCTTCATATCTTAAAATTTGAAAATTTGCTTTAAATTAAAAATCGTGTGCCATTTTATTGTACATTACATTTAGTCCACCAAGTAGAACTGTATTGTTTTGCATGCAAAGATACATACACACATGTAAAAACATATACATCGAATAAAGAAAGTCTTCATAATTTTAAAATTTCTATTTTTTTTGGAACACAGAAATCATAAAAACGAAATCATAAAAAATAATTCAGTTATAAGGTTCCCCCGCAATGTCTGTATCATTCAAGTGGGTATCCTAATTTTATTCAAATAACCTTTTATTATGCTTTTCATAACTTATTTAAACTACGCGCACATTGGTAATATAAAACGAAAAACTTTTGAAATATAGAAAGTTTGTCTTCTTACACAAAGTATACCTATCAAGTAAAATTATTTATTATGCATTGGACAACTTAATAAGTTTCTTCATATTCGATTTGCATAGTAAAAGGCACTCATTTTCTTTCGAACTAAGTAAAGTGCAATGCTAACGTGGGGCTACCATTAATGAAGCAAAATAATTTTCTAGTAGAACGCTTATTCAAAGTAAACTCAAACTTGGAATCAGTGAAATGGATGTTTTGCTTTTTATTTTTTTGCTACAAAAAGATAAATGGCGCATGTCTTTCTTCAAAACACTTTTCGTTATTTTTCTATATTTTCATTGCAAACAAAGATTCTTGAAGGTTGAATCGATCACGAGTAATTTGGTAGAATTTGTTAACTACTGCATATCAGTTATAGAAGCTGGTAAACAAGTCGATTGCCCTTTTACGGATTTTAGCAGGGCTTTTGGCAGAATCAATTATAAAATTCTGGATCATATGCCATCCGTGTTGGGCTTCCTTTCTTGGTTTGTCAACTGGATATAATCCTATTCGACTGAACGTACTCAAAAGGTTCTTTCCCGATCCATTCTGATTACATTAAAAAAAAACCTTGGTGTACCACAAGGCAGCCATTTGGATCCATTGTTTTTCATAATATACAATTTGCATTACTTCCCACTCGAAGAAATCCCAGTAGGTTTTTGGGGTCGATCCTTCGAATCTGTTATCAAAATTTGAAAATTCAAAATTGCGTATGCAACCGGACCGGAATACCCTAATTTTAAACAATTTTAATGAAACTTGATATTGAGACGTCTTTCGAGTTACAGAATTCAAATCTACCAAGAATGGACTACCCAAAACCAAATTAAAACCACAAGTCAACACTAGGGCGTTTTCGGGGGCGCTGACCCGTAACCCACGATAGAAATTCGGAAATTTGAGACGGGGATCCCATATTAAGAAAGGGTTCAACTGAAAAGGACTGCTATGAAAAGGGGTCCATTTATGGTTTTGGTTATGTGATGTATTATGATGTAGGTAAGTGGTAAGTGCTATTTGGGGATACTCAAATTTAGTAATTATCGAATATACCTTCAAAATTTGGTGATGCCGATCAAAAACTTAAGAAGTAGGTAAAATGAAACGGATTTGAGGTTTACAGATTTCGGTTCTATCTTCAAAAAATGAGAATTTAAGATGACAGACACGTATTAATTATTATAATAAAATATATCTGCAGCCGTTTTTTCATTAATTCTAAAAAGCGGGAACCCGATTAAAACCGGAGACAGAACTGCTAGTAAACTTATAAAACTCGACAAGATTTTATTTATACAGCACATTAAAAAAAATTTGGCACCAATTTTTGTAAATGGCAGAAGGAACGCACGTTGTATTATGTCCCAAGAAGATCCATCTACAATATCTTTCTTGACGATAGTGACAAATGTCTAAATTACACATAGGTACTTTTCGAAATAGTCATTTACATATGTATGTGTTAAAGTATTATCGAAAAAATATAATAGTAAAAAATTCATTTTTCGAATGAAGCGCTTTGAGTTAGAAAATTAAATTCTTTTGGCGACGTTTGACATTAAATAAAAATATATTCATATGTTTATGTGGCGTTACGTTATAACTGACCCCTCTCTCTCACTTATCATAAAATGTATATTAAGGTACACACCCCTCCCACACTTATTTCAAAATTTCAAATTTTTACGCATATCACCTAAAATCTTAAACACAAACTCTATAGGCTTAAAACTAAACAATCCTGAAAACTATAGTTATGTGTGTTTTTCGTGGAGTATACTATTTCATAAGCGTACATAAACTACAGCCAGCCTGAATGTGCTGTCAACCAAGACTCTTCATATTTAATACTAACCGTCATCGATCACACTGGGTGTGGGTGTATGTATACCACCCACCTCCCACTAGCGTAAGTATTCCACAAAATCTTGTCTTGTAAAATCATTTATCGCAAAATGAATAATTGTCACCAAATTTAATTCGAAAAATGTCTCCTTTTCCAGACAATCATCCGCGAAATGAACCGATTAGGTATGATCGTGGACCTATCTCATGTATCGACGGGTACAATGCGAGACGCTCTGGCAACGTCCGAAGCTCCTGTGATATTCTCCCATTCGTCTGCCTACGAGCTATGCAACTCGAGCCGCAATGTCCAGGATGATATATTACAGGCTGTTGCAAAAAACGGAGGACTTGTTATGGTTAATTTTTATTCAAAATTTCTGTCGTGCAGCGAAAACTCAACTGTTCAGGACGCCGTTGGTGGGTACATCATTTATCATCCCCTCAATAAATCCTCAGCATCTCCTCTTGAAATTACTTTGGCGGATTTTCTCAAGGATAAGAGTTTTCCGCACATTATGTTTCATTTCGAATTTTTTGTTAATACGACTCCCTTTCGACTTTTCTTACAGCTCATATAAATCATATTAAGAAAGTGGCTGGGATCGATCATGTCGGCCTTGGAGCTGGATTTGACGGAATCAATTTGTAAGTAGAATTTATGTATTATCATTACCTCTCCAGCAGGATAATATAATTGCTCTGTCTGGGTATCGGTTCGCGGATTTAAAACTGCAGACGATGCTCTGCGGCAATCCTCGTGGGCAGATAGTCTCCAATTTATCACCGATGTAACAAAAACGGCCGCGATTATATCTCGTTGACCACCATAAATCCAATCCAATGGCCGAGCTGCTTTGTACCGTGAAATTTTGTATTAATTGCGCTGGGTCACCTGATAAAACAAAACATCCAATCAGTGCCATGCCGAACGTTTACGGGGGCTCCTGGGCAAGAAAAATGGGATCCCGATTTGGATTTCATTCAGTAATTCGACTCGCTTGTGCACACCTTTGAAATAATGGCAACTGGTCCCGGTTGCCAAAGGTAAATGGCCGTCCATTAATTTTCTTATCGAAGGAATTCTTTTGGCTGAGCAAATCATGAAAGGTCCTCACTTTCGCCCACCTCCGTTGCTAAGCAGCCCGAAAAACAACAACCGACGCGAACGGTAGGAAAGGAAAGGCCAACGTTTGTTTCTCAGAAATGCTTGCTCAACTAGAAAATAATATCATCTATTTATATGTGGCGATAAAGGGTGCAGCCCTTCCTTAACTGATTTATACTTTGCACCGAGGCGCAATTATTTACTCTGATGACCCGCCATACGTTTCCACCGGATTTACCAGTCGTGAAAAATCATAAATCTCGCCCACACTCCCACCTGGGCGGCGGCTGTACAATCACCTACGTGCAGTCTTGCAGGAGTTGGAGGGATATTTTGTAAAATTTATTCGTTTCGTGAATGGCGCTCGAGAGCGCTTATAGCGGCACAAATCGATACGCTTTTGTTTTATCATCCAAATAAATCTAGGCCAAGTTGAACAATATTGGCGCCCCCTTTCCCAAACCCGGGCGACGCTTATCGATTGCTGACTACATTTTAATCGAAGGCCTTTATATTCAGGAAATATTTATATCTCTGCACACGGGCTGATGCCATTAAAGCCCCTCTAAGTGGCCGGAGCACCCTTAATGGAATCCCCAGAAAAGATAGCACGGTAACTCACTTTCAGCGATATATTTGCGATTGTGTGGGCTCAATTCAAAATACCTATCGGTCTACGGAGAATTTATTTGTGCGTGACGACAGCTGGAGGGATATGTGGGTAATTCATTTGCAGATCTCGGATTACTGTCAACTACATGTTCCGGTGGCATAAAAGCAAAATAAAAGCAATTTCCGACATGAAAAACGGAAAATGTTTCCGAAAAGAAGTCTGCACAGTGCACACTGCACAGCGAGACGAAAGGAGGCTGTCATGGGGTCAATGGGCGTAGAATCAATTGTATAACAGGCCACCCTATGGGGAAGAACGCACTATGTCACATTACGTTCGCAAACTTTTCATTTATTTCAATTTTATTCATTTTATATTAAATCGATTGTTTTTTCGGCCACTTCTCTTTGCAACTAATTTATTTATTCATGGACGACAAGTGGGCGAGTTTTTTATGTGAGCATTTCTTTGATCTCGTCAAAAATCTTTATTATACTATAACCAGTGCTACTGGGTGATCACAAGAAAATTATTGTAAAACTAACAGTCAGGCTTTCGAAAGCTAACTAGATGAGACAGATTTGATAAAGTTATTCACGTCATCACGATATCAAGCTTTTCAATAACACACCAAGAGAAGACAACAGGTTTGCCTAGCTAGTTTGTTTCTCATTGAGCTTGAGTTTTATTTTCTGGAGTACCGCTGGGGTCCATTCTTGAACCAATTATTGTTTGCTTACCTGCAATTACCTGCCCTCGGTTGTTCAACATTTTATGCAGTATGACGTTCAACTCTTTTTTACCAGTATAGCTGGTCTCATAAATAACTATGTATCTTGTGCGAACAATGACCTTTGTAGGGTCTATCAGAAGGGATTGATAAACGGCATATTATTAAATTACTTACAATACCTATTCATATTCGCGGATTTGATTCGCCACACTTAGCACCAATCTACCTCAACAATATACAATTACCTTATTATATTCAACATGCTAGAAACTTAGGTGTTGTACATATTGTCACGCCATCTAAAATGTTGAGAATATTTCAAGTTTTGTGTCTGCTGAAGAAGATGTATGCTGTCCTAAGATTATTGAGGCTAGAGATTTTTTACCCCAACCAGCACGAATGAATGCTTTGGACTAAAGCTCCTGATCATTATACCAGATCACAAATGTTCAGAGTTAACCCTCTTGGGGGCCTTAGAGTTACATACAGCAATGGTGTCAAAATCTGTTTCCAGTTTAAAGTGTCCCGAGCGTAGCTGAAACGAAATCCGGGTCAGATGTTCGGATCCAATATGGCGAACGACGTATCAAAAAATTTCAAATTGTTGTATCTCAGTAGAAAAAAATCGTATCGGGGTAAAAAAAAGCATTTTGGAGTTTTAATACAGTACTATTTGATGGTGTGGCTGTTTTGCCAGAAAATTGGCCTGCAATATGGCAATATGGCGCCTTTTTTTGTACTTTTAGGCTAGGATATCTCAAAAATCTGTCGTGATGGAGCAACGTACCAGAAACCTTCGGGAAATAGTCTAATATTTTGCTGTAAAATTTGTCGTCCTGTCTAATCATCCGCGTTCGTCGGAATTTGCTGGAATTAGATGGAATTGACGTAGTTGACATTTGATTTCAACAGGATGGCCTGCCACAATGCACTCATTGTGATAACAAAGACATTATTTGAAGCCAAGTTTCTATATCGTGGCATCTCTCGTTTGAAGGACGATGGAACCAGTTTGAACTTGTTCCTCCGTTGGCATTTGTGATTTTTTAATTTAATTTATAAAATTTATACTTATATACCTAAATATTTTAAATCACCTGAAAACTTTTAAGTATTACTTTTCATGAAAATCATACTTTGCATTTGATTTTTTTGACATATCGCGATGCTATGGAACCTACATACATGCATAGGTTCGTTCCGGTACTTACCGAGGCTTACAAACAAATGAAAAACCAACAAAATTTTTCTCTTTAGAATATTAGTACAGATATGACACAAAACTGTTTGTACACTCATAATTAGTAAAGTACATGGCTTATGTAAATTCCCCATAGTACAATATAAGCCCGCATTAAATATTGCAGGAGAGCACACATTAATCTCAACCTGTTGTCTGCCAATTTAAACGCTCGAATGTATGCATATGGCAAATTTATGGTAAATTTCATGGATATATGAAAAAGGAAATTCACCGCCAAAAGGTAATCAAAATGGTGACAGAATTAATTAGCAAAACGGTGCGGCCTAATCAATCAGATTTCAATTTTGTATGACTCATCATATGTTTGCTGTATGTAGGAATAGACGTTGAATCACGAGCCTACTTCATACATTAGGGACTATAATTATCACTGTGCCTATCGGATTTTACTTTTTATTGGGTATTATTTATTTATTTTATATTTTTAATTGAAAACAAGTAGATAAGGCCGCTAATTATTGTTGTCTAGTTGTGCAATACCATTTACTGTGGGTGGAAGTAAAAAAAGGAAACATTTATGTCTTAGTCTTTTCACCATAATTCCAATTAGAATTTCAATAAGTTCTTTCTGTTCTGCTTCTATGGATGTTCTGAGAACAGGTACCTAAGCTATTTGAATACGTTCGCCATTATTTTGAGTGTTCATTTTTCTAATAATGTTGCTATGTGGATTTATTTCAATCCTGGGGGATTCCTAAAATATTTAAAGCTTTAGGATAACAAGCCGTTTCTATGGATCTTTTTCTAAATAAGTACATCGCAAAGCAAACAAGCAATTAATTTTAATTAAAGTATGTATGACTGTACATTTATAAACGAATTTTGAAGATTTTCTAAACATCCAAAAATAACTTATCTAACCAAGTTATTAGTCCACCTGAAATTATCTAATTACGGTAATCTGAGTTTTAATCAGATTCATATTAACGCCTTGACGAGAAAACATGTTTCTAATTATTGGTATTTTTAGAAAAGCAGATACACTCAAAATGAGACTTTAAGATGTAAAACTATTATCTTTAGTGCTGAGATGCAATTTGGATTCTTGACGGATATTGTTGTTATTGACATAGTTTTAAACATTGGCTACCAATTCTTAAACATGAACATTGAACATGGCTTCGTGAAAAATTTAATTCAACAAATGTTGCACACGAAGTTAGAAATTAGTTTTATCAACATCTCCGAAAAATATTAAGGAAATCACTTTTATTTTGAAGAAGATAATGCGTTGTTGTGATTCACTGGCAAATAAGATTAGGTTAGGAAAATAACATAGTAAAAAAGATAAAATAAAATGCTTTATGGGTGCACTGGTCCATATTTCTTAAAAAGGCGAGCACTATAGATCGATGGCTATTGACATTTTCGTTCCCCAATTTAATGGCTTTAATGTGAAAGAGCTTTGGTTTCAACCGGACGGTGCAACATGCCACATAGCGCGCGCAATAATCATTTTATTGTGGGAAACATTCAATTACCGCATATTTTCGCATAATTGACCTGTGAAGCCTCCACGATCGTGTGATATCACAGCTATGGATTATTTTCTGTGGAGGTATGTGAAATTGTCAATAAAATAGGTTCATGGCTTACTCGTTCAAGCGTTTAACGAGAGAATGAGATCTTGACAATATATAATAGGAAAATTGCATAGAAAGAATTTAAAGAAAGCAACACTGTTAAATTATACTAAACGACAAAATGAAAGTTACAAAAAATGAACAAATCGTCAAGCGATGGTATGTGACGATTGTCGTATTTCCTCTTCAATGGACGGTAATTGCATTAAAATTGTTTCTCGCATTACGGCGCTATCGAGCATTTTACGTCTTTGACGGAACTGTTCGTTGTTGCTGCTATTACTTGCACTCCCCGTTGTTACTTACATACAGCAAAATAAATTTTCCAAGCTCGCCCTGCAATGCCGAAATGTGTGCCAAATGGAAGCAAACGTCTACATAAAGTCACGAGATAGAACAAGGACCCAAATTCAAGAATAATAATTTGCAAAAGGAGGAAAAGGAAAATATCCAGCATTTTTTTCTATGGAACCTATGCTCCTGAATAGTCGAGCTGGAAAAGTTGCTCCAGCAAGGCGGGAATAAATCTCTGCCGCCGGAGCAGCTACAAATTACATGGGAAATAACGTACGTCTATCGATGGATGTCGCCGAGTCCCCTACTTGGGCTACTCTCAGTGCGACACGATAAAATGAATATAATAAATAACAGGCGATCCGGCCGAAGGAGGGCTGCAGGAACAACGACAGGTCGGAGCCTCTTCCTCTAGGCGCCCGAAGTAAATCTTATTAAAATTAATAATATTCGGGGACAGTGCGGCATAAATGGAGTAGCCCTTGTATCATTAATTAAGTGGTAAATCATTATTTACTGTCACAAAAGCTCCTGCAGGAATAATTACTTTAATTCTATTAAGAGGGCAAACGGGCGTGATACTGCTTCATAAGCAGCAATGGGAACATTTATTTAGATTGCCTCAGCCTGGAATAGACTTCCAATTGTTTTTGCTTCTCCCTATTATCGACAGATTAATTGCATTTGCTGATCACTCTAATTTGATGGACAAATTTTCATTACAATTGTCGTGAGGGTTACTGTCCCAAATGCTGCGATTGCCAAAGCTGACGTACATTTGGTATTTATTAGTAGACAGGTGAAACAAGAAGAAAGTTAACTTAAGATAACCAAACAAATTTCTGAAGCTAGGACGGTTCATTGATTTACCACTATTCATAATCTTCTCATCGTAGATTGCTTTATATGTAAGTAGCTCCTCTTCTGATGAAACAATCAGTCCCACTTATTGAAATATCAAAGTACTAATGGAGCAATTTAGTGAAGTGCCCATTAACCAGAACGTAATGGTCTGACAATTGAATTACCATACCTGTATCTACCCACCATCTAAAGTGATTAAGTTTAACAAGAATGTAATCGTAATCAGAACAGCTCAAGGCCCTCAGATGTATCCGATGCCATTACTAATGGAAAATTCTCATTGCGCGTATTCGAGATGTGTAATTTTCGATGAAATTTTGGCATAAATCAGGCTTGACAGCGGTATGGTACCCTTTAGCTCCTGAATCTCTCTTGGATTATTGCCACAGACATAACTTGACAAAGCCCAATAGAAAAAATTCTAAGGTTGTCAAATTATACGATCTCGGCGCCCAATTAACGTCACCCTTTCGTGAATTTACGCGTCCAGAAAACTTTTCATGCAATAGAGCGATTGTTTCTCCACTTGTATGGCACGTAGTGCCGTCTTGTTGAAAATACTTATCTTGGTAGTCTATATCAATAAAATCGGGGTAAAAAATGTTAATCATCGCCATATACCTTTCCCAATTGACGGTTAATGCTCCTTCTTCACTGTTCCCAAAGAGGTAGGGTTCGATAAGGCTAAAAGACAATTCGCAACAAAAAATAAAATTTTTCAGGTGGAATGAATTCGCTTCTGGATTGTATTCACCAAATATACGGTAATTTTATTTTCACATGAAGATGATATTTTGGCCGAAAATTTGGTCAAAATTGAAACGTTCCAAAGCATATTCGAGTGTCTCAAAAAGACCTTGAATTTTAAATTAAAAAACAAAAAACACGGTATTTACAAATTCGCGAATTTTTTTTAATTGTAAAATGTTAACAATAGCCATTAAAATGTCAAGCAAATAGTTACAGAGACTTCGTTAGCAGGCGTGTACCTTCTGATGACATTTTGGAACATTTTGGAGTAAAGATGCCCGGCTTGCACGAATATGGCATTCGATTTCTTCCTTGAGTTGTTGGATCATGCCAAGGTGATTCACATAAGCCTAACTTTGCAGAAAACCTTCGAAGAAGTCCAAACAGATGTGGCAGGTCGCACCTTCCTGTTGAAACTACATGTCATTTATGCCCATTCCTTCCAATCTATCTATCCGCGATGGGATTTTTCAAGTTCAAGCCGTAATATACTAACTCATCAAATACACAGCTGTGTTAAATATGTTATGAATATGAAGGCCCATTACGTTCTTATTAATAAATATTTGCAATATTTAAAAACCGAGGTTCTTAAAGTGAAAGTATTCCACAAAAACGAACTTTTGCAAACAGCTGTAATTTACGTCATGTAAATTAAATCATTCTTCTTTAGCGCTGGCGACTCCCACCTGGCCTCGTGGGAACCATACACGTACATGTTTAATAATAATTTCACGTTCCTAGCTTTTACAGCCTTGCTTTTGTATATGATAACTTTATAATATTAAATATCTCAAACATGCACCCGATAAATGCATTCAACGACATAATCGTTTCATTTTAAAAAATTTTTAAATTTATTTACAATGTTTTATCAAAATTGAAAAGCACTTTAAATTAGAGTTGTGCTCTGAGGACAAATCAAATCAAACTACATATACGAGTTGTAACCCACTAGCAGTAAAAACAAGCAATCCAGCAAAAAATGTGTGTCCACTCACATTTTGTGAAAATGTGGAAAATCTAATTGAAATTACTTAAACAGCCCTTTGCCTGTTCATGTGCAAAATGCACAGTCCAGAGCACTGATGGCCAGTACTACGGTGTGCAATCAAATTTATAGGGGAATGCGATACAAGACAAAATTTTCAATTCCTCTAAAAGAGTCCGACGTCGAATCGAATAGCAAAGCGTACCATCTATAAAATAAAATGGAAACAATTCCCTCATAGAGGATGGTAGTAGTTCAGTAAATAATTTTTCACGCGACTGCATCAGGATGTCCAACTTCGACTGGTGGAGCAGACGGACTGGGGGCGGCTACGGCGGTTATATGTACGAGAGTCACCTACTTTTATTGGATTCCCCCCTCAAGGAGTGCTGTTCCATTTGTGTACTTCCTCGAGTTTAACATGCGCCTCGAATCAATTGAATGGAAAAAGTGCTTCAAGTGTGCTGAAAATGTTGCGTACTTGGACTACTTTTTTGCGCCGACATTGTTTTCTGCATGCACGGGGTGCCCGGGCACCGCAAGCATGCGAGAAAGTTTTCCTCGGGCGGCGCGGCGGCAGGCATAGCGCTGTGGTACCTACCCAACATGAACATGATCCATGCGGCTTGCACGGACGTAGGAGCAGGCACATGGAGGAACAGAACCGGAATGATAATACAGCTGAAAATTACAAAAGGGAAGTTGGAAATTACTGCGGTAAAACAATTAAGAAACAGTCATTACCGTTAATTCCGACGGAGAGCACTCGTCTATTGATAAAATGACAAGTTTTAATTATTGCCGAGGACAATATTTTGGGTGCTGTTTGCCAGCACAACTTTTGCCAATTTTGATAACAAATGAACAGGAGAAGTTTAAATTGTTCTCGGCAGCTTGAATGCTCCAGTCGTAAGATGGGAGAGCACACTCGGCACCAGTGCTTTTCAATGGAGTCCAAATGTGAACTACTGAGTCTGATGATTCAGTCGGCCTTGACGAACTTTAAGAGACTCTTCGCACTGAGTTGTTAAATAGAAGTTACTGTCAACACTGTTGAGGTGGAATGAAGTTTGTACATAAAAGCACGTACACACTTTCACCTAATCGCCCTTTGTATTTTCACAATTTATATAATTTTGGTATTCTGGTAGGGAAGAGTGGGACATTTAATAAATCGGTTTTGCACCATCGATCCAAACTCACTTCACTGTCGATCTTTTGATTAGAAAACTACTAAACGTGACACTAAGGACTATCCCAGAAAAATTTGAATCTTTTATTATTACTCATTAAAACAAAGATTTCGTAGTAAATAAAATATAAAAAATTATTATATATGAATTGCTTCCTCTATAATTGTTATACCTACAATTATGGAACTTTCTTTTTCACATTAGTCAGTATGTTCCGTACAACATTTCAGTCGACCATGTTTCATGTTCGTCTTTGTTCAAAGTCCAATATCTTTCAGTTGGATGGAGTTCGGAGCAATTAGGTTGATTTGCCTCCCTTGGTACAACATTTATGTTATTTGCTCCGTACCACTCCATTGTTATTTACGTATAATGGGAGATTGTCCGGCCAAAAATGGCAAAATCTCCATGCTGTCGAATAAAAGCTTGAAGTCGTTCCCCCGCACTCCTCAATCCGCACACACATATGTATCGCTTGCCAAACCATGCACTGCTTACGAAACTTGGTGATGTTTATGGTCCATGGTTGATCTTTCCTGGCTGGAGCCTTTGTTTTAGCCGAATAAAATGTATGTTCAGATAGTTGGTTGAAGTCAGCTTTACAATACGTCTCGTCGGCCATTATATAAAAGATATTTCCTATTTTACTCCAGTTAGGAGCATAAGGCTTCCATAAAGCTTCAAGAGAAAGTTTCTTGGATTAAAAAAAAACTTCTACAAATAAATGAAATATTCTCTTCTAAATAACGCAGTTTACAATACACAAAAACTTTACTCTGACAATGGCTTCATCAAACAAGGAAATTACTGAATCTGAATTCCAAGATAAGAATCCTTGAATTGAGGCACCATTATTTTTCCGTGTGTATATTCTTGAATCGAGAACTATTATCCGTTATCAGGCTCTGTTTCAGTTTTCGGAGCACCTCATTTTTTGTCCAAACTAGATTCAAACCGGAGACCTCCAGGTCCGGCGTTCTTACTACTGAGCTATTGATGTCTATAACGTCTCCAGTTGTAGGTATCTCCGAGCTTAAGGAACCTTTCCCGAAAATTTCGACACATCCGAAGAGGCACTCCAAGTTTTGCGGACGCCACACGGACTAGTACCGCAGCCGCGTTAGATGTTAAATGTGAATTTATAAAGAAGCGGAGCAACAGTTTCGTTGAATTAACGCTGGGCGCCCTCATTTTCGCCCCGCTCGCCTAACTAAAGGTCGTATTAGCATGCTTACCGGATTTACTAAAAAACGACACCTCACTTATGTTACGTCTCTAAGGCTAATTTTATGGAGTTATTAAGACAAGAAAATGTCTACATTTGCGTTATGGTCCAAATGTCTGGCATGGTACCCGTATGTGAATTTAAAAACGTTTCACGTCAAAAATGCTCTTCCACCAGGACAACGCACCAGCACACAAGTGCGCAGTCGCGGTGGCGAAATTGTATGATTTGCGTTACGATTTGGTTTTCCATCCACCGTGTTCTCCAGAGTGAACTCACAGCGAAAAATATTGTATATAAATACTTAAGGCATTTATGCTACCAAATATACAATATAAAAAAAATAAATACTTAAAAATCTAAAAGACGTAGTGGAATACATACATACATATGTGAGCCTACTATTGTTTGGACTACAATTAATTCTAAACAACATGATGTAGCCTGTATTCAATATAAATTTGTTTTTTAATTTCAGCACCCCGAAAGGTCTTGAGGATGTATCAACATATCCGACACTATTTGCCGAGCTTCTAGGGGCAGGATGGTCAATAGAAGATTTAACGAAACTGGCTGGACAAAATTTTCTCCGTGTAATGTCGGAAGTGGAGAAGATACGCGACACTAAAAAATTGGATGGCGTAAGACCATACGAGGATCACCCGAACTTCCGCACCGAGGATCCATACAATTGTACCTCGAGTTAATCGAGTGTCTCTACCTATCCCATTATCCCGTAGAGTAAGGCGCGAATAAGTAGGTACCCTTAATAAATTTTGGCGCATTTTAAGCGGTGTGTGGTGCTGAACACCCTTCTATCTTTGTAAACTATATGGAAAACAAATCGAAATGCCTTTGTAAAAATAATTAGTTGTCCGCATGTAGCGGACGGCCCATTTAAATAAATCAATTTCGCATTAATAGAAATATTACTTTTGAAGAGAGCTGAATTGCATGGCAAATGGTAGACTTGTTTTTTATTTGCAGAGAAATGAATGGAATATTTTATTTAGTCGAGAATCGACGGTTGTTTGCTCGTTTCATTCAATTTCATTCAATTATGTTTCTCTCTGTCCTCTTTATCACGTTTAAAGTTGAATTTATTGAAAGAGATTTTATGGAAAATAGATGAAATATTTAATGTAAATTGTACAAGGTACTGTTAATTAATAAATTGTTTTGGGGGATGCCTTTCTGAAGGGCACTAAATACATACATATGTCTTCGTTTTACCTGCGAGCCTAAACTCCGTCTTGCTGAACCACTTCGTATTGAAGTATTCGATAAATTTTATATGAGGCTTTTTGCGCAAATTGAAATGAATCCAAAGCGGGGAGATGTGAAGTGATGCTCTAAGTGAATCACAGGCACACTCACCATTTTAACGATATAAGTCAATCTTCAATCTTACAGCGAAAATAAAATTTACCCAATTTACGTTCCACCATGGCTGATTTTGAATTCAGTTTAAATTGACTGGCTGATTGATTGTCCTTGAGATTTATGAAGGGTATCATTTTCACTAAAGGGGCGTAATGAAGAGGGCGTGCGGGGTAAATGCATGTGAAGATTTCACGTAATGCTATCACCAATTGCTTTACAAGAGTAGCGCAAGTACATATGTAAATAGTGCGGAATAAAGTTTTGAAGACATCCTTTGAGAGCCGCATAAAGCGGTTAGCTACTAGAAGTTTATTCCTGCACATGTTCATGTCCTATCTCTCCGTGCGGCAACCGCTTAACCCGATTTTCAGTTCCGGGATTGAAAACTGTTCAAGAATAAGTTTTGAGGCAACTCAAGTGAGGCAATGAGTTCTTTTGACATCAACTTTATTAATTAATTACGAAAATTAATTTGTCCTGCTTCTTGAACGAGAACTGAGAACTCTGGGAACTTGCCTTTTTGCGTTAAGGAGGAAAACACGAGCGAGTCAAGTCGCCCAAGGATTACAAGAAAGTACTAAATTTACGTCTGCAGCTACTGCCTTTGGGGCAATAGCGTCGTCCCATGTTATCAGCTGAGCAAAGAGTATTTGCTGAAGCGCTTGTTGCCACAGCAAAGAGCAATTTACTTACATTGCTTTATAACATCATTATGTTTGCCGGAGATAATCACGTAAGAGACTATAAAGGAAATCATCTCTTTGTGACTGTTTTTCTTGTTTAATAATATTAGAATGCAGTGATTAACGTGGTGCACAGGGATGTGTACTTCTTGATAAGAGCATTTATTTTCTATTTCATTAATTTATTTTGCGGAAAATGGGAGCTTGAGAGCTTCATTATTCAATAAAACTTGTTAGGTACTACTACATACCTTGAGTTAATCCAAAAATAATAAAGGAGCACAATACGTACGTAGATATGCAGATACACTATCCCAATAAAATTCCCTACTGAAGCTGCTACTACTCGAATTCTGGGAGTATCCGAATATTTGAGTTTGGAAGTATTGAAGTACTCGACTATTTGAGTCCTGTAAAATTAATGCATTGAAACAACCTTATTTTTCAAGTTCAAGTTAATTACAGATTGGTATTCATTGAATACCCATTAATTGATGTGCCTTTATATAAAAAAGTTACTACATTTTCCGGCATTTGGGGCCATATATCCGCAAGGACAGTCAAACGAATGGATCAATCGAAGCTGGTTTATTAGTTTAGAGACTTCACATATCTCCATAAAAAATAGTTCATTCAAATTACACTATATTGTGATCAATTGGCAACTCAATTTCTTGAAGTGAGATGTTCGCCAAATTGTCCATCCAACAAATCGATTGTTTTGATCGCTGTATGGCACGTTGCGTCGTCCTGTTGAAGCTACAAGTCGTTAATATCTTCCCTGAAATAAAACAAGTACAAAAGTTCTGTGTGAAATGGTAAATTGAAATACTCATCACGTTAAAAGGATATATGTTCTTTGTAATTTTAATTAGCCGTAACTTTTAAAAAAAATTGAAATCAATCTCTCAAACTCTTAAATTGAAGAGTAACAGTAGTACTAAATCACATAACTGGAGATAGAGGGCAGAAAAAATATGCGCACCCTGTACATAACCTCAAAGTTAGCCAAAAACGTCTTTTCTTGGGTACATAACCTCAAATATCTCACAATCCTGACGTGATGGGACAATTCTGACCCCGGTTCAGATTCTATGTAAAAAATTACTTGGGAAATTACCCTCAGCTTTTCAACAACAAAACGGTGTTGGCCTATGTTAATCTTAAGGCCAAGATACTTACGCAAAATTTCCCAAATTGTGCACGGACAAAGCCCAAGTTCTTCTGCACGACTGCGAATTGACAAATTTCGGTGTTCATCACTGGATGGTGATATTTTTTTCTGAACGTACTGGTCGCGTTATTTTCTTTCAATACATTAGACCGGCGCACAAATCTCAATACTCTAGAACTCAAATACTAGAATACTCCCTAATTGAATACTTAAATATTCCTTTATATTCGAATACTCCCACTCCTAAATCGGCGCAACCTCCAACTCAAATACCTACTCAATTACCCGAGCTAAAGTTAGAGCCCTAATCTCAACTGCCCAATAAAACCAATACATTAGAGTTATAGTCCTTTTGGAGATAAGCGTTTATTTAAAATACTCAAACAAAGCCATTTTGAACGAGATTCCACATCCTACTGTAAAAGAGTTTTTATTACATGTCGCAAAATGAAATTAAAAGAGGATTTATGTTGTTGGGCTTTATGCGGCCACACTAACTATTTCAAATTTAAATGGCAACGTTTGATTGGCTTCTGTAACTATAGCTGAACTCGATTTTATCCACCCATAATAAGCTTACCGCACATGAGAAAAGTTGATGCATTTTCCAACTTGGCAAGGCACTACACCAACCATCTCCAATTTGCATTTATTCTTTATTTGCTTTTCAATTTCACAAGAAATATTTTCCACAAACTGACAACTATTGCTGTGATTTTTTCCTGAATTCTAAGCAATTCTAGAAAATCATTCAAGTAAATTTTCGTTTAAGATTGCAAAATAAGACGAACGTTGCATCTTCCTATCTACAGGCGATTATCACAATACCCCCCGCTTCGGCTGCTATTCAACGAATAAAATTTGAATAGTAAACGAGAGATATGGGTTTGGTTCGGTTCCAATCTGTATTTGTCACAATGTGAAGGTAAACCAACAAAAATGATATCTTACCTTCCACCTTAGCTTCCCCGAAGGAAACATTTTTCAATTTCGACATTTCATGATAAATCCGGTGAAATGCATTTCCTCCACATGACAAAATCACTATTATGCATGAAAAACGAAAATGTGTTTTGGGATGAAAATGGCTCTGGTAGTCGACCCGTCCCGGGGAAAAATACTCTCGAACAACTTTCAATATTTACAGCACGCATTCGGAGATCCCATATCCCCTGGCCATAATGCGACATATTTTGTTATATTGTACAGCTGGTCGTGTGCCCCCGTTTTGGATTTACATAGGGATACACATTCTTGTGTAAGGACATCTTTTACGATATGAAGACATCTCGGGCGGAAGTTTCTTTGAGAAAAGTTTTTTCATGTTTATGTTAATGAAAGAAATTTGTCCGTATAGTTCGTGGGTCGGAAGGCTTCAGCAAGATACGAAGGGCAAAAACCAAATTCTAATAAATACAAATGTCCCAAAAAGAAAACAACAAATTGATAGAATCACTGAAAATGAGTTATGTATAAAAAGTCGGGCCTGTCCAAAAGTATGAATAAATTTTGGGGACATTTTCAGTTGGATGCCCTGAATCCACAGTGTACTCGTATGTAAATTTAATGTTCAACTCTCGTGCCATGTTTTATTTAAAAATACACTTGAAATCGTTTATTACTGTTAGAACCTTTTTTAAAAGTATAAAAATTCGATGTAAGAAGTTCGAGTAAATAATAATCGCGTAATAGCTAAATACTGAGTATTTTGTAAAAAGTTATTTCAATTCGACGTTCGGGTTTCTTCAATTTACTGACTCTTTCCAAAACTTCGAAAATACTTCACGTTTGTTCAACTCCAGATGTAAAGCAAAGGTGAAATGTTAAAAAGGACGTGATTTTGATGTGATTGATTGCCTCTCCAACTGTAAAAGATTGTACGAAGGGGAAACACGCACAATATACTAAAATATATACAAAATGCTGAGACATGTTTTCTTTTATGATAAATGTTCTACGTACCTACGTCAATCTCAGAACGCACATGTTTTCGATTTGTAATTTAAATAACTGTTTTATCTTTGTTACACGATTAAAGAGTTTTTAAAGTAATTTAAGAAAGTTCAACTTTTTAAAAAAAATATTATGGCCTGCAAATTGAAATGTCTAACACTTAGGCGACTTGCTCCATTATATTAAGAAACTCACGAAGAGTATTTTACCCTTTTTATTTTTTAATTTGTTTGCTGCTATTTTACGTGCCAGTAAGGAAAAATGTTTTTTGTTTTACTATACGTACAATACACAATCTGCACCGCGCATTTTTTTCAACTTTATTTTTAAACCACGTATACAAAGAGTGGTGAGACCGAGGGCATTAAATTAATTAATGAGAATTTTTTTGCTTTTAACATCGTCACTCTTAAGGCCACATTTAGTCCATCTTTATTCTAGTTCTGAAGCTAAAATTCTGCTTGTCTATTTATGCTATCATCGCACCATTGTTCTCAATTTTTTTTTGCGTTTCTAGTTTTCTTTGTGAAATCTACTACTACTAAAACTATGCAAATGTCTTTTTTGATAAATGTTTCGATTTGTTGGTGGAAAAACTTTTTTTTCGGCTTTCAATGTTTTTCTATCGTTTAAAGCGAGGCAGGCCACTTTAAGTGTTTTTTTTCCTTTTATACAGAAATTGGTCGTTAGTTTGCAGAATTATACATTCCAAATCAAGGAGAAGTATTTAGACCACGAAATTTTTTTTGTTTTTTTTTCCATACAAGATTCGTCAACAACTTACTACTACAAATGCCATTACAATGAATTATCGATCTTGGGCCAATTTTTCAACTTATTGTTACTCTTGGAAATATTAAAATCAAAGCAGAAATTGTGCGTTCAACTGGTCATCGAGCTAATAGCCTCATGCTTGCCGTGATTGGTTTTATGATGCTGTAAAGTGTAGATGAAGAAAATCATGAGCCATCACGAAGCGAGGTGGAACTGAAATACAGGGTGGCCCATAATTGTAAAAAAACTTTATTTATGGAGTGAGTAGGTAGGTACACCTAGTTGCTAAATCTTATCCGAACACAACTACGAGTTTTGCTTCATGGTTGTATTAATTACCGTATAGTATATTTTTCAAAAATATTTTAATGTTTTATTCAAATATTTTTGTAATAAGTGATTATCTAGTCCTTTCAAGTAAATTTCGAACTACATATGTATTTATAATAGTGATCGTTCTTCTTTTCTCATTCCTTCAAATCTTTGTAGCACGACGAAAGAATAGTAACTAATTTAGAAACCATGTTCAGCCTGTACATAATAAAAAAAATTTAATAAAAACTATAACCTCAAAAAGATATACAGAACCACTAATTAATTTCAATAATATATAAATGCTAGTTAACTAGTTGAAGTTATAATAATTTTTTGTTTTTCTTCTTGGTCTAAGAAATATGAATAAGTAAAAAAGTATGTACTGAGCATTGAAAATCTTACCTCATTTATGCAAATATGAAGCTCAAAATATGGTTAGCACTCAGTTCAATTACAGTTTTAATCACTAAAATAAGACTAAGAGGAGTCAATCAGATCAAAACACACCCAATCAAAATTAAATCAAGAAAACAAACAGGACCAAGAGTATATAATTTCTTCAATAAAAGCACAAAAGTGGATAAAATCTCAAAAAATTTTTTTATATACGCAGAAAAAATATATAAAACATATCACTACTAAAATGTAAAATACAACAACTCTAAAATTAATGAACCGATCTAGGGAATAATTGTACAGACGCGTTGTTTCTCTGTAATACAAAAAACCTAAAAAGGAGTTAATCGTCACGGAGGTGAGTAGACGTTAAAATGGACAGAATTAGTTAAACTAATTAAAAACAAAAAAAAAAGACAACTTAAAATAAGACTTAAGACTTAAGAACAATCCAAAAAAAAAAGGGGAAAAGCAATACGAAATCTCAAATATTTTCTATCTGACAAGATGACGATAGACACAACTAGTTTATAAGGACACATTGTAAATTATAGACAAAGTAAAAAAGTAAAAATCTTAGTGGGAATGACGCGACGGACAGAAAGATAGCAAAATTTGTTTCTTTTATCAGACAGTTTTATTGTTACTTCTACTTTTCATTTCCTAGGGTATTTTAAAGTAAACAAATTTATATATATTATTACGAGTATATAATGATAGATGTATAAAACTGAGGTGAATAGATATAATATGACGAGGTATAAAATTTGAATGTTTCGACATTTTGTTTTTTACGGCAATAAAACTCATTTAGATATTTGACATCTTTTGGTTTTTGAATAGATACACCCTCTTCCAATATCCTGCAAAATATATTATGCATAAGCTATTCATCTAGATAGCAGCGAGAGCAGAGCGATCATTGCACGGCACGTAAGGAGGAGTAAATATATGGGATTATATGGATGCTGTTTCACACTGGTTGGCCACGACATTTGTAATAACCAAAGGTAATTGGTTGTTGTTTCCACTTGATACGGAGATGTTATAATGGGGACCTCTGTAGCTCGTTTCTTTAACTTTGAGTAGAGATGAACTCCATTTCAATTATCTATTTTACATCATTTTGACGTCATCCCTTGCACTGTCTTCATATAAAACTCTACTACATATCTCGATCGTTCCTTTGCATCCCATATAACTCACCATACCATTATTAACTAGTATATGAGGAACGAATAAAGTCAGTAGAGTTTTAAGATAGTGAATTTGTTTGACGTCATCGAATAGTGAATTGGAATTAACGAAACGAGCTACTTTATCCTACCCACTGATATTGCAAGGTATTTTCCGCCATATTGGATCCGCCATTTTGTTTTGGGTTATTTGGATAATATGTTAATTCGTATTCAGCGACCTCGAAAGCTTAGTCCTCATTACAAATTTTATTATTTCGATTATTAGCCAGGATTTTGGATTCGGCATAATGAGAACACAGAGAAAAAAAAGTGTATCCTTACTGGATAGTTGATGCTACTAGACACATAATTTTCTCAAATAAAAATAAACATTAATAAACCGAAAAGTGAGTAGAAAAATTATTTGTTTCCCTATTTTTCAATTGAGACCAGGCACAACTCTTATTCGTTGTGACCTTAGCTGCTAGGTACTTACAAAAAACAAGAAAGTCAGTAGGAAAAAATTCAATAACTCCCCTTCCGAAAAGAAAGTTTTAAATAATGGGCCTTATTCCGGTTCTCACCTCACTCCCGTGACAAACCTCACTGTCGTGTCACCTCACGTCACATGTGGTATTCCCATTGTCGCGTGACGTGAGAATTTATGCCGTGAGAGCAATTCGAGTATCGATTGTTTTGACATTTAAAGTTTAGTTGTTTGAGGCAAAACAAGTTAATATTTGCAAAATTGAACTGAAAGATGAGTTCAAATGAACTGTGGTTCAGCGATACTGATGATAAAGACGAACAGGAAAGGAATCGCCAAATAATATTGAAAAGTTTTGTTAGTGTCTCGGAATGAAAAATATCGAGAGTCACGGTATTCTCGTTGTCACTTGAAGCCGATCCAAGTGACCATTTTAGTCGCTATCAAATTGTAGGTGACCGACAGAAGTCACCCAAAGTGACAACGAGAATACCGAATCTGTAGACTCACCTCACATGGCATGTGACGTGAGAACCAGAATAAGGGCCAATGTTAAAATATATTCAGTCGTACCATTTATACAATCATTTCTGTCTTAACAAATTAAAACTGATTAAGCCAAGCCTACTATGTAAACAGAGCCCGAAACACCAAAAATGGCCGTTTGACAGTTGTTGGCCATTTCCTTTCCTTCACCAATCACCGGAGTCCGCCGACCGGCAGACGTAAACAAGCAGTTGCAAAGGAGGGAGTTCGGCGATTTTCAAGAATATTTAATCAGGTTGTCATCGGAAGGATGCGAAGAAATTACTGAGAATGGTGAATGTTATGAAAGGCGTTCTTGTAGAGTGGTGAGCAAACTCGTTTTATTGTAAAAACCTACAGTTAACCTCAAGCACTCTGGCGACTGCGACTAGGTGTCCTCCAAATAGTCAAAGTCGTCGGGAATTTGGAAATTCTTGTCCAAATCCTTGTTTTCCATTCCGAACTTGTTCTTGCACCAGCTCTTGATGGAGAACACGTTATCAGTCCACCTATTCGCTGCCTGCAGAGCTCGCTAAATGAAAAATATCAAAACTAGTTAAAAGGCACAGTGTGTTTTGTAGTTGCTGTTGTGTACCTTTGATTCTTCCACCTTTTGCTCTATTTTTTTCGGGTCGTTCTCCTTGTGCTTATCTAGTTCGAGCTCAAGCTCCCTCTTTCGTTTCCTCAACTTAGCATTCTGCTCTAGGAACTCCTGTATTATGTCCACATCTTCATGCTTTTGCTGGGCCTCCTGCAGTGCTTCCTCCATCGCTTTGAGCTTTTCATCAGCGTCTGAAGATTTTTTTTCAAGCTCTGCCACCTTGCGCTTGAGGTCTTTTATAGATTTCCTACAATTTTCATTGAATGAGAAGTTGCAATTGCCTTGCTAGCAGAGTAGTGAAAGCCTACGTTCGAAGAATCTGCGACCTGCGTAGGCCTTCAGTCTACTAAACACAAATTACCCAGGAAAGGACCAGTAGTACAAGCTGGTGCCGATTTTTTCGGAATCAACCAGTCCATCGTCAACCAGCTCTTGAAGGACTTGCTTCACAGACTGCTGCGTTATTCCCTTTGCACCTGGGGCTAATTTTTCAATTTCCTTCACCTGAAAAACTCCCTTAGACTCGTGAAATATTTCCAGCATCTTTTTCCGCTTCTCATCTAGCGATAGGCCTTTCTTCTTGGACATTTTGTTGACGTGCTGTAACATAATTTCAGGAATAATGAGACTATTTTAATTCCAGTGACCCTGCTATGAAACAATTTCTGCTCCATTTGGATGAGACCCTAGCCCTCGGTAGAAAGTTTATTATTCAAGACCTAGACGAGCGCCACTTGTTCATTTCGACAGACATCGTTGAGACCCTCCAAGCGAAGGTGGATGACTTGATGGATAAAATCAGCTTCCCGCTCCACGAAAAAGAAGCTTAAGTACAATTCGTTCGTTATCTAGCGCCATAGACTACGAGAAAGTGCACAATGAGTTTCAGAGAATCCAACAGAATAAAAGATGCAGAGAAAAAGCGAGTCCTCGATGAGGCCGCTCGCCAGAGAAGAGCCAGAAAAGCCCTTGAAGCCCTGGAGCAGGATAACTTCCACGAAGATCCCCATGCGGATCTGGTTATGTCGAAAAAGGTTCCGAAATTTCATGACAACCTTGAAACTGGCCGATCACGGAAGACGAAGAGGAAAGGGGGAGATTATTACAGGGCAAAGTATCGGAAGAATTTTGGTCAGCTGCTGGAGGAGGAGAAGCAAATCAGGCCAGAGCCGCCAAATTACTATAGCGCACAGACACCACCTTCGAAACTGCCGCCGAGGCACTTTTGTGCTGTTTGTGGGAACTTTTCAAATTACACATGCACTGCTTGCGGAACTAGGTATTGCTCGGTGAAGTGCTTGGGAACCCACCAGGACACCAGGTGCCTCAAGTGGACTGCGTAGTTTAGAGCCATTACGGCAATTAGGATTAAGGGAATTATTGTTCTGATTAGTAATAAATGTAAGCTGTTTACCTAATTTTTGAACTTGGTCTTTCTCTACAAATTTAGTGGAGTTTTCGGTGATATTGCAAAGTACGCTGCTGGCTCACAATTTCAAAATTATTGTAAACAACTTTGACACTTCACCATGGTTATAAATGCGCCTCGAGCGGGATTTGAAAAAGTTAAGATTTAGCTAAGATACAAATCGTTTTTAATAAAACATTTTATGGTAATATTTCTATTTTACGTCGTTTCTTGACTCTATCTCAATCCTCGCCTTCAAGGAATTTTAGGTGCAATGCAATTTATGAATTACGCCCCTCGTATCAGCAGAATTTAATCACATCCAGGAAGCTTCCATTCAATCCAAGAACCCACAATAACTGTTCTACTTGAACTTTATCAGAATCAAGTACCCCATCAACCATTGCTACTAGAGAGCGCACCGTTCGCAAAACGTCACCACAAAGGCGATTGTGTAACCGGGCAAACCCCCATCAGATTTCAGATAGGTGAAAATCTTCCAGCTGAGAGGGCTGAAGATTTTGATTGGCTTGTAAATTAACGTTACCTTTCGGTTCAGTGTCATTAAATCGTGGTTACTACTTTTCTCCTGCAGCTGGTAAACATCGGGAACAAAACCGTAAAAATCATCAAGAATGGCCGCAACTATGGGACTGCTACGCAGCCAGGTAGGATTACGCTGGAAAACAGTGCGGAATCGCTTGAAAACTCTTCCCATAGAGCCGTGACTGTTTTTTTTCTGGATATCCAACCAAATAGTTTGTGCTTTACCTATTGAGAACGTCCGGGGAAAATTTAGTGCGAAAAAAAACTTATCTAACCTCAACCCCAATGTTATCTAACACCCCCTGGGTCACGGTTGTGTCAAAACTTTTTCTTTATTTTAGTTGCGGGTGGAATTCACGGCGGCTAAAAATAACGTCTGTTTACAGTGAGATCTACAGAGGTGTGACCGCTTATCGCAGTTGCACTGCTCAAGGTGTCCCTTTTGCGGTCACCGGTGTAATGACCCTTCAGCGGGCTCAGCTGTGACCGAATTTGTATCTTTTATCAATTCGCTATCCAGAACACAATTGAGTGACGGGGATTCGAAGGTCGGTTGACCGGCTGTTGCATTCCAAATAAGCCTCAGATGGTGGCGCAGTTGGGGACCATAAATAGCCGAAATCCGGAATACTACGCAGATACAGAAACTGTTCGCCAACGAGTGGACGACTGCTCGGACGGGTCTCTGCAGACCTTCGGAGCAATCTAATCAAGCTACTTGGCGCGATTGATTAATCAAGTGCAAAAGGCCACGTGAGCCGCCAGCCGGCCAATTGGCACATCTGGGAGCTTATAATGTCTCGGGGAGCTATTTTCGCGCCCGCCAATTTGATCTTGATGATTTAGCGCGACTCGAGCGAGCATTGCTTATCGCACTCTGCTCTGCGATTTGTAATTGCACCGCAGGCGTTAGAAATTGAAAGTTTTCGCCACAGCAGAGCACGGCTGTGGCAGTATTTGTTTTTATTTGTTTCAAAGAACAGGTGAGCAGCAATTTTCAGACATAGAAAAATCTAATAGATGCAGCCACTTAACTACTGCCAATCTATAAGAAGACAGCGCTATTGAGTCGTTTAGTAATTTATTTCTCAATACTCAGGCAGGGTGGCTAACATATTGCCTCCTCTTAATTCGAAGCAATCGGAGGCTCACCATGACTTTCAGATATCCTTATTGAATGATAGGTATGATGATTAGAGAACTATTGAGTTCAAGAGACAACATAATTCACAAAGTCTGCCTTTACACCCGTTCCGCTGAATGGGGAGATGATTGCATTTTTTTGAATAGCACCCGATTTCAGTCTGCACAATATCAATCCCTACACCACTTTTCCCGCTGACCCCAACTACAAGTAAATAGAGCCCTCAAAAATTGATTATCCTTCCCTAACGTTCCCAGTGACGAAAATTGAGAGTGTAGGCTATTATAACGTGCTCCCAGGCCCCAATGACTGTCACGACTACACAGCCCAGAATAAATAAGGGAAGTTACATTCATATTTTAAAACATAAACTTAAATAATATCAACTACCTTAAAACTTCACATGCAAGCTTGCAATAATTCGGGGGCATTAAGCCACATACGGTCCAAGTCGTAATAATCAAAGTTCAAGGTCTGAAATCAACATTTCAGCTGTTTTGTTTGCAAATATCTATTTAATGTGATTTTGATCGTCACCGGATTATCGAGTTCTTTTTGCAAACTGGTTCACAATTTATTTGAAAGTCAAACAAACGGTTTGTTAATATATCATAGTCATTGTTTTTGTGTATGCTGAGCAATTATTTTATTTTACAAGGTTCAATGCTCAGAAACAAAATAAATATTACCGGCTAAGTTCGAGTTTTACTCGCGCATCGAGAGTTCCGTGGAGTTCATTTGCTCATTTCTCCAGGACTATAATAGTCATAAAAACCAATCTCAATCTTGAAACATTAACAGTCATCCAGATTTACTCTTTTTTTACTCTCCTTTTTTTTGTTAAAGAATAAACATTAAGCAAATTCTTATTATATCAGTAAACACCTCCCCGAGAATAGATAACGCGAATTAAAGTTGAAGGAAAGTTGGAAAAAATCTCGACAGAGGAATTACACGCAATGCCAAGGAAAGCATTGCTCTTGTAGAGATAAGACATCAATAAAACTGGTGAATAGCCTTAATCACAAGAGGTCAACTCAGTTCAGTTAGATTGCAACTAGCAAAACAGAAAAATTTTACAACAAACAATTTATGATAAGTAATTCTAAGTACTTCCTATTATTTCAGATTCACAAAACTGGCAAATATGCGGTTGACACAATCTCACGTAACTTCCACGCTTCGTGCGCCGTGACTTCCAAAGTGGCAATGTCCAAATTCGACCAGGACGTCTACCTCCCTTATGACAAATTGGTGAGCACTTTGGAGGTAGTAAAAAAGCGCCTCAATCGCCCACTGACCTTGTCAGAAAAGGTCTTGTACTCTCACTTGGATGATCCTAAAAATCAAGATATCGAGCGTGGCACATCTTACCTCCGGCTGCGTCCTGATCGTGTTGCCATGCAGGATGCCACTGCTCAGATGGCACTCTTGCAGTTCATCTCTTCCGGATTGAAGAAAGTCGCTGTTCCATCAACTGTGCACTGCGATCATTTGATTGAGGCCCAAATAGGTGGCGTAAAAGATTTAGCGCGTGCCAAATCCCTCAACGAGGAGGTTTACCGATTCTTGGCATCTGCATGTGGTAAATACGGTCTTGGTTTCTGGAAACCAGGCAGCGGTATCATTCATCAAATTATCCTTGAAAACTACGCTTTCCCTGGACTTCTCATGATCGGTACTGACTCTCACACGCCCAACGGTGGCGGCTTAGGATGTCTTTGCATTGGTGTCGGCGGTGCTGATGCTGTCGATGTAATGGCCAATATCCCTTGGGAGCTTAAATGCCCGAATGTAATCGGAGTTCATTTAACCGGAAAGATATCCGGCTGGACATCACCCAAGGATGTTATCTTAAAGGTCGCCGATATCTTGACTGTCAAGGGAGGTACTGGTGCTATCATAGAATACCACGGCAAGGGAGTTGAATCGATTTCTTGCACTGGTATGGCTACTATCTGCAACATGGGTGCTGAAATTGGTGCCACCACATCCCTCTTCCCCTACAACAGCCGCATGTGTGATTACCTGAACGCTACTGGCCGTGGATCTGTTGCTGCAGAAGCTGGAAAATTCCACCAAAGTCTCCTTACTCCTGATGCAGGCTGCAAGTATGATCAAGTTATCGAAATTAACTTGGACACTTTGGAACCACACGTGAACGGGCCCTTCACTCCTGACTTGGCCCATCCAATCAGCAAGTTGGGCGAAAATGCGAAGAAGAACGGATATCCAATTGACATCAAAGTTGGCCTCATTGGCTCTTGTACAAACTCCTCTTACGAGGATATGGGTCGCTGTGCGAACATCGCCAAGGATGCCCTTGCGCATGGACTTAAATCGAAAATTCCCTTCAATGTAACACCCGGATCAGAACAGATTCGTGCCACTATCGAGCGTGATGGAATCTCGCAGACTTTAACGGAATTCGGAGGCACTGTCTTGGCTAACGCATGTGGCCCATGTATTGGACAGTGGGATAGGAAGGACGTAAAGAAGGGTGAGAAGAATACCATTGTCACCTCATATAATCGCAACTTCACTGGACGTAACGATGCTAATCCCGCAACGCATGCTTTCGTAACAAGGTAAGGGTTTTGTTGGTTAGCAAAATTATTAAAATTCGAATTAATTATTTTTGGAACAAAGCAAGGTAGGACTACTTACGTTTTCAATAGAATTCAAACTTACATAGGCCTTGGTCGATAACGTAATTTGCACTTCAATTGGAGTGTTTGGCTTCGTATTTTAAATTGCTGGATTTTGCGATTACAATGCAAGTCCAAATAGGAAACGCGGCTATATTTGTATGTTAGAAGAAAGGGCGTCGATTATCAATTTTTTACTTTGATATTGTTGGCTAATTAACACTTATACTACAGCGGTGAGAAGGAATGCCAAAGAATCAATTTTAAGCGACTAAGCAAACTCCAAGTTACGCAAGGATGATTTGTTCAATAGAATAATTGCTCTCTTTCGTGTCAGCTGTAGCCACAGACGGCTACTGATAGTGCGACGAACATAAACGCAGATATTGCACAACCCAAGGCTAGTCACATCATGCACTTGTTTACGAGTTTACGTATTATAGACGTCTGGCAAGGTCTAGGCTGGGTTAAGGGGGCATAATAATAGATTTATGATTTCCGACTGGGAAGTTGTTTACATATTATCAACTTAGTGCAGGAAAATTTCCATTCTGAAGGTCTGTGAATAAAAATTAATTTCCCTATTCTGGAATTTTGATTAGTTATAGATAAAAATATAATTAAAAATAAATAAATTTTTTATAAAATCTTTTTACTAAAAATGAAAGCATTAAGCCATAAGCATCAACTTTAAAAACTTTCTTACAACAGACTTACGAGTATTACGTCGTGCATAATAGATCTTTCAAGATAAAAAGTTCCTTATCGGGACAGGTGCTTAAGGAATGGATAAATGTTATTTATGAAGTGGAGGTGCTTTTAGGCAAGTCTCCATATATTAGCGGTATGTCCACTTTCTTCAACACTGCGTGATTTGATAAAAATCAAAACGAAAGGGATGTCTAATGTCAGAAACAAGCAAAGACGCAAGACTACTCCGTAATCCTATTATGATCTTCAAATTTAAAGCATTTGGTTTTGGAATAACGTCATACTTTGCTATCTTATCACCGCAAATATGCCATGCAACGTGCAACATCGGACGATCGTATCTATCTGACTTGATTCTCACAACCATTGGAATTTGAGCTTAGTATAACGTAATATTTGTCAGGATTATAAAATTGCGTAATAATAGAATCGGCAGTTTGAATTTCTCTTTCATTCAAGAATTTCATCAGCCACTAGGTCTGGTCAAAGATAAACATTTTTAATTATTGTTATGTTATCAAGGCAGTAACCAATTCCAAATGAAACTAATTCCAATTCTTACTTTAATTTTGGTGTTGTCTCTGTGCAAGTCAGAAACGACGAACATACATAATATAAATAATTTAAAAGATAAAATCAAATTTGTATAGTTTTGTCCTTTCATAATATTTTTGCCACAGATTTAAAGTATTTTATTATACAACCAGAACAGAATGATTAAACTACATGAACATAATTCAAATATGGTAATTTTGGCACAAATAATAGAACGACGATTAAATATGGAGCTACACAACTGGTGAAAAAATTAGGTGTGCGCCGTTTCTTTGTTAATTTTGCTTCCAAATGAAGTCATTATTATCTCAACTCAGAAAATTGTAAGAGAATGAATTGTTTACTTCTTTTTTAAGTATTTCGATTCCGTTAGCACGTACTGCCTGTAATACTCTAGAAGTGTTTTTCTAGTTGGCAGGAAAAATAGGTGTGTGCGAAATAAAACGAGATTTTACAGTATTATTATCGTTGCTATAAATTTTAAACTTGAAAATAATTTGTTGTTGATTAACTCTTTTAAGATGGGTCGAAAAGCACACTGCACCCCGGAAGATTGAAATTTTGTTTAGCCATTAAGGAAACGAGGTAAAATCTATATATTCATCGCGGAAGGAAAACTATGCTTTATAAACGGAATATTAGGCAAAAAAAACTTTCGGCAACCACTGACAACCGCACTGACCGCATATTATTATTGGATAAACCTGATCATGTCGCAAAAGACGATTTGTGTACAAATTGGAAACTATGTAAGTTCTCGTGCAGTTCGTCAGATGTCACGGGATGCCAAAAATTTTAAAGCCAGAATAGAATTTGCTGCTAAGAAAGAAGGCCAATGGAAAATACTTTCATGTCCACTTAGGGGAAAGAACGGCTAAGAATAGAAGTGAAAATATTATGGTGTGGGTTTTTTTCGTTATCTCCCTATGTATCATATAAACGATACTATGACTTGGTTTCAATATATGGGAATTTTAGAGCATATCGTCGAGGAAGATATGCCCCTAAAATGAAATTTTTAACAAGACAACGATCCGCAGCTTTAATAAAAGTTTGCCTTCATGATCAAAAAGTATCTGTTAATTCATAGCCTAGTCAATCTCCAGATTTCAATTCTCAGCGTGTCTCAGTCAATCTGTAACAGTTTTGTGTGATTTTCTGAGTTGCGGTATATTTTTCTTCGAAGATGGAGATTCAACAACGTTACGATCAACGTAGGGCGCTATAGATGCATAATAACAATGTTTTAACACCAATTGAGAGATAAGTGGACTTGGGAAAACTCTAGTTTCAGCAGGATGGCACTACGTGCCATACAGGTCGTCCGGGGTTGGAATTTAAAGCATGTTTGCAACTAGTATAGAGATGTGCTATACTTTGAAATTTCTTCCAATGTTTTGCAGCATTTTTTTTCTCTTCTCCACAGCCCCGAACTGGTTACAGCCTTGTCAATTGCTGGACGACTCGACTTCAATCCCCTGAAAGATTCTCTTAAAGGAAAGGATGGAAAGGAATTCAAATTGAAAGCCCCATTCGGCGATGAGTTGCCTTCAAAAGGATTCGACCCCGGCATGGATACTTATGATAGCCCACCATCCGTAAGTACAGTGTTTGCTCTGCTGTTATGTACTTTCATTTGTAATATAATTGAAGTTACAAGCACTTTTTTTTATTTGTAGATCAAACAGAATCTTTCATTGTAATTTCACGGTTTCGAAGGTCCTTCGTGAACCTTTAGGAATCGTGTTAATTAACCATTCACCTTACCTTTAAGTCATGATAACCCTCTTACGGTTCAAGTCAGCTTGAGATGCTTGTTTAAAATATGAAATTAACAAAGGCTAGACTCATCAGCTAGATTTTTGGAATTTACTTTTCGCTAGGGTCATAGTGGATAGCTACGGATTAAGTTTCTGTTTAAATCTGCTTCTTAGCTATCAAATTTTTTTACCCTACATATTTATACCAATTAAGGAAAGCAAACAATTTTAAATAATTTCCATGCATCCCTATAGGATGGAAGCTCAGTGAGAGTTGACGTCGACCCAAAGAGCCAACGTTTGCAACTTTTGGAACCCTTCGACGTGTGGGATGGCAAAGATCTCACCGATATGACCATTCTCATTAAAGTGAAAGGAAAGTGCACCACTGACCACATCTCAGCAGCTGGCCCATGGCTAAAATACCGTGGTCATTTGGACAACATCTCCAACAACATGTTCATTGGAGCGACTAATTCTGAAAACAACGAAATGAACAAAATCAAAAATCAAATGTCTGGAGACTGGGGCGCAGTACCCGATGTAGCCAGGCACTACAAATCAAAGGGAGTTAAGTGGGTCGCCGTTGGAGATGAAAACTACGGCGAGGGATCATCCCGCGAGCATGCCGCTCTCGAACCCCGTCACTTGGGAGGACGCGCAATCATCGTCAAGTCATTCGCACGTATCCATGAAACTAACCTCAAGAAACAAGGTCTCTTGCCCCTTACATTCGCCGCCCCATCTGATTACGATAAGGTGAGTTGGTTGTATTATGGTATCTGATATTTGTTAACAAAAAATATTTTCCAGATTCAACCTACCGACAAAATTTCCCTACTTGGTCTGAAAGGCTTGGCTCCCGGCAAACAAGTCGATTGCGAAATTAAGCACGCCGACGGCAAAGTCGACAAGATCAAGCTCAACCATACCTTGAATGAGCAGCAAATCGAATGGTTCAAGGCTGGCAGCGCTCTGAATCGCATGAAGCAATTGTCCGCTTAAAAAGGAGCCAAAGACTGCGATCACTATTTCCGAAAATCATGTAAAGTCTTTACACTTTTGTACTGAAGCGTTTGTGGACGCTTTTCGAGAGAAATTAGAGAGGTGTTTTATCCTAGCGTTGTCTGCAATTGTAAATACTTAGTCCTTCAGGAAGTTTTAAATTTGTTGTTTTTTAAGTAAGTCCGATAGAACGCTTGGTTCAATTCAGCCGCTGATTTTGTTCAAGTATTAAGAGGCCACTGAATTAAACCGACGCCAGGATCGTTCACTTTTTTCGTAACTCAGTTTATTGCTGTTCAGAATTTACTTAAATTATATTCTAAGACAATAAACTTATTATTTTACCAAAATAAATAAAAAACGCATTTTCCTTCCGGGAATTAATTGAAATTAACCAAAAATTGTAGATGGGATGTGGGAATTTGTTTCAAGTTTCAAGAACAAAGTTGTTGATGACAATTGATTCAAATCTAGTTGTGCATATAAATGACTTATTAAAATTTTTATATGAGTTTTGCATATCAATTCAATTATGCTTTAGTTTGAGGTGAATCAATTAGGTTATGCAATTCTAAAAGGAAAAGTTGATGCTGCGGAAGTGGCTGACTCGTTTATAACCGATTTAAATAAAATGATTTGAATTGAAAAAACAAAACTTGTGATAGCATAACTACTGCATAAAAACTTTGGTTTGTTCTGCGAATTTATTAACTTGAAATGTTTGAAAGGACATCGAATGTATAGCGTCAGTCCGTGGGATATACTTTAGGAAATTTTAGTTTGTAGCGTTCAATACAATAACCGTCAATTCGACCTAAAGAAATTATTCTTATTAACAAGAAAAGAAAGCTTCGTGATCCGTAAAAACCTTCCCATTCTAGAAATAGACAGAAATAAATTATAGGAATACAGAAACTGAATAACACATTAAATAGTTTGCACAACATGCAGTGCAAGAGATGTATAATGGATTACACTCAATTATTTAAAACAAGACCAATGATCAGCACGAAGCCTTATAGTATAACATAGGCTACCTGGGATTAGAATTTAAAATCCGTTTTTATGGATTTAACAACATAGTCCGTAACCTATTCTTAGGAAAATATTCGTAGTTTAAATATATAAAGAATAATGTATAGGTACACTTACATATATTGAAAATATTGTTTCTTCGTTAAGCCATTTTATTTGAGATCTAAGATACTATAAATTTACGTTAAAATTTGTTACACTTTTCCTGTTCGTATAATCTTACAGTTTCTTTGAAATGTTTAAAATATTAAGCTAATAATATTCTCTTGGTATGTTGCGGAATATAACGAGTTTGTTCAAGGCTCATTCAAATCATATACAGTAAATACTGATATATAAATAATGAAATTTTAAATAAACACAAATGAAGAAAGTGTGGTTTCATTTCTTTGCTCAATTCATATTTATATGGAACTAGCATCAATTCACCATCCCGTTAAAGTCCCATCGAAATCGGTTCACCAATTCCCGAGATATTAGCCAGACAGAAAGACAAAAAATTTTAAAAATGTTTTTGTGGTTTTGATACCGTGAAAATAAATATATGTATAAGCTTAGAAAAAGGCAGTGATTACAAAATCACAGATAGAAACTTCAATTTTATTTATATGTAGGTGAATGTAGATGTACAGATTGTTTGTTATGAACTCAACGTATAGACCAAACTTGGATGGATTCAAAGAAAATCCCAGTTTTAGAATGGCCATCGCAATACATTTGAGAACTTGTTGAAAGAAATCGACCGCAATATTGTAAGGTCATCGACTGCTAATGTGGACCAACTTTGGATTGAAGGTCAGAGTGCCTGGTATACGATAACTCCAGAATTTTGTCAGAGCCTGGTTTCATCAATCAGACGTCGCTGCAGGGCTGTAATTCATGCAAAAATATTCCCTATAAAATATTGTAATCTCAATAGCATGAAATAACGTCACAGCAGATTTTAGTTGTTTTAATTTTAATAGCGGGCTATTTATTTTGCCTTTTCAAGTGATTTTTAGTTAGTTATGATTTTGCTAAGAATATTACATTTTTATTTCTCAATTGCATATTTCCATATTACTTGAGCGTGATAAATCTTTCATTGTATTGAGGAATAAAAAAATTGATGAATGGGTGTGCTATTTATTTTTCAGCACACGTGCGGGGTAAGTGGTACCTTACCGCACGGGTTTCCATGCGGTAAATCATCAATTAACCACGGTGCGGTAAGTAGCCGATTACCCACGATGGCTATTAACGCACTCGCTTCGCTCGTGCGTCTAACACCGCCATCGTGGGCAATCGGCTACTTAGCGCACCGATGGTTAATTTATGAGTTACCACATGGAAACATGTGCGGTAAGGTACCTACTACTTACCCCGCACTTGTGGTGAAAAGTAGCATACGTAACTCGGACGGTAAGTAGCCGAGTGCCCATGATGGCTCTTAACGCACTCGCTTCGCTCGTGCGTCAAGCACCGCCATCGTGGGCAATCGGCTACTTACCGCCCTTGTATCGTAATATACTATTTCCGCACGCATGAGGGATAAGTACCACTAAAACGCACGCCTTTGCGTGCGGTAAGTTGCTTATTTCCCACTGCGTGCTTTCGACGGTCAAAAAAACACGCTGCAGAAAATAAAACACGCATCTTTATAACAGAGCAGGTCAGACTCGGCTCCGTGGCGTATGTAAGCGTAAGGGTACTTTTTTTTCCTTTTCCCTCGGAGCAGGCAAACTTTACCTTCATGGGAGCCGTATACCTGAGTGCATTTTGGGTCGCTTCATTAACGCAATGAGAAGATACATATGTAAGGGTACTTTTTGTTTCCTTTTCCCTCGGTACCCGAGAGATACTGAAAAAAGGATCCTTTATGACACAAGTTTATGTAGCTGTTCTGTATGACTTGAAATTTGGCCGGCTCCGCTTTAAAATAAAACCCGGAGATTCAAAATAAATTACGCAATTTTGAAAGGAAATGCAGTTCGTAAATAATACATATCTTAAAAATGTATTATTTAACCACGTTCTATGACAGAATTGTTCTAATTTTTCTATATATTTGAATACGAAAAAAATTAATTAATTTAAATTTTTTTTTAAAAGTAAAAATAGTTGTAATTATTGCTTAAATAATAATTTTTTCTGTTGTGGGGGGCTCTGCCCCCCACACCCCCCCTCAACGCCCCTTCCTTAACCACCCTCTTCCGACGATCGCATGCCTCACTAGTGCGGAAAAATAGAATGTGCAACTCGGGCGGTGCGTAGCCGATTGCTTACGCTGCAGCTAAACGCACTCGCTTCGCTCGTGCGTTTATTGCTGCCAGCGTGCGCAATCGGCTACTTACCGCACTTGTTGCACAATATACTATTTCACGTCAGGAGTATGCATTTCTCACTTGCACTTGCAGGAGCAATGAGGAGATGCAGAAATATTTCTCGCTTGCACTTGAAGTAGCGTAAAGGTTTCGTTACGACAAAATCTTTATTGCCAGTGGTCCTTTTTGTAAGTGTTTAGGATTGAAATTTTTGTCCTCAACAATTTCCAGGTAATCAGCAACATTCTTGAAATATGCACGCAGAACCTTCCTCATTACTTTGCTGCAATATTTCTTTATTTTCACTAAGCAAAACTCGTTACAAGCGATAGTCTTGTTGTAATTAATTCTTAAATTATTATTATTTCTGTTGTGGGGGGCTATGCCCCCAACACCCCCCTTTCCGTTTTCGCGCCCTTTCCTCGAACCCCCTCTTCCGACGGTCGCATGCCTCACTTGTGCGGAAAAATAGAATGTGCAACTCGGGCGGTGCGTAGCCAATTGCTTACGCTGCAGCTAAACGCACTCGCTTCGCTCGTGCGTTTATTGCTGCCAGCGTGCGCAATCGGCTACTTACCGCACTTGTTGCACAATATACTATTGTCGCCACTGTATATTAACACAGAATAAAATTGGAAACACGATGATATGAGGTTTCATCTAAATACATCTAAGAGCCGTAGCACGTACATATGGTGCACTAACGCGGAATCCCGCAGCAACTCTTCGGTAGGTAGGTATAATGTGGTTCATTTGGTTTTTTCTTTTCCACTATTTTTCTTCCATTTCAGATGTTTTTTTCTTTCTCCACTAATATTGCGTGATTTTTTTTTTAAATTATAATATAGTGAATAATAAAAGATACCATACTTTAGTTATCATTTTTTTCTTAGAGAATTTTCATTTCAGCAGTTGTAAAATATTTAGTTAAGTATATGGAAACTTTTTGACGGATTGAGGTCTCTAAGATTTAAAAACTTTTATTTTGGAGCCTTGCTGAATAATTTTAGCCATATGCTGGGGTCTTCGGCCTGCTGGATTATCATATTACATGTGCTCATTCTACTCTGTAATTTGAAGATATTGTCCTTTTTTGAGGATTCCTTCGATCTATACCAAAGGACCAACGCATTTCTCTATAGCACTAACTAGGTTATTTTTAGAACAAAAAGTTGACACAATATGCGTGCAATGTTAAAGTTTAGAAAATCATAACTTTTTCCGAACATTTTTAGGTACCTACCTAAAATATGAAATTTTCAATATTGCACTATTTAATATTCAATCTATGTTAGTTCTGGTCTAGGTAAGATATTACATAGTTCGGGTTTTATTTACTTTTAGTAACGAAATTTTAAAATTTTAGCGGTTTTTCGAACTCTTAACTTTAAACACACGCAATTTCCCACCATTTTGTTTTTATGTCTTTATTTCTAGTTATCCTATAGCCCTGCAATTAGCAATAATTAGCAATTTTAATTATATTGATTGATACACTACAACTCGACGTATCTATAGTGTACGCCCGGAAGGGGTTCAGAGAAAAACAATTTTAAAAAAACTGACAACATTTGTGGTTTTTTTTTATACTTTTACCTTTAGTTAGCAATGCAGGTCCATATAATATTCATTATAATATTATTTCTAAGTACCTCTACTATAGATTCCTATAAAAAGAAAATAAATTTGTTGGAAACTCTAGACCAGAAACCACCATGTAATTAGTGCATCATTTCTTTCTTAATTTTGCACAAGGGGTTCATAGTGTGCCAGTTATGGAAACATTTTACATAAAACCGTAAGTGGTAGGGTCTTTTTAGCTCCCCAAGCACACGAATTCACAAATTTTGGATATATAAGAAAAAGAGAAAAAAGGCTGAACGTTCCAATGCGCACAAGATTTTGGTGTAACAGCCTCTTAATGGAAAATGTGAACAGTGTTGTTGCTATGAGAAATGATCAAAAGCAAGGGCAATTATAAACGATTTTTTAAGCACCAAAGCCAACATGCTTCAACCCAAGAGGTGTGGATTGAGTTTTTCGTTACATGGTGCCAAGCAAACATTATTTTTTTTATGAAAGCAAATGGGGCACGTGAAACCTATTTCCGCCCTTTCACGAACACGAAGATACATAATTCGCATAAGACGTCTTATATACCTACATTCCTCTGGCAGCAGCAATTAGCACGGTCTCGACGGCGAGAAGCAAACACAAATTCTCTTTAATTCCTCAGAACACCTGGCCGAGGCAATCAGCAGCAAATCGAAGAAAACGTCGAGAATCAAATATGTGGCCCAAAAATAAGATCAAAGCGTCTGGGTGAATAACGACATCTTCCGCTGACTATCTGGCCCCCAAAGCTGATGCTGCTTTCAATGTTGGCCCGAGCCGGGCCGTGCACATCCCGGAAGCGAAAAGTGTCTAAAATTAAAAAAGACACCCGAAAAGACGGAAAGATTTAAAGAAACTGAAGTGGTCCATTCACAAGACATCTGTGGGTGGGAATCTCTTCGCCCGGCGAGATACATGTCCAGAAAAATGCCTTTAAACACCATGGAGCCACAGCCGTTGCTGCCTCCACACATTCCGGGCTCACGTTGCCGCAATCAACACTAGGTCCAAGTGGCGCGGTGGGACCTGCGGGACCCGGCGACCAGAGGAGGAACAGCCAGCAAAAACCTCAGCAATGAGACCAACAAATCAAAAGAAATTCCCGGCATAAGTGCCAGCTAACACCAAGTGTGGGTCTTGCTGAGCTATCATCGCAGCACCGCCATTAGCTTCCTCGGGCTCCGGTTATTTAGGTCCCCAATTCGGTCTGGTGGTTCGCCCTGCCGCGCCGCGCCACACCAGCCCGTCCTTCCGCCCGATCGCCCCGCTCCGGAGCCGTGCTGGTGCTGATGCTCCCAGCACGTCTTGTTCTGATTCCGGTCCAGAATTTGGCTGAAGCTGAGGAGGACGTCCGTGTGGGTTAAGTGGCTCTGCTGGGACTGGGGGACGTGAATCAAGCGGAGGCGTCTGTTCATACGTGCAGAATCTGAAACTGAGCTGAGCGGGGGGCACCAGGTTGGCGCCAATCGATCAGCCCAAAAAGGACAAACAAACTGGGCTGTGGGGTTAAAGTTTGCGGGCGAACTAGTGGGGCCCGGGGGGACATAAACAACTTCCCTTCTGGAGCCGAAAATTTCCACAGATTTTCCAGATTTTGTCGGAGCAGCACAGGCAGGCGGGACAAGCGGCTGCGGAAATGGGGGAACTTTTCCACTAGAGCTCCCTTATTTATTAAAAACATTTTGCGAACGCCAAGTGGATTAAAGCAGGCCATCTGGCCGAAGGAAAGGAGTGCAATTTACTGCTCCGCCCTCACCCCTCGTTGCGGGGACAAGAGGCGGCTCGCTTGGGTGATTTTGTCCGCAGCGGCGGCTTCTAATTTGGGGCCACTTTGCAGGTCATTCACAACGGGTCCATTCAAATCTCTCAGCAGCTCGGCATTAATGCGTACACACATCTGGGCGTATGCAAATTTTAGACCGTCGTCGTCGTCGTCGTCGCGACGCTATACAATGTCTTCGCAGTTTCGGAGCGCACATGAGCATATATTCCGGATTCTTGGCAGTGCTCGGTATCTTTGAGGAGGCATTTGGCCACTCTAACAAGCCAGAGCGGTCCCCCGCAGCCCTGCGTACCCCCACCCCATCGTTGGAGCAATTTCATTTTATCTCCTCGGATTTATCGTCAGCCAAATTCTATGGTCTGGGTGATGTTTACTTGTCCCGAACGCAGGTCAGACGCAGAGATCTATCTATTTCGGGACGCCAGCGAGGGGAGGCTGTTGTGCTCTATGTTGCAGCATACCGAGCAGCTGGTCAGGAGATACGTTGACATGACAAGACCGGCCAAGAGGGGGAAGGGCTGCTCCGCCACTAATCCACTTTGGCGCCCGTCTTAACTAATTCGCTTCGGCCCAGGGAGCTGTGAATCGCGTTTTAATAGAATTCTGATATGATTGAAATGTCCCCCGGTATTTAGTGCTCTTGGCAGTCCTCAGCGCTCTGCTTCCGTTAAGTTAGCCAGATACAGCCAATGATCCGAGTAATGCCTCTATTTTAATTGGTGCTAGCAAGGTCGGCAGTTCACATCGAGCGATGGGTGCCATCGAACGACTTCGCACTTTGGACCGGACTATGACCGCTTTATGGCTCTCTAAATCCTCCCGGCTAGTTCCCTGCCAGGAATCCACTGATTTTCACTCTATGCGCGTAAGAGCATCTGTGACGTCATGATGGGTGGAACATCGCTGCTGGTGCTCGGTCAAAAGTGATCACACTCATGAAACGTGACAAGGCCAATGTGATTACAGAATCATCTAATCCACGATCACATGCAGCATGCAGCAGTTATGCCATTATTCGAGCTCTAAGGTAAGGCTCTACTCTTTAGTCCTTTTACATTAAAGCCACTGTGGGAATCACAAAAAGAAAGTTACAGCCGATACCGCGGTAGACAGGTCTATTTTTACTTATGCGCTACCTATGGATTTTTGTCAAGGAAAATTTGTTTACTTGTGGGATGATTCAGACCTTCAGGTTCTTTTTAATTATGTACGCTCAATAACTTTTTTAATGATGCCAAGATGTTTTATGTGCAGTAACAATCGAAAGTTTTTTTTTGTTTGAGTAAGTACTAAGTATTACAATGTACATATGTATGAGGTCCTTTACAGGGCCTTTCATCAATTTTCAACAGCATTTAGCTTAATAGAAATATTTTCAGGGTCGCTGAATTCGATAATAAAATTTCAAAATTCAAAGTGGCGGACCGACTATTATCTAGTATGTATTTGCGTCCCAATCGGAGTTTTGGGGGTTGCTGAATTCAAATAGCATTACTAAATTTCAATAAACAACATGCCGGATCGGCTTCAGCAAAAAGGAATGGATTAGCGGACAAATAAGGTTGAATGGGTTTTTAGTTGCTGACTTCAAATTGATAAATGAAATATACAAAAAGTTTGGTATACATACGTAGGTACTGGAATCTTAGTGCATCCGTTTTTTAGTAAGAAAAAGGCGATAGAAAGTCACACTCGCACACTAAGGGTTCCGTACCATCGTACATAGCACTATAGCACTTTTCATTGTCACTAGCACTTTTCAAATACTTTTGTAAAAGAAACAAGAGAGGCCCTATAACATAATCGAAAATTTTTATTATCTAATATGCATGCTGGCCATTTTGAAATTCGCCATCTTGGTTTTTCATTATTCGTTGTTATAGTGGCAATAGAAATACACACTCTGTGAAAATTTCAACTCTCTACCTATTACATGGTTCATGAGGTACAGCCCACTGAAAGACAGACGGACGGACGGACGGAGAGCGGAGGCTTAGTAATAGGGTCCAGTTCGGCACCCTTCGGGTACGGAACCCTAAAAACGGTCAGATATGGGCAGTTAATTTTTGGTATATGGATTTATTTCTGAAACATTTTTTATACTTCTAAAAAAAAATCCTGTCGTAGAGTCCTCCCTTTTCAAGTCTGTTGTGGCGGACTAAGTACCGGTTTCCCGTTACATTTGTTATCTGAATTCAAAAATGAAGCTTTTTTATAAATTATAGCGTTGTAAATATCGCCTACCATAGGGATTAATTTGGTTGGATTGTAGGAAGCGATTTGCGTCCAACCATCTATAAAATAAGGATGCAAAAGGTTTTTCAGCGATATCTAGCTGAGCGTTACTCGTTCGAAAATTTTTAAGAAGGAGAAGAAGTTGAGAATCAAATTCTCTAAAATTTTGATTAAGTAACTTTTTCACGTAAAAATAATAATAAACAAGTTAGAAGCTGGAAAAAGCGTAAATATCTGATCTTTGAGGCGATACAACTTTTGTATTTTCATTTAACTTTAACTGTTTATTTTTTTCAATTATCATTACTTTTAAGGATTTTACTGGATCACAAAGGAACAGTAGTTGTGCTTTTACTTATGGCAATCATGTCAGTGGCATGAAAAAAATATTTCTTTTATCGGATTCATTTGAAACTTAACTCTACAACACAAATAATGGAACACGTGTTTCAACATTTCTCAAAATTCACCACTAAGGAGTAAAAGGGTGAATAAATAAATAATGAAACAGGTATTCCAGTATTTCTCAAAATTCAGCAATTCCAAAAATACTGACAACGATCCTTTGTGAACCTGATCGTAAAAACCTTATTCAATAAGAATTTTAGAAAATTTATTCCCACCAAAAAATCTTGCCTGTAAATTTTCGTGCGAGTGACGGTTGTCTAGATGTGGCTGAAAAACCGTTCGCACCTTTCTTTCAAAGATGTTCAAAAAATGGGGGGTTGCAATCGGGAAAACTGAGTTTTATACTCACCACTAACAAAATTACCATTTAACTGGACTTAATACCTTTCAGTACAGTCGTTTTTTTGGACCTCAACGTGCGTCTCAGCAACTGTTACAAAGCTCGCAACGACTGCCACTTCGGTCACAGCAACTGCTACTGAGGTCGCAAATACTGTCACTGAGATCCGTTGATCTTCAACTTCAATTCTCCGTTGCAGTGACTCTATTTCGCACCGACCTAACAACCTAAAAAATGCGGTTCGGCAACGAACGAAATCTGTTCGCTTTTATTCTGCAGCCCGCTTGTTTTTCGATTATTAGGTTATTTATTGCCAAATAATGTTCCAACTGGATCTGATCTGCCTTGCCCAAACATTTTTCATAAATCGTCATCTCTAAATCCGCCACGTTTGTATAACATTTCACTTTCTCAACTGTGTTATAAAATAACGGATAGAATCGCAAGTGATTTATCACCTTTATCACCAGCATTAAATATATTTACGCCACTTCTTGGCCTATGTGCACAAAACATTGAATCACAATTTGGTTTGTTGCTTATTTTGAAGAATTTTGTCAACGTCAACAGTTAAAATCGAGATGCATATTATATTATATGCTTACACTGGAATAGAGGAGAGAAAAAGTGGAGTGATACATAAATTTTAATCCTACAGTTTAAAGCAATTAAGATCGTTTTTACCTGCACTCAATAAGCAGGTGAGATTGAATGGAGAATTAAAGGTGGTCGTAAAAACTTCACGATCCACAAAGCACCACAATGCCGCCCTTAGCAAACAGTATCAAAAGGTACAAAGCACCACCCTGCTACTAAGGCCCCTAATAACACAGAAAAGGATCATTTGATAAAATCGAACGGCTGTGCAGTTCAGATGGAAGGCTAAACCGATTACAGCGCAAGCCGCAGCGCCCTAAGTAAGGACCCATTTGCGTAACACGAAGGCAACTTCGAAACTTCAATTATCGCTTGAACCAATCTGAGGAATGTGGAATTATCTTGCCCTCTTCTCTGGACCTGTGGTGCCTGAACTGTAATAATTTCACCTTTCCGTTGACGCTCTATCTACCTTCCTCCCAGCGAAGTGCGCACCTGTTCCTTGCGCGGTATTCACTCTCTCCACGACCTGTAGATGCCCGTGCAGTTGCGTAGCCGTCTCAGGTGCCTCGACGAAATTCCACCTTTTCGTTCAGGTCATTCCGTTTTGATATTTTAATGATTCGGGATAAATTGCACCCTGATGGGATTTTTCACTCTTTTTTCACGTCATTTTTTCCGATCGTTCGATCCGGGCCGCTTTAATTCATATGCTCGGAAGGTAAGCGGGTATCAAAGGAGCCTCGCATCCCAGTCCGACAGAGAGTTGATGCCGGTGCAAGGAATTCCGATTAATGCCGTGCCCTTGGAGGTGATTTCGGGGAAACCGTGTGAGTTTAATCCATTAGACCCGACCTGCTCTATCGGCCAGCAGCTTCCCGCCAGGTGTCAAGCGCTCATCAGCTGCGCCCACAGCTCTGTTACGTAGAGCAGTCGACCCCCGATACCTGGAACGGCCGAAAGATTTCAATCAAAACCATTTCATTTCGTCAAGTGCTCGTCTCATCGGAGCGCACTCATTACAAAGGGCATTCACGTGAGTGTCGAACAAGTTTGCACAATTTGCTTTTTGCCCTTTCACCTGTCTCCGGGGAGCTGTCCGGATCGCCCCAATCAAAATTCGTGGTCACGGACCGCGGCGGCGGCGTCCGGGGATCCGTCAGACAATTGGTATGGTTCTCACTGAATACGATCGCATGGTTCTGCTGCCTCTGGTCCGGACAGCCCCCGTCGATGACGGTGACCGGTTGATCATCGCGAATCGCAACTTGGAATTCAGCCGCTACAGAAAGACATTTTTATTGCAAACATATGTTTATGAATTTCAAGTGGTTATGAAATTTTTGAATTAATCACATACCTGCCGCGGCCGGCCCAGCTTTTTTGCGCTCCTGCCAGATCAGTATGTATCGGACGAGGCGTTTCCGATGGACTTCTAATGAGGTCGTCTTGGGGAATTATTAGCGCCATTTAGTGTTTTTGCAGAATACCAAGCAGCCAAAGTTTGTGCAGACAGCAACGGTGGTGATTTTCAAATTTCTCAAGCGTACGATCTGATGGAATTTTATTTATGGCGATTTCGGCAATTTTAGGCAAGTACTTGGGACAAGGAACTTGGCCCGGACTTGACGGTCGAGCGTGATAAATGAGACTTTCTGAAGTTTTATTTTGCTAATTTCGGAGGAATGCAGGATGTGGAGTTTTTTTTGGCTATTATTTTCTGATTGAAGGAAATTCGGTGAAATGTGTTTGGCCACTCTATAAATAAAATTGGTCCATTGAATTACTTTAAAGTAGGGTTCGAAATCGCACAATAATCATCGATTATAAAGAATATTGGTCAGGCATGCATCGGTCAGGTTCATTATCAATTCACCATTAAATTGAAATTGAACATGAATTGGAGAGCCATCCCCACAGTTCCCAAAATTTGACTTTCGCCTCATGTATTATATAATATTGCCGAAGATCTAAATTTTGTGTCACTTTTGATTAATTTTCATGATTTGTGATTGAAAACATCAAAGAAATAATTGATAATTAATTTGTTAACAACATTGTATAATCATGTCAGTAACATTTTGTCCCAAGCTTTCCTAATTCTTCTTTTATGGAAATTAAAAAAAATATGGAACATACCTTTTACATAAATATTACGTTTATTTGTATTTTTCACTTGCACAAGTGACTGTATCTGCACTGATAGAGGTAGAAGATCACTTGGAGAGTACATTGAGATAGTAGTTGCGTGAGGCTAATGTCGCTGCGTTGGGTAGATCAGAAGATAAAAATAAAATAATAATGTACATCCTGAATTTATCAATCACCCTGTGTCTCCCAACCTCTTTAGTTAGAAATAATAATTTATGTGATTGGTTTTAGACATTTTAATATCCTTCTAATTGGAGCACGCATTAACTGAAGATGAGTTCTTGGGTAATTTTAGTTGTGTGGGACCGGACGTTGTAATCAAGAAAAATCACTTTGTGCGTCCGTTTTCCAGTTCCCCAATTCTGGGTCGATTAAGTCCCGTCGATCATGCAGCAGTTTATACATAAAACTTTAAATATATGTATGTATACTAAAAAAAATTAGTGTTTAAATGAAATTCCTACAAAATTTTAGTGAGTGTAATTGTTGACATTAGACATGAAATAAACTGCTAGTCAAATGGCAACCGCAGTTCCATTGGCAGGTGTTCAGCTTTTGACGAAAATCTGGAAGACGTTTGAGAGTAACGATTGGACAAATGTGGCAATAGATTTCTTCCTTGAGTTGTTTAATCATCGCCCATACTTCTCAAACATTTCTGGAGGAATACGTCCACACGGGTTAAATCGTAACTTCTAGACGGCCAGTTTTGATTACCTGAAAATTTGTTTGCAATAACGTTATTGTTCCGCGTGCAGTGTGGCAGGTCGCGCCATCATGCTGCCAATCACACGTCAATTACATCCATCCAGAAAAGACGGACGATTATGCACATCAAAATTAATACGTCATTTGCGAATTGTCAGTTTACCTACAAAAAATTGTCTCCATTTTTGTAAACAATTGATTTGAAATTAGGCGCGATTCAAAATTCAAGGTCATGGTGAGGGTTAACAAGCTTAGCGTTGGAAAGTGCCGAACATTTTAAAATAGTTGTAAACACTCGGAATTGGAGGTGATTGCCCTTCGAGTTTTTCACATTTGCGCGATAACCTCAATTTATCGATTCAACTATTAAATCAAAATTATATTACTCGATTCGAAATAAATAATTTGTAATTTCAAGTTTTCGCACACAGCTACTTTTCATTGGCTATTAGCAGAGTACCTGCTTCCAAAATTACAAATCGCAATAACGAGATCAAGTGTCGTAACATCAAAGAAAATATCTGTTTGGTATTCCAGCAATACCTCCAAAAGGATGCAAAGTGAACGTGAAAAATACTTTCAGTTTGTAGCTTGTTCCTAAAAAACATTCGAGTAAGCTAAAAAAAAATTGATTTGCCTGTGACAATAGAAAAATCCTCTCCAAACATTTTCGTTCGCCACAATAATGGCAAAAGTCCCATTCAATCGCATGCGTCCAATTAGCATTCAAACCACGTCCCAGCCCGGGACTTGGTTTCTTCGCCATTAAAGCCAATTGCCATCGATACGCTGCGAAGTAATTGTCACGACATAGTCACCGTAAAGATAAATCTCCGCTGGTAATAATTTCATATTGGTCATGAAGACATCAGGGCGACCTGCGGAGAATACGAAAATCCCCGTAAGCCCGCATAATAATGTCCGATGTCTTAATTACACAACTCGCATAATTAATTATGGTTTTGATTTATGATCCGCTGAAATCAATAGCTGCAGTTATGAGCGGCATAAGAACTGACCATATGTGGTGTTGACCGCTACGGGCAGGTGACCGACTTCCAGATGCAATAATCCGCTGGTCTCACGGTGGCGAGTCCCCGAAATCTCCTTTATTAATTACTCGGCGGGTCCGTCGTCTCAGATGGCGTCTGAAGGGGATCTTCGCAACACAAATTAACAGAATTTCTAATTTGCTCGTTATGAATTCTTCTCTCGGCGGCGCTGCTTCTTTTGGTCAGCAAAACGGCGAAGCGCGAATTCCACATCCTCTTTTGCCGATTTCTTCTGAAACGCTGCGCCGGGATCGCTGCGGTTGGAGATCGTGACTGCTTTTTGTGCGTGCGCAGCTTTGCTCGCCTTTATGATTTGATTGGAATTTCGCCTGCCGTACTTGCCCACATGTGCTCTGATTAATAAAGAAGTAAATATCGCGATTTGGATTCCTGGATCCTGGCCGATGGGCCATTTAAGTGCAAACGGGTTCGGGCCGATCGTACAAGGACATTTGGCCGCCGCAGAAGTCGTTCTCATTTAATTATCTTGATTGATCTCCCGGACGAATGCAGGCAGAGCCGCGGTGCCGCAGCGGTCGAAACCATAAAATCCGAACATAAGGCGAGTGCGCCTCGAGTTCAAAGTCGTTTTGACATTGAAATCAAATTAAATTTCATCTGGACCTGATTGACTTTATCAATCAATCAGAGACTTACTGCGAATAACTGCGGCCGGCGCATCGACTGTTAGCAACAATGGCATTTTTCGAATATTTACGTCTCGTTTAATTAGTCCTCGGCGGCGTCTTTGCGGGAAAAACAATAGCAGAATTACATTTGTTGTACTTATCGCAATTGCAATCTGTGTATCGGGCGCGCCTGCCACAGCCAGCGCAATCACATCTCCGCAGATTATCTAATCAAAAATTCAGCCTGGGTAGATGGGATCGCGATTTTTTGCCCCATTATGCAGGCAGCGATCGAATATGGTCGAGACAGATATCGTTGCATGAAAACATTTGTACCAAGCCATGTTAAGGGCTTGTCAAAACCGAAATCGTTTTTGCCCAGGGTACCTGCAACACATGTAGACGGCGCTTAATGTCGTCCTTTCGGTACCGCGACTCGCCATCGATTATTTATGAAATCTTTATCGATTATCATTTTTAATATACAGCAAATATTTGCGATATGCGCTGGACGCTGTGAAAAAATGTCGTGTCCGCGGCTGATGACCAATAGCCATGTTACGTACTTGACTTAATGAAGTTTCGTGATGTTCATGAAAGGAAGTCGTCTCATTTCAAGGGTTGCTCCTCGCTCCGGTTGCATCGTTATCGAAAAAAAACAAACCAGCACCGAAAGTCTGAATGCGCCATTAATTTTAAGAATGATGGATGGATATATTATGCGGGAACTTCTTTCGTCGGCCAGTGGACCAAGTCCTGAGGCTCTGCGATTGAACAGCAAACCTTCACTGACACTGGCGGAGTTTGCCATCGTCACCTCAACGATACATTTGTACAGCACACGAAACAAGCAAATAATAGCAGACCAAGAGCAGAATCTTGTGGGACTCGGTAAATTCGGCACAGCTGAGAAAATAGAGAAAGAGAACTACTACTTCGTTTCCAGTGTCGGGTATTGACTAATTAATGAAACTCACAAATAAAGTTTTCTTATGTATTATAAAAATCGGTAAATTCATGATTTTAGTTTCATTTATAATTATACTTATACAGGTCTGTGTCATCAGACTTTGTCTAGGAGACAACTATTTGGAAAAGGAAGCATTTCACCTTTTTGCCAACTAAACTAAAAATAAAATATTTAGTCAGCAGACATTTTTCCTTCGGAAACCGTTTATTTTTTCCTGTAGGTTTCCGTGGCATATATTCAATGGCAAAGCGCAATTTCATCGAGATCGGACGAAGGGAAACTCTTTTTCCGAATTATCTCCACGGTTTACATACACATGCATATGTACAAAATTGCGTGTATCTTTCTTCATGTAGGTTTCCGCGTCAAATGTCCAAAGGCAAACTTTATCAGAGTGACCTTCTATATAATGTATTTCATCGAAATCGGAAGTAACGTAGTTAATCTTATCAATTACTGAAGTCTTTTATCTTGCTCTCAGGCAGTTGATAAAGTAGATGATGCAATCTTCACGGTTTTTGCTTTAGAATTTGATAAAGTAGATGATGCAATTTTAATTTCCAAGCTAGAAGTCTTAGGCTTTCACTCCAGTCTTAAATTATACATGGCCAGTCGTACTCAATATATTCGAATTGGTAATGTCCTCTCCTACCCTATTGAAGTTACTTCCGGTGTTCCTCAAGGAAGCCACTTAGGACCGCTTTTGTTTTGTTATTTATAAATGACATTCAGCCTGTTTTGAATCATCCTAAATGTCTAATGCATGCAGGTGATCAATAAATCTGTTCGTACATTAAATCTTCATAGTATTGTGATAATCTGCAGAGTGGTGTATTCAAAATAACTTGCATTTTATCATGTCTTACGCTATAGAGACAGATCGCTTCGCTAGAGTATGTTATTCTAAACTTAAAGTTGACTATGTATATTGCCTCCAAGTCATGCTCTATGTTAGGATTTACATGTTGATACGCAAAGGACTTTTAAAATCTTTTTACCTTTTATAATTCTTCTTCGTAAAGTCAACATCCTGGAGTACTGTTGCATCGTATGAAATCCTTATTATATATCTTTCTAGTATATAAAGGATTCAAAGGAGCTTCACTAAATGTGTAATTGATCTATTGCCTTGCAACAATAGAGTGCCTCATTCTTTGAGAAGTTCGACGAAAGTACTTTGCTGTAATGTTTGTAAGGGATGTTATTAATTTTATCAAATCGACTGTCCTCACATGACCTTAGGTCTCGAGAACTTTTTCGTGTTCCTTATCCTAGAACGACTTATCGCTTTAATGAGCCACTTGTCTCGTCACTCCAAAGGATATAGAATAGGAATCACTTATTTTAAAAATCTTTTATTTTGAATTTGTGGAACAACAATCCTCATCTTCCTATCAGGAGTAAAGACCATCAGGCAACGTATTTCTGAAGGTGTGTACTCATTTTCATAGTATTAGTTGTTGTAGCCATATACTCAAATATTTAGTTCCATTACAAAGCAATAAAAGAGTAAAATAATAAAAACGCAACTGCTTCACCATTTTCTGTTTTTCACACACCCAAAATACATGTAAATTACGACTAGACCATTCCTTCTTCTTGTCGAAGATGTGCAATAATTTTATGATAATCTGCTAAGGTGTGTCGTGTCGTGTCGTGTTAGCCTTTTACACATTTTTTTATACCATCTGTCAAATTCTTAAACTAGCCTTTAACACATCTTTTATATCTTTGAAAGCCTTTACAATAGTACAATTTCCATACAAAGTGAGAGCACATCAGTAAAGCCATAAAACCTACAGGTTTCAAAAAATTTCCATTTTATCAAAACTGTCCGGCTAATAAAACTAATTCGTTATTTCTGGCTAAATTTAACGACGCAAAAGCGCTACACCAGTTCCAGTTCTTGCCATCTTCAGCCATAATCAGAATCTAAAGCGGCTTCAACAGGAAGCTAGTCCCCAAATTAGCCGCAAATCTTCCATCTACTCTGGCTGACTATTTCCGTTTTACGAATCCAAAACGCGTGCGATGACCCAGCACGCTTTCTAAAAATTTATTTCATTTTACTTAGCGAAAGACACGTGTAAAAAAACTCCACACGCTAAGGCCTATCAGCCAGTCAAAACAAACATGAGTGATCCCGCGGCCTGGAACAGTTTCGAACATTTTAATTTGCGCGCCTATCCGGATAAGGCGGGATCACCGTCTCCAGCGCACATCGTAAGCCTTGGAATTAATTACATCAGACGGGTACGAATTCCAAATTTGCGAAAACGAAAATCGCCTTCTCGGGAATCACTTCCCGGCCGGCTGTTCATTCACTGGCGGTGGCGGCGGTGGCGGCGCACTCGTAAATTCAAAGAGTACCATATGCGTCGCTGGGATGGGATCACTCGATCACTTTATGTTCGGCGCAAGTGTCGCCCCGCGGCCCATGTCGCGCCCGCGGGATCGCTGAATCGAGGTCGATAATTATTCCGAGCATGAGTAAGCCGCTAACGAAATTTGCATGAAGCACGAGTACGCATGCTACGATCGCGCAGTTGTACTTGTACGATCGAAAAGACGGAGTTACATCACGGCACGGGATGGGGATGCCGCCAGACGGTCAGATTCACGGCTGTCAGCTGTCTTTATGCTATGCGGCTCGCATGACAAGGTTGAAATTTATATGGCCTGGGCGCAGCCCGTCTAGGTTTCATGTTTACGCGCCGTGGCTGAACTTTGCGTTCATTGTTTAATCTGGAGCAGATCGTTTTTTTCCAGCCGGCAGCTGAATGAGTGGAAGATTGATTGAATCACGGGCTAAGTGGTTCGTGGGCGGTGATAATGGGATCATTGCCTGGAAAAATGCACTTATCAGCTCAAGTTTTTCAAATAACCTGTAAGCAAGCACCACTGATGAAATTCAGCCGGAGATTTGCATCATAACGGCGGAAGATTTATCGCACTTTCAAGGAAACCTGAGCCTGCATAACCTGCAGAAGTTGAACAACTATTTCCACTTATGTATATCAGGCAAGGAGGGGTTCTCAAAATCCGCTTGGAATGTGCACGTCTTGTATTTTCTGAGAGGTTTGTCACTATCGAAGCCCAACAATAGGGCATACCAACAACTCACACTCCTGGAGGAAGTTCGACATATGTATGTATTTTTGCAGTGTGCATTTCAAATATTCTCGTAGGCAGGCAAGGGTTGATGAAGTAAGAATTTGCAAACGGGAATCAAAAATTGATCGGTATGTGAAAATATATCCAAAACCAAAAAACGATCAAGGAAAGCGTGTTTTCCTGCAATACAATTTTGCGAAAATATATATTTGAGCGTCAACTCCGTAACTTTCGATATTTTTGCTAATTATGCGAAATGATCAGAATGCTCACGCATATCACAATCATGTTTATATTTCGTGCAGATAAGGATGCGGAAAGTTCAAATAAATTAATTGATGACCCTATGACCATAACAACTTTGTCACAGAACTGCTGATGTTTGCACGCTGAAATTGGAGCAAAAATTAATATTCGCAATATTTCGGTTGTGAAATTTTATTTTTTTGCCCCTCCAATTACAAAAATATCGAACAGTCCAAAATTTCTAACACCACTCTTTTTTCTCCACGCTTATGCTCGAACGAGTGAACAAAAACCATTTAAAACGATGACTTTGAGTTTGAATTTGTATGTTCGTGTATAAGTGCCTGCGTGGATGCCTACGTGATTTAACTCATGTGTCTATTTTGTATAAAATTTTAAAGCTTTTCTAGAACTCCTCTTTCAGCCTACGATGTATACCACCATCCCCAGACGAATAACCACTGTTTGCAATTCCCAGTAGGTATGTTAAAGGCGAAGATGAAGTTACTATTGAATGAATGTTTGTTCCGAAAAATGTTACACACTCACTAATTAGTTGTAGATCTCATCCACTCCTGTGCTTACTGAGAACTTCGAATTTACATCCCGGTTGATCATGCGCTGAAACTTTTTTCTATAGGCGACAGAAATTTGGAAAATTTGGGGCAGTTCTGCTCATCTCTCCAAAGCTACAGCCGCTCTGACTTCTTGAGCAAGAGACCAAACTTGCAGGTAATTAAATTCTCTATAACTTTTACATTGACTTTATGAACGTCCGATGTATGTATAGGAAGCGAGATATTCGCGAAAAGGCTTATTTTTAAAACTATTGCCTTGAATATCTCGAAAAGGACGAAATCTCTGGAAAAAAAATGCAAGAGACCAATCTTGTAGATAATTTAATTCTCTACAAATTTCACATAGACCTTATGAATATCCGATGCATAGAACGCCAATTTCATGCTCCTATTCGGAACGGGTTTTTTTTTTAAAATAAAAAATAGATCATGACTTTGGGAGCCTTCAAAATTATTATTTGCTTTTTAGTTTAAAAAGAAACAAGTCTTCTTTTTTTTTCACAATGGACTCCATATTTGACAGTCGTCTCTTCGCCTATTATAACTGTTCATATACATGTAACATATTTCGGCAAATATTATTAATATGTTGATACCCATGAAAGTGTTGGACGAGCACAATACGGTAAACTATGTGATGTCATTCTAAATCCTATATGGCTGGTGCCCCAAGATGGCGGATTACTTCCTTCTTCACAGCTCCTTGACATGGCTATCAAATGAAAGGGTTTGGCGAGCAGAATTATCATTGTTCTACTTTAGTGCATTTATACTGTTCACCCAGTTCGCTGGAAACGAGAAACTCGATCAATGCTAACTTCACAATCCATTTTTTTCTTATAGTCGATGACCTAGAAAATCATACGGTCGACTTTCCAACTATCGAAAAAACTTTATACACGATAACACTGTCCCCTTATTAGAGCTTTAATTGTTGACAGATTAAATGAGCAAAACGTCTTTAAAATTTTGTGAAAAGTGGATTTTATGTCCAACCAAACAACCAAAATTCGAAAAGAAGTGTAGAGAGAAAAACAGAAATAGTAAAATGATCAAAAATAAAAAAGTAAAAGGATGCGTCTATCACCTGAAAGAGGAATTTATGAGGCCGTCTAATTGCCTAGCACCCTAGCACCCAGTTGGAAAGTTCTCCAAGGATTGAATGCAAATGCAACCGGACACGTGCACATCTCCGCTAATCACTGTGTAATCTTTATATCCGCTTGCAAACAAAATCTTTGAAGCCTCATTAATAATTCATAACTGTTGGTATTTCCCTGAACTGTTGTATTCTCCAGAGCCATGAAGCCAATTTTGCCTAATCATATTAATTGGTTAAATGAAATGCAGTAGAAGTGCGACCGCAAGTACAGACGATTGTCTGACGCGCCGGCACCGTCGATCTCCACAACCTGTGCGAGTTCGTTTCTCTCCAGTAAGTACGACACGCTGCTGTGGGTAATTATTTCCGATGTAGAAATTAACATTCTTTTCTGCTGCGCCTTTTTAAATCGGGCAATTACAACTGAAACAGTTCAATTAGCCGCAACGATGGCGCTCCAGCCGTTCCAGTGATTTATTTTGTTTGGTTTAGATATTACTCAGCTGGATGGGACGGGATCGATGGATTTAATTAGGGTTTATGAAATTGCCGCAATTTCTTTTTAGAGGTCAACTGGGGCATAATTCTGTCCAGACTGAAGGCAAATAGATTATTATGGAGTGGGGAATTGGTTTTGTTTTTACAGAAATTTGCATCAGTTCTGAGCTAGTGAAAGTAGGTGCAAATGGTGGCAGGAGTGGGATAAGTTCATTTGTATGAAATTCGATTTTGCAAAATGTAACACTAGAATCCATTTCAGAGCGAGGCCTATTTTGCTTGTTGATTGGTCTAAAAGTCCTAAGTAGTTCTAGAAACCATAGGAAAAATATTGTTTTTTTTTTATTTCTAAAGATTCTGAGCAAAATTCTGAAAACGCGAATTTTTTTCCGGTTCAGGTAAATTTATGCCAAAATTACTCCCCTGCAAAGGTTCGCTCTTTAACCGCTGTTTGCTGGAAGATTCGAGTTTTTACTGCAAAAGTTTACGCGATTTAGTGGAAGTTCACTCATTAAGACCCGCTATAAATCTTTCGCTCGCATCGGGAGAACGGTGCACGTATTTTGTCCCCTAGTGAGTGAGTGCGCTGATAGATACGATTGCAGAAAAGTGTCGTCACCCCGACCGATAAGTTATCAGCGCACAAACATAGCAAGACCAAATAAAATATAGGGAAAAGACTTTCGCACATCTGTTCGCTGCAGGGGTAAGCTCCCGACCGATAAGCGGTTTAATAACCACTAGCGAGCCGCCCAGCTACCGTTATCAGCGCGTCATGTTTTGCAGACTGTCGACTTTGATTAGCGTTTGCCATATGTGCCTCCAGGTGGTGTTCTCCTTATCAATTGGGTGGTGTGTACCCCCAGCTTATGTTCGGCGTTGTTTTAGCTTTAAGTGGAGCTGCTGCTGCTGTTTGCCAGGGGGGGTGTTCAGCTTCTGTTACGTGTTCACTTGAGGTGTTTTTCCTCCTTATCACGGTCCGTCGCACTGCTGGTGCGCGATAATTTTCTCGCAAAATTTTATCAAATGCTCGGGGACACCTGCACTCGACGTTATTGGTTTTGAGGTCATTGCGATTGAGGAACTAGCTAATAAATTCAGCAAATTAACTTTTGCACTCAAGATTAAGCCGTTTGCGTTAATTGGTGGGTTTCCCGCGATAAGCATCTGCTAATTTGCGGACGGGCAGGGCAAGTGGTGCCCCGCATTAACTTGACTGATTAACGTAAAACCTGTTTATGCTTTTTTAATAAGCTTCTTGTTTTCCCACTTTGATTTTACATGTTCTGTACCCACCCGCAAATTGCGTGTACTGTGGTAATTATCGAATTGTTCCGATGCTGCGAATATACTTTTCCTGCCTTTTGTTTGGTACCGGAAACACATTGCATGTATTCCCTAGCTAAAGGATGCGAAATTTGCGTGAAATTCCTGCATAACTTTAATTGAATTATCCCGGACATACCTAATCACCTTTTACAGCGACTGAATCGTCTATTAGATGAAGTTTAGGTGTACCTATACTACCTGGTGTGAATCATTCTAAAAAGTTTGGCATCATCAGCATACATATAGTAAACAATTGGAATTTTAGCCAGAGGGAAGATCATTTAGGTATATAGATTAAAAACTAAGGGAGGTCCAATTATAGTTCCCTGAGGAATACCAGAAGTGTTTTTATAAGGGGGAGATCTGAAACCATTAAACAAATACCACAGTATTAATTCTATCTGCTAAATACGAAGCAAACCAGAAAATGTTGTTCTCACGGAGAGCGAATTTTTTCATTTTAAATAAAGTCTGCTATTGTCCTATTTTATCAAAGACTTTTGTGAAATCTGTAGAAACAATAGCGTCAAACTTGTCTATTGTCTAACCGTTTTGTCTTTAAAGCATTCTTTCGATTATTAGAGCAAAAGCGTTGGAAATAAAGATAGGACGGTAATTTTTAATAAGCCTAGTATCACTCGATTTAAATACCTACAGGTGTGAATAATTTTTTTTGAACAGAAATATTAAATAACAAACTTGTAGATTCTGATAACGAACACAAGCAAACTTTGTAAAAAAATAATGGGGATATTATCCGGACTTGGGTGTTTACTAAAGGGTCTTTTAATTTGAGTTTCCAAAAGTATTTAATAAAAATTATAGAATTTGCATTCCAGTCAATGAAATCTTTATTGATTGTGAAAGTACAATGTGTGGCAATTATTCTCTGCAAATAATATCCCACATGTGACCACCAAGTGAGCCCTGGCAGCAGTCCTTTTGTTAAAATTCTCGATAACGTTTTGACACAATTGGTGTTCTATCTTACGAATAACACTTACACTTTCTTCTTTCAGTGCATGAATAGTTTGAGGATTATTTTTATAAACCTCTTCTTTTATCGTAGCGCAAAAGAAAATAGTCCAGTGGCGTTAAATTGCACGATCTGGGTAGTCAATTCACATCACCATTTCTTGAAATTACGCGACCAAGAAATTTCTCGTGGAATAAAGTTAGCATTTCACTGGCTGTATATATGTATATAGCGCTATCTTGATGAAACCACATATCGGTAACATCAAGACCTTCCAATTCCACCCACAAAAAATCTGTTATCATTCGTCTATAGAAAAATGATTTTCAACGAAAAACCTTCTGGATGCTGTGTAATCCAATTGCGATGCGATGAATGTTCAGCTGGCCGGAATACGACTTCATTTTTAAAATTGCCACACCTTGTACTTTTCAAGTGACATATAACATGAGTGCGTTCAATGGAGTATGTGTGGAAAAATGACGCGTTGTTTTGAAAATTCAATTTGAAAGAACCTGCAAAATATTTTGTAAGTCTCTTAAGCGTCGTTGAGATTGGAGTACCACAAGGCTCCGTACTGGGAACTATCGTATTCTCGTTATACCCTAACAGCATAAACAGAGCCCTTAATCACGCGAAGATTGCATTTTGTACTTGCAGACGTCACATTAGCTACGTTCTTCTGTGCACCTTGTTCTGGAACAGTGACCCATTGAACAGAACAATTTGTCCTGTTCGTTGAAGAGAATAAGCCGACCAAATATGTTATTGTGCCTCTGAAAACTCAGGTGGCGCCAAATTAAATTTCCTAACAGTATCAAATGCCTTTAAAAATCAAGGAGTGACAAAAGACAAACATCATTTCTATTGAGAGGAATTAATATCGGAAGTTTGTTATTTACTCAAATAGTAATTTCACAATTAGTGTTGCCATCTCTGCAGGTTTCCAAGATTTTGAAAGAGAAAATAAAGAGGTCGAAAATCAGTTGCTGATACTGGCATTTTGACCTTTCTGATTTTGTGTATATCGGTTCAGATAGATGGCACAGTCATACGTCAAAACTGAGTACGTCACCGTTATCAGTAATCCGCTTCTCACTCGTAATAGGTCCTCCAGCGCTTGCCATCGGGCTGCTCAGTCGCGTTGTATGTAGTTTGCGCTCTCTGCTGGTCTTGTGTTTGATCTGCTTTCAATAAGTAAGTTTTGAGTCCAGTCTTACGAATTCGGCCATCACGTGGACTTGTGTGATCGTCGCGTTCCGTCGTTTTGTAAGGAAGATGATTTGAGTTTTTTCGGTATGGCTACACTTAGGCCTTGTTCTGCACGCCAGTAGTATGCTCGTCGCATTACCTGGTTGAGCCTTGGTGTTTCGTACATAAAGTTTAACGACACTAGACATTTTATATTTTTTACATAAAAATCTAATTCTATTTCTGCCGAAAGCCAATGGTGCACAAGAACACGGAATTTCTTGGAACTACACAATACCTCAAAGAAATTATTTTTGGGTGTGTTCAATAACCTTCAGGTCTAGTACTTATGTATTACTTACTGTATTATCACTGTTAATAATTAGAGAATGAATTGACAAGACTTATATTTTACTACGAAGTAATCCAGTGCTTTGCATCCATCGAACAAGTGCAGATTGTCAAGTAGGTATATGAACAGATGTGGCTAATCAACACAAAAAAAAACTAGTGCTAATACCCGTTGCTAGTATTTGCAACAGATGGCAAGAATTTCGCATCAATAGGGAATAGGAATTGTATTGTAGAATTGTATAAAATTTCCAGTTTGTGATTTGCCATCCGAATAATTGCTTATTGTGCAATGATACAAAGTAGAGGTGTAATTACCCACTTACTGTACTGCTCGTGCTAATGTCATCACAGGGCTGCTCATGTAATTTGTATGAGCGTTTCATATGATTTTTTAAGAAAATTTATTAATAGCTAAACAAATAGGAATGCTGATATGCCGTAAATTAAGTGACAAATTGCCTTATTAATTATAAAAAAGAATTCAAAAAAATGCTTTTAAGAGCCTCTTGGCCAGAGACATTTTTTTCGAAAGTTCACGCTTTGTTTCAGCACCCAGAAATTGGGGATGGTCCTAATCCGGGCATAAAGCTGAATGTCTAAATCAATTTGAATAACAAAAAAAGAATTATTTGTTAATAAATTATGCAAATCGCGAACAAAATCCCTACACGAAATCGAACAAGGCGGCTTCCTCAGTTAACACTTGTGTGGGTGACAGCCGGCCATCCCAGATAAATCAACCGACAACAAAACCACGCGCTACGTTTCCATCAGCGAAGATAGTTTTTGTCTTGCAAATCTGCTCGGTCCGTTTAATGGCACTGAAATTCCCCGGCCGGAAACTGGCAAAGCAGATTTTCAAAAAAAAAAAAAATTATTTGATACACCTCGCCCGCGCGTGGGAGGGTTTTTTTAATTGTCAGGTTGTTTGCTGGGCTATCATTTCCACAAAATCTTTGACTCCCCGCTAAGTCGACAGGGGGACCTCCCCGGTGAATGTCTAGTTAGCCGCTTCTTGATCGGCCGGGCTATCGGGCCAAGGCATCGCGGCGGTGGTACATACCGGAATTCTGCGTGTTTTCACCTCAACCTGATTTGTCTTGATGTGTTGTTGACTCTAGTCCACCTACTAAAATTAGCATAGCCATTAATAAGCCAATTAATCGTGTTCGAAGCACGAACATCAGCCGTCTCTCGCTTTTGATGGGAGGATTCCTCGGGTCGCCGACGACGATTATTATTCTAATTCGATGCAAATTTTATTGGGAAACGTCCCGACATGTTACGAACGTACTCAATTAGACCCGACGGAATATGCTTTTCTTCTACTGCGGGGCTTTAACTAATTTCATCTATCATTGATGGTATCGCGGCCTACCGATGCGCGCTTTACGGTTTTCGGTGTTTAAATCGCGCTAAGCTCTCTCCGATAGGATCAGGGAGAGCGTGTCCTATAATGTTTGTGACCACATTGCTAATTAAAATATGACTTTGATCTCCATGCCAAGATAGGGGTATCTTGCTGTTTCCACTAATATGAGTTATGGCCGCCCTACAGATAGCATCTATCTTGATTAAATGTGATTTTTATGGGGCGGACAAACCGAACAGCCAATTAGACATGCTCATTAGGAAATATTTTGGAATCTCTGTCAAATTCTAGGACAGTCGTCTCTGAACTGTTTGGGGAGAATTTTCTAAGAAATGGAAAACTTTTAACTGACGCCACATCTAAAGAAAGCATTTAGCTCATTTTTGTTTTTGTTAATTCTAGATATTGATAAGACTAATAACGTTGGTCAACAGAAACAACTTAAGTCGTAAGACATGCGTTCGCTTTCAGCAAATACGAATGGAACGCACCAAAATTAAATCGTAAGGGGAATTTCTCTATTCTGATGAGCTTAAAAAAAGGAAATTTATATGGATTTTTTTTTTCTAATGCAACTTATCCATTGGTAGAATATTTAAACTTTGAAAGCATGTGAATGGAGCTTTAGTTTGGTAATCAAAGTCCTTCGAAGTAATTTTGGTCCGGTTTTACAACGTGCGGGCTGGCATCGTCATGTAGAAAAATCAGCTTGTTCTGTCCAGTGTCCTATTGAGGCCGTTTTCATCTTTTTCTTTTCCAAGCTTGGTTCAATTGTATGGTATTAGCTGCAGTTGTGCGTCGTCGACTTTTTTGTGATATCTCATTACTCATTACATTCTTTGGCACTCATGTCGATATTAACGAAAGCATTCTTAACAAATTTTTTTTATGGAGCATGATCACTATCAATATTAGCTGGCAAACGATGCGCTTCAGCAACTCTTTTCTTTAGGCAGTAGCTATTCGCATCGTCCGTATCCGTGTCCGCGTATATAGCATCTGCACGAATTCGGATTTCGTGGTATGTCAGCACATCGACATAAAACAATTCGTAAAAGGAAAATTGGTCTTACAAAATGTCTATTGACTGAACATTTTCCTTTTACAAAATATCTATGGACTTGAATGTGAAACATTTTAAATATTCCTGAAATTCACATAAGGTGCGTATACATATGAATGCAGTATGTTTTTAATGCTTTAAAATTAATTCGGCGAACATAACATAAAATTGGTACCTACAATCATACAACTCCAACCGACAGTTGTCGTACAAGTTAGTTAAACAGATTGTCAATAGACGGCGCCTTCTATATTCTTTAAATAATATAATTAACTCCAGCCAACAGCTGTCGTATATGATAGTAAAACCGATCGTTAACAGATGGCGCTACCTTCTAGTTTTCCTATGCAAAGACGGTTTTTAAAATAAAGTTTTTTGACGAAAAAATTAATTTTGAACTATTTGTTTAGTTTTAGTCATTATTGGGGAACGTGATCTTCAAAATGATATCTCAACCACTAATTTTGTCAACTTATATTGGCAGTTCTCGAAATATGCTTCAAAACAATAAAGAAGCTTGAAAAAATGTTTTTCAATTACACATACTAGCTGCCCGATACTATGCGAAATATTCGCCCGGTTCAGCTAGTAGTATTATAAAATAAAAAAAAACCACATCAAATATCTGATTTCTCAAAAAGTTAGACTAGCTGTGGTTTGTACATGTTGTAAATTCCGTGCAACCATTACCCTGTGCTACGGCAATATCTAGATCAACGCATTGATAGGTATATGTAGTCGCTTGCATTAAAATTCATATAGGCCCGTCACGTAGATTTGTTAAAATGTGCTGAAAACGAGAATTACGTAAAATCGTTTTTATTCGGAGCACGTGCGAAAATCCTGGCGCTAAAGTTATCACTTTCAATTAACTACAGCTTACACGTAGACCATAAATTATAGTACGAGTATGATCGCGACTGGAGCTCGGCTGGGGTTCGTTTGGCCCGCATATCAGAGGATTTATTATCTGCAATTATCAAGCGATCTCTGACCACTACTTTAGAAAGTTCAGCCGCTCAAAAGGCCAAATGTCGATTACATGATCATCTCTGATCAAGCCGTACTGCCGACTGGCAGTGTCAGCAATTGCCAGGCGTTAGCCGTGCCTAGGCAACGCGCGTTTAATTATAAAGGCCACAGCCAAGGAAAAGGAACCTGAACAGGTGTTAAACGCGTTTGGTAGCCAGTGCACTAGTTGGACGAATGTCAACCAATTTGCATCCGATCAGTGATCCCCGATTTGAATAAGTGCAACTCATGCATCTACTGCAACTCAACGTCCACATTACATCATATGGATCGCCTCCGTAGCCATGGATCACGCAGCTGGTTTGCATGTTTCGATTACCGCGGATCGGCGTGGTCAAGCGATATTCGCGCGAAATGGGTAAGTAGCTAAAATGGCTAGACGCGTTGGATAATAAGACGAATTAATTGCTCCGCAGTGCGATAGAGGCCGCGGCTAATTAATTCTCGTGCTGTTTGCGTAACAAATCTGTCTGTTGCTTGCCACCGTTGACGGATTGAAAACGCCGGCCGCGACAGAGGGAGCTGCTCAACGAGAATTTACTGCCGGCCGCAATATCGAGATCAGAGCGTTCGATCGGCGGCGACATTCACCTTTGTTGCATTTTACTTAAACTCTACGAATGGGCAACGGAATGCGACTCGTCTTCTCGCAAGGCAACTCGCTGGAGTTGAAAGTATTCGAGATCAATTACCGACATTGGTCTCGGCAAAAAGATCAAATCAGGTGAGGCTCGGTAAGGCTTCTCTCGGGCATTAAATGCGGCACCAAGGGGAGAATTGATGAAAAAGGTAAAACAAAGAAATCTGTAACAAAGTGAAGATCAATCGATCCAATCGATTTATCGGAGATCTTGTGCTCCGTTTTCTTATGCCAATTGTTTGGATATTTTTGGGACTGTGGCGCAGCCGAACCGGACACCGATCAGATAAATTCAACCTCTCTGGAGGCGTACAGGTGAGGGAAGGGTTGACAGAATATTTCGCAGAACACACTCTTAGCGCCTTTTTCGTGTTCTGTGTAGCATTCGGAATTTTTCATGATCGTAACGTTTTTTTGGGCACATCAGCAGCATCTTGGGAATTTTTTGGGAAATGGCGCACTGGTTGGCTCTGAGTAGAATTTTTCGCCCTAACAAAATCCACATTAAAATTTTGTTAGCTTGTCCTGAATGTCGCTCCTCGTTTTTACGTATTGCATATTTTTGCAAAAGTTCGGTAGACTCTGGCGGTTCTGGTCTGGTGCCATGGACATTTTTGGACGATGGCGTTTATTGCATTTGAGTGTTTTAATTTGGTGGAATTAATGATACGCATTATCGATTCATTTGTCCTTTTCAATAAATAAAAATAAATACATTCCATAATTTGATTTACTTCATATTGCAAATATTTTAGACTAAGAAGTTCAATAACAATTTGTGGTCGAATATGTAATAGACAACGCATTGCGAGACACAAACTGTAGCATAGGTACATATTTTAAAAATATTTTAAAAAACAAACAAACCATTACAGAAGCTCTTAATGCAGCTTAAATGGAAGGTTCAATCCTAGAATATATTGCAATTATTGTTTTTTTGGTTTTTCTAGGTAAGGTCAATCACCTCACTATTTTGACATGCGTTATAAAAAAAAACACCCTGTATAAAGAGAAAACGTTTGTGTGTTTAATTGCTTGAAGTGATTTCACTCAAAATGTAATTATCGGATTGAGATGGAATTTTACAGGCGTGTTTCACATGACCTCCTGAATGGCATAGGGCATAGGCTATTCTGCAATGCATTATAATTGGAAAGTGGAGGAAAGTGTGAATGTCAAACAGTGATGTTTATAGTAAGTCACGTAAAACATGCTTATCCGATTTTGATGAAATTGTACAGGCGTGTTGCGCAAATCCTTCTGAGTGCATACGTTGTATTATAATATAATATAAAATGCAACTTTCGCTCTGTTTGTTTGCTTATAACTCAAGAAGCACTTATCCGATTTATGTCAGGTTTATTTTTGTATACTATACATACAGTATTTTCCGGCACAAGTTTTAGCCTATGTTTCAATATTGTCAAGGTTTAATAATCGAAGGTGTAAGGTTGTAAACTTAAAACAATTTTAACGATATTGTGTATTAGGTGGTTTTGAGGTCGTCTTCCTTAACCTACATTCAATTGGCCGAATTATACTATTCGTTGTAGTTATTTCCTTCAATGTGAATTTGGATTGCGATTTTGCTAGAAGTATTTTCCAATCCCAGGAACCTTGCAGTTCACATGGCATCGTATGGTTGGAAATTGGGATCTTCGATGATGGAAGCTGTAGATACTTTAGGTTTGCCTAGCAGGGGCTGAAAAAATTCCGAATTTATGATAACTTGTACAAACGGTCAAGCAAAATGCCTAAATATTGTAACAGAAACTCACTGGATCACAGATTGTTGTCTTGACTATCAAGCGATCTTCATGGAAAGAATTGTCCCGGGATTGTTCAAATTGTTAATATTTACGAATCCATCCCCGTCTACTGTTAAAAATAAAGATTTCTAGATGGCGGCCAATCAAATGTAAATTTCGCTTGATTTTAACAAGATTGGTGTATGGGGGTTTACAGGGTCACTGAATTCAAATCCATTACTGAAATCCAATGAATACAACATGACGGACTGTTAAGAGCTCAAAACCCAAACTATCTATTTCAGATTTTCATTGTTGCTGAAGAAACGCCGGATTTTGGCGTTTTCACACTAGACGACAACGGCATGACTACGACACGGTAGATTACACGACACCGGCGTGGACGACGGGACGATAACGACACGACAGTGTTATTTCGTAGTATACCATAAGTTTGCCGTGGCGTGCACCTTTAGTGAAAAATGTCAAAATAGGTCTACCTTGGTCTTGCTGACACACACATCATGAAATGTAATGTGTAAATGCAACACTTCATCGTTATCGTTGACGGCAGACGATTAGGGAAGTTTGCTCCTGTATATTTTCTCCCCCTAATGTAATGTGTAGTGTCGTTGTCGTATCGTTGCCGTTATAGACTAGCTAGTCTCTTATACATACATACATACATATGTACATGCAAACAAAATGTTCATCCTAACCAAGAAATAAATATATGCATTCAAATTCAGCTGTACAAAAGTTGTCTCAGACGAGAGGACTAATTTATTTGCGAGCAAAGAATAAGGGTCATGTCCTTTAAAAAAATGGTAATACCGCGAGGTTCTTTAATATTCACGGCAGCAACTCTGGCCGATACTTGACATTAAAAGGAACATTGAAAAAGTCTGCAAAAGGCAAGTAAAAGGGATCATGAAAGTGAGCAAGATCTGTGCCAGCATGGAAAACGCGGTCTGCAATCATCCACGATCATCTCTTGCCCTGGGCAATTCTATTGTCTTATCGGGGGATCAATAAATTGATCGGGATTTCGCGCTAAACCCGATGAGAGATGACTGAAGTAATTGCCAGTCATTACCGATCCCGCAAAGATAATGCAGGGAGCATGGCATGCGCATTCGTAATGAGATTTTTAAATTTATGCTCGGCGACAGTTTAAGGTGCGGTTCATCTAGTTTCGCCGGCTGAGCATTATGCCTTAGAGCACACTGTAATTTTCTCAATTGAATATATTCTCCAAATGTGTGGCATTATCGAATAAGTACAGCCATCAGGTAAAAATGTGAAATTTTGCATCAGCAAAAAATAAACAGTGAGAAAATACGGGCGACCTTTTTAAATTCGACGCAAAGAGGACACCAGCCAAAAGCAAGCACTTCCAAGACCCAAAAATTCACAGAAGTAACCCTCGCTGCGCCAAAAATAAGTTTCAATCTTAATTTTTTGAATAAATGCACGAAAAATCGTGTAATACGTGCCAGACCTGACGTCGAACTCACATGACGAGTGATTTGTCAATTAGCGCCGCCTGGCCTAGACGAGCAGAGCGCCCAGGTGCAGGTGATCATTGGTGGCGGACAGCTAGGTGTTAATCAGACCATTGTGCCGCTTTAAGAGCTCGTGATAATGTCACAGCCCGCGCCGTGCACTTCAAATTGATCAAACAAATTAATTCGGGCGAAGTTGATTACGCACGTCCCCCGATTTGAATAACATGCTCCTTCTTAGAAGAGCGGTACAAGGGCGAAGTCCTGTTGATGGTTATCGCCAGCAATTTGAATTTAATTAAACTCGCGGTGATTATCGTAAGAGAGCTTTCAAAAATTTCGCAATACACTTCTTCTGCGGAATTTACGGCGGGCATATTAATGCCGAAAAAGAAGGCCGGGAGCGACATCAAGATTGCCCCATGTCTGACCATTATTCCGGGCTCGATCACGTCCAGTTGCGGCTCCATTTCTTTTGAAAAATTCTTTGAAATCTGCGAAAGTCGGAAATGAGTTTCGGTAAGCTTGTCCTAAAAGTTTTGGGCCGAAACGAGCGCATCTTCAGGATGACAAGGGAGGACAGAACCAGATCATCGATCTTGCCGTCTCTCGTATATTTCCCAAAAAATTTTTTTTTTCATTCTTTTTGCTGCTTTTCCAGCGTCTTCGTCAGTAACTCTTCTTCTTATTTTTTATTTATTTTTGGTGTTCTGTGTGCTCATCGACTTTTTCCACTTTGTATCATGTTTACGCGCACGGAATACAAATCACTGGAATTTATTGGCATTTTGTAAAAATTTGAGAGGAGTGATGGCTTATCGAATTCCATTAATAAATAAAATAGGAGACGAGTCAGAGCCAAATCAAGATATTAAAAACTGGACCGAGAGCACTGATCGAACGTTCGAATTTCGTTATCGGTTTTCAATTGCAAAAGAAGGCAATAATTCTTGGCGCTGCACAGGCTTGCCCATAATATAGTCTGAATAAGAATTTCAGAAGAGTGCTGTTTTCTTATGCATAATCTTTTTTATCTCGGAAAGTAGGTACCTACTTGTAGAAAAAGTTTAGTAAGCGCTTAGTAAACAGGCCAAACTGCAGAAAATTGTCCATAGCCTTTCTTTAAATTGGATGAAAATTGTTTTTGTACTAATTAAAAATAATTTTTACAAGCCGTGACCAGAAAAATATTAAGGAGCGGAGTAGGTTATGTTTCTAACAAAAAAAAGTTCGTTTTCGGTCCGTTTTCACAGCATATCTTCCTTTGTATTGATGTCGATTCGCGAATGGATTGACATTTGTGCCAACAGAGTCAATCTTTCCTGACCAGTGGATTTCTATACATACGTTTTTTGACGTTTCTTTTTGGAAAATTTTATTTTAGAGATAATTCTCGAACCACCAATGCCGTGAAATGAGGTATAAACCTTTGTACGGAGAAAAATATTTTTGCATGAACTCTCGGCATCAAACTCAGGTCAAACAACTACTATCTCAGTGTCGTTCCCAAACATGTCAATAATCTTCATCTACCTCTACCACTGCAGGTACAGTCATTTGTGAATGTGAAAAAATAACAAAATTAAATTATTTATTTACGAATGTTGGCGGAGTGAGCGGAGCAACGTTTGCCGGGTTCCACCAGTATATATACAGGGTGTTTTAGTTTACGTGGGCCAAAATGATAGGGGTGATAGATCTTACCTAGAAAAACAAAAAATCGTGTGGCAGGGGGGAAATCTCAACCGTTTTCGAGTTGGTGTCGTAAGTCTGCAAAAAAGACGATTTTTTCGAAATTTAGGACAAATACTAATATGATGAGATCCGCAATGTTACGAGTTGGAGAATATTTCACTACATTTTCTCAGATCATGTACATACGTCAGACCAAAAACGTATTTTTGTTGAAAAGTTTAAACGTATCATACATTGTTCCAGAACACGAGTAGGCTACCGATCTAAAAGCCCCGGGTTCGTATCCCATTCAGTTTTCCTAATAAGCGACAGGGGGAAGCCCCTTTAATTATATTATAGCTCAAGAGCTGACTGGCAAAAAGCTAGTCTATCGGGAAACAGGATGAAATGTATTTTAAATGTAGTAGTACTCACAGCGGCAGTAAGAAAAATCCTGGTGTGCCTGGGCAGATCGATGGCCCAACTTTAGTATGCTAATATTATAATAGTAGGCAAATCGTTGTTCGTAACTATCTCATCTTCTAGACATACAAGAGAAAAATTTAAAAATATTTTGTCAGGTCTCAAAATTGTGTACAAATTTGTTTTTCGTTATAGCGTGAAAAAGTTTAAAAAATTAGGACCACAATTGGTTTTTCGCATTTATCTCGTTATAGGTAACTCATAATAAAAGATACATCCACACAAAAGCTGTAGAGCACCAAATTTTCCATTGCTTTTATGCATTACATTTTTCGCTGCGCTAAAAGTGCAAAATACGAGTATGCAGTGTATCGAGTTGGTGGACAATATTTTCAGGAAGGGTTCACTATGCTCTGTTAAACCTAAATATCATGGATTGCCTCCCTCCGTCAAAGTCCACCTATTTTTTACTGGATGTAGAGGACTTCAGCTTTCATTTGAGATATATCTCATGCTTCTACTCAAAGTGTTTTTTTTTATCTCCTAAATTCTTTGTTCCCATTTTGCCCTGTTTTGTAACTTTTGTCCAAAACATTTTTTTTTAAACTGCGTAGGAAAAGGCGCAATGAACGAACAACTATTTCTTGTGTAATTTTCAGGTAATCTATTAATAGCTAAATTAATTTGTCTGACTGGTACCTGCCAATAGATATTTCGGTTGTGCCTGCAGGGATTTATTTTATTTGAGATAAATTTGTCATCTAGTTATGTCAGGCAGTTTTTACGGAAACCTGAAAATGAATGACTGAGTGATGAAGTAGTTAATTAGACATTCGCAGGTGTGGCCATCAACATACCATTGCTACCATTTTAACTGCTGTTAAGGAAAAGAATACACTATGTATGTAAATCTAGAGGAATTTGTGGAATGCACTTGAACGAAGAGAAATGCCATCATGTCACGATTCTGATATAAAATTTATGTTGACGGCCTTTGTAGTCGCCAGTCAATCCACTGCAAGTGCAAAACGGGGCGGCTGAGTGTATGCTGCACCGCCCACGTAGCCGTCAAAACCACATTTCCCGTCATAAAGTCGGTTGACGCTGATTTAAATCAAATAACAGGGATTTCGACGCGGGACCATATAATTTCCCATGATAATTACGGTAATCACGACAAAGCCCATCCACAGCGCACAAATCATTTTAATCGCTCGTTAAGGCCTTGTCCAGGTGTCAATACGCTCGTCTAATGGTTGGTCTTGAATTGCACACGCGCAGCCCACCTGCACCCGATGCGCACTGAGATTTCGATCAAGCTCAGCTAGCGGCTCATCGGCGGTGCAGCGCCGCCGCTCTGTTCTATTCACACATAAATCAGGATGGCAGCTTATCGCCGCGAACGCGACGACGACACGGCGAACGGACGCGGATCGCGCTCCGCTCTGCTCTTCTCGCGCTAATTGCCGAGCTTTTTATTTAAATTTTTCTTTGGCACCTAACATAGCTGCGGTCGATCATCAGGTGCCGCGACTCTCGTTCGCCTTCGTTAAATTATGAACTTGGCGCCGTTATCAGGGAGTCAGAATCTGAGTCTGAACTTGGGATGGTATTAACAAGCCTGCCCCGCCTGACGGCGGCTTGACGGCCTGACGGACATTGGCTCTCGGACCTGTTCGCATTGTTGGGCTTGGGCTTCATTCCTCTCGTTCCATTTGCCTTTGTCGGAGAAATCTTGTAGTCTTTTATTAATGACATAATTTTTGTGCTGACTCTATCGGTATAATGCGGCGATAAGCCAGCCAAGCCACAAATGCGTCTGGTAATTTGAACGAGAGGAAAATACCGAAATACGGCGAATGCAAGTAGCCTTCTGGTGAAATATGTTACAGCTTGCGATAAGGTCCGGCGATTAGGTCAGATTTATTTGCTTATTGGCTTTTGTTTACCCAAACACTTTAGCTTTAGACGATAACTTGTTGGCTGGTTTGTGTGATTTTTTATAAATGCTTTCTACCGGGGCCTGAGCTACTATGGTAGACCGACGGTTCATGAGTGTCAACTGTGATCGATTAATCAGCGCTATTAGTAAGAAACGCTGCTCAGATTTTATTTAAATTACCTTTCGTTTACCTCTAGTTGGTTAGGTTAGGTATGTAGGTATTTCTGTAGGTGAATTACACAACTACCTGTTGCTCTGAAAGTCCAGGCAATTTGTCCGAGCGAGAAATATAGGTTTTATCGCAAAATGGCCGGGATCGTTTTGGCTTTTTAAATTCTGTGCGGGGCGTTTTTGTAGATAATTAAAATATGCAAATGTTTCCTTTTATACATTTATATTTCTCATTGTTATATTTTTTGCAGAATTTACCCGGAGTCAGGCCGGTGAAAGTAGGAGAAAAATGAAGCGTTCCATTAAGAGTTCTCAAGGGGGTATTCAAGTCTAAAATTGATTTTTTTTCTTATTATATTTTTAAAGATTAGACCTTCAAAAATATATCCTCGAAAGGAATTTTTAAAATTTCAAATATTTGCAGAGTTATAGCTATTTTAGTGACACAGCGAGTAAATCGGACCTGCCACAGTGAATCGAACAATAGGCGGTAGACGTTCCCTGACTACCTGAGGATGAATCATCCTACAGAAAGTCTTTTACACACCATGAATTCTCAGAAAGTCATTTTGTAAAGGTCGTTGTAACGTATTTAGTTTAAATACTTTCATGTTTAGTGTGTAGTGCAGTTCAGTTTGCTCTTTGCTCAAATCTTTAACCGCGTTTTTCTCGAAACTACTATTTCCAACACGTCTGACGTGATTTCTCAAGTTCTAATCAACCGATTAACTTGAAATTTGGCGTGGAACTTCTTTATATAAATCTCTCTATCGTTTTACTATTTCAAAAAAAATCAAAACTTTGAAAAAGAAGGGCAAAAGTTCACGTTTTTTTCAAACAGCCGCGATTTTATGAAAAACATTTTTTTTTTTCATTTCCGTAGTTCGGACGATAGCAAAACTCTTACTGATTAAGAATCTTTTTTTTTTCATATCATCAGAAGGGTTGGAATCATGACAAGAAGGACGCACCCTTATTTTTCAACCCCCCCAACCAGCCTGTAATTTTCTCAATTTTCAAAATTGTTATTTAGATAAACGTTTTTTTTGTGTTGTTAATATATTAACAAATATCTAATAAAAAATGGCTGGTAAAAGAATTCGTAGTTTTTTTTATCGAATTTTAAAAAACACCTGAAATTTGTACCTACTCGATTAGAATATCCCCTTAACCCAACATCAGGCCAACACTTCTAAAAATCGCTACTTGTAAAGTAATCCAGTTAGGACAGATGTTGTTTTCCAAACGGTTAAATCTATATTTCATAACAGAAACAAGAAGCAGGAGTCGCAGCAATTTCCATTATACATTCTACTACGTTCCTACGTCATCCTGTTTCCATCTTTTTAGTTTGCTTTTTACACAGTCGGGTTTTTCTGATTTTTGTTATTGCCAACTTTTAAGTTTTGTTTTATCAATATATTGTTAGTTCCTGTCTATAAATACTGCTTTGACGAGGACTATAGATCTCTATGAAGGTTTTCATCGTGTGGTAAATTTAAAACAAAGCATGTCCTATAACCACCGGACGGACGGTTTAGACTTTAGATGAATCGATAGACACTTCATTGATTAAAATTCATCCAGCCGTTGGGATCCTCGGAGAGTATAAAAATGCCACATACCCAGATATGCGTCGCGCAGTCGGGTAAAAACTACACAGGTAGGTTATTAAGGGGTTATACGCAGTTGCGAGGCTCAAAAAAGACGTCCTTTTATGAATTTTTTATAGAAACAGTTTTTATTTATCAATTACAAGAGATGGTAATTGAAATAGAGCCTAATTTTAAGAATAGCACGTCTATCATGTAAAAATATTAATGTGCACCGCTCCTGTAGATGTTGTCCCGAACGACCTCTAATAAAAGGCGCTCGGCGGTGATCTCGAATTCTCAGATATGGCTCAACCGATCGGTCTCAAATTTTTACACAATCTTCAAAGATATATTTCTCAGGTATTGAACGAAGGAATAATAAAAATTTTGATTTTTGAAAAAAATGGCGTCTAATTGAAAAAAATTTTTCGTTTTTTACTGAAATTTTCGCTCCAAATTGTTAAAAAAAAATAGTAATATTTTTTTTTAAATTTTTTTCCTTCGTTCAATACCTGAGGAATATATCCAAGAAGATTGTATAAAAATTTGAGACCGATCGGTTGAGCCATTTCTGAGAAATCGAGATCACCGGCTTTGAAAATACCGATTTGAGAAAAACGAATTTAAAGTTTCAGAAGTAGTTTACACATAGTTAAAATCGAAAATCGATTTTTTGCAAATTCCAACTGCGTTTAACCCCTACCCCTTAATTGAGACAATCTAAGTAGAAAATACTGTCGGAAAAGCATTTCCAAATATATTTCAGTGCGGTTTTAATAAAACGAAAACACTTTCTAAACCCTAAATTCGTTCAATAAACTGAAAATTTGTAAAACTTAACACTTTTAAATGCGCTGTTTAAAAAAATAGTGAATTGAACCCATTCTGAAAAAAATGCTAGTAAAAGAAGATTGAAGGTAGGGGCAATTTCAACATCAGCCGTTTTGAGTCGACTTCGGTGTGACAATACTTTATCTCCGAGTTGAGCTGTTACTGTCAAGTTTCGAGTCGAGTCAACCTAATTTATACAATCGTGTCTTGATATGACAAATGATACTAATTTATTAATCTGTTTACTTTCTTCATAAGTTCTATGATTTTATTTAAAAAATATACTCTACCTGCTCCCTCCTCCTTGGCTATGTCCATAAATCACAAGAGCACCTACCAGTGGTTTCCAAATCATACTCACCTTAATCCGACATTCTTCCAGCCTAATCTAAAAGTAGGATATCCTTCGAGATCAAAATAAAACATCAAGTTTAAATGTTCATTATATATGGCAACATGATTCACCATAAATTCTTTATTTTATGGCACTTTTACAAAATATGAGATTCCGCTATTCTTAACCACATAAGTCTACAGTATGGCTTAATAACATTTCTCTCAGTTTGCTTCGAAAAGGACAAACGAACGATCGAACGAACATACGAACAAACATAGGCTGAATTCGCATTAGTACGCATTAAAAAATTATTGTCAATTGCGGCAAACAGTGCGTCGTCGTTTACTTTACAATATTATTGTCGTTCCATTGAGCTTGCACTTAACATTAATTTGTACTGTAAAAATTGTTTTCATCTTTTTTACCATTATTTTGTATGAATATTTTTCAGCATTTAGCGTTTAACAATAAATAGACCATACAGGGGGAGAGTACTGCCCGCGGGGCTGCTGTGCGCTTCCTGGACCAAACAAACGAAACAAACATAAAACAGAAACAAGAAATAACTAAAACAACATCATCGACAGTTTGCAATAAATAAGTTTAAATTTACAAATTAAATCACGAGGATCACGGTTCCAACAGACTTGGGCAATTTCGAGGTTAGAAATGAAGATTTCGGCAATTTCGAATAATTTAGGTATGTACAACTTCCGCGTAGCGAGGAAGATGGATGTGGAGCACCTTGTGGAGGCTGAGTGGGCTGCGACGTGGACAGAGCCTACTCGTCCTTTTTCTTGCGGATCTTCCCCTCGGTCTGGATGGTCTTTGTGACCATATCGAAGCAGGAGGCTATCGAGGGAGCACTCTGATCCTCACTGTAGTCCTCGCCGGCCATCCGACTCAGAGTCAGGATGTAGGAACACGCTACCCTTAAGACAGACAGCTTTGACAGTTTTTGTGTGTTGGAGTAGGATGGAATGGATCTCCTCAGGGTGTCGTAGGCGGCCGAGATGGTGTGGACTCTGGTTCTTTCGCGAGCGTTCGCCTCTATTCGCCGCTCCCTCGTCATGTTTTTGTAATTCCTCTGCTGGGGTCGCTGACTGCTTGTACTACTACCACTGCTCATGCTGTGGGCATTAGGAACTCCGCTGTTGTGTATTGTGAGGGGTATGTCCAAACCTTCACAATCTGAGTGTGTTTGGCTGAGATCACTTTTCAGATGGTCAATATCCTGCTCGCAGATTTTGGAAGTCACCTTCTCGGTGATAGTGTGAGATGAGCTGGACGGCTTTTTAGCCACAAGGGCAAGAGGTTCTTCTTGGACATCACTGTAATCGGTAGGGATGCGGTGTAACGTTGTGACTCCTGGATGCCGGACCAGAACTTCCGCAGGATTTGGCATCGACTCATGAGACAGTTCGACTGGATTCCACGGTCTGAAGTGATTTTTCGAATCCCCCTCTAAACTGATATCTCCGGGTGCATATCTGATCCTCTTCTTTAGCGGGCCCGACTCTTGTTCGCATATCACCCGTGACGGTTCCGAGCTTTTCCTTTTGTTCCGTGGCAAACTGATTGGTGTTACTTTGACTTCAACCGAATCTTCAGATGCATCTGTGGGGCTCCTCGGCTCCAGGCGTGAGTGATCCATCGAAAGATCATCGCCACCTTCTGAACTTCCCGAACAGAATCCGGCATCTCGATCGTGCAATGCTGGAGATCCTGAAAAAGCAAAGAAAAAAACGGCCGGTTAATTAACGATAAAATAAAACAAAAGTACAAGGAACACGCAAACAATCGAGTTGAGGCAGTTAATCTTGAGAAACTGCTCATAATTAATTTGCCGGCTGATCTTGCAAAATGAAACTCAATTGAGCACAACAACACCCACACTATAATTGGTTCGTCTTTTTACCGGGAGCATTAACAGTCGGTCGCGCAATTAAGAGGAAAGCCATGCAAACGAAAAAGTAGGGAATTGAATTCTCCATATAAAGAAGCAGAAAGTGATTACAACAAATAGCTGATTTTTATTCCCGGCCCTTAAACAGCAGCTAGTGCTAGACATTCTGTGATATAGCTGGCTGCAGTTTCAATCATTTCCTTTCATTTGGTACCTGTTTGTCCAAATTTGCGACCCAATATTCTTTCAGTAAAAATGGAACCTATTATAACAGTAAATAGGTCACAAAAAGTCCCCATGTTCACTTCTATGAATTAAAAAAATGCTTCTTCAGGAAAATCACCCTTCATATTGATCGGACGGCAATTAAGGTTATTATAAAAATTATAGAATGAACAATTCTCTACAAAAATGGATATAAACATTTTTTACGTACGATCAGCCATTTCGGTGGTATACTGACATCTATTAGGCTACCCCAAGCTACAAATTGAGCAAGCTGTTTCGGTTACTCAAATTCGTACAGCTCATTTCGCCCTTCGTCTTAATTAGTTCAGTGACTACTTAAGTTAAAATATTACGGAGATTTCTATCTCGCAAATCGCAAATAATCCCCTTCCCTTCCCGCACCACTGCATCGAGCGCGTCCTGTGTATAGGCATCTGGCGGGGCGCACTTCCTCTCGGAATTATGAAGAAACTCAATTTAAACTTTCCCAATTTAGCCCATTGAATTACCGAAAAGCCGAAAGTGGAATGCACATGCACACCCGGGGGCCCCAAAGTAGCCCCAACACGACGACGGGCAAGTAGTAGTCGCCGTCGTCGACAGTTCTCTAAATTTCAATTTCCTGTTCGCCGAAAGCGTTAAAAACGTCGAGGCATCAGTCATGCCAATAAATTAGAAGACGCCCGCGGTATAAATACCAAAAACTACTTCGAAATAGCGACACATCCTCCCATGTGCCGTCGTCACCTGTTCCGGCCGTTATTGCTGCCGGTCGGTGGTGCGGTGGCCCGGGTGAGGGAAAACCACAATGAGCTCATAACTTACTGTCCGGCAGCAACCGAAAACTTTTACAAAGGAACACAAAAGGTGGTAATGGGTCTATTGTATGCAGAGGCCCACCCTTCGCAGGGAAACAAAGAGGCCAAGTCGCCGCCGCCGCCGCCGCCACCGCACCGGACGGATGGATAAGCGTCGGCCCACACAGGGCGCGCTCGCGATTATCGCACACCGCGCACCGTATGATAATTGGCGCGAATGTAACGAAATCGCCGATCTGTTCGCCGCCGATTTCCTGCTGATCTCCCGCACGATCTTTAAATGGAGTGAAATCGATCGTAAAATTGGCCGATTGCAAATTTTCGTGGATGTTCACGATTTTCGGTCTCGAAACGGGCAAATCTCATATGCAAATTGCGACCGCTTAACAATATGCTGCCCGATCACGGCTGTGCCGCTGCCGAAAAGAAGGTTTTGAAGAAATGGTGCCTGATCGAGAAGACGTGGGTGGATCATTTCTTCAGGTGAGAGGTTTGCCCCATCAAAGCGTGCACCTTTCATTTTGTTGAATATTGCACATCACACCTTAAGGTGATCAAGTTGGTGCCGCAACTGGTTAACGTCTATTTTTGGTGATCTTTTTAAGCGGAAGCTGCTGCTGGCTTAAATCGTTGATCTGATGGAATTGAATTACAGGCAGCGCTATAAATGAGAGGATGGCTATACAAATTTTATTTTAATGTTTTCAATCGAAGTCTAACAGGGAAATTTGTAGTTGGGGAAAAAAACATGTGATAAGTAAAAAGAAGCGAATGCCGAAAATTCGTGACAAAAATTTATTAGAAAATAGGGACTTTTACTCTTTTGTTTTTTTTTATGTATCTAGTATCAACGATTTAAAAAATGTTTGCATGAACAATTTATTTGTCTTGCAATGAAACAAAGAGGATGATCTATCAGACTTTGGTATTGGTTTGTCCTATCGAGACGTATGTAGACAAACCCAAGATGCCAATAGACGAAAAAATCACATTAGAAATATGTATAGGTAAATATCTAAATACTTAGTACAAGTTTTTGTTGAGACACCCTTCGTTTAGTCAAAAAGGCGATAGTTCTAAAAAGAAACACTGGATCCATATGATTTTTGGTTTTTGTAAAATTTAAATAACTTCTCCCTCACTAAGATCTCACTTAACAAAATCACAAACAAAACAGTCTTGAACCAGCTAACGCAAATGACAGCTATAGCCGTAAACTTTTCATTGACGTGGTAGGAAATGACGGGTATAACCGTCACGACTACTAAGTAAGCCGGCGTGTAAGATTGCCAAATTCTCTAAAAATCAAAATTATATGCAAATTATTTCACTAATTCGGATTATTAATAGATAGTGGCGATTTCTTGTTTTCAAACAAATTCATCTCCAAAAAAACTTCACCCGGACATTCGATTTTCAAATTTAAATTAGATTAAGGAGAAGAGAGGTATTGTTGGCTATTTGTTTGAAAACCTGGGCTGACTACTTTTAAATAAAGCTACAAGGAATCAAAGATGCATATAAGGCGTATTACTTAATATTACTATTACTTTCTTATACCAGCTTAAAATAATGTCTGCCAAAAGAAACAACCTCAAAACAAGACATTTTCTTAAATATTTGTAAAGATTTGTTGAGTGGTAGTCGGGAGTTACGCTACAAAAAAAAAAAATCTGGTAGAGGCAGTTTTCCCTCAAGACCACAACAGAGGGCCTTCAGACTTCAAAAATTTTGACCGACGTCGTATACTGTTTTTAAATTTTTAATATTATTCCTTTTGCATTAATTCTGTCTTAATGAGACCATAAAGATCCCATAAAATTGGCGTTAGCAGTAATTTGAATATCTCAAAGTGCCCCATCTCTATCAGCCTTAGAGCCCTCAATGCCTCGAACTTGTAAAAAAATATGATAAATTTCTCCTACAACCGTAAGACGTAAATCCCACGACTTTATCATTCCAGTCAATGTCAGTGCAAAGCCGAAAGACAATAAAGAGTGCAATAAAACAATATCTTGATCTTAAAGTGATTTGATAGTGCACGGCCGGGGAATTCATGGTGCAGGTCTGTGCAGCAACATCACTTACTTCCTGTCGCATAGTTGTGGCGCGACGGGGCTGCAGGCAATTTCCCCTGAGAAAATCGCATTTAATTAAATTAAGCCGCAGAAAATCATGTCAGATGCAATCGCTAAAATCACTCATTTTGAGCGAATTTGCATGAAAATTGCTCAATCACGGGGCAGGCTGTATAATCGAATCAGCGACATCGGTCCGCCCCGTCTCGACGTCGTCGTTGTTCGTCAAGTCTCTGTCGCAGAAGCAACGCGTTGCGGATCGTCTAACTTTTTAAGGTGATCTAGCACAGAAGGCCGACTTGTTGGGAGCCCCCCATGTCCCCAGTCTTGGGAGAGATCACACGGCCGATGTCTATCAATTAAGTCGTCTGTGGCGTATGCTGCGTACCGCAAACGGCATCGGCGCGAGATTAATTCTAGCCAATTTACACACCCGCTTAGCATTACTAATAGCCGCTATTACCGCACTGACATGAGACATTTTTTGCGACAGGGCCCCCCATTACGGGGGAAATTAGCATTTCGAGCCGAGCGTGCACGCCAATAGTACATAGAGCGAACGGGTGGAAATTAAAATTTCTCCGGCGACTGGAAAAGGCACCTAACCCTGCACCCAGAGGTGTTTTGAGCTTGTTCGTGATTTTTGCACGTTACCGGCAAATTATGGCTTGCGGCACCGACTCACTCCTCCAGGTGGTGCAGTTTATGAATTTTCGCCAGCATTTCACACGCTCTGCTCCAAAGTCCTTGGGAGATTTGTGTGTGGGACTTGGAGCGCGCGAGCAGGTTGCTTTCGCCCAACACCTTGCCCAGCCGCGAGTGCACCGCAGCCATGCCATCCAGTAGACCGTGAAAGAAGTTCGACAGGCGCGAACCTTGCCGCGGTCGTTCATCAAGATTTCTTGCGATGCTCGATGGTGGTGCTGTGGCTGCTGCTGGTGCTGGGGCACTTCGAGTATGTGGGGTGTGTGCTGTGCGGTATTGCGGAGGTCTTGCGGGTCTCTGATCAAGACGTTGGAGAATTTACTCACTACGCGGTAATACAAGCTGGTGGCAAAAAATGAAAGAAATCAACTGCAAACGGGGAATTTCAAATGGCGCCAGATTGTGTTAAGTCGTCGTCGTCGCCACGGTGAAATGAACTCACCCGGCATTCGGATGCCTTCTTATTTTCGTCGCGAAAAAGTTTTTTTTTTTGGAAACAGCACAACAGACAATCTTTCACTTTGATGATTTGGTTTGCTTGGCGGTTTTGTAATAATGCCACCAACACTCGGGGACTCCTCCGGTTGCAAAAGTGATTTGTGATTTTTTTTTGCTGCTTGGGATGCATGGGACTGAGAGGGAAATCACTTAAGCAAAACAAGTTTTAGGTTAACTATAGTCATTGCAAAAAAACAGACCTGTTAAGTTAAATACCTGGAAAATAATGGCGCGTTTCGAGAGATAATTGCTAATTCATGGCTGAATGCTACACGCGTAAATATAAAACAATTTATCCCATTCAACCGACAGTAATGAGCAGTTTTTACTAAGCCTTCATAAAAAAAAGGAAATATCACCGCCACAAGAATCTGAATTTTAGAATTCCTCATCCCTACACCCTTGCTATCAATTGGCTCAAATGTTGACTCTGACGTATTATATCTTCACATAGTTTGATTGAAATTTGTAAAACTATTCGTGAGTTATCGTGACCATAACAAATGTGAGTGCCACAACTCTCTTCCCTGTCGATCGATTCCCTACATATCGAACTCTAGGCCGAGGGTCCCCGTTTTCAACAAGGCGATGCCATTACCAACACAGGGTCAGAAGTAATAGTGGAAGTATAAACAACATTTGTAGGGGGCGTGATCTGACCAAATTGTGATTTACTTGAAAGATAGAGTTTATGAGAACCACCGAACACGATTATGGAGCTGTATTGTGCCGCGTATTTATATATTATGAAAATTTTGATAAACACATTACGTAATGCCATAGGAAGCTTTAACTTTAGATAGTATAGATACTTTCATCTCGAGCTTCAATTGAATTACCTTTTTTGTAAAGTATAACAGTAAATAAATAACCCGTAGATTGAGGTAAATGAGGTGTGTTTCATTAAAACTGAAACGCCATTTACACTGCCTCGCATTTATCGAACAAAAGATATCAACAGGTCTTCAGAAAAGGACGTTCCAGGATGTGTCGCATATTGTGAAAAAAAAAATTAAATCTCTCCTTTCTTTTTTTAGGGACAAAAATAAAACTCCAGAATTTCCTCGAATGAAGCCGAAAAGCATAATCTCAGGAGACATTGAATAGGGCTCCTCCATCCCCTTCGTTCATCCGATCAAAAGGAAGTTTCAGCGGAGAGGGAAAACAACAACACTCGCCGCGCTGTGGTCATCTTCAAAGGAGTCCGAATCAATGAGCCAGGTCAGCGCTCATCTCCTTTTTATTTCGATTTATTATACAATTTTTTTTGTGTGGCCTTTGTACTTTTTTATTTATCCAAATGTTCCCCATAAGGTTGGGTAAATGTCTTTTTTCACTCCTCGGAGCCCAATCTAAGGTCCACCGACAGATTATATCTCAACATCTCACGTCCATACAAAACTGTTGCTGTGCAACGGTGGGATATACGCGCACATATAGTGCATATAGTGGCTCAGCAGTCGGCATCTTTCGCTGACCATTTCTTTTTTTATATATCCATTTTTCCCATCTTCCAAGGAACGGATGTGTTGCCATCAAGGGTCTACCTGTGCGACTCGCACCGGTTCTGCCATATGAGCGGACCTTCGGACAATTTTTTTCTCTCCCTTATAAATTTTTTTTGAATTTGTTTTATTGCTCCTTTTTTCCACCTTCCATTGGACTGCGCTTAATCTTGGCGTTTTTATTTTTTTCGGCGTGCCTCTGGTTTTTTCGTTTATCCCGTCCATCCTGAGGAGTCGACGACGATGACGGCGGCGGCGACGCGCGGATGCGGACTTCGACCGCATCTTGCGAGAGATGAACAAATCTCTGACTTTCAGATATTTTGTTGTCTGTTTTTTGTTTTTTGAAACGTTTTACGTTTATTTTGCTTATGAGGCGCATTTATGGTCCACCTGAAGCAGGGACGACTCCTCGGATGCACACACCACGCGGAATGCCACCACAAAGAAGAAAACGACGAAAAACAAAGTCAAAAACATTGGAAGCAGATTAAAAATGTGTGATCTTCTTCTCACAGGTTTTCAGGTGTCTTCCGAACAACTTTTTGTTATGTGGCGTCGCCTTATTTATTATTTGTTGGATCTTTTTGTCCCGCCTCAATTCGGGCCTTTTTTTTGCGCAGCTTTGCGAGACGGATACACATGAATTTGCCACGGTGTAAAATGTATACCTGGGGGAGGTGAAGTTTGCCAAAAAAAACTTAATTTGGGCCAGATACTGAAGAGGACGCAGCTTAGCTAAATTTATGCAAACAATTTATTTGATTAGGTGTTAAATATGAAACAAAATGTGTGGTGGCTAACGTGACATATCTACTCGACTTGTATTGCTGTGGTCGTAGTTGAATGTATCTTTGAAGTGTTTTATGTATATGGGCGTCTTCTTAAATAAACAGATTTACAAGTTGCCTTAACATTTTGAATGGAATTTGTTTTCCGAAAGATAGCATTTGTCTAACCAACTGAAAAATAAATGACACCAAAGGCAACTTACCAGAGTTCAAGTCGACCGACCCATTTAAATAAAAAAAAATGTAAGAGAATAGAACACTACTACTACGCCATGACGAATTCATCACAATTAGACATTTTTCATACAAAAGGAAATCCACGATCCAGCCAGCCTTCAGGTGGGACGCCGAATGATTTTTTTATTACGAATTCAATGAGCAGGACTTGGATGATATATGGCTTCAGACGTGTTGTGTAAAACACCACACAGACGTGAAATAATGACTCTATTTGGTCCCAAAATTTCTAGTAGTGTTTGTTATTTAAATTTAAGGATTTCACACTGTTAGATTATTTTCTACGGGACTGTTTGAAGGGAAGTTTATAGGTCACTAAACCAGGTAAAATTTCAGAGAGTTTTTCCCAACTTACTGGGATAGCTGTAAAGGACGCTATTGACTCAATAATGGGTTTAAAAAATCTATTGGTGATATGGGTATCGCGTTTGCTAACTGTTGTTCAAAAGCGGAATCGTGTGGCAATTTTGAAGCAATGGTTGAACTACAACACCCACATGAGACCATTCTTCTTTCACTTCTTTTATTGAAATCGGCGCAGTAGTGATTAAACAACAGCGACAATTTTTTTTGTGCATGCCATAATGGAACCGCCGTTTTTACATTATGGAACTAATCACCATTTTTGAAATCAACGACCCCTTAAACCTCCATGTGCGAAATTTGATGAAAATCTAAAGAAATTTAATATTAATTTTGACGACTTTGATATTGTTTGTTAAATTGTTCAACAAAATTTGTTTACCTTTTAAAGCCCTTTAATGTCCCAGATACAATCATGACGCGTTGTGAAGGAAAAAAAACATTCAACCTTTTCTTTTGTATGAGTTAAACCTATTTTTGTTGTCACATTAAATTCAGCCCATTATGGCCAGGCTGAGAAATTTCAGGTTCCAAAAATAAATTGAGGTTAAATTCACTTTCGTTTCCACAGCAAATTGCATATCGTCAAATAAATTGAACTGAGACTGACATTTCACAACTACAAATTCGCCAAATTGTTTGCAATTTGCTTCCATATGGAGATCAGGCATTCCAATTGGAAAATTTTCTTATATGCACTCCAGTCGTTAAAATGTACAAAATTTCTGATGAAGCCGTTTACTTTGGGCACAACATAAATTCTTCATCAAAAATTCCTTCAGCCTTCTCTGGCCAAGACCATAGATCTGACTAGATAATGACTGCTCAAATGTACACGGCGTGGATAATTTGACGAATGGACGCAAAGCGTACCTAAATGGATGTTAAGGTCACAGTCACATAATCCGCATACTTTGATTTACATCAACTCCTAGACTGGTTGCTTGACAATCAAGCTCTACTAAAGGCAAAGTGAGTTCGTGAAGAACAAAATACTCGTAGTCGTCCCTTTGAGGCGCAAATATTTATTCCATAAAAAGTTCCTCAAACAGCAACATTCGCCTGAAGAGACAGAAACGAGTTGCGCATCTTCATATCAAGGGGATATCAAATTCCATTCGCTAAAAGGAAGTCCTAAGAGTAACAAACAGCACAAGTTGCAATTAGGTCACATTACTGTGGCCGATCACCTTCGCCAGTCCAATCTATGGTAGACTTGAAATAAGAGATTTTGATAAGTCCCCGGACTTTTATTATTATTTTCTCCCTGCAGGCTAAATACGCCACCAGCACTTGCGATTAATGAAGAAATAATCGCTAAAGTGCTTGGTGGACTGCACACAATAGTCGTCGGCCGGGGGGCGGGGGGCCTTAAGGCGGAAACATATGGCCACCAGATCTTGATGATTTCCTGAGTCCGACAGCCTCCTCAGCACAAGTCCTGCACAATTGTCGCCTTGCAATTGGAGCCAAGAGGAAGAGCTATTTGGCGGGAAAATAATAAAAAAAAAAAGTTAAAAGACAAAGGAAAACGGCAAAGCCAGAGCAGCCCCGGTCGACATCTGTTTATACAGCACCAGTAGCAGCAGCAGCCGGGCGTCATCTTTCGCGTTGCACTTTGGCGGGCCGGAGCCCGGGCGGTATGTGTGCGCGACGCTATTATGCAAATGAAATTTGTGTGCTCAGCTGGGGCTGGCTGGTGCATGCATTTAATCCGAAACATGCAAACTTGCGGGCACCACTTGACTGCATTTAAATTACAACTGATTATAAATTTAGATTAAGACTTAACGATCTCTCGGAAGATTTGTTTATAATTGCCTTTTTCCCGGGGCACGGGGCGTACGGTCGCAGTGGCAGTCGCTGCTTTGGCGCTTAGCTCGCAATTGATTTTCCCATAAATCCCGGCCCAGCTTTTATGGGCGATAAGGAAACATCAAGGGGGTTCAGGCCATACAGGCGGCCTGGTTAGGGTCTCACTTTTGTTACCGCCTCGCATTGCATAATGTGCACTCGCTGCACAACTAAGCACGCCAGGATGGGTGGAATAATGAGCATGGGGCGACCGTAAAACTTTGTGGACTGAAGCAAATCTGTTAGTGCCTCCTTTCTAGCACCTAATGCATCCGCGGTTTACGCACCTCAGATCAGGTAGCTGCCATTTGGCTAATAACCGTGAGTAGGCTGTATGCACCGCGAAAAACGAACGGAAAAACAACATCATTAGGCGGGAAGGTTTCGCAATTATGCCACCTGCAGCACGTTCTTAGAACCGGAAATTTAATAATGAGATTGCCTTTGAGGTGTATCACATCAAGGCAGCACTTCGTAACCCGAGGGTGCCTGCTATTGCTACTTAGCCAGCATGCGGTGGCTGGAGCCTGTGCTGGCACGACGCGACGCAGGCGGCGGCGGAGGAGACCACACCCGTCTGGGTCGCTTATTGTTGCATTCTGTACCGGTCGCAATTAATTGATAAAAATAGCGAAAATCCTATGCATTCCGTTACGCCGCCGCACCGACCTGTTCGTTTTCTTATTAATGGAGAAAAACGTAACTTTGTCGCAGGATGTCATCATCTCTCTGTGATAACACTCGCAGCTGGGGTGGCCTTGTGCTTTTTATAGTGCGCTTAGCGGAGACTTGCCCGTAATTCGCCTCATTTCGCGCATATTTTTGTATTTTTTATGCAGATTTTATTTATAAAGCCCACAGATGTTATGAGAGGAAGCAAAAGTTGATTCAAAAGTAAATGGAATTGTTTACTCGCGTGATCGCCTAAAGGATGAATTTTCAGATGAATCGGTGATCGGCTGCTATACATAAAGAGATGCTCAGTAAGATCCCTGGAATTGATTTCACGTTTCCGCAGGCTTTAATGAAACTGAAAATACGTAAAACCTTCGAAAGGAATATCCAGTTCAGAGTTGGGAAGAGATCTCAAATTCACCAGTCGATACAAAATGAATTTTAATTTGTTTTCGTACGCACTATGCACGAATTTGCGGATTTCGGGAAGGAAGTTCATTCATAAAAAGTCATGAGACGTAATTCTAGCTATAAATGTGTCTCGCTTGTGATTTCCATTCCAGAGCTATTTTTGGTATCAAGTTGAGTACCTACCGTTTTCTATTAAATTTTCATTAAGTCCAACATTATTGTATTTGCTTTTATTTCGACACCAGATTCATGTATTTTTCAACCCAATTTTAAAAATCGCAAATTTCTTTTATCACACGATTTTAATTAATTTTAAATTAAATAATGGGACTTGAATAAGTTCTCGCTATTTTTTCGTTAAAATGATTGCTTTGTTTAAAACAATTAGTAAAGAATATTGTCGTACGCTTAATGTATACGTTTTCCTGTGTTCTTTCACACATTTTAAATATTTGGCGAAGATTCAAAAAACTAGCTCAATTTACACCAATGTTGGAAGATTCGAATTATTTACTCTCGACCTAAATCATGGCTTCCGAACATTTTTTTGAAGGTGTGTGTGTATTTGGTAATCATTTTTCAAGCGCACTGAACTGATTTGGAACAAATCGCACCAACTGTTTAGCCGAAAGAAGCCTTACTATAAACAATAGATGTCCTATAAAAATAAGACTAAAGTTCGTGAGGCTGGTTTGACCCTTTAACTTCCTTAAAAAATTATTTTCGATTTTTCAACTTGAGTGGTGTAGAAACGGTTAAAAAAATCTCCAAATATTTTTTTATTTTTTTTATTTTAACGTAACTATATCTATTACAATAATACCCACAAGCAAATCCCACATTTGTAGAATCTCTGCAAGTATAAAATTTTGACGTAATCTGAGACGCAACAATAATACCCCAAAAAAAAAAAGTCTCACAAAAATCGACTAATACATTTTCGGAATGAGTGGGGTTTCAAGTTTCAACATACGATCACGTAAACAATGACTTTTTTGTTGAAAAACATTTAAAAGTGTTCAGAGGTGTGTAAAACTCGACGGTGCCGAAAATATGCCGAATATATTTGGACCAACAGACTGGACCACGTTAGGGAAATTATTAATAAAATTTCTTGTCTTGTCTGGATCTAACGTATTAACTAATCAATAGGTGCTTAGACTTTATCACTGTGGCATACAGCAATTAACTGGCTTATTAAGTACAAGTTCGTGGACACTGGACAAACCATCTGGACAATAGCTAGTTTTGGAACAAGATCACCCTTTCCTATGACAGTTATGGAAGAGTAAGCTTCAAATATTAACAAAGTAGGAAAGAATCGGTAGTAGTTTTAATGGATCATTTTAAATCTGGTATCTGCCCTTTCCCTTAACGATTGGTCATGTTTTGTCTGATCACTTTAGACAGTTGACATTTGGTTTATGAGTTTCTTTTGTAACTTTTTTCTCCAAAATCTCAGAGGTAACTGAACCTCGAAATATTCCTTGAAGTGCTAAAGTGCAAAAGGCGACATTAATTTATGTATATTGCGAAAGCCATGACTCATTTTCCTAAAGTCAATAAACAATTCTGCTTCAGCAAGCACATCAGATATAATACGCTGACGTCGGATAATTGCAAAATAAAGCTAGTTAGACGAGGCACCCGAAGCATCAATAAATTTCCTATCTGGAAAATCTGGTCCTAACCAGAAACAAAGCTTCCACACAGATAACGACAGTCTCGCTAAGGTACCTTATGTTTACCGTTTATTCAAATTGAACAGCTGCTTATTACGTTGGTAAAATTCTCCTTTTTGTGAAATTTATAGTAAATGTGGGGAAGTGGATATTATCTGTGTTTTTGTTTTCTGCTAAGGTCATTTTCCTCACATACAAAAGATTTTATTTACACAAAAAAAAACAACGTTATCGATAGATCCACCTGTTCTAACAAAAAAAATTCGAGCCGTTTCTCCGTTTGAATATCGAATAAAAAAATGAGAATGCTACAGAAGTGCGCAGGTTTTCTGCACCTGTGAGTTTGAAACAATAAGCAGGTGAATAAGCAGAAATGTGTTCATAATAAATGCGATCACAAATCCCATTTAGAGCATGAAACGATTCTAAACCCAAATCGCAGAACAATGGCAGCGTCGTGGCGTATTTACTTCAATTTGCTAGCGTTTGCAATAAAATTCAGTCCGAGGGTGTCACCTTCATTGTCTCATTTGTTATTCCCAATTCACTCGAATTACCGATCGCTAAAAGGCCCCGGCGGTGGAGCGCGCCCGATTACATAAGCAAAAGAGGCGCCACCAAGTAATTTCATCTCAATCTGAAGACGAACTGTTCAAGGCTTGAGATCTCGACAAATTCACACCGCCAACCCACACGGTCGCCACCTTTTCATCGCGATTTAATGCACGCTTTCGCAGAAAATATCGAGAATTCATATAATGAAATATGCGCGCGGCGCGTCTCGTGCATCTAAGTCACGCCAGCCGCATACGTGTCGCCGCCATCCCCGCGAAGGGAACCTAATTACACAGCTCCGGCTAAGACACCGGGCCGAAAGACATATTGCGTGTCGCGTGCACTTGGCGCTCTTGCTCGGTTAGGTAAATGGTAATCTCACCACCTTGCCAGGGAGATTCGATCGCGGCGTACCTGCCCAAAAGTTATCGTAACCGGCACCTTCCCGCCGAAGGTTGTTATTATGCTTTCAATTGTAAGACGACATTCTTAGCTAAATGTGCGGATGTAACTCGCGCTCGATACAAAATTAATGTCTCGTCGCCGATTGTCTAGGCCGGTCGTGAATTCTGCACAGCGGCGCGCGGAGCCTGGGAATGCTCCACCACCATTGGGGCCAACCTTTAATGATCGTCGTCGAGTTATGTGGCGCATGAGATCTTTTGCCAACGTCGACCACTTCGCCAGCCGGCAAACACAGGCCAGACGGCGGCTTTTGTTTGCCCGTCTTATAAAATTGATCGCAGCCGCAACCTTAATAGACCGAAGTGTATCAATCGATCTGCCTTCGATCGTCCCTCCCCGCATTCCCCGCCAATGTCTACAATTTCTGGTCTACCCACTTTGTGATCGACCTAGCGCCGTACTCTCGCCCCTTCATTCCTTGCGAGACATCTTGGGCCGATCTTAGAGAGAAGCACACACTTATTTAAATGAATGCAAGACGATGGCACCCAAGTCGCATGCGTTATCACGAACCCAGTGTGCGGCTACACAGCCGTGGTCACGGCATCGTGTTGACCACAGCGAAAGAACAAAAAACGATACAAAAAAACAACTAAAAGTAACAAGGGGAAAAAAAAAGATCCTGTGATACAACAACTCTTAAAGAAATGTGGCGGACATGCCGGGGACGCTATCGACGACACAAGCGACATTTCTAAATTATGCGTGTCAGATAATTGTGCGCAGACAGATCGGTTGCGCGCGCGCAACTTAAATCAGTTTTTGTCATTTTTACACGATCGCCGACTTGATTTCGTGCCGGTGATTTGCTGCCTTAAAATGCGCTCGTTTGGGCGGGTAATTTAAATTTTCATTTCTTATGCAGCCGTAGGGGCAGGCATGTGGAGATGACGGCCGTTGCGGGGCAGTCAACATGCGTGGCCTGGCCACGGCCGTCTAACTTTATTTTATTTTCTTTTACTTCGAATTCCCCTAATGCCAAAGTATTTCTGAATTAACCTGGCATTTTCACGACATACCGGGAGAGATGCCAGTGAAATGGATGCTTCGAATCCTCCCGCTGGTGCACGAGCTGGAATTGCTATAATGCCCGTAGTCCGGTATCCGAAATGAGATAATGACTTAATCAGAGCACTTGTCTTGTCTGGACGGTGGAGGAGAGCACGAAAGGTGGTTAGTATGCATTACAGCGGAATCTTGTTAGCCCCTGAATGACTGCGGAATTGTTAATTAAGCGCGCTGGCATCGATATCTTAAGTACGTCTGCATAAATTAGCTGGTGTACAGAAGTTTGGGCACCAAGTGCCAGAGAAAATAAATGTTGGTTAGCCAAGAAGTTTGCGTCCCTCTCAGTCCGTGACTGAAGCTTTTATCTGTCCTATCCCTCTGTTCCCAATTACGTCTCAAGGTATAGACATCTCAATTTAAATTTTAAATCAATTTCAAGGAATTTTATACTTTTACTGCTTTTGTTCATTGTTAAATTTAAAAAAGTAGTAGACAGGTTTTCAAAAGAGTTTAATTTTGGAAATTCAAAAATTTGGTTTAAGAATTAATGTGAGTGATATGATCGAAAAACCGGGTCATTAATTAAAGGAGTCAAAGGTGGGGGGAGGATAAATTTATGGCGGATTGCGCCCTTTATGAGCTTCCAGTCATTTAGATCCATGTTGGACTTTAACATCCTTCTACCTAAGGCAGGGTCTCTGACTACCAATTCATATATTGCAACCTGGTGTGCACGCAAGCAAACCTACAATCACTTACGAGCATACATGTAAACATATTTTGTTCATTTTTTCCATTTCTTATTCGCTTAGTTAATGTATAATACTTTACCCACTTATTCTTAATTGTATGAATATACCTGAATAAATTTGAATTTGAATTTTACTTCGACTTTGACTTTAAATTAATATATTTTGGATGCCCGTACTTTTTCTTGGCCCGCCAGAAAATTGATTTTATTTACGCCAATTTTGATTAATGAGTTTTAAGTACAAAAAATGGGTTTGGTTTCTAAGGACTTCACAGTCCGAGCATAAGCCAGTGGTTCACAGTTCTCTGAATTTAAACGATTTGTTAGGTGTGGCAGTACGTTTTTGTTTTCGCTATTATTAATGATTCATTCTTCAAACTTATTCAATGTTTTGTTTTTGTATTGAGATGATTAGTAATTTTGAAATATAGCAAAGAAAATCCATATTAAAGTTCCAATTTTTCGTGGAGAAAAGGGCATTTAATGTTCTTTTAAATAGCTATCAATCAAAATTCCATTTATCATGAGGTTTGCTGTCATTCAAAAATAAAGTGAACTTAAGCCGCCGAATTTTGACGCTTCAACTAAGCCGAAGCTAACTAAGGGGTCAGAATGCATTGAATATGGAAGCAGAGCTTAAACCAAATTTTGGACATAAGCTTGAACTACGTATAAGAAACCAGTTCCACCAAGTACTAAAAATTCGTCAAAAACTTCTATGTCATACAATTTTATTAACTATCGCTCATGCATAGTTTTTAGGGTTTCTAGAATTCTCAGGCTATGCTACACCAAAACCTAATTTGAAAGTGCATAACAAGTTAGATGAGAGTCACTCCTACTTTTATTTCCAATAAATAAATAGAAGACAATGAAAAGTTTATCTTAAGTTTGATATTAGTTTTCTGTGGAATCGTCTATCATTTCCTTTATCTGTTTATTTTGGTATCAAAACTCTCTTAAAGTCTTTCTCGCCTGCATGGGAAAGCGCTAAGTTTTTCAAGTACTTAGAACCCAAAAAGCCAAAACCGAATGCTTTTTTTGTTGTTTTTCAGTGAAAAAACTTTAAAAGAGGAATTCCGTAGAACTTTCGCAATATGTAATAAATTCGACACTGAGACGAATCTCTGCTAGCTCCTTTAGATGGAAGCAAAATAAAAAAAAAATTAAATAAAAAAAAAAGTATCATTTCCATATGTGCAAAAATATAAAAGTGAAGAGCTATGCGGAACCGAAATGAGTCACAAGAACACACGTTTCGGGAGCACAAGCCAAGAAAAATGTCTGCATGAACTGGATGAATCTGAAAGAAGTACCTCCTGCTCCTTCTACGGTTCGCCATTCGGCCCCAGCCAGTCCAGAAGCATCGCAATTCTTATGGCATATTATAATACGGCACCGACAACAACAGAAAAATGTGGAGAGGACGACGACAATAAGAAAACAACTGTGCAAAAAGTTTTTGGCACAGCCAAGAAAGAATCATCCTTGGCCACAGCCGCCGCCGCCGCCTCTGCCGCCGCAGCCAGCATCACCGGGAAGAATCCACGGCAGCTCCATCAGCTCCACCAGAAGAAGAAGTGAAGCAGCACATGCAGCAACACCAGAGCGGCATCGGCACCGGCAGCACCAACAACAAAAGACAAGACCGGAGGAGCCTTAGAAGACGTAAAAAAGGCGAAAAGACTTAGTGAATCGACACCGACGACACCACCGAGAAGTACACCACTTCGGGGGACGGTGGTACCTACAGACGTCGTCGGTGCGACTCAATATATTGCGAACTCCGTATATGCAGTGTATCGGACAGATGGCGCCAAACGCACACCACTCGGCGGGACATAAGCACGCAATAAGCGCACGTTTCGTGCACAGCACAGCACACATCCTTATGGCGTGGCGGTATGATATTTGTGAAATCTCTTTTGGGAACGATATCGTGCACAGATGGAGCCAGGCCAGCACATAAAAGGGGAGTCCCAGCCGGCAAGGCAAGTGCCGGAGCTGGTGGATGCCCCACTGTGGCAACTGGTACTGGTTCTCTGGATCTGGGCTGGCTGGCATCGTATCGGGACGAGTTGGGGCCTTGTGGGGGCCGACCAGGCGGAGACCAAACGATAGCAACTTGATGAGCTGTAAAAATGGTGCTCGGTTCGCCATCCAGTCCTCCGCGATGCACGATGGGGCCATGGGACCGAAGGAGACTAGCCGACCCAGGCCAGGCAAGCACTCCAGCAGCCGCGGGCGGGAGAGAACAATAAAAAAGTCCACAAATGAGAGATCTATAAAACTACCTTAAATGGATGGTAAATTGACATCTGCTGGATACGAAGCGATAGATAGATGCGCGGCCACATGCACACAGGCTGCGGATCAATTTAACGGTATCGCATCAAGTAAGGCGCCACTGTCATTTAGAGTGGCAAGCACATTGGAGACATTAATCTAACGACTAGTCTGTCCCGGGTGTATCCCCTGCATGGCGCGGCGTGCCTTGTGTCGGGGACGAAGTCCAATCGATTGGGATACATAGGGACGTTTCAAGAGTTCTATTGCAAAAAGGGTTGGATATTGTAACAATGAAAAAATTCTTTTTAGTGTGTGATATAAAACAAGGGAATTATGGGCCAAATTTTCTATTACAACACCATTTAAGGTGTTTTATCAGTTTATTTTCCTTTATTTCAATTTATGTTGTCTCACGTGTTCCAATGTAATTTTGGAATTAAATTTAACTCAATCAGAGAAAAAAACCTCAAAGCTTAATTTACACTTTAAGTTAGCCCTTTTAACCTTTCGCGTCAACTCAGTAGCTAAGGGGAGTTTGTAAAGAAAGCCGCGTAGGTTTACTCTGGTATTTTGGGTTACAGGCCATATTTTATGACTGCAAGCCTCAGAGTTTAGGCTTCTAGGGTTAACAGGGCTTTAAAGGGGACACTCAAAATTGTTCAGAAATTATTTATTTATATTATTTGTGTGAATAAAAAATCTTAAAAAGAAATATTTTGAAAGGAATGGATCCTTTCGAAATTTTTATTTTTTGACTCCATAGGCGCTTTTAAGGTAAAATTAAGAAATAAAATGTTCAACTCCTTACTTCATAGTGCTGGAGGTAATAAAAAAAAATTGCATTTTTCATCCAACTAAAAGAAGATTAAAAGCTTTTTAATGAGCCATAGCTCATACCACTCGAATAATTCAAATGTTCGAAATAATGCGAAGAGTTTATTTTCTTCTATTTTTAAAAATATACGCACAATTTACAGTTTAAATGGCTTTTCCTATTTAAACCAATCAGCTGAATAGTTAACCGAAGCCACGTCCATTTTTCACAACATATTTTTTTTTTAATTTAAAATAAGTTGATATAAATTTCAAATTAATACAGTAATTTCCTTCATCCGCTATTTTATTAATAGCCGAATTATTCTTTAATAATTTTTTGTAATTAGTTGGCATAAATGAAACAACGGGGTAAATATAAAAGCCGATAGTTTCAGTCAGTTAAAATTTCTTGTTAGTCAAGGTGAACTAAAAAATAACGCAATCGAAAACTGCATAGCTAACTTGAAGTATCCAGTTGAAATGTAGGTCGTTAGGTAGTTGATTTTCTAATCTGCAAAATTGCTCAAGGCTTTTTGAAAGAAAGTTTTATTTCCAAAAGAAAAAAAACATGTAAATGTTATTTGGAAGTACATATGCGAATTCTTTTGAATTCTATAACTCACTCGAATTATTCGAATTATCTAGTATACGGTTCGGTTTTCATGTTCTCACGTTGATCGCCAATTCAAAAATTTTCAATATGTATCTTCTAAATAAAAATTTTCTGGTTATTTTTCCCGCCTTAAAATTAAGTGAATTTAAATTTAGCGCAGAAGAGAAATCACATAAAAATTTTTTTGTCTCCCCTTTTAGAGGAGAGTAAATTAAAAGTTTCTTTGTTTACTTTCTGATTCTTATAAATAACACTCTCTCTCTCCTCTCACCTATCAAAAGAACTCTAAATACCCAAATTTTCCGCATGGCCTTGTAGTTTAATACGATAATTAACCCTAACCCCATAAAGCCTTCATTAATGCGACATGTAACCGATCTTGTGCAGATTTATTTTTCTGTAGATTAAAAAATGAGCTCATCGCAGTAACCTGCGCCACCGAAATGCACCTCAGCACACACTCCTCAATTAGCATAAATTTCTGCAGTTTGCGTTCCCACATTTGAAATTCAAGAAAACCGCCCGAAAAAAAAACCCCGCACATAAAATAAGAAAAAACTTTAATTGCCCAAAACCCGGTAAAAATTGCCGGCATAAATAATTCCACCTGCTCATCTCCTCAGCCCCGATCCGGTGATTATTAAAACTGCCGGTATTCACCTGAAGCCGTCACCAAATTTGGGGCTCCACTCGTTCGCCTGGCAAAGCAGCCGCACCTGTCGACTGATCACCGATTAGTCAACAGCACACAGGGAAGGTAAAAAAAAAAGCGCAAAAAGCGACTTTATTACAAAATTCCAGCGTTGGGCAATCAATAAAGAGGTCCCCCAGCAAGGTGGCGCGGTAGCGGCAGCCAAAGGTAAAAAGCGAACATCCACCGAAAAGCCCCCCATGCAAATGTGTTGCCGGCAAAATAATTAATTGCACTCGACTCGATGTCAACAGTTTGTCCCTTGTAGAGGGCATCGGTCAATATTCCCCGATAACGCGCCCATTTACGCCTGCCTGCTCGCGTTTGGCTTTTTTTCAGGTGATTCTGGTGACGGGCATAAACCACCCATCCACACACCTCCCGGGCGCCCCTGTCTTGTCTGTTCAGTTAGCATTTTTGGTGACATATTTCCCTCCTCCCCACCGAATAAATTTTGAAATTCTTTTCCGATTGTTTAGTTCGATTAATTCGAGCCGCTAATATTCGTGTCACGACAGGTATGTCGCGGTCCTCGCTCGCGACAAAGATAGTCGACGTCTGGCGCTTGCACATCGACAATCACCGGGTTCGCGTGAGGTCCACCTGTGTACGAGTCGGTGCGCGGTGCGGTGCGCTAGGCTGGCTGCTAGGCGGCCGCGACGTGTAATCCGCTTCGCAAGCACCCGAACTCTGTACACACCTGTTCGCACTCACGGCCGCGGCCGGGGTGGAGGTGGATTATTAATTGTAGGCGCAACTGTGAATATGATTTATTCTCGCTGATAAATCGAGCGATGGCAGGAAGAAAGTCATTTTTCCCGGCAGCTACATATGTGGGAGGGAAATTTAAATATGAAAAATTTGTGAGCACTTAACGACCTATTTTTCACCGACTGCGCTGATTTCGTTAAAGCTGCTGAAGAGATCTTAGCGGGAGGAGCAGATCAGTATTGGCTGGTCGTGATTTATGTTTTTCATGGATTTGACAAAAATTTTCACTTTCGTGTCTCAGCCGTTGTTTCTATGTTACCAGTTCATTAAAAACTATGCTACAAATTGCAGTGTCATCAAAATTCTGATGGGGGTAAATATTTAACGCAGAATAGTTCGCCACACTTATCACAATCGCATAACACCTTATCTGCCTGTTTCAGGTGTATCATGTGAACTGTGGTGATGCGGTGATATAATTTTACGTAGGTAAGTAAGATGGGATCATCTTGCTTTAAGCAGATGACGGTTTATGGCGTGATTGCTAATTGGCAAAACAAAATTACAAATTAGACTGATTGACTTCGCATTATTTCTAAAAAAAAAGCATGTAGGCCAAAATTGGCGTAACAGGCAAAGACGTTTTAAGTATCTTTGGATAGTTATGATATATAGAATAATATAAAAAATAAATTATTAATAAAATGCCATCCATCCATATAAGAAACAAAATTTGTAATAACTGGTTATTGAGAGAGATTAAGACGTTTTTTTTTCAGAAAGTTGGCCGCCGAAATAGCAATTCTGTTATTTTATAGAATCACTACTTTTCTGAGAAAAACTAAACACACACACACCCACGCGCACAGCATGTTTCCTACTCAAATTTAGATCTAGTATTTGTGGATCAATTACCACAAGTTTCTTCTAAAAATAGAGACATGGAAATGGATTGTGTAAAACCTGCTATTACCCTAAGCTAAAAGACTTGAAAGCTCACCAAATAAAAGGGTTGTATTGTCGAATAAAGTCTAATATAGGAACAACATTAAAGCTGCCCTCTTTTGAAACTTCGAATTGTTCTACAAAGCACAAAGCTCCCGCAACGAACGAGTGGCTGTGAATAGAAAAAAAGAATACGATCTTTGTGGACTTGAGAAATTTATCAGTTGAATTGATCGAATCATATCGAGGTGATGGAAAATATTTAAACAGTTGTTGAATATATCGCCCAAGGCTTTAGGAAGTGAGCAGGTGACGATCGTAGAATAGTAAAATGATTCCTTATACATACATTGGTGTCTCAGGATTGATCTAACTTTATTAATTTTCTTCGGTATTTACAGATGCTTTCTCCTTTTAAGAATTCTATGTACATGCCTAAGAGATTGAATACTTAGACTGCATATGGGCTGTATTACCCACCAAATAATTTTCATACTTTTCAAGCTCGTTTTTTTGGTTAATTATAATTTTTTCCTCTACGTATTTCTCTAAAACGCCAGTATTTTTAAAGTTATTGACAGGTACAAACGCTGTAATGTATCCTACCCCAGTGTGCTGTTTAAAGGTGGAATCGGAAAAACTGTTTCCCACAAAGTTGGCATATAACTAGTGACGTTGGGGATGAGATACCCCACCCTGTTCTGATATGTGCGATTTAAATACTTCCCCACAGTCTTCGAGATCGAGCTTGTTTATTATTTTTAAGCTTAAATTACTCATTACACTTTTGTTTTACTCATACAACTCAATTACACTGATAAAATTGTCACAGGCAGTGATGCATCTTTTTACGTCTCAGTTAAAGGTTAATGTGAACGTGAAAAAATTATTCTATTCATTATAAATTTTGTATATTATTAGTCAATGAAATAACTCGCTCAATTTACAAGACTCTATACCAGATATAATTTTTGGAGGTATTCTTTTTCTTGAATGTATTTACGCTTTGTATATAAATAGCTAAAAATTAATTTTTTAGCAAAGACTAAACATTTATAAGATCAAGCCCCGAATTAGTGTTTGCACCCTCCCACCCCAAAAGTAACCATAAGTTTTTTTTTGTTTTTTAGAAATATTTGTTTCATACTTGTTCGCACACAATTTTGTTAAATAAATATTAAATAAAATTATCGACAGAATTTTGTATTGGATAAGATTAGATCAAAGCGTTCTATTCGTCAGTACATCTCACACTACTAATTTTTGAACGTTGATTTTGATTTAAGGTATACATGCATCCCACTTATACTTCATTGTGATAAAAATTGACAATATATAAGAAACGAATGTGACTACTAAAAGCAATCTCCTTTATATATATTAGAGACTTTCGTTTCAATTTATTACTTCTTTTCATATTTTCTTAATTTCCTCAGAATCGCCATTCAGTAGAGTCAGGTGTAAATCCTCCTTCTTTTTTTATAAGATGGGAATTCTTCATTTCCCGAATTGTAATATATAGAATAAATTTTATCTGACCTAGTTTTATTATATGTATAAATTTATTTAAATAAAATCAATAAAAAAACACCAGGATACCAAAAATCGCGTATAGTCTTATGTATCGTTTCCAAAATCTTTCCAATCTTTCAAAAAAAAAACAACGAATCTCTATTAATGAAACTCTTTTGACGACCTATTTATGCGCCAAGTCTGCTAACTAAAACTTCAGTCCTAAACTATTAGAGTTCTGCATATAGTTAGACTTAGGAATTATACAGATATGTATGTACCTCAAATATCCCACACTCGAAAAATTGTTTAATTTGTTTTTTAATTTTTTAATAACGTTTACAGGAAAAACACTGCGACAATCAAGTATTCGTAGTTTTTGATGTTTAGTTGGAAAACAAATATTTTTGGTGACATACGTTTTACACGAGTCATAATCATGGCTTTGAATAAAATTTAGCACCAAAACCAGCTAACAGGCAGAAATATCCCGTTCAATCCCCACAAATGCAGAATACTTTGCAGATCGGGTGAGTGCTTCCCAGTCTGAGCAGAATAAGGCGGAATGTGTTTCTAAGCACTTTGGAGTGAGACGAAGTGAACGATCCGGAAGTATTGCCGAACACGAATCCAGATACTTGTTAAGCGATAAAGCAAGCATTTTCAAAAACAAATCGTTGAATGTTAAAAAATGCAAAAAAAAATCTATCGTAGTGCAGATCGTCGATCATGCGATACTGTTCGCTAGACAAAAATCTTATGGGATAAAGGGTAAAAGTACTATTTGACCGTTATAGGAATAACTAAAAGATGGCGCCAAAGTACAAAGTACAGCGTAATAAAGATATTAGATACACCCCTCCCCGAGCACCTCATTAAGAAGCGTGTGCTTATTGATTTCCACACGCACTGACCCTCGTGCGGAAAATGAGTTTGTAAACAAAATTCAGCCGACTGTCGATGATTGTTTAAAAAATGAATAAGACGCAAAACAACAATCGTGTAATACACTTACCTTTAAGAATTAGCGCGGATAGTTCGGAGACGTTTAGTTTTTTGTACAAATTCTCCGTTGACATCGTGACTGCTTCAGATACAATCAGGAAATCCGTATATAAAGCCGACAAAATAGTCCTCAGACAGTCTGCGGTATAACAGCGAGAAACAGTGGCACGTCTGGGGCTGTTTCTTAAGACACAAAATAATCCTTAAGGGGTCATCAGTTATCTAGCACTCTGCACAGGACCTTCGCGTATCTCCACCTTTCTATAACGCAAGCACAAATCACAATAACTATTAGGTGCAACGCACGAGATTCACTTGATGCACAGAAACCACTACAGAATGCAATTATTCAAAATTTCTCAAATGATCGTTTCACGGATTTTCTCAGTATAATTAATTTTCAAAATATTAGCGCACAATCGTTCCACTCAAAAAAACCGGAGCACTATCCGTTGAGCAAATATTAAAATCGAGTGGAGGTTTCGTCGCTATCAGCAGCAGACCACATCCAGCGAGAAACTCTCAAGTCTTTTTCCGGTAAGTGGGTACAGAGCACACAACATCTGGGCGCAGAGCAGACCAACAAAGATAAGACGATAAGCGACTTCCCCGACTTCCTTAGAGGTGCGTCCGTCACTTGCTACAGTCGAAATGTGACTAACGAACTCGCACGGCACTTGAGATATGATTACCAACTGTCGGCGGTTGGCTTTGGGGCACACTACCAGGCGGCAAGTCAAGTTGCTTGCGAGTTGTTGGCTTGGGACTTGGGAGCGAGCCGACGAACGACCGTCAAGACTTGAAGCCGGGCCAGCAGTAGTCGTCCCACGACCCACAAGACGGGCAGGGGCGAAAGTAAAGTAAGGCATGCAGGAAAAGAACATCTCGCACCGGGACTGGCACGGCGGCCAGCAGTTGGGAGAACACCACAACTGCAGCGGAGGCGCAGGCGCACTTGCCGCACCCGCTGCTCGAAGCTGGTCGCTCGATTCGGGAAGCGGCCGGGAGGGATATTTAGGGTCCCCGCGAAACGTAGGCACAGGTCGGACGAGCAATACGCGGCGGTGGTATCGCAAGTCACATTGCACCGTGAACGTGATGCGGTGAAGTTCCCAGAGGTATGTGCTTCGTCTCTCCCTGCTCCAATCGGGTCTCCCTCCGCACATGTAGAGTCGATCCCGCCAGTACGAGGGAAGCACTTTCTCACCTCACTTCTACCGCTGTCACCGCCGCTGCCGCCGCCACTTTTCACATCAGACCATGGTTCATGGTCCGGCACAGCATCCAGCATCCCTTCGTGCCTCAGACCAAAACTGGCGAGACTGCCTCACCCGTGGAGCCTAATGAAACCACCAAAAAGCGCCACAGTCCGAGATGATACTCCCCGTGTAATTTTCTGTGGCTCCTCTGCCTGTACCGCTGCCAACCTCTGTCCACAGGTGGGAACAAGAGGCAAGGTGCAAGGGGCGCCTCGTCTGCCAGGTCGGCCTCTGTGCTCTTGGCAATCAGTGCAGGCAGGCAGATGACTGCTCCATTGGGATGCTGTGCCTCGAGAGCGCCAAGTATAAAATTTCCGCGGCAAACAGGCACATAAAGTGGCGATTAGTAAAAAAAATCAGAGCAGTTGAGTAGACACTACTGGGCTGGCAGGAGGTGTGGCGGGTGGGATGCCGCATTCGACCATATGTACAGCATCCCCTGAAAAGTGGCGATATGGGGCTTTGCTGGCGGTCCCCTAACCGCATAATTTTGGCAAAATGTAGCGTTTAGCTATCACGTGCAAAACTGCTGCTACTTTGTAACCTCAGGGACGCGGAAAATAGCCAATTGCAAAAATCGTCGATAGTCGATAGTCGACAGCCTCTGTGTTCGAATATATCGGCGGCGGGCGGCAGGGTGATGAGGTAAGTTAAGTTGGCTATATTTGAGAAACTGATTTCTTACTTAGGAGCCCGCTCCGTTCGCTAGCACAGCACCAGACACCGGCTGCTGGCGCAAATGATTTGTTATTTTTGTTGCGAACTAAACGAAGCACCTGTGAATCGGAATGCGCTGTGTGCTATTGTTAGATCGCGAAATTAGGTAATTTTTAAGTAGCGAGACGGCACATTCGGTCCGACTCTGGTTTTCGTCTTGGCGGGGCTCGTCTAACAAATACAGACACCTACTCGCAGTAGGCGCGACCCATTATCACTTTTTGTACATTTTATATCTGAAAGATTTCAAAGAAAAATTATGAAGATATTCCTCGGGTGCTTTGACGCTGAAAAAATTGCGATGCTCGGAGTTAAGCGATATTTACTTACACGTGCCGAATTTTCTATTGTTTTTGGCATTGGCGGAGACTGTTTCGCCAAAAACAGATACAACAGGTGTTAATGGTGATCTTATTGTTGTCTTATTATTTCGAACTAAATTTCTGGAATTGCTAAATGTTTTAAATTATCGAGAGCGAGTGGGAATTTAGTGGTGATTTGGTATGTGGCGCAATTATATTTATTATTATTTCGGTTTTCCCGGAAGAGAAAAAATATTTTCGAATTTTTGAATGGAATGTGTGTGAGGCTAAATATGTTTTTTGCAGTTATTAGATGACCTACAACTAGAGAACAGAAATTTTGGTTTGAAAATTAAATCCGTCCCTTTTGTCTAAAACTAACCCCTAAAACCCCCAATGAAGGAATACTAACCAACTTGAATCGCAACTTCTCCGTGCCCCTTTTTGGTCTTTAAAACGAAAGATGACACAATCTGTGATTTGGCGTGCAGTGTGGCAAGTCGCGCCATACTGTTGAAACCATATGTCACTTACGTATGCAGTGTAACGTGGTAAATTTATAAATTTTTATGTTGCCATATGACAGGCATTAAAAATATAACAGACGGAAATAGTACGCGATATAAACTTGTAGTTCTTATTACTATTGAAAATTATACTAATTTTTAACGAGTTTCATTTAGTAAATTTGAACGTTCTACCAATATTTACATGCCTAGGTATATATGAATATAATGAGGGCTTAAAAATATCTGATTTGTACTACAATATAAACATATGTAGACTTCTAGCTTGAAGATGAAGATCTGAAAGATCTAAATCCATTATGTGGGTACTATGGTGTATTTTTGCTGGCGCTATGAAGAGACTTTCTAGCACAATTTGTGTTGCCAACTAAAATTCAATTACTCACATCAAAAACTTTTGATGCTCCTCACAAATATCCGGCGCCGTAGTGCAAAATTCCAGCATTACCCCAAACGTGCGCCCTCACATACATATCATGCCTGCATCCACTTAGTCCCATTCGTTACAAAAACATTTCCCGAAACTCATCTTGTTCCCGTAATTAGGGCCCCCCACAAGGGGAGGGCAAATTCAATTTCGTACCGTCGTCGACGGTGAATGAAAACAATTTTCACGATCACGGACATCCTTAGGAGTTTCACTTTCTTCCGGCGTTTACTTAAGCTCATGTTCGTAAATTACTCAATCTACCCCCGGGCCTCCACCACCCGAATGGAGCAGAACGGAGCGAAGTCCCCGTGGCAGGTCCTCAGCGCTGGCAAAACAAGCGGCTGCTTCTTGGCCAGAATATGAATTCATTTCATATGCCTTCCACATCCAATTATCACTTGTAGCAGAAAACTAACAAAAAGGAAGGCGCACAGTGCACACAGCACAGCCTCTTTAGTCGAGAGCCGGAAATGGAGCATCTTACGTATGCTAACAGACACGACGGGATATGGGATCTGGAGAATCCGCAGGGACAGACAAGTGCGCGTTAGTGCGCCGTGAGTGCCATATGTGAAGGAGGACATTACGAGAGGGCAAATACCAGACACGTATCGCTAATTAGCACGGCATTATCCGAGTACTTCCAGCCAACGGCCCGCCGGAGTAAAAGTCATCTATTGCTACTTGCTCTCTTAATTCCGGAAAACCTTTTTTCCCTTCGTTGTCTGCTCCTCGTGCGGGACTCATCCCAGCCAGCCCCGATATGTGGGTACAACACCAGAAGTCAAATGCGCTCGTCGGCACTCATTAGGGCAAAGCGAAGCGGCCCATGTTGGTGCGGTGCCAGCCTGAGCGGAACACACGAGGAATCTCGAGAGCATAATGAAAGCCGAGCCGGGGCGAGTGGATGTGAAAAATAAAGAAACCTCCAATCCAGGCATACTAATCATCCAGCCGCAGCTCCAGCACCAGCGCCAGCCGCTGCCAACAGGCCCGAGCCCAAGATTCGTATCTTGGAATGAGGCACGTCCTCGGTTCTCCCAGAAAACACTTTTCCGTGCGTAGGCCGACGACAGGCGCCAGTTGTGTCATATTTCTTCCTACCCAAGCGAATGCCTGGTGCCCTGCTCGGCTGGCGCTGGCACCCCCCAAAGCTCCGCGCCATAGTGACTAGGTTTTATGGAGCTGGACTACCACCTATCGACGGATGCCAGCCCCATATCCACACACAGCTCTAGATAAATCCTCGATAGTGCCGCCGAGATATGGTGCAGTGTGGTCCAATGTTTGCCTAGTCATCGGCTCTTCGTCTGAACGTGCATCTCTCGGGCCGAAGGTGATTCAACCACATCGACATTAGCACGTAAGACGGAGCGACACTACCTGTCTTTCTGTCTCGTAACTTCTTCGCCCCGTCTGCACCGAACCCGATACCATACCCAGCTAGAAAATATTAGAAATGATTAATGGACTCGAAAGCGGAATAGGCGCTGCCAGCAGTCGGGGCGCGGTGATTCGAGAAAATGGCTTTAATCTTTGGCGGGCTCGACTACCGCGCCGATGCACCATCGGAAAATTAAGTGCGGAAAACAATTTAGATGAAAACTTTGAAGAATTCATTCCTTATTGGTGTGGGATGAATGTGTCGATGATTACTTAAAGAAGCTCCATTCGCCAAGCTCTTTATAGCTTTTTTTCCTGAATTTGAAATCACACGCTTTCTGATGTTTTTAGACAATCTCCCTCCACTGTCTTTTAATTCTCAAGTCCGAATTTATGCGATAGTAAATAATTTGAATAATTTAAATGACAATATCATATTAATGACATATTTTATTACAGAGTTTGTCATATCCACGAGATCATAAAATATCCCATTAATTTTTGCTTGTTTCCCCGAATGGCTTGATAACTTTATTTAACCTTTAAATATCTCTATAGTAAACACTATGCTGTCTTTGATATATTTACACGGTTTTATTTTAAAAACAAACCAAGAATTTGGGGAACTCCACAATTATGTTTCTTTTTCATATATAAAAAAAAAGAAGCCTTTTCGAGCAGAATTATGAAATTGGGCTCGAGTGATAGCTTAAATCCTCTACATTAAAAAACAATAGGTTAACTTTAACAACCCTCACCAGAACGCCGGAAGTGCTTGAGGGGGGAGACGGATCAGGAAGGGGGAGGCAACTCATGCCATTTATGTTTGTGAGCGCATAGTGAACCTTTCCTGAAAATATTGTCCACCAACTCAGTACCCTCCATACTTTGTAATCACTTCTCCGTCTGCAGTCGGCTGAAATCGGAAGCATTTATGACCACCTTTTGCGCCGAATTTGCAACTTTGCTGCGCTCTAGAGGCTTAGTGTAAAAACCATATTACAGCCGCAATGTGCAACATTTTAAAACAGTGACCCCCAAAGCTCCCACTTTAAAAATATATATAGTATTTCGAGTTTGTCGCTTATCTTAAATAATCTGATCACTTTAGGACTTATCTTCAAAAAGGTGACATCTTGAAATACTTCTTTATTTTGGAATCTATAATATTAAATAAAGAGGAAAGGTTTGCGTGTTTGATTGTTTGTACTTATCCGATTGGGATAAAATTTCCATGACCTCCTGAGTGACATAGGCTATGCATCGTAATTGGAAGGTGGAGGGGCGAGAATGTCGAGCAGTTTATGGTGAGTCTCGTAAAAACTACTTATACGATTTAGATAAATTTTATAGGCGTGTTACGCAAGACCTGCTGAGTGATATAATATAGTGTAATAATAGTATTTTCTGACCCACGTTTTATGCTTGAATGTTGACAATGTTCAATAATCCAAGAAGGCAACCTGAAAAATCTTAAAATTTTGCGATTTTCACGAAACTGAGTATTTGATGGTTTTAAGGGTCGCTAATTTCAAATCCACTGCCAAAATTAACGAATTCTAGATGGCGCATGTCTAGATGGCGGACTATCAAATGTAAACTTCATTTGATGTTCACAAAAATTGGTGTATGGTAGTTTTCGGGGTCACTGATTCACTATTGATCACTAATAATAGTGGACAATATTATAACGTAATTTGAGTAGATCGTCGTGTTTACTTTTAAAGAATACAGAGAAAGATTCCTGGGCAACGCCAGGTATGGGCCAGCTAGTTATAAATATTGTGTCAAAATTCTATTGCGAAATTGTGTACGCGAAAAAGTTGTAGGACTAGCCTCTATTCGACAGAGTCTAATAGACTGTCACCTGGGCTGGTTATTTGAAAGTTTATTATTTTCTCAGTTCAACCAGTGCTAGTGAGACATAAGCATGCCATCGGGCCAGCTGATTTTTCACTGGGGACTGGTTTAACCAGCGCCGCTAACCAGCTAAAGTTGGTTTTAGGGAAAATAGGTTATGTAATCGTTCGAATATTTTAATTTTTATTTATTTTAAAATTATAGCCCAATCCACTCTTTGAGCCTTCTTGCCGTTGACTGAAAATGTGCTTGCATTACGTTGGACTGCAGATTCACGTGTAGAGAAATTCGAAATGAATGGCGCTTGCGGTAGCACCTCGTCCTAGACGATCGTAATTCAAAATCAATGGTACTCCTCCACGTAGTGTGCCTGCATCCTCAGTAAATTTTGTAAATCTTTATGGCAACCAGAGGCCGCAGAAGGAATTAGGTAGTCATTAAAAAAACCGCACCTAGTTGCCGATGGGGCGAGATGTCTTAAGATCAGTTCACACTTTCATAAAATGTCCTCCCCCTGCCGGGGTTGGGTTACCTCCGTAAACACCGTCGCATCCACATTGGCTCAATTAAAAGCCAGAAAACGACATAATTGCGGCAGGAACGAGGTGCGTTTAAATTTATCTTTTAGTTTTGTTGGTTCAGCTGCTGGCTGGATGCTGTGCTGCTGCTGGAATTCCGATCGAACCGCATGTATAACACCCAACGTGTAGCATCGCTCCTCGGGCTGTTTTTGCTGCCCCATCCCATTCCGGACAAATAGTGAGGAAATAAAACAGAAATAGATACTTAGGGGGATACTGACTGAAGCACCACCGCTCAGCCAGAGCGAGCCACCCATTATCCCGGGAGTTGGAGGTACAAACAATGCGGTTCAGTCCCAGCAGCATCAACAGCAGCATCTTCTCCCATCTGTCGGCGATTTTCCATTCTGATGGTGAACACCACCTCGCTCCGCACTGTGGCGGTGTATTGCCCCGGCCCGCCGCCGCCACCGCCATCACCAACTTCAACTCCGACTCCGACTCCGGCTGGATACTTATCGTTTTTCGCGGCCTGCGGAGCTCCTTTTGCCCTTCGGAGATGCGAATGCAAAAATCCAATAGTCCCACATATGGCCAATTGGACTGGTTAGCTGGTGGCTAAATCCATGTTCCGTGCGGTGCAGTGGTATGCGCGAGTATGTCGGATCGCGGGGATTTATGTTCTGTCCAATTATTCTTGGCCAGCCTTATGGACACTGGTGACGCCATTTGGTCGCGCGGGCTGCTTTACTTCGCTGGCAATCTGCATTTTAAGTTCGTGCCTCTGCTCCGAGGGGCAGCCAGACATGGTCCCTGGAGATGATCAGAAATGGGAATGTTGGTTACAAGACATGGTCAAAGTGACAGAATGTTGCTCCTGGACATGTCCGGTGACCGCGAACAGTGGGATAAGTTGTGTCGGTGACGCTCTTTTAATTTTTTCGCCTTTCCTGAGGGAGATGCAGGGCGGCAGCATTCCACCAGCCCGGACAGGGCGCTGACTGCAAATGTGATGTGTCTTTGATGTGATGCGGAAGGGCCAAATGGACCTGCTGTCTTTGATAAATTAACTTCATGTTTTTTGCGTTGAAGTCATTAGGAATACCATTCTGTGCGGGAAAGCGATGTGCTTTTTTACGGGGAAAAAGGAGCCGACTCACAATTTGGCGCTTGGTGCGGACTAAGGTCGTTGAAAAGCTGTAGAGTTTAACTTCATTTGCATTCATTACCTTCATGCAATGGAAAGGTAGCATTTTGATTGGGAACCTACAATATGGTGCTTCTAGGGAGTTTTCCTTGCCTCAGCTGGATATGGAAATTCGGAATTGTTACAATCACATATTTTTCAAGGGGAATTACTTTCTGCTATATTTCACATCTTTTTGCTTTCGTTCAAAAGGTATAACCGTTGGGTTTGTACGTGATTTAGGATATTGTCGTTTTGTGCAAGAAGAGAAGAATTTAGCATAACGCTTGTACTAAACTTCCTACTATTGAATCAACCAACCAAAATAATAATTTTGTGCATGCCTCAGCGTATACAAATTGTGCCAATATTTCTTTAGGTGCTTTAATCAACGTCCACAAGAAGGGGAGTCAGTAGTATCACATTTTAATAAAATATATTTGCTTGAGTAGTGAGATTTTCATAGTGAACTCACCATAAATGTCTATACCTGAATCAATCTGTTCCCCAAGGTTCATTTCTGGGTCCTTTATTCTTCAGTCTCGACACCCTATGTACCTACTTCTAAATAAAATAATTACCCCTTTGTCTAAAACGTTGGCAATTTGGGGTTGTATTGAACTCGAATATGCAAAACCTGTTGTGCTCAAATCAATACAAATTTGTCCAAAATGTATGTGATGTTGCGACATTTATAGTAAGTCTATAATAATTTTATGTGCCAGCATGCGTTTAAAATTAATGACGACTTTAATCTTACTAGTATTTTAAATGCGAAAGTTTGGATGTTTGTTACTCAGTCACGCCTTAACGGGTGAACGGATTTGGATGAAACTTGGTAGATAGATCACTTATGTCCTAGATTAGAACATAAGGCACTTTATAGTAAAGTGAAATGTTTCAAATTGGCGGTTCCAAGATGCCTACCGAAAAAGTTAAACTTTAGTGAATTGCAGTGAAAATTAGCTCTAGAGGATTTTCAGGGTCGCTGATTTTAAATTTGCCACTGTCTGCCATATGGCGACCGAAATTCCTCAATTTTAATGAAATTTATTATGAAGACGTCTTTGGGGTTACAGAATTTATAATAGCGGACCCAAAAAGGTTACCAGAAATGTCAAACTTCAATTCAAGCTCGCCATGAAGATTAACACTAGGGGATTTCCTTGGGCACCGATCTCTAATCAGCTATAACAACTGGGAAATTAAAAATGGCGGAACCCATATGGCGACCGGAAAGGATTTCAAAGGATTGTTATGTAAACGGGTCCTTTTATGTTTTCGGGGCCACTGATCTCGAAGATCTCTCGGAACCCTACATTTGTATCGTTGCTAACGTCTGGTTGAGTATAAAAACAAATTTTGAAACATTTTAAATTCAAAAGTGATGGTGTAAGGGGACGCCAAGGTTAATTATGTTAGACCAGTTTTGTTACAGTTCTACTTGCAAAATGACTACACATAATACTAAACTTACTTAGATTTTCTTGAAGTATAACATGTGGAGTTCTTGGGGTCGTTGATTTCAAAAATTTTAAAATTCATTTTGTGTTTAGTTATCGTCAAAAAGAAGTTTCACTTTAGACGTGTGGATTTTATGAATTATCGTACAATCTTTATTCTTTACAAGCTTTTATTCAACTTCGCTTGTTAGTTTAGGTCAATTCCTGCAATAAATAATATATAGTGATCCTTTAATTTTTTTTATGTATTTTGGCACTACAAAAATTAATGAAAACTATCGAACTGTGACAAAAGCAAAATCGTAATAAAACTAAACTTAGAAAAGTGAAAGCTCTGGTATTAAAAAAAAAAACACACGATAAATTCCTTTCCGACTGGTCAAATGTGTATGGCACCTCACAATTTAATGCGGACTGGTTGTGAGGGAGCTGCATAATTAAAATTGCCAGAATTCTTTCACGCTAAGTCGTGTGTGGCATACGATAGAGATATAGCCGGTGACTAAAAGCAAGCAGTAAAAAATTCGGTGATAAATCAGTTCCCTGTATCTGTGTGAGGGCATAAAGAGGACGCCATGAATATGAATCCTTCTAAATGAGCCCAAGTGCTGGAGACAGTCGGGCCACTTTTCGCATAGTTTTATTTATTTACCGAGCACAGGGGGCCCCCGGAGCACTTGTGCCATAATCGCTGCAAACGGCCTACCACTAAAATCTTTCCTTGGGCGGCTCGCATATCTGATAGCGAGTAGAGCGGCAGATAAAGAACGTCGTCTAGGGTCAGTTTGGGAGTACTTTTTTGTGTGGCTGAAACTCGAGAACTTCTTGAGGTTGTGCCTGACATGTAGGAGGTGGTTGCTGCTAGTGTCAGCAGTCAATTTTCCAAGTGGGTGTAATGGATACCAGCATTTTTTATGGGAGGACTTTTTTTTCCGGCTGTGGGTAGAGGTAGAGGGTATTGTGCATCTTCTCGGAGATATCAATGCTCCGCTAAAACTGGACCTGACTGGAGATTATATCACGTTACTTTGCCTATCAAGTGTCATAACTGATTGATTGATCCATAAAAGTGAATTGAGACAAGGTAGCTGGTAATATTCACTGGGTATCAACTTTTTCATCACCTGCGACTCGGCGTTTTTGCGAGATGATTATATGGGCTGAATTCGAGATGGCCCTGTTCAGGTGGAGCGTCGTAAAAATTGGCGCCAAATTCGCTTGCGGGACTCATTCATCTTTTATGACTTTGGAACTTCAGTTTTATCTTAATGGGTATGGTGACCAGGAGTCGTGGTGGGTTCTCACGTTGTTAGAAGGGATCTATTCGAAACTACAGCGGATGGTTGTGTTTTCCCTAGAGGAAGATTTTATTTGAATTATTCGGCCACTCGATTAGTTGATTAGTTCGTGGTAAGCATGTCCATAACTCATTGTCAGTGAAACAAGAAAACATACGTGTACATTTGTATGTACTTACTATTTTATTATGATAACTGGTAGTGTACCTTTAAAGATTAGGGGCTCAAGAAAATATGACAACATTTAAGATAAACTTTTTTATTAGGTGTGACTACGTTGTTTACGTATAGCCGAATATTTTATCACAACTCTGAATATAGTAACTGTAGATGGTGTATTTATCATAAGAATTTATTAACTTTAGTAGGTGATTTTCTCTGTTATTATTATACACAATTGAGGTCTAGATACGTCTTTTCACAACTTTTAAAAAGCAGTTGAAGACTTGAAGTAGGTTTTAGTTATTATACTTTATTTTTAAAAAAGTGTACAGGAAAAAATCATGAAATTCATGAATTAATTGAAAACATTGAATGGAAAAACCCTTAACCCTTTTTCCACTTCAGAAAAAAATAAGAGACCTCTTTACCTTATAACTTGTGAAATATTTTATTTTAGCAGATTAGATATTTCAATTTTGAAAACGCGGTGAGATTCTGAGAATAAATGAAATCGGAAATGGAGATCTGCCAATAGCTGCGTTTTACGTGCACCCATTGCCATTTGACATTATTTTTTCCAATCCAATTAAAATCATGCACTAAAATGTTTTTTAGATTATGTCTTTACGAATTGTACGTACTTAAACTTGTACTTACTTATGAAAGCTTGAAAGTGAAGTAAATAAAGGTTTTTATTGAGGTATTTATCATTTATTGACTCGAGTCTTTTTATATTTAATAGGATAAGCAAGTTGCATTCTAAAACTTCCATCTCTCGAAGTTCTTTCGTCGTTAACAACTTACCCAGTGACCTAACTAAGAGCATCTCTTGAAACGCCTGTAACTCTCCTTGGGTAAATGGCAAATCCCAAATTGCACTCACAAATCTCAAGAAGAGGCCATAAGAGCTTAAAAGGAGTAATAATTCCATCATCAACCTAAAAAGGTAGTTTTCCCCCAGACCATAAAGTAAATGTCTTCTTACCGCAAAACTACTTTATATACCACACATGCGTGCCATTACTCAAATTAGTCGTAAAATTCTGGGAATTTCCTGAGAACTTCCAAAAATATCACGTGAAAGCAACGTAATCCGTCGCAAAACAATAAACCGAGTCAAGTGGCCACTAGTAATTTAGAGCAGGTACCAAAAGTTAAGCCAAAAAGCAGTTGACGGCGCTCTTCTAAACAGGAACGGCGAAATTCCCATCTGTTTATTCCATTTCGAGCTGAAGGTGTGCTACGTGTGTCCTTATATTGAAACAGGTGGGTGAATATAGGGTAGAACCGTTGAGCGAGTCCCTTAAAAACCCACAGAATTCCTTCAAAAGGGAAGCAGCTTGCATCAATTCCTTTAGGTTTTCCTGTCGGGACCGGTGGTGCATGCCTAGGCAAACCAGTCAGAAGGCATCTGGAAAGGATACCTTTTGCCGAAAAACCGTTGAAATTTCCTTTTCGATAAGACGGGCCACTTGTCCTTGCGTCTGTCCTTTTTATGATGTCTTCATGTTGCCTCCGATAATTTGGGCAGGATGTCTGCTTTGATAAAGGAAATCAGCTGAGGATCATATGTTTCCTTGGGATAATGACTTCGGAGAAAGGAATTCTTGAAATCTTTTGTGCGCACCTAAAAAGGGAAGTGGACTAATTGCATTTGAAGTGCTTTTAAAATGACTCACTGCTTCTACTGGACTCTGATTACAAAGCAGTTTATTGCACGGAAGTCGAGGGATTATTCAGTGACCACCTGAGGTGTGCTTATGCCTGATGCCGAGCAAAGGAACACTGCCTACTTAAGCATGCAAGGTCATTAAGTGGTTGACAAAACAAAGTACGAGGATGACTCGTACACTAAGGGTAACATCTATCAATCGATTTCATATTTGATTTTCTTTTTTAAAAGATTTAAATATGTAGAACTAAAAATCCGGATGATACTTCAGCCCTTCGTCGGCAAAAACACACTACTAATGTTTCTAAGTATCCTGATTCTGTTTGTCCGCCGCAAAACTACTCACATACACACACCTAAATCACTCCTACATAGTTTTTTTTTTTAAATTGAAATTCTGATATTTTTGACGAGAAGTATCATCCAACCATCTAAAGATTTCTTTAAAGCTTGAGTAAATTAAGTATGTACATCTAGTCTGCAGGGGACTTGGTGTCGTGGTTCTGGCCCTTTTTGTCTAATGCATGTAGTGATCTCAGGGTGCACATCCTTTTGGAATTGTTCAAGAGTTCCACATGGATCTATTCTCGGTCCGCTACTATTTTTGTTACTTATTAATTACTTGGCACACGCAGCAAACACGGCTGAAAAACAAACGAACGAAGTTTAAAGAGGATAATTTCGTGTGAGATTTTAACAAAACCTTTGCTGAAATCAGTGTCAACAACATCGAATTCGTCACCCTTATCCAGTAATCATATTGTTCTAGAGACGAAGTCAATGAGATTAGCCGTAGTTTACCTGCCCTTAACGAAGCTATATAGAGACGGGAAAAATGGACTTGTAATGAAAAAACATGGAATCGCAAAACAATTCGCTCAAAAAGTTTTGGAATACAAGGCAATTTGACTATGGACTGGTAGTTGGACATATCACTTTTGTTAGCCTGTTTTGTTAGTATGGATGATAAATGAGTCTTTCCACCGAGAAGGAATGACGCCCTGGGATATTAATATTATTCTAGAATATTACTCACCGGTTTGGTCATGGGTGCGTCCCACTTTACCAGCAATAATCACACCTTGCCAGGAAGGACAAGCACAAATGACACTCTCTTGTTCACTCTTTTCATCACGATAGCAAAAGCATATTCTTGTCTTTTCCATATTCTCCAAATATTCCACGCAAATAAAATAAAAATTTTCAATTTAATACATACATATACAAAAACATAAATATTGGGTTTAATTAAAAACATCCCACATCAAAGTACTTTGGAGCGCTTTTGAAACTATTGGCTTGTTAAATGAGTCTTTTGTAGATTCAAAAGTTAATTAAATGCCCTCTCCCTCCTAATGCAAAACGCCCCAATAAAAATAAACATTTCAAAATTCATAGCCATCCGAACATCCGCAATAGCAGCCCTAGTTGCCCAATAGGTGCACATAGATCCATTAACGTTTGGTGTGCCCGACCCAATCCGTCGTCACCAAAACCACCCAGTCTGGCGAAAAAGCACATTTGGAAAGTCTCACCTCTGGCAATCAATACTTTCCCACTTTTATTTTATTTTATTTTTTCATTCAACAAACGTTAGGTCTGGGTGTCTTTTTCCAGCAGCGGTGAATTTTCCGCTTAATTGGGTTTCATTTCGCCTCGAAAACTTTCAACCCCATCCCGCCCAACCATTTGTCTGGAACAGATGGTAGCGCTAATGGATAATTAGGGAAGCCTGCAGAGGGAAGCGCGCTGAAACAAACACGAGGCCTCGAACCTCGAGCCCATATTCCTTGCCAATGGCAGACCTTCCTCATGTTAATTGTATCCAGCAGCACCCTCATGCGGCCCCGTAATCAGGGCTCAGATCCGGCTACCGTACTGTAGGCCGGGGACAATTTCGGATTGGAAGGAGCTGTACTGGGGTTCGGGGACACAACACAAAGCTTCAGCTGGCAGGCATGCGGATAAAATCCGGTAGCCGCATGTTTGAGATTTTTACGACAGCATCCCTGACACGTGACACATGTGACCGTAATCACTTAATGACGTCACACTTCCAATATGTTCGTCCTGCACACGCGATTTACTATGCAACGTTTGGGGTGGCCACCGCCCTTACCCATACGATTCTTGGCAGCAAGAACGTGCACCGACATGGGGTTCGGGCTTGGGCTGATACCCGTTGAGGGTACAGCGGATATCAGCCCGCTTGGCCTCCCTCGCCCGGCAGCCAGCCCCGACAGTGAAGGATGCTGCCGAGTGATGTTCAGGTGCAGATGCTGCCTACCATGGAAACTTTAATTTGATGGGCTTTGGGACAGACGCGCGATGAAATTTGAGTTGGGGGCTGTGGCCCACCCCCACATCGCAATGAGATTAGGAGCAGCTGCGGCATGTTTGCGAATATCATCGACGAGGATGACGACGATGCCATCGCACCCAGCTCTGTGGCTTTATATATAGCGAATCAATTGGGCTTATTGGGACTCTGTCCCGAAATAGCGGGAGAATCGTCGAAATTCTTCAGCTGTTCGGAGGAGAAGACGCCCACTCTCCGCCCCCCATCGAGCCAATATTTAACCTCGACGAAATAAACACCCCGCGAGCTCATCACCGCACAGATTCCAGGCGGTGGAGAACTTTATCGCTTTATTGCCTGACGTAAATCAAACATTCTAGTTATTGGATTCGTCCGAAGGCGAACCATCTGGTCCACCGACGCCTCCCACACTTTGCCGCCCCACCCCTCTAGCCTGTGCAGCTTTCCCAGCATCCAGCGTATTTGCTCGGTTTATTATTGTGTCCAACGCCAAACACAGCGAAATACTTAGTAAAAATAATCTGAGCACATGTCGAACGCGAACTATGTTACGTATACCCGCTTCCGCTATTGATCTAAATTTTCTCAATTTCATCACTCCCCCCCCTCGAGTGTGGGTGGCGGACACGAAAGATCCGTCTACCCGCGATCTAAGTTTATCCGAAATTGTCAACCAGTTGCTGCAAACCTGCGGGATCGGACCGTGCATGCTTACGGCACTGCGGAATTGTGCCACTTCTGTGGGAGCACGGAAAGTAAATAAACTATCTCTTCCTGATGGCGCAAATAAGAACAGCTCTTGCTCCAGGCGCTAGCTCCACCAGCTCCTGCCTGCCGTTCACTTTATTTATTGTGTTTGCGGGTCTACCTATCAACAGCGTTTGTCTGGGTAAACTATTACTTTTTCATGCAATTTCGTACTTCCCTTATTACAGCCGCAAGAAAGTTTATTACTGCGCTACTCCTTTAGAATGGTAAACAAAAGGCATCAGAGAAATCAAGCAACGACTAATATTATTCCTAATAAAAATTGGGTCACAAAATGCCGTAGGAGAACAGCTGGGCGGTGATTTTTAAATGAAGGTATGGAATAACGAAACGAAATTTTGTACGCTAATTGATTCATTCATTCATTCAGAAAATTACAAAAACGTTGATGTCGGCACCCTATCTATTTGCACCGACAAAAAATTACCAAACAATTTATTTTCAGATCTAAGATAGAGTGCGTGCTCCCGTAATGTTGATGTCATGATATGAATTTGCATTTGACGCCCAAATTAGGGGAAGGTCGTTTGAATTAAGACATCAGACCATTTCTTTCGGGAATTAGTCGCATATAAATTTAATTTTTTTGATAAGTGAAATTTTATCTGAAGTGGATTCACTCGTTACCATTAGAAAATTATTCTTGCTGAAACCTTAGATATGAGTTACATGATTTTTCACAGCGCTCAACGATATGTGCTTCGACCCGACCGCAGCTGACCCCAAAAATGTTGACAAAATATATTTTGTCCCTTAATCCAAATTTTTCCAAAAAACCATTCGAAACTTGAAAATCTGATACGTCATTTCATACTCAAAAGAAATTAGACAGTAAACTTCCCGGAAAACTGGGTTTTTGTAGGACCTCGATCTTGTGGTTCTAAACAAAATGTCAAAAGCCCACATCGATCTGAGTGAGCGCCGCTAACAATTTTACGCGGAATCAAAGGTCACAACGGTTTTTCGTGAATAACTCGTTAATGGTCACTTTTACGGAAAAAGTGTTTGTAATCAAACTTGTGGCTTAAGAACTTTTCTACAAAAAAATATACTATGACTTCTTTTCATAGGAGTAACTGTTTTGGAGATAATAAGATCTACAATGTTGTATACCTGCTACTATTTTTTCGGAGCATTACTTCACACACTTCAGTAATTTTTAAGGGAGGTATATTTTATGTCTTCAAACTATTTGGAAAATGCAAAGAATTAACAAATAAATTTTAGTGGGACTTACACACTAAAAAAATGTGGAGTGTCAAATCTTGTTTCCAGTTTTATTAACTACACCGGGAGTGGGAGTGCTATAGAAAATATAATTTTTAAGGAATTTTTTTTATCCATCATAACTCCCCTTGATATGGATATCAAATGAAAGGGTTTGACGACTAGAATATGATAAATTATGTGACGTCATTCTAAGCCCAATATGGCGGATTACCTTATTCTTCACAACCCCCTTGATATGATTATCAAGTGAAAAGGTTTGACAAGAATAATGCGATAAGCTATGTGACTGATAGGACACATCCGTTAAAAATGCTAGGTGTTGCAATTCACATACGTTGTTTTTTCTGCCAGGTATAAATTCTTGATACAACTGAAATTCCGAAGGTCTATTAAAAAGTCGCATGTATACGGCACATTCAACCAGCCTTATCAGTTTGATTCTCCAAGAACAGATAATGCATTTTTCCCGTAACCTAGCACCTTTAAATACACAAACCTTAAGTTTACTTAATTCCTCCGTTACCATCCTTACATCCCGATGAAATTCAATGCAGTGAAGTGCAGCTTTTATGCAAAACTGCAGTTGTCCAGCATTTGGTTCTAGTGCATTCTCAGTATTCAAGATACGTCTTATCGCCCAGCAACTCGATCAAGCAGTAAACAAATGAAACATCAAATTTCGATAAACCAAACAAATCGCCTCCGGCAAGTTGAGGGAAATCGAAATAAACTGCCTCAAACTGCACCGAACGCGAAAAAGTGGCATGGCGACGACCGACGGCTGATAATCAGGCCATTTTACGGGATGTTGAACAGAAGCCGTCAGATACAATTCTGGGAATATCAGATGTTCCAACCATAAATTCCTGGTAATTGCCCGAACGCATTGTCTTTGGGTAATTGAAAAGAGGTTCCCCGGCTGTCGCGTATGGCCCCAATTTGACTGAAATCATTTCGTGGTATTTTCAGACACCAAACGGCTGCAGCGGAACAGTCTTATGTAGAAAACATTTGGCCCACAGACGCTAAAATAGATGCAGCACAGTTGGCCGATTTTACAAAATTCGTGGAAATCGCACACTTTCCATACCTGTAACAGTTGCGAAAATTCACCTTATCCAGCTAACCGCATGCCCCACTAAAGGTGCCCTTTGTTCGCTCTCGCAATAATCCTGCAATTAGTGATTTCATGCCATTCACTCTGTCACGATTTATCAATCCCCTTGTCCCGATTCGACAGGTATTGGAGTACAATACGTAACAGATTTGCACAAAAGAAGGTATCGCACCACAAAGAAGCGCCTGGCCCACAAATCCCAAACAGCCATGGTGCGATCTCTTACACCTGAAGATCTTCCCATAGACGAGGCCCAACGGGCAATAGAACAGTGCCAGGAGGCCTACGGACTGTCTGATAATTTTCGATCGCAGCAGGTGATCCTTTCGTGTAAACGAGCTGGGAATTGCCGGCATGCTGAGACCTAACCGAGCGCACTTTCTTCACAAGTGCAAGCAGATGATGATTTTGCCTTTTCTGAGACGCCAACCCTGGAGGATCTCATCTGGGCCTTGACTTTTTTCCCATTTCTTCATCTCGTTTTTTTATATTGTGCTTTTTTGTATAGCTCATCGGAATACAATGCGATCGAGCGGAGGATAATCTTTCGGGTGAGTTTTGTGTAAAGAGATAAGATCGCCCGAATGCCATGGGCACCCACTTGACTCGAGTGATTCTGACCGTGAAAGAGGATCAGATCTGATGCCACTAGCTGTGCATTGTGCGCTTTTCACTTCAACCAATTGCTGCCGGCCTGATCAAATGAGGTGATGGATTTTAACGTCTTTCCACATTATTGCGTGAGACTGTGACTGAATCCGCACTGCATCTAAATAGTATACAAGACAAAAGGTGAGGTGCCCATATTGGATGCGTAGCGCTTTACGAAAATAATCTTTTAAGTGTGTTTAGAATTATAATTGTACCAGCTTGTGTTTCAGGATTTTTTTTGGCCAATTAGATGTAAAGCAAAAAAATCAAATAAAAATAATTAGGAGACTGATCTTCAAATGATTTACATAACTATAAGTTTGAAATGTTTTAAAATATATAACAAAACGTGACATACCCTTGCATCTTGCATTTGTCAATATTAAGATACAAGTAGTTATTTTCACAGCAAGAAAAATCAGCCTGCAAGTCTGAGCAGTGAGTAATTTTATTCAAATTTAACAAAAAACAATCTTTACATAGTCCACATAAATAAGCATATCACAGTATTTTATTTCTTTCAGTAAGACATTCGTCAATGAAGTAAAAGGAAGTGGTGCGAGATGGCTACCCTGAGGTACACCAGAAGAAGTCATTACGTCGTCAAATTTTAAACAGGGCTTTTAATTAAATTTAGAATGGAAAAAGTGTCCCCTACCGTCGTAAACGGTAACCTGTTCAAAAAAAAATTGTCTCAGCTAAAATTATTATATTATAATAAAAGATGTCTCAAAGCCAGTTATAATTTTAAATATTGTATCATTTCGTGGTGTGAAAAATGAAACGCTGACATAGTTGTCATTAGAAAGCTTTGAGGTTAAATTCTGGAACATTACACAATCGAACATGGCGAAATTGAGCAAATTCACTGCAGAGACGGCGCTGAAATTCTCGCTGTTTGTAGTGATTTTAATAAATAAATTTGAAGCAGTTCGTTCAATTAAGAGTGTTAAAAGTGCTGGCCTTCCGTACGGGATACTTGCTTGAAAATATTGTGGCAGTTAGTGAAAGTGTAGATCAAAATCCATCCACCCCCGTTCATCATCGTTCACAGCAATTAAACATTCCACGAAGGACTACGTGGTGTGGATTTTGGGTTGGCTGGATCGTTGGATCGAATCGTATTTTATCAAGAATGAAGTCAGAATTGCTTTACCACCATTAATGGTGTTCGTTATTGTAACATGTTAACTAACATTTTATGAGCAGAATGAGATGAAATGGATATGGATAACATTTTTTTCCAACAAGATGGTGCAACCGGTCATACTGCGGCCGAAATAATGCAATTATTGCAGACGAAGTTTCCTGGACGTGTTATCTCATCTCTATCACCGGGGCGAAGTGATTGGGCCGCTACATCGTGCGACTTAACTCTATAAGACTTTCTTCTACATATAAGGCTTTTTTAAAGGGAAATTGTATGCAAAAGAAGAAGAACTCTCGCAATACCAATACCAATGTGTCTGTCAAAAATTATTTCAAACTTTGAAAATGTTTACGTCTATCCTCCCTGGATTATTTAATGAACGATAAATGGGTAATGTATTTGTAACTTCGCCAATTTCAATTTAAGATATTAAAACTATATGAAATCCTAATGAAAACAATTTTATATTGTTCTTGCCTCAACCTAAAGCCAGTAACCAACAGACCTTTGGCGCAAGTTCGGGATGACATACTGATGGCTTTGCCTTAATAGGTACCTTTAAAATCAAATGAAACATAATTTCAGAATACCCCAAAATCTCTGTCGTTTCACCTGTCCTGGTAGTCATTACGGAGCCGTTTTTTGCCTAATTTCATTGACGTTTGCAGTATTTACGGGGACCTGTTAGCAATCAATCTGCATGCTCGTATAACTTCGGCAGCTTAATTTTATTTCGAGGTATACTAAATAACTTGAACACCAAATTACTCATCGATTTCCTTTCCTTTTCCGCCTGAAGTCCTTCGTCATTAGTTCCGATTCCATGCAGCCATAACATGCATTCACATGGAGGGAAGATATCCCTTGAGGAGCAAAGCGAAATTTCGTTTTATTTTGCAATTTGCCCCCTTACTCCAAATTATGAGATCGCGAACGTTTTAATGGGTCCGTCAGCCAGACCTGAGACCACATACCTTTCCATCATATCTTAATGACTGTCGTTTGAAAGGAGGGACATCAGGTTGCATCCGTGAAGCAAATTGTGTTCCCGCAGGGAATCAGGTGCATCATAACCCCAGGCACAGCCCTATCACCTGTAGATCTGGGAAAATCACCTGCCAAAAAAAATTTTCCGCGAATATGTTTTAGTGGCGTCGTTCTAAGCGCGCATATAGCAATCAATTCCCGTTACGGCTTATCCATCAGGGCTCGTAAAAACGCCGAAAAACAAGTGGACCCATATAATTTGTAAATGCCAATTTATTTCATCCCACGACCGAGGAATGCGCGTATAATTACAATCCTGGCAGAGGTTCCCTTTCGCGAACCGCGGCCGGTTTCGAGCGATCCCCTTGCGGAGCCGCTCCAGCAATTAAGCCCGAGGACAGGACTTTCGTGGCAGGGGCCGTCTTTTTGTGTAGTCACGCGGTGCACCGCGTCCGTAATTTCTCGACGGTGTAGATTACTCTAAATCATTATTTGATTATAAGCCAATTAGGGGGAAAAAGTGCGTTTGCCGTTCGAATTCCGGCGATTTGAGGGCGGCCACTCGTAAATTACTGCTTCGGAGCAGCCTTAAAGGCCAGTAGATGTCCGCTAGCCACGAAAGGTATAACGGTGCGGTGCAGCCGCAGACTCTGCTCTCCAGCGCTCCAGATAGCCAGCAACCGATTTAATTAGCTTCTTATACTTTTTAGAAGTTAATAAACAAGACGTTCAGCTACCGTTCGGCCAGCAGCAGCAGCGGCTCCGTTATTAATTTGTTCTACAAAATTATGCCCTTGAAAAGGAATTTTAATGGCGGACAGGTTGGGTTCGGCGCGGCCAATTTACCGCGCCGCCTGTTTTATAATTTACGGCCGCGGAAATGTCCAAAATATTTACAGTCATAAACGGAATATCGATCTCGGACGCACAAAAGATAGAGACGTGGTATCGCCGGCCACATCGGCCGCGGTGCACCTTATCTGATGCGAAGTGGCCGAACCGAACTTCCTGTTGGTTAATTACAAGCCAGGCCGTGGCTGATCTGTGAATAAGTCGCCTGGAATGCTATGGCCAGCAGCCGCGCCGGACAAAGCCGCCGATGGTCACAAATCCTCATTATGGCCATTAGAGGAAGATGGACGCGGGTTGGTCACCTCCTTCAGCGCTCGTATCGCGGCCGTAAAAGTTTCACCTCGGCCGGCGCGGCGTAAAAGACAAATTTATTTTCGTTTTCTATTTCGGCTCCGCTCGCCGACGATTTAATTCCGCCCCAGGCGCGGTGCGAGATGCGCTGCGGCGGCGATGCGCGATATGATGAGGCGATTGCCTTAACCTCGGGGGCCTCGACGGCTTCCCGTGGTGGATCAGCGCGACATCGGCCAGGTGAACGGGCCTCTCCAGATCGGCCAAATCAGTTCGGTCGCAAGGTGGAACAATAAATATCGTCGCCATCGGCGCTGCCTTCGTCATCCACTTACTCGCTATGTAAACTCATCTCCGACAGCGTGTCTAACGATTGATCTCCGGCTCGGCCAGGTAGGCATGCATACTTTACCTGGCCGGGACTGGACCTGCGCCTGGCTGGACGATTCAAACGGCCATGGAGGAACCGAAGAGGTCTGCAGGAGTAAAAGGTATTTTTTTTGTGTTGGTGGACGCGGCCACTATGCTCTTTGGGCTTTTGTTTTTGCCTTTGACGCCCCCCGTGGGTTGCTGGCGCCAACTTAACAAACACCTCTCGCACTCGGCGTTAACACCATAAAACGATTTTTTAACAGGGTGTGACGGAAGGCGAGATGAGTTCTCCGAGATTTAACCGTACCGGGAATATGTGCGCATTAAATGGAACGAAATTAATCTAAATCTCGGACAGAGGTGCGCGTTCGTCGGCAACAAAGGATGGTGGAGGGCTCTGATCTTTCACCTCCTGAGCTGCAGCGAACCGAACAGTTGTAGGCTGGTGGTATTTATATCGCGGATGCATAACCACTTGTTTTCAGGTGAGCAGACAAGTGAAAGTTATTATGCAGCGCTCTGCGTCGGCGAAACGTTAATGCGATTCGCTTTATTGGCCTTTAATGGGTTTGGAGGTGCAAGAGTTCGCCATTCTACGAAACCTCAGACACCCTTTTAAGGCGATATACCTACCTATCGAGGAAAATTAGATTTTCGCTTTATGTAGAATTATATGATTGTATTTTGTTGATTCCCTAACCGTTTTATGCTCAAACTAGAAACATATTTTTCAGAAAATAAGTTTTTCCAAACGATTTTTTTAATTTGCTGACCATTTTCCAATTATCCTGATGAAAGTGTCTATGGGTACATACACATGTTGTGATCACTTGATACTGAAAAAAATCATGATAACGAAGTGCATAAACCTTAGAGGTTTAGTTAAAGATTTACATTATTTCATAGTAGCTTTCATAGTTTTCGAGGCATTATGTTTTGACGGACAGAAAACTCAAAATAGTAACAGAATTACAACTAATGACTAATTAGGGCTTTCCCTACGGAACCCTATGTTGTCTTGACCCATTTTTTTCTTATTATCTAAAGTGTTCTTTTTTCATTGTAAATTGTTTCTGGGGAGGTGTAGAAGAATTGAAGCCAAACGATCATTTAATGCGTCGTCGTTTTGATGATTGATCACTTGGACATGGATCCTTTTCTACCGGAAATACTTGCTTAGTGACGAAGCACAGTTTTGGTTTTGTAAACAAATAACCTTGTAGGATTAGGAGTGACAGTAATCCACGCGAGATCCTAAAATACCTGTGCATATATGGATCAAATGGTCGGGTAACTATGTGGTCGTCAAACCTTAATTCTTTCATAGTGCTCAAAATTGCGTGAAAAGGGTGTGCAGGAAATGTGGTTTCATCAGGATGGTGCAACGAGCCACACACCAATATTTTGAACAGTTCGAATATTCAATGCGATATCACTCCGTTAGAGTTTCTTTGCAGAGTTACATAAAGTAATTGGTCTATGTTGACAAACCACAAATCACTTACGCATTTAAAACCAACATTTAGGGCATTATCTATGAAATAGAAATACTAGCAAACGTGTGTTAGAGAACCACTACTAAAAATTGGATACGACGAATCGTCGCACTGCGGATAGATTCCATAACATACTCTCAGCCTGAGCAATAACACCAACGCGTCTTCGGAATGTGCGTACTGAAGATAATACTGCCGCTGTAAACGAAACTGAGTAGGGGGATGCAAATTTATCGATTCGCCGTCGGTCGCACCAATAGGGATTCTGTCCATCCATTTCATGGAAAATTTTGAGATAAGATCTTGTTCGACATTCGTATAAGATCCAGATGATATAAGAATTAACCCTTTGCAGTCCAGTGGCTACGCTGAGGCGACATTCAGGTACTTGCTCACAATAAATCTTGCAGTGAAAAGGGTTTGGGTCACAAGACCATTGTGAATTGAGTTTTAGATAAATTGCATTCTGATCCGTAACTTTATCGCAAAATTTTGTTCAGTGACGAAGCTCATTTTTGGCTTAATGGATTTGTTAATGAGTAAAGCTGTGATTTCTAGAGTAAAACCAATCAGAAGAAACTCTAGAGACCTCATTGCATCCGGAACAGTGTAGCGTTTGGTGCGGTTTACACGCTGGTGGCATCATCGGTCCTTATTTCTTTAAAAAGGAGGCAGGAGCTCGCATTACGCTCAATGCTTCGGGGTACCTCCTAAAAATCACCTTGAGCAATAACACATGCGTAAAAGTACCTACCCCTCTATTTTAGGATTGATAAATTCAAAATCATTTTTAAAAACTTCGCAAAAAGCGTTCGGACATTGTTTACTTCAAAGCGCACGAATGATCAGTTTTATAGTAATTTAAAGCTACCGCTGCTTAGGAGGTACTTAAATTCTGCAAATTCTGCGAATCTCATCAAGTAGCGAATAAATAGTACTTAACGGAGCATTTCTTACGGCCAATATTTTACTACCTCAAAATTGCAGGAGTCGAACAACCACCAAAAATTCTTGTTTCGCGTATTCAAATATTTACGGGTACGTCAGCACTCCAAGGAACGGATCAGAGGTTCATAAAATTTGCACATGGCCATCATAATCGGCTTGAGAACAACTCGTCCATAAAATCCCCGATTGCTGGCGTCAGCCAATGGCCAAAGCCCCATAGCAACCCATAAAACTAGCGCTGCCCCCATCAAAAATTTCCCGACAGAAGTCATCTGGCGAGACCGGCCGACTCGTCTCATGTGATTCATCTTCAGCAGTATCAAGCGCCGAAGAAGGTCTCTTGGAAATCACAACACGTCTGAGATGGGCTGCACATGAATCAGGCTTAGAAAATCCCTCAAGAACGGAAAACATCTGTTTCCACCAATTCAAAGTCCTCCTCCGATGCAGGGGAGTGATTAAGACTGTTTTCCTCTGTAATACCGCTGCTGAGTGGGATCCTCCGGAGCTGGAGCTGGACCTGGTCTATATCTGGAGCGGCATCTCACATGTAATGCTTTTGCCACTCAAAAACTTTCTTCCGTCATTCAATTTTGATGCCGCGACTGATTGCTAATACTCAAGAAAAGTTTCCCATCCTCTCGCGTTGACTGCATGGAGGGAGCATGGCGTACTGGGCACCCTTCTTCCTCTCGCCCACAGTACGCCGAGTAATTGGGGACTAATTGCTTAAAATCCTCTGAATTTTACTGGCATTGCTCTAAGGAGGTCTCCTTGAGGCGGCAGCCTTGAGTTGGCCTTTTGAGACTTCCCACACATTCTTGCACATGTGGTGCCTGGTAAGCGGCTGTTCAGAACCGCTTACATAGCTGCCTGCCTTCCTCATATGCCCTGCTAATGAGTAATTTTTTTAATTGACGCATATGCTGCCGGGGCGGTTATAAATACGAGCATTCATCTCGGAGGCATAAATTCCGAAATTGCCTCAAGTGCTGCTTCTCATGGAGGTGATTTGTATCGTCGCAGCCTTTCGAGCCGCCCCAATGAGCAGATTTTTCTGTGTGAAAATCTGAGCCATTTTCTAGGCCATATATGGGAAAGAGGAAGAAGGGCACGGCTGCGCCTAATAGCGGCGAATAATTGATTAAAAGCTGCCTGTGGGCGCCAATTAAGAGCGCTCGTAATTGCCCACCCGAAGGGATTTCCGGGCATTGCTTCCCTTAATGCCGCAAAGGTACCTTTGCCGTACTGGGAGACCCACCTGCATGCCCATGACACGTCTGGCAATAAATAAAAAGGAGCAAACCAGGGATACAGAGTCTCTGCTAAAGCCGACCCAGCCACACTAAAGCGCCGAAATAAAGTTACTCCTGGGAGGCTGAATAGAAGAGGTCGAGGAGCGATTTCGGCCTCCAGATGTGATTCCCATCATAATTCCAAGAGGGTTCGTAACAAGCAATCGCGACATTTATGCCCCCTGACCCGAACTCCTTTTATCGGTGACCGCACATTGAGAAAGGCTCTTAATGTCGCCGGAGTGGTGGCCCAAATTCTCCCGGGGCGATGGTATCCATAGGGAGCACAAATGGTGAAAACCTCCGCCAACAGCCCGCCCGAGGGGCGAACATTAGACACAACAAGTGTACTGCGGTGGAACTTTCACTCTGCGAAGGGCTGTCCCCTGTGTATATGCCTTACCATCCCTGTGGGTCGTCGTCGGTTGCTTTTTGCGCCCTTCGCCCAGCTGTGCGATGTGACCTGGGATCGAATTTTGTTGGCTCTTCACTTGACAGCGGCTGTTACCTCCTAAAATGGGTATCGATCCGACTACTGCGTGGAGATGGGTATACTCCGGCTGTGTGGAGGAGACGCCGAGAAAGGACTTCCCATCATATCTCATCAATGCGATCTCTGGGTTTTCTCCAGGAGGAAGGATCTCACGTGACCCGGAGAAAAGCTGTACACCTGCTAACCATCAAGAACACAGACGGAAGGTGTTTGGGTTTGTTGTCCGCTTTTTCTAGACAATTTCACCTGTGAGCAAAGATTGATTGCGTTTTCCGATAATTACGGAGACAGGTCCTTTCGCTTCGCTTCACCATTAAAAATTTTATTAATTATCTTTGCTTCGGGAAGGGATATTTCTTGTGAGTTTTGTAAAAACACCATCGGGAAATTGATGATGTCCTTTCAAAAGAAAAAGAAAATTTCTTTAAAAATTTTTCCAATACTTTTGTTATGTCTGAAGTCTCATTGAATCGGACTTTAACTAAGGAGAGTTGGATCAGTTGCAACAGAGCGTAAACACAGATATTTGCAAAAGCATTTATCAATTAATTTCATAGCAAACAAATTACCATTCAGGATTTGGCCCTTTTGCTCTCCAGTTACCGCTTAACAAAAATTTTGCACAATTAAAAATTAACAGGTTTTATCTTCTAAATTTGTTTCCTACGATTCCAATAATCAACGCATGTGTACTTAAGCTTTATAATCGGATCTTGTTCCAGATGCGACATGAATTAGAAGATTCGTTTTAAATAAACATTCGAAAAATACGCGAAACACAAATTGAATGGAGATAGGCAAGTAGTATGTATTTCGTATGTTTTGCCTGTGATTTTTTGGTCTAGGTGAGGTTTGATTTTGAAATCATTATTTTAAAAAAAAGGTGTTAGCAGTCCAGGGGGCATACACGTAAGGAAAATCACATTAAAAACAAAAAAGAGTGTCTTTATATCACTGTAATAAAAACTTGAATTAAGCGCCAGCCATCCCACTCCTGTCAAACATTACCGGTTAGTTTCACGTCGTCACTGCCGTCAACGCAACATAACGCATGTCATAACGTGACTGCTTATTTTGCATTTTTGCTCTAACTCCTTTTGTATTATTCTATGATTTCTACTAAATCGCCATGAGAATTGGTGGAAGGAACTGTAAGATCCATGTTAAAATTATGTTTTACGGAGATTAGACAGTAGAACTCCATTTTGTCATTTTAATTGTAAGATTTTGAGTTTTAGCGTATAAAAGGTATTAAAATATAAAATACTAGCTGATCCGTACCCAGTGTTGCACGGGCGCATTCATTCTTTTAAAGAAATGAAATCCTTGATCTAACCTAACTAATAAGTATAAAAATTGCAATAAGGACATAATTAACCGTTTGGGTAAGAGAGTGAGAAAAACTCAAATGAAAAAAAAAACTCCTCAATTCTTCAAATAAATGCAAAGATTTAAGTCCAATTTCCTTACCTTACATTTAATGTTTCTGGTCCCGCATAAAAAATGCTATTAAAAAGAATAGTGTGGTATTAATAATATGATAGTGGGCTTTTGTGTCACTCCTCCTTCCACTTTCCCCAATAACAACGCATGATTACCGTCCAGTTTCCTGACTACAATTTCCCGACAATCTTTTCAGTCAGTAGACATTTTGTAAAAGGCAAATTTCAGTTTGTTGGAAAATGTGTCGTCGGAAAAACGACCGGGAACCATAACACATAAGCTATTGGACTCAGGAGGTCTTACGCAACACGTCTATAAAATTTCAGCTTAATTGACATTCACTTCTTTCACCTCACACCAACACTTTGCAATTGCCATGCATTGCCTATGTCACTCAGGAGGTCATTCGAAGCATGTCTGTAAACGGGAGTATTTCCGGGATAAAAAGTAGCCTTCCAGTGAAAGGTCGGATCAGCCATTCTCGAGATTAGTCCCGAGTCCCGACAAACAGGCGGACAGACAAAACTTTTTAAAATATTTATTTTGGTTTTGGTGTCGTGCAAACAAACATAGGTATGAGCTTAGGAAAAGGAAGTTATTTCCAAATTTCAGACCCAATTGCATGACAATTAATTTACATTGATAGCGTTTCGTCGCCATCTCGAAATTCGAAATTTCGATAGCAGATTCTAAATCAGAGACCCCAAAAATGGTTATATATTTATTTACATGGAAATCCACTCAAGTTGCGAATTTTAGGTCGCCATATTGGATCCGCCATCTTTACTTTTCAAAGTTTGACAGCAAGTAAATTCATTCAGTTATCCTGATTATTTTGGATTCTACACTAATTTCTGTTGTTTTTGATTATTTTTACATGTCACGCACTTCCAACCACCTCTAGTGGTGCTGAAAAAAATCCTCTAGGCGGATAACTCAAAGTTTAATTTTTGTTATAGTATAGTAAAGGGGACACAAAGAATGGATTTTTTTTGTTCTATGTATACAAGCAACGCTGAAGATCAAATGAATAATTTCCCATTTTTATTCCAACTTTTCCAGCAACCAAAAATGCAGACAAGTACAAGAGTAGGACTACTTCTTATTTATCTGACTTTTTTCTCCCAAAAATATCCCCAAAAATGTATTTTCTTTTAGATAGCAATCTGTTTTGACTATTGCACAGATGTGCCGGTGGCCCAACATTACCACCACCCCCGACCTCTGAGTGTTGAGATTAAACGCGTGTGCTCCATCCGACGTGGATGTCAACGACTAATATTTATCGCCGGGCTCAGAGCAACAGGAACACATCACTTCTCCACTTGGTTGTTGGCCTGTGCTGCTGCTGGTGCTGTTCATGCTTTTTTGAGAGGGGCCTCCGGAGGGAGGGTATGGATTAATCTAGGCGACCAAAATGTCTCTGTTTTGGGGAGTTAACTGACATGTTAAATTTGGCCGGCAATGCTCCGTGGATGAGTGGGATTTCTTGGTCATTAGGGTCGTCCTAGTGATAAATGTTCGATGACTTCTCCCCCGGATGTTGGGTCGCAACGAAAATGGGGATAAATCTAAAATGGATGTTTTCTCGGCCCGTGACAATTTCTGGCAATTTCCCGGAATTTACTTAATTTCGTTGAATAAGCGGTGCCGCGTGCAGGACGGCACTTAATCATATCAAGTGGGCGGAAGAGGGACTATGTGATTTTTAGGAAATATCCCAGCCAGCGAGTGCCACTGGCAGGGCTTACTGTGGCGGCGGCAAAACTCACATTCGAAATTGTGGGAAAATATTTTCGTATGCTAAAATTCGCATTTGAAATTCTAATGAGCCAGTGCTCCTGAAATTGGTGTCGCGTGAATGATGCCCCACGCATCTCGGCCCGAAGCCATAATTTCCCTGGAATCGTGTGCGCACGCATGGTGCCATGCCATCCGCCAAACCTCAATGGAGGGCAACATTAAGACGCTGCATCAGCGCTATGGGAATGGGAATCCATAAATTTCGAGACTATTTCGGGGCTGGCCGGAGGGATTACGGAGTCATTTGAAATTAGAAAGAGGAATTCTAAGGCTCGTCTGAAGTGGCCTTGTCTCCAGGCCGGTGGCCGGGTGTCGGTGTATCCATCGAGCGTTAACCTCGCCAGGAGCCCCAATAACCTCCGCTTCCAGACAATGTGTAGAGGGAGCTCGGCTCTTTCAAGGAACACATCAAGATGCATTTCGATTGGGCGTAAGATTTAGCCCCGGGTCCACTTAGATGAGTGTGGGAAAATGCTCCTGGAATGCAGTTGGCTGCTCGCGTGCTACCTCCTCGCCGGCACTGTGAATTTAGTGTAATCTTGGCCTGTTCAAAGCCAAGTTCCGTACAATCACCCGATCGTAGAGCATCCGAAGACAAGGAGAATCTCCGCAAAGTGAGCTCAATCCTTGGGGCTGTCACGATGACGAATTTCTTATGAGTGCGGGGGATATATTCTGAAATTAGGGGCCCATTAAAGTAGTGCACAACACTCCACTTTGTTCAATTAAGTGGCGAATTTTAATTTTATACTCCTGACCGGGACGGCGGCGGCAGCGGCGGTCGTCTCAGATGGTACTGTTGTGGCGGGATTTTGCGTCGGTTGAACAAGGCCTCCGGGGGAAGTGATATCAAGACGATCCGGGTATCCAACTCATAAAGTGGCTCCTTGGGCCGACTAAATAAAGAAAAATGTTCAACATAAAAGAGTTTCTTGTGTGGGAACTACGCAGTTTGGCCGAAATGACTTACTGGCTCATGCGGTTTATTGCTTTTATTTTTCTTATTTTTTTTTTATTTGGATTTATCGAAAAAGGAGCCAGGGAAGTTTTGATGGTAGGATACTTCGTCATTTGATTTCGAGACATTTTTGGGGTAAGATCTTAGGCAATGAATGGAGTAGGTGCAATGATACCTTGGGCTATCATAATACCAGAAATATTTAGGAAATTGTGATGTGAATCGATTATGTATTTTATTTTAGAAATAATACATACAGTTTGTTCTATCAATAAGTTTGCTGACTATTTCCTATGAATTTTAATGAAATATACGTCAAGGGATTTTTTATTTATTTGTTGTCCCTAAACTAATTGCTTCCCAATTTCGAAGTGTTTTTAAGGTTGTTTTCTTGTTGGAAACGAAACGATCTATAATTCCACCTATGCGATGTATGAACCCAACCCCATGTCCTATGCACCAAACCAGGTTCAGTCGCTCTTCTTTCGGTCGCCTAACGAACATTATTCCATCAGATTTTTTTTTTATTCAACTTATTCAGAGAACAATACATTTTGCCATTCTTTTTCATTGTCGAGTCAATGTGGAATTCAGCAAATCGTTGATTGTCCTTCTGATTGTTTTATTAAATGAGTGATTGTGAATTGGTCAATGCAGGACTGCGACAAAGCAATTCAAAATCTCATATCTCCCGTTCGCTGTGCTTTCACTAACCGGTAATTATTTAATTAAATAAATCATTCTTTCTTGTAGTTTTTCTCTTTCCATTGCCGCATGAATGGTTTGAACTTTCTCTTCATATTCATACTTCTGTGGGCACTTCAAACCTCCTATGCACTTTTAATGAGTTACTACACCTTTGTTGTTTTCGTCAGAATTGGATGTAATGAACAAAACAAATAACGCGCAGTTTCAACAGAATGGCGCGACTTGCCACAGTACATGCGAAAAAATTACCTTATTGCAAATCTAGTTCTTAAGTCGTGTCATTTCTTGTTTTAAAGACGAAACCAAACCAGTACGCCGAAGTTGTGATATATCATTTATTTTTGGGTTTTTTCAAAAGTAAGGTCTCTCTGAACCACCCGATTCAACAACTCAAGGAAGAAATCGAACGCTAGATTTGTGCAATCCACAAACCAAACCATCTTCCAAAATTTCGTCTAAAGGGTACACACCTGCTAACGAAGTCGCGGTAGTCATTTGAATGACTTTTTATTTCATGTCTAATGTCAACAACTTCTTTTTAAAAATCAAAAATTTCGCAGAATTGTATTTAAATAAAGTGTTTTCTTTTAAATTCTAAATTCAAGTTCTTGTTGAAATATTCCTTATGAAATGTGCACGTTTAAAGTAAATCTTGATCTGTAAAAAATAATAATATCAATTCTTCTATTGTGTCCTAATATTTCAAAGATTCAAAGATATATTTCAAAAAATGATATACAAGTTTATACAATTTACACCTTAAGTATAGTTAGAGCCCGAATTAAAAATAAAATTCATGCACCTATAATATTGCTAAACAGCCTAGCAGAAATTCTAGTATGACGGTATAATATTTAAATAATTTGGGACAAAATCGTTTTTCTAAAACCCAACAAATGTAACTAAACTAAACTAAAGCTATAATTCAAATGTTAAAACTTAAATCTACTTAAGACTACTACTATTACAACCCAATCGGTCGTAATTCAGAAATTAAGGGATTATCTGAAAAGCAACATTTTTCAAAAAATTTACTTGCTATCCTATCTGCCTTCACGGCTATGGGCGCTATTTCAGCAATATCGTGTAATCTCGAGGTAGAGAAGTGCCACGGTAAATCTAAGATCATTTTAAGAATTTTATTTTGCAAAGTTTGTAACTTATTAATATGAGTGCGTGCACATTGGAACCATATTGGAGCTCCGTATAACATAAAGGCCTGGAATATTACTTTAAATATAATCAACTTATTTTCCAGATTCAGGCTTGACCGTCTGTTAATAAATGGATATAATGTTTTGATTAGAATGTTAGCTTTATTTGTGACCGTTTGTATGTGTTTAGAAAAAGTAAGGGTTTTATCAAACGTGATACCCAAGTATTTAGCGGAGGCTGACCAAGGAATTTCACATCCGTTTAGTTTTATATTTACATTAGGTAAGAAACGTGGATGTCTTCTACGCGTAAAATACATTGCTTGAGTTTTACCTACATTAATTTTTATTTTCCATTTATGGAAGTATCTATAAATAATTATAAGGCCTTCCTGTAGGTTTTTACATATTTGAGCAGCGTCATCATGAGTGCTAAATATAGCGGTATCATCAGCAAATATGGATGAGTGGCAGCGTGGGATGCAAGGGAAGTCTGCTGTGTAAATATTATATAGAATAGGTCCCAAAACAGATCCTTGAGGAACTCCTGCAGATATATTCTTGTCTATGGAAGAACTAGAGCCAATCTGTACCTTGAACTGCCGATTATGTAAAAAACTGCGAACTAAGCGCGTTAGAGTTCGGGGGAAGTCATAAACTGTCATTTTGTGTAGAAGGGCATCATGCCAAACTGTATCAAAAGCCGATTGAATATCAAGGAGTATAAGTCCTGTTGATTTTTTCCTCACAAAATTTTCTTTTATATGCCTAGTTATCCTCACAACGGGGTGCGAAGTATTATGCCCTGATTTAAATCCAAATTGTTCATTTGGTATCAGTTTATTTTCTTCAGTAAACTCTATTACTTTAATTTTTATGACATAGCTAAGAAGCTCACAAAAAGGTGGCGAAGAAAAGTAAGGTGTGAGTGTCGAAATTCCTTCACTGTATAGCGTGTAACTGATAAAAAGAGGGAAAAGGAGTTCCATAAGATAGGCTTGCAGGATTCATATGGTACCTATAAATACACAGCACCTAACTAGTTATGTCTGCAAATTCGTTAGCAATGTCTTCCCGGTTTTGTAGAAATTTAAATTAACTGGTCAAATTACAAATATTCAGTCATTTTATGCTCTTTTGTTTCAATTAATTACCATTCGCCATTTCTCAAATTTCTTACGTCTCTATTGTTGAACAGTTGCGCAAATGTCCGTTTCAAGAGTTTAATTATGTGCGAAAAATCCCCATTTCACCAAATCATTATTTGCTAAGTTCGTGCAGCACGTGTCTCAGACAGTAAAACCTGTCACGGGAAATCGTAACTCAATAAAGTTACAAATAAATAAAGCCGGCCATCTGGCTAGTGGGCTGTCGTCACCCCAGTCCCTGAGATTGCTGGAAATCATCCCTTTTAGGCTGCATATCCTTCCGGCTCTGATTTACGAATTGTTTATTCATGTGAGGCATTAATTTCACTACCTTCCCGGTTCGCCCGGAACAAAAAAGGAAAATACACGGCGGCGTTCTCAAGGTTCTCAAAATAACCCCACAGTGTGTGCACGGAAGGGTGGATGGAATAAGTACAAGGTGTTCCTGCCGCCTTATCCCTGACACGTGACATTTCACCTAGAACATATGTACCCTCAGGACTTCCTCTGCCTGCTGGCGACGAGCGGCACGGCGGTAGCGCATGTATGTGACGTGCATGGGCTGTTGACACAGCTCCCATCTGCTATTCCCGTCGGCGTTTCCATGCTCCCTCAAAGGTTCAAAGACTCAACGAGAGGGTTGGGGTCGATATATCAAACATTCCCCGCGACACAGAATGCGCTCCAAATTGCTTGAAAATTTGTTAAAAAGCCAAAAGTCACATCAGGGTGTCTTAAAAAAGAAAATCAAGACCAAATACTTGAGCGGATCTGGAATTTGGCCCTCCTCTAAAAATAGTGCCAAGCACGATGGCATGTCGCGAACGTACTCCCCTCACTCATTCACCGGAAATTTCATGTTCTTGGCTTCTTCCAAAATATTTAATTGAACGAGAAATGGGTGGAAAATTATCGAAGGAAACCGGACGTGTGCCGATCCAGGGTAAAAAATAAATTCACCGCACCTGTTCGGCTTAGATAAAAATTTGTCACGGCATGCAGCCTGTACTGACTGTGTCTTTCAAGACATGACGTCTGAATTTATGAGGGGAATTCGTCACTCTGCTTCCTCAGAAGTGTGATTTATGTTTTTAATTTTGTTGACTTTAAGACTAAAGACTTAGTGGGACTTCAGATAATTTTTTATAATGTCACTGGTTTCTATCACCCTGGCTGCTACATTGAATTCAGCGGAAGCAACAAATAATGTGTCTATCCATCATTTTCTGGTCGCACAATGCAAAAGATACTTTCTATGCAAATGAGATCTGCAATCAGTTGTTATTACGAAGATATGGACTAATGAATGCACTGACTTGCAAAAATGCCGAAGTTAAAAAATTTAAACCATAGGAAATATTTTTGTTCGGCGATGAACCTCAATGGAAAATAAAATGTTGGCAATCAGCAACCCAGAAAACGCCCTTGTACCGAATTTTATGCAAATCGAATGAAATTTAGTATACTTCCAAACTGCTCTCTTGGTTTCTTTGTTAAGTAGAATACCACACCTAAAATTAGCCACCCCATAAACCCCGTGCATCATATTTTATAAAAATCGAAAGAAATTTAGTATATCGGCCCCTATCATTAAAAAACAAAAAACTTTTCCGATCCACTTTGGAGACTCTTCTAAATTGTCATTGAATTGTGGTACCTACTTCCTCCAATAAATTTTATTTTTTTTAGCAATTTCGGCTTGAGTTTTTAAAAATCAAAATTCAGAACCGTGTGTTTTTTCCAAAATATTAATTTGAACTTTTCAAAATATTTTAACAAAATTTGGCAAACGAACGACTAACGCATTACGTCACACCCTATTTTATGAATACGTGCATATGTGTGTACACCCGAAATTAATTGGAAATTCACTCAATTTTCGACTAAAAGAACGAATTGCTGTGTTCCCTCACGTTCGCCTATAATATATGTTTTCATCACTAGCTTACTCACTATACTATTAAATTTGTATTCTTTAATTTTACAACGCCTCCCTACTGCACCACCGCCTCTCCAATATGACCCAGCGTTTTCCAATTTCCAGCGAGGTGGGGGTGGTCTCATTATTTGGAAATTTGAATAGCAGATTCGAAATCAGTGATCCCGAAAATTCCCTAGTGCGGATTTTCAGTGAAATCCTTTGAAGTTTATCTTTTTCGGTCGCCATATTGGATCCGACATCTTGAATTCCAAAATGTTGAATGCAAGCTCGAGATCTGCGACCTCGAAAACCTCCAATTGCCTGTTTCATAAAGATTCCTTGAAGTTGGAAAATTCGCTTCCTATACAAAACGGAAATATCGATTTCTTCGGGTTTCCCGAATTTTCAAAAAATTATCGAAATCGGTCAAGCGGTTTTTGAGTTTTAGCGAGACGTACCGCACAGCAATTCATTTTTATATATATAGAAGAAGAAGATAGATTTAGGAGAAGTATACGCTTTAACGACCCAAGAACTTGCTAATTGGATAAATTATTGCTCATACCTTGAACTAGTTTTAACCAATTTGTACTTTTTAACAAACTAGTGATCTAAAAAAAAAGACCAATTGGTTTTTGCAACTATAAAATTGTCGATTTTTTCATTTTTGTATTTTTGGCGGCAGATGGAGGCTCAATAAATATAAATTTTCAAAATGCAAAAAGGACTACGCTTAACGATAGCAAGCACGATTGCAACAATTCGTGCTATATGAATTTGGCAATCACCGATCGACCGAGTATCGTATATGCCAATTGGAAAAAAAAGAAATTTTGAAATAAATATGCTTAGAAGGAAGTACACAAATCATAGGTGCATTTGAAATAGTTACATAATTTGCACTACCTACTTAATATACATTTAAATAGACTTACAATTTCGTTTTGTCCAAAATCTATCGAGAAATAAAATGTTATCATTTGCAAATGCAATTCTTGTTATCCTGGCTTGCGTTCAATTGAAGTCCAAATAATGCAAACGTGCAAAAAGTCTGTTTAAACATGCCTTCTGCGAAACATGTCCACAACAAGAAGTGCGGACCTGCTAAAAGCAAAAGTCACCCAAGTGAACAGCAGATATCACGACCAGAATCAATTTCCGGAAGGTCAAATAGTCGGAAGAGCCCCACCTCGGCGACTGGGCAAGAGGGCACCCGTACACTACCCTCGCCCAAAGAAGCCATATGGAGCGCCTGGCCCATTCTTTGTTGCCCCAGAATCACCGTCGTCGTCACCCAGTCCTAATAGCTTGTGAAGGAACGGACAATTGCCTGAAATTGACTTGATTTAGAATGAAGTCGGGGCCGCTGTGGCCGTTGGGGCTACAACTGGTAAGCAGCACCAGAACAGACACCAGCGGAGCAGAAAAACAAACTCCAGTTTGGTGGCTGGCACAAAAACGGCGGCACCTTATAAACTCCATATCTGGGAAAATTGCGTAATTTCCAGGCAATGTCAGTTGCCAGTTTCCCTGTTTTTCCTTTTCTACACACTAACCGCCGAGTGGCTGGCTGGTCTGGTGGATCGGTGGCCGAGTATTTTTCTTTTTTTCTTTTCTTTTTCTGTGCCAGCTTTCCCGACACCATTTGGCGAACGGATTTGCCACTTTTTGCCAGAAAAACAACACTAGGAGCAAACGAGCCATAAAAAAATGCCAGAGGGAGAGACGCCGCCTTCATCGCCCGCAGGCAGGTTTCCTGGAACTCAAGTGTCTGGAAGAAATGTGGTCAACAGATTTGCAAGATGCTCTTATACCCAAGAGTTTGATCTAAAATTTGTGGATTCCTATGGCAGGGGCTATTTCGGGAATTGTTCCCGGTTGGGCTGAAACAAAACGAGCATTGGGAAAAATTTTACCCTTGAAGTGTACAACCCTCGCCTTGCCACCAGCGTTGGTCCAGAACTCCGGGCTGGTTTAGAGCGGTCCAGATGTTTGTGCTCTGGCACGAATTGTGTTAATATACACAAATCTTGCAAAGAGGCCCTAAAAAGCCAGGAATCGCCTCATAAATCTTCTTTCCGGTCGGATAAGATACAGCACCCACCAGCAGAGGCATCTGGTGCACTTGGGAAGTGCAATTTAATTATTCGCTACGCTGGCACTGCATCGTACAGTGTCTCAGTAGCTCAACACGTCTAATTTCAATTGGTGCGTTTTTTTGTTGCATCACTTAGGGATAATACGTTTTGCATTACTGGGTGTGACCAACAAAAAATGTTTAACTTGCATATAAGGAGAGGTCATGAGATGCGAATCGAGTTTCCAAAGAGTTTTTATAAAATGAAAGTTTATGGGAGAATATTAGGTAGGTAGGTGCATGCCTCAACATCTTTGCGTCTTTTGGACAATACTTAAAAAAATATTTTTCATCACTCAGCGAACACCACAATTTATTACAAAATTTTAGCTTCACTACTTTTGGAGATGGAGGGGTGAGCGGACAGTAGTTTCGAGCACTATTTTCAAAAATGTCTCGAAAACTGAAAAAAAATAATGTTTAGATACCTATATTTTTGTTTTGTTATGAGCACGGTAAAACTAATTCAGAACGTTGTCGGTTTGAAGATTAAAACATCACCTTTAACATTTTACCAAAATTTTATTTTTACACCCTCTCCCGGTTTCGGAACCACCTATACATATGCAGAACCTGCGACTGTGGGAGACATACAGACTAAAGAAAAGAGTGATCTTATAGTAGTCCAGTTTTGTCCTTTTGAGATACGCATCCATAAAAATTAAGTTTCTTTAAAGTGGGTATATCAAATTAGTTTTAGCTAAGAGTGCAAAACTTTTAATATTTTGGAATATACAATAATTGTATAATATTAAACGACAGATTTGCACGAAGCTCTGGATAATGACCAAGTTACTGTTTTGACCCTATTTGATTTCAACAAGGCCTTTGATACTGTTGATGATTTAAATTGTTGAGTGAACTTCTATCGTTTATCGATCAAAGCCACAAATTTCCTAAACTGCTACTTTACTGGACGTAGTAAGTACGTAAGACTTATGAATACTGTTTCTAATTGGACATCTATTTGTTGTGGAGTACCGCAAGGCTCCATTATGGTACCAATTCTTTTTTTTCTCTATCTACTTCGAAATGCAGTGCCTTAATAATAATAAACGGTAATTTTTAATGATGTCCTGCGTTTTATCTACAAGCTTACTAGTTACCGATTCATATTCAGTGCGCATCGTCCAGCGGATCTCGTTCATTTATTTCTTCTGGTCTTATTTTATAACTTTTTTTTTCATGCTATGTTCTTTTCAAAATTTCTTCGCGAATGGGTCAAAATATTCACCCGTTCTCCGAACCGAACCGAAAGAGGCAAAAAGCGTCTCATAAATCTGTTTTTTTAGGTTTTGTATAATAAGGTGAGAGCATCTGGTGCACTTGAGAAGTGCAATTTAATTATTGCCATCCCTCACATGGGCACGACCGCCATAAAGCAATAAACCCACACAGAATTAAGGAAAATCAATTCCCGTCTGCACACCCACAGAGGTCCTGGCGCCAGCCAGCTTCGCTCTGGCTGGCCTGGCAGCAGGTTGACAAAAGGCTGCCTTCAGTGGCTCTGTCTCAGTTGGGTACTATAAAATCACAGGAACTCCTTATCCCGGCAAACCCGGGACTCATCCTCATTTGCTAGCTGCCAGGCGAAAGAATCCGTCATTTATTTGTCATTGAGCGGCAGCGTCATTAGGCAATGAGGCTCGTCTGGCCGGCTGCCTCGGGCTGCGGAAATCTGGAACAGGCCCTGGCCCAGACATGGGCACAATGGTCTGAATGACAGTTTTAGATTAGCACGGCTCCTCCAGCATGACAAATGACTAAGCACTGGCCCTCGTACGAAAAACGCTAGCGTACTTGACCTTTTTGGCGAAGGGCGAGATCGCAACTCGGAGTGGTCCACCGCGCTGGCGAAAGGCAAAACCAGCCCGGCCATAAATTACTGTCTTAAGTGGTTACTGTGCACTTGTTCTCTCGGAATCCGAAGGAACGAAATTGGGACGGCCAAGGAAGTGGAAAAAAAAATCATCCCTTAAAACATGTGTTCTGAGCCTGTTATTGCCGCCGGGTGTGGCTGACATTTATTTCGTGCACTGTCTTCGGGGGATGACGCTCTGGGGCTTCTTGCTGCTTAGCTGTCCTCCACCTGCTAACGATTCTCTTAATTAAGAAGGCCTCCGGGCGCGAAAAGTGCTGCTTGAGGACACAAAGCGCCGTGCGTGACCAGTTTATAAACATTTTTGATAAAGGCGCGCGCAGCTTAGCTTAGCATGATAAGAGACGATTACTTGCCAAAATTTTGTTAATTTCTTTTATGCCTACAAGGTGTATTCCGCTGTCTTCCTTAATTATCCTTTCGCTTTTCAATTCGGCGGCCAGGTGAAGAATTACTTGACCTTTTATGAAGACCTTTTATTAAGACGTTATTAAGTTTAGGAGGATCTGCTGGTTGTTGCACAGCGCAGCAGCCAGTGGTGTTAAAGAATTTATGGTTCTTTTACTTTTGTGTATTATTTAAGATACTTCGGTTTACGAGTCGGAGCTATGCGGAAATAATTGCGAATTAATTTTTTGTGAAATCTTAAAGTGCCTATTCGATTTTCTCCAGCTTCCAACAAGCCCAAACAGTGGTGTGTCCCCTTAATTATGTTAAATATAAAAAATATTATAATAATTTCGTAGCTTCATCTATAGCATGCTGAATAGTTAGATTTTCAGCATTAGGTGTAAACAGGAAGTAGAAAATATCGAAGCTTTTCTCTCAAATGGCAAATTGTCTCCTTGCCCCGATCATTTGTCCCCAATCAGACCACCTAGACAGTCATCACCTGTAATTTTACCCACTTGCTCGTGTCACACTTAAAACAGTTTGCATAATAAATGAGCTCCTTGTCACTGACAATTCGTTGATTATTTTGACACCTCCTGGCAGCCACCGCCGCGGTTGTACGGACAAATATCGTTAAAATTATGTCCTTTCCGTTTTTTAACATTCGTGCGCCCAAACAGATATGCGGTCGACTAGCACATGTCCCCTTAATGGTCTGGTCATGCAATCAGCCGTTGTCCAAGTGTTTATGCCCGAAGATGACTCAACGCGGCAGCCCATCCTTTGTGCCCTCACTTACAACATAGTGGCACGGCTATTTGGGTCAGGTGGACCTGGGCAGAATTTTTATTTGTTATTTTCTTTCTTACATTTTCGTTCTCCACAAGCGATGTGGTCGATACGATCTGCAAAGACCACAAACGTATGCTCGAGTTTCGATAATTATGACGATAAGGGCCAGATGAAAAGAAGGCACACCTTGTGTTGAGCTGCACGGCTCTCCCGAACAACGTGACTGCCAGATCATTTAAGTTCGCGCACAGTTCGTAGAAAATTTCCCATGATTGAAAAAAAAATGAGAAAGTGCTTGTTGCCTGATTGAGAGGCAGGTTTCGATTTTAATTAGTGAAAGGATCACGCAATTTACTGGTGTGAGTGGTATTGGTAGCATCCTCAATTACAAATAATTAAACATGCGAAATTTATGCGATTAAAGACCCCGTAGCCCATTTCGAGTGCGTTTTGGAGGGCAGTAACATTACGAGTTCACGTTAATTAAGATATCTTGCCTGAGTGAGTTATTAAAAGGGCCAGCAGGCAGTTTTAATTATAAAAAGAAATTTATGAAAATTAAAAATGTAATTGTATATAACAAAAATATATATAACGACAAGCTGCGCCCTTGAAATCGAAATGAAATGTCTGTTGTGCAGCAAAGGAGTGTCTCATTTCACTTTCCGACACATTGCCCACTTGATGTATTGCTTTCAAGGCCTTTTCGCCGAAATATAAAAAATGAACATTCCTCCTACGGTACCCCAATGACATCCTCAGACTTCCTCAAGAGTCAAGATGGTTGAAAGCGAAATTAAACTAAACAAAACTGAGGCAGGGATTTGTAAAAAAACATCTGGTGAACATCCGCAATTAGGGGAAGTATTAAGTGCCTTCTGGTGGATTGTTTGAGTTAAAAAGGGTAAATGAAATGGATTACCCCAAATTGGTGTTAACTTCCCTGCGTCAGCTATAATTAGAGATGTGAGCAATAAGCAATCACAACAGGATTTTTGGGATGGCTTCCTGCTCTTTTTTCAAACCTGTTGAGAAATGAAATCGAAAATAAAACCATCTCAATGTTTTAAGGTCACTTTCCAATTATGTAACTGTTTCCATTAATCTAAGAAGAAAGTATGCAAGGAAGGAAGTTGAAGTTCCTGCAAAACTATATAACCAACGGAGCCATTCACCGCAAAACAGTTCAATTCAATTCTCACGTCCACACAGCCCCACCTTCGAACTGTTCTAATCGTTTGAGAGAAACTTTGTTCGACTTGAAACTGGTCTACTAGTTTGGGAGGTGCGCAAGGATCCGAATCGAACCTCTCTCAGTGAAAGTGCTCACAGCCACAGCACGGGGAATGAAATGATCGTTTAATTGTCGTGCTCTTCTCTCCAAATTCGCATGCTTTCATACAAACAAAAAATCATTTCGATTGGACTTACCCTGAGATTTTCTAAATGTTCACAACTTTCATGTCGCCCACTTTCTAAATCGAGAAATAATACAGTTATCGCGTTTAAATACGCGAAAATCACTTTACTTGAATTTTTGAATTTTTTGATTCCGCTGCCCGTCTAGTCGCCGGTCGTACTACCGAGTGATCTGCACGCAATGTGCTCCAATGCCACTGCACACGATATTCAAATTTAACTGAAGACTGAGAGGAACAGAGGGCTGTTTGTCATAATTGTAACGGTCAAATTCAAATTGTGGTAGGGGAAGTTAAGTTGAAAGAAAGAAAGGTGATTTTTAACGGTTGATAGGTGTGGTGAGTAATGAGTTGGAGGTAATTTGAAAGAGAAATACAGTAATTCGCTGTTGTGGCCCAGCACACGAACGAAATTTCATACAGTGACTAAATTAGCACAATATTTTTCCTCCAGCTCAATTGTGTTTCAGCCTTTTAGTTTGTTTTAAATATTTTCCCTCAAAGCCGGCGCCCGGGTGAGTATCCTCTGCTTCCTTTACCAAATTTCTTAAGTAAGAATAAAGAAAAATATGTTGAGCCACTTTCTTGAATAATTCAACTAATTGCAAGAGGGCAGCACATATCGCTTATTGTATTTTTTGTTTTTGGTTTTAGGCTTTGTCAATCGCTTGAATTTGAAGTGATATATGTTAACTACCTCTCAAACGATTAGAACGGCTTCCCCACCCAATTCTTTTCCTTCTTTTTTTCGGAATGATCAGCCCACGATAGCTATTTTAACTCCCATGACGCCATCAGGAAAAGCACACCTCAAGTTTGTTCCGAACTAGATTCGAACCGGAGACCCCGAGGTGATAGTCCAGCGTACTTACCACAGGGCTATTATTATTATTGAGAGGGCAACTACTTAGCCAACAGCATTACATAGGCGGCTATTCTAATGACTTTAACAATATTTGCTGTAATTGGACTGTTATCATTTAATTCATATAAAATATTTCTACAGTATCAAATGTTCTAACCACTGTACTTCTTTGAGGATGTTAAAAAACATTATCATACGATTATATGGCAAAAATTACGTGGAATTCTTTAAATGTCACTCATTCGAAATAATATATTTATCCTTCCTAATGGCACCTAACAGGTCCCAGCCCATTTACCAATCTTTAAGTCTGTCTTTCCGAATCGGAGCAATGAAGGGCTCGATCTGTATTTTGTGTTACTATGCATGACTTTTTTAATTTTTGTTTTAAATTCAAGTCAAGTTCTCGAAGTATACTCTAATAAAAATAGGAAGAAATGTTAAGTACATTAGTAGGGCAAAAGAGGGTAATGGGAGTCACTTAAGGGAGAAATGAAATAAAATCTGAATTTATAATCAACTATTTATTGCAAAGGCCTCAACATCAAGTTTACTTATTTAGCTATTAACTAAGACCAGTTTTAAAGATTTTAAGAATTAACTTTGGAAGTTATAAGAGTTAAAAAAAAACAGATTTGACTCTCATTGCACCGACGTGGGGGCAATTAGAGTCACTCTGTGCAACCATAGGAAACATTGGGCATTTTTTTTCACCAAACTTGCTAGTTCAGCTTCTACTTCAGGACTGAAGACAGTGTGGCGTCCTAGACGTGGCCCCAAATTAAAATGATTTTTGTTCCTCTTTTGAAGAGTTAGAAATGGGATATCCATTGTTTTTAGCAGCTTTTCTTATAGAGTAACATTGTTCAATGAGCTGCATAGCTTTTTCCATACCTTCAGAAAACCAGGAAGCCTTTTGAGCCGTCCTGACTCGTACTTTTGGCATCTAGAGAGAAATAAAAATAATATAGGTACTTAATTCTACCTGACTCTCATTTCCCACAAGTGCACTAACGAAAAAAAAAATTTAAATAAAAAAAACTATAAAATACTGACACAATCTAAAGTACACATCAATATTTTGAAAATCTAACTAAATACGTGTAAAATTTTTGATCATATATTGTAAAAAAAAAGCCACACTTACCGTTTATTTCACTTCGACGAAAAATTATATCAGCGAATCACAAAAACAAAACACTTTTGTTTCTCTGCAGCGCGGGCGGCTAATATGCGCGAGTCGTTTAATACAATGTCTGGCGGCACAGAGTGGGGCGGGGAAGTGGTTTACGTGGGTGACTCCCATTACCCGCTGACTCCCATTGCCCTATTCTCCCCTACACCTATTATTTTGTCCGTCTAGTTTTGTTAGCGCTTGTTACTGATAACTCTGTGATAACTGAACTGAAATTTGTTTGGTTGCAATGCATACAAGGTCACTTGAAAATAATATAGCAATATAAGAAAGGATAAAGCCTTCAAGTTTCATAGGACTCACAAGAATATGAGTCACACCTACTTTATTGGCTGCCACTGTACCTTGACTTTATTTGGGGGAATAACTAACAGCTAACCATTCTGACATCACCTAAACAACGACCATCCTAATATGTACTTTCGAAAAATTAAATTAAAAAATTACACATCCACACAAAAAAAAAAATTTCGGGCCCGGGGATCAGACTATGTGTTTCATATGTTTTTGGGGTCGCCGAAACTGAATCCGATGTCAGTTCAACCCCATCATGTCAGGTTTATGACACAACCCCAAAAAACCTCAGCAAAAACGAAAGAAAAAATTAAAAATTTTCAATCTGGGAATCAGACCATTTCTTTTATATGTTTTCGGGGTCGCTGAAACCTGACGTGATGGGGTTAAATCGACATCGGATTCTGTTTCAGCGACCCCAAAAACATATAAAAGAAATGGTCTGATCCCCAGATTGAAAACAATTTTTTTTTCTACCGTTTTTGCTGAGGTTTTTTGAGGTTATGTCAAAAACCTGACATGATGGGGTTGATCTGACATCGGATTCAGTTTTAGCGACTCCAAAAACATATGAAACACATAGTCTGATCCCCGGGCCCGAAATTTTTTTTTTTTGTGTGGATGTGTTATTTTTTTTAAATTGAATTATATAGCGGCGCCCAAATGGGAAAAAAAATAAAACTTGAAGCGCAGAGTGGCGTTCAGTGTCTGCAACTTTACAAAAACAAACCATAACAATTACCAAACAGAAACAAAAATGTGAAACTTCTAATAGTGAGGCTAAATTAATTATAAAATATAAAACGAGTTCAAACTTAATCTATCGACATAAAGTTCGAGCAACCGCTTCAGTAAAACTCCAACAATTGATATTTTTTAATTTTTTAGGGCTAAGGTCTGAAATACTTAAAAAATATATTTGCCGATTTTTGTTGTGAATTTTTTTTCGAAATCTTTTTTTTCTAAATGTTTGATTTGAAAGTGTGTACGAGCATGCCCAATATTCCGGAATTTAAAAGTTTACATTAAGGTCATATTATGCGGAAAATCTAAAAAGCTGAACAATTAATATTTTTAAGAGCTACATTTTAATAAGAAGCAAAAATCGTTTGTATCTAATTTTGGCTTATTAAAACTATTTCCAGCTATGCGTCTCGGACTTGACCGTAATTTGTACGAAGCGACCAAAACTGTCCGATTATTAACCCAAGTACCTCCTTGATCCCGCAAAATTTCTTCTGCATGGGGATGTGCATAAATCATAATTGATACCAGAAGCCCGTCCACGCCCCCATTTTGCTGGAAGGTTTGTCAGAGATCATCCATTCCGTCCGCGTTATCTCCTTAAGTTTTAGCAAATTACCAGAGTGTCACAAGTTAGCCGAGGGGCGAGTAAATTTCCGTGATGACGTGCAGATGGCTTCAAGTGCAACGTTAATCGCCGCTTAGCGGCTAGTTGACATGCACATGAGCATGGGTGCCCTCAATTGCACGATTTACAGCTATCGCGCGATCACCTCATCGCGTTCATTAAGGACGATCAAATGCCCCTTTCGGGTGGTAATAAAAGTTCACCTTCAAAAATTGAAATTATCGCGGGATCAGCCAGGTTGGTCGGTGTACGCTGACCGCTGACCATCTGCATTGCAGGCGAAGGCGAAGCTAAACCGCGAGGAGACGCTCACAAAATTTTTGGGCAAATGGTCTCTGGCCACAAGTGCTAAGGTGGCAAATGTTTTGGAGGCATTGCGGTGGAACGGAGCCTGGTAGCTGGTGATGCCCGCTGGGGGCACCTTGTACAGCCGCAGCACTGTGCAATAAAGTCACATGAAAGTAGCAATTAAAGTTGACAGGATAATAGTGACCTGTGCGGCGTGCGCGTCTTGCGCCCTTTTGCTAAATTTAATTGAATTTCATTAAGCGTGCACCTTGCATTCGCGCAAATTTGTCTCAAAAAGGCGCAAAGTGATTAATGGGTTTTGGTAATTTCCTGGATCTGCTAGGTGGCTGCTAGTGGCAAGCCTGCAGCTCTCGCGTCGGCATTTTATGGTGCTTTTAATGCTTGCAGTTCAATTAACCGAATTAATGCTGTCGGCTCTTTTCATTGCGGACGTGAACAGCATTTTAAATGCCGTATCAATTTCGGTTATTTAAGGCCAGACACTCAATACGATTATTCTAAAAGGTTTCGCGAGATTCCCTTCATTAACCGTTTAAAAGATTTACACCCAACAGGTTGTTGAGACCTCAGCGGAATCAGGCTACTCAACTTGCATTTTGATCATAATTTGCGTAAGTGGTTTCACGAAGATGAGCTGTGGTTAGGGGATTTAATTGAAAATTTCCTTGTTGGCGAACAGCTTCTGAACTTACAGCAGCTTTGTGGAATCGACAACTAACATAGAAAGAAAGTTCGTGCCCTTTTAGTGATTATTTTCTGTTAGCTCGAATTCATTTTAAAATTCCGATCAAAATTGTTGAGCCTGTGTCTGTTTAATTGCATTTAATGACCCAATAAGGGGCAGTGTGCACACGAAATTCGCACAAATTTCTAATAAATTGTTTATCGTATATATAGAAATATAGATGTCCATTCAATAAAAAAAAATGTTTGGACATCACGAAGTCAAAGTCAGAGTCTGTGAGCATGCTATAAGAGAGAATCTTATAATCTCATCACTTATGGCAAGGCTATGTGTGTCTAGTTCGAGCTGCAGTCGGTACGCATGTTTTATTTACGAATATTATTCACTACCTTGCGAGACACGAGACTGCGCTTATTCCGACTGACGCGAACTGCAATTTCCTAACTGTCGAGTTTCTCTGGAAAAAGTCTGTGAGCATGCTGTAAGAGAGAATCTCGGAATCTCTTCGCTTATGGCTAGACCTTGTACGTGCGAATTGGAAGTATATTGGATGTAAAAGTTCTGACAATCATTGTTCATGGATTGTCCATGCATCCACCCGTTCATTTGATGGGACTAGCTTGGCGTGGTATGTTATCAGCTATTGCAACCAGATGAAACCATCACAGGAGCTCGCTACCTGCAGCCTAAAATTTTGAAGAAAAAAAACGGTGGTTTTTACTTGCACTCCCAATAGAAATAAACACTTTGGAGTCTGTGACACCAGCACCACACGCACTTTTAAATACAATCTTATGTAATAACATAAAAGGTTATGGTGTAAACTATAGATGTATAAAATGGGATTCATTTGCTCCACAGTTTTCAGTTGTTATCATGGACGTCCCTAACGGAGCACCCAAGAACCCGGACTGTCAAATGTATGTATGTTATACTTCATGGGATTTTCATAAAAGGTGATGCAAGGGTGTTTTTGGGGTCACTGATTTCAAGTCAATCGTTAAAAACCAATGCGATCAAGTTGTCACAAGTACGCGTTGGAATCTAATAGCGGAACTCTGCTTTTGAAATCAAATTTCCGAATTTAATATTACAGGTCTTATTTGCGGATAAACAAATATGGCGGCAGAAGCTTTCATTTCGTGATGGCCAAAAATGTCTATTGGATTGCACATCTATATATACGTTATCTATGGTATGAGTGTGCAAAAAATCCAATGAGAGCTGAAGGTTATCGGTCATCGTTTTCTAGTCGAACACCTTTGGGGGATATTAATAATTAAAGCGAAACTTATCGTGCTCGGGTGATACAGCAGATACGACAGATGAAGTGTGGCATCGGGTACAAATAGAATGGGACAAAATTAACTGAAGCTTGCCAAAATTTAGTACACAGTATGCCAGAAAAAAATTCATTCTTTTTTAGCTGCATTAGGATGGCGTCGAGTGTCTTTGGCTTTGTATATATTACTCTGCGATCTTCAAGAATTAATAAAATACTTTTAGCGCCTATGGTAGTGAATATGTCAAGTGCACTCTTTAAGCAGCAGTAGAGGGTGTCTCTATCTTAACATGAAAAAGTTCTAGTTGTGGAGAATTTCTTCTATGCTCCTATGTATTTTTTTAAAGAATTATTAATCTACATAATTCCAGCCAATACCGTCTATTCGACACGATAACACAGTGCAACCATCAAAGGGATAATACTACGAAATTATGGAAAATGGGTGCTGTTGGTTGCGACCTTAATATGTAAACTTACTAAAAAACGTTTTCTTCATAATTATTTCATTTAAATGAAATTTTCACAGTCTATTATCTGGACGGCAATGGGGCTACCTTGATCGCAATTTCGGCCAGAAGCATTTTTGGCTCGAAATATATTTTTTGCTAATTGTTCGTTTATCCTTTTTATTACGTCGCAGCTTTTGTGCGCCTCTTAAGAGGCCAATAAATGTACTTTAGCCAGATTTAGCACTGAAAACAACCAAAACATCTGTCCCATTACCACCCGCATCAATTACAGCTGACTGCGACTGCAATAGCACACTCATAATTTCCGTTCCTGAAAACATGGGGCCAGCGCTGAAAATAGCCCCTGCCATGGGGCGACAAAATACGGAGCCACCAGCATCCACACATTGCTCCCCACGACCCATTACTTACGGGCCTCCTTCAGATGACGTCTATGTCACATTGTTCAGCCGTTCGTCTTCGAATGCACAAAGACTCAAGGAATGTCGTCACTTCTGAAAATCACCCAACTGTCCGTCGACTTGTCCATCCCGACCGCCGCTGCTGCCGGGGCATGTTCAAGTAGCTGGCGGGTGTGGGTGGTGTGTCGCTTAACAAATTAGCATAGCAAGTGAAACGCATGGCGCAGTTTAAGCCCGGCGCGCTGATAAATCCTCGCCACGGTGAAGCTATTTCCGACCAAAATGAGCGCAAAACGAGAAAAAGTCAACGGTGAAAAAAAAATCACAAAATGTCTTAAGCGTTTTCAGCGATCCGCTACCGAGCTAGACTGGCTCAGCCGCGGCCCATAAAATCACCTCCTATGACGACAACTGTGACAGATGTGCACCGGAGTGGAGCGTTTTTTTTAAGTGGTGTCCACCTCTTAATAATCGTCGGGATCAAGAACTTGTTTCCCCGCGATGCCATTGTCTGGCCTTTGTCAGGGAACTTTTATTATTGTTTCGTCCGTCCGTCTGCTAAAACATCTGAAAATATGTACCAGCGGATTCTTGCGTTAAAATAAGAACGTACCATCAGGCCATTCCTAGCACGTGAAGCGCTGAAGTGCCTAAGGTAGCCGTGTCGGGGGGTATAAAAGTGTCTTGGAGGAGATTAAAGTGTCCCCGTTAAACTTAATGATTTGTGGCCTTTGTTAGTTTCGCTAATTTTAGTTCCACAAATCTCCGACGGATCAGACTCTATTGCTCTATTGTTTGGGGGCCCGAGCAACGGCTTTTTGGGGTTGATGTAGAAACAAAGTATTTTTGGTTCTTCGGAAGCAGTAAAGCACTTTTGTGAAACATTGGGAAATTTGATACGACAGACAGCCTTTTTTATCGTAACCCCATTACGACTTTGTGTGCTGACTGATGAGCAATAAGGGCAGATTTCTAAACACAAACATTTAGACTTAATTTAGTGTACATAATAAAAACGTTTTCTCAAAAAATTGTTTCTGACATTTTTATAGGATAGCTATTCGCACTCCTAGGATGAGCAAATATTTATTTTTGAAAGATTTGGCAAAAATTCGCATCGACAGAAGTCACGCATGTTTGACACATGTAGCATGTTTTTCCAATTATTTGATTTTGATGTAAATATTTTTAAAAATTTTAAAAATATCGCGTAGCATTAAAAAAAATATAAGAATTCGTAAAACCATTAAAAAGAGGTTTAGCATGATAGTGATGAGTGATAAGTGATGACAAACGACGTCGTTTAGATTATTAAAAGATATTTTAGAAAATTCTACACAATCTTACTATCCATCATTTAGAGGCACCCAGCACTTAAAATAGGAGGCCTAGAGGAGAAAGAGTACGTATGCGGACAAAACACAAAAAAAAAATTTCTCACGCAAAAACCAGTGCACTATGAACTCCATAAATATTTAAAATGTACAACGTTAGTAGGGCTATTTTCCCGGAGCACTTAAAAAAGTGTTTGGCAGTAACAGATTTAGATCATATAAATTTAAAACCCAAAAAGGATTGACCCATAATCGAAATTTCCCGCTTTTTGCCATCCCTTCAAATTCTACTCTATTTATAAGAGTCATAAGAGTCTGTACGCATGATACATATGTATAAGAGGGAATATCGTAATTTCTTCGCTTGTGACTAGGCTATGTGTGATTGTAAATTCTAATGAATCGTATGTGCTTACCCCGAGCTACAGTCGATGCACATGATTTTATTTTCATTTTTATTATTCACTACCCTGCGAGACACGAGACTGCGTTTATAATATAAGAAATAAATATAAGAAAACCGTATGTCAAAGGCATTCTAGTTTTTGTTTATCTATTATTAGTTTTCGAACCATATTAATTTAAAGCGCTAATATTGATTATGTAGTACATATAACTGATTTAAATTGTTTAAATGGTAGGCAGACGTAGAACTCACTCACAAGATTTGCTTTAATGAGCCACTGGCTTGATTTATTAATTAAAAAATAAATAGAAGTTAAGGTTCTAAAAATATTGACTGTTAAATATTGGCTAAGCCACAGGATGAATTAAAATAAAATAAAATAATTAAAACTCAATCGTGTATTTTCAAACTTGATGCCATCATTCAATAGAGCAAGCATTTTATTATTATATTTTTTACAATTGTTTACTCATTTTACCTGTGTCTATGTCAACTCTCGAATCTCATAAGTGAGTGATTGTATGTTAAAATATTTCCAATTAATTGTAAATCTTACTATTTCACTACAAACCATTGATTAATGTATTTTACATATTTCATCACAAAATCGAATAACAGAAATTTGAAAAAAAAATGATAATCTCTATGTTCACCTTTATTCGTCAGTCGCTCCTTTTGTACGACAGCTATTTTGAAAACAGACCAGGCGGTGTGGTTATCGCGTATGCACGTACAGTTCCAGACAAAATGTCAGTTCTATGGTCAGTAGTTGTTTCCTTGCGTTCATATATTTCGTTGTGATTTCTATAAGGCTAAATTTAATTTGTTGAAATGTAGCATCCTATTAGTAGAAAATACCGGTAGAAACATTACTTTGAATCATAACCTCAAATTTTTGTTCCAATTCATCAGTACCGTGTCGTCAGTTCCATGTCCGATGTACCATTAGAACAGGTAATAAAAAATCTGCCTATGCCATAGTTCATTATGTTATTTAACTATTTTAACTTTTAGAAGAATATTTCTGTTGCAACAGAAGAGTTGATTTTTGTTTGTTACTTTGATTCATAAAAATGTGTGCCATTATTCGATTTTAAGGTATTTGCTGCGTCTTTATAATAAAACACTATTTAATTTTCACCTGAAACTATAGAAACAAAATGAGGTCTATAGTTAGCCAGCTTTAGTAGAATCACCCATGTAGGTACTGACGATACGGGTGGAATTTCAAGTAATAGGTGCAACGAATAAACAAATATCTTCGAAAAAATGGATCATCGCGGTTGTTGAAAAGAGACATCCAAATCCTGTTATATGTATGTGCAAGTGTGATGAGTGGATTTATAGAACACAAACGTCGAGCAAGGAGGTTTTCTTTATTCACAAAATAGACTTCTATGATTCAATTGCAGTAAATGTCGTCATTAAAGCTAAATTTCGAATATTTTAAGCCTTTTATTGGCTGGGAGGACTTGGCCAGAAGATAGTAATAAACCAAAACGGATTCCTCCTTTCCCCCATCAACCCGCAAAGACTGCATGGCCTACCTCTTTTTAGCACATAATTAAATGCGAAATGTCTCCCTCGATCGGAGCAGCAATGAAATGGCAATCTGGCAGAAGCGAGAATAACTAAAACCCAATAAATTGCAGGAATGGTGGAAAAAGCAAATTTGGATGGAGAAAGAATGAAATACCGGCGATCCACGCCCATTCCTGTCGCAATCAGAATAATTTAAAGTTTCAAAATTTCTCGCTCGAGTGTGTCGCAGATGTTTCGACGCGGCTGCTGGCAAAAACCGAGAGATTCGCACCCAACATCACCCGGGAATGTGGCGAATATTTCCCAAACATAATTCAAACGCTGCCAGGCGCTGCGCAAAAATAGAGCAATTAAGCGCTGCTAATGATAGGTCAGCGACGTGGTCGTGGTGGTTGCAGGGAACCTGTGCAAATCCCGAAGACGACACTCAGCCATCGACCTGGCCAACTCGGCGTCATTCCTCCTCCGGCGACGGGAATGTATCACCACGACACCCGGCAGCCCGTCTATAGGTGGTGCGGGACTGGGGGGGAGGGTGCCCCAACCGCCACCGTCTGAGCGAAATTAGCGGTCGTCGGCAGTTAAATTGGTGGCAGATCCGAGAGGAATATTTTCGAGATTAAATTGCAATCCCAAAATTGTCAAATAACTTGTCTGGCTGCCTCGCTGCGGATGCCCGGATCACGGCACGGGTTGCTGTTGGGGGCACTTGTTTGATTGTCGGTCCGCGGTAATATCGCCCGCAAGAGTCCCGAAACAAATGTACCGCTGAACTGGGCGACCAGGCGTAAACACTGTCCACCTACGCTGGATGGCCCACTCACTCGAGCAGCGCCCCGTCGACCACAAGAAAAAAATTCATCAAATTCCCAGACCTTGTTGAACGCGCTGCTGCGCCTTTAAGCGGTCGGTCGATCCCATGAGATATTTATGAATTTTTGGCCCGCTCCTCAATTAGCGGGCTAATTGTCTAGCATTTCGGGCATTCCGAGGCCCCCTTTGTTTACGTCGTTAAATTTAGATAAATCTGGAGACATCGTCCATCTCCACGGATCGGCTTACCCGGCTAGACTTTACTGTAGGGGCGGTAGCCATGCAGGGCTCCTCGTCTGAAGGCTCACATTGTCTACATAAGTGGCTCCAAGAATAGAACGCATGCAAAAAATTTCGGCTAACAAATTTTACCCACACACATGTATGCATCGCCCGGTGTACCTGTCAGAACCGGGCACCTTGAATGACGACGGGCAGTGGTCATTACACAACCGCTACAGGTGCAGGAAGCGCCATGTGAATCGGCCACTTAACTAATTAGCGGCAAGGGGACCTTCCGTTAAATATTTTCGATAATTTGTACGTTCACTCCCATCATCTGGCCTGGCAAAACATATGTCACCTCTAGCCCACCGCAAGACACGGTATTTCAACGTTGACTTGTCTCCAGGCGGCTTGGCAGGTTCCCCCTCACATTCAACGTGTCGATTGGTCACTGGACTCTGGACTGGAGGGCCGGGACGCGTAATCATTTTTACGACTTTCGTCTTTGGGACTATTTAGCACTTGGCTGCAGGGGCTTTCCCGTCCCGTGGCAAAACATTACGGCACCATCGAATAGGGTACAAATTAGAAATAATGACCGTGAAGAAGATGGGAAAGCCGGAAAGGTTTTGTGGGCTTTCTTGTTAGCAATCACTTTCTGGGCATCTACATAAAAATAAGAGAAGAAATATTTTGTAGTCGTTCCAATCCGAAGCCGATAGACGCGCTGTAGCAATTATCTCCACCTATCTCCCCTTTTGGACGTTAGAAGCGAACAGTAGTTTCATTGGTTGAGTAAAGGATGGTTATTCCCCCAAAAAAATTGTAACCCTTATAATTCCAAACTGGCAACAATACTACCAGAGTCCAGATACGTTTGTGGAAGTGCTGTTGTTGGACCTTTAGATTTTAGCCCTTTAGTCACAAGATATTTGTTTTTAACAAGCGTCGACACGCTCGCTCCTAACACAACTTCCAGTGCGCTCTCCTACCGGACCACTTTCATTACACCTCACCTCGTTGCAAAATGCCTCATTCTGTAAATACTCATAACATAACTACTTAGTACCGACGACGTAGACTTAACACATTTGTTTGTATGTATAATAGTTAGAAATAAAATGTGACGTGCCATTTAAAGTTGTTATATTGAATGGGGAAGTAGTCGGCCTAAATTGAATCATGAGACTGAAAACGTGCAAATAATAAATACAAATTAATTAAAATGATTTGAACGTGATGAACAGCAGCGGTTGAAATGATAAATTGAATTAATTAAAAGGAAACCAAATAGTGGTGACAAAACAAATAGGACTCTTACAGAATGAAAACAACTAAATTTAGTTGTAACGTTATTTCGGGATATTGTCCTCTTTATATTTTGAAGGGAATCCATTTGCATCAATTACAGCAGTGCAACGATGACTCAGTGATAGCAGCCTCTGGCAATGTTCTGAAGTGATCCAAAGTTGATCCAATCCATATTGACAGCCAATGGCGGTCGACATCATTCCACAAGTTCTCATTTGAGATCAGGGAATTCCATTCCATTCCTTTCATTATTTTGCTGTGCATAAGACGTCGACGTAATTGACATGCGGTTTCAACAGGATGCCGAAAGCTGCCACACCGCTCGCAAAACAATAACGTTATCCTCGTTTTGGAGATCAAAATTGGCCGTCGACAAGTTGCGACTTAATATTTTTGGATATCTTCCTCTGGGGTGTTTCTACCATCAAAAACAAAAAATTTCAACATAAAAACCCTTGCAGGATTGTAGGGGCGAGGGTGTTGGGACATTTCTTACATTCAGACGCTTTCTTCTACGAATTTTAGTTGTGCAGATTTCAGTTTAGGTACTATGTAATAATTTTAAGTACTTACATTGTTTGGTTTTTTCTTATTTTTCCACAAAGTTAATTTAGTTAAGTTGCCCACGGTAAGTCTTTCTTATGATGATTCTGTTGTTGGCATGGTTCATAACATCTCTCAAATTTTGTTACCGACATACATATATGAATTTATCGGAAAAATCAGAGAAATGTCCTTTTTAGTCCTGTAAAGGAACAAGCAATTATTTAAGCAAAGTTGCAATCCATAAGGGCTTGTCTCAATTCAAAAGCAATTATAATTTCAAGATGTTGACCTTTACGTGATGTCATAAGTTAAATTTGTGCTCATCAATATGCAAAGTTTCAAGACAATCTGCAAATGCTACCTAAACGGTAGGTACTACCAGAGATGACGTATTACTACGTCTAAATGTACTATCCCATAGAAGAATTTTCATCAGAGCTTTACCTGTTTATCAGAGCCACTCTTACTGCATGTTCATAAACTTTTTTCGAGAAATCTGACAGTCAGTCAGTAAGCGCAGGCTCGTGTTTCGTAGGATAGTGAATAATAAACAAATCTATAACAATAATCTATGGTATATAAAATTAAAATATTGCAGTAAGACTTTAGAAAAATTTTCACTTAAAACCACGTTTCAGTTCAGTTCCCTGGAAAACACAAAAGCAAAGCATTCCTTTTGTAATTTTTTTAATGTACCTAATCAGTGAGGGGTCCCCGTGTAACGAATAATTAGGGTAAAATCCCTTTGAAATTCAATTTCAATTTTCGCGGTAATTCTCCGAAGCCCTCGCATCCAATCGATCATTCTTCTCTCTTCTTCCCATTCCTCCTGGTCAGCGTCGAATGATTCGGCGTCCCTTGAAAAAAGCCCTTAGCACGCGCATATGCGCCTAAGCAGCTAATTGCGTTGGTCTCATCTCGTTATACCAGATGAGCATCAATAGGACTATGCTGCGCGGTGTCATCCTTCCCACAGCTGCACCAATGCATCGATCTCTTTGTTGTCACACCACCCCAAAATGCGCTAATCCCTTTTATCCCCCGCACGTGTACTTTCCGCCCCAAAAAGATAGAATTTTAGGGCTCGTGGAGACGCCACCACCATCTGGCACCCGCCGAACCATCCTGTCGCTCCCTGTCTAATTTAATTACTGCTCCCCTGGAAATTCCATTACTCATTACGAGATGTTGACGACTTCGCACTTTTAGGGCCTTTTTTACTGCCGCAGTTCAGATTAAACGTGCGCCTTTGTGTTGTGCGAATGGGATTTAATCAGTTCGGGAATTGAATTACGGGGTGCGCTCAAATCCGCGAGTTGAGCACGGCCCGTGGACGTTGGCGGGTGTTGTCGCCGCCTCTCGGTCGTCAGGAATCTGTCCAAGCTTCCCTTAAAGCCGCAGCAGTAATTTTCGGGCGATGATGGTTTTTATTCGTCTGCCGGATGCTAAAGTGCGTCGCAGGGCCATAAACTCACTTTATGTGGCAACGTGTCCGCATTTATGTACGCACGTTCTGCTGCTTCAAGTCATCCCCGCATTCACTCCGCTCACGACATTAAAGCAAATTTTTATCAATTTCCGTTCCGGGCATGTGTTCGGTTTGAAAAAAAAAAGAACTTTACTAGACCTACGCTGACTCTGTGGAATACCCAGCAGCTCTGCTCTGCACCCCTTTTGGTGCACATCTGCATCGCATGTTCTAAACATACCTGCATACCCCCGACATTCAATACCCGCTGGGCCCTATAATTCTCCTAGTCCACACAAAAATTGCATAACATTCGCTGAAAATGTTTCTTCCACATTGTCTGGTCTCGTTCGCAAGTCGGATGGTTTCCTGGCTTTTGGCCCTCGGTTCCCATTCATCCAGTCCGGCCCAAAGTACTAACAGCTGTCGTCCGATGACCAGCCATGAGCTCCAAATTACGAAAATGCGCCATCCCCGCAGTCTTGGCGGTGCACCTGAGAGGCACACGATCGCAGAATTCTTTCCTTTTTTTGGGATGAACCATATCTTCCAAATTCCAGCCGAACAGGTGAATACCGCTCGCCGACCAAGGGACGAAAGTGAGGCCTCTTACGTAATTACCATTAAGCAATAAAGGGCTTGTCGCCGGGTCCGCAACGAGTTGAGGTAGTGTGGAGTGGACGTTTTAGTCAATTTGATACGGCGCATCTGTAGTGGATGTACGTCTGCCTTGCATCTGCACGGCACGTGCCACGAAATAGATAGGCAGGTACTTCGTCTTATTGTCTTTGAATTCGAGCTCAGAGAGGATTCCAATTAGCAGCGTCAAGAGTAGCAAGTTTCTCGGTCGCTAGGAGACAACTCACCTGTAAATTAATCACCAACAACATTTTCAGAAGTCGGTACGTTTTAAGCACTGATTGGCCCAATTCGGAGAAAATTTCTAGCTTAGGCGCTTTGAACTGCAGTGCCGTAGGCTACCGAATTTTGCTCTAGCGGCAATTAAGAAATGGAAACAATTTAAACTACGCACATGTGAGATGTTTTCGTGATTGCCTCATTATCCTTGTTTGGCAACTGACAAGCTGAAAGTGGAGTAAGCCTTTCATCTTGGATACCCTTCGTAATAACGTGCAGCAGCAATTTTTGTAAAACATTTCTCTCTTTTTACAAGCTTTTATTTAAATTGACTTCCTGTTTAACTGGAAGGGAAAAATCACACAGCTTAATACAATATGGTATACTCAATATTGCGGTGGATTTAATACGGCGAAGGCCCCAAAATGGCGGATTACCCTTTTCTTCACAACCCCCTTGACATTGGTATCAAATAAAAGGATTTGACAAGTAGTTTGACCCTACAAAATATCTCCTGACTGAAGAGTTGAAATCAAAAGTATCTAAACTATTTTGTGTTATGTCATAGATGGCATAAGAACTAGATATCGCCGAATATATAGATTTTAAATGTTTCAGCGTACATTGAGAACAAATGTTGCCTTGACAGCAGTTTTGTGCACATTTGGTCGATGCCCTCAACACGACAGATGCCGGTAAATGTGTATCGATCGACGTATTCGCTACTCTCATCATTTCTCTTTTCATATTCCTGTTCCAAATTTTCAAATTCAAAATGGCGCATCCAATATGGCAACCAAAATTCGTCAATTTCAGGCAGTTTGAATATAATTTAATAAGAAGACGTCTTTGGGATTACAGAATTCAAATCTACCAGAATTCCAAGATGGCGGGCCCAAAATGGTTACCTACCGCCAAAGTTAAATTTCAAAGGATTGCCATGAAAATCAGCTCTAGGGGGTTTTCGTGGTCGCTGATCCCTAATCTACACTTAAGAGCAAAATAATCTGCCCATTTCACAATATTCACAATTCTGAGGCATAATTGAAACAGAGAAAGTTGTGTTTCAATTGTTTTGTGGTGGGGTGGAGGGGGGGGTGCTACAAGTACAGGTTTGAACTAAAGTAACGAACGAATTCATTATTCCAAAACTAGAAAAGTAAGTAACTGAAAAAAGTTTAAGAAGTTTTCACCGGCTTTTGGACAACCTTCATAGCCCCAAAGAAAAATGTTGAACGATTTCGGCGGCCAATTCATGACTTGTGTGGCATGTAGGGCAGTCCTGTTGGAAAAAAAGGTGAGTCATCCATGTCCATATCATCAACTTCAGGCCAAAAACAAAAATCGAATAACATTTCGCGATAATGAAACTAAAAATGTGCGAATGGGAAATGTCATTAAATAAGCGCACAGTTGAAAATTGGCAACGTGAACAACTAATTAAGGGCTGCAATTGATTTTCCTCTTAGCAGCGATTTTTTTAAACTGTTGGGGCATCAGTGATGAATCCAATGTTCAAGGAATAATAAAATTATGCCTCTTAACAGTCAATAAACGTGCGGAAAAAAAATAAAGCTGCATTAAGGATTTACAAAAATTGTATTTGTCCCAATTGTCAATCGGGACGTAAAAGAATTTTCTAGTTGTTATTTCAAGGTTACATTGGCACACAGAACAGCAAGCTTGAACTGAACTTAAAATGCATGTAAGCAGATTGTTGATGAGAATGCCAGAAATAAATAAATAAATAATTCTTGGCTTCGGTTATTTGAATTTGCAAATCCCGAACGCCCAAAGCTAGTCACAAAATTCCACTCAAGACGCCTTGAGTAGTTGGTTTGAGCCCCCACTGCTCAACTGCACTGAAAAAACTCACTCAATTACCTTACACAACCCTGTGGCCTTCGCAAGAAATTATTTCCACCTCGCTGAAGAAAGCTTGCATCACGTTCATACTTTCTCCTCTCAAAACACAAGTTTCTTCCAATTCCATCTTCTCCTCTCTATCTAATAAATTGATGAAAGCGAAACGCTAGCGGAGATGAACTACATCTTCCCTCTTCGCACCCACTGTGTACCTGGCGCTAATAATGCTCACCGGCTCACCACCGCCAAGAATGCTTTTCAGTTCTCCTCCCATTCATAAATACACCGCCAGGCCAGATGCCTTTCTGAGTTTGCGATGTGACGGACCACGTGCGGCGGCATACTCGGCGACGTGCAACTGCCGGGCCGCTGTTGGAATTCATCGGTTGCGATTTTGCTGACTATGGACTCTGGGCGCCTGGTAAATGACGCGCGCCTTGGTACAACAGCGTGCTTTCCACATTCCTCGCGAGGCTCCGGGCGCCGGTAGCGCTTCTGCCCAGCGCGGCAGCACCGCTGTTCCGATGCCTTCGCCGCTTGCCGGCTGCTATATCGGCTGCGCTCCACCGGTACAGTGCGGCGGGTGAGTGCTTTCGCACGCCTCCTCGTCATCGTCGCAATGGTCGGGTCGGGTGCTGTCTGAGCTTCCGCGCGTCGTTGGCTGGATGCTTCACAGGCGAGGCGAAGTGGTATGCCGCGTGTCGTATGCGGAAGGCATTGAAAGCACCCGCAGCCGTTCAATTGAATTCTGTGGGGGTGTGGCGCGCTAATCGTTCATTGATTGCTTTGCTCCTTCAATTTGCGAGGCCACGGCGCAACGATTAGCAAATAAGGTGGAAATTTGCGAATGGGCCCGCAGTGTTCCATATGTAGCACGGTTAGTTAACGTGCCTAGAAATGCGAAAAATGCATGCGTCGGTCGTTGCTTGGGGTTGCGCCTGCGATGGGTAATTTGGAGAGGAGTGCAGGCATGATTATGAATGTTAAATGAGATGTAGGGCACTCATCATCCAGTGAGTGAACTTTTGAGAAGCCAATAAGGCCCAGGAGGCGTGAATTGTGGGAATGTGGAATATGGTGCGGATATCCCTCTGCTCTAATATGCAGTTGGAATATTGTTTTATTCTCGGATATAAAAATAGCGCTGTGGTGTGGTACTCGTTCGTGGTTTGCCCCCTTCGTGATCAGAGTGCTGATTGGGGAATTGTTTACGGTACTCGCTGGTTATCCGCTTGTATTAGGGCCTGATTTATTAGATCGTTATGGTTACTAATCTCCACAGAAAACCAACTGACAAATAACGTCTGTACACATTACTAGTCTGGTATAGGTTTCTTACTGACGCACAATTAAATTAATAAAAATGTGTGCAGACGTGATTTGTTAGCAAATTCAGCCTGATGGATTTTTGGTTCGGCCGTGGTTTGGTTTCTTATGGAGATTAGGCATCAGTAGCCTTGTGCTTGTGAATGGTTTACAACCTTACGCTTGAAATTACAGTTTATGGTTTTTTCTTATGGTTTTCTGGTTTGCCGATAACACCTAGGCCAGGCGATTTAAGGAGGGAGTATACATTGAGACGCTTAAAATGTGTATTAAGTTACCAATCTCATATCCATTCATTGCAAGCACCGATTGATAAACAAATTTGCTATAATATAATAACATCTAAACAACCAAGATGTCTGGCAATAAGGGTCATTTAACAAAAGTCAATTCAATTTGCCTTCGCCTTATTTATTATAATAGCTTTGATTATTTGCTGATGATATTAACTGTCATAACGAGATTAAGACAAAGACGAAGACTTGGATTCGGACAGACCATTAAATTAATTTTTCAATATCGATGTCATTTTTTAAACAACCGTTACACAACCGTTAGGTAAAGATCATATTGATTGCTTCAGCTTTCTGAGCACGTACACTAGTTTCCTGTGAAATTCCTATTGAATCAAAAATGTTCAATTTAATAAAATGTGAGTTTGTTAATTTTACTTTATTTTAAATCATATTCTGTTTTTCTTTCTGAACTTTTATAAGAATTTAATAAGCCTACGATAAATGCCACGAGCGAGAGAAAAGTAAAATTGAAACTTATATCGATTCTGGCTCCTCATAACGGTAAATTGCATAGAATATAAAAAGGTAAATACCATTGGCAGGACAAGACGCTCCAGAAAACCGTTAAAATGAGGCGTGTGTGGTGGAGACGGTATAATGGTGTCGGCTGGATTTTGTTCTACTGGCACATCCAAACTGAAATTTATTCTTCGACAAATGTATTCAAAATTGTATATGGAACTTTCTAACGAAATGTTAGTTGAAAAAGCCGAAGAGTTATGTGGCGAAAGTTTTCTTTTTCAACAGGATAATGCTGCTATCCATACTGCTCGATCTGTTTTAGACTGGCCTGCTAGTAGTCCAAATTTAAATCTTATAGAGAAGCTATGGGAAATTCTAGCTCGGCTAATAGTTAAATTTTGAGTTCATTTAAGATTCAGATTCAGGACATCATCTGGCTATACCAAGCTCTTACATTATGAATTTTTGGATGTTGCCAGGCAATTTAATGGTCCAGTAATTATTTACAGAGTAGTTATTCGGAAATCTGTCCTCCCCCTCCGATTTCAATGAAATTTGAATATGTTATAAAGGAGGTCATTCTAAGAAACTTTCGTTTTGAACATATTTTGCGGAGACTTACAGGAAAAACGATAAAACCAATTTTGTATATGTAAAGGAAATAAGATAGGCAATTTAATAAAAATACCAACAGGAGGTGTAACAATTACATGAATTTCGGTGTATATGTGATAATACGTAAATGTCAGAAAATTTTGGACCATTTGTTCACTTTCGCAAGTGACTGTAACTGCAGTGGTAAAAGTAGATCAACATTCGTAGCATTTATGGAAAGCACATAAGATAGTAGTTGTTTAGCGTGAGTCTGGTGGCGCTTAATTGAGTACATCAGAACATGAAACTAAACAAATTATGTGCGTACCGAATTTATTAATCACCCTGTAACTCGTAAACGGTTGAGATCACCTCCTCTCTGCCATACAAATTTTTGTTTAGTTAGATGAGATTTATCACTCCTGTTATGTTTGCATGCGTTATACGAAACCCCCTGCATATGCATATAAGTACATAACGTACATTAGCGGAGTATGCGTTTTGCTGCAACTTTTCTCAGCCTGATAACTAGAGAACTATTAGTCCTATGTAAATTTACCATTAGACCATTTATAAGGAAATTGAGATGAGGAACAAATTTTGTATCAACGAAAATTCACGTAAATTCAATAGTTTACGAGATAATCAAGAAATACCATTTTCTCGCATGTGCAACGCCGAGAATGTTTCAAATGCCGAAGGAAATTTCCATTAGGATTTTGTCCGAAGTTTAACTCTATTTTGCCCCTGGGTACAATTATAAACGTGAAGTATAAATTTTGAATTTTGATTGTACGGGTTAATTTCAGGGGGTAAATTGGAATATGGAAAACAGAAATCCTTCCAATTCTTCATCGTCTAGCGTGTCAAATGAATATGATGCATTTATTTTTAAATGTTTCGGAAAAACAGTTTAAAATTGCTGTAGGGGAGGGACATGACCAAAACAATCGTTCAGAAAGATCTGAATAAAGTGATAAACATTGAGAATTAGGTGCAGGACCTAAAATTATCAGGATTGAAAAATAGCAATGCGAATAACTGTTGTAAACAATTTTATCGTTAATTCCCTTATAACTGCTGCACCATTTGTTTGACACAAAACGTTTCTCGACAAAAAAGTATTTCTCGCGAGTGCATTACCATTAATAATTTAAGCAGGGGAGCTGATGGCACTTGGCTGTTTTTTTAATTATTGTTATTTATGCCGTTAATATCTCTTACAATTGTTGCACTCCTATGCTACGATACACCTGGTGCAATCGCGTAAGACCATTTGCGGCAAAACCGCTTATATTTACACATAACAGAATTAAAACAATTATCGTAGGTACCCACGAATGTATGCAGTACCTATAGTAGCCTTTTACTTTGCATTGTTTAATTGCAACCAGGCATTGCTGCTTTAGAAGTGGAGAAATGGCTTTGTGCTGTGAGCTGCTTTCGCGGCTATCGCATGCAAAGACTCTTCAGATTTTACCAGCACGGGGAAGAGATTTTAACCCATTCATTCACTCTACGCTAATGAAATAATCTCCCTCGGTCCGGTGAAGAGTGTGGACGGATGTGTGCTAAAGAATAATTCATCACTTGGAATTTCTCTTATTCGGACAATTCTAGCCCGGTACCGCACACGGGTGCAATTTAACACTAGAAATCGGCAGAGAAGCGCCCGGACGGCCTGCTAAAAGCGCTGGGCACCTGTTCCATCTGTCGTTAACAAAATTTATTTCTTCTTCTCGCACAGCAAAGAAGAGTCAGTCCTAAGCGGGGCCCCGACTTCTTTAATGGAGTGCCCCGTGGAGAAGAGGTTCGTTTATTCCTTGATTCGGGCATTTTTGCAAGAGAACCCCCACTCGCTCTTCAATGGATCTGACTGTTTACCGGCGTCTGAATGAATGGCGACGGTACGGACTACGGTATTGGCTTGGCATCGGCATGGAATGGAATCCGATCCGATGATTCCTCCGAGCCGGCTCGGTTGGTTGGTGTGCGTGTGCAGTCAGCAGTATGCACGACCGACCAGAAACGGTGGGAAACCCCTCGTTGGCAGAAAGTGCTAAAAGCGCCCTGCTACGCTCCTGCTCACCTGGGTGGTGAATTGTATTTTTCGACCAACACAAAATTTTCGAAATTCCTCACTGAATTGAATCAAACCCCCAAGGCGAGCAACAATCAGCCAACTGAACCAACTGAGCCAACTGAATGGAACCCTCGCTCGCCATCTGATAGGTTACGCGGGACCTGACCCGGCTGTAGCTGTACTGCTGTTTTGTTGTGTTGTGGCTGGCTGACGAGGCGAGGGAGTTCCCAGCGAGTGCACCCTTCGTAGCTTCTTCGCGCTTTCTGGCTATCAGCTGCGACGGTGCGGATGCCGTTGAATTGCTCGTGCTCGAGCGTCATCGTCACAAATGAGCGGTGATCGATAAGCGCCGCCTCGCTACCCGGCCGCAAATTCATACAAAAAGGCGAAAAGTCGCTGATCGCCTGCTGTGAGCTCTGGTCTCCCATTCCGAATATCGGTAACGCTGTGCAGCAGCGGAAAATTTTGCTGAAATAACGCTACCGTCGCTGCTGTTCTGCTGGCTACCGTGGTACAACAGCGCACAAAACGGTTTCAGTCCACGCTCCGGATGGGAAGCCGTTGCGAGGAAACTGCTGCTGCTCTTGCTGCTGTCCGCTAGACCGGCAGTTCAAAACATCTGACACTGACTGTGGCGCGAGATTTCTTGCACACAGCCCGAGCACAGTCTGCGACGGAGTCCATTTCAGCCAGAGATTTGCTCACACCAACCGCTGGTGCCCTGATACTATTGTCAGAAATTTGTTTCACTTTCGATGTTTTGTCGAAAGGAAATTTTTGCTCGTTCGTTCGTGTGTCTTTCCGGACGGGAGGCTCTTTTTGACGACGCATGCTGGCTGGCATCATATCTACCTGGGCTGCGCGAAAAACGTACACAGGCAAACGGCGGCGGCGGACGTACATATTTGAAACGGCCAAGCCCTCACTTTCTTTATAAAGCGAGTTCGGCAATAGAATAAAAAAATTTATTATTTACCATTTCGGTGAATAAATCGGAAATTGAAATCGGCAGATTGTGTCAACAAGCAAAACAAGTTTGGGGATTGATTGGTCGGTCGTTTAAATTAATTATTTGCAAATACGCAGTAAAGCCAAGAAATATCTGGAGGGATACTCCACAGATTGATGGTTCCCGAAAGACGGCAGGTCTTGTATGTTTGTTCACCATATTTTAATTAAACTAAAATTCCAGGTATCCCCGTCTTTTTTTATCTGGATTTTTTTACATGAGTAACTAAGCCATGCGGGACATTTGTTGAAAAAAGAAAATGTTTAAAGCCGACCTGCAATTAGTTAATAAAAACAATAAGTTTTCTGAAGTGATAAATTAACAAAAAATTTGCCAATGCACTTGCAATTCAGGCTTTCAACGCTACAATTATGTACTATGATATCGATAGAATAAAACCAGAGACCCTACCAGTTTCGACTTTTATTGAGAAAAGCGTTGTTTACCTGTTAACCTGACCAAAAATAATTCCGAGTTAAAAGAAAAAATCACAACGGCTTGATACTATTTTCGGGCTAAAATATTTTATTTTTCCAAGACAGATATAACAAGTTTTGAAGCTTGTTATCTTTTCCTGACAAACATTAAAGGCCAATTTAACTGTTTGTTTTACAATGTGGGAACTAATTTGGTTCAAAATAACTCCTTTGTTTGAAATTTGTTTATAGGGGTGTTTTGCATAACGCTTGCAGAAATGACAGGGTGTTAGATCTCACCTAGCCAAACAAAACATTTGGTGGAGAAGGTGTCAGAGGGTTTCAAGTTACAGGGCGATTAATAAATTCGGGATGCACACTATTATTTTATTTTTATCTTGTGATCTACCCAACGCAGCGACATGAAACTCGCGCCAAACAACCACTATCCCAATTTTCTTTCCAAAAAATGTACATATGGCTACCTCTCTCTACCACTGCAGGTACGGTCATATGCTAAATTGAAAAAATTCCCTAAAATTTCCTGAAATTCACCTTTCTCCAAATTTGTCTCCAAAATTCATGTAATAAATACACCTCTCTTTTATATTTTTTTTGGATTACCAATCTTGTTGCCTTTCCAAAGTTCCAAAGAGGTACAATATGTCCAAGTAGAGAAAGGGTGTGCGAATTTATAGATAGAAAACCTTTTGCGGAATTTTAAAGAAATCCGCATTTCCCAAAATATTTAAATCAAATTAACCACAAAATGATTTCTCTTTATATTTCAATACTTAAGCCAAGCTGGCATTTTATTTTATATTTATATTTTATATTTTATTTAATATTAAACCTCTGAGCTGGTTTTTCTTGTCTTCAAGTTATAATCGGCTAGAAATAACAATTCAGGCATATCTTTTTAGAAATAGCTAAATTTTGAGGTGCTTGGTAGGAACAAAACGAGGGCATCATGCACAACATTTGAATGGGGTTTTTACAATTATACAATTACGACTTCCTACAGCTAGTTATTTTTGGTCTCTGAGTAAAACAAATAAGTGTATGAAATTCCTTAAATTTGAACCCCCGAAAGGCAAACTCAGTTCGTGCTCTGAAAAGCCATGCAACATTCACATTCCCAAGGACTCTTCCCACTCTATGTACAGTGGTGTGAAAAAGTTTTCGGAAAATAACAGCAACTGATAAATATGCATTATTTAATAATTATTGTGATATCGTTTATTCTTCACAACTTCTTTCAAGTGATTTGGTAGACTCTACCAATTTTTGTATTCCTGCGATACTTTCCTCCATTAGTATCCAAGATCTCTCGGAGAGCCGGTATTCCTGTGGACTGCGGACGTTTCCATATCGCCAAGACAAGCAAGCACGGCCGTACTACCTCTTCTCGAAGCAACTCAGGGCACCTTGAGGCCTCCTGTAATTTGTTTATGGATAAGAGGATAAGCCTGAAATTTTTACGAAGTACTAAACGAAACTCTCAAATATTACTCTTAACACTTCGCTTCCTACGCTTAAATTCGATATATTCAACGATATTGATGGAATCGGCTTATCCATAATTAGTTACATGCTTCCGAATTCTAAGGAAATCAGCACGTCTCAGTGAACGAGCCGTACGGTACTACCATCGCAAACGAGGAAACCAATGTGATTGTTGATAATTATTATCTCAATTCATTGGGCAACAAAAAAATTTTTTCATGTCGTTATGGTACCATGTATGTAAATAGCTAAATCCGAGTTTTCGTCTATCAACCGGTTGCAGCTTTTCCGCCATCTCGGATTAAAAGGTGAAGTCGTGTTTCGTAAATATGTTCTCTTCTGGACATGCTAGATGAAAAATTTAAAAACACTTTTTTAGATCTGGAAATTCTCTACAAATTTAGTTATGTCAACTTTATTCGTAAAGTTAATACTTTTAGAGTTATAGCGCGATAAAGGTTCAAAATTAGGGCCATAATTGGTTTTTCGCATTTATCTCAGTTTGAGTAAATCCTAAAAAAAATATATCCATACAAAAGCTATAGAGAACAAAATTGTCCATTCCTTTCATGTATACTATTTTTTGCTGCGACAAAAGGTTAAGCCTGTAGAGAGCCAATTTCAGCGTCCATAAAGACGGAGAAATACAACAAAAGAGTGTACTGAGTTAGACACAATATTTTTAGGAAGCGTTCGCAATGATTTGACAAACCTAAATATGTAGAATGAGTTGCCTCCAAATTCCTTGATAGGCTTGAACAAGTACTGCCAGTTAACTGTACGAATACGAAATTGGAAATATTGTAAACAAAATGAGTTTCGTTTTGTTTACTCAAATTTCTGCTTTTCAGTGTAATTAATAAGCTCTTGATGGAATGTTCGCAAAAAGTGTGCAGCAACGAATACGGATTTTGCTCCACTGAAACTCCGCCCAGTCGTTCTCGAGTAATTGGGTACAATGTACATGCAGGCACCGCTGCCTTCGCTTTTTTTACGCCAATTCAAAATGAGTAAATATGTCTAGGATCAAGGTTAATTTTTTTTAAACCCAAACACCACCTGTTTTCCAGAAAGCAGCCCTGTTTTGAATAACGCGAAAGCAGGAACACAGCTTTGGGGGGTACATTTTAGCATTCCGCGTTCATTACTAGGCTGCAACAGTTTTAAAACTGGGCAGTAGTTATGATTTCCTATTACCTCGCAGGTTATCAGCAAAGTTACTGCGCCTCTCAAACCTTTTTCGCTATCTTGCAAGTAAAATCTTCAGCACCAGTGTAAAGATCAATTAGCAAAAGAGAAGATTTAGAGCAACTTTTAAAAAACGCCCTAGATTTGTTTGAATTGCACCAAAGCAGTAAGTACGCTTAACTAGGGTTGCATTGCGCGCCTTCCTTCGGCGAAACTATAGCCCGCTGCAGTCGACAAATTTTAGTTCTTATGGGTTCCGCTTATGTAGACGCGACGTGAACGTACGTGACCATCACTTATCACACTATCTTACATAAAAAAAGAGAGCCCTGCATCACCGCGTTGTCTCACAAGCCAAGAGACAAGCGAGCAACTTTGTGACAACTGCTGCCAGCGATATCGAAGCCCGCGCGCATTTATGCACCAGCATGTAGGGGCCAGCATACTTGCTGCGAGTGTAGGGCGCCTAATACATTTCGTCCCATTGTTCCGATTTTGACGTCACCGTGACACAGCGAACCTTTTCTTCGGAAAATAACAAGAGAATTCGCAGGAAATGTGAATAAGTTAAAAAATTCATTTCCGTCGATTTCTCCTGGCCAGAAGAGATGACACACCGTCCCGTAAGGCGCGGCGAAAAATCTCCCACTGTAGTCATCATGTTGTCGCAACGCAACGTGAACTGTGAAAAGGCCACTATAGCTGCTATAGTGAAGTAAACCAATACGATCGTATGATAAGACTGTACGAACGAGCGAGCGAACTGCCTGTCTGCCACCCTTTCCAATGCGCTAGTCAGGCGACGAAACTGTGTACTCAAACAAGTCGCTGGTGCTATCGCGAACCTCCCTGCTGGCGCTTCTGGTACCCTGGTGCTGGTAAACTAGGCAACATTGCACTAGGTAAGTGTACACAAGGCGCTGCTGGCTTTGTTGGCTCGGATGAAGCTGACGACGTCAATGGGGGCTTCCAGCCATTGGGGCTTGGGAACAGTAGTCAGCGCGTTGCCAGTTGTTTGGGGTGACACGTGCTCTGTGCTGTGTTTGGCGCGAAGCGCTGTGTGGGGAAAAGGCGCGACTGAATGCTGCCACTTGTTGCTACCAGTTCTGGGCGCTTGGTGCTTCTGAAAATTCCTTTTTCTTCATTTGTGGTGGGATGCCTCCGGCTTTCCGGTGGGTTCGCCAATTCGGACAGGGCTGACTACCTACCACTGCCTACAGTTACCAAACCTTCCATTACCCTGGCCAATTCCTGCCACTTTTTTTTTTTTTAATAAAAAAAAAACAACGACGGTGGCTCTGTGGCCACAGCCAATCATACAATGAAATTTTAGAATCTCAAGTAATTAACAAATGGCAAGATAAGCTTTCTAGCTAAGAGGGAAGGAAATTTAAGATGCTCTTTACTCCTCCTCGGCAGTCGTCACCAGTGGCTGCTTGAGCAACAAACAATTCGTTCTTTCAGAGAAGCTGAGTTGCGTCTTGGATGAATAGGGTTACCCAACCAAATAATGTCAACACAAAATTAGCAGTAAAAAATTACTCTGAGCTAATAAAAAAAGTATTGGAACAAATCTATACTAGGAGTGACATAGATTTAGTAAACAGGTAAAGCTTCTTTTTTTTTGCGACCGATAAAAGCCCATCATCATCAGTAATGCTTGATCCCATTTTGCACTTCCCATATCTCATTATTTATAGACCTCAAACAGAGAAGTGGTTTCCATGAACACGAATAACTCGAGATCCAACTGGTCGATCTTAATGAAACTTTTTGCATTAATAAATAATTGTTTGGCGATAGTACCATATGTATAGTGCGTACATAGTACATACGTAAGCTACTAAAAAAGTAACTAGTACATCATTTTCTCTTTCTTTTGCTGAGTAAGCAATCAAAAACACTTTTATAAGAATTATATTCTTGTGTGTTCAAAATTTCAATATTAATAATAAACTATGTGAAAAAAAATTAAATTCTGTAAATGAGTTTATTGTTAATAATTTTTTACAAGTGGGGCTCCAGGCCTACAGGCCAAACAGTACCTACTCTTGCGGACTATGAGAACTTCGCTAATAATTTAATTTATTTATGACATGATACGGCTGAAAGGAAACAATTTTATTCGGATTTGTTTTTTATTTTCCTTATACACCAATGTTTTATGGTGTTTAAAGTAATTACTACATACATACATATATATACTAAATTATAATAAGCGAGGGTCCCTGGCGCACAAGAGAGTCTCAATTTTTGTAATAAAAAAAGGTTCGGGGAAAGATATTTTATTGGTTCTAGAACTACTAGTAGTGCATACAATATGCACAAGCGCATAGCCAGATACATCCATACGCACATAAATACAGACGCATATACATATAGATACATGCATACATACACACACGCAGTTACGTACATACACACACGCAGTTACGTACATACACACACGCAGTTACGTACATAGATACACTCACACAAACCGCGCAGAACTCCGTGAATGAACAACTTATGTGTGTTGGTTGCATCTCACTTGAAGCAACCATACAGTGAACTGTTGTTTACTTTCGGGCTCGCACGAATAGATTCACATTTTTTTTCCAGTAACAATGTTGTAGATAAAATTTTACCGACCTCGGTTGAATTCCCTAAGCATTTCTTTACACTATATAACGAGTCTTTATTTGAGTTTTGTTCAAATGTGTTGAGTCCAACGACACAGTGGAAGCGTTTGTATTAAATCCCGCTGGAAAGTTGAAGTTTGTTGATATTTCCATGACCTTGAGATGACCTTTAAATGCTTCGTGGAGATCAACTTTGATCAGCATTTACATTCAATTTGGAGCAAATTTTAGAGATCATTTCAAGGCCAATCTGAAAATGAAGAGAACGGAAAATTATTTATTTTTTTATTCCCAAATACCAGAGAACTTAGAAATGTTATGTTCTTTCAAGTATTTCACCGTTGGCGTTGGGCTCAATCCCAAAGGATGCTAAGGAATCACATGAAAGTCGTGCCAGTATTTATGGAGAGCTTGGCATTCAAACTTTTTTATTATTAAAATTGTTACATTAAATAATACTTTACAGATTCAAGTTGACCTTGAAATGACGAACTAACCATGAACGTAGGGGCGGCGTGGGCGTGCATCTAGACTTTATGCCACACCCCCACGCAACAATCCACCCGTGCACAAATCCGAAAAAAAACGGAACAAATAAGGGTCGTGTGATTATGCAGTCGTATGGCAATATTAGTACAGATTATATTTTTGGTCGCTCTTTTTCAATTTACAAGAATGGAAAAACCCCGGGCTAGGCTGTAGAGGTGTCTGCTAGTTTTGATATAAAAATAAAAAGAACTGTTTAGCTGAAGTAAATATTTATTTTCATGATATGCAAACAGTTTGGCAACAAACATCTAGTCTAATTGAAATTATTATTTTTTAATGTTTGACCTTAACCATCGGACATCCCGACAAATCTGCCGCCCACACAGCAGCTTATGTGCTAAATTCGAAACCTTGTTAATCACACACACACACACACACACCCTGGATTTTTTGGAATCACATACATACGTCTAACTAAGAAAGAAGCAACTTATTGCTTTTTTTTTTGATATAACCACATTTGATGAATTGTTAGGAAATATTTTGAAATGTGTCTCCTAATGGTAGTCGTTCCGAAAGGTAAAAACAAACTTTGGAAAGGGTAAAGGAAAAAATTAAAAAAATTATTTAAATGAATTCAGCTTTCTCTTGTCTGCGCCGTTACACAGTGGTTTCAGGAACAGACCATGAGTGTATTCCAATGGGAGACAATATGACACTAAAGCCGAACTATGTAATTTATTGCGCCGTCACAGTCGAATTGGAGGCGTTATGGTATGGGGAGCCTGGAACCATATCGTACTTTGACACGGTTGACCTACAAAGAACACAATTTCTATTTCTACGACCTGAGGAAAGATCAGGTTTATACATGAAATATTCTGGATGGAGGGGTCTAACCAGTTGTCATACTTCATACATATATTTTTTTTTTTCAAAAGGATAATTAAAAATTGCATCTAAATCAAGGAACCTCGTTCGGTTTTTCAAAGCAATGAATTTTGTTCATTCATTTTTCTAGTAACATCATTCTAGATTCGACATCTAATTTAAAATACACCAAAGGTTGTTTATTTTTAAATTGTCGAAAATATTTAAAATGACTCCTTCCTCCTCCGTAGGACACTACAATATTTATTTTAATACACGAGAATTCATTGGGCTTATAATTTATTTTCTATATCAAGATTTAATCACTTATCAAGTGTTTTTGGGCAAACAAAATCAAGGGGTCGTTTACTATTTATTGTGTATAAGCCGAAAAATATAATTATCTAAATTTCAAGTTAATATGAATAAATTTTCTACAAATGAAATTTTGGGAATACATAGTATTCCTCTGATATTTTAAAATTGCGGTTAAAACTAGTAGCTGTATAATTAAAACGCGGAAACAATATTGCACTATAATTAAATTATCAGATACATGAATGCTTAATACATCCTATTTAGCCCTGGGCAGAATGTTCGACAAGGCAGGAAACCTTGATGTGACAAATGCATGCCATTCATTATCGTTACATGGGGCTTCTTCAGTTGCTTATGTACAGGGAACAAATTAGTAGAATTTGTCTCAATTCCATGTGAAAAGAAAAATAAGAGGGGGGAAGGGAGTATAAATAAATTGAAATAGCTGAAGAAAACACTGAAATACGTTAAACGCTTTCAGCATACAACACATACTAAGCAGCAGGAAAACAAAACCTATGCGTTCGTAAAGCAACCTCTTGTCCATTCTTCTGCTCCACCTATTTACTTGGAGTTGAACAAAAAGAAAGACTATCGTCCGCAATGTCGTCGGCTGTCTCTGACATGATAAAAACAATCGAATCTAAAAATAATCATCGAAACGAAATTAGAGTCACATCTGAGAAAAGGACAGAGCCAGCACTCGTGAGCAATTCGACAGATTGCGCAACTGCGAGATCTTTTTCAAGTTGAAAAAAAACATGATGTTTTTCCGTCATGTTTTCGAGCGTCCACCGAGAACAAAGCTTCGACCGCTATCGGAATTACTTCGAGTGTGATCGCGAATGACACATTTTACATTTTTTTTTTACTAAATTAACTTATAATTTATTTTCGGATGCTGGAATTGAATCGTGATGAGGATGATGCGGCAGCAACTATTCAATTGCCACAGGCCCACAGCACAGCACAGCCATACTGGCCGCTCTTTCGGTCGTATGGCAATTATGTACTAATGTCCTATGAGTGTGTAATGTGTATCTTGGTTTCGAATTTTTCTGGTTCTTCTTGCAAAAACCACTTGCAAACATGAAAACATGACATTTTTACCCTGTGCTTATTTTTACACACGACAGAGCAGTTCCCGAGAGCGATGTGCGAGAATAATTTAGCGGAGGAGGCACTAATCATTCGGAAAATATTTCATTGCAAGCCATAGTATTTTTCGGTTTAGAGTGCCAGTAAATGCCTCTATAAATTATAAGTTTTGCTCTTATTTTGAAATCTTTTATTGCTTTTTTACGGGAGGGATTACTACAGGTTACCGTGTTACACGGATAGTATTTTGTATATGATGGAAACATGAAAAACCGCTGTAATAGAATCATCAGGTTTCAGATTTTCTTTTTAAACGTTTTACGTTTTCAATGTGTTTTGTTATTTTTTTTATATGTACCTCTACAGCTACAAGTTTCATGCTGGCAATTTAACAGAAGTGATACTTCTTCAAAAGGAGTTGTTGGAGTTGGAGTTACTCTAGGTATAGCAAATTCTTTCTCCTCCCTCCATATTCCCCAAATTTGTGTTGTGTATGCGTTTCAATTCAAAAAGTCTGTCTGAAAGACATAATAACACTAAACCAATTTTTAGTAGCTCTTACTAGCTCACACCTTAAATAAAGTAAAATTTAATAAATATTGTAAATAGCACATTTAACATTAATCGACATATGTATGTTAGTCAAAAAAATCTCTTTACATAAAAAATTTAAAATCTGTCTAAATAATGATACAAGATTTCCTTTTCCGAAGCTCATGAAACTCACATTATATTTTTTTTCCATTTAGAACACTGAAATAAAAAGTTTATAAAATTAAGAAAACTCTTTTGAAACAATGCACTTTAGGCAATGGTTTTCATCCAATCGAACTCGATTCGAACCGGAGACCCCGAGGTGAAACTAACAAATAAGAAACTACTAGAAAATGATTTCTCTCAGTGATGGGTCTGCCATTTTGAATTTTCAACTTTCCTTTGATGAATTGAAATCAGGAAATCCTTAAATATACAAGCTTTAATAAAATATTCGAAATCAGTGAACCCGAAAACCCCTATGTAATTATTGTACATTCACCAGTAACTAGATAAATTATTTCGATTTCTTTAGAATTATATTAGAGTTAGTGACCGGAGAGAAAGGCTTTTACTTATCTCACAATTTTATTCAATACCCTTTGGTCTTCGATTTGATAATAATAGCTATCTGTTCAATGTGATTTAGTAGTTGTATGCAAAGTATGGAGTTACTCGGTTAAACGGTTGTTGAGTTATCGTGCACAAAAAAGGAATTTTGTTTGAAGATCGGGCATAGCGCCGATAATAAAATTAAGTGAAACCAAGTCTAAGAATTTTGCATAGAAGTTTTTTAAAAATTGCAACTCCTTAGGACAGGCCCAAGGAGAAAGTATTGTACAGATGTGCTCTACAGTAAGCATGGACATTTTAATATCATGCTCAGATCCATTGTGATTCCAGCAGTGTCAGCTATCGCACTATCCTGTTCGAAACGTATTACATATTATGTTAGGTAGCTAGTTAGTAGCCGCCGACCCTGGTCTAGCGGAACATGTCCATGTCAATTTATTTAAATCTAAAGTCCTAATTGATGTATTGGCCTAATTGAAGCATTGATGAAGAACTGAAGCCGCATGAATAGTCCATCCATTTGGTCAGAGTTAGAGGATTGTGTCCAATTTAGGTATGTTACGGTTTTCATATCGTCAGAAAAGACAACGCATTATTCTATTTACAAAAACGACAATTGCAAACTACCATATTGAAGCTACTCGCAGACAAAATTATGTGTTCGTCTTTGAATAAAAAATGCTGAGTTCTTGAATCCCATATGAACATTTACATGGTATCGAAACATTTTTATAATATTTGTAAACAAGAATAGGACGGCCATCGAACCTTGTGGCATTCAAATTTTATCATTGGTGTTTTTAATGTCCGTCTTTTATACTGAACTCTCACGTAAACGAACAATTGAAATTCGGATTTATCAAAACACACGCATGGGAAAAAGAAGAAAATTTTATTGACTACACATGCCAAAAAACACAGACACCAGGCGAAAGTGCGTTTTAATTTAAAAAAAAAAAATTCGAAAATTAGCAGATTTCATAAGACATTCACACAGAAAATTGAAAACAAAATGTGGCCTATTTACAAATGGGAAGTCTGCCTCGAAAAATTCTATTACCACTAAATAACGATCAAAACTCTTCTTCCACCAAAAATCCTCCGAAGCTGAAAAGCACCTTTGCTTCTTCTTTTTTGTTCTATCTTTTCTTGAACTCTCAAGAGATTCCTCTCAACCATCAAAATACATAAGAATCTTTCGGAGCCAAGCTGGGTGCCCCACTAGTGTGCCGCAACGAGCTCACTTCTCATCGACCCTCGCGACATGAAAGTGTTTCTTCCTTAATAAAAAAATAATTCAGTGTGATCAAACAGTGGTAAAAATACAGAAAATGTTCTTCAACTCATGAATTAAGTGGGCGGATTATTGGCCGTGTCAATTGGAGCAATAGTGGAGTTTGTTCTAAAATTATCATCTCCTTGAGTGAATGAATTAGAAACAATCATAAACTTGTGATCCTTCGTAGAGTAGAACGAGAAACGTGAATTGAAACTTTGGCTCAAGGTAAGATAATGTTTTTTGTGAAAACTACCGACCTTTTCAAAAACCCAGGGCTGTGCGGTGTATTTTTAGTTCGGCGGCGTTATAAAACACAAACTTTTGTCCAAAATACCTTCCGTGGTGGGCCGCAAGGCGAAACCTTTTTATGTTTTCAGCAGAAAGTTGCGTAATTACGCCTAATTCTTTTATCGGTGTTCTGCTTTTCCGTTTCAAGTAGACCGAACTTACTCTCAATCCTTTCAGGTAAATTAATTCCCTGACTCCTTACAGTGCAGTTTATTCGTGACATAAATAATTTTCCTCGATGGATAGACGTGAAAACATCGAAACAAGATCATTTTCGATACAGTCGAAAAGCAGCCATGCTGAATTTTCCCATTTTCCCAACTTTGAAGGAGAGCCAGAGAGAGGATTTTGGCACGGTGTGTTTCAGGCGCCTGCGTGTCCCACTTTCGTTTTACATGAAAATTTCTTAATTTCTTCGACATGTTTTCTTCTCGGTGTTAGCGGTGACAATATCGCGACCCCACTCTTGTTTTTTAAAAAGATTTTTTTTTATCAGTGTGTTTCTGCAACGGCTCCCTAATGAGACTCGGATCGAAATTTATTGCTTTCATGAATTCTTTTCAGAAATATAAATAAAGAGAAAATATAGAAAGGAAAATTAGCGAAATGGAAAAGCCAACACGGCCTGTTAGGAATCGCCGTCACAGTAGGTTCGTTGTCGCGTGTGTTTTGAACTGTTTTACGATTCCTTTTATGTTTTGCTGCCGTTTAGTTTAGAGTGATCAATTTGAGAGTTTTATTTTGCATGATGTCTTAACGCTTCTTTTATTGTTTTCCAACGATTTATTTACCCGAGATGATTGATAAGAGTGAGCTAATTTTGGTTTTAAGACGTGTTTACAATGCATTTTGCTATTTTTAAGGTAATATTACGATGTATCAGAATAAGGCAGCTTTTATTCCAAAACAAATTTATTTTTATTATGTTCAAATGTTCGATATAAAAATCGACAATTGGGTTAATCAAACTGCTCGAACATTCGAATTCCTGGAAATAGTTCGAACAGATGTAAAACGTAAATTCCCATAAACAATTACGAGTTTGCAATTCTATTTATTCTAATAATTATGGTAAAATTTTAACCACTCGATTAATTTATTTTTTGATTTGATTTGATTTTAATACCCTTATGGCATAACTTTGTTCAGCGAAGAAGCTCATTTCTGGCATAGTGGGAACGTGAATAAGCAGAATTTTCGTGTGTGTGTGATGAGAATCCTCAAGCAATGCAAGAGCTGCTTATGCATAACAAAAAGTCACTGTTTGTTCCGGTCTATGGGACATATGGTATTTCGCAAAAATGAGGAAGGACAACATTAACCGCCAATAATGAGCTCTAAAAGTTAATGATCTGCGACTTTTTATTTCCAAAACTTCGGTACACTGATGTTGATGTGGTTTCAACAGGCCGGCGCTACGTGCCATACAGCTGGCACGCAATACAAAGCAATGCTATATCTGACCCGTATTGACGTAGATCTATATAGCTGTTCTGTATGTAATCGTCAACAAAACAAAGAGGTTGAATGCTGTTAAATGTTAATTACGAGTCACATCTTTATATGATGATGCTTGTCATATTAATGTCCATTCTGGCGCCATCTAATGAACACTTATCGAACTTTACAAACAACCCTCGTACACTCAACATTTTAATGCATTGCATAATTGTTTCGATTTTTTTTCCTTACTACTCCCTTTGGGAGCATAGGGCTTCCACAAAGCCGAGGTTCTGCTTCAGTAAACTCTAAATCGTTTCTTTTTCGCCATGCCGAGTGATTAGCTCGTAGTGGCTTATCCCAGCTGATAGGACTGCCATCTATCGCTTGCCTTCCACAACTTTTTACCAAGTTGGAGGTGACTTGGGTGGGAATCGAACGCGAACCCACGGCCCGTGGATTGTTAGTCCAGCGCTCTACCGTCTGAGCTATTGGGCCCCATAATTGTTTCGATTACAGTAATGAAATGTAATGAGAAAAAGTTGTGATGTTGCAACAAAATTTATTTTGAACAATTTATTATACCAAAACTCCCTTAAGAAAAATACGCTTGATAGGAGTTTGCATAACTCTCTATCCACTCTCCCAAAAATACAACATCAGCGTAAATATGTGGAAGATTTTCAAACGTGCAATAACCGATTATAGCAGTAGCTATACCAATTTGTTTAGCATTGACAACCAAAGGTCCCCCAGAATCTCCATCGCATACACCTTCCTTACCTCCAGCGCATATTTGCGGATTTAATGCCTCACTTGTAAGCTTCATGCAGTACGTTTCGTTTGTGAGAGTAACAACAACGGATCTCATTCTTTCAGGATAAATGTTAGATGGTCCTAAATTACCCCATCCGCTAACCCTCGCTTTAGTCCCTGCTGGAGGTTTTTCTGTAGCAAGTCTGATTGTTGCAATGTTAGGATGTCTAATATCAAACGGATGGCTTAGTTGAACCACAGCAACATCGTAGTCTATTGCCGAAGTTCTGTTATAATCTGGATGAATAACGTAATCTCTGAACTTTCTGGTCTCGCCATCTTTATTTATGTACAGAGAACCAGCCCTAACCTGCAGGGAGCTGATATCGTTGCCCGAAATACAATGTGCTGATGTTAATACCACTGCAGGTCTTATTAATGATCCACCACAAGAATGTTCACCATAGTATTCGATTGCAACGACGTATGGAAGTAGAAAGTGGTTTCTGTTAGGATCCTGTTCAGATATGATCGGTTCAGATTTTGTGTAACAAAATCCTAAAAAATAAATTAACGCCGTCACAGTGAATTGAAACATGCTTAAGTTTGCAGAATACTTAGTAAATTGTGTTTTCTACTCGCAGTTTTATACGACTACTGTGGTTGATGCATTGACGTTGTTTCGTTGATTTATTTAGATAGCTGGATTAACGTTTTGACGTAGTTTTAGCTTGTGTACAGTGGCACATTCCTTCAATTATGGTCAAATAAACTTTAGTATAGCTTATTGCTAACATAACACAGATCAGCAATTTAGAAAACAATTAATAGGTGATTAAGGAATCAAAAATGCTTCACCACGCAAGGTTTTTGAGATAAAAATGGAATAAATAAAAAACAAATACAAAAACACGACACGTGAGTCATTGACGTAATTACTTTCATAACAAAACGAATCAAATTCCGCGTATTCGTGCGCAGTGTGCTCAACCTGCGCCGCAGTTGACTGCTTGCGCCAAACTTTGGGCGTTACGTAATCGTTGACTGTTTCTACCGATTTTAAGCCGTTCAAAACGCGCGTGCAAAAGTGAAAAAAAACAGGCACCTAGCGCACTGCTGGCACAACCATATTTGCATAGAAAAGTTGCTTCTGTCTTGATAGACTAGACATGTAATTTTTTAATTAGTTTGTAAACAGCATTTGCACAGTTGAAAGTTTAGGCGCTCCAAAAAATGTTCGAATATTACAATCCGATATGTCGAAGAAAAAAATATCATTTCAACGTAAACCCAAAAATATCGTAGTATTTGGTGTGCTGTGGTAAATAAAACCGAAAAATTAGTCGGAACCATAGACTAAAGAATTATACTAGGAAGGCGAACAATCGAAACTGGGTGATTTCAGCGCTGCAAGCAGGAGATGTGGGAACAACCTTTGTTACTTACTGTTGCCTGACTTAGCATTTCCTAACTTTTAACTATTTTTAGGCACTTTCCTTTCTAGTCTGATAACTCCACACATTCTTACATTTATTTGATAAATCAGCACTCTGATTTAACTCACTTAGGATATCGCGTGTACGATTGAGACCTATACTCATGTTAGACACGCAAAGGCACAGACCGTAGAATGTCAGACGTTCACTCAGAGAAATTTCGCTCTTTGAAATCAACCCTGGCTATCTGTAGATCAATGGCTAGACTTGAAATCCAACATGATTCAGATTGTTTTCCTTTCTAAAGAATCAGATTATTATAAGTAAAGAAGTCAGAAAGGGTTTAGTGGAATAGCGGCAGAGTGTCCCGACTAAAAGCCCAAGCGACCCGATCTCGGATCTCATCGGAAACCACAGAAATACTTTACATAAGAAAGGAAGGGAATTTCCGTTCGCGTATTCAATGGATTTAGCGTTTTCAACGACAGGAAAATATCAAACAGATTTATGTGTTTGAAACAAATAGAAGTCATTTTGGTGCCATTATGTGTTTTTATTTGAATTAAATATGAATCTATTTAATTTTTGTATCAGTACAGGAACTATGAGTGAGTTAAAAATGACATGTATCGAATTGAAAACGAAAATTTGTAAAGTTGCAAAGTAATTTAGTCCAAATTATTTATTACTCATTTTTTCTATCATCATAGTACCATTGAAACTTATTTGCATATTTCATTATCCAGCTTCTAAAAAATACAACATTTGTGTAGAATTGCGGAGGTTCTCCATACACACCACCTACTATGCCCCCAGTTGCTATTCCAACTTGCTGTCCGTTTACAACCAAAGGCGCACCGCTGTCCCCATCATATGCACCTTCCCTGCCACCAGCACAAATAATTGGGTCCAGACCCAATTCATAGTTTGTAAGATTCCTGCAGTACTTATCGTCCGCGATGGAAATTAGAACAGAACTCATGCCAGTAGTGTACTTTCCATCTTGTAGATTATATCTGCCCCATCCAGTAACTCTTGCTATTCTACCTGCCGAAGGATACTCAGTTCCAAGATCAATTGTAGCAATAGTAGGCACTCTTTTAAGTCCTTCAGGAAATGGCTCGTCAAGTTTAAGCAAACACACATTGAAGTTAATTTCACTTATTACTTTATACTTGCGATGATAAACGCTATCGCTAACACCTCTTGTCATTCCACCTTTATTTACTAATAAGGTTCCAGCTCTAACCCGCAGGTTATGGTGATGTTTGCCCACGAGACAATGTGCTGAAGACAATACCACTGCCGTTCTTATTAGGGATCCAGCACAAATATTTCCAATATCAATTTCCTCTATGGCAACTACATATGGAAGCAAAAAGTTAACAGTAGTATCATCTTCAACTACAATCGGTTCTGGTTTTGCATAACAACAACCAACCAAAAAAATTGTTAACACTGTCACAATGATTTGAAACATTTTAAAGCTAGCACAGAATTAATTGGGCCATACCATTTCCTTTCATATTTATATGTACGGACGGTAACGTAATTTTGCTCTCCTAGTTTTCTATTAATCGGTTTAATGTGTTTGTGTGGCATTCTTAATTTGAAAACGTGGGTTTCTGTTTTTCTAAAACAATCAATTGTGCTACGATGTGAGAAACAACTTTTTCCACCAATCGCATGCGACTGTTTGTTTGCTTATAATTTAGGTGACTGTATGGAAAACACATTCTGTCTAGAGTCAATAATGACACTGAAATATTATATAACATATGTACGCACCATTGCAGCAATTTTGTCTATTCATATAATGCTACATGAAAATTTAATGTATTTATAAGCAAATTTAGTTTATCCCTTTTAGTGAAGCGACTTCATTCCTATTCTACAAAAATAAATAAAACCGTTCATAAAAATAATTCTATCCTACGCCCAATATAAACCTATAGAGACCTTTAAAACTTCTAATTTCTATTGAAATATGAGTATGAGTATTTAGAGATTGTGAAAAAACATTTTGAAACGTGCCAAAATCCATCTCTATACGTAGTCGGTACACACTACACACTACGACAGTTTTAGGAGTACTTTTATTAAATTAATTGTCGATTTCAATTTTTCAATACAAATGAACCGTAAACAAATTGTCAGTGTCTGTTAATTGTGACTTGTGAGAATTTGCGCTGAAAGCTCTTTGGTGGTTTTCCATTCCAGTTGCTTGCTTTGCTCTAGGCGCAATTTTAAAAAATTATTGGGCGCTTCTCCAACCATCAAGATCAAGAGCAACTTTTTCAAATTCAAATTCAACCATATAAGCTTCAAAATTAAATAATTCAACGTGAACAACAACTTTATTTTTATTAATTTTTAGTTTAATTTGCTCACTCTATCAAAATGGTTTGGTTTGGAATACAAAAAACAAAATCAATAGTACAATCATAAAAGGACTTAAAAAATTTTCCGACAGATGTAACCCCATGGCCTCAGTGGATAAGCCGATTCGAAAACTCTGATCCATCCAGCCCATCTGCTGAAAAAAGCTTAACGAAAAGAGCAGGATGTCAAATCACCTTTTCAACATCCAGGACAACGTCTTGTCAGTTTTTGCCCTTAGATGAATCCTTAGTTGAGTTATGGATATATGAAAGTGTGATGTGGTGTAGTTTGTCGTAGATAACAGATGTATTAGAGTATTCACGCTTTGTTGCATTTGCTGCTCAGTTACTACTGTATCGTTGCAATAGGAGTAAAACAATGGGTTACCATAGAACCAAACTATGAAGATATTTTACAATCGGTGCAATGAATATCATTCACGCTTTTACTTCATTGCATTGGCAACGAACCCAGTCAATCAAACGAATATAATGGGAAAAAACAATATTTCAAAATCAATCATCATTCTCTTGTTAAATATTAAAGTGGTCTTGAAATCTGTTTGCATACAACTCTATCCAACGGCTGAAAAATGCAACATTTGTGTACAACTGCGGAAGACTTTGATACGTACAATGTTGAACGCCACGGCTTGCTATACCAATTTGCTGAGAGTTAACAACCAATGGTGCACCAGCATCACCGTCACATGCACCTTCTTTGCCACCAGCACAAATAATCGGTTCCACTCCTGGCCAGTAGTTTGTCAATTTCCTACAGTACGTATCATTTGCGATGGGAATCAGAGCTGAAGTCATCTCCGAAGTGTATGTCCCATCTTGGTTTAATCTGAACCATCCAGTAACCATTGCTAAAGTCCCCTCCGGGACATACTTCTTGGCAAGTGCAATTGTCGCCGCATTGTCATTCCCAAGATCAAATGGCTTCACAACCCAGCGGGAAAAGAAGCGCTCAAAGATGCAAACTAAAGCAACTCCTGGGAAGCATGTAGTGATTCCCTTTCCGTTGGACACTCCATGTCTTTTTAACATTGCATGTCCGCAGGAGGAAGCAGTAAAAAGCTTTTTTTACTGCTCCCAGCTTGCTGCTTTGGAATGCAAGTGGAATCAGGTTCATACCTGCTCCCAGCTTGTTCAACTTACTGAACATTTTGTTCAAGTTACCTTCTCTTTGATGAACACTAAACTGATTTTATTATAAAAAACACGCAAAAACGCCACAAAAACACAATAGAACACAAAGAAACGCACCTTACTGCACAAAAGATAAAACAGGAATGAGCAAGATTTCGCTTTGTTTTCCTTATGAGTCATGACTTGAAAACAAAGGGAGAAGGTTCGGTCCCAGCGATCAATTGGGTTGATGCCTACCTGCATTCCCCGGAATCAACAGGGAAGCAACATATTTTTCTCTCATAAAATTTGCTGATTCCAAACCTGCTTCCCTAGGAATGCCTGACTAAATTTCCCGCTGGGAAGTTGAAGCACACACACATTAAAATCAATTTCACTTCTTAGCTTATAACTTCGATGAACAACGCTTTCACTAACTTCCCTTGTCACTCCACCTTTATTGAAATACTTAGTTCCTACTCTAACCTTCACTTCGCTATGTTTTTTACCTACAAGGCAATGAGCTGCAGTTAGTACTACTGCTGGTCTAATAAGTGATCCGGCACAAATATAGGACCCATTCACTTCTATTGCAACTACGTAAGGACGAAAAACGTGAGTAATTTCAGTATCCTGTTCAATTGCAATGGGGTCAGGTTTTGCGTAGCAAGAACTTAATAAAAAGACTGCTAGTACTATCACACTGAATTGAAACATTCTAAACCTAATTCAGAATTAATTTGACATCGTTTTTTCTTCTGCTTTTATATGGATCTATTGTGTTTTACAGGCTTTCCATTCGTTTGGAGAGGTGGATCTGTGTTTTTGTGAAACAATTAAATTGTTTTCGACCATCTGTTGTGCCATGATTCTGTATTTCTTTCAGATAACAACATATTGAAAATCGATATTTTCCACTATCGATTTTCCACTTTACTTAACACTAGAACAATGAAGCAATAAAACTAACATATATGTCCCAAAATGAATTTTAATGACGTAATGATGTAATTTCCAATGAAAAGTCTTTATCGAACGTGTAGCGACTAACATTTACGCCCACACATTTTAGTCGATGAAACTAAAACTGATTTCGAAGGTTTAGACCAAGAGTGGACAAACTACGACCATAGAAATACAAACTAAGCACGGAACGGCTATATCGTGTATGAACCCTGTACATGAGCGACCACCTCAATGGGACCTACCTAGAGGAGAACAGCAACAGCATTTATGAGGGAGAGCTAAATAAGAATCAGGCCAAGCTGGGCCAAGCGGTGAATGGTAGCGTGTAAATAGATGTTAAGGGGGGCATAGACATTAAGGCAGGAACTTCAGAAAATTTTGAATTGTATGCCCCCTTCTGATTATGGCTTCATATTTACGCCTGCACTGAGCGACCATACGAACACACCCTATTCTAACACATCAGGAAATGTGGTACGCTAAATCTGGCTTACAGCCGTTCCGTGCTTAGTTCATATTTCCATGACTACGACCCGAGGGCCACAGCGTCACGCATACAAGTGCAAGATTTTTCTTTTTATCACAAAAATGTTAAATTATGCAATGACAAGCGACAAGTTCCACTACCACCGAGTCCTGTAATGTGTGAGCCTGCATAAGCGAATACGTTCTGGGGCAATTTACTTATACATACATATGTATATAAACAGAATCGGTACTACTACGAGACGAGACGAGGATTAATTTTCAAAAATTGGCGAAATAGGTAAAGTAAAAATAATGAATGAAGACTGAGCAATAGTTCAGTCTCGATTTTTATATAGAAACTGAAATGAGATCGAGCTCGAGTTTTCTATGTAAAAATTGAGACTAAGCTGTTGCTCAGTTTTTATCCATAAGGGCCAATGTCTTAATCATGTCGAGGGCTTTCAGAAATGCCTTTATAATGTATATCTGTGATAATTAATTTGATCAAAAATGTTTTAGTAGTATCAGATATTGTATTGTTCAAACAGTTGGGTAGGACGACAAACACTCTATATTCCATTGAAGCCGCTACAAACATTCACTAACTACCCTTTTACATGTCGTGGCCATTTCTAGGTAATAAATTCAACCAAACAATAATTTATAAAGTTGCAAACAATTTATTTAGAACTCATTTTTAATTTTTACAGGTATAATATACCTAATACCAATAATTTAAGAAAAATATCTCTGGTACTCTTCGGCATGGCTCTCAAAAATATAACATCTGCGTAAACCTCCGGAAGATTTTGGATGGTGCAATATTTAAGATCATGCGTAGATATACCAATTTGTTTGCCGTATACGACCAAAGGTCCGCCAGGATCACCATCGCATACACCTTGTTCGCCACCTTCTTCGCCACCTGCACAAATTTTGGGATCCGATCCCGATTCCCATTTTGTAACTAGATTGCAATATTCTTGATTTATGATAGGCAACATAAAAGAACTCAATCTCTGCAGGGACGAATGACCTTCTGGCGGCCCTAATCTGCCCCATCCACTAATCTTTGCTAAAGTTCCTGCAGGAACATACTCCTTAGCAAGTTCAATTGTTCTGATTTCACCATCAATATCAAATGGCTTGTCAAGTTGGATCACAGCCACATCGAAGTCTCTTTCCCTTTTTTTTTTTATAATCGGGATGAGCAACGTAAGCTCTAAACGATCTGGTCTGTCCACCCATATTGCTGCGCGCAGTATCAGCTCTAACCTCTAGGTTGTTCATTTTTGTCCCTTCGAGGCAATGTGCTGCAGTTAATACCACTGCCGGTCTTATAAGTGATCCACCACAGATATTTTCACGACCGTCCTCCTCTATTGAAACGACATATCGAGGTGTAGAATGCGATCCAGCTTCCCAATGGGTTCCGGTTTTACATGGCGAAAACCTAATAAACAAATTGTTAACACCGTCAGACTGAATTGAAACATCTTTAAGCTAGCACAGAATCTATTAGACTGAACTTTTTGCTATCACCTTATATAGTGTAAAAGTTTTTTGAAATCACAATGAACACCTCGACTCTATTGTAGCTATAACTTTATTTGGATAGGTGGATTGAAAATGTATCTTGTTGCTAGTCGCGTTGAGACGTTTATTTATTTAATTCAGCTTAATTCAAGCTATACATACGAATACATGCAACATAAATATGCACATAAGAACTTAAGGACTAGAACTAGACTAGGACTTATTAACTAACAGGGACAAAAAGAAAGGGGACTTTAAGAGGGTCTATTAAGGACTTTATTAAGGGAGGACTAAGTTAGGTGAAAGTCGAACGAGGGTGTGAATTGGCTTTACGGATCATCCTTGAAATCGGTTCGGAAAAGCCTTAATTGGTGCGGTGAGAGGAACGGCGGAAGAGAGGTACTGATCTCAGGCGACGGGGATTGGTGTGGAGGGATATCAGCTGCAACAAAGAGGGGCAGTCAATTACACCGGTGAGGAGCTGGTGAATAAAGGTAAAGTCGGCAGAGTCACGCCGCTTACTTAGCGGTTCTAACTCGATCAATTTCAGTCGATCCTCATAAGGAGGCAAGTTTTGGTGGTCGGAACAAGGTAAATCACGTAAACCAAAACGAAGGAACCTGCGCTGGACAGATTCAATTCTGTTAATGTGCGTTGTCTGAGTAGGAGACCATACCTGACTGGCATATTCAAGGATGGGTCGGACAAAAGAGACATAAAGGGATTTGGCAACGTATGGGTTTTTGAATTCGGTGGACCAGCGTTTCACAAACCCGAGGGCGGAGTTAGCTTTGGCTAATGCACTGTCGATGTGAGAGCGAAAGTTAAGCTCGCCATCGCAAATGACGCCGAGATCACGAAGAGAGACAACTGTAGGTGATAGATTGGCATTTAGAGACGTTTAATTCTAAAATGTTTTTACTGCACCAAATGCAAAAAGAATCTAGGTCTGCTTGTAGAAGCAGGGGGGGTCTAGCGCGGAGGAAATTTGTTTGGAGATTTTCATAACATCGGCGTAAATTGAAAGGTTGTTTGATCAACGAACCGACGACGACGTTGTTTCCAGTATGGCGTTTATTCTGTTATGAGGAGGATGTTTGTCATAAAGACTGATTTTGCTTATTCACAATGCTGGAGTTACCTTATAAAATATAGTAGGCCTGCTGCATCGTATACAGCAATACCAAAATCAGCTCACCTCAGATAATACCATTTTTTTCGTGCTCCGAACTTCTACGACAGAGTCTGGAATAGGCGCGATAATATGCTTAATTGCCCAATCAAATTAAACAAGAGCAGAATAGAATCTGACGCCCGCATCTGATGCACCGTCAGATACTCTGATGAAATAATCACGTCAGAACCATAATTGCGCCGTAAATTTAATATTTGCAAATATGGCCATTGGATATTGGTCTAAGTATGAAATTAAACATCTATTTTCTTTAAAAAAAGGATAACTCAATTTCAGCTTAGATCATCCCCTAGAAAACCATATAGGTGAACAGAGGGAGTAAGCAACATATCCTTCATGTATACATAAGTGTCACAGATTGGGAAGCAAAATTATGGAAACAACTATAACTCCCCTTGCGTTCGTAGTTTGATATAAAAACTAAAATTATAATGCTAAATTCCACCATACCCAAACTCTGCCAAGTTTTTTTATATCTATTTAGAGCTACATAAGCTACGTTTGTGTTCCCCATAATATAGTGTTTAGCAATGCTTTCTACTGCTTATTTTTTTTGAATACAAAATATTCTTGAAACATCAAAAAATATATATCAATGGATTCTCCAATATTTCAGGCGAGTATGGCCGCCCGGTGACACACATCGTCCTGTTAAACGTCTATTCACCCCAGAAATCAAACGAATGTTAAAAGACTGGCTTGTCCGGAGAAGAGATAACCCATATCCTTCACGGGACGAAAAGAAAGCGTTAGCCTATGAGACTGGCTTAACATACACCCAAATTTGCAATTGGTTTGCGAATTGGCGACGAAAACTGAAAAATTCTGGAAGAGAGCCCTCAAAGAAGACATGGGGTCACTTAATTAAGAACTACAACGTCAACGCGAAAGGTAACGTTGAACAATTTAGCATATGCTCCAGCGATAGTATTTGGGGAGATCAAGAACATTCATCCCAACGATCGAACTCTCCAACATTTTCTGGCAATTACGAACCGCCTGAGCATCGCAGTGACTGTGATACGTTGAACAACACTAACTCCCAGTTGTACCCCCATGAGTATTACGACAGGGAAAAAGACAATAATGGAAACCACGAATACTATATGCATTCTGAGTACTATAAAAATCCAAATATTCGCAGCTTCGATCATTGCTACACTCCAATTAAGAATTTGCAAGCACAGTGCTTCCAGGTCAGCTCGACAACGGAAGAAAAAAGTTCCTTTGAGCAGAGCTTTGAGGATGGCCTTAAGCTCCATCCCCAAACATTCTCCTCGAACACAAAGTACAAACAACAGATGATGGAAAAGTACCTTCGGGATACCAGCAAATCGTCATCTGCCTCGAGTCCAGAACTTTCTAAATGGCTCGAGAGTGCAGCGAATTTCACTCCGAACAAGAATAACTACATAGAATGGAACACGTACAGGTATGTTCCCAAATTGTGTTCCAAAATTCTTGAATAAATAAAAAAAAATGTTTCAGATCCAAAGCGGAAAAACGGAGACCAAAAAGTTCGGACAGTTCAAGTATTTTCGAAAATTCTATTCACCAAAAAGAAGAACTGGACGCTGCTGAAGCGTTAGCCAACCTAGCCTGCAACTATAGGCAAAGATTGATAAATTCGGCTAATTTATCTGTGGCTTGATGGCGTTGGGGGTTGAAAGATTAACATAATCAACAATAGTCTAATCCTAGTCCACTGGGCATAAAAAAAAACAAATAAAGACAATAAGGCCATCCAGCGCTTTGTTGAAAAGCAAGCTATTTGTAGGTTGTAGAATTTGTTTAAAGGGTTCTTAGATTCCTCGTTAAGTGTTGTGAGAAAGCATTCCAATCTAGGAATTCACCGAGTGTGCGCGGTCTGTTTTAATTTTCCGATAGCTTTAAGCACTGATTGTGGTTGAACAAATGGAATTTTATTTATTAGTTAAAAGATATTCGAACAAAATTGAGTTTATTAATTTTTTACGCATTTCGAAGAATACTCATTCCAGACCAAAAAAGGTTAATAAAAACCAAATAAGAGTTTCGCACCCTGAAGAAGAAATATAAAGTACTTAGGCGAAGGCTGCTTGAAAAGTTTGACACATTTTTACGAGATGTCGCCACAATTTATTTAATGGCGTATTTACTGGCAGCATCATTTTTCAAACGGTCGCACTTGATGTCATGCGACTTCCGACTTTTTTTCTATTTCGGTACTTGAAAACTTTTTTCAGTGGGACTATATTTTCGTCAAATAAGGATGTGACCAGTAGCAGCGCCGTCAATAACTATTTTGCAGATTTTGATAAAACTTTTGGACGGGATGGATATATTGAAAACTTACTGGACGAAGGGCTGAGATTGAGAAATATAATTGATTTAGTCCTAAAAAGGAGTATAAAAAGTTTTTTTAAACATCCTCCATGTATTCATTCGTACGTCAGTGCGAAACATACTTATAAAGTTAATGAGCTTGGAAACTAATTCAACCCTTCGGACGAAATTTGATAAAAGCTAAATATTCGAAAACAGATGTGAACAAAATTTCTCTCAGACTTCTCTCGGTTTTTTGTATTGTATTAACGATTGTTATTTTCAAAATCTAATATATATGTGTCACAGTGTTTGTAACAAAACTCCTCCGAAACGGCTTGACCGATTCTTATTAAATTTTGTGTGTATATTCAGTAGGTCTGAGAATAGGGCGTAAACTATTTTTCATACCTCTAAGTGATAAGGGTGGTCCACCCCAAAACATTTTTTTATTTTTTGGACAAAATTTTTTGTTTTAATTTTTTTATGATTCGGCAGTAAAAAATACATACAACCCTAAATTTTCACCCTTCTACCACCAACCCCTATTTTTTAATAGCGATATTAGTACTTTAATAATTTTCAAACATCATATCAGTTATCACTCGATCAGTTATTCCCGCCAGGCGCCTACGGGTGTCACTTATCGTTTTACTTTCTCAGTGCAACTGTCATATTTATTATTTCTAACGAGCAAAATTTTTGGGAATCATTTTCAATTAAGAGAGAAATATATACGTATTTTATAATTGTGAAAGGTTTTTCTGTGAAACTATAGGTGATACATGCAATATCTTTAAATCGTTATACAGCTTCAGACCTTGGCGAAATGGCCCCGATATTATATTCACGGAGTGTCTTAACTCCTGCCCGTGGGAGTAGAGGGGCTTTCTGCATATATAGTAGAGTGACCCTAGAACAATCGGCTAATGAAGGGATTTCCGTCTTAATGAATACATATACGAGGTTTTTGGCGTCGCTGATCTTAATTCTGCCATCGATAATTGGTAATTCAAGATGGCGGATCAAATATGGGGACTAAACTGAAACGGAAATCAGTGTAACTGAATATAATGGTCTGTGGTTTTGAAATAACTGCCTTTTTCGAAGCTCATATCTTTACTTACACTATACCAAAATCTACACAAACATGTCAACAAGTTTTGTCTATGTGTCGGGGCTAATCTCGAGAACGGTTGAACCGATTTCGATGAGGCCTTTACTGCAAGGCACAGCATTTTATCGTTCATGATGCAGGCTAAATTTTATCCCAAGATTGTTTTAGGTTCCCGCGGGAAAAATGAAAAATGGTCTTCGCGCATGTAATAGTTTCATTAGGTCTACAACAGTTTTAATTTACAAATATGAAAAATTCGGCAACAGACGGGTTTGCTATTGAATATATTCCAGAGGAGGCCAAACGGATGCGCAGAAGCTTTTTTTCGACAATATAAAATTGAAAAACAAACAGAATGAAAATATTTCATTGAACTGGTGCATCGAGAATTAAATATCTTCCAAAGGATGCAAATAGATGAATTGATGAATGAAAAGGATTATTCGTCAATTTTACATGGAGAGAGAAAATACCATTAGATTGAATATATTCCAGAAAAGGTCAAGCGGTAGCCGAAACTACAAAATTTTGTGATAAAAACAGGCCTGGTTTTGTGCTTTTTTAACCAAACAAGAGTGCCATCCTGGCCGCCGGCACGATTGATCTCGAGCCTGCATTTCTAAGCATTATTTGTAGAGGCGGGCATGATCCACACAAAATATAAGTTTTCGTCGATGGACAACATGTGACCCATTATTGCACTAATCTCTAACTATAATAATAATATAGCTGTAAAAAGAATCACATCAAAAAAACATTTTTTATAACTTTTCTATTTTATTTCCTGTTTTATATCACACCACCTTATCTGTACCAACTTCTTCAGCTTTCTCTTTATCTTTACCAACTTCTGCAGCGGTCTCTACGTTGTCACTACTACTACTTGTACTACTTTCACTGGACTTCGCGTGAACATCCAAAACGTTGACTAACATTTTTTGATGTGCCTCCAGATTACTTACAACTTGCCCAGCGGCACTGTTTAACACACCCACAAGTTGAGCTCTAGCGGTCTGTAGGTCGGGCAACTTTGCGAAGTCTGTAAACTCATTCTTACTCAAAAGGGTGCCTTCCAAGATACCACCCAGTAAAACTAGCTGGGGCACCTTCTTCGTTATCTTGAGAAGCTTGGGGACCTTCTGCTCTGGGGAGAATATCATGCAGTAGTCCGAAATGAACAACGGCAATATGGCCTCATATTTCGTATCTTCCACAGCCAGTTCAATTATTTTCTTGCCATAACTCTTCAGTGTCATATTCTCCTTGTGCAATAACACCTGGACCTTAAACAACTCTTCCTGTGAAATCGGATTCTTGTGGTAGAATGCAATCATTTTGGATTGATTGAACCAGTTGCGAACTTCCCTGGCAATAATGTCATCGTAGGGATTGTGGGGCTTCTCATACTTCTGCACGGCTTCAAAGCAGTTATAGTTTTTTGGTGGTTTTTGGAATATCGGGTTGGTTACTGCAATTACGAGGGCTCGGTCGTAGTGGGGTGAACGGGGCCTTTGAATATTAATTTTGCGGCGAAATCGCTGAAATTGGAGCAAGGGTGATTTCGTTCCCAAAAAGCCTGGAAATAAATTGCAGCCGTTAGAACTTGCAAAATATATATTAGAAAAAGTAAACACAAGTCACTTTGAGGTTAACGCACATTCCACAGGCTACTTGAACCTATTTCTGGAATGAAACAAACAACCGCACGTCAATACCTTTTGAAGCAAAGCCGGACATTGTTTGTGAAGGGAAATTAATTCAATTTCTTCGATTTTCAACCGGAAAAAGAGACAAAAAGAGAACAACCGCCTGAAGAAAACGACGTCCGGTGCGAATTGCAAATTGTCACTTGTGTTTTTGACATTTGATTCCTTTGCAACATCGTAGTGAATCTAAACATTTGCAGGGTTGCACAATGGCGTTCATGGATAATTTGAAATTCTGTTGCCAGGAGAAGAGACGTACAAAAGTTGAAATTTTAAATAAAATCAAAAATCCCATTTTCCACTTTCAGGGCTGCTAACTAACAACACTCTCTTCACGGCCGTAGTGGCCGACCCCCCTTTTCTGCTGTTAAAGGAAATAAAGCCATGCAGGTCATTCAAGTACACAGTCACTATCAGGAACCTGTACACGGTTAGTTTATCTCTCCCTTATAAAGTAAAACTATTTTTTATTGCTTTGCTTTTTGTCAGCTACCCAGAACTTTAAGTATTGCAAACGATTTCCCTAGCGAAATAAAAGCATTATACCCCCCGGAAGTAACTCTGCTGCCCGACGAGTGCTTTTCTGTGGACATTTTCTTTGAGCCAACTGGCTCGAAAAATTGCTACACAGATCACACAAGGTACAGCCTCACAATAAACGGGGCGCACCCTAATGTCGCAATCGATGTACCTGTAATTAGTAAGAATATTTGTAAAAGTCGATATTTCATAAATTAAGCGACTTCTTTTCAGTAAAAAAGTCTCAGGGCGGCATGAGCATTCCAGAGCACATTGCTATGCCTCGCACTTCACCAAAGGTGCCTTGCTACTACGCCTTTCCTGTAATTAATTTTTCCTTGAATCCCCTTTCCTTCAAAATTCAAGTGCGTCCGAATATGTAAGTATTGAATTTCTTCCCATAATTTTTATTTGGTGGGCTTCAACTAGTGTGAAAAAAATCAAAAGAACTTTCACTTTGCACCTAACGAATAAACACGCCTAATCCTTGTACAGGAAGACTGTGGGACCCCAAAAACTTTAAAGCTACCTTGAAATACGTAATCGGAAGCGAGTCAAAAACGTCGTTATAAAGTAAACCCATTCCCTCCCTAAATGTTTAGAGCACCTAGCGCTGAAGATTTTGGTTAAATTTATAATACTGGGTTTCACACATCAACACGAATATCAACGCATTTAAAGTTGCTGATCTGTTTATGAAAACCTGTGACTTAACATAACTCTATAAAAAAGAGATTAACGGTGTCAAATCATACGAATGAAGACGCCTATTTATAAGTCCATTTTGGGAAATAGCCTATGTTTGCCAAATTTACTCTCAATAAATTAATTGTTCCTTTGACTGGGTGGCAGATGGCACCATCTTGTTGAAATCATTTATTTTCTTATTTTCATGAATTTTGACCGAAAAAGGGTCTACATCAATTAATTATCCCCGAAATTTAAGACTATAGCCCCTGCACCCCAACAAAGTCAAATTATCTCCAGTAAGTGACTATTTAGTGCTTTTGTATGTTAAGTCACAAAATAAAAGTGTCGTGGTCGCCAATGAGAGTTGTTTTGATTCTTTTATTATTCAAATATTTTTATAACTAAAATCGCCACATTCAAATTGGTTAAAAAACGATCATCGTTTCTACTATTACTTTCCAGTAAAACCTTAAGATACATGCCATGCAAACTTAACATACCATCCAGATGCCATTGTATGGTCTACGTGGAAGTGGTATCGGAAAATATGTGTTCTGTATTTGAGGAACTTATTCTACGAGCTTCAAGCAGTAGGTTTTAGAAATTATTATAAAAACCATTTTAAAAATCTTACCGAGTTTGTATTAAGAATTGCGCACTCTCATAAAAGTTGAAGCTCACATGTCACCACCCATACTACATCCATCTGATCTGATTGTACGGTTCCCTTGCACGCAACTTGGAGTACGTGTAAATGAGTGCATACTCCTTTGCAACGAAAGTGACGACGTTATAAAGTACAAGTGGTGCCGAAATCCAACGAAGGAAGAAAGCCTTGAACGTACGTTTTGCAAATAAATTAATGAATATATGTATGTAATGTAAAATAATTGTCTTGTATTCCCAGCCTGCTCAATTGAGATGTGTCCAGGAAATGCAGAGGAAGACGAAGGTCCGTCGTATATTAAAACAATTGATGAATACTTTGAAGTAAGACCTAAGGTAAGATTTTTTCATAACGTGGTAAAACCGCAAAAATTTAGTTTTAAGAAAAATTATATCAAAGCAAAGAAATGTTGTCTGTTCGGTTCCATCTACGTTACTACGTAGCCATGTGTGATTGAGTCTAATTTAAATGAGGAAATCGAGTCACGGCTAGCTTGCTGGATTGAGTTGAAAGAACAAATGCGAACATGTTGTATGAGCGAGTTGAACAATTTTGATCTTTCAATCTCGATTCGATTTCTTAACGCTGCGTGCATTCGTGGTGGTTACTGGCGCTCGCTGGGCAGCCGCTTGACGGGCTCCGTATTGTCTCGATATTCGTCTACGACTTCCTATCTGGGATGATATTTAGCGTACAATTGTACCAACATTTTTGAAATCATCTGGCATTTCTAACAACAATTCGGATTGGCAAAAATTTGGCAATCGTTATACGTACCTATTAGAGTTTTCGATAAGAAGTGTTGTGACCGTTTCCTAGATTTAGTACCCATGTCAGATGTTTCAGCTCAAGGATTATTTAAAACAATTTTAAGGTCACTAAATGAACATGAAATCCCACTAAAAAATATATTATCCTTTTCTGCTGACAACTGTTCAGTGATGATGGGAGATTTTAACGGTGTTCAAGCTAAATTAAAAAATCGAATTCCTAATGTTTTTGTACAGGGATGTATTTGCCACAAACTTAATATTGCTTCACAGACGGATTGAAATTGACAAATTTATTAAAGAAGTAAACCTTCACTTTTGGAATAGTCCTACCAGAAAAGAAAATTTCAATGAATTTCAGGAATACTTTGGGACTGAAGTGCATGCAATACTTCGTCATAATGGAGCACGATAGCTTTCCAGGCAAGCGGCTATTAGTAGATTGCTAGAAGAATGGGAACCTCTGACGCATTATTTTAATCTAATCTGCACTTCATGTTCTTAAACTATGTTTTGAAAATTATAAACGATTTAAATATTGAAATGCAGTCTGAGGATTATAGCATGCACATCTTTCTTTCAAGAATAAATTTATTATTCAAACAAATTTGTAGAAATTTTTTAAAAAAAAAAGTACATAAATTCAATTCTAATTAAAAAGTAAATTTACACGACAACGACGAAATTCTAGAACTAATGAAAATATATTGTGGCACTGAAGTTGAACTTTTTCTTTTCCTAAATAAAAATTTTCCAGACCTTGAAAAAATTGATTTCAAGACAAATGTTTTGAACTTTCTGTGACACTATACGCAAAAATAACGATTTTAATAATGAAGTGCTTAATTTTGTTCCAAAATTTTCCCCCGAGAGTGTGTTGTCAGGAGAAACTAATAGTATCTTGCCATTAATTATTAATTTATTTCCTTCGAAATAAATGAAAGGTATTGAACAAATCAACGACGAATTTCGATGCCTCGCAGAATTCGAAGAATTAAAAAAGTTTAGAAAATGTTCTATGTCAGAATTTTGGAACGAAATCGGTGTAATAAAAAACGAATCAGGTCAGAATATGTTCGAAAATGTGCATAGAATTTGGAAAGGAGTATTATCGTTGCAACATTCATCAGCTACTCTCGAGCGATTCTTTTCTTGTCAAAATTTAATGAAAACAAAGTGCAGGAACCGACTTGCAGTAGAAACAGTTTCAGCTTTAGTAAAAGCGAAAGACCTTTAAAGAGCAACTTCAACTTCTTGCTGTAAATGTAATGTAAATAATAAAATACTGAACGAAAACCTGAACAAAAATCAGGATGTAGAAGATCCAGTTCTGTAAATGTGCCAAATAGTAATAATTTCAAAACAACTCTGAATGCCAAATGTTACTGTTAAATGTAAGAATGCGTAAATGATATATGTTTATAATTGTGCTTTTAATGAAAAATTTGTAAGAGTATCCAAAAGAAAAGCAATTTTGTTACATTGCTGTTGTTTATTCTAAAGATTATCTAATGTTTCTTTATCTCGTCCATATAATTAAAAAAACTGAAGATACTTTTACACCATCGATTTTGTGTATTTTCTGGATTTAAGAATTTGTATAGGTACCGTACCAGTCGCGATTTTGGAATAGGTTTTAAAAAGTGTTACAATAGTGTGAGAATTGGTACAATTTAGTATGCGTAAAAGGTACAATTTAATTTTGTGCCATATTATCCCGTCTTCCTATAGCTGCTTACACTCTCGTTCATGGTCTCTCGCTCGCACGAGTCGAAGACACCCGAAAGTGTTACAACCCGCAGTGTAACGCCCAAAACATGACATCATGACAATGCGATGCGTTCTACTTCCATTTCTCCAATACGTAGAAACGAATATATTTATCTTAATTTCAGAGTAAAGTTTTTACTAAAGTATCGTCAGAATCCGCGCTGTTCTCCTTTACACCACCTGAAGAATATGATGTTGACGACTTGGAATGCCCACCTTATGAATTCACAGCTAATGCATACCTCGCTTGCTCTACTGTCGACCACAGAATTCAGATCTCATTAATAGGCCAAGCTGTAGGCCCACAAATAGAACTGGTCCAAAGCGAAGAAGATCTGGGTACGGTATTTGTGGGTGAGAGAAAATGCTTGCAAATGATTGCTACGAACACCGGTGAGTAAAATTTTATTTTGAAATATGAAAAATAAACGTTATTCCAACCGATTCAGGGGATATAAAAGGAAAAATAGAGTTCGCTGGTACTGATGGAGTGTTTGGCGGTATTGTCAAGACAGATCCAAAGTCAGAAGTAATAGAACCAAAACAAAGTGTTTGGTTCACTATTGAGTACTTCGCCAAGTCGATTGGAAAATTCATCGAAAAGTTGCTTTTTCGAATAAAACATGCTCAGCCGCTTTCTTTTATTTTAAAGTACTTACTTTTGTGTTACAAATTATTCAGTATTTCACTTACTACTGGACTTTTTAGAGGCACTGCTGTACCACTCAATATGAAAGTTAATCCCACCAAACTCGATTTCGGCGACATACCTTTCGCCATTCTGCAGAAGCAGTACCTTGAAATAACAAACCCGTTTAAAATGCCTATTGTCATTTCGCCAAATGTTGAAAATGGTGGTGTAGAAGCACCCATGATTCTCTTCATCGATGAAGAAAAATATCAAGAAGAAATAGATAATGTTAACAATGACAATGACATTGATGATGATAATAAATCGATTGCGTACAGTTTATTTAGTCGAGATCAGAGTCACAAACATTACAGTTTTTGGACAGTTGACCCATCTGTGTCATGTAGAGAGGATTTTCAGAAAATGGTACGGGCACAAAGTGATACTTTCGATGAAAAAGGATCTTCTTCTTGTCATACGTGTGACGAAGGTTTCGAAGAAATGCGTATTATGGAGGAAGCACTTTCATGGGAGTCTTCTACCTGCAGTGATGGTTTGGAGCAGAGTACACCAACAACAGCAACAAGTTTGTCGAAAATGTCTTTGGAGTTTCAAGAAATTTTAGGTACATTTTTTATATTTTAACTTTCGCAAGTGTCACTGTACCTGCAATGGTAGAGGTAGATCAACATTTGTGTCATTTTTGGAAAGCATATTAAGATAGAAGTTTGATTTTGCTTCTTTTACTCCACCTAAGAGTTTTGTCGGCTTTCTTGATTCAAAGCCACATTTAACATTAGTTCTGTTAAAAAGGGACCTAAGATTTAATTTGTACACCAAATATTCTAATGTCTGACTCCTAATTGTTTCAAGCAACAGTTGACAAAATTAAAGCCATAACTCCTTACCAAAATTCTTCCTATTCCAGACAATGCACCACTCCTAGCAGTGAATTTAGTGACTAATACACTAAAGAACAAGATACCCGAAGATCCTGAAGCAGAAGACAAAATACTTTCTACAGTACTAGACGATATGTACACGTTTGAGTACGTTAATAAAAAAGCTGAAAAGCTGCATTACATTAAAAGGAAATGGACAGCGATCCCTGAATATCCGCGAGAAGTACTATTAGATTCACAATATCTGCACATCGAACCAAACCAAACAATTCGTACAGTTATTTGTGTAGCAGCAAACAGGATGGGTTTAAATACAAAAACTCTTAACTTACGCATGACACCAATTTCAGAAAATTTTGAAGAGGATTCCATAAAAGTTTGCTCAAGAGCACTTTCAATCACAGTTCCGATCACTTACAATTGCATTGTGCCAGTTTTACACCTCAGTAAAACTGTTAACCACGTTGAAGCGTATGTAGGCCTTGGTGAACAATTTTCCTTCAGAATAAAAAATCTATCCAAAGTTGGTGGATTTGTCTGCTTCAATATAATTGTGAGATATTTTTTAGAGCGCCTTAAGAATGCATTTAACATATAAATTTTCAGCCAATAGGCAAATTAGGTGAACTCTTAATTTATCCAAGAAAGTTTTTAATAGAACCTGAAGGATGGCGGAAGATTCATTTCAAACTAATTTCTTATCACGTTGGGCAAACTATTCTGACTGGAGTGTAATTATTTTCTTATTAGTTATTCAAACTTCATCGTCGATCGTTAATCTGTCCCTAATTTACAGAATTGGAGTCCTAGGGAATCCAAGGCCAATGATTTATAAAATTATCGTTAATACGAAACCGCCCTCAATTACCATTGATCCAATGAAAATTAGGGCTACTGTAAAAGTTTCAACATGGTACGAAGAAATTATAAAGATTACTAATACTTCACAAATATTTGCTTATGTTCACTTATCACTGGTAAGTATTCTTATTTCTTAATGTATTATAGTATACATGGATACACATGGATAGTCGGGTTTGTTTAAGTTTTGGTTTAGTAGTTTGGACTTTTCCTTTTAAAGCAACCACGTTCTTTCGTGATATTTGAACGTCTTTTAACGAATCTATGATAAAATAAATTAAATCTTCAACAACATCTCAAAGTTTACGATTGTTAATTTGGACTACCGAGAATTCATCACTTAAATTAGTTCCTAAAACACAAATAAGCAAAATATGTGTAGTGAAGGACCTGCTTCGACCTGTGGCTTTCGGGGGCCGCGCTGTCTCGAAACTCTCGTACTCACTCTAGTGATGACTTTTTCGGCTTTCTGGATTCGGCTTGATTCTTGAAATGCCCTTTTGTTTGTTCCATAGGATACGTTTTTCCTGTTTTGCATTATATCTTCTCATACTCGTACATGCGACGACATTGTAAAATGCTATTGCAATCTTAAGAATTCACGAGAAATGATTCTTATTTCGAAAGAACTCGTTGAGACCTTTCCAATGAGAACTCGATCACAACCGCAGGATGACTAATGCTGGTAATCATATAAAGGGTTTCCCAATATGAACGTCCGAACTTTAAATTTGAATAAAACACACAATTTTCGAGCGAAAATGGCTCTGATTGCTTAATTTGAAAGATGATTTTGTGCGATTTATGATTTAAATAAAATATCGGCCAAATGGCCACCGCGCCTCTTCTTGCGCACGTTCATCAGCTCACACCAATTTTCGATGACTCTGTACAACATTTCGGCCGGTATCTCAACTATGGCTTGACGAATATTGGCTTCCAATGCCTCAAGAGTTGTAGGATGGTTGCTGTATACCTTTGACTTAATGTGGCTCCAAAGGAAATAATCTAAAGGCGTTAGATCACACGATCTAGGCGGCTAAGCTTACCGCGCAATAAGTCCATGTTAAGTCGGGAAGTGTGAGGCGGTGCACCGTCTTGTTGGATATAAAGATCGTCCGCATCAATTTCATCAAATTCCGGGAAAAAAAAATAGGTCAACATCGTGTTATAGCGGTTGCTATTAATGGTAACGGCATCTCCTGCCTCATTTCGAAAGAAATAAGGTCCGATGATTCCGCCATACCATAACAAACCAAACGGTCAAATTTTGGGGATGCAATGGCAATATTTTGTTCTGTTCGGGCATTTCTTTGTCTTACAGGCACCTTTGTATCGTGAAGAGTGAATTCACTTTCAAACTTTGTTATTATGCGTCTTATAGCGCGCTCAGAAGGACCATTATGACGACCGTTATAACTGCACAGACCTGTCAAAAAACCATAAACAAATATGGCCGCCACGAGCTATCAAAACCAAGTCATCCCTATTGGGAAACCCTTTATAAACACATGAATAAAAAATGTTAAAAGGTTATGCCACATTTGAGGTTTTAAAAATTACAAAATAGTATGTAACCTATATTTTAGATTGTTATCTGTTAGCAGTAAGTTCATTTCATCACTTCCCCTACTATTTTTAAAGCAATGTTTGAATTCGTAGGAAAGAAACGATATGATTCTAACGCCGTACGAAGTTCAATTACCACCAGAAGAAACAGTTGACATTAAATTGGCTAAGGTTTTCAATGATAGTTACAAGTACATAAACAACCTCTTCGTTCGTGTAGACAAATCTAGAGGTTTTGTAAGTAACCCATTATGTAAAATAAATATGCTGACTATTTTAAAAAATTTATAAGAAAATCAACATAATGATCGATGTACAAGGAGTACCAATATACGTTGCACACAACGAGGTTAACGTTAAAAACGGACTAAACCTGGGAACTATTTTCACAAGCCCTATACCCTATACAGTACTTTTAAAAATCACTAATGGGGGCATTCAACCGTACACACTTTTCATAACAAAAATGAAAAAATCGAAAGGGGAGAAGCCAAAATTTCCAGATGAAGGCTTCAAATTTGACTGTACGAAGCACTTCTTAAATCCCGGAGAAACGAAGAGTGCAGCCGTTCAAATCACAGGGTTAGTTCCACAGTCAGTGCAAGAAGAATTTTCTTTTGATGCATTCAGAAATAAGGAGTCTAAAAAGATTCATGTTTTCACCTCCACATTCGAAGCTACATTTGTTAATCCTCGCTTCAAGTGGAGCAAAAATGAATTATGTTTCGATATCAAAAACTCCCAGTTATGCGACGCAAAGAATAGTTATATTGGTAATAAATAACACTGTGTATTAAAAACATTATTTCACTTCGATAAATTGTCTATTTTTTTGAGTGTAGAAGAAGTGATGTTGGAAAATAAATCAGAGCTGCCAACTCAGCTTGAATTGAAAGTTGAAGGAAGTTTCAATATTTTTTTCGACACACTATTAACTTGTTTTAAAACAGTTCTAGTTCAAGTAGAGCCACACGATAAAATGCCGATTACAGTGGTTTTTAGTCCGGCAGAAAGTGCTGACAAACTCTCTGCTATATATCAAGGAAGAGTCATTGCTAAATTGGACAAAAAGGTCCAGGTAAAATAAGTTACAATAATACAAAATCAAACAAATATAAAATTGTGTACTTTGCATTGCAGAGATCCTTGAGCCTTATAGCCAGAACAGTATTCCCTGTTGTCGAGGTGAACGAAGACGAATTGGATTATTTTGCAAGAAAGCAGGAATTTTTCGCTTATTTTAAAATATCAAATCCAGGCCTGTTAACTTCTGTTTACAAGTGGCAACTTATGGAAGAAATTGAGTGTCCTCTTAATTACGTATGTCAAAATTTTAGATGGTGGATTTCTGATAAAAAACAAATAACTCAATTGAAATATTAAAATCACAACCTACACTTCAATCTTAATTTCTTATAAACAAATTTTCTTATATTTTCTTTCTTTTAAATTTTTCTTCCATTTGAAAGTACGCGCCTCTATGTGTAATATCCTACGATGTCTTACCTTTTCAGATAAATACATTAAAAATGCAAAGCCAAACAAATGTGTCCCAACAAATCCTAGCAAAGCCACCATATGGCTTTTTAGAATCCCCAATTAATTTGGAAGAAGAATATTTACGCACTTTGCCAAACTTGGCGAATATGGAGGAGGAAAGTGATGATGATGAAGATGACGATGAAACTGAAACTACGACAACTGCTAAATCGGAAAAAGATACAAAAAAAGCAACCAAAGAAGATTTAAAGAAAAATGTAAATAAAAGGGTGTCTGTAAAGAAAGTGAACGAAACTGAAAACACAAGAAATAAAAACAAGTCAAAACAATCAGATGCCAAATCGAAGACATCTAAAAAGGAAATGAAGGAAACTCAAAAACCAAAAGGTAAAGAAACTAAATCCAGGCCAAGCACAAGAGGTACTTCACGTACTGAAACTGGTACAAAGGGAAAAAAGGGTTCAAATGCTGTGGAGTCTAAAGAGGTTACTCCTGAAATATCCGTTAGCAGTTTCGATATGGAAAGCATAATAAAAGAGATTACTCCCCAAATATCTGTGGATCTGCAAGAGATTGCAGATGAAGTAGATGAATTTCTGTACCTAAATTTTCCAAAAGAAGACTTTGAAGACTTGGAGCCTGAAAATTGTGCGCCCGAAATTAATCCACCAGATAAGTATATTTATCTGGACTGTTACAAAGGGTGTATTGACCCAGAAAGTACAAGGCCAATGAATATATTTTTCGCTGGACATGAAAGAGGCATGTATTTTGAAAATTTCGTTATTGCATGATGTTGAATATTAAATTAAACAAAAATTACTGTCGACATTTCCATTGGCTTGTAAGGCATTAGACACGTAATAAAATGTCCGTTGGTAGGTGTGTACTCATTTGATGAAATTTTGTGAGATGATTTGGTGTGAAGACTACTTGAGTGCAACTTCTTTCGGTTGTTGAATCATCTCTGCGTGGTTCACATAGATCGTACCAAAAGACAGGTCTCCAATTATAAATGACACTATGCCCAAATTCCCAGTGACTTGTAATAGTGTCATTGTTTCGCGTGTGGTGTGGCAGGTTGCACCATCTTGTCGAAACCACATCCATTCACAACGGTCGATTTTGCAGCCCAACACGAAAACACGAATTGTCACTGTAAAATTTTCTCCATTTTTGTAATGGATATTCACAATTAAAAAACGTGTAACCGTGAATTCATCTACAAAAATTTTCTTTTCTCCTATTACAGAAGTAGCCCACAAAGCACGCTACGAACTGGAAATAACGGCAGGAAATAAAACTGGCATAGATGTAACTGTATATAATGTAAACGCAGCTGTTCAAATATCCAAAACCGATTTTGAATTTGGTAGTCAGGTAAAAGTTGAAGTATTAATTTGTAAGATTTCCTAATGTTTATTTTTAATTTTTATCTCATTATTTTTTTTATTATTATTCTTCCACGATCTAAAAATCCGGTAACTGTCGTATGTGCTCTTCACAGCCCTGGTACAAAGTGTTTCAACGAAAAATAAAAATAACAAACTGCAACCAAATGACCCTGAAAATAAACATAGCAGAGAATGTCTACCTTGAAAAATATCACAAACTATACAAAGGGTTTGTGACAGTCAGTCCTCATGGAATGTTTTATATTCTGAACGATATGATTGTGGAACTCACAGTAAAAGTTTATATGGGTTTTTCGGCCCCATTTAAAGATGGATTTGGTATTGAAGTAAACAATAACATGGCCACTCCCATAACGTTCGCCGGTAAAGCCATGATACCAATGGTATCCATTCTAGATGTTGAAAGACCACTTTTGGAATGCTTAGACAGAAAATTGGAATATAAATCTCTTAATAAACTCTTTTTAAATGAAGTTGATCTCATTGAAGTTTCTGAACCTGAACCTGATAAGACAGAGTTGCACAAACTTCGACGAAAGCTTTTGTCCTTTTGCAACGATTCGTCTGATGAAAGTCTTAAATCTCAATGCTATGCCGAATCTTCTACTTTATCAGCGGAGACACCATCCGAGTTAACAGAGGAAACTTCTGAATACTCTGAAATGTTTAAGGAAGGACAGCCAAAATTGAAAGATTTGTACATTGGAAAAGATGGTCGAGTGTTAAAATTCAAAAGTACAAAACTCGAACACCGTGCTGTGGTTATTTCCAAACTTGATAAGGAAATGGAAGACTACAACGTCTTGGATTATCCCAGTGAATATCCACCAATCCTATATATTGAGAAAATGTTGGAAACGTACAAATTTTTGGAAACTGTAAAAGTAAACAAAGATGTCCAGTCAGCTTTTCGAACGTTAGCCAATAAATATGTGTTAACAAATTTGAAAAATGAGAATAAAGACGACTGGAATAAAACGACATCGGTCCGAGTTAAAGACTTTGTTGTTAGACCTTTACCATTTCATATTACGCCCAATTACATTCCATTCGATTGCATACGGCTAAATGAACAAATGTCCGTTACTTTAGAATTGTTTTCACATGGTCCAGGAAAACTTGCACTCGCCGCGAAAACCATAGTTTTCATTCCTGGATTTGAAGTTGAGTTTTGCGAATCCAACGTCGAACCTACGAGTACTGATTTGTAAATTTATAACATTATTTTATTTGTATAGAAGAACTAACCACTTCCTTATCCGTAGGAGTGACGATAGTTTTTCAAATAATAAGAAGTTTTTATTGTACACCATAAAGCCTGAGGTGACGGAACAATGTGCGTTGAAGTATGTAAATAAAACCCAACGTGATAACATTGCGTACAATGAAGAGAAGGATAGCAGCCTTGAAAATTGTGAAAGATGTAAAAGTGGATTCCTGTGCCGAACACACTCTTACGACTTAAACTTAGATATGGTTCACACGCGCGATGTACCCGACCGGAAACTTGTTAATGCGTATTACAATCAAGTAAACAAAGAGAAAACCGACAAGTTAGTGCTGTGCCAACTTTTTCAGCAAGATTGCACTCCCGCCGATGAAACCTCATTCGCGCTAACAATAAAATTCTTTCCAATTGAAGGATATTTTGAGGACGGAATGATTTTTGAAGAATATCTCCTCATCGATGTAAGTTGCGATAGTCTATAGCTCTAATGATTTTTTTCTGTACGTGTAGTCGTTTTGGACATACAACAATTATTACACCTTATAAAAACTCCACCTCTTAGTGATGTGGTTGGTGTGACCGATTTACCAACCTCGTGTACGTCATGGTAATGTTTACCGCGTTATAGATGCCAAACTAATAATCCAACCGTAAAATTTTTATACTAAATTTATGTAGAATTTTCTGCTCTACAAGTTTGATAATAGCTTAATTTCGTGTAAGATGCATCGTTAGTGAGATATTGCGCTGAAACTCCTTTGTACAAACTTACTTATATTTACAACAGGTACACATGGGCCCCACAATCCCAATTCTTCTACGAGGTCCCATAAGGAGCAGTACCTTCGCTTCTGAAGAATTAAGTGAAATTGGTGAAGAAAGCGAATCAACAACTTAATCAAATGCTTTTGTTATCTGTTTATTAAAAATATATTCAATGTTCACATTTTGCCTACAATTACTAAATTCTGTAGTTCAACAGAACATGTTCAATTTTCTTATGAAGTAGTGAAACACTGCCAAGATTGTGAAGGACATTCCCAAGGGTGGTCCAGTAGCGACAATCCAGGCCCACAAGCTGTTTGTTGTTCCCAAAAAAAAATTTTAACGGGTTTTCAAAAAATTTAACAACATTAATCCATACCTATAAAGCTCATCGGAAACCTCAAATGGAGAATCGGTAGGAATATCTCCACACGCAGTTATGACTACAGGCTTCACAGGAATATCGTCAGTGTCGGTTTTAACCTTCAGAAAGATTATTGCGTGTCACAAAGAATCACTCACCAGAAATAAATCCAATGAACTCACCTTCTCAACCTGATGGACGAACTCCTGTCCCTTAACGACCTTCCCGAAAATGGTATGCTTTCCATTCAGCCACGGAGCAGGCATTGTGGTGATGTAAAACTGGCAGCCATTTGTGTTTGGACCTCTGTTGGCCATACCTAAAAATCCCGGCTGTGTGTGCTCAATGGTAAGATTCTCATCCTCGAAATTAGGCCCGTAAATACTGATCGAGCCGAAACCATCGTTAGACACAATATCACCCCCCTGAATCATAAATCTGTCGATAACACGGTGGAACTTGGTGCCAGCGTAGGTTCTTCCATCGATTCCCTTAAGACAAATATGTCTGAAATTCGCTACCGTTTTCGGCGCATCATTTCCGAACAGCCCGATAATAATCCGGCCCAGAGTCTTTCGATTGTGCCTCACATCCAGATAAACTTGTGAGGTGACCATAAATCTTGCACTTTCCACTGCGGCAATTACACAAATTATTGCGAAAACGCCTTTCAACATTTTCTTCCTCGAAACTAATATCTTTTGCTCTGAGCTCCACAAAATACTGACCGAATGGTCTTCAGCTGGAAACTAGGCAAATAGGTGTGTAGTGCTGGGGAAGAGAAGCCCTATATTACCTAATGGTCTGGTCGATTTATTCAAGTCGATAGGTTTGTTTGTGGATGACTACGTGAATTTTTCTATTAAACAACTTCGCAGAATTCGCTTCCCTTGCACCATGTAACGATTTACATATGTGTTGTAATCAAGGTAAGAAACTATATAGAAAGTAGCCGGCGACATCTATCAGATTAAGGTCATTTCTTGCTTCTTTTTTTTGCATAAGGTTTTCCAGAATAAGCAGGCCATCAGCTTTTGTGAAATCGAATGCTGCCACGATTGTCAAGGTCCATGAGATAGTGCTGAACACAGGAAGGAGGTAACATATCTAACTACTTACAATATTCTGGAGGCATTTATAAAATAATATGTGATGTTCTAGAATCTATAAGTCGATCCTAAAAATAATTTTGAATTGCTAATTTGGATTTTCGGAATCAGTGACCGCGAAAACCCCACAATACGGATTTTCAGAGCAATCCCTTGAAGTTTGACGTTTTCGGTCGCCATTTTGGATCCGCCATTTTGAGTTTTGAAGTTTTATTTGGCAGATTCAAAATAAGTAACCCCGCAAACCTCCCAACACGGGTTTTTAGAGCAAATCTCTTGAACGTTTACCGGAAAAATGGAAGCGTTACACTTTTTCGTTTGATCCAGCACGATTTCCGCAATTAAAAAAGTTTCACTTCAATAAAAGAAAACCTTTAAATTATGTCCATTCATCTGATTATTACAATAAAAAGTGCTGACAATAAGACATAGTGCATCTGCAGTAAATTTAGAGCCACATAAAGATCTGGGTTAACTCATGGTTGTTGTAAGCCATGTGAAAATTAGAGCAGGATCACATGAATTCACATCAGGATAAAAAAAATCGCAGCTAATACAAGACTATTTTCCCTAGACAGAATAGACCTCGGAGCGCACAACGTAAAAACCTTCGTTGGACAGCCTCAAGGCAGGCCCCCATAGAATCCGTCAACACAAACGCAGCGTCGCGAGCTTGAGAGCTTAAAGCATTTTGAGTCCGGCGGATTGGCGCAACGAAATATAGAAGGTTCCTCTAAATTTTAGAGAGAGAGATTTATTTCGTTGCGTCAATCTGCCGTGAGAGAGAGAGAGAGCCGGACTCAAAAGCCGGACTTTAAGCTCTCAAGCTCGCGACGCTGCGTTTTTCCTCGACGGATTCTATGGGGGCCAGTCTTCAATTATATTAATGTCCATGCCGTAGAAAGGAGACCACACAGGACTAGCGAATAGGACAAAGGTATATACCACACCTGAGAACGGAACCGCGATGGCCATTTGACTGAGATTTTATTTCTCGTGTAAGGACAGCAATAACACTCTTTGGAAACCAATAAAAATTCCGAAGAATTTCATTGAAATACTATCTTCCTTCTTTAATTTCAAATTCAAGTTCTGGTTGAGATATTCTTTATATGGAAAAATATTTAAATTCGGATTATCCACGCTAACAAATAATGCGAAAGGGTAGAGAACACTTTGGTTTTGGTTTTCCTGGTATACTCCCTAAAATTTACGGAAGAATCAAGTATGTATTTAAAAATAAATTATGTACCACAAATCGATGTGGGCCCTTCCTTACTAAGTTTCTGTGGAATTTCATGTCTGTAATAGCTATAAAAAAAATACTGAAAGTGGTATATAAGTCCCCGAAGTAATATGTAGAACGCTAAACTCGCGGTAGCTCCGATTTCTTATGTAAGTTCTTCTGACTCGAACGTGTACGTTTAATCGGTCTAAAAATTCGCGGAAATAGTGAGTAGCTGGACTATATTTTCCCGTGAACCGCACATTGAGGAACCTACAAGTCGAGTAATTACAGTGAACTTGTTTCCCCAAAGCATTTTTACGATTATGAGCATATGTTGTGAGCGGCCCCATTGCCACAAATCGGTCCAATCGCATTATATGTAAATTAGCAAGAGTGAGAGTTCTTACATGCATTTTGAGATGATTTCGATTTTAAGATCCGTGGAGCTGGAGCCTCTACTGCTAGTAGTCTAGTACTCGTTAGTCGTTGACGCACTTGCATTTGATTTGATTTGTTGGCTGTTTCCGCTTCCACCATACTTCCTTTCGTACATCGGTCAGCGAATCAGTTCAGGTCAAGAGTTTGCATTGATTGCCTGTATTTGCTGTAAGCGGGGTGCCTTAGGTTTAGTTTGCTACATAATTTTTGCAAATACCTTTTCATTGGTAAGAACGGAAATATATGGTTAGAATGAATCGCAATTTCTTAATATTCGCAAATTATTTGTTTGCACCTAGTTTCTACCAAGCGATTCAATTATCGTATTTCAATTTTACCCGACTGCAAAATTAGTGTATTCAAGAAAGCCTTTGTCCATATAAAACTACTTAATTTGTAATTGTAAAATATCAAGTGACAAAACGAACACAGCCCAACAATCTACCCCACTCACAAAAAGTCAAAAGCTCCGACGAAATTCCTCTCCATTTCCTTCGTTGGGAATTTTCAGAAATCGACGTGAACACGGGTGAGTCAGATGTGTATTTCGTGAATCCAAGAAATTGCAGAAATTCTTCCAAAGGAAGTTAGGGTACGGAAAGGATAATAATTTACGCGATCAGAAATAGGACTGCACCTCTGCATGTAATTTCCGTTAATTTGTGTAAAATGAATGGGCACAAATGGTAGGAAAGATTTTTTCCGAGATTCCTTTGTCTGGTGTGTCGCAATCACCGCCATTTTGAAAAGGCCCGTGGGCGAAAATTTTAGTTTGAGTTTATCCTACAATAGGCCCAGCGCAACCTGAAAAGTTATTTTGGACGCTTTTGTGTGAATATTTCTGCGAATTGGAGCAACATTTTACAGCCCGAAGGCTGCCCGGACTGTGTTTTGCTATTAATGTGGTTGGAAGCTGGCATTTAGCTGTTGAGACTTTACGAAAGGATTTTGCCAATGGTATGATCTGATTTCCCTTCAAATTAGGTTAATAGTGAAATTGTGAAGGATTAGTTTTTAATTAACAGAATTTTCCAGAAGCCTTCCGAGGTTCATTAATTTTCTCATTAATTACTGCTTTTGTATGTGTGCACCTATGGACTAGATCTCTTCAACGTGTTAGTGGCTTGGTGCGCCACCGCAATTATTAGGGTTGCCATATGCTCCGCTTGATCCATCAAATTTGGGAAATTTTATTTTTATACTTTCAAGAAATTATTACAATTGCCAGCTTGTTTCAGTACCAAGAGAAAACTAACAAACTCTTTATACTTGGAAATATTGCGCTGATATGCGAAACTTCCCAAACTATTAAACCCGAGAGACAATCTTCAAACCAAAGTTTGGTTTTACAGCCGCTGTAAACAAACTGTGCGAAAGGTGCAGTGTGGCTTCGATGAAAATTCCCTTTGAGCATTAAGTTGGAGAATTGTCAGGCAGCAAGTTGGGTGTTCGCAGTTCGCACAGAGCTAGAGAGAGACTTTGGATTTTGTGAAGAATATTTGCAAATTGAACAGACTATAATTGCGCTAAATAAAGCGAAAAATCAGGGTAAATTCTTAAGATCTAAATACTCTGAAGAAAACTTTTAATTATTAAATTGGCTAAACGTTGGAGGTGTAGCACAAATGCCACGAATTTAATTTTTCCGTAGTTAGGTAATTTCTTTCGCGTATTAAATTTCGTTTAGTAAATCTGCATCTAGAAAAGTGAAAATTAAACAACAAAATCATCGTAGAATTCATATGAAGTGAAATAAATGCGAAAAATATTTTTCCACTGCAGGAATTGGAATGACGCCATTTTGAATTGCACATCGAGGAGCATTTCTGTAGGCGTGGAACGTGAAAACGTACTAGTTTAAACCGAAGTTCACTACATTTTTTTTGTTCGGAATTGATGTCCGACTGCTGCATAGATGTGGAAAGTTGAAAATTAGAAAGACATGGTAAGTTGTATTTAATTATACTAAGAACGTTAATAAATGCATTCAAAGTTATGTGATTTTTTGTTGCCTTCCCTTCTTTCAAGTAAGTGCCGCTAGCTTGATGGAAGACGGAGATCTAATGGCGCGTCCTAGCCATTCTCCAAGTGTAGTTCTCTGGGAAGGTCGTCGTTTTGAGATGTGGTAAATTCGCTGATTACTGCCATGAAACTCCTACATGTTCGTGGGGTGCATGATTCAAGAATTAGAACGTATCGAGACGAAAACTGGACATTCGCCAGGGAATTGTTATTGCGATTAGTGTGGAATTAAATTTCCGCAGATGAATTGCGCTACATTTATTCCATTTAAAGCTCTTAGGGCGGGTCTCAAAGCTTTTAAGCTTGAACTTATGTTGGTCAGCTTTTTTTTATTTTGTGTAGCCTGCCTATTAAGCCTAGGGTTGGGATTTTATACAGATTTCTTTGCACTTTTCGCTAGGGAGTCGAACAGAAGATATTCACCCTAATTATAGAATCTGTTGATATCAAGCGCTTGCTAGATTTTGTATACGTTCAAGCCTGCTCATAATTTTTATAATTTAAAAGAAAACTACAATGGGTCATAACAAGTCAGTGTATTTGTATACCAACTACTTTTATTAAATAAAATACGGAAGCCGACAATCTTAGGAGGACCAAGCCCTATCCAATAATAGCAAGGCATGCTAGGGTTATGGGTTGATTTACTTGAATACTAAAGTACCTTAGGTCTGTTCTCATGGAATGTACATACGTATGCCTCTGATTAGATTTTATTCTCAATTGTTATTGTGGGTTATACCTAGACATGTGACTTGTATTTTCAAATTGTTCATTTATACTACTTTTTTTTTATCATGTCAATAGGGCTACAGCGGTGTATGTCAACGGGAGTGTGAATTCCAAATGTTTTTAGTTTTCGAAACTGAAGTCTACATTCTGCCGGAAAAGAGAATTTTTTAAACATTTTATTGCGTTTCTGGTCAGTTCAAGGGTATGGCTTTATGTTACGTAAGGAACATTAAAACACTTACATAATTTTCATACGAAAATGATTTTCGCACCAATACGAAAGTCAGAGTGTCCTAAATTAGACATATGGCGGTGTCAAATTTCCCCCCCTCTTCAGATCCAGTTGCTCTGTTTATTTATAATTTAAAGCATCCTTACCTAGTTACCTTGTTAACTAGTGGAAGTGTCTATTATACAAGGAGTAAATGAAGTTACATGGAATTAAACGTACATCGCAAATCGGCACAAAACAATTCGTAAGAGGAAAATTTTCCTTTTACAAAATGTCTACTGACTGAATATTTTCCTTTTACAAAATATCTATAGACTGAAATTGGCCTGTTTGTACCGTGAATTGATTGCGTGTACACGGATATTACATGGAAACGTAGAGTGCAAATATACACTGCCTTACTAGAAGCCTCTGCTATATATTTAAAAGGCTAACGCGAGAGCTTGTGATTGAATTGAAAGCTTATGAAGTGAATATAGAAAAAATAACACTAATAAAACGTTTGAAAAAGCAGAATGGCGACTGAAACGGTTAAATTTCAAAGAATTGCTATGAAAACAGGTTCCCTTATGTTTTTGGAGCCGCTGATTTGTAATATACCTACAAATTTGGAAATTAAAAATGGCGGATATACTATGATGACCGAAAGTTTCGAAAAATTAACTATGAATTTTTTAGTCTCTCCCGGGGTGTGTAATTGAAATCAAGCAATAAACGGCAATAACCGATATACCCGCGAAAATACTCAAAATTTCAATTTTAAAATACATAGCAGTTTTACTGGCAATATAAAGTAAACATATGTACTACTAAATTACATTTTTATTATTTCTTAGAATGGACTGTGATGTCAGCGACAATGGAATTTTGTATTTTTATTTTTCTTATTTTACACAACTATACATGTCAACTGCCCCGACAACAGTTTTGGATTATTGACCGGTTAAGCTGAATTTACACTTTGCATGTGCTTTGAGGATGAATTCACCCACATCCACTCTCTCCATAAAAAGTAGTATTCGCTCTTACTTTGGATGTGCATTTTGGAGGAAATGTCGAACAAAATAATGTAACACTTTTTCGAGGGCTTTTCTCAGATCCAATTCGCGTGAAACACATTTCAAATATCCTATTCTCCAATTCTAACATCGTTTAGTGTAAATGTTCCACACCTATTCTCATATATTCGCATGATAAATATTTTTCGTATGAGCGAAATCAAAGCTACGTGGAAGCGTTTTTCACGTAAATTGGATCTAAGAATAGACCCCCGGTGAATGCATCCATGGTGCACATCCAAAATCCAAAGTTTAAATGGTCAAAAATGAATAATTTACTGTATAGTATTTTTTTTAGTTTTCTGCTTTGATATTCTGATGTAAAACTTTGAATTTATTTTTTAATACCTGGACTTGCGTTCCAGAAATATTCAGCAAAAGCAATAAACTTACCAACCAGTCTCAGAAGATTTGTGGTATATTCATAAATAATCGAAAAGCAAATTCAATATAATAAATAGGCTGTTGGCCTTTTTTGTAGTGCAAAAGGACCCATATCATGCTATCAGGACTTATCAACATGAAAAGTGATACTTCATTAACTCAGTGTCATGTAGATCAGCATTCAGTATGCTGTTTACAATTATAACCCTTCGATTAATTGACATAAGGAAAGGCTGACAAATTCTGAGGCTAAGGAATTATTAGTAACTATATCAAGACAAGCAATAGCTCGATTCTTGGGCATACTCTTATGAGAGAATTAGGTAAATTCAGTGACAATTACACCATTAGGAATTAAACGATAACTAATTTAATATATGAATTTATCGTTTCAGTTTTCGAAAATTGTTAAAAGCACTTTTTCAAAGTTTAAAGAGCTCCCTGAATAAAAGACAGTCGTATCACGGAGTATAATATTATTTGGCGAACCACCATTCGTATTACTGAAATTGATTATTATTCGTTTGATCTCAACAAGTGCCATCGTATTTTCTTGCAATGACACGAACTACTCGAACTTTTATGCAAAGAACTACAGTTTTATTTTTCCTGACTGATGATTTGGAAAGATTCTTTTGAAAATGTATGTTTTATATAAACTGTATTATACTACGGTTAACACACAATCGTAGTCCATGATACGAAATTGACATAAAAAATATATATCACATCGTAAATGGAATGGAATCGTACCGAATTTTAGGATACCGCTTCAGATTACAAAGATCTCAAACTTCATTTCTACCACCTGATATTATAGAAACACGAATATGCGGAAACTGTTGAAATACATAAATAACTTTTCCTGATATAGAAGAGAATGAGAAAAGATTTGCATACATGCCTTTATAAATTCCTGTCCCACTAGTTTTCTCACATTTTCACTTTTAGAAGATACAACAGGAAAATCTTGTCCGTCAATAGTTTCTTTTGCATGCTGTTTTAGAGAATCTGGTAATCCATGCAAGTGTGGCGAAACAACTTGTTACATTTGTTTTATTAACGAAGTTTGTGAAGAGTAGCTTGTATCAAAAACAGTTAATGGATCCCATTGAAAATATTAAAAATTTAATTCCTTTTGCCTACATAAATAAAGCTTTATCACAATCTTTTAATATCACTTTATTTAGTAATTCCTTTAAATTCCCTGACATTATATACGTACGCACTGGATGTAAAATGCTTTATAGGCGCCTATTTATCAGTCAAAGTGGTAATACTGATCTTTGGAGCGCAGACTGGGTGGTCGTTTAGATACCAATTTTTTCTCTACTTGCTATAACTGAGGGAACATATGCTTATTCTACTATTACATTTTGTTTCGAATTTTCGAAATGTCTATAATTTATCCCAACTTCAATAGTTTTAAATTTATAGTTTAGAAAAGGACTTCGGATTTTTTGATCTGCTAGTAAGGTCTACAGAGCGGTCTGCACTCAAAGGTTTAATGCTACAAATTCTCTTTCTCGTGGGAATATTAAAATTATCAAATTGAATCAAGGTATCACATTTGAACGTTTCTTGATGTTTTATATTCATTCGGAAACTGAGTATATATGAAATTCGCATTCCCATTCCTGCCAACGGATTCCACAATCGGCCCCAATATTTACAACTTATTTACTCTTATAATTTCTATGGTGAACCAAGTAAAACCAAAAAAGATCATCTGGAAGAGTTTTCAGAATTACAGGTTTTACCATATCTACTTAGCTAGGGCCGCTAAAATATTTTACAGATGCCTAACGCTGAAGTGAACGGCAGAAACTTGTTCGCTTTTTATATATGACTTCTTCTTAGCCGGATGCGCAAAAATATGCTATAAATTGATTCACGAACTTGGAGCATGGCTAAAAAAGTCGTCGTCTCAGCTAATAGTTCTTATGTGAAAACGGTCGCAGTTATTTTCATTTTATTTATTAATGGACGGAAGGCAACACATTATTTGTTATTTATCATATTTTTTTTATTATTTTATATTGTCTTATTAGTGTATCCTCTTACTTATTTGTATTATTTTTTCTTTACAGCCGCGAATAGATCCATTAAAGTTACTAACCTGCTTGAAGGTGCTGCTTGCGTCCAACGGAGGTATTAGGAGCGAAAACGAGGTCAAGAGGTTAGCTGGGTGAGTAGCAAATGGTTATTTTCATTCATTCTTAACGTTTCATTTTTGTGCACTGATTAATGCTATTTCCTAACATATATAACTAAAATTTGTGATACAAATGTTGCTTTTAATTGCTTGTCAAAGAGTTTCCCATAAGAAATTGTAATTTATTTACTTATAAAAAAACAGACAAGTGAGAAGAAATTTTAAACACTACATTTATGTTGAATTTTTGAAATTGTTCCTAGTAAAATTCACACACAATCCATAAATTTCATGTTGAACGAATGTATGCAGCTGATATTTTTACGCTCTGAGAAAAAATAGTTAAGCTATGCAATTTTTAGCAACAACTGTGAAGAAGTCGTACATGTTAAAATTGTTTTTCGAGTGTACGTTATACACATATTCGAAAATGAATCACGGTTGCAGTTGAAATCATTGTGCCATTTATTCATATAAATGGCTAATTAGTTCTTTAGCATTTCCTTTGATTAATAATAGTTTTATACCTTTGTGGTTTTATTCGATGCCTAGGTATAACACGTGTTGGAAAAGTATTGTTTTCTTAAATCTAACTTTTGGTAAATCGAATACTTCGCTTTTAGAGTCTCATCACACAAATCATATGGGTACACAAAAAACAACATTAAAGAAATATTTCTCCTTCTACGTTGCAGGCTGATGACAAAGTATTCAAAGAAACTCGTTTCGAAATGTATTTACATTCAAATATTAAAGTGCACCAACACCGATTTATTGGGTGAATTTATGGGTGCCGGGGGCTGGAGCTTGACCCACATGTGGTTAAGCGATGGGATTCATGCAATGAATTGGCCACTTGTTCAAGAAATATTGGAATTGCTTTTACTGTGCCCCGTTGATGTGCAGAGATTACGAAGCAATACTGCACCAAAACTTGTGAAGGGATTATGCCAAAATGGGGGAAATGAAGGTAAATATGTCAAAACAAACTAGCGAAATAAATATTAGAAAGTTTTTTTTTTGTTAATCTATATATTCCAAAAACATAACATTATTAATATTCTTAAAATTAAATTGTTTGTATAAATAACTACACTATAACTGATACAATTTTGTATTTTCTTTTGCATGCTATAGGTGTTAGGATATTGGCTAACAAATTGGTTGAACAATGGTTGAAGGTGGTAAAAGGAGAAACAATGCCACCTTTGCAAACAAACAATCATGCAATAGTACAAAGTTCGGGCCCAGAAACTCCAGCTGAGACAGCTACTTCTCAAACTAATAAAATAGTAGGGAATACGGTTAAAAATAGCTCAACTGAAAAAGTTAATTCAGCTTTATCAGAGCCATCACATACTGTTAATGAACAGGGAGAAGAAGACCCCCTCGCAATTCCATCGAATAAAACTGGAGAACCGGTAATTGCTCAAGGTCCCCAATCACCTCCTGTTGCTCAAAAAGCAAGTGGCGAAAACGCTCTTGTATATCAAATTGTTGTTAAAGATGGTAAACAAGTCTTGGCTAAAATAGAGAATAGTCCTACAGGTGAAAAAGTAGAAAAGCTTGCATCTGCTGAAAGTGAAACAAAAGTGGAAGAAAATAAGGAAACTAAGAGTGATGAGAAAGATGCTGATGCTGCGAATAAGGAAAATGAAAAACATAAAAGCAAAGAGTCAGAAGGGAAAGAAACTAAGGAATCTTCGAAAGACAAAGAAAAGTCACGAAGTAGTAGAGATAAGGAAAAGCATCGTGATCATAAATCTTCAAGTCATAGGTCGTCATCAAGTAAATCTTCTAAAAGTAGTAGTAGCAGTAGTAACTCTAGCAATAAAATAAGGTCTTCTTCTTCGCATAAAAGCTCGTCAGAGAGCAAAAGCCGAGAGAGAGATAGTGATAAAGACTCAGAGAAAGAGAAGGATAAACATAAGTCATCTAGATCTAGCAGTGGTAGTAGTAGAGACAAATCTAGGGACAAGGAGCGGAGTAGCAAAGATAAAGAGAGAAGAGATAGAGAACGGGATAAAGATAAAGACAAGGAAAGGGCAAAAGATAAAGAGCAGGATAAGGAAAAAGAGAAAATTGATCAAGCAGAGAAGGATAAAGAAACCTTATCTAAGGTGATTCCTCCTTCACTTGATAAGCTTGGCAAAATTCCAAAAAAACCCAAAGAGGAAACAGAGAAGTCCGGCCTAACTTCAATAACAATTCCGTCAAAGAAGGCTTCGATATCAATTGAAATTCGGAAAGACACTGAAAATAGGCCGAAGACAGTAAAAACTTATAAATCTCAGTTTCGAAGCCATGGCTTGTCAGAAGAAGCTCCACCACCACCGTCTCGGAAAGGTCTTAAAAAACCATCTTCACTACCAGTACTAGGGACTACAATACCGCCAACGTTAAATTTAAATTTGAAGCGTTCATCGCCCCCTCCAGCGTCATCAAGCCCACCTTCTAATAGTTCTTCGAAGGAAACTGCGGCACCTCCAGTTGAGAAGAAATTAAAACTAGATATGACAAGCACTGGAGTGCCAGAGAAGCCAGGATCTATCAAGCTTATCACACCTAAGCCAAAACGTAAGATTTTTTCAATTTTGCTTTCAATAGAGTTCTATTTTTCAGGCATATTGATCTTGTGCGAAATAAGTTGCTTGTGGTTCTTCTACCTGGAAAATGCGTCTTATTAGGGATTTCATTTCTTGTAAAGAAAAATATCTAGTATTTTTTCCAGGTTCCATAAGTGTGCTAAACATTTTGATTAATTTATAAATGCTAAAAGTTTATAAGTTAATCAAAGTAAGACGGTCGCCCTTGGTATCACATTTACCCCTTCAGACACTTAAAATTTTAAAAAACCGGTGTGTGATACCAAGATGAGGATGCAAACAGGTTTTGTATGATATTATTCTTTTTGTCGTAAGCATTTTCCTACCTTTTGTTGTCATGGGCATTTGAAATGTCCCGTGATACTTTAAGTAGTTCGTAAGATATTTTGAAAATAAATGAAAAATAAAATTTTTCATTACAAGGAAAATATACTGAGCCAAACCCTTCAAGCGCCGTAGCATAATAACTTTATTGTTTAGAATGGGTGATACCATCATGAAATCTCTAGCTATATACCCAAGTGCTAATAACTATTGAAAAAGTACGTTACCTCAGACTATTAAACACTATTTAAGTGGTATCCCATAGATTTTTAATTAAATAATAGTAAACAAGGAAAGGTGTTTAATGAACTCTTAAATCAAAAAAAAAAAAAAAAGACGATGCTTAGCCTTAAAAAGTTAGATTTCTGGTTTTCATTGCCTTGTGTGTTATTGTGAAAAGTGATGGACTGTGTACGATGTACATATATTCATAGTTGAAAGACAGTCGCGTAAATATTGAGTGATAATAATGTGAACATTTCAGGAGCATTACACAGCATCTTTTACTTTCATGAATTCGACAACGTTAATTAAAGGTTACTAAGTGAACACAAACCATACAACGAAAAAATTGCTATTCAGTATAAACAAAAGAGGTGGATCCTAAAGAGGCACAGCTGCTGAAACAAACTGCTGTAAAATGCAAATTATAATACTAGACAGAGAAATATTTAAATATTGGTAATATCGAAGAATTCTGCTATCAAGCACCTTTGTCTTGTGAATGGCAAAAAGCAGACTTTACCTAGCTGATTAGAAAAAAGTGTCAAAGGTGTATATTTGTAGTTTCCACTAACCAGCCTATAAGGTCCTCGGGATAAGGTAGAACCAACGTGATGCAAATAGCTGACTTCAGCGAATTATTAAAAAAATCCATAACATTGAAAAGGAACACTAAGTGGAGAAGGAAAGAAAAATCAGAATAGAGCAACAATTCCATCGAAGGATGTATCACCATCGCCTTCACCAAATAATCAACAGTTATAATGAACTACAATTGCTGGGCTACTTATAAACGTGATAAGTTTCGAAGTATAACTTTTTTTTTTTAAAACCCCGTAATAAAAAAATGAGTCGCGAAGAAAACAAACACCTCTTCTTTTTGCTTCATCTTATTAAAAATATAAGTTTACAGTAAAATGTTAAACAAATGCCCTTACATCGTAAGAATAGATGCTACTGACAATACTAGAAGAAAGTTCTTATGCTATGGTGCTTAAAAGGTAGATGGCGTGTTTTATTATATCCCTGCACTACCAATTACTTGCCGGGTATATGATGATATAACAAAATTGATAACAAATGGCATGGATTATCCCTTTAATGCTTCGATAACTTGCAAGAAATGAGATAACTTCGTTCTTTCATAAATTGGATGGCGCTTCATGTTAGAAAAAAACAGTGATTTCTGACCAGATTCTAGATAAGAAACTGCAATTTATAAACAGCTGTATGTTGTTATGACCGTACATCCAACCGAGAGATAAAGAACACGAAATCTCTAAAAGCCATCAACTAGCCAACACTATTCGAATGATACCCATTTTTTAATTTATGTCAAAATTGCTATTTTTCGTTCGTATCAATTATATAGCCAATCTCTAATTTGCGTCCTGTTGGTATTTATATCTGCTAAATAGTTGGTTAGTTCTTATCGTGTCCACACGAATAAGTCGTGTATCTAGGTTACTTATTTGAAAATTTAAAAAGCTATAACGGCAAAATGTTTTGAAAAACAAATGTATTGCGCATGGTGGAAGGGAGAGATCAGACAAGTTTACTTTACAATTTCCATGAATTCAACAGAAGATTAGTTTGGCTATTATGCGAGCGAATTGCCAATCCTGTTAATTTTTCAGTATAAAAAAATTGATAAAAACTGTTGGATTCCAATATGAAACGCTATTCTGCTAGGGTCGATTTATTGTTCTCTTATGAGTTATGTAGGAGGGTTATCTCATTTACTGCGTTCCTTGGAAGAGAATTAAGTAAAAATTGCACTGAAAATTCAAGCTGGAATTTAAAAAAATGCGTACGTGAACTACACAGTATGGAAGCACCGCTTTGCCACTACATGACTAAGCATGCAGATATGACGCATTAGGTATGCCAGAAACTCGATTTCATGATGTCCCACACGTCGAAGTTTACAAAGTGTTAAGCTTATCGTACAAACTACGTATACATTATCGGATGTTTAATGACTGGTTCCCATGGGCAATATTTTGCTTACAAGTTTTTACTTTTTCCCTTCAAAAAGCTGCGAAATACCTAAAATAATTTAAATCGTGCTCTATATTCTCTTTCTATTAGAAATCAAGAAAAATTCTGAAGCGTGTACATTTATCCTTGTATTGCGCAGAATGTAAATGAATACATACCAGTAGTTTCCAGTTCACCATATATTATTGAGTCTAATTATAATAGCCTTCAGTGGCGACTTTCTTGCCTCATTGCCGATTTAACATTAGCATTTAATTGCACCATAGAAATATAGGTGATGACAGCATATCCCTTTTGTGAAACTATCATATATTTTCTGATGTAGAATTGGATACAGTCCTGTAGCTCAGACAAATTTGTTGTGCTCCTAAATCGGGTCTAGCCATAAGATTCTTTTTTTTTGCCTACTTATACCACCAGCACCACGTATTGACACCATTTACACCCTTTATACCGTAAGGAAATAGCAATTTTGGCCACTGAGCTCCTTTCGTACTTTACGTAATTCGTCCAATATTTTAAATTATTCTAAAGTAAAGCTGATGAAGAAGAAAGTTATTATGATATATTCAAAACTAACCGAACATTTTCTTGGTTGGAACTATGCATTCTGCAAGAAAATTAAATTTGATAGTTTTCCTACGAAAGTCGGATTAAGATCCAATGATTGCTCTGTTTTTTTTTTCATGTCGGTTATCTTAAATGAATCCCCACCTGGTGTTCTGATCTTTTGAGATTGAATTTGAATACGTTAACATAAATTGAATTCCTTGGAATAGTTCATGGTAGTAGCACAAATTTTATTTCTGTAGTTCTATTCAACAATTTCCTTTAAAAGAATTTCCATTTTCAAAAGACTCATTATAATGCACTTTACCATCATAAATGGCTTCTTACATTGATTGAGCCGGAAGGTAGCAATTGGTTTCCAAACAAGGTCTCGCTTTTTTTTCTGTTTTTGAGTATCGAATGCATATATCAAATTTCTAGGAATATTGCAAGTTATTTGAATTTTTGATAATTTCAATGATAATTTCTCCATAGCCTGTAAATTGACTGTACATACTCCAATACACGCATCTCTGAAACACTGTACACTCTACATGATTTAATTTTTTTTATATCTTGTATTATACATATTTAATCTTAACAGTACTGCTAGTATCGAAGATCAATAATCTGCATATAATTACATCAAATTCAACTTATACGGATGAACCAACCTAAATGTTATTTTATAGTTGGAGATGATAATGCTTTCATATCGTTTTATTTACTATCAATTTTTGATTAAAGAAGATTATTTGTAACTGCATACAAAAATATATTGCTTATAAAAATGACCGCTTTTCGCTTCGAGACATTCACCAAATTATGAAAACGTTACACAAGCATTAACTTTCCCAACGGTCAACGGATCACTATTATATTTATATAGTTAAGAGAAAAAAAACTAGTGAATGTCTCGTTGTTGGATTACAATTTTGAAATTTCTTTATTATAAAATTATATCGTCGCCAACTTAGAAATCAGTATTTTTTTTACAATAGTAACAATAGTAGGATATGCGTGTATTGAAGTATAACTCGATGTCATTCTTAACACTAGCAGTTGCAGATAAAAAAAATTAACGTCCACATTAAAATAATTATTTTGGAGCAAATATGTAATTGCACATCCAAATTGGCTTTTTTTATTTATAGATACCTAGTGTTTTTCTATATTCTAAAACTTCTATTTTTCAATATTCCAAAAATGATTTTGATGGAGAAATCGAAAATTGAAAATCTTCAGCTATACTTTCCCATTAAGTTTCTATTTTAATTAAAATTTTCGAAAGATTCTAAGTATGGCATCAGTGGACACTTCACGTATCTGCTAGATATTTACTCGCTTTAATGAATAAATCGGTTTTTTGTGGTGTGTGTATTACGCAATCTGCATTGCGAAATTGTTTGTTCAATGATTTCCTCCAAGTGATTATCACCAGCCTTCCTGCCAAAGCTTGTATAGTACTGTTTTGAAATAATATCGGACCATGAGACTGTAGCTGATCAAATACTCGTGACTCGTAACACGTGAGTATTTTTAATTACCTAAGAATTTACAAAAAATTCTATCCCTAAATTTTATTATTTGCAAGAGGATATTTTGTTTTATACACCTGCAGTAATTTTATTAAATCTTAGAGAGGTTCTTTGCTTTTCGCAGGCTTAAAGGAAAATAAATTTATGCGAGAATTGATTACCTACAATAATAGCTCTATTTTGTTAGTATTATTTAAATGTCGAGGCATTAAAATGAAATATGTAGTTCGAATTTCTTTTCTTTCGGCCATTGTCCCATTTATTTCTGATAAGACTGATATTGTATGAGATATTCTTATTAGAATCATTCGCAAGTGCACCTGTTGATTGCGTCTATTTTCATAATATTGTGCATTGGCTCATTTCTGCTTCAGATATGCATTTGAAAGTAATGGTAGGGTTTTCGAACAAGAAATTTAGTAAAAGGTTCTTTGCTTAAGCAGTTAGTTTTTTAACTTTCGTTTTCGTACGGAATTCTTTTGCTAGCATTTTCGAATTAGATTGAGACGTTTAATAAATTAGTTTAGTTTTCACTTTTGTAGGTATATTGTTTATATAATTCGTCAAAGCGGGGTTTATGTTTTCATTCCATCTATGTATATATGCAAGTCTTAACATTTTCCAATTATGTTTTTCTCATATATTTTCAAAGAATGTGCACGAATATATTTATAATAAAATCGCCTCTAAATAAAACACTTCGACGGTGATGATACATCTTTCAAAACCGTTCAAATTAATTTTTTCTCATATGCTGTGAACGATGTAGGAATGTATTTGAATGCATCTAAATTAAACACTGCCGGCGACGATAAATCAAATCAACTGTCTTTTACACACTAATTTTACTTGTGATTGCTTCGTCTTCTATTTATAGACAATTGTTCTATTTTGGGTTTTAAAGAAATCTGTTTAGGTGACATCAAAAATAGCACACAACAATAATTGTATATTGGTACATATTTGAATTTTTTTAAAACCCTTCGCATGGGAATAATGGTCTCACGATTTAATCTGCTATAATCTTTGTGTTGAAGGGAACATCTTTAAAGGTTCGGTACCTTTATTACTGTTTAAAACGAAAAACATGTCCTTAGATATTTCTTCTGACAATTGGATTTCGATTTATCGGAACTAATCCATTGGTACTATAATTAGCTAAGAACTTTGGGAAGTTGCATTTGTGCAATTTTTTCTTTGTTTAAATTTTAATACATCAAATTATGATTCATGGAAGAATTTAAAAAAAAACTACGTGAAATGGTTAGCTGTTGATGACCCAGGCCACATTTTTTTTCATTGGGTTTTTGATGGGCATATGTACTTATGTATATACAATATAAAGTGAAAAACTTTTGCAACTCCGCAAGATAGAACTGTATAAGGAAAATATTTTGAAGCAAACTAAGGACTTCAGTTGTCTCGATGGATAGGTGACAGGTAAGAACATTTATCCAATTCGCTTGTGTTATTTTCAAAATATTGTATTAGTGGCACAAAATTCTGTTTATCAGAATCGAAATTCTGCGCGGTCTAAAATCATCGCTTTTCGAGTGTAATTAATTTCGAATCAACACACGTCTACTGTTAAAACATAATTTTGTAATTATTTTTTGCCTCCATTAAAAAAAAGGGCGTGAATTTCATCATTCAGAAGTTTGAACATTAGTTTTTTTTCGATAAATACAAATGAAATTTATAGTGTCGTATTATGTTCAGATACAAAATATCCCAAATTATAGCAATGATAACTAAATACAAATGAAAACGAGATTCTTTTCCTGTCCGTATGTGGCGGCCTTTACTGGTTAAACAAGTTTTTAAAAAATATATTAAAATTTCGGTTCAAACTTTTGCATATTGCTTATTTTTGTCTATCGAATATTGATTGTTCTTACGAACTTGTAAGAATACATGTATAACTTAAAAAAATGGAATATACGCACTTTTATTATAGTAGACACATTTATTGAAATTAATTATTGTATTTTACAATTTTGAAAAAAAGATCTATAATAGTGTATCGGGGTACTTTGTGCCTTTTATGATTTATGCTAAAAGTTGAACATAATATACCTAAGCTCATACCATCCAGTACAATATGCTAGACGCCCATATTTTCAAATGAAGATTCGATTATTCATACACTAATTCATTATGTTCGTAAAAACAAAACCAAACACAATGTTCTACAATTCTATCGAAATGAAATCGAAGTCTGTATCCAATTTCACTCGAATTGAAACAACATATTTCTGAATTTCGATATATTTCAAGGCGCCAAGTTGTAAAATTATCAAATTGGTTTTTATATCTTGGTTAAAAATTGATGCTATGGTTTTTTCTATCATTTAATGAGCATTTAAATTCACATATTATTCACATTTCTTATTTCGAGCGGAGCTTAAAACACCTAATTGCCTTTCACATTTAAATTTCACAAAGAGTGAAATTTATTGGATGTAAGTCGTATTGATTCGTATTATTTTCGAACCCTTGGTTCCCCCTCCAATACTTGTTTTAATTTTATGTTTTGTTTTTAAATTTATGAAGTCACCCAAAGTGAAATAAACACCACCACTATTGCAAAACGTTCGTTTCTTCCAAGTAATGCGTTAATTCAACCTATTTTTGTTTTAACTTTAAAACCATAGTTTACTAAAATAGGGTTCGTATTTTTTTTTTATTTTAAAATTGATAATTTCGTGGCTTGTTTCCCCACCTTGACTCATGCTAGGATCTTGTTGAACACATCAATATTTTCGTTTTACATTATATTTTTACGCTGATTTCCATTCTTGATCAATTCATTCAGATTGATGACACATCAGTTCACTTTTACCTAATTATTTTTAACTAGTCGTTGCCCTCGCTTCGCTCGGCTGCATTACGCTTGCCGTCGTGCGTTCGTCTTATTTACTCAAATTAGAAAAATATGGAATATAACATTAATTTATTTTAAACAAAATATTTTATTTTAAAACATGACGATGAAACACATTTTTAGTGAAAGTTCTATAACTATTTTCGACCAATTTCCCTTGTTTTTGAGGAATATCATGGATACAAATTTTTAGGTATATTGCTTTGAAATTTTGAACGTGATAAAGCGACATAAAGTTGACCATGAAAAAAGTACTGGTTTATTTAACATTATACCTACATGACAAAATAATTGCCCTTGACTCTTGTTTATAGTCATAGCAAGAAAAAAAAAGAATAATTGAAAATTGACGCCTTTTAAGTACGAAAGGCAAATTGAAGTCACTTGATTTCAAATCGGTCCTTGGAATTGTAAAAATTTCGTTGCTTCTTTTGATGAATTATAAATGTCTATGACATGATCTGACTATAGCGAGTCGTATTGCATAATCCTTTTTTGTTTATTTAAATTTCTTATCAGCATGACGATCGTTCCTATTTTTATGTCAAGGGTCCTAATGGAGTCAATGAATTCAGCATTTCTATCGTGACTTGATTAGATGTTTGATCATTTGGATCTGCTATGACTGCTGAATTTCACTTTTTATTTTGTCGAGATATCTTAAAAAACCTGATTTTAAATGGAAAAATCTGAAGAATTTGTCATTTGCGTGCTTGTTTTTATTTATTGATTTTTTTTTAATTTTTTTTTATCTTTTCATTTCTTAACACGATATACATATATTGTTATCAGGTATACTTTTGTATCGTGGGAGCTCAATTATATTAAGGGAGAACAAATTTATCTCGTAGAAAAATTGTCTCCCTTTAGTAATGTTACAGATATGTTATTGGCATATGTGGGACGTTGGAAAATACGGCAATGGTGATACGTATGTGTAGGCTTGGTACATATATAGTTATACATAGCTTTGAACAACTGTCTGACTGACGCTAGGATCGTAGGATGATGTTAAAGCCACCGTGTCGAATTTATGGCAGAAGTTTAAAAAAAAACTTAAAATATTTGTGGGTTATAGGTCGACAACTTAAGGATTGCTTAGTAATAGTGCACTCTAATTTTTCATGATTTTCCGCTTTTATGTGGATCGCCGTGTAATAGACTTTTTTTGTCTTTTGCCTGTACTTTGTATGTATAATGCGTATTGCTAAGAGTGCGTAACATATTTACGTATATAAAAAAACCGTTTGATTGTGAGTTTTAATCAAGAATGGAATAAATTGAAGCAAGAGGAATTCGAAATGTTTTATTGTGAATATGAATTCAGAATAATTCTGTCGAGCCCGCAGTGCGTTTTTAGATACCGACAATTTCTATTTTCTACCAACTTTAAGAAAAGGGACTTTAATTGGATCCTTATTTATAAATTTTTCCAATAACTAATCTCTCAATTGTAACGTTTTTGGGGAATCAGAACACATTTATTTAATTGTGTGTAAGTAATATCTATATAAATGCAATCTCAATGCTAAATTCTCTGTTCTGCCCTCACTCTTCCTTTTTATCTCTCTCTCATGCTTCATCTTCTTATCTTTCTCATTTTAACAGCAACTAGTGTATGTTTTTTCTGTTGATGATCAATATTAAGCGATACAATCATCTGCTTACCGTGGCCTAATGAATTCAAACAGCTTCTTAAATTTCATCGATTACGTGCAATTCAAGGCGAAACTGAAATCAATAAAAGTCTCTGGTTTTATAAATATTAAGAGAGACTTTAAACCCATAAGCATGGAATGTTCTGGCATATTTATAGCAGTAAGTCAAGCAGAACTTTGCTTATTTGCTGCTAATGAACTGTGCCAATAGTAACAAATTTTCATAAATATGATTCTAATCGTAGCCCGTCTAAGTCACGGCAGATTATTTCGAACGCATCATATAGAACACATTTTTATCAACTAGGAAGCTTTTAAGACTTTCGTCATGCACACGCTTGATTAGTCATGACAATGATTAATATGATGTGATGATAATTCGTATATTTACAGTGGTGTACAATTAATGGATAAAGATTAATTTGCTAAAATAAAAATAAAATTTACCTTTGATATTTTCAGATGCATTATCCTGCTAAAACCACAAGCAACCGAATCACCACGAGATCTTAATGCCCTTTGAATATTTTTAATTATATTAGATTATTTAAAGTGCGTTTTGAGAGTCAACAGAAGAGCTAAATATTTTTTCTTTTATATTTTTACAGCATCAACATTAGTTGAAAGCGACTTATTCATGGATGCTCTATCAGCATCTGCCTATTTTAAGAAAGATGTGAAGAAGCGCAAGCGACGAGCATCAAAAGAAGCATCAAAGGAAGGAAACGCTAACAGTTCGCCGCCCGAGAGTCCACAATCATCATCGCCAACAGCTAAGGTAACACCATTAAAGTTCTACCAAGACACTTTGGAAGAGAAAGATGACGATAAAATGGAAACCAGTGAAGAACAAAAAGAAGAAAAGGATGAAGAAAACGAGAAGGATGATGAAAAAGATAAGGATGAAGAAAAGGACAAGGATGAAGATGATATCCCCCTAAAGCGGGTGAAAGAGTCCATTGAAGAGAAAGTAAGACAAGAGAAGGAGGAAGAGGTACGAAGGAGAGAATTGGAAGATGAAGATGAAGAACCAGTGAAAAAACCTCCAGGACCGGGCTGTGGTCCAGATGGCCCGCCCGGAGTCCTTATGTTACATCGAAGACGAGGGCCTAAGAAGAAGTTGACCTGGAGAACGCAGGATGAACTCGAAGATATCCGGTACTTTGAGCTCGATGAAACAGAGCGTGTCAATGTTACGAAGACCTTCACCGATATGAAGCAAATGGAGAGATTCAATGAGCGTGAAGGATTCCTAATGGCAAGGAAGGTGAATGGTGAAGATATTATGAGCGAGCAGACTTCTTGGATGCCTCTAATCCTTGTCGATGAGGTTCCCCCACATCCAGAAGGTAGTCAAAGCAAAGAGAAAAAGATCCAAGTTGAACGAGAATCGACTACGCTCAAAGCATTGTACTTCAATCGTCACATGATCCCAGATTCTCCCTCTGAGCCCGATATGGACATGGAGCAATATCAAAAAACTGAACCTGCTGTGATACCCCTTGATGATATAACTGGGAATCCGGACGCTGTGAATGATTTCACCAGCATGCCATGGCCCGATCCGAAAGGTTCACCCCCTCAATGTATGCCTGATGACTTTGCTGGACCACAGGAAGTTCCGATCAATAATGGTCCCTTTAATCCTTTCATGCAGTTTGGCCAGCCTGGTTGGGCACCAATGGGTGGACCCGGTGTACCCAGTGGACCAGCAGTTCCTCCAAATAACATGATGCCACCAAATATGATGGGTGACCCAATGAGTGGTTTCAACAACATGAACCCTATGAATCCCATGCCTCCGAATATGAACATGGGGCCGCCTAACATGATGATGGGTCCAGGACCTGAAGTAATGCCTATGAACCAAATGAACAATATGAATATGATGCAGCCACCGTTCGGACCAGGGGGACCAAATTTCGGTGGGCCACCGAATGGACCTAACAATTTTGGCAACTTTGGGCCGCCCCCACCTAGCATAAATATGAGCCCTCCTATGAATATGAACAATGGACCGCCACGAAATAACAATAGCAGAGGTGGTAATTGGAGATCTGGATCGGGCCCCCCTAGCAATCAAGGTGGTAACTGGAGGCCGCAGGGACCAGGGAACAACAGAAACTGGACACATGGAAGTAATTCTCGTGTTTGTAAACAGTATCAGCGGGGATATTGCCGCAATGGTAACAAATGCAATTTCCTCCATCCTCCTAAGAACTTTTAAGCGGATCGCTAAAAACTTGAATTTAGTTGCTCAGTGCTTACTTTTGTGATACTATGGTTACTTTCAAAGGGACGTTTTTTTACTATAGAAGATAAAGTACAAAACGACCGAGTGTGCTGCCTGTGAGGCGGCGAAACGTTCCTTGGCTGCTGGTTAGCAATGTTATCGGATGTCCTGCGTTCCGAGCAATATGATTATTGTTCCCTGTGCATCAAGAGGTTGCATTTACTTAGATTTATGGACATTGTTAGTTCTCTGTATTTATTTTGTACATAATGTAAATAGGGCGAAATGTGTTCACTTGTTTTTAGGTAGCTTAGTCCCATAGCGCGTAATTGTCTGTTGTAAAATATGAGCCAAGAATAATGAAATCTTGTTTCGTTATAAAAGGAATTATTGCTATAAATACACATTTAACACTTTTCTATGTAAGGAGAAAGCTTTTTTATATAGATGTTACGATATTAATAAAAAATTATGATTTTTTTCCAAAAATACTCCTCTGTTTCATTTTTGCTTTATAAATACATGATTCGCGCGTTATGTAACTTTGCAATCGGTAAAGTTAGTAATGTGTCAAAACGATATATGGTACACATAACGAGAGGGGTTAATTATGTAAGGGGATATTTATCAATTACCTTCAAATTGACTCGAGTAGGAACCGCATCGTGTATTAGATTGAATTTTTTTATTAAGGTACGTCAGACAGCTCAAAAAACGTGAGCGTTTACCACACTGACTTTAAAATTAAGAGCCAATGCAGAGGAACAGAAAACACTACAAGAAATGTCGAACGAAATACTAATTCCCGATTTTAATGAGAACTTGTGGGCTGTAGTGTAGTACACGTTCAGTTTTATTGAAAAAAAGGTAGTGGCTTCTGCTTTAAAAATTTGCGGTAAGGGCATGCACCACGACGAGTTCCTTTCTTAAACGAAAAAGCGCAACGTAGGCTACAAATATGTATACAATTCAGGGTGAGTGATACGATCTTATGCGTATCTCTTGTGGCAGCCTTCTGGAATCGTAGTGCATTTTGAAATTGAATTTGATGTAAATTGCGTGTAATATATCTTCTTTGCATTTTTGCGCACCAATCAGCTAAAAGGTCCTAGAACAACACAATATCAGATTTTACTCTTTTAATAGCTACTAAGCCTTATTTGCTTATTTCAATCAAAATTAATGATGTGATGTTCCTTCAATGTCAGCACCCCCATTATGTATTACAAGGTCGATTCACCTCAAAGTTACACAATACAATGGGCTAGCTAGAGTATAGGGTGAAAAAATGTGTAAAGATTAAGTTGAAGATTTAAAATCATTACTTTACATTACTTTGAACCTTGTTTTGGCGGAAAAATATTCGATGCGTAGTAAAGCACTTTAAAAAACAAGATGCGGTAGAGGGATGATGTTCTGCTACGTCAGTGATAAGCCACATAATTTAAGGGACACAAAAATCTTTCCAACAACAAAGTAGTTGTGTAGACTTATCTCTTATATCTTAAAGGAAAAACAACAAGACTGTGCAAACAAAGTGCTAAAAGCACGTAGGTATGTACGCTTGGGTGCCATGAAATGGGCCACGTTGAATTTTTGAGTTTGAAGACGATTTTTTTTAGGTGTGATTGCGTGTTAAGTAATGAATTATATACCCTTCGAAATGTTTTTTTATTACCTTCTAAATGAGATCACATTTATCGTCAGTTTACTTTTTGTTGCGAACTCCGAAACTTAAATCAAACTCGTTGCACTAATCTGGAAATATAGCGAACAGGAAGTGGGAACAAACAAGAAATGAAGCACAGCAGTACTGAAAAAGTTGTGAAATTTATTTTTTATTTTCAATATCGGGTTTTGCTCTGATAACTTCATATGATACGTCAAAGGTGTTACAAATTTTACAACAAAATCAGCTGGTATGTAATTCCACTCTCCAAATAGTGGCACCCGGCTCGGATTTTTTTTTCGATAAAACCAACGCAAGCAATAACATGTTCCACTAGAATATCGTTGATTTGCCGTTGAGTCTTCAGACCTGCTCTCCTTGCACCGCTGCCTGCCTTATCGATGAATACAAGATTTGTTCCTGCTTCGAGGGAAATTCTACCTCAGGCGAACGCTACACGCTCAATATACATATATCGTGATCTGTGTCGAGATCCTGGTCGCCGGTACACCATAACACCCATATGCATGTCCTTCCATTGTTACCGCGAATGCATATCCTGCTCTCATGAGAGAATGGATCACCATTGTTCCAACGTCCTTTCGGCATGTACCTGGTCCTATGCAAATTGAAGGCGTAACTGGCGACGAACTGGTGTAAATTGAAAATCTGAAGATCAGTTGCAGCCTTGTGTGATGTTCTCCCGGAGTCTTCGGTGCACTGTCCCATACTAACATCCACTCCTTGGACTTCACGCTTCGTTATAAACCATGATCGGCCAGACCAGGCCACCAAAGAAAATCACCAGGTCTTGATATACTATTTGGTAGCACCGTTGATCCGCTCATATTGTGTTTTCGAAAACGTTCAGGTTGACCATTCTCCATTTTTAAAATTGGTTACTTACACAATACATAATTATAATCTTTGATCTGGGAGTAATGAATGTATTCCGTATTTATATCTTCAGGGGTCACCGCATGCAACTTCCTTATTGCATACCATTAAGAAGAATTAAGATATAATTAAAAACGTGTTATACTCCTATCAAGTTTTTATGATTAAATTTTCATTTCAATATTGTTAGGAAACTGTTTGCTGAACAAAAAACAAAGTACAAATTCCGGTGCGCCTTAGCACTAACTTACTGTTAATTTAAGACGACAAATCATTATTTCGCCATATCTTAAGCGTCTGGAAATGATTATTGTCTTCATAAATATTTCATTTGATAAAGAGTAATGCTTTACAGACCACTGACAAAGCTGACTAGCAGACCGTGCGACACAATTTTCTACAATGATTATAAAACTTGAAGTTATTTTTACGCAATGTGAAAAGTGTTTAAGAACGAACTGAAAGGAAAACTTTATTATTTAGAATTGCATTTATAATGGACTTTATACGTATTATCTGTATGGATTAGTAGAAATATTGTTAAGAGGTATTCCGGTCTAGACGGATAATTTGTGGTCTAAATTTATTTTTAATCAATTGAAAGACGTGCTCACGATAATTGAAATCTTCATTATCAAGAAAAAAAAAAACATATAATATCGGTACAACTTGAGATTCTGTAGTCTGATTCCAGACTTTTTTGGCGTGTTAGGCGTTCTTTTCCTATTTGTTAAAAAAAGGAGAAAATACATATATGTAGGTATATGATAATGAATTCTTCTTTTAAGTATGGCTGTAACACCCTCTCCCGCTGGTTGATGGTCTCAAAATTCAATGCGGACGATTATCCCCTTAGCACTTTATTTATCTCATTAAATAATAAAAATGGATACCAAGAAGAAATAAAAGTAGCTTTTAACATGCGTATTATGTATTGTTACGAGGCAAGATAAAAAAGAAGATAACAAGCAATCTACTCTAAGATAAGTTATAAAGTCATCAGAGCTTAAAGTTGCTCCTGCTTTTCGAAGAGTAGAATATTAGAATAGTCTCAACAATTCACAAATAATTTCTTTGGGGGTTACGTGTGTTCACTGGTACGAGTCCAGGGCCGGCCCTAGAATAGGGTCAACGGAGCGAGAATGAAGCGCTTCTCATGGAAGTTATAAAGAACCAGTATCTACATATGCAGTGGTACATTCTTTTATAATGATACCGAAGAAAGCACACAGCAAAAAACAACAACAACAAAATTATTGCTTAATCGGACTGCATCCTCCTGCGGATATGCCAATGTAAACACGCTAATATAAAGAAACCAATTTTGTTTTTAGAGAGGAAGGGGTCTATGTACACGCAAAAGTCCGATGATCCGTTAACTGAAAGAGGGTTTTGACTATAGGTATTGTATTGTATTGTATTGTAATTGTTTAAAAAAACTGTGTATCTACTGTGACATTCCTCTAGCGGAAAATATGCGGAAATTCTTGCTCCTATATCCTCCAAAATAGTTGGAATAAAAATTCACGTACAATAAATCTACATAAATCGTAATGAATGAGTCACACACTCACTTCGTCGATTTATTAAATAACTTATATGTAAGTAAAAAAAGCGTCTTCTAGTGCTCAAATCGTTATGATATTCTTATAATAAAAAGCACAGAAAAAAATTAATTTTAGATAAAAAACTAAATAAACGAAATCAATTCATTGAACCCATTACGGCCATGACCTTCTAAATAATAACAGCTTATTGACGGCTTCAGTTCACATCACATTACTTACTAGTAGCCCACAAAATCATTTTCTCACGATAATGTGAGAAAAAATGCAATGTGATTAAATCTCGACTTCAATTCGAACTCGTAATGTATCATGTCTGCCATGAATAGCTGCAGATTATTGACCTTATCGTTTAACATCTTCCATCTTACCATATAAATGTATGTATCTGCTAATGATGTACGAAGTTCCGAGAAGTGCTCAATTCATTTTCATTATTAACTGCTTCCTTTTAAAGCTACTGAAGCGTTTCGACTGGTTCAACGTGAACGTGGAAATCGATAAAGAAAATAAAAATCGAACTATACTGAAGGCTGGACCCATATAATGTCCATTAAATTAGTTAAATCACGTCAATTCATCACCTTATAACAAGCAATAGCTTGTCTCGTGATTGATTGACTATCGAATCGAAAAGATAAATTCCCGGATTCGGTTACCAAATCCGCCCTCTGTTTACACGCTGATTGTGACCTAATTGCTTGAAGGAATGACCTACTCTCTAGTTAAAATATATTTCAATGCAATACTACCTAACTTTGGGATTATGTGATGTTTTCCTAGAATATGATTAAGCAAAAGGGGTTTTGATGTGGTTGCACACTGCAGTCATTTTATTTATTTACAATGTGCCGACTACGTTGTCGAGTAAGCATATGAAGGTAAGTGATAGGGAGGCATAATTCGGCACGAGGAGACATTCCCAAAAGTTGTGGAGATGAAAGTGCCCAAAATAACATATCTGGTTAATTCATGTAATTATTATACATATGAATGTATATTATAGCACCATAATTAGGCGAAATGCCGAGTCACTTCCGCTGTTCTATCCTATGGCTATTTTTATGACTTATGTTCAAAAGAAATGCCACAGCTGGGCTTTCGGGGCCAGGAGATTTCTTTATTTTACACGTGCTGTGCAGTAATGCTCGTCTATTTAGTCTTGGAGCGACAATGATCTGGGAAACGTCCATTTAGCTCCCCGTGACATTACAATCGTACTCGTGTGCTCTAAATGACTAAATACTAAATAGGATATGTTCACTGCTTGGAACAACTCCATAATTTGAATGTCAGCATGTCAAAGTGTCCGTTTCAGAGAAATCAAGGGAACGCATTAAAAGAAAAATAAATGGACGTAAGCGTGGGTAGGTACAAACAATTTTATGTTAGCTTGTTTGAATTTTTATATTAACGGAGCGAAAGACTGAAACTCTGTTAATATAAAAATGAAGCCTTTTAGTAAACCCTATGTTTTTGTTTTGTTCTCTAACTAAAACAAAATGTCTATTGAGAGAAGATTTTTGTGTGTCATTCTACATATGTATATATTGCAATTTTATAAACATTGAGCGTAAAATATCCATACATATGTATATTATTTATATTTTTAGAGACTTTAAAACTAGCTCGTTTGGTATTTTGTTTCCCCGTGGAATTGACACAGGTGTAAGAATTTAAAAGGAAACTGTTCAAAAATCTGTCAATCTTAGCAAGTGAGCAATGTGTTGGGAAATTAATTTTTTAATTTACGTAAGTCTAGAATAAACTTCACTTCAGATTAGACAGAAAGATACCTCGACACCTTTACTAGGAAATATTGGGTCTATGGTGGGCCCATGTGCAAAATATCTAAAAGTACAATAAATCGTTTTTATTCTATTAAAAGGACATTTTATCTACCTTTTTCCGGAAGTTAATGAAGCGATGGTTTTGTGTTTCACTGATCACTACCTTAATTAAAAAATGGAAACCAATATCATGTATTGATAAATTAAGACAAATTTAGTCAATGGTTCATTCGCGTCGTAATTTGTACGATGGCAAGGGTGATGATTTTTCATATCTTGTCGACAGAAATATGGAGCTCCGAGTAATTACTTTTCTTCGACATAATATATTCGAAAAGGCTCCTCACGTGGCAATCTAGAGGGTCGGATTTCTACAGGGAACCTAAAAATTGACATGTGTATAAATAGGCACATTAGGGTGATGTTATAATCACTTTCCTGATATCGAGAAGTTACCTCGGCTGACAGTCCCCCTATAATTTGACACCATACAAATTATCCTTACAACGTGTGTAAGGCATTGCATTATTCTTTAAGAAAATGTAAGGAAAGTAGTTTAATAGGGTTTCCACTTCGTTGGCGATGAAAACTGAAAATTTTTAAGGATTTTCTAAGGATAATCTATTAAAGACAAAACAAAAAAATTCAGTATATGGTGTATATTAAACACATCTTTATTGAAAAATATAAAATAATACATATTTCAAACAATTTGGGTCTGCAGAATATTCTATGCAGCCAGTTGGCAATATAATCTTCACAACTTCCAGAAATGACCTATAATAAAAAAAACCTGTTTTGCAGATGTGTGGTATGACTGGAATTAGAATAAACAAAATATAAAAATTCTTGTTTGAGTTATGGCCACTCAACCAAAATAAATGATTCTTCGGCAAAATCATCAAATATTTTTTCTTTATAAAAAAAAATTGTTTTCTAAATCACGTCGAGCTTGAAAATTCGACTAATTTCTCTATATTAGAGCACTGAATTCAGACTGAAGACAGGCTGAAATATATAAATAAAAAAATTTAAAAAAAATTGCCGACGACATAAATGTGTGGTGTCAGAGGTGGGCAGTGGGCACAAAGAAAGGAACAAACATGGCACCACTATCATTAACGTAGTAAAATTAATTGGTGATGAATACAGCCTACTTTTGTGCAGTACAATCAGTGATGGATTCAACGCTTCACAATATTTAGTACAACAAAATTCAATCTTTTATCAGTATCTTGAGCAACGATTCTCGTTGGCTCTCAGTGCTTCACTAACCGAGTGAGTGTTGATATGCTCTCTGCTAGATTGCAGTACTGACGAGAGAAGTTAGAGGGGTGTGCGATATTAGGCAGAGTTCCCATACATTTCTTATTTCCTTTTCTCGTTAGAAGTAACGAATATTTGTTCTTGAATCAATATGCTAAAATACGTACAATTCACGAGATATAGCATATTGAAAATGCTCTGGGGTCAGCTTGAATTCGTGTGTGCTCCCCAAGTTGTGTATATGGAGAGGTGTATACTCCCACTTCCCAGGATTAAAATTCCGTAGACACTGTTAGTTAGGACATATAATATTTTTAAAAATGTTGTTCGTTCAGCAGTTGTCGTTATAAGTGTCCTAGCAAGAATTGGTACATACATATATTGTTATAAAGCTACCTTCAAGTTTTATTTATTTATTTATTACAATTTCATCAACAATCTGATTACTTAGTTAAAACATTAACGAAGCCGACCTTGAATGTGGCTTTTCGATAAGTGGAAGTCAATATTAGGGTAATCTAAGTTGAACGAGCGCGACATGGAGGTCACAGGCTCATTAAAACCATAATTAGTACGATGTGTATTTTTGTGTAATTCCTATAATTTTTCGACTTTTGGCCAGCTTTTTCGGGAAATCGGCCACTGTGCGATGGTATGAAAGGTGAAGGAAGTCACCATTTCTCAAGGTGCGAGCCGGCACCGTTATATTAAAAAGAGCCAGCAGTTCAGCAGAATTGACAGCACCCTGCAAACAATCGAAAGCCAAGACAGTTCTGGAGATGTTTCGTCTACTCCTCAGCGAGTCAAGAGAAATAAGCTTAAGTCTATCAAGATAGGGAGGCAGGGCAAGACTACTCTCCCAGGGAAGTCCACGAAGAGCAAACCGTAAGAATCTACGTTGAACGGCCTTATATTAGATGCCAATTCGATTCTGTGTAAATTGCAAATATGGCGTACCGCAGACTGGATTTCACGTTCCGCTTCGTTATAAAAAAAGCTTAAACAGTAATTTCAAAAATTATTGTTAAAAAAATGTGAAAATCAAGCCCTTTGTACCCTTTTTTAGTGGTATTTAAATCAAAGAGGCACAGTTTGTTCATCTGATATGTAGATCGGGTGATTCCACGTATTCATGTGCTGCAAAAAATTAATCCCAATGCCCAACATACATCCCATATTGCTTGACCTATTAGCCCTAATCCTTCAGATATTTGTACACGAGCAAGAAAAACTATCCCAACATAAAGTTACAAGATCGATCAGAAAGTGCTTTCTGTTTATTTTGCCAATGTTTGTAAACGACCACTGAAGAGTCACGCAATGCAACAAGTCCTTGCCAGCGGGAAAATTGTCTGATGGAATTGTGTGGCGAATTAAATGTACACGTGCACACTTTGTTTTTCCTCCATCGGCATCAGCGGCGAGAAACGTGTAGTACCCCTTTGCTCCCCCTGGCCGAAAATCATGTGAAGTGAATAGTGCTTTATAGTTGTGAAACACTTCCGGCTGAGTTGGAAGTTGTTGAATATGTTATTTAGTAAAGTAGGTACAGAATGTAGTTACCAATTGTTTGGTTCAACCAAGAGTTTGCCACTACATATTTAAGTTCTTTTAAAAAACCTCCTTTCAAATATTGAAGGATTTTATTTTCTACATCAAACGCCAACTAAACGGTTTTGTTAGTTTCCTTTTAGCAAAAAGAATTTTCTTTAAAAAATTATAATATTAACTACTCTGGCACCCTTGTCTCTTCGGGCTTCACCGCCTTGCAAGGTTTGCGAAGGTAGCATTTACTCCTCTGGCTGTATGTAACTATCCTATGCATAAGGCATGATGAGTCTCAAAGTCTTAAGATCTTTAATTAAACATTCATACCTTATGGAGCATAGTAGGAACATTGGGGCGTATGCCAACCTTGAACATCTTCACATCCCAGCAGAGCCAAAAAGTCCCACAAACCTTCATTGATTGGAGCTTCTAAGCCAATTATAACTGAAACCCTATAATCTGCATTTCCTTAACTTTAACACGTAGGCCTCGGTTGGGGGTAATTTAATGGTTGTTCCGATAACAGTTCAATACACAAATTCTACGTCGTGTCTTTCTAACGAATTTCATCAAGGTATGATTATAGGTACGAGTACAATTCACCGAAAGTGATTGTGCACGTAATTAGGGTTTTTTACCCTCATAACAAATTGGTAAACAAATAACTAAGCTGGCTTCCGAATCGAAGATCAGGTTTAATTTTGAAGTTTAATAGCGTTTTTGAAAGTAGTTTGTGCATTTAGATTTAGTATCTCGTCATTTGAATACCTCAGCAACAGCGATGCTTTCTTTGGTTTGAGGGTTTTGCCCGATTGATGGTTATCACACGGATTGGGCCAGCAATTATTCATGTGGTAATCATACAAGCTGCTTTATGAGAATTGTTTGCAACGGCGACGGGGCAAATGTATCTGTACTGTACATATATAATTTCTCTTGCAATGCAATAATATTTTCACTAATTGTAAGTCTATCTAAGAATGTCTGCTATTCTCTCCTTTCTTACTATTGGGGCTACCATCTGTCCCCTCTTTCGGGGAAACGGTAAGATAACTCGTCCCGTTCCCGAAAATAGCGAAACAGTATACGAATGATCCCAAAACTTGATGCTGCTCCACGAAAAGGCGAAAGCTTTTTGGTCTCGGCCTCATCGTCAGAATACTCGCCCATTATCATTTTATTTCGAATCGTGAGGCCGGTCTGTCGCAACCTGTTCAACAAATAGAAGATTCCCGAGTGTACAAACAAATTTCGGGCCGTCATGCAAGTTAATTTTCGCGGTAATATTGTCTTTAAAAATGGACATCCCGGCTCCAGGTGTAGCCGGCGAAAGCATCGGCGATTTTGTAACGAACTTAACCGCTTAGCGACTATCATATCGTGACTCATCTTATATTTGATTAAGTAATTTGCATTATCGCCTGTTGTGACTTTTATTAAAGTGCCGTACCGTTGACGTACGTGACCGTGATTTTATCACGGATTTTACCTTACGCTCGACATTCGTGCTTTCTAAAAAAAAAAAGTAATCAGACTGAAAGTGTACTAAAACCTTTTACCTCTTTTTCAAACGAAATTATTACTCCGAGGAACAAATGTGACTTTTTTTCGATTATCTTATCGGGAATTTATCTCCCTGGATGACCGTAGCAAGCGAAAGTGGTTTAATCTGATTGTGCTATTTTTCTCATGTGTACAATTCTACGAAACCTGCGCCAGCTGCAGTATTGTAAAGGTACGTAACTGGTGATTGTGTTGCACTGATACTGAGAACAAGGAAAAAAAAACATTCCCTGGGGGTGTGTGGCAACGGGCAGCACAGATATGCTAATTTGCAAACTTAACGTGATTCATTTTTTAATTGAGACATATTTGCGGCGAAGAGTGCTGACCAGTGCACTACAAAATATCTCCGGAATTATCGCAAACAATTTCTTGTATTGCATTCCTTGCGGTCCCAAGTAGTTCATTGTCTTGTTAATGCTTTTGTTTACACCGGTGCTGGCACACTTTTAAGCGGTGGTGAGTAACGTTTATTTACGAGTGGATTATTACTGAGGAAGTTACGACATTTGAAGAAATTGGGTGTAAATGGGAGCTTTGTCCCTTAAATGATTTTACACGGGCACGTCTTCTATTGTTTGAGGTTTCTAGAGCTGCTAAAAGTGTTTTCATATATTCCTCCTGAAATGGGTTTTCCATGTCTCTTTACCTTTAGGGATAAAATAAATCTCGGCATCACGGTATGCTATACAAGTAGTTTATTGCCACGTCTGTCGTCTGTGCTTTGTATCATATTAAAACACATTAAAGTAATAGTCAACAAGACGAGATATTATGTGAAATTGTCTAAGCAAGAATTCTCGGAAATTATTGCAGAAGGGTAGTTTCAGTAATTTGAGAAATGAACCAGTTTGTACTAAACCCATATCCCTTCCGTTTTCGGGTAAAACACTATTTTTCTTCTTCACCCCAGACCTATTAGGACCTTTTGGGTTTGCAGCATAAACGCTTACCGCTTATAAAAAATCCGCAATTGGTTCATATTCTAAAATTAATTGAATACAGAAGTACTCCCGCATATGATTAAATATTGATTTTCGTAGAAAGGGTAGTCCAGTCAAATGATCGGAAAAAGGAGTTTGCTGAACAATTTGGGTAGGCAATTATTAATCTGGGGGTTCGAGGTGAGTTTAAAGTTTCCAGAATTGCACCCCCTCTGCATTTATCCACTATCCTTAAAATTATGGTGCGAATAGCCAACAGCCACTTCAATGGAGCCCCACTTACCATCCAGCTTGGAGCCGTTCGTGTAAACAAACAGTGACCCTGGCCGCTGGGTGGGGTCCTCTTCCGATTCCTATCTAGAGGGAATGGAAGATGTGAATCTATTAGCGAAGTGGGGCTTGGGTAAAAATAATTATGTAATTTTACAATGTCCTGAAACGTTGAAGCCATATAAAAATATTAGTTTGATCGACGATTAGCGTTTTTCTAAGAAATCCGAATAGTAAATTTAATAAAAAACAATTTAGAAGCTGAGAAAATCTTTGAGACTAATTTTTATTACTTTTGTTTTTTAAATTTTACAACAAAAGTACATTAGAGCTATTTTATGGTATATCTTTTAACAATTAAGTTTACTTGGTTATTTTTCCAATTATCATTGTTTTTAAGGGTTTCACAGGATCACAAAAAAAGGGCTGTCAAGAGTAAGTCATACGCGATTTTAACGAACTATGAAAACTTCGCTAATAATTTTATTTAATTTTGAAATAAAAGGGCAGAGTGAAGAAAATATATTAGCATGATTAAATCCTTTTGAGTTATTCTTGTCTAGTTAGTCGGATGTGAAGCGATAGCCCTGAAAATTAAAGATCTGATTTGAGGATCATTTCCCACAACCCACATTTAGAAATATTTTTTTTATTTATTTGAATTTTTTTTTGTTTAAGTCGAAAGCAATTTATTTCCTTAATCTCTTTGTTTTAATTTAAAAATTAATTTTTTTAATAACTTTCTTAAATGAGCCGGCATTTTATATTGGGGTACCATTCTTCAAATTTTATACTTAAACGTTTTACGTTTACTTATACGAAGTGGTTAAAAAAACGAATAATATAATTTACATTTTTCACTTTGGTACCCTCATATCTTCTTCCGCAAGCAAAATGGGGGAATCATGGGTGAGAGCCGTCTTTTCCTTTGTCGGCTTAAAAATAGATAGGTATGCCTTTTTTATATTAGAAATGCACACGAAAACACACTATTCTTTTTAGGATAATATAGTAGTTACTTGGGTATGCTATCCACGAACGGGAACAGTGCCTGATTGTGATTGGATCACCACAGCATCTATAGACTGTAAGGGTTAATGCCCGTAAAAATAAAGCTACACCCATATGTATGTATGTATAATGCTTTGAAAATTGTTACATGCTCTCCATTGCTTTATTTTACTAATGAGTTTAATTTACACATGAAAAGAGTAAACGGAGTAATGTTTACCAAGCAGATGTTTAAAGAAATTTGGAATGATTCTTCATCAAATTTCAAAGCACTCTGCAGGTGAACTGGCACCTGGCTATTCGCCATTACTAAAGAAAACATACCTACATTGCTATTCCAGGAACGCCTATATGTTTTACCAGAACATTAAACCTGATGCTAATGCCCCTCTGGAGTACTCCGAGTAGTCAGCGTAAATTAATTTGTAACCAGACTGCTTAGCCATGCCACTAGCGAGGTCACGAGACCCTCAAATATATTCAATGTATTATTGATGACACAAAGCATTCCCAGGTAGATAAAAAAAAAAAAATTGCTTTGCTTTAAGATTAACAGTCAAGAGACAATTTGTCCATTCAACGCTCGGCTCCACATTCCGGGTCTGGTAAATAGTACGTAAAGTTACTTCCCACCGCTTCTTCAAACCTCGAACTTCGTGAAATATTATGCTGAGTCGGGTGCGGATACCCAGAATTGCTGCGCTAAACCACTTACGTCTGCGAAAATTAAGCTCAAATTCAGCCTCACGTGTACCAAGTACGATCTTCTAAGATGAAAGGCATTGGAGGTGATTTTTTGTTTACTCGAAGCATTTTCAATTAGAATTAGGACTATTTTTAAATCGGAGAAATCTTTCACTCAATACTACGCATTTTCAATATTCTCAATAAGTGCGAAATTTCCTTTATCCTAAATGTAAATTTAGATGCATAATTATTGTTATTTTGAGGAGAAATTTAAATACCTAATCGAATATACGACGCGTTCAAAATTTGTATGAATAGGAAATGATTAATGGCAAGGGTCACACAATGTGCTGCGCTATTTTTCATTATGCACTTTTTATACGCCCAACGACGACGCGACGACGTTGAAATTATTTCTGTGTTGTGCTCTTTTACGTAGCTGCAGCAGTTGCAATTTCACTTATTATGGAATGTTTTGCTTCTTAATAATCAACTTCAGTACCCAATGAAAATACAGTTAAAGCAAGGTATAAGAGCGGTATGATGGGGCAAAGCTTTTCGGAAAATTTTTTAATTAAATTAATTGTAACTATCATTTTATAGAATTTAATTATTTACCCTTAACACGGATATTAATGATAATTATGGCACGATATATTTACGTATGCATGTATGTAGGTACTCTCTTCTAGAAAAATTTAGTACGACAAACCCTCTACTGTCAGAAGTGTCTGCCGTACCTTCCAGAAGGCGAAATATACCACAAAATATTTTTATTTCTGTTTTCTCTAATATTTGAACATTTTTGCAATCCTCAATTGTTGCTTTTTTCACAGTAATCTTTAAAATTGTCGACCACTACTAGTATGATTTTCATAAAAGCCTTAATAAATTTAAATATATGGAGGGTAGAGAGGTGAATGAGGTCTTTAAAAATTACCTATAAATTGGGTGTTCCGGTATTGCAACTTTCAGATTTTTAGTAATTTGACTCTTTTTATTTAAATATTTCTCGATAAGTTTTTCACATTTTACAAGATACCAATTTTCTACAGAAATATTTTTTACACCCCCATTAAATATTTATTATTTTCCTGAATTCGTTCATCCTGTAAATTAAAATATCATAATTCACTAATTTATACGAAAAACATTTTTCGATACCAGGCTTCTTATGCAGTTTGCCCATTTGTTTATATGCACTAAAATTGCTGTTAGTGTTTCCCTACCAACAATCCGTCACGGTTTTTAAGACATTTAATAATTCGTAAATTAAAATGAAATCCGAAATTCCACTACTATTATAAATTGTTAGATCTGATCTTTTGCTACTTGAATTAAATAAAAGCAATCATTATCAATGTGGCAAATTAGGACGTTATAATCAAGAGCTTTTATAGTAATGTTTGTGGCGAATAACATGTACATTACTATCAGCTGTGCGTTCACAAATGCGTGTTGTTTCTATGTCGTTTTCCATGACCTTAAGCTAATTGTTGCTTTCCATGGCTTCAGCTAGAGCTTTCATGAGTGTAAGCGTGTGCTGAAATCATTGAATATGTATAATGCTGATTTTATTATTTTAAATGTGAGAGCTCAAAATTTCTTTTTTTTTTTTGATTTTTCAAATAAATGATTGGGCTTCAAGGCGTCGACTTTTGGATGACCTTTGTCGATAAGGATATGATAATTTAGCTTAATTGAACTGAAGTTAATAATTAATAATAGTAATAATAATCATATAATAATCATAATTACAAAAGCATTTACAAAATCAAAGACAGCATTAAATATGTATTATTCTTTTAAAATTTTGTTTTAGTGTTAAAAATGTGAACTATTGAAAATGTGAGCATTATTATAGTTCAAACAGAAGTCAATAATACATTGAAAATTGTCCAAAAAATTCAAACAGATCATTCATTTAGTTTTGTTTTCTATCACGAAAAGTTGGCAAAAAAGGCATGTCGACAAAATATTCATTTGCGAACTAACTCCCGCATTATGGCAACTAAATTGTCTATGGCTAAAGCATGCTCCCTCCATTGCGGCAACTGAAATTCACACTTTGGTGAGACTTCCAACTATCCAATTTGAAAATCTCATTCAGAAAACCAAGCATTAGACATTTTTTTTAACCTGACTAGTGGACTATTTTGCAACATACATATGTAAGTATGGATTTAATCGAAGTTACACTTTGTATTTTTTTTATATTTATAATGTAAAAAAAAAAAGAACTTTTATTTTTTTGGAAAAGCAGCATAAACGAGTACACGCTGTTGCAATCAAATAAAAGTATTACGAGAGTACGTTTATTGCGTAAACTGACATGTTTAGTTTATCGTGGATAGTACTTACGTAGCCGAAATGAATTTGGTTCATGTGGACCACATCCAAGTATTAGACAATTTCCATAAATAAGCAAACGCCAACGTGTGTAGAGTCATGATTCCACAAAATGTTTGGTCGCCAAAAGGTGTCAATGTACCTACGTCAAAGATTCATTGCATTGCGTGACTGGCTTCCTACTATGCAACGTGAAGAACAAAAATGCTAATTTTCAAGAAGCGATTTGAAACCGAAAATTACTCTCCCGTTTGTGTGACTGACCGACACCTCAAGTCTGGCATTACGCCAATCATTTTAATAAATAATGCAGATTACCCTAATTTAGTCATAATTGGGAAACAAATTAAGAAATTCTCCTCTCCGTCCTCATTTCCGCATTTAATTGGTTCTTCGGGAGCATTCAGTGTAAATAAGTACCTTCGGATGACTGTTATGACGAAATGAAAGACATTCGCTTAAGACGTAATCGCAGCGTTCATGGCTTACCATGTGCTCCACGGGGGGTGATGTTCTTCGTCTGCTGAGACACAAATGCATGAAACGTGGCGATCGTTTTTGGGAGCTGTGTTTTTAATTAATCCGATTCGTTTAGTCTGTTTATTTCAATTATTATCTTGAAAGGATTTGAGCAAGTCCATGATTAAGAACTTGCGCTTTAGGAACAATAAAAATTCTAATAAACTGTAATGGAAAGATACATTTAAGCATTGTAGCTTTGCGTCTTTTATTATTAAATAAGATTTAGCGGAGGAAGATTGCCAACAATTATTTTAATTTATTTTCAGTAAATATTTAACCACTTACCATTTGATTCCTCTTATTATTCCTTTCAGTGAGGAATGTTTCAAGTATTAAAGTTGCTTTGTATTTTATGGTTCCCAATTTTGTAGGACAGCAATTCCTTAGATTTAACGAACAAATGCAATTAAAGACAATGTAAATAACGTGAATTGCCTGAAGTTTTGTTTTACGGAATTAATTAAATTTTCTATTTGACAAATTTAAAGAATTCACCGATAGCCAGGGGAAATATTTGTTGAAGTTGTGATTTAATTAAAAAAAAACACGTCCACAAAAATAGAATTTTTTTCTCTACAGTATAAATAGGCATTTTGTGCATTGAATATATTAATTTGATTTAATGAATTTATTACGAAGAGATATACAGCGATAAATTAAGTTCGTGTTGTTGCCCTAAAAGTAAATGATTTTGGTGTTATTTTTTAAAAATTTTGTGAACAGGACAGCAATTTTGGATAAAACCAGGAGGATTTTTATAAAAAAAACATGCGTTATAGAACAGAAATAAAAGTTAAGTTTTGGATGAGTATTTTCACGAAACATAAAAAAAAATAGGTTCCCTCCTCAGAAAGGTTGTTTCTACATCATTAAAATTCATTTATATGAAGTAAAGATGATATTAGTGAAATTTCACACAAAAGAATTATTTACAGAGATTTTAGCATTTTTTTTTATATCAGGTTTAGCCGTACATTTTGAATCAAAAAATCAACCCAATAATTAATTCAGCTCAATTTTTAAACTTATAGTAATTTGATATCCTTTTTGTGAAATATGTCTGTTTATGTAGACAACTTCATTTCGTTGTGAAATTTCTCCTGCGTCTCAAGTTGTATGTAGTTATGTGTCACCGAATACTTAACCGATATTTATTGAAACATTTCGCTTTTTGATACATATATCCTAAAAAAAATATCTTACCTAATGTAAAACTTAGTTTTGCGTAAACAGATTATGGATACACTCAAAAATTGTAAATGTATTTAACTGTTTAGTAATCATTAGTTTAATCATATTAAGTAAACAAACTGTACAGGAAATGAAAAACGAAATACAAATGTGGTTGTGTTATACATATACATACCACGTTTCTAAGGTGATGCAAAACAGGTTAGCTTCAAGTTACCTATACATTCGGTTCAATTTCGTGAAAGTAATCGGACATACATATTTGGGTTTTTTCTAGCACTCCTTTGGTATTGTTTGTGTTGTAAGTAAATACGTCACCTGACAGAATTTCTCGGCCAGACGAGGCAAAATTATAATTTATTAAATAAACAAGAAAAAAACACCACCTGTCAATTCGACAAATGTTCTTGGAAACAGATGCGAGTAATGAGATACATGTTTCATATGGACATTTCAATACCTAATAATGCAAATTCATAATAAATTACCTATTTAAGAAAAAACTGTACCTACAACTATCTGACTTTAAAATCAGCAGTAAATCTAATAGTTATAATGACTGGATAATTTAAATATTATTAAAGTAACTAAAATTCATTTTCAGTAAAAGGGTAATTTTTGAAGGTCACACGTGCCTAATGAAATTTTTAAAAATCATTGGTTGAAGAACAATTCGTGGAAGTATTAAGTTTTTCTATTGACGACTTCTTTTTCCCATTATTTAAAGAACGATATTTGAACACGTTTTCCACAGATCCACAAACAATGGGGGGGAAATAAAAGAAAAAGAAAGAGAATTTGGAAGGCACCTTCTTGAAGAGAGTGTTCTTGAGCTCAGTAAGAACATAGCATCAGTTGAGGCACGTTTTAAACTACATACGTCAACATTTTCTATGTTAACCAGTATAATAAATTTATAATTTTATTGTGTGCAGATGTATTTATAAATTTTAAAAACTTGTGTTAACATAATATGTTTAGCACGCGTAGTGAGACTTACACTGTGAAATTATGAGTTATAGAAGTTCATATACAGGTTGGAGGAATTTTAGAAGATTATATGAATATGTACATTGTGAGAAAATATATTAAAAGTTGCTCATTGTTTTGGGTTCTTATGTAATCCTTTAAAATGTTTATTAGCGAGGGCAATTAATTAATTGTTTAACCGTAATTTAAATGAACAGTTGGAACTTTTGCCTTTAAAAAATATAACAAATACTTCTCCCGGAAGGTTAAATTCTTTATCTTGACGTTTTAATTTTTCTGGGAAATTACAACTAACGTTTTGTTCGTCAAACGAAGCTCTGGTGTCTTTTACTGCATGGACCTGTCAAATTTCTATATGTAAAATTTGCTTGAAATCTATCAAATATTTATACAGACCGAAATTTAACAGGCCCGAATATTCAAGCCTTACCCGAAGTTCAGTAAGCCGTAGTGAGTGGATTTTAAAAATTTATAATGTTGTACAAGAGCAGCTGTGAACATGAATTGAGTAGTGACGCGAGTAGTGTGGTGGTAAGCGTGTTAGGCTGCCGATACAAAAATCCCAGGTTCGAATCCCACTAGCACCCCACACATGCACTGCCAAACTGCGCTTTTCCTAATAAGCGACAGATGGAAGCCCCATACGAAATATATAGAGAATTGAGAAATTCGAAACATAATGAATAATATGTAGAAATCCTGCCTATCTAATCAATTCAAAATTGGTGCGAATCATTACCATTTCTAGATCACATTGTTGACTTTCTTATTGACGTTATAGTGACGCTAGTGATAAAGTGACGACTTATGACAGACTACCAACACAGAATTTGCTTCAGAGAATCCCAATATCTCAATGTGTTTTCATTGTTCGCACCTGTAATGTATTTCACTTTTTGATAAACATGTTTTTCTTTTATTGACTTGGCATTGTCGCGTGAAAAATGGTTTTTTTTTATTATTCTTGATTAAATTGTACTTGATTTCTTTCAAGGACTTTGTTAAGTGAAATTTCATTTTTATGTTTTATGTAGGTATGCGTTACTAATTGCCGGTACATATTATAAACAAAATGCAGTTTTCTGGTCAAAACACTGGTCTTATACAAGAACCAAGTTGTGAAATAATTTATCATCTGTTACAGCTGGTACAAAGGCTTATGTAGGTGCGCAATTTAAAGATTTGATGGAAACATTTCTCGTCAAGTTCAAATTAAAACGATCGTGTAAAACATTGAAATAAATAAACTACTATTAGCGAAATTTGGAAAGTTAGAAAATCGAAAGAACCATCAAAATTGCGACAGCCCTGGGGCATATTAGATACTTCTCATTTGATATATCGGTTCCTTCAGTAACATCTTTAAGATTTCTTATAGTAAACTTTTTATAATGAGAAATCACATTGTTGTTTGTCACTGTCCTGTTTTTCCAACAAACAACATTCATATATGTTGTTTGTTCGTATCTGCCTCTTGTTTTGAAATTCCTTTTTAAGCGTCGAATTACCATGATAAACAGAAAAATCCATTCGCAGCAGAAGCGGTTTTAGTTAAGCAGGTAAGAAATCGGAAAACACCAATGTCAGCGACTTCGAAAGGGTTATTCGAGGTTTTAATGTGTAAGTTGAGACAGTTTCCAATTGTTTGCGTAAGGTCGTCTGTAAAATGCGCGTGCCGTCATTTTAGTCAGTATATCATTTTAGGCCAGTACATATATTTAATGTGAAATGCATTTGCGAACGTTTCTCATTACTTGATATAGGAGGTGGGTGCATTCCAACTAAACTATTTCCGTTGTTTTGTCGTCGATTCTTTCAAAATGTCTCGTATATGAATTTTAATAGGTATGTGAAGTAAAATGATAGTTTGGTTTTGATCATGCTAAAGCTCTGCGTATGTCTTACCAGAAAAGAAGAATGGTATTATTGAACTTATGATACATACACAACATCAAATATAATCATGTGAGCTTTGCTAAAAATAAATATATATTTTTAATAAGATGTGGACTGATCATTTTGTGCACATATGTATGTATCTAAGTACGATTACATGCGATAGCCCTTTTGACCTTGACATTACCCAACAAAACACCGTCTCCCCTTCTGATAACATTCTAAAGTTATTTTTTTTCATTTCAGAATATGAACTAAACGCGCAGTGATCGTTGTTTAGCAGCGGGAAAATATATATACGCGAGGAATTGGAAACAAAAGGGAAATCTTGAGTAGCACATCAACATACACAAGTGTACCAGGTATACGTGGAGAGATAAACAAACCTGGTTGCGGTAGGAAAATTATCGCTAGCACGCGTTACTTTACTAAAGTTGCAAAAAGCGTATTAAGCTGCAACAAACACATCGCGTAATGCCCCAAAGACGCCATGCCGGCGACGAGAGCAGTACAACGGAAAACCGCAATTGCACTGCTTTAATAGTAAAATTGCAATGTGTGCATTCAGAGGTTTGCGTACGTAGAACACAACTTTTAGTCGATTTCGTACGTACGAAAATACTTTTACTCACGTGTCGGTTAAAAAGGTGTTTACAGTAAACGGAGTAAACGTAAGAAGCTCGGTGAAAAGGTAGAGGCAATTAGTCGCTCTCCGTTATTATCGGCGATAACAGGTCGCCGTAGAATTGTAAATAAATAGAAGAGAAACATCAGCTAAAAGAAAAGTCAGTGAACCGATCTTGCAGTGTATCGCGGATAGTGTTAATCAAATAAATAAGTTCACGTGTGGATTAAATGTGCAGTGAAGAATGCAAACAGTATTCAAATAAAAATAAATTGAAGGAATGTTATGGAATGATTAATTCCGTCAGTAAAACGGAAAGTGTCATTCATGAAAGTGTAGTTAGTATTCAAGTGAACTTTTGGTAAGAAAAGGCGCCAAAATGAGTGTGCTGAATCCACGGACCGTTGGACTAGTTTTGTTCAATTTAATCCTTCTTTGCAACTGCCATTCGATTCCCAGCAAAAGCAACTACACATTCCAGTGCTCTCTCAAAAAGGAAACCCGTAAGTAGTTTTTATGTACTAATCGGGTAGGATTAAGTCATAAATCAGATTTTGTTTTTCGAACTTAATCTGTATAGGTAGTGAGAGGATTTGTCTGAAGTTGTTTACAAGCTTTTAAGGGAATGCTACCAACAAGTTACTAATATTTCATTAAACGGTGGATATTAATATTAATCATTTGAAAGGTTCGAAAACCCCATTACTACATACAATTTATTCATCCCAAATTATATTCTCAACAATTGCTTGTTGTTTTGAACGAACTTGGAATCATTCCGGGAACCGTCGCAATTTCTGAAAACATGCGCTTACGAGTTGCGTAAATCTTGTTTTAATTCTCCTTGTAACAGAACCGCCGCCGCCGCCGGCGTCAACTGAATCCGGGTAAGAATTCATTGGTACAGCAAGACGTTGGCAAGGCTAATCAACTTGAATTTCTTTCTTTATTTCCACCAATTTTGGCGGATATTGATTTTACAGTAGTCCCACGCCACAAGCAAGTGTTGCAAATTTATAGCTTTCCGATGCAATAACATTGTTGATAGATTACGCCCAGCTTTGGCTATGATGGAGAGCGCATTATCGCAAGTGCTACTTTGTTGATCGCATTTTCCAACTATCCGGCTTAATCTGGGGTGAGATTAGTAATTTGTTTACAAATTCAGTTGTACGCCTTTGATTAGTTTTATTACTAGGTGCATGAGGCTTGTGTGTATTTTAGTCGCAAATTGCAATGGTGGAGGCATGAGGAAGTTGAGTAGACAAAACCTATACTCGTCTGTTTTTATTTTTAAATCGCAATAACTTTTCCGCTTGGTCGAAGAAACTGTTTTGTTTTATTATTGCTTGATAATATTTTTAGATGTGTTTGAGCGTATTATATTTATTTATAAATAATTTCACAATAAAATATGAATTTTCGAAGGACGCCTATCTATCTCTGCTATGAAAGTCTGGTATAAAAAGACACATAACGGAATTTGCTATTACTTATAAATTCGGGTGAAAGATCTTTTGCATTTAATCTGCCGGAAAGTTGAACTTTAGAACATAATTAAGAAATTTTATAATCTCAGTTCCGGCCCGCAGAAATAGGTAATAAAAAATTATTTTTAAACTAGCCCCAATTGAGTGTTAACCGATATCACAAGCTTCAGATATTTAGAGATTTTTTTTTGTCTTCACCGGATTTTTAATTAAATAAATACTTAAAACGACCGCATATTAAATACCACAACATTTTCTTACTGGTCTTACTTGCCTCAATATTTCCCCGTCTGTGTGTAATTGGCTAGCCGATCGCGATCCTGCGAGCCATTTGAATATCACAATCAACTTGATTTTGCATGAGCCGATCCTCACGGTATTGCTCACCTGAGTTACTCATGTGTTGTGGGGAGCTTTAATAGTTGCGAACATCGCATCCGTTCTTTGGCAATATTTATGTTAATTTGTATCTTTTTATATAGAAAAATGAATATTCATTTGTTCGTGTTCTAGGCGCTCCTAAACCGTTCACCCGAGTGCTATGACATTTTGGTGGGCTATTGTGCGCTCGCCCCCTAAAGTGTCTGACAAAAAAAAATGTTTCTGAAATTCAAGATACCGCATCCAATATGGCGACCGAAAAAGTTAATCTATTATACATAAATATAAAGGTTTGCCCTGAAAATCCGCATTAATGGGTTTTCAGTGCAACCGATCTCGAATATGCCATTCAAATTTCAAAATACAAAATGGCGAATCCAAAATCCGTACTAGGGGATTTTTGGGGTCACTGATTTCAAATCTGCTATCAAAATTTCCAAACATGAGACCATCCCCATCCCGCTGGGCCACATAGGAGAGGAGGTGCAGTAAGTGAAGTGAGTGAGAGTAAATGAGAAAGTGATATTTACCTGTGAAAATGAAGGAAGGCCATGAGATTGAGGAGAAAAAATGTAATATCGCGGTAATTAATAGCCGTAGTGTATTGTGGGTGGGCTCAATAAAAGCGCCTTGGAGAGTAGTATGACTGCCTATTATATCAACATTTAATGAATAATAGTTTTTTAGAAAAATGGAATAAAGTGTAAAAGAGGTAGGAGTTTACTGTTTATTTGTTTATTTTTTCCGGTGTGCGGGTAAGGATGTGAAGATTATTTTAGAAAATAGAACACATGCGAGGTAAACATGTGCCGAATTTGGGATGAAAATATTATGAAATTGTTGAAATTTAGAAATTGTGGGTGTTGAAAGTGGAAACTTTCTGAGTACGGTAAAGATTTGCACCTACCGGCCGATTGGAAATAAGTGAAAAATTATAAATATAAATAGTAAAAAAGTATGTGGAATAGGTGATAGCGATGTATGAGGTATTATGTATGATTTTATGTTGATTTAATGAGACCATCCCCACCCCGTTGGAGGTTGAGGTGCAGAAGGGAAGGTGTGTAATATTACGGAATACAAATTTAATAGCATCCACGGCAACGCGGGGTCTGGGCAAGCTAGTTATATATAAATTATTTGCATTATTTATATTGCATATTTTATCCTCATATTTCAGGATGACACCTAACGTCGAAAAGTATCTGCTTAACTCAATTGCACCGGATCGCTTCCGGTTAATTTTTTCTAATTGTCAGAAACGTGGCGTAAACACTTTGATTTTGCTATTGTTTAACCTTAACCTTCAAAATCGTTTTTGCTTAATGAAATTTGAACTTTTGGATAACAACTTCGGAGATATCAAGTGTCTTGACTATGAAATATTTTGTACGATCGATTTACGGAGCTTTAAATCTTTCGTAAAACTCTCATACGCACGGGCAACTGCTTCTCTTTGTTGACACAGGTGTGATACTTTGAATGTTAAGTCCATATGGTAGGAGAGTACTTGCTAGAATAAAAAATTATGAAAATTTTAAATGGAGAAAAAATTTCATGGAATATTACTGCGTTGTATAATTTTTAAATTCTCAACTTACTATTAGTTGAAGTATAGTGGCATTTTATTATTTGTTATCATATCATTATACAATATATTAAAAGTGGTAAGAGTGTGTTGTCTTTTTAGACATAGTCGGCCACATAAAACCCATTGTCGTCTACTATCGCTAAATGTGTCCACTAACCAAAGACACAAATTACTTTTCTACCATATCTTGAGTATTAACAGTTTTAATTTTTGTTTTGTGCATAAATGTCTACAATTTAATGAGAGGCATTCAATTATCTACCTACGTCATTATATACCATATGTTCATGGTAATTGATGTGGATAACGGTTCAGCTACTAAGTACTGATGAACTGTGTTTTGTTCGATTGTGTAACTACCCATTGTAGTATACCTTGTAGTGATTAAGCAAATTCACATTAGACTCTATTGACATACAGACTTCAACTTCTTGAAAGTAAATAAACTCGTAATTTGTATGCACAGTTGCGTACCTTCATAGGACTCTTAAACGAGATTACTTCCTTACCATCGAACATCGAAAAGTCCAAATAAGTTCGATTCAATTTAACACACATTTTTCAAAGGCGCCATGTAATTAATTTTATCAAATATTTTGGGACTTATCTAAATCATAAATAAGGTTAAGCTAGATAGCGGGCTGTTATCAGTTAAAGCATAGTCACATCCTTATCTATTTCCATTATTTTATTCCGCATGAAAGTACTGATAATTTCGTAGTATTTTGTGATTTTTTTTTTGGCAATGGACTTATACAAGGTCATAATGGTTGGCAACTGATACGAATTTCAAGAGCACTTACAGCAAAACTTGGATTTCAAAAGGCACTGTACAGGATTTCCGTTTTTGGTTTAATTAACAACAACATTGTTCACGCATGATTCATCAAAAAATTGTTTATGACAAGGAACGAAATTGTAAAATTAGGAAATATTTAATATCACAAATCGCTTTCACTTTCTAACTGTTGTGAAATGTTTTAGTAATTTCCGCATATAAATTTTCATTGGTGCTCTTATGTCAGAATATCTGGAATAGCGTCATTGCTATCTTATTTATTTGTGCATTTTTTTAATTGCTGTCGGCTTTACGTATTTAATAAAATTTTAATTACTAACAGGTGTCAGGGTTCAATCATGCAATTTAGTAAAAAGAGTTTAACCCTAACAGGTTTTACTGAACTCTTTTTTCCGTATTTTACAATGCCACATGATTGTAGGTACTAGTAAACAAGATAATTAATAAGTGAAAGAGGAATTTGTAATATTCATAATGGAGGGAGCATAGCTGCATTATTTAAACTGACAAACGACTTAATTATAAGACAAGTTGAATATAACTCATCGAATAAATATTTGTGTTGTTGTTTAAGGTGTACTAAATCTTCCATTGGGACGACTGCCAGCTTCACATAAAAATTAACTCAAATAGTTTTCACTTCTATGACACTCTTGTAAGAAAAAGAATAAATTGAAGAATTTTCGAGCTATTTAAAATTTGATTATTGTAGGTTAACATTAACAAAATTATGAAAGTATAGTATTTGCATGTTACCTTGCTGAAAAGTATAATATTTGATTTAAATATATTTTGACGTAATTTAAACATGTTTTTTACTCAGTGTAGGTACTTTAGACTTTAGAGTTATGCAAATATTTTTATGAACATTTTTACTAAAAAATTAAGCAAATTAATCCTTTGACGTTGGGACGCGTAAAAACAGTTTTTTTACGAATTGTTGGTTGTATCCGGGAAAAAAAAAGTTTTTAGTAATTGCGGTGATCTTTCTCAATGTTTACGTAGCATTATCTTACTTTGTTTTGGTTGCGTTTTTGCTCAGTCAGCCAATATAAATGCCCGACAGCAAAGTGTTCATAATATTTGTAGCAAATCCAAGTAATTACATAAAAAATTGCCAATAAAATCAATTATCAGCTCTCATTCATGAGAATCATCGCTGAACTGACTAAGCAATAAGAGGCCATTAATTGCAATCTGTTGTCTTAAAACCTCATACATTTGTAGCCGCCATTCAATGATTGATTACGATTGGTAATGACGTGTGCTCTAGAACTCACTCAATCGCTACTCTATCTCTATACGTGTAGTGTGTAGTATCAATTGCCGCAGCAAACCTTAACGGGCGGCTTTCTTCAAGAAAACATTGGCCGACCGACGACGCCATAAACCCCTTTATCACATCAAACTGCATAAAAACTCCTCCACGTGCCTCACTTTTGCACTTTACAATACAAGTGCACTCTCTTGAACCGGTGGAATGAACTGCTTGTGATTACGTTAGACAGCACTAGAAGCACTCACTGTGTTGTTTATTGATGGCTTTTCATTCGAGTCGAGTAGGTAAACAAACATGAGAATAGGAGAGTATGTGCGCATGTGACACGAAAGGCCGTACCTAATTGTGTTATTACTTTATGCAAATTATAAATTATCAAATTGTGCTAGTTTCCGGATACTTAGCCTTAAACTTGATTCTATGAGGGCGCCAGTAATTGTTTTTACCTGGCTGCCCCCAATGATATCTTTGGGGTCTATTGGGGAATTCACTTTTCGCAAGGCCAAGGTTGTTACGATGACCTATTTAATTAAAAGTAATGCCTCATTAGGCATGGTGAAATTTTAAAAATTAAATAAATTAAAACCAGCAACTTTAGCTTTTTGTACTGTGTTGCAAATCACTTATGTGAATTTATATGAGTTAAGTATTTTATCCTTACAGTATTGCTGTTCAACTGATGATGAAATTAATGCAATTGCACAGTTTAAATAATTTTGGTCTTATTAAGGTGACCTTCTCCTAACTGGGGTACAAAAAAATCGATTTTTTTTTTCACGGAAAGATATACCTTGATATGTCTAGAATCATGTCCCAAAATTTCACGGAAAAAAAAATATGGTTTTCGAGTTATAGTGCTATATATTTGGTGACCTCCTAACTGGGGCAAAAAAAAACAATTTTTTTTTTTTACGGAAAGATATACCTTAATATGTCTAGAATCATGTCCCAATATTTCACGGAAAAAAAATATATAGTTTTCGAGTTATAGTGATATATATTTGGTGACTTTCTCCTAGCTGGGGTAAAAAAGAATCGACTTTTTTTTTATTTTTTTTTACGGCAAAATGTTCGTTAATATGTCTAGAATCATGTCCTAAAATTTCACGAAAAAGAAAAATATTGTTTTCGAGTTAAAGTGCTATTAATTAATACTGTAAGTCTGCTCATTTCCTCGGTATTGTGCGAAATATTCCACTCAAAAACTCTTTTTTTTCTTTAAACGCATTTTTCTCGACTTCATTTTTTCAATCGTAGTTCCACGATATCTTTTGAACCGCTCCACCGATTTCCATAAACCTTGGTTCATTTTGTTCAGAATTCAATTGTGCACAAAACTAGGATATAAGACAAAACCCAAGTAGTTTTTTTTTTACAGCACTTTGTGTAAAAAATTTGTCGAAAAATTCTCGATTTTTGACTTCAAAAGGCTGCTATTTTTTTTTTTAGTCGAGCGATTCGTTAGATCCTAGTTAGATTTATACATTCTAATGTCTAATTTAAGTAGTTTTTTTATTTTTCTGTGTCAGATGATTTGGCAAGCCGCAATCACGGAATTACGAAAAAAGGCCGATTTTTTTTGCGCCCTCTGGCGGCGACGGGTGAGCGAGAAATGAAAAAATAAAAAAACAATTTCTAGTTTTTGTTAAAGACTTCCAAATAAAAAAAGATTCAAGGTCATATGTTGTTTTGTTTTCTTGTAAAAAAATCCCAAACTTTTGCTTTTTTTTTAATTCAGTTAGGAGAAGGTCACCTTGGTATAAGCACCTATTGTGTTCATATTTACGTTATAACAATTTCAGTAAAATAGATTATGTAGGCACGTCGATTTTGCGTTCTATTTAATTGAAGTATCCAGTAGTTAAATGTGTTAAAACCCGTATGGCAGAAATACTACAATAATGCACATTGGAATATTTTGGGATTGTTTTCAATTGTTTGAGAAAATCTCTCTTACCTGAGATAGTAATCTCTTATCAGTTGCAAGGACATCTTATAAATTTATCTTTTACCCACTCACGATTCCTCCCATTTTTTAGCAGTGGGCTGTGATTGTGTTAAATAAAATACTAGATTTAAGGTAAGGCAGTTGTTTGTGGAAATAATCTTTTGCGGGAAAATGATACTTATATCCATTTTTACTATTAGGGAAAAATTAAGCCTCATGTCCAAAACATAATTTTCATATAAAAAAAAAATTCGAATAATTTTCGATATCTTTTGCTGTCTAGTGAAAAAGTCCCGTTGTTCGGTTTTGCGTATGCAATAAATATACTACATAGAATATTCAAAAGACAGTCTAATAAACCGTTTTTACTACCAGGAGAGAAATTTATGTAGGTGGATGATTCTCCTATTATTAACATTTATTGCCCCATAAACACCACCCACAGGATGATGTAAGTCCCAGTTGTGACTTGCAACATAAATCGAAGATTTTCAAAACATCTGCATTAACTTCTTAGTTGCAATTCTTAGGTACTCTCTGCTAAAGGAGCTCTCGTAATTTTAACACGCAAAATTACCATGAAATGGGGATATTTGCATGATTCCTATGCAACTACTGAACGGGCACGTGCGGAAAATTGCCCTGGCATTGTGCTCTTTGGAAGTCTATCTATGCTACAAATCAAACAACTGCGTCTCTATTTTTAGAAACAGTGCGTTGCGGTATTGACACGTTTTTGAATATGATTCTCGTTTACTGTGTCTAGTTCATAAGTTCATAAAAATTTTATGTACCACTTATAAATAGAGAATGCTGTGGGCTGCAAATACTTGATGTGTGTGCACAGATGGAAGATTGCATCAGAAAATAAGTCACGTATTGTACGCAGGTTGCTGCAAACTATTCATATGTTTGTACGTAAATGACCATTTGAACAATAAGTGTTACAAAGTAACGTAAAAGATCATGGGAAACATGAACTTGGTTGGAATAAAAAATATTAAACAATAATTTAGGGTCATAAAAAAAATGTTCTATAGTGAAAAACAAAATTTTAAAAGATTCAATTTTCGATTTTGGCATAGTGCCTTCACTTATAGAACAAAAGGTTCTTAGGGTTCCTCAGGAATCCACGAGGGTAAGCTAATGCTGCAATAAACGTGAGTGTGTGGCTCAGCACAACTGCCTAGCGACGCCGTTCAAATGCTTTGCTTCGTTTTACTTTTTCCGGTGATTTCTCGAAATCATTTTTTTCCAACCGGGAAGACAGATTACTTGAACATCGTTGCACTAGATATTTTGACAGCAGCTTCACAATTACATTATCTATGGGAGTAGATACGTAGCCGTGCTTTATGCAATGTAAATAAATCGATTTTTAAAAAGTGCACCATATCTACAAAATTTGATTTAAAAAAACCCCCTACGTAGTCACATAGGCAGTACATACATAGATAACAAATTTTTTCGGTTTTCTGTACTAGGTCGTATACTTTACGAGAAATCCGTCCTCCCATGAAGGAGTTTTAAAAAAGGACATTTCAAAGGTTGACTCAGACTTGGCTATACTTTTTTCCATACTCCCAAAATAAATCGTCAATTATTCAAAAAAGATAAATTGCATCGTAATATCGAATTTTTCGCACATTGAGAGATGCTTTATTTTCTCACTTATAATTCCTCATTTTGCGAAATGAACACGTTTTGCTTTTAAATAGTTTAAATCGCTCTAAGAAATCAAATAATTATTTTGATCCATTATAATTGCCTTGCTCTACTTAAAAGTAACCATCACACTTGTCGCGTATTCTTTATAGAGAAAATATTTTCCTTCTTTAAGCCTCTTGAATTATTATAATTTTGTCTGCTACTTCTTTGCGAAGCAATTGTGCCAGCAGAGACGAGTCCTATTTTAATTAAACGACTTTCCGCTATGTCACTTCAGTGAAAACATGGTCCCACCAAAATTTACGCTGTTTTCAGTCATAAATTCCTCCTTGGCTGGAAACTGTGTCTCCCACTGACTCTAATATTAAGTCTACATTGCGTTTTAATTGCCCATAGGAAAAATTTATTAAAAAGCCACAATCACCAAAAGCCTGTTGTGGACGGGGTCAACAAAATCTTTAGTTTGAAACACACATACTATACCTACACACAAACAACATACTTAAAATTAATTTCTTTACGAGCAAAATGCTTCCACAGTTCGGTAAAACTCAAAGTCAGCCCCAATCTAGATAGCATTTTTGTTCTTTACTCAACACCTGTCCGTTAAATTTATTTATTGCGGCAAAAAATGCTCAAAGCTCTCATGATTTCATAATCTTATTTTCCACTTGGGGAGGTCAGGATCATACAATTCCTTTTCACATGTTTACTAAGGTAACGTGCGACGCTGTGAATGTCCGAATTCTTTAAAAATCAAAAAATTATCGGCAAGAGGAAACGAAAACTGTTTACAATTTTGTTGTTATCTTTTTATGAAGCTAAAATTAACTAAGTGCAAGCAGGTTTGGTTTAGGTTAACGCTTCGGAAATAATCGCATACACCTGGCGCACCTGGCTGCTCAGGCACAAGTTTAAGACGATTGAATGGTAGTGAGTGCATAATAAATACATTAATAATGCATAACCCATTCACAGGAACTTGGCAAATTTTAATGAACAACATATGCAAATTTAAAGTCACTCTGCGTCGCTTATGAAAATTTTAAACCGAAAATTGAATTCATTCAGGGGTTGGCAATTTCAGAGAAGTGATTTAAGTTTATTGCCGAGATAGCTTTGTTGACGTTCACCACTTTGTCGGTGGCTTACTTCCGGACGGGATTTATGGTACTTTCCCTAAATGGAAGCCCTTGAGGAAATCGCGCACATGCAATATTAATGGAAGTAACGGTAGATTTGTGCTTAATGTTTCCTCCGTTCACTTAGTTGGCGCAACAGGAGCTGATCTACGAGAACTATAGTATCTGTAGTCTGTTTTTAATAAAAGATTTCTTTTATATTTTTACCAAGAATTTTTTTAAGCAAACGATACCTAAGTATGTATATGCAAAATCTCTTTTCCTAATAAGCTACTGCGGGGTAATCACCCAGCATTGCGAGTATGAACGATTAAAGAAAAGAAAGCAGAGTCTCGAAGTGGGGAGGCTTTGTGGAAGCCCTATGCTCCAAACTGGAGTAAAATAAGAAATAGTTTTTCCTCTTGCTTAAGAAATTCATAAAATATGTCTATCCCTTTGTTTTTTGGGGCGAAGAATTTATTTTTAGGGTCAATATGTCTCAAACAAATAAGAAATGCAGGAAACAAATATTGAGAGGGGATTGGACCTATTTTTACAAGCTTGATGTACTTAAGTCATTTCCTAGGTTTTTGAGGACCACAAATTAATTTTAATGGTTTATTTATTTTTGTTGCGGTTGGTGTGTGGAGATATTAAGGGGTGGAGGTGATGCCTACTCTTGCCTGCTTGATGGATGTATTTTTTAAGGTCACGCTTACTATCGAAACTGCTATCTTAATGTGCTTTCCAAAAATCAAATTTTTCAAATTTTTTTTTCAAAAGTTTGTGACGTACTAACATTAACTGTAATAAGTTTTAAATTTGGGAAAAAGCATTTCGGCATTCATTTAAAGTGAATGTTTTTGTAAAATGCAGATTTTCTTCTAACTAGTTAAGGAATAGATATTTAATTTGTTTATGAATAATATAAAACGTTTTTATAATTAAAAATTTATTTTTATTTATAGATAACCACAAAGACTTCGTACCAAAATTCAGAGATGTCATTGGCTTTCAAGTATCTCATCGTGCGACCCACCAACTGATGACTAGGATATTCGCAATATATTTACGCGAAATTATCGGATATCAAAACATTACATTTCACATGGGCATTGATATAGCAGATGAAGAACACAAATTATGGGATTTGTTGGATGGCCTTAAAGCGTAAGTCAACATTATCACAAAATAATTGATTCATATAAAAATTAAGGTTTAATGTGAAAAACCTTTTAAATTCGGATAAAAATGCCAACACAATGTTTGACTATATTCAACACACAGCAAGAAATATTTTAAATCAAATGTATTATCTACTTTTCTAGACCCTTTTCAAAGTGGCCCGAACGAGCAATTGATCTTGAGGTTTGGCTGCATCCGGACTACCATGCAGTGCCCCGATTTGTAACTGAAGCAGGTCTTTCAACAGATCCAGGCCGATTTGGCTGGTTTGTACCAACAGAGCTAATTGACGTGAATGAAACTGAAAGAGTTCAACAGCTGCATTATTCTGTTTTTAAAAATCCCAGTAACACTTACTACAACGAGTATATCATAGATGGCGATGTAATCAACAACATCAAGCAATTATACGGGTAAGAACTTTTGGCTTTCACATCAATCAAAACCCTTAAATCAACCATTTCGTCTTACGCGCGTGTGAGCTTTTATTGCTTATTTCAAGTGCTTATCTCTAATAGTAAATAATATAAGTTCATTCACCTTCTGATTGTGATTAATGGCCCTCTTATCGCGGACCGATATACAGATATTCGCGTAGTTCGCAATGTAGCCATACGCTTTTACCCGGCAGCAATTCAGCCGCGCATTAAGTAACTACAAATATACTCATATCTGTCCTACCCCAGCATTTAGTATTATCTTCAGACGGATTAAAATTAATGTCGTAGTATACAAATGACGTGCTCAACATCTACTTTAATTTAGAATTGTAGTTTCCGTTATTGAACTGATAATAAATGTTATTTCGTTCGAAAAGGTTGCCTTGTGTAATTGTAATTGTCAATATGCATAACATAAAATTATTTGCTTGACTTAATTGTAGCCTTACGGTTGAATTAGGCACAGTGTGCATTTATTCATAAAATTGTCGTTGCAAGATAAGCAAATATTGCGTAATGATTCGAAGGTCTAGCAGTTTTAAATAATTCAAGAACTCTTATCTTGCTCCCAACCTAAACTGCATCAGTATTGGCATACTACGGCGGATAGTTTTTTATTTGTTTATCATCGTTACAAGCAAGCATCACAATAACAAATTTATTTGTCGGGCTTTAAGAAATATACAGGGTGATTCGAAAAGAAGTTAGTTAAGAACGTTACCAATAGATTCCAATCAATAGCCTAGCCCTAATCATCGTTTGTACTCAGGGCCCAATTCCATCTCCCCTCTTCTCTAAAGTGTTTTTACAGAAAACTACACACGCGACAGAAATTCAGCAATTTTTCTGTCTTCAAGTTATCTCTATCTCTTTATTCCCAAATAATTCAGACGATGAAGTACATACAACGAAAATGGGCCAAGGTACTACAGAAACCTAAAAACTTTAAACACGCTGAAAATCGAAAGACATTGAGAATAAACCTCTTATCTTACATTTGTATGATTGCTACTTTCAAAATTTAAATCGTGGAAAAATAATTTAATGTCATTAGTTTTTAAATATGCTTTGATTGATGATAATGCTGTAGATTAGCGACTTTACATATCCGCACAAAAAATCGAATGTTTCCCGCAGTAAATTGATTGTGCCGCGCGCTGTGTGGCATGTTGCGCTGTCTTCTTGAAACCAAAGTTCTTCCTTATTAACACCATTCAACTGGGGAATGTGCTTTCAATTGACTGTAACGTTCTGGCTGGCATAATCTTTGAAGAAGTATGGGCTAATGATTCAACCACCGCTCCGCTGAGTTCTTTGAAATTGTTTTAAAATTATGTTTACGCGGTTATTTGCAACAAAAGTTTTGTCCGTCGTGCTATGTATTTGATATATTAACAAAATTTTCTTATTTCAGATTCCAAAAGGAATACATTCCCAAATGGTGCGAAAATGTGTCCTGTGTGACATTGCTCGCCGAATATTACAACGATACTGCTTTTGTGGAGAAACACATTGAGGAATACAAATTCTACGTAAAAGTCCTTTGGATTGGCAATAAATATAAACAAGCAGTCTTTGGGCTCTTTGAAGATTACAACCATAAAATCGAATATCGCAAACACCGAAAAAAATTTATCCTGCTTCACTGGACTCCATCTGATGTCATAGACGCCCATCTAAAATTTGAGACAATTACAATGCCTAAATGCGAAGATATTGAATCAAGAAATAGCACTCTTTGCAAGTACGAGTTGACACCGCTTTTAAAGTTTCGCGCCCACCAATTAATGAGCGTTTCATATGTCTTTGATGCTCTGGAGGAGTTCTACATATCTCCGGTGGAGCTACGAAAAGTTTTAATTGAATCAAATGAATTAAGTAAGAACGCCTCTTTTCCGATTGACGCAGTCTATGATAGGGTGGCTTGTAACTGGTTAAGAAGTAATGAAAATATTTACAAAACGTGGAGTCGACAATCGAACATTACTCTGAAAATTGGAGGGATATTCCCAGTTTCTGGAGGAGGGGAGACTTACAGCAACATTATACCTGCTGTTTTAAGAGCTGCTGCTGCTATCAATGCGAATTCGACTGTTTTGCCAAATTTAAAAATTGTCGTCTATACACATGATGGCCAATGTCGTTCGGATATTGTTATGAAGACTTTTATTCACTACTACTCCATATCACCATTTTTGGGAATCCTAGGTCCAGCATGCAGCGAGACTGTGGAGCCTATCGCCGGTAATTCAACTAAATACTTCTCTTAATGTGATCATTGTATTTAAATGGTCTTTCGTTATTCAGGTGTATCAAAACATACCCATACAGCTGTGGTCTCATATTCGGCAGAAGGCGCATCATTTACCGATCGTGAGAAGTACCCTTACTTCTTTCGCACAATAGGATCCAATCGACAGTATGAAGCTGTGTACCTAAATCTTTTCAAAGCAATGCAATGGCGCCGAGTTGCTGCAATAACAGAGGATGGGCAAAAGTACACCGAATATATTTCCCACATGGAATCGTTGCTCAGGGAGAATGACATTAGACTTATCGTCAATGAGAAGTTTCCGAAGGACATCAAACGGAATGATATGAAGTTGGTTAGTATTTTATATTTTTAAAGCATTAAAAATACTTAATACTTACGACGATTCTTTTTATTCCAAAGCACTTGCAAAACCTTAAGGAGAAACATGCAAAAATTATTATTGCTGACATATCTAATGAGAATGCGTTGTTGGTCATGTGTGAAGCATTCCAACTTCAGGTACGGTTCACAACAAATTTCTAGTTTAAAGTGGGCAGAGTAAATTAAAAACAAATTAGCACTTTCTTAAGCTTTGCCAATATTTACACACTTCTGAATATTTTAATATAAAATTTTTCCCCTAGATGACCCCTGCCGAAGGTTACGTTTGGTTCCTGCCAGTATGGATATTCAAAAGTTTGACAAATGAAACTATGTTAAATATAAAACAGAATATTACGTGTACACCTGAGGAAATAGAAGAAGTAAGTAGACGACGGAGCAATCATTTGAATAGGATCCCTAACAAAGTCTCAATTTTGCTAGATAATCACCGGCCACTTTGCCTTTACGCATGCTCCGTTTGCTTCAAACTCATCCATAATGGAGGAGAATATCACCGTTCAAAAATGGTTAGAGGAAATGAAATTTCCAAACACTGTGTCTAGTCTTTCCGATTATTCTGGCTTCGCGTACGATGCGGTGTGGGTCTATGCGTTAGCGGCAGATAAGCTCTTTCGCGAAAATCCAGTTGCCTTGGATGAAATGCAGTCTCCGGAAATCGCAAAAAAATTTTCAGACATCATTTGGAAATTAGACTTTAATGGAATATCCGGCCGAATTCGTTTTGGAGATGGAGGCTCACGGATAACAGATGTGAATATTTTGCAGTGGGTAAATATGCAATATCGACAAGTAGGGAAACACATACCGGAAGTAAATGAGAACATGCAAATTGTTGGACATACTCTTGCATTAAATGAATCGGAAATTGTATGGTTTTACAAAGACGGACGTCCTGATGACGGAACTTTGGTATGTCCTCTGGAGAAATTGGCGGAAATACTTAACACAGACTGTGAAAATGTTTCACTCATCTTGACAACATTTTGTTGCCTCTTATTGGTAGTAATAATTTCCCTTGCATCCTTCATATTTTGGAAGCGCAAGTACGACAAAAAACTTAAACACTCAGCTAAGGTTATGAGAAACTTCGGTATAGATCTTCTATCGCCATCAATGAGTCTTCATAACACTTTAGACAAATGGGAAGTACCGAAAGATAAGGTTGTGATAAATCGACGGCTCGGCGAAGGAGCTTTTGGTACGGTGTATGGTGGAGAGGCGCAATTTGTTGACGATGAATGGACTGCGGTGGCTGTTAAGACGCTAAAAGTGGGTGGTTCAACTGAGGATAAATTGGATTTTTTGTCAGAGGCAGAAGCCATGAAAAGGTTTGATCACAAAAATATCGTTAAACTTCTTGGAGTTTGTCTTCAAACGGAGCCGATTTATACTATTATGGAATTTATGCTGTATGGTGACTTAAAAACATTCCTACTCGCTCGACGACATTTGGTGAATGAAAAGATCACAGACGATTCTGATATAAGCTCAAAGCGGCTTACGATGATGGCATTGGACGTGGCTAGGGGCCTTTCATATTTAGCTGACCAGAAATATGTGCATCGTGACATAGCCTGCCGCAATTGTCTAATCAATGCAAAAAGGGTAGTCAAAATTGGCGACTTTGGAATGGCGCGGCCAATGTTCGAAAACGATTACTATCGCTTTAATCGAAAGGGTATGCTTCCCGTTCGATGGATGTCTCCAGAATCTCTTGCTCTAGGGCTTTTCACTCCATCATCAGACGTATGGTCCTTTGGTGTCCTCTTATTTGAGATAGTAACTTTTGGCTCCTTCCCTTATCAAGGATTAACAAACAATGAAGTCTTGGAGTTCATAAAGAGTGGTAAGAGCCTTGAAATACCCCCTGCAGCGAAACCACACCTCGAAGGTCTTATGCGGGCCTGCTGGAATCAGGACTACAAAAAACGTCCATGTGGTTCCGAAATTGTTGAATACGTTTCAAATTATCCGCGATTATTAACACCTTGCCTGGACATACCTCTAGCATCAGTACAAATCCCTGAAACTGAAAGTGATCAACTAGAGGTGCTTCCCGGACTTAGGAAACGATTTGTGGGACAGCAACCACAACAACCTTTAGACATATTAGCCAGGACATCGAATATAAACAATTTCGATCAGAAATACATCCGAGAGAAAAGCGACATGGAGTCTTCTGATAATGATCTATTAAAAAGTATTAACGTAAGTCTGAATGTTCAGCCGGACTCCGTCTCAAATGATGAGAACAGCATCAACGCGTATAGCCCCATGCAGCCCCTTCTAAAGTACAACAACGAAGTGACTGGAAGTAATCTCAGCCTTAAGCGATACGTTCCGATGTACAGTTCTGCGCTGAATAAGCACCCTCGAAATAAAAACCCGGTGAATTTAATAAATCACACTGAGGCATCCGTGATTTAGAGGGACTCCACTAGTTCCCTTAAGTTCCTCCATGAAGTAAGTAGTCTTAGTTGCATAACATTTCCTGCCTACAGAATATCATTGAAATATTTATATATAACTTATTTGAGTTACGGCGTTCATACCAGAATGTACAAAATTTCCATGGAATGTTTAAGAGATGGACGCTCTACCTATCTAATTGTTAGTACGGTTTCTCTCTAGGAATGGACTTATGCTTTAGAAGCATTAGAAAGGGAAAGATAACAGTTATTCTGATAATATACTTACAAAAGACTGATATGTTTTCTCCCCTTAGAATTTAGGATTAAACAGTTTTAAAAAAAAATTTTTATTTATTTCCGAATTTCGGAATACAACTTAAGGATTATTGTGAGTTTGAAAATTCAAATATATATTTGCTGAATATTATAGAAATAATTTTATTTTATTCCATCTTCACCTAAGATCCAAATTTGTAGCCAAACAACATTTCCAAAAGTATTCCTTGTAATCGATGACCAAAATGTTGGACAGACTGACTGCCTATGTACTTCTTACCCGAAAATTCATTCTTTTGCCGGACAAACAATTAAATTATTTAGAGTTAATAAATTTATTTACACACAACGGAAACATTATTTGTCTAAAACTAAAAATTAAAGCTTTAAAACAAACATTAATTGCAGTGGACGGAATCGTTTCAATTCACATCTTCGGTGCTAGACAACACCGAAGTGAACAACCTTAATCGTTGGTGGGTTCTTACTAGAAGCGGTCTCACCCGATTCTTCCTTTGAACTATGATTGGAAGCATCTGAAATATTCAAATATTTATATGAACAAGATCCCCCGGCATACATACTAAACGACATAACATACCCGTAATCGGATTGAAGTCTTTCAAGTACTCGTCATGGGGATGACACAGGGGCAAGCTATCGGCCAATTCCCTTTGGGGATTAGTCAACAGAGGTCTGAAACCATTTCGTTTAGAAGGTTGTGGCTTTTCTTTTCGAGGTATTTCCTAATTATAAAAGAGAATGGAATCATCTTCCCCGCGAGACGGTTCTCATTATACTTACAGGAACAACAGCGACTTGTACAGTATCCGAGAATTTCACTTTATTCTTTTCCCCGGAGTCTTTCTTTCCCGGTGTGCTGGTGGCGCCCGATCCAATCGAATGTCCTGATTGGGAATTGTTTGCGTTACTTGAACTATTCGATAGTATAGATGCGGCTGGTCTTTTAAGCCGCTGGACAGCATCATCGACGACGAGCGGAACGTTCGATGATGGAATGTTCCCTGAGACTAGAGGATGTTGGTAAAATTTCGGAATATTACACAAGCTATCTGTTGCTGGAAAATTGCTATTATTATTCGGCGTAAGTTCATGCAGCAGAAGCTTCTGATTATAGGAAAGCGGATAAGAGAATCCTGGGGAAGCAGATGATCGCGGCAGATGACTAAGCGAGCTAGACAGAACTGATGAGGTTTTGATGTGCGTAGCGATAGGTATCCCAAGCGTCTGATCAGGCACTTTCGACCACGGCCCTATATGGTGTTCAGGTGATTGATTCTGTGCATGAGGGATCACACTGGTTACATGGTAGCCACCATTGGGAGCATGGTGCGGTACACCTGGAGTTGGGTGGGGAATGCGAAAATTATTTACAAAATGCCCTCCCAGTGCGTGATTATCTACATAAATTGGCTCATCGATGTGATGTCGATAGTCTGAAACCGGCGTATTTCGCGCCTTGATCGGGCGGAACCCATTGCCTAAATTCTCCACCTTCAGCTCTGGCTTTGGAATGTTAATTTTTATATTCTCAGCATTGAAGACTGGTGATTTAAAGTACGGCAGAGGCGGAACATAATTTTTAAATTTTCCACCACCATGTTCGTTGTGAGAGTGATTTTTTTGGAAGCGTTTGATTGTTAGATGCTGTGAGGCGGCAGATGGTATCTGTGATGTCTCCATTGCGCTATTATTCGTATTTCTATTTCCCATATGATGCTTGCTTTGAGATACATATTCCGAGCAAGATGAATGCGAACATGTTGAAAGCGTATCACCTACACCCGAGTGGTGGTCACCTGTTGTACTTTCTGGTCCCTGACTAATAATGTGCTCTGCTTGAGTGAACGCTTCTCTAGAGAAATCATGTAATCTAACGTCACTCTTCGTAACGTTAAAAATGTCCATGAACAGGTCATAATCGCCAATGTCTCGGGCAGCCTCGAAGGCTTCTTGATAGAGCTTGTTCCTGAAATTGGGTAAAATACTTGAACTCTAAAACTCCAAAACTTTTTAAAATATCAGGCAATATCGTAGAAAACGAAACAAACATTTTCATTTATCTTTTACCAGGTTAATATATCCAAAGTGATTTTTTTAAATTAAATAAATAAATGAATTTTAGTAACACTTTTACTAGCAGTTTTTTCACATTCATATCGTTTTCCTCGATACTAAAAATTATATCAAAACAAATACGTACCGTATAAGAAAAAAGAACAACCTCCTTTTAATATCAATCACTTGATCTGCAAATTCATCTTTAGTTTCGTCGACGAGATCCTCCGTAAAGCTATTCAGCGCCCTTATAAAAAGATCATTACGACTCCTTTTCACATCGTTCCTCGTGAGTATATAATTAGCAATCTTATGAAGCGATATCAAACATATTGCACCATAAGTGTTCCAATTAAGGGTAAGCAGCAGATTTACAGCCTTTTCTAATTGATTTATGACCAGGTACTTGTTGACTAAAACATCTGGCGTTAAGCCAGAATTGTGGACATCGCCAGCCATCCCAGAGCCGGAAAAAAATCGCAAGCAGCCTAAAGGTCCATTCTCGAAGCTTAGAAGCAAAAAGCACTCCGTTTGAGCACAGCTTCCCGCAAAGCTGCTTAGGTCAGGCTTATTGCTGAAACACACGTTCAGCAGTGTTGGCTGGATGCTAAAGTAGTGGGATAAATCAAGGAGATTTGATGGAGTTACGTCCTCACTAATTAATTGGTTGCCAACAAAGCATAGCGATATGTCGAAACATTGAAATTGCGAACGATCATTGGCAATCATCACTATTCCTGAATCAGGGTGCCAGGCGCATTGGGTTGGTATCTGAAAGTAAATTGCTATGGTTAGAAAGAGTGCCGAAAGACCGTTACTTAAAAATGATCCACCTAAAACGTGAAAAACTAGCCCCCTAAATATAATGTTAACTTAATATAAGTGCTTGTATTATACGGAGTTAGGAGAAGGCTTGCAGTGTGACATAGATATGCGTCACAAGTATCAAAATAATTTGCTTTAAAAGGTTTAACGCCAACAGTAGTAAAAAACGAACTTCACTCAACTTGAGGGGTTTTCACCATCTTTACTAAGAAATAGGCTGTTGAACTTAAACGTGATCACGTACTCTTAGATGATGATGAACTTTATGACTACAAAACTAGATACGACTACAAACATTTGCATATCTAAAAGTCTTCAGTAGTCGCATTTTGCTAATAATCACTTCGGCCGTACTCTGATCCTCGCAATACTCACCTAATTGGCGCAACATATGTTGGTGTTTGCGAAATAATATAGAGAGAAGTATTTTATCCAAATTATTCTACTGCCTTGATTTGTCGTTTTATGGAATAAAATAAAAATTGCCTTTCTGAAAATGTTACAGAATAAACTACTTCAGCATGACCAGATCCCTCCAAAGGATCATTCAAAATTTACATAAAGAAATTAGTTGGATTTGGAATTTCCACTTTTACAACCTGCAACGGAGCACTAATGATCGAAAGATTCTTAAAGCTCTGTGTTCTCTATTTGTTTTGTGCTTAATATTTTTGGAAAAACAAAACTTACAATGTCCGTCTTCGGCGCAAATCTAGTGATCTTCTTTGTAAGATCGTACAGGCATACATAGCGATCGATGGTACCAAGAATGAGTTTTTCTTGATCTGGGCTTAAACCATGGCAACAAATTTGAGTCCCAATTTGTATTGATGTAACAGCAGTCCTCTGGAGCTTCATATTATTAATTTCATAGGAGCAAATTTCTGCAGTTATTTCTCCTTTCCGCGACACTTTTTGCTCCACAGAAAATATTTGGCCTTCGCTAGCTCTCAGGAATTTTACACAAATCGGATCATTTTCTGTCCAGCAGTAGGCAACAGACTCCAATTTTGCTCTACGATTAACAATTGTTTTATACAAACAAAAAGAAAAGATTTTTTTTCGCTATTAACTTACGATCGCAACTTATAGACATGAAGGTTTGCTCTGTCCTGATCTCTAATAGTTGGCCTCCACGGGTAGACCTCATTTTGTGATGACTTAGTCCAAATGATAACCAAATCAAAGCTACTATTCACCGCTAAATGTCTATGCAGCTTTCGCTCTGAGGGTCCGGGTATCAAGACGTGAAATATCTTGGGATCCATATTTGCAAGCTTTTCAGGACCATATTTCCTCATATTCGGTTTCTGAAGGTAAACAACAGTGACCTGGTTCGTATTGTAAGCGAGTATGACATGCTGACGGGTAAAAACGGCTGAAATAAAAATTACGACATCAAAATGAGACAATAAGTGGGACAGACTGAGGTGGTTACCATCAGAAATGACGTCGGCAGCTAATTTTCCCACGAAATACTTATCAAAAGCCATTTTTTGCACATCGCCGGTAAGAACATCTACACGGATGTGAACCAATATCCCATTCGATAGAAGAATTTGCACCACAGATGATTCCTTCCACTCCGTGTGAACGATCTTGTGCACCTTCAGAAGCTCCTCCAGCTTCCGAATGTTGTCTTTGAGCCTGCATGGCTTTCTGTTTGTTAGAAGTGTGATACCACTCCGCCTTTCACAATACTCCTTTTTGCCGACTGCAGCGAGACTTTTTGAGTCAAAATCTCGCTTTGTTGCGTACTTGTAAGCACCAAAATCAGTATTTTTGATGCGAATCTCATCGCGAGTGGTCCACAGGCGACACTCGCTTAACAATGTTAGCATATTCTTTCACTCTATCCCTACGTGATGCTCAATTGCATTGGAATGTGATTATTGCACGATCAGTTGCGCATAGTAGCAAATAAAAAAAACGTGTTTAATTGAACTAAAAAACGGAATGTAACTTGGAAAATGTTCACACGAAAATAAAAACAATTATGACATTCTCACGATAATGTTCGCGGACGATCACCGAGTGGCGACGTTGGCACTTGGAAGATCATTTTTTAGCATAAAAGGTGAGATCAGGTAATGTGGATCGCGTCTCTGGTGGATATTGCCAAACGGTTCTAAAAGCTTAAGTTGAGCATAGATTAAAAGCTCTGTATTTCTTATTGGAAAGAGGAATGAACATAAAGATCTAAATTGTATGTTATCAAATTATTTTGGAACCGAATTGCGGATCTGTGTAATAATTATTAATAGCTCTCCCCAATCACTAAAATAAATAGAGTTTGTAGCTCGTTAGGAATACTCTTACCTTATTTTAGTTGAATCAAGCTAAGATCAGTGTACTCATCCCTAAATACAATATAAATTGCGAAGGATAAAAACAAATGCTGATTTGTGGAAACATACTTTTCTACGGTAGCAAATCATACGAGATTCGCCACACGCGTGCTCGTTGCTATATTTTTTCAGAAAAATAGCTCATGGGCATGTATGTTTGTTTTATCGTGTTCACAGGACCGCGAGAGGTAAGAGATTCATAAATATTAACAAAAGCAACTCCCATCAGGATATGCTGCGGTTGATTACTAAAGTATTGAGAAAGGACAGAAGAGAAGGCTCCCTCTGTGTATGTTTTGGTGGCTGGATGAGAAATACCAGACGGGAAGAGAATATTAAACGATGGGCACGATTCTTGTTACTCGGGCCCCAATTTTTGGGAACGCGGTTCGAAACATTTTGCTGTGCTAATTAACTCCACTGGTAGTTTGTAAAAGGAAAAATAACTCCACCGGCAGTTTATAAAAGGGAAATTATAATATATAATAGAATTTTCCTAAAAGTTATGAACGTTAGGTGACTCGCGAATTGCCCTATATCTCGAAAACGGGTCGAGATAGAATTTTTTCATTATTTTTCCGTTAATTACCACAGCAAAATGTTTCGAACCCCGTTCCCAAAAATTGGGGCCCGAGTAACAAGAACCTCCCCAAACGATGTTTAGAAAACAAAAAAGGTGCATGGTGAAAGAGTGATATAAAAAAGTTGACCATTGCGCTATCGCGAAGGGCCATACAGGTTTCTATAACACTTTCGATTTAAGTTTTCTCCATGTATTTTAGACTTAAGGTAACAAATGAGAAAATCCAATAAAATAAATCTTATTAAAATAATTTAATTTTCCCAGAAAAACGATACAAGACACTCCGAAAATGTGAAGGGCTATACAGTGTAAAGTGGATAGGGCAATGTATTAAGAGGATCGAGAAGCGCCAAAAATGGATATTGGTTTCAGTTAGTTCACTGTTTTACTAGGAAGTTCTTGCAATGAGCTATATTTAGAGGGGCTTGGTTGTCCAAGAGGTTTTGGGGCATTTATAAGTGGGATTCTTGAAATATGGGTAAGTACACCTAGAGTATAGGTTTCTCTAACAACACATTACAGCAATGGATACGATTATTCGATTCCCCTCAAATTTGAAGAATGAGCAACATCGTATTATAATATTATTAAATTTTCTCTGAGTGTAAATACAGCAAAGCAGATAAGATTTACTTTATTTTCTATGACTCAACAATTATCTACTTTCTCTTCGAAGGATGATTCCCTTGTAGTACTTCTAGTTGTGACTTTAATTCCACCAAATCCTTATCAGGAACATATCGAATCTCTTCAAGCTCCTCGTTGTTTTCGACAACTGTCAGGGAAACACCTTCGGGTAAACCTGCTTGGGCTAGCCGTAGTAAAAGTGGGTAGGTGGGTGCATCTAGATCTGAAATCTAAAGAAATTGTTTAATTTAGATGAACTCATGGCAAATTGATACACTTGCCTGAACGTTTCTTTCGTAGATGCTCATTTTGTACTCGGCGTCAATAACTGTTGATGCCGGCTTGAACCTCTGTACTTGTTGGTGCTTAGGTGGAACGGGATAGCTACGGAATTATTTAAGTTCGGTTAGTTGTGGAGTCCGTTAAGTGTAGTGAAATTCTGTGTGGACGACACCAGACGAAGCGACCCACCGGTGGGTCGCCAATATTTATTACCGTACGAAATTCGCATTTATGCGTATTAGTGAGTTATTCCATTTCTGGGGGAGGTTCTTGTTATTCAGGCCCCAATTTTTGGGAACGGGGTTCGAAACATTTTGCTGTGCTAATTAACGGAAAAATAATGAAAAAATTCTATCTCGGCCCGTTTTCGAGATATAGGGCAATTCGCGAGCCACCTAACGTTCGTAACTTTTAGGAAAATTCTATTATCTTTATATATAAAATTCTACTGTACGTGTGTTGTGACTGAACTCCTCCTAAACGGCTGGACCAATTTGAATGAATTTTTTTTTATGCGTTTGGGTGGCGCCCTGGATGGTTTAGATTCACAAATCAGCCCGGCAGATGGCGCTGCAGTCGGTATGAATGTAAAAATATATTATATATTTATATATTGCCGTGGCGTGTGCCATGTTATGGGTATCGTTGGAAAGGGAAGGTAGTGTAGAATGTGTTGGTGAAAGAAAGGTTCGTGAAAAGTGTGAAATGTGGGAATTATTGGTGAAAACGTGTTTTTGTTGCGGGGGAGGGGTGAGGGGTGATACCCCCCAGAAGTGTATCTCAGGGGTAGAAAGAAGAGACACTATAGGAAATTGGGCCGGGTTGGTGAAAGTTGGTGAAAATAGTGAAAACTTGGTTTTGGTTTTTTCGGCGGGTGCCGACAAAATTGAAACGGCTGCGGAAGAAAAGCGTATGCATGAATTGGAATAATTTGTTCACCAATCGATAGCTAAAGAAGCAGAGTAATCTTCTATATATATAAAGATGAATCCCTATTTCCGTTGGTCACGCCATCACGCGTGAACGGCTGGACCGATTTCGCTAATTCTTTTTTTGTTGTGTTTGTTATTGTCAGGAGAAGGTTTTTATGAAAGAAAAAATTAAGAATATTGCGCGGAAAATTACAAGATTATGTTTTTGGTTTGGGTTTTTGGGAGATATAGGAGAGGGGGTGCAATAAGGAGGTGGTGTAGGTAGGGGCAGGTGTCGGGCAGGGCAACGTCTGTCGGGACCGCTAGTATATTATAATTTCCCTTTTATGCCGGTGGAGTTATTTTTCCTTTTACAAACTAGCGGTGGAGTTAATTAGCACAGCAAAATGTTTCGAACCCCGTTCCCAAAAATTGGGGCCTGAGTAACAAGAATCGTGCCCTAGGTGAGCCCTAAACCCGCTGATTGAACTAATTAAGTAATTTAGCCAAATACGTACCTCTCTGAGACATCCAGGTCCAGGTATTCAGCCACATTATGCAGCCACTTTTGGTAGCTCTCGAGGAGTGGGTAGTCGTAGCCTCTTATTTGGAAGTTAAGGCAGCTGTATTGTGGGAATTTCGGTTTAAGAGACTACAAAGGGGTTGTGAAGTAATAGAAAGGCAAGAAATCGTTGCTTTATTACCTCGAGGTAGTCCGGTTCGTATATGCTCCATTTCTGTGTGCTTGTGCTCAGTGGCCTGATTGAAATTTTAATGGACTTCAGTGAGGAAGATATTGCTGGAAGTACCTGTTAACTTTTTATTAAGTTTTATTCAACGTAATCAGTATTTGAGGTGATTTTACCCTTTTTATCATTTTACTGCAGACAAACCGGCTGATCGCTAAAATGTGACGTTTCTCGCAATGGATTTGACATGTCTCGCTTTTCACAACATTCGAAATTTTTTAAAACGTTACATGATTACTATATTGTGCTTTATTCATTGCGTTGATCTTGAATTGAATGTATTAAAATAAATATGGAATATGTATAAAATATTTAACAATTAATTAAAAACTCTTTTCATTCAGAACATTGGAATCGCTCAACATTCTTCGTAAATTCCACTTTCGAATGTAAACAGTTGGAGTGTCATCAGTGCCTGTCAATTCCGAATCACCTCCAATGTCAAAATGCCGAAATTAGTGTACTTGGGCTATATTTTGCTATTTATCGGAATCCATGGCGTCTATAGCAAATCGGAGCAGGGTAAAACGGACTTTGTGCTGACGCGGGTAAGCTAAAATCATCAATCTGCCCTCCTGTCCACCAATCACATTTCTTTCACCCGCGGGCAGTATGGCTCATTTCCCTCAGCACCATCGCCTTCCCATTGATTTGTTTCATTTTGGGATTTTCCCCGTTCTAGGCTATGCCATGGGCCAACGAAGAGAAGACTGTCTTTGCTGGCTCCAAGATATTTGTTCAAAGTAAGTATGCGGTTCTATCACACGCACGTTAAGTAAATTCTTTCGATTTTCAGTTACATGCGACTCGAAGGCGACGGATGCTGAGATAAAAATTTCATGGACCCTGACGGAGCGAATGTGCTGGGAAAATGAGGCAAATACACCTTCAATCGTTGCCTCTTCTGGTTATTTTAACAGATTTCACGTTTTCAGCTGGAGGAAAGGCTGCGACGCAACGATACCATCCAGATCCAGTTTCCAGGCATGGTAGCGAAGTGTATTGCTGACGGGCACATTATCTTACCGGAAATACATTTTTCGGAACCGGCTTCTAGTGTTGATAAGAACCCAGTCGATTCGGCTAAGTCCAACGATAAGAAGTCTCAAGATGCTGTGGCAAAGGTAAGAATCTCAACGGATGGCCCACAAGAGTTCATAAGTCACTCGGGCTGGTTGAAGTATTGAAAAGAAGTCAGGACAGTTTATAATTTCTTGTCTACCCATGAGTATGATAATGGGCCTGATTCTGGTTGTCACCTCTCTTTTTCTGGGGTGACAACATATAGCTGAACAACGAAGAAATTTTCTTATTAGAATCAAAAAAGGCAATTCAGCCATAAGCTGTCTCGACACGAAAAGTGAGGTGACAACCAGAATCAGGCCTATTAATTTTAATTTTTCAAATCCCTAGACTGCTGCAAATCCGGTCTTCACTATAACGAAAGACGGTATCTACGATTTTTCCCTTAAAATTGAACCCGTAAACGGAAATGACTTCAGGGCGCCTGTGCACATAGAAATCAAGGCGACATACGGTTATCTGTCGGCAATAGAATGGCCCCTGTTACCGGTAAGCACCTAATTTCCATCTCAGCTTTAAAAGTAACGACTTTTGCACAGTTCTACGGAGTCATGTGCTTGGTCTACGTGATCTTCGGCATCATATGGCTCATGGTATCTTTCATGCAATGGAGAGATCTGCTTCGTATTCAATTCTGGATAGGTGGAGTGATTTTATTGGGAATGCTCGAAAAGGCGGTCTTCTACGCTGAATACCAAAATATCAATTCCACAGGAATTTCTGTTCGAGGCGCAGAATTGGCTGCCGAGTGGGTGTCGTGCGCTAAAAGGACCTTGGCCCGAATGCTAGTTATTATAATGTCGTTGGGTTTTGGAATTGTTAAGTAAGTCTCCACTTTTAAGACATAAAGATTGTAGCTGTGCTGAATTGAGCTGGGACTATTATGTAGAGTCGATGTAAGCAGACACCTGATAAAGGAAAAATTACCTTTAGACGCGTATCAGTTCAGCTCAGCTATGCTCTCTGCCTGCGTGAGTCTTTAAATACACAATTTAAAATCATACAATCGTCCAATATAGACCACGGCTGGGTCCAATGCTGCATCGCGTAGTCGGCACAGGAGCTCTTTACTTTATTCTAGCATGCGTCGAGAGCTACTTGAGGGTGACGAGGAAAAAGAGCGATAAGAATAATGAACTTTTGGTAGCTAGCATACCTCTGGCTGTTTTAGACTCTGGAATCTGCTGGTGGATTTTTACATCGTTGGTGCAAACTACAAGGACACTAAGATTAAGAAGGTTCTGATTTTTGGCTAACTGGTATTTTTTTTTTATTAATATTTTTATGGTTTTAGGAATATGGTTAAGCTTTCCCTGTACAGGCACTTTACAAACACGCTTATATTTTCGGTGATAGCTTCCGTAGTTTTTATGCTTTACTCAATTAAAGCACATAAGACATCCAACTGTTCGCCGGTAAGTACATTAGAATTGCAGAAATTTATTGCCCATATTTTGTGAGACAAGACAAAGCGTCTGATTTCGTTTATGCTGAATTGCATATAACATTTTCATATGACTTTTTCACGTACTTCAGCTAAAATAACTGAAATGATTTGATCCGTCTCATCGCTTGAGCTTCTAATATCTAATCATCCGATCGCAAATTCAAGCTCATCCTGTATGATGATTTTTCAGATATATTTATAAATTTTTTTATATCTCGTGGTCAAAGTTTGTTGGTGTTATTAAACGTATTTCGAAAAATGACTAATTTTAGGGCTGGCGAGATATCTGGATTGATATTGCTTTTTGGCACATACTCTTTTCTGTTCTTCTTTTGGTTATTATGATATTGTGGCGTCCAACAAACAACAACCAGAGATATGCATTTACTCCACTCTTAGATAATCCTGAAGATGAGGATGAAGGTAGCTTAAAGTGTTTCCATCATAAGTACAGAATAAGTTGCTTACCTTCTTACAGATGAGGAAGATCAATTTGTTTCTGATGCCTATGGGGTAAAAATGCGAGGCGCACACATGAATTCGTCGAAACCCCCAACACCAAAAGCTACAACAACCGAAGAAGACGATCTTCGGTGGGTTGAAGAGAATATACCATCGTCCATAGCTGAGCCACCACTTCCCGTTCTCGACTCTGATGAGGAAATCATCAACACAAAATTCGAAGTTTCTAAGATGCAATAGAAATGTGTTTTTTTTTTCCGGCCGTTAAATCATGAAGCCAGTAAAACTTCTGTGTATTTAAACGAGAGTATGAGTGAATTTTTTACGAATGGGCGAGTGCATGTGAGTGTGGCTAAAGAGACATACAAAACAAAGTGAAAGTCCCACCCTCAGCGACCAGCCGAACGATGGGTGGGTACTTATTTTACTCTGTTCCTGTTATAATTATTTAAAGCGATAATAACTATGCCTAATCGACAAGTAAGAAGGCGATTTTTTCTATTCAACCTTACTAAAATCTCTTTTAGCGAAAATTAGTCGACTCATCTCGGAGTACGTTAGGTACTTTTCATCTCTTCTTCTTGCATTTTCTAGTCACAAATTGGTTTTTCTTTCGTATTCCTCTGAATTTCGCTTATTTCCTTTAAAGAAATTTGAAAAACAAGTGCCCCTTGCGTGCAGTACATGCTATCTTTGTTTTGTTCTCTTTGCAAATATTGGCTGTTTTCTAAAAGTATTTTAGCCACCGTTCAAGGTTTAAGTATGTAAATTATTTTTACACGCCTATAAAGCGCGCCGGTAAGCTTTATTTTCATTTTAGTCAAATAATTATATTACATTAAATTACATACTGTGGAGCACCGACTTACTTTAGAACTGTAAAGATGCATTGAGTTTATCGTTAACTGAATTTGTATGGCAAATTGTAAATATTAAATGTTAGATACATTTTTTATAACAAACAGGCTTAGGGGTAAGACCTAACATTGGAGACCTTATTCTGTAAGTTATGTGAATAACAATATATTTCATTAGGTATATATACAATTTGCTGCTTTTTGCTTTTTTATCCCTATTCCGACTCTAGAAGTGAATATGTTTTCAACGGCCCTGTGCACTGTTTCCTCAGAATTTAACTCCACACGACGCACTTCAGACTGATCACTTTAAACTTAGAAACACATTAGAAGCAGAAGGCAGTAGTAAACTGCCACAACTGCCGCAAAACCAGTGCTCTTTCCTATTTTGGTCCCGTTGGTCCTTTCTGGTTTTAATGTGCGATGGTCTCCAATTTATATTTTTGTTTAAACTTACAAGGAGATCCGCACCCAAAAAAAAAAATGAACGAAATTTTAGCTAGACTGGTTGGCTGCCCAAGCGGAAATATGTATGTAGGAATTTGCTTGGTCAGATAATTTTCTAGGGCATCCCATCATATTGATCCCTTCGTCCCATAAGTGAAATTCCCGTTTCCAATTAACCATCCCAGTTAATAAATCACACGCTCTGACATGGGAATTCATTGCGTTCCTCCCGCCCATAGCCACCGTTTACAAAAAAAAAAGAGGAGAATGTTAGTAAACACTCCGATAAATTACTGGCCATTGCCCACACTGAAGAAATCAGTGAGAAAAATATTGCCATCCGGGAAACACAGTGGAGAGATGAAAAAGGTATTCGCGCAACGGGTCCGGCGAAATAGATTTGCGTGATAAACAACCTCTGGGGGGAGGAGTTGGACTGAGAGGGCTAGCCAGTATGCCGGATGAATCAATTAAAATTTTTAAGGGTTGGATTTTGCTTTTCGGCCAGCGTACTTGTCACTTTATGGAACAGCACCATGTATTAAAAATAGCGTCAAGTCGGTCCCTCTTGCGAGGGAGTTTGCCCGACACTGTTCTTCTCTGTTGGAACGGGTAATGGCTGGGCCTAATGGCAGGAAAATTACTTGAGAAGTATTGTATCGCAGCAATTGTGAGCATTGTTTACAATGAAAATGTTTTGCCGGATGGAAATGCCCTCGCTGGGCAAAAATGGAGAAAGCAAAAAAAAGTTCTGCCCGGGGAGAAAAGGAACAAGATTAAGGCATTGTTGCGGTATAATTCAACTTGAATTGAGCAGTCTGAGGATAATAGGGAAATTAAAGGTCAGGGAAATGTTTCTTTGGCCGTATTAAGGTACCCAAAGGTGAGGGAGGATGCTGGAAATGCAAGCTTGGCTAAATGGGTTGTAATTCCTTTGCCAGGCCGAGAAGGCTTTGGTTGGAACGAGCTGTGCCCGACCTCTCCCCTTTTTCTGAATCTTCTCGCTAAGAAAGAAAAGGGCGAAGATACTTCCGGCATAATATCCTTAATCTAATTGAGCTTAAAATGTAGGTTACAATTGTTCTTTTCGAGCTGTTTATGAAGGAAGAAACACTATTCGCACCAGTGTGCGTTGCTTGACGCTTTGAGAATTTATGATACCTCGGGCAATTCCTCCGGGGGATTATCATAATGGTGTGCTTGTTATTCTGTTAATTGCTTTGTTAGTTCAATGCTTTCACAAGCAAGTTTTTATTTGTTTAATGTGTTTATAAATTTCATCCAATTCATAACATATTTATGCATTCGATGGAGGAGAGCCCTGACGACTGTAATTTGCTTGTTTTGTTTCCTGATAATTTCAAAACAAACACACCTGTTTTGATAATAATGACCATGCTCCAGTAGAAACAATATAAACAAATTTAGTTAAGGGGTCTTTCTACTGTTGAAACGGCAAAAATGAACCTTTTTTTTAAATTGCTATAAAAACAAAGCGAAGAAAGGTATCGATTTCAAATTTTGTATGCTTATTTATAAAGGTATAAAATTGTCATTTTCATTATTATAATGCATAAAAAAATAAAATGGCGGCTGCAACAGTCAGCCGTTCCAGCACTGTGCGTTGAAAAAAACGAAATACGCGATGTAAAACTGTGAAAAAACTACTCAAGCGATTGACTTGAAACTTTGCACACATACTTAATAACCATTTATCGACTGCATCGACTGCATCGACCACAGTTTGGAACAAAATTTTTGGCCATTTGGTGGATGTTTGAACATGAGGTAGTCGATTTTTGGGTCATCTTCATGAGAAAAAAGTGGCCCCAAATGGCCAAAAATTCTTTTTTTGTTCCAAACTGTTCCATTGCTGAAGTGTTGTCCTCCCTAAGAAAACATGTATGTCTTTAGCTTTAGCAGGATACATATGTATAGAAAAATTGTCTAAACTACATAGATTGGAAAATGCTGTGTTCAGTTCACTTTTTTACTAAGCACCAAAGTTAATAATTACTCTTGCTTATATTTGTCTGTAAAGCCGTTCTGCAGGGTGTTTGGCTAAGAGGTTTGCAATTTTGTTGTGAGATCTTTTGAGACTTGGAAACAAAATACTATTGTTTGTTATACACAACGTTTATTCCGGCCTGGGAAAAACCAGCCAGGTGTGAAAAACAACGTCGGGCAAATGGCTGCATGGGAAAAAACTTTAAAGATAACGTTGGATCCGTCACGATCGAAATATGAAGATGCTTCTCTTCTACCGAGCGTCCTTGAACGCAGACATCTTTTTATATTATCTGTGGAGGCTTTATCACCTCGAATTTACCCATTTATACTTACAATAAGATATTCACAGTGCCCTTCATATGAGTAACTCCAGTCCATATATAAATACAAAGTATCATAATCTTACAGCGCTATTCTGGCGCAGTGACAAAAATCACCTCAGAATGAATTGCTACCACTTTAACAGTAACTTCTCGGTATCGATGAGCCAACCGTCGTCGGCATCCCAGCTGATTACACAAAAAAAAACTGAAAAAGCAAAATTACTTATTTAGGTACATACCTACTTCGCTTGCAATTGCTTCCCATTTTTTTATCCACAGACAAACATAAGGCCAATTCTATACAAATCATGTGGGTTTCGTTCCATTACTGAACTCCTACTTTTATTATTTTTTAGTTATACATATAGTTTCTTGCTTTGAAAGATTTATAGTGGATGGTCGAGATATTTCGTGTATTTGTTTTTCGCTTTTTTTTCCTTATTCTTCAAAAGGAGTCCTTCCAATTTCCAACGAATGCCATGAAGCATATTTGAAACACAGCCCAATAACTAAGACCTCTTTTGACACAAGGTTTACAACGTATAACACCGCAAGTTAATTTATTCCCAAAGTACACACCGTAAAATAAGACCTTGCAGCACATTATGATTGGATGAATCCCGCGCGTTTGAAGGTGCTGCGCCCAAAAGTTTATCAGAAAATCACAACATCGTAAATGCGAGGCATTAACAGCAGCATATTAAAATTCAAATGCATACCCCTATACAACCCTGTGGCGGATCCCGGACGCCTTACGAAGCCGCCTGCCATTATATCACTCAAGTGCAGGGCGCTTCGAGGACTATGTCACAGGCACGCCACGGCAGCATCGAGTGTAGTTAAAATAATCCAAAACTCTCGTTTCTCTCGTTGCCATTATGAATATGCAAATTTCAGAAAATTCGATTATACGTGCTGCATAATAACTACCCCCAAGAACTGAGAGGAGACGGATATCTTTCCAATCGAGAATTGGGTCATCAAGAGCTTTCAGTCACACATTTCGACTTAAGTGGAGGCTAGGCAACCTTCCGCATAGGGCCCTTTGGCAAACAGATTTTTGTTCAAAAGGGAATTGGAAGGATTCATGAACACGTCTGATTGAAATTGATTCACTCCCCCGAGAACAATAGCAACTTACTCAGAAAGCGTTCGGGGATCGGGGCTGGAATGGAACGCCTCCCATTGCGGGCATTCGGACGGACGACGATGGGGCCGATCTCAAGAAATTATCACTAAAAGTTTCGGGACGGTTCTTAAGGTCAATTCCCACAAGTTTTTTGAGGTCCTTGACAGAAATTGAATGTCGGCACGCATATAAAACGCCCATTTGCGTGCCAATGAGGACAATCGGGTTCAATCTCGTCACTGCAACGAGACTGGCTGGTTTGGTATGGGGCGCTGCAAATGGAGATACGCATGCCAAAAGACGACCAGGCCGGCGAAGTGGGCAAAAACTTTCCCAATTTTCACTCAATCGCCTTATTGGCTTACTAAACATGATTCATGGCACTTCCCAAGTTTTTCTCGCAGCACATACATGGCCGGGGAGATACTTGAAGGGAATCGAAGCAGAGGAGCGCATGAAGGCAATTTACGGTTTCGTGGGTATATTCCTCCGGCACAAGGCAGCCGAAACGTACAGGACCGTGGTGCCGGTGCTGGCGCAAGGAGCTAAGGAACAGGATACAAATTCCCTGCGAAAAGTATGAAGTTTGTCTACTGCTTTTGTAACTGCTTTTTGTTGCTCACGCCGGATCCTGCTCGCTGTGTTATTATTTATATGAGTGTATACCCTCGGAGTTTCTCAGCAGCTAATGCTAGTTCCCCATGGATGCTCTCACGCGAGCTCTTATATTGTTGAGGAAGTTTGCCACGGAATCTGGGTGGCTGGCCATGTCGAACTGAAAGCCATTTATTTTGTTTCGTCCGCTGCCGCCATAAATTTTCATTTCTCATCGACTCCTCCGCGCAGTGAGAACACTTTCTTAATAAAATAATGTGAAAATAACCGGTATTGACGGAGCTGCATCTTACGAATATTTTTGCCTATTGAAGTCCTGCGTAAATCTTCATTCGGCATTCGAACCTTATTTATTGCCCAACTTTTCTGAGAGAAAACGTTACATTTTCAACGGAATGAGCTCCCATTGAATTTAGTCCCGGTGGGCAAAGTATAGATACGATTAAAAAGTTCACACCAGTCAATACTGCTACCAATAAGGGACAATGCGAAAAAGAGACAACCAAAATTGGTCCATACAATTTAAGGCAACTGGTTGGGACTCGTTATCCCTAGTTATCAAATTTTAAAGATAGAAGAATTCATGAAGAGTCACTTATGGTTGAAGATTTTGTAATTGCCTTTTCTATACAAAGATCACAGTGTGCCAACACTTCGCACAAATTACACTAAAGTGGTTTTTTTGCATTTATTTCTTTTTATAGGGTTTGATATTTTTCACTTTTCAAATGTATACTTTGGGTCTTTCGGCTAGGTACTTTAGAAGATTGTAAATTTTGTGTACTGTCTTCCAATAAATGAGTTATTATTATTATTATATCGCACCACCAAATCCTTGCAAATTTTAAAATCACCAGTTGCTTTAAGAAATAAAAAAAATCAAATAATCTTCACACTATTGATAAATTCTCCCGAGATAAGTCCTTTCTTTATTTCATCACTCTTGCTTGATACGTTGTTACTCAGGCTGCTCAAACATAAGATTTGTAAATTTGCAAATCAAAGTGATTGTTATTTGGTTTATTTGTCTGTTCTCATGGCGAAGCAAATTTATATAACAATGAGCTATTGAAAAATTGATTGAGGACGCATGTTTTTTGTAATGGCATCGCAACAGTAAAGTATATAAACGTGTTATTTTCGCTAAGATGTCAGTTAAGTTTTTGTCACTATAGCGCAAGTGTTAATCTGTACTGAGAAGTGAAAATGGAATTAAAATGTTAGTCAAGTGCAAGTTAATATTTCTACTAATTAGTAACGATTTTATAAATTTCTCTACAGTTGATCTTTTCCTTTTATCCGCCTTGATCGCCTTTGGCTTATCCAACGGAGAATTTAAAAACAAGAATGATCAGTTCGATTGGGCTCTATTTAACAAAATAGCTGAAGCAAATAAAAACGAAAACATCGTTGTTTCACCAATATCAGTGAAGATTATACTGAAGCTTCTAGACGTAGCAGCAACTGGGCATACCAAAGAAGAAATTTTCCAAGCTCTTGCAGATGTGATAGAACAAGGAAACACGCAAACTTCATGGTATGGAGAAGCATTGAAGTCTTTGGAAGTAAGTAATCGTTTAACTGACCATACATCAAATTAATAACATTTTATTCAGAAAAGCAACAATGAATATAAACTGAATATAGGGACGAAATTCTTCCTTGATAAATTGTTGAAATCTCCAAGCCCTGAATTTTTGAAGATCGCTACACAGTCCTTCCACACTTCCATAGATCGATTAAATTTCAAAAACGCAGAAGAATCCGCAAAGGTTATTAATAATTGGGTTGCAGATATAACAGCAGGAAATATAAAAGAGCTCGTTACAGCGGGTACGTAACTGAATTTTTAATTTATATTTTAAGGCTAATTGTCGCTTTTGCAGAGGACCTTCATGGTTCGCAGGCTGTTCTGGCTAATGCTTTATATTTCAAAGGAGCATGGGAGAAAAAGTTTTCCAAACGTAACACTAAAGATAGGAAGTTCACTTTGAGCAATGGTGAAACAATAAAAACTCCTTCGATGGTAAAAACAGATGAATACTCTTTTTTGGAAACCAACAAATTGGGAGAGGGAACCAAACTATTGCGGATGCCATTCAAAGTATGCCGTACCGTATTTTCACATGTTTCTTGTTTTAAGTAACAAAGTATTTTAAAGGGCGGAAAATTTGCAATGACATTCGTTCTTCCAAAAGAAGGAAAGAACTTAGACAATGTGCTTGCTAGCATAAAACCTGGACAACTCCATCAGCTTCAAGAGGAACTTGAATCTGCTGTAGTGGATGTTCAGTTACCAAAATTCGAGTTTCTCACACGATCAACATTAAATGCTGTTTTAGAACAGGTAAGACCTTTCCCACATCGTGTAGAAAAGTTTTAAGTGTTGAATGGTTTTAGCTCAATATTCGTGATATCTTTACTCGATCTGCTGAATTACCAGGTTTGGGTAGTGACTTCAAAGTAGATAAAATTTTGCAGGAAGCAGGCGTCAAATTAAATGAGGATGGAACAGAAATCTATGCTGCTACAGGTAAAGGGAACGATACAGCTATTTAGTTCGAAATAAAATATACATAAATATTTACAGGTTCAGGTATGCATGGCATAAGACCAGCTCTACCGATTTTCGCTAGCAGAGAATTTATAGTTGATCGTCCCTTTGCGTTCTTCCTTGAGGATGAAAGCACAGGAGCACTTCTTTTCATAGGAAAGGTTACTAATCCTTTGAAAAAGTAAAAGATTAACTTTCATTCAATCTGTCGTTAATTTTAAATTTTAATTAAATTGTTTACTCAGAGACGAAGATCATAAATGATTCGATTAATAAAATAATAGGAATATATATTAAATTTAATAGCTTGCACTTTAAAAAATTTGTAATGAGTGTTACCCTGTACTTGAATTTAAAATTTGCCATAAATTATTAATCTCTTGTTTATTACTTTATGCTTATGATTTTAATTCCTCTGAAGCCATTAACAGAATGCAAAATAATATTGCTACAGATTTCTCCATTTTATTATCTTTGGAAATTCTCGCAAACTGTTCGAAGCTACCATCTGAAAAAGTATATCGAAGTCTTCGTCTTGTTATGCCAGTTCATGACGTCACATCGAACTAAGCTCTGTTGTCTATGCCACTAAGCTTAATTAGGCAGTATAACAGTTAATGGTGACTTACCTTGATGAGGGAGTCAACCCAGAAAACATGTCGGATCGATACTCAAGCATCAATTAGTCTTAATTTTTTTTAGGGACTTACCGAAGGCTTTTCTATTCCTACCATCAATACGAATTGATTGATACGGGATCAATGCAAAAGTCGATCTGAGATCAGCAGCATATCGATGCAGTGCCTCTTTTCTACTCATAATCGAATTCGATTCCTCTCCGATATATCATTGATGTAAGGAATCAACTTCGTGCTCGAGTATCAATGTTGTATAAGTATTTCATTACTACGGTGCTATCTGGGTAACTGCTTGATCATAGGCCAAAAAATGTATAGCCGTTGTGACGTCATTTTGTGTACCGTGACCGGCACCGGACCAATACTCGGTCGAAAAGCTTCTTATCATCAAGATGAGAGCTTTACGACACAAGTCTCGCATTTGTATCGACTTTATATGGGTGCATTTGAATTTGAAAAAGTTGCTCTTGATCTTAATTTGGTTGTTCGTGATTTTGATTTAGTTATAACTCAAGTGTACATAAATGCTATAGATATTACAAAAGTCAATTCAAATTACAAGCTAAGCAAACTAAATTGAATAGGTGTTTGTCTTTGCTTTATATGTTATAATAGCTTAGCTTGTTTGCTGACGATATTAACTAGGAGTCAAAGATGAAGACGAAAACTTGGATTCGGACAGATCCTAAATATTGCTTTACTTACAGTGGTATACACCCTTTCCAAACTATAAGAAAATTTGCTACTACTGAGTTGTCCCTTGACTTGGAAATGTTTGCTGCTACAGGTAGAAAGGACAACGCAGCATATTTAGTTCAAAGTAATATGAATGATTTTTTCTAGTTGTACGCAATTAAAGAAGCAGCTTCAGCGCTATAACCTTCCATGGTGATTTGCGACATACTACTGAACAATTTGAAAGAATCTTTACTTTTCAAATTCCACTCTATCCAAGAAAAATCCTGTAAAAGAAATCAGTCTCCTTTTCCCTGCAATAAACTGTGGATTACTGGTAATGATAAAGTATCCTTCTTTTTACAAGTTTACACATTTTCCTGGCTTTGTTTTATTTGCTCAGCCATATCCTAGTATACAATGATGTTACATAGCCTGGCAATTGCAATTGGAAATGTGTATTTTCTACACCGACTCACCAGAAAATACTCAAGAAAGATTGCAGCTAGCGACATTAGGATGCTACATTTCTACTTACATAATAGGATACGTTACTTCTTCAAAAATAGAATAATTGCCACCAATTTATATCATGCCAAACATTACTTAGATTAATGAAGACATACGAATCACCAGGAAGAATTAACACGTCATCATAAAAATGTTGCTACCCTACTGATGCTACTGTCGTTTCGCAGGTGTTGATTCTACCAGTTGCAAAAAGTTAAACAAAGTTATACAACAACATCTGCCATGAAATGTAACATATAGCACAGCCTACCAAATATACAAATCGAACAAACAAGTCGTACATTTGGCAACGAAGGCAAAAATGGTTTACAGCCGTAAACCACTCCGAGCTTTTTGTTTTCTCTCAGAGCGAAAATTAATCTCACAACATTTTCAACGCACACAACACAAAGTAAAAATGCTCGCGAGTTTTATGGAAAAGCAGGCGTTTGGCCTATCGCTACGATACGAAGTTGCGAGAGAGTTTAGCTTTTTAAGTTAGTACCACTCGAAAGAATTTTTTATAATTAGTATATGTAGATGTGACGTTCATCTCCTGCAAAAGATCTTCTGGCATGCCCTAGGGTAGAAGATCGTCTGCAGTAATAGGGGTTCGGCTCAAAAGACATCTTTGCTCGCCCCTAATATAATAATAACAATAGATATGACTAAGCCAATCAACGCATTCAACTCAACACTGTTTAAACAGTGGGACACGCCATTTCCAAACTTTAACAAAATTCCCTGAGAAGTACTGAGTTATCCTTGGTCCCATATTTATATTAAACTGGAAAGCTATTTATAAATACTGACAAAAATTCACGAGGCATTTTAAAAAATGAAAAAGTAACACGACATAGTTTAACAATCCAATGACCTACACACTCCAAATAAATTCCCCAGAGATATATCCCTCCTTTCTTTATTTGATCACTTTTTTCAGAAACATGGTTTGGTGTTGTTTGCTTGCTATTTTGGCGTTAAGGCTGTTCAAACCCAGCACTTATATATTGGGATTTTCCTGAATGGTATTTGGTTTAACTGTCTGTTCTCATGAAGGAAAAAATTATTTTATGATCTTATAGTTATAACATCTGCTGATGACTGACGCATTTGTGCAATCACAACCGCAAAGTATAAAGAGGTGTTATTTTTGCAAAGATATCAATTAATATTTAGGGTTACCTACCTTGTTGTCTGTCTGTCTGTTTGTTTGTTAAGAACCTTTTGCTGAGGAACACGCGGAGGTATCAAGTTGAAATTAATATCTAATACTTAGGTCTACGGTCGCTTGGAACAGTGAGAAAAGCAAGTCAACGAAATCAAAAAATACGGCCATTTGTACCCCATTTATGCCGCATATTTTGACACTCGGAAATAAATCAAAACCTATAGGGTATTTCCCGTTGACCAAGAATCATGAAATTTGGCAAGAAGCAAGGTCTCACAGCACAAGCAAAGGAAAACTGCAAAATACAATGTCCCCATTAAGCACGAGATTATGCATAAAATTAAAATAAAACATTGGCAAATTACCTAATCACGTTTTCTTCAGTCAAAAGTCAGTGGACCTAAAGCGTCCATTTTATTTGCGACTCAATGAAAAGTAATTTATAAGCTTTTTGCTCTTTCTCGATTCTTTTATAGCCCTAAGCTTTCCGCGCAAAATGAAAATTTAAGTAAACTTCGTATACCTCAGAGTGATTTATGCTCTCGGCAGAGATTGTTTTAAGTGTGACGATCACATCCAAAAGAAGTGCAACGCAAATTGAATACGGCGAATATTTTTTTTACGGTGTTAGAAGGGGAGGAGGGAATTGTAAATTTGAAGTATTTTTCTACCTATTTATACTAAATGCTGTTTATCAAAAATTTGCAGCGTAGAGAACGATAGCGGTCATAGAAAAGCATCTTTTTGATCTAGAAGCACATTAATGCGTATTGAATAATTGACGAGCGTACGCCGCAGGTGAAAATTCATTAGGAAGCGTGACAAATTCGGCTCCAACTATGTATAATGCTCCTTAGCGAATAAATAAATTTCTCCCAATCAATGCTTATCACTTATCACATTCATTAAAAATGCAACGAATATTCGAAATTACGCAGGGTAATCGTGTTACTGTTTCTATGCACAGCAATTGCTAGAGAAAAAAAAACAGTGCAGGAGTACAGCTGCACCATACCACAAGTATTGAATAATACGTTCCCAATTATTGGCTTTCCAATAACCTTGTCATTCATTTTACGTAAGCAGCACACGTTTTAGGCTGTGGCTGTGCTAAGTTCTTCTTTAGCGGTTTATGTAATTTATACGGATAGTCTAATTAACATCAGGCTCTATATAGGAATGCCCAGATTTGACATCAATTTCTGTTGATTATGAGGGAGGCTTAATTTATAATTGTATGCATTTACGCAACAGACAACAAACGAAGTACACGTTTATAGGCAAACATTCAATTATTGGATAACATTCTACTGAAAATCATTTGAAAATTGCAATATTCAAGCAAAGTGCCAAATTTGGCCACAATTCGGGGTTAATTTGCAGCTGAATGAAATGGAAATTGCGAAAATGTGTACCTATACATATGTACCTCTTTGCAGTATCATCGGCTTTATACATATTTTGATGGGGATTTCTCTGTATCACGTTTTAGCCATTTCCATAATTTTGCACTGACCTTAAACTATTTTATGCCACAGCAAAAAATGATTAGCGTAATGCATACATACAATATGTATGTACATGCTAAATTTGAATCATTTACTAGTCCCAAATTTTATTACGTCGCTAATTGGCATTTTTTGACACTATTAAAACATTATCCGACGAGCTTTCGCTTCGGAGAAAGTAATAATAATTTCGTCAAGACAATTTTTAGCTCAATTTTCTCGTTTCTGATCAAGGGTAATCCTTAAATAAGTTCCAATACGTCGAAAAGGTGCCTTCATACCTTCTGAGAAATATTGATTTCAGTTACCAGAATGTAAGTAGTACTTTCATATAGAAAAACCGCAAAAAATTAATTATTTTTCAATTAACTACCAAGTGTCCGTCTGTGTGACATACAACGGCCCACCCATCCCTCCATTCCTTTAGAACCATTGAGATGAAATTTAATATACGAACGAAGATTGATGGCCGCAAAACAGAAGTAATGAGATGTTTGGAAAAATATTTGTTTTTGATATTTCCATAAAGTTAAGAGGGCTCAAAGGATTGAAATATTTTTTTTATTGTATAGAACAATTATTGACGAAAGAAAAAATATTTATTATACTTAAGGGATCGTCTCAGTGTGACCCTCCGAAAAATCACTGATTTTCCCGGTTTTTTTTTGTAATGTTGAAATAACCTAATCGGTCCGGTTTTTTTTTATAAATAAATACATTCATGACGAATACAAAATGATTTTTTTTATGTTTATTTATTAGGTGTAAAATAGTTCAATAAATTGTTGAAATGACACGTAAAAAAAAAGGTCCTGTACGGTTTCCACGATTGCGGCCGCAATTTTGATCTGAAACAAAAATTTCAAAAAGATTATTAATCTGTAGGGAAGTCGCTATGGCGCTATGGAAGGTTTGTTTTTTTTATTAGGTCCGCAACTAAGTTCTCGCTGTTCTTTTTTATGAATATAAAACTTTATTATGAAAAAATGGTTACAAATGAGTTATTCAAAGTACTGCCCATCGCTAGCGACAACCTTTTCCCATCTTTCTGGCAGAGCTCGAATACCGTCACGGTAGAAGTGTTCGTGTTTTGAGGTTATCCATGAATCAAGCCAATTTACGATGTCGTCATATGAACGGAACTCCTGATTAGTCAGAGCATGTGCCATCGAACGGAATAAGTGATAATCGGACGGCGCAATATATGGGGAATATAGCGGGTGGGGTAGGACTTCCCATTTGAGTGTTTCTAAGTAGGTTTTGACGGGTTTGGCAACGTGAGGCCGATCGTTGTCGTGCTGTAAAATCACTTTTTCGTGCCCTGATCGTATTGTGGCCGCTTTTCGCGCAGTGCTCGGCTCAATCGCATCAATTGAGTTCGATACCGTTCCCCAGTGATCGTTTCGTTCGGTTTCAACGTCTTTTCAGCGTTTTCGAAGATTTTCGGCCTTCCTTCACGCGAACGGTCGTCAACATCAAAATCACCGTCTTTGAAGCGACGGAACCAATCACGGCACGTTGTTTCACTTAGAGCAGCATCTCCGTAAACTTTTTGGAGTTCTCGATGCGCTTGAGCCGCCGTTTTCTTCGAATGAAAAACGAAAAGCAACACTTCCCCGCAAATGACGATTATTTGGCACATAATCAGACATTTTCACACAACCAAAAGTATATGTTCCAAAAACAAAATCACAAATGTATCAAAGCGGCTTGCTTACCATATGTCTAAGCTTGGTTCATGACGTTTTAGTAATGCTATAATCGACCAACTCTTACTACTGGAGCCATCTATTGAAAAACAGCGGGAACTTAGTTGCGGATCTAATAATTTGACAAAATGGCGGCGGTTTGAACAAAAAGTATCGAATTTGGCCCTTTTATTCGACAGTTTTTCGTAAAAACAAGTAGAAAGATTTAAAAAAAATAAAGCTTCCATAGCGCCATAAAGAATGCCATTAAAAATGTTCTCTCCAAATTGCAACTAGATATCTTCAAAACTCTTCCTCTGAGAGTGGAAACCGTTTTGAAAAATACCATTCTGAGCAAAACGCGTTTAAAGATTGAAGCGCCCGTACGGTTTAACAAATCGTCGGTGGTCAAATCTTCGTAGATTGGCTTCAAAACCTCTTGGACATCGTCATCGAGCGCTGATGGATGAGAATATTTTTCCTGAAATCCATTGGCCTCAGCTTTGCGCCATTCGCACCACGAATCTCCTCCCGAAGGACAATACTGATGCTGGGGATTCTCATCAGTTCCCTTCGTTCCCTTTCTACAAGAAACGCTGTAGCGACCGTAATAATTTGAATTTCGATTTGAAAATTTGAGAGAATGTTTATTACAGTGTATACTATCCGATAATGCAACAATAAAAAAAAATCGATTTTTCGAAAATTTCACACTGTGACGACCCCTTAAGGGGGTCTACTAGTGTGACATTTTTCAAAAATCGATTTTTCTTTTTTTGCATATTTCGATAGTCCATACCTTTAAAAATAACATACTAAAATTTCAAGTGCATATCTCAAATAGTTTTTGAGTTACAGCCATATTAAGAGCAGCCGTTCATCGGTTCGAAAGTTGCGGTCAAAAAACAGAATTCTGAGCAAAATCGAATTAAAGTTTGACTTTACAGAAGAAACATAAAGTTTATCAACGAAAAAGCTACTTAGAAACGCACTGATTAAGGTTTGTTTACACAACAAACACAACAGAGAATCACAGGGAATGTAGTTGCTCTGCTGTGAACCAAAAATAGCGCGGATTTAGCGCGTCGATTAGGCTTCCCTTATTGCAGAGTACTTGAAGTACTTTTTTTAACGACACATCTAAAAGTTAAAAAAACGGATAACTTCGTTATTTTCTTACGGATTTGAGTTTAGTTTGCAGCGTTTTACTCGGAAATAGTTGAACAAAAAGAAAAACCAAAATAAAAAAAAAATCGAAAATTTCCCATATAGGCCCCTTAAACTTTAGACGCGTTTTTCTAGAAACCACATTTGTCAAATTGGCTGCAGTTATAACTCGAAGACAAATCATCCGATCGATTTGATTTTTATTGGAGCTTCTTTCAAAGATGTTTCTACGTACCATGAACCTCCAGTTTTTTGATCAAATCAAAAATGTAATTTTGACAGGCCAAAAATCATTAAATTTTCGCGCGAAATTTGCAATTTTTTTTAGAAACTCCGCCATTTTGTTAAATTTAAATTTGTTTTTTAGCCCGAGGGTCATGGTACGGGAAAAACCTTTAAGTTTAATAAACTTTTTTGTTTTTTTGATTTCAGGCACTGTGAAGGTCGCTATCACTACAGCCGTTTTGTTACTTTTTTTTTTGGAGCCTTGGGAGATTGCAAATAACTTGCTAAATTTTCGATTTTTTGGTCCGAAAATTTTATCATGGATTTACTATATATCCACAAAACTATTCTTAAAACATTAAAACATTCCATGCAGTAGTTTTCTTTTAAAAAAATTCCCAAATATCACCTTTTTTGAGGCGGTCACACTAGTAGACCCCCTTTTAAAGAAAAATGATATGGCGGCCGTTGAGTCCCTCCCCTGTCAAGACTATAGTTTCTTGCTACATGTGTTATCTGAATTCAAAAAAGTGTTTTAATAAAACACAGGGTTGTAGTTATCGACTATCATAAGAGTTTTAAAATAGTTTAGTTTTAAGTGCTTTAGCGCAACTTTGAAAAAAAAGTCAGGCAAGTGCGAGTCAGACTCGCGCGTTAAATATTAGAAATATTTGTCGAATGCCATTTATGCCGCCCTTGAGTAGGTGATTTGCAACTCTTGATAAAATTTAGTTTTATTTATAAATATTTCTATTTTCGAATAAATATGTATAACTCGCTTTTTCACCCAAGTTTTTAATTAAATCCTCTTCTATAGGATGGCTTTAAAAATAGTATTAATTAAAAATATTATATAATAAAAAATGAATATTTAAGATGACCGAAAACAAGATTTACTTTATTAAATATTTTTCCATAATAATTGAACGCTATAATTTTACCATTTAATTTAGATTTCAGAATTGATAAGAATTTTGATAATACCAGCATTAGTATTCAAAATTTCGACTTGTAAGGTGTAACTTAGTTTTGTTGTTTTTCCAAAGGATCAACTACCTTTCCAGCAAATAAGAGAATTCCAGAAGCTTCCTCCTCAATGAAGAATGCAAATGGATGATCCGCAAGGAATGTAGGCGTATCAGATCCACTTCTAAATTCGAAAATTTCAGCTGGAAGAAAGTATGTTTAATGTGTTTTCCATATATGTACGTATTACGAAGTAGTCTCACCTATTGCAACTGCAACTTCTGTTCCTTCTTCGTCTATTTTAATACCAGCCTTCTGAATGATGTCTGCAAGAGCGATTTGATCTGGACCAAGACCTGGTAGTCGAGCAGCGTCAGTAAACACGTTATTGATATTCAGCTGAAATGTTTCATCAGTTAAAAATAATGAAAACCAGAAAGTTCCCATAAAAGTACCGCTTGGAGGGATTCCTTTAAGCTTAATTGGGACTTGAAATCGAATTTCGGTAAAAATATGTTTACGGTCTCATTTTTCATTTCATGTTGAAGCTCTCGGATCAAGCCTGGTTTAATACTGGCGATTACTTTGTCCAAGCCGTTGCGCTGATACGGTAATATGAAGGTGATTGCAAATTTGTCACCCTTTAGGACGAAATCATATTAGATAAGATAGTGTAAAGTAATTGGATTCCCACCTTGTATGGCAAACGCAGAAGTGTGGCACCACCATCTAGTTTAGATGTCTCCAAGTAGTAGGCTGAATCTTGCTTTGTCATCATAGGAACTGTGACTGTATTTCCTTTGAGATTGAAGAAGGGCAATTCAACCGTAGAATCTTTGTCAAACTTCCTATCCCATACACCCTTGAAGTACAATGCGTTGGTTAACACCGCTGCGGCATCCTGTAGTTGATCTAGTGAAGAGTTGGGTTAGTGTGACCTTTACGTTTACTTTGCCACACTACTCACCTGGTCTAATGAGATCCTTTATTTGTTTATTTGTGTTGATAAAACACCAGTCATTGATTTTCTTCGCGGCGTGCTTAGTATCTTTGAAGTTTAGACTTTGGGTTGAAGTGTGGAAGTACTGTTGAACGGTATCCATGAATGACTTATCTGGTGTTACTCTTTTAGCATGGAAAACTTTCGTTGCTGCATTGAGTTCGTATAAACTGCTTTTTTGCTGAGAATATTCAAAAATTGTTAAATTAATAATAATCACATATTAAAAAATTGAGTATTGAAATCACGTCAAGAATCTGCGTAGGGGGAAGTACTTTCTTCTTTGAATTATGAACTTAAACTTTAAGACCTGAGACTCCAAACGACAGCACTTATGAAGTAATTAATCACTCACCTCTAAGGAACTAATAACACCATCGAACCATCCCAATCCATGTAATTCTTGAGGTAGATCTAATACACTTTCAATTTCATTCCGAGTGACACCCCATGCTGCTTCCCTCGTAATTGTCAATAGCAACTTGACGGAGAACGGGGATGTGATGATGTTTGTGTCCTCACTACTAGAGATAGTCTGGAACAGCGTCCAATCGAAGGAGTCATACTTCTTAGCGAGAGGACGAAATTCGGATGGTGCTTTGGGTTGGTTGCTTGGTGAATTTTGCCTCTTTGGTCTGACATTTTCGATCAACCAACCGTTGTCATCTACTTGGTAATGATTGGATGTTAAAAGTTCATCGTCTGGCCATATCCAACCATTGCATATATTAAACATAATGCAAATGAACAGGACTATTGTACCTAGAAAAATATGAAAAATGTAATTAGTGTATGTAATAATTTGGACAAATAGTAAATTTACATTTTACTGCCATGATGTTTTCGAAACAAACACTCAACCGAAAAGTTGCACGGCTTTGGATGAGAAACTATAGACGTTTTCTCTTTTATAGGCTGGTCGGATGACATTCGCACGACTATTTCATGCAAGCTGTTTATACAATGATTCAGTTGTCGGGGCATGAAAATGAACACACGCGTTTTGTTCTTGTAACTACGCAAAATATGTATAATTGATGTTTCATCTTAATTAGTGATTAAACACTAATTACAGTGAAGTGAATTTTACAACAGTAAATAAATAATAATCACATAAATCCAATTGTATTTGTAGATTGAAAAAAATGAAAGATGTGATTTCGATCCCTTCTTCTTTCCTATGAATCCTAAAAATCCGTTATAAATAAATAAAATATGAGGTTTACTAGGGACTCATGTTCTTCCAAATGAAGTGATGAAAAAACTTTTTTTATTAAGAAAATAAGTGTGAAGTATATGAAGTGAATTTTTGTTAACCGTTCATACTAAAATCCGATCAGGCCAAATAGAATAGAGAGAAAAGGTTGTTATAAATGCTTGTTGGAAGTATAATATAATATGTATAAGGTAAGAGTCTCTTCTTCTTCCAAATGAAGTGAGGAAAAATGTTTTTGGCTACTGCGGGCGGGTGTGTAACTCAGCATACCGAATTTAAACTATTAAAAACTGAAGCAGAGACTCGAAGTGGGGAAGCTTTGTGGAAACCCTATGCTCCTAACTGGAGTGAAATAGAAAATATATTTTTAAATTGGAAAAGGGCAAGCAACAAAAACTCAAATTTTCAGAAAATTATTGTGAAAATTATTTCTGAATGTAGTGTCCTTATTTGGGATGACCAGATTAGGCTTATATAGATACATACTATAGTATATATACATATAATGCGGTACATGTCAGCCATTTTTGTCATATTTGTGTTCCTTAAATTTTTTATTAATTTTTTATCAAAATGACATGACGTTCATTTGATTTTCTGCACATTGGAGCGCGGAGCTTGTACCACTTGTTCAAATGATTTTTTTGTTTTAATTTTATCGCGTTCATTTGCCCGGAGATTGCATGTTGTGTCTTAGAGCGGATACACCACTCCACAAACAATTGCAAGCAGGTTTGTTGAGTTAATGTATTGGTAGACATTGCAGGATTGACTTAATCCATGTTTACCAATGAACCAAAAGAAAATATTGGAAATTTAATTGCCGTTTTGGCGGTTATGTAATGAGTCATAGATCACAAATTTCGGTGACCATTTGGTTAGTTTTTCTAATCATGAAAATCATTAAAACGTAATAAATCACGTTCTTATTTTGTGTCATTACGCTAACTAATATTCCATTCGAAATTAATGTAATTCAGACTACATGATGCGTAAGTAGCGATTTGTTTTAAAGGTTTTTAATGGCATTGTTAAGATAATTCGTTCAAAATAATATAATAAGAAATTTAAATTTTAAGTATCTCGTCAATATTTGCAGCTCTGCATCTTCCAATTTTCGTAGCCTCCAGAACGGGAAAAGGTCCGGCTAGAGCAAAACTTATTCACCCCTTGCCAAACAAATTATTCCAATCTTTCTTAGAATAAATAAATCTTGAGGAAACTTTTTACTTTAACCTCGCCTAAAAGCATTTCCCATGACCACACTCACACATAGCGAGCACGAGTATATTCGTATGGTTTCCGAAAGGAGCATATTGCTCTAGAACCGAAACCCGATGCTCTGCTGCTTCTGGTGTTCCTAGTCCTGGTGGTGCTCTACTGCCGGGACTTCCTCGTTAACCTAACTATACTTGTGGCTCAAATCTGAAATGTGTTTAATTCAGCTTAAAGGAGAAACTTTCATTCACACATGCGAAAAGTTAACGTACTCGTTTCTTCCAGTAACCGTCAAACTTGGACCAACTGACTCACATATCCCTCCGACCGGCAGTCCTTCTTCTTCCCGGCACCCGTTCCACGGAGGCCCTAAGAGATGATGAATAAAACTTTTCCAGCAGAAACTTAAGGGAAACTTAAGTAAAATTTAGGACGAACGACATTGGAGCTGATATGGCGACTGACTGTTCTGTTTGTTTTCGCTGGAACACACTAATTTCATTTGTTCGCAAGACTAACTATTTACGTAAACTTTGTTACTTTATTTCCCATGCAATCCACATCTTGTCCAGGTCCGTTCGACAGCTCGTAGCGGTACTGGTCTGCATTAATTTTAAGATTATCCGATGTGGGATATTCCAGTGTTTCTGGTTCGTTGAATGGATTAGGCAGCGAACCGGGTCGGAGCATTGCGGATATTGTTGGTATGGTATGCGCTGTCACCCTGCGTGAAGATAAATTCATTCGCTTACGTCATTCCGCACGGACTACTCCTGTACGCCTGCAAATGGACGGAGCTAATCCAAGAGTGAAGCCCTGCGAGTGGTTTTGCATCTTATAATGCTTCATTGTTTGCCATGAACCGCAGTAGCTGGGCGCACAAGAGAGGGTGACGGGTATACTCAGTTTAGAGCTCCCAAACTCACATGACATAACACACAACCTTGAAGTAGACTGATGAAGGTTCACCGTCCAAAATCTTCTGCCTTCCTAATTGGGTCGAAACTGTTAATTGAATTTGATTTACAGCCAACTTAGCCCTGTAAAGCGCTTCCGCTAATTTGAAAGGGTTTTGCAAGGTTTTGTTTGATTATGTCCAGGATTGGTTTCTGGTTGGTCTGTACTGTATCTACTCGTATGCTAGTAAATGGGAGTAAAGGGTAGTAAAATAAATGAATTCGTATAAAGAAAAAAAATCGGTCCATCCACGTTAGCTCATGTGAGTGTGTGTCCGTGTTCCGAATACCGCGAAATATATCGCACATCGATAAAAACAGGCATATCTCGGTGCATAGATGTTTTGTAAAAGGCAAATATTCAGTGATGGAAAAATAATGTTTGTTTAAGAAACTAAAGAACACGCTTTTATAAGTACAGCACTAAAATGTAAAAATTAATTAACCACTCTGTTCTCACTATTTATCCCATAAGGGTCTTAGTGTAAGCCAAGTTTGTAATTATTATATTATTTGAGTCTAAAAGCGTGGGGTGCTTTTTCTTCAAATCAAATAATGCTTCTCGTTGAAATGTTTCCAAAAGGCCTCGGCAAGTTTCTTACCTTGGCTTGGGTGGGATATTTTATATACATACATCCTTAGTATAAAAATTGTACAAATATATATTTACAAAGCAGCTCTCCAGTAAGCACACATCCTCAAAACTATGTGACTATCTTCCGACTCCATCATTAGATCAGCCCAATGGTAACATATTATTGTATTGTCATCAGAACCACACACAATCAAAATTTCGGTTCCTTAGATTACATTACATAATTAGTTATTTATATTATTACATACATATAGGTCGACCTAATAAACACAATAATACACAAGTGTTTTTAATATATCACAACACGTCATATGAATTTGTTCATACATGTGTCCATTTTGTACGGAGGCCTTCATTTGTGAAAATATTTAAGAAAAAATGAGAGCTTTTAATCTGGTTTGAATATTAAATAAACTCTACAGGGTGTACGAAAACCTAATCATATAGGAAGAACACAAAAAGTTATTATACTATTAGATTATACTCTGAAAAATATTTCTGCAAGATGTTACTAATCAGTTACGTACGAAATGAAAAAAGAAGCATTATATTTATATATTCTAACATTCTCTGTGCAGAGAGGGTGTTTAGGTACAAACAAATAAGATACCCAGCTTAAAAAATCCGAGATAGCGGCGCCATATTGCTACGTATCCTGGGCAACGCAGGGTTCGGGAAAGCTAGTATTATATAAATAATCTCCTGTTTCAGATGGTCAAAAGCAATTTTTATTTTATTAAATATTTTTCCAAAATATGGAATAGTGTTATTACAGATGGAAGAAGTACGTTTCTCGTTTCTCGGAGTTATATTTTTGTTTCAAAATGCATGTGCATGTTACTGACATATGTAGATCATGATCAGTTAATGTACTGCCATTATGTAATTCAGATTTTAGATTTAATAAGAATTTTGATTATGTCAGATAATGTTCAAAAGTTTGATTTACAAAGAGTAGCTTAGTCTTGTTGTTTTTCCAAAGGATCAACCACTTTTCCAGCAAATAAGAGAATTCCAGAAGCTTCCTCCTCAATGAAGAATGCAAATGGATGATCCGCAAGGAATGTAGGCGTACCAGATCCACTTCTAAATCCGAAAATTTCAGCTGGAAGAAAGTATGTTTAATGTGTTTTCCATATATGTACGTATTACGAAGTAATCTCACCTGTTGCAACTGCAACTTCTGTTCCTTCTTCGTCTATTTTAATACCAGCCTTCTGAATGATGTCTGCAAGAGCGATTTGATCTGGACCAAGACCTGGTAGTCGAGCAGCGTCAGTAAACACGTTATTGATATTCAGCTGAAATGTTTCATCAGTTAAAAATAATGAAAACCAGAAAGTTCCAATAAAAGTACCGCTTGGAGGGATTCCTTTAAGCTTAATTGGGACTTGAAATCGAATTTCGGTAAAAATATGTTTACTGTCTCATTTTTCATTTCATGTTGAAGCTCTCGGATCAAGCCTGGTTTAATGCTGGCGATTACTTTGTCCAAGCCGTTGCGCTGATGCGGTAATATGAAGGTAATTGCAAATTTGTCACCCTTAAAAGAACGAAGTTATAGCAAAGATAGTGCGACAAATAAATTGGATTAGTACCTTATATGGCAAACGCAGAAGTGTGGCACCACCATCCAGTTTAGATGTCACCAAATAGTAGGCTGGATCCTCTTTTGTCATCATAGGAACTTTGATTGCATTTCCTTTGAGATTGAAGAAGGGCAATTCGACCGTAGAATCTTTGTCAAACTTCCTATCCCATACACCCTTGAAGTACAATGCGTTGGTTAACACCGCTGCGGCATCCTGTAGTTGATCTAGTGAAGAGTTGGGTTAGTGTGACCTTTACGTTTACTTTGCCACACTACTCACCTGGTCTAATGAGATCCTTTATTTGTTTATTTGTATTAATAAAACACCAGTCATTGATTTCCTTCGCGGCGTGCTTAGTATCTTTGAAGTTTAGACTTTTGGTTGAAGTGTGGAAGTACTGTTGAACGGTATCCATGAATGACTTATCTGGTGTTACTCTTTTATCATGGAAAACTTTCGTTGCTGCATTGAGTTCGTATAAACTGCTTTTTTGCTGCGAATATTCAAAAATTGTTAAATTAATAATAATTACGTATTCAACAATTTAATATTGAAATCACGTCAAGAATTTGCGTAGAGGGAAGTACTTTCTGCTTTAAATTATGAACTTAAACTTTAAGACCTGAGACTCCAAACGACGGCACTTATGAAGTAATTAATCACTCACCTCTAAGGAACTAATAACACCATCGAACCATCCCAATCCCTGTAATTCTTGAGGTAGATCTAATACACTTTCAATTTCATTCCGAGTGACACCCCATGCTGCTTCCCTCGTAATTGTCAATAACAACTTGACGGAGAACGGGGATGTGATGATGTTTGTGTCCTCACTACTAGAGATAGTCTGGAACAGCGTCCAATCGAAGGAGTCATACTTTTTAGCGAGAGGACGAAATTCGGATGGTGCTTTGGGTTGGTTACTTGGCGAATTTTGCCTCTTTGGTCTGACATTTTCGACCCAACCGTTGTCTTCTCCTTGGTAATGATTGGATTTTAAAATGTCATCGTCTGGCCATATCCAACCATTGCATATATTAAACATAATGCAAATGAAGAGGACTATTGTACCTGGAAAAATATGAAAAAAGTAATTAGTGTGTGTAATAATTTAGAAAAATAGTAAATTCACATTTTACTGCCATGATGATTTAGAGACAAACACTCAACCGACAAGTTACAAGCCTTTGGGTGAGAAAATTTACACGTTTTCTCTTTTATAGGCTGGTCGAATGACAATCACATGATTATTCCGTGCAAGCTGTTCTAACAATTGTTTAACAAATGATGAGTGATGAGCAGTCGTAATTTGTTCTTGTAACTACCCAAAAATACAAATATTTACTCGAATACTGCAAAGATGTTTTATCTTAATTAGTGCGTCAATCAAGCAATGACTACCGTAAATTAAATTTTTTATCAGAAAAGAGATGAAGAAAAATAAGAACAAGAGTATACAACTACAATAAAAGAGTAAAGTAATGAAAAACGTTCTGTCTATTGAAAATACATATATATGGATTATAAATAATAATAAAATATGGTACATAAAGAATTGTTGTATTAAATTCCAAGTATGTGCATACATACATAAGTGTGTGTCTTGAGGGTTTTACACTCAAAATTAAATTCCTTTCACTTGTATTTGAACATATGGTGTTGTGTCAAGAAATGGCAATGAATGAATTCAATTCATACATTGAATTTTTTGTACTTTACGAGTAGTTGGTTAGCGGAAGCAATTTTTTTCTGTTTTTGGTTGAAATTTTTCTTATGATATAAATTTTAAATTTTTTTTAAATATGAGGTTTTTACTTTTAATGCAATTTTACTTTAGCTAAATTATAACAATCAAGCACATTTAGGTGGTTCATACAATATACACATTGCTGATTAACTAAATATTTGTTATATTTTGTTGATGTTGTTAATATTCACTCCAAAGCTTTATTTTGTTTTTTGCAAAACTAGATCAGAAGTCAGTACTAAATCCATATTGTTTTTGTGTTTAGAAAACTCAGAAGATCAATCAAATCTCATTGTTTAAAAAAGCGAGCTCCGTAGCATGTTATATGCAGCAAGTGTTATTTTTTCTTTCGTCAGGATTGTGAAAATAAAAAAATGCACCCTCATTGAAATTGATTTTTTTGTCGAAACTATAAAATAATTTATAAGTGAGTATTAAGCCTTGACAATCGTGGCCTTGACATGCGTCGTCGCGTTTTGCTATACTATACGAAATATAAGCCAATTTGTAGTATACAATTTCTGTACGTAGTAGATTGCTGCTATTAAAATCTAATAATTGTGGATGTCTATAAAACGTGCTAACATAGCTTGTTCAAATTATTTTTCGTTTAAAGTATTTATAAAGTGCTACTATATATTGTAATTTTTTTTCAGATTTTTTAATCACGTGGTTGGAAAGTTAGAGGCGGGGACACATTATTAACGGCTTTAGGAGCCTATATCTCGTGAACCACTCACCTAACGAAAAAAATCTCTTAAGGATATTTATTGCATTTTTAGAGACCTGTCCAACGATAGAAAAATGTGTGCCTCAGTTCTATGTATGTAATGGTTTTCTCTCCATATAACCATATAAAGTGGAAGTTCACACAAGACTCATGCATGTAAAATTTCATCAATGTAGATTAGATTAGACTGCAGCACAGATTCTAAAAAGTTGAAACGACCATTTTGCGAGAAAACCTATTTTCTTAGGCAATATACCTTGTCTAATGTTTATATGGCGAATTTTTTGGAAATATTTTGGTATTAAACATTTATTGACCAAGTGTGAAACTATGATAGAGGATGAAAAATTAAAATTTTATTCTGATCGGTTGACTGCTTTCCTTAAATCTAACTGCGCAAATTAATGATCGTTTTGAAAAAAAAGAACACGAACTTGAATGACCCATTTGCATTCCGAGATGCACACGCCGCTTCGGCTGTACAAGAAAAAAACTGCTTTTTTTAAAAATACATATAAGCTTGTCCCCTTAATTATTACCTAATAAAAAAATCACACGCCTTCGCCTGGTATACGCAATACGTTTCATCGGTTTATTAACGAAACGTACTCAGGCAGATACTACGTTAGTGCTATATTTGAGCCAGCTGATACAATTAAAAAGAAAAAAAGAAGAAAACTGTTTCGCCGGTGGTTGGGCTGTTGAACTATAAAACAGGCACATGTTTTCAAACACAAAAAAATTGTGTTATAATTCCTAAAAAATTGAGGACACGATTCTGAGTGGATTCACATGCCAAAAAGATTGAACTTTTCTCAAGGTCGGATAGTGACACTTACGGAAGCTGTTCGCGTTTGAGTAATTTAAAAATCTCATGGTGCACTACGCCCCAGCAACATTATTTTGCGTTGAAGTGGAGGAAAATTGACGCAATAAGTTTTTCTTCGAAAATTAAGCGGTTTGAGGTACTAAGAGGTAATTTCGGTCAATTTTAGGTGCGCATTGTTTTTGTAAAGCTAATTATTTTCAAATGCGTCGAACTACTTTAAAGTAGTCCATTTATTTTTGTGTGCGTCCGTCGCTCTGTTCTCTCACTCGATGAAAGGATGCGTGAGAAATAAGCTCAATGCGGGACAAAGACACGTCTTAAGTTTTTCACCAAGATGAAAAGTTCATTGATCGGCATGCGCACTTGGCTCTGGCTCGCCAGCAGATTCGTCGTGCAGCTGAGAAATATTGGCTGCGGAAAATCGCTCTTATATGCGATAGAGCCTATAAATAGATCAGTTTTTCATGAGTTTCCTCACAAGACTGCAGCAGATTTGAAAGAATTTAAAGATTTTTATTCCCAGCAGACATTTACCGTGGAATAAAAGCTTGTGGCGATTGGGAATATATTTTTAGGCCTTTTGTGCGTTTTATTAGGATGAAAAAGAGTTCCTTTGTCGTGTGCTGTTATTCATTAAACGCTTAAGTGGACTTTGTATATATATAACGTGTGTGAGATATTAAAATGGGTAGTTCGGTATCAACTCCCGGAAATTACAGTTCTACGGACGATCCGTGGTGGGCTATTGAAAACGAGGACTATATCCTGGAACAGCCAAATTTAAGTGAAATTTTTGTTCTTATACAAGAAAACGGTGAAACTGTAAGAAGAAAAGTGAAATTAGTGAACAGAGATCAAAGTGCTAGTGTGAACCGCTCAAGTACAGAAAAAGATCCAGAGAAATCTAAACCCGTCCGAGAACAGACACTAGAAGAATTTAAAGAGGAGTTACAACTTAAGCGCATGGCTAGACAGAATGCTTTAAGTGATCTCCGAAACGAGATCACTAATCTAAGGCAGCAGCTGGCAGATGAGCGCGAAATTACCCGCAAACTAAAAAATGGCGAAATTCTTATCGAGAAAAAGGATGCATCGACAAGTACCTGTGAGGCAACACAAACCCAAACCCCAACCCTTAACGATGTTCTAACAGCTGGTAGAAAATATGTGCCAGCCAGATCCCAACTGGCAGAAGTTCAATTGGCTCTGACGGTAGCAAATGCAGACAATTTGGCTTTGGCTACTGAACTAGAGGTCGTCCGCAGGCAAGTCATCTCCTTAAAGGAAGTGATCGCGTGCAGCAAACAAATGATCGAAGTCCGGGAGGAGCAAGTGAATCAGGTAGGGTTTTCTGCAACATCAATCGCTTTGTAGCACTAAGACGTATTTTTTTTTTTAAGTTAAAAGATAAACTCCGCAAAATTGAGGACTCATTGGCGGACCGTGAGCTTAAACTTATGTCGGACAGCTTACGCCAGGAATATGATCGCCAGCTGGCAAACATTCGCAATCTTCGCCAACTGTACGAGGAACGGGCCCGTGTATGTGCTGCAGAACGTGAAAATCTAATTCGTCAGATTTCAATAAAAAAAGACGAACTACAAACAGAAGCCGAGAGGTGAGTAATAGTGCTGAAATACAAGATTTGTCAAAACAATTTCACAAGATCCAGCACGACGTTGAATCACCATCCCAAAATGCCTTTCTTGGTACAATAGCTCCTTAGTTCCGACACTGCAACAAGGCATCTGTCTTTTCGGGTTTGCGCATTAAGCGCAATAGACACAATCCGTGCAAAACATGCGCCATAAAATGAATTAGATTTTGTCTGTATCCCGTGATCAGTCTAGCTAAGTATAGACTTAAACATGTTGCGAGGTTGTGAAATCGCTCGACTTTGTTTATGGCCACCACGGGCAATTGCGGATACGCGAGTCTCCGGGACATTGGGGCTTTCACATATTCGACCATGAGAAGAAGAGAACGTGAAAGTAATTGGCCGAACATATTAAGACGATTGGTTCCATTCAACTTTCACTTTTGCTGTGTGGGACGGCAGCTGGGTCAACAACTCCCGGAAATCCTTAGAAACTTTCTTTGTTATTTGGTTCAAGGAGATTTAATGCGTGATAGCTATTTTAGGAAGCAAAATTGAACTGCTTTAAGTGCAGAGAAGTGTGCCTGCGTTAAAAATAGACTTATCAATCTTCAATGCCAGAAGATCCGTTTCGATTGCAATTTTGTTCAAGATTAAATATTTTGTTAAATTTAGAAATGTAGCGGTCGTTGTTTATGATACTAAGGAATTCACAGGAATTTTAAAATTTTCCGCTACCTGCGCTATCAATCCGGAAAAAGGTGGCTGACTAAGGCGATGCTAATTGCGTTGTTGCGCTTTCGCCAGAATAATAATAAAAAGAATAATTATCCGAATTGCGTGATTGCTTGATTAAGTTCCTTCAGTTGTTGCTACATAAGTAAAAACTAAAGACATTTTGCACTACACGAAGGCAACAATATAATTTTTTTTTCAATGGCTAGGACTTTTCGAAACTTTTATATTTAAACGCAGATAGTCGCACTCTGGTCCAATTGTTATGAACTCCACGTCGGTTAGGTCAGTTGCCAAATTTGTGACGCTGACTAATGTTTGTCTAGTTTATGTCGTAATTTGCAATTTCCACATTAAGTCGTATACATATTATAAAATCCAAATATGCATTTGAGGCACGTGATGAGAACCCAATGATTTTCGTGTTGATGCACACTTCGCAAAAGAAATTCGCTTTTATCTAGAATTGTGCTAAATGAATATAAAATCGTCATTGTCCAAAATGGATTCAAAAATAAAAGCAGCCCAAGTGCGTGTCGGACATGCATTAGAGTAGGGCCACGGTTTTTTCATATAATATATTTTTTAACATATTGTAAACAATTAGGAGTTGAAGGTATAAACGAATTTTTGGTATCCATCAAAGCATTTTTTAGGCAAAAAAGGAGTAAAAGTTTACCTAAGAAAAAGGGTGAAATGCAATAAGTTATTATAATACTAAGGTAATTAGTAGATAGCTGTTGTAATTCTTCGTCAATGAGTTGTAAATGAATTTAATTTAACTCTTCCGTTGTTGGAGTTATAAAAGAAAGCCTGAACCATGTCGACGACTTAATATTATATGTTAATGAAAAACGTCCTTCAATCGGGTATATGTATTGTTATTTTTTTGCTGCGGAGTATTTACAATCGTTCCTTAATGCGATGCGCCAAATCAGCGTCTTTACAATTTTATAATTTGCGATTTATTGTTAATGGTTATTTTCTTTTATTTTATATTATTTTTGGTGATATATTCCGTACCAATGAAAAACAAATCGTACAATGTCTCTGTTGGTGTTGGCATCACCATTTCGTGGAGTTTGCTTTGGTATTAGAAATTTCAAGTTCGAAACGTCTCGAAGAGTTATGCCGTTCAGAGTTAAGTTGGTACCATTCATTCCCAACCTGATGGAAACCAAGCACTTTAAGTTTTATTAAAAGTAGGTACTACTATCAATAAGTTTTGTTTTATAATTTTTTGGTTCAAATATCTTTTGAAATGTATCTACCGCTGCTACTTCAGCAAATGATCGTACCTCCTCATTATAACTTCGAGGGGTGACGGGATAATGAAATAAAAATAAATGATTAATAAAATTACTTCAAACTCATTCGAATTTTATACCGCCATATACATCGGGACTGAGTACCTAAATATATATCTTTTTGACAAATCTGCCTGAATGCAATATTTAAAATATGCCAATTAAATTTATCTGTTTCAGAACTAAAACTTTGGAAGACCGTATCTCATCCATAGAGAACGAACTCGAAACTTCCAGCAAGAAAATAATCTCACTCAAGACAGAATGCGATGAATTCAAATTCGAGAACAAAAGCCTCAAGGAGGAAATGGGCGTAATAAATAAGGTAAATATTAAACTGGCATATAGAGCATTTTGTCCGGCAATAGTATCATACGTTTCCTCTTAGCTTTTCAGCCAAATGTTAATGGGATTCAATGGCAGAAATAATCTGGACATTGATCGGCTTACAACGATGCTGGAGGAGAATCGACCGCTCCTGAATGAAATGGCAACAAAGGAAGCCACCTCAGAAGGAGCCGGTTTGCCAAAGTTGTTGTTCGATATAGTGAGGCAGGCTAATAGTGAGGATGCCGAAAGTTCGGGAACGCAAGAAGCTGTTGCAACTAGTAATCAACCAGAAGTTGTGAAAGTTGCAACTGCCCAAGAAATTATTGGGAACTTACCAAAAGTTTGGAGGGTGCTGATGGAACTTCTGAATCACCACAAAATCGAGAATGTTCAGTTTAAGGAAAATGGGCAAAGCGAGGATTGCTATAAATCGGTGCAAACCCCATCCGGTCCGCAGGCAGAGCTAAGCGTCAGTAAGACTTATATAAAACTTAAGGTATGTATGCTCCGCAGCCTCCATCGATTTAGGAGGAGAACTTTAACGATTTTGTTTGTGCTTTCTTCCACAGGACTTAATTTTGGAAAAAAAGGCTCTGCAGAAGGAAACGAACAAATTAAAAACTTTGAACTCACACTTGGAGTGCCGACTGAGCCAGCAAGAGAAACGTCTGGGCACAGTGAGCTTGGAACTGAATAAGACATGGCACCTGGTGGGCAAGATGCAGCGACAGCACCGCCAGCTCCACACCAACGAGCAGATTTTGAGGTATCAATTGCTCCAGAAAAGGAGACTTCTCAACGAGCTCAAGGACGAGCTCGAGTACTGCAGGAAGAAATGGGCAGCAGCCCGGGCAAAGAATGCTGAAAGTCAGTTACAGTGTGACGATATGAGGAAAGAATTTGCTAAAAGGAAACTAGAAGATGCCAACATGTCAGGAGAGAGTGGTTACAGTGATGGCCCAACCTCAGACACAGATGAGGAGCAGCCCGTTAGGGGAGGTTTGCATGGGTTGTTTGAGCACCCGAAGAAAATTGAACGCACCCAAAGCATATCGCCAACTCGTCCACTTGTTGATGAGGTGCTTCCGCGAGGAGAAAGTGCTCCACCAGCTAGCGCATTTTTAGCAGAAGTTACAGACACCGCTGATGAGATATCATCAAATGCTCCAGTGGAACAAAATCTTGCTTCAAGCACAATTGTTTCAGAAAATGTGGTAGCTACAGTAACAGCAATCCCAAGCAGAGTTGCTGCGTCCACTAGCTCGGGTAGAAATTCAGGTAGTGCAGGTGCTGTGCCTAAACAGGTTAAGGTACCTAAACAAGGTGTAGTGTTGTGCGCTGCTAAGCACAAAAAGAAAGAGCGACCGAAAAACTCGGAAGAAGAAAGCCTAGAAGATATGTTTATGAGGCTCAGTGGAGTTCCAAATGAAGCAACCGAAGCAAGTGAAGCAAGTGAAGCGAGCGAAGCAAGTGAAGCGAGTGAAGCATGTGAAGCAAGTGAGGCAAGTGCAGCAAATACTTTAATCCCTACAGAAGACGATGTCAAGCGAGCTGATCGCGCAGAAAGAATTAACCGCTTGGAGAAACAGTGCAAATCTCTCATAGCGCAGGTAATAGAAACGTCCGAAAATCGGGAAAAATTACAAATTCAACTCTGCCGCTTCCAAGACGAGGTACCGCCACCACAGAAACCAGTACCACTGGAAGAATACTTGAGCAATAAATCTGCTGTGAATAAAGAAGATCCTTTCCCAGAAACAACAGAACTTTTAAGCAAAGCTACTTCCACTGCAGATAGAAGAAACGAACGGTTGAATAAACTTGAAGAAGAAAGCAATTTGTTAATGACCAAACTTCGCCGCACTACAGATCGCAGCAAAAATATGAAGTCTCGCATAGAAAGAATTAGGGAAAGGTGTTCTGCTAGCAGAGAAGGAAGCACCGATAGTGCTGCTTCAATTGAAGAAGCCAGTGGATCTCAAATTGTTGAAGACGTTCCAAAGGATAGTATTTCAGTTACTGAAGAAAACAACTCAGATGCAGCTACTAGTAGTCAGACAACTGGTTTAACCGCAGTTGAAGAAGAGTACACAACAAGGCGCTCAGAACGTCTTCAAAGGCTCGAAGAAGAAGGAAAACTTTTGCTTTCCAAACTCAATCACAGTGCCCAAAGAGGTGCCATATTCGCAACAAAGCTTGATGAGCTGCACTCACGTTACGGAAGTGAAGAAAAGCCATCTAAAGAAGCTTCAGTTAGTAGTAGAAGAGAAGAACCTCCAAGAACCGAAACCGCAAGTGAAAGACTAAAGAGGCTGGAAGAGGAAGGTGACCAACTTTTGGCCAGATTGACCAGAACTAACGAAAGGGGTAGCGAGTTGTGTAACAAATTGGCTGAAGTGCATGAACAGGTCACCACACGTATATCTGAAAGTGAAGACACATCCCTTGAATGTTCCCCAGTTCCCACATTGACAATATCAACTCCTGTAACACAATCCAAAACAACGACTGAAAAACTCGAAGAGGTGAAAAGGCGACTAGAAGAAAGTAAGAAGCTTTTAAGACAACTCTCAGGCGAACCGCGTTCCAGGACCCAAAGTGAATCAGATGCAATGCAGAATTGTATTCCTGTGCCTGAAGTTTCCAGAAGGACTGTGAGTGAAACTAATGCTGACGCAAATGACAGCAGTAGGACCCCATTGGTTGCAACAGAGGAATCCAGACAGGATACCGATCCGGCTGATTCTAAGTAATTATAAGAAAATATAATGTGTTCATGTTGAGCTATCGCTTTCCATTTGTCTTTTGTACTTGTTATTATCGACTTTGTCTACGTGTGTAAGGTTTGTATTATCTTTATCTTATTTGATACCGAAACAATTTTGTACTGCAAAAGGTTTATATTTTTTTTGCGTATAAATAAAATGATTAAAAACGAAAAAAATTATGCGATTATAAAGCGTAAAAAAGTAAAATATATTTTCCCATATTCTGAATAAAATGTTAAATAAAGAAAGAAAGAAATACGAAAGTCCATCGAGACAATCATAGACGTTCAGGTGAGTCGCCACCGCCAAATTTTCAGAATTTGTGAACCGGATTGACTAGAACAGAAGAGAGGCTATTCTGCCAGCTTCTATTGAGAAATGGTAAGCTTTGTTGCTTGTTTTTGTTGTGACCGCAATCTAGCAAGTTTCCGGCAAACTATTGTATAAGTCTTACATTCGATATTCCGATGTTGTTGTGTAACTTAATAGCCACAACTATAAATTTCGTTGGATTGATGGCACGGGAGGTCAATTTTTCTATAACTTAGTCGCATAAATCTGATTGAATTTGCTGGATGGCGTTCGTTATATTGACTTTGAGGGCATCAATTGTTTGTCCCAGATAGCCCCAGAGGACGAAGTCTAAAGGCGTTAAATGGAACGATCTCGTTGACCAGTTTCAAATCGCTCGTGCAGAATGTCCATCCGTGGCACGCGCTGTGTGGCACGTAGCGCCGTCCTGTTGGAACCACGTCTTGTCGGTAGCCATATCATCCAGTTTAGGCTACAAGAAGTTGCTTAACATCGATCTATAGCGCTATAGCTGACGTCGTATACGAATACGTGCTACCAAGCAAAGCCGCGGCGGACTTTTCAACGACGTTATATTTCATACTTAAGCCATAAAATAAAGTTTCAAATAAAATAAAAAAAAACAGAGTGGATATCTAACACAGGGCTTGTTTTATTTACATTTAAAAGTCGATCGTCTTAATTCCAGTTTACTTCACAACAGGCTACATATATTCATAAATCGGCTGGTTTCGCTTCTCATGTCCATTTCATTTGTTGTGATGCATGTTGTTCAATGAATTTTAAAATTTTTTAATGTTGTACTGACAACATTTTTTATTGTATTATATTACATAAAATGTATTGAAAATGACTCATTTCATCATATTTAATAGGTGTCACTTAATAGAAAATAATTAATGTGATTTTCGTTTAAAATTAGTTCGAATTGCTTTTGATCAGCGTCTCGTATATATACATACATAAAATGTCCAGGCAGTAAGTCCTTTTCGCTATGGAGTGGTGAGAGTTTCATATAGAAAATTCTGCCTTTTACAGACTGCTTCAGTTTTATAATTTGATCTTCTGTCATAGGGTGTAAAAGATAATTGATATTTCTAAAACGATAATTGCAACTTTAGGTCCAAAGCGAAAGGTTAGAGTTAAAATTCTTACTCAGGTAGTGGCATGGCGTCTGAACCGTCATAAAACATCATCAAAACTCCTAGTAGAACTATAACCGAAATTGATTTAATACAAATAATATTTGCCATTTTTCCCAATAATGTGAAGCTAGTAAGCAATTTGAAAAATCTTGATTACACGAAAGTAGACACTACTCGTAGACTAAAATGAATTAAGCAATTAGCTTTTATATATGCTTCTTCTCTTCAGAGATCACTTTATACATACATATGTGAACAATTCCACTTCATATTGAATTCGCAACAATGGGAAAAAAGCCATTGTTATAATTGAAGGTGAAAATTTGTGCAGCTGTTCACCAAGAACGAAAGGCTAATGAAACGTCTTCTTATTCCTTACCAACAGACATGTACATACTTAGGCGTTTGTTTTCCTTTTAATGTTTTTGTGTTGTTAACGACATTTAGAAAGTTGAATTATCTGCATAAATGTAATATTCCTCCTAATGCTTCCAAAAAGGTTTTTTTTCACTTTATTTATTTATTTACCATAATTTGAAATTTTGTTCATTTTACTAACAGATTTCTATCCGAGGAAGATGTTCTATTGTATTGAACTAAATCTATTATTCTATCAGAATAATATGTTTCTTTTTTAATCGAGGAAATGTTTTTAAAGCTTGATTGGGAAATTCTCGCCCATCCAATATGTTCACCAAATAGATCTTCTTCCTATTTATTTTGGCCTTAAAAAAATTTCTGTCAATTCCCTACACTGCGATAGGCAGCAGGATTGTGGCTATGATAAATTGTAAAGAGACAGGAAACTAAACAATAAATTCGTCGCTTAATAAAATTATTGGTGAATGAACGAATTGTTCGACCAAACGAATAATGACGAATATAACAAATTGAGCCACAATCTTTTGTTTGCCAACATAAACATTTATCTTATTTTATAAAACGATGTTCAAAATACAATAAAAAGATTTAAGTTTTATTTCGCGTTAAAGTAACACAAAAATGAATTAAAATTTGTCGTATTTTATCACCTTTTTTAATTGTACCCCGATCTAGGTATAGACGCAATTGATCATATTCACAACAGAATTTAATGGAGATTTTGCAGCAGATGTGTTCACACTGGAGCATTGTTAATGGTTTCCACCTCAAATAAGCATGTGTCGCCATCTACGAGGATTTTTAAAAAGATTAGGAATATCACCAGATTGTCATTAATTCAACAATTTTTTTTATAACCTCCACTAGGTCTGTAGTTGTTGTCAGCCATCCCCATACATTTTCTATAATATTTAGATCAGGGATCAGCTGAACTTACCGGTAATTGTAAATGGAAGTTACAGACTATGTAGACAGCGAAAATGCTATCTATTATAAATAGTCTGTAACTACTTTAGCCGTGTGAATTGGTGCATTGTCTTGTTGTAGAATCCATGAGCTCCCTTGCATGTACTCGTTGATGTTTGGAATTTGCCATCCACCGGCGGAAAAACTGAGTTCGATGCATCACGTAAAATTAACCGCCGCCGTCTTTATCGTCATTATCAGGATCGTTGATGAAATTATTACTTACGTTGACGCTTTTGTTGATTCTTCTTTCAATACAATTTTTTCTCTCGATACCTTGCATAGATTATTGTTTTGCACCTATATCTTTCTGGACACAATAATATTAATCAACCACTGAAAGTTTTTTCCATAAATATCACCCCTCCTTTTGAATATCAAAAACAGAGCTGGCGAACTTGTTCAATTGTCACACTTTTCACTTTTATTGGCAGATTTTCAGTAATTTTTCCCAGAATTTTTTCATCTACTGTACTTTCCCGCAAAATGGTTTACTTTGATTGTTTCACCCCGTATCTCTTGTCCCGCAGTATGTTCAGTTTACAGTTTTTTAGCCACACCCAGTTATACTGTTTATAATAGTTAGTGCTGAGTACCCAAGTTGGAATATTAGGTAATATGTATTTAGTAAAAAAACAAAACAAAAACAAAAGAGCATATCTGCTTTAATTCATTTAATTGTAATAGAATAACTTGGTCTATGGAGTTTGAAGTACATTTAATTTAATATGATTAATTGTTAAATTTTAACATTCTCTTATTAATTGAATTAAAAAATTTTTATTGCTCAGTTTCAGCAGCTGATTTATTCTCTAATTTGCGCTCGATTTCCCAGTTCACAAGAAACAAAGCAAAGGGAATTGGACTACCACACGACACGTTTCATCTTATAAAATCTGATTTTAATTTGTTTTAAAATTTTTTCAAATCTCGTCTGGTCGGCTTTCGGTATAGTTACTATATTAAATATTGCCAGTACTGGGCCCATATCCCTGTAAATTGATGGAGCTTCCCTAAATACCATGTTATCTGTTAAAGATGCTTTTAGTTTTCTAATTTGCTCCTTTGCCGCATCGCCTAGCCCATAAATGATGTTCCTAAAATGATGATATCGTCATTATTTCAAAAAATGAAAAATTATACAATGCGAAGTGTGGCAGACAAGTAATGAGACTAGTGTTTTTTTCCAATAATTATTTTTATGCATCAATGTAATCCCCTTCAAAGTAGTTCCTTTGGGCAGCTATATATCGGCGGAGGTGTTGTTTCCAGGCTTCGTAGTAGTGATCGAAGGTTCAACTGGAATCGCCTCCAGCCTCTCGGTTACGTTCCTTTCCATGTTCTCGATAGTATCAAAATGGCGTCCGTTCAAATGGATTCTGGTTTTGATGAACAAACAAATAGTCACACGGGATTAGATCAGGCGAATAGGGGGGCTGTGGAACCAAAGAAATCAGTTTTCAAGGTCGATGTGCACATTCCTCTGATTTATCTTTCTGTTCAATTGTAAGGTTTTGTAAGGAATGTTTGCCGTGGGTTCGTTGCACCTTTACGTAGGTGAAAATCGTTGATTTACCAAGCTTAAAATTTGATGGCAGACCGTTGTTACATATTTCCATGTTCAATTTTTTGTGACGCACTCCAAAAACCTAACTTCACTTTATTAACATATAACACTCTGTAGGGTCGCGTATAGTTACGGCACGAGGTTGCAACTCTTACATAGGATCTAAGATGGATTGACGTAGAAGTCACGTGAATTGGTCGTGCACTTCGCAGTGATGCCAGTCTCATTACTTTTCCGACACACCTCGTAGTTAGTGTTTATTTACCCTGTTGGCAATGCCCTGCATGGACCTGCATGAAACAACACTAAAGCGTATAGTAGAACTATAACAGAAATTGATTTAAAAGACAATATATTTGCCATTTTTGTTAGTAAGATAAGTCTGATAAAAAACAGTTTACGAATTCTTCACTTCACAATAATGCTGGTCTAGCGACCAACCCACCTGTATTTATATACGAATTTTACGTTATTGACTATTTGAAGAGCGCCATTTGTATTAGGTATTCAATTCCTTAAAACAATAGGCGATATGATTGTTGTTAAGTTTTGTTGGAAAAGTTGTATTGTTCACTCTCAATACGAGGTGTTAAGTCATTGTTATTATATGCAGTGTTGTTCTCTGATATATTGTAAATATTTTTTAACTTGAGCAGTTTCATACATTTTTCAATGTTTTTGACTTTCTTCGTGACGGCGGCGCGGCGTAGAGCGGGTATTTGGGAGATTATGTCCATGGAGACTTTTGATCAGCGCAAAAAGTGGGCAACATATTAAAAATTCTGCCAATTTAATCGAAACTCAATTATTATACAAAATTTGCGGGGTCAAATACCTATTAAATATGAAAGATATAAATCAATGTAAAATACAATATCGTTCAAATGATCACAGCGACATCTTTCTTTTCATATAACAAAAAATTCGGCAGTTTAAAGAGATAACTCGACTGGTAAATTTCCTGAGCAGTAATTTCAGAGTTGCATGCGCAGCGTGGCTCGTTGCTCCATCCTGCTGGAACCAAATAACTGTTAACACTTTGTCGCAATTGACGGGTAAAGCCGTCACACTCTTCGTATTAAAAATGGAGAGTTTTGTTGATTGATTCTCCAGTCCCCAAATGCGGCAGATATGCTTGGCTTGGCTTGTTGAGATAGCCACCAATGTCAGAATGCGCCGCGTCACTTAGCACAATTTTCTGAAGAATATTGGGATCTGTCGCCAAAAGCGCCAACGCCAATTCAGCAAACACATCTCGTTGACCATGTCTTTATGGTTCCAATACCTGTGTTAGCTGAATTTTGAAGCTATGGAGTGGAGAGCCAAATCTATCACTAGAATTCGCCATGTGGTCATTTATGAGAAGGCGAATTTCTGCGAACGACGTTGGTTTCTCGGCCAGCATTTATTGTCTTAAATTTGATACCAACATTTTGAAACTTTAAAAACATTTTTGAAAGTAGCACTTCGTAGCAGCTTCAATTTTATTATTACGTTGGAATGATAAGTTTTGAAAAAAATAAAAACGTTTACAACTTCAACTCTCAACTCTTAATCAAAACTCAAATAAGAGTCCTACTTTTGACTGTTGGTAACTAAGATATTTCCATTTATAAAAAGATTCAAAAATTAAAATGTGAAAATACAAAAGCGTGGTCCCCGCACTGTTTTTATATTTTAAAACCGGAAACGAGTCAAATTTCCAGCAGAGGACACCTTTAAAAATTCAGTTTTAGTTTGAAAACGTCCTCGAGCAAATCAAGTGCAGGAGAACGCAATTTGCAATTCACCCGATTCCTTTCTTATCTAATCTAAGTTTTCATTTGTGCACTCCTCAGCTCTAAACATCCTTTCTGCCAGCAAACAAAAAGCTTTTAAACAAAGGACTGAAACTTCTTTCACGTCTTTTATTTGCACTTTATCTTATTTCGCCGCCGTTTCTCACTCTCGCGCCCTTTTCCCCGCGAGCCATCATAGCCTTATTTTTCTTCGTGTACTCCTCTCCATTACCTCAGCTCTTAATACATCGAGGAGATTTTGTAAAGTATTTCCTTTTTTTCGCCTTCCCTCTTCGGTTTTTGTTTTCTTATTTCGCCTTTTCTGGCAACTTTCTTAAGTTAATTCATGTGAAATGAGAACTTCTCGGGTGCGCTCTGTGTGCAAGATTCCCTCCAATAAAGTTAAAGTGTCCTAACAAAGTTTAAAAGCTGCCTTTCTCGCCATAAAACCAACTGTGCAAAACGTGAATAATATCGCTCCTGTTGGGCGCCAACTTTCGCAGTCAAGTTAAAATAAAAGGTGAATTGTTTTTAGTAAGTTTCTGCATCCCGCTGCGATAATAAGTGTTAGAAAAGAAGTTTTATCATATTGTGATTTATATCCACCAGCGGCGGTACAGACTTTTTCACTTCTGCTTGAAATATGCTCATTGAATTATTATTCTCCCCCGGGATTTTTGTACTTTTCTTTTCTCTTTTTGTCAACACGCCGAACAGCAATTTTAAACTTTTTGAGGAATTTATCCAGTTTATCTTTCCCGGACGTGGAAGTGGATCTGAGATAAAAAAAAGACAATTTTTACAAAATACCTAAGCCGCAAATTTTACTTCAGAGTTATTAAAATTTAAAAAGATATTTTGTAAATGAGCAGTTTTATATCCCACCTAAGCTTGTTGATGCTGTGCTTCTTCTACTCGTTTCTAGACCCCCCCATAACGATTAAAATAATTCTATAAGAAAGTCATTCTGATAAACTTTGCCTTTGGACTTTGGACGTATGCCGAGGAAACCTATAGTTCCAGTTTTTCTTTGGCAAGGAGGTGGAAATCTTCAAATGACGCTGTGTTTAGAGCATGCCTGTTCCGCTTTGTTACTCTCGTTACACGTATCTCGTACACCCATACGTCAAGTTATTTCAGATTCCATTTTGTCCTTATGAAGCTGCCTCCAACCTCAGCCTAGATTTTTGGTGATTAAAAAAACGGGCGGCTAGATATCAGCACCGCTTCGGTTTTGTACACGGCCAGTTGGCGTAACGCACCGGCACTAGAAGTGACATCCCACAAAACCGGTCCAAAGATCGAACCTTCCGGAATATCTCCAGCTACATATAACGTGTTCTTGCAATCTGCATGCCTTCATCCGAGTTGTGCAGCAAAATCCTGTGATTGGCTCCGATGGTTGGAAGCATTTTAGAATAATATGTTTGCAGGGAAGACGCGTTCTTATGTAATCCAGACGAGCTTTGAAATTTGGTCTATTGTCCAGTAACATATAACTACTATATATTTAATGGACTGGTTGGTTGCCTATCGTTACGTACTCGACTGGTTTGCGTCTGATGATTAGGACTGCTGTCACTGCGTCAATGTTTCAATTTGAACGGTTTCGCAAGCGTGACTATCGCAATATCATATGCGAAGTGTTTTATTTTAGCCTCCTGAGATATGGTCAGCATGAGTACTTAATCGTACATTATGATGTTCCGCAGAAAGGGACTTAGTATCGACCCTTGTGGTACGCCTGCTGAGATGTCGTAGTATTCGGTACCGTCACCACTTTCGTATCATAGTTTCTTGCTGTTGAAATAGCTTATTATGATTCTTGAGATTTATTTACTTGTATATGTATGCATGCGTGTGGCTGCGTATCTGCATTACTATGTGATCTGTTGGTTTGAATAACCCATTATTGATACTAATGCATTTTGTCCAATATTTAATAATGTTTGTACAAAACCAACAATCCACGGGTAATAGCAACTCCCACAAATACTCGTATTTTTCCCCTAAACATTAAAATACGAAACCTCTTGAAAAACACAAAATAAAATACGGCTTAAAATGTTGCGATAAAGTAAATTCACGAAATGCCACAATTTCGTGGGGCTTCACCAAAAAGATAAATTAAACGGGGAGCTTCAATGAATCTCCTTATCAATGAGTACACAATTGTCCTTTTTTTCGTGTGTATAATTCCTTCCTGCGATTCGCCTCAGCTTCGATAATTTATGTTTTTCAGACAGGCAAATGCCAGCAGATTTATGGAATGTATCGGTTTTCATCCGACATGATTTTTCGAATTTATACGGCTCGCACGCCTGCTTCCAATTACATGCATAAAGTGATGACAAAAACTTTTTGCTGGGAACGCAGATGTACACGTGTACCTACATATGGATATGGGCAGCAGCAGTGCGAGGGGTTTTTTTTTTTAGAAAAGTGATGAAGATTTTTTGAGAGCTTGAAATGGGCGAAATTCCGCTGGATTGTTTGCAAGCGAACTAAAAACGAAACTATGCTGTGCGGAGCTGATTCGAATCCCAAAAGTGTTGTTTGTCTAGTCATCATTTGTTCGGAGCTACTCGTACATTGAAAGAATATCAATTAATTGCAATATATCCGGGTGCTTAGTGTCACTGTTTAGAAAGTCTATTCGGGGAGACAGTATCAGCCCAAATATTGAGCAGGCGGTTGGGCAATTTAGCAATCATTTGCCCTATTCTGCGAGTGGCGAACCCCGAAGACAACTGAAAATTTCCCATGGGATCGGATCGCCCTGAAATAAATCAATTTCGATGGTTTTATGAAAGCCATTACTGTCCGCAATTCCTTGACCAATTATTATGCTAAAATTTTCTATTTCCAATTTAATTTAATGGCGAAAGTTTCCCGAGCACCAAAAGCAATTGGTCATTCGCACCGAACCAATTTGGGAACAATTAACAGAGTTCAACCGAATCCATTTGGGATGGTGCTCTCCTATGGATGTACGTGTATACGCCAGGACCAAACTAATTCCCCCGCTCTTAATCTCGATAATGCAAATTGAATCTTTAAAGGGGTTGAACGGTAAATTTATCTTCGGAGAGTTCATACTCATTTGCAACTTGCTGGGAAAGTTACTTCCAGCCCCTCCGTCCAAGTCGCATAAGATTCCGTTAAGGAAGTTCATTTGTCTTACTCCAAAGTGCACACAATACACTGGTATACTCTGAAAATATATTTCAAAAGGATCAACCATGGAGCGGAGCACTTAAGTTTTCTTGTTGGAACTTCGGGTTTACATCGTAATTATGTGGCAGTCTGCGGATCTGTGAAACTTTTTGAATATATTAGCATAGCGCCACCAAAATAGGGAAATACCGTTTTTTGTGCATTCATATGCACTGCACCGCCGGCCGAGGAGCAAGTTTTATGCAGCCAGCTGACTTGAGGTGCCATTCAAATTCAATTTCTTCGTTGTTAGTTTACTGGCACGGGTTTTTAAAAAGTGACTTGAAATTTCCTTAAACGTGTTGTGCACAACTTGTGAGTTACTGTTGTGCCTTCCATATGTTAACAAAATTTTGTAAATTGTTGAACGTTTTTTAATGTGATAGAAACTCTTGGATAGCCGCATCAAAGTTTTGGATATGTATCATGTGATGTTTAAGGAGCTAGACTCCTTGATTGGCACAGAACGTTGGATAAGACGTTTGGATATTAAAATATATTAAATTTAAGATCTTCTAGGTACAGATTTTATCTGTGAAGTAGATAACATGCGGAGTCGTTGTTATCCATAAGTACGTATACTAAGTTCCAGAGCCGTGCCCAGGATTTCTTTAAGGGAATATTTATTTTATTTATGTATTTATCTTACAAAAAAGGGAGAAATTATAAAAACGATTATTGACTACAGGTGTATATAAATAGAATACAATATAGAATGCAATGTAAAGGATCTTTCATTATAGACGCTCGAAATTTTTTAGGTTAAAGTGGCCATGTTATTAAGGGGCATCTGTCAAATTTGTTGTAAATTGTTCAGTATTGTGTAGCAAATCACCATGGAAGGTTATAGTATTGAGCAGCGTGTGCAAATCATCAAATTTTGTTATCAAAATCAGAGCTACGTTCAAGAAACGTTCATTATCAAAAATCATCTTTAACGACGAGTGCTACATATCGATGATAAGCAATTTATTGTGGAATAAACTGGATGATATGGATTCTGACGACATGTTCCAACAGGACGGCGCTACGAGGCACACAGCGCATGTCACGAAGGACATGCCTCACGAGCGATTTGAGGGCGACGTGGACTATCCACAGAGATCGTGCGGTTTAACGCATTTAGACTTCTTCCCTTGATGTTGTCTTAAATCACAGGTCTATGCGAATAAACCGGAAACAATTGATGCCCTCGGAGTCAATATTACGAACGCCATCCAGCAAATTCAACCGGATTTATGATAAATAATAAAATAAAAAAGGGGTGGATATCTCATACACACAACTTCTTTTATTTACATTTAAAAGCCAAGCGCTCAATACATGAGTCCGATTCACACTTGGCTTTTTTTTTAACAATATTTCTAAATTAAATTTTATTCCTACACCTACCCTTTTAGTATTGCCGGAAAGAAAAATTAATTTAAATTATTCTTCTTAATATTTCCTGTAACAAAGTAACACACCTTCAAATTGTCTGCGTAAAACAAAAACTCCGCACCGATCATAGGATAAAGCTGGGGCATATCAGAATTTATTCTCTGCCTTAATCAAGATTGGATGATTTATGAAATTTTAGATGCTCCTGCCCAAATGAACGGAGTTACCCTGGGAAGAGGACCCACCACACAGCCAGTCGGCTTTCGTCTCGATAAAATTGATTTAATCAATTTCGTTCTCGTGGCAGGTAAACCGTAAATTGATATAAATTGTGAACATATCTATTTATCCAAATGCAATCATTTGTCTTGATAGAATTTTCAACATTACCCAGCTGCCTGACGTAGTAAACCTCCATCGGGAGAGTTTGCCTTTGCCCATGTGGGCGCGACCCTCCCTCCTAAGGTCCCAAAACGCCAAACCCATTCGGGCCGCCCGGTGAGATATATGGGTGTTCACTTGTGCGGGTGGGTGGTTTGCGCGATGGGGGCTGGGGTGATAGAAAATCGATACTGATCCACTCAATTGTACAGATAGCCGGAGAGGCAGTAAAACAAATAAAAATCTTTTTGATCTAATCTACGTCCAACGGGATAAAAATACTATGTGCACATACATATAGCGGCTGGTGATGGGTGGGTATGCTCTGCACGACGCGACGGGGATAAGTAAACATATGGGTTGGCGGGTCCGGGGAAGGACACTTCTATTTGTTTACCACTCCTCCTTCTTGCGGACGTAAGAACTGCCGAGCGAACGTCCAGCTGGACTGACTTGGCAAAATATGGGAACATCAGATGGTGTGCAGCAACAATTGTCTGATGCTGGTCATTTGTTTCGATTGGGTTATTCCTGACAATTTCTGCCCGGTCTGCAAATTTTCTAGCACATCCCCCTTCTTTGGCAAGCAGAAACATGTTCCCTTTCTGAACCCCATTCGCCAACGGCAAGGTGCGCGGAAGGAAGTCGGTAAAAAGAAACGAGTATTGTGTGACAATTCAGTGGGAAATTCTTTTTGATTGGCTTTCAATCGATTTTCTTATCGACTTGAATGGTGGAAATATTTTCTGATTGCGATCTGATTGACTGCATAAATTGTTATGAATGAGTTCGCTTTGAGGGGCTTAGCGCTTTTGAAAATGGAAATAAGTCCGCAAAATTAAAAAGACGATTACGCAACAAACGGGGATTACGAGAAGTCAATTCGCGGTGTAATTTAAACCTGTTTTCCGATTATAATAAATTGATAGAAGCCGACATCCGGCAAATATGAAGGCGCCATTTATACTTTAGGCACTCTTCTGCGAAATATTCAATTTTGCCTTTGAAGTGAAATTAAATTGCGTTTTCATACTCGTTCGTTTCAATCAGGTGAAGTGCATTTTAAGGGGTTTGCCTTGCACTTTCCGTACGCAATTCAAAGGTTAGAATTTTTTTTCGTGTCTTGTTGAGTTTATATAATGGGGCAGAAGAACTTGAACTTTGAGCAGACTATCTGATAAAAAGCTGAAAATCTACCCAGCATCGGTCTTCTTTGCTCGAATCGTATTCCTTTCGAATTTATTTGCTCGCATTTAACAAGTGAATGAACATGCTATTTAACTTGCTTTATTACTATGTTTGGGTCAAATTTAGCAATCAAAATTTTGACTAGTTTTAATTAAGTTGGAGCTTTGAAATTTTGCACACGTGTGTAAGTCCACTGACAATGCAATATAGTATTTCCAATATTGTTCAAAATCGAATACGACGACTGCCCTTAACATGGGTATCAAATGAAGGTGTTTGATAATTAAAAGACGGTACTCTAAATCCAATAAGTATGGTGGACGCCATAAGACATCAGATAACTTTTTTCTTCACATCACATCAATATGGGTATCAAATGTAAGTATAATACGATTAGCTATATGATATGTGAGGTGATTGCCCAGCGTACTTACCACTGAGCTATTAGGTCTTCTAGAACAGTTGCAAGCTGACCCGTTATTTTATCGCAAAATCATGTTCAATGACGAGGGTCATTTTTATCTCAATGAGTTTGTTGGTAGGTGGCATCATCAGTCCGTATTCTTAAAAATAAACTAGGAGCTCGGAAGCGGTCAATGGAGCTCGTGACCGGTGATCAATGAATATTTGTTCGAAAATATGGATGACGTGATGTGGTTTCAATAGGATGGCGCCATGTCCCATGCAGTGACTCAAGCTATCGATTTATTGAAATCATGATTTGGCTCCGTCTTCAATATTTTATGATAACATTCCAAACAAATTTGGATTCTTCCCAATAATTCTGTTTTAGGTTTAGAATTGACATTACTATGTGATTTCTCCGACGCAGAACCCTCGGGCCTAAATCTCAGGTTCATATAGTACAACTTCAACACGCCGCAAATGATTAGACCTCATTTTCATCGGAACACAGTAGGTACATAACGTTCATGCCGAATTCCGGGCTGATACCAAAATAGAATGCAAACGAAACTACCTTCAAATTTGAACATGGTGAAAGGCTCATAATCAGAGAGTTCAAATATTAATGATAGGCAACCGAAATTTCCGTCAATATGCGTAAATGTGGCCAACATGGACGTTCGGAAGGATCCAGCAGTAGTATTAAGCGCAATTAAATCTTACCAGGCAAATATGGCACTTTCGGGAAAATTCAGTAATCCCAAACATTTGTTGCAGAAGGATACCCGTCGGTGGCTTAGCAATACGCGAGAATAATTACACAGTAAATGGTAATCACGTAATTATGACATAGGCTCAGCTAGGATCTGCTGTGAGCAATTTTAAATGAAATTCCTCACTGTAAATTCACTCTATAGAAAAATGCATTTGGAGACCTTCTGAATGGGAGCCCATGCACTGTATAGCCAAATTAAGTCATAAATAAAAGAGGTGGGCGCTTTTATTAGCTTTCATTAAGCAAAAATCAATTTACAAGCAATTTCCGCATTTTTAACTATTAATCCTTTTTCCGCGAATTTATGAACTTCATCTCGAATGGGCGAAGCATATGGGAGGAGTATAACAAAGTCGACCAAATGCACCGAGCATGTCCACTAATTCTGCGACCGCAGTTGAAATTGCGTTCGGTGCATATGCGTAGTTTTGGGCGGAACGTTAACATTGATTGCGCCTATAAATTTGGTGTACTTTTCGAAAAATAGTCAAAACATAAAACATTGCAGCGATTCCGATGGACGGGCATATAAAGCACGCAGCAAAATGAATTAACAATGGCGGGGGCAGCCGAATGCCTATACCCCAACCTCCTCTCATCACGTGAAACGTTGCGGCTTTTGTGTATTTTCGGTGTGCGATATAACCATTTTCTCTTGATTTCAACAGTTAAATTGCTCGTTAAGCTATTAACATCTTTTTTTCTTTTACATTCGGTCTATGGTATATGTCGTTTATTTTATTATGTTTTATTTTTCTGAGACCTGACACCCTGAAGGTTTTTATATCCCACCTACCATATCTGCACGCTTATGGTTGTGATTTTATTGGAACAATTTTACCAGGACTGATGACACTAATTTAATTCCATGGACTGATTGACATGTTATAACTTAATTTTTCCCACTGATTTAATATTATAAATTTTCCATTAATACACAAAACTCGACCCAGATTTTTTGAGGGTTGGTCGTCCACATCTTTCCACACTTGTCTACTTTGTTTTATCCACCCTTTCAGGTACGCTTTCATTTTAAAAATATCATTTAATAATAATTTAAGCTGGTCATTATGTATGAACCCATGTCGGGCGTCCATTGGCTCCGTTCCAGAGCAGATAAGAAAAAATTGCTAAGTAAAATACTGAGGGTTTGCTTAAAGTTTTTGTTTTGGCTGCGACGCGATGCGCATTACAGCGAGGCAAGGGGTAATGCGTCCGTTTCACCTTAAAAACAAGTTGTGTGTGAGATATCCACTCCATCGTTATTTTATTTGAAAGAATATTTTATGGCATTAAATATGGAAATGTAACGTCGCTCAAATGTCCGCCGCGGCTTTGCTTGGTGGCACTTACTCGGAAGTTGACCCAATTTTCGGCCAAAACACATCTTTAGCGACATCAACGACGAGTTCTACAGATCGGATAAGCAACTTCTTGTAGACTAAACTGATTTGATATGGACGGCGCTACCTGCCACCCAGCGCATGCCACGATCGACATTCTGCACGAGCGATTTGAGGGCGACGTGAACTGGCCACCAAGATCGTGCGATTTAACGCCTTTAGACTTCTTCCTTTTGGGCTATGCGAATAAACCGCAAACAATTGATGCTCTTAAAGCCAACATAAGGTTCCACCGCTTCAACATACTACTCAAACAATCTTGTTTTACTGACTACGAACCGAAAAGCATGCAAACTAACTTCAAAAGGGCTTTTATTAAAACCAGAGCAAATCGGGAACAGTAGAGAGGAGTAGACAATTAATTCCTAAGTCGAACAGATTAAAACAGAGCATAGCATCGGTTAGCCAAGCATCTCTGAAATTTCAAAGGCATTTAGCAATTTTTGTGTTGCCCAGCGAGTGCGCAAATAGCCGTTCCGGTTCCCAAAAAATTCATATCCATCCTTAATCTTCCTTTGATAATCCGAACGGCTTGCCGTTTGCCAAAGTGCTATCCTCATCGACAAGGAGTCGGTACTACGCGGAGCTGTATGTATATTTCACGCGAGGCGATGGGTTCAAGGGGTTGAATCAGAGCAGCCCCGAGGACCGCACAAAGCGCACCACTAAAACAAGGAGTCTGACTGAAAAGAAAACGAGGCAAAAAATGCTCCATGTTCCGCCAAATTATGGCGTAAAAATGATTGAGTACAACAAATTTCCATTTTAATTTCGTTTCTTTCTTGCATTCCCATTGTGTGGCTGGAGGGCTTCAGGAAGAGAAAAATTTCATAAAAAAAAAGAATCCGTCCTTCGCCCCTCATCTGCATTAATTTGAGTTTGTCTCTATGTACGGATCGTTGTATATTTTGTTATACCAGAAAAGCCAAGGTGGTCTGACAGGGGGATGCGGAGTGGATATACGCGGGTTGTTTGTAGACATTTTAACTGCCTGACAGAGGAAAAAAAGGAAATTCCGGAAAAACTTCTTGTTGTTCGTCTGTGGTGGTGTGCGAGGAAGATAAATTCATTTTGCCGGAAATAATAACACGAAAGGAATCATTACGGGCAGAGCACTTTTATGCAGATTGAGAAAGGAAATTAGCACAGTAAATTATAATTAAGGGAAATTAATGGGAATTGTTATTAATATCTGCTGTTAGCAGCATTATCTGGGTGCTCCGCTCACCAATTACCACAATTTATAATAAGGCCCTGGCGTTATTGGCTCAGTATCGAATTCGAATTAAAGACTACCTGTCGAGGACAGATTTTGTGGCTTCGTCAATGTGGTTTCGGCGCAATGTCATCAATGGAGTTTCATTTGCCACAAAAGATTGGATCTTTGTCGATTTTGGAGGGCGCTTTTTATGAGCAGAAATTATTTGATAGATATTTTATGGTATAGGACAGTCTGTGGGTGAAGCTTTGAAATATATAGAGGAACGTGGGTAGGTTTTAATTTATGTTGCAAAGGTAAAATTTATTAATAAACACAATTACCACAACTGAAAGAAACAATCCGGAAAGAAGGAAACCGAAGGAGGGCATTTTTCGCCACTACGTCAGACCAAACGTTTCTTTGGAGACTCGGCTAAATCTATTGAAACTTGTCTGGATTCTAATGTTGCGGACCCTACACGTTCTGTGCAAGCCTTGCACTTTCAGTCAAAAATGTCTTGACTCTTGCCGAAAACTGTCAAGTCAGGATTCTTTAAGGATTATGTCATGTCTAAGCTGTCCAGTCCTTAACCGACATAGCAAAAATACCCATATCTGTCGGTTTTTTTTCTCTCGTCTTATTCTTCAATAGCGCGTACTGAAAATTATGCACTAGGACTCCAGTGCCAATATTATTTGTTCAAAAGTTAATCTATGAAACGTCATGTTGAAGCAAAGTTGTTTTGTATATTTAATTTACAAATTTAAAGTCAGCGACCCCGAAAACTGGGCATACAGACAACGTGAAATTCGGATTAATGCTTCCGTGTTTCCCAATTTCGGTATAGAACCATAAAAAAAATAAAGCCTAATATAGTCAGATACGATTTATATTTTATTAATATGTAGGTATGCTGCACTTACTATTATACCTTTCAAAGCACTTAAAATTTGCCTTGTTGCATTTAAATATCAGCCAGACGACAAATGCTGATAAATTTGGAATAAGCTCATTAGCCATAAAGTGTGATCAAAATCAATAATTAAAGGTTCTGAGAGTCTGCATTTATACGAGCTGGAATTATTTAGATAACACTCAGCAGGTACCACCTGGATCCAATGCAGGGCTCTCAAAACGTCCCTACCAAACTTATTACTTCAATTTTATTACGTGGACGCATCTGATTTAAACCAAGGGAACGAAGTTATCGCTATATCTGGCGAATCGATAAATCTCAGCAATACAGGTGTGACGTAAAATATTCTCGTTCCCTTATATTCCAGTGCGGCAATAACACCCGCGCTAAACTTCCATGTTTCTCAGACAATTTACTTCCATTTGAGTTCCTTTCCGGTAGATTGCAGCAAGAAACATAAATTGCCCTTAGCATGTAAACTTTTCTTTTGTCGCTATCAACCATCTGCAGCGAAGGCAGATCTTCCAGTCTATCAATGTACGTACATAACACCTGGAAGTATCGTGTGCCGGGCGGGTACCTGCGGTGATTCCGGCACACAGAGAGTGGAACCGAAAGCCACCGCCGCCGCTGCGGTTGCGATATATAGACAGAACCGAATCCGATCCGAGTGATTTATTCCGCTTTTATTGAACCATTTTTATTGGCCATAAAAAGCCCCGATAGAAGCAAGCAAAGCGCTAAAACTAGGTGAAGCCATTCAATACGTTACGGCAAGGAGTCTGAAATGATTGCAGGTAAATAGAATGCATTTTCTTACACACACGACATGACTCTCATTGTTGATTCAAAGTGGATTTGCATGTCGTAATTTTTATTGTTGGCAGACTGCCGGCACTTGCTCCTTCTGCGCCCTTACCACCCGCTCCACCGCACTCCACCCTCCATTGTTACTCAATTGATCGTTGTTTTTATTAAGGACTGCATTTGACTTTATGGCAATAAAATTAGCGTTTAATGGTGTACTTCCCTTAAGAGTGGTACTCATTGTCAGTACTGCCATGCAATTGTCACAGACATCACCTTACTTTTGGTCTTTTATTTAACCACAGCTTTGTCTCGCTTTATGCACAATGTCTTTTATACATACCATCAAATTTTTATCATGGTGGGGAGGAACTTACAGCCCTTAAATTACTTTAAAACCTCTGCGAAAGTCATCTAGATAACTTTTAGAATAGACCCTTAAGATTTTAATGTCATTCCATTCTCAAGACAGAAACGACTATTTACTCAAGAGTTTGATCAATCATTAGCTTCAGTTTAAGCTTTTTATAAACGTTTCGCTGCTTTAATTTTGTGATCATAAAATCTGTTTGATATTTTACACAGCCTTCACACTTTAGCAAACTTAAATTCGAATCATAAATTAAAATACTACGTGGAAATTGAAAAAAGGAAAGCACACACAGACTATAAACATTCAAAATGTTTATAACAAATAAATACGTAAGAATTCGGCTTGGTAACTGAAAGATTCGGACTCTGCGTACCCAAAAGTATAAAAATCAGTTAATAAACTTTAAGCCTCACTAACAAGACAAGCAGCTGGGAATTTTTATATGCAATAAGACGTATGTGTTGTGCTGGGAAGGCGGATTATTTAAATTCATTAAATCTTGTGTCGCTCGGATTTCAGGATGCAGGTAAGTGTTATCGTAAAAGTAGTTCATATAAAAGTTGCAGATCTTGCAATTGTCTACAAAACTGGTCCATATAATTTTATTCCTACGAATTACCATTTCTGAGATATCGCGATTTCTAACAACGAAAATACTCATTGCACTCATTACAAACAACAAAAGTCATAATAAAGAAACTATTATAGTAGTTCTCGAAGCGCTCTCTACACTGGTATCATTTGTGCGTTCATTTCGTCGTAGTTGCAAAAACAGCCGAGAAAATGGAAAAACCGTTGTTGCACTTGTAGCCCCTCCTACCGACTCCCGGTGACAGGCACTATATAAGTTTTAATAAGTGAATCAGTGATCGAAGGTCCCTCTGCGCTGGTACCAATACTTTTGTTGTAGCTTTATTAAAAACCGAGAAAATTGAAAAACATGTTTTTGCACGATTCTCCAATATTTTGACACCCTCCGAATAATGCGATTTGTTGATGTCCTCAAAATAGACCTCAGTTTCAGTGATGCTAGTTCTTCAAGTTTAGAACAAGATAATAGTCGCAGGGACCCAAATGGGAAGGATATGTTGGTTGAGGAACCAATTTGTAGCGCAATTTATTCAATTACAACAACACGGAAGTACACGGAGTACACGGATTTAATTCACGGTATAGACAGGCAAATTTTCCATTTATGAATTGTTTTGTGCCGATGTTCGATGTACTTACGATGTGCGTTTACTTTCGTGTACAAGGAGATTATACGGATATTACACGGTTACACGGACACGGAGAGTGCAGATATACATTTCTTTCAATTTTACCATTGCGAATGCGCTGTTCTGGGGAAGAGCACTTTTATAGTAAATAACCGTGGAATCGGTCCAACAGCGGTGAGTACTATCTGCCAATGTTCAGTAATCTACATATATGTATGTGTGTGAATGAAACATAAAACAGTCACCATCTGAGTATTTTCAGTAAGTGTAGCGAATTCCTAACATAGAATCAAAGTTGCCATTCTTATTGTAGGTAGTGCCATGTCTTACAAAAAAGAGGAAATACTCAAATGTAATTAAAGTTTGTCCATAAGCTTCGAAATTTAAAAACTTCTACAAAACTAAATGAATTGAATAGGACTTGTTTAGATTCTACAGACAAAGCGGCACTCTGTGACATCCTTTTAGAACTGAATGTGACAAACTGTGAAAGCAAAGGAGGAAAACTAGTCCTACAAAGCACCCCACTTGCGCTGTTATTCCTTTGTACGTCCGATCAGATATAACTAAATCACACATGTGAAAACTCAGTGAGTGAGCTGCTCTTTATGTAGCCTGGCCGGGGAGACTTGCCCGAATACAAAGTTTTATCTTGAAACTGGAGAAGTTCCCTTTGTGTGCGAAACGCTGTCACAGGTGCTATTTATTGCCTGCTAATGCTGCAATGCTGTTAAACACCCCCCACCGTCATCGCACTTTCTTCCGCAAAAGCCATATATTCCCACACCAGCCACACCACCAAACACACTCACCCCGTCCTCGATGTCTATATAGACATATTCCTTACCCATCTCTTGAGGAATGATTTATGACTTGGAGTTTTTCCTCAGCTCCTCCATGTTTTCTTCTTTTATAATTCCTCGCAATTTGAAGCTTTCGATTCCTTTTAAGATAGCAAATCGTATTAAGTTAGATATTTGAAAAGTTTTCTGTTATTGATGTTAGTGGGCGTCAAGCCGGGCGGTGAGCATCTCCTATTTCTATTAGAATGGGGGCAGCTGCACTTGATTTATTTCCGTTCTTGAGACGACGACGGCAGCGGTCCAGTAAGAGGATCTGAGGCTGATTAAAATCAAATGCAGAAAAGGATGATGTGAGTTTTTCCAACAAAATTCTGAAAAAGCATAAAAAATTGCTTTCAGAAAGGATTTCATTTTGATTTTAAGAAGTAGCACCGATCAATGGTGCTTGTAAAGTTGGGAGTTCTTCAGGTTCAATTTAAGCATTTAAAAGAACATCAATTTTATTTTGGTTTCTATAAAACCCTTATATTGGTGTGCCCGACCCCTCGTCATGACTGTCTCCTAGCATCTACAATTTAAACCTATTTCGTGGACTGGTGCACCAAGTACAAGTACAGGTTTGGATGAATTCGTAGTTTTTGACAACATTATACAAATCACGTATCTTTCCGAAAACGGAAACGAATTTTTGTGTTAGAAAACTGGTAGCAATCTCTTCAATTTTTGGCAGCTTTCAGCGGAACTGTCTCGCATTTTGACTAAGCTTAAGACCTCCTTTATATTTCTTAGTGTGTAATTACACATAATTTAAACTTTGGTTTGTTAGTGGAAATAATACTGGTATAATATGTTATTCTTTTGTATGTTATTATGGATTTGCTACTAAGTGCGCTCCACGATTTTGTTTTAGTCTGATCTAGGCCCCATATTGGTGACCCATAATTATTTCCTAGCTTTAAGTATGTATATCATCGATACAACAATAAGACGGTTTAACTTAAAAAGTTTTTTTCACCATTTTATTTTTTGTCCATTGGCAATTGTGGAACTTCCTCTTCATTATCTAGTTCAATAATCTCAACCTGTTCTAATATCTGGAACGCGTGCACTTAATTAAAGGCGTCTTCGAGTCTAGTCTAGTCTAGTTATGTTCCTTTAGGACACATCTGCCATCATATATTTCCAAATTTCAGTAGTGGTTTCAAATTCAGCTATCCTATGAACCCTTTTTCAAAACAATTCATTTCGGCCGCCATCTTGAAATTCGAAATTTCGAAGCAGATTCGAATTCAGCGACTTCAATGTACCAATTTTCATGGGAATCCGTGGAATTTAACCGAACGTGTTAAATCCACCTTATCGGAACACATAAAAAATAAAATCTTTTATATATATTTCCATTCGGCCTTTATTAAATACATAAAATTGTAAATATTGCCGTTCGCTATTATTTATGTTTTGGAAAGCGTAATAAGCAAATGTGTAAGATCCGCATAATTGCACTGGTTCAAACTGAGTTTGTATACATTTTGCTACTGTTAGCTGCTGTAAATTGAGTGTGCCACGTGACCCCGCGAACTAGTTCAAGAGGTGTAAGAGGCTGTAGTCTGGCATTAGATTCACATACATACTCGCACATGTATAAGTAAAAAAATAATCCAGTACAGGAAATCCTAAACCCCCCAAAAGATTGTTTAAGTTGTAAAAGTTCCCAAGTATTCGTTTATTATGTTTTGCTATCTTTTATAGTACCGTTAAACTAAATACGACAAAATATTTAGAGAATAAATATTATTAATTGGAAACGTGTTTCATTGGAATTATTTATATGTTATGAAAAACTTGCTTTTCTAAACGGACAAATAATAGTGCATGTGTTGAATTTATTCCGCGCTATAATGCATTTCTGCATCTGCAATTTTTCCAGCTCTAATAATATATTCACCTCAAATATCCCCCCAATGGCTCTATTTCCAATGGGTTGGCTACCTTTCAATTAGGGGACGCAAAGTAAGAAAGTAAAGTGTAATTTTTTTGGCAAATAGTGCGATGATATTCACCGCCTTCCAACGTAAAATATTGGCACATCTCATTTGCAGTACGCTGGGATCCCCGGAGTGGTGAAATTAATTCAAAAGCAACACGATAACTGGGTGCTCCATGGGACCACAGATCCAGTCCTAGGGTGGAGCAAGTTTTTTCCTCGTCCAGAACCTGCGCCGCGCCGTCTTCAACTTTTCATTAACACCCAGATCCAATTTAAAATTTTAGTGCTGAACTTAACAGAATGTTCATCCGACCACAAAAGCGCAGATCTGGTGGATGCTGGGTTCATAATTTATGCGCAGCATAATCACATTCATTCATATTCATGAACTCTTACAGTGGAATACAAAATTTATTCAAAACTCTACAAAAACTTAACAATTTCAACTTGAGATGTCTTTGGCTCGTTTTTACTGCGTCGTCTTATTTCTTGCCGTCGTCAGGGTTGTTTTCGTCCTCGTTCAACTGATTACCCTTAAGTCTCACCAGATAAAGTGTCCTGGGATGTTCCTCTTGCATTTTTTTTTTATTTTATTATTACCACTGCCCTCCGTTGAGTGAAGAGCTCTTGTCGGTGGCAGTTCTGCAGATCCCTTTGACGCAGAAATGGGGCCTGGAATGAGCAAGCAACTCCCGAGTGGATCCAGTGTTTTCGCCAGCTGAGTCCCCAACCCGCTAGGAAAATTATAACTCTATTAAGAAGTTTTAAGTGCCTTTTAATATGCCAAATAAAAGTCTGTTAGTGTAACTCTGGCAAGTCATTTGCCAAATCCTGGATTATGACATTCCGGGGAAGCATGGCCAGATGAGATTCATTAGGTAAAGCGGAATTAAGCTTGCCTGCCAACTCTGGCCCTTAAATTATTGAAAATCTGCCGTAATCCAAGCGAATTTGACTAAAATTCCATCTGATGAGTCAACGACGTGTCATGTATTTCCCCTCGTAATTTTTCAGACTACCGCTCCTATCAGCCCCATTAGTTGACCGGCTAGAGTGCCATGATAGTGCCATGCCGCTCCCAACCCTGTAATACTATTAAAGTCATAACAGCAAATTGTTCGGCCGTTTCGCACCGCTCCATTATTGGCTATCAATTTTAATTAGTTTGGGATAAATATTGCCTGGTGCTGGCGATTGCCACCATATTCCTGGACGATACATGACTGTCCGCATCAAGTACTGCGTCGTGATAACCTGGGCTTGATGGCCTGCAAGGGCCATGTCATCGCAATTTCATCGCACCAGTCGATACAAACGTGCCATTTAAAAATTTGACACTTTGTGAAAAGAGCCGTGATATCGAAAACGCGGACAACTGCGCGTTCTATCGCAATTAACGAAATATCAATGGTTTCGGCGACATTTATGCGAGGCTGTTAAATATTCTCGACTCAGACAGCTCAATTGGGATGGTAATTTTATGTACAGGTTTACATTTTTAAAAAATATGAGAATTGGATGCAAGATATACGCGAAAAATAAAAAAAATTTCTGAAATACTCTCAGTATAAAATAACATGTTTTTATATAAAAATGGGAAAGATTTTGTTGTTCGTACAGCCACTGCGCCAATTGTAAATTTCATGGGTTATCAATAATCTTGGCACGTATGCAAAGAATAACATTATTATTTTTGGGTTTCAACTGCCTCAAGAGAAATCGGGTGGGCTATTATTTTGCACAACTCAGTAAAGTAGGGAGTTGGCTCAATCGAAATAACAAAAATAATATTCATTGTAATTATGAATTAATTTTTATAATATAATTTTTTCTAATACAATTGGAAGTAAAATGCCAAACAAAATTCATCAAAAGCACGCTACGCTTCATCTTAAAAAGAGAAATCATGTAGCAAAGATGTGATATTAAGCCTTGGAGCATTTGTCAGCAAATATCTACCAAAGGTATCATTCTACCAGATGAGATCATAATTTTTGCAAATGGCGTCTCATGTCAGCATACATTGTTGCAGTTGTTTTATATCACAAACACAAAATACACGAGATTAAACAATGGAGCGCTATATTACTCAATAACTAGAAATAATTCTGTTAATGTATTTTATATATAATTAAATAGTATTTTTAACATAACATACACTTCGACGCAGATTGCCCTGGCGTTCGGTACTAACTGGGCCTCGATGTGCTCCTCGAAGAAAACGGACACCACACCGGATCGTGTAATTTGTGTCTCACTTTTTGGGCTATATTGCGACACTATTATTAATTTTCTTATCCTCATTTTACACACTGGTATTAATCCAATACTTAGTAATGAAGACATTCAGTTTGTCTGGGTTATTTAGTAGGTATTGGATTAAAATTTAGTCAGGTTTTCGCACCAACATCAAAAATCTAGTAAAATCTTAGGATTCAATGTTGGAAATAGTAACAGAGGATTTTTAAGTGAAATTATTCAAACTTTTTTGTGCTTGAGATTTTTTGGAGTCGGCCACCATATTGGATCCGCCATTTTGAATTTCCAAATTTTTCTATTGTAAATTCGCAATCAGCTAGTTCAAAAATCGCAAGATTCGAAATCAGGGACCCCAAAGCCCCCAGGTATTCAATTACATCACACTCAGCCGACGTTTAAAAATTTCGGTCGCCAAATTGGATCAGCCATTTTAAATATAATATATACACACTATTATATACTAAAACCTCCCCGGGAATATACAGATTGTAAAAGCAGAAGAATTATCAAAATCGGTCCAGTAGTTGAGAAAATCGCGTACAAACAAACAAACAAACAAACAAACATAAATACGAGGGAAACACAGATACTCATTTTTTTGGAAGTCGGTTAAAAATCTTCAAAAATGAAAAAGTTTTAGCCGAAAGTAATCGAGCGTGCGAGCGCATTCAACTGAAACCCGAGAGTCACGTCATGCCAATGTCTTGCATCTAATATATATTTCCAGGAATTTATTATTGCAAAAAAAGAACTGGGTGCGTATCAGTAAAGCCAGAGGTCATTATTTCTAACAAGGCCATTTGTGCTATTACAAAAGTGTTTCCATAAACAATCTTCTAAAGTAAAAGGGTAAACATAAACAAAGTAACGTGCACACTAATTTTGAGAGGGTTTCAAACTTTAACGAATTTCATAACAGCAAACATAGCAAATTTTAATAATGAGAAGATTGTTTTTTTCAAAGCCTTGGCTAAATCCTATTAGTTTTATAAACTTACTCATTTTATCTCCGCAGTATAAGGCAATGTTAGTTCTTCTTAGTTTGCAGGTATCCTACACTGTTGCGCTCTTTTTGCATGTTATGAGCCAACTATATCACGTGCTTGGTGATGTGCTGCCGTTTACTTTGCCGGCAAAAACTCACCGCTAAAATTTAATTAAATTCACACATCCAAAGGATAATATCGTCAAAACTTAAATGCGCTTTCGTGAACGGTAGAAAACTTGAGAAGAGACTTTATCGAAGTTTATCCTAAAACCAAAATTATTCACACAAGCCACCCGCCGCCGCCGCTAGTATACTGCTGGTCTAGGGCTGCTATAGTATTCTTCCGGGAAACAGCGCACTTTTGCCAGGAACGTTGGGAGAACGTATGTGTTGTGGCTGAAACGGGTGCCGGTGGTAGGCGAGCTTCAAGCAGCGGCAAATGATTAATGTTTTTGGCAAAATGCTAAAATTAAGTTCACCTCAAGGCAGAGAAGTTGTCTGAAAGCAGGTGAGGTGATAAATATATGAAAACGTAAGGAAGGTACCAACCGTGCGAGGAAACCCGGCTGTCATGTGATAAACAGATGCAATTATATGTGAGCAACATATGCGGGTAGAATCAACTCAAAGGAGTATAATTCGATATTTTGCAAAGCACTTATTAATGAGGCGGACGTGATTTTCATTCAAGAATCATATCATGCGCTTTTGTAGTCAGGTCTTTTGTTTTCATTTTTTACTTTTAATTTAATTATTTCACGTAGTGTGTTTAAATTAGACAGGACAATTTGTACCCATCTACCCATATAGTACATATATCCCAGTAACTTCTTTCAACAATTTAAAGCCATCGTTCATTCGGATGAAGATATACATTATATGCACATATAAATATGTATGTTACATTTATCAAAAAGTCTCAACATTGTTGAACAAGAAACGTTGGCTATAGGGGTTTGACATACACAAAATTTATGTGCCAAAAGAGGGTAATGATACATAAATCAAAATTAAATATAAAAATATTTTGTGTTCGACCTTTTCTGTCCTCCAAAATAGACAGATAAACTAGATATATTTTTAAGCAAGCCCGAGAACAGATTTTCATGAAAGTTGGTATGTGAGGGTTTTTAAAGTCAGTGATGCAAATATGGTGACAAATTATACAAACTCAAAATGGCGGCTTTAATATTTCGTACTTAACCATCATTTATCGTTCTGTTGTAAAGTACGAATTTCACTTCTAACGCATATGGCGACCACGCAATCTCTTTTTTTTTGTCTCCCAAACTAGGTCAGGTATGTACTCGTACAAGCAAGTTTAGTAACTCTGCCAAATTTTGTTTCCATTAAAAATTGCCAGGATATTCGACAATTTCGGTGACATTCAGATGGACGGACAGCGAAGTGTCGCCAATAGGATTTCGTTTGGTACCTCTGGCAGTTTGGCAACTTTTTTGATGAGTCGTGTCATTCATTTCGTCTAATGTACGGGGTTTGTGCTTGTAGACGTCAGTGTTGAATTACGCTTTTATAAGATACTCCCACTTCTTTAAGTCAAGGAATCGAAGAGGTTATTTAACTTCACTAAATCTGGAAATGAGCTGGTTGGGCAACAGAGAGTGAAGAACAGTAATTAATGCAATGGTTGTGTGAGGTATGGTGTCATCCTGTTGAAACTGCAAACCTCGACGATTAATCCGCCTTATCGGGTGGTAAGTTTGTTTTATTGTGGTCGATAACTATATTATGTATATGCGGCTTCAACAAAAAGCTGTCAGGCAGCCGGGACTTACTGAAGAATGCTCACGTACTTCTAACAATATTACAAATATTTTCATGACATTTTAGAAGCATATTCTCAAAATAAATAAATAAAAATATGTAAAATGATAATCTATTTGTTTTCAAAATTGTGCGCTAGTTTTCCCCTTGTTAGTTTTTTCATTTCTCAAATGTCACTTAAAACATTTGCTAATTGCAAGAAAAGCTAAATAAAATGAAAGAGAGAACAAACACATGAAAGACATCGGGAGTAATTGCAATGGCAAATTAATAATTCAGAATAATTTGGCATCCATCATTCCGAGTTAAAAATACCGTCATGAACTTACCTACACGAGATATCCACTTACACTGAAGTATCTCCATGCTGTCTTTCTTTTAACGGGGAATTTTTCAGTTCCTTTTTTCAATTTTTTCCGATCCTTAATATTCACCACAAGTCATCTTTCATTCAGACTTGCTGAAAGCTTTCCTAGCCATAATGGATTAATTCCCAGGTAGAGTAACGAAGCTCCTAAGGTTGCAAAAAGGTATTTCCCATATTGATTGATATTTACCTAATTTGACCCAATTAGGTTGCGCTTGTTCGTAGCAGTGCCGTTATGGGGTTGTGGGAGGCTATGCCTCGAGAAGTGTAGATTACGGGGCTGTCGTTCTCATCGATTTTTGAATTTTCCAAAGTTAACTTCGTTATCCCAGCTGGCGAAAGTATTCTGCGCCAATCTTCAGAGGAACGGGTGGAAAAGTTCAATTCCCCCAGTGTCCGAAAGCCCTGGTATTTTACGACCAAAATTACTGAATAATTACTGGAAGGACTCAAGGGACTCGACAAAGTCACAACTGAGGTCCGACCGCGCTGTTTTGAACAAATGCTAAATTAATTGCCGTACTTGGAAATTGGGTTGGACTGGGGGACTAGAACGTTCCGCGGAAATGTGCAAATAAAGACGCAATCGCAATGCGAACCGCGATTTAATTCCACCGACGCGACAGTGCTACGATAATTTTTCCAAATTTACATGACACCGTCTCAGCATGGATATCCTTTCTCAACTTGTCTGCATCATTTATCACAGAAATGTGTCCCGCGCTCGTAGTTTGCGTTGCAACTTGTCCCGAGCAACGCGAAACAGGATAATTAATATTAAGGACGGTGTCGTTTATCATCATAATGAGAGCGCCAACTTAATGGATTCTTGTGTGATTAAAAAGTTTTTCAAGATTATTAGACTGATGGCGTTTTGTTGTTGACGAAATTGTCTGCCCGAATTAAAATTATGACACTCACCGTGTTACAGGTATTAATTTTCCATATCACTAATTGGTTAATTTTGCATCACAGACGGGAACTATTTGGAGCAGAAATTGTGATTGATTAGTTACCATGCATTCGGGGATCAGGAATTATCCTGGGGATTAAATGCATCCAAATTTGATGGGACGAACTGTGTGCGGGACGGATATTCCCCAATGGTGTATTCAAAACATTTTTAATTTTGATTTGAACTTTTAAAAGCCGCCGCTAATGCTGATTTATCCCCGAGCCTTTAAACAAGCTCCAGCATAGCGTGCAAGTCTCTACCAAGTGCTTCTGTACAAAGCTAAGAGGATTCAGATAGTGTTTCAAAAATTCCGCAATCAGTTGGGTGCAGAGAGTGTATGTGTGCGCTTTTTGGAACTCTCCCGGTGCAAGGAGGTATTAGCGCTCTGTCGTATTCCCGTGTTGAACTAGTCAGGCATTTGTACGGGCTTAGCCCCTTTGAGCAGAACTTTCCAATTTTTCAGCTCAATTTGTCAAATTATCCATTATACGTGAATTTTTAGATGATTGCAAATTTCCAGTATTTTGTTTTCAAGGTAAATTTTTGATGAAAGTTGTCCCATTTATTTTTCATATTTTTATTTTTTAACTTATCACCATTAACAGATTACAAATGTTTTGTTTTAGTTTTAGAAGGCATCTAGGGACTTTTAAACGGGTTCTTAAAACGAACAAATTTCACAAAAGCGTTCCAAGGTTCTCTCCTGTACTACAATAAATTTGGTGATCTTTTTCGTATTCAGCAACAGAAAATATTAGATGTGCTTCATCCGGATCACGCTCAGGATCAACGGTTTAACATGAAGAACAACAATAATACGTTGATTCACATATATAGACATCTGATTCTGAATCAAAGATCCGAAAGAATAGTTTTAACTTATTCTAGCAGACGTCATTGTTTTTGTACTTCATTCCTCCCAGTTGGTAGCAATGCCAGGATTGATGGTTACTAGTTACTGCCAGATTGATATATAACTCCAATCCATTTTCCAGCAATTAGTAATTAATATAATTTGATAATTTTTAATTAAATAATCAAATCGCGACAGAACAAAACAAATTGCAACGTTATTTTGAAAATTGCGAATAAGAATCCATGTCAACTTCACAATTCCAAAATCGGAATGATTTGGACAGTGTTTATCACATGATACTTATCTAAAACGTTATTTTTAGAACCAACGCAATTGCTACGTGAAAAAAAATTTGAAGTATAAACGCTTTTTTTAAAATTTCCCAAAATTCAACGAACTATATTTTTTGTGAAATAAAAAACAAATTTGTAACATCCAAAAAGCACGCTGTACAATAACTCAAATATTGGCCCTGTTCGGGAACTTGGGATGAGCCATCGAAGATGTTAAATGTAGACAACACGTTCAAGTTCAAGCAAACAATCTAATAAAGCTCATTAAAATGTTCACCGCAAGAGGCAGAGTTACAATTTATTTCATACTTCATTTAAGTTTGTGCCTTTCTGAACGCAATTACGGCGCAACAATTGTCAGCGGAAAAGTGTTCTTAACTATGTAGATACGTACTCCATTTACTCCCATTCGACTGGCAGAAGCGACACAATTCGTATGCATGCCAAAAGTTTGAGGAGTAAAGTTTACAATGGATTAAGTCGTAGAAGCTTTTTATATCAATTTAATATGCAAATGAAGCTATCCCTGATTTTGCACGAACTTCCATCCTTTGCTCCTGTGGAAAATCAGGCGCTGTAAGAAGCCAAATATAATGACAGTTTGGTACTAAAATGTGCATGCCAGTGGATGGTTCAAAGAACCTCACGACGAGGAGCAGAAGTCGGCTGCCACAGATACTGTCGTGTCGACCCTTCCCTTTAGATACGTGCGAGGAACGTGAAACGCACCTGCAGGTGTTGTGTGACATTCGAAGAAATTGTTTCATCTTTCTTCGGCATAAAGGCAACAAATGAGATTATCAGTCCAGGGGTTTATGTGACGATGGCTACCCCTCTTATCAAAATGCCATTACGGCCCCAGCTATACTCCTTTGCGTATACGGGATACGTACTTGGGGCGACCGAAAAGCTCCCGTCTCTGGATACAAAACGTGGAGCTTGTTTGGCATAAAGGGAATAATTCCCAGGAAATTTTAATGAGATCAAGGAAATGGAATATCCATTGAGGCATACAAGAGAGTTGGGCCTGGTCTCCTATCCAGTCTACTATTAGGCTACATCTTGGGTACAGGTAGCGTTCTGTGCGGAAATTTAATAAACAACTGAGCGTTCTTAGCGATATATGCCTATTCAGAGCAGTCCTCCTTACCCACCCGGCAATTTAGTTACGTTCGTGTTGGCTTAAATTATTAATTTCAAAGTGGAACTCCTGCCAAGATTAGGCCTTGCCAGAGAGCGTATTAAATTTCCTCTCGGGTAATATGGTGTTAAGGTTATAATCATTGGATTTTACTTCATTAGGCTCAGGCATACCTCTGCCATTGTAATTGCAATGTGACATTAATTAAATTTTCCGAATGGCGAGTTTTAATTTTCCGAATTGGCTTGTGGACGGACGTACATATATTTATGTGACAGCCTTCTCTGGAAAAAGAGCTAGAATATTTTGTTATGTAGTATTTATCACAACAAGCGTCTAAATTAATTATATGTTAGAAAAATAGTATTGAACTAATTATTTACTGAAGCATATTCTTCATTTGCGCTAGAATATGATAGATTTCGTAGATGACGTAATAACTCTTTGAATAGTGAACTGATAGCAAGTCACCGGCAGATATGTATGTAGATAGCTTATTAGAACATGTAAGATTCTGACTAGCGAGACCATTGCGGAAACTCAATCTCAAGATTTTTGCAACAAAATAGAATTCACCCCTTTCACTCCATAAATAAACAACACAAGTCACAAATTTTGGAAGTTTGGCTTACTTTTCGATTTTTAATTAAAAGAAAGAATAAAAAAAAGTGATTTACGTATATTTCTTACGTTTATGATAGTTATGATTCATTCTTATGCAAAGTATCATTTTCATTTTCTGACTTTGAAAACTTCCTTCGTATAATTAGGTAGTTTTACTGTTTATACTTTTTGGTTTAAAACAGAAAACTCATGTGTAACTTCTTTTCTTATACGACGTTTCTTCTATTCTATTTTTTTTCCATTCTGAAATTTTGACATTTATTCCACTCCATTTTTTCCATTGTCATTTTCTCCATTAAGTCACTAATTCTTTTTCCATTTGACATTTTGTAAAAGGAAAATATTCATCTGAAGACATTTTGTAAATGGCAAATATTCAGTGATGGAAAAAAGAATTAATGGAAAAATGTACTAGTGGCAAATTTAGAATGGAATGCCTGCCATCATGAAATCAAGTTTTCTCAAACAATGTATGCTTTAAAATTTAGACGGGCAAATGTGATATTTTTAAACAACCGTTAAAGTTTTTAGTGATCTTAGTCATAACCAATTCAAGCAATCTTAAGGTACGAAACAGAAGTTTAATTATTTTGAAAACACTGGACGCTAAGAAATTTGTGAACAGACAAAATAGCAGCATAACGTTACGAATTCAATCTATTTACTTGCATTAAAAATTTCAGACTCCTTTGTTGATAAGTGCCCGGAAAATAGACTTGGAGTATTTTTCTTGAAAAGAATTCACCTCACTGTAAATCTTTACGAATATGAGGAAAATCATCGAGGAGAAGCGAAAAGCGTAGAAAATTTGTAAAGCAGAAAGTGTTTTCAGTGAGTTAGAGACGGTATGACTTTGGCAACTAGACAAGTCGAGCACTCAATGGAGTTCTGGCCAAAGGTAAAGGCAGGATGTGAGGGGAGTGTTCCGTGTGTAAGCGGGATTAGCTCTTTTAAAAAAAGGATTGCGGAAAGGGCAGGAAATCGAGACGAAGAGCGGATTTTCTATAAGCTTTGACAACCAAATGGGAAGCCGATGAGGAAGACGGAAATTACATTTACTCCCATGACTCTCAATACAATTCGAATCCCGTGCTGAGTGATATCCTCGATTCCTTCGAAGGTACTGTGGTGCTTGGATCCCGCACACTGTTGGAACAAAGTCGATGGATTTTTGATGTTTCCGCCTCTAGCTCGATGTTTTAGAAATCGCTCCCGGTACCACAGTCGAATTGAACGGAGTGGGCCCGTGGCCATGTGGGGTAAAACAGTTGTAACGAGTTGCATTGATTTATTAAATTGAATTATTCCCCTCCAAAACCTCCATGGGAGTCAGATTAGATCTGAACTAGATTCGATTTTCTCCCGGGTGGATTTATGTAAGCGGCCGTGATGGATGTGTGCCGTATTGGTTTTGGTTTAAAGAAGGTCTTTCATAATGGTACTTAATTAATTTAATTGATTTTGTCGGATAGAGCGCCGGAGGCGGAGGAAATATGGGACGCAATTAATTAATATACGCACTTTTGCAATTTCCTCATAAGCAACGAAAGAGACTTACACGGAAAAAAAATATGGCCAGTAAAACCTAAGTTTATATACGTATGTTGCTATAAATATAGGGGAAATCGTGATTGCAACTAATTATAGGATAAATAACTACAATTTATTGGAAATATTATTATTGTGACAAACTCCAAAATTATGGCTTCCTTTCCGATTTTTATAGCTTCTAAGACAAACCCATATGAATAGCAAATAGTGCAATATTTAAAAATATAGCACTTATTACAATATCTGATTAACGATTTGTCCCTCATTTTATAGCGATAAGTACTATATCAAATTGTATGTCATGCCATAAAATCAGGAATGAATGCTACGATCATAGTCATATGTCATATGTTTAATATGCACCGCAGCTATTTAAATAGTAATTGTTCATATTAGCTTAGTGTTGGTACCTCAGCAACTTTGCAAAATTTGCTATTTTCATATGAATTTAGCTGCAAAATATAGGAACCACCCATAAAATAATTGGAAATTCTCTTCCATTTTTTGTATATAGAGCTTTCATATATGGTCTTCTCCACTCAATTTTGTAGAATTCTTTCCAATTTTAAATAGCTGAAAAATCCTGGCCCTCGTTCTTCCGAAGAAGAAGAGAAATCGTTTTGGGTTGGCCTCTGCTAGCTGAATTGCATTGTAAAATTCTTGTTAGACTTATTACAGGAAATGCAGCTTTAAGAGAAAAAACGCAACAATCCCTTCGCCTTCCGGAGCACGTGTACCGATGTATAGATGTGAGGTTTAAGATAAGAAATAATTAAAATACAAAAATGCTGGCTATAAATTTTATTTGTCTGTATAACATACTTAGAGTATAAACTGTATATAAAAAAAAAGGTGAACAAATGTTGGACATAAAGGACCCTGCATATTTTGTTTGAATCAAACGCGACTATTAATTCACTTCACCTTAAACACAACTTCAGCACCGCACAACTTCAGCACTGCTCTGTTCGAAATCGCATTAAACAATGACGAAATATAATACGAAGAGACGCGATGCCCGCTCAATACCACGGAACACAAGGAATAACATGCACTGTGCAGAGTCATTGCCGTCTCTTTTCTAGGCATAGAAAAAAATGAGAGGCGTCAATGGCAGTGCAGTGTGATGTGATCCGAGCGAACAGGTAGCTCTAGGAAGAGAAGCACACATTCGGGAAATACCTAGAAGTGTGTGTTTAAGAGCCGTTTAAAATATAGTACGCAGCGCTGTATGAAATGCGTATCGCGCAGTTTGCATTGCCTTCACGCCATATTATTACGGAAACATATGTGCACATTACGAGATTCGGATTTTCATAGGCAGGAGAAGACTTATTTTCTTTGTTGGTATTTGCATGGAGATTGATATGCTAGTAAAGTGCAGAATGTTTTGCCAAAATTCATATCCTTCTTTCATTAGTGTTACCTCAGATACGTAATTACAAATCATTTGAATAACTATATGATGGCTACTGTGCCAAAAAAAGGGGAGCTTGGTCTAAAAATGTGGAAACGAGATCATTTTACGAAGCCTTTTTTTAAGCAACAATATTAATTTAACGCAATGACAATTTCAGTCTTATGAGCTATAGTTGACCTATGCTTTTCCTATGTAAATAGGCATATACGCAATAAACATTGCAATTAAAATACGATGGTGTTTCGTGCAACACACATCGTTATTATCGCAATAATTGTAGCAAATACCACAAAACAGTTTGTTGACTAAGTTTTTGCCATATAAATAGTAATAACCACTATGTGCTTCTAGTTTTGACGCAATACTTTTAGAACTCTATCCAATATAGTACGGCTATTTCTCCTTTATTCTCAGTGCAACATTTATAGCATTCAGGGCACTAGAGATTTTTTTCCGTGTATTGCTGTAGGACTGTCAATCAAATCTGCAAACATTTTGAAGTCTATGGCAATTTCAGGATTTATGTGAGTGTGGGTGTATACTGAATGTGATATAAAAAATAATATTTTTTCTGTTATTAACGATAACAATTTGAAATATTCAAAAATTGTTAAAATGATACCAAATTAAAAAAAAAAGAATTTTAAAGGTTTGATGAAACAAGTCCTTACGCCTTCAATGGTAAATATTTTTCCAACATTTGCAATGTGAAAATATAGGCCCATTTAAAAACAATTGTACCCCTCTAGAATGTTGGCACTCAATTAAAAGTAAAATCAAAGAAAACTACATTTGATCTACTAAGTCGATCTGTAAGCCAATGTAACCCAAAGTTATCCATTGCTTCGTTTTCACAGGTTTTCCGGTTAGAAGTGCTGAAGTAGGCAAACACAAGAGTTCCCGTAGGAGCTTTTACGAAACACAAGAACTCAATTTGAATAAATCAAAACTGACAGCATCCCACTTCATAAGTTTGCTTAGAATTTTCCCTCTTTTCATATCCCATCGACAGAAGTCCTGGAGGGCTTTTGATAAGCTATTCAGTCGTAGCTCATGTATACCCATGACGATAAGCTGCGGTCCATAATGGCTTAATTTCCATATCGGCGCTTTTTAGGAATTGCACGTTAAGCTCTTAAATTTTAAAGAATCTTCTGATAAAATGACACCATGACGGGAAGCTATCAAAACGGTCTTGCACTATTTCGAAAAATCATCCCCTGCGGCGGCCATCGATGTTTCGTATTTACCAAAAATGGCCAACATCAGGTCATTTCAACATCGAAAAGCTCATTTGGTTATCCGGGCGAAAAGGAAAAAAAACCGACGTTTGCCCTGTCGGTTGCTTTGTACCCACAGCAATGCCCCGACTATATCGTGCATGCAGAGCACCATTTATTTATCCATTCCACAGTGATTGAACGCTGGAGGCTCAAAATGTTAAAAAATGAAATTTATGTTTACCGGGACTTTAATCGAACGCACGGCATCATGTCGGGGAAGCAATTCATTTAAACGATGAGAGTTATTGAAGTACCTCGAGATCTGGCTGATCAGATAGCACCCCAGATTGCTTGTTTGGTGTCGGGGGTCCGCCTTTGTGACGTGCAGCCTTAAAAGGACATGTTGACACTGATTGGGTTTTAACTAACATGCGAAATTATCTGTTCGGTGGGTTTTGTATAGCACTATCAAACAATGCCCACCCAACCCACAACCAATAGCTATACATGTACGCCAAGATTTGGTGTTGCGCTGGTATCCGAAACCAGTCATGCCTTAGATACATAAATACACATGTAGGTACATACGTATGTTCGAAACATATAAATTACCTGATCATAATTTCTCAGAACATAGACCGTTTGAAGTTATTTGTAGCGAAAGCGAACAGTAAATGTTTGGTGTTGGTTTATCTGTAAGTAGGCACTTCTGCCAGCTGTCAAAGACCGAGACCACGTCTCTCTAACAATATCACCCGCTAATATTTATCCCCCATTAAGAAGGCAGTGCTTATTAGGCACCTCTGTAAGTCCGTATAGACCTCTCTACGGAATCCGTATAAACGGAAATCGGTAAAGTTCGGTTGTCCATGTGTGTATGTGTCCGTGTCCCGAATACCATGAAATACGTAAATTTACTGTTAAAAATTTCTACTTACTGAATGCTTTCCTTTTACAAAATATTAAGTTTCGTGCGTTTTCGTATATGCGGAGTCCGTACTGAGGTTTATAGGGAATTACGGAGGTGGCGAATAAGCTTAAAACTAATTGCAAAATTAATTATTGTGAGATAATTATTGTTGTTAAATTAAAAAATACCCAATTTATCAAATAAAAATTTCCTAATGTGTGTCTCCACAATTTGCTGTATTTGCCCTGTACAATATTTTGACTTCGATTATAATACGCAAAATATGTGTGCGGATGGTATCACTGCAATGAGAGTTAGGGTAAATTCAAAAACGTATCGATCCGCACAAAATATCGCATAAGCATCACCAAAAGTTCCAAAACGCGTTATATGGTGATTCAAAAATGCAATTAAACATAATGAACGCATCTGATGCATCAAAGCAAAAGTAACGAGCACACCATGATGTAGAAATATTTTACGAGTGACAGGGCCGGCAGAAATAACTATAAGCATCGGCTACGTAGCGCTGCGCATTACCGCAATGATGCGTTCACGATAAGCAGTGATGCTTTTTGAATTTACCCTTATTCTTTAGTGGGGCGTTTCGCACATTAGTTTTTTTTTTCAATATAATAAACAAATAATATTATAATGTGATATTTAAATATTTCGAAATGTGATTCCATTAATTTTCTATGACCTTTTAGTTTGTTAATACGAAAATGTAATTCCCCTGGTATATTTACGGAATAAAAATAGGCCAGGGGAATTACAGCGCTCTCATATGTATATGGAAATAAGCTCATAATTGAATTTTAAATTTGAAATTTTAAGTAATTAAATTTGGCCCACTAACAATTGTAATGTTTTTAACTTCTTGTTAACACAAAAAATGCAAAAGTGGAGTATTCACCTAATCACTAATTTATAACAGAGGAATTGCTTAAAGGTTTATGTTGGTGGTTGGATGTGTGAACATTTTTCCTGTTTAATTATTATTGTAAATTGTTCAGCAATGTGCGGAAAATTATCATAGAACGTTATAGCGTTGAAGAACGAGTGGAAATCATCAAATTTTGTTATCAAAATTAGAAATATGACTTGAGCGCCACCTCTTATCACAGTAACAAACTAATAAATAGTATATGTATTCCGTTAATTTTGGGAGCTTAATTAAACAAGTGTTATTTATAAGAAGGTTGCGATACATTATTCTAAATTGCTATAAGCAGAATCAGTTCATTCTGGAAACACAACCCAATTAGTTTTAACTGACTCGTTTAAGTCATAAAACCTTTCGACAACACATCTCATCTAAAACGGGAACTCGTCGTCCCTACGGTTAAGATGTCGCAGAAGCGAGATGCGAGTTCGCATTTAAAATATTTACTAGTGCTTGAAATATTTATAATATTTTGCATAAGGTTAGTCTATGATTCTACAGTGCAATGAGGTGAAGCTGCAAGCGCACATCTCGGCGCCATCGCAAGGATGGAATTTTTAGGAATACACACTAATACAGCGACCTGTTCCGCAAGCAATGAATGAAAATGAGGAGAATTTGCAGTAGAATTTTATTCCATAGCGACCACCTCGTCTCGTTCCACTATTTCATCTTTACAGGGCTAAATTTGCAGAGCTGCAGAATTATTTATTGAATAAGAAATTCAAATTTATGTGAACTTCCTGCGGATACATCAGCAGGTGCAGTAAACACTACATCCATATGGATGAAGGGGTGAAGATGGTATTGCCGGATGCAGAGATGGTAAGAGCATGCTGGTATATCCTTCAATTCTCCTGCAAAGAAGTTCTGTTTTGGCAGCAACAGCAATGCACAGTGCACACGCTCCCGGGCTGTTGCTGTTTTGTTTTTTGTCATTGTTTTTAAATGCGCCAGCATCATCATCAAACACAATGGGTCTTCTCCTATTTGCGGATCTTCCGAAATTCTGCAGAGAAAACATTGGGTGCATTGAAGGATAGTTGAGAACTCGTTCCAGACGGGATGTTATCCGCAAACAGTTCACTCTGCAGAAAGTTAAATTTTTCCAGTAAATTTACATCGCACGCGAACTTTCCCGGTATATTTTTGTTTTTGCATCCCAAGGAAGCACACTTGCAAGATACTACTTTTTTTTTTTTACTCTTGACGACGTTAGGAGTTTATAGAGTTGGCGAAAATGTCTCGATTAGCCTGAAACACTGCAAAGTGCTCCACTCTGAGGTAGACCAGGCATGTTAGGTCTGCATAAATTTAACAAAATTTGAGTAAAATTTTTGGATGAAATCACTTCCATTCCATCACTGAGTAGAGGCATTACAGCGTACCCGCAAAAGCCAGACTAAAAACTTCCAGGACCGGAAGGACATTTGGCCGGGTTCGCCTAATGCTCGGTGTGGTGTGTGTGTGTGTGCCCAACAACAAATGCTGGCTCGCATATTTTAAGAGATTTACCACATTTCGGACTGTGTCTGAAACCACAATGTGGCTGCATAATTTATTTGACCATCAGCTATGAAACTGCATTTAATTCTTGTTTATGAGATTCATTAAGACTAGCATGCAATTAAGGGTGCATAATTAGACTATAAAGAGGGACAAAGTGATTTCCATTTAGCGTCTGGCGTGGCCACGTCTTGAACATCGTTTGTCCCTCTGTCACTGCTCGGAACAGGTTAATAAAGCCAGGTCCTTTACGAGGGCTAAAGTGTTGTGGGTGGCACTGGATAGAAACAAATTTGCGAATTTTGCTTTTACCTCGATATTAGAGGTACTTTGTAAACATCTGAACTTAATGTTCTGCAATTTTTGTGTGAGGATATAAAAAGATTTCAACTCACGTACCAAAGGATGCCTTCAGTAAAACAATAAAAAACTACCTACCTACAATTCCAGAGTTTTCCGCTCAAATAGGTCGAGAATTTCTAAATTAGACTTTAGTATCATACAAAAAACATTTGGTACGGTGTGTCGAAATAATATTTCCTACTTCACTCCAGCTGGGAGCATATATACGTAGGGCTTCCACATCTAGGCTCTGCTTCTATTTCTTGAATCTTTTATGATCTATGCTGGATGATTAGCTCGTAGTAGCTATCTTTATTGATAAGGCTTCCATCTGTCGCTTATTCGAAAAACCGTGCTCTGGGAGTGGAAACGTGAGATCCGAGTGGGATTCGAACCTGGGCCTTTCGGATTGGCAGTTTAGTATGCTTACCACTAGACTACTCGCGTCCCTGTGCGGAATCAACTCTTCACCGAGAAAAAAATTAAGTGGCACCAAAATGATTTCAATTTGTTTTGAACATAAATCTGTTTCATATTTTGACGTCTTTAAAAATCTTAAATTCAAAAATTATCGTTTTTAACTTTTCATTTAAGTGCAAATCTGTTGATTCAAAACTCATACATATTTGATTCCATATTTAATACACAAACGAAAATTGACTTATTTTCTTATGGGAAATTTTTGTGTGGTTTCCAATGGGATTCGAACTCGGAACGCCTGGCTTCTACTCAAATGAACAGATGCCAGATATTCGTTAGTACGGCTGTATCCATCTTTCACAAGGTGTAGCAAATTTGGGTGTCATCAGCATAAAGATGTAACGCGTAGATATGGCTAAAATGGAAGAGGGGAATCACACAATGAGCTCGAGAGTATGTCACGTGACAAACAGAACCTTGCTTCCTTTTAAGAAAATAATCTTCCATTCATTTTTAATAGTACTGCTATTTTTTTTAAAAATCCTTTTTGTCGTTCAACTTGGCCGTTTGTTCGACCGATTGGAACGTATAGTGGGGTTGCTTGACGGTCTGTCAAACAGCTTGTCAGGCAGTGACATGAAAAGTAAACATGTTATGATGTTTGTATATAATTAAAATCAAAACTGAAACTCTCAGTTTCTAAGGTAAGTTTTTCGTTATATTGAAATAATTATCCAAAGTAGGTATCTTATTTGCACGAAACTAATAAAAAGCACTATCTGACCTGGTCGGCATTATTAGGTGGGGCAAACAACTTTTCCAACTCTGGGAGGAGACTGGGTTACTCAGAGAAACGATATTCAAATAACATCAAACTCAAACAATCAATTATTGATTTTCTGTCTGATATTTTTTTACGCGTTTGGGGTGACAGCCTTCATTCAAGGATGTTTCGAATAAGTGACATATATTGAGGTTATCCGAATGTTTTTTGTTTAATTTATCAGAACTGTGGGTGTTCAAACAGCCTCAATGGCAAAAATTCGACACGATTCCAGCCCCTTTTCACAAAAACAACATGAATTTCATTTTGAATTCTTTCACGAGGATAAACGAAGAAAAAAGGGTTGACAGGTTTTCTTTTGTATTAAACGGCATTTCTTTAATATTTGCTTGGAATACGAAGTGGTGATTGTCAAGAATATTGTAAATCCTTCACGTTACACGAAAGCAGTCATTAAGAAAAATCAGTAGCTATTTGCTACGTACCCTTAAAGGGCTTGAATAAAGTTTATATAAGTTTTGTGTTTCATTAAGTTTTTATAAAAATAACGGCCAACCGAGGGTTGACCGGGGAAAAATCGGTAGGGTAAATTTGCCCACAACCCTAAAATAATAGGGAATGTCATCTGCACCGGAAACTGCGCCTAACAACAGTACCAGCATAAATAACAGCGGTTATAGTACACACCGGAAATTATTCGCTTCGTGAAGTATTCTTGCTTCTTCTGATTTGCATCTTGTACCTTCAACGAGCAATAATGTCAAAAAGAGACAACAAGACGAATAAAAGAATATTAAAATTCATCCTGAAACAGTCAGCCAGTTCACATTGTATTAAATAAATTCAAAATGGCTCTTTAAAGACTTTAGCTCACATCCTTTTATACCTGGGAAATCGCGGCAACAGAGTTCTTTCAAGAAATGAATAATATAGCCGCAATGTGGCTAAATCAACAAGTCTTTTGGCTTTAAACAAGTTCATTGCTGTGGACGCAATGCTTAAGGAATCCATGGAAATGTGCACGTTAATCCGTTACCCATGAATCGCAATGTATTGTGCCGAGCACAATGTGGAGCACCTACGCTCCTGCCACCACGTGCTGGATTCCCTGGCTGGTGAATGCCCCATGTGTGCCGGTGTTGTTCCACTGGAATGATTATATTTGGTTCTATAGAATTCAAAATAAAAGTCAGTAGGTACGAGTGTAACGTCAAAGTTCAAGCCAGCTTTCGCCATCTCTGAAAATTACAACATCACGGGGCTGATTTGCGCGTATGTATGTAAAGCAGGCGGTGCGCTGCTTTCGCTCCGGAGGCACCTTCTCGGAATTTCTTAAGTTTGGAATAATATAAAGCCCCAGAAACGTCTATCACTTTTGTATGCATGAGATAAGATGAAATTAATGCATGGATGAACTTTATCTGATATCAGCATATATCAAGCGCCGCCGTTCACTGCGCTCCGCTCCGCACCCAACCACTTCCGTCATAATCAACTCTTAATACACGTACAAGGAGCCCAGCAATTGCATGCGCAAATGTTTTTGGAGATAACAATTTTGGGTGCGCAATTCGCGCTGCAAGTCGCAACCGCCTCTAGCCCAGTAGCCTCATATCCTGCCAGGGGAAATGATTTGATAAGTTCCGACGGTTTATTTAAGGCCATTGTTTGCAGCTTTCGTGGTGGAATTTATAACATTAGCATACATAGGAGTAAGCCGGAGGGCGTATGCCCCTCAGGCCCACCCTTGCCTGTAACACCTTTGTTCTTTAGCCCAGAGCTCGCACAGTTTCTTGTGAGTGTTTCTGTATTATACATAGTTTAGTCGGTTTGAAAACTTCTCGCATATTACTCGCAATAAAAGTCAGGGAAGTTTCACTACTACAAAATATGTGTACAGATCTCTGGGCTGCTGAGGCAGGTAGCTTTGTTCCCGTTCCCTGTGATAGAAATTAACCTACCTTGATACGTCGTCGTAACGCCAGGTGAGCGTTCGGATGACAATTGTTTCGAGAGAAAAGGCGCTTTCATTAGATAATCTCGGGATTCTCCTGAATAAGCTTTACTTTTAAAGTTTGACCTTAAAATCCGGAGCTCTACTTGATTTCATAACAACTTAAGTAGAATGGTGTGGTGGGGGTAACGCGAATCTTTTGCCCAGGTGGCTTTGTTGTTGCTAGGCTGAAATTAATTTAACGGTGGCAACCACAACCGCGTGTACCTTTGATTTATGCAAACAGAATAGTTAATCGTCTGTTTTTTCAGTGCATGGGGAATAAAATATCCTTGGGCGTATTAAATAGAGCGAAACATAGTAAAACAAATTTACTTATTAAATTCACAAATTAAGCTTACCATTAGATGGAAATTATTAATATTATGTTAATTACAAACTTATAAGGCACGCCGAAACCGAAACCGCGGTGCCGCGCTTGAGTGATCACAAAAAGTGATAAGATTTTAAAATTTAATAAAATGAAAACTATTAATGATAAGGACGTTAAAAATGTTGCATTCAATAAAGCATGAAACAAAGAATGTTTTACCGGGTGTATAACCTAAAAACTGCTGTTTGTTTATTGATGGTGTTAGTGAGCGTATTAAGCTACTATGGACATGTCATACTTTTTTTTTTATGCGTTTGACATCTGTCAACATTAATCAGTACACTTTTATGCCAGAACAATACATATGCGGGAAGCTGTGCTTTTCTGCTTCAATTTGAAGAAATCGGTTGCCGAATCGCATCGAATGCCTGTAGAGGCTTATGGCGATAAACAACGTGCAGAGATTCGTTTCGTCGGTTCAAAGGCGGCAATTTTGGCCTGAACGACAAGAAGCGTGAAAATCAGCCGGGGAAGGTTGAGGATTATCAATTGCACAATCAATTGGACGAGGACGATACTCATCATGCTTATCAGCAAAGATATGGCAAGATGACTTTCCTCCAGGACAACGCACCATCACACACGTCAAAAATGGTCCGAAACTACTTGGAGAGACTCAAATGGGAGGTGCTACTCCTTGCCGCTTATTCACCCGGCCTGGCCCCTTCTGACTACCACCTGCTTTCGTCGATGGGCCATGCGCTCGTTGACCAGCACTTCGATTATTTCGAAGACGATCGAAAATGGCTTGATGAGTGGTTTGGATCGTAAGAAAAAAAATTTTTTTGACGGATTTGACCTTATATACTGTAGACACTGATTGACTTTGCTGACTGATGTCACGTGGTGATGCAATCGCAGCACGAAGTTCAGTTACGAATTTGTGAAGAGCGGTGCAAATTAACTTATTATATCTTAAGCTTCCGAAGTGCGATCTGGACGTTTTGGGTGCCATTTTGTTTTATTTTTGCGCTTAGAAGATAGATAGACCGTAGACTTAATTTAACACGCATGGTCAAGCATGTTGGGCGACATCCTTGTGGCTCCGTTATCTTTACGAACTTTCCTAGAGATGAAATCGGTCTAGGTGTATATATCGTTGCCCAAAATCCTTATTCTGAAAAGTGCAGAGTTCGTCTTTAATTCGACTATGAGTGATTATGTCCAATAAGTAATTACGTAAGAATGAGAGAGGGTTTATTAATCTAAACGTATGTATGTCTTAAAGTCGTCGTTAAAGTTATCTTTAAAAAAAAACATTACTGTTAATACTGTCCTTAGTATTTTTTTCTAATATGATAAAAAATTATCTTAAGAAAGTATTTAAAGCTACAATCCAATCTTTATGATAATAATGACACAATTTTTTTTACTACTTAATTTCTTGATTTTCAATCCAACTAAAAACTGCTCAAGCATATTTAAACTGGAAATCTCGTTTCCGGCATATCTTCCGCTCTAAGAACCCATTCCATTGGGGATATAATTCCCTTAAAAGCTACCAAAGAACATGCTTATATGGTGCCAAGGTTTCCAATATTTTAAAATAATCATGTCAGCAATCTCATCACACCCACAAGATGCCTGGGAAGACACCCCAATTTGGCAAGTTTTCCAAGACAAGTCATTTTAAGTCCGCCAGTAATTGCTTGCCATGATGAGCGGTCATAACATAATTAAGTTGCCGAATGCAAATGAGAATTAACATACAGATGTGGTTTCCTTATCAACGTACCCCGGAATGGCGAGCCATCAACCCTACTAATTATAATATAAGTAAAATGCCAGAAGGGTTAGCCGTCCACAGTGGTACACTCTCTAGTACACTCGCCGGGGAGACTTTGAGGGATTACTGTAGAGTGGTCGTCCCGAGCTGCGGCTGTGTGAGTAGTTTTGGTTGGATTTCGGCTTGTTATCCACTAGCAGTTCATCTTTGCTATACGTTGCACGACTGTATGCTGCGGCAAACGAAGCGCCCATTATGCTGCTTGTAATGGAATTAGAAGGGTCTCTGTGCAGACATAAGGAGCAAATCGCTTCTTGATAACTTGGACTTGGACTAGGTACGTCGTGAGCAAAACTACAAGGGTCTCTGGCTATCTCGGAGCGCACGAAGTCATCTCTATTCAAATTGCCATCCGAACGGAAAATTGCTGCAATTACTTCATAAGACGCTCGGCTGACGGCTAGTGTGGGAATACTACAGTCACCACACCACGGAGAATTATAATATTTTCGGGAGTAATTAGAACGATTTCTTGATATCTTGGTCGCATAGGCTCGCTTCTGTTTGCAAAGGATCTAATTGAAAATTCCAACAAGCCCAGTGCGTTTCAATTAAGCGGCTCGAAATCGGGTCAACAGCTCCCAATTGAGCTCCATCAGAATGCTATTTGGAAAACTATCACGTTCGAGCAGTTCCCAAAACGGGAGCTAGTACACCCATAGTGCTTTCGATCCACCCGCCCCAAATATTTATTCCCACAGATGCGGCGAAGTAAATGTGCAGCTAAAAGATAATTCGTTCAATCTTAAAATGAACTTTTTCCACCCCGCTCCGCTGAGCATGTAGGTTGAATCTCGGCCCCAATAATTCACTCCTTCAAGAACTTCGGTCGCTCCTACGATGAACTTCTTGAAAACTGAATTAAATCAATTTTACTCGGTTGCATACATATTAATGCACACGCTAGGTTTTGCTGGGCAGGGCGAGGTGGGCCCATTCACATACCTATGCACTGGGGGGTGATGGTATGCCCAAACGATGCACTTTGCCGCGATAGCTGGGAATGCACTCGGCTCCCAAGATCTGCACAATTCATTAGAAAACTTTTCCTGGGGCGGAACGAAGATGAATGGGGAAGCGACGGGGTGAGGAACAATGGAAAGATTTTCAGCATTATACACATTAAGAAATGGTCTGAATGCACCAAATTTCCCAAATTCACTCGCCTCACTTTAAAGCACTTCTCGAGTTGAAATTGATTACTGGGATTTTCGCACGCCCTAGATAAAGAGTGGAAAAGTTATCAACAGAGAGGTTTTCTCGAAATGCAAATATTGTACAACATTTTCCTAGTTTCCTTGGGAGAGGGAGGAGAGACGAGTTGATCTGGTTTATTCTGGAGATTCGTACATAGTGGGAGGAATATGCAAGCAAGTTATTTTTGGTTTCAACGTATAGATACTTGTAGAAGATTGGAAGTATGTTTCTTCATACGCCCAATAAAAATGTCAGCAAAAAAGTGGGTAATCCGAATGCATACCGCACGGCTGACTTAAATGCAACATTAAGTTCATGCAAGGAAGCTGCATTAAGGTCGAAAACTGTAGAAACACACAACAGCCGAAAGGTCCCATAAACTTTTGACGGTCTTGTTAAGAAGAATGGCATAACGGCGACAGTATCTACCAGTAATCAAAGTCCAGCTATGTATAGCTGAATATTGTCAGCGTATTAAACGAGCACTTACGGATCACTGATGGGAGGTCGTTGATGAAAATTGAAAAAAGTGTATTGGTCCCATAATTGACCCTTGAGGTACACGGGAGGAATTGAGAAGATCTTTTTATTTGAGTAGACTTTCTGCTTTCGATGGCGAATATGTCCAAAGAAGTTTGAAAGCAGGAACAGACAGGAAAAGAAAACATATTAGGAGGATTCTGTGCATTCAAAAATACAGGGGTATCAACATTTTTGGTAGATGTAGTTCTCTTTTTCTAAAATAAAACGCCATATGTTTTCAGGGTACTCCAATTCATCCCAAAGTTTAGGAGTGCGATAACACTTCTCATCTAAAATACGCCATGTTCCGACGGAATATATAATAAGTTCAAGAATACTGTCTTACGGGATGCTTGAAAACCTCCATCTGTTGGGTCAGCTTTCAAGAAAGTTGGTACTGCCACAGTTTATATTTGTCCTATTTTTAAACTATACAAACTTGGTTTTCCCCTTTCTTGATTAAGTCGATCCCATTCTATTTGTGTGATAGAATGTTTAGACTTTTGTTTAAAACTATTTTATCGAACGTAGTTCTTACGCAATCTGGAGTTCCTCAGGGCAGTGATTTAGGTCCCTTGTTGTTCCTTTTATTTATAAATGACCTCGAATCTATGATAAAATGGTCTGAACTTTTAATTTATGCTAACAATGTTAAGATTTTTAAGCACACCAACAATTATAACGACTGTTCTTTATTACTGAGTGATATTGATGTTTTTTAATCGAATTGTGCTACCTGCCAATGTTCAGCGCTTGAACTTGCTTGGCATAACTTCACCTCTCAAATGACGATAGGTACATTTGCATCTTTTTGTACATTAAGCCTTGGTTGGACTGATGGGCCTCTCCTAACATTTTGTCATCTATTTCTACTAAAGTATGAAGCAGAGTTTTGCTTTCATAAACTTTTCTCTATATAAAGGTGTCATCGAACTAATTGTAAGCTCTGACATGTGTAGGTGTTATGACAAAATTTACACAGGTAAACGGGGAGTTTTTTTAAAGCAATAGATGAGTCCGATGCAAGTTTTTCTGTAGATAACGAACTCCCAAACGAAAATGCTCCAAAAATTTGCAATGCGTCACAAAAACTTTTAAATCTTTAATTAACATAAAGTCTAAGCGTTTATTTTAGCTATTTTTTTTTTGCTCTAGATTACAGAACACAAAAATTATGAGACACAAAGTAAATCAATTACAAATTTCCCTATATGATGTCACAGTCAGTGAGAAATGTCAATATTTCACCAATGTCTACTCTAATTGAGACACAATAAAGGCAAACCGTGACAAATATAATTCTAATCAAAACAGCAAATCCTACAAGTCGTTTCTCGTGTTTCACTAAGAACGTTATGTCAGGTGATATATGTGTGAAGGTACCTCTGGCAACAATCAAAAGAAATATGGCGATCATGATACCCTTCCACCGCGAATCGTTTCATTCTATCAAAAATTGTATATATGTAGGTACTATAAACAGAAAGCCCTACCCTTTTGTTCTTTTAACCTAAATGGAACTAAATCATGTTATCACTAAAACGTGAGGCCGCTGCGAATTCTGAACACGTTTTTCATTACACCTTCATAGAAAGGTATCCACTTAGAGTTTTTCAGAGTAAAAAGCAAAAAGAATGGGAAAAAAGAAAGAGAAGAGAGAAAAGCTTGCACACAAAAATAATATCAAAGAATCCTTTGAAATTAGATTTCTTGAAAGACACTTCTTTTTCGGGTGTCTCTCGACGAATTAGGAAACATTGAAAGCGAAATAATTTTAAGGAACACAAGTTGCCCGGGAAAAAGGTCACCGCGAAAAGAACATTTTACTCGTTTCGGGCTCCTTTACAAAAATAATTTCTGCGTGTCAAATGACACTTTGGGCTTTACTCGAAGCCTTCTTGGAAATAATAATTATTCCCCTCGAGTGATACAAATTTCTTCGAAACCTTTATACCTCCACAATGCTTTATTTATGGGATGCCCCGACTGTTTTGAGTTTGAAAGACAAGTGGAATTATCAATTGGCTGATTGCCTCAATTTTACACATTATTTTGAAATAAATTCAGAGGGAATGATTTTACGATGCAGACAGTCTTCTGTCATATTCTTTTCAATGGCGGATAAATAAACGTTGAAATAAAATGCTTATTGACATTTTACGATAATTTCTCAGAAATATTCCGTGTGGTGTATATTTAGAATTTCCAGAAAAGCTTTCACGGACGCGCTTATTTTTATTTAAAAATTTGATAAAGACTAAAGGCGATGATGCTCAAAAAAGTTCTATAGAGTTCTTCAACGCCTCATTTCGGTTGGATAAAAAATGCCAGTAAAAAGTTTTACGGAACTTTCTCGCCACTATCATTTTAGTCGTCAGAACTCAAAGTTATGCCATTCCCCGCCTTCCAACAAAAGCGAATAAAAGCCTTTAATGCATGGTTTCCAGCGATGACCATATGGGAAGGATAAAGTTCGCAAAATTTCCGGAAACTCCATTGACCATGAATACTAATTAATCCGGTTAAATAAATTTTCCATTAAATCGGACATAGTACGTGTGTGCAGCACTGCGGAAGATATGGGAATAAATGAGTGCTCTGAGCTTGCACAAAATTTCAACCTAAAGTGATGTTTGGCGCAATGGTTTCTTCAAGTCGCTGAAGTTAATTCACTTCTCTGAACACATTCTTAAGTAGGTACCCTTGCTGACACAATATTTTCGAAAAGGGACAGTTACGAGTATATATATGTATAATGATTCAAATGTCCAAATAATTAAACAGATTTTAAATTGATTTAAAAAAAGCATAACTTACCCTTGACTGCCTTCCTTTGTGATGGTGGGTTAATTCCAAAGTGTTTTTGCCACAGAAACAAATTCACATTTCCCCGTATACTTTTATAACCAGCAACAAATATTTCAGGCGAACAACGCACTTGGGTACTTAACTTTTCTTTACTACCATCATAAGCAGTTTTTTAAGGAAAGTATTATAGAAGGTACTCACCGGAACTTTGACGAATAAATTTCCGTTCGTGTCCTGTGCAACAACAGCAAGTTACTGGTTATTTCAAATTGAAACTCACCATTCACCACACCATTTAGTCGAGGAGAGTTTTCCTTCCCCTTTAATTCGATTTTAACCGTTACAACAACTCACATACCGATTGCCCATATTCCTCTCAGCATTCAGTGCAGTCAACTCGAATCTTGTGGCTTGTGCACTTGTGCACTGACGACGGATCCGCTCAGAATTATGACAAAAATTGCTTCTCTAAACGCGGTACCGGTACTATTCGTGTTTTCCGAGTGCTAGGTGATGTGAAAGGTGCAAAATTTGATTAAATCTTAACGGCATCGCCCAGGGTAAGTGCCAAAGGTTTTTGCTTTTTAATTTGAATGCAAAGGTGGAGCGAACTGCACGAGAATGAAACGGCCATTTCCCCTACGCACTGATGAAGGGGTGGTTCGGTTGGACGCCTTATGTCCGTTTTCTCTCAAACTATTAGAACAGTTGGAAGGTGGAAGCGGAAGGCGTCTGCCTAGTTTCGACGTGCTAACTGAAACTGTTCTACCGCCTGTGGGTGGCTGCTTGGTTTTATTTGAAAACGGAAAAGCTCATAATTTCTTGTTATACACTCTAGCGACTAAAAAGATAATTTTTTTTTATTATTATTAAGCTGTAATGGTCGACACAAAACATGTAGTAAATTTCCTTACATTATCTGACAGGATTTTTTGGGGTCTGTAATTCCAGATAAAATTCATAAAAGTAGGCGCACGGGGCTTAGAGGTAAGTCATATCGAATTTTATATATTTAAGACGCCCACTGTTTGTTTAAGATAAAAAATTCTCCGCTTAAAGAGATTTCTATGAACATGAGCTCTCCACGATTTAAAGGCAGCATATTTTAGAGCCAGTGTAAGGTCCTAAAGTCGTTATTAATATGTCCTCCTTCTAACTTTTCAACCATGTGATTAAAAAATCTGAAAAAATCAAGACAGCAGCACTTTATAACTAATTTCAACGAAAAATATTTTGAAGAAGATATATTAGCGAATTTCTTAGATTCAAATCCACCAAAATTCAATATGACGAACCCAAAATGCGACCAATAAAGTTAAACTTCAAGATATTTAAATGAAAATCAACACCAGAAGATTTTTGGGGTCGCCAATCTCGAATCTACTAGCGATATTTTGAAATTATTGATTTCGGGTCCAATATGGCGTCCAAATATTTTCAAATTGAAAGAGTTCCCGTGTAAATTATTACATAGGGGTTTTCGGGTCGCTGATTTTAAATCTGCTATTGAATTGTCGAACTGTAAGATGGCGACGAAATGAAAAAACATTTCAAAATGCTACCAATAGTTGTTTACACATAATCAACGTGACTTTAAACTGTTCCCTACTTTCTGTTCAAATATAAGAAAATGACTTAAGCGTTGCTTTAAATTTGACCTACATCGAAGTGGCTTAAGGCCAGAATCAAATTTCTTACTTTTGCAGGATAAAACCTGAAAATTGTGCATAACTTCATTTATACCTTTTAAGTAAACTACGAGTATAATAAAAAAAAATCAAAGAAAATCTCTGGAGAGGATTTGTCCGTGAACTAAATGCCGAGACAATTTAGTTTATTAATTAAGAAATGTTCTGCGCATTTGCGGTAACAGAGAATCGTTTTTTAGATACCAGAGAGGTCAGAAAAAAGAAAGGATGGTTTCTAGCGGAAAACTTTTTTCCGCGTCTCTTTACTTCATCTCTTACCGGTCTTCAGTGCTCAACGGGGTGAAACAAAAGAAACTTTTACACCATCCAAACTGAATATTTCTAGGTTTTTGCGCCCCAACAGAGGAAATGAAATCTAACTGGCCTCGGAGCGTCCATTGTGAGAATTGTTGCACCGAGGACCCACCTCCAAGAAAATAATTTACCATCATGAAAAGCAAAATTCTACTGCACCACAAAATTGTTCGCCAGAAAACCGAAAACCACTTAATCCACGTTTGTTCATTTTGCACTGGTCCATATTCCCATGTATCTGGGGGAGTTGTGCAATGTGCATCTCACTTCTCGGAGGCTCTTCCAGCGGCGTTCACCCCACCCCCGCTGGACCGCAGCTACATTGTACAGTCCTGACCTTTTATTGTTCTATATTAGAAATACGGGCAGGAAGCGTACAATTTTATTCCGAATACTCACGATGATATATGTGCAACTGTGTACGGAGCCGGATAAATCCCATTCTTCTGGCGCTTGTGGGCTCCAAGTGATTTTCATTTGCGCCGGGGCCCCAAACAATTTGATATGCATGACTACACCTCGATATGATTTATGCGGCTGTGCAAAAAAGCCACCGGATTTTTGTTTATCTAGTAAAAATCGAAACTCGATTAATGACAACATTGTCGTAAATTTTGCCCGTCATCGGGATGGGTGCGCCGCATTAGGACGGGCCCCCGCGAGCATAAATTAAATCAGCCGGACACAGCGTTAGAATAAATGAAATTAAGCGAGCGACAATGGTCACCATGTCCGCTGATTGATATGTTTTTGGCCTAATTAATACTGATCAGTGGGATTTGCATAATTAAACGGGTGGCCCTGGCCTGTGCTAATTAGCTGCAAACATGTAGAGGATGGGCTTAGAGCAAAGTGCGCCAATGCGAGTACATTCAGTTCATGTAAAACACTCAAGATAACTCAAGGAGACACGAGAAGGATTGAACGGGTATTTTCAAAAAAAAAAAAACCTTAAAATCCGTCCGACGAAATCCCTGTAATGAATTCGACCCCAGGTCTGAAGTGTACCAGGGGCTTTTCTACTTTCCGAGATAACAAAGGACGCGACTGATGATGAATACGTTCCGGTCCGGATACGATTCGAGTTCCAATTATCCTGCTACCCTAAATCCCCGACTTTGCGGAAAATCCTTCAGGAATATTTTACAGAGGTATTTGATTGATTCTCAAAGGCATGTGTGAAGGATTTATTGGGATGTTTATCACTTTTAAGCCTTAATCGCATTCAATCACTAGACATGGATCCCGCAAAGTGGTGCTACCCGGCTGCCTAGACATAGGGGAGCATGTGGCTGAATATATTTTAAGCGAAAATGTTTGGTGTTCTTGTTTTATCGGTTTGACGCAATATACCATGAGCCACGTAAAACAGAAAATGTCACATTTGTTACGATTCTCATCACACACAAGACGGTCGAACAAATTTTACTCCGGGGGGGCGGAACCGATGAAGTTGACACATTACTCTGGCCACCTCGTCGACCTTAAATTGCTACAAATCATGATATGGGACCTATATTTGAAATCCTTTTGTTTTTCGGGAAATTCAAGAAGAGATTTTCGTCCCGTTTTTACTGGGTGTGTGCTGCGTTAACACGCCTTATCACTTCGTTCATTGTGGTCTGAAGCAGATACAGGGTGCAGGTGGGGGTCGAGCGACGTCGTGTTTGTATATTTGCCATTAAAATTTTTCGAAAATATGATTGTTGAAAATAAGATATGCAACAAATGATTGATGTCGACGAGTTAGTTTGGAATGGTGTCAAGATGATAAGAAAATTCGAATCGAACCGAAACGAATATTCGAAGTACGAAAATGCTACGCCTAACTCGAACTATTTGAACCAGTACTGAAAGCACATTTCTTTTCTCAGCATTTAAAAATACTGTACCTATATTTATGCAAATCCGTTTGATGTTAAGAAACAGTTCGAAGTCGTGACCTGTCAAGTTGACGTCTCAGCGGCTAGCACGGTTGTGTGTTGCATGTGCTACTGAGACGACGTCGACGTCCAAGTTGGATCAATTCTAATTTGGCCGCCGGCCGCCTGAGCAGTTCCATAAAGTTGACAAAGAATTTTTACTTTATCATTTGCCTGCTTGCGGAATTTTTTGTTTGTCACTTGGCTGCCTGCTGAATGACATTAGCTGTTTTAGTAGGTACTAAGACGACTAGAGACCAGGAGACGCAACTCGAGTGGTAGGGGTAGGACGAAATCCGTCCTCCTCGTTTTTCTATCATGGTGGCGGTCTAGTGGTACGGTTGAGGTTATGTTGATGTTTTGTTGTCATTCGAGCGTTTCCAGCAGTTTCAATGAAATTGTGAAAAATGGTAAAACTGGTTGGCTCTTTAACACCGATTATCAATAAATATGAGCAAAAATTTTTTAATGGGTACAACATATTGTCAACGCAAGAGATAAATCATGAAAGCACATGAAAGACAAGGATAACGATATACGAATTCACACGGCGCCGACATATTGGAAAAAGGTGAGGACGTCTCGTGGCCTACCCCCATCACTGATTTTTCGAGGAGTTTTGTCTCTTGGTCTCTTGTCTTCTAGATAGGTACACAATGCTTACGCCACCCGCACAGTGATTTATTTTTCTGCCGGGCTGTGGAAAGCTCAGTTGTAGGACGCTCAGGGATCATGTATTTGTACCTTTTTAGGAAACATCATAAGTTCAATTAAAAAATTGATTTTCAATATTGGAAAATTCATTATGTTGGTTTTTTTTACTCCTACTAAATAGCTTCCTTGTACTAAAAGGGAGCCTATGTCGATTTCAATTATTTTTGTTTTCGTTGAACTAAAGATAAGGTATTACCTACTGCTTCATAAAATTTATATTTCCTACGATTAATACAAACATTTATTAGATTATATATGTAGGATAATTAATTTCGTTAAAATAAATAGGCACATTTTTCTGGAACATTATTATAACGTTGGGTAAGTAGGCACTGTCAGTTAACTTTAGTTCCACAATTCAATAAACCAAAATTTGTTCCTACATTGACAGAGCACGAGTTTTTTAAGTGTGTCTATAAACAAAAGTTTATAGAGTTGAGTTGAAATCATAATTTTCAATTAAAGTAAATTCCACATATGACGTTGTTAATACAAATTTTAAACCCAGAGATATGTATAATAAGTATTTGCGGCACAGCAAATGACATAACCCATGACAAATTGGGATTATGAGAATATTTTATTGCATGCTTATGAATAGGTGTATTTTTGGTTTTTCCTCTGAGCAAATTGCTAACGAAGCTCTTTAGACTAACCGCCATACATTATTAAAGTATTTCATTATTCATTCAGGGTGTCAAATTAAACAAAATGGGAACAAAAAATATTGCTACACAACAATTAGTTTCATTTGGGTCTTATGATAATTAACTTTATTTCAAATATCCCACTCATTAAATATACACGCAGATCGGTATCTTTTTTTTGCAATTAGTGTGAAATGTTGCGTTAAAATATTTTATGCAAAAACCAATTTTATATGTCATTTGCGGTTAATTGAATACACCCTCGAATTCTAGCAAATCCCGGAAATATTTAATCTCACTTTTTATTGACTGTCACGACTAAAGCTCTTCCTAAATAAATATATGTAGCGATGTACTGTACAATGGTGAAGAGCATTAAATGGCTGAAAAATCGAAAGTGGTGGTTACCGCTTTTTGATATTTTTAATTGGGTCGGATAAATTAATGTAATTTGAAGTTGTTATTATTTAATGGTCATTCAATTAAATGGTGCTTGCATTAAAAATATAATTGCTACTTTTCCATGGTGGATGCGTCTAGGTTAATTCTCCAGGACCACACATTTATTTATTTGCTTTTAAATGTGTTACTAAGAGTTTTTTTTAGCACCTTATATTATTATCGCTCCAGACTGTACCCCACTTTGGATTTGTACAAATAAAATTTGTTGCGCTCTTGAGGCTAAATAAATCAACTCAGACCATACGAAAAAGTTTGTTTAAATACCTTGCAGGTTGTAGTTGAGCTAAATTAATTTATTTCCTCCTGAGGTCAAGCACTGACCTTGCACGTGGTGAACGTTCGGTTTGTAGAACGCTGTTTCAATAAATTATACTGAAACTTGTCGCCCAACTGCTGGCGCATTATCTACAGTCGTACAGAACTAATTTCAAAGTTATCAGGTAATCCACCGTACCTGTCCCTAGGTACGTAAAATTCACAATAAACGACGAGCATCTGTGATTACGTTCGTCACATTTCTACGGGACAAGTGGCGAGTATTGAACCATTCTAGCCGAGGAAAGGGATATGTCCCCAAAACGGCTAAGGTACGACCGCATTAGATAAGTAAACATATATGTACACCCCCAGCACAGCCCGCACAGGGCCAGATAAAGCGAAATACTTTATAGTGTCCCCGCCTTAATGGGAGTATCGGACGTGCACCTCCGGATATTTTACAGGGCGTTAAATTTTTAGGAGGCGACCTGTGTATACGCCACCCGAAACGTGTGGGAAAGTTGACTCATAGAGGGAGGCACTCAAGTTGATAAGGCGCAAAAACAATTTTTGTGAGCTGAATTACAATTAGAATTAGAGGGCGAGGGGGCGGCCCATTTAACAATGCTGGAGGTGTTCCACTGGAGTATCAGTAGTTGTAGACATTTGGAATTTTATTTAAGAGGAAATTTAATTATTTCGTTCGTGTGGATTAAAACTACAAATATCCAGTTAGAGTGAGCGATTAACGTAATTTAATTTTCACCATTTAGGTGTGCGACCCACACGGGTAATGGAGGGCCGCCAATAAAGCATTTTATTATTTGCCATTTGGTTTATTTATAAAGTTAAAGTTTTCATGCGAACCAATTGAAATTTCATTAAAAATTTTAGGGTATCTTTAATTATCGGGTACTTATTATATTTTCGAAATTGCGCCGCTATTTTGTAAAAATCCTATTAACAGGTGGACACAATTTCTATATGCGCTTTAAATTGCAACGTCGCGTCGAAGAAAGTTTCACTTATTTCCTAAAATGCCCTTACCGAAATTAGTTCTGGATCAGTGGAATCGCATATGGACTTCCTACATCGAGCTCACGGTTCAAGCCTCATCTTTGTGCATATTTTTTAATTCGCGGAAATTCGTCAACTAGTCTTTCGGCTCACGAATTTTATCATAATGGGATAATACGAAAAACAACCATAAAACTCACCGACAAATCTACACAATTTAATTTAATGCCGAAAATCGAGAAAGCTAAACTTTAAGGGATTGCCGTGAAAATCAGTTTTCGGTATCGCTAATTTTGAATCTCTCATCAAAATTTCCAAATTTGAAATGGCGACTGAAATTCCTTATTTCAAGCAATTTTAACGAAATTTAATATGAAGACATCTTTGGGGTTTCAGAATTCAGAATACACCAAAATTCCAAGATAGTAGATCCAAAATGTTTACCGGAAAAGTCAAAGTCCAAAAGATTGCCATGTTATGAAAATTTGGAAATTTAAGATAGCGTATCGCATATAGGGGTTTTTCGGGTCGCTGATTTGAAATCAGTTTTCAAAATTTCGAACTTCTAGATGACGGTCAACAGTTACCAATATAAATGAATTTTCCTGAAATTGGGTTCTTAAGGTCGAAAATACTTTAGTATTAGATAAAATATTATATCTACTACTTATGACTTCATTACATGCCACGGTGGAGCCTGACCTGACATCTCATATCATGACTGGCAATTTGCACTAATATGGCATGTTAAAAATTTAATATGCACCAGATTTAGAACTCAAAAATATATTTGGACAGTAAAAGATTACAGGAGCGTACTAATGGGTCATGACCACGGAAAGTAAATTATCTTTCTATTTCGCATAGTGATGAGAGTTCCTAATTATTTGTTAATGTCATTCCGTATTCGCCACTTTCATTTCAAAGCAGCATTTAATTACAAGTTCCATTCCGAGCGAATTAAAACGTTTTCGATCTAATCTCTATTCAGCTACGAATTCGCGAAGCGGAACCATACTGATGAACTAAATTGAAAGTACACATCCCCAAAGGGTTCCTGATTGGCATTTATGGATGTGGAATTTCACTCCGTTTTCAGTGTCCGTGACACGTGGCTTGCAGTCTCTGTGGAGCTATTAATGCATTTAAATGATGTGGTCAAGTATAATAGACAGTTGCTGCGTCAGCACCATAAAGATTAGATTAAATTGAACTAACTCTACACAACGAGCAAGTGAAAACTAACGAAGTTTTATATTTTATAGAATAATTGCAGATGCTTAAACCGCTGATATACCATGACTAAAACCAATGAAGAAAGAACAAATTTGTATTGGTGGAATCGACTATGATGAGCAAAAATGGTGCAATGTTTGGCACATTTCCACAAGCTTTTATTTAACCTGCTTTGATGTCTGTCTGTCATCTAGAAATTTTACAAGTAAATTTTCGATTTGATCTAATTAAATTAGAACTTTGGAATTTTGGGAACGTGAATAAGTGTGGTGACAATATATATGGCAAGTCCAATATAGTTCCAAATTCAATATGATTATTATTGCCATTGGAAATTTATATGAATTACGTGTACGAATCCCGTGTTGCAGGCGTTACACATGGTTTTCTTTTTTTATTCAGTAATCTACGAGACACGAGACTGCGCATATTCTGACACGCGAACAATAAACTGTAGAGCTTCTCTTAAAAAAGTCTGTAAGCATGCTGTAAGAAATATTTTAGGAATCTATTCGCTATTGGCTAGGCCTATTGCTACGAAGGAATAGGAAGTAAATTGGAGGTGAAGGCTCTGGACGAACATTTTATATGGGATTGCTTCGAGTTGTCGTAAGTTGCTTCCTACAGGATACAATTTTTAAAAAGTGATTAATGTTCAATTCTTGTAGGGTTAACTGTTAGGGCGAGGCGAGTATATTTGCAAGTCATAAATACATATATAAGTAGCGTCTACATATTCACGTGCATGAGCGAAAGTTAAAATTTAACACGTTTACCAAATTGCCAACGGCTCCATTTATGTTACTCCAATCTAACAAAAAAGCAAGTAATCCTATTCGCTTTATTCGCTCCAATGCTCCAATTCATGAATAATAAATCCTCAATTTTGGTAAAATGCACGACACTGCCAATATATTCTCAAATATCGTACGTTTTACAGTTCCTCATATTCTCTCGTCCTAATCCGACATAAATAATGTCATAAACGAAAGGCCATGTCTGCTTTAATTTTACGTCTGACAGAATTTTATAGTCGTAACCTTTTACCTATGATGTTGTAAATAATATCAACAAACAGTTTCAGCATGATTGACGGGGATATTGATTTTTTCCCCCCGATAGGCAAAAAACTCACTAAATCTCGCGTAGTTTGTGTTTTCTATCCGTACGGTGTGTTGTTTAGCAGTATTAAAAAAAATAAATACTGAAGCGAATAAATGATCAATAGCCGCCCTTTTGTACGGTGAAACCAAACATTGCAGGAGCCTAGAAGCGATTCAATCTCATAAGGGATTACAACCAAAAAACTGCAGGATTGGTAAAATAAATTTGACAGTTTATTGTGGTAGAATTTAACATAGATTACGCGTACTAGGACTCAGTGAGATGTTTCTAATAAAATATCGTTCAAATTGTATTGACAAATAGACGCACGATGGAGCATTTGAAGGGAAATTTTCTCCTGGAAGCAAAATAACTTTTTCATGACTTCATCTTGCAACGTGGGAAGCTGCCGGATACACAATCAACAGGCAGTGCTCTGTTCAGTGCTGGCTGGAGGTGGAACCCCCTCTTATTGCATGGAAATATGCATAAATTCCCGTACATTAATTTCTGAATTTTCCTCCGTGGAAACATTTTTGTTTTCTTTATGGCTTCAATCAATTCTAGAGGTCATCACGCTCCGGATGAAGAGTAGGCAGAAGGAAAAATTGCCAGATGCTCCATTTATCTTTTCAGCAGAACTCAAGGATGGCGAAAAAAAAAAACGAAAGGAGCAGAGTAAGAAAAAGAATTGGTTAACCTCTGGCCTTATGGCCAATAAATATTGTCCTTTAATTTAAAAAATTCTGAAGAAAAAAAAAGCGGCTAACCTAAAATCGATTTTGGCTCTGGCAGTATTTCTCGGGGGCAAATTGAAAATATGTCAAGGATAAAAGGGATTTTGTTTATCTCGGACTAAATCTGGGCAAGGGCTGCATCTCGATGGAGATCTCTGCGTTTTTTTTGCGGCTTTCGCTGACAATAACATATTAATTTGAATGTTAAAAAATGGTCCTCACCGCAGGGAGAAAATTACGTCTTTGCTCGGTTGTACGAAGGATATTTTAGAAAACACCGTACCCACTCTCTTATGCCAGTTTTGCGGTGATGGAGCGATTTTCTCCAGTATCGATGCTGCCATTCTATCCTCCCCCTTGAAAAAGATAATCAATCAAGGACGCCCCAAAGATGTCAAAGTACCTTCCGCCTTCAAGACAATACAAACAATTTTGGGGTTATGAGGAGTCCCACAGAAGCATCCATTATTATACCTGGATAGCCTGCTTGTGGCTTTCAGTAATTACTACCGTAAAATTATGATGATGATCTCTGCTCATCCAGGGAATGTTCGCACTTATTTGCTGAGACGGAAGGATATTATGGGGGCCACATAGAAGCACGTCGACAGGTAATGATTCTCAGTGGACCACAAGTCCATAGTAGACGTAGCCTTTCATATTACCGCAACTTGAGCCAACTTTGGGACTTGGGTCAGGCTATCGATTTATTTCCAAGGAACTGAATGGGGAAGAAAAGCCTAGCTAAGACATAATTTGAGCACAACTTGAATTTAACGTAATTACTAAAGCAGAACCGTTATATAAATTAAATTCTCTATAATTTTAACATAAGTTAATTTACGTTAGTAGCCTGTGTTTGTTTCTTTATTGATTTCTTTATTCTGTGTTTACATCTGGTCCAATATTTACCATTGTCTCCTTGTCTTTATTACCCTGTGTGTTCCACTCGAAGGTCTGCCGCGCGATAGCATTTGTTGGTCTTCAAAGTGTATGGCCAATCTATTTAAATCTTTCAAACAGCAGTTTATGTAGAAAGTTTTCCATGTAGTCGTGCGATATCCTTGTATTCTGGGGTGAATCTCTCGCAGGAAACATATTTTCCAATAAATTCACTGATCTGCGCGCTGAATGGGCAGTCATGCTGAAATGATTCGAAAATTTAAAATGAAATTATATAAAATCTCTCTGATAATAAAACAATACAATAAAACTTACAAGAGTATATTTATATTTATGTCCAACAAAATTGTTGTCTTTGAATACAGTTTAAAACAATTCCAAAATCGAAATACATTCGCTCCATCATCTGCCCATTCGCATGAAAGCAACTTAAATAATGTCCAAATCCGACAAACCACCAGCGTCCGAAAACTCTCATGAAACAAATTATTAATGCCGCTGGCAGAGCCAACTCGAAGCGGCCAGTGCTGGCAGGGGGGAGATTAAATTTTTTTTTGAAGTTTAAAACACTTTCCACGATGTTTTATTGGTTCTTAGTAAAATTCGGGTCCGTCCTGTTGCTGCTCTTCCGACCTTTAACTGGCTAAAGTGCCATTCGTTGTGTTATTTTCCACTTTCGGACATAATGTGCCGGCCCGGTTCGCCCCTACCGTCCATGGCTTCTGCTGCAGGATTTTCATTTTAACGCTTTCATGCAAAATTTATCCCTGCCCTTGTTGAATGAGCCCCCAGCACAGGCGGTCACGGAAAAATCAGTAAAATTTGCAATCTGTGTACACATTTAGGAGCTGCTCTCAGCCCATTTCACTACGATGAGCGTCACCAGGGAGCGAATGCGAATTACGCCTCCGCTACCCGTCCATCCCAGTCCCGGGAGATTTTTCTCAAGCGAAAATATATAATTCACACAACCGCAACAGCAAAATGAATTTTAATGCATCCTCTGGGAGCATCTTTGCCCAAGCACCTATTCAAACCACTGTGGATGCTCACTGCTGTGAGGTAGGTGACTGTTGGACCGCGTCCTTTTTATTTTTCACTTTCTGATTTTCACTTTATTTTAATTTTCACCTGTAATTAAGGCCAGCCGGGGATTAGAGCTAAGTTCCTTCACTTGTAATTTCACCGACACGGCATCCAGTGTGACTGCGAGGTGCAAATGGCACGATTGTGCAATTTAAATTAAAAACGAAACTTATGCCGGCGCAATTACTTCATTTGAGATTGTGCAGCATCCCTATGGAAAAATCGATTAAGCGACTGAGAAATGGGGGCCGGATTTATTGCCCCATTTTTTTCCCGCAAATGTTATCTACTTAGTTGGCTTCCCATTATGTTCCTTAGAATTATGTGCCGGCAAATAATGATAATTTATTTGCGCTCATTTTGTTGTTGGACTGTTTTGAATTGATTATTTTTTGTAAACGTATTCGTAGGCGAAAGTCAAGTTCATGCTTTTATTTAAGATTCTTAGGAAAAATTCCAAAATTTACATATCCCCATTTTCCATTTTAAATTTAACCTGAAATTGAAGTGTGAAGTGAATTTAAAAAGAAACAGCAATTATTTACGCAAATTATAATATTTTTTATTTTGATATTGTTTGGTAGCACCCTGCTTTTTAATTATTACTCTGGATTTCGAGAGGAAGTGCGGGTCAGAACCCCACACCTGGCACCATGTTTTGTTTGTTATGTTAAAATTGAAGTCAGTTGTGCACATTATATTAGTACTTAATTTTTTTAAATGAGGACACTTTTCTATACTGGTTTACTGGCCCTTTCTCTCGCTGACTAACGATTGACTTTACTATAAACTGACTGGGTTTCTACTGGTAAACTAACTGTTTTTATAGCTGTACTGATTCTTTATGCAATTTAAAATTTATTTGAAAATCACTCGTTCCTTCTGAGATCCTGGAAACCGTCAGAAGCATCATTGGTTTATGGAGCACCTTTCATTGCGCAATCTTCCAATACACTGCATGTCTGTTAGGTTTAGAATGGAGGATGAAGCTTTTATATTGAAAAGAGATAATTGGACATACCACAAAAATACTAAGATACATTTCTATAGAGGTTACAATTCCATACTTTTTTTGTTCCAAATATTTCTTTCAAAAATTAACATTTTCGGAATTACAGTACATCAAATTTTTCCTGTTACCTTATAGTTTTTGTAAACTGAATCGGTAACGGACACTCGCACATTCAAAACAATCATTACTCATATCGTAGGGCATGACATTCCTTATAACTTTTATCTGAAACGTTATTTTCTAAAACACATTTGCACACCGTCGTTTCGTTGTCTTTCAGGGCTGCAAGGGACTGCGGACTGTTCGGATATATCAATGACTTTGAATAACACCAAAGAAAGAAGTCTGGACTGGTTATATCAGATGATCTTGTAAGCCAAAGGAAATTTCCAAACGACATGGAAAAGTGTCATTTACTAAATTCATTGTGTCGCATGCTGTGTGTATGGTAGCACCCTCTTGTTGAAACTTCATTTGGTCGAACCCCAGTTCAGAAAATTCGAGTATAAAGTCACGTGGAATGGTTATGTACTGCTCACAGTGACAGTCATCGCGGTGCTAGCGGCGTATTCGTAAAATTAGGGCCCAATAACATTTTCAGCACAGACGTCGCACCAGTAACTTTAAGTAGATCTAAAAGCGAATTGTGAATAACACGTGGGTTATTAGTGCCTAAGAAGCGAGTATTCTGTTTGTTGAGATGTCCGGAGGTGGTCCGAAGATTTTGCTGAAGGGCTACATTCCATCTCGCCTGCAATATCATATTATACTTCAATCAAACCCAATCCAAATTTACACAACTAATAATTCAAACTGCAAACCATGTGCATCGAGGAGAGGTTGAGCGAAATTATTTAAAACAAAACTTGTGCTCGTATACGAGTATGTGCAAAAGGTGGGGCACGCGTGCATTGAGTAGTGCCTGCAGGAGCCGCTTTAAAAACATTGGATTGTGGGGCGAGCCACTCGTGAAATTTTCATTTGCTCCTCAAACGTTTTCGGTTTGGATGGCTGCAAGCAAATCAATTGTGGGAAGCAAACTTTGTGCGCACACATAAATAGCCACGTACTCTTGTTTAAGCACACAGACCGCTCGAACCGTTCCCAACCCTAATGTGGAACCAAAAGTTTAAAATGCACTTAACAGCCCGCGAGTTCTAATCAAATATTTGCGCAAGCTCACTATTTATTAAGAGTACTCCGATTTATCCATATTTCATCTCCGGCTGTTCACGCTAGACGGGCCTGTACGCCAAGACCCCCGGGGATGTTCGGGATATCCAAATACATGAAATTCGCAGAATTCCATTAGACAAGACCGCATCCGTATACAGACGGATAGCGCCCGTTTGTACAGCGCCAAAGGCTTTGCGTTGAGGGTGCTCGCTTCCCAATAGCACTCGGGGCGATGTCTTCACCACCCTAGTATGGTAGGTAAGCGCCGCCGCGTCGTGTCGCGTCGCCGAGCCGAGACCATACGAAAGGAGTCAAGTGGCAGCCGATCTAAGGGCTCGAGTGGTAGCCGGGAACTTTTGAATAGGTGCTCCGTTTTGTTCAGAGCCGTGACATTGCTCCCGCTACAGTTCGGGGAGCAGCACTTTGTTCCCTGCCACTTATATTTAGTGCAAGACGGCAGTTGAGAGCGCTCACGGCTCTTCCGGTTCCTGTGATTCGCATGAAGTGCGAAAACTGTTGAAGTTAACAAATTTTCCTGACTGCAGGGTACCGGGAACAATACCCAGTCTGTATAGAAGTGCTGTTGATTCGGCAAAATTCATCCATGAGCTACAATCCCGTTCCTTGTGGGTACAGATGCAACACAATGCCCACTTTGCCGGCAAAGCTGCTCCACATAGAGTGTGTTGTCTGAGACAGAATTACTAAATAGTTTGGACACAATGACGGGGTAGGAGCCCTGCAGGCATTTTATGCGAAGGACAATAAAACTAGCCGCTGGAATTTACCCCTTGGTTGTAATGACGGTGGTCTACTTTGCTATTCTAATTCAAACTGTGTAGTAACACATCGTATAACATTTTACATCAATATTTAAAAAAATATTTAATCAACCTGTAACTCAAAAAAGGCTGAGAGATATGCCCCGCTTTGCCATACAAGTTATTGTTTACCTAGGTAAGATCTGTCACCCCTATCTGTATAACTTTTGCAAAACTCGATATTTAATTACAGTTAAAAATGTCTGCCCCTCTGTCCTTTTGTTTTTGTGTATTAGAACAATTTTTTTTTGCGCTTTTAAATAATCTGCAACCAAAATTCCAATTATTTTTCTTTCACTAGAAATCATATTGGGCCAAAAGGGTTAAAACAGAGTCCCGTAAGCTTACACCTTCCTCTGACAAAAAGCTTTGGCGTCATATGGGCTAGTGCCAGAAGGCCGACAAATATTTACAAGCTGCTAATTGCAAGACGGTCATCAGACTCGAAAACGACCGACAAAAGTTTCGCGATTCTTTGATCTCATTAGAAAGTCTTTTCGTCTGCAATTTATGGCTGAGTTGATTAATACCAGCCCTTGGGACGACGAAGCTTCATCTAGCTCCGCCAACATTTTGTTTGCATTTCAAATCGGCCTGATGTCTGTTTGCCATTCGTCTGTCTGTCGATGGGCCAAAGACCCCCGCAGGCCCCACCGTCGGGTCACAGCCCACATTATTGCTCCCGGCAATAAAAACTACGTAGGACAAAAACTTGAGTCATTCAGAAAGTTTTGCTTTGTTGTTCTGTGGATGGTAGTTTACGCTTTTCAAATGTTTTCTTAAGTTTTTCCCTTTTTGTGTCCTATCTGGTTCTTCCCAGGGAACGGGCGAACACTTACTCGAGGAAAACGTGAACTTGTGAACTTTTATGCTGGCAAGTAAACTTTTTACGCTCTGTATGAGCAATCGTAAGGTTTACTCGCCCTTTATTGTGGCTTGATAAGGAGCTGTAAAATGGAAATGAAATCAAGGAAACGCGATACTGTGCGCCCAGAGTGCGAAATACTGGAATATACAGGACCCTAAAATGACGAGCGTCAAATTCACTTTAAGATTATAGCTCGTAACTCGACGGGCCACTGATTAGTTGACTTTATGGCAAATGACTGCGACGATAATTGTGACACGATTGTTGTGGCAAACCAGAAAATCCTGTCCCGGAAATATCAAATCGCACCAGTCTTTTGTTTAATTTATCGCCGTGCAGTTTTATAGATTGCTTCGTCATTTGAGTCGTTTGATTAAATAACTCAGAATTTATGGTACGAGCCAAGTTTTCCCATTAAGTTTTACGATGACGTGAAGTTGCCGTTGCCTTTTGATGCCTTTTGTTCTACGGCAAATATCTCCGGCAAGTGTTACAGAAATTAAACAAATTTTTATACTTCAAAGAGCAGTATACAATAAGGGCAGTTAGAAATTCCTAACCGTTCGAGTTAAACTGTTGGGTACTAGCTGAGTTAGTAATCTCATCGAAATCGGTTCAAGAAGTTGAAAATTTTCGGTAACCTTATTGGATCCGCAATTTTTGCTCTTTTCAAAGTTTTATTATGCTCCAAATTCAGTTGGTGATCAGAACCAGAAATATACTCACAAGACAGGACAGCAGCTCAATATATTTTTTTATTTAAACCACAACGAAGTACATACTTTGTCATTATTCCATAAACATAAATTCCCATTTTTGTAAAACAGTCTCTTATTTTATTTTGAAGTGACACTTCTTTTCCGGATGGTCTTTCCCTCCAGACAGAAGCAGTTTTTTATGTTTAGCCTTTTTAATCGACCTAAAAAAAGATATTCGATCGGTAGGGTGTTTTTTTAAATTTTTCCTAGAATAGGTACACAGGCATAGATATAACTCGAGAACGGATTTGTCATTTTCCTGAAAATTTGTGGAAGTGGAATGAAAAGAAATTAAAAAATATAATGTAATATGCATTAAAAATGGCATTAAGGGGTTTTCCGGTCACTGATTCAAAAATGGCACCCAAAGACGGATCCAATATGACGAACTCAAAACATTATATAATATAAAACAAACATATTGGCTTAACTGAATAGCTGTATATAATAGTATAATAGTTGTTTTTGGATTCTCTACAGGGTGTGCACATGCAGGAATGAAAGGATTAATAGATCTCATCTAGACAAACAAAAAATTGTCCGGAAGGATGGCGGGAGGGCGGGGACACTCTAAACTGTTTTCGAGTTACAAGGTAGCTCGTAGATTCGATATGCACATTATTATATTATTTTTATCTTTTGTTCCACTCAATGCAGCAACATCAAACTTACTAGATAACACGATAAAATAAAAATATAAATGTGCACGCCAAATTTATGAATCACCTTGTAATTCGAAAACAGTTGACATTGCCCCCCTCTGCCATAGAATTTTGTGTGTTGCCTAAAAACACCTTCTATAAAGGAGATTTGAGGATAATGCAGTTAAGAAAAATCGTAAACTCATAGCCATATATTAACAAATTAATCAAACGTATAACGCTGCCAGTAGATCTGAAAATTAATATAAGCAGAAGCAGCAAGTTTGGCATAAATCAAAATAAATCCTCCAATCTGGAGGATGTCACCGGAAAGAAGTCTAATAGTCGCACAAATTTATTACGCAGGGATTAAACCTCCTGGAGCGAGACTGCATCTAATTCCCTCCTAGAGCACTGGAGCTACCCGGGCTCCTTCTGCAACGTGAAATATGCATTCATTCGCTGGGGTGGTAATTAAGTACTGTCATAAACCTCTGAACTGTTACGGTTTCCTGCATACTTGCATTAAGAAACAAAAGGAGAAGAACACAGAACTCTAATTGATTTCACGAGCAAATATTTAATTAGCCGCCGAGGTCCTGCGCAAATGGCATTCATATAATTTAAGGACCATTTAATTCCAATCAGTGGTGATCGCTACTGCGGAAATTGGTAGATGTATAGATGTCCCTCATACTGTTGATTGGACAAAGCACTGCTCTGGAAATCAAGGAAATTTGTAGTTAGGGATGCTTTGCTGTGCGGGATTATGGGAGGGCTTATGATTAATAAACAGGAAATCCTGGCAATAATTTCCATTAAGTATAATTGTGCGTCAGTCCTGATCGCCAAAGATACACCCTGTAATCTAGGAAACTCTAAACTCGCGATTAATTTGCTTCCTCATCACCAATTCGAGAATAACTGGATTATGGTAGTAATCTTGGCAAATATATTATATTATGTGGTGGGCCCTAAATCTTAAGAAGATTACAGAAGAAACTTCGTCAAACACATTGTTGTAACCAGAATCTTCCCCCTGCACCACGGCAAGATGCTGACGACGTGACGCACAGAAAGTATTTGAAGATCTCTAGAAATCTCAAATAGCTGTTATGAGAATAATTCCTTTCCAGCATATTCGCGAAAAAAATATTTCTCATCTGAGACTAGTCGTTAGGGCACAATGCTGCAAAATTCAAGATTTGGCGAAATAGCCTTTTCCGGTAGATGCAAGCGTAGTTGAATGGAAAAATTTCACGAAATTTTGAAATATCAAAGTAATTGCGCCAGAAGGGTTTTGCAAAATCCAGGGACGTTCTACAGAATTACATTAAATACCGCCCACTAGTGCGTTTCCGAGGGTAGCGCACAAAAAAATCCCTTAGGCTGGGCTTTCTTGACTTGACTTGAAAATGTTTACTTCGTCTTGAATTCAAGACGTTTACCCTTTGCGGGTATACCGCAAAAATTGAAGCGGCAGCGAAAGCGCATTGTTCCGCTTTTACATGTTATGTGGCTTCAAAGGGGCCTGCCGAGAGCCCAAGGAGTATAGAGTACATTCTGCAAGTATGTAACCACTGAAATTATGCCAAAGACAAGTACATGCCACTCCAGGGCCCGGATATAAAGCATGCCCTTCCAGAAACGTACACCCATTAAGTTAAGTGGATGAGGACGGAACGTCGTCAAGTGGGCACTTTTTGTTCGTCACTTCTCGCAGCATACTCCTTTGGTCGAGACTGTAATGTGTGCCAGGAGCGCCCCGAAGTGCCTGGGCCCCGGCACGGTCGATGGGCCGCCCTCCGCCCCCGCTTTTTGTCCCCGCCGCCGGCTTGAGTGAAATATATTGCTGACCAGTGGTTTATTTCTTAATTTTATTCCACTTTTGTGGAGGGCATTTACTTGGGTTGGACCATTGTAATCTTACATCCAGCCAGGCATCTCCAGCCCTGCAGCCAGGCTCTCCTGGTTAAGTGCTGGAAGGTGCCTATTAGAAGGCATTTCGACTCAGCAGCTTTTTCAGGGGACATAACAAAACTTCAAGTAACACGTACCACCCGAATCCTGGCCTCCGGTTGTGGCCGACCAGGACATATCTGCGGCGGAGGCTTCTTGTTAGTAATTTTATTATCTGGACGTGTTGCTACTCGTTCACGATGGGTCCTCAGATCCACATTAAATTGTTTTCGGATTAATTGACGTATTTATGTTTAATGGACGTATTATGTAGGCAGGAAATTGAAATTTATGTGGGGCGCAGTCCACATTTTTTCCGCCCCAGGTCCTTATTCAATTAAGACGTGTTACTGGTGTTACACATGAGGAGGGACGGCATGCCATATGTGAGCTGGAATTTAGTTTCTGGTACCAACGAGTAAGACAGATCTGTGCAAGGACTTCTCAAAAGGGGGGAAATGACACTACAGGAGATATCGTGACGCTTAGGGGAAGCCTTGATTCAAATTAATTGCACTGCAGTGAGGTTACGCAAAGCACTTTTTCCGTAGGACGTAGGTAATTACCCGTAAAAATTTAATCAACGACCTACGGAGAGGTAGCATTCCGGCAAGTTTAGTAAATCAGTCGGGACATTGATATAATGGAGGCATTTTGTATTAGTTAAGTATTTAATAGACCTTGTGTTTGAACTGTTTGTTGAATCTTTTCGAAAAAGGGATATGTATCGATGGCAATAAAGGCTAATGGAGTGAAATAAACTACTATTTCTTTTCTTTTGAGTAATTAAGGGAATGTCTACTTTCAAGGGCGAATTGCCAATTTGTTCGGTGTTGCAAAAAAAAAGGACCGAATTTTTTTTCTTGTGGAATTAGAAATTTATTGTCTTTCATTTATTTTCGATAGATTAAAAGGAGTTTGTCTTACAAAAAAAATTCGGTGGTTTTGAATTTTTTAATATGTTGTATAAGAAAAGTCCAAGTTTTGGTCACCCCACTCCCTGTGTTCACTCCGTCAGCTTGGAACAACCCGCGAAAATTAGCACTTTTTCAGTTTTTCGCCTATTACTCCGTTCCAGTGCATTTAAGCGTAAAACAAGCTAAATGGAATTTGGTAGAAGACAACTTTTTGTATAAATTCTTCGAATATTTTTTTTTACGGTCAATAGAAACGGAGATATAAAACGTCGGAAAATGGTTAAAATCTTGTAATTTGTAAGATTAACTCGGTAATACTTGATTGCAGTCTAAATGTTCCCAAAATAGATTTAGTAGAGAGTTAAATTAATAGAAAATAAGGGAGGTGAAAATTTAGGAAAGAAAACGAAAAGTTACTAATTAAACTCACTCACTCTCAATAAAATTTACAGAAAAAGACGCGTGCCAAACTGGTCTCTAATTTTCAATAAAAATAAAAAAGAGGTGTCTTTATTAAATAAATTGCGGAGAAAATGTGGGAGAAACGAGAATTTTTGGAAATTTTATAGCATTTTTTTCCAATTTCGCAATTGATTGTACCTGCAGTGGTAAAGGTAGATCAACATAGGTGTACTTTTTGGAAAGCACATTAACATAGTAGATAATAACAATCGCGAATTTATGAATCACCCTGCTACTCGAAAACGGTTGGGTTACGCTCCCCCTCCATACAATTTTTTGTTCGACTAGGTGAGATCTATCATCCAAATCATTTTTGCATGCACTACGCACCGATATTCTACTGATACGAAAGTACATACTTGATGAGTAATAAATGTAGAATACATATTCGATTTTCTCAAAAGTACCTTCGGTTTGTTGTCTATTTTAGTTTCCTAGAGGCCCAAAATTATCGGCATTAATGTATTGGGCCGCGTTCACACTATACCGATCGGCTAGGCCGAGTGGTAGCGGTCACTGTATATCTCCAACAAACCAATCGAATTTTTCTCATTCCATCACAAAAATATCAAATCAAGTGCGCAGGACTCGCGCAGAGACTGGAGACACCAGATGAACAATACCGATAGAATGCTGATCATGCCGCGCTGATCCGAATCCACTTGGGTTGGTTTGGGTGCGGTTCGGCTTTTGGCCTCTTGGCAAGGCTGGGGGGCATGTACACACTAAAACGGATTTGCCGATCGGCACAGCAGTGGTGTGGACATACCTTAATTCCCGGTCTGGGCACATTTTTTCTTCCAATTTCATAATCCAGAATTTGTTTTTCTTAAGTATACCTATGTGTATATGGCTTCTGGAAAATTCAATTTTAATAAATATGTAAGATTATTTTCTAAATGACATTGAATCTCTAATATCCTCCTTCTTCAATCATCTTACCTCTATTATATAATAATAATTTTCATTTGAACTTCAAATCTCCCTTCAATAAGCCGCACAAACCAAATAGGCAGATAAATTCAGATGGCCATGCATCAAAATCAGACGTAGGACCGAACGCTTTAAAGTTGTCGAAATAATTTGTAAGCACCGTCCCAAGGCGCCCCAGGGCAGTGGTTCTAATTTAATTGATTACCAAGATTTAATTTATCTCCCCGATGATTGTATCGTTGCCATTCATCATCGATAAGGTATTTTGTTGTTGGTCGCACCGTGTCCGACCGGTGAGCCATTTTGGTGTATCTGTGGACATGTTTGTGTCGATTTGATATGAACCATGGGGGAATCCTCTGGTAACAAAGTTATATTATTGTCACATAAATAACCCACTATCGGACGTGATAATTTGTACGAAAGGTGTATAGTCTGTCAGTTACGTGACTTGAAAACGTTGTGACTTTCCAGCAAATTGGCGAAACAGTAAAAACGTTTAGAGCCATGAATAAGTAATTAATCAACAATGGAAGGGAGTCTGTGATTTGGGTAAATTCCCAGGCAATTCCGCAGGGTTTGTAGTTTAACACGTGCTTTTTGCCCATCAGTGAGTTGCCGCATAATTGCCCCTGTGAATGTAATGACGAGTTTTAAAGCTTTACGTGGAAAACTAAAAACCACGAAAAATATGCAGTGAAATAGTGGGAATTTGTAAAACCAGTCATATTCACGCTTTAAGGGCCGACGTAAGCCTCCGTCGGAGCATTCGCAGGACAAATGTGTGTCTAATCTCTTAAATGTTTTATAGGAATGCCTAATCCGGGAAACTTACACGGAATAGTCTGGGTGTTTCTGGACGAGAACGAATGTCCATGGAAACCGAAAATGCATACTACACGGGACGCACAAGGAAGCCGGGTTCTCTCCCACCTCAGGAAGACATAAGAAGGCCATTTAGTCTTGAAAGTGATTTGTTACAGAACTCGTCGTCGTGCTTGTTGTTTACTACTGTTATATGCTTCGCTGCCTTTGTTGAATCCTTATCCATAAATCAGGATTAATTCCCACCAGTGCAGCGGTGGGAAGCACACAACCTTCGGGTTTCGGTTTAAGAGGTAGCACACCCGGCCGAAGCGGCATGTTAGGGTAGAAAACTTTTGTAAGCACAAAATTGCTTAATCCGCGCAATATTGTTCCTTTGGGTACCACTGGGGAGCGAAAGTTCTTTCGTTTTTATTCTATTATCAGCACCTGGGAAGCACCAGTCGAGCTCATCGTAATTTATTTGCATATGAGCTGAAAATTTATCCAAGCAAACCCATACGCTTGCCCTGCAGCAGATTTATTACCAGCGATTCGAAATCAATGAACTTGGGTTCTTTACAGGTTAGATTCCCCTCTATGGTGCAGTAGTTTTATAAAAGGTAGGACGTTCCGTGAGGCAGTCGGGTTTGTTGTGGATTCAACGGTAATGGACAAACTGATTGTTTTCTCAGTAAGGTGTATTAATCTAGAAAAACGATAGCTAGATTTATGCAAAAGATCCAAAAGTAATTGTACATCATTTTGCAAAGAACAAAAACAACTAAATGTTCAATAATGCTCAATCTATCTTATATAGCTCCGTATACAGAGTGTTTTGTATAACGGGCACAAAAATGATTAAAGTAGGTACACAAGGGTTTTGAAGGTTTTACATTTCAAATATGACTCTACATATTACAAATTCAAGGAGAGGGAGGCCCAACTTACATATTCAAAATCACGGCTTTAATGTTACAGACGCAAAATACTAATTTTCTTTAAATTTTTATATGAAAAATATTTTAAGGGATCAGTCTACTGTAATATTTTACAAAGAATCTATTTTTTTTACCCACGGTAGAGCAAAATCGAATCATGCGACTTCCACTAACATGGTTGTGGGTTGCAGTGAAATAGTTTTGCCTTATGTTTTCGGGGCCCTTGATCTCGAATATGTCAACGAAATGGAAATTAACGATGGCGGCAACCGAAAATTTTAAACCACAAAGGATTGCCATGACACTTTTACCTGCACTTGTCAATTTTGTGGAGAAATTTCACTTCTCTAGTGTGTAGTAAAATATAGTAATAACAGAATACACAGTAATTTTTTTTTTGTAAAGGATTAGTCAAAAAAATCTGAAAATATCATACACATGAAGAATAAGGTGCAGATTAAACCAAAATTATCATGACTAAAACATTCAAAACCCGATCAATTCTTTTAAACAATTCAAGAGGTGACCGCAAAAATGAAATTTTCAGGAAAGGTTCATTATGCTCGATAAAGTCTATGGGTTGCCTCACCGTATATTTAAGCAACTTCTGCACTTCCCGAGGGAAGTCACCTGGACCATTGTTGTTTATCTTATTTGTAAATGATGTTCAGCATGTCATAATTAATTCCGGGTTTCTGATGTATGCGGGAGATATACGTATAAAGATATTTTAGGAAATGTCATGTCTGATCGACTGCCTTTTAATGTAGATTGATCTTAACCGTTTTGTGGATGTCTGTCTCTTCTTGAATTTGGATAATTGTTTTATAATGTTTTTCTCACAGAGCATTACATTTTTAGATTTTACTTATTCTATTTTTATAATTATTGATCGAGGAGATTAACTGTCCTGAGATTTTATATTAACGTACCAACAAGACATCTTAAAAAATTTGGTTTCTTACAAACAGAAAATTATTGAATCTATCATGGCCTTCTATAATATATACTTCTATGGAACAGATTTTAGTTTAAGTATAGAGCAACTAAAAAATAGGCTTAGTAGCATCAAACCCTTGAATTATTTATAGTAGGTACTTTGTAAGTTAACTTTATTAGATACACCAGATTTAATTTATTTTGCACTATATTTTGAAGTCAGCGATCACAAAAACTTCAGTATACTAAATTTTATGAGAATCGAATTAAATTTAATAAATCCATTAATCCGAAATATTGCACATTTTTTTAAAATGCCGATCAAAATAAGGACCTTTTATTAAGAAAGTGGTGTAAGTTTACGTTTTTAGAAAATCACCCCAGGGCTCTCTACACGTAAAGAATAAACTGTCGAAGGTGTTGAAATGACATGTTAAAAAAAATGGACTTACACCACTTTTATAATAAACCAACCAAACCAAAACCAAATGTTGACAGAGTCGAGAAACTTTTTATTCTATTCCTAAAAAATGGTGGCAACATATTGTTGGTCGTCTATAAATAATATTAAAAAATAGCGCTTTTTTACATTTTGGAGAAAGCTGAAACACTGTTGATCAATAAAACAGATTTAGAACTACATACACATACATATTTACTTATTTATCAGAAAAGTATTTGTGTGCAGCCGGTGTCGTGTTCAAACTGTGAACACGCAACTGGGAGGTTTTTTGTTTGTTCACAGTCGTTAGTCATATTAGTCCGATTTATTTACTGACTAAATGTAATTTATTCAAGACTATGAAGTGGTGCGGCTGACATACATATGAGCATTACAGCACCTGCTAGCTGAGCAACAAATAATCCCCGAGAATTGCTGTGTCCACGAGGCAATTATGTGGAGCACCCAATTTAAAAAGTGGCAGAAAAAAAAAATAGCCACACTATACTAATGGGCATCCTTAAACAAATGATCCAAGGGGCCTCGTTAAAATGTAAAACTACCTCAAACATTTATTACTGCACGCGGTGTCCGAGCCCCTCGCGGACCTGGCTTACAAGAGCTGCAGATTGCAGCTGTATTTATGAAAAATTATATTCGCGCATAACTCAACCGGCTGACAGTGCTATCAGAATTACAGGCAGTGAAAATGACACAGGCTGGCAGGAATAAAGGATAATAAACTGAGGTCAATAAAATTGACTCATGTACCCCTCTGACATATCATTATTTAGTGCCGTCCATTGTGATGCTTTATTAGCCCTGGGGAGACTGACAGAATTAAACGCAAATAAAAGAAATTTTAAATATTTCCGGTCTCCTATTAATTATGTGTCCTCTTTGGAATTTGCGGTCGCTCGTAGCCGCTGCCGAGTAACTTAACATACAATGGCCCAGATAGATTAGCCAGGACAAGTCGCATTACCTCACGTATTTGCGGTCGAAGTGAGCCCTTGACCAAACAAAGTAGTCACCGATGTTAAACACAAAAATTACGTGTTTAAACAACTGGATAAACTGGAGCCACTCATGCAGATTACTCTTTCATTACGAACGATCGCATTATGGATTATATGGCCATTTTGGAGTTTTCCACAAATTTAATATCCTTTCTGCCGGGGGATGTTGATTAAAATTAATTTTATTTTATTTATGGACTTGCCATAAATGGTTGAGCTGACAGATGAGCATCACATTAACTATTGCATTGGCTGCGTACTTGGGTCTTTTGAAGATAAAACTAGAGGTTGAGGCAAAAGGAAGTAATTATTTAATGAATGAGGCAAGTTTTTAGTGTATAAATTAAACTTGTGTCATTTTTGGAGATATTTAAAAATATTTAATTACTTTCCGGACGGAAGTACAAGTTGTTTTGCATTTTGAGTGGTCAAAATTACGTAACCGAAATCGGGAAAAACGGAACATACGGTATGCATCCGTATGTCACTCTATGGCTGCTGAAACCTTAACCGATTCGGAGAAATATGGTATTCCACTTAAATACCTCCGTACAGAAAAATTTATTATCTATTTATTATTGAAAAATTTTTTTACGAGGCCTTCTTGGGTCTCTTAAGGCAGTTGCATTTCACATGTCTTTAAACTGCCGAATATGGCAATACGGTTCGATTGGTACGGACATATTAACAACCAGTATGCACAGAGAATGCAGTCCACTACTCAGGTATGCTAAGCACATCTCAGCAAGGTTTCATTTAATCAGACAACTAGTTAACTGTGATTGACGAATATACTCGTCATAGTGAAATGGTAATATTTGTATCATGACGGCTATACCCGTGATGCGTAAAGAAAGATTTCATTTAAATGTATAAATTGCATTGTTAGTGAAGACTAAAAAATATTCGTAAACAAGATGTTTTGATTATTTAAAGGCCAAGCGGAAATGAAACGAATAAATAGAAAAATATATAAAATAATTATGTAAAAACAAAATAGAGTACAAAGTCTCATAGCTTAATTTTTGCGACACCATTTACGTATACACTTTATGAAGAGGTCGCCACAGTTAACTACGTACGATACGCGAATCACGGCTTTATTTATTCTTCTAATTCTGTTGCTTTTTAATTAATTCTGCGGCATGCTATGTATTTGATCTTCAGCGTTTTGCTCAAATCACTGGTTTTTCTAAATTACTAGGATATGCTTTTTCATCTTACTTCAATTGACGCGGTTATTTTAGAAGCCCCATAAGTGAACACAAACAAATGAATTTTGCCAATTTGTGGGATTGTTCTTTTGACCACAACCGGGCGTAATTAATTGCTGTACGACCAAAATCAACAGGATAATGTTCACTGCCACACGGCTCGAAAGAACCTTTGTGCACATATATGTTTGTTGAAGCAAGAGACTTAAATACTCTTTACTTTAATGCAGAAATACTTCACATGCTTCAGGACTGGTTTTAAAAAACATTTCAGGGTGAATATTTCAATTAATTCTGATTTTATTTGTAGACGTTTTACTTAAATATTTTTCATAGCGATCAAGGTGTAGGTACTCATATTCCAAGGATATTTAATTCATTTAATCCTCTCTAGTTGACTCCGGGAATTAATTCAAGATTTATTTCGCTAAACACTGTAACGCTCGCAGCATGCGAACGCGTGATATTAAACAAATAAGATGCGACAAATGTAGCAATCACCCCGCGCACGAAAAGGGGTCCATACTTTGTTGAATTTAATTTGCTTTAATTGAAATCATTTTCCCGGTAATTAACCTCTTTGCTGCGTTAGAACCCCCTCAATCATGACTCCTGGTGACTACCAAGTGGAAATCAACCCTTTTGCCAGAGGTGGCTGTGAATCCCGCCTAGTCGTTATACGTCCTTTTCCCCGAAAAGTCAAAAACGTTTGCAAAAGGGGAAATCGGAGTTGACGCCAGTTCCACCCTTAATTTGCTTTATTTCTCGCCTGATCTAGAGACCGACCGTCACAAAGTGAGCTTTTCCACAAGGCTAACTCCAGATTTTTCCGCTTTCCCAAGAGGCTGTGTCCTAAGTCCCCAGCTTTCCCTCTTCTCGAATGGCACTTGGATGCTTGAGCAGGGCGCACTGTGATTAATGACAATTGTGTGACATCATTATTCAAAAGGGCTGCGAGGGAAGTTTATTATTCAACAATTTACAACTTCCCGGCAGTTGCTCAGGCACGGGATCCTCTAGCAAATTCCCTTTATCCAAGGGCGACGAAGATACCGGGCCCTTCTCACTGAGAGGTGCCATCCACGTCGAAAGGGTCAACCTTCTGAGTATGGTGCCTTCGTTCTTTTTCCCTTCAAAATTTGAAAGGCATCCGCCACTTTTCTCTGTTATTGAAAGGGAAATCCGCGAAATTAAGGCAAATATTAAAGTCATATCACAGTCAGATTAGGGCGCGAATGACAAAAAGGTGAAGAGATTATTCTGGCATAATTCCTCGCAGGATATGCTCTCATAATTCCCACAGTAACGGGTTTACAACCGATTAAATGGTAAATGCCGCACGCGTAGGCAGGACTCATTATATATGCAATACATGCCCTCTGAGGTCTTTTCGGGATATGTCGTATTTTTGACATATCGCAAGAAGCTTCCACGGGCGCTCTAATTTTTAAAGCGAAAACTATTGTACTTAGCGTTAGAGAGAGTTTTGCAAATTTTATCGTTGGACAGAAACTGAATTTCTTTAAATTATTTAGCTTGCATTCTGTGAAAGATTGTAATCTTAAAGACGTTCTTATAAGTAAACTAATTCTTCGCTTTTAATTTCCCAAAACCATTCAAAAAACACGTCGAAAAGTAAAACAAACAATTTTTTGGACTACAAAAATCAGTTTTCAAAACAACTTTAAGAGTCTGTTCTGAATTACGTTCGTATACGAATATCTGAAACGGTCCTTAGATGCCTGAAAGAGGGTATGCTTCTTTCAATAATTGTGAATAAAAGTGGGTTCAGATATTCTAAACTTTCTCCTTAGATATGCTAAAATAATTGAATAATATTAAGTATATTGAAGAATATTTAAACAAAGATATTAGTTCGATTTAAAACTAAATGACCGCAATCATAATTTTGTCCATGAATGCATACACGTCTTACAACACCACCTTTTCGAAATTTTATCTTCACTATTTTCATCAAGACAGGAAGGAGCGGTAACTTATTTTTCGACAACATTTTCTGGATTTACAAAATAAACTAAACAAATAATTAAAAAACATCCTCAAATAAAAGCTTTTCTAATGACATCCTACATGCTAGCATAATAAATTATTAATTCCTTGGGGTCCCAACTTTTGCCACAGATTAAAGAAATTTAGTTTTTGAGTTTTGACTGTTGGCCCGAGTAAACAATTTTATGATTAAAATTGAAGGCCAAATTGATAAGCCCGGCGCAGTATGGAAATTCTAAATCAGAGTTTCGCATCACGTCCAATAGTGCACTGGTTGGCGAACATCAGCCCACAAGCCTAAAAGGTGCCCGTAGCAGTACCGGTGTCTCACACAACGAAAGAGAAAAATAAATTCTAAACACAAACCCAATTGTGCGCTAGAGCGGCGGCACTTCAAATTGTTTCTTGCTTTTCATTTTCCGCTTCTCGGTGTTTTGTGTAGTTCTAGAGCGGTCAGACCTTTAAAGCACAATACCTCGTTACCACTATCTTGAGGACTGAATGCTCCCCAATCATGTGTTTAATATTCTTCTTCTTATTATTATTAAATATCTTCAGGTCAAGCTTGGGTCAAATGAGAAATCAATATTTTCTTAAAAAAAAATTACTGCAGTCATCTTGCTGTCATTTGGCTTCCACAAAGCATAATATGCGAACAGAGGCAAAAAGTACATAATAAATGTTCCAATAAAATTATTACAAAATTACATAAATGAAAATCATTACTCAAGAACTCGTCGAAAGATATCCTTCCGACCTCTTTTGGATGCCCGGAAAATACTCGATAAAGGCCAGTATATTTGGGTTATTAAATATGGATTTAAAAAGAGCCAACTCCCCATGATTCGTTCAGATAAAACATTTAATAATATCCCAGAATACCAGTATGACTGCTCTTTGTGTAGCTGAAACCTGGTGCTCCTTCTAAAATTCAATTTTCCAATAAATCAGATCCAAGTGGAATCCTTCACTGGCAATAATCTTCAATTTACAAGGGTTTCAGGTCAACCCGGTTATGTCGCATGACGATATCAATGGCCAGCATATATGTACAGGTAAACTTTTATAGATGTAATTTTTCTCTTTCCGATTTTTGCTCGAAACCCATACATATCCGGTGCAGACATGACTCCATGCCTTTTCCAAGATGTGCAATGTAATTCCTAGTAAATATTTCGGACCAATTGTCCGATTCATACGACGATGACAAAAACGACTCTCAGGTGCATTTTTCCATCTCCAGAAGTCCTCCTCAGATTGGAGCGCCTCTGCACAGGACGGCAGAATTTCCCTTCTAAAATTGAAAACTGAACTCAGATAAATATAGCAACAGAGGAAGTCAACAGTGCGTACCTTGCAATTGCTTGGTCATGAGTAATTCGTTGTAGATTTCATATCCTGGAATTTGGGTCAGGAATCTTCGTTTGACGATGTTGCACGAACGTTTTATTCACTCAAATCAATCATAAAATGTACTCGAGGAATATTCTATTCTTGAACGGAATTAGAATGCTCTTGCCGCCCTCGCTGTCCTGGAAGGAATGCTAGTGTGAATATTCGTGTCGAAATCCAAATAAACATATTTTCTCATGTGTACGAACTCATTCCGTCAATGCCATAATACGATTGAAATGCAAAGACCGGGTAAATCAGGAAGGGTTGTACACATTTCGAGCATGCAGAAAAATCAGTTGTGATGGAACACTTTTAGTAGCCTGATGTCAAAGGACTTGTACATATATTTATTTTCAATTATTTAATAGAACAAGGTTCCAGCCCAAGTTTATATGTATATATGGTAAGAGTTTAATTGGGTGCACCTATATGCATAATGAGTCATGCGGCCGAAAAATGATGACTTTTGGGATTTTATTTTTGCAATCGATACTACAAAGTTTGCAATTCTTTCTAGGACAATTCTCACTAAAAAATTTTAACAGTTTTGTTGGTAGGTATAATAGTATCTGCCATCCTGATAGTCTCTTTTTGGGAGGTGCCTTAAGTTTAACGAAAAATTGATCTTTAACAAAATGGCGGTTTTTTTAAAAATTAACTTGAATTTTCGCTTAAGAAGACGCTTGTTTTTCCTTAATAAAAGAAATTGTGTGTGTATCGTTACACGCGGCTGAAGTGAATACTATAACAAATTTCTAAGCAGCGACCCCGAAAACCCCTATACATATATTCATTTACATGAAAATCCGATCCCCTCCACATTACTGTTTTATGCTTTTCGTTTAACGCGACCAGAGTCGCTTAAGAAATATTTACATAAAAAGAACAATGCAATGAAAATTAAAATCCTTCATTTCTTCTGTTGATCAAAAACCTCGATTATGAGTGCGGGTGCATTTGCAATACTAGCTTCAACAATCAACACGCTTTTCTCAAAAGACACGCGACAGCATCCATAGGCCCTGTTGTTGAGTTGGTAAGGGTTTTGCAAGAATATTTAGGGTATACTGCAACTCAATCAACTTATACCGGAGACGTTACATTTTTTAGGACTAGAAGACGGTCAGCGATATTTTGAAACTGTTTTGTCCTTGCGTTTTTTTTTATTAGAAGCGAATGTCGTGAAAACGATTTTGCCCACGGTAAGCAGTGCCTCCGAATCTGTATATGTATTATGGCTATGTTGAAAGGCACAAACATTTTGTGTAAACACACACTTATGCAATTGATGTTAAATTTCTGCTTTATAGATAAATCTGATGATGTTAGATTGACAGGCAGATATAAAGTGTGTTGTTTATGATGGTATCTTCATACAATTTCTCAATAGTAACTGTAAAGAAACGAAGTGTCCACAAAATATATTGATTACAAATTATGGTACCGTAGTCCCCAACAGAGTATACCATTACCGACGTCGCCATATTAAAATTCTAGTCGAACCACAACTTTAAATAATGGTGAAGGGTTCTTATTTTACCAATAACCCACGAAAGAGCGCTTACTTATTGCACATTCGAAGGTCTAACCAAAAGAAGCTTAAAAACCAAAAAAAAAAAAGGAGAGAAATATTTGAGTTACACAGACCCACCCAGGACCAACCACAGATGAGCAAAGAATTTGTACTCCGGGCAGAGGAAGACGCAAATGAAAAAACCAAACAGTCACATCCTTTTTTGCATTCCATTACCAATTTTTCACTTTAATTTCACTGCGGCAAGACTAATTTATAAACAGGACTCGCTCGACTCCTCCTGTTGAAACCGTCCAGAGCCAATGGTGGATTGTCTTTCACTTCGGGCAAAGTCCCGGCATGGAGTCCCGAGTCGAGTGCCTGATACTTGGTGGCACAAAGGAAATTGTTGCTGTTTTTGGGCCCAACTAGCTTGACTTAATTAGAAAAAGGATCGCTCAGGATTGTGGAATTGTGCGCTGTGCGGAGCGCTACGGATGGAGGATAGATAAGTGCTGGCCTCTGTACTTTATCTACTTTTCTCATTTCGCCTGAAATTTGATGACACTCGAGCCGCAGTGGCCTTCCACCGCCTTTTCTCTCCCTCGCTGGGTTTTTTTTTTCCAGCGGGTCGGTTGGTGGCGGACATTTTTCTTGTGGCCTAAACGGGGAATTTCGCTTTTTGCCCTTTTGGCGCTCTTTGTTCTGGTGCGGGCACCTTTTTGGTTCGTTTCGCTCAAATTTTGGGACTAAATTTAATTGCGACATTTTTAGCCTGGAAGGTGATTATCTGCGGACTTAGATATTTCGTTGTTTGTCCGCGGAAAAATGTATTTATCTGGGTCGATTTCTGATGCCGTAGAGCGCCGCGAGTCCCTTTAATTAAAAAAGTTTTGAGTGGCAATTAGAGGCAGTGTAATTTGCCGCCTCCTGCAAATGCTTTTGTCTATCCAGCCTTTGGGCTGCGGGAAAAAATGCTGGAAGGAATCAACACTTTCAAAGTGAACCAGAAAAACAGTAAACGTATTCTATCGAAAAACACAATGCAAATAAAGCCCTACACTATCGAGGGCTGTACCCTTTGGGCATTGCGTTGATCCCTTTATTCATAAATTTAAACAATCGCCTTAGGGGCAGATTTATCGAATCCTCTTACCAAGATAATTTTATCTGGTATCGAACCGAAGAGGAATATCAAAATACGGCGAGTGCAGAAAACGATGAACATCCAGCAGCCGGGTCTTGGCCCGCTCGATCTAAACCAGTGCGGCGCCCCGAATGCTAAAGAGACATACCCCGGCATTCTTTCAGTAAATACTCCCCCTCTCGATACCCATCGGGGTTTACGTTTGGGCTACACACGTATCCCCATAGAAATTTAAAGTTTGACGGCGGATGCCACGTCTCATATCTAACCATTGTTCGAAAAGTATCGAATTCTGATAAAGGCTGCGGGCTAAACGGGGATAACTTGATGTAATCTTATTTCATCGATATAAGAAAAACATGAGAGGGATTTTTCCAGTAGCCTGCCAATTTATGTACAAGGGACGCGGCCGATATTTATGCAAATTACAATGGCAAATTGTTAACGAAATTGATTTTCGGTGAAAACTTATTATACGGCTTCGGACGGGCCGGGAGGTTTTTTTTTGGGTTTCTATTTATGATTTCTGAGCTATTTCAATAGAAAATCCATTTGAATTCTGTGTAAATATGGAATAGACGATTCTCACACCAAACATACAGGTGTCTTTTGCGTTGAAGGTTTCCACTTCATTATTTGTTTGCATTAGGCAAACCTTTCATTGCTCTTGCAACGAACATGCTTATCACATTTTTTATTCTCTAGGGGTCAAATGTTCGGGTGACTGTTTGTCTCAAATTTGGCAGCTTTTATAGTTTCTAAAATGAATATTCTAGCAAAAAGGTGCGATAGTCAGAGAAAGACATATTCAAAGCCTTGAAACAGTAGCATCAGTTCGCCATCTTGGATTTCAGTAGATTTGAATTCTGTAACCCCAAAGACGTCTCCATATGAATTTTGATTAAAATTGCTCAAAAGTAATTTCGGTAGCAATATTTTGAATTTGGAAATGTTTATGCCAGATTCGAGATCAGCGACCCAGAAAAACCCCTAATGCTGATTTTCAAGGCAAACTAATTTAATAATTGAACTAGCCGGTAGTCATCTTGGAGCCGCTATTTTGAAACCTTGCACTCTATCAAAACAACAAATAACTTATATGTTAGATAGTATATGTGCTTACCTATTCTAACAGGCAGAATGAGTTACAAAAACAAATGACAGGCGAAAGCGCGTAAAAAAGGAATTCGCGTAAAAACAGAACTAGGCATACTTTTTTTTTTATTACTGATTTCTTCGTGTGCAAAAATATGTTTAATTTGTAAGGATATTTGTGTTTTGTTTGTTTATTCTTTTATTTAGTTATGACTGACATAGAACCAACAATTTTATTATGAATCATTATCCTCCCAAGAAGAACAAAAAGACAACAGTAAATTAGGGTATGCTGAGATCTCATTCCACCTCTTGTGTGATTTTCTTGGTATAGTGATACAAATTACTCCAAACGTCATCCATGACAATGTTTCTATAGAAGAGAAAAAGTATTCATATTATTTGGTTTACCCACTCCATGCTTATAAGCTAAAACACACAGAAGCGCACTAAATCGCAACCGAAGTGCATTGCATGCATCTGTCCACATGAGGTAAGAATAGTGACACAACAGAGTATGCTTCGATTGCTGGAGGTATGCTTAATTAAGCCAAAGACAACCAGGAAACAGCAATATCGAACTTATTGCACCATTGATTACTTTTATGCACGTTAGAGGGTTAGAGAGAAGCACACCCTCAATGTACTAATGAAATTCCCTTTGCGAACCGAGAACTTGAGATGCATCATTTAACGAATGCGGAGAAAATTAAGGTCTCTAGGTGCTCCATACCCGATTCCCGCAAGCAGAAAAATCAATACAGGAACTAGTCTGGCAGGATCCCAAGATGAATTTCGAAATTGCAAAATGCTATGAATTCTTCAAAAATGTTTTTCTCCAAAATCATTATTTACCAGTCAGCGCGAGGAGCCCGAAGGCCCTGGGATTTGCCCATTGCTTTGCTGCGGTGTAACTAACTTCTTCAAAGTTGTTTGAATCAACAAGAAGAAATGTGTGGAGATGAAGTACATCTGCAGCCCGATACCAGGGCATATCGCAAACTTCATAAGTTACGGGGGCTCGTTCCACACAGTTGCGCTATAAAAACAAACACACTTTGCGAGTGGAAACATCTCTTTCAAGTGGCGGTACAGTGGCTCTGCATAATTTATTCATTATGCACGAATTTATGTTAAAAGTTGTGCGCCCCGGAGTTGGGGCATCCCGGTGATGTATGCTCGGCAGAGTGCGGTTGTATGCACCTTCCAATGTTCCAATCCCCAGCGCAGCCCCTGAGGGGCCTTCTCGGGGAGCAGCTAGTCAAGTGCATTATGGTGCATACTTATCAAGCAAAGTAATGGATTGCGTTAAAAGGCCATTTGCGGGGTAGAATTCCTCCGTACGACCGAACCTTGAGGCCGTCCTCCTTATATTGCGGCCATAACTCATATGCGCTGCTGTTTTGCGGGAGGTTAGCCTTTCTCGAGGGCAATACGCTTTTCCGTGCTCTATCTGTTGCAATTTTGCCGGCAAATTCAGGCATAACAACCACTTCATCGCCCGGCACGCCCGCTTTATGGCGCTACTGCTGAGAGTAACGGCGACATTAATCACAAAATTAAAGAAATTCCCCGAGCCGGTGAGCCACTCGAAGCCTGCTCCTCCGCGGAGACAAGAAAGATTAGCAATTAAAATGGAAATTGAGCTCGTACACGGCAGCCCTCGAACAAGTACACCTTAGGCGCCTCCTCGACGTACATGCTATTTGCACAGGGGCTGGAGTGCTCGCCAGGCACGATACGGCCCCTTTCGTGATCTTATTTGAATAGAATTGGATTGTTACTTTGCAGCGGATTGGCGTGCGATGTGTTGCCCTGTCGGTGGCGGGCGGAGGGGCGATCTAATACTCGCGAAGCCGAAACGTGTCATGTCCATCAAACGGCGGCACAGTTCACCTGTCTTGTTAGACACAGTTCAGACAGACGTACCGAAAGGTGTGGGCCCCGTTTAATGGAGCTGTTCTTTACGTGCGCTGACGTGTGCCTGAAGGGTTGGCTTATTTTTGGATTCATGGATGAGTGGAGCACTCACAATCCGCCTATTATCCTTTCCACTCGTCTTTCGTGCGAAAATGAATATCAGGCTCTCTCCGGGCAAGTGCTTCAAGTGACTTAGAAGGGCTCAGTGTGAGAAATCATCCACAGACCCACGTCCCACAGCACATAGACAAGTTGCGGGAAGGGCACTCGGCCGGGATATGTTCGGAGAAAATTACTTTTAATTAACAGGAGATAATATCCTCGCATTAAACGTGATACAGGACTGAACTTGTCATGGCGGTTGAGCAATTTTCAGATCGCATTAAAGCGTCCTGGAAATGCTTCTGGATCTCTTGTAGCTGCCATGTAAAGATTAAGTAGGTACATTTCTGTTCCAACTTTATTTTACGGTCAGAGCTTATGATATACCATTGGCAGATTTCGAGGAAGAAGTATCTGAGAGTTCCAAACTTTCCCCAAGAGAGACAATAATCTTAAGTTGTCGAAACAAATTAAATCATTTCTGAATTCACAAGTATTATTTTAGGTTTCTTGATCCCGGAACTCAAAGAATTGACAACCGACAACGACACTTATTGCTCTCCCACACTCCTCCGTCCCATCCGATGGACACAGGTCTCTTATTTTTTAACAGTTAGTCTTGTCAAATTGTACTTTGGCACAATGATACAAAAATTATGACATATATTTATCAAGTTATTATTTTTAATGAAAAAAATTAATTGGTCAAGATAACAAGGAACAGATTTTTATTTTTCTATATTTTGGTAGACATTATATGCCAAGTGATAATATTGGATTGTCCTGTAGGTAATTGCGTATATTTTCAAAGGCCACTAATCACACATACATAGAACAAAGATCAAGCCCTGATATTTTGTCCGTTTTGCTCTATAACCTTTTTCCATTTTTCAGCTTCATAATTCCTTATTCATAGAAGTACCAGCCTTTATCGGTGAAAACCTTAACAAGGTGCTGATTTACAGCCTCAACTAAATTGAACGTTCTACGATGTAAGTAGTTTTGAAGAGAGTGAAACAAGTAATGTAAGTAATGAAATTTAAGTGTGATCTCGCGTTGTCATCATGGGACACAACTCCTTTACGATGAATGAGATCTGGACGTTTTTGGATGATCGATTCGTTCAAACTGTTCAATTGCCGATAGTACACTAATGTCAGTTTAGTTCCTTTGTAAGAGCTCGAAAAACACGACGAACCGAAACCGAACACGACTAAGCAGACGTCCCATTTCTCTAAAATTGATGATCGAAGCCCTCGAAGGCTCTGTGGTCGTTGTTGTCTGGTGCGAAGTCTTCTACCTATCTGATCCCAAATGTGCTCAATTGGATTGATGTCGGGGCTGGTCGCAAGCCATTCAAAAACGTTGATTTCCAGCTCAGAAAGGTATACTGTCACCGATTTGGGAATATATGGGCGGGCATTATCATGCATTAGAATGAAATTTTCTCCTATATGTTACCATAAGAAATGGACATCATCTCAAGTACGGGGATATTTCTAATATAAGAATCGGCTGTTATACTGTTTCCATTGAAAATGACCAACTCGGAACGATATTCATAACTTATGCCACCCCATCACATAATAGAGCCAACTCCAAAAGGGACGATTGGTGTAATTTTATATGCGGCATACCGTTCATTTCTTCTTCTCCACACTCTCTCACGTCCGTCAGGTAATGTTGTCGGTGAAAAATACGCGAGATAATTGTTTTTTCAAAATTTTAAAAAAATGTTCTCTGCCACACGAAAACGTCGCCAATAGATTTCTTTCAAAATTGTCTCTTTTTTAAGGGACTCACAACACTACGGTCCATTCATCAATTCGGTCCATTGAAATCCTTGAAACTTATAAATTTAACTAATTACTATTATGAGAAGTTGTGCGGAAGAAATATTTTCAAAAAAGTCTATTCTAATTGCAAATCCTTAAATTTATTTTTGATAGATAATTTTGCCGATCAGTTTAGAATTTAAGGATTTTTTTAGCTTACCAAAGTAAGCACTTATAAAAAGATCAAGAGTGTTTCGATCTCGTCACTGCGACACTGGGTTGCTCGGTGTCTCCACCACACACATACACTCTGAAATATTAATTTTTACTTTATTTAAGTCAAATCGATACGTAGGTACGGCGATATTTAGAGTATACGTTATTATTACGGCATGCGACCACGGCTATACTTTTAATACCACCGACGTAGAGTTTAGGTGTAATTTTCTTGGAAAATAAAGGAAACTTATCCTTAGAAGAATTAAAACTTCCGCTTCTCGTATCATCCAAATAAGACTTTTACTGCACCAAAGGAACTAGTCCTTAACGCGAAGTTGTTCCCCTGCATCATAATAAACATACAAAAGCTTAATTTGCTGTATGCCAAGAAGTGCTCATTAAAGATGAAAATTATCAAGGTGCCCTCGTGTTTCCTGCCCACGTCCAGAATTCCGTGCAGCAAAAACGGCAGTAATAACGTGCGCGGAAGTCTAGTGGAATGGGGCATCTCATCGCAAATAAAAAATTAAACGACGTTAATTAACTGTCAAGAAGAGCCTGGCAGTAATTAACTTATGAGGTAAGCTAAATCCCCAAATTCCAAGGATGCCTCGAAAGGAATTAAATGGAGGTCATTTGCTACCTCCAGGAATTCCTCCGCAATTGCAGAAGTATCTCTGGGGTTGGCGCAAGAAAGATGAAAGAGGACAACAAAAAAAAAACTTTCTTGACGTCAGTAGAAGTAACATTTAAGAGACAGCTGAACTTTATCCTTTTTGGATGGTTTATGTGTCCTGTGTGTGGCCAAGAAGCATGTGCCTTTGCCACGAGGACAAATTAAGCCATACTGGCTGGGCGCCGGACAATGGCACGCTCTCGGGGCCCCGCAGGTTAATAGCGTCGTACCCTTACACTATACGTACATAAAATTGTAAGCTGCGAAGAAATTTGATATAGAATTGCGACAAAATTCGTGTTCCCGTATTACTACGGACGTGTTGCGCTGGCAGAGTTATAGGAGCAAAGCTAGGGATATGTACCACGGGTGCAAATGGGTTCGTGGGTAAACCAGCAACAACAGCTTTCGTTTCCAAATCGATGTTGTCGGGAACAGCTAATGACAACCGCATGTAATGCACAAATCTTCTGCACCCTGCTCCCGCCGGCTAGTACGGTAGGGATCTGAAAATTTAATATACCTCGCCAGCAGGCCGCTTTAAAAGCAAAGATTTTTCAGTTTCTGCGAATTAAATTAAAGTATTTGCGGAACAATTTTTGCCCTAGTTGGGGCACAACTGCTGTGACGTTACCTACCAGAACTTTTAGCCTTTGGTGTGACGGTAAAATTTTAATTTGAAAACTCCTTGACCCAAACTCATTTAAAAGCATCTATTGCCCTCGTTAAACGCGGAAATTGCTTTCCAATTTTTTTTTTCACTAAGCGACCACCGGCATGGCTGTTTTTCCTCCCAACTATTTCAATTTTCGTACTTAAGGGCGTGACATTGCGAAAAATACCCCCTGTGGCCGACACTAAACTTAGTTTTGCCTTTTTTTCTAAGGGAAATTTTAAGATTAATACCACTTTAAAAAAAAGTTCCTGAAGCTAATTAAAAGTTTGAATTTAAGCTATCCCCGGGGATTTTTCCCGCTTGAGGAGATCACCCGAAAAGAAACCTTCAAAGAAAGCTGAACGGTACAAATGATGGATACATTTTTCGTAAAAAATTGTTTTCGTCCAGCCCCAGATATTTGATTTTTTTTTTCTCGCGGTCCGGAAAACTTTGCAAAGCTTTTACCGAGTAACCGAATTTCCGGCCGTTTTCCTCCTTTCAATTTTGCTGCACAACAGAGAACTTTTCATTCTGTCGATTTGTAAAACATTTCTGGCGCTAGATTGACTGACGATAGTTCCATTTTTTGCGCTCAGCCTGAGTTCGCCTATTTTATTGAAAGCTTTTTTTTTTCTTGTTTTTATTTTATTTTAGCGGATAAAAGTAAAATTGATTTGGCAACTAGGGGTAGAAAAAATACAATAGTTTGATCATTGCCTAGAACTGTTCTCGATTTTTAGCGCATATCACGTTTTTGCCCACCTCCGTTTGATTGACATTCTAGCCGCAATGAAAATTAATTGAAATTTTTCGACTGAATGAGAGATCCCATCAAATGCTGAAAATTCGGAAATGTAGGTGAACTATCGGATAATAGAGAGGGCTAAGTTACTCAATTTGAAAAGCTGCCATTTTATTCCTTAATAGTTTCGGAACTGGTGGAAATCAAAAAAACTAGCAACGGATTGCAAGTTTTCTGTGTATTATTGTTTGCACACAATAACCCCTTTTGGATATGGGTCAAAGCTTAATTGAATTTGTAAAAACCGAAATGCTGACTATCTGAGAAATGTTATCCTAGATATTGATTGGTTATTTTTATTTATAGTGTAGAAGACCGAAAATAGAATTGGAACTCGTCGCCGGAATGAGCTTAGAACACTGAAATTAATTTGTCCACTACTTCGACTAAAATCTCATAAAGATCTTTCAATCGCAAAGTTGGTTTTTGTTAATGCAAATGAGCTTATATCAAAGATCCATTTATTTTTATTTAGTTCTTCACCATGAGATTCATGTCGCCTATTTGTGGCTAAACTGAGAAGACCGCCAGCAGGGTAAAATCTTACGCTACTAAATACATAGTAGGGAAAAGGGAATAGAGGGAACTACTAAAATTGGATAATTGTTCTTTCATTTCATCCAGATTTTACTCAGCGTGCAAAGTCATAAAAATAACATACCTTCAAATTGTTATAAAAACTGTAACAATTAAATTTTTTTTAACCGTTTTTTATTAAATGTTTGAGTTTGCACATTATGGCCGGTAATTCGTACACATACTCTCCATGTGATACATTTGCAAAACGTAAACCCTAAGCAGCCATACAATGCAAAATAAATGGGATTTTATTTAAGGGAATCTACTGCCACATTCATTTTACGGTTTACGTTATACCTCATTGCTAGCAATCCAGAAGCAATTCAAACTGCAATAAGTATTGACATGGAATGACTTCCCTCCCACAGGACTCGCTGTTTACCTCAATGCTTTTTGCATCTTCTCCACTGTGAGTTTGGGGGCTGGTTTGCGCCATCCGATTCGAATGTTGGTTTTCTACTCATCCCCCCGGCAGTTTGTTTTTCCCGTGGTACTTTTTCTCGGGCATTTCTTCCATCGGTATTTTTCCGTTCGAATGCCTGCTGGGCTTAGGAGGTAAGCTATTTGCATTTAGGGCTGGCGGGGTCGTAAATCAACCCTTTTGGTGTGATTTATTGTTATTGCCAACCGATCTGAAAATAACATTCGAGAGCAATTATTGAAAACACGAAGTGAATAATGGCCCTAAGTGTCACGAGATTATGCTAAGTATTCCACGGAGATCAAGACAATGTGAGGTGGAAGTCATTTGTGTCAACCCCCTGCCCGGCCGGCGCTGGTGCGTCCATTGCCCGTCAGCTTCCACCATAAGTTGCCTATAAATTGTCGGTTTTGCGGCAATGGCGCGGGTGGTGAACGGATGTCTTCCTAATGTCCTTCCTGGGGAGCGGTTAACCAGAGAAACATTTTACCTCCACGAGCGTCCCACTTAGCGCGGAGCCACCTTTTTGACGCTATATCGATTTCCAATTTTTCCCACAGCCGCTGTATCTCCGACCAACTTATTCACATTTGGCAGGGGACGCCGGCTGAAAAATTGGCATCCATTTATGAGTTAGCCCTTAAAAGCGCCATTCGTAAGCACCACTGACTTATATTCGTGTCCTGGAACAGCAGCCCCGGCCAAATTCTCCACACATCCGCACATACCATGGATGCAAATGTTTAATCACAGGAACGGCTTTCAAGCGTGGACAGGGTCTGTTTGTTTGCCGCTGCTCCAGGGGAGTCACATATGTATCTGCAAAAAAGAGGTATGCGGAGCGGGGCATTGGAGCCCACCAGTCGACCCCCGACCTGCTTGTTAAAATGTAAAACAACTCCCAGAGCGTTACAAATTATGGCACATTTGTCATTAAAACAATTTCATCAATTCTGATAAAGTTATTGCACATGGCGGAGTCGCTGCTCGCTACCAGTGGAGTTCGAGAGTACGCGCCGGAGGACATAACAAATCTGATTTGACGCCGGCGATTTTTTCAGAGGCATTAAGTACGACATATTTCCCATGGAAAATTATCATAATTTTCCACCATATCAGCTGTACGTCCGTTAAAAATAGATTTTTTTCTTTAAAAATGAAAATGGCAGCCAGCCCCCAGGAATTGCGTACACCAGGCAAACAATTTCCAGGGTATCGCGCCCAATAAAGCAAATTCCAAACATTTTATTTATTGCCCTGCCAAACATATCCCCTTTTTTTTGCTCTCCTGCTCAGTGTGAAATTTATGTTGAATTTGGGAACGGGCGTGTGGTTTTCCAATTTAAGTCCTTCTATACAGCATACCGTACTTTGTGCCGTACTTTGCTACTCGCTAAATTGGTTTGTGTTGGGGGTAGTCATTTTTTGGTGTTGTTGCGCCCATTTTTCTTTAAAGCAAGTATATCAATTACGATTGGTTTAAATTAGCTTTATCTTTAAATTTTAGGCTTGACGTGGTCTGATCAAATAGACGAATGTGGAAACTGAACTCTTGAAATAGTGATTCTGATCTTACGTCATTAGATATTTTTTTTATTAATAAATAAAGCACCATCGTAAAAGATTCGAATTGCTATGAATCAAGAGTTACACTATTGGTAATATACTCACAAATACACTCAACCAGGTTGGCATTTCCCTACCATATATTATATTTGTATAAAAAAGAGATGTTTTTAATAACTCCCACAATAATCACTTTTCCCAGTTATTCTTAATAAAATAGCACAATCTTTCCCCTTTCCGCAGATACAAGTAAATTATTTTTTTATTAATTTTCGTCCGTGTCACAAAGTTGCCAATTTCACCTCTAACAGTTTTCACACTTATTAACATATTCATCCTAAATTTCACACACGCACTCCTAAACAGGTTTTATATTTTTTGAAATTGTTTTCGTATTAAAACCCATTATTTATTTAATTTTTACATATTTACTCAATTAAACTACTCTTCAAGGTGCTTCCATTAAGCCCATACACAATACACTACGTCAAATAATTACCAAGGCATATCAATTTTTCTCCTTAACCTCGACAAAATCTATGCTTGATTTTTTCGACCAAATTTTTTTCCACTTTTTTAAAATATTTTGACACTTTTACTATCTTTGATATTTTTCTGAATTTTTGCCACTGCTCACAAAAAAATTTTGTAACAGTATGATTTTGATTGCTGTTGAACGATTCGAGGCGCAGTAAATAAACAAACAAACAGCGAAAGAAAAAATTCTATGTATTTATTTGCATAACTTTTTTTTATTTTTCAGTTCGTTTGTTCCGTAGTTAAGTTTTTTTTAGTTAATTTTTTTACTTTACAGTTTAAAAGGGAACCTCCTTGAACAGCAGCTAACTTCGCTTCGCAAAAGGTTATTTTTTCCATCGATTATTTCGTTACAGCATGAAGAACGCAATTGCCTTCAACATATCTTTAACTTGATGGCGGAAATAACCATCTCTTAAAATTTTCAACGTTATCGAATTCATGATCCGCCCCGCAATTTTCTCTGAATCACCTCACCGTTCGTAACGATAGCGATTTCGCGTCCTTTATGTCTGCCCGACTCAACAGGTTCCACCAGATTTGATATAAAGTTTGCCTGAACGAAGTTCGGCACTGAAGGCATTCTCGCGTCTATCCCTGCCACAATCTAATTAAACCTAAAGAGCAGTCTTATGCGGGCGCCTGAAAATTCCTTCGCGCTAACATAAAGAATAAATCAATTAAAAGCCCTCGCGAGTGATGAGAACTTCGCGAATTGCCTTAAATCCTTTTTCGGAGCCGCACATATTCGCCCGCACACCTCCACACACATCCTTGGCCTCCAGGTCTATCCCACTTAGCCCGCATTTGCAACACAAATCTCTAAAGCCCTCCTCGTTCTAGGAGAAAATGTTGGCCGTTGAACCAGTCTAATACCCTGTGAAAGTACATACATAACAATTTTCGTCGCTACCCTGCCAACTCAAATAATTTTTAGGAGCACCGTGACGGGGCTGCTGCCGCGCTGATGCAGGGCTTAATTCACAGCCCGCTGAAACAATTCCAAATTAATGTAGCGGAAGAGCAAATTGGGTATTAATTTTATATTGCAGCAAACTTTTCGGGGGCTCCGAGATTTGCTTTTTTCCCTCCCGGGAGACTCCATTTCAAATTTGGGCAGAATTTATAGCATGACCGCCGGTAATTACGCTATTTAGAGGCCTGTGTCCTTGGAACTCCTTAATGCATTTTAATTTGGGTTTGATAACACTCTGGTGTAAAGCTGGGAGATATTTATGGAACTTTTTATGAAATCAATTTTATGAAGTACACTTAAAGAATATTGCGAGTGGGTTATCTGTACACACGCCTATTTCTTCGCGTATTCATTGTAGAAACACCGATCAGTAATCGTAGTTTATAGTCCAGTTAAAATAGAGACAAAAAAGTCCAACCCTAAACAAAATTCCTGCAGAGCTGAAAATTTGTACAGACCTTCAATACATCATTACAAATAAAATGTCAAAAGTCCACACCGATCCGACTTTCGCTTAAAATTTTATTTAAGGTCAAAAGTTAACGACATCGGTTTTTTGGATATTTATCGTAAACGGTAAATGTTATCGTAAAAATAGTTCATACAAAAGTTGTAGATCTTGCTACTGTCTACGGAAAATAGTTCATATACTTTTTTGTACGAATATCGCGATTTCAAACATCGGAAATACTGACATGCACTCATATGTCGTCGTGGTCAATCGTGAGAGAAACAACAAAAGTCAACAGTCGAGTAAATGGGAAAACAATGTTTACAACTGTTGGCCCCCCCGGCATACATCAGCGAACCGTTTAATCGTTACATATCACATTTCAAATCTAGGAAGATCGTCATGGAGTCAATACAATCGGACAATTCAAAGTAAGAAGAAGTACATCATTAAGAAAAAGCATGAACAGCAGAAGACCAAGATGAGTACCTCGTGGGACGCCAGATAAAGCGGATATGACATCAGAGAAGATACTGGAAAATTTAGCTTTGAAGGAACTACACATAAGGTAAGACTTAATCCAATTAACGAGATCATTGGAAAACCCCAGTCGATGCAGTTTAAAAATTAGCACTATATGGGAAAGCTTTTCAAACGCCTTACTAAAATTGATATGAACACACCCGACTTGTTTATGATTTTCCAACTTAGTTAAACAATTTGAGAATTCAACTAGATTTGTGACCGTTAATCAAGTTTTAAGAAAACAGTAAGCAGTAAAATGCCAAACATACATTCAAAAAGTTCTTTATATAGTTCAATAGGCTTTTCTAATATATGGAATACGTTCACCTGATTTACATTGAACATTTTTGTTCCCCATTTTGAATTTAAAAATTTCGATAGCATCTGATCATCATTTTCAAAATTTTTGCCAAAGAAATTATTAAAGTGGATATGAAAAATTGTTTAACGTTAACACAACATCGGAAATAAATTTACAAAAAAATAGGCAACATACAAATCTCAAGTAAAAACAGAAAAAGTCGTTAAATTGTCCTTGTGAAGCCCTGTACATTTTTTTGTAATCTCTTTCCGGGCATAAATTCATTGGAATGTTTTATGGGACAAAACTTTGAAATGGGCAATAGTGGAACCCGGCCGGCTTTTCGAAGATGAATTCCCCGACAATAACTCAGCCAAATGAACAGCAAACCAGGCAAGTCCTCCGGGTGTTTTGCCAAAAAAAAGTGGCTAGGACTATGCTCGTATTACACAAATCGTGAAAAATTAATCATAAATAACAAAAACTGCGCTCGGAAGTGATTTAGCCGGGCAAAAGTCAACCAAGTTGACCCTATAACACTGATAAAGTGTTAACTGGAAGAGAACTTTGTCGGAGCGGACGGGATAAATCTCAATCGCAGGTACCGCTCGCAGGCAGCTTGAAAAAAAAATGACAAAAAAAAGAAGAAGCACAAGCTCCCAAGCTAATTCCTGGCCGGGAGGCGAATTCAAATCACGAAACCCTTGTAAATTCCCAGACCCCCATTAAAGCCCTTCAGATGGTAAATAAAGGAGTCCGGGGTATCATGAGCCAGCGGCTGAAGCGCAAAAAAACCAAATAAATCAAAAATTCATTAAAATTCGTGTCACAGCCTCGGATGTCATCCGGGGAATGCGCTTAAGTAGCAGAATTAGGGCAGCGGATGGACGGGTTCAGAGTACGAGCAGACGACGAGTCTTAAGAAAATAAACCGCACCCCAGCAAAACCGGGAAGAGGCGAATAGTGCGAGGGGGCTGCAAGGACACAGCTCCGGTACTCGCTAAACTCGCAGAGCAAGCAAATGCACATCTGGCCGCTTAGGCAAAATTGCAGTTCCAAATGCAATTTGTCCAAATTGGAGCTGCAGCTCCATTCTTGGCTGGTGCGCCTTCCCGGGCGACCATGTCCAGCGCTGGCGAGGAGGCATTTCGGATCCTCCTTTGTCTAGAGCTCCATGCGGCTCGGCCTGCTACTGGGACGTAATGCAAATTCTTCGGGTTAATTCTTACGTGATGGGCCAGCGAATTCCTTGTTCGCTCCGGTGATCAAGATGTGAACAATCGCCGCGCTTCTTTATATGGCGGACGTGGGAGCCGGGCTCCCGATACAGCCATAATCGAATTTGTAAGGCGGATAGGCGGTATGCTTTTGGCTATTGTTACAGCTGCTCCTGCTTTCTTCTATTTTCGAATGGATGAAGTTATTCGAGGTGTTAAATGGGATTAGCGTCATGACGAATACATAATCCGTAATAATGGATGGCGTGGCAAATACTGAGCGGCTTTTATGGAAATTGATGCCCTTTTGTTTTTCCCTGGCGCGTCTGTTTATTTTCCATTTAAGTGTGCTGCTACCCAGCCGCTTCTTGTCCGCTCTGTTCTGCAGAAATTTTTTAAGTGGGCTCGCGTCGGATGAGCTACAAATCCGTTTTTAGTTGTTAGAGGAATCCTGGTTCTGCTGCTTTTTCCATTTTTACTTCAGGCTTAACCAGCTAATCCAAAGTAATAAATAGCACGAAAAGAAAACAAATGCGACTATCACAGCAGATCCGGGATTTTTTGCGCTACTTTTTAGGACAATTTACATAGCCATTTTAGCACAAAGCGGGTTCGGTGTGCTTTTGCAAGTTTTTGTTCATTTAATTTCATCGTATATGATTTTACATTTAATTAGTAAAATAAGAAAAAAAACCGAAAATAAAATTGCGAATATTCTGCATAACTTGCAGTCTTTTGTTTCGGACATTTTAATAGTTTTTAATTGATTAGTTTAGGAAATAGCGCATACATAGGTATAACATTTTAAAACGACGGTAGCATAAAAAAAAACCTTTGAAAATTGTGTAAGCATCTCCAAAGATATTATTCATCATATGCTTTACATTGAGATTTTCTAAAAGGAAAAATCGATTCACACAACATATTTGCTTATTTCTCTTACTTTGTTTGATCAGCAATATTTGTTCACATTCTCTTGTCGTAAAATATCAGAAAAGCTCCAAAGCGTTCTTTACGAACGTAACTTGCGATATTTCACATCTGTTTTCCATTCATATCCAGGATTGCAGGGAAATGCGCAAATGTGATTCATGCTTTCAAAAACACGATTATGTGAGCAGTGCAAGGCGAAGTTGAGTTGGAAAATATTTCAATCAATCTTAAAAATGCTAATTGGCCACCAGAAAAATATTGAAGGTAAATGAAAATGCTTCGAGTTCCTCTTAATAAAGCTCTGCGTCATATAAGCTCTTGAAATTATATAATCGATATGATAAGTGAAACCCATATCACGATCGAAGTACACCCCGAAATCACGAATTATGACATGATGATCTACAATGCAAGTTTGGATCAAATATTGAAAAGCAACAGAAGTTTTTAACCTGTGAAAAGAAAACGTCTTGCATTTCAAATTGTAGCAAAAATTGTAATTTCGGCAGCAGAGAGCAGACACTGCACAATATAAAAGTGTAACATAAGTAGGCATCATTGACGAATATTATATAAAGATAGGGACCTAAATGGCTTCCTTGTGGAACTCCTGAGAGTACATCAAACGTACATCAAACACTTTTGATTGAACAGAATCAATTAAAACAGCCTATTTGTGATTACTATGATATGGAGCAATCCCTTGAAGGAAAGATGAATGGAGACCAAAACTAAGTTTTGTTTTTGTGCCTACTTTTATGAAGTGCTAACAAAGTTAGCAAAGCTTCACAAAATCAGCATATTTATAAAGTGAAGCGAATACCTTAATAAGAAAACTGATCGATAGGCCGCGAGTAGTTTTGGATAACTTATACTATAGCACCCCTATGTACATATATAACAAAATATCCCCATTATTCTACCCTGCACTGGTTTAGTGCTTCTGACAAAAAATACTTTACCTAATGCGCAAATAAATCCAACGTTATAAATGGTGACTCAAGACATTCAATGGAAAGACTGAATTTACGAGAACAAATCTGCCCTCGGCAGCCTTTGTTTATTTATTACTTGCGTTTGCGTTGACCTCATAAAGAATTTTGACATTTTCCCCTCAATACAAAATCCACAATTTCTTTATACCACCTACGCAGCGATACGATTTAATAATACGCAAATGCCAGACTTCCTACATTCAACCTAAGGAATTCAACTTTAACATTTTGCTGCCTTACAGCCACCTACAGTCCTACAACTACCTTAAGCTGTTGAATAAGGGAAATGTGGGAAGGAATTTGAAGGCTACAAGAGCAGGAAACGTGCACATTAAAAGAACAGCTACATAATTACCGTGGTAAAACTAATTGGGAAAAGTTGACGTGAACCTAAATGTTCGCCTCAAATTGCATAGTGGGTGGATTGAAGTCTTAGCGCTCCGCCACTCCCAAAAGAATTCTTCATTTTGCATTCAGCAATTCATTAAAAGTGAATCAAGAAAAGCAGCTGCCTATGATTGTAACTTGAAAGTCTCAAGTCTTTCGCATAGTTGGAGGGAAGTTTCTAAAATCATTTCTGCATTTTTGCATGAAAGCCATCTAGCTTGGCTTTTCTTGTGAGCACTTTTTCTCTCCGCCTCCGTGTGCAGACACTAATAAGAATCCATTGAAGAAAATGTTCAAGATTTCTAAAAGAGGCGGGTGGGTTGGAGCGCTAAGAGGCAGGGGGGAGACAATCAGTGCTAAATTATTCAGTAACTAATTAAAGTTCGGTGATGAGAAATAAATGACCTCAAGCTTTGCAGGACTGTAAAAGAGCGAGGAACAAAAATTCCTCGTTGTTTGTGCACAAAGCTATGTACATATGTATAATTGAACCAGAAAGTGCGGCTTTCTCTTCGCACCCATGTATAAGAAAATTTACTTTCGTTATATTTTCCACTTTGCTACTCCAGCGGTGGATTTAATATTCCATTATACTGCGGCAGCAGGATGTTAGACCTTGTGGGCAAGGGTACTTCTCGCAAAAAGGGCTAGATGGTGATGAGAAAGCCGCAAATATATGTATGCACGGTTGACTCCTTTCCGGGAATTAAACTTGAAAGTGGCTAGACGGTCGCAGCCTCAACAGTGGAGATAAAGCACTTTCTGTTTCCAGATCAATAAAAGTACATCCGGTCTCGGCGCGTGCGAGCGCCAATGTCATCCAGATAGAATGGCGAATGGCCCCATTGAGATTTCAATCACGAAATTAATCAGAAAATTCGCTTGATCAATAAACGATATACCCATGTAGGTACGTCATGGAATACACGTGCCAAAATCAGAATTTATGTTCTGATTAGGTCTTCGTATCTGCCGCGCCGTACCAACGCTCTTGGCCCTCACATCGATCTGCAGGATAAACGACCCTTCTGGTAAGGGTCACATCAACTTCTGATGCAATGGAATCGATTAAGCTGCTAGTAGAACACGGTTTCCTGCAAGCGATAAATTTTCCACTCTAATCCTTGAGTGCAATTTATGACGGCACTTCACTATTCAAAGTGGGAAGCTGCCGGGTCTCTCTCCGCGGCGATAGCCTTCAACATTTCAACCCGGGGATGCAGTTTTATTGCGAAAAATATTTTATTACAACCTACTGGGGTTCGAGAAGGTGAGCATTCCCAGGCACCTTTTATGCACCTCAATAATTCAGAGCCGAGGATACAGCGAGGACATTGTGATATATCGGCACTGGGGATCTAGTGATTATTCAAGGATGATAACCACCGGAGATGGCGGGCTATTCTCGTGTCTGCTGCCCACGTAGGAAATGAATGAAAGTGCAGGTTTTGGCACAAGTGCAGATGCTTGATGTCTGTAAAAATATACTACTTTTTAGCTGTCCCTGCCCTTGATCTAAATTGGGCTGATACTTCAATATATATATTTACACATCTGCTTTTAGGTTTTTGAGTTTCTTTTCAAACCGCAATTCAGAGGTATACATACTTTGATTTCACTCAGCGATTTAATAACATAGATCAGAATGTTTTTACTATGGAATAAATAATAGAAATCATCTATGATATTTTATGGTATTAGGTACGAGTTTGGAGGCAAAAATGCGCCGAATTTTACGACAAATCACCATATGGGGGTATGATAATGTAGTATGTACAAATAAGAACCAACTGAGCTGCTCCGACAATTTTGGTGTGTCAACCGATGCTTACACGGTTGGACGAAGGGGAGTATCCCCGAATGAAAAAACGGCATCCCCAAGCGGGGTTAAAATTCGCTAAGCTGTACAGACGCGTCACCCTCAAGGCCAAAAGGTGCCAACGAATCATCGGCAGGATGACTGCTGATCATTTCCTCAGCATCCTCGAGGCTAATCTCATCGGTAGCTCACGGCTATGGGGAAAAGATATTGAGAACGTTATCTTTCAACAAGATAACTATCCGAAACACACATCTCGAGTGATCCTTGAATGGTTAAGATGTTAGGGATTTCAGTCCTGAACATTAGTGGGTTGAGGTCAAGAGGTCGACTGCTTCAATGCCATAAGATATCCGGACCTTGGATGAGCTTTGGAGCCGTGTGCAGGATGTCTGGAACCATGTTTCATCCTCGTTGCGTTATAAAACAACCGTATCTTTTTTCGTCGATTCGTCTAATAAAAAGAGACACAAAATGCAATGTCTCTCTGCAAATGCCAGGATGTTTTAAGAATAGGAATTTTCGATCCTGTTTTTCATTTTTTCACTATTTTATATACTGTACAAAATATCTTATAGACTGAAATTCAACAGGGAAAAAATCGGAGGAAAAATGACTGGGGAAATTTAATAGTCTTTAATTTAATTTCAACTTGTTTATATTATAATTATTCATAAAGTTTGAATTATTAAATACCGAATATGTTGTACGTTTAAAAAATGTTATAACCTTTCTGTTTAAAAATTTATCAATAATAAACAAAACTGTGAATTGTACCGAATCTTTAGTCATGAAAAGGAAAAGAAAACTAAATGAATTATTCCAATGAAAACATTTATCACATCGCATCATTATATTTATAAATTAATTTAAAAAAATTATAATCACATTATACTGCCATCAGTTAATGTGTCGGCAATACTTTAAATATGTCAATTCATCGTCGTTCACAGAAAATCAACGATATCTTGAAATAATAGTTGACGTACGAGTACCATCAAACTTTCTAAGGTTACTTACAATTAGATACCTTGAATAAATAAACGCATTCTATACATATGTCGCCGTAATCTGATTAAGCTCTTTGCTAAATGAAAGTCTAGGTACAGTTGTCCAGATAAAGTAAAATTTTACTCTGTGCCGACAAGACCACACGAGGTGAGGTGATGGACCATAAATTTATTTCGCTAAAAGCAACTTCAACGCGGTAGAGTGCGCCCATCCAAATCAAGGCAAGCAGTTCTCAGCTCTCACCAACCGGCCAGAGTGTGAGTTTTAAAAATGCACAAGTTCATTCTGCCCTGTTATTAAATTAAGGAAAGGTTACTTGTTTCGGCTGCTTTTTTATACCGAGAGACCATTCCAGCTGTAGCCTCGGAATGTTTCCATTATTCTCGCGCGCTCAGTGGGAAAAAATCTCAGCCATAAGATTACAAAAGCCCGACGAAAGTAAGCAATTATAAAAGTTTGAGCCCCTCCGCCTGGGCCAGCGCAGAGTTATTTGCCACTGCAGAGCAGGAAGGATTAATATTCTATACTGAACCCTTTGTCTGTGTATTGCTCCCAGCTCGAATTTTGCAAGAGGAGTGCCTCCCTTCCACACATGTTGCCTCCACCATCAGAGCGGTTGCGTTGCACTCAGAAAGTTGCAATTGCACTTAAGTTGCACAAAAAGTTCGAAATGGCCATTTGCTCTGCTCCGCATCCGCCTCGAGTGCACTGCCGCTGTTCAGGGGGTTTTCTTTTATTGTTTCGCCGTTTTTTCCTTGTATGTCTTATGCCTTACCCCAGCCCCGATATAACTTTTGCTACCTTGAGATCGATCAGGACGAACGGTACTGAGTCAAACTCGATTTACTTTTATTTCCTCGCTACATAGGTCCGCTCCCTGGCATTTAGGTTTTGTTATTTCTGCTCCTATGGGGCCCGCAGATTTAAATAGGTTTTAATTCGATCCAAGTGTTCTTAATTTGTACCTTTTAATTCAATTTCGCCTCTCGGCACGGCACCGGCAGACAGACGAATCTTGAGGCCTCTCAAGAGCAGATGTTTCTTACATTTCGCGAGCAAACATCCATTGCGCTGCTGTGGCTTTGAGTTTTCTATTTGTCCTCAAATTAATTATTTCAATTCGAAGTAATGATTTCGAGGGCTACTTTGAGCAGTTCGTAGCACTCAAGTCTCTTGTTGTTGGCCGCGAGAAGGTTACTCCGGCATTGCGTTGCGGATGTGACTGCAAAACAACTCTAGTGCCCTTGTAAATTGTTCCCAATTTGCTTTTCTGTTTATAATTGCGCGCGAGTTGCTCGCACCCCCAATTAACTCAAATTAAAAATTTGGGGGAGCGTTACGAAAACAAATAAAACTCTACAAACGCCCCCTAGCTGACAGATGTTTTCAACTTTGTGCCTAGGACACAGCCAACGCTCTTATAATGAATATTGGCACGGCAATGGTGAATCCCTAATCCTCTCATTGTTTCCCAACTGAAACGCATCAATAGTCCTCGCAGCGGGAGTCCAGGAAAGGAAGTAAAATGTGTCCTCAACTGAGGCGGATCCCGTTTGTCTCTGACAGATGTACAGAACCTGGAGAAACAGTAAAAAGGATAAAACACCCTGTCCTACGATAGGCGCATTAATGTGCTTTAAGCAATAAATTTTTTTTTTGAGTAATTTCTCCTTTGCATGCAAAGAGCTATAACCAATCAATGTCCGCGCACTTTTGTGGAAAATGTGTCACGCAAAGTTCATTTCGTGAATTGGGTTGATTGACGGATGCTATTTAATTGTACAGACACATGTCACTTAATTGATGCGCCACTGATTGAAAAATTTTAATCATAAAATCAATAAAGCGACAACAATACACGCGAATCAAAAGAGTAAACGAATAACAATCGCTATGCCATTAGCGATGGTTTTTCCAATTATATTGCCATTTTCTGCATTTTATTATCCGTTTTAATTTTCCTTTTATCACACAATATTAGGACAGTGCGCAGAGCACGCGACTTTGGATTTCGAGCGAAAGCCATTTAAAATACATGTACCTTTTATTGACAATATTTTATTTTTTCGTATTTCGTCTTTTAACTTTGCTTTAATGATTCAAACGTAAAAAATAAATAGCACTTTTTTTATAGTAGACTATATAATGAACAAAATGAGACTAAATTAATCCCTTTAGCATTACTAGACTAGGAGATATGTCGCGATAATTAATTTGTACAAGTAATTTTTATCTATAACTGAAGTTAGCTGCTTCACAGCTCATTTATTTATTATTTTTATAGCTTCTTATTGCTTCTAATAGGAAATAACATAACATACCAAAGCATGACCCACAAATTACAATTGTTTACCTACCGCACTACAGAAAGAGAAACAATTTGGCAATATTGAGATAATTGTAATTTGCAAATCACCAAAACGAGAAACGGGAGAGCGAGAAACGTTCCACGCATCACGAGATTTTTATCCTCGCCACAACCGTCCTGCCTTGTATGAAAATATTGCTCATAAAAAAGGTGGTAGTACCTTTAGAAACCCTAAAAACACTTTTTTTAATTTTGCTTTAGCTCAAACGAGTGCCAAGTTATTGGCATAAAACCGCCAAATATCGGTGACGTCGTACAATTGTATGGTCAAATGACATTGTAATTGGACTATATTTTACAGTTAGTAATGCCCCAAAATAAAATATGAAATCAAATTTTAGAATTGGTAAATTGGATTGATAAAATCGTAAAGATGGGCAAAGAAATGAATTATGGACTGTCTACCTAAGAATTTTGGTAGGCCCACATTCCAAATTTAGTAATCAAATTTAAAGTTAATATTATGCCGAATGCTCCAAATGACCTACGGCATTAAAGCGTCACTGTTTCTCCACCTAATTGGAAGCTCCAAGGGGCCTGCTGTGCTTCAAAGAAATATTGACTCGCCCAAAGGTCAAAATGAGCATATTCAGCAGAATTTCTGGAACTCTCATTAATTCCACTGAATTTCAAAGCCCTTGGTCCGATGGGCCGATGAAAATTGAAATCATCATCGTTTGGCCAGCCCAATCTGCTGTCATGATATTTGAGTGATGTGCTTAAAACTGTTCATTGCGTGCAGTAACATGAATCCATTAATAGAGTCTCGCCCGGGGTGGACGTCCCTATGGTATGGCATTTCATTAGCAGGCGCCCCCGAGTGCACGTTCCTGGCCGATCGGGTGGGTGTACTATGGACCAAGAAATTGTTTTCACACGATGCGTACCGACTCCTGATGCTTTCGGGAATCAGATAGGTGAGACTTTATTGGCTTCTTGTATTCAATTGAAATTAATTGGAAACCATATACTATCAATGAGGAGGTGTTTATTTCACTATCCCCGTCTGCGAATCAGACACCTGAGCCAGGGAGATGGACAACTCCGTACAGGCGTACGAACGGCGGCCCACTCCATTTGGCCAGTCCACCCGTTTGGAGCCGCCAGTGTGTCGGGCTCCTCTCCATGTCACATAATCTGACACAGACTGAAAGCCCGAGAGCTTCAGGTTACCTCCAATATTCTGCCAGGCCATTTGTTGGTTTTCCTTGCGTGGGATATCCGATGAAAATTCATTAAGACTTTTTTGCCCCGTGCGGTGGTTGACCATCCTGAATTATACTACCATAGACACTGTGCCTTACTGTGGTGCGGGCGCGGTCGCGGACGCTAGTTCTCATTCAGAATATGTTCACCGTGATTGACAGGGCATAGCTGTGCTTCAGCTGGAATGAATCGGATTTCCCAATCCGCGAAGTATAGTTGAACCGCTGATATCCATTCTCCCATTGGACGAACTTCTTTCGCTTGTTATGATCCAAACAAAAGGATTCAACTGATCGAAAATTTACCTCTAAAACACATTTTATGATATTCCCAGTTGCATGGACAATTTTCGGTCATTTCTTTCTAAGCTCGACTCGGTATATAGTGGCCAGCCTATGGCGCAATGAAATAAATAAAAAAGGAAAAAATGAGCGAAAAAAATTGTTCAAGCCAGGACAGTACTCTAAAATACCTTTAGCAATAAATCACGGAAACTCCCAAAGCTTTGGGGCTACCCATAACCCTGCAAAGTTTGGAGAGCACCGCCGTGGATATTTCGTCCCACTTAAAAGTTGAGGTAGAAAATTTAGGACGTGGCTTCCAACTAAGCTCTTGAGGGGCATCTTTATGCAAAACTGTTTTAAACAAATTGGCATAATGAAGGGAATTTTATTCAGGTTTGCCAGAGTCCTTTGCTAATTACGCATGCACTTATCTGAGGTTTTTAACTTTAAGCCAAAGAGTTGCCCTGGTCAGAAAACGCTAGGGGCCACCAGGTTACCCTCTATAAAACAGCTAGCTTCTATCTGAATAAATTTTTAGCTCTAAATCATCGGGGAAATGAGATATATTATGGCCACTCCGAATTGACCATAAGCCTAATTCGTTTCAAAGGGACATTCCATATGTTCACATTTTTTGCAACTTTCAGAGAATAACGACATGTATACATATTCACCTAATAAAGCCTTTTTATAAGACAGCAGTAGCCACATTGTAATTAAGGTTCGAAGAAAAACATTACAACTGAAATTGAATTGTTAGTAGGATCACATAATTACCCCCGGCACATATGTTTACATATTAAAAAATTATTTTTCTGCAAAAGATATGTCTTCTAGCATTCATTTAAACTATTCAACCAAATTGGCCACAACCCTCCACCAATGAACCAACTGAATTAGGTTGATGGTTGGACAATCACCATAACTAATTAAAAATACAAAACCCTGATTCCACTCCGCATCGCTACTACCAAATGGTATACAAGAAATTCCGTGAAAGCTCTCCGAAAAACACATTGAGCACATTAAGAGTGAAATTTAGTGATGGTCGCGAAATCCAGCGACACTTGAGTTTCCGCCTGGAAAGTTAAACTGCCACTGATTTTTCTCAATTAAAACCATTAGAAGCGACAAGAGGCGTACGAGGCAGCCACATTTGTTTGATGTTTACCCATCCCCGCGAATCGGCTTGGATGGCTCCATCTCTACGCCCGCCCGGCGGTGGTATCCGCCCGCGCCCGCCAGGGCTCGGATCCTTTCCTATTTTCATTTTAATTCAAACGAAGCTCGGAGTTAAATTATAAAGACGACCATAAATCAATCGCTAAAGCCTTAAGTGTGGTTAAGATTTATATGCGATATTTCTAGAGGGATCAGTACTGTATTTTGGTGGTTTCGTCTACCCTCTTCGCTCTCTGTCACATCCTCAGCAACCTCCGGCACCAGTACCGTTGTACTTCAGGGCTGACGGAAGTATAGCCCGGCTGTCTTTCGACGTTTCTTCTATGGATGCTTCGTGGCTTATTACCGCAAATTTTTCTCAAGGCGACTTTTCCTGAACGATCGGGCGGGCGAAAGAGGGGCACACGACAGGGAAAGAAGGGAACTTTGGGAAGGACATGATGTTGATAGACTAAGAGGCGGTGGTATAGGACATGGGAATGTAATAACAAAACAAATCTCGGTGCCCGCAGCCGGAGCGGAGCGGAGAAAGACGAAAGCGAAGGATGAAGAAAATTATTTTATTAATGTTTATGATTTACTCCCAGATAAGGTACGAGAAAGTGGTCGTGGATGGGGGGGATTTCGGAATTTTTTTTTTGTGCGTAAATCACTGAACGCCAGGAGGAAAGTGATTATTATTAATAAATGGACAAAATATTCATAAATTGACAGTGGGCGGGGTGATTAATGCTGATCTCGTTACGCTAAGTGGATTCTAATTCTCCTAAAAACATAGTGCTCCCTCGAGGCCACAAGAAAAAGTAGTAATCGCTTTAAGGATAGGGGACTGTTATTTAAAAGCGGATACCCTTAATAGGTTTCCTTTGACCACTTTAAGGACTATTACAGAAGTATTAGAGCTTACTGAATTTTTCTTTCTAACCGTCAGCTTAGCCAAATCTATGAAGCAACACAGACAAAATCTAGTGCGCGGGATCACTACTTTTACTACTGAAAATTGTTAAAATAGATTAGTAAAATTAGTTTTTAAATCTGCCAAGCTTTTCATAAATCTATTTGATGCGCGATTTTCGACATCTGATGTTATTAACCTCTTGATCTTTGATGGGTCTCATAATATTATTGAAAACTCGCCATCCATATTAACTAGAAAAGGTGCACACCAGTCCATGCAAATTAAACCTAGTAAAGCAAACAGATATTCTGTAATAAATTACCCAACCAATTAGCCAACAGTTCTGCACATTGTAAACATCTTAAACTTGCCAATTTGCAGAGGGTGGTCAAGTAGTTAAATTTGACACTAAATGGTGCTTGAAATATCTCTCAGCTAGCGTAACTGCCGGAACATTGTGGGCACATCCCTACAGGTGAAATTGAATTCGTAGAAAATCGTATCGTTCTTTTTAAATGAAATTTAATACAGCGTAGCGTTTTATTTTTCGAAGAAGATTTAGTTGCCCTTGTTACAAATGTTTTTGGGCACTTCTAATGCGAACTTCTTTCCCTTTTGCACTCCCTCTCCTGAATGACTCAGTGGGGTCGGGGTGGTCTCATGAAATCAAGTGTAAATTCATACACAATACCACCTTACATCACTTTCACCTATTCCTAATCTTTTTTTTACCGTAAATAAATAAATTTTTTATATTTATTTCCAATCGGCAGGGGTAAGCTTTTTGCCGCTCTTAAAAAGTAAGAAGCAGCCATATTGGATGCGCCATTTTGAATTTGGAAATTTTGATGGCATAGTCGAAATTTGCGACCCCGAAAACCCTCGAGTGCCCTTCTTATTTTCATAAAGATTCCTTCAAGTTGGAAAAATCGTAGCCATTGGATCAGTCAACTTGAACTCCACAAAAAGTTTTTTACCCTAATGACGATCAGCATTTCATTTATATATATATATATAAATATCTTAATGGATTGGATAGAGTTTACGTAAATGACATGTGGTTTCCACAGGATGGCGCCATCTGCCACACCGTGCGCGAGAAAAACGACGTAGTTGCAAACCAAGGTCCCAGGTCGTTTCAAATGCCGTTTTGGATGGAGGCAAAAACTCACGCAGAAAAATAGCGATTTGATCTGATTGGACTTCGCCTCATAGGGTTTTCAAAAAAAATTCATATAATCCCCCTGAGATGATTCAACAACTCAAAGAAGAAATCGAACGCTTCCTTTCTTCTACAAAACGTTTTCCAAAATTTCATCAATAGGACGCACCACCGTGACCATTTGAATGACATTTTATTTAATTTTTTTTTTAAATGTCGATAATTTCGCTTTATAAATAAATAAAAACTTCGAGGAATATAATTTTTATTTAATTTATAATTCAAGTTCTATTCGATATACCCTTTGGTTGCGTAGGTAGTTTGCATAAGATGATATTGTATTAATAGTTCATCAAACATAAAATGAAGATTTTGAGGTCTAGGATGTTCGAGGAGCTTTTATAATAAATTATTAAATACGTTCGGGACAGCTTTACCTTCACCCAACCTTTTTAACTTAAACACCCTTTCAATTTAATTTTTCAAAAGATTAACCAGAATATTAATAATCTCAGGCTTCGCGAAAATTTGCAAGCGTAATAAATATATAAAAGCAAACGAACATCAACTGTATTATTGGAACCTTTTGAAAAAGCAATGCTTACGACAAAAATTAATTTTCCCACCCACCTAAAGATTATCCCTTTCAACAGTTCATTTGCATCGATAAATTATAGCGTTTCCTTTGAATTAAAAAAAAGGTGGGTAAGCTGGTCTAGTAAAAGCAGCTAATTTAGTAATTGTGAGCAACCTTTGATTAGACATCTCTAAGAGTAGGATAGCTGGTTCCTTCAGTTAGACCCTTTTGTCTTAGCGCTCAAATTATAAAGGGCATCTGAAAAGATGATCCCTTCCCTTTTGAAATCATCTCATCTTACCCGCAATGTAATATCAGATAATGACGTCGGACACCAGAAGGACTTACGGGAGAGAAATCACCCGATGACACCATCACCGCTGCTGGAATTACCCCTTCTTTGTTGTCCGCCGCTGAAAATTCTAATAACCTTGTAATAAGAAGACTCAGTTAATTCTTATTGTCCTCATAATCTGAAATAACGTGAAGGTTTAAAGCGGCCGCTTCTCCTTCTGGAGTTGTGTATACTGTACGTGTCGCCCGGTTTCGGGCGTCGTCGCCTCCAAGGAAAATTCAGATCGCCCAGCCGGAAATCTGCTCCAAGAAACGGAGATATTGACTATGTACAACACGTACACTGGGGACAACATCTCATCCGGCCTCACAATGGATCTCTGCTTTCTAAAGACAGTTTCACTGCCACTGTTGGCACTTGCTCTTAAGAGTACCCTCAGCTGACGCGCACAAAGGTTGCGGAGTACTGTTACAAAGGGCAAGATTAAATTGAGAAAAAAAAGCCTAGAAATTGCTGTATCCAGGATCCCCTCTGTATGTTTAAAGTATCATCGCAAAAAGTTGACTGCACCCAAGTACTTGGCTGGGGATGTCTTAAAACAACTTTACCACTTTTTTTTCTTTGTCTCGGGTGATTTGCGGAAAATATGAATCGATTCGGAGAAGGGAAGGGAAATTCCCTTTCACATGAAAAATTGTGAAAAATCGAACTCCAGAGTTACTTTGGATTCCTTTCGGTTCGAAATTTAATAGAATGCCCCCGGACTCATCAGAACCACTGAAGTGCTCATTAATTTTCTTAAACAGTTCATTGTTTAGGGCGAACATTAAAAAAGTTCCCAAAAGTACCCGTGGCCGATGAGCTCTCCTCACTTTCTAACCCAACAACAGAATGCCGGAAAGCATCATGATCTCTGGACAGCAAAACAACTCCAATTTCGGCGGAGTATTCCTCATTGTCCAACCCCACTATACCACGAAGCCGGCAAAACCTCACCCCAATTCGGATAAAATTCACTCGTAGCTATAAATCAATCGATAGAATTTGTTTTCTTCACGTCGAGCCGGCCTAGGCCTAGCTTCCCGGTGCAGCCCTTTTAATTTATCCCCTCTTCGAGGGCTTCGTGCGGTCGGATACCCGTACATAAATTCGTGTCTAATTTTATTCATTGGTCCAAGACCAAATTCCATGATGCTGGTGGAGTGAGAGGGCATCCGCGGGGCGGGCGAAGCATCGAACAAGTGGAAAATATGGGTGAGGGATAATTCTTGAGCTTTCCTTTATTTTTCCCTGTCCTGCCCCTCTGCTGATTGTTGAGCGCAAAAAGGGTTTTCTGGTTGCTAGAATCATAGATGTAAAACAGGGGGCGACCGTCTGACGGATGAACTCGCCTATCTTTGCTGGGAAGACATGCGGAGAAAACTTGTTAAAATCCGATGACAGGTGAAGTTATTTATAGAGGGATTCAAGCTTATGCGGGATGCTTGCCCGCCTGTCTCGCTGCTAATTCCACTGAAAGTTTCCCTATTGATCTTCGGTCGGTGATGCGGGATGTATCGTGATTACCGCGATGATAGCCCCGTCCTGTGGGGGGGAATGAATGCTGGCTGGATGGGCGGTAAACTTAAACTGTTTGAGAAAATATTGCGATTCGATAACCGAGATAAACTGGCGGGAGCAGCTCGTTAAATTCGCTACGAGCAAATATTTGCTCATCTCCTTTGCGGCAAACTCTTATTTACTCTTGAAGGAATTTGCCGCAATACGACCGCATGTAAGATAATTACAGTAAAACGTTCACAGTGTGGATTTGCAAACCATAAACAATGTCATATAATAGGCGCTCTTCGAATATATTTGCTGGATGAGGGCGGACGGAATGTGCGAGCATAGCATCAAATTGTCCTTGGAGATATTCCTCTTTTTATGATTGAAGACCAGCCTTGAGATTGTTAGGGCAAAAAAGTTGCTGTAACCATGTCCTGAGGGGGGAAAACGTCTTGGGATCGAAATGGATTTAAGCGAAGTGAGAGCTCATGGAAACACGTGTACTTTAATGTAATTGCTAACTGAATGATATTGCTTAAATCTACTGGAGTAGAATAGACTTTACACCATTTTCGCACCGATAGACACTGTAACCAGAAACTTGTTTTTGTGAAATGGAAACTAAGAAGTGGAAATAGAGGAGTTGGCATTGAAAAGTAAGAAATTAAAAAGCGTAACACGTTTCGTCATCATGCTGTACTTTTATCTGAAAGCGTGAATGACCTCTAATTTTCACCATCCGGCGTGTGATCCACATCAGGCACAATACGAAAAAGCACTCCACATTCAGAAACTCCTCAGGTCTGAAAAGTGTAGATAACTCTAAGGTAAGAGTCGAAATCCACTTGTACATTTTAGTGTCACTTAAAAGTGTAAGTGAAAGTGTGTATACAGCTAACCTACACCCCTGAATTTATTTAGTGCACCCTTGAGTGGAAAGTGTTACAGTTTTTTCTTTCCATTTTTTGTTATGTAAACGATAAAATGTAGATTATACACTTTAGTTGTAAGCAGAGGCATATTTAAGGTCAGTGTTACCCCGGACTACAAGAAAACGGCTGTGTAATTTACAAAAATTGAAGACATGCAATTTGGTATTTCAGTATTACAGTAGATTGTTTTATATTGTTATGAGTTTTAATATTATTACAGATCCATAAAATAGGATGGTAGGTATATATTGTGACTAGACATAAATCCAAACTGCTGGTTTGGTAGAATTCCGAAGGAAAACGTTGGAGCTTTAGGCATGAATTGATTAGGAAAGTAAAATAAACGAGTCCAGCTTTTGGAAGTGCTTTTAGACTTACACATATTAATATTTCATTTGGCTTTACGTATCATGACTGTTCCAAATTATGGTAGATAGATTCGAGCTGTGATATTGAAGCTATCGTACATCAAGTTTTATTTTTGTATGGTCGCTAAAGTTATATCTATAGTTATTCCTCTGTACAAACGTATTGACAACGTCAATTCTTTACCCGATCTGTATTGTATGCCTAAAGGATCAGTTCTGGGTCCTTTGTGCTTCAAATTATTTATTAACAATCTACCACTGATAATTCGGAGTGCAATAATGCAGATGTGTGCTGATAACGTCTATCTATTATAGATTTCAGCAGACCTATTCATTTAAACTAGGGCAACAGCAACATACAGGCTCTGCCATTTTCAAAATCCTTCAAATACCTGTTCAAGACAGAGTCACTATTACTTTTATCATGCCAGCTAGTAAAAGATCTTTCAAAAACGGTATAACGTTTCAATTACAATCGCGACTAGTGCGGATCGCTCATATTAACTTCTAAAATTCAAAGAAAAGTCAAAATTATTTGCTATTGCCAACAATAAAAGTTGAATGCGACCAATTATATATATTTTTGTGATAGCTTTCATTTTGTAGAATAAATTGTCTATGATCTTTTTGTATTTCTTTTTAATATATGTCCCAAGCTTCAAAAGCTTCTCTGGTATTTTAAATTATATAAGTAGGTACTAGCGAGTTAGTAACAGTAATAATTGGCAATCACTTTTTAAGCAAACAAATTTTGAAGATGAAATGATTTAACTTGTAAGTAAATAAGATCATCCCATTCAATGTAGTTGAACGGGTTCAATGAATTAAGCTCACAGTAAAAGTGGAGTAGGTAATGAAGCTTAGTCTTGTATCAAAATTGGTACATATATTACATTTATTTCCCTTACATTTTTTTATTATTTCAAGATGTCTACCTAAATAACAAAACTGTTGAACACGAGTGAAGTATTTACCTTATATTTATCTTCACTTACATATCTCACTATCTAAACTTTTTTCAAAAAATAGTAACATCAAAATTTCAACAAAGAACAGTCCCAGCTTCTCAGTTTTGTCAGTGCATTTATCAATCATCATTTCAAGATCGTTCGCTTAAAAGAGTACCTCAAGGGTCCCATACGTCTCCCCTGTTTGTTATGCTTGTCTTTCACTTCACTCGTCAGTGGCTAAGCTAAATTTCCATTTGAAGTCGATGCCCTCGCCTTACTTGCCAATGATCCAATTGAATTTGTAAGGACGGGTCCATATGGTGGCTGTGGCGGTGCTACTGCATCGCGTCCGCACTTCTGGAAGGAGGCACTTTTTCTCTGTCACAGCATTCCTTCGATTATAGCGCGTCATCGGTGTAAGTGCTCGGCACTTTGTCTTCATGTCTATTTCTTTTTTGTTGCCACTGCCTCGTCAGAAGTGGTGTGAAATTTTCCAATTTGTCGGGTGGTATAATTAGAAAAACATGGATAGCATTATGAATGGGGCGTCCCGCCCGAATCACTTCGTGGAAGATTAATGGCTTAACAAATTTCTTCTGGCAAAGTGCGATCCGTGCTGTTTGTTTGTTTTCTCTGTTTGCGTATGTCAATACGGAGTGGGTCGTTTCGGGGGCGAATTATGAATGCGGAGGCGATCTGATGTGAAACACTTCTCTGTTTTGATTGATTAGACGGATAAACACATAAAATTGAGCGGAGCTTGACACTAAGGGGCGTTTCAATGATTTGCTGTTTGGAAAACATAAGAGCCCGGGGTCAGTGTAATCGAGTCCATGAATTTCCGAGGCGGAAAACCAAGTGACTCTCGAGGAAATCGCAAGAATTGTAACTTGATCAGCCGGAGAAGGTACCCGGGCGGAGGAATAGTTTCAATTCAGGTAACCGATTCGATTCAAATATCGCGATGCATGTTTGATACCCCGAAAATTTTTTTAAGGTACTTTCGGTTGGCTGAGTGCCTTTTTGGGGTTGACTCGAAACTCATAAACTGCGAATAATGGAGAGAGATATCTTTCGGTCTGAGTGTACATTTCATGCATCCTTTTAATTTCCTGCTCATACAGGAGCTATGTGGGGCGTGGGAGCTATTTGTGCGTGTGTTCGCCTGCGTGCACACGGATTATGTTATACCCGGGGGATCAGGTCGAAAAAGTCATTAGGCAGGTCCTGTGTAATAACAAGTCATTACCACTGGGTGGTGAGGTGGAAACGCTTCACCTTATATGGCCTCGTGCCATCGTGGTGCCCCTTCCTGCTCCCCAGGCGTCCCTAATTGCATAGCGACAGTTGTAAGAACTCTTCTGATATCTTCCTTACGAAACGGCTCAACTAAAAATGCATGCCCAATTTCCTGAAAGAAAGTTGTAAACTTTTTCCTGCACCCAAGTGCACAGCTCTGACGGGGGTGGAGTTATTTTGACGAAAGTTGCGTGCAGTTTGCCTCATGCAGAAGGGAAAGGACTCAGCGCTGTGCACCAAGAAGTTTTTGCTAACTTTTTCCGCGTTTGTCAAGCAAGACTACTATTTTTCACTTTTGAATATTCACATGCACACGCTCAATGGCAGCAGTAATTGGGTAACAAGGCAGACTGCGAAACTTTTCTGCTTTTACATGTTAATGAACCTCCGGTACTCCACTATGGTAGTTTTCGAGAATGTAGCTCCATATCTTACGGCACATTTGTGTGTTTTTGGATTATTCCCCTTTTATGAGGTCGGAATGCTGCTTCTTTTCATATGGGATAGTTCTACACCCTTTCACACAAGCCATAATCCTTGTGCATAGCAAACTCTGTGATGATTCCTCGATGCTGGAACGTTATTCCTGTGTTTCATTTCGTAGTGTTATGGCACAGATGATTGTTACACGCCTTGCCATATATCTTTATTTAATATATTGTGCACGTGGCACTTTACATAATGCAGTAATGGTTTAGTAATTCGCCCGCCTTTTATCCTTAACCTCGTTAATCCCATAGTTGTATGTAAAAGCTGCACAGTAAAGATTTTTAGGTCAGGGACGGTACATACATACATATGTGTTGTTCTATTGCTTTTATAGCGTGTTTTTGGTTCCTTTCCTGCACCCATATCGTACTTCATACTAATTCCTCTTGTACATTAAAGGTTTTATCTCGCTCGCTGAGTTGGCTTGATAAAGGCCACTAATAGAATTTAGAATGAAATCCTTCAAAATGCTTATTGATTTCGAATCTCGACAATTAGATATGAAATAAAATATAGTAGGAGATTTACTCCATTCTGAAATTTTCGTTCTTTTTAATGGTTTTCCATTTTTTTATCGCAACTCGGCGCGCCATTTTGAATATCTGTTTCGCGCGCAGTATAGCACGTGGCGTTATCCTGTTGAAACATTCTCCATTTTTGTAACAGGACTTAATAATAATTATACTAAGCATTTGCGAGGATTTGATCAGACTTAAAACCATAACTCATGGCCTAACCACATCTAACTCCGAAAGCAACTGCAAGGGCTTTCCATTGAAGGGGGGGGGGGGGGGGGGGGGGGGGAATTGAGGAACTTAAGTGCAGTGAGTAAATGTGCCAACCTAAACTTGAGAGCTTTTCTTTACCCTACAAAAGCCCCTCTTCCTCATTTAAGTAGGCTTAGCTGCGCTCGAAAAAGAATAGTGGCCAGAGATCGTCTTGGCCTAGTGGTAGAACGCCAAACTTGTAATGTAGAGGTCCGTGGTTCGAGACCGGATCGGGAGTGAAAAATTGCCTTTTTAAATTTTTCGCCATTAGATGTAAATTAAGTAGGGGAATGGAATATCCTATCTAAGGTAAACAGAATAGAGTACAATACACAATATTTTCTAATTACAAAATTCAAACGACATTTCTGTTGGAGTTCTCTGTTATTATGAATAATTCCGCCTTTGTTTTTTTTTTAATTTTCGCACTTAAAAGAGAAGACCCCAGTTCTCCTTCAATCGACTTAATTGTTCCGAAATGATTGGACTTGACTTTTGCCGGGAACTAAATCCAGCTTAGAGCATCTAACTCCTACATCCCACCGTAACAGTGGCGTACTTTGATAAAAAGTAGTGAACTACATAATAAAATACATATACTGAACGACTACTGAAAATTCCATTATCATACTAGTACATAACTATTTGTGCGGGAATCACGAACAAAATGTAATCGCTCAGATTGGGTGCAGTCCCTTGTTCCCCGCCTTAGTTACGCCACTGCACCACAAGCAGATTAAGTCAAAAGTGATTTGGTTTGAAAGTAAGCATTTGAATTTGTCTATCTAGTCACCCTAATTTCTCTCGAATAATACATACACCTGCTGTTTGTGCGCAATAAAATTAAGATGCTTAGAAGGCCACTTCCAGTGACAATTCAATGGTTGTATGCGCCTCCCGTGGCCTAGCTGAAAGATCCCATTAGCTCTGGGACCACCTCGCGCATTAAATACTTATAAGCCGCAGAGTGGGAGGCCGTCATAGCAAATTTCCTGGAGCTGCCACGATTTGACACATTCAATTGACTTTCCTATTTATAATTCGTAGCGCGCGATATCTCGGGGGTGGGCGGGCCCGGGTTGTCCCGCAGAACAGGCAAAAGTGCTAAGGGAGAAATGTGAGAAAATGCTGTCATTATAGGTGGAAAATAGACGCAAAATGGATTGCTACGGGAGCGAAACAAAACGATGCCATCAACGGCAAGCAGGAAAAACATTTGTCAGTATTACTTAAGGTGCTCCTGATTGACTGACACTAACAGTCCACATACGCCCTTTGGGACTTTGACAAATGGAGTTTGGAGCTGAGAGGCAGCTTAAAGCTTTGTTTTTCCGCTTCATTGAGTTCACTTAAGGTGAATCAATTCCCTTAAATATTTTAACGTCGATACCGGTGAGGGGATATTACACAGCCCCCGACAATTGGGGCGCAGACATCGTCGCTGGGTTTGCAGAAAGGCTGAGTCGCGTGGTGTAAGCTCCGGCCTGAGCCCAGGATAGGATGGCGGGAACAGAATCGCACTCCTCCGATTGTTGCAAAGTCAAGACAAATTTCTTGGTGGAGCTCTGTTTGTCGAAAGGATGTGTATCTTAATTCCGAGACAGCTCCTCTCTCTGGCTTCACTGTTCACATAAATGTGCGTTATTACTTCAGCAAATATTTACAGAACCAAATATTGAGGGTGCAAACAAATTGGCGAAGACTTGAATAAATAGGGATAACCGCACATAGTTACACGAAGGATCACACTCCGGGGAAGCCAAGGGATACATATTCATGTGCACACGCAACGCAACACAGGCGGCTGTCCTGAAAGGTGCCTTTGGCTGCTCGGGGATGCTGCCCAAAGCCTGGGCTCGGATCGGGTCGGGTCCGTCCGTCCCAGCCCGTGTGCATATGCAACGAGACCAAAAGCGTCCCGTAACGAAGTCGAAGATCGTTGGTTACGAAACCCATAAAGGATGCTTAATTTACGACATAATTAATGGCACTGTACCGAAGTGCACCATTCAGGGGCTTTGTGAATGAGAAGGAGGCCCTGCTTTGTATCAATTGAGGTTAGCTCGATAATTTATTGGCTTCAGATTGGCTATACCCTGGCCGGGAAAGCGAGAAGTTGCAGGTTTAGCACTTGCAGAATGCTCCAATCTACACATCCTGTTTTGGTCTAACCATAGTCGACAACAATTTTCAGGTACGCTAGCCGGGCTCAATCGTAAACTGCACCGAACCTCTTTTGAAGGTACACAAAATCGATTGTCTGCTGAGTTTAATAAAGCGAAGGCGTATACTTCTGCTACGTGGAAAGTAAATGGTCCCAAGGATTGATAATTTACAGGCCATTATTGCCTCGGTGCTGCTACTCTATTTACTGTCGTCAAACAAGGGTTCTGGGCTTTCACTTGCAGATAATAGAAAAGTAATTTATGCCCAACCGGGTGGCACATGGCGCGGCGAAGGAACGCCAGATGGAATTTCTACAACCAGCGAAATTAAATTCCTCTGCAGAATTATTATTGAATTTAAGAAATTAATAGGATTGGAGTACGTTCTTGTTATTTCCCGACCTCACCCACTATTGCTCATTGCCCTGATTTTGAAGTTTTATGGGCTCATTCTGGTTATTGCAATTCTAACTTAGATTGATTTATAAATGGGCTGAAATATAACCAGGATTAACATTTTGTGCAAGTATCGCTAAATCTGAAATTATTGAATGTGGAATGTTCAACATTCATTCATTAGTTCAGTCTGACAAAATTTAGAAAAGTTAATTATTAACAAATTGTTACACGGAAAACTGTCAAACCAATTTGGATGAAAGTTGGTTCATTGTTTTATTACATAGAGTTACTCTGTACCATAATTTTAACATCGTGCATACTCGTATAATAAAAATGGTCCAAATTGGAATGCATAAGTAAAATTTTCGGGACGGAATTCATCATAGATTGTGATTAACAGCCAGCCCTTCGTAATAGACGTTCTTGCATCACAGATGTTTCTAGACTGAGAATTTTCCAACGACAACTATTTCGACTGCTTTTCTGAAAAAAATCTTTTATTATTTTATATTCTCTATAACCTAGGTACATATATAATCAAGATAAAGTATTTCATAATTATTTATTTTATAATTTGTTTACATAAAAAAATCGTCTAACCCAGAAAGACTCCTTCAGAAGCATCATCTTCTTTTTCTTTTCTGTCTTTATCATAACGAAAGACAATTGATATTTGTTTCCAACTTTAAGGAGGAAGGATATTTATAATGTCCAATCCATATACATAAATCACCCAGAATTAAGGCCTCCTTTACAAAAAGTAAAGGCATCAACTATTTACTTTTTTTACGAATGGTATCCAGAACGGTTGTTGAAAACGGGAGAGAGAGAAAAAGGAGAGAGTAGAAGAATTAAAAAAAAAAAATTTTGAAGAAGATAATCACATTATAGAAACTAATCGTAAAGACCGCACCCTCGTTTACACAGCCGATTGGGTTTTTAAAGGTTGTGAGTCAAAGTAGACCTAGGGAATCGTAAGGGCACACCAAAATTGTTCTAGAAATAGTACAGTCGATTTAGCACGACAAAATAGGGTTGCTCCGAAAAATGACCCTCCGGAATTTGACTTGATAAATCGATAGGGGGGCATAAAATAAAGTTAATGTTAGATTTCCGAATTGATCCCCCCTCCTGTTTTTGAGAAAATCCAAAAAAACTTTGGATGCGTTTTTCTCAGAATCTATGGGTTCTAGAGAAAAGTTTATTTAACAAAAAAGTTAGAGGACATTGTTAACTACATTTTATCTCATTGAAGTCAAGTCGTCCGACTTAAATTACAAAAAGTAGGTGCGCTAAAGTTTCAAAAAAGTGGTTTTTTGGCATTTTCGTTTGGAATAAATACTTTTTTCATAGTAATGTAAATGGGAAAGTTGTTCGTCACAAAAATATTTACATTTTTTATTCAAACAATTTTTTTGTGAAACTTACCGTTCTCGAGCTGGAGCTTGCCAAAGTGTAAAAATTGTACTTTATGGCCGCGCTGATGCGCGTATTCCATAAATTTTATTTTATTTTTATATATATGTTAACAAAAAAAGTGGCTATACATTTTATTTCTGTATGTTTTATTGCACAATTATATTTCATTGGAAATTTTAATTAAGGTTCCAAATTATTTTGTAGTACGTCGGGCCCTCTTTACCCTTGGTTCGGCTGGAGAATTGCTTCTGCTTTCATAGGTAGATGTTATATTCACCGATTCTGCGTCTCCTTTCTCTCCGTGGTCATCATTGTTGCTACTTGTCATCGGACGCCAGTGAACGACTTGAGAAGGAAAATCCAAGTCATCATCCTGTTCATCCTTTCGGGTTGTTGAAATGTTCATCAGCGTCTCTCGAACAGAAGATCCTTTCACTTCACGAGTGTCTTTTAAGAAGTTTTGTCCTTTGTGGCCGCAAAGAAAACATACGTCTGAATTGAAGTCTGGGATGGTTTGTTCCGAATCCAACGATGGGTCGGGCTCGGGTTCATCGTCTCCCTCTGAATCCCGTCGAATTCTGAAAAACAATGATTCTAAATAAAACATCAAAATAATGATTTATCATTTTCAATGTGTCGCTGTTTGCAATAACGGCTTTGAAGCGCTTTAGTTTTTGAGTCTACATTTATTTATTTATTTATTTATCAACAGGATTTACCCTTTTAATTACTTTAAAAAGTTTATTGATCGCTTTATGCATTCGTTTTTCAAGCAAAAGTTATAAAAATAGCATAGAAATACCTTCTCCAAACTTGTTGAGCAGCAGCCACCGCAGCCAGCCGTGCATCTGAATAACGCTTATGGCAGCGCACGTGAACCTCGACAGGTTTGCTTTCATTTTCAAGCAATTCTTTGATGGCAGCATCACCTCTGGTTTTGCTCGATTTTATCAACGTCTTTCGAGCTTTCGGCCCCACGGTGCTCTTATCACTCACATCAACACTTTTTCCACAAACCAAACAGACACTCATTTTGAGAGAGCAAAGTTTAGACGGCTTTACTCTCCAAAACTCACATAGCAACTAAAAAATGTACGCTAGTAGGGGATTAGGCAGATGTAAAAAAGAGCCGTTAACTACGCTGCGCTGCCTCTTTCGCCTACAGCTCGGGAACGGTAAGTTTTACAAAAAAATTGTTTAAATAAAACATGTAAATATTTTTGTGACGAACAACTTTCCCATTTACATTACTATGAAAAAAGTATTTATTCCAAACGAAAATGCCAAAAAACCACTTTTTTGAAACTTTAGCGCCACCTACTTTTTGTAATTTAAGTCGGACGACTTGACTTCAATGAGATCAAATGTAGTTAACAATGTCCTCTAACTTTTTTGTTAAATAAACTTTTCTCTAGAACCCATAGATTCTGAGAAAAACGCATCCAAAGTTTTTTTGGATTTTCTCAAAAACAGGGGGGGGGATCAATTCGGAAATCTAACTTTAACTTTATTTTATGCCCCCCTATCGATTTATCAAGTCAAATTCCGGAGGGTCATTTTTCGGAGGGCAACTTCCAAATCGACTGTACTAAAACCTAAACAAAATTCGCGATCCGAGAGTCAGGAAATATCGATGTCCCAAAATGGACGTTTGGGCGGTGATGGGTTAACTTGCTTTCTTGTCTCTGTGTTTGCTTACAAGTCTTAGAATTAAAATTTCGTCTAATTAAGCTAGATCCTTGTAATTTTACACAATATAGTTGTAAATCAATATGACGGATGCCCTAAGATAACTTACCTTTTTCTTCCTTTTTCACAATGCCCTTGACATGGGTAAGAAATAAAAGGACTTGATGAGTAGAAAACGAGATGCTACATGGCGTCATTTATATTTTTGGTACAGTTGACTTGTTTTTAAGAAAGAATTTTTACAGTTATTCTTGTTTTCTTTTCATTAATTTCTTGGAAATAGCCGGAAGTAGGCTTTAATTTCATATGCATATAATTTTCTAAAATAAGTCTACTTAATTTATCCTGCTGTTCCAGATTCAGGGACGAAGAAGTGTATGTGCTCCATATACTTTAACTACCTGGTCAACGTTTGAAATTTAAAGAAATTAAAATTACCCACCAGCACAAGCACAGTCCACGAAATAAAGGCTATAAATAATAAATAAAGGTGCACGCAAATATTTTATGAATTTCTATAAATACAATTATGTATTTTCCCTGAATAATAGCATAAGGTGGAAAACATATCACACAGACTGTATAAGAAATTAGTAATGCAGCTGCTCTCCTGAGCATGCAACATAAACTTTAAAACAGACCGTTCACTTACTTACTCAAAGTGCACCTCCTTGGTTGATGTTGTTATTGCACGTAAAGAGAGTGCCGCGCCAGGATATGCAATTAAGACCAGCAAAGCGTAGGATGTATTTATGCTTAATTAACTTAAAGCGGCAGAGCTGTGTAATGGATTTTCAGCCCGGTTGTCAAAAGCTCTTAAGGAATTTTATTTACTGTCTTTAGTTAACCAATTTTCGACGAAATTCTGCACCAACGGCGTCCCTGGGTATGGGTGAAGAAATAGAATAGGAGTCGGACCCAACACGTCTAGTTGATTGTATGGTGCCACCGAGTATATAGGCACTTATGTGGACCCTGCTGTATTAAAGGATCCCGGCGTATTTAGTTGGCTTAAAAGGATTTTTCAGATGGTTTTCGTTCTCCGTGTTCATGTACGCCTTTTATTAGCACTTTTGTAATTAAGTTAACAGTTCTTTGTTGTTCCCCTTTTCGTCTGGAGCTCGTTGAGGGGGTTTCGGGTGTTTTGGCCATTACTCCCGAGCTCGAGTTCCCACACTCCCGGACTCCGCACAGTCCCACCTCAGGACTCTGGTTATACTCCATACAAAAAGAATTACTTAAGCCCATCCCAGGTGCATTAGTGTCCCTGGAGCTCTGTCATCGTCCCCTTTAATTGGCACAATGATAATATTTCCGCATCGACTCCTTTTCACTTCCGTCCCAGATAGGGTTGATCCAGTGGAGCTCAATGAATTCCATTAGCTTCTTGGAATGGCGGCACCTTGAAAGGCGAACCGACACGGATAAGGAGAGCAGCTATGAACGGTGGCTGCTGATTACATTTAAATGAGCCTCTCCATTGTGCTGCCGACGGAACACATTTACCTGTTTGGATCGCCCTTGCTCCAAACAAAGAATCAGACGTCATGTCGAAGCTGAGAGCATGCGAAATTGCATTTGCCTCATATGCAGGAGTTGGGCTATTTGCATAAACTGATATGCGCCCCGAAGGCGATGCAGAAGTGACTCCCCGGAATGGCCGGAGCAGCTGGTGGGCGCAAGTACTTATGTAGGTGTCGCGTGCAAGACTGCATATGCAATAAGCTACTGAATGAATGCAACAATCGACATGGTAATGAATCTCATGTGTCATAATTTATGCCCTTGGGGTGTATCCTCCTTGACCATCGGCACCCAATGCGAGTACCGTGGAGAAAACTTCTGCTTCCGATTCAACATGTGGAGGATATTTCCGAAAGGGTAGGTACAATATGCTTCCTAAGTGAAAGGCGCTCGATATTTGCGGGCATGGTGGTTAAATTGAATCTGAATTCAGATCCCCGTAAGACGTCCTGTATGTACATAGGTAGGTTTACCGCCACAGATCCCAAAAAATAAAGCCACCCAGTTCGATTTTGCAGGCGAGCAAAAAGCCAAAATACTCTGCCACCATATGTGTGGAGCTGTTGTGGGAACAGCTTTCCCTTAGAGACTCGTCATACTTGTCTGGGATTTTCCAGAGTTTCCCTATTCCCCGATTCACTGCCTGTATATGATTTATCTATCTTTAATGTACGCCTGGAGAATTCGAAAGAGAATTACACCTGATGGTCGCCTGCCTGCTAATTTCGCTCTGATGAACTCGAGAGGAAATTTGACTCAATAGTCCATAGTACTAGATGGAGAAGAAGATCCCCTTGTTCTTTTGATGGTGTTCTTCCGAGGAAGTGATTAATTGGGTTTTTATTTTTTCTAAAGGGAATGGTAAAAACTAATTGTACATGCGCCCACCTATGGAACAACTGTAAGTTTCTAGACCACGTCAGGTGTAAAAGCAACTGCGCCAAGAGTTCAACAACTATTTTTAAATTACGGATCTCTTTATATTTATATTATTTATATGGCGTCAGATAATACAATTAACTTCTTTTATTTTAATTACTAGGATTCAGAGGTAGGGTTTATTTTTCCTTACGAGATATTTTTATTTTGTTCAGCTAAGTATTTAATTTTACTTTGTAATGATTTATTGCGATAGAGGAAAAATGGGAAAATAAGACTCTCTATATGTGTTGTCATGAAATAAAAAAAAAACTTGAAAAGCGTTTTGGAATAACTCAATTTAGCCTAAGTGTCTTAATGATGTCGTTGTTGAATTTTTAACACTGTGAAAAACAAATTATTATAGCTTTTAGTAGTTTCTAATAAATGTTCGTTAAATATAACATTTCGAACCAGATGGATACCTATGTATCTTACACGAGAATCCATGGCATACCGTTATGTTTAATTGTAGGTTTCAGTCAAGAAGACTGCGCTACCGCACATCGCAGACAAAAAAGCATAGCCGGGCTGTGGCTTCTTGTGGCCTGAACTAGATAATGTGGATACCCACGACATGTCGTTCCAACAGGATGGCGCTGTGTTCCACACTGAAACTGGCCTCCGATATCGGACGATTTAACGCCGTTAGACTTCTTCCTTTGAGGCTATCTTACATCACAGGGCTATGCGAATTAACCGCAAAAATTGATGCCCTCAAAGACAATATAACGAACGCCATCCAGCAAATTCAGCCATATTTATGCGGCAAAGTCATCGAAAATTGGACCTTCCGAATACGTACCATATGGCGTCTGAGGATTGTTATCTTCAAGTGATTTCTATCAAAATGAGTGATGTATCCGTGATTTGTACTTAGAAACCTTGGTAAAAAATTTACTACAGTCGTATCTTTTCAATTTATTTGGATCTACATTTCTTAAAATTGTCCTCACTCAAAATTAAAATAATATCACCAATTTACAATTAGTTCGTCACCAGATTCGTAGATTTACATTTCTTCGACTACCGGTCTATTGTTTTCGCCCACAAAACTGCATTGTCCCTTTCTAAAACCCCAAAAAGCAATGCAAGTGGCAAATATCGGGAAAACATAAAATAGTCATAATTTTGCCGTGCAGGAGCAACAAAAACTCCATAAATTGCGAAAGTTTTTAAAACGTATAAATCAAAATTCACGTGGTCTTCAGAAATGGGAAAACTTTTAATGGTAAAGGTGAAAAAAAGGACGAAATAATTATTGCTGGGAATAACAAAGGCGATACCGAACCCTAAACTCTGACTTGGTTGCAGCAGTCCAGCCAATTGCCATAAATTATTTTATAAAAGTTAATAAAACTGTCTAGCAAATATAATGGGGAGTTCAATAAGTTCCAGATATAAATTTATTGCGCCATATTTATTTAAACTGCAAAGGCAGTTCGGATTGCTCCCATTCTAATTTCGAGTTGTGTGCGGCTCTGGCCAACCACCACCATCCACCACTTTTGGTTTGAAGTGGCGTGAAACCGGTGGTGCAGTCAGGCTCCGCAAATTCATACACATACAGCGCGGAGAGTAAGGCACCTCTATGTACAAGTATATGAGTTGGATTGGTTCTGGGCAGGGTTTGGGGCGCGTTTAATTTTGCAGAGCTATTTCCGCAATTTCATGCAGCTACCGAGAAGTTGCAAAAACGAAATCTCGGGAAAATCTATGGAAAAAGTTTGCAACGGACTCCTTCCTGTCGACATTTCCTCTAAACAGAATTAAACTATTTATTTAATTTTGCTGAGTTGAGGGATATTTGGGGCGATAAGGAATGCGATTTTGGTTAAAAATTCTTGGAGGGTTTTCAAATTCCGTTGGAGTTATTGCTAGTTACAATAAATTTAGGTAATTGAGTGAAATAGAATTTAATATTATAAGCAGGGCCGTCGGGAGTTCTACCGTTCGGGTGCGAGCATTTAAGTGCCTCCTGAAAAATATCTGGAGAGCAATAAATTATACATTCATGTATTTTTGCAAAATATGCGTAGTACTAGTTCTCACCTATCTTGGAAATCTTATATGTGAATTGCATTCCTTGTGTCATGAGTCCAAGTCTCGTCGATGATAATTATATTTAATAGTGGCGGATTGTGAAACAGCCATAGTGAAAATGACATCTGATACACATAAAGCCTTGGATGATAATTGTAAAATTGTTGGACTTTGACACATTTGACCATCCACGCCTTCTGAACAACCTTGTGAGCCAATATTCGTCAGCCTCAGGGCTCAATGCTAGGCCCACTAATATTCTGCCTTTACATCAATGGCCTACCGCAGATGACAAAAAATATTATACGCTGATGATGTACAGATTTATCTGAGTCATCTTTTAGGCTTGCTTGAGAACTGTGTAAGTCGTGTTAATTACGACTTACTTCGTATACATGACTGGAGTTTGATCGACGGTTAAGTGATATATCCGTCAAAATGTTGTGCTCTTGCAATATACAGGAGTGGATATATATGTGTATACCATATATGGCCTATTCAATAAGAAAAGAATCATCAAAATCGGTCAATAATCGGCAAAGACATCGCATAACATACACACACCAAAAATACAATCGAATTTAGAACATCCTACTTTGTTTTAAGTCGATTAAAAATCTAAAGACATTGAAACATTTGCGGCAGTGTATTTTTCGATAAAGTCGATTTTACCGTTTTGACAGAAGAAGAATGTGTCAACAAATTAATAAATCTAGTAATATTTCCCTGAGGGAAATAAAGAAACGAGTGGAGAAATCATTTCCTTGATTTCCCTGGGTGTCCCTTTCAGGGATACGTCCGATTATATACACGTCCTAAGTTTAACTCATTTTCCAATATCTGACGCCACAATTATTCTCACTGATTTATAGAAACGCGAAGTGTGCAGTTATGTCGCACAACGACATTTTCTTCTCTTGTAAATAAAATCACGCTTGATCCCGAAGTTTTAAAATTTTAATAAAAATTCCATCAGGGCGCTCTCTATTGAAAAACTTGTTTACAATCACTATCCGAAATTGCTTCGTCGTGTATTGTAAGTAAACAACAAGTGATAAATATTTGACACGATCCGGATTTGTTCATGCGAACGAATAACGCATTTCATTACTTTGTTCACCGAAAATTGATCCTTAAAATTAATTATTTGTGATGTTCGTCAACAGGTACTGACAAAATTCCAAAAACTCCAAATACCTACTTAAGTAATGACAACATGGCAGTGGATTTTCAATAGATTTGCCGCACCAGCAGCTTATTTAGCAACTGGCAGTGCTATTAGCGTTTAGCAGCGGAAATAATTAAATTAACTGAACTTCCCTTGGGCAGCATTCGGTGTTAAATATTTTGCCACTAAATTACTAACACTTTAAATCATGACCACAAATTCCGGGCCGTCTCCTCCCGCTGGCAATGCATATCTTGCGCGCTCTGGCGAGGGCGTCGTTCTTGTAAACTAGCTCCTAATAATTCCCTCGAAAATCAGTATCAGATCGGGCCGGTACGGCATCGGCAGAGCGCCACGCCGCCGTGGGTGTGTCATAGCCGAGGAGCCCACCAAACAAACAGGAACCTTAATTTATCGCCTTCATTAGGGAAGCGAGCTGATTAATTACTCTATTACTGGCAATAATAATAAGGAAAATTTTTGCAATTAATTCCCGAAAGACTTCATTAAAAATATCACCACAAAAGGGACGACGACAGGATAAAGTGGGTGAAATGGATTGGAAAACCTCCGACGCTTCAATGGCTGCCTGGAGTAACTGCTCCGCCGTAAAAGTTAATGGACCCACGGCAACAAATTTTTATAAGCAGAGAGCGTCCAGGATAAGGACGAGTCAAAGTTTCCGGTGGAATTAGCACAGGGCATGATGGTGTCTCTCCAAATGAATCTGCAGATAAACTCATTACGCCTGTCTGTCTCGAATCGCTGGGAGTGTTTACAAATCAAATTCTGTCAACAGCCATAGGTAAGGGTGGGTATGCCAGGTGACGGCGCCAGGTGTCCCGTCCACTAATGAGAGCCAGAGGGTCGGTGCAGGAGTTTTAATTCAGATCCGTTTCACTTCGTGCAGATTAAGTTATTCCTGGAGTTTGTCGAAAGTGCTAACGTCGACAATTTTTCCGCTCGTTTTTGCGACACCATCAACAATTCCAGAAAATCGATATATTCAAATTGTGAGCATTATTGAGGCAGTATGGCTGAGCTGGGCAGGACCCGCTTTGCAGTATACTCGAAACTGCAGAGAAATTTCTCTAGATATATCCCTGTCCCGTGGATATAAAGGGAAACAACGCGGAAAGATCGTGGTTGACAGAGACGGGTATAGGGGGAAAAAAATGAAACAGGAAAAAAAAATTGAAAAAGTTTCTAAGCTCAAATCATCCCAATATTGTGCGGAGATTACTTCCTGTTAAACTTAGAGTATGCCGGAGGCGGGTCCTCCTATTCGACAGGTTTATTCGGGGGCATAATCTGTTTAAGTTGTAAATCTTTAATGGGCCAACTCAGCATCCACCTTCAGTTAGGGGACGGAGGCGCGGCGTTTTCCAGCCCGACGATGCGTAAATTTTAAGCTTTTCGCAAAATTTAACCGTCTTCCACGCACTTTGCACGACAGCGATTTGAATATGAGTGACAAAGCGACAAAGTTTATCTGAGTGAAAAATTCCCAAAAGTATTGATGGGTAGAGCACACTGATATTTGCCTCCGAGATGAGGGCATTTATTATTTAATGTATAATCTTTTCGAAGGTTGAAATTCTGCTCGAGGGATAATTTTCGTGTGTGCTACACACTTTATTTATTCTCTGAAATGATTTTACTGATTATTACGACACTCGGGAAAATATGTAACATATTGTCTCCAGTCATTATTTTGATTATTTATTATTTTATTTTCTATTGAGATCGACAGGTTTGTCAGTTAGTTTACTCAAGCGATTTCTGGTGAGGTGACATAAGCAGTTTTACATGATTAAAGAAAATAGTCCTTATTGGGACATAGTATAACCTAATACTTTCAGATTCGAATTATATTAAAAATTAAATTGAATAATTGAAATTAATTAAAATATGAAACATGGTTATCTAGCGCACACATGTTGGAAAAGATTCCAATATTCTTTCCTAGGGAGGTGGACTCATACGAGGAAAGCGCCCTGTACTCCATCCTCGAGCGAATCAATGACTTCACGAGCAACAGTTCATTTCTTGTGCTGATTCCATACTTAAAACCACTGAATATCCTCAAAACTCTGCTCTTTTGCTCCGCTATGATAATGTTTCTGACTCTTCAGATGGGAGGAGAATGTCCAAGCAAGGTCCTGGTCAGCCACTTTATTACAGAAGTTTTGCAAAAAAATGCTTACTCATATTTTGTGTCATTTCTTGAACTACCAACAATTCTTCTTCACTATTGCCATCATTACACACCTATACAATTTGTATAAAGTTTTTATTATTCTCGTATATCGCCCGCAAATTTTAACACACTTAAAGTCAACGAGAAGAGGGTCATCAATGTAGAGTAAAAATAGTAACGGGCCCTAAATTGAACCCTTACGAACTCCATTTTAATTTGACACAATATGACCGGCCTCCAAGATAATTATTTATTCATTTCTAAGCTTGGTTCAAAATTTTTCAGGCAAATGTTTTTTGAGAAATTCAATATTATTCAATCAACACTAGAATAGTTAGGACAATACTTTCTCAGTTATTTTTAAAAGAGCGGAAAGAGTGTTATTTTATGAAAACCGGAATGAAACTCGTCACAATTAATTGTGGTCTGAGATAAAATGGGATAGTATAATCTCTCATGCACTTTGATATGAATGATATTGTAATAATGGGTTGGGTCTAAAGTCGTTTGGCTGAGATGAGATTGTTTATTTATTTCGCTTAATTCAAGCCACAAAGAAAATCATAAAGTAATTGGCTTAAGAATAAACAAAATCAACCTAAACTAAGACAAGCGGCAGATAAAATAAAGATAGAAAATTATTCGGTTATAATAGACACAACTATGAAAATATGCAATTACACTCGATGCAACGCTGCAAGGCCTATTTACACCAAAGCGTAACTAGCCACAATGCGTATGAAAAATGCTGTTGTGTTAGATTTTATCTAAAAAGAGAAAAGAAAGTATGTTACTTTTAATAATTGCAGCTTATGCAAGTCGCCCAATAACTACATTCTCCAGGAATTTAATTTCTTAACATTGAACTGCCGGTACGCTCACGCGCGTCTCGCACAGTTTTGTTCTATTCAGCAAAACGATAAAGCCTCATAGCATGCCGAGATATTTATATCCAGCGGAAATACCGCATTAAGCCCTGCCCAACCTCCGGATAATGCTGAGCCCGAACAGACCGAACTTGACCAATAAAAGCAGCGAAAATCTCCGCATCATTGACCCAATAATCACCGGCTCAGGGCTATCGTGTTACATTGTAAGGAGCCGGGCGGTCGAATGTAAACAGCTCAAACGGCGTAGAAGGCACCCGGCACCCCAGCCACATTACTCCTCTCGAATTTTAGGAAAATGAATTTGAAAATTCAACTTGACTTTCGCTAAGTACGGAAGCCGGATCATCGGTGGCACAGCCTCTGGTGCAACAATGTGGCTACAAACTACGGCCTCAGTTGCAGGCGGCGGAGCCCCTCAATCTGCGGGTGTACGAGTTAATAGCTCTGTTTTGCAGTAAAACTGGATCCGACATGGTGAGCAACAAGACCTCGGTGCAAACCAGGAAGGCATTGATGGCAACCGACCAGAAGCCCCCGAAAAGCCACCAGTACAAATTCCAAGCAAGCTGAAGTCATTACATCAGATTTACAGACGTCAACAGAGACCCCCGCGACTAGTGCGCGTTTTATGGGGCTGAATAGCGCGACCATAAAATCTCCCGAGCTAATTTGACTGCTGGCGGGATCGGGATGACAAAAAAAAAAGAAGAAAGCCTGCTGGGGCTTCTGGATTCCACAAGGGCTCGGAGGTGTTAGATTTGAGCGGTGGGTGTCGGTGTGGAGGAAAAAAATTTTTAACTCCAGACTGCAGCTCGACTTTAACGACCCGAGCAGATGTGGACCACGGTCCCGGGCTGATTTAGAGTATGTCCTCGACTGCTTATTAGGGCAGAACGAAATTGCCCCGAGCAACACTTACTGGCTATAAAACTACTCGCCTAATAGGCAAATTACTCAAAGGACGCGATAATGAAATTGAGATAGGGCCACAGATGGATGGTTTCGGGTAGCTCCAACGACCACTTTACGGCGTGGTCGTGGCAGGCGACAAATGCAAGACACTCCCCCGAATCAGGTCTAGAGCAGAAGCACTATTTTCAGGCTCCCGGAGAGGTACTGGCGTTTCCCCTCCCATTGATTATCAGGGCTGCTGCGTCACATAGTTAAAGAGGTTTTTTTGTAAAAATTTTCAAAAGCCCATGTGATGTAATCCCATGTTTATGACGTGGCGTCCTGCAGCAATAAACACTGCAGGGCTTGTCTGTTGGGTGGTCACGCTGAGGAGCGATAAGTTTATTTTTTTCCCTCATGGGTGAGGCTTCCCCATAGAGAGCCGCCCATGATGCGATATTTTAATTTTCAGCCATTCGAGCCGATTTATTCGGTGAACATCTGCGATGTTGGCGTGTGGCTAGACGCCAGCGTCTCATATATCACGGTTGGGGCTTAAGCACCCCAGGGATGGCAGAAGGGCAACAGGCCAGTAGCCGCAAACCAGCGCCAGTAACAAATTTCTTCTTAAGGTGAAACTCTTTCTGCAATCTGGCGCCAGATGTGGGAAATCATTAAGAAGTCTATTTTTAAATGGCATACGACTATGTGGAAATGTTGCTTCTACTTTGTTAGTTGAAGCCAGTCGACAGCGCAACAATGGCAACTTTGATGCCCTCAAAGGGTGGCGAAGTAAGTACAAAAGGATTACATTTCTTTTGAGTTTCCACAATATTGCCAGACAGTGGCGTAGGTAGCTTTTCGCTACCGAGGGGAGATTTAGTCTCAGCAGCAAATTTTTCCGATAACAGGGATATGAAAGTATGGATTCTGAATACATCTATAATTAATCAATTCCCTAGTCCAAAATATAAGTATCAGAAATAATATCAGATCATCCCAATAAAATTAAATTTATTCATGACATAAAGAAAGAATTTTTTTCATAGAAGTTTACACAGATTTCTACAGCATAACGCAATCTTTCGCGGCTAATACAATCGAAATCAAATTATAGGCATTTAATTCACAAATTAGTGAATTAGTGAGATATATAATTATTGTGAGCGTGTTTGTACATAATATATGCAAGGGCGACATTTTCAGATTGTTGACCTCACGTTAAGTGCACTTTTAATGGAGTTTAAGGCTTTGTCTCTTAATAAAGGCTCTTTCAATATGGACGTTTGAAATTTTTAGGTTAAAGCGGCCATGTTGTTAAAGCAATATCTGTAAATTGTTCAGTGGTTTGAAGCAAATCACCATGGAAGGTTACAGCGTCATATTTTATTATCAAAATCAGTTCTCCGTTCGAGAAACGCTTATCATAGAAAATTATCTTTAGCGACTTGCGCTAGATTAGATTATTAGATATTAAGCGAGCAGAGAATTCTCGAGTTGGGTTGGGACAAAGGATACATCATTGATGTATATTGTGAACAACAGTGAACCAAGATGAGTACCTTGGGGCACTCCTGATGTATTCTAAATGTTCAGACAAGTTCAAGAAAATCCAATTAACAAAACAATTTGGTGAACCGAGTACGGAGAGTTGATTTTAAATAAAGCAATGGGCTGATAGACCAACTAACATTTACAAAATAAAAATTATAAATTAAACTAGGGATATCCCGAAACACGAAAAAGTCTTATTAAGCATTACGTTGTGAGTTATATTGTGGCCTACCACAGTTTTTGTGAATTTTTCTTGGTACGCAGCTGTTTCAATAATAGGACCGCACTCGTCGTATCCTTGGCTGTATCGTCATAAGAAGTGGACAAGCAAGTAAAAGTATAACAAAAGTCTATTACGAAGTATTTTATTAAATACAATATTACATATTCATATTATTCTCTAGAAACATTGATTTTACATTTACACAAAACAACCTAGCCCAAAGGCATGAAAATAACTCATAATACAAATGTTAACGTTTAGTTATAAATTCTTGTAAATAACTGAGCCAGCCATCTGGAATTTCTTATTGTTAAGCCTTGACCTTCCATCCTATCCACTCAACCTTAGATGTAAACGTTCTGCACAATTAACCATTCAAAAATACACATGTACTGTCACAAAAAAATTAAATTAAGTTTACTCGAAAAAAAAAACCATTAATTTTAAAGCGTTTTGTTTATGGTCGCCCAGGGGCCACTATTGAGACATTATCAGATGCTTTTTGTCAGGCGTGGGTTCGAACAAATTTGATATAGCACCACTCGGTGCATTATCCGGCCCCACACCTTTCCTGTAAACCGAAAAGTGCGCGCCCAAACATGCCATCGTAATTGGCGGCACTCATCCTGCCTAATTAATCAAAGACAATTTTATTGTCGATGTGGCTGGCGGCAACGGATGATCGTGGCCGGGCTATTTTTATCATTTCCTGTTAATTCCCACTGATCTGGAAATCGATTTGTGTTGAAATTTTGAATAGTCATCATCACCCGTGCCGTCGTCAGTTGTTGAACTTTCACACTTCTTTGGATGAAAACGAACGCTGATGCGGCTAGTACGTGTCCATGGCGCGGCTAGTGTTTGAGCCATTAAATCCGGACCGCTCTCGTAGGCGGCCGCAATTAAAGTTGCGGGCGACTGATGTAGAGGGAAAGATCAATCGCGCACCCATTGCGCGACCAGAGGGAGCGCAGAGACAAAGGCTTGTGAGGAAATCCCTTGTGCATTCGGTTGTCGGAGCTTTTTGTTTCGCCGCGACCCGATTAATTACTCGATTTCCGTGAATTTCGAAACGATCACATAAACTACGCCTCATAAAATTAGTAAATTGAAAATATTTACGAGGTTTTTTCCTGAGGGATACCCAGCCTACCGCAATCACGAGAATTGGCAGTAAATATAAAGCATTGGATTATGATGAAAATATTTTTGCTATATTTGCCTGGTGATAATTTTGATTTGATGGAATCTTTCAAATACAATTTGATAGCAGCTTAATTTATTCTATGAAACCAGATGGTATGATCAAACAACATAAATTAATGGAGCATTAAAATTATAAATAAAATCGTACGTCTTGAGGAAAGTTTCTTTTACACATCCATGTGAAATTCCACATTTTGTTTATGTATCTGATTTTCATGATACAAATTTATACGCTAACCAGATATTTCGCCAAGGAATAGTACAGTTCGCCAAAGGAATTGAGTAATAAGAATAATAAAAAGAAAAACATTTATTTCATCATAAAAATAAAAATACATTTCATTCAAAGCATTGTCCATTGTTAGCGACTACTTATTCCCATCTTTCGGGCAAGAGACTGAAATCCGTCTTGAAATAACGACTAGTTTTTTAGGCAATCTAGAATCACCCAATTTTTGACTTCTTCAGAATATGGAAGTGGTTCTCAGACAGTCCATGAGTCATCGATCGAAACAAACTGTAATAAGAATATCCAATGTTTGGTGAATACAGCGGGAAGGTTAGAACATTACGTCGCTGAATTTCCAAATCGTTTTTAACTAGTTTTACAGCATGTGTCCGAGCGTTACCGTGCTAGAAAATCACTTCGTCGTATCCGTCGGCATATTTCGGTAGTTTTTCTTTCATATCTCGGCACAATCTTATTAATTGTTGTCGGTAGCACTCCCCAACAATAGTTTCGCCCTGCACTTAGCTGAAACATTTTTCACTCGCAGAATGCAGAATGGGCAATTGTTTTAAAATTTTGTTAACTACTTCATAAAGATAGTAATGGCATAAAGCACTTCAAATTTGCTTCTTAGGAAGATTCATAGAAATCATAAGATTTGATGGTACTAAACTCTGAACACGTACTTTGATTTTTTTCTTTTTGGCCAGGCTTTTGGACATTTCATACCACTCTGCGACGGCATAGGACAAGGAAAAGGCAAATGTTTTATTTCCTCCAAAATTTGCTGAAACTAATAAATACGTTGGTTTCAAATACACATAAAATAAATAAATCTAGATGGTTAAACTTCTCATACCACGACTCGGTGATTTTTTGCTACTAAACTTTCATCACCAATTAAACTTTGTGGCCTTAAAAGCGTATTGCAATTTTTTATGAAATTATGAGGAGCACGAAACAACCTCATTCAAGAAACCCCTAAAACATCGAATTCTCGTTGCTGGAGCGCATAAATAAAATTTTCAAAAGGAAACTGAGCAGCTGTTTAATTAAGTTAGCCCGGCTTAATGCAGCCAACTTGCCATTTAAGGCCGGGGAGCGGTGACTTTAAATTTTATTGACAATCAGGACAACTTCCATCTGCAAATAAGCCGCCGCAAGTAGACACAATGTCCTTTTTAAAGAGTCACTCTTTTCGTCGGCTCTGCGGAAAAAAACCCCGCCAGTGAACCATTTACACAGCTACATACGTATCGTATACAACTCCCCAAATAGTCTTCTTGAGGAGCTGCAAAATTGCTCGACGTTTCAGTAAACAGTTAAGTCGATGAGGGCGCATCTAAAAGTTCCGACGAACGAAAATCCAACAACTTGCAACGGAATTTCTTTTGTCTCCGGTAATTGTTTAATTATGCAATTCTGGCGCAGCGGAGTGAAGAGCGAGGAGGGCCACCTCGTTGCCTCCCATTAAATTGAGTGTCACAAGAGCGTCTTTTTCAGCCACTTAAAGATACTGCGGAGTTAGTGCTTCGAAGTTTCGGAAAACGCTCTAAATTGATACAATGACATGAACTGCAAGTGAAACGCCACCGCCAGGAGATTATCTGAGAAATGCGCTTCCATCAGTCGGGCTGGTGGAGGAGCGGCACCCAAGACGTTCGACTGACGCCAACTGCACCGCTCGGCCACACTTAAGAATTCCTTTCTGAGAAACTAAAGCATGAGCCGCCTCTGGTAAGTGTCGATTACGCTGCCGTCGGTTGTCTAATTGACGTGGTATGTCTTCATAAGGCAGAAATGATGCGATCGCATGATTTGGAGAAGTTGTTAAGTGTTTACGAGGCGAGCTCCGTCCGAGACTGTTTTATTTGTCCGGGTGGACGGAGGATAATGAAACGATGATCGCTCAATAAAACCCCGAATTGGACGCAAGACATGTCAAAGGCTGGGAAATAAGGGCTGGGACCCTACAGTAAAACATCCTCCGGCCGAAGGGAGTCGATAAAAATTCCCACACGCCACCAGCCGCAGGAGGATGACTCAATTTGTCCGAGTCGCTAACTGTTTAAAAGCAATTGTCTAGGTCTAATCGGCGGGCACAATCTTCGGCGTACAATCGTCCGATAATGAAGCCCAGCATCTTTCGGCAGGACCAGGGGCCGAAATGCTGATCCCTGCTCCCTTCGCATAATCAGGCTTCCCGCAGAGTAGGCAAAGGGGGTTTAATCGAATAATGGACAACTAGTCAGGCGAACGGGAATCAACAACCACAATAAACCGAAAACTCCGGCCCAGCCGGCATTTGTACTTGTTGACTTGAGCAGGCAGGCACACGCCGCCGCCGGCCGGGGTGCGCTCGGCCTCCTGCTTTACCCGAACCGCCCGAATCCCTATCACTGCCATGTCGTCAATATAATCCCAGGATTTCGAAAAGGGGATCAACTTGAAGTTTCGGTTAGCCAAGCCAAATGCTGCCGACTCCTCCTGCAGTCCTGAATAAAAATCAATTTCCTCCGGAGGAGTCAAGTTCTTGTGAAATTATCGCAGCGGTCATAAATCAGTGGCGAAACACGAGCGAGCGGACCCGGAGTCGGGACGAGACATCTGATCTCGGCCCTATGCCACGGGCTGAGTAATGCACTTACCCTAGCTGATGCCATCAATTGATTTCCATCTTATCTGGAGTGCATCAGCGGCTTAGGGGGTGAAGTGCAAAATTTACGACTTGTTGTCCCCCGGGGGACTGATTACCCGAAGCACCACCATCGCGGCGAATTCGACGCTACTCTGTGTCGAAGGATATCGAAATTCGATTTCGCTGTGTAAGGGACTTGAATAAACAAATTAGGGAAAGCAGCCATCAACTCGGAAGGGCGTCTTATTAGCGGAACTAGCCGCAGGTAATTTGCATTCGATTTACATACACATGCACGAAGGTGGCAAGGCCTCCTAGCAGCCCAATTACTCGAAATCATTATGGGGCGAAATCATGCAAAACCCCCGCATTCGGGATTAATTTTAAAGGTTAATTTTAAGACCTTTTCCGGTGGTACCATAACGTCACGACTGGCAGCGGCCAATTATCGAGTGGCCTCCCGGGCGTAATTCGATATTTGCATTGCCCTTCTAATTGTAAGGGGGCGGAAAATGAAAGTATTATTCGCCTGAGGCATGCATGCTAATCTTATTTAGCGGATAGGCTAGAAAACAGACGGAAGCGCCTATCGCAGTGGTATTCCTTAATGTTTTAAGGATGTTTAAAGTCTTCAAATTGAAACTGTTTTTCATCAAGAAATTTGATGAAGCGAGTTTATGTGTAGGGAGAATACATGATTTTTGTGGTTTGTAGATTTCCTTATACCCTAACCCTGTTCATGATACATTTAGTTAATACTAAGCAAACGGAAAATTCACCGTTTACAAAATGCCGACTTTCGTATTTCCGTTTATAAGGACTTATCGAGATGGGAAATAAGCACTGTCTAAAAAAATATATCTTTTTTGCGTGTCATAATTTTTGGTCGATTGGGGGTCAAATTTACCCTGCCGTTTCTCCCACTGTCTTTTTACCCTGATGTATTACAGCTTATAAAATATTTTGTGCAGTATATAAAATAGTGTTTAAAATAATTTGTAAAAGGCATATTTTAATCTATCAGTCAGAAATTTACAAAGGGAAAAATTACCGGGGGAAAATCTGTAGGGTAAATTTAACCCCTACTCTTTTGGTCTTGAAAATTGCAAAAAATAAACAAACAGTTTAAAATTAATGTTGACGTTAAAAAACTTTGTTTTAAAAACTTCGGTTTAACTAACATGCATGACAGTGTAATCAGGAGAGTCAACAACTCCAATCGACAGCTGTAGTATATGATATTATTTTTCAATTTAAACGTTTGTAACGTACTAACATTAACTGTAATAAGTTTTAAATTAGAGGTAAAGCATTTTGGGTTCGTTTAAGTTAAATTTTTTGTAAAGAGCAGATTTCTTTAAAATTCTACAAAATGGTTTCTATGTATAATTTTGAATACCCATTCTTTACGTTGACATGATGTACTTTCTTAGAAAGGCAACAAGATGGGCAAATTAACAAAAATAAAGAGGAGGTGTATTAATTCTATGAATTTCGGAGGAAATGTGGAAGAAATGTGAAATTTACGAAATATTAGAGCTTTGTATCACTCTCGTAAGTGACTGTACCTGTAGTGATAGAAGCAGATCAACATTGGTAGCAATATAGGAAAGCACATTAAGATAGTAGTTGTTTGGCGTGATTAACGTTACTGAAACACCCTGTATACTTAAGCAAATCATTCCCAGCTGGTATTCTATTTTTAAGGGATTTGGTCACCAATTCAACTTTCTCCTTTTTTACGGATTGTGATGTACTCTGGTAGGTATACAGCATTCAATGAATTATTGACCTCTATGATGGTTCCTTGATTGCTGTAGTTTGAAATAGTGACATGGGATCTGTTGACGTTTTCCGCCAAAGCATTCGATTTTGACTATTTGTCCAATAACTCTGTCTTACTAATTTATGCAAATCAAGAAGATGGATGTGTACTTCTAATTTTTTATTATTTCACATTTGAGCAATTTTTAAAATTATTATTTAATGAGTTTATAAAGTAATTCTATTTTATAAGTTTAAAAAAACAGGCTTCTTGTGCATACGAGAATTTGATCACAAATTTGTGGAATTTTTTGTTCAAGCGTCTAAAGCATTCTTTCCAGAACTATGGTGATAGAGAAGAAACAAATAAACAGCTATATGAATACTCGAAAGAAATTAGTCTTACACTTGTGAAATTGTGAAAAATACACAAAACACCCACGCTGGCGAGATAACAAATTTATTGATACCAATGCAACAATTTTGTTAGGGTTTGATGAAAATTGTTTACCGGAACAGTTCAAAACACGTCATCTTTAAAGTGGACAAAAATATCATTTTTTGAAACATAGAACTTAAATTTTCATAAAAAACCAAAATTTTGAAATCCGTTATCCATTTTTCTGCTGTAAGGAGACCTCAGGAATTTTTTTAATTTGGAGCGTTTTTATCGATTTCATTTCTCAAAAACGGTCAAAGTTTAAGTTTGTGCAAACTGTAACTGTTTTTAATTTTTTTGTTTTATTATAATAGTTTGTTTATTTACATTTCATAACCCTACGAGATTTTAACACAACTACAATAATTCATCAGCGGTCACGAAATTGGGGATAGTTAGTTTAGGGTTAAATAAAATTCTGTGAAAATATTGGACATGTGTAAAAGTCCTTTAAAAATTCGATTTTGCAACCAACATGGCCGCTGATCCCTCTTTACTTTGTCTTGACTAAAAACTCCTTCTCCGAATTGCTATCCATCCTTTCTAGAACACCTCCTTCCCATCTACTCGACAATGTTTTTGAATTGTAGCGGAGGTGATAGAACGAGTTTGTATTTTTGCGACAGTGGTAATTCTTTCATTTTTGAAAACATCAATTTTACACCTGTCTGATTAGGAGGTGCACCACGGAAGCGAAAAGCCTCTTTCGTCCGCGTTAGCAAATTCTATAAGAATGATATGCTCAGAAGAATGTCACGCTGTCATTTTCCTTTCTATAAGTGAAGTGTCATCAGGTGAAGCGACAGGTGAGAAATAAGTCGCAGCTCCTTGCTGTATCAAGTAACAGTCAAGGCAGTCGGAGCGCAATTTATCTCCACCGCATGCTGAGCTAAATAAACAGGTGCAAAACGACCGTAACCGCACCGCGCCGCCGACGCGGCCCAGAAAGGGCACAAGCTCGGCGGCATCGAGTGAGTTTCCTGTTATTCTGTGTGTTCCACCGCAGAAATTTGCATGTCACTCCTTGGAGATTTACAACTTCATACAACTCCCGACCCGATCAAAGGATTACACTTTCTTCCTGAGCAGCTACCGGGCGTCGCAGAACATTTTCGGAGTCGCTCGGGGAAAACACTGGCGGTTGGGTCTCCTCAATGCGCAATTTCTTGTATTTTTAAGAGTTTTCACTTTTTAACATTCTCATTTCATTTTTGACAAAAATTTCAGCTGGGATTTCCGGAACGATTGCTGGGGCTGCAGTGAAGAGCGGCTCCGGGTCCTGGGTCCCGGTAGAGCCACCTACTTACTGCCGGCAACTGCGACAGCTTAATGTTGAGATGAACATGGAGTGGAGCGAATTTTACGCCAGATTTATTGCTCCCTCAATATTCGGTTGCATTGGGATTCCAGCTGGTGAGCATTTGGGACCGCACAAGTCCTCCGGACTGGAATATCTCTCCGTTCTTTCCCCCCAAGCCGCACAGGTCTGAAAGCTTATATCTGGGCGCATAGAAGCTAAAACGGTTTGCTGCAAAATTGCTTCCGCGGCTTTAATCGAATTCACCTGTGCCGGCGACTATTCCGGCCTTTGCATCTAGATATGTAGACCCGCATCATACCACCCGGTGGCGGCGGCGGCTCACCGAATGCGCCATCGGCAACAATTTTATTCTTTTTCAGATGCTAGGAATAATCCAATCCTGCCGATAGCCATGGTCACCTATCAAACTCCGCCGGGTAGCAGGTAGATAAGTATGTACCTGTGCTGGGCTGTGGCAGAGATCCTTTCTGGCGAGTGACATCAGAAACCATCTGGTAAATGAATAATGTTGTGCACGTACTCCTTGGAGCCCTACGGCCGGTTTATTGCTGGTCGAACTTAACACGCTTCGATGGACACCAGAAGGTTTCTTTTAATTTCTTTTCACCGAACAATTTGTCGGAGCACACAAGGTGCGCAGCAGCGTGTGTCAGCAGTGGTGCTATGCGTAATAATTGCTTTAGGTTATTCTGCTTCTTTCGTACTTAAAAATATTAAAAATTGGTAAAAAAGAAATTTAAACCCAAAAGGGGTTAGGGGCCGAATAAACTGTTTAGGGGGCATGCAAGTGAGGAAACCCTGAAACCACAACTAATGTTTAAAGGGTTTGTTGGAAACAAAACCAAAAAAATCTGAATAGTGTGGGAAATTGTACGTGGTTCTAACATTTTTACAACTTAGAAATACGTTGACCTTAAAAAATTATTAGCAGATGGTAAAACATAAGTCGTCAGCTTGGTAATCGGGTTTCCTAAAGTACCATAGTTGCGAAACAGTCATGGTGAAAGTAAAATCCGATACACATATACAAAGCCTTGAATGAGGACTAACTCACAATTCTAACCTTGTTGGACTTTAGCAAGGCATTTGACACAATTGACCACCCAAGAATAAGCTGAATAAACTTGCGAGCCAATACTCTTTTTTCTCAATAGCTATCGAGCTCTTAAGAAGTGGACGAGGTTAATATGTAAATCTAAGAAATATCTTATCCGATAGAACACACATACTCAAAGATGTGCCTCAAGGATCAATCCTAGGCCCACTACTCTTTTCAAAGACCTTCCGTATGTGACAAAAGATGTCTTTGTGCATCTGGTTTATTGTGTCGTACTCTAGCATTGCGTAGCTACTGTATAAGTCGTCCCAATGACAACTTACTTCGTATACGTATAGTTATAGTATTAGGAATTAACACGAGGGTACCACTATGCATCTACCATGGTTGCGGGGGTCTGCATGTGAATCTCTTCAATCAGCTTGTAGTTATCGATTTGAATACACCTGTTTGAAAATCTTATCGATCGAAATGATCATCACGTAAAACTAGTTCACAGTTTACTATCAGACAGATATTTCTGTGCGTCTATTGATAACACTATTTCAGAAAATATCAACACAATAGCGGGGGGATTATCACTCAGCCCTATATTTTCATCACACCTCAGATATAACATAAAGCGTTATTAAATAATGTGGATTTGAATATGTCTCCTAAAATTAAACCAAAAATTGTTTAGGATATTTTATAATTTTTTGTTTTACTGAATGTAGCCTCTAATTAGAGTTTTTAATGAAATAGGTAATGTAGAATTTAGAAATGACTTTAACTGAAGTGTCTACAAATTTATAATAATAATAATAATCAAAAATTTTACAAAGGCCTAAAATCCTAAATTGTATAATACATTGCCAACAAAAGGTGAGAGAATGTAAGTAGGTACTCGTACCTAGATTTTAACGTCTGCACGGAGTGGCTGGTGTTATATTCTACGGGTATGTTATTCCGTAATCTATGGACTTAGAATGAAATTTAAAAAAAATAAAACGTGATGTTTAAAAATTCACAGAATCCGTACGTCCAAAGTGAAATTCTGTATTACATTACATTAATAAATTATGATTAAGTCATATTAAAAGCATTTGGTTTTGTGCAATCTGGCATAATATTTTAAATCAGCAAACGCAAAAACCCCCATGTAGTAATTATCATGAAAATCATGTTGATTAGCTATTAGGCTCAATTATGCATCTACCTATTATAATTTAAATGGTAGGGCTACAGAAAATAAAACGGACAATGAGAGAGACAATTGAGGATAGACACAGAGAGTGAGTGAGGAGAGCTTAAAATTGATATATATTTAGTTACATTGAAGGAAAGACGAAAGTGACGCAACGAAGCCCACACAAAATACAGTGTCAGTAATAATGTAAAATTGCTGCGCAATTAATCCACCTTTAAACGCATTTTTATAGCAGAACAACATTCTTAAGCACTCCTGCAAAGTGTGCACTTTTCGATTCATGTCCAACAACCAGATGCGAGGAGACATCAAATGACGCCCTAAAACACCTAATAGCCTGTAGAAACTACTGAAAATGAAGTCATCCGCACTTGTCCAGGTCGAAGTAGTGCTGTAGTCGCCTAAGCTTTTATAGCCAGTCGGTGGACACTATAAACTGCAGTAGGGCAGGCCGGTGGGGCTCGGTAGCATCCATAGACTTGGCAGTCGCAGATAAACAGCGATAAACTCTGACAATTAGGAAGCAAAAACTTCTACTGCTTCACCCATCAAGGCAGGGCTGGATGCAATTTACTCAACTTTGTGCGCCCGTTCCTTATCGAGGGGCCTTCAACGACAGTCTTTTGTTTTTATTGTCAAGAAAATAACAATTAAAGTCCATACAGCCCATAAAGCCTTCACTTTGGACTCCTTCAACTGCCATCAGGGCCGAAATACACAACTTCCGACTAGAAATCTCTTAAGCGTCCCTCCATAGATAAGAAAATCCCGAATAACGATGGCAGCAGCAACAGTGAAAACCAAACAAAACCATACCGAGAATGGCATAGTAACACTTGGGGGAACGGTGACTGGCTAGGCAGGCGAGCCTGGGGTTCCCATCAAGAACAATAAATTTAAATAAGTAACCGCCTGTTTGATGTTCCCGAACATTAAGCAGGATTTCGCCTTTTATTTCAATTCTTCTGGAAATTCTTCTCCTCGTCCTCGATGCTGTGCGGGACTGGGTTTGGCCCGGTCGGCCTGGTGGCGGAAGCGCTGTCGGGGGGTGAAACAATGGCAATATCGGTGAAGGCAGTCAAAATAAATAGAAAACAGAATCACCAAATAGTTCTCACCCCGCCCAGGCTGCCGGCCGGGATGCGACTCCACCTACTAGCCGGGCCAGTGGCGCTACGCTTTCATCAAACGCAAATAGTCGCAGGGATGTCAGGGAGGGCTCTGATGTCTGGTTTCTTATTTAAGCTGTCAATCTCAGTCAGGTGCCTAGACGACACGCTCGCTACGTGGGCCCGCGTTGTCTACATTCGCCCCCGGCGACAGATGTTCGCCGTTCGATTATCTTTTCTTTGGTGAAAGGTGTCCTACAAACATTGGGAGAAATACGCGTGCCAGACACACGTCTTGTTTCCCACCAGACGGCATCTCGTTGGCTCAGCTCAGTGGCCACATCAGCCCTGAGCAGGCCATGGGCCCATACGCACGGGGAGCAGAGCACTCATCCTGACGAGCTGACACCAGAAACACTTGAAGGAAGCGCGGCAGGGGTGGGCCTCACCGGAGGGCCCATGACATTCGATAGGTGTAAATTGAAAAGGATTTCGGCTCTGACGAGTCCCCGAGCCTTGCTAACATCTGTCGGTGTCCGTGAATTGGTTTCCATTCGTAAAAACCTTGTCAGCCGCAGCAGGCAGTTTGGATATCACGATAAAGCCAGTCATGGGATTTTTGTTGTTGATTTATTGATATCTGCACAGCTAAGACCGCTGTCGTCGTGTCACCTGTCCCCGCTTTCTTGCTCCTCCGGGATTACGGGCAATTCATGCTTTCGCTTTTATCACCACCACCACAGTGCGGAGAATCGCCCTTAATTTTTTTTCTCTGATCTAAGGATTTGAGGATTTTTCTAATAAATAATCCTTGGAGCTACTAGCCGTTGCTTCGTTGCTACCTGCGAAATTGAGCGATTTACACAGTTTTCCTTTCTTGTGTACTTTTCCTACTTCAAAGCCTTCGTCTGAAGTGAGAACTTATTGTAAGCACTCAGGCAGTTTCCGATTGTGGGCATGGCGTAGGCTAAAGAGTTTAAATAAAAAAAAATATAAGGTGAAGACAACGCTACGTTTGCGTCCATTGAGTTCGATACCGAAACACCAGTTCAGAATTATTTTGTAATTCTATACTTTGGAGCATAACTTCATCACCACGTTGTTGTGATTTTTTCTAACGTATTTCTTGATAACTTTGAAACAACATATAAACATTGCGTATGAAGTTAGAACGCGACGGAATTTTGGGGAAAATTCCACAGTTCACTTTAAGATATGTTTGCACAAATGGGAAATGGCTGCATGGGACTGTTGCATAAATCCGTATAAACGGAAATTCGGATCGTCCTCAACATACATATGTATATTTATGGTGGCGTTTTGGAGAAAAAATTGTTTCAGTGCATCTACGTTGTCGTAGCACCTTGCACACAATCACAATCTTTTGCTCCAAGATGGACTACTCCAAATACTCAATCCATTGGATTTTGATCAGGCGAGTTTGAAGGCCAATTGTCGTTATCCCGAAAAACGGGAAACAGCTCGTTATAAATAAACGACGATGTCGATCTGGCCAGTCCTGCTGCTTTTCCAAAATGCTGCAGTGCAAGCTTCAAAACGTTCCGAAGAACAAGGATAAGATGAAAGTACTCAAAGGACTGTAGTCATTGGACCAACGAACGAAAATAGCAAATATGACACAACAGCGTGCTGTGCAAAATCTGTGACGGCCCGGAACTATCGACGTGGATATATGTATAAAATTAAACAAATTGTGAAGGGCAGGGCATGTGTTATGAATGCAAGAGAACAGAGCACCTGAAAAAGTAATGCATGGAACGATAAATGGTAGCAGGTAGTGAACAAACTAGGCGGAGATGGAGTGATGTAGAGTATACAATATAGAGAATTGGAAAAGTTCAACTAGAAATAGCGAGGCCAAGGCTCTGTTCGGACTGCAGCGCAATAGAAGTAGAAGATGAAAAAATATGTTACACCAGCTTCTGTAGACAAAATAATGGTGTTCCAACAAAATATAATATTATAAAAAATTATAACCAGATAACTAACATTTGTGAGGAGCTCGCGCGTTGCCTTAGGTACCGTTAAAAATATTTAATTTAATACCAATTGCGCAATATGTTGTACATATGGTCCAATCATCAATTTTTGTCTTTCAATTCAAAGGCGTCAATACAATGTTATTCATTAATTAAAACAGCAGCTAGCAACGCACCTATACCTAAATTTTAAATCTTTACCCCGAACGGTATTTCATTAAAAATTTCTCCGGGAACAAGGTATACATAGTAGTCAGTAGACACTTCGTGAATATCCGTTTTTCTCATCATAAAATTTCATTATCATACACGTAACACGTTATCGTGCAGTTTTATGCTTTCCGCAATTCCTCTGAAACCCCTCTCTGGAAATATGGGGCAAAATATCATTACCTGGTTACACAGAAATTAGGAAATTGATTTGAAACGACCTTGCGGCGATGGTGCTATCAAATTTACCTAAGTGCATACCGTGGTCCCGCACTGCTGAAAATAAAATTGAAAATGTTGCTGCAGAAGAACAAAAAAAAATTGCATTAATTACTGAGGGAAAGTCTAAAAGCAATGGCGAGCCGCAAGCTTTATTAAATTAGAGATTACTTTGCTCCCCACTCGAAATATTTGGATTTAAATTTGAAATTCCCCAACGAAGTCCCGTCCTGAAAAAGAATTTCAAAAATGTTGCAGTTAACAAATTTGGGTCGCTGGAGAATTGACAACCAGCCGTGCCACTGTCGAGCCACTCGCTCGGCATCCGGAAAATCAGAAATTCAATTAATGATTTTCGCCAGTTTATTTTCTAGATGGCTTCGGCATGTCCGCCGACAAAGGACGGGGAACACCAAAATTAATTGGATTCTTCACATTCTGTTCCAGGATAATTGATAAAATGTTGGAAGAGTATTTTATATTTATTCCTCATCGCGCTGACCTTTAGAAACGCCAGAATCCCGCCCGACCACACAAGATTCGGTTCTGCGCCCGCAACGGGGCCGCCCATCTTTGGTGTATTTTAAAAGGCTCCTTGTTGTGCAAAGGCGCCCCAGTCCGACAAGAGATCTACTGGTACGGAAAGGAAACTTTTTAAACATCTTCCTAAGGTCAAACTTGGAAGATTTTCACTACCCTGGGGCGGATTACGGTGGAAGTAAAAACAGGCGCTGGCAATGACAGTGAAGACAGACCACGGAGGGGTTCCTTTGGGTTTTTTAATGGTTCCCTGGAATAGCACGACTTCAAAGGCGTTTCCTCGATTAAATTTCTGTTTTTCTGCTGGGGAACTTTCTGATGTCTAGATAGTCCTCTTTAAACTCAATTGTAGGGGAGTAATCTGATAAATTTCGAGTTGTTGGCTAATTGACCTAATTCTGATTATTTTTGCTTTCACTTTGCGCAATTCTTGTAAGAACTTTCAGTGAGACCCTTTTCGCCTGTAAAACTTGCCAAACCCCTTTTAATGTTCCGAGCTGTAAAGGTGGAAAACAGAAATGAATGAGATCAATTGAGTGCCCTGTCCGCCCATCCATTCTGAAACCTTAAAGTTACGACTTCGAAATTAACGGAGCACATAATAAAGGGTCTCAACAACAACTTAAATTTGAAATTAAAGAAACACACAGTAGGTACTTAAACTAAGTTCTTCGACCATTTTATTGATGTGTAAAGTGTAATTGTTGACATTGGACACAAAATACAGAAATTTTGGAGTAATGGCGCCTGGATTGCATGAACGACAGACTTCTTCCTTGGATTGTTGAATCGTTTCAGGGGAGTTTATTTACCTACATAGACCTTACGGCCATTTATGTGAATTAACTTGCATAAAAAATCGATTGCAGAGTATTAATGAATTTAAACATGCTTTTATAGTGTTCATCGTTGCAAATGTTTAGATAAGCAATTTTACAAGTAGATTTTAGGTTGCACACAATTTGTTTTTATCAACTTGCTGATACGCATGTTTGTTTACTTGCATGCGTGCAAGTTTAAATTTATGAAAACGCTCTACATTTCAGACAACTTTAGAGGAAGTAGTTCAAACTGGTTAACTCGCAACTCCACGGCGGGCGACCAGTTTTGGTATCTAAACCGTTAGATAATATGACCTTGGTTATTGAAACCACATTTCATTTAAGTACGTTTTACCCATCAGATAGTAGGAGTCGTATCTGATCTATTAGGTAGTCCGGTTGCTGTGAATACATCGGTTTATAAAGACAAATTACAGCTTCGCACTTCTGGTATGTACGAGTATTTAGCATGCATTCCAACAACGAAGTTCGATAGGGTGGTGTATAGCATGAACGCAGGAGGTGGTAAATAAACTGCAAACAGTAGGTACTTAAATCTACTTCCATTTTTGAAAATACACCAAATCTACTCTACTATACATAAAAGTTAATTATTTTCTGGTATAAGATTAAAAAAGACGTCACTCATAGTTGTTTTGCGAAGAAGGTTAATATTAAAATCACCTTCTATAATAAAGTTATTATATTGGTTTTGACTCGTTGAGACGTACTTACATATATACGGAATAGCACGTATACTCTTAAATTCTCCACCAACCTGAACGCAAAAGACACATAATGACACGTGTGCGAATTGGTGTTAATTTTAAGAAGCATGAAAATGTTGAACGGCTTTAAGGCATAGTTCGCAGTTTTTGGAATACCGTTTGCAGCATTACGTGGCCTATTAGGCTCCATGTACAAAATAAGAGATCCTAAAAAACTCCATATGTTAACTTTTATCAAAATCTAAAAAATGTAATACTTTGGGTGAGCCACATTTCTCCTTTATAAAACTAAACACAATTTTTGAATTCAGTGACCTCAAAAACCACCAAAAACTTGTTATGTAAAAATTTTAATCAACATAGAGAAATACAATAGGATTTTACTATATTTAAGTTTTTATACGTGCGATTGCAGAGAGCATGACTGAAATATTTATTTTGCTAAGAGTTCTTTCTTATAATTCGATTCTGCCTAAAATCGATAAATCTGTAATCCTCACTGAAATGAACATATGAAAAGAATAATCGAAATCTTAAAATCTTCATCAAATAGACATCTTTCTAAATATTGTTGCAAAATGGGCAAATAACAGATTCACATTTTTTAATGTTTTCTAAAAATTCGAAACGAGATTACCTGGTAAAACCTGGTAAACTCCTTCTTTATTCTGAGACCCACCTATATACCACATGATATGAATTGAGAGTCTTCTAGTCAAGTGCGGTGGGGCGGATAGAGCAAAAAAATTGATTTTTTTAACTACTTCAAGTTTCTTCAGTTATATTGTAGAATTTTTTTCTCTAGACCAGAAAGACCCGTTAAATAACGCATTTTTGAATTTGCGGAAAAAAGTAAATTCGACCATAGTTGTGCGTTTGTAAAAACTGCGATACCTCCCTCAATACCTTGATAACTAACTTTTCTCGGGTGAAATAATGATTTCTGATATGATCTTCCATGTCGGGATCTCCAGTTCGAATCTGCACAGGGCTTACTTAATTTTTTGAAAAATTGAAGAACTAAGAATTTCAAACAAATTTTCAGTATAGAATAGAAGGCTTCCACTATGCTGTTTGAAGACCCTCTCAGTGTAGGTCGAAACCCCACAAAACCTCCCACTTCTTCAATTTTTATTTTCACCATTCTTTTCCGCTTTTTCCCTATTCTGATTAAAATATTCTAATAACCAAAGCTCTTTGTACACCTTTTACTACTGGAAAAGTCAATTCAGTAGGTGCCGCGATATATCCGTATGTTGCAACAAGAGTCAAACAAATGGCACGATGATACCTTTTAAAAGTTATTTTCCTACAATTTTTGATGGAATCTTGGAAATTCCCGTATATTTTAGTGATACCTTCATTAGCCAAAAAATAAATTTTAGTTCCAGGAATCAACAAGAAGTGCCAAAATCCCAGAATCGCAGAAGCAAAGCCTTTCACGTTATTTAGAACAGCGAAATGTCACATCCCTTGCCGAGCATGACTAAATTTTTATCGTAGGATCATCCGCAACACTCCCACTTTTATGTTCCAGCTGGAAAGCGAAGTAGTAATCGCAGGTATATTACACCCAACAAACACGAGATTAAATTTAATAACTTCCTGGCGATAGTAACCGCCTTACTTTTTCATATGGCCGTAAACGCGGACATAAAATAAAAAAGTTTTTACCTCAGATTCATCAGTCGTAAAAGCATGGCTGGAGGGAGTGCCAATCAGGCAGCACCCCTGGCTCCCCCAGAGCAGGGTGCACCGCCAATACTCTGCGGATATAGATTCATTTCCCTTCAGCTTAATTTGAGGTAAATCCCGCACCGCCCAACTTCATCCAGGAAAATCCGCGCACCTCAAGACGACGATGGTGGTGTGCCGTCAGCTGCTGCTGTGCGGCGCATAGTAATAAAGAGCTCGTCTTCGTCTTGGGATCTATCATTAGGCAGGCAGCTAACACACAGCTCCCCATAAATTCAGTTAATTGACTAATAAGTCAGGCGACTAATTTAGCGTTCAGACAACAAAGAGATTGAGAAATGATGTGTTGAGCTAAATTTTTGCCATTTGTAAAAAAAAAGAAATTATATTTGGCCTCGCCCGACTCCATGCAGGGACGTGCCCTATGCTGTGCTGTGCTGTGATGAAGGACTCACCCTCTATCTTCGCGCGAGCCGAAGAAGTGCCACCGCGCCCACCTACTAAGTGTAACACGCGGGCTGGTAAAAACCTTCAAAAAATCATCCAGAATGAGTTATGGCCACAGATTTGTCTTCTCGACCGGAGGGAGCCCTCGCGGTGTGCCACCGCCGCCGCCGCCGCCGTCGCGGCGATAACCCATCTCCCCCAGATGGGTCCGATGTCGGAAAAGCACTTTGGCAGCTGATTTGTCATACGTCTGTGAACTCTAATTAATCTGCTCTATCGTGTCAGCAATTAGCGGTTCTCACGTCAGAAGAAACGGATTCCCCCGGCTGGAAGTACTCCAACACAAAACGGTTGTGCCGTTGCCCTATCCAGGTGAACTTTGGGGATTCCACGGGATATTAACGTGCTCGATGTGCGTGCGTCGCATCGGGCGAAAAATGTAGGAAAATCAACACCGGAAAATTCATGAATTGTTTCCTTTATTGGGCCATTAAAAGTTCTGATACCGTGCGCTTCACCTTGGCCAATTTATTACGCTCATAGATATTCCTTGATTATTTTTCCCCCTTCTTTCTGACAGAAGATGACTCGGTGGATTTGTTTGCTTTGGGGGACGCTTTTTTCTACAACATGCATACACTATAGATTTTTTTTCGACAAATTTTCAATGAAGAAATCTGTTTGTTTTGTCGAAAAAGAGTATAGTTACGATAATTGTAGTGATTGTGTTAACATAGTGTTGTATTGTTATTGCAATGTTTTTTGTCACATAATTTGTTTATTTATTCTGTTTGCTTTATTTCCATTTATTTTCTAGGGGCAAATATCATTCTACGGTTTTCAAATCAAAATTTAATATTTTCCAATCCAATTTTTGGGAAATTTGAGCTCTAAAAAAGGATTTTTTGAAAAGCAACTCTAAGGGTGATGAAGGGGGTGGTATGACTTGTTTGCATGGGTACAAATATTTTGTTGATTCGATTTACTTGAAATTTTGCATACACATCTTACAACACAAATAATGAAACAGGTATTTCAGTATTTCACAAAATAGGGGCGATGGGGGTATAAATCTTTGGATGGGGAAAAATATTTTTTAAACTTTCCACATTCCACCACAGAAATAACGGGGAAAACTATACGTTATATTTGCAATATCGCTAACTTAAAACCTTAGCTAAATGGCCCCGGTATTTTTTTCACAGATTGTCTTTATTTCTGCCCGCAGGAGGAGGCGAGCTTTGTAGATGCGAAGTGGCAAAAGAAAAAAACGGATAACGAACGGATTTTAGTGTTAATGAATACATATAATGTTTTTCAGGGTCGCTGGTCCTGAATCTGCCATGGATAATTAAAAATTAAAAATGGCGGATCCTATATGGCGACTGAAAATTTTCGATTTGAGCGGATTTTCGTATAATTGAATCCATAAGGATTTTGGATACGCTGATTTAAAATCCGCTATCGACATTTTGAACTTCAATATGAAATCCAAAAATTCCTAACGTAAATAATTGCTTTAAAAAAAAAAACTCCCTCCGCGACTTCGTCAGTGTAGATATCGGATATAAATAATATTAACGCTCTCTCTCTTTTTCTATCAAATTTTTTTTATATACATGTATAATACAATATATTTCTGGAAAAAAAGAATCAGTATCCGTTATTCTTCGACTCCGTATAGATCGTCGTCTGCGGAAAATTTTCCCTTCCCATCATTTTATTTGTCAAGCCATGTACAACCTTTATCCCACAGAAATCACTCCGAATTACTTTACTTTACTGATAGATAAAAAAACACATCGGTGAGTTTTGCAACAATCCTTTGTAATTTTTTTATTATTGTAATACAGGCAAAATACTTGTTATCTTCTGTAGTAAGCCCCGATAAATGAATAAATTCTAAATTCTGCTTTTAATATTAAATTTTAAATTTGTCACGCCAAATAATTATTACGCCCGCATAAAAATGAAGGAGACTACGAGTAAAATGTTCGTTGATTTTGACAATGTATCTACATTATGTTGTTTGCGTATGACTATCAATCCCTTTCGATTGAGGATGGATGAACATGTAATTAGGTGTAACAATTTTGCAATTCAAATCTGCACTAGATACATTCCTAAAGGATCCTGTAACTCAATAAGGGCGCTACATTGCACTGGCGCCTCTCAAGGACCCTCCAAATGTTCAGTTTCAGACTGAGGACTCGCCTCAATAAGCGAATTGTGCCTCTTCGCACAAACTCTAGAGCTAGACTATGTACACAACAAACAACGCAGGGGTCGCAGTGTGGCCTGGAGAGAGCAATGAGCCATTCAAAATTCTGAGTTTCGCCGGTTAATTATTTTCGCGCAAGAGAACCGCCCGAGCGACGGCTGAAAGCCCCCAATTAATTGGAGGGAGTATATCACGGGCCGCCTTGAGGTTTCTACTGACTGCCTGCACTGGGCCACCACTGGCACTGGGTTCCCATCAATTATTCCGCACGGGGAGCGGAACTAAATGTTTATGTGGGTCATGAACTCCTCAAGATTAGCTAGAAGACTCGGATCAATGGCGAATCACCACCGTTCGTCGTCGTCTCGCATGGAGGCGCCGCATTTTCGGCACATTTCGGTGCATTGCAGCGGGGTCAGTTCGGGCCGAGACAAGAGCAAGAAGACGTCTAATTAAGAGCCGCTCCATCCCGACCGGAGAGAAACCCACAATTATTTATAACAACAAACATCTCGGCGGAAAATAGAGCCGACTCAAAGAAAGAAAGAAAAATCTACTCGGGTGCGGAAGATAGTGAAAATCTTTGGGAATTTTTTTGGCAGCGGGCAGGTCTGCTATTGAGGCCAGCTTTGCTGGTATAATGGCGGGGAAGTACCGTTAATTTCCATTTCGCCGCACTCGTCCCCAGCGATTCCCCGTTTTCGGAGACTGTTTGACTGAAGAAGCGTTTCCCTTGAATTTTCCGGTAGTACTAAATTTAGAACCGGCAGTGGCCGCTTTTTGGGGAGAGCGAATTCGCCGTGAAATTCATCGGGTAACGGAGCATGTAGGGGTCGCATCCCGACGCCGAGAGTTTCCCTCAATTCGATGTTTCACTGAACAAACGGCAAACGCACCAGACGATGCGGCTAGAAGCCTAGAGCTCTCCTCGGGCAAAGGGCGCAGTCTCCTCTCAGCTTGAAGGGAATATCTTGCGACTCTGGATGGAGAAGAGTCATTCCATGACGAAACGAAGGCGAAGAAAATGAGAGGGCACCCGAATACAAAAAAAAAATCCTTCAGCAAGAAGCCGTCAGCAGCAGAAGACCAGTGGCGCTTATGAGGGGGTGGATGGAACGGTGAGAAATGCAACACACACGGCACGGCACGACGACGGATCGCACAACTGTTTCTGTTTCTGTTTCGGCTGCGAACGGCAGTCGGTCGGGCCATCAAAAGGCCACGAGTAACGGCAGTCGGCAGTCGATTCATGCGATAGTTCCGTGTGAGGCAGTGAAACGTTCGTGCTTGCGACCGTTGCTCGTCTCTTTATTACCGTTATTTGCATCTCGTGCGTGCTTTTATCGTTTGAATTTCGCGTGCCGAACCTTTGGTCAGCATAAAGGTTATTCGCTGCTTCAGTTGCAGATGTGCGAATATTCGCCACAAGATCGCTAGATTGCTGTGCATGGGGATCAGTGCGTGATTTACGATCAGCGCCCCCGTTAGATGGCGCTGTTCGGCCGTTGCAAACTTTCGTTGTTTATTGGTAAACAATTCCTCGTATTTTGGCCTCGTGTGTCGCTTTCTTTGCTATAATTAATCACTTAGGGCTACGCGTGTGTTTTGCAGAGTGCCGTCGACTGACCAACTTTGTTGTCTGCCAGCGGCGGATTCCGGCGGAAGTGCGCGGGGTCAGCGTCGTGGAGTTATTAATGGACGAGAAACTTTTTACGGCTGATTATATTTGTGCATGGTCAGTGTGTATGGGCAATAAATTTATTGATTTCCCTTCAGAACGGACAATTTCCCACCGGAGCCTAAACGGGCAAGATTTCATGTGCTCAGGTGTACGCTGGGCAGGTCATATCCGGTCCGCCGAAGAACAGTAATTGCCCGCGAGCGCGGTATTGCTCTGCTCGAAATTCCTGGAAGGACCCTCTCCACACTAAAAAAAAGCGCTGACGTACAAAAGCTGTTCTGTTTGATCTGCGCTTCCTCACATCCTGCTTCAGTCCACCGTCGTGGATATCGCGTGATCGTTCTAATTGGCTAATCCCCGCTCGTCTACGCTTTTTTACGTTTTTGCAAAACTCCAAAATTTTTACAAATCCTTGACGGCAGTGGGGTGGTGCTGCTACACATCACGAACCTCAGCGCTGTTCTCCAAGTCGCCGCGGGCAGCACTTATCAATTAGAAATATCCTTGTTCCTTCACGGCCGGCGCCCCGGCTATCAAGATGGAATAGTAAACTAATCAACACGTCCTTGGCGGCAGGAAGAGGGAATCGCAATGAGGACATGAAACGCCTGGGCGAATGCCTTTCTCGGGGTGAGTGCGAACGTGTTCGTCGTCGCTGGCTGCCAAAAAGATAGATATCGGTGAGTTGGCGGATTTCTTTTTATTTTTCCACCTTCGCCGGGTTTTCAGCGAAAACATGCATCGTAACGCCCGCTTTCATGTGCTGCCGAATGGCAAGAACAGCTCCCTGGCTGTAGCCCACTAACCGCCCAACAATTTTTGTGTGCTGCCTGTGATGAAAAGTAATCCCTAGAAATCGTGCGGGTGGCAAAGGGTTCACCACCATTCGTAGTGATTGTGCTGTGAGGGGATTTCTTGTATGTTTCTTTTTTTTGTTGCTCCTCGGTTATTGTTTGTGCGCGGAAAATTGCGATTTTCACCGTGTGAAGGAGGCTTCTGGTGATGTTTTCCCCGTGAAACTTGTGGGTGAATTTAATTGCAAGAGAACCGCAACGAATCAATCGCACTTGTAAGTGGCAGGTGTTCTTTTCGTGAGTGACCGATTGCTAAGGAGTGTTTCGAAGTGCACGACTAGCGGTTCAAGGCCAGCTGCGAAAATGGCGCATTGGGTGGAAATACTTCTTACGCTTATATTCCTACAAGGTAAGTTCCCAAACTTTTCGTTTATCATTTTAAATTCAAATAGCTTTTAAAATGGAATGCTCTAATAATTTCAATGATGTTCCATTAGGGAATGATCTAGGGCCAATTTTGTTTATAAGAAATTATTAATGTACCTACTCTACGTTCAGAATAATTAGCGGAATTCTCTAGCAATTATATATTTAAATCGAACAAATAGATAAACCTTAAAATATAAAAAAAATCGCTACAGTGGTGTATTGCGGGGATATATTGATAAAAACTGCTTTTGGTTTTTAAATTCAAATTACGAAGTTTCTAAACGCCACCGTAACTTATTTTTTTAATGCTCGGCAAGATTATAAAATATACATTTATATAATACGTAGGTATATTAAGGGGCACTTAAACGACACCTTTTTTTAAATTTGTTTCAACAACTTAAAAAGCTTGAAAAATTGCATGATTGGCTATCTTATAGCTCACACTCTGAACTAATAATTTCCTCTTTTTTTTAAATAACAAATAATTAGTTTATAAGTTGAAAAGTTTTTTTCCATTATTGTTTCTCCACTGATATTTCTATTCCATGGTATGGACATTTTTAATTTTATGAGGACATTTCGGAGAGGCAACTATTCAGTCAGTAGTCATTTTGTAAAAGTGTGATGGAAAGAAGGGTTGACGGAAAAAATGTACTAGTGGACTATTTAGAATGGAAAAAGTAACCCCCTACCAAATGGAAGGTACATAATAGATATCAAACAATGAGCATACATTCTAAACACTTATAAGTAATTACCATTTTTGGATTTGAATAAAATAAAAATCTTTAAAATTGCATCTGCTATCGCGTTTCAAAGTGGTTACTATTTATTTCAGCCATCCTGTGTAAACTGTATTGCTCGCAATGTAACGTTAAAGTTGCAAATAATGTAAACATATTTATTCAATTTATGAATTTAGTTGTACTTTAAATATTACTTTACGGTTAGTTACTATTCTTTCCCAGATGATGAATAGGAATATTATGATCCCTAGTATAGAAATTGTTGATCCAATGGTTGGGACAGGAGAAATTAGCTAACAAAAATTGAAAAACGCCCACTAACGACCTCTAAACCTTAATATGTTTTAATTAAACTTCTAGGGTACCTAATATGGCTTGAGCCCAAAATAACTCAACTTTGTTTTTTTTTTGGTTAGTCTAGTGTAAATACTCGTATATGATTATAAAGATTTAAAAATCAGGAAAAGGTTAACAACGACCAATGGGATTGAGTTTGGGAAAATTATGAGATAAGTCTTTAGTCGACTCCCGCTGCAATAATTTTGACGTTCCGCTTGTCGACAATCGAACTGCCGAGATTATGTCAAATCGTGTAATAATTTATTAAATCTAAATTAATAGAAAGAGACGTTTAATATACCATTGCCGATCGTCGGTGGTGTCTATCATGCTGGTTCACATCTAGTTGGTGTTCTCGAGTTGCTTATTTGTATTTATTGGTTTGTTCACTTATGTAAATTTTTATTTGAATCCAGAAAAACTGGTAAATTTTAGCATATAAACGCCAAAAACTCAAAATCGATGTTTTCAATATAATAAAGTTCAAAAAATACTTGGGGTGTCTGAAGTTTCTCTACAATTGTATAATAGTTTTTTTCACTATCATCAAAAAAAAAATTCAAAATGTCGGATCAGTAGGCGAGCCAATTTGAATGAACTGTATTTACACAAAAAGGGTTGCCGAAGGGTTTTGAGTCTGTCACTTTAAAATGTATTACCAAAAAAGAAATTCAGCCCCCACCTCAGTAGTAGCTTTATATCACTTTTTAACTAAATTGAAGGCTTTACATACTTACTTACTGATTTTGGAACTATTTTTTAAATTGAGAAATTGAAAAGAAAAGAGTCGGTGTATTAACAATGTCCAACTGTGTGCATTGTGTGTATAAGATGAGGCTTGAACTAATCGGTCAGACTGATTTCAAATTAAATGTATGTATATGCTGAGAAGTCTTTAAAGTCATATTTTTCTAATACATATTACGTAATTCAAAATAAACACAGACAATTATTACATCATTACAATTTCTCGTTCTCAGTTACTAAAATTGCTACATTTAAATTACCTATTTCAATAACTAGATTCTATTCAAATTGGGCAATAATATTGATTTTCACGGATGAGAACAATGTTAAGGTGCTTCATTGCACATATCCATTTCATAGTGCTAAAATGCAAGCAACAGTGAGTCAATATTCAAATTGTATGCTAATAATTTGACACAATGATATTCTTTCCCATCCCAAAACAAACACCAAATTAATGCTAAGAAAACAACGAAATTAATCAATCATTAAGTGGCATGCCATTTCCATCTCATCTGGTCTAAAATTTACATGCAGGCTTAACTTAATAGCACAGTAACTCCAAGTAATGCATGTTTTATTTTCGTCCGCGCAAAACGACTTACTGCAACTGTCGCGAAGATCTTGAAAAGGTGCCAGCGATTTTATGTGTCGCTGAACTTCCTGGCAATTAATAACATTCAAACAGCTAGGGCTTCTGCTTATGACATAATATATGGAGCTGCTTTATTTTTATCATTCCGAAAATTTTTTAATCATGAGAACTTGAATCAGCAAAAATAGAGATATTTATGTCTGGTAGTGGTAGGTATATCTATTAATATTATAAATATCCGTCAGAACAATTTTTAAGAGAGAAGGTGTAATCTATCTATGATATACCATATATAAAAATTAAAGTGTTTGTTTGTTTGTTTGTTTCTCAATCACGCCTAAACGATTGCTTCAATAGACTTCAGTTTTGGACACAAGGTTGTACATAGCCCAACTTAACATATAGGCTTATTTGGATAAGGTGAACAATTTAAAAATGGCGGCTCGAAGATGGTTACCGGTTAGTCATGTCATTAAATAAGTTAAACTTCAAAATATGACCTTAAAATCGGTACAGGGGTTTTCGGGGTCGCTGATTTTGAATCTGTCATCAAAATTTTGAAAAGATATATTTCTTGCATGTGTATCTTTAAGTTATTTAAAATGTTTTATTTTTTTAATTTAATGAAAACTGTTATTCTGGATATTTCCCCTCCACCCTATTTGCAACATGCAAATTTGCAAACCTATGCCATAAATATGAACTCGATGAAATGTATCCTCACTACTGTGGGGGTAGGTATTCCATCCCTCTCTGTCGTGTTTAGTCTTTCCAATCAATCCGAAATTGAGATCTTTGAAAGAGTTAATAGCCCCTCAAAGCAAACTGTCTCGTGCTTCCATGCTTCCATCACCATTTAATTGGTAGGCTTGAGAAAAACCCTAATTACCCAGGCGTTAAAATGCCTTAACCTCCCCTTCTCACATTGCCTCGCACGCTTAACTAGAAGAACGACCCGTCAAGGCTACAATGTCGAAAACTTTGGTCGACTTATGAAATTTTGAGGAAGTTATTTAATTCCGATCGATCCGGGAGCGTGCTCTGTGGTGTGGCCCGCCCGACATAAATAACAAATTAAAATTGATTTTCCCTGACCCAAAGGCTAAGGGACGCCGGGTCCCCCGCACCGAGGTCAGAGCAATTTCTTAGTGGAGATTTCTCAGGATCCGTTGATGTGCTCCGGCCCACCCGGTCGATGCAGGTGGTGTGAGCCACAGCGATTTTCTGATTTTCGAGTGAAATGTTTTATTGAAAGTCACCAAGGGCGGCGTGCAGGCGGCCCATTATTTTTCACTAGGTTGACATTTTTTAGCGCTCCTTGACGCCTTCATGTTTTTTTTTTGAGGGCGCGAGGTGTTGGGCCGTGTTACAGTGTACCGTGTCGATGTCGACGGCAGCTTTCGTCCCGTCACCCATCGCGGAGGTCTAGTTCGTGCCCTACATCGCGGGCCGGTTTGTGCTCCTTGGATACCTCCGGCTGGAAGATTAATAACCGCGCGGGCGGCCAAAACGAGAAGTTTTTAATTAGCTCCGCGCCGCCAGAGCTGCGAAAGGCCGAAAGGAGTAAGTCATGTTTCCGATAAAGTGCGTCATGTTTGCCGAGGAAGAGGAATGGGTTGTCACCCTTACATGGCGGGCCGCCTCCAACATACTGTAGGTGTCTGGGCAAAGTGATTGTTGCCGCCGCCGCCTCTTCTGTTCCTGGGGCTGCCATGCGACTCTGCATAGCTGGCCATTTCGGGAGTCTGTTAGAAGTGCAGCTTGTCAGCCCTCAGCAATGCTTTTAAATGTCCACATGTGTCGCGTCAGGGCGATACCCGGCCATATGATTCTCTTTGGTGCATTCGCTCCGCCATGTCATACCTATCGCTCCAGTGATTCGCTTTTGTCATATGAATTTTGCAGTAGCGCCCGCCGGAGCAACCGGGCCCTGCTGGGATTGTCATTCGCTGATGAGTTTTAATTGATAAAGAGCGGGGCTCGATTCAGTCACCCGTGCAGTCGTGTCATCAACGAGGGGCACTTTGTGCCATGCCGGGCCTGACGCCTATTCCAATTTTTTTACCATCACTGACGGCTTCGCTTTTTTTGCAGTTCCATTTAGCAGTCCCCGCTGAATGGGGTGAACCGGCAGCTCAAATATTATTCAAAGCGAGCGAATTTTTGTGCTAACATACAAAAGGAATTCCGAAGAGCCTTCCGATATTTAAAATGGAGCGCGTTTCAGTAAATGGCGCGGAAAAACGTTACTTGTTAGAATATTCCCCAAAATATGTGCGCATCCCCCACCCGTTTCCGGTGCCGTATCCATTCACGGCATTTCTGTTTTTATTACGCTGCTTTTTGACTATTTCGCAAATGACTCAATCCCTCTGGTTTCGGTGATGTAATGGCGCATTCCGCGAACTACATAGTTGTGGGCTTGGTGACGGATTAGTCGGCACAATCGCGAATGCCAAATGAATACTTGTGAACTTACAAATATTTCGCACAATGGCTATTTAATGGCTGTTCTTTGTCAGTCCTGTCAGTAACCTTCGGGTGTGTCTGGTATTTCAGATTGCGAGAAGGTTTTAAATAGTCCAAATAAGCTACTGTCAATGTTTTTCCTTGGGTATATGTCACTGTTTTTTTTACCTAAACGTGCAAATCAGATTACGTAATTACCGCACATTATAATAGACTTCAATACCAGAAATCAGGTATTTTCTTGAATCGTTTGTGTTCACTATGGTGGGTTATTTGCCCGCAGTATGTAGATACCCTAATATGTTAGATGCGGCTTCCATCTGTCGCTTATTAGGAAAAGCGCACCCTGGGAGTGGATGCGTGGGGTAAGAGTGGGATTCGAACCTGGGACTTTTGGATTGACAGTCCACTAGATTATTCGTGTCACAAGTTTATTAGTAAATGCCTTTTATTTACTATAATATTTGGGACAGTATATTTTTTGTAGAAACCAATGGAATAACTGTAAAACAATAGACCCCCGCTACTGAATGTGTAAGCTTTTCCGACAGGTAAGGGATAGAAGGTCAAGAAAAATATTTTTTCCATTGATTAAAAAACAATCGTGATGCTAAGTGGCGGAGAGGGTAGTAGGTAGAAACGATTATCTTGCATTACAACGGCGAAGGAATTTTCCGATGGAAGTCGTGGGAATTCTTATATATTTATTTTTCTACGCCAAAATGTTGCAACATATTCTTGGGTTTGCATGAATGCTGTTGTTATTACTGTATAATGTATGTATGTATGTCCTTTGCTGACTTGGTTGCAAGCTGTATTGCTGATATACATTTGATATGAATTTGTTGAGCTATTTGCTGATGTTTAAATTGTTGATTAAAAGTTTGGTGCTGCTTATTTTGCTTTTGATTGAGAACGCTTTGGTTCTGACCAGTGGATATGGAATTTGCCAAGAGTATTGAAGAAACGCTTTATGGAAAATAAGGAGGTGTTGTGGGCTGCCTAATAGTTCAGTGGTAAATACGTAGGGCTATCACCTCGGGTTCTCCGGTACGAGCCTGGCTTTCCTAGCTTTTTCATACCTAAAAAATTCACAATTAGACAAACAAGTTCTATCGCTGACCAATTAAAAGGACTACCTGACCTTTTATGGCCAATTAGTGACCTTTTAAATGGCACTTATTTCGTTGTAATCCATTTTAGATGAGGTGCCCATGAAACTATTTGTATTCTACTTTTTGACCCTGTAAATTTTTTTGAGGGAGGGTAATCCAATTTACGTACGCCTATCAATAAATATAACTCCTTTAATTGAGGTGGAGGATACAAGGGGTCTCAGCTAAATATGGCTAATGACCGGAGTATAGCAAACGTTGAGACAAACAAAAAATAGTATAACGAATGGATTTAGGGAGTCAATCGCTATCGGTTTCAAAGCGGGACAATTAGGAACAAAGTTTTAACTATATTCATGAAGGACATATGTAGCTCTTAGCTATGTATTTTACAAAGGCCAGGCTACAAGTTCATTCATAAAAACATTCCCAACTCTAAAAGTCCTGTTACTTGTATGCATGAACTCTCCTATCAACCTATCTTATCCTTGAGCATCCTGAGCTGAAAAATCTAGTACCTACAGCGTAGATAAGACATACCGACGTTGAATTTAAATTACAACGTTACGTAACTTCGGCACTTCTATTACTTCTTGGATTTTCATAATAATTATGGCAAAAGGCAAAGAAACAAAATACATAGACACACTCGCGAGCAACTGGTTAGGTAAACCCTAATATTTTCAGTTTCCTAGAATACGGGGAGATACTTATGGAATTCCCAATAATGAAATGCAGTTTGTAGAATAATCACACAAACACAGTAAAAAATTCGGTGTGAATTTAACTCCAAACGGTGTCGAATAAGGTCCATCTTTTTGGAATTTATATTTTTCATCCGATAGGCATAAATTTAAAAACCCGACTCGACAATTTATTGAATGCATCTGAATAGGTGTTAAACTTGTAACCAATCAAGTAGAAACTATTTATCCGTACGGTGATTTTGGATAACGTAAGTCAGTGTTAAGTGCTCCAACAAATTAACTAGGAAATATATATCCGTACAGCGTTTATATAAAAAAGAGGGACATTTATGATTTATTCTGTCTTAAACCAGTCTTTAACACAACAAGCAGTATGAATAGGCGCCAGATCTCGTTGACAAATCCAATCCATTCGTCCTAGTATTTCATCAAAATCGGCTGCTGCCGTCCATAGTAAATCTAAGTATATACTTTTCTGCGGTCTGTCTTCCTCCTAAAATTCATATCTCTACAGGTCCGTTAAAAGATATGGCTCCCCGTTCTGCTGTGGTGGAGAAATATTTCGTCTCCTTCTGAATATCATGGAAATAATATGAGCGACCGTCAGGACCATTCAAACAGATTTTTGTTTTTCATCGGAAAAGATTACTTTCTTCCCTCCCAGCTGATATGGTTTCAAGCATTAACGCTGAAGTCGCTTTATTGTTGGGCTTTCTTTTATTACCCTTCGTACCTCAAAATTTGGCGCCGTTTTTTCTTAGTGGTCACAGTTTTGATCGCTCCTTTCTAATTTTTGTCCTGGTTTTCCGGATCCCGAAAAGAACGACACATTGCGTTGGCGCTATGACCGACTTTTCCTACTATTTGCCTTTCAGAATATCCTTCTTCTTTTGAGGCTATTATTTTTTACAATTTCAATTGATTTATTTTTCCCGCTATTTAAGATAGTACGTTAACTCACTGTTGACAGTGCAAAATAGAATAACGTGCTAAATCAGTTCCTCCGCTTTTATATGCACAATTTTAGAAAAATACATGCATGTGAACGCTCCTATGTGTGATTATTCTAGAAACTGCATTTTATGATTGAGATTTTCACAAGTAATAAAACCATTATAGATTTGTTTCGCTATTCTTCCCCGTCTTCTAGGAAACTGAAAATGTTAGGGTGTACCTAACCAGTTACTCGCCAGTGCATTTATGAACCTAATATATATTTTCTGAACAAATTGCTTGTAAATTGCTCACTCAGCCAACCATAAACCATCCAGACGAAAGGGAAAAGTTCTGTGAATGAATTACTCGAAAATTATTATTTAATAAGATGTAGTTCTATACATCCAGCGTGTAACTGTGAACTCTGCCAACTTTGTCTCTTTAAACACCGCATACGATAAGGAGTGAAACTGGCCCGGAAACTAAGGCGAAGTACAAAATGGCGCAGTAAATTTCCACATGAGAGATGTAACGTGAGACCGTAAAACACCCCAGGAGCCGGTCAGGGCTGAAGACCAAACTTCGCTGTGAGATGATAATTTCACGGAAAATGACACGAGGCATGCAACAGAGTAATTTAGCTTGCAGCGACGGGCTGGCCGGGCGAATTATCATAAATTAGTGGACATAAACGGCCTAATAATTATTGTAATTCCCGGGCGACGGGGAAATAATGGCCTGCTAAAGTAGACCACAAGTGGACGAGCTCCGACGACTTGACGGCCCATAAAACCGAGTGCGGTTCCTTACGGGTCCTAATCACATCAAGTTATCGCCACACCGCGTCGCGGGGTCGACTCAGGCCTTGGGATGATGCTTGCGCATCAAGCCTCCTCCTCGCGAGTCGGCTGTCGAACTGCTCGTAAATATCGCTAATCCTGTCAGCTCTGCGCAGCCCCGACGCCCCATAAATAATCGTCAGCATGTCCATTCCTCTTTCGATGCAGCGAAGTCATTAGATAACGCGCAAAAAGGAAATTCACTTCGCCCGACGGTGCACTATCGGCGCACTTCAAAAGCTCATTAATCTCCGAAAGTTCTGTTAGCGCGGAGGACCTCATCTCCATACGGAGGATTTGGGGCGGTTGGGCGGGCATGTGAGCGACATAAGACACCCCCATCAGAGCTCGAAGGATTCGATTGAAGTTATCAAAAAATCGCGAAATGGTGCCGCTGCTGTACTTTCTTTGTCGTCCTTTGTTGGAGCGACTCAGACATCCTGAGGAGACCGTGTCGTCGGATGCTTTGTTACGGATGTGCCACTTTTCGGAGTGAGCCGCCAACCCGTGTCACTACTACTGGGTGATGGGGCCACCCGGCCCGGTGCCTGGGAGCAGGGCGCCCCACACGGACTTCAATAGGGGATGCGTGATGATGGTGAAGTTATACCACTTAAGTCATTTTCGAGTGGTGGTTACTGCACGCCTTGGAATTGACTTTGTGCTCCCTTTTTATGGCGACATTATTAGGAGCTGTCTTAAGAAGTTATCTCCTCGTGCTGAATTGTTACAAGGATAACATCTCAAGAAAACTGCCAAAGGGCGCTCAAGTTTCTTGATATTTCGTGGATCCTGCCTCTTTTATGTCGCACACCCTCTGAGGTGAGACACCCGGCAAATGCGGAGGTGCCTAAATGGAAGAAGTGTGTTTATCTCTCCGGTCCTGGTATTGCCCCAACGTACTTTGCTCCCATGTAAATTATCGCTTTGATTCTAAGAATGATTCCACTTTTTAGGTCTTGAGAGTCCTGTCAAACTTAGACCACAACACAAAATGGTTTTGCTTCAAATAATACAAACGTATAGCGCTGGTGTGGTGTACTGTTACAATTACACCTGGAGTCCAGCAGACTCTACTTGGGACTTTAATGTTCAATTTTCGGTCATTAATCCTCTTCACTTCACCCAGAGCATCTGTTTAAATTATTGCAAGCAGGTTGCCAAGATATGGGTCATCGCTCTGGCGGATATGCAGCCACACATCGAGAACTTTCGCCAATCTTAATTAGTCATCTGGCGGAGGTTCATCCCAATTAAAAGTTTGCCCCAGAATCCCAGAGCCACAAGCCGAGTGCACTCTCGAGCGTAAGATGCTAACAAGACGGGTGGCACAAAGTGGCTTAAAATGCAGCTTAGCTCGGTGCAGCAGGAGGCGCCTGGACTGTTGGTAAAAAAAAATAACAAGAGAGTGGAAATGAAAAGATGAAGATGACATCCAATGCGGCGCGTGACATGCAAAACGGTCTGCGACATCAAGTGCAGCACCAGCACTTGTTTGCTACTCGTCCCCCAACCCCTGCACATAATTCATTGAGAAAAATGACATCAGCATGTAATCTCGGCCCTTGACGGTCGCCGGTCGGGGGCCTTTGAGCTGACGCGGGCCCGGCAGCTGGCATAACGAAATTTCCAGCGCCGGGAAAATACTTGGGCAAATATTTTACATCATAACAAACGCAGTTTATCGCGCGTTAATTTTCGCCCGTCGTCTTGCGAGGGTGGGGGCGGCGAAATAATCTCGGACGGAACTTGCAAAATCCTCAAATTCCTTAGTCAGTATGCTCGGCTAGTGCGGGAATGAGAAATTCCTTTTCCTTTTTGCAGCAGAGCGCGCCGGGATGGAGCAGATTGTGATCTTTTGTGGCTCCCGTTGCATTACGGAAATGCTAAAGAAGTGCAGCCCGGGACTCTGCCTTTTGATACGCGTTCCGGGTGTGCTGCCGACTGCTGCTGGAATGCAGGATGTCTGACGTAATTAAATGTCAAGATTGCTTTACTGCTAAAAGATGGTAAGTTAACAGAGTTTACGTCGGTTTTTATGGCATATCCTTGAGGCGCTTGTCCCGGCAGCGATTTTGCGGCACTGACTGTACGCTGCGCCCCCACAGGCGTCTTTATAAATAACAATTAACTTCAAATTTCCAATCCTGTGGTTTTGCGTTGCAAACACGGGGTCCGATTGCAACTCTGCAACCCACTGGAATGCTCCCTGCTCCACGATTTTGCTGTAATTAGTTCTAGCGCTGCATTGTTTTGCAGGAATCCTCGGCAGCGCATTAAAAGTTGGTGTTATATACATACAGCAGGATGGAAGTAAGCGACGCCTCCTGTGGCTTGCTTGCCGGAGAATTCAGATGATTTTAAATTCTTTGGCGCAAATTCAGTGGTTTTCTTTTCGAAGACTGGTACCAGAAAAGGAAGTATTTAGCTAACCATTTATTATTTGGTAGAAGAAGCAAGGCAAACCATTGGATAGACAAAATGTAAAATGTATCACGTCTGACTGAACCTTAGACTTTGCCCCTTTCAGAGAATCTCTCAGATAATTTGATGAATGTAAACCCAAGCTTCCTTTAGAGTCACACAAACTTCTTTTCGAGTAAATTAAATTGGATTCTAGTTTATACTATTTTTGAAAGCTATTGCTATGTTAAAGTATGGGTCAACGAATAGCTCGAATGAAATAATACACCTCGATTCGAAAATCAAAAAAGAAATATTTAAAGTGATGCGAATTGTTCGAATTATTTGTGTAATTAAAACTACTCAAAATTAATTACGCTTAATTAGAATTAGTTGAAAATTATGGAGTAAAAAATTGACAGAATTTTTATTAGAAAATTGATCATTGCTGCAAAACTAATTTGACTAGCTATGTATTTTACAAAGGCTGTTTTTTCACCTTATGTTTAATAATAATAATATTTTGTTATTCATCTCTATACCTATTGGCACAATATAATACAAAATATCTTATAAATAAGTGCAGGCTATTAAAATAAAACAAAATTGCTGGTCCACAGAAAGAGCTGAAATAGAAATGGATAGAGAAATTTAATTTAGTAAAATTGGTTACAGTTCATGCACATTTCAAAACTTCTTAAAATGCCATAGGAATAGGTAAATATTTTTTTATTTTTCTATTTTTAGTATATTTGAGTTAAAAACTTGTTTTCAAGAAAATATTTTTTGTATTTTATTTAACTACAAAATAAAATATGTCAAGTATGGTATCAAATTATCGGGCATACATTTACGATTTCGAAAGTATATTTATACTCGTAGATCACACTACCACGAATTCGAATAATATAAGACGCTAATATCAAGTAGACAAAAACAATCGCAATATAAATCCAGGAGAAGCATTGATTATTTTAAAAGCAACGGAAAAGTAGGTAGTCCTTTATGAATAAAAATAGATCCAGTATTTGTTTGGGTCGCTCTTGAATGAATTATTACAAAATCACGCTCTTTCGGGAGCAGTCGGATAATACGGTGCTAATTGCTTCTGTGCCTTCCTAGAATTGATAGTAGCGTAATTAGGATCTTGTGAAGTTTCTCATGAAGATGAAAGCTTATTTTCATCGTACCCAAATTCGGTTTGTCGTAGTACTATTCTATACCTTTCAATTACCAACGGCTTTATTTTGTTTACAAAACATAAATCACTTCTCAAAAAGACGAAAATAAAACCCAAGCGCACATAGTCTATAATTACGCAAAATTTCTAGAAATTTGAAACGTATTTTATCTGAAGGGAACCTCCCTAGAGGAGAGCACATGAATCGCAATCACTCCTAGCTCGTAAATTTATAAGTTGCTGTGAAAATTTCACATACCGAAGAGATTTCCATCTCGGAAAATGTTGCAGCTTGCATAGTGTGCATTTGACTGAAAATTATAGCTTGCAGCGAGTAATCACCCAAAGCCGTGCTGCCATAAGTTGCACGTTGCCCCGCCCGCACATCCAGCACCCCACCGAAATAGATAAGTTCAGTATTTCAAAACTATTTCACGTAAATCCCCCGATGCATAAGAAGAAGCGTCTAATCCTTTGGCTCCTCGAAACCCATAATCCTCGAATTCACCCTCTGGCGAGCATAAATCACATGAATCACGCGCTTAATTTACAGCAGTCACTTTCCGACGTGATTTCGTTTTGTTCTAAACTTGTATCATAATTCAGCTCTCGTGTTTTACATTTTCTTGAAAAGCGCGCGTCCACAAAAAAAAGGCATAGGAGTGCCCCGTCGAGGGGTGAGGGAAGTGAAAATATACTTTACGAGCTTAGGAAGGCCAAGCCGAGCCCAGGATATGGGCAGAAATTCCGGGAGGCGCTGCAGTGGCAAGGAACAGTGCCAAACAAATTTTCTGCCTACTTTCGTTTCAGTTAAGGCAGAGGACGGTACGGTACACACACGCGGGTTTCACATTTCGTAACAAATTTGCGCCCTCAAAAAAAAAAAACATCGTTTTATCAAAATTTCATCTGGAAAGGGTTTTACGTATGAAGGTCTAGACAGGAATTCTTATTTCGCCTCCAAAATGGAATTTCGGTGCAGCCAGGGAAAGCAGATGGTCTAGTACTTTCATGGAGGACTATGTCGCGCTAATCTATGGGGAAGCACACATTTATTTAAATCAATTCTTTTCATTGCAGTCGGTAGTAAATGGGGTTTCGTATTTAAGTTATAGTGCAATTAGCCTGCACTTTATGCTAAATATTTTTTAATCAAGCTAAATTTTTCATTCTATTTATGCACTTATTTCTTTTTATATATTTATATATTAATTTATTTATTAAGCCATAATGTATACAAATAACTGTCCTGACTGTACATAATTATAACTAATAAGCATTAGATAAATTTAGGTTCATGTTTTAATATCTCCCTTATTTAAATTTAAATCTACCGTATGCAAATTTTTTTTTTAAATTCCGAAAAAGCTTTTGTGCGTATAAATTTGTATATGCTTTCCCTACCTGGATATAAAATACCTCTATGAGAAGAATATAAGAAAGGGGTACATTAATTACATGAATTTCGGAGAAAAATTAGGAAAAACATGAAAATTAGGAAATTGTAGAATATTTTTTTCACTTTCACAAGTGACTGTACTTGCAGTTATATAGATAAGTCACCTTTGGTAGCATTTTTGGAAAGAAAATAAAGTTAGTGGTTGTTTGGCGTGAGCTTGATGTCTCTGCGTTAATGAAATCAAAAAATAAAAATAAAATAATAATGTGCAAACCGAATTTATGAATCACCCTATAACTCGAAAACGGTTGGAGTTCTGACTCACGTTGCGTTTTTTAGTCAGGGGCTATTGAAGACGGTTACGTGTTAATTAATTCGCGACAGTCTCTGTGACTCCAGTTTCTTCAATATGTGTAGCTGTAAGTCGTCCGCTCGAATATGGTACGAATGATCTCAAATCTCACATAAGGGCTTGAGAGCCTTCTGCGCTCTCTGTTGAGTACATTAGTCTTCGAGTAGTCAAGAGTCGGGAGGATGTGGCTATGGATAACCATATATATCGTATCTATATGCTCGCTTTCAATTGTCGCCCGATAATGGCGTCAAGCAACATTATGGACGCTCTATGTTCCCAACTGGAGTGAAATATGAAATATCTTTTTTTTTATGTGCTAGACATAATTTTATAATTATTCCTGGCGCTTAATTTTAACAGATTTAGTACTCTCAAAATATATCCTTAATGCAGTTTCCTTAAATAGTCATTTCATGAATTTAAGTGCATTATTTTGTCGTACAACCTAGGTAGACAAAGATTTTCATTTATACCAAAAGTCGAAGAACATTAACCATGTAGTCAGTCAGTGTATTAAGAGGGAAGACAACTAGCATTTAATGTCGTATGTGCTTGCCTCGCGCCCTATTAAAAGGCGCACACATTCTATGGCACATTTTATAAATAGTTTAACAGCACCCCGTTGCACTTGAAACATATCCACTATACGTGACTTTGTACATTAAAACGGCATCCCCCTAACATAAGCCGTAACCCATTTGTTGAAGTCTTCGGCTGCGGGATAATCCCGCCCGCAATGAGCAGCCCTAGTTATCTTCTCCGCCTAGCTGACTGAGGGGGTAATAAAGAAGTCGTCAAAAATTAAGAGCAAGCTAATTAACTGACATGCCAAGGGTGTACCTGAAGCATCTTCTGTAGCAGTTGAACTTACCCATAAAACACCCATTTCCTTTGGCTTGTCCCACTAACTCACTTTAAAAATTCAAATGAATTTTTCATGGCCCATATGCGCTGTCGGCCGCCACTCTCAGCACGCCCCCGGGTAAAAATTTAATGCGCGGAGAGTGCAATAAATAATAAGGAAACAAGGTGACAAGGAAGTGCATTAGTTGCTTTTCTACTCGGACCTATAAAAGGCATGTGCGGTTGCTCGTCCCACAAAGCACAAACCCTTCGGCACTCAGCAACCGCCTGCTGCGAGTGGTATTCAAAGCGCGCCACATTATAGTCCCTAAAAATAGACGTATGGCCCGGACCCTCATGGGTTCCTGGCCCAGCCGCTCGTCCTTATCGGAGATAATCGGCTCATTTTATTTATCCGCCGTCGCCTCCTGAGGACAGTCAAATTGCAGCCGAAGCATGTGCGATGATGGCGCATTACGGGCACGGGCCAGGGCACTTTAACCCGCTCCCATACATAACCGCGAGCGGGAATCGAAAAAAATAAACCCGACACAGAATTTTCACATTTTATGCTCCGGGGTGTTCCATAAATTTACATTTTATGAAAACTTCTTCCTCCCTTTTTGCTAGACAGAACGGAGCGAAGCTGCCGGGTCGGCGCTCGGACGCCTTTGTTGGATAGCGGGCGGGGGCCCAGCCCGGCTGCAGCGTAGAGTTAATGTACTCTGAGCAGTCTAGTTGCAATATGTAGGACAGTGTCGAGTGCTCAATACCGCAGTACATTTAAAATTCTATTTCTGTGCCGTGTGTCGTTTCGTTCTGAACGGCTGAAGAGTTGTGGAAGACGACGTGGCACAAAAACTGTCTTCGACAGGCTTATGCATACGTCATACATGTAAATTACCAGGCTGCGGTGATAAGGGAGCAAGTGCTCCAGGAGCGCTTGCCTTTGCACATGGGAAACTACTCCCCTTTGGCGTTGGGGGCCCGGAGCCGGGGGTGCTGCCACTTTCGGCCTAAGTGATTATTTGTCTTGGGATATTTCACATTTTGCCGGCTACGTGTCATACGAGGTACTTTACAAACTGCTCGTCGTGCCAAGTCGTGTTCGGCGGCGCAGTTCGACGACGGCATCCTGACGACGACATGAATGACTGCGCTCAGTAGAGCCGATTTTATGCATCGCGGGCGCGTCTGTGACTTGGTGATGGCTGCAATTAGCCGGCACGTTTGTGACATGATGGGAAAGTGTTGAAAAGCGTGAAAAGCGCGAGTGCTCCAGTGGGCGCAATAAAATTGATTGATATATGCTGAATGCTCTGCGGCTCTATTTATAGGTCTGGCCGGGATATATTTGTTCTGCGGTCCATTTTAGTGCCGCGACAAAGCGCTGCACGTCATTTTACACCTTCGCTCGCCTGGCCAGATTTTATGGGAGCGCAACATTCTCCGGATTTATTGAACGTTCCGCTAATTTCGAATTGAGTTACGACGTATCAAGTTTTATGCTTTAAGGCAATGGCGATTTTGATGGTAATTGCCTGTAAATCGGCATCGGCCAGTTCAGGCGGTTTTCATCACTCCTTTGACCTCTGGCCGGCAGTTCTGTTGCCAGGAAAGTGGTTTTAATAGCGAACACAATATTGGTCTGGTTCAGCAGAAAATTTAATGAAATTCTAGACAAAGTATTTTAGAGTTTATGCCAGCGAAACCAGACCCCTTTTCTGAACTTTATATAAGGAATGCGTTTGATGAGAACTCCATTTAATTGCACACATAAAATACACGCGGGAAATTGAGGAAATTAGAGGCCATGACATTCGGAAACTCAGTATTGTAATTTTGATAATTAATGTTTGCAATTTTCGGAAAAGGGTTGAGTCCGAAGAAAACGCATGAGCTTCTAAGTCGGTCCCGCGACGATATTTCCAGAGTCGTAGCGGTATACTAGCGCCACTGGCTCGAATGAACACGCGGCTAGAGTAACGTTTTAAACAGAATGCGGCATTGCGTCCGACAGCGACAGCCGCAGAATTGACGAGCTGCTGGACTTCTTATAAAGCAACAGCCGACAGTCGAACATTTCATCGCACGGGAGAGAGAGACAGTATTTTGCGGAGTGTGCATTGTGTACTCAAATAGAAAATGCCATTCAACAGGCAGTCAAATGTGAAGTTTAAAATTCTTCGTCAAGTTCATTGCAGTACTCACGCGTCCGACGGCGAAAATAGAATCGATCCTATTCCAACCGCGGCCTTCGTCTCAGTAATGTGTGTATACATGCAACACACAAACGTATTTGCCGCTAAGCCAACGCCTCATTCTGTTTAGGCCTTAACAATCCCCTTCAACAGTTGTGGGGACACAAATAAGAAGGAAGCACCTTCTCATTTTTTGTGCAAATGCTTGCCACTTGTCGATATACATATGTATATGTATGAACTTAGCGATGCAGCTTCCGCGAATCGAACGCGGAATGGGCGCGTTATTTGCCGTTAATTTGCCGCTAATTAGTTGTACAAAAAATCAATTTTTCATTATTATTTAAAAAAACAAAATTCAGCCTGCTTCGCTAACTTCATATGAACTTAGCGAAGCAACCAAGTAGTAAAAGGCTTATCAAAGAAATAATTAGCTCATTTATTTTTGTTTAAGTAATAACGACAAAATTAACATCTAATTAGCGGCTAATTAATGACAAATTATGAGTTAGTTCTTTCTTTCATACGTCTTGTATGTATGCAAACTTTCTTATTAAACTACCTAATAACAAGATCATAGTTTTAGTGGTATCAAAAAGGTACGTTACTAAGTGAAGAGAGTAGCTATTATTGTTAGAGGGAGAGGGCAGATGCACCTGTGTTATCAGATTTATAGGTACCTACATATGTACGAAACTTTTAACGTGTTCAGTCCACCTAGTAATTGTTTGATTTTTTTAAATAGGGGAGAGCGTGCAAAAAAAACTCCAAAAATTTATTTTACTTTCTTATGTAAACCCTGACCATATCATACAACGCCCTAAATATTCAGAAGTAAACTTCCTCCATTTCAAATTGATCCCATCAAATTCAAAGCTCCAAAAATCGAGGCCAGCGATATGACAAAATGTGCCAAAATGTTCCCAACAAATAACCGGTATTACTTTCTTTTGCCTGAAATCCCTTCAATTAGGCTACCCATAGCTAATGGGCCGGTTTTGACATGGCAAACATGTGACAATGTCCCTGGGCATCAGAAGTCGTGGAGTCCATGATCGTTTAGATATTCGAAAGGAAATGCGATAACCACTAACAATTGTCGGGGCATTGCCAAGGAAGTGATTCCTTGTGCACTTCCGTGGGCATCTACTGCCAAGCAGCCAGTTTGGTTAAGCTCGGTCCCAACTGGCTCGGGCGAGGTGCACATTTCCATTTTCAGGACTTTCAAGGAGAAGAAGAGGTTCCTTCGTTTCCTCGATGATGACACATGCCCCTCCCTGAGCTGCACAGGGACATTGCTGTGCGGGCATGGGAATTCTTTCGTTTTCTTCGTTGACTCCTCCGTGTCTTCTTTTGTGATTTTTTGCGGAATAAAAAAACTGAAAGCTAAAAGAATGAAGAAACGAAAGGGAACATAAAATGACATTGGCCGTCGTGATCTGAATACAAAATGTCATCCCGCAGCCGAGGGTAAGATTTGGCGGAAGGGCCTTGTAGGAGCCACTTTTCATGCAGCGACCTCTTCGCCGACATCGCTGCGACAGTGTGCTTTCCACCTATTCTGTTGCTTCTAGGGTCCGGGCTTGGTGGTGCCCTGCAATTTATTTACAACAAGGACGTGAGCTAAATAATATCATTGCGACCGATGTGTTCGGGAATGTGCCAGTGTACACCCTCTCAGATATGCAAAAATAGAACTCAAACGGAGACGTAAAAAATGGGAAAAATTCTCCCTCATGCGACACATAGTTGCCGGAACTGACGCCATAAAGGATTCCACCCATCCTTGCGGGCAATGGGGGAATTTAAAGCTGAAAATCATATATCCTTATTTTGTTGTTATTTTTATCAAATTGGCGTAAAATAAGCAGACGGACAAAGGGGGTTGGGAATTTTCCAAGTATTTTCTGAGTTATTAGGTTGTTCTCTTTTGGTATGAATGAAAAGTGACCGCAGGATAAATCAATTTGACTTTGGGAGGGGTCTTTGCATGTTCAAGTTGAGCGAATATTTCTAAAGTTATAGAGTCGTTGCAAATATAATTCCCATTTTAATTTTGCTCAAACGACTTACATACATGGTGCCTACGTTAAAAGCTCACCTAACTGCGGGTAACGTTTTAAAAACCATTATTACAATTTAGGAGGAGAATCTAATTTGTTTGGCCAACAAAATTGCAAATGTTGAATTCTTAACAACTTCTTCCTCTTTCTTTTATTGTATACTTAACAAATCTAGCGATTAGGACGTCATGCGAATTCTGTCGTTCCGTTTTGATATTTGTATCGATAATTTCCGTTTTCCGTTTTATTCTTTATTCCCTTTTAGAAAGTCCAAATTTGGTATTCAGATAGGGCCTAATCCCACGAATTAGTTTTTGTTCCAACATTTTGTATTACGGTTGGTGGAGGGTTGTGTTTTGGGTGATAAAGGGCCGGTTTTTATATTTGATCACGATTAACCCGAAAATCCCAGAATCCATTTCAATGCGGTTTTCGATAAAGTACTCCCAAGTACTACTACTCGTATCTGCTAACAACTATTCGAGCTCTTTTGGCGGGTAGATGTGTTTTATTCATGACAAAGCAAATTTACTACTACTGAGTACTTTACGCAGCCCAATGGAACGCCCAATTAGGGTTCAGATTATTATTTTTTACTAGTTTTTATGCCCGTATTCGCACGGTGTAAAACAATTTGCCAATGCGAATCCTCCACCACGTCGAAATCGGTTCACGAAGTTGAGAATTGGGTGTACTGTCTGTCGACAGTAGATTCGAGATTAAGGACCCCGAAGACATTAAAAAATCCAATTTCCATAGCAATCACAAGTAGTTGAGAATTTTCGGTCGCCATATTAGATCCGCCATTTTTCTTTTTCAAAAGTTTTGTCATTGATGTTCCATATCCAGTTAATACTCTTTCGATTAGAATTGGAATCATTAAAATCGGCGCGGAAATAAACTCACAGGAGGAAACACCCCTTAATTAGATGTTTTTTTCAAAGTTACCGTCCAATTTTCCGAATGGAATTTCCCGACAGAACGTTTTCCCGATAAGCAATAAGCCTGACAGTACTTTTGCCGACAAACTCTTTTCCTAACATTTTCAAAAAATAAATTTCAGTCTATTCGTTAAAAGTGCATTCGGAGAAAAAGCATGTTGGTATGTTCCGGACTCCTAAATCAAATTGTTTTTCAATTTTCATAAAAATCAGTATATGGAGATTTTTGCTATCTTCAGTTCAGACTCAATATGGTTAATAAAATTGTTTTCAACGTTCATAAATTCATCTGCCTACAAAATTTGCGAAATCAAAATTGCGAAACTCTCACCTCCTGGGAATTTCTATGAAAAAGCGATTGCACTTAATCTCCGTTTACTATCTAGTGGTACAAGAATTGCGCGTTTATCTTCTTTTGCGAATATCGCCTTTTGCATTGACGATGATCTCATGCATTGGAGCACAAATTTAGAACTACTGCATATCTATCAGCTACAAAGACCACCGTTGAAAAACCAGGAAAACCCATTGAGATGTCTCCTTAATCACTCCTTTGACAAGAGAGAAATGTGCAATATATCCCAAAGAGAGCAACCGTTTGCATTAGGGGAACTTCCGCATGAGGAATGCATGCACGCCAAATCAAACATCTGGAAAAGTTTTGAGAGGAAAGTGTCGAAAACTTCATCGCTTCTGAGCTGCTTGTGTCCCTTAGCTCCCCATAATTCAGCCGAAGGTTTGCTCACATATCTCCCCCAATACTTGCGCCTTTAAAAATTAATCCCGTGTTTCGATTTCCACTTTCTAGAACTGAGTAGATCGCTACGGGTGGAGCTGACACCTTGCGCCACTACCCACCACCCTCTCCCCGCCGCACCGGTGGATCCACTCATGTGTGAAGCTTCTCAGATATTTCATCTTCTATTTAGAGCTATCTGCGCCCGGGCCGTGCTGCAGGGGAATCCCAACACTTTGGGCCCCCGGAGCTGAACTGAATTCGACGCCTTAAAGGCTTAGCCGAGAAAGGATTCGAAAGTATTTAAAGGAACTTTCTCGGGCCAGTCGAAGCTTATTTATGAGAAGGTGTTGTTTCCAAATGGTTTCAGATCGCACACGCGGGGCGAGGGTAATAAACTTTGGCCGAGTCCGCTTTACGAGCGAGCGTGGCACGGCGCGAGCTGTGCGGGACTCTGGGATGGGTAGGAGTCCTTTCGTCAAACCTTTTCCCTCTGAACACCTCGGAAACTTTTTTCAATGATATCGCTGTTCACTTCGAGTGAATAAATACGAGACGGCAAGCCCAGTGCTATACTCGGGGAGGATTTTAAAGAAATCCCGTGCACCTTCGACCTGCGCCCGCCACTGTTAGTTTATCATTTCGGGAAGGTTCAGATACATCCTAGGAACGGGTGGGGACGGGTTGGCTGATGCCAAACAGAAAAAGTTAATCACAAACCGTAATTTGCTGAAAGTTTCGGAACTACCGCCAAGGAGCAGCGTCGGCAAAAAAAGCATGTTACAAGAGCGCGCCAATGGGGGAACTTTTAAAGCTCAAATGATAGTGCATATCCTGTAAAACTGTAAGAGGTAAAAACAATTACATCCGAAAGCCACGTTACCAGCAACTTAAGAAGAAGGCGAGAGATGCGGTAGCGATGTCGGTGGTGTGATGGCACGCGGGGGGCAAACGAGTGTGGAATAATGGAAAAAGTTTTCCTTTCTAGGTTTGAACTTGTAAAGTGATTCTCATTCCAGCGAGATTGGGGCTCGTGTCTTCAAATTGAACGGAAGGGCGGATGCTGGGGCTCCAGCAAATAAATTGTTGGCGGCGGCAGTGGCAACAGCAGCAACAGTGGCTGCCTTCGGTGTGGCGCCCGGTGGTGCCTGCCAATACGTATTGAAACTTTGCTGGCTGGGGGTGGGGGGGGTGAGAAATCTTCGAAATTCGAAAATTTATAAGAAACTTTTATGAAACACTCTGCGGCTTGTTAAAATACCTACGGCTTAAGGGAGCCACGAACTGTACGATTTAGGGGGGTGCTGGCGTGGAAAGGGCTCCCACATGTGGTGGGGTGCACATTCCTGCATGGGCTCTTTCCTAGCGATGATGGTAAAAAATTGTTTAGGAACTCAGACGAATTACTTTAACCAAAGTAGCGAAATCCACTTATTTCCGATGGAAACTCAGAAAATTAATTCGAGTGAATGTTTGTTTTTCTAGAACATAAAAGGCCTAAACTGTGGAATAAAATAAAATAAATTGAATGCAATCGACATGAGTAGTTATTCTTATTCAATTCTTCATGGTCTCAAAAATATGTGCCTTATCTGAAGGAAACATAAAACTTTTTACCCTTTTCACTGATTTGGCTGACGTTCGACCACGAACACATAAATCAATTAATAATTAGTTAATAGGAAAATTTAACTAAATCCGACATTTCGTAAAATCTGATAAATAAAAGCGTGCAAACAAAAAATAAATTAATAACTAATTACTTAGTGAATTCGTTAAAACATGAACAGAAAAAAATGGGTTAATGGCTCAAACACTCGAATAATGAGAGGTTTAGGTTGAAACATTTTATAGAATTTGTGGAGCGCTCTACAAACAACAACAACATTTTTTTTTAATTAAATATTTTTAAAAGAACGTTTACGTCTTATTGAATCGATAGGCAAATCATTCCAAAGATTTGCCGTTGACACAACGTAAGAGTAAGGTATTAAGATATTATTCGTTATAGTAGATTGCAATGGCGTAACAAATTCACGAAGGAAGGTAGGAGTACGACCACAGCAGGACGTTATTTCGTTAAGTTCATGTCACCTTAGTGAATCATCGTCATATTTTGAAAAAGGCTGAAACGAAATTTTTTTTTCTTTCACAACTAATATACGAAAAGCAACGGCAATTGATGACTGACACCATAGACAATCCGATACGCGGTTGATGTTTCACCAAATACGTGATCTTGTTAATTGGATTAATTGTTATCCTGCGTGTTGTTTGTTTATTGTTAAATTTCCCTATCTCTGTTTTCTCTGGCGTCTCGCAACGTAGTCATCTCGGACCTTTGCTATTCACGCTTTTTATTGTTGGCTTGTGTTGTCTTATTCGTAATATGCAAGTGTTAACCTACACTAGTGATTTAATTTTTAGATCAATTGAGATTTCACAACATGCACATTGGCTTCAAAATGATCTCGCCAGTTTTGATATGTGGTGTTTAAAAAATCATACGCAGATGTAAATGTCATTTAATATACCATAACATATTCTAGTTTCAAATGTTCCCGTTTGAAGCACCCTTTCAAAATTCTTGACAGCACTATAATAAATCGTACGAATTCGTCACATGGTTTCGTAAAACTTTGGTCGAAAGACTTTCAAGCCCATTTTATTTTAAACATTTTTTATTATATAGGACGTCTGTCCGTGCCATATTAAAGTTCGCTTCTATAGTGTGAATGCCATATTATGATGTACATATCAGCTGTATCGAGTCAGTGGAAATGATTCCTACCGTACGCTTTTCGTTTTTTACTTTTACCATTGGCTGTCCCCTATAACCCGTTTTGATGCCGCTTTGTAAGCATAGGAAGGTTTTACTGGGTATTATTTTAATCTTCGTAAATATTAATCCACGTCCCCGAGTGACTAGATGATGAAACTTCTTTTATTATTCCTACTACAGACCAAACCACGGCACTTTTGAACCGATATCTTCTATGTATAAAAATATAATAATTACTCTAAAACATAAATAAGCAAGTTTGAGATAACAATATAATTTGTATCTGGTATTAATAGTACTATTACACCCTACATACTGCAATTTCCATCCCACTGCTGATCCTATTTTTGAGATTAAAAGGTTAAAAATTGAAAACTAGAGTTCAATTCTACAGATTAGGTTCTACATTCAAATACCCCACATCATACTATGTATGTCATATTATCTAAACAAATCTACCTCTAAAAGAATTTTTTTTTCTTTGAAAATTCCTACATTTATGCCCGGGGTTATAAATTTTAACGTCTAGTTTCATTTCACGTTCGTTAGACAAATAATTTGAAAAGCAATTCTAAATCTAAGCCAAGTTGATTGAATGAATTGAGAAAATAAAAATATAAACGAGAATATATCAACCGACATCTCTGAATATTGCCTTTGGTGAGTCAGAATTAGTTTAAAACTTCTTAATGAGTATTCTCCAATTCAGTATAAATAGAGTGAAACGTACAGAATGAAATTTAAAGAAAAAGTTGTGTTCGCAGAGATCACGCACATCAAAAAGGACAAACAGGTGAAGTAAACAATAATCAAATGCCCTAGTAGTAAACTTTGGTACAATATTTCGTACATGACATTTAAAATAATAATTTCCTTCTATAGTCGATGAGAACTTTGTCGTTCGGTTTGTTATTGACAAAGACCTTGTGAAAGGGAAAGAAATTAAAATGAAAGAATAATTGTGGGGTCGTTTTAATTCCAAATTGAAAGGAATTTCATTAAAACACACAACTTTTATCCTGTAAAAAAAAGGAAAACGAGCAGTCGGAAACAATGTTTCATGCCTGTGCGGCCGGCCATTCTCTTTTTGATTTAATAAATTTTCCACTCATTACCACAGCAGTCCATTTGCGAGCTACCCAGCACGAGTTAAATTTTTAATTTATATCCGTTCAGGTGAAAATTGATTTTATGCATTTTTAATCTTTTATTCTCTTTTTGTTTCAGGTAAGCGACCCTTTACACACAAGACCGGGTTTCCTCTGGGGTCAGGTTGTAGGAGCGGACTTCTGTAAATGAATTGTTTTGCCGGTTTACATGTAATTAATGTGCGTGCTGCATTAAAAATGAGATATCGTTTAAAAGGTAAAATAATTGAGTTGATTTTGCACCCCTTTATCATTACTGTTGCGGTGGTGCGTGCTGATGCGGATTTGCGCCTTTCTGCAATGGACGTCAAGTAGAAGCCACACCATAAGGAACATGTCCCACAACACTTGAATTACGTCTCATTTTGACCTCGAGGGTGCCTCTTGGGCTGAATACAAATGTGTGTACACGAATGCCGACTTGAAATCGCAAAGCACTCAATGCGCTAATTTGTCCCCAAGACGAGAAAGAATCTCTCAAATCGTCTGGCGTTCAAGGGGAAGAATTGCTCGAGTTCCTGCACGGGAAAGCCACTCAAGTAACATTGCAAATAAATCAATTTGTCCTTGGAGTCGTTCAATAGAGCCACTCTGGTCAATCCGGGGCGTTCGCCAGCACTTGAAAACATTCTCGGCCTCGGTGGTAACAAAAAGAGTGTGGCACCAACCAGCACTACCAAAACATCGCATCGGGTGAATTTGTTGTTGCTGTTGCTTTTTATGAAATGCTCCGAAAAAAAAAAGCATAAAAATGTGAAAACGCTCCCATTTTCATTTTCCTCCAACTCTCCGTTGATTTCTGGCGAAAATTCCAGAAATGTTTTGATTTTTTCACGTTATAGCCCCAGAAATTGTGTCAACATCAAAATAAATTGGAAACATAAGACTCAGGAGCATTCCCCAGGTCGAATTGAATTTATTGCTGCCATTGCTTTACCGTCGATGGATTTTACAGAAATTGACATAATTCTTGTGAGCAAACGCCTTGTATTTAACCGGGTGCACCTCCTGCAGTCATTACAGTTTCAGTACACAGCGGAGGATGCTGTGGCGCGACAACGGGGCCAGGACTGGGATTTCTGCTGTGTCGGACGAGCAAACATCATTTCCGCATCACGTAGGTAATCGAAGAAAATCGTGCTTAAGAATATTACAGCATTATTGTTTTTAAAATATCTTGTACGTCATAAGCCGTTGCAATGGTGGCGGTGTGAGTACCTACAGTGGTGGCGACATAACAGAGTTTTAGCCCTCGATAGTGCGGTGTGTTGAGTATTCTGGCTGAATGCTGTTGAGACAACCAATTTAGCCTGAGGGACTTTACTCTTGTGTAAAGGAAATCACTTGAGGTAAAAAAAGGAATTGTGTGCTTGTGTGGACACATTTGCTTTAGTCTGAAGTTACATAAGAAACGTGACGATTGTAAAGATAAAACAGACTCAGATGCCAACAAATGTATTGACACAATTTCTGGTGGCTGACTTTCTTCCATAGTGGGGTATTTAATAAAATTTTTGGAAGGGTTTAATAAGGGCTATTTGTTTTAAACTTGTATTTCTATTTTAAAATTTGCCATTAACATTTTATCTTTTTTATACGCATGCTCAAGCTATCATATACGTCACCATACGTTCGATTATTGTCCATACGATGCAAATTACGTATACATACATGCAGATTTAAATTGGATTAACTGGATCCAATCTTGCTTAGCCGGCTGGATTGAGTCGAAGAAAGCACCAGGATCAGCCACTCCACCAAACAAAAAATCTGAGAGAAAATATGAAAAATGAAAGAACGGAGTGATTGACTTATCTTTATCTTACCACAGGAATCAATAAGCCCAATTTGGTGGTTTAACCAGAAATATTTTTTCAGTGTAGGTACATATACCAAAAGTCAAAACACCGGAGTTTCCTTGTGATTGTCGACCTATCAGCCCAAAGCCTATGTGTGTACTTAGTACATGTTAATCTGGCTCCCGTCCTGATCATAGCTATAAGACTGTACTCCTCAAAGTAACGGCAGATATTCGAATTAATTTCAACCGCAATCAAGCTATCTTTATGTTCCTTTTCGATTTTTCGAAGGCTTTTGAAGTATTCGCCATGACTAACTTTTAAATAAGTTAGGGTAGCCAGCTCAACTTATCTCGTAGTACCAATATGCATATTAGTGGCTTTCTAGCCCTGCCCTTTAACTATATTCAATTGAACTGTGGCATTCTATTCTTATAGTAGTCTTTTTATAAATGATCACACAAAACTTATCCGTGACGATGATACTTATCTATTGGAGAATTTTTTTAAAGAATCATTATGGTTGTCTCCACTACTCTCCCCATAAAAACGTCTATGTAGACAACCCGACAAACAGCTGGGTTTTGCATTTTTGTATGGAGAGAGTAGTGGAGACAACCATAAAGTTCATTAAATTCCAGTATATCGTAGCTATTTAATAAACGTCTATGTTTTAATATGACGGCTGCCAAATATGACTAACTAAATATTTTACAGAACTCAAGTTCTAATGGAGAGGAATTAGCTGGCTTTAGTGCTCTACATTTTCGAAATACAGAAATGAATATAACATTAAAAAGCACTATTTGAGTATGAAACACTCAAACCGAATTGATATGGTGTTTACCATTTCACAACACCAAACAAGGCAAATTTCACCAAATTAATCTGTTGATAGCTGGCTAAAGCTCTGAAGTGCATTTCCCCAAATAAACTAACAATTTCTGTCACGGGCGAGACAACAGGAAGCCTTTGAACTGCTTTGAGCGTTTCTCTAGAAACATATCGTATTTACAGAGCCCGGTAACGTGATATTAATTAGATTAGTTGGGGCTTGGAAAGCATTTGATTGTCTGTTGAATTTTGTTTTATTCAGCTTGTTGTTCTACTCTCAAAATAAGTTGAGAGTGTCATTATTTTGGAATACAACCGAGCCTATGTAATTGCTGTAAGCAAGTTGACTGGTAGAATGTAATCAAAAGAACTCGTATATCCTCGGCATGCAATTGGCTTTCTAAAATATTTGTCTATTTTTAAATTCTCCATGAAATTAAATCCAATTTGGAAAAACAGCAAGTTCTTGTGAATGTTAATTTGGAAAATGCGCACATATCCGGATTAGCATACCTTGTAGTGACATAATGCCGTTCGGAGCTTAAAACAAGTGAGTGCACGCCGTGAACTTAGGTCGGCATAAGAATAAGAGAAAATTGTATTGATGGCAGTGTGAGTGAAGCACTATGGAATTCGTATTAAAGGTTGTGAATTGCATTTTTAACCTTTTTAGAGAATGTTTTAGAACACAAGCGGTTGGGACGTTAACTGAAATTAAAGTAAAATACAAATTATGCGACTATATTTTGAATTGGGTTGAGGAGGGGTCCGAAAAGCTACGAGCACTCAGCCTCCACTGGGTCCATTGTACTCATAAGAATATATGCGCAAAATATGAAACGATATCGTTCATGTCAAAAAATCACAAAAAGTAAGTATTTTTAATTGTTTAGATTTTAGAAAGATATACGCGAGCACATTTGTTGTTCTTCCTTTTGAAGGTGTTTCCTAACATAAAAATATTATGTATGGTTCATCGTTAAAAAGGTATTCTCAAATAAGTAACCAGTTCATGACGAAATTTTACCAATTTTCCAATTTTTTTCGCACTTTTGTTTGTCATATTTCAGGGGTTATTTTTTCATTCCATTATTAAATTTTGATTGTTTCATTTTATATCCCCTCCCTACTGCATTTCCTCTTGTACATGTCCTAGCGGGATGGGGTCTATTTCATTAAATCAATCATAAACTCATGCACAAGTCTCCCATACATCAATTTCGCAACCAATTTGTAATATGTAATTTTGGCCCACATATTTTCTATTTTCTAAAATTATTATTGCAACCAATTATTTTTGTCCCCCATAGACGAAACACCCTACAATATATATCGATAAATACCATTTGATATTATATGTCACAGTTTATATCTTATATTCACATTTCCAAATTTATTGCCCGCTAGTTTTTTGTGTAGTTTCCTATGATAGGATTCGAACTCAGGACGCCTGGTTCTCTAGTGTGGGCACGTTGCCATTACTCCATTCGACCATTTCATATCTGACTCCATAGAAAGCAAACAAATCTCAATAATATCGGACTCGAACCCGAGACCTCTAGAAAACTGCTCTCGCCATTGAACTACAGATAACCTCATCAACGACAAATGCAATAATTGTACAGACATTTCTAATAAATTTTAAGTACGCATGCTATTTTGTGAATGAATTTTTGTCCATATATGGCGAAATATATCATTTACGTTGTTTTTTTCTGATACCTGGGTGACTATGTACTTAGACCCACTAATATTGGATTTTGGTTTTTGTTATAGTTAATTTTATTTCCCATGATAATTAAGGTATCTCCTTATACAAAATCTAAGAAAGGTTCCTCTAATCACAGGACAGCATTTATTGCATATTTTCCTACAGAAATTCAATATTTAAAAATGTGTCTTAAGATCCCTATCACTAATAATTTTGTAGTGATATAAAATTAAGCCCACTTCATTGTGAATTCAATAAACCTTCGATTTCCTTACCGTTGGTTTTTAATTTAAATTAAATTTTCAATTTTGATCAATCTCCCTGCAAATGCATTAAAATCCTGCCTGAAGGTAAAAGACACTTGAAACCGCCAATAGAGACGCCCCAAATGGAAGGTCCAGCCGAGTCTATCGCTACCATATCAGGTACAGAATTCATATAGGAAATAAATAGGTCACTCGAGATTATTGCTGGACTCCATATGGGTCCGGGATAGAAGTCAATAGCGTAAAGAGGAAAACAAATAACTACCCTTGAAGGGCCACCCACAGTTTCAAGGGCTGTTAAACAATATTATTTGACACCGATTGTATTTCGGACGAAAAATGAGAGGACAACAGATTTCTGGCGCTATCGTGTGTATTATTGGTGGGATAGAGAGAAATTTATGAGTTTTTTTTATAAACGTCTCGTCCGTCGGTGCGGTATTAAGCACTTCACGGGAATCTGTTGATCAGAGGTTACCCAAGGATATCACATGTGTGGACATTTTCATTTGTGTGAGTTCGCTTTGAAATAAAAGATGAGATTTACAGATATGTACTCATATCATTTATCATGTGAACAAACTGTTGAAAAAATAGTTAACATAAAGTTTCTGGAACAATTTGAAAATATTTTACTTGGATCATATGAAAGGCAAACAGCATTTTCTTTTCCTTGAATTCCTTTCCTGGTCTAAATTTTTCTTATGAATATTCAAAGACATTATTTGGGCGTGACCAGTAAAATAAATGCAATGACCCTTGGCTATTAAATTTATTGAAGACTGCTAGCCTGCGAGACGGTCGCACCCGGAAACTGGAGAATTATCAATTCGGGAACGCAGCCTGCGCCGATTTTCCCTTTAATTACCAGAAGAGAATCTCATCAATTCATGAGGTTTCTTCTTTATTATTCGTGACCATCTGGAGATGTCGATGAGTTCATAATTTTAAATCTGACCAAACGTTGTCCGCGCCTCGGAGGCGTCTGCTAATTGATCGCTTGTTATTCATTCGAAATCTTGAGAAAAGGGCGCAAGTGTTTAGCACTAATTGAATTCAGTCCTTAAGTAATTCCCCAAACAGGAGCAGGAAGACCAGGATGGCGATGTAGCTGAGTGCTGAGTGGGAACATAAAAAGTCGCGAGGGATGAGCTGATGTAGGAAACAGTTAGCACTGCTGTTTGCCATCCACCAGGCAGATCCCAGGTGTTTTCTAAGGTGTCTACGGGACAAATGTTAATTAATGACAGAACTCTGTTTGTCTCTCTAAACCCATTTGTACCTAATTATGTTTATTTCAAAATTTTCTGTGTAAATACCACTTTGTACTTATTTACCTTGTTTGGGAGCTTAACCCTCCTCGTTGGAGCAAATAGAATCAGTTCCCGAGGGAGCTTTTCTTGGAATGCCAGATAGACGTGGCTCGACTCCACCTTCAGCAATTTAAAATCTTTTCATTCCGAAGTCGATGCCGCCTCTCCAGGCTCTCTAGCGCCTGTCTGGCCGGGCGGGTAGAAGCATGCCATACAAATGCTCGCCTTCTTAAGTCCTTATCACATAGCCAGGCCTATGTTCGGGGACTGAGCACAAAAATCCGGTAAACATTTCAAGGGCGAACACACGACTCCACAACTCTCAAGGCTATTACTTGAAATTAATTTGAAATTACTAATCGGGATGAACCCGTGTTGAGCGAAATTCCATAGGGTTTTTGGAATGCTTGAATGGCGGCTGAAGGGTTCATCGGATAGACGCACAATTTGGCGTGTTTCTCATGAAATGATGTCCTTGCGAGTATGACACTCCCTCGCTGGGTTTGATCTAATAAATAAGAAATAAAAAAATAAATAAAAATAAAACAAACAAAAAAGAGCACAAAAGGACCCTTGCGTAAAGGGAGGATCCCTCAGCGAAATACCGGCCTCGTTTATTTAATTACTTCAAGCCGTTAATTGAAATGTAATTGGAAGGGCAAACACTGGGCCCGGTCGGCGAGAGACCCAGCTAAATCAAGAATAATATTTCCGGTCACTGCTTAATTAACATTTTAAGACTCCCGGAAAAAAAGGCTCGCTGGCATTATTTCGCTGTTTGCATGGTCCGTACATTCACGGAGCTGCGTAATGTACCAAATTACATGATCCCGCAGACCATTTAGGGAAGAGCTACAAATTTTGTTTTTTCTTTCCAAGAAGGGTACAAATCATCAATTAATTGGGTGGACGAACTCGCAGGACGTGGTCTGTTTGCGTGAGTATTACTTTAATGTGGTTAGGCATAAAATAAAGCAACAAGCGTTCCTTTTTCTTCATTACTCTTCGCGTTTTTAGGGTTCCATTGGTCTAACAGCAAAACTAGGTCTATTATGGTGAAGCTCCTTACGCCAGCCTACGAAAAGTCCAATTTTCGATGACATTTTGGCATATATTAGCCTCCACAGCGGTAATATGGCGTCACGGATTGTCCTTTTGTTTTAAATTTTTCTTGACTTATTGATATAGACGAGTGACCTGACATATTCCCATAAAAAAAAATTAAGGTGTCAAAATCATCTAAGATAATGCGTGGAGGACAACTAATCTCACCATTTCTTTGAATTATGAACTTTTCATCCAATAAGGAAATGGTTGTATGGCACGTAGCGCCGTCATGTTGAAAAATTTAGTTTGGAGATCCATATCAAGAAATCATCGCCGATATCTCCCTATATTGATGGTTTGTGCTCATACTTCTGATGACTCCACTAGCCTCCAATCCGCGCCAAACGGTAATCTCTTCCGGGTATGATGTATTTGATGCCATATTTAACAATTTAGTTGGTATACATAGATATTCATCCAAAAATGGACCTTATCGCAGGCGCAGTGGTGTAACTAGGGGAGAGGAGGCCGTCATCCGGGGCGTTTTTTTTACGTACTTGTGAAACTTTTGACGCGCTATTCCAACTCGCGCTTCACCATATCTGTTCTTTTTTTTGGGAAAATGGGAGTACTACAATATATCCTTATTTAAGTTGTGCTTCCTTCTTCACTATTCAAACTCTATAAAGATTTCAAATGAAAACGTCAACCTACAGCCTAATGCCTCCAATACACATGTCAAATTAGGGGACTCCTTAATGTGTCCAGCAAGGGCAGTTTTACTGTTTCCACGCTAATTTTACTGCCATTAATAAAACGAGAAAATTCGTGCAGACAAGTTACGGTCCCGTCGCAGTTCATAATACGCGACATTGATAGAGACGTCCGTGTTGAACAAGGCAGGGACAATAAAATCGTTCAATACAAGTCCACTGGTTCGCCCTCGGCAAGCACGCACTGTGACAGCGACCAGTGCTCATAGTCGTACCCGTATCAGAGCCAGATGCCCTACGTATTCCGCTACAAATTAAGTTAAGGGACGAAACAAGAAGCCAATTAACTGCCACCAAATATACTTAATGGTATCTCCTCCGCTCCTGTCAAGACTTTTCCCCTCACTTCCTGACATATATCACCCGGGGAAGCGTCGAAGCAACTTCGCATTAGAGGAATTTTCTCAAGATGTCAACTAAGGAATCGTCGCCCTTTGTTTTAAGTTAATTCTAGGCGACGACGAAAAAACGAAAAAAAAAAAATTAATTCCCGGGCGACTAGGAGGACTGGGAATTGCTGCGCTGGTGCGCTTCCCATGGATATAAATGATGGCTGGACGAGGGCAGCAATATATTTTTCATGATATCAACTTTGCGGCAGCTCCAGGTCCGCCCAGGTTGGATCATTCTAGCGACAGTGATGTCGACGGCATCAGGCTTCTTGTGCCGGGATATATGGGACTCATTAAGCCAATTCTTATCTTGCCAGTTCCTCCGATCCGGCATTACGGACTATGTACTCGCTATATTTATTTTAAGCTGTATCTCCTCTTCGGTGCATCTCCTTCAAATGGGCCCCTGGTCCTTACGGTTCGGTTGTATGACCTTACTTTGTTGACAATAAAGCCCCAGACTTGTGCCTGCTTCCTTAAATAAACTATTAGACCTGCTGAGATAGCCGTTTCCCGTAAAGACGTCGGAGCCTTGCTTTCATGTTCAGAATAGTAATATCCCTCGATCCAATGGGAGTGGACTTGGAGAGGATTCGCCTCGCGATGCTTAGAAAATCTTCTTGACGGAGAGCAATACGACTTATGATCGCTACCGGTCGTAATATCTTTATAAGGGGACGATTTTCAAAGCCCCTCATTTGTCGGCTGTGCAAAAGTACGGCGGGGGGGGGGGGGGGGGGGGGCCTCTCGAATTCTTCAGTCGGAGCTATGTAGGCGGCGGCGGGACAAAGGACATTGATGTTTATTTCATTTCATTAAATCTCCGCCGAAGAAGTTCATTATATTGAAACAAATGCCGGCAGCTCCCTTGACATGTTCGGGGGAAATTCCTTTTGATAATATGTTTATCCTAGGAAGTCTGCAAGCAGGAAACAGGCATTCCCATGTGCCATGTTCTTTAAGCTCGGGGCCAGACATGTGGGCAGGTCACTCGAATTAGTCCCACATCTCACACAACCTCCGATGTCCTTGTGTTGTCAGATAAAGGACTAATAAGAATTTCCACCCATAGGTGGGTGTTTGAAGAGCTCATTCTCCACACATCGTTATTTAGGCAAATTATGAGTTTTATTTAAATTTATGTGGCCTAAGCGTACATACCTGCTTTTTGAGTGAGTGAGGGGCTCTCTGATTTGTAGTTATTTTTGTACATATTGTAGGTAGGTATATTACATGCCAACGAGCATTAATAAAGTTTTAATAACAATTTAGCATTTAGCAAACGTTACTTCTAGGAATTCCTACAACGCTCCACTGGTTAAAAATTCAGTGGGGAAAATTGATAAATTGACTGCAGAATATTGTGTATGTGTTATGTGGTGGCTGAAAATGATTAGTTGCGATTTTGAAAGGTTTGTGAGGTGGTGAAACAGAGATTGGCTAAAATTCAGAAAATTGAGCGGTACAATTCTCAGAAAATAATTTTCAACTGATTTTTCTTTTCAATAATGCCCTTTCCTTGCGAAGTAAGGTTTTACTTTGTTCGAAACTATTTTTGACTTATGTTAATGTAAGTATATATTTCCAGGCAAAGCGTATTCACGCATAAGGAACCTTTTCTGAAGATTTCATCCACTTGGCATCCACCCGATGAACTCCACTTTTGCGGTCGTCTCTTGTCATAATAATACCAGAGTACTTATTCTATTTAATAGGATTCCCAGTGTGAGTTACATTAAAGAAAAATAACAGACTTTCATAGATTTGCGGTATGGTCGCCTGGATTGGTCCTGCACAGGCCCCAACAAGACATTAAGGGTTAAACAAATGATATGGACGTTGCGTTGACAAGCAAATAGAAATTATATTTTTGATAATGCTGTTGTTTTTACATTATACGGGCTGCCTCGAAGAACGGAGTGAAATGAAACAGGTATAATCTAAAAGGTCGCTAAGTCGTCATAATTTTTTAGGCAATCCCGTTAATTTAACAGCGACAGAATTTTTTTAATTTATTTATTAATTTTTTGTATGTGAATTTTGAAAAATTTAAAATTAATTAAAAACAATTCTATTACTGACCAATTAACGGAACAACCTGACATTTTAGATGAGACTAGTGTCGTTTAAAATTGTTCTAGATGTGGTGCTGACTTCGTAGAGCTCACCTCCACCTACGTTATGCTATTGTCAGTAGTGACATATTCACCAAAATTGTAAGAGCTGCATTGCTATTTATAGCGATTTTTTGTTTAAGAAAAGTCACAAATTTTTGCCTATGAAGTTCTTGTTTGTGCACGGATTTGTATGACCAGGAATAGTAGTCAAATTAGCGGAAACGAACGAAAAAGAAATCTAAATTTCGAAGAACTTCTAAAACTCCCACCACACCGCTAAATTTTCTGCCGTAGCACTCGACAATAATTTCACCATTTTTAGATTTGCAAATAGAATAACATATTTCTACTCTTTTCTTAAAAAGATGTCACGTTGTTCAATTAAAGAAAAAATGCTAAATGCCAACATTTTGATATTGTTCCTTATCAGTAACTAAGACTAATAACATATATGAATAGTAAACAACATTGAACATTGGCAAAACAGTTGAGGGGCAATAGCCCAATGGTAAGTATGCTGGACTATTAACCTGTGATCGCCAGTTCGAATCTAGAACGGACCAAAATTGCAACAGAGTCGTTTTCTATTTTTACCAACTTAGCCGTAATAATGTAATTTTGTGGTGATTACTTCATTGTACAGTACAAAATGTTTCAGTGCAAACATTTGCTTTGAATGCTCCCCTGCTCAGAGATATTCTTGCTTTTTTTTTAATATCATACGTCTGAAGCAAACAATGTTATTTAGCTGTCGGATTGGAACAAAATATTTCCCCCACTTCACCCTTTTGGTCGGATCCTTGTAAAATGAGCGCGTTTCGCATATAGCGCCGGGAGCGCTTTTTTAATTAATAAACCATTTATTCATTCGCCCATTTGCCATCTGCCGCCTGCTCGGCATCCGCCATATGGAGCTCATCAGAATGCGGCAAATTTAAAGCAGAGGAGCAACCCATTCAGCACATGTCATCTGCCCAAATATTTGCCGTCAATAATTTAAATTTATCCGGGAGTTTTTGCTTGTTTGGTATTTTTAATTTATTTTAAAAATGCGTGTCCTCCGCGAATTTATATGCCCGACCTGAGGGTGCTTCGCCCGTTTTTTTTTTATTTTGCCGTTTTGCAGCATCTGATCGGCCTGTCATTCCATAGAGGCCAGAGGGCCGTTTGCCCGATTGAATGGGCTGATGCTTCTGTCGACCCTCCCCGTCATACTGGGCTTCTAGTTTGACTTGCCCTTCATCCTCTATTAATTTTTATTTTAATTAAAATTTGTAAAGCATTTCTATGAGGCAATTTCCTGCGCGACAGAGAACGAAATGGAAATGGTCGGAGTCGGAGCCCCTTTCAATAGGGCCGAAAGAGCGTTAGCTGAGTGGAGGGCAATACTCGCCCAGTCCACGAAGGGCCCTCCCTCGGCGACCCGACCGCTTTGTCCACGGAGCCTATTGAATTTTTCCAAGTCATTGGTCCCCCTGATTATGTCTAGGCAGCTCTTAATTAGAAATAATTTAACCGATTAGATTGCATGTCCTACAACTAGTTGTGGGTAAATAATTAAGGAACAAGTGAGCGGGTGCTACTGCAGCGGAACGGGCGAGCAGCTGGCCACTGGCGCAACCAAGTCTAATTGAGTCTTCGGGCCTTATCTGAAGATGCCCGGGTAAGGGCTCCCGGGGAAATTAATTACTGAAGCGGCTGCAAGAATATTTATGACCTAGCTCAGTGGCGAAGTGTGTAGCCTCAACGATGATAAACTCGAGATATGTGTAAATATGCTCCTGAGCCTGAGCCGGCCCCGATAAACCCAAGTGGTCACGATTTGTGTCGTCGCTAAGAAGAGCTGAGCTCGAGAGGTTCACACTGCAGGCGAGGTCCGGCCAGCGATACGACGAACGGCTTCTGGACGGTATCTTATCTGTGTTTTGACGGCAATTCCAGCTGCTGGCGGCGACTTGCAGATGACCCCTAAATGTGCAATTTTAAGACCCTCCAAGCTGGCCTGTGGATAAGGGCTCGGACTGTCTGTCGCCTTATCGCGGTCTTCTAAAGTCGGAGGTGTTACTTGAGTCTTTATTTTATTTATTTTAAAAGAGCTTTTGGACCATTTATTTCTTGTTGACAGTTATAGGACGCTTTGTTATCACGTTTCTACTGAATTATAAGTAAAACATAAGAAAACGCTGGGTAATTGTGGTATCTGCTGTGGTATGAAGAATTTTAGTCTCATTTTTCCTGTCTTTGCATTTCTCGAGACGCGACAAATCTTATCAGCTAAACGAGTTGTAGTTGTTAAAGTTTTTTTAGGGCTACGACGATGCAAACAAAAAACATTAAAATGGAAACACTAGTTTTTAAGGGGATGTATATTTCAGATCAGCCGAACATCTCCGTGTGTATGATTTTATAAAAATTTAATGAAACTTATTTTTTTCGACTTCGAAAACCCCTGAATACCGAATTTCAAGTAAATTTTTTAATCATAAATTACAAACTTTGTCCCTCAACTTTTAAACTCCAACCCCTCCAGAGTTTTGGTTTTTGTTTACAACTACCCGCAAGAACTATTTATTGAAATGCAAAGAGTTTCATTAAGACTGACCGTTCTCAATGAACCGCTACATAATTTTCCATTGTCATCACTTCTGTTTGGCCGTTGCGCGAAATTACCTATTGTACCGTTTCGGTTAAATTTACAAAATTATATTTTTTTAGGGTGTCTTCAAAAATTTTCATAATTTTTATTAGGCCATATTTGGCACAAAAAACCCCCATGTATCAACTTTTATGAAAATCGAAAAACTTTAATATTGCCATGTTGGACTTTTAAAAATTTACTCATAATGTCACTAAAAAATGTTCACTTTAAAAATATATAAAGTTTTACAATTAATGTAAATTGAAAATATATTTATGATTATGTGACGTCAAGTTCGCACTTTTACTGACCTCTTCTTCATTCTTGTCGCGTATTGTCACGGTAGGAACTTAATCAAAGACATTCCCACTTTGGTGATAGAAATTCCAAAGGTTTAATAAAATAAATTCAGATATTTAATCATTAAATGCACCATCAGTCAGTTTTTGCATTATTATATTATTTGCGAACGTGCAATTAGCGAAATTAAATTGCAATGGTTTTTGATTCCAAAATAAAGAGAGATTCAAATATTACATTTCGCTCCTCCCATAATCCAAATATTTTTTTAAGGATCTAAAAATGACTTCAAAAATCTCTCAGGTATAAAGCAATATGTGAGAAAAGGAAAAACATCGAATTTTCTCGGCAATATTCTTTTAAAAAAAATACCACACAGAATTACATCATATCATTGCTTTCGGGCATGTATTATTCTCCAAAGCAAATAAATTGGGAGAGGAAAATGATTTTAAGACGCCCACGGATCTCAAGGAATTGTGACAGTGTAACAGACTAATTCAAACCTTGCTATTGAAAATGTCTGCTGCAAATAACTAGGGGCGTTGTGGATATCAAAATATATATGCCCGCCTACATATGAAATCGCATGTCATGTAGCAAATCATTACCGAAAATAGCAAGGGTCACAAGAGAGAACCTGGTGTACTCCCAGTTCAATGAGTACCAGCCGAACAGAAGAAAATGTAATTGAACATGAAAACCAAATGCTCGATGTGAAGGCAAACGCCTACAGATGGGTCAACCTGACGGGTGGCCCATAAAATTGAATAAAGGGTGAATTACCTGCCCGTCGACCCGTGAACTTATAAAATTGAAACAAATGTGGCTATAGTGATATATCGCTGTAATCATCGAAGGAAGTCTCCCCTATCACTTTCTCTCCTATCTTTCAAACGATCTAATTGTCGAATTGATGGCAATTTGATAGTTTTCGCCTGGTCGTCTCGACCGGTGTTCCGCATGAATAGAATTGCAGGAAGGAGTCTCCCGAATTTCCAGGTGTGCACCTACGCCAATCCCATGCGGCCGATGGTGCATTCAGAATTTGAAATTTCGTAAATACTGCACCCCAGACCGGATCTGATAAATTCAGCCATTAGTCAACACCATCAAAGGCCATTAAGTGCACCCGGGCGACATCGCTCGCCTATTTAGACAGCTGCTGTGACCGTGAAATTGTCGCCAAAATCGATGCCGCACCATTCGATCAGATATCAGCGGCGAGGGGTGATTGCGTATATGATAAGGTCGGCGTGTACCACACTCGCTGGCTTCCGCAAGTCGGGTGGGAAAACGTATAGCCCTCGGAACACGCTCATCTGTCACAGCGGGTCCCCCTTCCTACCCACGGGTTCGCCAAATTCACTGCCATTATGGAAATAAATGAAACGTATCTCGCTGGGCATACTGGGCCCGGCGCGGCGGCCGGGCGTCGCGTTGTGGCGCAGTCTTCCTGGAATCCGATCCCTTTGGGTCGAGTTACCGTCCGAGCCAGACGGTAACATCTGCCCTGCTCGTCAGTCGTCAGAATGGTAAATACATCACCCACGCGTTTCTTTGTAGCTACCCACGGGCCACGGTCTACAATCTGTATCTAATCCTACTAACTTGCCAGGGGTAACTTGCACTCAGGTATTTTTTCAATTATCCAAATAAAATTCTGTCCGGTGGTGCGGTGACTGGCTACAGGGTTGCGGCGCGTGCCAATTTTTTTCATGTGTACCTTCAACCATAATTAGGGTGTGTCAGCCGTAACCCTGCGCTTGACTTTCTGGGAGTTTTGTTATTTTCGTTACCTTTATGACCCATACATCCCCTTTCCCATTGCAAATAAAAAACAAAGTAAAAAAGGCGAGGAACCATCAAACAGAGGTGTACGCAACATCTGGTACCAAGGGAACATTCTGTTGAGGTGCTACAAGCTACAGGTAGGTATGACATGCTTCCATTTAACTGGGTGTGGTGCTTTCGCCTTTGTTGATTACTTTCCTTTGTCTGGTAATTTTTTTCATAAAAAAAGGTTTCCTTTACAGCTACTCAAATGAATAATGTCTGTTGCTCATTTGAAGGGCTTCCTCTGGCCGGGCCTGCTGGCCTGGGTGGCACCAGGCAGTTAAAAAGCACGATGGATGGTTAATTTGCCACTGATGAAACCTAGAACGCTTGTAATCCTTGTTTCCATTCCGTGTTGCTTTAATCACATTATTTAAATACCCGCGAACCCTTGAAACTCAATGAGAGCCTTTTTGCACGCAAAATACCAACTCGGGCAATTTTTTACACAAACAAAATTCCTTGAAGTTTTTTTTTTTATTTTGTGTAGGTGGAAGTAATATTTTGCTCATTTTTTCACGAATTTTTACGTAGAGGAATAATAAGGTATTGGAAATTCTACTTGAAATTGTTCACTGAATTTTTAAATTTTAAAATGATAATTCCCATTCTCTCTAGGGAAGGTCTGCAGCGTTGTGATAAAATTTTACTGCATTTTAAGTTGAGCTGTTTAATTAATGTCTGTGCATTTTTTTTCAGCAAAAGCTACATTTGTGGAGAAGTGGGTGATGAATAATTTCTTTTATTAGCGTCTGTCTGTACAAGCACAAAATACTATCATTCTAAGTTGAAAGTTGACCCTTTAATTTATATTCAGCGCCGAAGCTTATTTTGTTGCTTAATAGGTATTGTTGTAATTTGTGTGTTTGTGATGTAATCTGCAAATAATGCACTGTTTGATGCAGTCTATGGGCCAACGGCATCATCAGGCCATATTCCTTCAAAACGTATTGACAACTTGTTGTTTCAACAGGACGGTGTTACGTACCACACAGCAACCGATTGATTTATTGAAAAAAAAAAAAATGGTGGGAATCTTATTTAAAAAATATGTACCTGCCAATTGACCAACGTCGTGGTCCATCGGTGTCAAGATGGACTATTTTCTGTGGGAATATGTGAAGTCTCTGGTCAGAAATAAATCAGCGTCGATTGGTGCATTGGAAGTCAAAATAAGACAACCAACGAATCAATATTTTCCGGAAGTGTTAAAAATAAATGTGTCATCAACAATTACTTTTTGTTGATGTGGAAGGACTAGGACTATGACTAGAATTTTTCAGTCACATTCATGTTGACAGAAATAGTCAATCTTATTTAACCCTGTCGTGTAATAATGATAGTAGAAACTTTCTCCTTTCTTCGATCCATCATAATAATAGGAACATGTAGTATAAGTGGGATGACGTTATACAAGAAATAATAAATTGAGATGATGGACAAACAAAACGAAAATAGGTCTTCACAACCTCTTCAGGAAATATCTATGAGTTGGGCCGGCATCATTGTCAATCAATTAGCAGTCATCATTTCCAATTAGCACATGACCCATCTCTCGTTGGGGCTCATTTAAATTTTCCGGCCCCAAACTTAGCATAGCATTGATCAAGCTCGAATCGAACTGGTTCGCCAACATTTGCCTCAAATAATTTCCACTTACCCAACCGAGACCGCGCCCCATCTCCGGAGGTCATACGTCATCCGCTATCAACAGCCACATTACAGAACCAATATCATCTGCTCCTCTCTTTATTAAGCGGCTAATACCATCAGAAGCCAATTACTCCGATGAATTTGAGTAATTCATTTTGACACTCAACGATGTCCCCATATATCAATTTTATCTTCCGTGACTCGGTCCAATGTAGCCGTGCCCCCAAATGGCGGCGCATCCCCCCCGAAAAATATGTGACGTGGGGGAGGCGAGTAGGCGACATAATTTCTTTCCTCTTTTGGTTATTTTTTCTCCTTCTGCCTTTATTCCTCTTGCGCCTCGAAATGCCCGCTTTTTACAGCTTTTCCCACCGGGAAGGAATAAGTGTTCCCGACTTCTTGCGGTGTCTACACAATTCTCCCCAGTCCGGGCTACAACGAGGCACAAAGCTATCCTGCAGCATTCATTCTGCCTGCGGAACCTGCTCTTATCGTTCCTGTAGGAGCAGTCATCCACTCGGCACTGTGAGCGCTCCACTCTGGGGCTAAATGCCGTGGATGGGATTTCGAAGAAAAATTAAACAATTCCCGTGAATAACGAGACAATCCACTTTGTGCAAATTGTGTAATCCTTCCTCATTCGCTCCCGCTCTGTCTTCGGGCGACTGGTTTGGGGCATCCGGGATGGAGGAACCTCTGAGAACGTTTATCTGTCGCCACAGCAGTAGCGACGCCCCGTGCGATGAAGCTCTATGTCTTCTTCTCGCTTGTCGAAAGATGTCTACGGCAAGACGTGCAGGTGCAATCACTCAACTGTGCTTTAACGACCTTTAACTACCGATTTGTGAGGTGGTATGCCGTATTTATGGACGAAGACAAGCTGTGATTTATTCCGTCTGAGAGGGCTTTATTACTTCCTCGAAGGATTGATAGCTCAATATCGTTCGACTTAGAAAAACGGTATGGCTAGAGCCTAGGCGGGCCCCAGATGAGCTCGAGAGCGAGTGTATTTTACGAGCGAGGAGACAAAGCGCAATTCCTGTAGCAAACCCTGGATTAGGGGAGCCGCAGCAGTTCGGGTCAGCGATATGCCTAAATACCTATGGGGAAGATTAAGTGGATCGCTGCCCCTACAGTAAGAAACATGCCCCCAGAATCTACCGGTCCAAACAAAACTTTAGCAGCTCTCCCTGAAATCAGAAATTTATCGCAAAATTAGCCCCACAACAGTGAAATCTCCACGCTGTTCAATTAATTTGTTGACACATTTAGGAGAATCGCGGTATCACCACACTCCTCCGAGGGGCGTCAAACAAAAAACCTTTTACGGGAAGCACTTACACTGTGTCGCCTCCTCGGGCAAAAAATCGCCAGAGTCCGTAGTGCACCAGCACGGGAGCGAAATAATATTTCTCTTGGAGCACGCGGACATATTTGCACTATTGATTTTCCCATAAAGTCCACACTAAGTAAAATATGGGTCAAATTTCTTACAACAATTTCAGGCTGTGCGCCGTTATTGCTAATAGGACGCCTCCATTTGTACACGTTAGAGGGCTCTCAGCGGAGGGCGTCGGGCACCATATCGCTAATTGCAGCTATTTACACAATTAAAAATTAAATCATTTAAAAACGGGCGGGCTGAGCGCGTTCTATGGGCGCCCACCGAGCGTTTCGGTAAAATGCTTTTAGCACTAAAATTTCGTTAATGGCTAGCTCCATCGCTGCGCGCCGGGGGAAATCAGGTACGATCTGCACTAACCACCTGGCCGGGTGATATAGCGCACTTCGGTGGGGGAGTGAGTTCAGAATGTGATTATTGTCTTGCTTGTGATGGTTTAAAGTATCCGAGGGTGGCCACCCTCTTGAAGCGTCGGAAGGTATTGAGCTTGGAAATTGAACTTTCTACCCAATGGTCCTTGTGAAGGGAGGTAAATTTCATTCCCTGGTAAGGGAGGCATCACATTGGAGCTCGTTAAGACACTGAATACTTAAGAAGTACTGATACATATAGTCAGGTTGAAAAATCGATTTTTTTTCCAAGTGGGTACATTGCTCTCTGGAAATATATACACAACGATAATTTGATGAGGTTCGGAAGAAACTCACAAGGGCCGTATTAAAACAATGTAATAAAGACATTCCCCTCAAAGTACTTTTGATCCCAAAACAGGTCACACATCAAAGCTCGACATGCCTCTTGTTATTATAAACGGCTTTACGTTAAGTGTGGCTTGTTTGTGTAGAGGATTTTAATCAGGACTTAGTGGACAACATATCGGCAAATAGAAGAATAGATTTATTTTGTGGGATAGGACTGTTAAAGGAATTAAAAGAATGTATTGGGTGGTTGCATACGAAACCGCCTGTTTTTAAGCAAAATAAAAGCCAAATCGGGGAACTGGTTCATGCAAAATATTGCCCATATGAAAACACAGCCTTGGCGCATCTTCCGAAGTACACAATAATGGACATACAACATAAAGTAGCAGCTTTTAATTCCTCCTTTACGTAGATATTAAAGTAATTAAGCGCTAAAATTAAACATTTTAGGTTTGATTCAACAATCCCAGTGAAACTCCCGGTAGAGCAATTTGGAAACTTATTTAAGTTTTAATTTCAAAATAATTGTACTTTTGCTCTTACCTGTAAAATTGCAAGGAATGGTTCCCAGATAGTTAGTACTATACAAAGTAGGAGCTGTGTCACGAAAATACAGGCCAGTGCTATAAGAACTTTGTTTGCGCTCACTCAATAAGAAATGAATGGACAAAATTATTTGCGTCAATGAATTTTTTTTTATATAATACCTCGGAGAAAAGACCGATTTCTCGCAGAATATAAAAATATTATATCCCAAAACTTATTTAGGTCATGGAGGTTATTTGTTGAGACTTTCCATTCTGCTTATTTGTGCTCACACAAAACAACTACAGCTAGGACACGGTTGGGTTTTTAATACAGCTTAAGTGGAAAGCGCAACGAGGCGCATGCAAGGGCAGTTCGGTTCAATTACCTTTACCTGTTTTCTAAGAAAAAGCACGCACGAGAATATTTTCTAGAATAAAAGAGAGGGTCCCGGAAGTTATAAATGTTCTTTCCCCCCAACCACACTCATGTCCCTCATCCGACACATTTCCATTCCACTTTCACTTCGTGTAAGGAGGAGGACAAATCGATGACAGAAAAATGCGAAGATTTTTCTTGGGAAAATGCCTGAGAGTGGAGAAAATGCAGGAACAGAAATTTTAGCGATTACATGCGAGCAGTTGTATCAAGGGGGCTTTCAGCATGTCATCTGTGAACTTTACAGATTTCTATCGGGTCGGTTCTTTCCTTCATTGACTACACAACAGACAGCCACGTTGATTTCCTGGAATTCATCCAGGAAAATCTTTTATGGTGTGCTTAATTGAATGTGCACAGGTTGGGAAATCCACGCAAATCACTTTCCTATAATGATATTTTCCCATGATTTTGCTGACATGATATAAGTCCATGGCGTAAGTATGTTTGGGTGCTGTGTAAGTGTCTGATAAGTGATATTACCCATATCCATTATGGTGGATCTTGACTTCTTTTCGTGCTGTGGAAATGCAACTTTACTTGAATTGGCGTTTTCAGTATTTTACACTTTGTAGTTTAGTACAAAATATCCAAACTAATACTAAAATTTTAATTGCGCAAAATTGTTTGTTTGTCTGTCTATTACTTCTTCGCAGCTTAACCACTAAACCGATTTCGATGAATTGTGGCAAATGAGTACCTTGAAGCCCGACAAAGAACATGAGCCATTTATACCGCAATTCAAACATGACAGCGTAAAATGGTGTATCAAAAGTATGACTGTAGCTTTATGACAAGGAGTGTTATCCTGTTGAAAATTGAATTTTTCGTTTTCGGAGTAGATGGCAGCAATTTTTCTTCCAGAAACCATTCTGTTACTTACAAACACCTACCTTACTAATCCGCAGCTAATAAAATAAATTCCAAACTATAAGTCCAGGCAGCTTCTGAGGTTTCAGTTGTTGACACAATCCATCCATTCTTCATCCTAATGGGTCATCTTACGTAAAATCTTTCGTCTGATTCAAGGAAGGTAAATTGGCATCCCTCCCGAATATATTATTATTTTCCAGTAGTACTGAGTTCATTCAACTCAGGTGCTAATCTTAGCACAAGTGCTCAAAAGTGTTTTTTTCACAAAACGCACGCTGTTCATGCAAATCACTCTACTGAAGTCTCTCATAGGTGGTTCTGGCACTGACTCGTGCCACTGTTCTCGTTTTTAAATGCTTCAAAGTCTTATTTCAAATCTAGATAAAACAAAGAACAACAAAGTCCAAAAAAGACTTATCTAACAATTCGTCCCTGGTCTTCGTTTGGTTGCTGAAGTCCCAAATGTGTCTAGAAGAAAAACATCAATGAGAGTCAGTGTTTCTGAATTAGTCTTACTATTCTATGAACTATTTTCGAATAACTTCTATTCACAAATTCTAAATCCATCACAACAGCTCTTTATTCCGAAAATTACTGCGACATTTTTCTTAAATTTGTGAATACACACTGTCTAAACTTTTGACTGTTTTTAACCCATCCAGTTGTTGCTTTCTTTGCTACGCTCCAGTTTAATTTTTTTCAACTTATTTGTTCATACTTAAGTTGAAGACAGCAGGTAATGTACATATTATCCAGTTTCCTGCCAGTAATGAATGGGGTTCCGTAAGCTTCCATTTTGAGACCTTTTCTATGTTCCATTTTTATTAATAAAATCTTCCACTTTCTCTGAAAATTTGTGGTTTTCGCAAGTATACGGGCGATATTCAACTTTACCTATTTTGACCCATTGGATCCTACCTTTCTTAATTTTATTGAGCTGTTTTTGTTGCTTTCAGTATTTTGCGCTTTAGATATATGTTACACTTGTGACCAAAAAATCGGCCCACCTCACAATCAGACGAAGTCACAACTTTGATTTGTCTCTTTTGACTGAATTTTTTGCTAGTCGAGTCGACAAAATTCACCTTCTATTATATCTATAGTGCCCACCGATTTAGCTGTCAGGAAATGAAACAATCAATCTTTTGTTCAAACTGTCCAAGAGCAAACGGTCCAGGTGCATGCATGTATAATAATATAATCAAATTACGATCCAACAGAATTTTATTTGTACGTAAAATGCCTTTTAGAAAATTGTTTATTCTTATGACCTATTTCATTACCAGTGTAGTTATCTACTTGAAAAAACCGTCGGGAAACAGGGCACAGTACTTTAAAGTGACTGCGTACGCACTATCTGTTCGTGAATTCGACACCCGATCGAAGACAAATTGAATCGCTCTGCAGGCCTAAATTAAGCTGCCACTAATAACTTTCCCATAAGTTCAAATACAAATGAAAGGCAAGTGCGTCCTAAATTGGACAAATTGCTCTAATCAAATTAACAAAATTACACCCTTACCGGATATTGCTTCTGTAAAGCAGCCCTCACCCGAGCGCCCTGCTCCTCTACGACTAGCTCTGACTAGCTTTTGAAGGTGGCCCTTCCCATAGAGAATATGGGCCCTGTAAACAACAAATTAAAATAATGTGCATCCCCCGCCACGTAGACCGATAACGGAAATCACCATTTGTCACTAATTACCCAAAGTAATGCTCCGTTGTTGTTGTGTGATGCCCCATTCGGGGGGATGCTCTATGTATTTTGTATATTGGGGGGGCTATGTCGAACGATGGCGTCTTTGGATGCCCGCTCATTCTAGCAGCAGCTACAGGTGCTCGTCGCCCGGAGTATTTTTCTTGTCAGATCTCATTGCTTCCCTGATGATCCCTTCTGGAGCACGCGATAAGCTCCCTAAAAGTGGCCGCCCATATCCAAGATGGAGTGAATGGTCGTCGTATGCGAGAGTTTCGAAGAGCTCCGGTGGCATGAGAGAAAGATACTGCGAGATAGTTCGAAGCATAAGGCTGTTGTCTAGAAGTGGGTGCAGGGAAACGTCTTCTAGGAAATAAGCATAGTCATCAGCGTCGATGTGTGGTCGGGTGCCCAGACCCGTGCGGGGCATAATTAAGATATTTATCTCACTTAGGCTAACGATCGCATAATTTTTTACAATTAGACGCTGTTTGTTCCGCTCTACTCCGCTGCCCTAATGGACCCTAAGGCTCGGGCGGCTGGTAGTTGGTGGCTAATTCCACCACTATGGGGCGCCCCTCGTCCAAAAGCATCGCATAAAATCGTTATGATGAATACTTTGCTAATGCATCCCCTCACTTTATCTCTTTCAGACTGTACACACAGCTTACGACTGATTGAGGTGAGGATACCAAAGCACATAGTGCGGGGCAGTACAGCAACCCTCGAGTGCTATTACGACCTGGACGGAGAAGCACTTTATTCGGTTAAGTGGTACAAAGGTGGTAATGAGTTCTACCGGTACGTTCCCAGGGACATGCCGCCGACGCAGATATTCCTCCTGCCAGGCGTATCTGTCGACGTAAGTATCTGCGGGCTGCTAAACTATCTCGTCCGCAATTTTCAGCGCATTTTTGCATTCATATTTTACAGATTCACAACTCGAGCGATGTGGTGGTTACCTTGAAGAATGTCAATTTATCTACAAGCGGACTCTACCGCTGCGAGGTATCCGCCGAGGCTCCGTCATTCCAGACCGTCTCAGATCATGGCGAGATGATTGTTGTGTGTAAGTAAAACATTTTCCAGATATTTCGCATTTGCTACCTCCTCTGCAATCTCAGAGACGCTCAGGCTTCTATAAGGAATAGATTTTCGTGTACCCCTCTCCAGCCTCCCAGGCATCTCCTCTGATATTGATTTTTTGAGATTAATATTGAAATGGCTCTTATGGTGCATTTGCAAATTAAAAATGATGCCTCAGGTACTCTGGTAGTACCGAATGACGTAGAAGTTGATTGATTGAGTCGAATCTTTGATAATAATTCTCTGGCCTGACCCCGATAAGTCCGGGACTTGGTTATTGGTTATGCATCTAAGTGCAGATACCCACGACTATCCAGGAGATATATTTTGAACCCCCTTGATTTGGGGCTTTTGCCTAATGACGTAATACGACTTATGATTACTTTGATATGCTGGATTCAGTTAAGTCTTTGAAAGCTTAAATGTAACTTAAGTGGATTGTACTAGAATCAAGCCAGACGATGGATGACGTTTGAGATACTTTTTGGTGGAAATGAGCTCTACTAAATCAGAATGTGGGAGTTTATTAAAATTAACTTTAAAAGCAAATGAAGTAAGTACAGTTACAAAAATATTCTCCGAAGACAAAGATATAGGCGCAAATAATGTCTGCGTAATATCGGGTAACGCAAAAGTATTAACCCTAAGGGAATTGCCTATGGTTTTTGTAAGTTGTGTATTAAACAGATATAAAATACGCGACGATGAACAACGGAATCACATACATAGTGCACGACACAACGAACTTAGTGAAGGACACTTTTCCAGGCCATGTTATCTACTGTTTTGACGGTTTGCAAGCTTGTTGGCCAGGCACTGGCAAAGTGTCTTTGAGAACATGGATATTCGTTTGTTTTTATAAAAACCTTCGTATGCACCTGACCGCTGTACTTACATACATACGTAAATCTTGCTTTTTTTGCCTTCAACTTGCGATGCGGTACCAACCAGAAAACTTACAGAAATTCAAACGCGCAATGTAATTTTTATGGATTCATGCGTTGCGGTGTGGCAAGTATGCAATAATGTGTCTTTGACTGTCCACATGAGCGATCGCTGTTGAGAAATAAATTGTGTTGTATCCAAACAAGTTGTATTCTCTTGCGTAGACCGTTTAGTTTTTAGTCCACCCTTGTAGTGATGTTAAAGAAGCGCTAAAATTAATAATTCAATCCCGACACACAACATGTCGATATTTCAGGAACTAGGGAAGTAAACCACTGAAAAGTGTAAATATCTCTGGCTTTCATTTCGCCCCAATGCCTATGCACATCCGAAGTGCAAACTGTAAATTAGTCTTATGAATCTTCAGATCTATACCTACGTACACCCACTTGATGTGTTTCCTCCTTACAATGTGACGTAACTAAGGTTAAGGTTTATTCGAATATCGTACCTAGAGATTCTAAACATAAACATACCCAGGGGAGAGACCTACACATGTATATGGCGCCTAAGCCACAAAATGTATTAATTACCAAATGCTGTCGCAAGCTCACCAACCTCACCAACCTACGTTTCCTTTATCCCTGCACCACAAATTCTTTGCCAAGTTCGGTCGAGAAGTTCAGCCCAGCTGATGACAAGGGACTCATGCCATCACTCCGCCTACCTACCTTGCGCCGGGTCTGAACTGAAGTGCAAATTGGAACTGTTTAATAAATTTTAAATAAGCCGAATTAGTAGCCCTTGGCTTTAATTAGTTGAATTCAGCTAGCAAATGTCAAATTTATGAAATAGTGCAGGCCACTGGGTCTAATCATGATTTGTGAAGCATTAATTTAACCAGAAAGGCTTAACCTCGCCGGGACGCACCCGCACGAGCGGCATGAATCATTTAAGCTTGAGGACAAACTCAGCCCGAAATGGAAACGTATCTGAAGTGGCTAAACAATTTGAGTTAAGTGCCACATTTAATTTCTTCGGGTGATGATAGGATCTCGTGAGGACATGGGGTGATTTAGGAGTTTACCAGCCCGAGTTTAATTTGCGAGCGTTAATTGATGCACTGGAGCGAGGATGATCCCCGTCAGATATAAATATCTGCTGGGACTTGGGGCCCCGGTTGCTCCTGGAGACAGCGCATCAGCTCTCCTCGGCTTATTGAATTCCTGGCGACCCTTCGATAACGCCAACGGCAGGCCGGCCAACACGCGTTCGCGACATCCGTCACAATATCTATTAGGGGTGCTCGGCTCACTCACTGGGCACGGCCAGAAAGAATTCGGAACTTTCTATGTCGCGTCGCGAAATTGCGCCCGGCTCCATAATTTGGCGTTCGACTGACATTAATTAAACTCCCATAACGACGTCGGGGATTATGGAGAATGTTAAATGAGGGAAGCGGGCACAAACATCTCGGGAATTAATTTCTGATCAACGACTTGAGAAAGTCTCCTTTTTTTTTATTCATGAACTCGTCCTATGGGCCTCCTCCAGTAATTCTCATATTTTCGAAATTATTAATGGGGCGCCGGGCGCTTGAGGAGCGGAAGCATTCTGCTTCCTATGCGAGACCCTTCCAGCTTTAAAGTGGATTCCAGGCGCTTTAAGCGACGGCGATAAAAACTTGTCAGCATAGAATAGGGGGGGGGAGGTCGGTTTAGGCTCTAGGGCTTTTTGATAGTCCTGGTTCTGGCTCATAGCTGGGGATGGGTCTCAGCGTGTGCTTCTGACAGCTGAACCTGTTTTGGGATAAATGAAACAGCCGGAGAGGGGCCACCTCCCTGGACCACGAATATTGACAGCTAAATTTACACAAAATCCTCCGGTCGCAAAGGAGAAAATATTTGCGGTCAAACAAAACCACCCAGAATTGTTCCGTCAATAGATAAATAGGCCTAATTCCGGTCCTGTGCGGTTTCAATGGCAATTTAAATAGGAACTTGTCCACCGAATATTTATTGCTGCAAATTAAGTGTACCCTATGTGCTGTTTAGTTGTTGGAGGGAGTTGTCAATGTGTAAATCTCCAACGTAGTTTAGACCTCAAAAGAATAAATTATGGGCAACACAGGAGAACTATGAAATTCATGTTATTGTCTGCAAGATATGATTTTTAAACGTATAAATAACTCTAACTCACTACATGTGAGAGCCACAAACATAGTTCGCTTTTAACTGAAAGGTGTGGCTACGTTCAAAGGTTTTATAATTGCAAGATATCAACTGGGTTACCTTTTAATTTCTAATTAAAAGTGTTACATTTCATGTGCAATATACACACAAATAATTGTTGTCACACTGAGACAGCTGAATAGACTCTGCAAAAATCAGAGGAATTGATTGATGTCTGGGAAATATGGTAATACTTCTTAACTGGCTGGGCAACATGCGGCCTGGCGTTATCGTGCTACAAATTCAAGTGGTATTCCACTGGCCTTGTCTATGGAGCATATTCGGGATATAGTTCCAAACGATGCGTTTCTGCGAACGAGTTATTTTCCAGAAAATAATGAAACTGAAAATGTGACGTATTTAGAACAAAACTTACCATTGTAAACACAATTACAAATACAAATAGGTAATGTTAACGCATTGCATAAATGCCGCCTGTTGGTTGGTTGGCTCTATAGACCTGTCATGATTTATTTATTTATTTTTATTTATGTACCTATACATAGATTTGTACAGAAATTATTTCCAATTACACTTAGCTATCAGGTTTATTAAGAAAGCATATGGGAAGAACAAAACACAATGAGAAGAAAAAGAATTTGAATAAGAACTAGGCAAATTGCCTAATATCTTCGACGCACACCAGTCTTTAATAACAATTTAGCCGTTAATGGCCATTAAGCGATTGTGTGCCAAGCCACCATTAAGATAGATACTCCAAATTTTGACCATTATAGGATAAAGCGTTAATGGTCGTCTTAGTTTGACCATTAGTATTTAAACAGTAGAAAAAGTAATAGATTAAATGACATATTGTAACAATTTAGACATTTTTCAATCATAGACTGCCTTTGAATCTGTGAATTCAATGCAATTCGACGCATATGACCAGTTGCAGTATTTGGATCTTGTAAGCTCGTATAACAAAATCTTTACATAAAATCTTCCATAAAGTGGATGGACACTGCGCCAATTGCTGTGATCGATGGCGAATCGACTCATTCGAGTCCTCCTCAAAACTACGCTCCACAGTAGCAACAACTTCTTCCGTGCGCACTGTACGACATCTGTGTGGATGTGTATTATCAATTAGGGAATGTGAGGTGCGAAAACGATCCAACTGTAAAATGTATATAGTGGATGGTAAGTTTCGGGAACTGGACAACCATTTTCCAAATAAATTTGCACAATTTTCTAGTGTTGTTCAGGCGTAAGTCTATTCATGGTAAAATGACAAAACATGCTGAGCACAAACCATCTTTCAGCTGTCAAATTGACTGTCAATTCGAAAAAGAAACACCCTTTATATTAAACAATCAGTGCCAAAGGATGATTAGGGTGCCCTATCCTACAATTGCTGAGGATCTTACATCAATCATCAATTTTTACATAAGCTCCCAGAAACTATGTCATGCCTAGAAAAATATAAATTTTAATCTTAAAAATACATACAATTGCAGGCCACCATATTCAGTCGAACAAATTGTGCAAAATTTTGTTCACCAAAAAAAAAACATGATAAGCTATACTCTTCACGAAAACATGTGTGAAGCTGCGTGTTCCGCAAAGGCGATGATATTGTTATTGCGCCAACGACTGCCATAAATTAATCTCTCCGTTGCACAAAAATGTTCACATGTGTTTGAATTTCATCAACCACATGTGCAATGCATCAAACTGCATGGGCCTCTTAAGAACCTTACAATAATAATCTGGTTCCTTGAAAAATCGATGATAATAAGAAGATCTGGAACATTACGTCTTTTCCTAACAAATTCCTTTGCTAATAACCTTTCTTGTTTTTGTACCTCCAACAGTACCCCTCAATCACAGTATTCCAGAAATAAAATGTTTCCCTAAATGAAACAGATTTCAATAACAAGTCCGCCTTTCATTCTGGCGACCTTCTAAAATCTAGACCTACACAACAGCCCCAAAACTGCCATTGTTAAGTCGGTTAGTCGGTTATACAAACACATTGTGCTTTCCCTAAACAAAACTTCAAAAGGCTCCTAACAAACAATGAACAAGGGTGTAACAAAATTTTCTTAAAGCACAAGGAAAAGAAAGGAAAGGAAACACCTATACGCGTTTAATCCGATGAACATTTAATTTTGCTTCTTTTAACAGCGAACTGTATCAGTGTTCATAGCCGCTTTTAGCGAAGTACACCCTAATCATCAGTCCGAGGGCCTATTACGGCGGTGGAGTCAATTTCATTATATTTTTCTCCACTCCCCACTGAATGTGTGCACAAAATAAAAAAAATATATAACAAGGGGAACGGAAGACTTGATCTCGGTGTAGAAATCCCTTTGATCTTTTGAACTTAAATTGGGCATTAATTAAATTCTTCGAACAGGCAACGGACGACGGACGGAGGATATATTGAGCCCCTAACACCGGAAGGGGGGGTAGTAGGAGAAAAAGAACTGTTCGAACAAGCAATAGAAAATCATCATAAAGAGCCAAGATCTCCGGCATTAACCCTAATCACCGAAACAAAAGTTGCCCTCCCAGAAGCGGAATTAAAGAATTAACGACTCCCGACGACTTCACGTCGAACTTTTGCCATTTGCTCTAAAATCATGAAAATGGGAGTCAAATAAGTTCGCCAATTAGTGTCTTTTGATGATTACAAGCCAACAGTTAAAAAAGAAAGGAAGGTCGCCACGCGCCGCTCCGCCCCGTCCCGCCCACCGTCAATCGGGGTGGCCAGTGTGGAGCGCGGCTCGAAAGGCTGGAAATTCGAACAGCAACGTCAGGCCAAAGGCAGAAATGTTCCAGGAAAAGTCCCCCCCCATCACGATTACATACATCCTTGCATTATTCCCGGGAAAAGCGAACAGAAAAAATTTCCATCTCTCGGCCGGAGTTGAAAGAGCCGTCACACCGCGGTTGTCGGTTGCTTGGTCGGCCCTCGGCCAAGCAGGGTAGGTTCCTAATGAAAAGAGGCCCGGCCTGGAGTGGGGCTTGTTTTTAGATCGCCGGAAGAAATACCAAATAAATGTAAGCATAACAAGGGGGCGGACAAGCCGCTCCGGCTGGGCAAGTCACAATGCCCGGCTGGGCCGGAAAATAATAAAAAAAGGGGAAAAGCGCAAAAAAGCGAAAAGCACTTCAAACTTTTCGGATCTTAGCCCGCCCAAGGCCAGAGATTTTTCAAACTAAATTTGCATTATTTCCCTGGCTTCCTGGCGCTTCTTCGGGTCGCGGCGGGCAAATTGTCAGGGAAAAGGTTGGCTGCCATGGTGGCACGCACGGCACTGCACCGCCCCATATCACGAGACCTGGAAAGTATATGTACAGGACCCCGCGCCAACATTCTGTGCCATGTCGTACTCAGCCAGGTAAGATAAGATTTTTCGGAATATCTACGAGACGCCGGCAATGCAGATTTGGAAGGATATGAGGTGCTTTGTGTTTCCGCTTATTGAATCACTTATTTCGCTGCTATGAGCAGAGCGCGGGTGCACCGTCTTTCCACACAGCGAGTGAAAGGATGCTGCTAGATGCGGAAAATTTTCCGGGAAAGATGAAAGGAAATTGTTTGGATTTACGTCATTGTTTTCTGGCGCAATCCGCTTAGAACTATGTACCACATTCCGAAGGGCAAGAGAATGTGCGCTGTTATTAATTATAATACCCCAGGAAGGAACCCAGGAACTGAAAAGGTGGTTCGGGGAAACGGAAAAGCGCTTTCTCTCCTTGCAATATCGTGAAGATATGCGGAACTTAGATGCATTCCAAAAAGCTTTTTGCCCACCTCCAGTTTTCGATGCAATTTTAATTTCACATCGAAACAAGAAGAATAAAAATATGAAGAAAAATTGCTGGTCTGAACTTTTTCACTTCCCTTCGCGCTTTGTTTCCGCCTTTATTCCACTAATAAAGAAAAAACTTTTCGCCCTTCTCCTTCGCGCACTAGGGCGCATAGCAGGACACTTTCACAGTTTTACATCATAATAATAAATCACTGGGGAGCCCCTTCCTGCTTGGTCTTCATTACTGCTTCGGTTGTCCCTAAGGGCGCCTCACACCCAACTCCATTTGACCAGCTAAGTAATAGTTCTACGGGAAAGCTCGTTTAGTTAGTTCACCATTCGCAACATCGTTAGCGCTTACTTACCAACTTTTATGGCTCCCCACAAAAAGGCAGAGGGGGTGGGGCACAAAATGCTTTTAAGACACAACAGAAAATTAAGATTTTAAAAGTTTGTGCTGCTGTTAAGGCTAAGTAGATGTATAGTGTAATTTCCAAAACATGTACCCATAAATTATTTACTCACACGCTTTATTATAATTCCTCTGATTATACGGAAGGAGGTGAATAACTTAATTCTATGGAACTATACTGGTATTACGCTGCGTAGCAAACTTAGTCCGCCCGTCCGTCCATCACGACACAATATCTCGAAAATAATAAAGTATATATAAGGAAGGATTATGACAAGCTATGTGACGTCATTAAAATTCAACTTAAATTCCAAAAAAATTAAATAATAATAAAATACGTATTGTTGAGTTTCCATTCTTATTTTCGTAAATATTAATACTTACTTCCTATTTTGTAATTTAAGTTTAATATTAATGATGCCACATGGCTGATCGCATTCTACTCAATGGACCCATTCATTTGATACTGTGTCAAGGGGGTTGTGAAGAAAAAGGTTATCCGTCATCTTCGGGTGTCCCATTCCACATAGGGGTATTTTACCTCGAATACTAATACTGCCCCTCATTTTACCAATTTTAAGCCATATTTTCAATTATGTATTATATTAACTACGTCACTCAGTTCTGACGTTTGGAAACATGCAAAGGTTGTTCCGATTCCCAAGAATTCTTCAGCATTCCAATTTTTTTTGATTTCAGGCCCATAAGTATTCTTCCTTTCTTACCTAAGGTCTTGGAATGATTAATGCACAATCAGATTTCTGAGCACATTTAAATATTCAATCTACTTTCTACCAGTCAGAACGGCTGTCGTAAAGGGCACAGCAATCTTACAGCACTTTTGCGGCTATTCGAAGATATAATAATAGAAAAAATATAGATGCTGACAGAGCTGCAGTGCTTGTGTTCTTGGATTTTTTTAAGGCATTTGACTCGGTTGACCATGAAATATTACTGAGTGAATTGAAGTGCCGATTTGGATTTTATTTAGGAGCCGATTATTCGATATCTAATTATATCACCAATCGGTTTCAGAGTGTGTTTGCCGATGATAAATAATCAAAGTGTTTTGAACTCCTGTTGGGTGTTCCACAAGGTTCTATTCTTAGGCCTCTATTGTTCTAAATATAAGCACATATATTGACGTCTTAAGTGCAGTTGTCTTGAACTGTGATGTAGATAACTATGCTGATGACGTTCAATGGTATCTTTCAGCTCCAAAGAAAGAAATCTGTGATACTATCTGTAATATTAAGGCAGACTTAGCTAGGATATGTGATTGGCCAACAACTTAATCCTTAACGCTAAGAAGACTCAAATAATTCGAATTTAGGCCAACTTTCATACCGACTCGCTCAAATTCATTACTTGTTTTCCGTTTCCTGCATTCCAAAAACCTGAGAATTAAAATTACTTTCATATTTTTTGTTTTTAAAGGAACCATGTTCTCGGATCTCATGAAAAATATTTATATCTTTAATTTCCAGCTCTCCCAGACAAGGGTCCCAGCATAACTGGAGGGCGCGCACGATACCAAATCGGAGATTATGTGCGGGTAAATTGCACGTCGGGAAGATCAAAGCCAGCAGTTACCCTAAATTGGTTTGTAAATGGGGAGCATGCTGAGCCACATATGCTGAAAACTTATGACACCATCATAACCGGTAGAGAAGGACTGGAAACCTCAATTCTCGGACTTGAGTTCAGGGTGGAGCAGCACCACTTCAGGAACGGAGATATGAAACTTAAGGTAACAAAATAGCGCACTTTTTGTTTATTTACACTACCGACCCCACACGGTTGAGCACTTCCGACACCTCTCAAGGTATAATAACAATTTTCAGTGTGTGGCACGTCTATCTTCCATTTACTGGCGCAGTAATGAGGAGAGCGTCGAGGGTGATAAACCGCAAAAAGCACCAGTGCTTGAATCCCGGGAAACTGTATATGCCAGCAACTCGCGGGCAGATCCCGTGCAAGGTATGTCATTCCGGGAAACTTTTGTTTCAAAAATTTTATCGTTTTTCCTTCAACCAACTGCAGCAGCCAGTGATTCGGAGTTATTCGGGCCGGGTCAACCGACCCTTTTAACAGCATGTCTAACTATTTTAATTGTAAGCCAACACTACAGTTCGTCCCTTCAAGTGTCGACTAGTTATGCCAGGTAGCTCAATTATAAGTCTTAAGGGAGTTCTTTCAGTTCGAAGTGTAAGATGAGGGCCCTCGGCCCAGCCCTAGTAGTTAAGCTAGCTCTCCGCCATCCAGAGAGTCCTCTCGGTGGCCCCTCCCCCTGTATATGTGTATGTCCTGTCGAGGAGAATGAAAGCAAGATTTATGAACTTTTTATGTATTTTATTTTAAGGATATAATTAAAGTGTTAAGCGTTAAGCGAGGGATATCCCCTCAGACATTTATGAAGGACGCGCCACCTCCGGCCCACCCGGGGTGGCCCTTTGAGATGTTGACACGAAACATATCGAAAATTTATTGCCAAAGAGATTTATATAGATATCCTTTGTGTTACTTGATATCCTTTTGATATTATAGCGCAGTTGGTGTGAGAGGATGTGTTGCCTTTTTTATCTCGATTTCAGAACGATGTTATTCACTAAAGTGGGCCAACAACGAGTGTTTTGGTATGGCGTAACTATCACACCTCCATTTCGTGTGAAGCTCTGACTACAGTTCGTTTAGGTGTTCGTTACTGAATTTCTTTATGAAACTTTATATTTGGAACTAACAAGGACATTTACGAGTAGAATCGTCGAAAACGTTTTCACCTTTTTAAACATAAGGATGTCTCAAATTATATTTTGTTTTTAATGGATCGAAGAAACTGACGACTGGTGTATTTGATGTGATGTAAAATTGTGTGAGGATGTTCATTTGAAAATACACTTGACCGATTTTTTTCGGGAATTGGAGCGTTTTGAAATTACACCTCAAATGGTTTTGTAAGAGGTCTTGAGTCTTATCAAGCGTATATTAAATTAAATATAATGAGCTTTTGAAAGTAAAGTAAAGTGTAAATGCCTACAGATTATCGTAGGTAGTGGGAGTCAAGTTGCAAACATTCCATGTTGTACTGCTGATAGTTTTATTAAGACTTGCAAAAAGTTATATTTACAAGCAGTTTTCAATTTAATTAATTACGGTACCCAACATGCACAAAAATAAACGAGCATGGTTTTTTTCGAAATATCACCTTGAACTTATAATCTAGTTGAAGTTGTTCTTTGTCGTAAATTAAATCCTTTGGACTTAATGCATCTGAGTCGTCAAAGTACATATACAACAGAGGCAGTTACAATTCACTGACGTAGGTCTGTTTAAAAAGTACAATATGTGTGGCTTGTTGTTGTTGTTTTGTTTTTGTTTGTGTTTAATCTTCACTTCATATAGAGCCACTGGCCAAATTATTAAATATTATTATTAATTAAACTGAGGAAAAAAGTTTCGCAAGTGGGCGCTAGGGCAGTACAGATACGTAGGATAGTCTAACGTTTCAAACGTGTCTGAAATTTGAAGTTTGGCACGAATTAGGTGACTATCGGAGATGTAGCGCGTTTTCATTTCTCCAAATATATTTTTTAATGTCCCATGTGGTAATTTGTTTCTTTTAATAACAACCCAGGATTTTGGAAACGCTCCAAAGGGTGGGAGGCGACGTATCAAGAAGAGGGAAGCAAACCATTCTATTTAGGTTTATCAGAGAATAATGAAGCTTTCCTGAAAATATTATCCACCAACTCGGTACACTCCATCTTTTGCGGTCTCCGGTTTCTCCGCCTAAATGGGCTGCAATCGGAAGCATTAATGCCCACATCTTGCGCCGATTTTGCAACTTTGCGCCTAGAAGCTTAATCTTTTGTCGCAGGGAAAAATGTTATATTTGAAATCTATTGGGGACTCTATGCTCTACAGCTTTTGTATGAATATATTTTTCATTACGAGTTACTCAAAATTAGATAAATGCGAAAAACCAATTATGGTTCTAATTTTTTAAAGAACAAATTTTGAATTCATCCTCTCTTTTTACCTGACAACGATAGAGTTATGTGTTTATCAGCATATGTACATATGAATGCATGTATGTGTGTATGTATGTTTGCCGGGATGTTTCGGCCTACAGCCCCATTCCAGTATTCCAATTGCGCTGGGACAGTATTGTTTTTTGTTTAACGGCAATTGATGAAATGTGGCTTATTTGAAGGTGCAGAGATCAATATGTCTAATAAAAACTCACGTCCTATTTCATTTAAGAAGAAAGACAAATACAACACCCCACTCGCAAATAAAGAGATAGAGAGAGAGAGATAGATAAACAAGCAAACCCCCAAGTTTTTGGTCAATGTCCAAATCCATAAAAATGTACGTGCTACCATTGCATAAAATTTTTCTCATGAATAATAAATCAAAGTGTAATTGGAGTAATTAACATTCAACTTAACTCACCTTTCCAAAATATTTAAAACTAATGCCACGCTGTATTTTCAATGATACTCAAAGTTTCCTTTGATTTTTCGCTAAGTGTGGGCGAGCCGACTTTTACAATTTAAAATATTTTCAACTCAAGGTCCTTCCTGTTTCATAAATGATTAAATAACGAAGAGTTCCATTCCCTCTGCATCAAAGGAAGTGCGATCGCAACCAAGTATATTTTGAGTGGCTTTAGGTGTTGAAAAGCGCAAGGAGACGTAATGAGCGCATTTTTGGTGGTAAATTACCTTCATTTACCCCCTCTACCTCTTATATTACCTCTCGACTCCTTTAGCCACAAATGGAATTTAATGTGTTTGTGTATGCTTAAATCCACTCTACCCTTTCTTACAAAGTAAGACACCCATAACTGAAAGTAGTCGTCGTGGTACGTTTGATATCCGTACATGTCAGCTGGGTTTTTCTGAAAAATTTTCCGTTAGCTGGATAACATCGTATCCATGGTATTACGCCGCTTACTTCACATGAACCTCCGCAGCTCCCGAGGGATATGTGGTATGTCACTCCAGGTACTCAGCAGGATGAAATTTCAAAGGGCTCAGAGGCTATTGAAAATGTGAGTGAACACTTGCCGTGATTTTCTTGTAATATTTTGCGCACTTCCCATCCTGAATTGTTTCGTTGAAAATAATTCTGTTTTGATGAAAACAGAAGTGCACTTTCGCCTGTTTGGACCATTTCTTCACGCGCGTACCACCGTGAAAATATCACTTGTCATGTTCTCTTACTTAGTTAGTCACGGGCTAACTCTGTGGAAAATTGTACACATGTTTCGTTTATTTCGACAGGTGTTGTCTTGTTGGTTGATAACAGAAAAATGTGATTCGTACATTATGATTTTTTGAAAATTTTTACTCCAGCTTCACTGTTTATTAAACTTTTATTGTGGTGATTGACCCTGGCAGGGTTGAGATAAAGGGTGTTTTTTTAAGAGGTTGCCGATTTTTTTTTTGAATAAAACACATATAAAATTATGAAATGACCAAAATTTTTTTTTTATTTGGTAGATAATTTTTTGGCATTTAACATTTAAACACAATTTCTGGCATATGGCCACCACGACTATTTTTCACAAATGTCATTCTGGAGGTCCAATTTTCGACCACTTTTTCAAGCATTTGGAGGCGTATGTCAGCAATGACACGTTGAATATTGGTTTCCAAAGCATCAATCGATTGAGGTTTATCCACATAAACCAATGACTTCACGTATCCCCACAAAAAGTAATCGAGTGGCGTCAAATCGCACGAACGCGGAGGCCAATTCACCGGACCATTTCTCGAAATAATGTTGTCGTTGAAAGTTTCTTTCAATAAGTCGATTGTTTCACGTGCTGTATGGCAAGTGGCACCATCTTGTTGAAACCACATTTCATCCATATCCATATCTTCAAGATTTGGCAACAAAAACTCATTGATCATGGTTCTGTATCGATTTCCATTCACGGTAACGCGTCGTCCTTCCTCATTTTTAAAGAAATATGGACCGATGATCCCACCAGCCCATAGACTGCACCAAACAGTACATTTATCAGGATGCATTGGTAATTCTTGAACGGCGTGTGGATTATCTTTGCTCCAAATGCGACAATTTTGCTTGTTGACGTATCCATTTAACCAAAAATGCGCCTCATCACTGAAGAGAATTTTACGGTAAAAAAATGGATCTTCGTTCAATTGATTCAACGACCAATCACTGAATTCACGGCGCAAACGATGGTCGTGTGGCTTTAATTCTTGCACCAATTGAATTTTGTATGGCACCAAACCCAAATCTTTACGTAAAATTTTCCATAAAGTCGATGGACAAAGTCCAATTTGCTGAGCACGACGACGAATCGATAAATTGTCGTTTTCTTCGATACTGGCCTCAACGACAGCAATATTTTCTTCTGTACGAACTCTTCTCATTCTTGTCGGTGGCTTGGCATCCAAAAGAGTGAATGTAGACCGAAATTTGGTAATTACGTTCTTTATGGTGGTCTCTGACGGACGATTATGTGCACCATAAAATTCACGAAGTGCTCTATAAACATTTTTAATTGAACACTGATTTTGAAAATAAATTTCCACGATTTGAAAACGTTGTTCTCGAGTTAACCTATTCATAATGATTTGCCAAACAATACTGAGTAGAAATGCCACTTTGAGCTGTCAAAACAACTGCCATAAAATAAAACGACATCTATCGGAAAAACAAACCTCCTAAAAAAACACCCTTTATAAAGGGATAGGTAAGCAGCTAAAGAAAAATCTGGATTACTGAACTTGAGTTGAATACCGATTTTGATCGAATTGGTAAAATGTTGCATACTGTGCAAAACACGTTCGAAAATCTTTAAGAAATATAAGAGGCTATTTGTTAGTGATATTTTTCACAAATTTTTGGATTTTAATATTATCCACAGCATATCTCCAAAAATGAAAAATTATGTCGTCAAAATCACCGTCGCACAATTATATATATAATTATAATTATTATAATAATATTATAATTTAGAGATTCAGAGTTCAGAAGGATGTGATAGTCAGACACAATTGAAAATCCCATAAGTAATCCGTTAGGATAGGTAAATATTCAGTCAACAAACATTTTGTGAAAGACAAATATTCAGTTATGGATAAAAGAATTAATGGAAACAATGTACTATTGGAAAAGTGAGAACGGAAAAAGTGACCCCTACCATCATATTGATAGTTATATTTTTTTCTTTTTTAAATTTATAAATCTCCTTCGGTGTGTTTCGCAAAAATAAATGACCTGACAAATCAGTGCTTTTTGAAAGCTTTTGTAGCTTCCGCTCAATTGATTTCTGCTTTTAAATGTTACGACCCTTAAAAGCTTAAAAAGTTTCTGCTCTTATAAAGCAGCTTTAGAGATTGTTCTGCTTATTCCGCACTACATACATTGGCTTTAATGTGTGACGGTCTTTAACGCACCTAAATGCGCCACTAGGATAGACTCTAAAGTATTTCGAGAGGTCATAAAAGGACATTCCTTAACGCAAATACCGCCTAATGGTTAAAATGATTAAAATGGTCACAAAATGTTTCCCCTATTTTACCTGCCACTGTAATTAAATGTATCCAGCGTTCTTTTCAGTTACAGACAGCCGGGAATTTCCCCGTTTGTCACAGTCCTTTGATATTATCGGAAAACCTGCCGTCACTTTATTGCCAATTTTTGATTTTGTTCGCCTTTTCTAATTATCTGAAATGGAACACCTTCCCTTCCCGCAATTCGGGCATTTTACGTACCTCTCCCTGCTGTCATCAGGTAATACATTTTAGCGTAAAATTTTCTAATTGAATTCGAAGCTCCCTTTGTGCAAGGCTATGTCATTCGCACATTCATTTGTGCGGAGCACCCAGTTAAGAGGAAAGGTATGGCGCATCCAAAAATCTTGTTAAAATTGCTCCTGTTCCCTTTAATTTCATCGATAAGGTCGAAAAGGAGAAGCCATTTCCTTGTATACCTGGGAACATCTGAATTAATTCCAGCTGAATAGTAGGTGTTCTCCTGCACAGAATACCCTTCTTCTATTCAGTTTCCCTTCCCATTCTTGGAAAGTTGAATTTCAATTCTATGGGATGATTAGCAACCAGTAAGCATTTTCACTGTAGAGGCTTCCTTGCTTTCTGCAATTCCGGGGGCAGATGTGTGTATTTCTATTCTAAAAAGTTCCCGCTTTCGTCCTATCCAGGATGCCTGGCATTCTCCGGCTTTTAAACAAGCAGCTGTGCATGTTGTTTGCTGCAGTCAATTTGAATATCACAAGGTATTCAGCTAGTTACGGTTGTAAGCTAAAAATTAATTTCTGTGATTTTGAGTATATCGGGCTGCAGGCGTAACTATTTTATTTATAATCAAAAAGGTGAATTAAGGATCCAAATATGTGCAACGTTATTATATTATGTTGCTAAAGTATTCCGCGAAGTAATACCTCAACTGCATCCGGTGTTTTCCGGACTTGTTTATTCTCCAAATGCAAGCAAAACCATTAACAGACCTTGATTTGCTAAAATAATCAGATGTTATTATAACGTAAGCGGTATGTGCATTTTAGGGGTTTTGCTTATATTATTACAAATTCACAGTATCAGCACGTTCGAAGCAAAACTTCTTTACCACGATGCAATGATACATAAAAAAGAAAGAGGTGTAGTTCGCCTTTTTGGATTCTTTAAATTGGGTGCCATTTTTTAAATCAAAGACTCCAAGAGCAAAATTTCATGAAAATGTAAATTGCTATGCCCGCCGTTATTAATTTTTAAAATCGGGCACTACCATTGAAATCAGCGATGCCTAAAGTCCTTATGTGCTAACATTCATGAAAATCTAAAATTGTATAGAGTTTGGTATGAAACAAAAATATGTTTTTTCTTAAATTTGTGCATTTATTTATGTAAACATAATATTACACCATTAAATGAGGTAACACTATCTAATTCCTAATGAATTCTGTCTCGCATATCCACGAATAAAAATTACAAAACAAAACAAGAAAGCAAAACAAATAAAATAAAACGTCTCAATTTACAAAATACAGTGAATTTTTAGCTTACAAATGGGAAAATCCTTTCAATCATTATTCCTCTACGGCGACGGTTTTTCGCGTAAACTTCGAAGAAGCTTTTTTTGTGCGCCATTTCATCCACAGGTACATACAGTGTCTGCTTTGATTTTTCAACGGAATTTCTTAATGAGGTATCGGGTGAAACACATTTTTAGAATTTATAACGAAGCTTATTTGGTTATATGTATAGAATAAAAAAATTCTTAAATAGAGAAATCACTGGTTCACGCTTTTATATCTGATTGATTCATAAAACGAGGAAAAATATGAACTTGAAAATATATTTGGAACATATTTGTGACAATCTAATGGTTGTACGCCAAGTTGTTCACATATGGTTAATCTTATGTTCGTATGCGTGCTTGTACGCTGAGAATCTTCCCGAGTTTTGTGGAAATTGCATTTGATGCGGTGCGTATTGTGGTGTATGTTGTCCTGAGACCTGTAGACGACTAAATTAACATAACTCCACAGAAAATAGTTTAAATTTGTCAAATTCGACGATCTTGGTAACAATAAACAATTAACGTCACCATTTCCTGTAATTTCGCATTTACTAAACTTTTCATATATTAGAGCGATATATCTTGCTGTGTGATACGGAGCGCCGTCTTGTTGAAAAACTTATCATGGGGGTCAATATAAAGCAAACAGGGCCACAAACAATTCTTAATATCATTCCGATACCACTTCCTATTCACGATAAATACTTTTTTCATCGATACTGAAGTAGAAGGTTCCAATGACACCACTGGTCCATAATCTGCGCCAAATAGTAACATTTTCCGGGTGTATTGGCCGCTCCAATATTTCTTGTGAATCGTTTTTAGCACCTATATTGCAATTTTGTTTAAACGGCTATCAAGAAATGGGCTTTGTTGCTGAAAATGAAATTTTGGTCGAAATTCAGATCAACTTCGAGATATTCAATAGCCTAGTCAACGACCGTGCGTTGCAGCAAATGGTCGCTTGTCTTGAGGTCCTCTATCAGTTTATGCGGATAGATGCAGGTTAAATTTTTGCGCAGAATTCGCCAAGATGAAACTTGTGAAAGCACATGTTCTAGTGCACGACGACGAATCGAGTGCTTTGGTCTATCACGCACATTATCCAAAACAAAAATGTTCACATGACGAGCGATTCATTCAAATGAGAACAGAATTTTCGTAATACAATATAGTAGCACTAGTAAACATTTTCTTACCATTGCTGAACTGTATATCTTTGCGTGAGGAAATGGCAAGAACGTAGGGTTGCCAGACGAAAGAATAAAAAAATCCGGACATAACAATTGGAAAAGTTTTGATATAATTAATGACGTACGGTTCATAACGTAAATGTAAGGTTCATTTGGTATCCAAGAGCATTTTCATGAAATTGAATGGAGTTTAGCATATTGTGGAAATTGGTGTAATTTCAAGTAAATTTTCATTACTATTCACTCAATCATATTAATTATATAAAAACCTGTTCACATGTTTATTTATTGATTTCTGTTGCGCTTAATACTTTTTGGTATGAATAATTCAAAATTATGAATTTAATTCTTTTTGAATCGGATAACATAATTCTATTGAATATTTTACCACTCGAACTAATGGACTAATGGAATGCATCAAATAATTTGAGAGATTTAAAATATTTCGAGTACTAGAGATAAAATATGACTTCTTGTAACTTAGCCGCTCATTCCTAGAAATCGATCCAGCCAGGCCAGCAAGCTAAAAGGCACATTGACACATCGTCAACCCAACGATGAGCACATAAGAATGACATTGGGCGCCTAAACTTCTGTTCGTTGCTGGCTGGTGTCGTATCACAGGGTGTAGGTATCGCAGGTAGTAACTTTCTGTTCGATGGATACTGACAAGATCCAAACCAGCTAACAACTTTTAGCTTTGGACTTTGAAATGCTCTCATGTCAGATGTACAGTAAGGCACAATAGACCTTCCCTGCTCGCAGTGCCCACATATTGGGTCATCTCATTAAATAAATAAATGTCTTAAAACTTGAACTTTTTCCCACCCACATTTGATCCCTGAGAGTAAGATTTCATTTACCAGTCAGCTCAGAGGACAATCGATTCAACAAACGAATTGGAAGTATAATTGGGTTTATTAATGGGACAAATCAAATTTTTTTTCATCAATACAAAAACACCTACATTTTGTTTGTGAACTTAATTAAAAAAAAAATTATTAAAAATCAGCTAGCAGAATTCTAGAATTGATGTTAATATTGGCAATTACTTCATTTCATAGGTCGCATTAATTGCGTTTCCGTACAAATATTCGAGTCCTACAGGATAAAACAGTTCTGCGAATGAAATATTCACTTGAACTGATTTTCATTATAAAACGGAATTAACTCTCCTCCCCGTCAAAGTAAAATCAATCACAACATAAAATATTTTTAATTTCAATATGAATCAAGTGGAAATTCCTATAAATTGTTTTTATTTATCTGTGATGAGGTATTTGAGGTTAAAATTTTAACAGGTAATCAAGGATCAGGAGAATTTTGTCAGAAATCAATTTGGATAAATGTGAAGTCAAGGCTTTAAAAAATTTTAGTTTAACTCTTAACCACCTCCCTCAATTATCGTTTCATAATCATCTACGTGTAATTATGGGGCCGCTGACTATTACGGTAAATGTGATTAAATAAAACTAATTTTTATGCCCGGTTTCGCACGGTGTAGAACAGTTTACCAATGCGGATCCTCCATCCCGCCGAAATCGGTTCAGGAATCTATCTATCTCTATCAGATTCGATAGACATTATTGAATCAATTGCCAACGTGATTATTTTGCCTGAAAAACAAATACGACATTTTCCTGCCTCAAGGGTTTCTGTAGATTAATGGCGAGAGTAGTCGACTACTGTTACAGAGGTCCCGGGTTCGAATCCCACATGAATGAGATTATTTTACTTTCTAAAAGGTCATTTAATGAATTGGTTACAGTTTAACTATGAATTATCATCGAATACGTATTGCATTCGGATCCCGTCGGGAACCATATCAAAACCTAAAGACGAATACATATATAAATACATGTATGATATCAATATATAACAATTTTCATTTAAAAAACAATTTAAATCTTGTTTTGTTTAATCAATATGATTTCATTTTGAATTCAACGCTTTTACAGTGCTTTTCTTCTTAGGGTACTTAACTTTTATGTACAAGTATTTCCCATTTGAAATTAATTGAAAAGCACTCCTTTTGCATCACAACTATTGTCGAGCAATTTGGAAATTCGAGTATTCTAACTAATTTTGACTTTACGAGCACAGGAATATGATGCAAACTCTAAGTCCCACTTGAATATTATGCATCAATGCCCACTATAAAAGATTAGATGGTAACTAACTCTGACCTCACTCTCTCTGATTATTTTTATTTGGCCAGTTTTTGGTCGTTTCGTATCACTGTGCTTTTTCGTTAAATTTACGACGCTAGAATAATTGACGCCCTCTAACTTACTAATTTCCCAAAGGAAATAAAAATATGGAAAACTATTTTACTGTTTCTGTAAAGAGTTCTTGAACACTATGAATAATCGCAGATTTTTATCGCTTCAAGCTCTGTATCTCAAATGACATAACACTAAACGTCACCCTATGACATGGTTTATAATTTATAAATGTTTGTTTATTAAAAAAATTTACTCATGCCACTGAAATGGTTTACAGCTAGCCACCTACTACAAAGATATTAAAAAATTTAATTGATCTAGAAGTTGCATTCACACCAACCCAATGTATACTTAATCTGGTAATACATTGCATTGGGGGCTATGTAGATACAAAACACATCAAATACTCCTAATTTTACACATCGCTTAATTTAAGGTTTTGTCAAATTTATAAATCAGCAAATTATATCCGTAAATGTCCTTCTGCAACTGTAGAACATATCAATTAAAAAAAAAATATTGTCAGAAATTGTTTACATCAGGAATAAAATAAATAAAATAATTTTCAAAATGTATCATGGCCATATCCACAGTCATATCAAAACACCAAATCCGGCCGGTAAAAGTAAGTAAAACTCTTAATATATTTTTTTATTTATATTGTAGACAAAGCAGAAGAGCATAAGAGTTTTAACATAATTTGAAAACATCTTAAAATTAAAAATAAATAAAAACAAAATTTTAAATGTGAAAAGAAGATCAATATCAAATATAAAAAAGTCAAACTATTTAAAATGAAAATACCCTAAACTAATGGCAGAAAATTTATTTAAGAGACGACAACTACCTTTAAAGTCAAATGTACATATTTACCTATATTAGCTAAGGTTTTATCGGAGGAGAAGAATTTAAGATTTAAACTAGAACCGCTATAGAAATGTGATGTTGCAAAGTTTAAGTATATTCTATTACTTAGTCTAAATTTAAATTGAAGAAGAATTGTATGAAACGCAAAGAAATAGATATTTTGTGAAAAAGAAGAGAACATTTTAATCATTGGTGATGTGTTTGATAGCCCATTTTACGTATTAAGTTTTCGAACGCTACCATTGGGAAGAGTATCTACTCATCTCGTTTCTTTTATCTTACCAAGTTTTTGTATTCAAGCACATTCCTTTGCTTTGGATTTTATGTTTCTTCACATTGTGAGTGCCTTTAAGTTGTTAGCCTGCATTGCAAATGGTTGTGTGAATTTTTAATATTTTGTTATGGAATTTTATATATTTTACAGCAGCAATACCAGACATTTTTAATATAAAGGAAGAATAGAAAATAAATTGATTTCATTAAGCAAACATTGCTTCTCTATATCGATTCCGCCTTAGAAAATTGAGCATTCTAGAAAACCTTCGGCGAACATAAATTGAGTGAAAAATCCCCATAAACTATTGAATGCAATAAACTCTATTCTTGTTCAAGTGATTAGAAGGCCTTTAAATACCCAACTGTCGTAAACCACGGGAAGGTCATTAAAAGTTTTATTTATGGAAACGGCAGATTATGTGGAATCAATTAGCGGAAGGGACTAGTAAACTATATCACAGTTTTCAGCCATTGTGCACGCTTGTTCAGGAAAGGAAAGTGCTTAAATTTTATAGCGTGATTTCGGATGATGAACTCCTAAATTGGAGATAAAATGCATGCAATCTTCCACGTGTATCCCCCAAACTGAGAATTGTGCTGCCCTACATACAATAAAATGTTCAGTGCCACTGTTTATTATTTATTTTATAAAACATTTCATTATTTGCTTTTGAGTACAAACACTTTTCATAATTATTGCCACTGGGAAATAAAATGTCTGTGAAACACGCTGTCCGCAAGGTAAACCGTTAATCAATGGTTAATCGAAAATGTCTGGTATTTGCTTTAATAAATTGAATTGGAATCGATAAATCCCAACGTTCATGAATTCGTAAATGACAGAGATAATAAGAAATGCTTTGTTCGGAACAAAAGGACTGACTGAAATTCACAAACATGCCCGTGTGAAGATACACAAATAACAAATATGAACCATGCTAGAAAATCAACTATTGTTTTATTCACACCCCACAAAAGTGTTCCACAATATTTAGCAAGAACCATTGAAAGCATAAGGTGAATTATTCAACCCCCCCATACCTAAGTCAAGCTTTGAAAAGCATTTATTACGTTGTTAACTACACGAACATTCTCTTCTTGGGAATCATTTGTATTATTTCTATTTTTGTATGTTTTAGGTTATAGTGAACTTGTACATTTTGTAATTTTAACGTAGCGCATAAGGTTCAAAACTCATTCTTATGTAAATAAATATCGAGCCAATTGTATTTGAGGATTCAAGAAAAAAATTATAAGATTTTAAGGAATGGAAGATGAAGCGTATCTACACTACATTTAATAAAATATTTGTTTGAAGAATGTTTTGCCTTGTTATTTTAGCCCTTGACCTCTTCTCATTTTCAGACACTTGTGTGCGTCACAAGTAATAAAATTCATTAAAAATTGGAAGTGACAAGCACATTTTTTTTTATTGAACGGGTAAATGAAAAATTTGAAACAAGGTAAGCCAATTTCACTTTCACAGCATTAACCTGTAACGCAGGTAAGATTTATCAATATTTAACAATTAAACCAAGCTTGGAGCAAACTTGGTATCTCAAGCGTTGAGATTTAACCGTTGGCCATGGTTGGGACCACTGCGAGATTTAGTTTTAAAACAATGGCTAAGTCAACAATCGCTTTATATTTACCACTTACGAGATTTGTGTTATTCTATGTATTATTTTTAATATTTATTCTAGTTGTTCTGCTCTTTCCGGTAGGTGGCGCGATGGGTTTTATTTTACAAGAAATTCTAGACCCCAAGGGGACCGAAAAATGGCCCGTTCCAGCTTTGACTTGAGTTTTCAATACTTTTAAATTACAACAATTTCAGACAAAATGAAACTGTTTAAATTTTTATCTGAATTTTGAATTTTAAATGGAGACGGTTTTTATTGTCTATAAACTTTGCAAATTTCATTGCAATAGTTTCAGCAGTTTTCGAATTAAATCCGTTCATTTAGATAGACAGACAACAATTATGTGACGTTAATTTAAGTACTTTGTCAACTTCACGCAAATCTATCTGATGAAGTCAACCCAAACCTTGACTCGCTTATCAATCTAAGGCTTAGCTGCTAAGCAATTGGCTTAACTCTGATACTGCGTGGCTAAGCTCAATGGCAGAGACCTGAATTCAAACAGAGCTTAGCTCAGTGTGACGTCATATACTGTCATAACAAGATCAATATGAAGAGTTGGATTCGGACAGGCCTTTAGTAACGAAAAAAGTATTTAAAATCTGAATATTCGTAAATCACGGGCAGATACTTCTAATTTATATATGTGTACCTACTTATTGATTTTTATAAAATATACGCGGAACCTGGCAAATTGTTATGGGGAACACTTGATTCCTTCCAGAGCGACTGGAGAACTCCTAGTATTTGAGGATTTTGTTTGGCTTAGCAAGGTAAGTTAAGAAGAAACAACTTTGGTCAAGTGCGAGTCAGCCTCGCCAAAACCTGGAACTTCGACCTTCGAACAGACTTCATGTGTACATATAAGTACGATTGATTTCAGATTTTTTCTTCATCATGAAAATCGTCAATAAAGTGAGAGGGGGATCATATTTTTTCGCAGAAATTTGGGCATAAATCAAAATGGCTTCAAATTAAAATAATATATTTTTCAATCCTCGAAGCAAAGTTATTTCAAATGATACCCACCACAATATTCATATGTATGTATACAAAATTGGAAAGGTTTTTTTTTGTTATTATGTTATGGTAGAAGCTGGTACGCGGATGTATCGTGAATGGTTTGACTAAAATTGCAACCGCTAACCCCGTCCAAACCCTTCAGGATACATCCCATTGGTACGCACCAACGCATTTATATTGTTGAAAACAGATCTTTAGCCTTTTAAGTTTGACTTGGTTGGCTTACAGGGATCGACCCAGAACTGCTCGAAAAATACTCTTAGAGGTGACAATAGCGTACCTGGATCAAAATTGGCTATCCCTGCTAAATTTGACTGGCCAATACTTGGACCACCATGTAAAAAATACATCTGGTACTCTAAGTCGAAAGTGGTGTGGACTTATCCACAGATTGATTGGGACTTTTGACATTTTGTTTAGAACCATATTATTAATTTTTCCAATTATAATAAAAGAATTAGATAAAAAAAAATATTACGTATAATTTCTTTTGCCTAATTTAACTGGACTAGTGGTCTAACAAAGTCCCGAAGAAGAAAGATCAGGTGAGAATTTGAAATAAATAAACACATTGACGAAAATGAAAATGTTGATTCAGAGACATTCTGAGCTGATTAGAAAATGGTGACACATACATACTAGTATGTAAAGGTACAAAATCTGAGAGCAAATGTGTATAAGGAAACTATAGAATTTATAGTGTATATAATGTACGTTAATTTAATTTTAATGATTTTAATTTGTTCATATGTATTACATTATAAGTCACCCTGTCACAAATAAATAAATAAATAGGCCTTTTTACAGTTCATAAATAAATATTATTATAATAATTTTAAAATGGCAGAAATACAGGCAACTTTTTGGTTTTGCCAAAATAAACGTATGGCAATTTTAGAAATAGGAGCCGATGATAAACCAAAATAAAAAATAACAGAAGAACGAATGTTTGTATGTATATGTCGAACCTGTTTTACGAAATATTAATTTTCGGATTAAAAGTCGTAATGCTACGTGATTAATAAAAAAAAAAAAAAACCCCGACTGTGTAAAAAGCGAACCAAAAACATGGATGGAGGCATCAGATTCTTGTTTTTTGCTACATATGGTACCTACTCACCACTGACTGCAATTTCCATTATACATTCTACTATGTTCCTACGTCGTTTTGTTTCCATCTTTTTATTTTGCATTTTGTACAGTCGGGTTTTTTATTTTTTTGTATTGACAACCTTGAAATTTATTTTATCAAATATTGTTAGTTTCTGTCTATAAATACTGTTTTGGTGAGGCCTATAGATATTCACGTAGGTTTCTTGACGTTCCTTTCTGTAGATTTCGTAGACGATGTAATTCTTTAAGATAATTTTGATGAAGCGGTATATTTAAAACAAAACCTATTCTATGTATAACCGTCGCACGATTTAGGCGAAACGATAAACACCTCATTGATTGAAATCCATCCAGTCGGTGTGATGGTTTGAGGATATAAAGAATGTCACATATTTAGACACCCAGAAACGCGTGAAAAACTACACCCTGTCTTTTCTGTTGGGCAGTCGAGTAAAAAAGTCTGGCCCACAAATTTAATATGGTTAGTTAATTGGCTGTACCGATTTCAAGAGACCTTGCATACCTAGCGGCCTTTCCTTTACGGACTCCGGCGGAATTTAATTTAAACCATTTGAAAGCGTGAGATATTTAAAAGTTTGATTACAAAAAATTGTATTTCGTTTTAATCCTGGGGGTAAGTAACCCGCTAATAACTATATTTTTATTTATCGAACCCTACAGAGCAAGTGTTCATAACCAACTGCTTTTTCGACTTTAAACTTGACTGGGCCGAAGGGAACGAATAAATAAAGTAAATGTGGTCATGCGATTGAAGATACTTAGCAGAACGGAGAAGACTCGCATACTAAGTAATAATTTCCCCCAACCAGTGCTATAATCTATTTTAAGGAGTTTCAATAATTTCTGCAAACATTATCCGAGCATAGTTCCGCTTTTGGTTCTATTTAATTTGAAGTGCTGTCCCACACCCGGAAATGACATCGCACCCAATTTGTGCCCCCGCCCAGTAGCCCGGCTGTAATAATGGTGGCCGCAGCAGAATTATTATCTGTCGTTAAGCTGTTGGTAGACAAATGAGTTCTCTGATATGCCAAAATAAATTTACGTCCTCGATCTAACTTCATTAAATATTCGGAAGACATACCAAGTCAATTTCATTCGTGGTCTTATCGACTTAAAGATTCCCCTCCCGGCCAGGAGGATATCTAATGCGGTGGACTAGGCGACGCTCGGGGATGGGATGGGGCACGGCTACGGTGGCGACACAAATAGATGACCCGAAAGCTATCCGAGCCCGAAAGGACAAAGTGCTGGTACCAATAAATACTGAGAACATCCCGACGATTCCTCCTTATCTGCCGTTCGTTATGTGCCCGTAAATAGCCACATACGTAAAACTCCCAATCATTCCGGGGCCAGTTGTTAGGGGCCCTTCGTTCCCGGACAAATCACATCGCAGACTCATAAAATCGCGATTAAATTTGAGTTAAAAATTGAGTCCGACTGTCTTGGCAAAGCACGAAGAATAGTGAGCATGTCGAGGATCAGGACCAGGACCAGGACCACGACCAGGGTGGCGCGCGAGGATGTAAATTTTACGATTCAGTAAGGGCACTTAGCTGGATTGACAGTCTCGTTTTATTGTCACGAGAGCGACCTAAAAGACAGCTAGGGATGACCTGTCAGGACGGTTTTGCCGTTTCCACATTTTATGTCCGGCGTGGGGCAGGGAGTGTCCGTGCCCTCTACGGAATATGTCCTTTCCTTCGCAATGAATTGTTACGGGGCACAATTTTTCCGTCCTTTGGATCTCTCTATCGCCTGTATGATTGCATGCATATACTGGGCCAACGCCGACCGGTCCTATCTGCCCACCTTTCGGGAATAAGCTTGTGGGAGTGCCCGTTTAAACTGCTCATGCAGGACTGGAGATATTTTCGGGGCGTGATAAGAATAATCGTAATGTACTCAAAGTGTTATCTTGAATTACAATTTGATTGTTTGACCAGAAAAAGGTTACGATCTCCAGGGAGCATGCAAAAGTTTCTATCTGAGGGGCCGTTGCCTTTCCGACGATATTGCGGCATAAAAGGGCTCCTGCGCGCGGAATGGCGGGGTATGGGTTGCGATAACAGAATAAATGAAATTGCGGCTTTTTTGAAGAATTTGTTAAACGCCACAATTACGGATTTTTCTGACGGTCAGGACGTGATTTCCTTTTTTTTCGGGCGGTTTACCTCAGAGAGGGATTGGATTCTTTGTGAGGGTCACTCAATGCGCTTTTTTTAAATTTTTGAACATTGTGCCGTGCCCGTTTTAATGAATGGACACGTGGCACTGTTTGGTTGGGATATGTGCATACGTGAAGGTTTTCTTAATAGCTATTGGCAGTAAGTCAAAGGTTTAAAATGGAAAAATACGCAAGATCAATTAATGGGGTATTGTTTCATGTCACGGTATTTTATCTGTTGGAAAAGTGGTGAAATTGAAACTTTTGTTTACGATAAAGGTAGCGGTGGTATAATCAATATTTTAAAATACTAATCCCATTCACATTAAACTGTAAACCATTCCCTTTACACAGTAACGTAGCCCAGCCGCCCATGTTTTTTTAAAAATTAGGAAAAAAAAAATTGTAGTGCAGCACAATGCATTGTGAGTCTTGTGCTGGATTTTGGGTTCCCACAATTTAATTTTTGCAATATAAGTAAACTCCGCCATTAAAAAAAACCTCATTGAATTTAAACAATTTACTTCCTTAAAAATTATTTCACATTTTCACCGCACCCCCACTGAATCACGAAGATCTCAATCTAGCGGCAGTTGATAATTGCTCAAAAACACAAAGAAGAGCCTACGTACTACTGGACATTTAACAGACCGATCCACGGTACAAGCGCAAAGTAGTAAAATGACCTCAAATTTAGTATCTACCCGCAGACAGTACCTACGTAGAGATACTCTCATTCTCAGTGGACAAGGACTCTCAGCTACCGCGATACTATAGATACTGCCTAAGGTCAGATAACGAGTTCAGTTGATCACACTACACCACCGCGGTCGGTAGTTTTGTTTACACTGCGCTCCAGCTGGAGTTATTTTGAATTTTGTTATACACTACTTAGGTGGTGTGCGCAATTAGTAGGTACAGTAGGTACGTGGCGTTGCCGGTTCAAGTGCAGTTGTCGGAAATTTTAAAATCAATTAGATGACAGATGGGGAATTATGGTTAAACAAATTTAATTGCGAGTGCCGGCGAATGTAGTGACTATTTTTCTTGTTAATTTTTTTTTGCAGGAGCAATTTGTATATGCCGGTAAGTGTACCTGCATGTTTTCTTGATTTTGTTTTTATGATTTTGTTGTCAGTTGCTTAGATTCCTTTGAACTGTTTGGGGTAAAAATTAGCTTGCCAGTTTTTTTTGATTTCTGCTTCTTATTCTTTGAATTCTTGGTTAGATAAGTTGGGGGTTCTCCTAGCAAACATTTTCTTCTGCTCTTTGTCAGGGTTAGAGTTTTTCAAATGTTCATTGTTTGGATTTCCTAATTTTGTAGTCATGTGTTTCGTTTTGCGGCTTCCTGTTTTTTTATTTTTTTCTTAACTTTTTTTTTCTTACAGGAGCAATTTGTCGGTAAGTACCTTCATGTTTTTTATACTTTTTATTTTGTTTTTATAATTTTGTGGTCAGTTGCTTAGATTCCTTAGAAGTTGTTTGGGGCTAAAATTAGCTTACCAGTTTGTTTTTTATTTCTACTACTTATTCTTTGAATTCTTGAATTGATAAGTTGGGGGTTCTCCCAGCAAACATTTTCTTCTGTTCTTTGTCAGGGTTAGAGTTTTTCAAATGTTCATTGTTTGGATTTCCTAATTTTGTAGTCATGTGTTTCGTTTTGCGGCTTCCTGTTTTTTTATTTTTTTCTTAACTTTTTTTTTCTTACAGGAGCAATTTGTCGGTAAGTACCTTCATGTTTTTTATACTTTTTATTTTGTTTTTATAATTTTGTGGTCAGTTGCTTAGATTCCTTTGAAGTGTTTGGGGTTAAAATTAGCTTGCCAGTTTGTTTTTTATTTCTACTACTTATTCTTTGAATTCTTGAATTGATAAGTTGGGGGTTCTCCCAGCAAAAATTTTCTTCTGCTCTTTGTCAGGGTTAGAGTTTTTCAAATGTTCATTGTTTGGATTTCCTAATTTTGTAGTCATGTGTTTCGTTTTGCGGCTTCCTGTTTTTTTATATTTTTCTTAACTTTTTTTTTCTTACAGGAGCAATTTGTCGGTAAGTACCTTCATGTTTTTTATACTTTTTATTTTGTTTTTATAATTTTGTGGTCAGTTGCTTAGATTCCTTTGAAGTGTTTGGGGTTAAAATTAGCTTGCCAGTTTGTTTTTTATTTCTACTACTTATTCTTTGAATTCTTGAATTGATAAGTTGGGGGTTCTCCCAGCAAAAATTTTCTTCTGCTCTTTGTCAGGGTTAGAGTTTTTCAAATGTTCATTGTTTGGATTTCCTAATTTTGTAGTCAGGTGTTTCGTTTTGCGGCTTCCTGTTTTTTTATTTTTTTCTTAACTTTTTTTTTCTTACAGGAGCAATTTGTCGGTAAGTACCTTCATGTTTTTTATACTTTTTATTTTGTTTTTATAATTTTGTGGTCAGTTGCTTAGATTCCTTTGAAGTGTTTGGGGTTAAAATTAGCTTGCCAGTTTGTTTTTTATTTCTACTACTTATTCTTTGAATTTTTGAATTGATAAGTTGGGGGTTCTCCCAGCAAACATTTTCTTCTGTTCTTTGTCAGGGTTAGAGTTTTTCAAATGTTCATTGTTTGGATTTCCTAATTTTGTAGTCATGTGTTTCGTTTTGCGGCTTCCTGTTTTTTTATTTTTTTCTTAACTTTTTTTTTCTTACAGGAGCAATTTGTCGGTAAGTACCTGCATGTTTTTTATACTTTTTATTTTGTTTTTATAATTTTGTGGTCAGTTGCTTAGATTCCTTTGAAGTGTTTGGGGTTAAAATTAGCTTGCCAGTTTGTTTTTTATTTCTACTACTTATTCTTTGAATTCTTGAATTGATAAGTTGGGGGTTCTCCCAGCAAAAATTTTCTTCTGCTCTTTGTCAGGGTTAGAGTTTTTCAAATGTTCATTGTTTGGATTTCCTAATTTTGTAGTCAGGTGTTTCGTTTTGCGGCTTCCTGTTTTTTTATTTTTTTCTTAACTTTTTTTTCTTGCAGGAGCAATTTGTCGGTAAGTACCTGCATGTTTTTTATACTTTTTATTTTGTTTTTATAATTTTGTGGTCAGTTGCTTAGATTCCTTTGAAGTGTTTGGGGTTAAAATTAGCTTGCCAGTTTGTTTTTTATTTCTACTACTTATTCTTTGAATTTTTGAATTGATAAGTTGGGGGTTCTCCCAGCAAACATTTTCTTCTGTTCTTTGTCAGGGTTAGAGTTTTTCAAATGTTCATTGTTTGGTTTTCCTAATTTTGTAGTCATGTGTTTCGTTTTGCGGCTTCCTGTTTTTTTATTTTTTTCTTAACTTTTTTTTCTTGCAGGAGCAATTTGTCGGTAAGTACCTGCATGTTTTTTATACTTTTTATTTTGTTTTTATAATTTTGTGGTCAGTTGCTTAGATTCCTTTGAAGTGTTTGGGGTTAAAATTACCTTGCCAGTTTGTTTTTTATTTCTACTACTTATTCTTTGAATTCTTGAATTGATAAGTTGGGGGTTCTCCCAGCAAAAATTTTCTTCTGCTCTTTGTCAGGGTTAGAGTTTTTCAAATGTTCATTGTTTGGATTTCCTAATTTTGTAGTCAGGTGTTTCGTTTTGCGGCTTCCTGTTTTTTATATTTTTCTTAACTTTTTTTTCTTACAGGAGCAATTTGTCGGTAAGTACCTGCATGTTTTTTATACTTTTTATTTTGTTTTTATAATTTTGTGGTCAGTTGCTTAGATTCCTTTGAAGTGTTTGGGGTTAAAATTAGCTTGCCAGTTTGTTTTTTATTTCTACTACTTATTCTTTGAATTCTTGAATTGATAAGTTGGGGGTTCTCCCAGCAAACATTTTCTTCTGCTCTTTGTCAGGGTTAGAGTTTTTCAAATGTTCATTGTTTGGATTTCCTAATTTTGTAGTCAGGTGTTTCGTTTTGCGGCTTCCTGTTTTTTTATTTTTTTCTTAACTTTTTTTTCTTACAGGAGCAATTTGTCGGTAAGTACCTGCATGTTTTTTATACTTTTTATTTTGTTTTTATAACTTTGTTGTCTGTTGCTTAGATTCCTTTGAAGTGTTTGGGGTTAAAATTAGCTTGCTGTTGTTTCTTTTGATTTGTGCTTCTTATGGTTTGAATTTCTGGTGTCTTAGGTTTGGGGTTTGTCTTGCCAAATCTCCTACTCCTTGGGTTTTATTTTTTCAAATGTGCTTATTGTTTGGATTTTGTAATTTTGTTGTCAGGTGTTATGTCTTTTGGATTCTTCTGGTTGAACTTTTAAATTTGTTTGTTATTATGTTAACTGTTTTTCTAATAATCGTACGCGTTAGTAAAAAATGTGGTTTGAAATTGAAAATGTTTACTACTCACGTGATACTACTGTTTGACAACGTCTTGCCACACACGGCCTCCAAAGATTTAATATATGAATGTGTTTGTTAAGCTTAGACCACGACTTATTTATCAGACTTACTTCCCTTCACATTAACACTTGTTTCAATCGTTTGGCACCACTTTGTATATGTATTTGTTTTATAAATAGATATTTAAAGAATACTTAAGTAAAGACGAGACACTAAACGCTAACATTATAAAATATTGTGGGTTTCCTCTAGTTAAATTGAATATTAATATGAAGATAATAAAATCACCTAAGCACAACCCACTGCTAATTACTTCAAAACATTCGCAACCCTCTGCATTGCATTCTGACCTTAATATGCGCAAGTGAGTGCCTTTAGCTGTACGCAGAGAATGTGATAAACTGCTATATTTACACATGTGTAGCTTTCAAAGCATCAGTTGACCTCATATCCCACTTGTAGTTTTCCTTTTAATTAAGACAAGAAACACCCACTTTGTTTCCCTTTTAATCAAAGAGGTACGTTCGTTGCCTTACTGCAGCGCTTTCGCGTGTGGGTGTATGCGTGCTGAGTTTGCGTAAGCAAAATTGTATTTGCAGTGATTTTGAATTAAATTTGTAACGGCCACATGCAATCGTGAATGTTTTTAATTTATAACGAAAATTCGAAATCTTTCCGTTGGTATTTTCTTTCTTCACTCGAAAACTTACCGGTTCCACAGCTTTAATGAAAATCCCTGCGAACGTTTGGCGAGCACGGACCCAGTAGAGCATCCTGTGCTACCCCGCATCTACAAGTATAAAACTTTTAGGGACCGGGCATTCAACCCCACCCATATGTGCCGTACACATGTCACAAATTAAGCTATCTTGATTTCGGCCATTTGATTACCAAATATTGCCCGTATCTGCAAATGTTCAGCCCGTTCGTGTCTGCATGGTCCGGCGGCCGTTCTGCAAATGCATAAAAAGTTACGTTCGGGGTCAGCACATAATCCAGCGCGCCCTAAAACAACACAAACCGATTCGGACGCTCATTAATATTCGTTTGGATGAACCTGGGAAAAGTTTGAATGCGAAATTTATGATAATTGAAATTTATAATAACGAAGCCATTTGGACAGCAGCCCCTTCCGCGCGGGCCTCTGGCATATCGCGGCAGTAATTGCGAAACGAGTGGGCAGGCGATAAAATGTTTTTCTGCATTTGCAAAAATTTCTGCCCAGCTTAGCAGGTACGCCAGCCGAAATATCTGATAAAAGTTTAATATTTTTGTACTCCATAAATTACAAGGGAATTTGTGATGCCACGATAAGTATTTTAGATTAAATTTCAGAATTACCATCGGAAAGTTTACTCTGTCCGACAGTTCCACTTTATTGTTTTTATATTTTTCAGTCATCGCGTCCCGCTCTTGGTACACATTTCGGGTTGAGAGGCCTGCCGAGTCCGTATATTAACGGTGGTGCCCGTAAATCATATCCACCGAAAGTATGTTACTAAGTACAATTAAGGCCATGTGCTGAAAATCAGAGATTATCTTTGCAATATTTCACACTTTTTGCAGCGGTTTGAACTGCATATGTCATTATCATTAATAGTGCGCATTTATGCAAACGTGCGCTTTTCTGATTGCAAAAAAGCCAAAGAGTGCGGCTTTTCCAACCGGGCGCACTCAATGTTTAAATTAAATGTTAAAAACGGCATAATTTATTGTGAACGAATTTTTTACGTAACAATTCGTGTTGAAAGTTTTGTTTTGTGCAATACCAATTACTGAACACTGTGACGGATTTCATGCGGCCTGCATGGCAAAGAGAGAAATTGAGGGAATACTTTTCACAAGAATAACTACATGTAAATATTTTGGTTTATTGTGTATTATATTTAATTAGTTTAATGGTTTAATTTAGGATTTAATGCTTTAAAATAATATTAATAAAAATAATTAAAACTTTGAAAATTTAACAGGTTTCGGCTGATTCATGTTTTCACCACACAGGTAGATTTTTTAAACAAAATTAAATCTAAACTGTCAGTCTTTCATTAACGCACCGGGACATAGATGTAATTGGCTTAATGGAGCCTGATCCTCAAAGAACGAAAAGGAACAGTATTACCGAAAGAAAGCAACCGAGGGCAATGTATTTGTTATTATTAATATGATCGTCATAATTAAAACTGGAATTCAATCAATCACCCAAATCTTTGGTTTTGTCAAGTCTGATCAATGCACAATCGTTAATTGTATAGTCCAACTCAGCACAGAGTCTTTTTCGGGAAAACGACACTACCACACATTTTTTAGCGTTAAGGGGGAGATAATAAATAGGGCACCATTTTTGGAATCACCCACGGAAGACACAACAAGAAAAATCTTGGCTTCGGCAGTGTAACAGAATTTTAGATTTCGTCAAACACGTATTAAGATTATTTGCATAAATAATAAACAAAAGCGGTCCCAAATGACTACCCTGGGGCACGCCAGCGGTACTGCATATACATAAATATCTCAGACAAAGCACAAATTCGTAATATCGAAATCGTCCGTTGCTAAGCAGATATATCGCAAGCTTATTCGACAAGTGTCCCTTGAGCCCTTTGCAAATAACCCAAAGTTATGGTGGCAAGAAAAAGAAATACACGTGTGTTGGCAGAAGGCGTTAATTATGCTCAAAAACAAATTATGAGGGGCCTAACCGACCGGCTCCGAAAGTGAGACATCATGGGGAGAATATGACACGCTATCAGTTTACATCAGAAGCAAAAGAGTTTCTTTCCTCCCGGCCATAAATATTTGTCAAGGATCCGTTCCCGTGTAGCAACAAATTGTGCCAGAAAGGATACATTGCCCTCCGGGCGCAAACCCGGCATGGCATGCTCGCGGATTCAAATCTCGTTAAGGTGGGTGTTTGCACAGATTGTGTGCAGACGAGTTAAAAATTCCGTGTGGGAACACAAGAAGTGCATTACCGTACCACATCAAAGCAGACGAAACGTAGCTGAAAGGCCGTAAAATAGGGACGGTGAGGTGGGTTTGCTGAGTCCTTTCCACCTGTGTCTTATATCAAATTGTACCCGGCGACATAGAGCTTCTGCGACCAGCTTAAAAATTCCCAGTGAATGGTTGACTACAAATACAGAAGTCTCGAGAGTATGCATTCTCTCGCATAGCATCCCATTCATTCCCTAACGAATATCAAAATCCTTTCAGGGCGCGCCGGGCGCGGGCGGGAATGCGAAAACCCAAAAAGGCAAGTCCCAGCATCTTAGGGCTTTTTGTGTTTTCTTTGGGACGATGTGCAAGATATATTTGCACACACACGTCCTTGCGGGGCGCCGCCTGGGAGCGGTTTGCTCAGTTTATCGTGATTCAGGGTGGTCGTTTCGTTACACGTGACATAACACATCTATCCATCCTGGTTGATTTTATGCACCGGACTGAGTGCAAAGCTATGTGGGGGCATGATAACCTTTGTGGAGCATATGCACTACCTTACAGTGGCTTGGCTTGCTCAACCTAAATCAAGAAAGTTTCCCCCCCAAACCCCCCGGGCCCTGTATTGTCCATTCAGCCTTGCATACCACCCCCGCAGGGCATTTGCACGGCGGCGTTGAGCAAGACTTCGATAATTCCACCTTAGCAAGCTCATGTACATGCGATGTTACCTCGGGATGTGCCTGGATGCACTCGATCTTAATAAGAAAGCTTGTAAGATATGGCGAAGTTAATAGCCCGAAAAGGATAAAAGTTTTCTCATTAACCTTCTCGGACAGCATTCTATGCTTCCACGTGTGAAAAGACGAGGACTGGGGAGTGAAGGACGGCACTTAATTTTCTCATCTAGGTACGCTCCATTTCGCCTTTGTTGGCTGAATGCCCTTGCAAAATTGAAAACGCCTAATGAGTTCTATTTTTGGGGTAAATTATATTTTTGACAGGTGGATCTCGTCTGTTCCACGGCTGGCTGCTCAATATGGGGGGAAATACAAATAAGCAGATGTTCTCGTCCTTCGCAACCAGTCGGCAACTACTCCGCAAGTCCGGGCACGAGCACACTTCCTAGGCAGTCAATATCTAAACAATTACTTTCCGAAGCGGAAACACCCTGGAGGGTCCCACACTTGCACGTCTCCCAGAGCGTGAAGTTGGATAAAGTGGAAATCACAACACAATCCGCGCCGAATTGATACGTCGCTCCCAATAATCCCATCACAGCACCTGGAGTCCCTTTGATAATACTACTAAGTACGGCGATATCTTTGGAGAGATGAAAATGTCACCGAGGATCAAAAGCTCTGCCCGGCCGAGGGGAAGTAGCGACTCCTTAAGCTCATAACTCCTTGACCAGAAGATAACGACGTTACTCGCCAGTTTTTGCAGTGCTACCGGTGACAAGTTGGTTTCTGCACAATGCGGCAAATTTCGTCCCCTGAAATCGAGAAATCCAGAAATGTGGCGCTCCGGTGTTGCCCGAAAATATACATGGTGCCGCCGAGGCGAGGTGGAGCAGATACAGCCGGGACGTGAGATGGATATTAGCCGCCAAAGTTAATAAAGCACAATTCGCCTGGAAATTCACCCTGATGTACGTCGTTTGGCATACAAAGCGCTCTGATACACCACTATCTTAGTTGCGGTATAGCGGAGGGTGGTAGGCACTCAGCCTCCCCGTGTAGGTGTGAATAGCGCCGTTTTTGCCAACACGGCCGTATATTACTGAATAGGCAGAGGCAGCCACCGGCACCAACACACTCCTTGGAATCACAGCCGAGGAAGCTGCCGGAGTCAGAGATGAATTCAAATGTAATTTGGCCTACGTGGACGTGTGTATATGCCTCACGTGGCACACGACCTGGCACATCCCTATATGCATGTATGCTGGCAATATTGTCCTCATTTCCTTGAACCGAAATTAATTTATATCCTTCCGGTGAATGTACAAATTGTATAATAAGTGCACGAATTTTGGGTGTAGAGGTGGCTCAGCCGCCGCACTGCTGGGATATCTGCGGCAGTGAATACGTAAATGCTTCTATTAAGCCGACTTTATGTGGAGGCAAAAAGGACACTCCCTGGAGGATGCTTTATCTTTTCCCCAAAGTCGTATGTTGATAAGACAAACGGACGATCTTATCGTCCGTAAGATGTGGAAAATTCCCTCTTACGTAACACTTGCAGTTGCCACAGGCAGCTTAGAATTTTGCGAATTTGAGCAATGCAGGGGCTGGCGCACTGTACTTGTAATTCAACACGAACGCCTCTTCCATTCAGGCTTTACAAATTTTCAATTTTGCTTGTTCAGAATATCGCATTCAAAAGTCTGAAAAGGAATAATTCAATAAAACTGCTTTTCACTCTGTACTGGACAGTTAAATTCAATTCTATTCAATTTATTTAATTTATTCGCTTCAGCAACGCTACTCATGGAGCTTCAACAAAATTAAAACTAATAAAAATAAAAGTGAAACAAAATAGTTGCATTATGATCTGAATCTGATGGACCTAAAATCAATCATTTATTATAATATCTAAAGCACAAAACATTAAAAGTAACAAAGAGAGTTTGACACATATCTATACTAATATTATAAAGTGTGTGTTTGGACATGGGGTACACGTTACACATTTGAGCACATTTTCAGCCAGTTGAATTTTTTTAAAAGGTAGAGAAAAGCAATTATAGTATGCTAAAGACATACTTTAAATAAATAGAGAAGCACGCATTAACAATTTACGCAGGCTAAAATTTGACAGGGTCGTATAGTACGTGCAAGTAAGCACATCCTTTTTAGGTCATGCCGAAAATTTACTTTATAATTGTTATTCCACCACTTCCACTTTTTCCAATTTGTTTCCCCTTACGTTTGTTTTATTTTTCGGGCTATTTTTCTAACACATAAAATTTTTGTTCCATCATTTTACACCCCCTTCCTACCGCATCCCCATTCCATGCATACACACTTGCCCAATAAATCACCTTCAACTATTCTTAATATTATATTTTTTTAATTTAAGCAAAACATTTTTTTATTAATTTTCAATCCCCAGGGCAAACATTTTCGTCACTCTATAAAAGTTCCCAAATTCAACACCCACAGTTTCTATGTTCATTCATTATTTCAATTATTAAATTTTGTACACACACTCATAAACATGTTTTCTCTTTTTTTCGCTACCTTTTCCCCGACCCATCTTTTCGCAAAAAATTACACAGTGAGTTACTACCTCTATCACACTTTATTCCGTTTAAAAAAAAAACTATTATTAATTCCATTAAGCCCTCCCACAACACACTACGGTTAATAATTCTCAACAAACTTCAGGCTACCTTCATTTTTTCGGATAAAAAGTTTTCCATTTTAGGGTTTTGGGAAGAGAGTTCCAAAGCCTGATAGATTGGACAAAGAAAAGGTGCGCTCTGTAATTTAGGAATTTTCTAAATGTTTTATCAGATTCTGACAAATGCAACTTAGTAAATACATATCGTGGTTCTTGGTGAACTATAACTTTGCGAAGGAAAATTACTGTATGATAATTGAGATAAGATGAAAAGGGGCATCTTTGTATCAATTTATAGAAAAAGTGATGTGATCACAACGCCGGAGGTCAAATATCTACCGCAGAACTAAAGGCAACAGTTAACTTCTGTAAGCTAACTAAACCATAAATAGGATCAGACCAACTTAACGTGTTTTTTTACTGAGGTATTATATGGTATCACTCAGAAAAACAGCGTCCTCTCCTCAATTAATCCAATAGGTGCTGGTTGGTAAAGATGAATGTCATCCATATACATGAGAAAATTGCAGTTTTGCAGAGAGAGTGGAAGAAATGAAAATGAAATTATTACTATATTCATATGTATACGTAGCGAGGAAAACATCTATCATCCTCAATTTGATCCCCTTTTGCAGTTCAAAAAACTGTCAACAAGAACTTAAAAGCTTGTATACATAAAATAAAAAAACTTAAAATTGAGGGTAAAAATGAGACCCGCGGGCGGCACCCGTTCGAGACCCGTTAAAGCATTTTTTCCGTGAAAGTAGCAAAAATTCTCACTGGATTAAATCCTTTGTGATAATGGCTGCCGGTACAAAAGCATCCCCAAACGCTTCAATTTATTTAGGTCATGCTTTCAGGCTTAAAGGATAAAAAAGTTCTCTCGTTCATAAATTTTTATCTTTAATAAAAGACTTGAAAATATTCCCTTTGTTCCAGCTGAAGTGCTGTTGATAGTTTTATTTTTGCAAGTGTTTCTGTATTTCATATTGTTTTATTTTTTACGATTATTATTTACACGAATTCGAAACGCGAAGTGGATAGCACCCGGCGCTTTTTGGCCATTGGGAAAAATTGAATTAATTATTTAATTTATTAATTCATTCGTGTATGGTAAGTTGAAAAAAATGAAATGAAAGGAATTTGAAGTCAGCGTTTAAACCAGCAACCTGTCTGAGTCCGTGCCGGCTTTATGTGGCAGCTGATCTGAAATTCAGAGCCTTTAATCACGGAAATTTTCGGATGAGCCATGTTAAAGGACTGTATGAGCATTTACCATAATGCCCATTGTAAATAGACAAGTGAATCAGAAATTTACAAGATATTCGGGTGTAATGTATAAGATAGCCACATATAATATCATGTTTATTCCTTTTTATATTTGCGGAATGGATGGGAGTCAGTGTTTCTTGCTAATTACTTGTATACTACTTTTTTTATGGAATGCGTTGTTGTTCGGTTGCTTGCGTAGTTCAAAATTTTCAGCCAGTAGATATTTTGTAAAAGATAAATGTCAGTAAGAGAAGCAATTATAGTGATCTACCATAATTACATACTTACGCTAACGGCACCCCGCAAGTTAATAGTCACTTTGTTTAAAAATGAATAATTCAACTAATATAAAATTACTACATCAAAGTGAAACAATGATTTCAAAATAAGACACAAGAAAAAAAGGAAAAAATAAAAATAAGAAGTTGTGACTACAAAGTTCGAACTGTGCGATTGTGATACATTAAATTTATATTACTTCAGATTGCTGAAGTGGCCAATAGAATGATCTGTTGGGCGTGGTCCGCTGAATATGTGAAGGGAAGTGATTCCAGACGCGCACACACTGGACAAAGAACGAGCGCTCTCCAAAACGAGAGTACCATTGTGGAAACAGAATTTTAGCATGCCTTAATGAATATAAAAATCGCAATCTGCTGTACAGTTGTGGTGTTGAGTGTATACTATTCTATGCAATAGTTTTAGACTACACCAGATATAAATCAAATGGAAATCGAAGGAGTGAACTAATATTCTGTGACACATGACTAAATCTAGTCAGTGTATGGACAAATCGAACCACATCATTAAATGCGACCACTAGTTTTCTCTTACACGCAGAATCAAGGGTTGGAAACTTCCAAAGCCAAAGTGCGGCATGATGAGAGCTTTAACCATCCTCTTACGACGGTCTTTAGAAAGAATTTCAGATCTGACCCAAAGTTGTGGCAGGCCACTATAGACCTTGCAGATGACATTCTTTATATGATCGCAACATGTCATTCTATTATTAATGATAATTCCCAGATTCCTTGTGGAATCAACATAGCAAACTCTATTTCCATTATATATTATGGGCGGTGATGTTGTGGAATCGATTTCATTACAATAAATGGGAAGTGCACTGCACTTCGAAGGATTAATAACCAGTCCATTGCACACATTCCAATCACGAATTCTGGCCAAACCATCATTCATGCGACAGACGCAATCCTCGGTCAGACCAATTGGACGTGTCAAGTATATCTGAACGTCAGCCGCATAAAGACGAACCGATACGATGTAGAGACAAAAAAGAAGCGGATCAAGGATTGAACCCTTAGGTACTCCACAGAACAAAGGTACAGAATGAAAACAATGGTTTTATATTAAAACCAAAATACACTGAAAAGTTAAGTTGTAAATAATACTTTTTCAGTGAGTTGGAAGCTAATCAGAAAAAGTTTCAACACTTTTAAAAAGAAAACCATCAGGCGGTCATAAAATATTACTGTCGCAGTTTTGTTACAACAACATGTTGCCGAATGGTTTTCTTATTATCAATTTGGGTTTAAAAAAAACCATTGTTTTTAAAAAGCTTTTCTAAATTTATGTATTATGATTATGATGTTTTAAAAATTGATGAAACTTCTAAAAAGATTAGAATAGTAAATTATAATAAATTATTGATTTAAGATTCAAAATATATTCTTGTATCCCTATTATGGTCCAAATTAGGATAATTAGAAAAGCTTTAACTTGCAGCTTAAGGGTTGCATTTAAAGAGCATAATTCAGCAAATTTTTAGTCCAATCAAAATCAATCAAAATAGGTATTCAACCTAGACAAAATTCCTACAGAGCTAAACATTTGCACAGACCTTTTAATAGTTATTTTAAATGAAATGACTGAAGTCCCCATCGATGCAACATGTGCTGGAAATTGTATTCAATGTCAAAAGTCATGAAAATCAGTTTTTCACGAATACCTCTTAAACGGTTAGTTATATTGTTAAGGTGCTTACAGTCTTTGCCCTGTATATGAATATATGCATGCTTGGATAAAATTGTTTCCGTTAATCCAACTGAATACACATTTCTTCTAGGGTTAGAAAACCGCTATACCTAAAAGTATCTTTGAGTTGGTGGCTACGATTCGTTCCAGTATTATGAGCTTAAAATATTCCATCCCAAAATCCACTGAAAATTGAATTTACGTGGGTGTAGACTGTAGACTATAGGGTGTGCGCACTGATGCATATGTGCGAAGTTTAGAGTAACTCAAAATCAACACGAGATACTTCTACAATAATAAAGTTCCATTATTGCGCCAACTAAGTATTATCTGGCCAAAAGTTTGCGAATCGCATTGAGTTCTCTGCTCCCACGCGTCAAACTCTAAGTTTTCACAGCATCTGACATGTTTGGCTTACTCCGGCGATGTATTTCAGCATTTCTGCGCTCGAGTAATTCTCAAGTATTATGGCTGGGACTGAGGAGTTGAAAGTTCCACATTTGCACATTTTCCCGGAGGTAGCTCGATTAAGTTTTTTTCTTCCTCTTTGACTTACTTTAACAAAGCACTTAGTTTACCACCTCTGAGGCTCCCCATAAGGCAAAATCCATTAACCCAAAGACCTCAGACTTTAACATTTCTTCCATAATTCAAAGGTGAATGCCCAACACCTGGCTCGGTCCGTACCATCCTTGGCTTCCGTACACTCTTTCGGCCCCGCTACAGTGGCTACAATCGCACTCAAGCATATCATATTCAGATCATGGACCAGTCAGGTACCTCGTTCTAGCCCCGCAGAAGGAAGTTCACCGCATAAGGCGCCCAAAGAGGTGGTCCATTTGCGCTCGGTCCGGGGGCGGGCACCACTCGTTTAATTCACATCAATTTTTGCCCGACCCGAACACATGAAATAATTTCGAGTGCATTCGAATTCGATCCGCATTTGCAACAGCAGCAGGAGCAGCAACGAAGACGTAAACACGTGAAGGCGGCGGACTGCAAGATACTAGTACACGTGCGCATTGTGCGGAGATAGATACTCGTAAAGTACATGAATGCAAAAGGAACGTACGGCATCCGTCGTTGTCTTCGCCCGCCGCCCCCGGGGGGAATGTTCTTTGGGGCATTCGCTGGTTTTTGCCGTATTTGGATTTCTTCGGCTGGATTTGTGCGGCTTGAGTCAGAGCCAGAGCCGTACTCGAGCGACTTTTGTTCTTATCCAGCTCCGGCACAATCGCTCCGAAGTCCCATTCAGTTTTGTTCCAGAATTTGTATGCCCAAATACTTAATGACAAGTAATTTTGCAAAATCGCTGGTAAAGTTTTTTTCATTAACCCTTTAAAGGCCCTCAAGCGGGCTCAACAGCCCCGGAACAAAACCTGAAACTGGCGCACGACCTCATTTTGGGCAGATTTCAGTTCGTGAGACATGTACAAGTTGTGAGAGAGCATGTGGTGCGGGTGCGGTGCCGGCTATTATTTCACTCGACTCGCGACCCGTCCGTCAGCTCCCTGGGCACAAAAGCACTGTGCGCTGCATGATAAACGCCGCGTAAACAATGTTAGTAATTAACAATTTAACTTAAACAAAACGCCTTGGGAAAGTGAAGAAAATATGAAGTAATGAAAGGTACGAACTGCGGGCGAGCCACCCCCTGCAGGGCTTTAAATGATTGTGAAGATTTGCATACGGGAAAAAACCAAGGAGATTGTTTACTCAGGGAGAACTTTTGTTATAGCTACTTGGAGTATATGTGAACCAAATTCCACTTTTCAGGCCAAGTTTGGATTTCTTTTAAGCTCGTATTTTTTAGAGTTTTAAAATAAGAAAATATGTCAATTTTTTAGAGATCAACATGCAAACCAACCAGATGTGGTAGAGAGAAATGTATGTACAATATAAATGCTCGTACAACACATACCATAGACTGCACTGTTGCCGCTTATCATCACGTTAGTAAGTCACATTTTCTACCTATACTAATAAACAGGGTGTTTCGTGTTTCATCTATCAGGGACCAAGAACAGTGAGGTGATAGGATCCCACATAAACAAATAAAAAATTGTACGCACGGCAGGGGGTGAATCGCACCCGTTTGAGAGGTACAGGGTGATTCATAAATTCGGTATGCATATTATATCTTTTGATCTATCCAATGCAAGGACATCAAACTCACGCTAAACAACTACTATCTCAATGTGCTTTCCAAAAATTCCACCAGTGTTTATCTACCTTTGTACCATTAATACACCTCTTTATTATTTTTGTTGAATTACCAATCTCATTGACTGTCCAAAGAGGTACAACACGTCAAGGTAGAGAATGGAAAACAATTTATACGTAAAAATCCTTTTACGGAATTTTAATAAAATCTGCAATTCACAAAAAATACTCAATTAACACCAAAATTCTTTTTTTAATTAAAAGATTATTAGAGTTAATGGTAGTACGTTGCAAACGTTTAATTTGAAAAAGATGTTTTTAAATTCCACAAGAGGTTTTCTACGCACAAAGTCGTATACCCTGTCTATACCTGGACATTGGACAATCTATGTCAACTAGCCCCAGTCTTCTTTAAGAATATGCTTGTGGAACCATAAGAGAATAAATGTTAAAATTCACATTATCTACAAGGATAGTTAAGTAGGACATACGTATCTTCAGGGTGCGGGTTAGACGAAGTCAAGTGAACAATTAACTTGCGCCAAGCTTGCCATTTGTGAACACTCACTTGCATGATTTTTGTAGGCAAGTCCACTTGCTCCACTATTTTTCAGGTAAGTTGTCTTCCTCACAACCACGAGCAAGTAACCTGCATCCTTACTTGCCACGTGTAAACTCCCACTTGCTTAGTTGCAACCAAGCAACACCGATATATGTATACATATATTCCGACATTCCAGAGGACTGTAATTGTGCAAGGTTTTGCATCAGATGAGATTTGATTTTTAACACATTGAACATAATTTAATTAGTTGCATCATTATTATTGCGAACTAACCATAATTGTCTCTATTTGAGTTTTGAATTCAGTTATTTCGGGGAAATAATAATTTCAAGCATTTATATACAAAATATGAGACAAGATTTGCTTTGCTGCCCTTGGAACATTAAATTTTAATAGGATCTCAACTTCACTAGTGTCTATCGGATAAACCACAGGCATGTGTGGATAAACTTTCCTTTCAGTGAAGTTGTTGTTTATATTTGAAAATTAGTGTGTTTCCTTTCCGTATAACCATAAAGAGCTGCTGCTTGCTAAACAAATTTCAACGTCAAGAAAGTTTTGTGCTATGCTACCTACACCATGTACCAATATTACAGCCAATGCAAAATATTTTACTTAACAGTTTACATACTTTGCAAGAAGGAAGTTGTGAAAATTTAATGGATAGCTGAGATTGAAGTTGATAAGGTTCTGTTGTATTATCTCTTTCTTTGTTGAAAATTATGTAAGTGGCCATTGTTGTCAAAAGTTTGATTGGCTTGAAGGTATACGACATTTACAGGAGTGAAGACCTTTTCTTGATAAATGCCACCCTGTTCCAAATACTTGGACTCTTACGAAAAGTATATATGCATGTGGCAGTGATTCGGCTGGGGGTATATTTTTGTCTTTCCAGTATCTAAGAATTTAATTACTGCTGATTTCAGGCCGCTTCCTTCATAAACAGCAAAGGTGGGATATTGGATATTGGTACCAAAATTGGAAAAACGGTACACTTATGCTAGAGTCAAACGGTAGAGGCCCAATGCTGAGATTTAGATAAGGATAATTATACGTTATAATGTGGGGGCCAAACAAATCACTCATTTTAGATGATGCGCTAACTTCTCTCGGAGACCACGAAAAAAAAGTTGGTGAAAAAAATTCTATCTAAATTTTATTTTTAATTCTTTAGGACTACCTAAACGTTTATGACCATTAACTGACATTTTAGATGAGACTAGTGTCATTTAAATCTATTCTAGATAATGTGCTAACTTCGTAGTGCTCATTTGTCCAAAGCCCTGTTATTATGTTCTTTTGTGTAGGGTAGACAAGACGGAAATCTTTAAGTTTACTGATACATAAATTAGACACGTTGTAATTTTACTGGTAGCTTAGTTTGGATGCGAAGTCCAAACACAAAGTTATTTGAAAAAATTTATGGAGATTTTTATTCTCGATTAATAATTAAATTCTAACCGAATCGGTTCAGTGGTCCTCGCGAAGTATTAAGCACTGCGCAAAACGGCTGTATTCAAATAACTGATGACGTCACAAAAGTGGTGTTACACAAAAACTTTGACATAGAATTTTTTAGAATAGACATTGACACATCCTATAATACAAATTGTACCTAAAACTTCCGTATGGATAGCGCATCCTTAGTACATGTCAATTTGCAAGCATTCTACGTATATGTAGGTATGTATGTAGTTCTAGGTCTTTAAGAGCTAGATTAAATGTCTAATCTGTAGCTTTCATATAGAAAAATGTTTTCAATTATCGTAAAAGAAATAGTGGTCCCATTCCAGTTTTCCTTTCAGTTTCGTATTATAAGCATTTTATTTTTATTACAGAGAATAAGGGCCCAGGAAATAAAACCGGTCACACTTACAAATAGAGGGAGGGGGGAGGGGGAATTCCAAATGTATTCACAGTTCCCAGCATTGCAAAGTAATCAACAGAAAAAAATGCCCCATAGTGCTGCCCACTGGCTTAGTTCAGTTCATTAACAACCGAAAAAATAACGAGCTTCTCTTTGCGACTTTCTTTGAAGTGAATAAATAAATCCACACCGCGGGCAATTTCGTATCCCTTTCAACGGTGGTCATCGGGGAGGGAAGGACAAATATTTTAACATCTTTGAAATCAGAGCAAAGCGGCCCGACGCGTCCACGGCGGACATAATAGGGTGGTTCGTTATTTCTTCATTCTGTTCGAAAATTGTCTTAATTTTTTGCATTATTTCTAGCTGCCCAAAAGTCCAGGACGAGGTATTTCGTATCCAATCAAAGGGAACCGAAGGAGTGCTCTGATCAGGAATGGATAATATTATCTCAGGATATCGATTACTAAAAGGTCGCTCTAGGATGAAAGCAATTCATGAGTTCTCTGCGTTCTTTCCTTGCTGCAAGCTACGTTATAAAAATTTCAACCGATACCCTCTCAGACGAAGGGGCCAAAGCTCAAGCGCAAGAATGGAAAAAGGTGGAAGGAGGTGCTTTCGAGGAAAAGAAAAATTATTTTTTCTTACTCTTCAAATATTCTTCCGCCATCAACGTCCCATCCGGCGGATAAGGAATACAAAAAAAAGAAAGTCTTTATCGTTGGTGGTGAATGGCAACCGGTTTGGGTCGAAACGAGGCTCCCCTTCACCCCTCCAAATTGGTTTCTTGCCCGGCGAGATATTCTTTACGGCACGTTTGGTCAGAGCAGGGATAAGATTAATAGTGGTCTAGTTTAAGTATGCTATAAGTTGTGCCAATTCACAATTGTGAACGAACAATAGACTCACTTTGCACAATGACGACGAAGCCTTTTCAATTCCTCCGACAAAATGTCCCCACGCTCTGCGGCAAACTTTAAACTCCGAACCGGAGCACCGAGCAAAAGGGACATTTTCCGGCAAGAATTGAACCGGATGCGAGGAGTACGGAACGTCACAGTCCATTAAATTATAATAACCAGCTAAACTGCATCAAATTATTTCCGTTGTTATTTGCCCTTCGCTTTGTGCCTTACCGGTGCACGTGGAATTATAAATCCAAACCTCTATACACATGTCGAGGAAAGTAAATTGGATTTTGGCCTTTTTTCTGACAGGTTGTGGTTTAATTTCGATTTCTCTTTCTTCGAATATAGAAAACGACAAGTCGGCGAACATTTGGAAATTTTAATTTGGCTCAATGCTTGGTTTGGGTTAATATTTGATATTTGGTTATTGTGGAGAACCTTTATACCGCCATCGTACTGTGAAAAAAACAAGTTTGTATTTTTCATGTGACATTACATTATTGTAATATGTGTTTTCATAATTTACGGTTCATTAATTTAAAAGATATCGACCCCTTCGATATGCGTCTGAAAGATTCTAGTCCAGAAAAGTGAAACATTCAACATGAAAAAAAAAGGTACACGCCAAAAATCATGACATCCACATTTAGAACCATATAGGCTACTTCTAAGGCTAAAGCGGGCCCTGAGTAGTAGAAGTAACAGCCAGTAGTGCGTTAAAGAAAAAACTGCTTGAAGTGCAGGATGATGACTTTTCTGAGGCACTAAAGAAGAAAAGCAGCGTTTAATTAATAGTCCAGCCAAGATATACATTTAACCACGGAAAACTTCGCATACAAATGAAATATCAAAAGTCCGCACCGATCCGGCTTGAGCTAAAAATTTTCTTCAAGCTCAACTGTCACCAACCGGTAAGTGTTATCGTAAAAATAGGTCATACATAAGTTGTAGATCTTCTAATTGTTTATAAAAATGACTCATATGCTTTTTTTCCTAAGACTCACCACTCCTGAGATATCGCAATTTCAAACATCGAAAATACTAATATGCACTCATGCGGCCCCGCAGTCATTCTATTGCAGTTATGGCACAAGTCATTATAAGCAAACTTGTAGTACCCTGTACGTTGGTAGCTTTAATAAATTGAAAAACATTTTGGTCATACCCGGTCTGGTTCTGGAAATATCTGCGTGACGTGCCGGGAGCCGGGGGAGGGGCAACAAGTGCAAAAATTGTTTTTCCATTTTCTCGGCGGTTTTTGTGGCTACCAGCGTATAGGGCGATTCGAGTACTACAAGTTTGTTAATAGCAACTATTGTCATAACTGCATTGGTGGACCGCGGGGGCGTATGAGTGCATATAAGTATTTTCCATGTTTGAAATCGCGATATCTCAGGAGTGATAAGTCTTAGGAAAAAAAGTATATGCCTCATTTTCGAAGACAATTGCAAGATCTACAACTTTTGTATGAACTATTTGTATGATAGCACTTACCGTTTACGACATATATTCGAAAAACCGATATTGTTGACTTTTGACCTTAAATAACATTTTTAGCACATTTGTAATAGTGTATTTGAGATATGTATCAATTTTTGGCCCTATGCGAATTTTTCCGAAGTTTCAGTTTTTTTCGTTTATTTTCGCTGGACTATAAGGTGCCCGTCGCATTGGTGGAGAAAACAGCAACAGCCACTGGTATACGATACTATACCCTTTCGCGAAACCTGCCACAGAAACGGTATCTTAAAGAAAATTAATTAATTGATAATAATAATTTTTTTAAAAACATTTGAGAAACCCTGTACTTATTGTATGATTCCCTGACTCATTTGTTAAAGTTCTGCATGTACTGTTGGATTCACACTGTAGTATATTCGAGAAGAGTAAAACCGATTAATACTTTCATTTATATAAAATTGTTGTATAGTGTAAATATGTTATTTACTGCTGATAAAACTGGTCAGGGAATATCGACATTTTTCGATAATAATAACCAAACCCCTCATGCTGGTGGAAAAGTTATTTCGTTTTTTTAATACAATAACAAAAAGGATTTGAGCACTTAAGTCAGAAATGAATAATTTAGTAACGCGGAACACGCACCACTGGGGACCGGAGCGAATCTTCCCGGCAATAAACCCTCCGGAATCGAATAAAACCTTATCATCAGCTTAACACAAATGTTTATGCGAAAGGTAAATACTCTGGCGAAAAGCCCTCGCAGAGCAGAAGTCTACTTTTCCCCGAGTTTCATTTTTCTGAATCAGTTCGGGAGCGTTCATAGGCATAATATAAATCTATTCCAGTTCCGGGAGCGTATGCAATTTGCATATATCGATTATGGGAGAAACTCCCCCATCCTCCTCTCCCTTGCTGCAATGTTTTATATATTTTAGAAGGGGGCGTTTGAAGAAATGCGGAAAACTGGGGAGGCCACCTCAAGAATTCCAGATTTCCGGTTCTTTCGGGAACTTGTTGAAAGTTGTTTGTTTCACAGTGACCCGATTTTGGGAAGATCATCAGCCATAGCACCCGACATCATCTCCCACTGTATAGCGAATTCTTTAGGGTGCACTCGGTGTGCGAGCATCGCCTAACCAAACTTGGCTCTTCCACAGATTCCTTTGTATGGAAATAGTTCGCTTATTGCCTTTTATTTAAGGGAACGGGTGAGTGATTTATGTGATTCCGAGTTTAAGCTCAACTTTATTTCTGGTCTGCCGCAATTTGTTTGCTCCCAGAATGTGGAATTTTCTGTGCCTTGGGAGCCATTTAGCCCAAATGGAAACGAATGGGCTCCGAGTGCATAACTTTTGTTTCAATTGACGCTGATTCGATTCCCACACCCTCTTTTCACAAAATGAGATATTCTCCCGTCACATCCCATTTAGGGATATTCTCCTCGGATACAACTTACGTGGGACCCTTGTTGAGGCGTGAGTCATTCGTTTGCGTCAATTACTCATTTCGGGGAAAAAACTTCGATAAAATCTCTTTATCACATCACGTGAAGCAAATTCCACAGAAACGAAAAAAAGTATTAGAACGTGAATAAACGACACGTCACCAGTAACACCCTTTGCTGCACCCTTTTTATTGCAAGTAACATAAGTAGGGCTCGCTTAGATATCATGCATGCAAACTGGGACCAATTTTGCAATGAATCAGCTGGATGCATGCACTGCCCGCTATAATGTACTTTACTTGCATTGGGGCGATCCAGACCAGTCACCCGACCGAGGGCAAAACTATAAACATCACAGTCACGTGGCCCCATTCAGCTGCTGGCAGATCCTTATCGATCCCATGAAATCAATTTGGACTGACCACATGTCACATTAAACTGTCGGGCATTCATCATTCAGGTTCGGATTGTCGCCCTTCCGGTTAAAAACTTGCAAGAGACTTTCGCCTGACCATGAAGGATGTGAGATATTTGAGAATTGCTTTGAAGTAGCCCTGGGCATGTGCTCCAAGTTTCTTGCTTAATTAAGTGCTAAATTCGCCTCAGGTGTAGTAAATCCTTAAAATGATATTTACGAATTATTTATGATTGCAACAGATACACAATGTACACCACACCAGCGATAGGGTCAATTTTTATGGTCGCCATTGTTGGCTTACTGATATACTGTATAACTGCTGACTACGTTAGTTATTTGTAATTGATATATGTATTGTATTTATTTTGATGTACATAATTGTGCATCGCCTTAATAATTGAATCAGAAAATGTGAACATACGATTTTATTGAAAGAAACTCTAGAAGATCGTTGACCGAACTGTGACTGCCAATGTCAATGGCGTTCCTTAAAATTACATGTTAATCTTTTTGTGGCCCCAATTGGATCGAATGGACGTAAAGACCTTTATGATCGGCCTGCCTTTCGCCCAATCAGCATACCCTGTTACTTCGCCAAAGCCCTAGAAAAGCTCATGGCTACTTAGATCCAGACACACCTGGAGCTGAAAGGTTATTTTACAAATTGGCAATCTTGCTACGGCTTTAATCACAGTTGCCAAACAGTCCTCCTATAAAGGTCCCATGGGCATTCGTTTTGAACTCGACTTAGTTAAGGTGTACCTTCCATGACTTTTCGGTGGCCCTTGATAGCATCACTTCATACTTCTAAATAAATTAATCAGGTTGTATAAGTTTTCTTCCACAGCAATTAAATTTTTACAAGACTTCCTTCTGAAACGCAGTCATCAGGCAAGGGTTGAGTATTGTTTTTCTAATACTCTTTTAGTCGAGTATGGAGTTCCGCAGGGTTCGATATTAGGACTCGCTTTTCTTTAGTTTGTTCGTTAATTATCTTGCTAATGTTATAAAAGATTCGTTCATTCGTCTGTACGCCCATGACGCTCACTTATATTTCACCAGATTTTTAGGTTTATTTAATGGCAAAAATTAATAACATTTTTAATTTAAATATAAACCGTATTACATTATTGTATGCCACAAGAAGTCTCCATCGACAAACGGAGTCAGGAACCGAAAAAATAACACTACATACAATACAAATTGTTAGGCAACTTGACTTAAAGGGATTCAATTCCAGATGGTTTTGTTTTGACCGATAGTATATGTACGATGCTGAAGATCTTCAATCAAGTTGTGTATCCATAAGGCCGATTGGTCTGCGAAGATACAGTTGGATATCGTCTGCATATAAATGAATGTTAGAGTTACCACCTACATCAACTATATCATTTATATAGTAATAAATAAACAGTAATGGCTCCAAGATAGATCCCTGAGGTAAACCGTAGCTGATAAATAAGTTTGGGTCAAAACAATGGAACCTATTTTTGTTTTTTTTATATTTTTTGTGCACTACCGGATTCCGGTTTAAAGTCCTTAAATTCATGAAGATAATTTGTAGGCTATTCCAAGAAGACTTTTAAACGCTACGATGGTCGTTAAAGATCTCCGCCGTTGGACTGAAGTGCTTTAGAGGTTTGTTTAATAAAAAAGAAACAATATATGAAAAATGCAAAAAATACTAGAGCGTCAAGCTTGTTTAGGAGTTTATCAGTACCGCCGATAGATGGCAGTAATGAGGTGCCAGGCCCAGGAGTTTATGTCTATATGAACTGCACGCACTGTACTGGTAGAAACCTTATGGTTTGTTATTTCATGAAAACCTGAATTGAGTTTAAATTTTTTTAAAAGAGCATTTCAAAGAAATGAATCCTTTATGCTTACCTACTGATTTATTAAAATTTAAGCAAAGAAGGGACAGGACACTTAAGGCCTCTTCGTGCTGGGGTGTTGCCAGTCCTGCCACCATATTGTTACGCTGGTGTTACTCACAATAAATCATTTGAGAGTGCAAACGTTTTTACATTTTCAAAGTCCTTTTTCAGGATCTATGATTTGAGAATTATATTTTTGCCTAAATTTAAGGATAGCATATCCCTTTAAAGAATTAACACAATGCCTTCCGAACAATAGTAATAATACAGTATGTACAGTAAATGGTTTAGGTACAGGGGCGTTCCCGTAGAAAACTTAGAAATCCAATCAATCAACGGGACAATAGCAATTGTGAACTTAATTACTGACAGGAAACCATTAGCACATTTGTAACATTTCTTGGAAGCAGCTCGAACATTCAATCAACGGATAGCTTTGATGAGGCTCTAAATGCATCACATTAACAACTTCGGCAGATTCCTCGCCCCCAGGTAATGACAACTTGGTTGATTACGTAAATTGATGAGCTCTGCTTTTTCAAATGACTGTTCTTGAGAAACATTAGGCAGGAAGAAGTAATAACGCTCTGTGCGCGGCACCGCATTAAGGCCACCATCAGACGGCATAAATCAAACTAGCAATCTAGCCGATGGACGTACCCACCAATTTCATAGTTTCCAAATACTGAATATGAAAATCCTGATGTCTTCCAGAAGGTACAGACAAAAGCAATTAATACCAGACCACTCCCAGCCGGCCTAGACAATGTTTTCTTTAGTGTACGCTAGCACGATAGAAACTTTGGACAAAGGACCTGTGCAGGCAGAGCGATTCGTATCGACCAGAGCTCGGACTGAGCACTGCCTAGGGAATAGACGCTATATTTGCCCAGCCGAACGCTTTGGAATTTCGACCGTATAGCCAAACTTAGCCCTGTATCCTGCTGCTGATGGACACGAAACATCCACGGGCGCTAGGCGGCATCGTACGTTATTGGTATTATTAGTCTGGTCATGTGAGCCCAGAGCCCGAGTGCCGTATCCACACTCTACAGTCAAATTGAGGGCTGTCACTTTGCGAGGACTGCACCAACAATATAAATTCCCTGCCAAATGAAGGGGAGCGGTGTGGGAATAGACTTCGACCACTTCTTCCCTTGACTTTTTGCAATCCCATACACTTAGCGCTCTGCCTTCCAGATAGGGGCACCACCAAAAAAAAGCACCAGTTTATCCCGAACCGCGTGCTCCCTCCATTTTCGGCAAAAAGGCCATTTTCGACAACATAAACTTTATAGTCCTGATTGCTGGTTGAGGTGGTTAGTTCCCTCAAGGGTAATGGCGTGAGGCTTAGTCACTATGAATTAGGGCACGACCAGGACGGGCTGTACAAATTGAAATTTATAGGGTTTATGCAAAATTTCGCTATTAAGTTTTGTAGTTTAGTAAATTGCTTGTAGTCAGCCAGAACCGTGGGGCGGTGTGGCAGTGTGGCAATGCTCTGTGTGCCATGCCGTCTAGACTTCAGTCAAAAATAGTTTGCGGATGTGCCGAGGAGCTTCACTTGTGAGATTTATGACTAAATGATGTTGAACATTTTCGGTTTTCTGTGAGGAGCTCTAAGAGCAATATGCCCGTCGTAATACTTACATGTTTCTGCACGCCCGCCTCAACAGAGGTAATTTAAGGGTTCAAAAGCTGTAATAACTTGATTAATATTTCAGCGGCGGCTTGATCGAGGAGCTGTGGCATATTAACGGGGATTTGCACCTTTATCAAGCTCGTAATTTTATCCCAAAGCCCGCGAACGTGAAGTATATTCAGCAGATTCTTAGAGATGAAAGCTTTCTTAATTGATACGGTGTCGACAACATAGAAAATCTTGGCAAAATCCAGCAGGCTTTAAGGTAATAGTTAAAATGTTAAAAGAAATACAAGAATTTTATTTAAGTAAAGCAGGTAAAGTTTAAAAATTCTTAGCGTTTTATTTTAACATCATTATCGTTTAAAATAATTTTTAACGTGTATTTTGGTAGTTCAATTGCACACTAAGCGTGCGTTCTGTATGTATTATATATTTATTTTAATGCTACGTCTAAATCGGCCTTAAAGGCTAGTTCACACGATGCCAGTTGTCGGGCAAGGCAAGTGAGGAAGTAAGTTGCTCCAAGTTACTTGCCATTTGTGAACACTCCCTTGCACGGTTTTTGTAGGCAAGTTAAGTTTCCTGACAGGCTGCTGGGTGAAGAAAGTGAATTATGCTCAATTTTTGTACAAGTTGCCTCCTCCATCATAACAAGCAAGTAACTTATCCCTTTACTTGTCATGTGCAAACACCCCCTTGCCAAGTTGTATTGTAACCAAGTCACACATATGAACATTTCCAGATTTCTTAAATGTGTTTTTATTGTCATATTTGTCCACTTGCATTTGACCAGCCACACGTGTAAACACTATTTGCCTTTTCCGGCATTTCTCAAACTGAAGTAACTCGCTCACTTGGCTTGATGTTGGCGTTTTCCGGAGTTACTGCAAAAGACAATATGCTACCCTAATGCCCTAGACAGACTACATCAATTGAACTAGTTCATTACGTAACTTTTAACATCTAAGAACTGGATCAACTCGCCGCGACACACAATTTACAATACAATACTATGTATGAGAAAACATAAGTACCGTTTTATAATAGATGGCGTAACTCTCTGCCATTTTGAATCCGCCATATTGGGAATGGGAATTTTATTTTTCCTACACAATAGTTGTGCTCAATGTCCTCAAAAACCCCCGAACAAATATTTTCAAGAAAAATAAACCTGCAAAAAAGTTCTGTGTGAAAGGCTAAATTGAAACACTCATTGCGTTAAAGGGATATACTTTGTAATTTTAAATAGCTGTAACTTTTAGAAAAAAATGGAAATCGATCTCTCAAACTCCTAAATTAAAGAGTAACAGTAGTACTAAATGATGTAGCGGGAGATAGAGACCAGAAAAAATTTGCGCACCCAGTACATTTTTTGGGCACATAACCTCAAATATCTCAAAATCCTGACATGTTGGGACAATTCTGACCCCGGATTCAGATTCCACGCAAAAAATTAATTCGGAAATGACCCTCAACTTTTCAACAACAAAACGATGTTGGCCTGTATAATTGGATCGCCTCGAAGGACGAGTAGTTCTGGAGGGATGGATCCAAGAAGTTGCCAGAAATATGGCCAAACGTTGTAGCTTCCGAAGGAGCATACTTTCAATGATGTTCAAAATAGATATATTTTATAAATAAAGATTTCTTTTTACCAAATAAACGGAACTTACTTGTTCTCATACCTAATAATTGACAATTTTCGCAATACTTTTAAAGAAGAATTTCTACCCTAAGAATAAAACTAAGAAAGGGAAGGATAATTTTAAAGATGATGCACTTAAACATTAGACACGTCACTTTAAGGTGCTGCATGTGGTACCACCCCTTGCACCTGGACGATTTTCGCAAGCACAATGCATAAGACACAGGTCCGTAACTTTCTACATTCATAATTGATTAAAACTGCAAAACGCTGAATTAGTAATGTCCCCTAAATAGGTTAGCAAGAAGTAGCTTGTCATTTAGCTGCTCCAATAATTACCATCCCTCCTGCCCGGCTTTTCGTGCGACAGCAGTACAAACAGATTACTGATAAAATGTAATTAAAGATTCAAATTAAAGCCAGCTCGCTCCATAAATAATTCCGAGCTGTGCAGGAAGGGATTTTAATGTCTCTCCAGACTTATTCAGTGGTCCATTAAAACGTTGATAAGTCCGTCAATATCGAGATGATCCTGCAGCTGAGTTAGCCGGAAGCTCAAGTAAAGGAATACTATTGTTCCGAGGAAAAAGGAGCGAGACCACCTCAGCGACATTTGTCAGTATTAGTTAAGATTATTGATTGACACCAAATCTTCAGGGAGGTTGACAAATGGATTCCCTTTGGCAAGGTAGAAGGTGTTTCACAGGCAACACAATATGGTGCCATTGTTCAACGGCCTCCAGTGGGAAGAGATTGCGAGACCGGTAGCCCAAAAATAAGAGGCAGACCATTACGATAAGAGGTCGAACTTACTGCGGAAAAATGACTTTTTTCCGAGGGTGGAAGGATGAGTCTATAGGATGCTGGAACGGACGGAAGAGCCGTAATCCGTTTTATTGATTATCGGCCTGCGCCCTCCTAATATTATTATTACTGCGACTGAAAACAGCTTTGTTGATGCCCCAATTAGAGTACTCTCGGATGCTCCCCAGCGGAGGGTAGGCTTCACTCCGGCAGTAGATGAAAACGCCAGCTACATTCGCTACGGTTAGCAGGGACATTCTGCCTACCTTGCATCATATCTGAAGCCGTCAGCAATTTTTCTTCGTAATATGTCAGGCAAACGCTGTTGCCGAAAGGAGCACCCCGGCTTACTGGTGCTTCCCCTTTTCCAGATCCACAGACGAAGCTTCTTGAAGAAGTGTCCTCTTATAAACAATGAACTGTTCCTCTTGTAAATTGATTGGTATTCGTTATTGTTGCTGCCCTCGTATTTTTCCAAGCGCCCAATCTCCTTCCTAAATGTTTTCCCGCTGCGACAGTGGCAAAGGGCGAAGAAATCACGTATCCTTTGTTACATGGCGTCTTTCTGGTTTGGGGCGAGGACGAAGGCCTAGGCTCGGGTACACTACAAGGATCAGAGGGCCCCTTCTATTTACATGTCAGACATTGTCGACTGTACTCCAAGCGGAACTTAATTTTCCACAATAAAAGAACGGCGCAAGGACCTTGGCTCACAATGAACTCATTTCGGAAAGCGATTACAATGTCACCCTCTGCGGTTATTGTTTAGGCAATTTATATCTCGGTGAAGGAGGAAGGCCCGGGAAATGAGAGAGACGTGAACGCGGAAGAACCGGCAAGCGAGGATAATCGTAATTGAAACGTTTATGGGACATGTGCATTCAAGGATTCTACGCAATCAATTATAAATCATGTTTAAGGATACAGCCGCACTAGCACAGCCAGAGCCGAGCAGGAACCAACCACAGTACGTCCTTTGTCCAGCACTAATTTCCTGCATCACTCCTTCCCCATTTGCGATAAGCAAATACATTACTCCGGACTAAAAGATGTCCCAATCGCAAAGATGTCTTCATGTCCCTATTTGTGATACACACAATGCCATAATCCAATTAGTTGATCGAAATTGAAATTTATGGTTTATGTGTCCTTGCGAAATATTTCCTGTAGGCTGCCATGTAATTTATTAGGCAAATTGGATATCTTTTTACTGGACAGCAACAGAATGTCGTCGCCATGATTAAAACCCGTCAAGCACTTGCCATGTTCCTTGTAATAGATTAATTTTCAGCCAAACCAAGGTTATGCCTTTGGTTAATAATTTCATGTCATGGAAAGGTCTCTATTGGGTTGTAGGTGCCAGTCTGAATTTTGTGGTGTACATGTGACAGCTTTCCGGCACCGACAGAAATATAGAGCGGATTTCAGAAGAAATATATGATGTCGAATGTGACAGTTTGTTTTAATTGGAAAAGTAAATAATAATAGTAATAATGACGTAATTTTTTTCAAGGCAGGAAGAACACAACTGTTAAGATAAATATATGGAATATAGAGTACCTCATATTTTGTGCTACAAAATGAAATCAAATGGGACTTTCCAAGGTTCAGGCATAACTCATTTGATTTACACCAATGGAAGATATGTTGCAAATCGTTAGGGAGACGAACGATGCAGCCTTCCACTCGAATAAATTTTCACATCATCAGCATAGGTACATGTGTGTACTGACGCATTGGTAAGAACTGCAGGAAAGTCATTAATAAGCAGACTGAAGCGAAGTGGACAGAAATCAGACCCTTGAGGGACACCAAAATAGAAAAATTATCACACACACGAGCACTCTGATATCGCCCAGGCAATAAACTTTTATTAACTCTTTCGGTGCCAAAGACGTTTATATGTATATGTCCAGTAAGTGGCACACTGGTGCACTACGTACGTGTAATAAAGCTGTTCCCCAAATTGGGAACTGCAAGCGCCAAGGGAGAATAAATTCCGTGGCCAAAAATCACTGTCAGTAAAGTGTGTGTATGTCCGTGATATTTTCAAAACTTACTAAACTGATTCGAATGTATTTTAAGGAAGAATTTTAGCTAGGTTTGGGAATTGAAAATTAATGATGGCGCATCCAATATGGGCGGTCAATTTTTAACTTCAAAGGATTGCTATGAAATCGGGTCCTTTTATGTTTTTGGGGTCGCTGATCTCGAATCTGCTATCGAAATTTGGAAATTCAAGATGGCAGATCCAATATGGCCATCGAAAATACTCAACTTGAACGAATTTCCGTGTAAATGAACACACGGGGTTTTTGGGTCACTGATATTAAATCTATAATCCGAATTTATCCCAGGAATATTTTGGGTTCCCGCGGAGAAATTGAATTCCGTCTACGCGCACGATATAGTTTCATTCATTCACAAGTTAAAAATATTTTTTTTTTGAGTCGGCGTTAAGTCGTACAATACGCGTCCACGCAGTAGTGGAAATATGTCTGTCAAAGGCATCTGTCCTGCATTCGGGTTACTCACTCCACCACATCGTCTGTTGCGTCGCGCGTATCGTACTGGAATTTAAACAGTCCCTTTAAACTAAAAGCAGTACAATGTCATTACGATTCCATATTTACAGTCTGACAACGCTTTTTACACGCAATTTCAAAGCTATGCCTACTTTCACAAGTAATCGCATTCTAAACTCAATCAATACTACATTCAATCCTTCCTGTAGCACAGCCTTTTTATAGGTGGATATGCTTCTTGATTCTTTAGAAACTTCTACGCAAATTCACACTTTATCACAAAATGTACGAAGCCTGGTAGAAGCACACAGCAATCATTTGAAGTTGTGAATTTTTGGTCGCCACGTTGGATTCGCCATCTGTACTTTCCTTTTCCATAGCAGATTCGAGATGAGCGACCCCGAAAACTTACAGGGATCCGTTTTCATAGTAATCCGATGAAGTTGCGAAATTTTGTTCGCCATATTGAATCCGCCATCTTGAATTTCCAGATTTCGATAATTGATTCAGGATCAGCGATCCATTTTATAGACATCCGCTATCGCGTCAGCAGAGCGGAACGGTGCAACTTTTCGTGACATTTTCAGTCGGTGAATCGATTTTACTCTACCGTGCTGAAAGAAGTTTTAAACTATTCTTTCCTTAAATCTTCCAAAATTATAATGAAGTGCTCCGTCGCGTTCTTAAAAGTAATCAGCGCTGGGGTGTGCCACATACAGTAGTAAATTTTGTTTTTTTTTGTCTTCCTGCCATTAGTCCTTTCAATGATAACACAATTTATTTTTGATTTCGTGGACCACATAAAAATTCCATCAAAATGAAACAAACCTCAATTTGGTAAAAACAAATTGAAATATTTTAAGTTGTGGCTCATATTTCTTGAACTCGGTTAAACAACATGTTTAAAGAGTTAAGCCTAACAGAGCTGTAATCTTATCGCTGGTTAATTGTCAGAGCTTAAATGAAAATGTTGGCAAATAAATGTTTCCTGAACACCAAATTTGTGCGTCCACGGGGAAATACCATGCGAATTGTAATCTGCTGCGTGACCAAACCTATGAAATTCAATAAGGCCGACTACACCGCAGGTGAGCAAAAGCTCCAGCACTTGGATTTGCAGTTTGAGTGCTTCGCCGGTGCACCACTAAGCATGTAACTAAATCCTTTTACCTATTAAATAAAGCAGGATTATTTTTATCACCCGAGTGCAATTGCCATACATTTCCCCCGGAGCGGTGGGCGACTTCGAATAACAACCTCCAAGAGTTATTTGGGGCATTTAGCTGGTCTCACGTCAAATTAGAGAACTGGCAAAAGCCATGATTTTCGACTATAAAACAGCGACGAAATTAATCGCCCGAATTGACTTGAATTTATCAAAACACGACCACCGCTAGGACGAAGCGATTGCTGGCTATTGAATTGAAGGGACCCTGGCGGGGCACGTTATCGACAAGAACAGCCATCCAGAAGGAGTCGTGTTTAATTCAATGGAGGCACGCAATGGAAAAGTTTATCACATTGTAATTACGGTAATTTACATGAGGATTTTCCCCTGGAAGTGATTAATTCATTCCTCAGAAAGCGTAGCCCATGTAGAATCATTTCGACGGAGTCTCAGCGCTCACTTGGTGCCTTTTTCAGGGTTCACGCTCGAAAAGGCTGGGGTGGTGAGGCAGGCTTAGCGTTGTTTGAATTTAAAATATTTTTCAAGTAAACTCCTTTTGCGCTGCAGGCGGGGACCGGAACGGGCGGCTGGGAGCATTTTATATAAGAAGCGATTTCACAACGCAGGTGGACAATTTACATAAGAATAACGACAGTCTCGGTGTCCCTTGAAGGACGAAGTTAGAAGTCGCAACATAATTTCCCTTTTATGAGTCACTCGCAGCAAGTTTTCGGGCTGGGCGGTGGGTGTTTAATGTGAGAAATGGCTGCACGTTATGTTATGAAAGTATCCCTTCCGACACGTCCTCCAGTTGTTTTAATATTTAGCACAGTTGCTTAAGGATATGAATTCTTGCGGCAAGCAAGGAGCAACCTCCAACGAAATATTTTTATGAGGCTGTTAATGGTGGGAGCTACCCACAATGGGAGCTGGGAGCAAGGACCTTTTTTAGATATGCCAAGCGGCGGTGTAGCGAAGGCACTCGTGTGTATAAATGAGTTGAGGATTTGCATTTCGCTCAATCCCGGTCACCGTGGGGATCAATTTTCTTTTCTTTTTTTTTCTACCAAGCCGCCAGGCGCACGGTTGCCTAAGGCCCTCCCAGATGGCCCACGCTGTGGCGAAGACAGATTATGTAATTTAGCGGGTAATTGAAGCACACGTGAATTATAAAGCACTTCAATCCTTTTTGGAGTGCACGGGCTGTGGTGGAAGTTTTTGGCGGTCGTTACCTGAAATTTACTTTTTTTTTTTTCATACCTTGTGGGATCCGGGATGAAATTAAATTCACGCTTCCATAAGGTTGGGGAATTGCGAAACACTACGTGTTTTTTTTTTGTAGTAATCCCGGGAGTTCAATCAGTTAAGCGTGATTTCCATTAGTTATGGTAGAGTTATCTTAACGGTTGGATTATTATCCCGGCGGGCGATCTCTAGGGGTTGTGCAAAAGTGGCACATTAATTCAACATGTTGTGAGCTCAGTTTAGGAAGGTTAAAAGCACGTTTTAATTATATGTATGCTATGTTCTTAAAAATGCGGGAATTGGTTAAACAGACGTGAACGAATTATGGTATTAGATGCCATTGCCAATAGGGATTAGCTTTCTTCATAGCAGGCCGGTCCGCTACTATTATGAAAAGAAATAATGTAATTCTCAACCAGTTAACGTATGTTACTCCTTTGTTATTATGGCGGCCTACAGTATAGAACAGCGAGTTACAATTCTGCGCAAATTTATTTAGTCGGGCTCATAACGCGCATTGGTACTTTTGGTCAGTCCAATCGACCATCTGAGCAAACAATTCGAAACATTGTGAACAAACTTAAGACCATCGGGTTCATCCTACGTCCTCTTTAAGACCATTCGGCCGAAAAGATTGCTGCTCTGTCAGACGGGGAGTAGACGACGATCTGTCGTTCTCAGTTTCTCGTCGGTCGTAGCAATTGGGAATGTTAAATATGAAAGCATGGCGTGTGACATTTCAACAATGGTGGTTATGTCAACAAGTAGAAGTGCCGCATTTGGGAATTGGAGAATCGAAATGTATGATATTGTTGAAGGGCCGATGCATCCAAGCAAATAATTACCTTCGTCAGTTAAAACCATGAAATTAACATGAGAATAGTTGTAATACCGTTAGAAGGTCTTCAGTTAAAGTTTGGAGATTTGTTACTATCTAGAAGGATTACATCCATGTCACCATATCTCAGTCCCAGGACTACTGGAAGCAGATTCTGAGAGAAAATTGGAGTGTTTTGCAGTTGGCATCAATGCGACAAAGAAGAGGGAGTTTCTGGAATTCCGGAAAAAATATGGGAACACCGTGAATTTTAGGAAAGTGCAGGAAAGTGCACATACAGTACAGGTAGACGTGGATCAACATTGGAGATATTTGGAAAGAACGTTGATTTAGTATTTTTTTTCGGCGTTTGATGTAACTGCCTTGAGTAGATCAAAAGATGAAAAAAATAATGATGTGCATACCACGAACACTTCCGAATTTATGAATCACCCAGTACGTCCCAAATGTTTCAAATTGCTCCTCCCCCTGTCATACAATTTTTTGTTTGGCTGGGTAGATTTTCCACCCCATTTATTTTGTTACATCTTATACAAAACACCCTGCATGGAGTAGATATATTGATTTTTTGCTGTTTTGGTCCGAATGCTCTCATAAATATATAAAACTTTTGACTAATGTTATTCTTGATTACAACCGGCATGTGATTACTTCATTAGTTCAATCAAAAGGCCGTTAATGGACTAGGTAATTCCAGGGAAGACATATGTTTATAAATAGTTGGTTCACACGGTCCTATATGATTATTAGAATTGTTTCAGAAAAACACCATAACCTCCGCAATGATACAATGTACATGTCAAAAGAACCTGTTTTCCTATTTTCTACAAACGAATATATGAAATGAAAAGAAATGAAATGAAACCACACACACGCTAGTTTTAATATCCTAAACATCAAATACGAGAACATAAAATATTGTCCACACATCATAAATTCTGTTAACAATTAGTTGCAAATTATAAACGCAGTTGCGGCAACACATGACTTTGACCTTGCAAAAAAGTAATTGCGCATGAATATCTTCGGCTTCAACAAAACGGTCGTGTTGAAATTTTTCAGGATAATTAATTCTGCGAGGCAAAATAAAACCTTGTCGCAAATTTCTTAATTAGTTCCCCACTTTGTCGCAACTGACCAAACGAATAAATTCGTCTCGAGTGGGAAATTTTCTACTTTTAGGCCAAGAAAGAAAGTCGACCGCGAGTGACAAAGGAGCCTTTAGGATGCCGACAAAGAGACCGGAGACAATTGTCATCGTTTTCGGTGGTGGCTGTTGTTCTCTGGAAGATATTTATGACTTTTTTTTTTTTTTGTTGAGAGGATGCCTTTGAGATTTGACCGGAAAAAAGGCAAGAAGCTGGCAAGAAGTTCAGATGAGCAAGGAGTGTTTCTCACAAATGATTGGTAAGTACTCAAAAGATGTACAATTAACGGTATGCTTTCGGTTTTACATTAATGGATGCAATTTTTGAGAATTAATTAATTTATAGAGCGGCCTTAAAAGATTTAATCAATCTGAAGGGGTTATGGGTTAGCCCATTCGATATATTTATTATGACCTTTATTGTTCTTTTAAAATAAATTCTTGATGCTTTATTTATTTATGATCCATATTTTTTTTACGTGTAATATAAAATACGCGCTTCTCATTATATTTCTGTACTTCTTTGTGATGCCAATTTTGTTCTTTTCCAAATTTTTCGTTCAATTCCATTAATTTAGCCGACTGCCATACGATGCCACCAGAAAAAAATTATTTCAAGCATTTTATAAAATAAAATTTATAACACAAATAAAAATAAAAATAAATAAAAATGAAAGTACGTTTGTTTGCTTGTTACTCAGTCACATCTTAACGGTTGCTTCGACAGATTTTATTTGTTCACACAAGGTAGTACATAAGCAGTACTTAACATAGAAGCTATTTTTAATTTTGATAAAGTGCAAGGTTTTACAGCGGCTCCAATATGGCGACCAAGTACTGATTAGTTAAATTATCAAATTAGCTAAACTTCAAGTGAAAAATCCTGAAAATCCGCATTAGGTGGTTTTTGTGGTCGCTGATTCCGAATATGCCATAAGAATTTCCTAATTCAAAAAACGAATCCAATATGGCGATTGAAAATCCTCAGTTTTAAACAATTTAAATGAAATTTAATGTGAGGCCGTCTTTGTGGTTAAAGAATTCAAATCTACCAAAATTCAAGATGGCGGACCCCAAAAATGGCTGCTGGGAGAGTTAACATTTGGATTGCCACGAGAATCAACACTAGGAGGGTTTTGGAGGCGCTGATCTCGAAGCTGCTATAGGTATTTGGAAATTTAAGATGGCGGATCGAATATGGCGACCGAAAATTCCTAAAGGTTTTGAGTGTCAATGAAGATATAGGGATTTGATATACCGCGATACCAATACCCAAACAAAGGTTTTTGAAATTTTTGTCTGCCTGTTTATCAGGGCTAATTTCGTGAACTTATGATAGACCGTTAGTCCAAGGAAAAGAATTACCCAAAACGAAAAAAAAGATATTTTAGAATGTGATTGTTAGGTACTTAACATAAAATATACCAGCGAAAAATGTCACAATAAGCACCAAAAAATATGTTCAAAACATTGCAAAATTCTTGTAATTCTGCAGAGTTGTTACTTGTACCCAGCTGAAGTCAGGCCAGTTAAGTTAACAGTTACGGGGACACTCAATTAAATATTTATTTCATATCACTGTTAAACCCTTTAAGGCATTCTCTCTTTACGCTGGGTGTAAAGTTAAGCAAAATGGCCGTTTTAGTAAACCTCGCTTAAGATATCTTATCTACTTCCCTAACTGCTCCCAGGACTAATTTGCTGATCTCGTAAACAACAACAACAACTTCGTGATGTCTGCTTTGCCTTTGGCATTAGTGCAATGTCTTCGGCATTAAGCCGAGCGGGCAGACGGCACCAAACAGTCGAAATTATATTAGTCAAATATTCAAAGCAAATAGCCATCCCCATCCTGTTGGTATTTGTCCGGCTTAAATAGCCGACCAAATTGCATATAGGAATTCGACGGTAAAATCTTTACATTGGCAATAGGACGTCAGTCATGTCGGTGGGTTTGCATTAAAACGCCACAAGTATCACAACACACTACACATGGCCGGGCAGGCCAAAGAAGGGATTTTCCAAATTCTCTGAACCTATTACACTCCCACCGCAGGAACCAATGTTGTAATCAATAGACAAACACCTCACAGTGTTTGCCTAGGAAATTTTACAGGCTCTTGTCCACCATGCTCCCCCCCACAGAAGGTACACATTCGAAAACCCCAGCAGAAGTCCTCTCGTAGGTCGTGGGCAATGGAAGTTAGAGCACCTTTTACAGGCTTCCTGTTTGTCGACCTCCAGTGTGGCACTTTGATGCCCGCAGGCATGTATGAGGGAGGCTGATTCATTTGCAGTATTCAGCCGGAACAAGACATGATGGCATCCTTCAAGTTGCTGAGCCCTCGGAATAAAAGAAAGATGTTCCGTCTTTGCAGGATAGGGGGGATGAGAGGACTGCTCCCCAAATGGACCACCAACTTCGAAACTTTCCCGAGTGACTGACATTAAGGAAAATTGGGGCGGTCTAAGAGGCAGTTCCTGATATAAAGAAAGAAATACTTGGCGGGGCCGGACCCAAAACTTCTTTCCCTTTTCGCTGAAGTTGGCTTACGTGATAAAACTTTCTAGTTCACCTGGCGGCAGTACTGCATGCAGAGCCGCACAGGGGGTTTCGTAAGAGGGCACTTTGCAACTATCCGTGGCTGATGGAGCCCACCGAGGATTAGAATTGCACGTTTTAATGTGCACCACCGCCACCGTAACCGGGTGCACACACGAACGGCGAAATATAAAAAAGTTCCTCTCTGTACTTATGCATAACATTGAGTAGCATGGACATGCCGGGGGGAAAACGGTAAAGTTAAGGACGTGTTATCCACATAAAAATCCCCGTGGTACCTTTCTGGGAATGATAAATGTTCTGGTGCAGGTGACAACGCCGAACTTGGGCCGGAAGAAATGATATGCAGATTTTTCCAAGAAACGAAATGCGGTCTAAGGAGGAAAAAGATTAATGCAAGGAGGAGCCCAGCCTAAGTGTGCTCGGACAGCTCCTTCGATTCGGGGGGAGCTACTGAATTTGGTTGTCTACCTCCTGCTCCGCATGCAGCCCACAACTCGCTTTTGTGAGAATCGAATAGGACCGAGCTATGGTTCTAGGAGATTGTAAATCGTTTTGAGATTTCTTACTATGCAGACGTTCCTCGAATCGGGTAAATTAAGGAATACTCTTCTGCTCTGCTGAGTTCTGCTTGCATGGAAATGTGTGAGATGTCTGTTAAATTTGGGTCACTATGTGAGCCAGAATCAGAATTACGAGAGGATATCTACCACATTTTAATCAACGTAAGGTAAAACACAAACCTGCACAAATGATTACCATCTCTTTTAAGTAATAGTAACACATTGCTACTAATGTCACTTACCTTATTTTCAACTCCTTCTGATGCAAAAATTCCATTTACGTTAATGTCTTTGAACACTATCGTCTAAATGTTTGGAAATATCGTAAAAATAATTAATTTCTTTCGCATAAATCGAAATAACACTAATGCTCATAACAGACATGAGGACTACAGAAAATTCTTGCATAGGTGGGCATATTCCTAACCTAGCGTTTGTTTACATAACTAGACGTTAAAATTTTGTGGTACATTTTATGGATTATCAATTCGCGGTTATGTGGTACCGTATTGTGGTTAAGATATTACAACTACGACGCTTCGTATGAACGTGAGTTTTTATTCTTCTGTGGTCAACATTCTTTGCAATTTAGAATTTACATTTAAATATTCCTTTTTCGTTGTAGAGTTGTACCTATATTGCAAAATAAAAATTTATTGTAGTCCGATTCTTAATATTTGAATCCTTGTTATATAATGTACAAAACGGTGAGGGGCAGAAATGTTTGAGCAATCAATTGACTATTTGAAGTACCTATACACCGAGAGAAAACACTAGCTTTAAAACTAAAAAACAATGCGAAAATTATTAATTTTTATCTCTTAACGTATTTGGCGTTTTTAAAATTTAGAAGCAGTTGGAACGATTTAAACGTCTCATTTTTGATTAAAAAGAAATTTTTAGCCACAAGTCTATCTGTTGAACAATGGCGAGAGCTGTGGACTATTGTTTTAGACGTCCCAGACTAACAGACAGACAGACAAAATAATTTACTTTACAGTGAAAATTTCATCGAAATCGGCTGTCTCCCACAAACAGAATGTATGAATGTTTGTATAGATATTTGTATAGTGTGAATAATCATATCAGCTTTAAAATGGTAGTTATTTCCAAACAAAATACCATAGGAACACGATTTCATAAAATCTCATTTACGTTCAGAACTTTTTACCGGCGGCGTATTGAAGTTCGCAGTTTTGATAGCAGATTATACATCAGCGTCTCCAAAATCCCCATTACATGTAGGAAACGGAAATCTGTTTAAGGATACAATTTGTGGCGCAATATTGGATCCGCCATCTTTAACTTCTAAATGTTGGTAGTTGATCCGAGATTAGCAACCCTGAAAACATAAAAACACCATTTTCATGGTAGTCTTTTGAACTTGATAATTTTCGTTCCCCATTTAGGATCTCTTATCTTAGATTTCCAATTATCGATGGCAGATTGGAGATCGATGGCCCCAAAATCACAGCCTTTTTTCACATTTAGGTTATGTTCTCTCTATATCGTTGTAGAGTAAAATGGGCAACTGTATCGTATTTAGCGCGTATAAATCCCACGGCAATGATATACGTACCTCATGTTTCATTGTGTGATTGAAAGCTGAATATTACAAAAATAGCGGTTTATCCATTTTAGGTAGGTATTGAAGAAAAACGGGTAACGGTATCGGTTGCAGCCGGTAAAAATCCTACGGAATTACCTATTTGGGTTAAAAAAACAAAAATATTTTTTTTCGCAGGGCTGTGTAATAAGTGAAGTCTCATATCTTCTTTGAGGGTGACCAACTCTGATTGTTTAAAGTTTAGTTTGACAACAAATTTCAGCAAGGCAGACGTAGTTCAAATTAATATCTTCTTAAAAACATTATTTATTTATCTTGATTTGTTTTATCCACATGTTTGGAAAAATAGAGCGAGGTCACATTATTAATGGATTTAGGAGCTTATATCTCGCAAAATGTGCACCTAAGAAAAAACATGACTTTAGAACCTAATCATATTTTTAAAGACCTGTCCAACGATAACCCACACAATGGTGTGCACGAAAATAAAAACAGTCATCACTCAGTTCTATGTATGAGATTGTTTTTTTGTGAGAAATATGGCGCCCTTAAAAGGCTGTAATTTACGGACAGACACACAGGCGGACATAAGGGAATAAAAGGGTTCCTTGTTTTCTGCATGCGGGAAATTTGTCTGAATATATTGATAAAACTGAGTTTCGAGGTACATATGTATCTACCTGTGACCGACAGAATAAAGTGCATTAACAGTGAATGAAGCAAGCCGAAGGGTTTACACCAAATGCTGGTCGTTAATACTTCATTTAATTTCGCTTTACTATGACCGCAATAATTTACAATTTTACTTGGACCCTATAAAGGACTATTTTCAACTACATATTCATTTATTGGATTTTAGCAAACTTAACTTTCTTCTGTCTTAACAGTTCGTATCTAATTCTCTTCCAAATGTAACGAGTAAGCGTTGAATAAAACACCTTAGCAACAAGGCGATATTCATGAACCCCTCTAACTTACACGAAGTAAAAATTTGATCCTGATAAGTAAGGATTAAGCAATTGCGAGCGCTACGCTCGTTCATTAGTCACAACTTTTGGGGGCAATTAGAGCAAGCGGGTGACACCGCTCCCACGTAAGTAGACCCCAGCTGAACAACAGCAGGGGCGAATACTCTGTGGAGTTGGCAACTATCTCCTAGCGAACTTTCGCTAGGTGGGGAGGAGATGGTGGTGCCTTGACAAAACTTTCGCTATGAATTAAATTCACAAAATTTAAACGCAAAGGCATGCTGCGGCGGCGGCGGCTACGGTTACGGCAACGGCGGCGGCAGGGCGGTATGAATTTTATTCAATCCGAAACGGCACGGTAACGTGAGGAGGAGCCAGTGTGTGCACCACGTCCGCATCTGACCGATATGAATAAAGTTCTGGCATATTTGCCGGCACAACCTGACTTGGCCCTTCTGCTATCGGCGCCAAAATCAAAAAGTACAAACAAGCTGTAATGTAACAGTTTCCATATCATTAGGCCGCAGGTTTTGGGGATGGTTGTTTGTAGTACGTGGGCAAATCCTTTAGCTATTTACATATCTCGCTAATTTATGAAATATCGCCACCCCGGCCGGGTGCTCCGAATACACACGTATGCTCACTAAACACGTACATTACCTATTCTGGCGCTGCTGCTGCTACGAAACAAAAGTTCGGGGGAGGCCCGATGAGAAAAGGAGTTAATAAGGGCCCGACACGGCCGTGGATGCCGAAATATGTAAAATTATTCCAACGTTAAATGGTGTAATGGCGTGTCTATTATCGCAACACAGGCACATGATCGCATTCACACAATCGGCCGATAAAATTACGAAATAACGACCCGTGTACATTGTCGAGTAGTGTAGTATGTTGGCATCGGGAAACAGTTCGGCTCCCCAGGAACCCAGTTTCGCGGGTCGAATCCGGAGCCTGTCCTCATCCGTGTAAAAGGCTTTTGTACATTCCAACTGCGAATGCTCGCCCCCGCGCCATGATCAAGGCCCTGATAAGTAGCTGCGGAGCAACTCGATGGATATTTTAGTGCGGAACAAGCCATTTCGTTGTTTTACGTCTTAATCCAGCCCCTCATTGAGCGGGTCGTATTTTGAGTTAAAAGCGTTTTGTATAAGTCAATTCACTGCCAATGCGTAGCTCTTTTGTTCTCTTAAACTTTTACGGACAACGCCCTTTTGCGTGTAAGGACAATCATTTTTTTTGTTGTTCTTTAAATATTTCCGGGAAGTTCTTTTAATGAAAACATTAGGATCCGAAATATTGCTTTATCGTGCGGTGTTTGTATTTTGGACGGACATGACTTCAGGCTGCTTTCGCACTAATGTTACTTATGATTCCCAGATAACCCGACGTCCTTGAGTTATTATGGCCTCGCTGCTATTAATTAATTATTGCATTAACAGTGATATTTATTACAGGTGATATCAACGAAATTGGGTTCCAACAGGACGGCGCTACGTACCGCACAGCGTATGCCACGATGGGCATTCTGCACGAGCGATTTGAGGTCATGGTACTCTAGCGCGGCGGCGACGTGAACTGGCCACTGATATCCGGCGATTTAACGCCATTAGACTTCATCCTTTAGGGCTCAAATAAAGCCATCAAAGTCAACATAACGAACGCCATCCAGCAAATTCATCCAGATTTATGCGATAACGTCATCGAAAATTGGACCTCCCGAACAAGTGCCACCATTCAACCCGCGGGAGACATTTGGCATTCCATAATTAATGCCATAAAATATTTTTTCCAATAAAATAAAAATGGAGTGGATATCGTACACACAACTTGTTTTATTTACATTTAAAAGTCGAGCGTCTTTATTGAAATACCTGTACGCGTACATATATATTTTGTTTGCCCTTTGTGATGGACATTGGATCCAAGAGAATGATAAAAGATCATATTAAAAATTAAATCCTAAAATAATGGCTCTTTTATTTATATCTCAAAATAATTATAAATTTCGGCACAAATGTTAATCTCCTGTTCAATTTTTTGGAGAAATTTAAAAATAAAATAAATCCATGTAATCCTGAATCGCTTTTCGAATTATATAGGCTGATATTTGAGATTTCCCTAATTAAACTAATTAGTTGCTTTTGCGATGTTAGGCACTTATTTCTATGAGCACAAATGAATTCGTAGGAATGTCCTTATATGGTAGTTAGGCGTCGCAATTCTAAATGTTTAACCTTCATTTTCCTTGATTTCTAAGATCAATATGTTTTGTGCTGTTCACCTTATTGCTTAGTAAATTAATAAGCAGACGCCGTCGGCAGAAAATAATATCTTGTCCAAATATAGCACAACGTAACAAACAAAAAGCTTTTTTTATGCCGGGGATGTTTTAATGAACTCAATATATTTTGCGGCTTCCTCATCGAATTACACTTGGGTGCAATGAAATTTGAACTCTCGAATTTATAGACAATTTTTTCAAGTATTACTGCGTGCAAAGAAATGAATTAAATATCTTTCGAAAGGTTAATTTATTACCTTCAACGGCTTCAGCATAAAATAGAATTATTCTCGCAGTCGGCACGTAGATACTCTCGATCAATTGCCGCAGTGTTGTCATGGATTAACAAAGAAACTAAGGTACGGTTTTACGAAACCACGGTGAAAGTGAAACGATTTGCCATAACCCTAAACGCCTTTAAACTGAAATCACCAAAAGTATATAACATTGTTTAACATGGTTAAGATTAAAAACAACTCTCCATCCTGTTGAAATCACATGTCATTTGAAAGCATCTATTGACACGCGAAGTTCCGTTAGTGTAAGTATGTATTTAGCTTTTAGATTCCGTATTCCAGAGAAAATTGAATATTACTTTTAATGATATGAATATGGTATACGACGTTATGACTACATTACATCTTATATAGGGTTTCTCAATAAAAACATCCGAACTTTCAATTTCAGTAAAATACACAATTTTCGAGCAAAAATGGTTCTGATTACTTTATTAGAAAGATAATTTTATGCGAATTGTGATTTGCAAATAATATAAGAGTTGTAGGATGGTTGCTGTAAACCTTCGACTTAATGTGGCCTCAAAGGAAATAATTCCAAAGGCGTTAGATCACAAGATCTAGGTGGGACTATTTCTGGAAATTAACGACTCACCGAACATACCGCGCAATAAGTCCAAGTTAAGTCGGGAAGTGTGAGGCGGTGCACCGTCTTGTTGGAAATAAATGTCGTCCGCATCAATTTCATCAAATTCCGGGAAAAAATAATCGGTCAACATTGTGTTATAACGCTTTCTATTAATGGTAACGGCATCTCCTGCCTCATTTCTGTTTATTTATTTATTTATTTAGTGGATTTGACTCACTCCAATAGCGGCAATTTTGCTAGTTGACGAATCCATTGAGCCAGAAATGAGTCTAATCTGAGAATATTACGACGAATGTGATGGTCGGTTGGCTTGAGTTCTTGTGCCAATAACATCTTATAAGGATGCAGACCCAAATCCAATCGCAAAATTCGCCAGGTTGTCATCCTGGAGAGCCCCAACTCTTGAGAACGGCGTGGAACAGACGCATTTGAGTTTTCACGAACACTGGCTTGAACGGCGGCAATAAAGGAGCATTATGACGACCGTTTTTTGCATGAAGCGCTGTTACAGTACCGACAAGAGAATGCGAATTTGCGTAATAATTTTAGACGATTTCCAAGCGTTGGATCAAAGTGAAACGTGTCATGATGAAATTGCAAACTTTAGTGAACATAACTGCACAGATCTGTCAAAAAACTATAAACAAATATGACCGGCACGAGCTATCAAAACCAGGCCATCTCTATTGGGAAACCCTGTATATATGAATCTATTGTTTTTAATATACCTTTACATAATTAGAAGCTGCGGCTTAAATATTTTATGTAGACTTTAGTTTGTAGAGCCTACAAATAAAAACCTTAATTTTCCGGTCTTTAAAAAAACAATTGCTCTATTTTAGGTTGCAGGCCCGGAACAATACATTGCAATTGATATATACTTTGTGTGTTTAGTTTAAAACATTAATAAAACGAAAATTCCACCATTTCAGAATACAATATTTATTATAATACCTTGTTATCTTTGTCACTTCATTCAAGGTTTTTATTTCAAACAAATTATCCCAACATAAATATTTCCAGCTGTACAACTATTTGAACTATAATGAAGCGACTACCAAACGGTTTCAGATGAATGCTCATAATTAACAGCAGTAGTATCCTCATTGCGGTTAGTATGCCATTAGAATTATTTAAAATAATAACGCGTATCGTTATCCGACAATAAATTATTTGGTACATCATTAATCAATTCAGACCAAGAGCGGCACCGGTTCAAACGATCCTTATTCTAATAAATTTGCGCCACATAGGAATGAATAATATTATTGGCAATGAATAAATAACCGCTAATGTTCTGGCTCAATTAACAGCAATATTTCCTAAATTCTTTATTTACGTCAACATTCAGTTTAGCAAAATAAACTACAAATAATAGGAAATAGCTTAATTTCCGCTAGAATAACGTGATGTCCTTTTGTCAGGGTTATATTTTAAAATTTATGAAGGATTTTGCTATTTTTCAATAGAGGACATTTTACTTTGATTGTTTTACTTTTGTAATAACTATTGCAAATTTTGCGTAATTAATTGCTTGTATTTTTAGACAAGAATTATTGACTAAATTTATTTGAAAACATTTATTGTAATTCTCTTTAAATTGTAAAATAATTGAAATTAGTTTTGAAGTTGGATTTTGTAGGCACAGAATGAAATTAATCATGTTGTTTTGTTTTCCTTTATTAAAATAAGTAAATGGGCATCATAAAATGTACCTGTCTACAAAAACGCGCACAATGTTTTGCACAACCGTCGATGAAAGTACCCCACATCGTTCAGTTTCACGGATTATATCATAATATTAGCGGCGGCAATAATTTTCCCTTGCCGGATAAAAAGAAAACCGTTGGCTGTACCAATTCCCCCGAATGGAGCTTAATCATCATCCTTAGTGAGCACAAGTCTATTATCCGCATTGTTTCACGCTCAGAAAATAAACGGAATATACGAAAATGATGCAGAGTAATATATTAAATCCTTAAAGCCCCAGGAAGCACGATGGAGGGCAAAAACCAACAATTCAAGTCTATCCTGTGAAAGCAATTCTTTTTTCTGCCTTCCACATCCCGCTGTGGTAAATCTTCGAGAAGAATGATGTCGCAGCAAATTGTTATCTGAGATTATATTATCTGGATATCTTAGAAAAATTTTTCGAAAAAGGTATCAACTTTTATTTATTTATTTTGTGCTATATCATACCCTCCCCTGGGGGAGATTTATTCGATCACATGGACTTGCGTTTGCAGCTTTTTTCCTAAAAGATCCATCCTGTCTACTCCGCCCGATTTTATTGCAGTTATAAAAGGGAACATCACCAAAATAACTCCCCTCAAAGTGTAATGAATGAAACTGTAAATGTTTGAAGATTCTTCCAATGTAGCGAAATGTGTCGAGTAGTTTGATTTTCATTCTGTTGGTTTGTAAATATATATTCGTTTTTCTACTTTTTACGAACTGGACGTGGCACATGTGAACAGGGATCGATATTGTTGTTACCACATGGTACAGAATTGAAAGAAACCCATGCTTACGGAATAACCTTCTCTCTGTGCACAAATATTTAACATTCACCATACACAGGGTAGAAATTGCACAGCCGGTCTCGATTTCAGTGCTTCAGAATTGTAAATAACATATTTATATATTATTGAAGAAAATTGAAACCCGAAAATTAAAACATCTCTAAGTGGCGGAAATTTTTTGAATTTTCGGTACAAAATCGCCGCCCAACTGATTAGCATTCACAATAACCTGATTAATACTCAGGAGTGGCTAGAACTCAATTAAGCAGGAAAACCCGTTCCCCATGTTGGTCTCTTGAAAATTAAGGTCAACAATATAGTTAGTAGTGTTGCCCGTTAAATGCAACAAAACACCATCCAACCATTTTTCGATACCTTCATAGGAACAAAATCGCTCTTCCCAGAAGACCGTTGGAATAGACCGAAATAAATGAAAATTCCTCCTTCCAAATATTTCTCGACTGGTCTAACAACATGAGGCTTGGCGTTGTCATTGTCGGACCGGTTTAGCAACATGGGGCCTTATTGTGTATAAAGTATTCCATTGCGGCAATTATTTTTAAAAGCTCGATTAAACATACATATTAGCTGCAATCGATAAATAACACCTTTTTGAGTCTATCAAATCGTGACCATCGACCCTTTGATATTTCGTATTTGATAGATCATTGGTCAGGCTGGCCATCTCACTGGACTGAAGATATAGGTACCATCTGCGTTGAGATTGAGAAACCTCACTTGTCTCGCTGGTGCTGGTGCTGGTTTCGCTGGTTGAATAACACCGATGATGCGCAGGGATGTTATTTGTTATCGACATATTGCATTGTAAAATTGACTCTTGTTTTTAGTTCACCTCGAATCTGTACATACATATTTTCTAAATACCCAACTATTGTTTCGATAATCTAGCACGTATATAGCTTACCCATAACCGGCATTTTCCAGGCATCGGTCTGTTAATTCTATAAAAGTAAGCTCGACAACCCACACAAATAACGTTGTAATATTGTCCCCATCTTTGAAGTACCTATTTGGAGACGGAAATCGTTGACATAACTGTCTTATATTTCTTTATCATATAATAAGTTACTAAATTCGAAGTTTCTGACACCCACTTTTCATACTCATCAATAATAAAAGTCTCTAATAGTTTAGGTGCTAACATTCCATAATATTTTTTTAATTGGTTTTTAGCAATAGAATTAGGAATTAGTGATCGCGAAAACCTTCACGTACCATTTTTTGAAAATCACATGAACTTCATACTCAACAGTCTGCCATATTGAAATCATTTTTTTTCACAGCATATTGGAATTAATAAATAAATTTTGACGAGATATTACAAATTATCTATTCCTACAATATACACGTACTCATTTTCATGAAAATCCCGCATGAAGGAACCGAGTATTTATGTTAAACATAGAAAATGAAAACTTCACTCAGGACGAAACCTAACCTAGCAACAAAAATCTCTTCTAGTCTGGATTTTGAAAATCCACCATCTTAAGTTCATTAGTTTTTAACGGTAGATTTGTACCTAAAAACGCCGAATACAGGCATATAATAATTTTAATGAAAATTACATGCTACGTAATTGAATTCGTTACCTTTTACAGCAGGTTTGAAATTAGTGACCCTGAAAATCCAAACATACTAAATTCTATGAAAATCGCTTGAAATTTAAGGGGAAACGCCACTGTGACGGGGAAAAATATTGCCAATGTTTGGGAATTTTTCTGACAACTATAACTAAATATTTAAGGATCAGGTAAAAGACATTTTAGTAAGTATGTATTCAACAAGCAAAAATTCAAACATACATCCATTTCCCAACCTATATGAAAATCAATTTTTTTTATTAATTTTCAATCCCCAGGGCAAAACTGTTCGTCCGTCTCACAAGGTTGCCAATTTCATCACCCACAGTTTCTACACTTATTAACATTTTTATACTAAATTTCACACACGCACTACCAAACATGTTTTCCATTGTTCACATGTTTTTTTATCTCACCCCTTAGTATTTTGCTGTTTTGTTGACACTACTCGAAAAATATTTTCGGTTAGTAATAGTATGATTTTTTTTTTGCTGTTGAACGATGCGAAGGGAAATAAACAAACAGCGATAGAAACTTTTATTTGCGTTCACGTATTACTAGTAATGTATTGCTACTTTTGAACCGAGCTGTAAAATAAAAACGACCGGCGCCGGAATATGACAAGATAATTTTACAACACGACAACACCAGACCACATGTTCATAAATCCATCAACAATTATCCAGCAGGAGGAATCTGGGCGATTCTACCTCAACTGCCGAATCTACCAGAATTTACTCCCTCAAATTATTATTTCTTCCGGTCCCTGGCTACGGACCTTTGTGGTCTTGGCAACTGGATAGTTTCATGACATCCAGACTTCTGCCAGACTGCAATCCGTTTATTTTCTGAAAGATATGCCAAAGTTGTGACATAGCATACTTTGAATAAGTTAAATAATTTTTATGTTTGATGTCTGAGTGTTCCCTTTATTAAAACTTGGAATCAAACGCTACAATTGGCCCAATATAACATTAATGACGGGTTTTCGGAAGGAATCGAATCCATAGAAGTCGAAGTTGTTTTGGTGCACACAAATATTGATGATTGCTTGTATGTATTGCATCAAACTAACCAACATGGCTTTGCCCCAAACATCAATCACCAATTTCGTTCAGTTATACCACTAACTACAATTACAGTCTGCGATTTCGCCCTCCTGTAAGTAAATCCACACTCAGAATGAAGCGTGAAATTTCTTTGCTGGCGCATTTAAGAGCGCTTCGCCCCGAAGAGCCTTTCGTCCCCTTTGCTTTTTCTGACCATTTTTAAATTATGCAAAAACTATTTTTCTGCCCTAGGACCTTGATAGAGCTCGACCAAAGGAGACAGAAGAAGTACTTTCTTTTATGCGGTGGACCGTTAATTAACTTTCCTGAATTGCCGCTGCACTTGAGGTTAATTCCTTGCCTCTGGACGGACGCAAAAAGGAAAAAAAGAAGTGAAATCTGAAAGGAAAAAACATTTAAGACAATTTTTCCCTCTGTGAATGGGCTGGTTGGCGGTTTTCTTTGCCATCGCCTTAATTAGTTTTCATAAGATCTTAAAAAGGACCTTAAAAGACTAAAACGGCCGGAACACATCTCGTAAACAAGAAAACTTTCTTATGACCAGAGGAACACGACTGGAGTGCCTTCCGTGCCTGCCGTGCCTGCGGCATAGCAGGGGAGACGTGAAAAGGAACCACTCAAACGGCTAATATCGGCAAAAAGGTCCATCAAGCTATTGGAAAGTGAAAAGGGATCCCAGGGGCCGCTGTGAATTGAGGAAAAGTTCACCGCAATTGGAACTGAACTGCCAGTAGTGACCATTTCGGGACCGGGAAATTTTCCGCCACACCAGCCCTGACTGCCCTGATTCAAGGTAAACAAAGCGCCTCGACGGAGCGGTGCGAGGGGATTTGCGTTTGAAACTTTCCTCTCCCTGGGTTTGAAATTTTTACTTAGTGGTTTGACATTTTCACATCCCACTAATTTCCCCCCGGCCCCTCTGGACGCCCGGCCGCACCAGAGTAATTTTCATGTCAGAAACAGGGCAGCAACTAGTGCAAAGGAGTTATTTTCAGTTTTCAGCTCTCGGTTCTTTTTTTCATCAAGGGCCCTTTCTTTTGATATTGCCTTTTCCCACCGCCCGCTTAAGTTTTGCATTTTCGCTGAAAAACTGTGTTTGAGATTAGACAGGAATGCTGGAAAACTGCCACTTATAACTTTGCCTGAGTGGCACTCTTAACTTTTTTAACCCCTTTTGCAGTTTGACTTACCGGAAAAAAAGGATTTGTTCCCGTGCAGGGGGCCATAAAGCAGGACGCTGTCGCTGGACGAAGATAAAAAACTCTAAATGAGTTCCGATACGAACTTGTCTCGACTAGAGAGCTGCTGTGCTGTACGGAAATTAACTCCATTTTTTCGATTAATTTCTCGAGGAAAAGCGTGAAAGAGCAGTCAGCGGTTATCACCCAGAAGTGGGTCTCTGAGCGACGGCTCAGCGTTTATTAATTAATTGAACGCAAAAAATGTTATCGGGAAAAACAATATAAATTTTTTTAAAGCTGGCAAATGTGCAGGACAGATTCAAAACAAAACTTAAGAATGAGGTTAATGGATAAAATTGCATCCAAATTCCCCTACAAAATTTGCAAATTATTGTTCCAATCAAAATCGCATAGTAAACAATTTTTTTTAATATTCCAACATTAAATATAGTAAAAATAGGTACGTAGGGTAATATTAACTAAATCTTACACCGCCAGAAATTTAAATTCCAATTTATCTAGTCAATTTTACAACACAATCGTTGCGGTGTAAAATTTATATAAAAGAGACTTCCCACTTCAATCCGTTTAAAATCCCCATTCAATCCCATTGTGCCTGTTCGGTTCAATATCATAATACTTTGAACAAATTCACATATAGTATACTGTGTTACCATGGATAGGGTTGAGTTTCGTGTCTACATACATACCTGGGTTCATTTGACAAGTCTTGCCGTAAAAATGGATAACTCCACGAAAATTTAAACATTTAAAAATAACTGAACTTCTTCTTGTCAAAAAAAAATCGACTGGACGCTAATTTTCATACAAAACTAAACCGTTTACGAACACATCGACGTAACTTAGGCAAACTCAGCCTCAACGATACTCAACTCAACTCTAGTTTCCATGGACCCTAACTCAAGTTAACGTTGATTTAACTCTGCATGGATACATAATAATACAAGGTTGGAATTTTACATAGAAAAATTATGATATTAGATATGTTATTAAATATGTAAAATTGCTTAAAGAAAAGAATTTTTATAGCCACAAGGCTATCTGTAGAGCAATTGGGCGAGTGGTGACCAAGTGTTCCAGAGGCCCCGGGTTCGAATCCCACATGAATTAAATTGTTTTGCTTTCTAAAGAGCCAGATTATAAGTGTAACCGATAACTGTAAGTAGAAGCCAGGACTCTCGAGTTCGAATCCCAGCGGAAAGCACACAAAAACGAGCAGCATTTGAAAATGTGAAATCACAATGATCTTAAGGGAATCCTATTACACACTGGTGTAAAATTTCATTTTACGTGCGAAACAAATATCACACAAATTGAAATTCTACATCGATGATTTAACTGAATTGCAATTTGAAATGTGTTTTTTGCATTTACAATTAAATCTTAAAATAGAAATGTATTTTTACAGCAATCAATGTTGGGAACAAATTGAAACTGATGATGCCAGCCAGAACGTTACAGTCAATGGAGACCGAGATCTATGATTACTGACTTTTCGTTCCCCAGTTGAATGGCGTTAATGTGGAAGAACTTTGGTTTCAACAAGATGGTGCAACATGCCACACTACGCGAAACACAATCAATTTATTGCGGGAAATATTCGATGAGCGCATAATTCTCGTGATGAACCTGTGCATTGGCCTCCACGATTTTATGGATATCGCATCTAAAAATTATTTAATTAAACTTTAGTTTGTTTGTTTGTTATGGAGAGATTCTGTGGCATCTATCAGGAGTGAAATAGGAAATCTATATTATTATTCCAATATACTACCTTAGTTATCTTCTTGGTTCTGAAAGTTGTCTTCAAATAATAGTTTGCAAAAATGGTAAAATTATATTTTCCGACACTTTTTTAATAATAAACGCGCAAATAGGCAAAACAAAATCATATTATACATATGTCTTCACTAGGCAAGCAGACTGTAAAACAACGCACATGGTCTTCATTTTAATGAAAATGGTTAATAGTGAATTTGAAAGAGACTCACGTTTAGAACCCAAAGAATATACTTACCTTCAAATCGGCTCTGTTTTTAAATAACATGAAATATTGTCAGAAATGAAAGACTCGATTTTTTTCTTAATTTACAAGTATATTTTACAAAAAAATTTTAATTTACATAACTTCAGATCATTTTTAACAGTTTACCGTAAATTTTCTCTGTCCCTTAATCAATTTATACGTCATTCTTACAACTTGGGATTACTAGATAAACAGGAAAAATGTTATTTTCTTTTAAATATTTCGGTTCCAGTAGATTGAGTGTGCTGCATTTCCATCCATCTGTACTTTTCCACATTATTTTCTGATCAACTTAAAAAGCCTTTCATAGATCCAATAAACGTCTCGTTCATGTTACAGGTAAATATTTACAAATAGAAAAAATTGATGCCACAAACATCATTCGCTTATGTCTTAATCGCAATATGCTTTGATTTTATATATTTTATCATTTACCTATTCGAAAATGTCCTAGATTATCCTTGAAAATATTTTACATTTTACAGCAAGATATGAATTTTTTTGATATAAAGTTTGTCTTTACATGGAGTTTTTTTTTATATGTTTTTTTTTCCTTTTACACAGACCTTAGTAGCAACCCTGAATTTCTACATTAATTCGTTTTAGTTACTTGAGCAGGTATTCTTAAAAAAAGTCTTTGGTATCAAAGATGTACAGTTGTTTCGTTGAACACAGAGGTCCAATGTTTTACGTAGTTCGATTCTATTTTGTCAAAAGTCAAAGCTTTTACTTATTCTTTAACTGTTAATATATTTCTCTAAATTATACCTTCGGGCTGTATGCGTCAAACAGTCATGAAAGACGTTTTGACTGTCATACTAAAGTTATAAGAAAATTATTTTAGTCGCCCTCCGTATTTGTAAATGATTTTTGGCTACAGTCTACCGGTCATAACTTTATTACAACAGTTAAAACACTTTTATTTGAATTACGTTACGACGGTCACAGGCTTATTACTTTTTATTACATGCAGTCCTTTGAGGTAAAAAATAGGCCTTTTCAATTTTAGCACTGCACGGAAGTATGTACCAGGGCACGTTCAAAATTTCAGTCCTGCACAAGTTCTGCACTCATGAGTTTTTCATAACTAACTAACCTATTAAAGAATTAAATGATGCGGTTCAGCTTTTCGTCGGAGCTCGGTTTGACCCGGAAAATGAACTTAAGGAACGTAACACTGCAAAAGCTTTAAGCATCGAGAGATGAAGGACAGAAAACAGAAATAGAAGCTTTAAGAGCTTTCAAAAAGCTTCTATTTTCTGTCTGTTTAGCTGTTTCTGCCACTGCCTTCCGCTTTTATTTAGCAGTCATGATTCTAAACAGACTTACATAAATTCCCCTATTGTTAGTAATATGCCCAGATTGTCACAAATATGAATTAGTTATAAATGTACGAACACAGGTCTTATGTAGGACTGAAGTTGTGAACAAAACCAATAATAGTAATAAAATTAGTAAATTAAAAATTCAGTCTAGGAACTTAAAATTTAGGCCTTTAGAATGAGCTCAATATGAGGTTTGGAACATTTTACAAAACATAAATTATTGCACACAAAGCACACGGCAGTAAAATCAGACAGTTTTCAGACCACTTAAAATCAATAAATTGCCGAATCAGGATTGCTGCATAAATTAACTAGTCTTTTCGTTTTTAGGAAATGGTTCTATAAAAACCCATCTCTCTTTTCCAATTGTCTTAAAAAATAGTTCACCAATCTCGCAATATTCATTTTAAAAAGACGAACAGCTGCAGAATTGATATGGTGCCACTTTCTGGGATATGTTTAAAATAAGAGTGTTATCAGAAAGATATGTTTCCTTACATATTTACAAGCAATAGGGATATGTACATCAATAAACTATTTAGAGAAAAAAATAAACAAAAAACAAAATTCGTCAATAACAAACATTTAGTCCAAATACGACTTTGACGACACTCATTTGGTGAGCACCGCAAGACAGGTACGAAATCATCAAATCATCTCTAAGACACAAAATGGAAATAACATGGAAAAACATAAGCGCTTCGAGCGAGCCTCGTTTTGATTTACACTTACTTACATGCAAGTCCTAAACTTATGCTAATCGTTCGTAGAGTAATAAAAATTCACATAAATTACGATAGTGTACCATGCGATGTCCTATCCGCCCCATACCGATTGATTTTGTTTTTTTTCTTCTTCTTCTTTGTTCTGTTTGCATTTTACGTACGGTGCCTGCCCTTAAGACTAGTTTTACAAATATAAATTAATCTATTCGATAATAAATTACAGTTAGTATCTCAGTAATTTGGCATAAATTAGGGTTTCAGTGCTTGAATTCTTTTTCTTTGTTTTTTTTCAGTTTAAAAATTCGCCCAACTCCCTTGACGTAGTTACCTGTGATTCTGAAATATTTTCATAATTAAGGTTAAGATAAAAAAAATCTGCAACCAGCTGTTTGGGCAGTTGTTACTACTTAAAGATGATGCACCTGTAAAAATAAAATGAAAAGTATATGTAAATTATATTTCAAGTCAAATTTCGAATAATTCACAAATTTTGATTTTTTGTAATTTGTTCACATTATAAACAGGTGTGAGTTTCAATTTATTAGACTCCGTGGCAGTCCTAATTTTTGGAAAATAATTCTTCAACGGATAATAACAAAATGACCCTTTTTTAATGTAAACAAAATTTGGTTTTTATAAAAAACAACATATTTCTGGTTAGGTGTTAAAAATAGAAAACAAAATTTTTTTTTGCACACCGCACATACTAACCTTTAAACATTTTGTAATGGTTAAGGAAAAGGGGATGTCGAATTTAACCGGAAACTCTAATAATGTGATGACAAGGAGATGTCTATCACCAAACAAAATCCTTTAAAATAACTTCGAGCAGAAATTGAAAAATTCAAAACCCACTCATCCAGATACTCTGTGTATAACGCAATAATAAAAAAAAAAAACTTGGCTTAAAGCTCCTTTTCGCTGAGCCGGCCAGAAAAACCATTTCGCAAGGAAAACAGCCACGATCCACCAGGAGCAACACCACAAAACTTTTCCGGAAAGGGATTATATTCTCCGATGAGTAAAAGCATGCAGAAACCGCAAGAGTAACTTCAACCAAAATGAAAGCAGAAGTTAGTGAAGTATGCGATTGGATAAGTCGCGAGGAAGGGAGGGGGGACTAAAATGTACTTCGGCGAAGGGGGAGGGGGACAGAATTCAATTATAATCGACGACATAAGTGATGAACATGTTAACAGGAATATTTCCCACCGTAAAACCCTATGAAAAGTAGAACATCTTTGGGAGGTTGCAACTGAATTCTAGTGTTTAAATGCTGAAATCGTTTTTCCAACATCGATGTGCGACCGCATTTGTCCTTTTAGTTTTTGCGGATGGAATTAATGTATGAGGTACTGTCACTGTACGAGATGGTCGTATGAATTTATATGCAACTAGGTCGTTAGATGCTTTGATGGAATGGAGGAAAACTTACAGAGGAAACAATACATTTAAAAAAGGGTACTTGTAAACTTTTGGAAACTTCGGAACAGCCGCAATAACTTTTATAGTTATTCCCCGAATTATGTATTTAGGGCTTTTTATTCTTACGAGGTCCTTATGGTGGTTTTCGGAGCTTAATTTACTAAGAAATATGACAGTCATAAATACGAAGGTAATTTGATAAGCCAATAGCCAGCCAGCCACACACTGCGACCGTTCAACGTTTATGGCAATCTTATGCCAACCTTTGCTTGTACACATAAAACCTTGCCGCCTATGGTCAGGTAATAATCGAAATGAAAGAATGTTTTGATGAGTAAACATCTACAGCGATGGGATGGTTTATGGTGTATTGTTGAAATTGTTATAGTCCAGGAGACCACAGCAAAAAAATGGGAAATTGGGGATGAAGAAGTGACGAAATTTTCAGGAAAGGTTCCTTATGCTCGGAAAACCCTAACTATGTAGCAATGATTTCCTCACCCAGTCCTTCTTTACAATTTACGAACTCTGTTTTTCTGACACCAACAGCAAAAGACAAAAAATGTCTTTTTCAATTTTCAATTATCCGTGAGGAATGGAATTCTTTAGCAACTTCAACAGTGTGAATTCTTGTTCCGTTTGGGCTAGAATTGACCTTGAGGAATAGATAACAGTCAGATAGTGCTAGATAAGTGAATAAGATGGATCGGTCTCATAATGGAGTGGCTAGAAACCTCATGACAGACAATGCAGAGTGGGCCGGTGCGTTTTCCTCTTGAAGAATACAGGATATATTTTTCCACAATTTGGGCCTTTTTTCTGTTTATTTTTTCACGGAGTTTAGTAAAAACCTTAAGCTAGTAATGCTAATGAACAGTTTTACCGTCAGGAACCCAATGAAGGTTCTAAATAACTAACACACTGTTCATTTTTCCTGCAAAACACAAAAATAGGTGTTATAAAAACGAATGCCGCGGCCGGACTAATATGTCTACAGAAACGGGAGGGGCGACAATCGAAAGAAAAGGCTTCACACTCTAAACAGCTGTCGGTCACAGGCGAACTACGGCGCCAAAATAGCATCAGTCTCATTATTTTATTGGCACACCTCGTACACTACCTAACGATGTTCAAACTTGTTTAAATCTCACCAAAAAACAAACCATATCTCGACTGCATAAAAGACAATTTTTCGAATCCATGTGTTGTAGTTGGACTTGACACCCTCTTTGCGTTTTGTGTACATTTAATTTCTAACGTGTGCTTATGCGTATTTTTCTTTTTTTTTAGTAATAGAAGATAATTTCGCGAGTTATATAAAATCTCCTAAAACATATTGATAACAACAAAAAAACTAAGTCTAAGTAAAAAACAACTACTAAACAAGCACAAAGGGAACTTTGTAAAAACTGTATACACAAAATATGCTATTGGCGAAAAATCTTTCTTTTCAATCCCACTTCTGTCATTTTTGTTAAATATTTGTTTGTTTTATGAGCTATTCAGTAAACGTAGTAAGTATACGTGATTTGGGTCGGCTCCGATAAGTAAATACCAGCGAATCTAACCGTCGCTTAATAACATTTGAGATAAACAAACGGTGGAATATTTTTGACGTCGACAGCCCATTTGATTTGCGTCCAATCTACCTGTTATGCTATCTACCTAAAGTCCTAGAAAAATTAATGCACTACAAAATATGTGGATTTGTTGGAAAATCTGGCTTCCATAGTTATAACAACTATGCGTCTGCAGTTCAACCGCTTTGTCAATGACATGCCGTCCATCGTCAATGATCTGAAAACTCATTTGTATCCTGACGATGTCCAAGAATACATCAACATAATGTATCTCCCGTCTCAGAAAAACTTTCATTCTTGGTCAGCAGCCAACGGTTAATTGTTATATCCAATAAAGTCCTAATACATTAAACTCTAGAACGGTGTGAACCCAAGTGCCACTAAATGTATTCGTCTTCACATTTTCGGAAAGGATTACAAACCTTGGCATTTTTCTTAAGTAGGTACGATTGTTGTTTGAAAACCAACCGTTGGGTAGGTACTTATTCGAACCCAAATTAATACATTACACCATTCTTCCCATCGCAATGTCCCAAGGAATTTTGAATTTGGGTACTAACTTTAAAAACTCACTAATTTCCTCTCGGATCTTGAGAGCCTCTCACTTACTTTTCAAAATTGATTAATTTTTTTTTAATGGTTCATTTTAGGTGATTGAAATGGTTGCTTATATCTCATACACCCTACAATGTAATTCTTCTTCTTCAAGAGTTTTAATAATATCCCCGCAGACAGATCGTCTGATAAGACACATAAGGGAAATTGAAAGGATTGAAGACTATCGAAATTAGTTCGTATACACTTAATGTGTATTTAATTGAAAGATCCTTGCATAGATAGCTGTCGCAGCAATCACAATCAATATTAACCCACCCATGGAAGTTAGTGCCTCTTAATTAAATTAATTTACTCCTGAAACTCGTCACATTACACCGGGCTACTGCTTGTCATACCCGGTGGCATCGCGTCGCGAAGGAAGCAGCCGGAGCCAATCAATAAGCGTGTAATTTCTGCTCCCTTCCGATGCACACATCGCTCCAGCAGTAATAATAGCGCTCCACCGGAGGCACTAGAAACACTGGAGGCCATTAGTCTAAGCAGCTTTTAGGAATAATTACAGCTTCCCAGCTCGCAGGCCGGTCGCTTTGTTGAAACGCCTCGCACTGCTCCACCATAATTCACACACTTGCTAATGTTCCCAACAATTATCACTCCCCCCCATCCGCCAGACAGACGATAATTTTTCCGTGGATTCGTGTCATTAACACGCTTATTGGGCATTTCATTAAGACGAAAGAATAAACCTTAAGCAACCTGCGGAGATCCACTGAAGCCGCCTGGCCAACTCCGACTTCAGCGGAAAATCGACAAGTAATTGTTACCTCCGAAGATGACTTCCTTACCGTGCACACGCGACTTGGGGGCGACTGTTTCCCTGGACTCAAGAACGGGCGCCCGCTGCTGCTTGTCGCTCTCCACACTCTCCTCGTTGCTCTGCCAGTAGACGGAGGATATTTTGGCGACGCACTGGAAAGACAAAAGGATAAGTGTGAGTTGCCGGTCGTCGATGGCCTCATTGAAAAATGCCTAAACACACCAAAGCCCTGTGGCTGAGCGGACTATTACTTTTCTATTTACCTTGAGCTTCATGTCGCCGTGCTTGAAATGCCAGCCACGTACCCGAAATTCCAGACCAAGTTTTGCTACCTCTAAGCCCTCACGTCCTATTATGATGGTGTCATATGGCCGGAGATATGATCGATTAGCCGGCTGCCCATTAATGAGCCAACTTAGATGGCAGACAGGCTTCGAGGGAGCCGACGTACAATTGACCCGAACGATATCGCCGATTTGGTACCTGGGCTGGCCACCTGTGATTTGTGGACCTCTCGTCGGTGTTACTGCAAGGACACAAGAGGAATAGAAATGAAAGAAGTGCACGCTGCCTGCCTTCTGCCCGAAAACCGAAAAACCGAAAAAATTACAAGTGTAATGCGAGCTGGGAAAAACTTGAGGATATATGGCTGCAGGATGAAGCTTTTATAGGAGGAAAAGGATATAAATCTCCGGAAAGCTCTCGCTGTCACGTTTATCGCAAGGCTAATATCGAGTTTGATACTTTGTTGGATCTGGTCGATATTCCGAGAATAGAAATGCGCTTAACTTGTTGGTGGAGTACTTTTGCCGGTCCCAAATTAATCACTCCGCAACGTGATATATGTCTTCTAGTTTTGAGTTATGGGGCCTCCGCGAACGAGCTCCTTCCCAAGAAAGTTTCTTAATTTAATAAAATCCGGCAATCGGGTTGATGTAGAGCTTTTCATTTTAAAAGTTCTCTTCTCCACTTCACTCCCTGGCGCGAGGCACGGACGTGATCCATACGGCTAATTGTGATTTCCGTTTTTCCACATTCGCTAATTTGTAGCACTTACATTTAGTACCACATCGATGAAATCACTCTCGTTTCAATTGCCAGAAAATGGGTTACGGGTTGGAGGGTTGCTAAATGGGAGAATTCAAGCTTGGTGCGCATTTCTTAATATCACAGTACCATTTTATAGCGACATATCCTTTCTTAGGAATGCAATCATTTCAGTAAAGCATTCACTGCCTGATGAATGTTTATAAATGCAACTATGATGCAACTAACTTGAGTTATAAAAACATATTAGAAGTCAACATTTTACGAGGGTACTCTGTGCAACGTGTACACATTTTAACATTGGCTTATGGTGAAGGATTATATTTTTATCAGTCATTGTATGTATGTATGTTTGTTTGTGCGTATGTTACGGTCTAGAACCCCACAGGATTAACCGCTTTGGACAAATCGTCGTGTCGTTAGAAACGTATGAATCCTCCAGGTGTCATAGGCTATATAATGATACAAAAAAAGCACAATGGCGGCCACCATAAGTCAAAATGTCTGACAATAAAAACGAATTTCATAAAATATTATTAATATGGGTATGAAATGAAAGCGTTGGATAAGCACAATACGGTAAACTGTGCGACGTCATTCTAAATCCAATAAATAAATATGGCGGATGCCCTAAGATGGCGGATTATCTCTTTCTTTACAACATCCTCGACATGGGTATCAAATAAAAGGATTCAACAAGAAAAATACGACAAACTAAGTAACACCATCGTCATAGGATACCAAAGACAATTTATGGACGTAGATATTGTACTATAATCATTAGAACGCTTTGCCCTGCTTACATAAATACGCTATTATTGCGGCGTGCAACCACCTACCTACGTGTCGATTTGAATTAAGTAATTTATCGTTTCATACTTTTCGTTTCTTCCGTATTCGGGTTTCTTGTTTTCTTTAATAATTTTTTTTCAGGGTAACTCTTTCTTGTGAGAGTTGATTACGAAATCTGGATAAGAGTCGACATACGCATTTGAAACTGATATAGACACATCTTTTATTTTTTTAGTAAATTTAATGCCTAAAAGTAAATGTATCGATTTAACGACATATGCAGGTATATAGTATAAACAAATGTTTGGTAAATATTCCGCACTCCCAGTTCTATGAAATTTAAAGGTGCCACAGAGGAAGTCCCTCTAAGAAACTTTGTCTATAGACATAAGCCGCAGAAACCTACTGGAAAAAAGATATAGCACTTTATCAGGTGTTATGACAGAACACATACTAATTACTCGTTCATGCACATGCACACATGTGCATACATACACGCATTAAATACACACACGTATTAAATATTTCATATTTGCATAATAGGCACTCAGGGGATTTTGCGGCCAGCAAACCCAAACATGATGCCCAAACCGGAAAACCAAATTTCAAGGATGTGGCGTTCAATTTTTTCGTTGGTTTTTGAATTGTCGCAGAGTGATTCATATAGACTTTATACTTTTAAAAAGCCATATATGAAGAAGCCCAAATTGCAACTTTTCCGCATCCAGTTTTAGTCTTCAACCGAGATATGAAACTATATGGGAACTTGGTTTGCAAAAACATCATTGTTTCGCGTGGTGTGTGGCAAGTTGCCCCACCCTGTTAAAAACACATGTCATTTACGTTTTTAGTTACGCGTTTTGAAATTCAAGCTATTGTTGAGACATGCCTTAGATGTATGTATGTTTGGGATTTTTCGAGTCGAGTTAAGTTGAACAACAAATATTTACAAAAAAGAAACAAGAAATTGCACGAATTTTAGCTTGCTTCTCGCCTTAGTTGGCAGTTGCTAGGAAGCTTTAGGTTCCTTAATTAAAAATAATAATGTGGCTAAGGTGGAGATTTTTGAAAATTGTAAATATCCGCCAAAAACAAGGTCCCCGTATCTCAATATAGAAATGCATCAAATAAAGAATTTGAATCAGTCTGTGTGTTCAATTTAATCTGCTTAATATAAAGTCCCTTCCCATGGAGCTACTTCCGGAAGGATATACATTTGGCATAAATATTCCAGAGCAATATACATGAAGGTTTCTCTCCGCTCCCATTGAACTCATCCCATTCCTCTAAGAACACTAAAAAGTAATAGCCCAAAATCTATTTAATTTTGAAACCGCCCTAGACCTTTTACAAAGCACAGAACCCCTGGTCGTTTCTTTAGAAGCACGAATTCCGCGTACCCACAGTACCTACTCACATTAGAGGTAATAATGCTACCGGGACGAAATTAGAACGTTAATAAAAATTCATGGCCGCATATTTCCCGTGTGTGCGCCGCCGCACACGTTGGCTGAGTCCTCTTAAAACTCCTTAAGCAGGTAAATCAGTTTTGTATAATAACATTAAGCGGATGAGCTGAGCGCTTCCTTGCGGCGAAAGGAAATTGCTTCCCTTAAATCTGACCAACTCCCAAAAAATCTCTCAAATATGTCTGAGCTCTGAACGCATTAACTACAAATTCCGGAAGGGGCGGATGGGGGGCGCACATCTAACCCTTTTCGAGGAGAAATCATTATTCAAAGAGCAACCGAGTCAGCAAGGCTTCCACCAATATGTGATCCCTGCTGGCTCCGGCTCTGAATCCCCCTAATATCGGGACATATACATCATATTTTGTCTAGAACAAGGTCAGGGACTCGCACGGCCCGGGGCTGAGTTTTACGTACACACACCCACCCTCCCTGTACTCGGGAATGAAATGATATCGCCTCCTTTGAACAGGGCGGTGCTCGCACAGTAGGGGGCCCCTGAAGATCCTTTCGGGAAGATGTTGCCACAACCACGTGCAACTTGTGTCCTGAATATGGATGTGCCCGGGGCTGGTGGATGGGGGAGCTGGTTATGCCTTAAAGTCAGCACATAACTCATTTTTAATATTTAATGCGGGACTAAGATGGAATGAAACAAGAGCGTCAGGAGCGGTTATTCTTTGCCTTAGTGCCGCCTTCCCGCTTACTATATATACATCCAGGCGGGGATGGCAGTATAGCGCGGCCTGCAAAATGGGTTTCAGTCAGTGCCAGGGTGAGGAATGGGGCCTTCTGAAGGCTGCTACCCCGGTTCACTTCTTTTCACACCGCGTCGGAGCATCTCAGCACGTTTTTCCGCCGCGCCTTTTCAACGTTCCACACGCTAATAATTCTTCACCCGGGGGCTCTTTACATTATGCGGAATCGCATGATATTTTACGCAATTCCCCCCTTCCGTTCCGTTTTATTTCACTTTTTATTTGAGAATTCAACTCCCCAGAGCGGCATAGTTGAAAGGCCGCTTTCTAACCTACCTTGCCGATGAGCGGCCAACTTATGCCGTATCTTCTGCAGCGCAGTGGCAACAAACGGAGAAGCACCACCAACCGAGTGTCTATCATTTTCGTTCACATGCGTTCATAAGCCTCTGTCTGAACTCAATTTTGCTCCGGTACCCGCGGAGCTCCTCGAGCGCGATTGCAGGTCTCCTTTGAAATATTGCGGACACTTTAAGGAAAAATGGGTGCTGTGCTTCAAAAATTCTTGAAATTTTGATTGCGACAGAGGATATAATTTTCAGTTAGCTTCACTGCCGCGCCGTCATCTCGGGGGATTACACTACCCTTCACGGGCTATCTGTATGCCCCTGAAAATAAAGCGCGCCACACGGCCGGGCATTAATTCATATCACCCACTCCGAACATTTTTGCATCAGCCCCGGTAAAATCGTTTTAGTTTAATTAAATTTTTCAAATTTATACGCCTGATAAATTTCCCAAAAAAAAAATTAAAGAATTTAAAGTGAGCATCTCTAGAGATTTTAATAAATATTTCCTGTAGATACGTTACGTACTTGAACAGGGTGTGGCGTGGTGGGTGCTTGGTGGTAATTCCAATGGTTTTAAAGTAGAAAACAATTTATTTTTAATTTATTAAAGCACACTTGCATGGTTCGAAAAGTATTATGGAAATTAATAAACTCGTTCTTTTTAGAGTTGACTACATGGCGTAGTAACGCATTTTCCATTTTCCCACGTGGCTAGATACTCAAACAATTTTTTTTAATAATATTAACATTGTACCCTTTCAGAGTTCGACTTTATTTATCACTCAGCCAATTTAAATGCAGTTTCGAAAATTCAACTGACCATTACGTATATGCAATTTTAAATGCCTATATACGAGTACTACCTTAATCTAGAATCTGAAAAAGCGAATTTGATAATTTCGAATTAAATGTTCAACGTGAGATTCACATGAAAATTGACACCTGAGGGTTTTAAGATTTCGCAAAACTTGGCTCCCGTTTAAGGCTTTATGCAAATAAATAAATAAATAGTTTGTTTAACAAAAAGGGGGGGAAGGCAACAAGTGAAAACATTTTTATTCCATTTTCTCGGCTGCTTTTACAGATATGATGAAAGTGATGATACGAGAGTAAAGGGCGCTTCGGGTACTACAAGTTTGCTTATGACATTTTTCATGACTTTCGCGGTTGACCGAGGTGACATATATGTATAAGTGCATATTAGAATTTTCAATGTTTGAAATTGCGATATCTCACGAATGGTGATTCGTTAAAAAAATGTGTCTAAAAGAATTTTGTGGCTAATTACAAGATCTACAACTTTTGTATAAACTATTTTTACAATAAAACCTACCTTTTTATCCTGTTTACGGGAAATATGCGAAAAATCGATGTCGTGGATCTTTGACCTTGAATAAAATGTTTTGCGCAAGTCGGATCAGTGTGGACTGAAAGGTAAGCCCTATCACAATAACAATGATTTTCAATCTTTTCTTTTGTGAACCAAACGATAACTGAATCAAGGGCAGCTTAAATGCCATTCACATTTACCTCCAATTATATTTAGATCTTGTTTTGATTTTAGATTTGTACAATCAATTGATATCGGCATAGTTAATAAACAAAAACAACATAAAAAAACAGAATAACAGAATAACGTAAAATAACTGAAAAACGGACATACAAAAAACATTACCTACAAGTTAAATTCCATTAAGTGGAAAAATCAAGCAAAGACAGTAAACTAAAGACAAAAGGGGACGCCTCTGGAGGAATCAAGTACATATTTATGATTAAATAAGTACTAACGAAGCTCATTCACCACAGATATCGAAATTTGTAATTTTAGGAACTTTTTTCGCTTTGCTTTCGTTCCAATCTAACATTTTAAGAACTACCCTAGATTTTAGCATAATAACAATTAATCAATTAAATTATACCGTTTTGACAAGATGTTATCCCTCGTAGAGGAATGTCCCCGAAAACATTTGCATTTTAATTTGCCTTAGAAATTGCTCCCTTTGAAGATATTTTCCCCTTAAAATTTTGTGAATTTCAATTTTTCTTAGAATCCACTTGCCATTTTACAATCTAGAAGCAAATCATTTGCAATCAATTTAAAGAAGCTGAAAACTTTCTCGTTACATAGGCACAAACAAATGTGAGGAACTGAATTTATTTTCCGGGAAACCAACAGAGCAGTGTATTTATCCAGAAATTACCTTAGGTTTTATTTGGTGGACGCCATTTCTCTGCGATAACTCGTCAAGAGTTTTTCAATGGTTAAGTAATATAATAACAAAAAAGGGAAAAAAAAGAAAACGAAATTATCCAATTTATCCTCGGGCGTTTATATTTTTTCCAGCGCGAGAAAAAAAAAGAGAACGAATTCTATAATTGCGAGAAAAGTTGAAATAGACTACAAGCCGTCAAGGTAATTAATTAAATCTTCATCCGCCGGGAGGAGGGCCCAGGAATAAAGGATACGCTTTTTCCTCAGTCGCCCAGCGCTATCCATTCAGTCTTAATATGAAGTGCTTGAGAACAGAGGAATCTAGAAGTGGTGCGGAAAAGTTACCGACTTTGAGGGAACCTCTTGAATGGTAAAATAAAGCGTGACAATCACAAAATTAAAAATAAGTGTGGGCAGGGGATGGGAGTAGGGAGCGGGAAAATTATTTTTCGCTGCAGAATAAAGTTTTTTAATTAAAGGAAATAAATCTTCATTAAAACTTTAAAGATTTGAAAGGAGCACACGGGCTGCCAGGACTTACAGAGGCTAACAAAATAACTGGCTCCACGAGAATTAGGAGCGCCAAACTCGGGTGCAAAGGTGCATCTGCGGCAGAGCTCCGTTCTCTGCTCTGATGGAATTTTTTCAGACATAACCTTTATCTGCATCTACGCGGGGCATTATTATTTTTTTAATGCGATGCGCCCCCATTTCCAGATAATTACTTCATTTTTTCTAAAGTCCTCCATCACAGCTATTTCGTTTTCGAGGAAATTGTAATCGTTTGGAAGTGAAAATGTGGTACTTTAAGTTAATTTGTAGTTTTTCTCTTTTTATGGCAAACTGCTATCTTCATGAGAACTCGGAACATTTAACTTTTATTAGTTCTTATTCTGTACCGTATTTATTTTAGTAATAATTGAAAAATACATTTTTAAACTTCAAAAGAAATGGAACAATCTGAGGAATACAAAAGCAGCTTTTGTTTATTTAGGATTTAAGGTATTCATTTCATTTCATCAAACGTCGTAAATTTCGTAAATTAGACGATTTTTCAAATCTTTATAAATCCCTAGAACTAAGAAACAAATGCTGTTTCATCATGATCATGCACCAGCTCACTCGTCCGCAACCGCAAAGGCCAACATAATTGACTACAACTTTTTTCGTTTTTTAATCTTGAAGAAATGGATCAGTGGAAAAATTATTTTATCAAACCATAGTGCTGAAACAAATGCCTATATATGATTTTACGATATATTATAATTGGCGCATTTACGAAGTAATCTTGTTTTAATATTTATTTAATAATTGCATCTAGTGAAGCTACGACAAAGGTTATGGTGCCAGTACTAAAAGTTTGCTTATTGTGAGTTTTGTCGTAAATGTGAAGGGTTGACCGCGGGAACGCATGACTGCATATTTGTATTGTCGATGTTTTCAAATCACGATATCTCAGAAATGGCGTTCGTAGGAAGAAAAAGTATATGAACAGTTTCTGTAGACAATTACATGATCTATAACTTTTGTAGAGATTATTTCTCCGATAAAACTTACCGTTTACGATAAATATGCGAAAAACCATTATATTCAACTTTTGATCTTGAATGAAAGTTTTAGCATAAGTCGGATCGATGGGGAGTTTTGACATTTTATATGTAATAGTGTATTTAAGACCTGTACCAATTTTCAGCTTTATGCGAATTTTGCGGCAGTCACAACTTTTTTTTTCTATTTCGACTGGATCGGGGAAAAACCTATAAAATGAAGAGGTATACACACTGACATTAGAAATCACCTTCCAAAAACTAAAACATGATTAATTTAAGGTGCTGAATATTTTGGTTTTAGTTCCAGGGCTATCCAAAGAATACCTTCACCAATTTTTAGTTTGCTAAACTAATTTTCCTAACGTTAGCCCATTGTTCTTGTGCTAAACGTGCACGAATGCATTTATTAAAGTTGGATCGTAATTATCATTAAAACCATTAAAATGTCCGAGCTTAATGTTTTTAATTTAACGGCAATCCTCGCTTTCAGTTGGCAGGCAAGTGCATCTCGCCAGTGACTAGAAATTGACTAAAAATGAAATTATACATAATTGCAACATTCTCCATGCAAACATAATTAGAGATGGTGCAATAAATTTGTCCTTTTCAAATTAGAAGGGCGCACTGCAAAAGGTACGGTCCTGCGATTGGGATCACTTTAGTTAACGAAATGGGAGCACATGTACGACTGCCGAAAGGATGCCGTCCCCTTTGATGACATATGCATGATGTTCTGTTACATGGATTGCTTCAAACGGCAGCACTACGGGACTCTTCTTCCACGAAAATTGAATTTTTTTTCTCACCCTTTCGGTGCTACTCCTCTGGGCCGAACAATTCTGAAAGTGTAATTAAAGCTGCTGTGACATAACGCTCGGTACCTGGACTAACAAAATAAAATCGCAAATTTTATCAGCTCCACTATGGCTTAATTAAGCAGCAGGGAAATCTTCATTTTCCGAGGAGTGATGCGACAAGTAACATGACGAAAAACAATCCTAACAACAACATTTGCGGTGGGTAATAAAGTACGCGCTGTAAGTGTGACAAAAACAATATCCTGACGAGTCTTTGACGCCTTAAGTCACAAGTAATGCAGCTTAGCTCAGGTCTCATCCCGCAAGCACTTTCCGGGACAGGAGGGGGCTGCAAAAGAGCCCTGCGCCAGTCAAGGAAAAGGCGCTGGCTGCACCGCCACCGTGGGAAAAAGAGCTATGAACTCTGGGGATTATTTGCATCAGCGGCTTTGTCCGGGAGTCGCTGCACTTAACCGGTAGCCCCGACAAAATGCATAATTATACCGTAGCAGTTCCAGCAGCCCCAGAATCCCTAGAATCCCTCTGAGCCGTTCATTCCTTGTTGGAGCGGAGTCTTTGGCGGTCTGGCTCGGTGGTCGAGGCTGCACACATTTGTGTGGCTTTTTCAAGGCAAGTGTTGATTCAGATACAGCACTCACTTGTACTGATGCTGGGGCCGTTATTGTTCCACGCATGAGAAGCCGAGGCTTTCCCGTGATTAAAGTTTCCAGGACTCATTCATCTTTTATGCGCCTTAAACACAAGTCAGCGGACAATTGGGGCCTCTGATGAAACCCTGCTGTCTGTTGATAAAAGATTTGCTTAGGTTCCTACAACAGCGGGCTAGGAGTGTGGGGGGTATGTGGGTTAAAGGCACTCTCGTTTCAATTACGAACAACGGGGGATTGTTCGGGGAAAGTTTTTAATCGAATTGATGTAATGTGTGCCTGGGCACGTCTTTACCTACCTACAACGACCATGTCACCGTGATCTGACACTGTTTGAAAGGAGGGCGCTTCTCCCGACACCTCGCACCGGTACCTTCCCGTGGACGATAGCGTCACTTTCCTCAGCACCACCACGCTGTCTGTAGAGTTGTGGAGCTGTAAAGAAATGAAAAGGAATTTCATCACTTTGTTCGTATGCTTGGCGAACGCGACACTTCGTCTTTCAAGTAATTAAAAGTGGCCTGCACTCCACACTATGCGGCTGCTGTAGTTTCCTTGTGCTAAATAAAATTAAAATTCAATCGGAGTTTTCCGCTCCCAAATAGAAATTGGGGACTGTGTGAGTTGTTGGTTATTAGTTTCGATTAAGGAGTCGTCTGTCGGGCCCTTAAGGCTGCCCTTTATACCGAGCACTCGAAAGTTTCCCTCAAAAGTTCCTCAACTTTTAATTAAAGCTATTAAATTATTCACAGTCGCTGTTCGGCTTATTACTAGCCTACAGGCAAATGCGGATTTTTCCCTTTGAAGTTTTCTTAAATTTGTTCCGGCTGTTAACTTCTACTTCAAAAAGTTTCTTTTGCAGTTCTGAGTGAACGGACATTGTAGTGGATTAGGAATAATACACAAAGTAGGAATTTTACCGCAATTCCCTTTTGAAATATCCCACCAAAACTAATCTTTAAAGTATTTTCAAAACTCTGTTTTATTCGAATTCTTCCTGTTCCTAGTTTTAGTGTATTTTTCACAAAATTGGTCAACTAACTATTAGAAATGGAATTTCTTGAAGCGAGCGCGACGTTTGAACTCAGTCTTCATCAAAGCAGAAAATGTGCCTGTTGAACAAACGGTACATTGAAATAATAGGGTTATGTCTTCCCTAATTGACTTTATGATGCTATAGATGAAGAAAATGATGAGATGCACAAGTTCCCCAAAGCCAATTACTAAAGAATTATTAAATATTGACGTTTTCTTTATAACCTATTTAAATAAGTGCAAAAATACAAAACAAATGACACCTAAAACGTCCTACTCCCAATTCAGAAGCCGGTGCTATCCTAACATAAATTAATGTCCACCGCTGAGCACATTTTCGTTATTCAATTTTTCGCTGCGATTACATCAGCCGATGATATCAGCTCAAAAGTCAATCAGTGCCTGAAACATTCTTTGTTTCACACTTTATTGAATGCAATAGTGCGTAAGTCCCTAACGTTAATGGTTTTCGTGTCATGACATTTTTAATTCTTATTATATTTTGTGACATTCACAAATTAAGCCCGGCACCTCGGTTACTAAATGTACAACATATGTAGTCTACGTCAAAAAGAGGTAAAAAACCAAGTAAATCTTGATTTCCCGACTCAATTGCAAGAAGACAGTAGGAAGGTAAAAATTTCTGTAAGTTAGTATCAACATTTGTTACCTTTGAAAATCCATATTGTATTGTGCCGAAAATCGAACTACAATGAAAACGTAAGACAAAGTAACATAAATTAGCAATAGGTCGGTAGTTTGAAATACTGGATTTGTTGCCATTTTTTATGTACATAAAAGAAAAATTCATTAATATTTCCCTATCTTTGGGAAACTCAAGTGGTTGGACAAATTAAATAAATAACTCAGGGTCGACACCAAGCCAGAATTGTATTACTTCAAGAAATAAGGCGGGATAGCAACAACTGTGAATAACATTCAAGAAAGAAAAATCGAGAAAGATTTAAAATTACTTAAATTCAAGCCACTCTCCTACATTTATTTTTAGAAAATTATTCTAAGGAATAGGAAAATAATTAGATGACGTGAAATATATTCCCCCACAATCTCCTTTATATACGTCCCAAGATTGAGCTATTCAATTACAGAGAGAACCCTTAACTGCGTAAATGAATCAAGTAACCTTTATTTGAAAGTCAATTCTAGAGCTAATTTTGTGATAATATTTTCTATCGTGGACGCTGCGCTGTCTGTGAAAGAAAAATCCCAGAAAAACTCCGCTGAAAATTTTAATAATTTAAGATAATTTGTGGGGCAAAGATTTAAATTACGGAAAGGAAGATGGAAAAGAGCACGGATAGAAAAGGTGTCTTACATTTAGGATGAATAACGAGACAGACGTCGTTTGCTTTTGTAAAGAAACTTGCAATCTCACGAATTCTTATGTTTCTATGTATATGGCAGATTTTCACATAACCTCGATTGCTATTTTTTCTTCGGAAGTGGTTTTTCTGCTATCTTTAAATTTTTATATTATATATATATATATATATATATATATAGATATATTCTTTGAATTTGTTTCAAATGTCAGTTTTCGATCGTCAGTTGAAGTGTATGTTGTACATAATCTGTGTTTCTTATAAAGGGCCTTTCAATAAGGACACTCAACTTTCAAATGTAAATCTTAATTTACGGGTTGGCGTTCGTCATGTTGACTTGTATCAGTTGTTTGCGGTTTATTCGGCTAGACCTGTGATTGAAGATAGCCCAAAGGAAGAAGTCTAAAGGTGTTAGAAGTCACGGAGATCGTACCAGTGGCTAGTTCACGTCGCCCTCAAATCGCTCGTACAGAATGTCCCTCGTGCCATACGCTATATGGCACGTAGCGCCGTCCTGTTGTAACCATATGTCGTCGGTATCCATATCATCCAAAGGCTAAGTTCTTGTGAACGCCGAGAAATTGACTAGTTCGGGATTTCCCGTAAACTCTCACGCACAACCGCGATGACTGGACCAACTAAAATTTGGCCATCAAACGCCGAATAGTCGACTGCGCAGGACGGTTGTGGCGGGGATAAAAATCACGTTATGCGCGGAACGTTTCTCGAACGGAGGATTTTGATAATAATTCGTTCTTCAATGCTATAACCATGGTGATATGTCACACACTACTGAACAATTTAAAACAGATTTGACAGACAACAGCATGGCCGCTGTAACCTAAAAAATTGCGAGCATTTGAACGATCCTTTATTACTTGCGATGTTATAGATCAATATTATATTAAAAAAGATTTCCAGTTGACCACGCAATTTTCTTTCATTCTTAGCTAGAAAGGAAAACCCATTTATGACCTCTGATCTATATGCAAGTTTTAATATTGACAGGCTTAGCTTTTCTGTTTTGCTGTCTGATATTTTTAGCAATTATAACCAAAACAAAAAAAAATACTGGAACTTCTACCCAGTGGAGCGAAGATTCCAGAAAATTAAATTGAAAAGTTTCTGTCCAAGTTTTTCTTACTTGATAATGTGGGAGGGCATCATCGGTGAAATTTTCACTTCAAAAACTGTTCAGGGATTCTGTCCCCATATTTACTTAATAAAATCCCGACTTGAAAACTTTTTCTTTGTAACCGTGTCAGCCTCGTGCCTCGTCACCTTGTAAGGCGGCAACTTGCAGTCATCCCTGCCCTGGCTTGGTGGGGGCGTGAGAAAAATTGACTTGAACAACTTAATAACGCCTTAACCTATCAGGAAAGGTTGAAAGCGGGAAGAGGCGAAAGTCACGTATCCAACGCTTATTAAATTTATATCTTCGTTTCAGCCACGCTACGACTGCCTTTTGTGTGTATAGTGTGGTTCCGTGCAATTTTACAATGCGCCCATGTCCGCCGATACACAAATGGCGGCTTGGTCCCGGGCCGGGTCGTGTTGGGCCCGCTCTGTAGGCTTGGGGGCCCATGCCTCTATCATATCCTTTGATTTCCGTTGGTATATTCCCCGCCTCCTAGACTTCCGCATAGCCACCTTGTGGTATGCTGGTGGCTGCCATATTCGCCCGACACCGTGGTGGCTGCTGCGCCTTTCCATTAGGCGACTGTAAAGTACAAGTGCTACGTGACTTGGAGTTTTTCTTGATTTTCGTTGCGGTCTTGTAAAGTGCTCTTTCGACTTTTGTCTTTTGCTTTCTCATTTGTGGCCACTTTATGGCGTCGAGAGGCTTCCACATCAGACATAATCAGGTTTTATGTTGGCTTTTCATACTTTCGCCGGCACTCGAGCAATAAAACTGCAGTAAGTCATCCAAACTGAAGAAATTGAAAAAATTTTCACTGTGCTCGAACCGGAAACGGATATCGCGATTTTCCGGCGCAGAATCGCATTGGCAACGTAATAAATTGCTGCAGTTCACTTTGACGATAAAATATAAATTTTCCCCTTCAGTGCCTCCTTGGCAATTTCAACAAGATGTAAGGAAACACTTCTGGAAGTTTCCTCAACAGAAGTAGTTTGTAGTAGATTTGAGGTAAAAACAATTTTCTATTTATCTCAGCACTTTGCAAAAGTTCTCAATATCGGTATTGGTGGGAATGGGGTGCAAATGCCACAGATGAATTCAAAGCAATCGCGATAGACCGAAAGTCGTTTGTGCAAGGTGGACTCTGAATATTGAGCAATCATTTCGCCAGTCTCAAACGTACTTCACCTAAAATTAGATTCGGAATACGAGCCCTGCTGGGAGCGATAAGTAACCGTATCGATTTAGACAAGGCAAACAAACGACGAGCCGCTCAAACAACAAGAGCCTTTGAAGGATTCCGTCCTGATTCCAGTTTTATTGGGCACATATGCTAACATTGTGTTATTGTAGCTGAAAATGTCAGCCACGCATAAATATATGTATTTCTTGGGAAAGTGATTCTTGAGTATAAAGGAGCGCTAATAGGGTGAAAGCAAATGCTCGTCGCTGCTTCGCAACGAGCACCAAAACGTCAATCTCGTGCCATGAATCATCATTTCTTATTAAAATTCTTTAGATGCGATTGCTGTACGCATTAATAATGTAGGGCACACATGAAAGTGGAATCAAGTAAACTACTCAATTATGTATGAAAGCAGAAACTGTTTGCTGCAAAGTGGATGGATAAACACAGACAGTCAGACAAACATATCTACACACCCACACCCGCAACTTGGCAAACAAGTAAACATTTTGAATGGAAGAAAGCCAGAAACATCGTCACACAAAAAGCATCGGAAATTTTGCGGAAAACTTGCGAAACAAACATCTCAAGATTTCTTTCCTTTTTCCGCATTCGATTTAATATTTAAGCGGGGATTTGTAGTGTATAAACGCAAACGCATATCTTATGGCTACTTACGTCTACATTAACTCCGGGAAGTGGAAAAACTTGGGCGGGTGGCATGTCTCTTGGAACGTATCGATAGAACTCGTTGCCGTCCTTGTACCACTTTACCGAGTAGAGCGATTCCCCATCCAAGTCATATTTGCACGCCAGCGAGGCCGTTTTGTGCCTCAAGATGTGATTGGGTATCCGTACCTCGATCAATGTTAGGCCAGTTGCTAGTTCTGGAAATAGAAAAAATGACATGGAAATAGTTAATAAGAAAAAAATATTTTCCTACTGAAAGGAAATGTGGAGTACAAGTTGTTTAGCTAAATGTGTAAACATTGTACCCTCCCCTAGGTATCCTTCATAATTTCTTCTCATTTTCATTGTTTGTTTCAATTCACTAGTTGTTTAGAGAATACGACTAGCACCATTGACTGTCATACTTAGACGCGATTAGAGTATATTTTTGGTGAATTGAATTGTATTGAATCAAAGCATTTTATTGTATTTCTGTCACATTTACCGCAAAGCAACAAATAGTCCGAGAAAGATAGCAAAAATATTGCCTAAACCTCGAAATAATTAATTCATAAAATCTGACGGTTGGTATCGACGCAGAATGTAACCCTCTAAGACATATTCAAGGACCCCGGAAATCCCCGCCTCAGATTTTTGTGAAGTATAGTGCGTTCACAGTAACGATGATCCAATATGTCATAAAGGAGGTAATTCTGTGAAATTTTGCCAGAAACCTACAGGAACAAAATACATGGTTGTTCCTGACTGAAATTTACCTGTATTTTTAGAAACCGTGGCTGCTTGCTATGGACACAAACAAGCACCAGTCGGTAACGCACAGAAGTTCGGGAGAAGTGTTTATGAATTAATTTTCATCGTCCTCTCGCTATCAACAAAATGGACATGAATGTACGAATAAAAATTCTCCAGACTTCCAAGTTCAGTTAAGAGTTCTAGTAATTTTCCCGCTCTTCCTAGATTTGGATCAATCGAGCAGGCAAAAAACATATCGACGCATGCTCGGTACACCACAACGCATGGACAAAAATTGCTGACTGGTACTGTATCGCTAGAGGAAGGCATTACAAAATGTTGTTCAACTACCTACCTGTAGAAGCGTACCTACGAAGCGTCTGAATATGAACGTCTGATTGTATACACTGTACTACTGCATCTATAGGGTTCTGCTGGTAGAACCTTAGAGCAAATTTTTTGATTCAAATTATTTGTTCCAACTGCGATTTTTAGCTTTATGTTTTTTGTTATGTTTGGTGATAAGGTATCCTTTAATTCTCGGCTTTAAATTTAATTGGTTGTTATAAATATTCAAATTGTTTGCTTTTTTAATGTTTCTTTGGAGTTTTAAAATGCGAGCTCTTAAAACTAAAGCAACTGAGCCTACTGTCGAACCTACAATTCCGTAAACTCATAAGTAATTCCAAGAGCAAACAACTGCTGAGGGGGACTAAATTGAAAAGTAAAAAACTTTGAGTCATGGGAAAGCGATTTTCAAAATAATAAAATAAAAAAGCAAATAACAATAAGAGAATAACTTTCAACAAATATTTAATACATGTATTAATGTGTGCGAAATCTAGCCAAGGCCGTGTGTGAATTTCGGCAAAATGTCGTCACTAACTGAGTAACTTGCCTGGTGGGAAAGTATAATACTATAATTTATTCAGCATTGGGAGGTAGTAGTTAACTGGATTGCCAATGCCTCCCAAAAATTTAGTCAAAATTCGCATTACTTAACTCATCTAAATGGACACCTCCAACACTTCACTGGAAAGTAAAACAGTAAACGTAAACAAACTCGCAATCGAAACAAAAATATAAAATCTGAGAAGGACTTTAGTCATCTTTTCTCAAACACCTTTCACAATTACTGAATATTGTATCTAGATCGGCATTTCATTTCGAATAAAACAAGCCCCTCCGACGTTTCTAAACACTCCAACTTTTAATTTGTCCTACATTATGTTTCTGCTCTATTTAACTTTTCTTGTTCCAAACATTTGAAAAGAGCAAAATTACAGAAGCGACTAAGACCACTTAAGCAAAGTGCAAGAGAGTATTTGGCTGAGCAGCATTAAAGTTTCAATAAATTACCACAGCGCCTTTTCCTTGACCCATATTGTAGTGGATGCCTTTTCGGTATATTCTGCCTCGAGAACACCATAGACAGTGTTTCACAGTGCTCCTCCACCTGGAACAAATTCAGTTGATGATGGCTTCACCGACTAACTTTTCTAACTTTTGCTACCTCAAACGCCATCGGAAAGTTTCAGCTCAATCGATTGCATAGTCAGATTTTCTATAGTTAACAATTTACCTGCAGTTCGCATATAATCTGGAAGAGTTCACTTCGCAGGCTGTTTCTATTGTCAACAAACAGTTCTATTTGTAGCAGCTGAAATACTGATATACTCCTTTGTGGTGAGTTTGAAACTCCGCAAATACCGAAATTCCCATTTTTGGGATTCCGAGCAGGTTACCCCCACCCCTCTAGGAAACTGCCGAAACAGGAATATATAGAAGTGCATGAGCGGATGTGCATAGACGCTGCTGTAGGTGCTCTTTTTAGGTTCCCGGCGGGTGTGTGTGTACCCTTTTCTCGAAATTTCCATATTTCCATGAACTAGTGACACAGGAAAAGCGAAGAAAAAATTTTAGGGGCTCATTTTGCATAAATGATAAATGCTGTCCAGGACGAATATATCACCTTCAGAGAGCGCAAAAGAAGTGCACTATTTTTCAGAGGGTGGGTGGCCGAGTGGAAATGAGGAAATGACGGCAAAAAGTAATCGGACATGAAATGAACAAACACTCAAATCAGGGGCTCCAAAGGCCTTGTGTGGGTTCTATGTACGGGCCAAGCTATCAGACCATGCGGAGCCTAACAGCGCTCCAGTGAACGTATCCACCAGCCGTGCAGCTTGGAGTCCTTAAAGAGGTCACTCCTTGTCTGCCCCGGACTCGGTCCTCTGCTCTGCTCTGCCAGCGACTGAAATTGCTAATGTGCAGACCCTTTTACTATCACAGGGCACATATAAATCGCCGTGGTTGGAAATATTATCTACTCAGGTGACCTGGAGGTGCGCCCACCATGGCCACCGTGGATGTAAATGTAATAAAGCGAAAAACCACCAATGCACAGCTGAAAGTAGCCTGACGAACGAACACACATTTCACCCGACTGCTATAGTATGTTTGTTGCGGAAGTAAATATGAGCGCTTTGTAGTTCTATCATTTCTGGGCAGTGCTGTTGCTTGTTGCCCTCGCATTATGTTATCCATTTACTTGAAAGATAGACCTCGTGTTTATTTAAGGTGGAAAAATTTGTGAAGCGAGTTTGCATTGTGAGCGAAAACTTTTTGCTGTTAATTATACTGCAGTATACGTGCAGCAAGCCTAGGAAATTTATGCCGGTTTGCCTCTTTAAATACAGCAAATTCCCCCGTAAGCCATTTTAAACTGTTTAATTAATGGACAACTGAAAGGGTACGAAGGTGGCCTTTAAGTCGCTCTGAATTCTGTCCAAAAAAACTTCAACGGAATAAATTCAGACCGGAGCTTTTTTGCTATAAAAAGGAGCAGTTTTTCAACAGGTACTTTAATACAATGAATGCATTAAGAAAATTCTTCCATATGGGCAAGGGTAAAATGATTTCCATCAAACATTCGGCTGTTGCATACGTTGAATGTGTATTGGAAATCCACTCCTTATATTGGTGTGCTGGTGGCTCCGTACTGACGGCAGAACTACAAAATCGGCTTTGTGAAAAAAACAGAATCCAAATATGTACTTATAAAATTAACTGCAAAAAATACATATCTATATACTTTATACTATAATATGACATAATACTAAAAAGTAAAAAATAAAATAATAATTACCTATTCCACTACTTACCTAGTTATTGCATTTTCAAAAATTTTTAAATGTGCACAAAACGATAACAAATTATACTAAATTAAAATATTGTGTAATTTTCGACTACCTTATATAAAAGCGTGTTGCAGTGTAATATGTGTGTATGGTGAGTTTTCGTGTCACATCGCAACAAGTTTTTATATTAAGTAATTTCAACTGACACAAAAATTTAATTTGGCAAAATTGGTTATCGTTTTGTGCACATTTCAAAATTTTTAAAAATGCCATAAGTGCCGCAGCATCAGATTGATCACTATACTACTACTACACTATATCATTGCATTTTGATAGGGTTCATATATACGTTCCAAGCATTAGCCTATTCCGATAACGGGAAGTGATTCAAAATTGACTAATATAGCTAAATGCATTCTACTCCTTGAACCCGTTCATTTGATATCCATATCAAGGGGCCTACGAAGGAATAGGTAATCCGCCTTCTTGGGGCGTCCACCATATTGTGTTTGGAATGACGTCAGAAAGCTTATCGTATTCTACTCGTCAAACGCTTCTATTTGATACCCAAATCATGTGGGTGGTGCAGAAAAAGGTGATCCGCCATCTTGTTGCGCCCGGTATATTGAATTGAAAACGATATTGACATATTTTGATTTATATCACATTTAATTTTCTATACTTCCTTTTCAAACTTTTCAGCGTTTTTTTTCAGTGTGACCTGAAGTCGCACTCACTCAATTTAAATTACCCGGATATTGATTTCCACTTATCTAAGAGTATTATTAAAATCCAGTTTCGGTGATACCTCCTCTCGCATGTAAATAATCAGATTGTTGTTTTAATGAAACTGTTGTTATAAAGAAAAAAAGAGGCGTTTCCTGGGGAAAGAATTTTTTACTGCCACCATAAAAGTGTTATAAAAGTTGTGGGAAAGTTCTCCATCAATGCCGCTCAATTAATTACTTTACTTACATACTTTAAGTAATCAATTCCCCATTCTCAAAAAATTCATTCCAGATGATCCTCAAAATAGATTGATTAACTCATCCATTGGGCAACTTATTTTTCAGATTTCAAGCACTAGTTCGAAACAGTACAAAATGTCTACATTTTTCTTGTCGAAATGGAACAATTTCAGCATCAGACAAAACAATAATATTTTTCTTTCCCCCCCAAATATCTATCAACACTTATTCACGAGTGTATACCTTTTCTAGCCCACAAATCATTTCTTTGTTTATTTTCTCCACCCTATGCTCAAGGAAGGTACTAGGTCAGCGCAGCAATCGTACATACCCTCAGTTGCCTTGTTCTTTTGGTCTTCTGTCTCAAAATTCGCCCTGCACAGCACATACTCACACGAAAAGCAGGACGCGCTAAACAACTGCGATATCGCCTGCGTCGATCTTGCCGAATGCTGTCGCACATGTGGAGGCATCACTGTGGAGTTTTCAGAAATTTGGGTCGCGTTTTGTTTGTTCAAAATGAGTATATTATTTATATTTATTTGTCTATGGTAAGGTATAGTAGAGAAGTTGAAATTTGTGGGTATATTTCTGAACAACTTATCCTTAATAGTTTTTTACGGTAAGCCTTTTTTTTGTTTTCTTGTTAAAACAATTTAATTTTATTATATGTTAAACAAATAAAAAATTTTTATATTATAATATAAAGGATCTTTAAAAATTTAACACATCCTTTGCTTCTGGTCTATCCACTCTATCCCCACTATCCGCTCTCACCTTCATTATTGTTGAGAAATCTTAAGCACCTGAATGTGCTCGAACCTCCGAGATAAGAACGGCAAGAAACCTTCTCCCTTAGGATAATCACATGTCCGGGTGTCTTTGCTAGGGCATGTGTTATAGCTTTTGCCACATTAGTGCCTCCCTAATTCAAACCCAATTTCATACGAGTTGCCCGCAATGTGCCCGTAAGTACCTTAGCCTCAAAAGAACGCATTAATGGAAGAGAAATTACTTCCGAAAGAAAATAACTCATTTCGTGAGCAAACCCAATTTGTGATTAATTTACTTAGCTCATCAGGGCGGGTGGACTGCGGCCTAGTATAACATATATACGTGAGGTGAGGGGACCTTGTTAGCCCGAGGGACCGAGCTCCACTGCCCGCCGCCGCGCTGCGTCTCCTTTAAAACACGAATTTGTTCGACCAGATTAACACGTGTTCCTGGCATTTAACCAGAAGAGGACTTCGACTAAAAACAAATTCATTTAGCTCTGGACACGAATCGCCTTTATCATGCCGACAAGTAGTTCTCGTACACAACCTTATTACCTACCGCATTAGGTCCCGGCCCCCACAACGCCGGTATCCTCGAGAGGAACAGGTAAGCACGGTACGTTATCTCCTTGTATTATGCATGTAATTCTATTATGTGCCTTTTATGCTCCAAGTTTTTCTGTCACGTTTAAGGCCTCCAATATATGCGTGCGGAGTGTGCTCCTCGACAGAGGATGTATGGCTGGAGCTTCGTAAATAAATACGGTCATGTCCTGTCTGACAGGGACACGGGAGGCAGGCTGGAGTGTGAATTTTACATGGAGCATATTCGGTCCTACGCTTCCGTTGGCTTCAAGTGGAAAAATAATCTTATTTTCGCCTTGAATCCGAATTTCCTTATAAGCCGGATGTCTTACAAGTGAGTCGTGTTGATTTCGGGCCTCGTCCTCTGTGGCGATAATGCGTCACGATGAAACGATCCGAACGTGAATATGAGTTACATTTCAGGAGCGTTTTGGATACATTCGCTTTAATATTAAAGTAGACACTGGCACCGGTGATGCCCCATTTTATTTGATTGCGTCCTGGGGTTAAACATTCCACGAAATGGCGGAACGTGAACAAGCCCTAATGCGCTGCACATGTCCTCGGTGGTACCGTTTCACCATCCTCCCGAGAAAATATATCCCTTTATTCTTATTCGAGTTCAAGGTAAATATTTTAAAAATTTTCTCCGTTATGACGTAAAACAACGACCTTACTTTCGTCTTTTGACTTTTCTCGGGCGTTTACCGAAGACGGTATAAGACCAGATGTGTTTCCATAGGAACTACTCTGATGTACTTGTAAGAGTTATGCAGCATTCAAGGAGTGCGGTAATTATCAAGTCAAATGACCAGCTCTCAATTAATGAAGTTGTAAGGGACAACATGTAATTGCGTAATACCTAGTAATCGGACCTCACATCTCGACGCTATCGAAGCGTATAATTGAAGTGTGTGACTTCTCTATAAAATAAATTGAGGATGTTCGTCGGAGATAGATAAGAAATTCTTTTGAAGCTTTAATAACACATGCATGTCCCTTTGCGATGTAACGAATTTTTTATTTATGTATTCAACCAAGTAGTCGGATTTCAAGGAAAATGGACCAAAGCACTTACAAATCTTCCTGCGCTATTAAAAGTTTGTGCCGTTTGAACCGTTGTTGAAGACGTACTGAACCAACATATGCACACGGGATATATTTTTCTAAGGAGTATCTCTTTTTTTTACTTTGAAATGAAAATTATTATTTTTATTAGTTTATATGTCGCAAAGACCTTATATTTGGAATATTTTTATTGGGGCAGGATGGGGCGCTTGTGCCCCCTGGAATAGGCAAACATAAATGAATGAATTATAAGCACAGAAAATTATTAGAAAATTGTACATTTAAATTCTCAAGCAACGAAAAACGACAAGACCATCAAATTCGTCAAATAACAATAACACGTCAAATTTTCGATTTCAGATCTGGAATGGCATTTGGATTATTTGCATACACATTAAAAAATTCCAATAGAAAAAGTCTGACTTGATGGCAAGGTAACAAACCCAGGAAACATCGTCTGCAATAACTGCATTGTTTCGGCCACAGTGTGACAGGTTGCATCATCTTGTTGGTAGCGCATGTCTCTCACGTCCATTTCGTCCAATTCTGGTCATAACAAGTTTGATTAACATGTTACGATAACGACCATAATGCTTCGTGAAATATTTAATTGTTAAGAACAACAACAAGTGGATGAGGTGGACGTTGGTTTCAATATTTTCAACGAGCGTACGAGATTGCATGCCTCTTTTCTCATCCAGCCTCTGCAAAATTCTTACCATTTCGGTAGCGACTTTTCACAATTTCTATGCATATTCCGATTGTGAAATGCTCCATGATTTAGCCTTAAAGACAACCAAGCTTGATCTTGATCACTATAAAATATCAGAGTTCCATATTTGACCGAACGAAAATCATTCCAAATACAAGAAACTTGGTTTTGAGACCCCGTTTACGTATACCTACAACTGGAGCAGTAGATTAAGAGAGTGACAAGCTGGTTGCGGTCAACCATGACCAAAAACCTCCTCGTCAGACTTATATATATAAAGAATTTAGTCAGTACCTCCTTACAAAATATTTATGGAGACTGGCATTTTACAGATCCGTAAATTAAATATTTACCAGGTCCTACTACGTGCCACACAGCGCATGCCACGATGGACATTCTGCATGAGCGGTTTGAGGGCAACGTGAACTGGCCACAGAGATCGTGCGATTTAACGCCTTTAGACTTCTTCCTTTGGGGTTATCTATCCGGATGGAAAGAGCTATAGCCTGCAACAAATACACCCTCGCCGCATTTCGGGATATAGAGGGTTGGCAATGAGAGATCTTGGAGTGGATGACCCATTTGTCAATTCCATTGGCCGTATGCTAGGCAACAGAATTATATACTCGAACTAAGGCTCATCCTCCATCCGTAGATACGCCGTAAGTAACACCCCACAAGTTCGAGGATAATAAACTTTCCCCTTTCTAAAATTCCCAACATTTACACCAGCAAAGCTTATTTAAATCCCTCAATCAATCGGAATCCCACGACCCAAAAAATATGGGCTTAATCCGATGAGTGCGTGTTAAATTTCGCATGGGATTTTCCCAAAGAAGAATTCCTCTGTAATTGTTCGCAACTGAACTTATTTAACTCTTTATTTCCATAATAGTTCCAGGGCATCAGCGATGTGAAAACTTCCTCCCGTTTACGTCGAGAAACGGGAGAAGGAAGCGCCGAGAAGCAGCATATTTTCCTTTGGCGTAAAATAGCGATGGAAGGAAAAACTTCACCCTTTCATCGAGGCTGCAAAGCAATCAAATAATTTTTAAAAGAATTAAAAGCTTTCTGCAATGAACTTGTGCAAAAAGCACAAGAATGGAATTTGTTGAAGACGTCGAAGTAATTTCATGCATCGTTTGCCCCCTATTGAGTTTTTGGGGCGAATTACTTTGTTGGGACGTGTTCTACTATGGTATATATGTATGTATGTATAACGTTCCATTGTCTCTACGTTCTGCCCGCTGCTTCTACTATCGGGTCTAGTCCTCGCTGTCGCAGCATCATATCCTCGTTTTTCTTTTTTTCTTTTGCCTTTTTCCGCTTCTTGTTCAACTCCTTCTAAAAATTTTTCCATGTTTGGATTTAGTGAACGAATAAAAACTTTCCGCTGTTTCCCCGATTTCATTCGAGGGAATTGTTATGGGGCAAAGTCCTTAATAGGATGCTGATGAAGATCCATTAGTTTTCCAAACGCTTGTTTTTCCCATTTCACTTGGGTAATTGGGGCTGTCTTCTGTTCTCGGTGGGAATTAAACCAGACGCATTCTGCACTACCCAAAGTTTTGTAATTTATTGCACAACAACAGATATATGTTTGCTCTTGCAGCAAAACTGTTTGTCGTTGTTGTTTCGCATTTCTTCGGTATTTGGTTTAAAAAACTGAAATTTATACAGACATACTATATGGTCACACATGCATAGGTGGGGTAGAGAGCCATCTGAATACTCAAATGCAAAGCTGCTTTAAGATTTTGCGAATTTCATATTTATGGTGCCCTTCTAATCGCGGCTACAGGGTTGGCAGATGTCTCCATTGAGGAAAAATTAAAGCGGAACTAACTAAATACCCCTATTTACGTTATAGTTTCTAATTATCCCGATACCTCCATATAATTAACATGGATTGTACAATCGACTTACATATACCAATAATTTGAAATTTCAAGATATCGAAACCAGTGAGCATCCGCGCTCCTATACAGGGTGTTCATGTACGATAAACCCGGAAGGAGGTGACAGGGGCAGTAAAAATAAACAAAACTTTTTGTGACCTGTCGAGTTACAGGGTGTTTAAGATTTTTGCTCTTCTGTAGAACCTTGATCGATTCATGCAGCCCTAGCATCTAAACCATTTCACCTTCTAAGGGAACAAAATTATCTTTGTACTAATAAATATATTCGTAAATCTCTCCTCATATCCTTTCCCCTCCGCATTAATTCTTTACATTATAGATAGAGAAGAGTGTCACACATATCCGTATATACACGGTTAAAACTTTTTCCTTGGGTAAAGGCAATGACTCAGGCCTGCTACAATTATCCACGGGTGTCCCTCAAGGGTCTATACTTGGAGCTCTGCTATTCAGTCCGTATATAAACGACCTTCCTGAGATACTATCGATCTTGTAGTATCCTGAACCAGCAATAAATGAATGAATGAATGAATATATTTATACCTGTATGTATCGGCGAGGTAAATACTAACGCACAACAGAATATATTACAGAACTAAAGATGTAACGACAGAAATTACATCTAATTGTCAACACTTTTGGCATCGTGTAAAAACTTTTCCTGGGGCAACAGAAACATTATTTCGCGCTCCTCCTTTCACTTTCTTAAGAATTTCTGTCTGTACTGAGCGCACAATTACGAAATACGAAAACCTAAAAGAATTCATAAGCAAATCGTGTCTGCTAACGTTCCGCTATGTGCGAGATTTCATTTTTAAAATATAACTCACGATGCAGTGATCCATGACCGCATTTTTGGTGCACCTTGAAGTTGCAGAAAATGTTCGGAGGAAAAATTGGAATTAATTCGCAATGGACTACGGAACAGTGCAGCCTCGTGCATTTGGCATCTGAAAGCATCGATACATCGCGCGAATAAATTGTTGAGGTACGTGTCCAACGTGGACTTCCATCTATTTAAAATAACAAATTTCGCCTGCAGCAGGGGCACACGTGGGCGAGGATAAAGTTCCTGCAGCACCGGCATTAAGAAGGATGAAAGGACGCCAACAAATTGGCGAAGTAAAGTAACTACAGATTTGGTGGTGGGGGTGTGATGCCGGCAAGACGATTTTAGGGGAAATGCGAAAATTATTGAACGGTACGTTATAATTGTAGTTTCCCAGCGACCAACTACTTGCATATTTCCTTAAGTTGGCCCATATGCTGCGATTCCGGAGGAAACTTTTTCCAACTTTTACAACTTTGGTGATTTTTTCCTCAACTTTTTCCCCATCCTCGCCGCAGTATTTTTTTTTCTTGTCCCGGTCATAGCCCGTAGCTGGATGAGCTTTCTCAGCTTTTCTGGATTTTTTTTCCGGAACTTCATTTTTTTTTTGATTTTTTTCCGGAAAGTTGTATAATACGCCAGAAATATTGCCGGGATCATCAATTTAAAAACGATAAAGTGGAAAATGCTATCAATAAAGCTGAAATACTGCAGAGTCGAAAAATGAGAAACGCAGCGGAAAGATTCTCGAAGGATGAGAACCATTCAGGGGGAAATTCTTATTCTTGACGCTAGTCAAAGCGAATCGGTTTACGAAGAATTGAGTTTGAGCGCGTAGGAGGTCTTCGGTATAAGTTAACTCCAACTTGTGGAATTAATTTTAAATGAATTCTCTGACGCACAAATATATGAACAGCTGACGTCCCACACAGAATTTACGCTTTTCTGAGAAACCTTTAGGGATTCAGTCGGTGCAGCACCCACCAGTGGATCAAAAGTTATATCCCCAGTTCCTTTGCCATCTTTACAAACACAGCAAGTAAAGTCATATTAAAAATTAATTTAATGTAAACAGATATAAAAATAAGCGAAGCAGATTTTCAGTGCCGGCTAAATCCTGGGAGAATTCTGTTAAAGTTCTTTCCACTCCTAATTATGCCCGCCAGATGGAGGTTGGGTAGAGCGGACTGTAAAAAAGTTCCTCCCATCCCTTAAAATGGAGAAAACAAAATCCCTCCGAGAGGGAAGTGTTGTAATTTGAATCAAATGGAAATCCCTGCGTGTAGGGAATTAATTAGGCAAGTCCTGAAACTTTTGAATGTCAAATATACTTTCTGGCGTCTTAATTGGATTTTGGTATTCCGCAGACACCACGGTCACCACGGCTTATTATTCCATTCTAGTCAATTAGCAAATAAATCAAATTGTCAAGTTTCCTCTGACTTCTAAGGATTTACGGTCTCTCTTGTCCTGCAAATTTGATTAGATCTGAACTAGAAACAAATTTAAATACACACGACGAATAGACGTAATAGAAAATTAACAAACTCCATCCACCTTTGGAATGGTTCCCCTCAATATCTTCGCAACTTACAATGAATTAAATAAAGGGTTATATTATGGAAGTCGGCTTTGGTTGACTAGACTAGCGGAGACAATTCGTCGTAAATTTTCAAAAGTGGAAACTAGAAAGTTTTTCGAGCAGCATATGAAATCTCAGAGCGCCGCATATTGAGTACGACTAGTCTAAGCAGAGAAATGATGCTGGACGTCATTTTGTGTTTTTTTTCATACAATAAAAAAAATTTCGTGAATTTAAGGCTTTTGATTTGTATTAACAATATTCCGTTCCCAACAAAAGCAGATTGTCACTTAATTAATTTAATGTTTCAATCAATCGAAGTTGTTTAATTTTCGGTGTGTCCAATAAAATTTTCACAGTGCTTAATTTACCTGGAATATTCAGTCAACTCATAAATCACATTTGGGCCAATATTAGACAAGTCCTTATTTTCTCATTAGGCGAACCCTGGTATGCGGAACATAAATTACGTAACCCCGAACTACACGGCTTGTTCCAACCTTTTACATAATTCTCCCCCACACACACAAAGCTCAAATATGTTGCGTTCCATTGTTGGGCTCCAGCCACGAACCCATTTACGTATTTACATTGAATAACAGCCAAAAAATTTCGATCCTGATGAAAATCAAGATAAGGTCTTTAAGACGTGGCCCCTTCTAAGGCACACACTGGCACACCTAATTAGGCTGATTTGCTTTTCTTTGAGTTCTGTTAACAATCACTTGCTATTTGTGCGCGACACGATGTACACGTTTGCTCACTGCGTAACGCACATTGTTTGATTTCACAGGTAATTTCGGGTATAAACTCAGCACACCCCGGGCATAATTTTATGAGCTTTCGGGGCGAACAGGGTTGAAATAAGTGGGACAATTTATAGATCAAAGTGAAGTTCAGCCATTTTGTGCTATGTGTGGGAAAATATTTTGTGAACGACGATGCAAATAAAATTGGATTTTCATGTATGTACACTGAATTTTTGAGGGAATTTTGAATATTACTTTTCAGATAGGGTTCAAAGGGCTCATTGCAATTTCGTGCCTGTAGAGGTTTTAATTAATTAAAAAATTGAGGAAGATGGGTTGATGTGGTCGTTTTTTTAATCTGTGGAATTTTCAACATTTATGTGTGTATTAACTAGTCATGGAATTATAAGCTTACTAAAAAGCTAGTTAGTTTTACTACTATTTTCATAGGTATAGGTATTTAAGGGAAGGAGCCGTGCCAAAATGATTTACATACATATTTAGCGACCAAACTATAAAAGTATAAAATGAAATAAAAAGGGGGAATTATGCTACGTAGTTTAATATAAAAAGAATATTTACCGTTTTTGAGATATTCGGGATTTTGTATTGATATTGGTTACTTTATTATTATAGTCGTATTAATCATTAAATGATTTATTTCAAACAAATTAGACAGTTCCTTTCACTATTTACATAATTTTTCACATACGCCTATTTTGCACAGATTGGCTTTTAATAATAAACATAAAAATGTCAAAATAGGTATTCCACCTAGACGAAATTCCCACAGAGATGAAGCATTTGTACAGACCTTAAATACATAATTATAAATGATATGTCAGAAATCCCCACTGATCCCACTGGCGCTAAAAATGTTATTCAAGGCCAAAGGTCGACGGCATCGGATTTTCGCATATTTCTCGTAAACGGTAAGTGTTATCGTAAAAATAGTTCATACAAAAGTTGTAGATCTCACAATTGTCTACAAAAATAGTATAAACACCTTTTGTCCTACGAATCACCATTTCTGAGATATCTGATATAGTACTCGGAGCGTCCACATCATCACTTTTGTCGTGGCTTTAATAGAAGCCGAGATAATGGAAAAGCAATTGTTGCACATGTTGCCCCTCCCCCCGGCCTTCCGTCACAGTTACGACAAAAGTTGTAATAAGCAAAGTTGTAGTGCTCGAAGCGCCTTCTATGCTGGTACCATCGTTTTTGTTGTAGCTTGAATAGAAGCCGAGAAAATAAAAAAAGTGTTCGAAATTGCATTAGAGAAATATAAATTTTGTCTTTAAACTCTCAAAGGAATATCACCCCCCACATATTTTTCAACTCTGACCTCGTATTTTCTGTTGTCGTAGTATCTCGATGATGGTTTGTTTTTTGTTTTGCCCAAGCTCGACAGTCTAGCATAAAGGATGACAGATGGAGATAAATTTGTAGATATTCCATATGTGGAAGACCGACGTGACTTAATAGAGATGCGACTTTGGTGCGAGATAGAAGAGTAGAAATCCGCACAAAAATAGCTCCTATCCTGGGGCTGGTACACAAAATGCGGCAAAATAAAGAAGCACCAAAACGAATAGCGAAGGGCGTGCCACTTCAGTAATACTAACGACTTGTTTTTAGTTTTACGTACAAGATATTTATCTTCTTAAGTGCTATAGGAGGCTGTGGACCGTAACCGCTTGTGCAGTCGCTCCCAGACCGACCCGGACGGAAAACACTTCTAAGGAACATGTCTTACAATTTTTCTACAAATTAATCCCATTTCGGGTGAACAAGTGGTCACAAGCAAGTGGTGTTCTTGTGGAATAGACTGGCGTTCCCGGTTTACTGGTTTAGTGTGGATGCTCACCCAAAGAAATTCCTGCGGCTAAGCTTTTTGGTTGAATCACCTTTTCTTTCCTTCGCTTTTGTTTGCGTTCCGGTTCGGTTTTCTTGTTGATAAAATGTCTTTGAGGATGAAATGACTAAATGAGTCACTTTGTGCTTGAATGTCTGCTTTTGGCAACTTACAGGACCAATTACGTTCCTTAATCATAAAAATTGTGTGCTCCTCGAAAAGCCTTGACGGCACAATGGGAGCGGAGCGTATGGTTGATGCTCGGGCTCCGTACGCTTGCCTATTACGATTCGTAAATGGCAATGAAAAGAAAATATCTTCTTATGAGACGGCAGCCTGTTGTCTCAGCATTTCCCTTGGCCTGGATCCTTCCTCTTCTATTTGGGGGAAAAAATATGTGGAGCAGAGTGGACATGTGAAAAGATTTTATCAGAGATACGTAGCCTCCTCATATGTTCATCCTTCGTAAGTGCGGGTATCTGTCATGGCGGAACGAGTGATATACTGTCTTTTGTATCTAATTTTACATGTACGCATGGGAACATATTTTCCTCACGCAAACATTCCAGTTTTAGATTCTGACAAATTAGCTTAATAAGAGGATTTGTACGGTGTAGTAATACTACAAATCCAACCTTAGTAGTCGTTTCTCCACCCTGTTTTTAAAAAACGATTTCTAGGAGAAATGATTGATGGATGGATGGAGAAGCGATTTTTGGGTTTGGACAATCATTGCTTGCCGCAGTTTTCCTTCTTTTCATAGAAAAGCCGATTTTTGTGAAAATTTCAATGGAACAATAAAAAACAATGCGGCACCTTGCAACGCAAGTGCGTTTTTTATGTTTGGGCCAAATACAAAAAAAAATATATGAACACTTTGTTTTAAGTGTGAGCAAATTTTTTAACCACGTTCCTAAGATGTATATTCAATAAATTATAAGGTAATTCATAAAAAAACATTTTTAAAAATTTGACTATCAAAAATGAACAGTAACCCGTAAATGACTGATTTACTTCGTTAAATAAATACATACCTACAATAAATTATTTTTCTGTCATATTGTTCAAAATATCTTGAAAACCAGGAAAAGCCTGTCGTAAAATATAAATAAAATCTAATGTTTTTTCGTTGCTAATGGCTAATCTCCGAAAGTTTCGATTGCGATGAAACTTTGGTGAGCTGTTGTGCGCTTGTCCGAAAAGGTTTTAGTCACAATATCCAATATGGCACCGAATTAACCAATTTCAAAAAATTTTTATAAAAAAAGGTCAGTCGGGTTTGCAGGCGCTGATTTCGAACATGCCATCAAAATTTCCAAATTCAAAATGGCGGATTCAATATGTCGCCTGAAAAAGTTAAACTTTAAGGGATTGCCCTGAAAATCGGCACTAAGGGGTTTTCGGGGTTGTTGATTTCGAACATGCCATCAAAATTTCCAAATTCCAGACCACCCCCGCCCCACTTGGTCATAAATCACTGGCTTAATGGAAGCTGTGATGAATGAAAACTTAATGATTAATAGGTTTTTAGTAATAAGGAGTTAAGTATAATGGAGGTAGAAATTTACTGTTTACTGATGTGAAAATAATTTTAGAAAATAGAAAACATTCGGGAAAATACGTGTGCCAAATTTGGGATGAAAACATGAATAAATGTAAAAAAAAGAAACTGTGGGTTTTGAAAGTCGAAACTTTTTGAGGGCGGCAAAAAGTTTACTCCTGCGATTGGAATTTACGCTTCATTTTATGAGACCACCCCCACCCCGCTGGGACATACTGGAGAGGGTGTGCAAATCTATATAAATAAAATTTAATAGTATCCCGGTCAAGTTGGTTTATAATAAACATTTGTATTCAAGGGTTGCTAAACAGGTTAAAAGTAACCAATAATGGGTTAAACAGACAGATAGCAGCACAAAAACGAAAAAGTGAATGAAAGGTGATATGTCGAAATTTTAGAAAAAGAGGTATTGAAATATATTGAGTAGAACAAAGCAGTTTTAGTAGGTAATATTGGAGAAAAAATAATATGTACCTACGTATATGCCCAAAAGTATGTCAAATCAAAAATTGAACAATTGAAGTTATAGATGTATACGTCAGGAAGCTTAAGGGGCTACACCAGTGTAGACGGCGGAAAAATGTGTCCAGATTTAGGACTCGTTTTCTCGGAAACTATACATGATAATTAAGGTCTGTTTTTTTTATTTGAAAGTGCTTGTTTTATGCTGTTTATTCACTTTTAGTGTTTTACAAAATAAAGATAGCCGAGTCGACTATGTAGGGTCAAAATGGAGCATGGAATCCATGACATCGCCGTCGGTTCCCACCCCTCTGTCACAACTGCTTATCTAAAAAAAAAAAATTAAATTGCTATTAAAAGTAGAGTGTTTGTACAACCGAGTGACGATGGCCAATTTGTAAAATTGTAACTACAAAAAAGTTTGTGGCGCTCTATTCGAATATACTGTAATTTTGCCTAAAAATTGGATAGTTTTTGGTAATTTATTGAAAACTACGAATTTTTTTAAAAAAAGTGGGATCGTCACTCGGTTGATAAAAGTGTCCTGAGCAACTATGTGAACTTTCATGCAATTCTGTCGATCAGTTTTTGAGATATCGTGGGAACGGATTTCAAAAATTGTGTTTCGAGAAAAACGGCTTCAAAGTTTGAGGTGACCTTCTCCTAACTGGGGTACAAAAAAATCGATTTTTTTTTTCCACGGAAAAATATACCTTAATATGTCTATAATCATGTCCCAAAATTTCACGGAAAAAAAAAATATGGTTTTCGAGTTATAGTGCTATATATTTGGTGACCTCCTAACTGGGGCAAAAAAAAACGATTTTTTTTTTTTTACGGAAAAACATACCTTAATATGTCTAGAATCATGTCCCAAAATTTCACGAAAAAAAAAAATATGGTTTTCGAGTTATAGTGATATATATTTGGTGACTTTCTCCTAACTGGGGTCAAAAAGAATCGATTTTTTTTTTATTTTTTTTTACGGAAAAATGTTCGTTAATATGACTAGAATCATGTCCTAAAATTTCACGAAAAATAAAAATATGGTTTTCGAGTTAAAGTGCTATTAATTAATACTGTAAGTCTGCTCATTTCCTCATTATTGTGCGAAATATTCCACTCAAAAACTCTTTTCTTCTTTAAACGCATTTTTCTCACCTTCATTTTTTCAATCGTAATTCCACGATATCTCTTGAACCGCTCCACCGATTTCCATAAACCTTGGTTCATTTTGTTCAGAATTCAATTGTTCACAAATCTAACTAGGATATAAGACAAAACCCAAGTAGTTTTTTTTTACAGCACTTTTTGTAAAAAATTTGTCGAAAAATTCTCGATTTTTGACTTCAAAAGGCTGCTATTTTTTTTTTAGTCGAGCGATTCGTTAGATCCTAGTTAGATTTATACATTCAAATGTCTTATTTAGGTGGTTTTTTGATTTTTCTGTGTCAGATAATTTGGCGAGCCGCAATCACGGAATTACGGAAAAAGGCGAAAAAGGCTGATTTTTTTTGGCGCCCTCTGGCGGCGACGGGTGAGCGAGAAATGAAAAAATAAAAAAAAAATTTCTAGTTTTTGTTAAAGACTTCCAAATAAAAAAAGATTCAAGGTCATATGTTGTTTTGTTTTCTTGTAAAAAAATCCCAAACTTTTGCTTTTTTTTTAATTCAGTTAGGAGAAGGTCACATGTGTAGCGCATGCCATGCGCGACAAAATTCTTTGTAACTCCACTATTTTTTGAAATATCGGTCTGAAATTTTGAGGATATATTCTTGACCGATTACTCTTACGAAATATTGAAAAAAAAAATATTTGAAAATTTTGAAGAATCTACACTGGTGTAGCCCCTTAATAGAAAAAAACTGTCCTAAAAGCAAACTATTTATAAAGCTTTTACAGTTTTGTTCTACTCTTGCGACATTTTTGCTGTTAATCTGCTTCTGTTGCTGCTCTCTACCTTTATTCTGGCACAGCTTTTAATATGCAAATCTGCTGGCAGCTCAAAGCGATAATTTCTTTACATTTGTGATAATTTGTTTAAATTTATGTAGTAATTAAAACTGTCCTATTATTACACACTAAAATTACAATGTACTCGAAGTGAAAGAGTACGCTCATGTCACTAATGGCTCATAATTATTTGATAATAAAAAGATAAAAGCATAAGCGGATAATGTTGATTGAGACCCTTTGACAAACAAAAAGGATACATCTTTTGTTGCAATATAACACATGATTTTCATTTATACACAATGCCTGGAATATCCCATGCCTCAATCAATTACACGGCTGGCTTGTATAACTGAGGCATTTTTCACCAGCCGTATTCACATTTATAAAATTAATTATCCACAACAAAGAGACCGCCGCTGAAAAGTGCCCGCCTGCGACCTACTTGCATTGGTAATTTGTTCAATAACCGCATTATAATTTGCCGAATAGCCGGGCATGCAGCTTTCGGATCGCCTATCCGAAATCCTGGGCTGACTCCAATTATTATAATTTACGCCCGGTTAAATCTAGAGAGGTGCATTTATCCCGATCAAATATATGACTGCTATAAGTCAGTCAACCATTAATTTTGAGCGTTTCCGAGGACTTCATTTTGATTGTTTTAAGTGGCCGGAAAGTGCGCCTACATTCGCTGGAGCTCGAGTATTTTTTTCCCCAGTGGAGTCCCTCAATGGCCCTCGTAATTTACGAGAGAAGGAACAAATGGGGTGGTTAATGCATTTCCGGTATAATCGGAGCCGCATATAGCCAAACGGGGCGGGGTACTTAAACTAAATCATTTTGCAATGCCGGGGAAGGCTCAGCTCATTTGGCTCGTGTGCTTTGCTTTGCCCCCGTTATTGCAGTTTTTGTTGTGTTTACAAAGCTAATGCGGTTTTGATTGCGGATGATCGCGTTACTTGCGCTCAATTTTACAGATGTTATCCCGGTGGAATCCTCTCATGGCTCATTTCCGTCGGATTCAATACTTTTTGCTCGCACCGCTAGAAAAATAAATGTATTGCAATTATTGAAACATTTTGTGTATTTTCTCCTTCGATGAAATTAATTAATAAATAAAAATATTTGTCGCAAATATTGCACTGTGTCCATGTGCACCCGCATTGGGGCAAGTTTGTTTAACCCAGATAAGACAAAAGAATCAATTTTTCGAAATTCATTTTCAAATACCAAAATATTAGCTGTAATTTTTCAATTTGATTGCAAACATTTGATTTCGTTTCACAAAAATTGTAAATAAATAAATAAACAAATGGATGTTTCCATATACGCGTGGACGTTTGTGTTACGAGCTCTCCTACTATAACATTTGCCCGTTTATGAAGTTCAAGGGTGCCACGTTAAATTTAGAATAATTTTTAGGATTTTATTTTGCATATCTAATCTTGCAATTTGTTGACATACGTGAGTGCACAGTGAAACCAAACACACCTACCATAAAGCATGAGAGATTGAAATATTAATGTCAGCGATATCTTCGTGTGAACTAAATATGGCAGTGTCATCGGCGTAAATGGATGATAGGCAATTTAAAGTAATAGTAATGTGTAGATATTGTGCAATATTGGTCCTAGTTCTGAGCCTTGTGGAACTCCTGCATTAATGTGGTTTGTTGTGGAGGATGTGGGTCCGAAATATTCTTTAAAATACCGATCCTTTAAGAATTTTCGGACTATATTAATTTTGTTGATAAGAGCATCATGCCACACGAAGTCAAAAGCAGCCTGAATGTCCAAGAGAACAAGTTTATTTTATAGATAAACTGAGAGATCCTTAGAGTTGGATGGGAGTTATTGTGGCCAAATCTGAATCCAAACTGCTGATTTGGAATTAATACGTTGTCTTCAATGAAGTCATGGATTTTTCTTTTGGTAACTCTCTCTAAAATTTTTATGATGTTTCTTAGGAGGTTGATAGGGCGGTAACTAGTTATCTGGCGGTTTTCCTGGTATTAGTACAGGTATGAGTTTGGCTATAATATTTTCCGAAGAGATGGAAAGTGTTGTGATTTTCGACAAATTTAGATCTATCGTTTTCGTATCGTCGTCACTTCTCCCACTAATTTTAATTGAAAGTCATCATGTACTTTTTCTGTGAGCTTTATTTCAGATCGGTAGTTCATTTTTTTAAGATTCTATTTATTCTCAAATTCTTAATGAATTTGAGCATGCCGCGATAGTTTGATCCAATATTTTCATGTTAAGTAGTTTTTCTAATTTATTCTATTCGCTTTCGCCAGATTAAGATAATACAGCTTAACAATATCCACAGCGAATAAACTGGTGACCGACCAGAATTGCGGGTAAACACGAACGCACCCGTTCCCCATATTGCCCCTGGAGAGGCACAAATTTATTTTTAAATGCCGCGGATAAATGCGAAAGTGCGCGCACGATTCATTCATTTAATTACAAGGTTTAACCCTTTACAAGCCCGCGTGTTACTGCATAGAATCCTTTTATGCTCGAGTTTTTGTGCAGTTCATACTCGCTTGTGTTCACTGCAAATTATCCATTCACGTGAAAAGTTCCCATACCGGGTACGGGTCCGTGCACCATAAATGTAAACATTTAAGCAGAAGGCCAAAACGCCAATAGAGGGAGAAATGGAAATATGAGAAAGTCATTTGGAATCGCCGGGAGCTAAATAAGCGCCATTTATGCCCATTTATGCAGGTGCGGAGCAGATCGTACTTGCGGTATGCCCCCGGTATTCATATGTTGTTTTTTGCCGGGGGAACCTTTCAAGCTTATGATTCTGTGAAAATATTTTTATTTTTGGCTACAGAAGCTATCCCCCGGCATAACTCACATTTTCATCGTTGCTTCCCGCAGCCAAACGTAGCGACATGTTATTTTTCGAGACAAGCTCTGAAAATTGGACATTCACGTCTCGGGGAGAGAGTCATTGATTCTGATTTTGTGTGATTTCCCGCGATTTTCTATCATATGTGCTTTATCACAATGGGCCGGCCCACACTACTGCACCTTGGTGCTTCCGTTGGCACCACCGCCGCCGCCGAGGTGCCTGCGCCAACAGCAGCATGCATATGCATGCCGTTGAGGAAGTGCCCAGCACCAGTATAAACTGCAATCACAATCTTCCGGCAATTTCTTTTTAATGATTTAATTCACTGCAGCATAAAATTCGACCTAAGCACTGATGGAACTATCTCACGATACAGAAGCGTCTGGGACGACTCAATTATTTGCATGCTTTGGCCCGAATCCACCCAGTGGGGTCAGAAATCATGAATCGTGTGAATCAATGAAATGTTGTGGATTTTACGTCGGATTTAGTGTGACATAAAGCAAAATGGCCTTCCCGGAACTACACGCTCTCTCCTCTCGGATGCCAGGGATTGGGGGCTCCTTTTATTGAAATTACACTGTTTTATTGGGAAAGTTTCTTTTTACGGCTTACGTATGTAGTGCCGGGGCACTTTCGGGCTGTTATTTCTAAATCACTGAACTCCTTCTCGGCAGCCTCAGCCCCAGCCCCAGGGCCAGCCCCAAACTCCAAGTGACGACGGTGCTTTTCTTATTGTCGTAAAAGCAGGCTCCATCCGGGTGCTGTTCGTACGCATCCCTTCTCATTTTGCGAAATTAGGAATCAAATTCTTGTCGAGTTTTCAGGGATATTTTGCACTTATACCTTGGTAACATATTTCTTCTAATAGATATTTCCTATGGAGCACTAAATGTAGGGAGTGGGTGGTAGATACCTATAAATGGGTAGGTTATTGGTTTTGGATGGACTGAAGGCACATAAGAATTTTGATGGACAAGTAGTTTTAGTAGAACTTTTTTGGAACATCCCGATAAAATTTAAAATCGATGGTTTCAAACTTAGGGTGGGGAGGACGCTTTGATAACAACTTTGAAAGCACATGTCGTGCTGAAGCAAACTTCAAAAACTATGAAGGACGACCATTAATCGTGATTAATAATACGTTACGAAATCGTTTTCTTGATGTGTAACTCAAAGGTATGTTTTTCCAACAATACGGCGCTACAAGCCACACAAGTGGCGAACAAAAAAGTACTCCAAATTTTGGTAAACGTCTGCACATATTTGGTACCTTACTTTTATAAAGTCAAGTGATCTTAATGTGTCAATTTTTAATTAAAAACATACGTCCCCTTCCTAATGATGTTAAGTCAAAAATAACTCTTCCTTTTTGGTTTTAAGCAATGGAGGCTATTTACTACATTTAAAATTTTTTACCAACACCTCTTTCATATTGACTTCAAACCGCAATTAGCAAAATAGATAAAAACCCCGTGCTGTTCAAAAGGTAGAACAAAATCACCCAATCAATTGGACAATAGCTTGAAAGTTTGGAGAGCTACCCGAATCCATTCTGGCCGATAATAGCATTGGTTCGCTCAGAAACCTAATCCACAGCGTGGAGACAAACAGCAATTTGCCGAACCGTTAACGGAGTTTTAATTTACATTTAAATTAAGGATTATTTAATTTAGAGATTGATTTCCTTTCATCAAACATCCGGCGAGTGGAGTGTTAGGTAAATTCAATTTTCGTGGTGAATAGGTCCTCTTGGCGTGGCGTAGCGTCACCGTCGGGCGCTGTGGCTCCCCGTCAATTGGAATGTCGCGTACTTACACATCAATTAAATACACATCCAGCCAGAGCGCGAGCACAAAAACCGAAAACTCAATAAATATTCGCCATTAAATTATCCTCCGTAAACATACTACTAATTTGAAGCCGGAATGACTTGGATGAATCTCCTTCCTAGCTCCCTAACGGAACCACCGCTCCCCGCTCCAGGACCTGGGCTGGAGTGCGGAAGCGTGGAGCAGCCCGACGTGCTGTCTGACTGGCTGCCTATCATTTGTAGTGTCGCGCCACTCCAGGGAAGCTGTGTTTTTGCTGCTGCTACGGCTCCTCCAGCATGTACGGGAATTTAGCGGTTTTGCTTGCAATAAAAGGTTTAATTTACGTACGTGCTATCCTGCCGCTTCTACTGAGCACTACAAATTTGGACGTGTTGTAGATTGCACCGATAGTGCAGCCAGCAGTCGCGACGTGCTGGTGCGACGCGGACGAGTCTCGAGCTCGTTTTGTATACGCCTCCTATGATAAGTCCTGCGCCGGCTGCTAAGCTCCTTATCGCCCTCTGCCCAATCACTCTGTTCATTATTTGCGGTAAATTACGTTAAATTCCTCTCCTGTCGAAGGCAACTCCCTCAATTGGAGCCCTCTCCGCCCGAAACGCGGGACTCTTGAGTCCTTTACAGGATCAGATAGCATTGCTTCTGTTTATTCAACTGGTTGATTGAAAGCTTTGTCGGCATCCCCTGCTGCGGTCTCCGCAGCTCTGCGAGGATCACATTATTATTATCGGCCTGCAAATGGGTGGAAATTAATTCTGGGCAAATGTCAAACATCAAAAGTATATGGCTTAAGGATTTTAAAGGATTTTTGCTGGTGCCCTGTCGGGTTGCTGGCACTGCGGGGGCTCCGAAGCAGTATCGAAGTTTGTTAATTTGTGTCCCTGATTTATCGAGTTGCCTTGCCTTCAGATTAACTCCATCGCAACTCACACAGTTGCCAAATGCTCATTTGCTCTGGATTAAAGTAGGAAGTATTTCAAATGTGAAGCGAACGACTATTAATTGCTTTTGTTTATTGGGCGCCGTTGAATGGAATTTAAGCACAAAGGCAAAATGCTGAGGTTGCAGGCATAAATATCTTATGAACACATCAAAGTGTTTCCACGTGTACATCCATACGAGTATGTACATATATTAAGCAGCTCAATGCCTTCTCGGGTTTGTCTTCAATTTAATCTTACTGCCAATTAGACCACAGTATGGACTATTCGCCCGTTCTATATGTTCTTATAACTCAAAGGGTATTGTTTTACTATAGGATAGTAATTAATTGAGTAGTTGATGTAAATAATTAAATAACACTACACAAAATGGCATAAATTCTGAACATAGGTATGTTTAATCATTAATCATAGCAGACCTAATAACACAGTAGTTACTAACAATAATATAAATCTTTTTAACTATCTCTCAAAGATGTTAAGTTCTCTGTGAAATCGGGATTAATTAATTAATTAATTATATTCAGGAACTCATAGTTTTAATGTAGTGACAGTGTGATTAATTTTTTAAGAAATTTTTACACAAGGGAATAAACTTTAAGTTCTTTTTACATTTCTTTTATTTAGCTTGACCTGTTTGTATAAAGGTTACGGAATCTTTCAAATTAATTTTCACCTACTTCTAGACGTCTGAATAATTTGAAATTGTTTACACGTATTAAGAACCGATGACAATACAATAATTTTACAAAATTTCCAAATTCAAGATGGTGGATCTAATATGGCGACCGATAAAGTTAAACTTTAAGGGTTACCATGAAAACCGCAGTAACGGGTTTTCGGGGACGCTGATTTCGAATATGCCATCAAAATTTCCAAATTCATTCTGGGGTCACTGATTTCGAAACTGCCATAAAAATGTCCAAATATGAAACCAACCACACGCCACTGGGACATACACGAGGGGGTGCACTAGGGAATGGATGTAAAATGAAGAAATATAAATTTACTAATACTAACACCAATTAATAAAACATTTCGAAATAGCAAAAAAAAATGTTTTTTCGTGAAAATCTCGTAAGGCAAAGGTTTGGATTTTTTCGAAATTGAGGATAAAAATTGAAATATCTCTAGATCGATTGGTTAGATCACATATGAAATGCGAAGACTTGAGTCTCCTCATTACTTTTACACTCGAGTTTTTTTAAGACTAAAAATTCAAAAATTAAATTATAGTTCAAAAAAGACCAAAAAACAATCTTTTGTTGAAATGTGAACTCACAAGTAAAAAAAAAATTTTAAATATAAAATTGTTGTTCAATACAGCGATAGGAAGTTCCCCAGCTCGATATAATTTAGTTTTTTTTAATAAGCTTAAAATGAGAATAAAGTAATTGACATAAATATTAACTTTTTACATTTTTATAATAATTCGACTTTTACATAGCTTATTTAATAGCCCGTGATGAAAAATTTAGAACAATTGATATAAAGCACCCCACGTGTAACAAACAAATCCTCTGATTTATTTAGCTAATATGTCATTTACTCAATTTTACACGAGTTCAATCCTTAACCATTAATTAAATTGGCTGCATTTGGGTGTCTGCTTGGTTGTTCCTCACACGTACCTACATAGTTTCATTTCGAATAATCATTAAATAATTGTTTTAATAGCTGTAATTTAGAAATATTTTTGTGAAAGCTTTTGAGTCTGCATGCATTAATATTTGAATTGTAAATATTTGAGTTGAGTTGGTAAGCAGAATTTTGCTGGCAATTTTATTTTAAAAATAATTATAGTATTTTAGATCCGAGTGTTTTAGGTTATAGTTTAAGTCTTTTTACCACCTGCGGCCCACCTTTTTTCCACGCTAGCTACAACGCATAAACCTGGTTAATTTGTAAACAGGGCAATCGTAAATTAAGCAAAAATCGTTTTTTCCCACTCATTAAACGTGAAATACGAGGTGAGCTGGAGGTTGGTCCTAATTTCAAAGGTGGCTGGCCCGGTGGTGCGTGCGACTGTATTAATTTAATTTGTCGGTGTCATAATTTGGCTGATTTAATTAAGTGACCGCCCAGTAATTTATTCGAAATTCGTGCAATTTTTCATTTCGTCTCAAAGGCGAGCGTATTGTGAAACTCATTTAAATATTACTCCGTTTCTGCTGCATGAATGGCTGAGGTTTTGGCACATACAAAAACCTGGTAGCCAGCTGAGTTCCAGCGAAAACTCTGGTGATATCACTGGCGCAGCTTGCTCATGGGAAGGGTAACACAATTAATTACCGAAAATGGGAGTGAGAGGATAGAAGAAACCAATTTGAATATCTGGCCATTTCGGTAATTACTTTCCTTATTTAAGTGCGCATAAACAAAAATCGGCCGTAAATCTCCTCACGCCGTCTACGGCCCGGTGTTTTTCTTCCGACAGCGTACCTTCATCTCGTCCGTAGGGTCAGATCAAAGTCCTAGGCATCCTTCTGCTCATTCGAGTACGACATTTGCCAGGCTTTTTGAATAATTCACGAGATAAATTTGAATTTATGCCGCTATATCGTGAAATGAATAAAACTCAAGCGCCAATATAATGCCGGCGAGGTGGAGTCTCCCAAAACCAGGAAAATAGTATTCCCTACACACTTATAACCAACGGCATCTCGTCCCTTTGTGAAGCCCTTTCGGTACTCATTCGATGGGAAAAAGGTCGTCCCTGGCGCTCGATTTGTATTTGACGGATCCGCGGAGTAGGATGGCAGTACATTGGCTAGAAGCGATCCTTTTACCATTTCAATTCACCAAGGGTTGCGGATTCAGGTTTTCTTTTAATTTCGGTTTTTTGGGGCGTTATGGATTCAAAATCTGAAGGAATTCGACTTGAATGTTTTGTGTTATTTTTGAGAGAAAAAACTCTTTTTCATGAGATTACAGGGAAAATTGGCTAAATGGGCCGGTGGTTTGCCTTTAAAGATTTGATGTGCTTTTGGTTACTCACTGAGTGCATTTGAGATACAGCATCAATCGGATGGGAAGGTAATCGTATTTGCGGATTTTTATTTATTTTATTTATGGTTGGAGAAATTTTTCAGAGAATTATTTAATATTTTGGAATATACTCGAAACAGTTTTAAATGAAAACTATGGAGTTGACACTAATATCGGTCGTCCCCCACTCCTAGTGGTCCTAGGGGCTAGGAGCTAAACTCATATGAGTACCAAATTTGGTGTAAATTGGGCCAGGAATTTAAGGTTCATGCTAGGACATACATCATACAACCTTTCAACCTTTAGTACGATAAACTTTTACATGATGCCAGAAACTTGAGAAGTAGAAATTTTTTTAATTCAAATAGCCTTAGAGCAAATTCCCCTTATCCCAATTTAAAATAGAATTCATAATGTTCAGGCAATTCTTCCCACACGGCAGCAAAATGTTTTAAACGAGGTTCTAGCCTGACTTACCTCGGAGCTATTCCGGGGTTTATATATAGATCCCAATGAAATGCAATTTCTTAAAGCATTTAATCTTCGTTCCTTAAAGCGTAAAAAATCGTAATCTAGAACTTCCGAGGCTGAATACCGGAGATCCGCAGATGCACAGTCTTCGCTAAAAGAAGAAGCTTTAAAATTCAATGAGCCTTGGCAATCTCGATACACCGCGACTTGAAGTGGCCTGGAGACGTAAGGCAAGGACGCGATGTCAAATATTGATTTGAATCACAAATTTCAATCTGTGCGTTCTTTCCCTGCCCAGTGCTGTTATCCTTGGCGAAATGTGGTATAATAGCTAGCGGGGGTTGTGGGTACGATGAATCCACCCCCAGCCACCCTCTGTGAACTTTCTCGCGTTCCTCTCCACGTTTTTCCATATTATTCAGAATATCAAAGTTTATAGGCACCAGCATTGCCAAGAAGGAGCTCCATGTGGATAGCAGCCCCGCCCTCCATTATTTAGATATTACATTATTACGTTTGCCTTTATTCCGCTGTAAGCGATAGGAAAATGTATAGAGAAAAACCAGGATGCCGGGATAAAAGGGAGGAAGACCCCAGATCGATGTATCCTGCCTGCAAGGGACCAAGATTTGGCATCCCACGGATAGGGCAAAAGTGTAAACTTTCAGATAGTATAGCTCTATGAGAACAATTCCAGCCGTTTTGTCTGAGAGCAGTGTTGAAACATTGAACGACTGCATATCGGTCCCAAAAAGATTGTGTGCTTCGCCACATCCGGCCATCCCGCCCCGGCATCAAATTAGATAAAAAATGCTTAGGCAGCCTGAGGGAATGGGGAGTTTTGTGATTTTATGAAATTTTAACGCTGCATTGATGGTGCAGAGCAGAAGAGCCCCAGCTCGCTTTGTGCCCCTAAATAAAAGTGAACATTTTTGAGCGGGTTCCAGGTCCATCGGGGCCCGAATGGGGCCGTCGATGCATTCCTCGAAAGGATGCGGAAATATTAGCAAAATGGGTCACATGAAGTTGGCTTTTAATGAAAACAAAATACTTTCGGGGTTGTTGTTCCGAATTACACCACCAGTAGTCCATCGCATTTATATTTCATTGCCCTGCCATTGCGCACACTTTACATGGCTATTGCCCACTGCCCTGGAGAGTACACGATATCTTCCTGGACCTTGAATGGCCATTTGGTCTGCGGGGAGCCCACCCGTGTCCTCTACATCTGGTAAATTTTTAATAAATTTAATGCTTTCGCCGGGAAATTAGAGCAGAACCCGTTTTGTGAAAGGGAAATAATTGAAAATTTCTGAACAAAATATTTACCTCCGACTCGTGTGCGCTTGCATGCCACCGGCGAATTTGTTTATCCAAGTGCACTCTAATTTGTCGTTCTATTTTTTCATCTTACTTATGAAAAATTAATTGCAGTGAATTCGTTGGCAATGAAAGTTAATTGGCAGCAATGGACATGTATGGCGTGTCCGAGCAAAAAGTTCTGTGATCCGGTGCTTACTTAGTGCATAGCTGTGCCTGTTTTTTGAAACAAAATGGAATGGTTAATTGCAGCGGGCATTAAAGGTACAACGAGTTGGACAAATACAGAATAAATAAGTGTTCTTAAGATACACATAGCACGCTATTATTGTAACTGCGATGGGAGAAGTATTTGCGGTTTCATTTTGATGGGTAGAATAACGAAACTAAAAATGGAATTAATGAACACGTCATTTATAGGTATTCTTCAAATTATATTTGTGGCTAACTTACCCGAACTCGGCGTTGCCCGGGATACTATTAAATTTTATTTCTAATTGACAGGGGTAAAATATGTTTTCTATTTTCTAAAATTAATTTCACATCCTTACCCCACCAATTTTTCCGAGAAAAATTTAAATAGGAAACTCCTATCTCTTTTGCAATTGTTGTTGTTGTTGTTGTGTCTTGTACTTTCCAAGGCGGCGAAAATTCAAAACGTAAAGATTTACGAACCCTGTCTGATCGAAATTTGAAAATTTTTCACAATAAAGCGATTTAAAATTTGGTGGCGTCTATTTGCAGTCACCGTGTCCGTATAATCTCAGTGTACACGGAACCAATTCACGGTACAAGCAGGCAAATTTCAGCCCAAAGATATTTTGTAAAAGGCAAATTTTCCTACGAATTGTTTTGTACTGATCTGCGATGCACGATGTGCATTTACTTCCGTGTAACTCCGTTTACTCTATGTGCACGGATAGTATAAATAGATAGAAATATACACTTCCTTAAAATGTTTAGAATTTTTGGGTTATCCCTAAACCTTTTTAAGAAGTTATTTACATTTTACTCAACTTCACGAATTTTTATACTGAAATGTAATCATAAATCCTTTACCCTTTGACCCCATCATTTAATCAGAAAACTGCTGACAGCGGGCTTCAGACATCACCAAGTTTCAGAATTTCGAAATTTAATAGTTACCCCACTTTAGCGTAGAATCAGGCAAAAGGGATTAATTATTGGTAAATCCGAAAATATCCAACCGGAGGATTTCTACTGAAAGCGTGTCGTAAAATGCAAATCCTCAGATTATAATATAAGGTATTCCGAAACCTTGCTGATTTATTTTCTCAGATTATACGCCCAACTACTGCCACAATTTAGTGCTTGAGCACAGTGCGATTCATTTATTTGTGGCGACTGGTCACCCGACCACCTAATATTTGTGTTCACAAACAATATTTCCTCCGTAACATCTGGATCAGTTCGGAAGAACCGCACAGAAAGCTCAAAATGAGCTCAAGGATTAGCAGACCCCTCCTGATCTGAAATATTACAAAACGGCCGGGCAAGCAGAGGAGCCGTTTAACAAATTTCACAGATTTTACGCAAATATTTTGCGGGGAGGGTCCTTAAAAATTTTAATGATGCTTAAACTCATAATCAAAGCTTTTTCCGTTTATATGGCAGGAAAGCCGAGCACGAGACCCTTTTCTCCTTAAAGTGTCAGATTAGGAGATTATGATAACGGGCAGACGTTCCATTTAAACAAAGGCGTTTATTCCATCAAAGCATGGATAGATTGGGCCTCTCCGCCCTCCATCATACCATCGCACACGCACCCACACTCCTGCCACTTTTGTTCATAGCTAATGGATTTACAAAATTAATTTCACGGTCTGTCCTCCCAAGGCCTACCGAATATTTGCATGCAATCCAAAGACCGAAATCCCTGTAATAATTAAACAAGTTCAATTAAGCCGGGATATGGCTTTTTAATATTTCGGATTGGTATGGCGGATGGCTGACAGCTTAAAGAGATTTTCGTCTTTAAGTTTAATTAATTAATGAATCGTCTGTCTCTGACCGTCATCCCATAACTCCTATTATTTACGGAGTGATTTTCAACGCAATTGAACCCTTCGGTTTCCCACTCTATTGAGAACAGTTTTAGATTATTAATGCAATCAGTCGAACATACTTTACCCTTCGTGCTTATGAATAATTTCAGGTACATTACCCGCGATCGTTTGCTCGACTAAAATTCCCGTGTGCTCCTAATTAATGCTGAATACATTCCGGTTGTAGTTTTTGAGTGATCAAGGATCATGTTTAAATTAATTTTAAATGGCGTTTGTTTGTTGTGGTTAAACCAGTAAAATGTTTGTAAAATTGTTTTTAATAAACATGAGCATAACCCGCAATAGCTGTGTTCGATTATGTCCGCTAACTGGAGTGGAGAAAAAGCTCACTTGAAGAAAGTTATCCGTGTGTTGAACCGTTGTGTATAGGAATGGAAGATGTCTTTGGTGATGAAGGTAATAAATATCTTAACAGAATTTAAGCAATGTAACGAATTCCCACAATTAACAAAATTACGAAGATAAGTTTGTTCACTTACGAGTACATCTGTTAGCTTACTTTTATAAAAATTGGCAAAGACCTCTTACAAATTGAAAATAAATAGGACTATAGGAACGTGATGTTTGAATTTGAGTGGGCTTATAATAGTTGTGACAAATTCCGGGACCCATATGTGTATTTGGATGTTCGTTACTCAACCACGCCTAAACGGTTGCTTCGAAAGACTTCATTTTTTGCCATAAGGTATAACATAATCCAACTTAACATGTAGGCTACCAAAATTCAAGATGACGGGCCCAAAATGGCTACCGTAAAAGTTTAAATTCAACCCCAGCTGGTTTTCACGCGTAAATATAAAGTAACCTTTGCTCAATGCACAAAAGTAGTTGAGAGATGACGGAGAAACGTAACGCACAAGAGCACGCTTCTTTTCTGGCATCCCAGCGAGCTACCGAGACGCAGGAAGCATCTGAAGTTCGCTGCGAGGAGCAAACTGAGTGGCAGGCCAGCTTGAGAGCTGGCTGAAGCTCATGAACAGGCAGAGCAACGACGTCAACAAAATATGTACTGCTCATATGTTATGTTGGCACAGATCTGTAAAGATCGCAAAATAGCCTCGGTGGTGGCGGATATCGCTGGAACTGAGCTCAGTGGCGGACGGACTGCACACTCGGTTTTGAACTCTCCGTTTAATATTGCAACCGCAGAAAATCCAACTTGAAACATCAGCAAGAGCAGCGGCCGCGGTGCTCTTATACACCAGAGCAAATCGATCGTCTGGGATGAGAGCACGATGTCGCACAAGAAGGCGGCAGAAGCGTTAAACCGTAGCCTGCAGGATATCCGTGGTAGGAACGAGACGCTGATGGGCAGAGTAGTAGTTTTGCACGCGGGCGATTTCAGACAGATCCTACCTGTTCTTGGGAGGGGTACTCCAGCAGATGAAATAAATGCGTGTCTCAAGGCATCATTACTGTGGCCTAGAGTTGAGAAACTTCATCTCACGTGCAATATGACGGTCCAGCTTTATAACGACCAACATGACTAATGAAGAGTGGTTGTGTGAGAACTATATTATCGCCAAAGAAAAGGTGTATACGTCGATGGATACCGTAATGGCAACTGACGATAGTACTACCTATCCCGTAGAGTTTTTAAACTCATTGGAATTATCCGGTGTACCGTCCCATAGTCTTGAATTGAAGATCGGCGTCCCCGTTTTGTTGACGCGTAATTTCGATGCACCAAGATTGTGCAATCGTACCAGACTACGCATCACTGAGCTGGGGAGAAACGCCATAAAGGCTACTATACTCACAGGAGAATCTAAAGGAGATGAAGTCTTGAATCCACGGATTCCTATTATTCCCAATAACCGGACTTTTCAATTAAAGAGTATCAAGTGCCCGAAACTATCATGTACTTGCCGAAAACAACAAATCGTACAACAAGAAGCATAATAAATATTTTCGTACTAAACAAGCATACTCTTATTCTCATACAAAATTTACAACAGTTTTCTAAATTTATGGATTTTTTTCCATGTTCACAAAAATGTTTATTTCAACGTTATTTACAAGAATTACTCAGACTTTCAAATTTGCAAATATTAACTATTGACAAACAGTTTCTAACTCAAAACAGTTAAAACTTCACTATCCCTGATTAGGAAAAATAGTTTAAATAATAGGTTAATCGTATTTTAATTATTTTTATATGAAATTAGCCCGTCCCAGTTTGAGGGAAAACGCTAAAACATTCTCGACAATTTTACTAAAGTGACAGAGCAGTTGGTCAATTTAGCTATTGAAAATAGCGTGTCAAACAAATAAGAAATTTTAATTAATTTTCACCAGCCGTCGGCCATGCAAATATGTTAATAAAATGAAAACTGCCTTGAACATGCCTTTTATGCACCTGCACGAGTTGAATGCCCCAGTATCAGTTTCCATCTAGGTTCACTTCTCGTGTTTTCATTTTCATATTACTCTTATTTTATCTTCTTTCTTTTAACGAAGTAGCCAATTGTGTTTTCCATTTATTTATCATATTTTGAATAATTGATGAAAATTCGAGATGCCACCTCGATATACCATCAAAATCGATATTGTAATTGTATTTTCGCCTTTATTTACGAAATTTCACTCTTCGCCCGGCTTATTTTCGAAAAACAATCATAAAAATTCCTTGTAGAAAATGCGAAATACCGAGAAAATAATTTAAAATGACGTAATACCCACTCACCTCTGAGCTTTTTCTGAATTTTCGATTTTCCATCGAAAATTTCTTTTCTGATTTCATTATTGTTTGAAGTGTATTCCAGCCACACCAATTTAATTTATTTTCTCGTTTATAATTAACTTTATCGAGTTTTCTCTGTAATTACACCCCGGGGTAAGGTTTGCGATTTTATGGGTTTGACATGTGAGAAATAGCATCTCTTCAGCACTTTTGAGCTTCTCTTCGCATATGGGACTGTTAAATATAAGTGTCGTTATAATTCTTTTTAAGCTGAAACGCTTTTGCCAGTGGCGGAAATAATGTCTGCTTTCTTTCACTATCAATTAACAAATTAAAATCTCCTCGAACCAAAGGTGGGTTAAAAGTTAATAAACTTCTGATCTGAATAATAACTTCTGTATCTTTTGTTTTAAAGAGCTTCTAATTTTGCTAAAGGATTATTAAATTCTTATTTCTTTAGGGATTTTACTGTGGGTGAGGTAAAAAATTCCTGTGGGGTTGGAATCGGATGAGTTAAAAATTATAAAACAATTAAAATATTTTTGAACTTTGCATCAATGAGAGGTATACAATTGTTGTTGTCACCACCAAATGCCTTCTCGCTCTAACGGAAAGCCCCTTATAAAACTCCCACTATAAATTTTAGATGTCAGTATCATCATCTACATATGTATTAGAAAAATAAAAGAGGACCCAAAATCGATCCCTAAGGTACTCCGCATGATAATTTTGCTATTCTACGATAAGCTTTACTGATGAAGTGTCGAAACCATGCATGACGAAAGAATCAAATTTAATATTGAAATAACCCAATCTCATGGGTTTGCACTAATTGGATTCGAAACCACATAAGAATTGTGTGCTCCTTATGTACCGCCAAAAAAAAGAAAAATACATCAAATACGTTACATAAATGGGCGCATGGATTGCATCAAACACAATAGCAGGTACAGAGTCATGATCGTTCAGTATAACCTTTCGATCATGATTGCACTGTGAAGTTTGCCTGAATTAGGAAGGCGGGTCTCAATTCCTCTAAATGCAATTTCATTAAATCTGGATGACCCCTTACTCTACTTAAGGGCTAATAAGAATCGGTTTCGCATCAGCTGTGTTCTTTTGTGTGCTCTATCCGGAGTGGAGAAAAAAAACCTATGCAGAACGAAAGATTTCCACAATTAATTTGCTAAAGGATTCAAATTTGCCTTCATCTGTTAGCTTATACTTTTATCGAGACTGACAAAAACTTTTTAAAAAAGTATATTAGCACCACCTGGGTTTTAGTAGATGAACTAGCTAAACAGCTGGTTCTGTTCAAAGATCAGAGCTAATTAGTTTTTTTCAATTAAAGTTGTTTCAGAACAAGCTTCACAAAAGACCGCAAAAAGTGATCATGCAACAAAAAATGCGCTGATTAATATAAGTTTAAACATTTTTCCAGTACATATTACAAATATAGGAATAAACACAAAATGATAGTTGAAACAAAAGCCAATAGTGTGTAGAATATCATGCAAAACTTCAAACTAATCGCTAGAATATTTTTTTTTTTATTTTAGTTATTAAATTAAAAAAAAAGATGTTTCGAGAAAAACATTATTCAAACGCAACGGCTTGTCTGCTCCGCTCTTACAAACGAACAATGGAATGTAAGTTATAAATTATTGGGAACTATGGAGTCAATTATATTCCTGAAAGGAAGACCACTTCTACCTATCCAAAAGCGTAAACAAAAAGTGAATTTCCAATCCCATAATTTTACATTTTGTGCTTTATTTTTCCTTTCATTTTATTCGATACAATCTTCCACAAATGCACAATTTAAAATATTTATTGCCTTATATTTTCTAATAGTATGTGTCTCGGCCCTCTAAACGTAAAGATAGTCAACACCATTGTGGAAACATGCATCCATCAAACGACACCTCCACATATTATGGATTTTAGTATCATTAGTCTTTCCATTTACTTTCCACCAGCCACGAGGACTATGCTCGGTATTTGCTGACAGAAATGATTCGTCCCCAAACAATTCAGGTATTTCATTTTTCATTGCATCAGCATCATTTACCATTCCACAGTGCGGTACATATCAATAGAGTAGATTAACATGAACACAATAGGAATAACTGAAACAAGCATTCCATAGACCAAATAAACTGGAGGTAACTTCATCTATGTGAATCATGGAATGCTGAGTTTACAGTAGGCCAACCACAACATGGGAGCGCACTTAGCTTGTGTTTCTGAGTTTGTTTTCAGTGTGTTTGCAATGCATAATTAGATGACTATTAGCCAATTAATTCAGAAGTGAAAACGAACCACAATCCTAGTCGTGGTAGACCTTCTTCAATTCCGTAAAAATTTTAAAGCAAAAATTTCCCTAAAGGTCCGTCTCAATAGATTCACCGTATCATCGTCTAAACAAGAAAATTGATTTCATTTTTGCAAGTCAAGACGACTTTCGCGGGAAAAGAGCAAAAAAGGTTCTGCCCTCATTAATCATCCACTCCACGTAATGAGTGGCCTTAGCACTGTGGCTCTACCGAGACCCTCCCATTAATTTCGTATTATCAAAAATTCTCAGTGGAACACCTTATGCTTGGTGAGGACTTACCAATAAATAAAAACATAAAATTAATATTCATCCAAAAATCCCGTTCCATAATTCGCAGCTCTGCCAGGGATGTTGGTTGGGGCCGAAAGATAAAAGTCACAGTATCCCCTCCCTTAAGATATCGCCTCTTCGTTATCCACCATCTTACGATTTTTTTTTATTGGTAATAAATTTCTCGGTGTAAACTTCACCTCACACCCGACAACCACTCGCCACCGCACTGAATTTATTGCAGCATTGGAAAAACATTCGGGGGGATTATTATTATTTATGCGGAACCGCACATGTCACGGACGAAACCAGGGCAGGTGTTATCACTAAAACGGCACTCCTGTATCTTCCACAGCACTGCAGGCACGTAATTAGTTGAACTATGTTTAATTTGCAAGTTGATATTTCACCGGGATATGTTTAGTTTAACAAATCACAGCTCCACCAGCATCCAGGTGATTCACTAATTAACTCTAAAAAATTATCCTACTCAGCACTGTCTATCCACATATAGGCACGTCCCGCAGTTGCGGCGTAGAACCTCGCGTAGAACGACAGAAAAAATCCCGACGAGCAGCAGAAGGACTGCGAAGACCGAGCGGAATGAGCATCGAAATTAGACTAAGCCCCATTGCAGCCTTTGGTTTGATAAAAAGCTGAGATTCTCCCTTTAGTGATGTTCCAAAAAGTCGGATAAAGTGGATGCAAGGGCATATGCCAGCGATTGTTACGACTCCTCTCCGTTTCTCGGAGGCGACCTGTTCATCCAAACTCGCTGGTAACTGGCGATGTTTCGGAGTCCCTAACCAGAAAGCCAGGAAGGAGCTTAACAGGGCGAAAGGACTTTCGAACATGTTCGACAAACCGAGTCCAGAAGGGGAACGCGCGAGCACTCCGAAATGGGGAGCTGTTATACGCAACCAGTCGAGCTCCCCCGGGCGCATGGCATCTCCCACAAGTCGATTCCTATTAGGGCGAACGACCCAAATCCGCAGCAGAAAGCGTTTCAGGCACAGCAAAGGAATGCGGAGCTGATGCTTGCTCACTTTGGACTCGTCTCCGTTGGGGAGGTCCAGGTCCTGATAAAAATTCCTAAATCACAACTGAAATAGGTCATGAATTCATTGAAAAGAAATTTTGCTTATCAGTCCCAGGAGCCAGCTAAAAAGAAACGGGGTTGACACCTTATATTTCAGCCCTCCACTGATAACTTTATAAGCCTTTACGCATCTCGGGGGAGCATCCCATATCTGGGTACCGACGCACAGTGGTCAAAAACCGATATACATATATTACACACTCGTTTTTTTAATTGCAATACTTTGAATTGAATTGGAGTATTATAGAGACTGACAATCATTTCACATGTTGCAAGAAACAATTATGGCATCAGCTAGTTAAAAAGTCAGGCATGTGAGAGTCAGACTCACGCGTTAAAAGTTCCGAATATTTGCCGCAAATTAAATGACTGTATTTTTAACAAAAAATGCTTTTATATGATATAACCACAAATTAACAATTTTCGGAGCTTGTTGCCAAATTTCATGATTCTAGATCTACGGGAAGTACCCTCTAGGTTTTGATTTATTTGCAAGTGTCAAAATATGCGGCAAAAATGTAGCTTAAATTAACGGCCGTATTTTTGGGTTGACTTAGCAGCTGAATTTTTACAGCTCCAAGGGATCATACACCTAAGTATTTGTTATTAACTTCAACTTGAAACCACCACGTGTTCCTGATAGACAGACAGAGGTACGAAACCCTAAAAAAGGATTGAAACCTGATTGAAATTTGATGTCTATCTATAACGAGCTACATGTTTTGGTCTAAATTCTAAATACAAAAAAAGAAGAGACTTGCACCTTCATTTCGTTTATAAACTAGCTGATTCCCGCGACTCTGTCTGTCTTTTATTTGATTCAAGTTTGATTTGAGTCAAGGGGTTGTGAATAAAAAGTGGTCCGACATCTTGGACGTCCGCTATACTGGATTTGGGATGACGTCGCATGGACTATCGTATTCTACTCATCAAACCCTTTCATTTGATATCCATATCAAGGGGGTTGTGAAGAAAAAAGTAACCCGTCGTCTTGGGTGTCATTCACATTCGAGATGGCACCTATCTAGATCGATTCATCAACCGCGAAAACCCCCGTATACCATTTTTCATCGAAATCGTTCCAGCCGTTTTGGAGATCGCGATTACATTTTCTTATAAGAGTCAACACAGGAAATTCGACCATGAGCTCACGTCACGGAATATGAGCTGATGGCATAGAAGGAGAAACAAATTTTCTTTAATGCAGAATTACCCAATAAATGGGAAATATTATGTTATCAAACAGCCCAGGCGCAGCCTAGTCCAAAAGTTCTCTTCCACTAGTAACGACACGTGACCGATGACTTAAAAGAAATTGTTCTTGACTTGACCAAACTCACCTGACATTTTAAACAATTTTCAAGTTATCTAGTGTCGGAGCGTTATTATGTTGCTGCCTTTGTTGATTCTGAAATTTTATGGAAGATAACAGTGAAGGTTTCATCAATATCTATCTAGCAGTTTTTGCTTGATGTATGTATATCAATCAACATGGGTATAAACGGATACCCACAGTTTTATTTGCTCTCTTTATTTTTCAATTTTCCATTTAAATGTGATAAAATCCTTCACTTGCATGAATCCGCTTTTAATTCTATTTTACGGGAAACAGCAGGATGATCGCACTTTAAGAGGCAACAATGGGATGAAAAGCGTCAGGCGATTAATTCCATTTGCAGAGGCAATTTTTTCGCTAGCTAAACTAGATGCGGGAAAAAAAGGAGTACAAAACGCGCGAAACAATTTCCCCGAGTGAGGCGAGCTTCAAATCAGCAAAACGCCGCCGACTGCCGAGCATTTTAAGTTGCGCTTGCTTAAAGCTTGCCGCAGCGGGGCACTATTTAAACAAAGATGAATAGCAGCATTTACGATAAACGTCCTCCTCGATTTCCCTCGCGTATGCGGATGTTTTAAAAATAGCAGGAGCAGCCCACTACAGCAGAAGCCCCACTGGGTGGTGGGACACTGGGCTGCTGCTTGTTGGGCGGCGGATGGGCCTGCGGTGGTAAAAAGTCGCAACAATGGAAATCCTGACATTCCTCGGAGCTGGTGATACGCATACATTTGGCGAAGCACACTCGGGTCAGCCATAAAAAATTTATCCAGGGTGGTCAAGGTAGGAAGCCGAAGATCTTATCACCTTAATGACTTTACATGCTGACCGCCTCGTAGGGAATGCATGTTCGCCAGTAGATATGCTGCCGGTCACCGCCGGCTCTGCTCGCAACCACATGAATCTGCCCCGTGTGGTGTGTTGGCCGGCCAGCCACCTCACAAGATTGATACCACCTTAATTTTGTGGGGCAGTGGGCAAACAGCCCTGGCGGGCCTTTGAACCCGGTGCTCCGTTGAACCTACAGCATAAATTGATTATGAATTCTTGCGGACTCACAGATTTTGGGAATTATTTTTGGTCACCGTCGCATGTCTTTTAGAAGGAGAAAAAGGGATAAAGCCAAAAGGTTGAATTTAGTTTTGTTTGCTTTGTTAATGTTTTCAAATTGTTCTAAGAAATATTTAACTAATATTAAATCATTGTAAACTCATGCTGAGCGATTCACAGTAAAATGGATTGGAGTTTGTATATCACTAGAATCAGAACCTCTAGAGAGAAAAAACCTGTAATTGTCCTATTAACAGTTGAACATTTAATAAGTATTACATTTATACATTTATCAAGTTATGTATGGTTTTTCTTCTTGGTTTTCTGTGGTTCGATATATATTAATTTTTTTTATGGTAACACCAATCATGATTGGAGGATTTGGAAATTGACTAAGCCCTCTAATTCTAGGAACCCCAGATATAGCTTTTCAAAAGTAACACAATCTCATTCATCAGGGATTTGAACCCGGGACCTCTGGAAGAGTTGTCCACAGTTCCCACTATTAATATACAGCTACCCTCGAGGCAGAAAAAGCTCGTCTTTTTTTTGGCAAAACACATCTATGTCAACCAATTGATTCAAACTTTTCGTTTTTGATATGTCCCATTTACTAGATAGAATTTTGTTGAAACAAAACGAAGCGTTTTGAATAATTAACTTTCTAGGTTGGTATTATATATTTCATATTAATTACTGATCAGTCGAAGCTAACTTTACACAAACGGAAAGCAGTATTGTTGATTCCATTCAAAGCTTTAACTGTTCAGTGTGTCAAGGTGTGTCAAGGATTTTTTAGGAGTACCCCAAAATAGAAGACTTCCTAGTAATTGAAATAAAGTTATATTTATTAATAATTCGTTTCATGTTATTCTTTGAACACCACTCAGTAAAACGGTTAAGATCGCAATGGAGGCAAAGCGCATCTTGTTGTGACTCGTTCACTTGGGAAATTTGTATGTCATGAGCGTAAGCCAAATCATGCGAGTTCTCAATTAGAGGACATACGTCATTAAGAAAAAGAATAAACAGCAAAGGTACTAGGTGGCTGCCTTGTGGCACCCCCGACGAGCAAAAACAGGTTCAGAAAAGCAAAAAGCAAACTTAACTCTAAAGGAACGATTGGTAAGATATAACTTAATCCAGTGAAGTAGGTCATTAGGAAAGCCAAGTCGTCGAAGTTTGAAAATCAGTCAAAATTTAACATGACAGTTTCAATTCTCGTTTCCTCATTTTTTTTCAAAAACTTATTATAATGAACTTAATCGTGGAAAGACCACATCACCACAAAATAAATAGTAAAATTGCTCAAACTAAATTAATAATTTAAAGTGATCTGCATATACCTCAAATACTTACATATATATTGTGCTGCCTTCAGAGAACTATACGCACACCACAAAAATATACATAAATATGTGCTGACCTCGCAGCGTAAGCCCTTAAAATGTCTAAAGCACGATAAAATTCATTCAGTGCAAGACGAAATCAATAGAACCAATTTAATTCGCAGCAATCGATCATAGCTACGGAAAGTCCAACAAATATTCCCCATGTCATAGCTGGCAAAAGTGCTGAGAAGTATTTCGCCACAAATGAAATTTCCCGCAATAAATACTGCTCCTCGGCGGGTATTATTTTCGTTAAAATTTCAGTTTCGCCAAAACCAATGAATCTCCAAATGTCGCAAGTTGTCCTTATCCCTTTCTGTCTTTATAATCCGACCGAGTGCAGCCGTTCAGAGATTTCTGGTCAGTAAACGTCGGACAAATTAAAGTAAATTGTTACCAGACTACCACATAAATCTCCATACATTACAGAAATAGCCAACGATAGTGGGAGACACCGGCAGCAATAGCAGCAGCCAGTGGCACCACCAGAGCAGGCATATGAAGTACGAGTATATCGCTGAGATATAGGGGAAAATTGTGGCACCAGAAACATTCAGCATATAGCCAACTGCTGATATATCGCCGGAGTATAGACGGAGTCTGGCTGGACGAAGAACTATGTCGAATATTCCAATTGTCATATTTCATGGATGCACTGCTCATGGTCCAGCAGTTTTCTATGGCCTCTCGTTTGCTCAAATATTATCATTACGCCGCTTTGTCCTAGTAGGTACCTATTTGCTACCTTGCAAGAGTAATGGTTCCTTTGTAATAAGGCGCTGAATTTTTCATTATCGGGTGATTTACCGCGTGAGTGCACACTTCGTGACCCGCATTCAGCTCCCCCCCACCACTCGTGCGCCTAGTGGTGTTTTTATAAAATCTGGCAACGTGCAGCGCTTCAAACTATCAGGTTTCAATTCAATATGAAAAATATTGATTCCCAGAAATTTCAATTACTTCTGTGTAGCGTGGACACGACAAAAAACATGTCAAAGTGGGGCAGTACGACCTTCCGGAGCTACGGCCAGACCGGCCCGCAGCTCTAATTTAGTTATTTGAATTTCGGTACAATAGCGAAAGAGTTGAGCTACACGGAAATCATTTGGGGGGCCCCCTAAACAGTGCTGATGAACACGGGAGATATACACCTGAATGAGGGCAATCCATTAGCAATTATAAACGAACTGATACGCTCGATACGCTCTAGCAGCACCAGATGAGACAATGCGAAATTCAATCACATTCCGCGGAGAGAAGCCAGTGAAACCAAAATACGCGAAGCCTCATTTTGGTGCAGGCACCATGGACAAATATCGGTCCAAATTTCGTCTAAATTGACTGGACGCAAACTCCACCACCACTGGCAGAAGTGTATTGTCCCACCCACTGCTCCCCGTTTCACAAGTACGGTTTGTTCGCGGTATCACTATTTGCTCCATTTTTCGTGTATCTTGTCCCTATTTTCTTCGCTACGATCCCAAAATGGAAATTATTTTCGCACATAACGGCAGCCGCACGGGAGTAGGGCCGTGACATGACACTCCGCCCGGCTAGAAGATGCATTACTCGTGTTTACATGCAAATTGCGGGCGCGATGAATAAACAGCCACAGCACCGTACCGCGGTGCCCATTCGGTATGCATGTGCACCGAAGTAACTTGCATCGTATGCAAGGAAAGTAGCCGATGAAAGATCGTATGCTAATCAACCGACTCGCGGAGTGGGATGGAAATTAAAATGTGCTAATGTCGTAAAAGTGGTTCGAATATCCATTTCGCTATGCAAATAGACATGGAGGGGCATATTAGCTCAAAAACGAACAAATTGCTTTCTTCTTTTGTGCCCTCCCCCGACTGCACCCCGAACTATGCGCTCCTTCGGGGCATGCAAACTTTTCCACGGTGACAGTAATTAATGCAGCCAGCCGGGAACTTCATGCATCATCCGCAGCGATTTTTACCCTATATGCGGAAGCATACAAACGATGGCAAAACATGGACACATTCTGCACGAAGGAGTGGATAAGGATGAGATAAGGAGTGTCACGTTAAGATGACATGCAGCTTCGTAGGAATTGCATAAACAGGCTGAACATTCTTGGCGCAGTTATCATTCATCGGATTTAGATTTCAAGATTGAAATGCATTAGGTACGACGGCGGCGGCAGTGTGGAGGAGTTAATCAGCAAAATATGTTTGTGGATGGCAAGATTGTTCTGTGAACCAATTAACCATAGTGATTGCTTTGATGGAACAACATAATTAAGAGTTAAATTTAATTTGCGAAAACTTTGCACATAACGCAATTCGTTTAAGGGGTTGTCTCATCTTGAGGTTTGAACCACGCACCATTTCCGTCTGTTAAATGATAAGTCACTCAATTTGCTTGCTGTCAATTTAAAATTTAGACATTTAGGAAAATGCCGCATTATACTTCGGAAGAATCGCAACGTAACTAATGTGGTAATACAACAACCAATTTTAAGAGATCTATAGTTCCTCGGACACACTCCACTAAGCTGTGGTCTTGCTGTCGTCATGTGTCAAATTGACCCCTCCATTGTTGACAGATCTGCACTAATTGCTATGACCCACAGTTTCTTATAAAGACGTTCGTTCCAGGGATATTTGAGATTCACTTATTCCGCAGAATATGTTACATTGTTGCAGGAGTTCCTCAAGGCTCTGTTCTTGGGCCGATACTCTATAATACAAGGTCTTTCAATAAGGACGCTCGACTTTTAAAAGTAAATAAAACAAATTGTGTGTTTGAAACACTATTTTATGACATTAGTTATGGAATACAAAGTCTTCCAAATCTCCCCTGCAGCTTTGCTTGGTGGCACGTACACGCTCAAACAACGTTTACAAATTATTCAAAGTTATTACCAAAATTCTCATCACATTACAACAATATTACGTGCATTTCGTCCAATTTACAGTCGTCATAACCGTCTCGCTGAATCCACGATGGAACAACTTGTGAATAAATTCGACTCAAAATTTTCATTGTAAGATGTTCCCGCACCATCCTGCTTCTTGCCAGTCTCTTAACAATCTTCACGGATCGATCACTGCGTCACACCGGATGCCATTGAATAAAAAAATAATAAGACGAAGCACCGGCGAGCGGCAGATATTAAAGTGCTGAAATCAGTGCACTTGAAATAATTTATTCTACCGTGTGGGGTGGCTCCACACATATGGCTCCATGCGCCGCCGACTCCGCTACTGATGAGAAATGTTCCCGCATACGAACTCTGTTACTGCGGATGGAGGGAGTCTTTGAGGCAGACAAATGGCTTTAACACTTCCTGCGGCGCGATGCAGGAGCGCTGATGATTACACGTCAGGATTTTCATGAAATGAAAACAAAACTTATTCGGAGCTAGCATGGGAGCGAACATGCTCCGCAATCGTTTGTCATCCCAATGATTTACATCGGAAGCGGAGGGCGCTCAGCGCACAATATGAAATTTCAAATTTCGCCGGCTGCCGAGCGGAACATCCCCAGTTTGACTACCCTCGTTATTCATGATCTTAGGGATCCTGCAAAAATCTGGGCTTTCAGCGCCGGCTGGGTGCCAGTAAATCTGCATTATTGGAACAGAGCTTTTGTGCTCTGAGATACGTTCGTTAGCGAACACCTTTAGGAAGTGTGCATTATCCCACAACAAACAAGCACACCTTTATTCATGTTTCGTATTAATATCGCTCACTCATTGCACGCCTCAAAGTAAAAAAAAGTAAGAAATAGTTACAAAATTCAAATTGATAAAACAATGCAATAACGGAGAGTATCAGACATATATCTTGCAGGAAATAAGTGTTTCTAAGTACAAGCACATATAATCGCCTTGTTTATATTTTAAATCATTTTTATCAGTTTCTAAATATTATTTGTCTATCGAGGTGTTGACGAATTCCATCTTTAAAAGTAGAACAGTTTTTTAAGAAATGTTAATGTATGTGGTCTTGCGTTGTCATACATGACCCTGCTGAGTAGTTTCTTTCAACTTTTTCAGTTGGAATAAGATGTCGACTCCAGTTTCTGGTGTTAAGGTTTTAAGATGAAATACTTTCAAACCTCAATTTCATTTGAATAATTTCAATGTGCATAGGAGCCAAGAAGCATTTATATTTTATATCTTATAGGAAAAATGAAATAATAAAAAAAATAGGAATTAAAGTTAAAAACGGTTTCTTCGTATATTTCCAAAACGCATAATAATAATTTGGCCTCAATAACTGGAAGTACCAACTATAAGTTACAGTCTGGATTTTTTTTAAATTTGAAAGCAATCTGGTGACTAAACGGTTAATATCGAAAGGTCCTGAAATATTTTCTTGTTGAATTTTAAGAAATTTGTCTAAGGATACCCCCCCCCCCACACACAATCGTATAAATGAAAAAGCATTTTTTTGTTACACTGTTAACTTAATGGGATTACTTTTGTTTGTACAAAAATTAATTATTTTTCCAAAAATCTCATTATTTCTGTTTTGCGTTCATAAATCTACGACCGTATAGGTACTTAATTACACCTTACTAGATATATAAATGAGAGGATGAAAGGGCTGTGACTTACATAGACAGACGGACAGGGCGATACTATAAGGTTTTCTAGTTGACTACAGAACTCTAAAGAAAAGATTTTAATACCCACCTCCGATTAAACGAAGAAAACGGACGTATTATGAATGATCTAAATATTCATGTACGTATGTAACCCCCGTGATGTAAATAAACAAAATAAATAAAACTTTTTAACATATTTTAAATTAGTGCAGAGTGCTAAATCAAACGTCAAATATTACACAACAATATTTACTCGTACAACACAGTAAAAATAGCAAAGGGAAAAAATTACATGCCATTACATTTCATCGTAAACATGCTGATGAGAATTTACGACAAATGCTGCATCACAATTGTGTCTTTAGGAGCTGTCGTAACCGCGAAACAAACAGCCCCTAATGAATATAGCTGCAATATTGGGGGTGCGTGCAAGGGGCTGGCAATGTACACCTACACGTCAGCCATAACAATGAAAAATAAGTTATTCGAAGGATTGAGGAAGAAAAGTACGTAAAGCGTACATGCAACCCTTGAAAAAGCACAATCGCTGTAAGCGATATGTAAAGGGATTACGAAACTCAAACAAAGTAATTGAGGCTTCATCGTGAGAGCTTTAATGGGAAAGCACCTGAAATGCGTGTAAATTGGAGTGGAGGATGTAAGCGATTCTGGGTTGATTGCTTTCAATAAAAATATGCCTTTCTGGGTTAGAGGGTCAGTACTGTGAAAGAGGGGGAGGAATTGCTCAAAAGATGTCAATGAAGAAATATTGTGTTACTGACCTAACTTTGTAACTTACAAAAATTTACTCTCCTGAATTTTACCATAGCACATTTTAGTACCAAACGAATTCAATAATTTTGTACAGGCTAGCAATCTCGTCTTGTAATTCAATTAATTTTGTACCAAGCCATGATGCGTACTTATAAAAAGTCCAGGTTTTCTAGGATGTTATTATTTTCATTTTAAAAGATTCTTCACTTTTTATGATTATTTATTATTTTCTTTGCACATTTAGAGAAGTTTCTTATCTGAAGTATGTTTTTTCCGCCGGGAGTTCTAATGCTGATGTAGACTTGTTTCAGATATTCAATTGAAAAGTGAAATTCTATTTTTACTTTTGAATATATGGATAAGTCAATAAGTAGGTTGCACCAGAGATAACGTATTGATGTTCGCGTCAGTTAGTCAATAAGCGCAGTCTCGTATCTCGTAGGGTAGTGAATAATAAAATAAATAAAATAACTATGCGCACCGGCTGCAGCTCGGGTTAGGCACACACGATTCGTATGAATTTCCCATCCAGGAGCATTGATTTGGTAAAAACAAAAATTTCCACTGGATGTCACATTTATTCGATAAGTTATCTCTCGTTGTACCTTGCACAAAATTAAGGGAAATTTATTCTTGGTATAGGTGTTAAGGTGGACGTATTAATTAATTTTTCGAATATTCGAACTTTGGCAGTTGCCAAAAAAAACGATATTAGGTATCTTTTAGAACGCGTCCATCGTTGGTTCACGTTTGTCCACAATTTATTTTCTTTTGTCTAAGCTGCATTACAAAATGACTGGCGAAAAACTTTTTTTTAAAGTATTATTCTGAACGAACGAAGTTGGGATGGGGAGACAAAATTCAGGCTAGACAAACTAGATTTTGACATGGACGAGGAAAATTAAGGCTTGGAGGAACAAATTTTGGACTGGAATAACGCAGATTTTATATGGACCGACAGATAAATTGAAGCCAACCATTAACAAATAAAATAATAATAATAAAATAAAGTCAAAATCCAATTTGTCCAAACTGAATTTTCCTATCTCAGCTTCGACTTCGAGTGTTCAAAATAACACATACTTTTTAAAAAATCCTTTTCCGTCCGTCATTTTTAAGCACAGCTTAGACAAATATAACTATTATGTAGACAAACCTGAACTAATGATGGAAAACAGGACACGCTATCAAACACTGCCAAAATCACTAAAAGAAGTGCCAACTTCACACACAAAATTAAATAATTAATTAAATAGCTATAAAACCAATTGTTGGACAAACGTGGACTAACGATGGACAAACGAAAACAGAAAAAATAATGTAAAATACGCAAAAGACGTACCCAACTTCACAGACCTAACTAAACTGACTTTTTTTGCAAATATTTCGGTTCCGGTATAAATTACGTAGATGTGTCGAAGGTGGGGTATTTCTTAAGATTTGAATGAGCTTTTCATTTTCTCCTTGGTGTTAAGTGCTGTGCAAAATTATTCCGAAATTGAGAACTCGTAATTATTCCCCTGTCGACAATTACTGTTATTTTTTAATTGTTGCTCTACTTTCATATCCTCTATTACCACTAATTAATATTACTCGTATTTAGCGCAATCAACTTGTTGACGAAATGAAATTGTTCTCGACTGAAGACCGTTATTAATCATTCTCAACGTCTTCACTTGTACTGTATATGATGCAAATCACGCATGCTACCTTTACAACCATGTCGGGGAAAAATAAGCACGTAATTTTTGCTTGTCATGTTTAAAAGGAAATTGCGAATGCAGATATTTGTCCTTAATGCGAAACAATTTTTTCATGCTTTATAATTGTCAAGAAAATTACATAGCATGCAAGCAAATTCTTTTACTTCTTGGCTTTTCGTTTCCTGGTAATGTACTTACGCATATGTAAATTACGGAAATTATTCGAAATCATTTGCATTGTTTCGAAACGACTTTACCCAATGAATTTTATTATAGGTACTGAAAACGTTGAATGAATTGTTTACTTTAAGGATTTTTGTTTACTTCTGGGACCAGTCCCCCACTTACCCAGATAAAAAAAATTCAACGCCCCCCTCATGACATCTTCAAATCACTTTTATCAAAGACAAAATAATTTTTCTGAGATGAATCAATAGCTTGAACATTTTTGATTCGTCTTTGTCAAATTATTCTGCGATTTATTGCACAAATTGTAAACATTCAAAGTGAGGCTGGGGTTTTTACTTTTAAGGTTTTACTCTGTTTACTTTTTTTCATTAGGACAACAAAAAATTATGTAACTTGTTTTTTTTCATGTGTTTGTTTCAAAAGTGTGTGGACGTTAGTCCGAAGTTTCTAGGTAAAAATCACATAGCCGGAAAATCACTTAAAAAACAGTTTAAAAATTTCCTTCTCGTAAAAACAACCAAGGAGTACAAAATGTGACCTTATTTTATATTCCCTCATATTTTCCGTAGTTTGTATTTACCTTGGCAAGTTGATAGTTGACTGAAAGTGCCAATAGTGGCATTTGCATCTGCATTGCACCACTTCAGACTCTTAAATTATTTGAAAACATGTTACCTGGTTTTATCTACATAAATTCGACTTCCGTAGACTCCAGAGTGACACATTTCTAAAATTAACCCAAAATAAAACAAATTCGATCGACAGCGCACCGTCCTCGGAGATGTGGCGGTCTCTGTCGAGTGAGCATCTCATGAATTAATAGAGGTGAATTTCATGAATCAATTACCAAATGAAGCTGATGTAGTCGCCCGCGCCGTATCAATCAGTCTGGCCACGTGGCATGACCCATATCTTGTCGGGGGACAAATGTATGCACACGGGCTGTACCCCGCTGGATAGGGTATCTATTCCTGCATAAGTTCGCGTAGAAATAATTTTGCCGGGTTCGTTGTTCGAGATCGCTTTGGGAATAGGTGGTTGGCTCGAGGAGTTTTATCATCGGGAAATATTTCTTATGCTGAAGCCAAAGCCATGCTTGCTTCGGGGAAGTGTGCTTTTTGTCGCCCTCTACATCGGTGGGCGGTGTTCAGTGCACGAAATAGAGCGTACTGAGACGACAATAAAATTTGGTTTACAAATATTAACCATCGCACGGCAGCGACCGTCGGTCCCAAAAAGAAAACGTGAATCAAATTTTCCTTCGAATGAGCTTCCAACCCGCCCACTAAAACTAGCAGGGTTTCTAGCGCTGGCTGCACCGCCGACATATCAGAAATTCACTTTGCAAGAAAAATGTTTGATAACACGAGAGATCCTCGACGAAGTCGAGTTGCGTTGTGCAATTCATACGCGAAATCCTCGATGTTACAGATATCGAGGCGTCCCGGCTGTTCCTGCCGCCCGTTAGACTATAAACCCGAGTCTCTACCGCATTATCAGGCGAGCATGCACATTGGAAATTGAATGGAGCGCCAAACCTCGTTGGAGCATTTTTATCGTGACATCTCCAGCACGCCAGGACTACCACTCTATTCAGTTCGCCCGACCATCCGAGCAGAAGGTTCTGTTGCAGTTTCTATTTTTATTCATCTTGGCCCGCAGGAATTCTACTTTTGTGTGGTGCCCCGCGGCCTTCCCCGTCCCGCAGTTTGGAGGGAGGGGGGCTGCTGAGCGATTTTGTTGGATGACAGGAGAAATGTCTTGAATTACGTTCTACAACATATGAAAGGGAGCGCCAGCTCGAAAGTGGGTTAAAAGGACTCTTCGAGTCGATCCTGCCAAATGACAACTGCAAAGATAAAGCACCCGATACAGCTCTTGGGACACTTCAAATATTTTTCAATTTAGCAACTGACGTTTTAATGTATTCCCTCCGAGAAATGAAGCATTTGCAGCAGGATAAACAGTTCAATCTTAGCGCGGGATAGGGCACCCTTCCTAACGATTTACCAGTTACAGTTGGCACATCCCCCGATTTTTCAGGAGATTCCTAATTTTTTTATGATAATCTTCGAATCTGTTGCAACAACTCATAAATCTTCTGAGTTTTACTTATATTTCCTTGTACCTACTTTAGGAATTCATCTACACATATTATACAATATCTAGTAATTTTGGTAGTAAAGTAGTTTACGGCGGCATCAGGCACTACAGCAAGTCCTGGTCAAGTGGAGGGGTTAGGTCAATCTGTCACAGAGTGCGATGTGGTGGAATTTTGACTGGTTGTGATTAGTCCGGTTTTAAAACGGGTCAAATTTGTTCGTTTTATTTCGGATCGGATCGATCGGATGGAGCATTCTGTGCTTACAAAATTTGCTAGTCAACCGCTCAGCTGGTAAATTCAGTAACAGTTTTATTGCATTGTTATAGATTTTATACATGTGTATTATATTCGTCAAACCCTTTCATTTATTACCCATGTGAAGAAAAAGGTGATGCAGCATCTTGGGCGTTCATCCTGTACTGTAGAGGATTAACTACTTGAATGATGCAGCATGTAATAAAAGGCGCAGTAAGATATACGAGTATTTGCTAATTTTTTCTGAAAATCACATAAAAAAATGTCTCTCCCCTGGGCTGCCCCCATCACATTTTTTTTTGCTAAATCTTTAAATCCACAAAATGCTTTAATCCATTTCTTACATATACTGGCAGACCTAAAAAATTATTATTTTATCTGCAAAATTACTTTCTTCTTGATCTTCAAAATAATTTTCCAGTCTTTCCCCTGACATATTTCACTCACAGAAATGAAATCTGTGAAGAGACTCGCTCTTGACTTGAAGTTGAGTGCAACTGTCGTCCGAGCTATTTGACCGCCTTTATTGTTGAGTACAGTCACGTAATTTTCTGGTGTACGGCTCTCTCCCCTTGTAATAATTTAGCTAATCGCTGTGTTTTTTCTGCAATAAGTGCAATACATATTCCAATTTCTGGACTTTACACGAAAGTTAAAAGTTGCTGTTTTAGTTATCTATAATTTTTCTTCAAAATTAATTTTTCCTGTCATATTTCTTGTATCATAAAATGCCAGGGGATAGATCAAGTGACCAAATGAGACACTGATATACAGGGAGTTTTGTATAACGCGAACCAAAATGAGTGGGGTGGGGTGATAGATCTACCTAGATAAACAAAATATAAACGTATTGTACTTCTTTGGAAAGATAATAAGTTGGGAAATTTAATAACAAAAAGTGTATTAGTTTCATGAATTTCGGAGAATATGTGGGAAAAACCTGAATTTTAGGAGTTTTTTTCATTTTCCCAAGTGACTGTACTTACAATCATTGGTAGAAATAGATCAACATGGTTGGCATTTTTGGAAAGAATATTGGAATAGTAATTTTTTGACGTGAGTTGGATGTGGCTACGTGTAGTAGATCACAAAATAAAAATATCATAATAATTGGTATAGCGAATTTATGTATCGCCCTGTAAATCCACGACTTTGTAGCGGAAAATTATAAATTTTTACAATTTTCTTTGAAATTTGTTTTGACATACTTTAAAATAATAAATTTCTGTTGGTCAATGTTGCGGGCACAGCTATTGAGAAAATAAAATAGTAATCTTAATTAAGTTTATTATAATTTACTATAATTTTGAATCGACACTGTTTTTAAAATGTTAAAATATTTCCATACAGCTAGCGCAGTTAACACCTCCTAATCATGTTTAAACTTGGCATACCGAAAATGTCTGCAAGTGTGTTCCCCTGTGGCCTGGTGGGTGAATTTGTCCACGAAAGTGTGAGTATTTCCGCAGTCAACTTAGGTATCGCTGGCTAAATTTGTCCTGGATAGATAACACGCAATAATTTGGACGCTCCTGACTAACTGGAGACCTGTAGGCCCGACAGGAATAACAAGAATACACGACTGCTTCATATTTCAAAGTGACAGGCCGGAACAGCATCAGGATCCATAGATGGCAACAAAAAAATGTTCCTATGGGCGCCTTTCCTTATCCTGGCTGGATTTAAGGTAAATAATCCCGCAAAACAAAGGCGAAATATGGAAGGATTGATAGTCGTCATCAATGAATGGATGAAAGAGCACAAGGAGTGCGGAAAACAGGAGCAAAAGCAAAAGAACCGATAATTTACGCACGCTTGGCATCCATACCTGGGATTGGGATTGGGAGGTGCTTTTGTTTTCTTCCTCCTGCCAGGGTCCCTTTGATATCCGATAGCTCTGCTCGAGCTGGCATCTGACACAGTGCAAACAGAGCCGTCAGAAGCGTATCTGTGTCTGCTTTATTTAATTGAGCCATAATCCGATTCCCGGCCGGGTGCGGAGGCGACTTGGTGGGCCCTGTCGAGGGTGGCGATCGCCTCATCCCCGGCCGGGTGCTGTTAATTCAACAACGTCTCCACGAACTAATACCCCGCTCTGTCAGGGCTTTTAGGGTAATCGCTTATTTGATTTCCATTTCCCGTCAAAAATAAATATGATGCGCGTCTGGCCGTGAGTCGAGTGGAACGATACTCCAGCATCCCGGCAGCAGGCTCTTAAATTAGACGAACAGATCGTTTAGCGATATATGAACTCGAGCGGGTTTGAATGGGTTCCGGCCCCTTAACTTGTCAAACAACTCTCGATGATATGTCATCTGCGTTTAAATTGCATTTTAAATATTCATCTCGAGATATTTATTTGCCGGGACTTTGGCGGCGGGGCTGCGGATGTGTGCAGCGGCCCCGTGTGTCGCCAATTTAGCGATGGCTCGTATCGCGGACGAGAAGTGTTGAATTGGAAAAGAGTAGAAACCCCCCGGCCTGTCACGTCATATGAGTCATCGGTGGGATAAAATTGTCGAGTAAAGTTCCACCACTATATGTGGGTATGAAATGACATTGTCATCCCCGCAGTACCTAACATATCGCAGTGTGGGAGGGACTCGAGCTGGCGGAGTGCTCAGATGTGTCTGGAACCAACCCAAGATATTTCAGATGCTCCGGGACCGGATGATAAATACATTTTGCTGACAATACCGTCTTGAGTCTCGTCATAACTATATCATACATTTCCAGTTTGTAATATTTACGAGAGAGTTTCTCGTTATACGTATCCAGGAGCAGGGATCTGTTCTGAGCCAGCGTCCGGATGTGTGACTCCCGTGCTGATGTGGCATCTTTCGAGTCTACTTTTCCCGTCTATATCTTCCTTGAGAGATCCCATTGTTGAATATGTCGATAATAAAAAGTTACATTGTGGGTGTCTCCCGCACTTAACTCCACTATTTATACCCACTCGAAGGACCGAAATAGAGATTATGGCATAATAAAATTGTTTGTATCCTTTTTATAGCTAAACGAAAATATGTTCTCGTAAATTTTCGTACACTTTTCTCGCCGCATATTTTTGCTCCTTTTTTATTCGCCCTGCAAGTGCTGCGAGCTGAGAGGATGGGCCTTGAAAGGGGTGGCAAACACTTAGTGAATGACACTGAGGGCGATGGATATATCCCCTCATCCCTACGCCCTGGCGAAAAGCATTTGTACATTGTCCCCATGAATATTTGATTTCTCTCCTTTCATGTCTGTCGAGCGCTCATAAATTTATAACGTTTCAATTAAATTGTGCAAACGAGAAAATATTCAGAAGGCTCACAACAATCCCAATTTTCATTTTTTTTTTCTTTGATTTTCTTTGTACAAATATTTTCGGCTGAACCAATATAAGAAGAGGTTGTCTTTTATATACCGGGTCGAGCGGCTCAAACTTAATAAGAAGATTTCTTAAGAAAGCTTTTGTTCATATACATACAAGAAGAAGGTCTCATTGCTTATTTTTTCAACTTATATGGTGAATGGAACGTGCTTTGAAATATCCTTATCTTTAGGTAGATTCGAAAAATTTAATAACTACTTCATTTCTTTTATGCTTTGAAAATAAAGAACGCGAGAGAACATTTTCAGCAAAAATATTCTTGGAATATTTTATCCTAAAAATGTGAATCACTCGATCATGTTTTAATTTCATACGGTTTTTCATATCTTAATTTATCCATTCAACAATTCCTTTTAAGTAAACAAAATAAAAAGTCGAATCGATAATATTTCAGCGTCCCACTGGGTTTTGTAACATTTTAGCTTCATCCCTATTTTATCCTATATTGCATGTCGAATGGGTGGAATTATAACTTTTCACACACTTTTTGGAATAACTCGAATTTCAAAAAAAAATCTAATGATACTGATTCAGTATTTTTTTAATTTTTGGTGGCAAATATGACAATATGCTCCTCGGACTATTTTCCACTCAGTATGGTCCAGAGATTGCTGAGATGCCGATGTATTATTATATATGTAGGTATAAATAACAATAAACACATAGAAGAAGCAGTTGAATTCTTCTTCTTGGCGGATCCAATATAACGACAAATTTCCCAACTTCGAGAAAGATAAACTTCAAGGGATTGCAATAAAAATCCGCACTATAGGGTTTTTGGGGTCACTGATTTCGAATTTTTCATCAAAATTTTCAAATATGATACTACCCTCACCTCGCAGGAACATTTAGGTGATGTGGTGCAGTAGGGAGGGGGTGTAAAATGAAAAAAAATAAATGAAAACCGAAAAAATTTGGAGAAAGTGAAAAACAAATTATTTAATCATGAAAATGAAGCATCTATTTTTTTGCGAGATTGAGGAGAAAAATTCTGATATCTCTCAAAAGATCTAAATTTTCTAAATTAGCATGTCATTTACAATGGTAGCAATGCAATAAAAATCCCATATTCTTGTAAATATTGTATTACTGAAGCAATCACTACCTGAATGGCTTTTTCGGGAAAGTAACAAATTAATTTCATTACAAAAAATTACTTTAATTTCAGGGTTCTGTGCGATTTTGTAAATATGGATAAATAAGTGGACCAAATTTATGGTATTATTACGTACGCTGGGCAACACCGGGTCCGGACAAGCTATAGTATTCAATAAACAGTGTTTTGTAGACCTGGGTACTCTAAACTAATAATCAAAATTTTGCGTTATTAATCAGCATTTTTTTGTAAAGGTAAAAATAATTTTCATAAATTTTTTACAGCGCACTTTATTTTCTTGATCCGATTTGCTTCAATGTTTGCATTTTGTATAATTTAAAAACTATGTATTTATTTGAATTAATTTTAAGGAAAGGAAGAATTTTGTAAGAGCCAAAATCACAATTTTTTAAATTGCAATTCCCTATGCATTAATGTAGTCTCAATACTACATACACCAGCAAAGTGCATGACTTCTGAAATTGCAATTTGCAAAATTGGCCCGCCGGATCGAATGAAGTAGTTCAAAACTTCGCAAGTTTCTGTTTATTCAAAAGGGTCCATTAAAAAGTCTAACTTGGCAGGCCTGCCGGAAGAAATTTCATTAGAAAATCACTACAATTGCAACGTCCGGGGAAAATCAGCAATTTTCGCAATTACATAATGGCGAAATTGGTCTAACCACGGACGGAGTGCTTAGGTTAATTTTATTCTTATCCACCTGGGATATCGATCGTTCGCCGGAGCCATTGTTTCAGCCGTGCCGCAGCGACTTGGGTCATGAACTAATGAACTTCCACCACGTTCACTTCACTTGAGGTCAGTTAAATGTTTACCTTGCTAAAGTTGCTACTGTACACACAGCAAGCACACAGGGTGTGAACGTTTGCATTCTGGTCACGTAAAGAAATCTCAGAACAAGTTCCTTTACCTTTGTACTTTTGCAAATCTCTGTAGCAGCAGGGATGATTGAAATAGATTACTTAGTCCTTACCTCGTTGGGCTCCAATTTGGGGAGTGATTTAGGCGGAGGCTCTAGTGCGTAATGACCTCGAAAATTATTTTCTGACGAACCGGCTGTTCCGATTTTGAGCAAGGACTCCTTCGATGGATGGCTGGCCCTTGGTTTCTATTTGTAACCGAATTGAGGTTGCAAATCCTTCATTATGTAATGTCCTGGCAAATAGGGGCACACTGGTGAATTATGCACTCGACCGAGCTTTCTCCAAAATTATAAAATCGTTGCTGTGGCCTTCGATCCCCCGTCCTCCCAGGGGGTACGACCACAGCAAACCGGAGGCTTCTCCAATTAAATTCAATGAGCAAAACCAGAACGCGGTAAAATGTCGCCAGCCACACCGCGCACAGCGGGCTCGTTTTGTGCTGGTTGCATGATAGATTTTCATAAACAATGTCCAGGTGGAGGCGTAGCGCTTCGGTGTAGCAGCAGGTGAATGACAGTCGATATCGCTGCGATTCGTGCCGCATGCACTTTTCCAATCTATAAAAACACGGCACTCGATTGCTATCGATTTGTCATGAGCCCTTGCAGGCACAGCTATTGTGCACCTTGTCGTGCAACCTATGCTCTGCCTTTCCGCGCTCCTTTGCAATTTGAATATTTCACCTGGATTTCTACCCCATCCACCTGGACATTTCCTAGTTTTTAAAAATTTCAGGTGTCGTTGGAGTTATGCTGATCCGTTCAAAATCTGAACTTGGCATGATTTGCAAGCCTTTCCCTTCCCTTCATTGATAGTCCACCTGAAGCTCAGTTCCGACATTTTAATGCTCCCTCCCTTTAACCCACGCACGTGAGCAACGAAAATTAAATTTTCCCTTCCCTCGAGGAAGAGCCATCTTTCACCGATTCCGGATATCATAATTCTGTCGAAACAAATCAAAGTTATGGAAACGGAGCGCGGAATCAGTTACAGCGTTTACATCCCGTATGCGTGTTTTGTGGCAGTTTTGTGGCAATTTCGCATCATCTTTTGATCTGTCTCGCAAGGAAGCATGTGATATATGGGCCAATGGGAGTGGGAAATTCCATTTCAAAGATTTACCGGATACAAAAACTTGAGCGATTGATGGCTGATAGTATTTCTTGGAGCGATTCTTCCCTAATCGCACAGCACGATTTATGCCTTTCAGATGGCCTTTCGAATTACATTTGGGGCAGATGGCGATATAATTCCATAATTTAGAGGACTTACGATATTTTTATGAATTTTTTTCGATTTACGTTGGCGGAATGCGGAATGTGGAAAAAGGGGCAAAGGAACGCACTGTGTTCCGTTGTTATTATGTATTTCTAGCCAAATATGTTTTCAGTAAGACTTCGTGCAAAGTAGTCAAGCAAATAAGCTTGAAATAAGTCAGCCAAGGGACGATTTGCGCTTGTATATGTTACGAACATTACCGTCCATGTCAAACCAACTTTGGCATTTTGTCTAATGAATGAAATAGGAACGTCTTCTTTCAATAGACATTTTGTAAAAGTAAAATATACAGTTAGGAAGTGTTTGGATGTTTTATTTAAAGGTTTTTTTTCAAATTTGTCGTTTTTACAAAATATATACTTGGCTGGAGATCTCTTATAAGGGAACTATGAAATATGGTATTGGCGTCGCCGCTGTGCTGGCATACCTTAATCCGTATGTTCAAATTTTCAAAATAAATTTCCAGATCAGTTGGTTTAATTTCACTAACAACGCGTTGGAATTCTGCTTTCAGTTAAGAAATTGTTTGTAGTTTGTTAGCAGAAACCTTGGGCCATGCACAACTCCAGAGGAAAAATCATTAGGGGTGTCTACTTAAATAAAAAAATTGTTTAAGTACTTTTATGTATTTTGTTTTTTTTTCTTCACTTGCATAAGAGTGAAGAGTTACCTTGTGAAAAAAATATTTTGCAGAATACGATTAATAAAAACAATTCCCATAATTAAATACAATTAATACCGGAGTTTTTACAGTTCACAAAAATCCTGACACGCCTGTACGGTACTGTAGGAAACCCACTTCTAAGGTATTACCCAAAGATGTGCAGGTATCCCTCGAGTTACATGGTTAATTAGTTCGGTGTAGGTCGAGATGTACCTCTACAGAAAGGCAACAAGATGGGTAATTGAATAAAAATAAAAAATTTGTGCATTAATTACATGAATTTCGGAGAAAAATTAAGAAAAACGTGAAATTTTGAACATTTTGGAGCTTGTTTTCACTTTCGAAAGTGACTGTACCTGCAGTGGTGGAGTAAGATCAATATAGGTGACATTTTTCGAAAGCACATTAAGATAGTAGTTGTTTTGCTGCGTTGAGTAGATCAAAAGATGAAAATAAAATAATAATGTGCATCCCGAATTTATGAATCACCCTGTAACTCGAAAACTGTGCAAAAACGCGTAGCATATATGGAGGAGATTCGGATACCCCTCAATATGAGGCACCTAAATTTTACTTTTGGACGTCACTTCTTCCGCCACCCTGTATAATATTTATCTGAATAAGAAAGGAAACAATATTTATAATCGCTTGCCGCTTTAATTTTTGTTTTCCTAACAAATCACAATGTCAGCCGCAAATCTGAAGGAAAAATTAACAACAGATTCATAAACAACTAAACAAGGAAAATCAATAGCCCCTTTGCGGCACTTTTAACTAAGAAACTTAAACTCTTGACACTCTCCAGTTATTGGGCCATTCATTAAAAAAGTTTCCATGGAAAAAGTGCCTCCATAAAAGCTGATGTCTCCTGCACTCGAAAATACCTGGAGTCGAGTAATATTTTTTTTCCTTTACAAGCCCCACCTGAAGTGCCCCCCGTGCGCTGATACTGACTCGGCGGACAATCATAGTTGGTGTCATTATGGCGATAAATGCATCGCAGCAAACCGTCGTCTCCCACACCCACGCACAGCATCTTAGGTTAGTGGTGGGCTGGAGGGATAGGAGGGCTAAGAACCGTGCTCAGCCGTTAAAAGAATTGATCAACAACCAACTTAAGGACTTGAGGTGAAATATTTTACACAGCAAAGCAAGGTGTGTACTTAAGGATTATGGGCAATTTAGGGATCTTTGTTGGCTCAGCTCCTTGTGTTCGTCCCTTATTTTTTTTCGCTTCTTTCCTGCTTTTTGCTTCGGTCTCCCCCATAGAAACCGTGGTGGACCGTACTGAATTAATTGGTTATATTTTCATGGGGCTTGCTGGGGAAATTGCTGTGGGATTTCGTGGGGTTCTTATTTAATTCAAGTAATGGTATGTCCTTCTGCAGCGGATGTTCCCACGAAATAGCCCTGGGATTTGCATGGATTTTCCTCTTTCATTCTCCTTAATTTTTCATTTCCAAAGCAAAAGTTGGAGATTATTGAAAGCGAAATCTCCTAGAATTAAATTTTCTTAGGTATGCTTTCCGTTTCTCTTTAATTTCACCTCCTGCCACAATTTGGGGTTTTTTGCATGGCAAGCAATCTACAACAGTTTGTAGAAACATACATTTTTTGGGCTGTAGTTTACTTGCAGAATAACTGAGATGTTAGGAATGCCTAAACATAGGCATTAATATATGTGCATATTGTGAAACATTTTGCATTAAAAGGATTGCCAGATAACCGCAGTATACAGTCGTATAATTTTTAAGTTTTCGTTTGCGTACTACATATTTCTAATAACTGAACCATTTGATGTATGGTGCTGGCCTATGGTACCCACTGCCGTTTACTTTCAGAAGTTTGTTCTAATTTCATTTTCCGGAAAAACAATATTTTCCAATAAATTTTTGTTGTTGTTGTTTGTTCTTAATATCGCTGATAATGCCAAGATGAGGTGTTGGTATTTACAAAGAGAGAAAACACAATATTAAATAAATTTATCAGAATCTCAGTACATACGGGTTTTGTAGTCTCTGATTATGAACATGTGATCAAAATTACGAAATCTCAAACGGCCAATCATAAGTGCAGATTTCTAAAATTCACTCAAAATAACTGAAATCAGCGACCCCAAGAACTCCATGTTATGTTTGTCATTTTTGATTTACTTTCTTAAGAACAACATTCGAAATTAACAACCCTACGAACCCTTCGTGCGAGCTTTTATGACAATCTAATGAAAGTTAGAATTTGGGGAACGTGATATTGGATTGGATATCATAAATTTTTCAAATTTGGCAATAATGTAAAATAAATATGCCCAAAAACCTTCATGTACCAGCTTTCGTGAAAAATAAGCGAAATTCACTGTCCGGCGCTCGCCATATTGGATCTTGGAATTATTAAATTGGAGAACATATTTAAAACCAGCGTACCCAAAACCCCAATGTACTAAACTTCATAAGAATCTAATGGAATTAAGTATTTGGCGCCTGCCATTTGGATCTACCACCTTGAATTTATATCATATTTGATGTCAATACGTTACCTACCTTATAATTTTGAAATTCAGCCCTAGACTCCGGAATTTATTTATGTATTTACATTATGTAGATTGCATAGTGCATACCAATTGACGAAAATAAAACTTTTTGCTTCTATAAATAAATAATCACCACCGACACCGTTATATTAAACTGTCTGATATCCTTCGGTTGGAAGATCGTATTTCATTGATCAAATATTCCCATCGAACTCAAACAACAGGTAAAAAAGTTTGTTCAACAGAAGCCATAACCCAGTTGCATGTCGCCTGCCGCATTCCGCATCACGAATTTTATTTATTTCACTGGCAAAATTTACCCATAGATCTCCTTACGTGAAGGATTTGAAATAAAAATTCCTTTTTGCTCATATTACTTTTTTTTTCAGGTGGTGTGCATTCAAATTTTTTCGACGGTAACCCGTTAGCGGACAAGCGCTTCCAAAGTGGAACTGGGCAACTGGTGCATTTCTCTCGCCACTTTAATTGCAGACCCAGAAAACTTCGAAGTAAACTATGCAGCCCTCGTGCCCGAATTTAAATTCAATTTGGCGTATTTGAATTGGAAAAAGTTTCTCCTGTTTGCCATATTTCTAGGCAATTGGTAAAGTTTTCCTGCCGAAATAATTTCCGTGCGCGTATGAATTTGAAATTTTCTATTTGCTTTGTAAATTGATGCGGGACATTTCTTTTGTGCTGCGAAAATAGCCGAGATGAGTATTGGCATAACAAAAGTAAAAGAAACCTCCATGTAGTAGGTATGTACATTTTTCAGAAGAAGTAAATTCAATTGCTTCTCCAGAAGTGTGTTCAATTTGTTACAGAGGGAAAGGAAGTTTTCATTTTTATTGGAGAACTGAAAAGTTTTAAATTTGTTTCCACGGAGAAAGAAGGGAAGTTAAAAAGATATTGGGAACTTTAACCGTCTATGATACGGGACAAAGTTTCATGTGTGTGACGTGTGTCGGGTCGGGCGGGTGTGACGGGGTCCTTTGAAAGCTATTCAGATAAATTTACCATTTCGAACTCTGCAGATATATGTGCATTACAATTTGGTAACATAAAGCTTCTTGAAGTTTCTATTTGCATTACAAGGGGAGGACGATGGAAGAGACGTTTTATAGAGGTATCGCGGAAGCGTACTTGTCTTTCTAAAAGCGCCGTCAACTATTTGTTACTTTGCCTCTTTTCAAAAGTACTTCCGTTAAGTTTGGCAAGTCCAAAGCTTTCTCCGCTTGTTCTTGTTTGTAAATGACTTTCTTATATCGTTTAGCTATAAACTAAAATTCGTCACGCTTTTTAAGCCACACAGCCACACTTTTTCTCATATAAACCAAAACAGAAGATTTTTTTGAAGCATTAAATTAATTATTTTAGTTTACTAAAAATAATAACAATAAATAACCAAACCGTCGACCAGGTTTTCAAAATGAATATTATCAGCGTATGCAATGTTGATGTCCTTCTGACCACAAATTTTTCTAAAATGGACTCGTAGTACTTATATGTATACTCATTCCCGCGGCTGGTACTACTGGAAATTGAGAGCGTCGTATTGTCAAATTGGACGATTTCCCTTGTATGTCGAAGCTTGTAACGGGTCCCACAGAGATTTTATAATTGTACGTTGATTTCTTGACTTCATAACAAATTTATTTCATGTCAAACTCCCATTAAAAGTTGTAAGGATGTTCTTTAATTTGTGTACGAGTTCACTGGATGACCCATCACATCAATGACAACATGAAAAAGTAAAGTACAACTACCGAATCACTATCATTAGAGGTTTCTGATGATATTGGCATATCATTTAGCTCACGCCAGAAAGTTCTTTCGGATGTTTTGGGCACGGAACGTGTGGCGGAAAAAGTTGTACCAAAACTGTTGAATTTCGACCAAAAGTAGCACCGAATGGACATTGGTCAAATCTAGACCATGTATTCAAAGTGCAAACAAAATAGACACGCGAAAGTACAAATTCCCATAGAGCTGGAAAATTTTTGCAGACCTAAAACACATCATTATAAATGAAATGTGAAACGTTCCAACCGACTCGACTTGCGCTAAAAAATTTTTTAAAGATCAAACGTCAACGACATCAATTGTTCGCATATTCCTCGTAAAGAGACTTACCCTTAATCGATATGCTTCATATACGTTTTTTTCTTACGAATCATCATTTCTGAGATATCGCGATTTGAAACATCGAAAATATTAATATGCACTCATACGCCCCCGCGGTCAACCGCGACAGTTATGATAAAAGTCGTAAGCAAACTTATAGTTACTGAAGCGCCCTCTACGCTGGTATCATCTCTTTCGTCGTAGCTGTAAAAACAGTCGAGAAAATGGAAAAACAATGTTTGCACCTCTTACAACCCCCACACACAATCGAGATGAACCCGTTCTTCTTTTTCCCTGCGATTTTTCTTTTTTTGCACAAATCGCTTTCCAAATTTCTCAACCATCGTCATGCATGTGGCTAAAATGTTTTGGGCACCACAAGCTTCTCAATATCAATGATTAAGTTATTATCCACTCTATTCAATGAAGAAGCAGCACACAGGTTTAGAAATTTTATTAAAAACTTTCGACAGGAATAATTGTTCAGGAAATTGTCGAGGACAGGAAGTAATTTACTCCTCTTCCTTCGCTTTTCTTTGCACTCCCTTTTACAAAATGCCAAAAGCAGGGAAATACAGTCATAACTGACAAGGCAACGTTTCCCAAAAGCCCCAAGAGAGACGTTACTGTTCAGCGAACAATATTCTTCCAAAGCACACACAGCAACAGCAACGTTAGCCGGTGCGGGATGACACGGTGCAATTTTTAAATTGTAATGTGATGACGGGCTGCTTTCGTTCGACCCAATCAAGGGAATTGAAAAGAAATCCATTAGGTTTATTATCTAATCCTTTCTGCTGCTTATATCAGATCCGCCTGCAACATTCATTAACGAAATTACCAAATATGATCATAAAATGCTATCATATCGTCCATAGCCTGAGGCCCTCATAAAATTGTAATAACATGTAAGCACTCACATGAAAATGAAAGGTATCCTAACCAGCCCCGAGGTGAACGTTGGATATACCCTGCTCCAGCTACTGTACGAAGTTAATACCTCCGTATGACGTTTTCCAAAGTCTTTTGAAAGCGATTTGCGGATGAAACCCTTTAATATCCTCGGAACGAGTACTTTGTGAACAAACTATATTTAGATAAGGCGACAGTTTATGACGTTTGCCTAGGGAACTGAGTCACTTGCAAAAGGGTTCGGTGAGTTGTTTCCAGCGGAAGCAATTTTTTGCTTCATAATCTGTATGTGATCATTAGTGCTGCGGAGCAGTGCCCTGGGGAGGGTTTCCGTAAAATTACTTACCCGGTGATAGGAACTACATACAGTGGCGGGCATAGCAGCTCGCACGCACATACATTTCGGTCATATTTTCAAACCACTTCTAATAAAACATTAAATGTGTCGTGTGCCGCACAGGTGAGATAAGTTGGCATTTCCCATCAGGCTTTCGTGTGGGTTTTAATCCTAATGGAGACGCCCCAATATTGAAATCAATTTACTGATTCCTGAGAGTTTGAGCACATCATGCTCAATAAATCACCTTCACTAAGCGTTTGCCTTTAGGGATACTGAAATGAACTTTGGCACCGTACACAGTTCAAGGGTTACGGCCTGACCGAGATCCCTCAGCGCCAGAGCAGAAGTACGGGAAAGTGTTCCGTAAAAGTAAAATTAATTCCCAAGTCAAATCGTAAATAAGCAGCAAAAGTTTGTCCATCAAGTTAAATAGTGCAGCACGACAATAATGCTGGCAGCCCAGGGAGCAGTCATGGAGTCCTTAAAACGAAAATTTTTATGGAGCTGGAGTTGGAGGAAAATCATTCCATTGCACTGCCAATTTGCCTCGTTGCGAGCGTAGTCCTTGCCTGTCTGCGTTCCCGAGAAATGCCAGACTACAATTGCTATGGTCGGAGTGCAAGGATAATAACGTTAAGGATAAATTAGATGAGAAGCAATGACAGCACCCATTGAATAGCTTATGACTGTCACTGAGAAGGATTTTTCTGTTTTGCCCCTGTGGCTGGCTCCCTTGACTGTTGCGTTTTAAATGATGAAAAATGAAAGGGAGAGGAGTGAGGTTTCGTGCTCATTGCCTTCTTGTCATGAGAAGTACTGTCGCTCCAATTTGCAGTTCAATTTTCTGCCTGGCAAGTGGCTATGGTTATGATAAGCGCCAGACGGGTGTAATGGCTCTAGCACAGGATGAACGTAGTGAAATTGCCATTTTCAGCACTTGAGATTAATATTGCGATTATTTTGAAATTTGCTCAGAGTTTTCGATTAATAACCAGCGACGTAAAAGAACCCGTCGTGTGTACACTGGTAACAATTTTCGCTTTAAATTTTTGTCTAATATCCAAGAACATCTTTACGTTATTAATACATGGTGTAGGTACCTATTATCTTACATATAATTCATTAAAAAGAAGGCTAGTCAGGTACTCGAATTTTCAAACAAAAATGTCTTGCATTAAGAATAAATTTTTATTCCAGCGGCAATTTTTCTATAAACATGTGCAAAAGCCATACTGTGATTTAAAAACAAAAGTTTCTTTGTTTGTTTGTTATTCGTTCACGCCTAAACGGTTGCTACGATAGACTTTATTTTTTAAACACAAGGTAGTATGTATTCCAAATTAACATATAGGCTATTTGTTATTTTGATACAGTGCACGACTTTAAAATGGTGGCTCCAAGATGACCACTGGTTAGTTAAATAATTAAATTAGTTAAACTTCAAAAGATTTCCCTGAAAATCAGTAATAGGAGGTTTCCGAGGTCACTGATTTCAATTGTACCTTCGAAATTACCAAATACAAAATGGCGGATCCAATGTAACGACCGAAAATGGAATTTTTTCCATCATCCGTTTGATCAAAAAATTACGTTTCGTAAAAAAAAAATTACACTGAAATGGAAAAAAAATGTTTCAAAGAGGAAAGAACAAGCTGTGAAATGCTCTCAAAATTGTTGTACCCCAGACGTTCTCAAAACACGTAGGAAATTTTGGGAAAATTTTCCTATACTTTTTAAGTTTTTAATGTAATTCCTTATTATTATTGATACTTGAACTAATAATCCAATAAAATTGGTATTTAACAATTACTTAAGAAATAAACGACACAGCCAAGAATTCTAATTGAATTTAAAAAAATTATTTCAGGCTGTTTATCCAATTAGAAAAGAAAATGAGAAATCAAATAAAAGCAAACAAACAATATTAAAAAAAGGAGCATCTAATATCATACTCTTTACGGGGGTGGGGGGCTGATTATATTCTTATTATGTCTTACATAGGAGGTGGGTGTCAAAAGTCAACAAAAATATACTCTCGTAATACTTGAATATCCCTACACACAAAAAAAAATTAGAAACGGTATTTCCTCGCTTGTGTATTCTTGAGAAAAATGTAATAATCCAAGAAAGAGGTAATATCGTCAAAACTGCTGAAATAAGTTTTATAGCGATGAAAGGTAAATTAAAACAGTCCCGAAAGGACACTGCAAATTTGCATTTTATTTACCTGTTCAAGAAAATCCCCAAGCTCCTTGTGTTACAGATGCTCTTTCCTCAGTCCGTTTTGCCGTGTTTGTGAAAACAGTACGGACTCTTAGCATCTCTCATGCCTTATAAAATTTATTTAATGTGCCGTAAGTAGCTGAGTGCACTTTCCTATTAAAATTACATTTCATATTCACTCAGAGCTTCGCCGGGATTTCAAAAGAGAGGGATTTTTCCACTCGTTTACCCCTCACCCGTCCAATTATGAGGAGTTGAAAAGCAGAATTTTGCCCTGGGAGCTCTTTATTAAATTTATTGGAATGCGCAAATGGACTGTTGTGGACAAATACAACTCAACGCTGGGCGAACTGTTTCGTTTTTTGCTCGTAAGAAATTAAAAAGTATGAAACTTCCGGTTTTCTCCCCCGAAGTGCCGGGAAGCATAATTAGCTGCCTGGGTGAAGGGACAAAATTATTCAGAAAACGCCTCAAAGTTACACCATTGCCATTAATAACATTTTCCGGAAAGGATATTCATCTTGGCCCGAATTTCCACATTCAAAATCGGGTCAGACGAATATATGACGTGGGCCTCCCACGTATGAGTATGTCCCATCGCAAGCTACCCAAGTCTGCACCCCGTATAAGTCTCGAGCGGCAAAGGAGACCCCGGACTGCCGCCCCTTCTGCCATGCATCACTCAGCCATCTACGTGGGCGCCTCGGGGGTGTATGTGAAGAAGGAAGGCATTGATCCCTTTTAGGGATTATTGCTTATCAAAATGTTACATATTGATGAAAAATTATGCCACCATGCAATAAAAATGTATGAGATCAGTAAAGCGGGGTAGTTCGGGATTGATGGCTTGTGTAGTTTATCCATCAGTGTACCTACCCATCAACTATGAGGTGGGACTGCCGCTTTAACTATTTCGGGTTCCTGGGCACTCTTTATACCGGAAAATATTTTTATTTATAAAAATAATGTGGAAAGGTTTTCGCTAAAAATTTGCATTGGACTCGTTTATTTTCAAAAATTTCTGGGTTGGGTTTAATACGTAACGTATCCGAATATTCTATAGTTTTCATGTTTTCTCTTAAGTACCAAGAATAACAAGTAAGTGTTCAATATTATGCATGCCATATATTCAAAACATGTACATCGTTGCTCCATCACCGCTATCTGCATGAAGGGATGGTTACGGGGTTCCGACACTTGCCAACCGCCGACGAAATTTTGCAAATTTTGTAGTAGTATGTAATATGCCGTTTGTGAATAATCTTAAATCTTAAGCTCGAGATTTTTATTATTATATGTAAGCGGGTCTCAGCTCTTCAGGAAGCTTCCATTGGAACGATTGGACATTGCCATAATTTTGATTAAATTACCAATTGTCGAGATATCAATGAACATTTATATTATAAATGGTGCAATGAGTACGAAATAGACCCAGAAAAAATCGAAAGGGGCAAATAAATTTAAACAAAATGGCCGTACTAAAACCAGTCAGATTGCACGATAGACTTCTTCGAAAGATCTTCTATCCACATACAAAAGACCGACGCGCAAGGATCATATGCAACATTAATTTTTGGAAAATACCTTTAGTTTGTTTGCCTACAAAAAACACTATCCGAATATCAAAAACAATAAAATGGCCACTTGGCCACACTTAATGCAAAATTTACCATGTAGTAATTTGTTTAGTGAAATGAGATACTCGCACTTACATATAAGCCAATGGTAAAATATATGTAACCATCATACATAAAAATTGACACATTTACACCATACTTTTTGGAAATAACTACAACAAATAAAAGCCGCCTAACAGTTATTTCAAAAGGCATCCTCCTGCATGGTTTTATTTTTTTATGCCTACATCTGAGCACACATTGTACAATAAAATTGTTATTATTACATACCTACATATGTATATGGATGTACACATTTTTTATTTCCAGAGCACAACATCCGGTTATTAGATTTAAAGTAAATTTAAATTTTATTAAGACAATAACAATACCTCAGCCGGAATTGTGTTTTTTTTCCGTTTTGCGTTTTAAAAATAGCAAACAGCGTAATATTCGAATTTTATTGCCTCATTCATTTTCGAAACCGCTGAAATGTTGCTACTTTATTTGGTTATAAATATTTGAAATATTTGTTTGTACAAAACCCTAATTGATCCGGTCTATCCCTGTTTCGACCCGAATTCTAAATGGGCACTGGATGTTGTTGCGGTGAGCGCGGTAACGTATGAAGAACACAATTCCCCGGAAATAGCTGATACCAACAAAAACAATATAAAAAAAAGAAAAAGGGTAGCAAACATTATACATATATATCTCTCCCAGCAAGGAGTTCCCGTACAACAAAATACATATCTGAAAAAGGGAGCAACGTAAACAAGAGCAGCAGGCGGCGGAAAAAATGAAACACACAAAAGCAAAATAACACAACAAAAACCTCTTGCTAACTGGAAACTGGGAGTATCACTGACTGGATTACGGCCTGGCGAAGGCCAGGCGCGGGTGGGAGCGGCACGAGTTGGAGCTCGTAAATATTTAAAAAATTAAATTCACATCACGATTTCAGTAAAAGTAACCCCTCCCACTTGAATTTTTTATAAATATCCGCGTGATATTTTTTGCTCTGGTTTGCTATGGCCCTTATTTATTTATTTTCTGCTGCAGAGACGAATTTTTCTAAAGGCCTTGGAAAAAAATCGCACTAAGCTTAAGTAAATGAAAATCGTCAGATTCCGGGCCTGTTCGTTCCGCCGTGAGATTAAATGGGTTTCCGGCTGCAAAACGTTGAAGAGTAAATAGATATCGCTTTGCATTTGGGTAATGTTTGCCCCAAAATCTGATGTCGGACATGCCTGGCTAGTTCAGAAATTTTTTTTTTTATGTTATTGCAATGCTACCTTTTACTGGCAAAAGTGCAGCAAATGAAAATGAGAGCACCATATTTGAAGAAGCAGTAGAGGAATTATTAAGTCACTGGACCTGGAAAATTCATCAGGAAAATAATTCCAAGAGGCAAACTACCTCATACTTTTTGTAACTCAGGGAGTGAAGTGCGGTATTGCAGCGAAATCTTTATATATATTTTTTTGCAGTAGAAAAAATCGTTTTAATTGAACCAGATGTGACAAGGCAACAATGGCATATCAATAAGCTTAATGGTAATTGGTAATTCAATTTTAGGGTTATCGCATTCAATTTTTTTGTTTTGTAATAATACATTTTTATTTCAAAGATTTTAGTTAATAAATGTGAATATAAAAATTAATGGATTTGGTTAGGTTTATTTACTATTTTGTCAAAATATTTACAGGCTGTTTCGTCTATAGAGGACAAAAATTATTAGGGTGTTAGATTTCACCTAGCCAAACAACAGTTTAAAGCATCAAAATCTTGATCGTCAGATATTATGCGAAAGATAAAAGACAAGCGATTAATATAAAAAATAAATAGCAACGGACTAAGATGACAACCTTGTGGTACGTCAAATATTTTGTCAATTCTATGAGAGAGTGTATCACGAAAACGAAGACGTTGAGTACGGCCATAAATTGCGCATACATGACTGATGAACACATAAGCTTTCCTTTGCGTTCTGCAGTCGAGTAAAAATTAGGTACTTATATTAAAATATATATTTCCGAGCTCCAGATAACTTATATATACAGGTTAACAAAACTTTATGTCAAGACATTCCGCGAACATTTCAAATGGAATTTAGAATCGAAAATCCTTGTTCGAGGTACAACAATTACTCATACTGATTTTATTATTTCATTCTTATGAAAGGAAATTTCGCTAGAAACATACATACATATGATATGTACTTTGGCTGCATAGATATTTTGTTTTTAACTTTCGGTCTCTTTTATTCGCCACCTACTTAAAAGTAACTGCACCACATAAAACAGAATCCATTGCAGGATTCCCATCATCTTTAAAGAAAATGTAAGTCATGTAAACCAGAGTAACGGTAAAATACGTAACAATAAAACAAGTCACGTACTGTGCATCACACACCGAGGAATTATCTAGTCGGATGATGTTCCCGGGCAATAAAAAAGAAATTATCTCCAAAAGTCGCGATAAAGTCGGACGTTATGTGCAATAATTCAATTATCTAAGGTAAAAACGGCAGTTATCTATAAATTAAAGTCGGTAATTGCAGCGAATTTATGGCATGTCGGGCCAAGAGGTCAGCTGAGGTAATCCGAATCGCAATAGCCAGCACGTTTACTTTCTGCTGGCACACACGACTCCTTCCGTACGCCCCTACGCCAACTAAGCGAAGGAGGTCACTCACTGCACTGCAGACCAGACCAAAGCATGGAGAACTCAATCTGACTTATTTATAATCAGAATATCTCGGCGCGGATTAAGTCGCCGTATAATCCACAGTAACAGACTTAGAGAAAGAGGCAACCAGACCATAGGCCGGCGGATTAGTCAAAATTAAGTTCCGACTGAAGGCGGCAATGATTAATACAATTTCAACTTGGATAATCGCTTCAAATTTTCATAATTCAATTAAATTGTTAAATTGAATAATAAAAGCGGATCCGCGCCCACCTTCGCCACCCTCCATTTGATTTCTTTGAAAATTAGCCGATTATTGCTCATGACGAAAAGGCTCAAAATGGCACATCGGACCTGCTGTGGTCGCCGGAATATCAGAACCAACTCCTCCCCCGCCGGCAAAATGAAATCAGCCCGCATGATAGGCGGAGTAATTGATTAGATGTGATTTATGGACTTGTGCAAAATTTCGTGGGCAAATTTTAATTTGAATTTGTTGGTTGAGCTGCTGCCACCCCATAGCCCAAAAGATTGGTGTATATCGATTTTCTACGAAAGAGCTGATTAAACGGGTTTGTTCCCGTAACTCGATGGAAATAAGTTGCGATGACGGTGGGCAATCATCCGCAAAATCAATGGGGTTGACTGAATTTATCATGTTTTCAAGCTTTCTCAGTTCTCCCCATTTAAAGGGATTCAATTTGTTAAAATTAAAATATGTAAAGTAGCTTTTGTAGCTGTTGGACGTACTTTAACTTTTGTAGTTCTCAGGGTATTACTTCAGTAGTTGCTCACTTTCTTCGATTTCAGCAATAAAGCAGTGCATACCTGATCGTCAGAGCTGTACTAGCAGATTAAAATCAAGAATATGATATGTAACTAATCACTTACGCCTGAACCGTGTCGTGCCCCAGGTATCCACTTGGGTCCACTGGTTTTCAATCCCTTTATCAATGACTTGGCGTCCGTCGCCAAAAATGTGAAAAATAATCTCCTCGAAGACCTATCTTCCGAATAAATGGTGACCTGGTCAATATTTATCCTTTAGTCCGAGAAATATAGCAAAACTTTTTAATTGTTGCAGGTAGAGTATTATAGCGTACGGATATTCAATAATAATTCACAATAATTTATGAGCAATTGGAGTCGATAATCCATCATCCACACAAATAAATACTATACCGAGGGTTCAGATGAAAGCATGACCGGAATCAGATACATCTAATTATTTGAAAATGCCCCGATGATTCATCATAAAGTTCATTTCGTATCAAATGAATAAATATGGAGTATCAGTGAAAAATTCCAAAATTATAGAACACCCCATAATTATGGCGTTCTAATACCGTAACCGTAAGCCGGCACTCTGAAAACTGGCCAATTAAACTGGTCCGGAATCGTGTAATGCCAGCAATTAGATTTGAATAATAAACGGCGTATTACTGGTCCTGCCGGTCCCTGCATAATAGAGTTTTTCCTGGAACGATCTAATTCGGAATAATCAAATATTTTACGTTTACTTTAAATTAACAAAGCTAATGCCGCCCTCGACGCGGCTGGAAGCGAACGCACTTTCCACCCAAACAACACCCGCCCTACGGACTCCATCAACGAGGAATATTGCCCCGTCGGCTTAAAACGGGCACCGGAAAAGCACTTGTGCAATAATTCGGAATTATCGCGATAATGCTTGCTTTATGCCACGGCGCGGTGTAGATTGACCGGGCGGTCGTGTGGACGTAAAATGTGCAAATATGCAATAAATTACCTCGAGGCCCCATTGATGGTGTTAAAATGTAGGAAAAGCCAATAATAATTGCATGCGCGGGGGAATGAATAAAAGAAATCCGCTCCGATGGAGTTTCGCAATTTAGCCCTTAAAAAAAGCCCGTACGCTCTGCGCTCCAGGGCCAACTTTTCGGGGTATATTCCTCATGTATAGATTCATGTGCGGAAACCGAGTTTATTCGCAGTAAATGAATCCCCTTGATACCCGATGCAGAGGGCTTTGCCAGCAGTTTAAATGCAGCAAAATAAAAGGGAATCAACGAGCGGATCACGGTACACCGGGACCTGTGAAATCCGACTCTACGCCCGCACTCAAGTAATGCTTTAATTTTACAATTTTTTTTTCTTTCCTAAAGTGCTCCCGCACAGCCCATCTACATTTTTATTGTACGGAAATGTACCCATAGCAGTCGTGCGTGTCATCACATCACGATGGCCTGGTTGCAATTCGGTGCTATTTACTTCAAATCGGTTTATCGATGGATTTCAGAATCCATCGACGATATCGCAGCGATTCGATGTCGTCGAAAGGTGGTATCACTCAACAAACATTTATTTTGTGCATCAATTTACCAGTGGCCATCATCGGTGAGCACAGAGCTTTTCACTACTTTTGCAGAAATAATTAAAAAGGCTCTGGAGGGCTTTCAGTAAAAACCTTTAATTATGACTGAATTTCGTAGGAGTATTTTAAAGTGCTCGGCTTTTATTGGTTTCACAAATAGTGTTTCAGAAATTTTTACTATAATGTAATATAGGGTACCATTTTTTAAATCAGCGATTCTAAGATTCTTCTGTGTACCAATTGGATGACCGTCACGCAAAGCATATCGAGTGTGCCCAACTGACGTTTCCAAATCCTTAAATTAAACAACTATCAAATATTTCACTCAATATAGTGAGATTGTCTCACGAACTGTGTGACATGTGGCACTATCCTGTTGGAGCCAAAAACATGTCTTTCATGAACATTTGATTATTATTCGTCTATAAAGGATACTGTTGACTTTAACGGTTGCCTTATCATCATTTAGGAAAAAGTATAGTCCGATGACGCTTCCAGCTCAAAACCCGCATCAAACAGTAATTTTGACAGGCCGTAATGAGCTCTCTTGGCTCACTTGTGGATTTAGCTTGCCCCAAGTATGGCAGTTTTCTTTATTAATGAGCACATCGTGGTGAAAATCTGCCTCATCAGTCATCACTGTGCTACACTATACAACTAAATAGAATAATAAATGTAATATTTTCATAAAAAGAAGAAGGAATCGAGTTATGTTAGTAATTCATGAATTTCCTGGTCATGGATGCTGCGCCGAAACTTTTGATGTCCTTATGAATTGTAAGGAGATACTTGGCCTACCATATGCTACTTTCACGGAAACTTACCACCCACAGGAAAATGTGCATATGTAGAATTTGAATGCAATTCCTCAAAACTTTTGAGAAGGCCGAGGCAAACAACAACTTCAACTTTTGATGCAACGAAACTTTCTCACAATATTTTCCCATGCATTACCACCCCAGTCTAAGTTACTATGTCCCTCGGTCACTTTATTTATACTTCTCGAGCTGGTGAGGCTGGGTACTAAGCTAACAAGAAATCTGAAAAGAACCGTATCACCTAAACGCTTCCTGGAAGTATTCAGTGAGCGTGAAAACACAGTCATTCATCCGTGGTGAATGCGATACGTGAAACCGATAATCTGCCGGGAGGATTCGTTTCATTTGAGCAGCCTTCAAACTGGATACTTTCATGTGTCTCTCCTCTAAGTAAGATATAAGAAGGATGTAAGTTGATTTCCTGAATCCTGCCGTCGACACTCTTTTGCCCGAAAATATAGAAAACAACAGGCGGCGAGGGCAATAAGCAGCATCGATTGCTGACAGGTGGCCGCCCTTATGCCCGGTAAACCCTTACTCCCGGCAGCCGGGTAAAACCCTTATTGGCTTATTTCATTGGCTGCCATATTTCTTGCACGTGTCAACCTTAATCGCATATCAAATGAGATTTACCAAAAATGTTTACATAAACGGCCAGGAGCGCCCTCAGCTGAAAGGAATGCGAGCTGATGGCTCCATAAATCTCCCGGTTTAATGGGCGATATATCGCAAACTTATCGATAGCTGAGCGTGTTAATATCAGTTCTAATTTATAATGGAGGAATCAATCGATACTCGCCGGGAGAACCGCGAGGGTAAGCGTCACAGTGAACACTTTGCGCCATACAAAGTCACGTCGAATATCATCGACGACACCGAGCTGACTTTTACGTATGAAAATTCGCACCTGTCCTCGCGAAATTCTTCCCTGCTGCTCCGAAAGACTTATGTACCGCACTCACGCTTGATACGCTAAGCTCATTCTGCGATGAGCTCCCGATGGCAGGTAGGGCGCGGATATAAGAGGTGCCCACCCGTGCGGTAGCGGTAAAATCTATTAGAAAGCATGAACTATTCATGAAACTCCCTCGCGTGTGCTTTCTTATACTTGAACTAGTTCCTGGCATTCCCTCCCCACACATTGTGCTTTCATTATTTTTGCATATGTGCCAACAACGTCTTTGTGGCGAAAAACTAGCGAGGAAAAAACTTCCTGAGGCTCTCCGCATCGTCCTGGTGGCGTTTTTGAAATAATTTTGAACCCGCAGCCCGCACATTCCGTCCCGCCCACCCGGCGGGCTCAACCAGCGGGCTACCACCGAGCTGATATATGTTCGCAGCTGATATACCCCTTTCTCAAGTGTACCCTGTAAATATGAAAATTATTGTGCTTACCTAATATACCTACCATCGCGCATCTCGCGGCGGCACACCAGGAGCAGCGGCCCGGCCCGCACAAACACACCCCATACATCTTCCCAGTTATTGACTTCATACATTACGTTCGCACAGTTGGCTCCGAGGTGAATAATAAATTGGTTCGATGCACGTTGTACACAGGTGGGGTGGGGTCGTTGCGGGCCGCAAAAACCAACGCCGCTGGAAAGTAAGCAACCCTGTGCCACCTGAAACTTCCCTGGATGGGGCTGAGTACCGCAACTCTCGGCATTCGAGGTAATTTATCGCATAAAATTTTAATGAAAAATTACTGATAATTGCAGCAGGCGTATCAGGACATGCGATCTCCTGACGTGATACCCATTCATCATATTATTCGCTTCGAAACTTGATTTGTTTACTATACAGGTGTTGTGAAATATTTGCCGGCTAAAATTACGCTTTCAGATTGTATGTATTTTACGTAAAGGGTTAATCGATTGCCGTATACACCTGTTGAACTAAACTGGGACGTAATGGCCATCGCTTATAACTGCGCTAAGATTCTCTCCTCCTTCGAGGATAGCTTGGACAACACTTAAATGTCGTACCTCCATGTGTAATACATTGCAGGTTTGCCCAATTAGGAATTGGGGATCTATTTTATGTGATAAATATACAATACCTTGAAAAGATTTAAAATTACGGTTTTTAGATTCCCGACCTACGTCAAAGAGTTGACAATGGATCCTATTGATCCAGAGTCCAGCTTATGTGTCCATCCGTTCATTTTTTACAGGACTCCCATTTGGTCGTTTTTGCTCGTCGAACTCTTTCATTTGATAACCATAACGAGAAAGTTGTGAAGAAAGAGATCATCTTGGGGCATCCGCCATATTGGATAAATGAGAATTGGAGAATGACGTCATATAGTTTTCCTTATTGTGCTCCTCCAACGTGTTCATTTGATGCCCATATTGATAATATTTGGTGAATATTCTTTTTATTGTCAGACATTTCGACATATGGTGAATGTCATTTTGCTTTTTTTGTAACGTTATATAGTCTATGACACCATACATAGACAGCTAAACACATGACCCTTCCGTTTTCGGGTGATAACCGTATAAACACAGTCCACTTTATTTCTTTTCTCAAGTTCATTCATACAAAAGTTTGTAAACCAGTACACAGTAGTATGGTCTGTGCTATATTCGAGATCAGCGACCCCAAAACATAAAAGGACCTGTTTTCTGAGGAATCCTCTCAGGTTGAGAATTTTTGGTCCGGCATCTTTAATTTCAAAACCTCGCTACAATCGAGATCAGCATCATAAAATAATAGTAATTAAAATATCAAAAAGGCAATATCACCATTACAATTATTATTATTATTGCGCTATACTGTTTGTGTCGCAATTATGATCATAGAAGTTTTAAACAAATGCTCAATATTATCGGGATTTTAATTCGTTTTCACTAAAAAAATTTGCATACACTCTAGAACCTTTCAAACGCTCGCTTTACCCATCATTAATAATAGTTAAATACATATGCACAAGTCCAATCCATAAATACTACCAAATTCCTGTTTTTTTTTTCTTCGTCCACAAAAATAAATAAATCAACCTTTTTTCAAATTTAAGGATATTTACCTATACTGACTGACAATTCCATTAATTGGTGAAAGAAGTCGAAAATCTATATTAATTAAAACGCTACCGCGAAAGCTTTGCTTCCTCCTGTGAGTTTTTTTCTGCGCCTATTTTATTATTCCAAGACTGTTCGAAAGCTCATCAAGTGGATATGGAGCATCACTGATAAAACTTTTGATAAAGGCAAATGGCAAATCCAATATGGCGACCGAAAATGTTCAACTGCCTGGTATTACTATGAAAACGGATCCCTATATATTTTCGCGGTCGCTAATCTCGAAATTACTGTAAAAATTTGGAATATGGAGATAGCGGATCCAATACGGTGAAATTTTTCACTTAGCTTAGTTACCTAAATATCCTTAAGTATTAACTACTAATTGATTTTCACCTTTTTCTCAAATTAAGATCAGCAGATATTGTAGAACTGCGTTCCGCATACACGCGTATCAGTCCTTACCTGAGATCTTTTAAGTATGTACATAAATATTTCCCTACTCCTGCCGCAACCTCATTAATTATAACAGAAAGGTGAGTTTTTAGAGCAAGGTAAATTGATAATTGAATTAATTTCCCTTCGTGTCGTCCCAGCAATCCAAAGAATAATTTCCTGCCGTAAATCTCCTACCGGTAGTCGCCTGACGAACACGTGCCCCCTCCAACCACTTTAATTGTTATTACTTTCTTTCCCTTTGACATTAAAGGATTCATCAACAAATTGCTGTGGAGAGAGCTATCTTGGGCTGATATGACTTTCAGGTCAAGTGTATCACGGGCACAAGTAACATGTCTGCCGCCGGGAATATCCACCATAATACCATGCAAGTTATGTACGTATGCATACGAGAGAGGATCGCATGACTACCCATAAACAGGCGCAACTAGCATTAATCACGTTAAACATGGAAATTGCTCCCTCCGTCCCGCCATTGTTTTAATTTATCAAAGTGGGCTAGCATTAATCATAACTACTGCCACCGAAGACGGAGAGTGCAAGGGCGGGTGTAACTCCCGTGTCTGGAAGGAAGCAAAAAAAAATAAAAATAAAACAGGGACATAAAAACAAAACACTGCGGTTCACTGTGAATTTTAATTTTCGTTCGCCGGCTCATACGTTATATGGGTTATATGCAAGAATGCGACGAAGGTGCTGCTAGAAGCATTTAAAAAGCGAAAAGCAAAGAAAAGCGAAGAAAAGCCATGGAGCGGCTAGATACAGGCTGATATCAACATTTCCCATTTATTCCCCTGGCACTTGGGAATGGCTTCGTGGTACTGTCGCGTGAGGACATTGTATCGCCTTCTGTTTACGTGGCATAAAATCCGCCTCACTTCGTTTTTATGGAAAAACCTCGGATTTACTTTGATAGAATTATGTAAAGAAATTGTTTGTTTGAATTTCAGATATCTGACTGTATTTCCATGAGAACAGATGACCAGAAACTGTAAATAAACTTGCGAATTTCAACTAATCTATTCATCTATACTACATATAAATTAAATTGAAATCTCTGGCTGTGATTTTCAAATAACGTTCTTTTTCTAAGCTCATATGTTGAATTACACGAAACCAAAACTCAAATAAACAGCTTCAAAAGTTTCGTCTGTCTGTTTGTTTGTTCGGGCTAATCTTTGAAATGGCTGAAATGATTTCAATGAGACTTTCACTTGAAGATAGAGGATTTTGTCGGGCATGATTTTGGCTTTTTGTTCACCCCAGAAATATTGTGGATTCCCAAGGATCACTAAAAAAACTTATTTGTGTGTGTGTGTGTGTGTGTCCGTGTGCATCGTGAATACCGTGAAATTCATCGCACTTCGGTACAAAATGGAAAATTTTAGTCCACAGATATTTTGTAAAAAGAAGGTATTCAGTCACTAGACATTTTGTAAAAGGCAAATTTTCCTTTTACATATTGCTTTGTGACAATGTGCGATGAATTTAGCGGTATGCGGCACCCGGAAACCAACACACATTGACATACGTAGGGTGGTTTAAAAAGATCGATTTTTTAAAAATATTATTGTTGAATTGTACCTACAACCTTCAAACTATTTACAACTAGTCGTTGACGTTTTATTTTTTTTTGTACAAGTAACTAACTGAGTTAGAAATCACTGTTTTATTTTCGAATGACCGCCATTTTTCGGAAAGTTACAATTTACCAAATCCGGTCTCGTCAACAACTAGCTTTTCTACTCTACTTTAAGAATATAGGTTTTAAATTTTCTTTCAGATGAAAATTTTCAAACCTACGATAGTTACCGTGGGAGCCCCGACCCTTGGGTATCGCCAATAGACACCACAGTTATTTATATTGTACAATGTAGCCCCTTAATATGCTTCCATTTAATTATAACAAATTATGGGAAAACCTCAATTTTTTAGCATTATATACCAGCAACCACCCTTATTACCATACTCGCTGGGTATACCAAGTAAAACAATATCTTACTTACATAATTTTAAAAAAAACCACTAAGTCATACTAACCACGTATTATGCACGTCGGAATTAGAGAGAGGGATAAATTACGAATTATTCGAGTGGAATATCGGTGCGTAAAATTTAAATATTTTCTTTTATTGGATGTATCCACAATTATCCGCGGTGGAAATTGGTAGAGTTCTGAATATACCAAATTAAGCAAATTAGTTTCAATACCACTGTGGCTTTATTTTAAATCACATTAAATTTCTGCAATCAATTTGAGCCCCGCGAAACGTGCAATAAAAAGCATTCAGCAAAAACAGCCAAATTCGATTTGGTTTTCATGCTCAAAATGCAGAAAAAGTGCCCCTCATTTGTTTTTTTTTCCTCTTTTACGGATCCCGCTGAAATTAAAGCGTTCCAATTGGCTGAATATTTTAGTGGGTGCTTTTGAAACTACATATCTCCTCCCAGCCGCTATTTAGTAAACGTGCCGCCGGTGATGAATGAATGGAAAATTTTTGTGATTTTTATTGCGAATTTCGATATGTTTCATCTTTTGATGTTGCGTTCCTTTCGAATGCCAGCAAAATGCGGTTTTGTCAATTAAAACCTAATTGAAGTTTGGAGCACCCACCAGCACCTGGTATACTTTTTCAGGCAATTTGAGCAGAAATCTGTCGGCATCATGAAAATAATTTTTAAATTTTCGCAAAACAATAGCCCACGTACAGACGGGCTCAATCCAAGCAAAAAATTAATTTCACTTTCAGATAAACAGGAATTCTCGGGATCAGCTACTAACAAATCTGTGAATTTCGTCGTCCCTGGTGAGGCTGATGGAAAGGTAATTTCGGACGGAGTACACCAAAGAAGTAAATGACCCACAAAATTTCCCAGCGGAGCCCTTAATCTCCTGTGTAGCGCCGGGCCATCCCAATTCATGTGCAGACCGTGGAAATATATGAGAATTAAAAAGCACCGGGGGGACTGAATTAGAGCGCCTTCTTAGATACCGAGCCGGGCCAGTGACACAAGCGGACCGGACCACCTACCCGCACATCCTGTCCCATTAAAATGGTCTTAATTAAATGTCAACATATGCAAATAGTTTCCAATTTCAATTTAAATACCGCGTCCTGTAAGCAGAACTTATCCCAGTGGAATCTCTGGGCCGTGTGGGGAATGCGAGGCGTCCTGCATGCTTCTAATAACCGTAGCGCTTTAGGCCTCCCAAGCGGAGAAGGTATGTCCTTGCTCTGCAGAGGTATGTGCAGCTGCGCTTAAATAACAAACGGCAGGATGCATATACGTACATACCTATGGATTAAGGGCGAATGCATCCTTGATGGCGCCAGAGCAGATAGATACAGGGATCCCGACCTGTCACTGCGGGTTACGTTAGGAGCACTCCCTTCCAGTCAACGCGATGATTCCCTGAACCAAATTTATGATAAGACAACCAACCATATTTATATGTTAATGTCCAGATTTGCATTCCATTGAGCTCTGGCAATTGCTGCTCGAGCCAAAGGATTTCCAGCGGTCGGACGACTTAGTTCGGGATTATCCTGAAAGAATGGTAACGCCGGTGTAAAGGCGGAAATCCGGGACGATATTATCTTTCGAGGTGGCGGAAGCTTCCGATAATTTGCACCAAATTGATTTTCGAGGTCTTTTGCCGTGTTGCAAGATATTTCATGTTCGGGTTCTGTGAAATCGGAAGCCAATTCACATTTTTTTTATTTCAATTGCTAATGTCCTTAGGTTTGTTGAGATTATTCAGATTTTTCAATTTTTATATCTTTAGTGTTTTGTTCATATTACGAAATTCGGCTAATGTGGTTTTGCGCAGTATGTTTCAAATGATTTCTTTGAATAAGTTTCCAGGGCCATTATTGCCAAATCATGATTGCAATAAATCGATGGTTTGAGTCACTGTATGGCACCTAGCGTCATCCTGTTGAAGCCACATCTTGCCAACATCGTCTATATTTTTGAATATTCTTTTATCTATTATGGTCCGGTAACTATACATCTCGTTTTGCCAAACACGAGCCCCTGCCACATTTTTACAAATAAGGGCCGATGATGGCACTAGCGTGTAAATCAGCGTGTAACTTTTTGCAGTGAGCTCTTGGACTAAGAATAATACATCGTTCACAATATCCGAAATCAGCCTCTCCGAGGATAATAGTGACAGTAGTGCTCGAAACGCCCTCTACTCAAGTATCATTACTTTTGTCGTAGCTTAAATATAATAGAAGCCGAAAAAATTGGAAAACAATTTTTACACCTGTTAGGCTCCCTCCCTCGCCCGGGCCATAAAAAATATAGAATTTAGTGAATTTGGGATACTGACGGGTAGCTTGAGCCTAGTCGTGCACTGAAAGCGACTTCGCTGAGATACTATATTCACACTCACGTACTTAGGTAGCTCAGTTGGGATCAATCCATTGACCAATATGGACAAAGTGTAAGCTGCAACCGCTCTGACTTTGTATGCAAGACACCATCCTTGCAGATAATTAAATTCTCCACAACTTTTACATTAACTTCAAGGACGTCCGATGCACAGGAAGCAAGATATTCGCGAACCTTGTTTTTGAAACTTTTACCTTGAATATCTCGAAAAGGGCGAGGTTTCTGGAAAAAATGCAGTATACCAATCTTGTAGATGATTTAATTCTCTACAACTTTTACATTGACCTTATGGATATCCGATGTATAGAACGCGATTTATTTGCAAAAAAATGTGGCCTTCAATATCTTGGGTCACAGACATTCAAAGTCAAAATTAAATAGATATAATTAGAAATAGTGTTTCAGTTAGGATTTTACAAGAATTGGGGTGATAATAGGAAATCTTTGGAAATTAATTTTGCGTGAGCAAAAAGTTGGCAAACACGTTTTGGATCGCAATAAATCTCTGGAACTTTTAGCATCTTTGCACCTTGTACATCAAAATTGAAATGAAGTGTTCCCCCTTCCTCTCCCACGCACATGCGGAGAAGACTACATTTATTAATTAAGAACCATCAACGAAAGTAAAATTTCTTGTTTGTTTCAAACACATCTCGGTTATTAGGTTGTAACAAATCCCGACATGCTCTACATAATCAATCCCGCGAAAAGCAAAAATGAGCAAAAGTTCGGGGAAAGACACAAAAAGGCATCCCTAAGCGGTAATTAACTTGTCCACAAAGGAAGAAAGAGTGTCAAGGAAACATTGCACGTAGAGCAGAACCGGGGAAATGGGACAAATGTATAACGTTCGAGAAGAACTCGGCTGGCCCACCCGCACCCATCCAGGAAGCGCGAGAGCACCTCACTAACCGTGGGAGTGAGTAGTGGGAGCTGCGGCGCTATCCTTGTAACTAGAGGCAAACTGGAGCGCAGGAATCTGTCATAACTTTTCATTATGAAGCGTTAAAACTGTGCAAACAAGGAGACAAAGGACACAAAGTGAGCCGGAATAGGAGGAGGTGGGTGCCCGCAACCGAAAAATTTTTGTTGAAAAATAACAGGAGTAAGTCCCTGAACCGAAAGGGGAAGTCCCATTATGGAGCAGTGGCCCATTGTGCAGCCGTTCACCATCCGCGTGGTTGGACTGCTGCCTTCCAGACGACGGCTATTACAGTTGTTGTTGAAAGTGTACAATTCCATTTCGCAGATATATTGCCATTGTTCCCAATACGCCGGCTACCAGCATCGCTCCCCGGACACACCGGGCTAGCCAGGCTGGGATGGAGTTGGGCTTCTTCCGGGTACCACCGCAACAGACACCCGGCTAGCTGCGGACGGATGTCAGCCTTGGGAAGCATGCATTCCGCCCCAGCTCCAATTCTCTTGACTTTCACTGTAAGAAAGCACAAGGCTGCGGCTAGATTGAGATTTGGATGAGGGAAACAAACGGGACAAACACAAAGCACAATATCTGCAAAAACAAAGGGAGCAACAACAGCAAAAAATTTTGCAGCGGTTTAACAAGAAAACTTTTAAGTTTGTTTTACCGTGTTGTTTCTTTGTTCCTTTTGCGCGGGACAGAAGCCAGCATCAAGACGAAGTTTGCCATTCCTGGAACTGTTTCGTCGATCCCTGGCAACTGCACTGACCTTCACCGCTCGCACTTGCGGCCCCCCACCCCCAATGTGCTTTGTGTTACATATCAACAAGACGTCCTCGAGGATCTCGTCAGCGCGCTGCGAAGTTGCCCTGCGATCATTAAAATTAATGCCGCAATTATGTGTTTCGATGAGAACGGCCCCTTGCTCGAAGTCGAAGTCCCACTGCCCGTACCGGAAAAAAGTTTCCGAACATCATCCACCCAGGGTACCCAATTCCAGAGATGCTCCTCTGTTGTTAAAAATTAAACACCGCTTTATTCTCTGCGGCAGGAAAGTTAACGAATCCTTCCTTACAGGGCGCCAGGAATCGCCGGGAAGATGCATAAGAGTGCGGGGCACACCCAGGGCGCTTTCGGAAAGGAGTAAAATTTATTCTACGTCGGACCTTACCAGCGAAGCATCTCATTACCTGCCGCCAAATTATTCAGGCCAAGAGAAGCATTATCTTTATTTATGCAATCAAACGGAGCAGTGTCTCCCCCCTCTAGGGCATCCGGGGCTTTCGGTGGCAAAATATAAAAGATTCGATTTTATCTCGTTAATGACTGGAAACATTTCTTAGTCGCGCGGGATTTTCCCCAAAAAAGCAAAAAGGCCCAGTAAACCGCCCTTCATCTCCCAAAGGAGTCGAACAGGAAAAATTTTCGGGCAAAACAGTCTGAGCAGATGAAGTAAAAAGCCGGCCCCGCTGGGAGTGGTTGGACCAAGGTTGCTTTCATAATCCGCCGCTTCGAATTTTATCCTTGAACACCATCAATCTGGACGTCAGTGTGCTGGACACAAAAACCAGGAAAGGCCGACAAACCGCCAGGAGACAGCCGGCTGTGTAAGGGCTCCCCAGGGCCCTTGATGGGAACCCCTACATGAGGCTACAGATATTGTCGATTTTAATTGCTTCGGACAGGCCAATGCTCCAAGCATTTGTTGCGATATGCAGGCCCGACTCCGGCTCCGGCTCCGGATCCGGCTCCCAGCCGTCTGCGTCTGGGGAGGAAAGCCATTATGTACCTGAGGTGAAATTGGGTGATGAGCTTTGCAGATTTTCACGATACATGAGCATGTAAGGAACGAAAATTGGCTGAGTAATGGTTTTCGGGAAATGAGCTTCAACCACTGAAAATTTCACTTTGATAGCTTTTGTGGCTCTGACTAAACGTGAAATGAAGTTATGAAATAATAACATTGAGAGGCAAGGCAGCTGGTGGCATATTGTGAGCCGCCCTTTGTGCAACAGATTTGGTACATGGTCGGATCCTGTAGAGTGAAGAAGGCACTTTAGGGTTCTAGTTGCGGATACCATACTGCAGCCATGCTTCAGCTCAGTTCGATTACTACTAACTTTCCGATTTCGGTTAATTAAAGGTTGTGGTTAGTTGACTTTTAATTCATTTTTATGGGTCTGTGGGTAAACTATCGGGAACCCTCTTGCTCTCGCTAAAGAGTCCTTCGTCTGTCTGTTGCAGTCCTCTAGCTAGCAAAAGTTGTGGAAAGGAAAATTCATTCATTCAAGATCTTCAGCAGCCCGATTTTGTGAGGTTATATTTCCAAACTGTCAATTTTAACAATTGATCCTTTTTTATGCACTGACGCTAGCAGGTGTATATGAATATATTTTTTCAAAATGGAGTCGTATGCAAACAAGCGTTGCATTTGAGAAGGCGTCCTTTTACGCAGTCCGTCAGCGTTCGATATATACTTAGTAATTTGCACGAAAACATTTTTATTTTACGTCTGTCTTACCATTTTAACCTCAATTTCTCAAACACTCACTTCGCAACTTTTATTAACTACTTTTCAATTAAGAGTAAATACTGAAAACTACAAGCTGGATTTAAATTTTCTGTAGGTACTCCGTGTGTCAAAATTCAACTTAAAGTCATTCCAGCAAATATATTTAAAAAAAACTGGTTTTTCCCAACAGTACCAGTTCCTAAAAGTAAAATTCGTGATGGTACTTCATAGCCATCAGGAAACTAGAAAGTTGCCCGCATGCCAAAAAATGAATCTAATCAAAATCTCGGGCAGATGAAGTCTTCCGATTTAATTTCGTATCAACTCAACATAAAATTTCCTTTTTTTAATATAAAAATGCGGCCTACTGCCGGCAGGAGATACGGTACTGTGAGGAAATAGCTCACATAAAAATGGAGCAATCTCCCCCGTCGACACGAGCCGCAAACATCACGGTATGTGTAGCAAAAAGCATTAACCTGAGGTTTCCAGTTTGTGGGGGGATACGAACAGTACAATTTTTGGGTTTCACGTCATGACGGCAAAAGATTCCCCAGAACCCATTTTGTCAGTTCAAACATCTCCAACAGAATATTTACAGATGTAAATACGAAATACAAAATATTACAAAATTGTGTAAAGTGGGATTCGGGCCGCATAAATATTTAAGTAGCTGTGCCCGAGTTGTTGCGTGGGTGACGGCCTTCATCAGGAACGCCTCTTTGAGGCATGCTGGGCGGAAGCGTACTAATGCAACGCCTCAGAAATTTTTACTGACGAGCAAAGGACTCTTAAGCTCAAGAATATTGCCCAGGCTGTGTGAGAGGGCATGGGGCGCAGAATATTTGCGAGGATTATGGTGAAAATTTTATTTACCCGGCCCATTAAGGATTCAAAAATGAAACATTTCTCGAGTGTCGCTGGCACTCCTCGCTAATGTATTGACACTCCAGCTCCCCTGATCTGATGCCTCTCGGCAAATTTGCATTGTCAGTGGAGTACGCTTTTGATTGGCGGAAAAGCCGTTAAACTTCCTTTTTTAGATTTAAATTGTCCCATGAATAGGTTAATCCAGTCAAACGTCTTCGCTGCTTTGAGCCCAGAGTGGGGGTGCTCGAAATCCAGCGCACTGGAGATGCACACTTCACGAGCTCTATACCTATTTATTTGGCGAATGGCATGCCGTCTTAATTGAAGCTCTACACCTAATGTGCGAATTCATGGTCGGGCGTCATCCCTGGCAGAGGACTGCTTTCTGGATTTAATTCAAACTTTGACGGATCTCGGGCGAAATAAGCCCCACATTTCCGCACCCATTCTCTGCACGTATTAATTGCCTTTAATGTCGTTGTTTGCTGCGCCTATCATTCTGGAATAATACTCATCCATTTCGGGAGTCTATACCGCCTGCAAATACTCGTCGATATTAGCGCTATACCGGGTGAGCGCTTGCAAATCACTTTGCTTCTGCACAGGAGCAACTGTAGAAGGAGACCCAGCACAATCGTCAAATTTTCTAATTAACTATAATTACATGCAAATTCAAATTTATTTATGCGAATGGAAAATCAAATTCACCGCTTATCGGCTGAAAAGTCTACCTGCCTCTGTGAAATGCCTTGTGGCATAGCAGCACCAGATGCTACGAGTGAATTGATTTCCACCATCGTCTGCAGATGAGGCCAAGTTTGGGAATTTATGTTCTTTGCGCCTTCAAAGTGATTTTGTAAATAATTTCAAGTTGATTAAGTGCCTCTGACATATATGTATGTACGCAGTACGCAGTATGTAAAACATATGCACATCAGTTGTATTTTATGGAACAGGCCGACAGCTTTTCTTTTTTGTTTGTGTGAGTTCCTTCATTATGCAGATACAAAACAGAAAAACACCAAGAGAAAGATCGATGGTTATTTTAAAATCCTTGCGTTTTTATTTGTACATACTTTAGACAAATTTCAAATTTAAATTTTAAACTTATAAAGCAGCACATAGATTACTAAAAATAAATTTTTTTTTACTACGATTCCAGAGGTCCCAGGTTCGAATCCCACATGAGAAAATTAGATTATTTTAACCTACAGATGCCTTTCAGATTACATACATATATCTGTTACAAGTTATATATGAAATATCATATTGGATGGCGTATTGGCAGCAGGCAGGAATTCAAACAACCGGAGTTCGAATCCCTCGGGGACCGCAACAAATACAAGTGTTTTTGGAAGCAATCAAAATAAAATTAGCCTCAAGCAAAAACAATTTAAGATGCCACGCCCAGCACAATTTCAACAGCGTAAAAATTGCATTTAATTTTTAAGGAAGAAAACATTTAAAAATAAATCTTTTCACTTTTAAACATAATTACCAGCCATGTTTTTCCAAAGAGGAGTGGAAAGTATTTGAAAAAATGAAATCCAAACCCATCAAATTCGTACGATTTCGCCTTCTTGGTCTTCATTGTCAACAGCAGCGACTTTATCTACCATTCTAGCAATTAGTAAAAGACGCGAGGGGTGGGGTAAATAAATTCAAAAATGCAGACCTTTTTTCTCTCACAAAATTAGTTTACCATTTGGAAAATGTGCTTACTTGTAAAAAAGACAAAAAGTATATCGTTTCCTTGACCCTCTCCCTTAAGTTTTTTTCTACATTTTATAATATTTCTTTTGATTGCATTCAAGGAACGAAAAATTCTCCTAAGATATTTAATAGTTCCGTCAAAATTCCAGTAATTACTTGCTCCTTGAAGAACTACAACTTCTTTCATGTTCCTCAACGTAGTAGTCACTATGAGTTGCTCAAACATATATTCAATCTGCATGGCAATACAATAATTTTTTTTTTGTTCCAAAATGGCGGATCCAACATGGCGAACGAGAGTTTCAATTTCCACGAATTTACATGAAAATGGGTACTTTAAAGTTTTCGGCGGATTTTAAAAATGGCGGATTCAATATGGCGCATTTATTTTAGGGTTGCGGAAAGGGGGATTCAACATGTCAACTGAAGAGTTTCAACTTTAAGGGATGCTGTATATTTTGGGGGTAGCTGGATTCGAATTTGCTATCGGAATTTGAATATTATCACCCATTCGACTGAAACTAGTTTAAAGGACAGTCTTGCAATGCTCCGAATATAATACGCTTCCGCCTTGTAATGAGGACAAATTACAGAAAGAAAATCTCAAATATGAACATCTGTGCCATTTTTTAGCAGAAAATGTAAAAAACTTGTTATTTATGGCATTTAGGCGGATTCGCATATTTTCCATAGGAGGGCCCCATTCCGTCATATAAGGAGAATGGCAAGGCACAAAGTATTTATCCGCTACCGCCTCCCGGTGAAAAGCATCTGGGCGATGCGATGCAAAAAAAAAACCAACTGGAACGAAGAAAATGCCTTCACATTGCTGGATGTTCTGTTTATTACTTGTCTAGCCCAAGGGTTGATCTCGATAACGAACAAGAACTCCGTTCATGAAAGCTGTCTAGTTTGGCTTTCAAGGGTCGTCGGGCAAAAAAGTCGAAATACATTTCCATATAGAGCGGCTTTATGTCGGTCACAAATTCACACGATCACGTAGAGGGACATGCAGAGCAATTTGTACACAAACTCTGGCACTGTCTGAATTCCCTCCTTTTTTTATATGCCTCCCCGTTTAGGCGGGGACGCTCGGATAAGGCCTATGTGGCGTCATTTATCTTTTGCCTAAAAAGCCGAAACTGAAGAGCCCCCACATAAGACGCTGTCTCGTCGTGCATGTAAAATATGAGGATAATACCGAATAATGCGCACCCCGGAGGCTTCGAGGAACCTTGAGATTTTAATTTAATATTTGCTGTAAGCGAAGCCGTACCCACAAATTTAATGCGTATCAGCACTTCGTGAGCTCCTAAAAAGGCAGAGTAACTCCCAGCAGATGCACCACATCGTAAGTTTCCCTCCGCTTGCACACTTGAATTGACTTCACTTTTCATTACAGCACCCAAAGCCAGCGCCATTTGTGGGAAATATTCCTTCAGCTGAGGAGCAAGCAACATACTCGTACCCTCTTCCTGGAAACTTGTGAAAAGTTTGCTGGGTATGAAACCCAGAAAAGTTTTGATATTTTCCAAGGCTTGAGGCCTGCAATCCAACCGAATTAACAGTTCCAGTACCCTACTTACGGTCCATGGCAACATTATGAACACACAAAGTTTTTACCGAAACAATTATCAAAAAACTTTGCATTTTCTTTGGATTACTCATAGGATGCATTTTGAACTATTCTGTGGATGAAATTTCCTCACAGCCATCCCTGAAAAAGTTTGGACTAGTTGATCTCCTTGCGAATTGCCCCAAACAGGATTTGATTGTGTGCCGAGGACCGTTCTTTTGGAACATGAAATTGATATGGCTGGAGTTGGGATAGAAATTTGTTTTTTTTTTGTAAGTGTGACACGGTAAATGGGTTTGATAACTTCCCTCTTTGTAACTCACTGTGAAAATGAAGATAAAGATCTGATGATGCGATTGACATTTTTTGTCAGATTTTATTTTGTTCTCGTAAAATCGTACAACATAAAATGAAATCTAATATGAATATGTCAGAAGGGTTTGTTTCATATTTTTTTTCGTAAATTCGAATGGCCAGGAAGTTATTGTGATTGGTCGGAAAAAAAATTATCATGGTTTTCAACATATTTTGTAGTTTGGAGGTCAATGGGTTAAATGGATTATGTTATGCTCTTTTCAATGGTCTTGATACCGTTCGGGTAAGATTTTTTTTACGAGATATTGACGAAACTGTCAAGCATAGTTTTCTTTCCCATGTAATAGCTGGATGAGCCACCAGTAAATATTTATAAATATTATGAGCTCTCCTTGGACCAGACATTTTCTTTAAGTCTGCAACTATTAAACCTGTTAAAAATAAAAAAAGCGAATCACCCTAATATGTTTATATATATATAAAAACATTTTCTCTTCTTGTTCTCCAGGGTATCACAAACAAATTTGTTCGTGGCTAGAATCGAAACGGCGAGATATTTATCCGGTTGGCTGATTCGAGTCATTTTAAGAATGTAAAAGGTCATAGGCCAAAGCATGCAAGGGACGCGTAATAAAACGCTGGAAAACAAAAGGCGCTTTACAGCGAAATGTAAAAAAATCAACAAATTGGAGAATTCTTGGCGGGGCAATAAAGTGCCGCCATCCATAAATAATCCATGCATGCAAGAGGAATACATTCACTTAGCCCGCCTGGGCATAATTTCGTGATTGCATGAAACAAATCGTAAACATTTTACAGCCTTCTGGTATCAGAGATTTTCATTTTCATTTTTGTGTCTCCGGGAAAAAGCTGAAAAATATTTGTAAAAGGCGTGGCGCGCAAATCTCAAGTGGAACGGCTCACTCGCTGGTGGAAAGTGAAAATAAAGTGTAACTGCGGCATTCATACATTACATCGTTTAGCATTTTATGCGGTTTTTACCCTACGCCACGGCCCATGTACATACATACATATATGGGGGCCCGGCAGTGGAGCCCTTTGCCGGAGGAGCATATTTCCTAATATGATTGGCCTCGAAAAGTGCCACAAAATGTCGTGGCGTACCCTCGTTATTTAGCCGCTCTGTTGCCCTTTTAGACGCACTTTGTTTGCTTGGTGCCCCTTTGCTTTGTTTGCTTCTTCTGAGCACGTACAAATCCACTGGAGCTCATATGTGTAAAAGCACATCAGCATCTATTATTTTGGCGTGCAATTTTTATAATGTGAACGCATGCCCCCGGCGCTAGTGAATATTGCATAGGGCTCGCCCGAATAACATTGTGATTCCAAGAAACGAAAATTGAAGTGAATACGAAACGACTCCGGGAGGGTTCCGCTATCCCAGCAGGGCTGCAGGGCGCGATCCAGGCGGTGTTTTCGCTAATACAGCTTCAGCCTGTGGAGCAGCTCAAAAGTCGCACTTGTATGTATCCTTTGCGGGTGCGCCTCCGTTCCGGTCATATGTCGTGTCGTGTGTCGCCTATGCCGCCGTATCAGAACTGGGGCGCGCCAGGCAGCGAAATTAAAGCCTCCATCGACTCCAAGTGTTGCCGAAAAGCGGAAGGGGTTGGAAATTGCAAAAAGCTACAGCATCTGTTCTGCTTGATTAAAGCTTATAGAGCTTGTCATCATTCATACAGCAGGATAAGGATGAGCACATACGCGCGATAAATACATATTTATGCGCCCTCCCCCCAGCCGGCGGCAGGTCCCTTGCTCGAGAGAGCGATAACCCGAGCCAGGAGAACTGGGGCTCCGGCTGGGCTTAGTATCTATAAAATACGGATCCAAACTTTGTTACCATTCATGGCTTTGTGCCCTGGTGACGGATGTAGAAATTGTTTGAAGGGGTGAAATTTTCCACCATCTCGACATCGGGCCCCAGCCCCAGCCCCAGCTCCGGCCCAAGCTCCGACGAGGATAACGGTAGCGACACGACTCTCCCGGAATGAAAATTTATTATTGCACTGCTATGTTTTGTTTATTATGCGATCTGACATTCGGCTGATGCGACATTTGATATATTGCGCCGCGATAAGAGGGACACGCGGCATGGGAGATGATTATGCGATGACAACTGCGATGATGTCTACGACTTCTTTTCCTCGAGAAGATGCTACTGCCTGCCAGAGATTACAATGAACTCTCAGTAACTGGGACGCTGTTGCTGTTGAATAAATGTAAGCTGGCACTGGATGCGGCGTTTTACCATGCGATTGCATTTAATGGAGTTATTTTCTGCAGAGTGGCAGCCCATACTTCATCTAGTGATCGGATTTATTTCAAATGCTCGTCTCTAGTCCTGACACTCCTGACAAGATAAATTTTGAAATTGGATATGCTCTTTCTACTTGCTATTGTATTAACTGAAACGTTCTTTAAAGAATTTAATTTAAATGCAAGTTCTGGGCAAGCAAAATACGATAAAATATGTGACGTCATTCTAAACCCAATATGGTCGATAGCGCAAAATGGCCGAATACCTTTTTCTTCACAACTTCCTCGACATGGGTATCAAATAAAAGGTGTTGGCGAGCAGAATACGACAGGCTATGTGATGCCATTGTGTTAATAAATAGAAAAGACCAACCCTACAAGTATCACCAGTCAACGGTACAGGGAACAACGCACCACGGTACTTTATATTCAATGACAACTCCAAATCCCAAGATCTCTACAGACCAACGACGGCGGTCAAGATTATACAATACAATATATTATATAAGATTATATTTGCTCAAAATTTTAACGCGCTGTAACTCAGGAAATAAAAAATGTAAAGAGGAATATTTTATACAAACATATTGGGAATCTTATAATCTACAAAAAAAAAGTATTTATCATTTTTGTCGTAGGAATCACTGTTTGAAAGTTATTTATAAATTTACAGTAACACTATTTTCCAATATGCCGTCTTGATGTTGCCCCTGAACAAATTTCAAATATTATTTTTCTGTTGAGTTGCGCTGTAATAAAAATTGTTCAAGCTCCCTGTTCTTGCGATAAACATTTTCGAAACAATTTAAAGGAAACTAAAGCCGCGGCGTATACCATCGACCACTTTTGTGCTGAACATCTACTTGTACATATAAAAAAAAAGAAGAAGTAAGTAACGAAAATCCGTCCGTGCAATTTTCATCTAATCCCCGAGCTCAAGTACGTCCTGAGATTTCCGCTGTATCCGGCTTGTCGAAGCTGAGGCTGATTCAGCATAAACTCCGGGAGGAAATATTTACATTCCCAGGGGATCCGGGTGGCACGGATTAAGTGGATCACTTTTTATTGTTCGTAATAAGCTTGCCGGAATGAGTTTAATACAAAAGGTCGCCCATATCCTGGCACATACAGGAAATTATAATGAAAATTCACTTTCTCCCCTCCCTGTAGCAGCCCAAAATCCGGCCAACATTAACCCAATAAAGCGGTTCGCAGTGCGCAGCGATTCAATCTTGCGCCAAATTAAATTATCTCGCGGAATTTTCGAATGTTTTTAAATATTCAATTCGAGACAAGAAAACTGGTCCCGGGTCCCGCCCTCGACCAGATTAAAGTAGATTTATCCCTGAAAATGCCAGGGCCCGGGAAGCAGATTTTTCACAGAAACTTCTCTCGTCGGGCATGTGGAGAGTTCAAACAGTTTCGAGTTGGTATTTGGCCGATATAGCCGGGTCGTTTTATGAAGTCTCCCGCCATTCCCCGAGGAGGAGGTGCGCCTGTGTGCGCGGGGGCGGCGGATGAGATCCCAAGGGCCTTTGACTACGATTCTTCCAAGTGAAGTAACTTGAGGAGTTTTGCCGACTTCTGAGTTTAACCGACTTTGAAAATTTTAAATTAATGATTATGTCGGTTGGCTCCGGGTGGCGAAAGGGTTTCGGCCATTTGAATTTAATTACGCTGCCAAAATTTTCGCGCTGTGGCCGGGCCAGAGGACCCGTAAAAATGCCGCAGTGAGTGCAGCCTGTGCCCTGGTGGGGTGCTACCCCGCAGGATGTGGCAGTGGCATGCAGTCGAGTCGTGGGCATTATTGCATGAATAAAAATTTTTTTTGGCAATATAAAGTGGATATAAACAAGGATTGATATAGCGGCCACGGGTAGCCACGAAAAACGGCCAGGACCATCGGCAGTGATCTGCGAACTCAGCCTTATTCCGCATGGCCGGTCGGCAGCTGGTGCTATCATTTAGGCGCGCGGTTTATAGTGTTAATGGTGTCAAAACAAATATTGACAGACAATAAAACAGCACAATCGCAAGTTATGACGCCCCAACTTGAGGGCTTACGCCTGGCGCCCCATTCAAATTTTACAGCCCCGGCTATAAAGTTCACTAGCGGCGGGCGGCATGGCGGTGTGCCCCTGATAGCGAGATGAATCCGCACGACCTTCCCGAAGGACTGCTTTCTCATTATTTTGAATAATTTAATCAAAAAAATGTTTTTATTGTTATTGCATTCGGGGATTCGACGGTGGCCCCGTGCTTTCGTCCGGGACGAATTGAAGGGGTGCAAATAGAATTCAAATTACGACTGCTACTCGAGCCGGCCCGGAATTGAGGGACGGAAATTTGGGAGCATTGTGCGAGGATATCATAAATCAGCTGCCAGGAAATTTATAGAAAGCAATCTGGGACGGCCGGGCCACTGAAATTATTTACACGGAAATTGTAATTTTATGGAACTTGTGGCGGGCACACGAGGAATTTTTAGGTGAATTTTGCGAGACGAAAGGAGAATCGATCTCTCAGTCCAAGTTTAATGTTGAATTTTCGAATGTCCCCCCGCTGGGGGCCTTAAGTGATGTGGGGCATTCAATTTTGATAATAGGTAAATACCTTTTGACGGTCGCTCGGGTATCAATCCGCTTTGGGGTAAGTACCTGGGCTCAATTGTATGGGGCTAATTCTTTCATATGAGGCCATTAAAAATTATTTTCATGAAGCATTTTCAGGCCGCTCAATACATTAAAAAAATTGTTTTCACCAGAATTCGATCGAAAAAGCAAACACTTGTAACTAAGTAGCATTAAAAGAAGGAAAGGACCTTTATAAAAATAAGTAAAGCATTTTTCACTGAACGGAAGGAACTTTATGTAATATATGTTTGCAGCTACCATAGCGCCCATAATCTAGCTCTTTGCTACGTTAAAAGGAGTCAAATACAAGTAGGGATTTTATCTCTTTACACATCATGGTGGGAGCACACACACTTCCCCATTATCGATGATCAAGCCAAGGTCAACAAGGTCTTGTCTTGACAAAGGCTTGCCAAGTGTAGGGAAGATAAAATAAAACACAGTTCGAACAACGTAGAGTCACATTTATTTTAAGAATCTGGCGGCCGGCCACAACCAAGGAGCTGATATGACTAACTGTCAATATGGAATCGGCTTAGCGAGAAGCAAACGCATAGAGGTACAGTCACCCACGAAATTTGCAGAGAAACACCGACCGAATTATAGAATCCTACAGCTCGGCCATCCTGGCATATAATCGCCTCGATTATCAATACAACTCGATAAGCCGAATACATTTACATGACTTTGAATACGGTCTATACACTATTTTGAGAGGTACTGATAATAAGTCAACATGTGTATATAATATGTACTGTACGTTCACATCGAAGGTGATACCAAAACATTAACAATGCTACAAAACATGATGTTTCACTAATTACAAAACAGTGTGAAAACCTGAAAGGATATTTAACATTATGCTCTGCATATCATCGACTCACCCTATATAATCGCTTATACTCTTATACGCATATATAATTATATTTAACCATTTTATCGAAGTTTTATTACTAAGACTATATTCTAGCCTGATAATAAGACTTATCATTACCTATTGTGTTGCAAAATTATTGTTACATAGAGAACTATAGGGCTTCATATTATTTGCAGAACAAACTCCTTCATATGGGATCCGAGACACCTGCAGTCCATCTATATCACTAACAATGTATCTGTCGTTACCGAGCACCTTTATTATCTTATAGGGTCCGCGATATTTAGGTTGGAACTTTTTGCTAACACCGGGCGTATTTATTACATGCTTTAGCAAAACATAATCACCTAACTGGTACTCGTGAGGCCTTTTATGCCTTTTGTCAAAATAGATTTTGTTATAGTTTTCCGTTTTTTCAATAATATTTGCAGCTTTTCTTCGAATCTGCTCTAAATCGCGCACCTCTTCATTTGCAGAACTATGCTTTAAATGTTTCATGATCCTGTCGCACGTCTCACCCCTTTGATTAATTCCAAACAACAATACACTAGGTGTACTCCCTATGCTTCTATTAACTGCGTTATTAAGAGCAAACTCTACCTTCGGCAGACGATCATGCCAGTTACCAGTGGTTCCCTCGTCAGTTTCTTTGGCGAGCATCGGCCTTAGCGAACGATTTATGCGCTCCACCTGCCCATTCGCTTGTGGCGACATTGTGGCTACCTTTATATGTTGAATGTGATACTTTTGAATAAAAATCGAAAATTCTTGGGACGTGAAGCAGGTTCCCCGATCCGATACTATTCTGTTCGGCTTACTGTATGCATTGAAATAAGACTCCAAGCACAGAATTACCTCGCGGGTCTGCGTACCACCCACAGCATAAAGTTTAGTGAATTTAGTAAACGAATCAACTATTAAGAAAATGTATTTTTTCTTCGTCCGTGTAGGTGGTAAAGGGCCGTAATGATCTATGTGCAGAGTATCGAAGGGCACGTTAGCTTTAGGTATAGGATGCATTGTCCCCTCTGATTTTCCCGACATAGAAGAGAAATACAGACATTGTAAGCAACTCCCTATATGTATTTTGATTTTTCCCTTCATATCAGGAAACCAATACGTTTGTTTCAAATACTCGTAACACTTAGTTACTCCCAAATGACAAAGCGCTTCGTGATGTGTACGTATAACATCCCTCTCCATACTTTGTGGTACATAAAATCTAACCCCGTCGTTGTGTTTCCGATACACCAACCCATTCAACAATTCATACATCGGACTTTCCTCTTTCTCTAGATCGTCTGCTATCTTTGAGATAACAGAGTCGCGTTTTTGAGCTGCACATAGAGCGAATTCAAAGGAATCCTTTTCAACTGTGAGTATATTAATGCAGCGGCTAAGTGCATCTACATGGCCCATTCTATTTGAAGTTCTATGTTCAACGGTATAATCGTAATTCTGAAGTTCCAAAGCCCACCGGGATATACGAGGATTGATAATCTTTCTGTTTAAGGTTAACGTCAGTGCCTGACAGTCAGTTACAATTTTAAATTTTATTCCTGTTAGGTATATTCTGAACCTTCTAAGCGCGTAAATAATAGAGAGTGTCTCCAACTCATAGCTGTGGTATCGGGCTTCAATTGGAGTGGCTCTCTTAGAGAAATAAAACACGGGATGGAATTTATTATCGTCCTGACGCTGTAGGAGCATCGCTCCGAAACCAACGCTACTAGCGTCGCAGTGCAACTCGGTCTCATTGACAGGGCTATAAATAGCAAGAACAGGAGCATCCAGCAATTTTGCCTTAAGTGCTTCAAAGCTACAAAGTTCTCCTTTTCCAAACTTGAAAGCAACATCTTTTTTTAATAAATCATACAATGGCTTAGCTATTAAGGCAAAATCTTTTATAAATTTTCTAAAATAGGAGCATAAGCCGACAAAACTATGAACATTTCGTGTGTTTCCTGGAACTGGGAATTCCTTTATGGCTTTTAAATTTTCTGGATTGGGCCGTATGCCTTTGTTACTCACGGAATACCCCAAATAAATTATTTCGCGATACAGGAATTTACACTTATCAAAGCGCAACTCCAACCCATACTCCTCAACTAAGGTTAAAACCTTCTGCAAAATGCCAAGGTGCTCTTCAATTGTCTCGGTGGCTATAAGAAGATCATCCATGTAGACAAACAATTTATCAGAGGAGATTAGATGTTTAAATATATGGTTTATGTATCTTTGAAACACCGACGGAGCATTTTTAAGGCCAAAGGGCATTTTAAGGTACTCGAACTGACCCAGAGGCGTAACAAATGCAGTATACTGTATAGAGTCCTCAGCCACCCTCACGTGATGGAAGCCACTCTTTAAATCTAAAATTGTGAAGAAATTTTTTCTCCGCAGTCGGTCAAGTAGATCCTCAATAATAGGCAAGGGGTAGTTATCTCGATTCGTAATTTTATTTAATGCACGATAGTCGACGCAGAGTCGAAATTCATTATTACGTTTGGCGACCAATACAATAGGTGAGACGTACGGCGAACTGCTTTCTCGTATTATGTTTCTTTTTAAAAGATCGTCAAGTATTTTTTGAAGTTCGATTTTATGTTGATAAGGCAAACGGCGAGGTGCGCAGGAAAACGGTTCATCTTTAGTTAATTTAATATTAAGTTCAATTTCACTTGTTCTTTTTTCAGCACTCTTGTTTTCAAGAGTTTGTTTAATTAATTTGTTCAAATTTAATTTAATATCACGAGGTATCTCGTCACAAACATTTAACTCTAAAGAAAGATCACTTTCATTCCCTAGATCCATATTTAGAATCTGTTCCACAAACCTACGTTCCAATTCGTTACCTCTACCTATTCTCAATGAAGGATCAGGTTTCCTACTACTACTTATATTTTCTTTCTCATTGCCAGTATTCGAATTGATAAATTTCAAATTACTTGCTTTTAAGAAGTCTCGTCCTAAGACCACTGAATATGCCATGCTGAAATCTTTCACAACAAATAACCGTAAATTTATTAAATTATTTTGAAAAACAATGCTAGAATTTGCTGTACCTAAGACAATAAGAGGACTATTATTTATTCCTATGAAATTATACTTATCGCTACTAGTCGAGGAAATAACGGATGATGGTAAATACCTCCGCTGGATAAAACTTATGGGACTACCTGAATCCAGCAAGGTCCATAGATTGCAGGTGAAACTTATTTTGCTGACATCATCTTCATTAAAGATATACCTAGTGTAAAACTCGAAATCATTATTCAAGGATACGTACTCATGTTGACAGTTATGATGGTTTTCCACTACGTCCGGATGTTGTAGAGTCATGATACCTGGTTTCCTTGGGCAACTTCGAAATATGTGTCCCTTTTCTCCACATTGAAAACAAGCATCTTTTTCCCGTTTAGGTTTGGTGCAGGTACTGCTGGTATGGCCCACTTCGTTACAATTATAACATTTTATTTTAGGTCGCATCGAGGTAAAATGTTTCGCATCTACTTCACGTGGCTTAATTGAAACTGGATTTTCATAAAACGGTTTTGACTTCATCCTTTCGTATTTTCGGAACGCTGACTTCAATTCTTCCATATTATTGGCTCCATAGAGTAACATTTTATTGACTTCGGTATCAGGAACTCCACTTATAATGTATTGCATTATATCTGTGTCTTCAATGTCGGAAAACGAAGCTAATTCTTTCATTGCAAATATATATTGTTGCCAACTCTCGCTGGGTTTCTTTTTCCTTCTCCTTAGCTCGTTGTGAATATCAGCCTTGGTTACCTTTCTCTGAAATTCCCGGAGTAATGCCTGTTTAAGTTCAATCCAGGACATAGCAGAAATCGTCCGCAGAAAAAGCCTCGCAGTTCCTGCCATCAAACGTTTCGCATAAATGAAGCACATTCTGGAATCCCAACCAAGAACCTCCGCTGATTCTTCAAAATTCTGTATCCATTTTTCCACCGGAAAATGATCATCTCCACTAAAGCTGTTGAATGATTCTTCCACATCTTTAAAATTGACGAACGCTCTAGAACTGGTAACGGTTTCCATTTCCGTTAGTTCCTGCAATTTTTTCCTTAGTTCCGCTATCTCTCGTTTTTTGTTAATTTTTTCACGTAGTCTTGCAAGTTCACGATCTAGGTCCTCTCCGTCAGACACAGCATCCACTGAATTTCCACCTTCAGCAACCGAATTAGTGTCTCCGCAGCCCAAATTAGCATCCAAGTTGATCTCATGCCCAAATGAAAAGTATTCCGCAGGCACGTGCTCCCTAAGAGCATCAGAGTCCAATTTTTTCCAGGCTTCTTCTAGCCTTAGCTTTAGCGCCGCTTTCGCTCCTGATGTCGGTAATTGCAATGCGTTTAGTTTTATTTTTAAATCATTTACCGTTGCTGTGTTCAAAAAATTCTCCATTTGAGCCTCCATCTCTTCCCTTGCACGTTGTTCTGAAAATTTCACTTTTCTAGCTGTCTTTATGCAGTATGCAATTAATTTCACGATTCCGTAAGAATTCTACGCGAAACTACTCAAGAAAATACTGTTTATCCCACTTCTGAGATTGTAGGGAAGATAAAATAAAACACAGTTCGAACAACGTAGAGTCACATTTATTTTAAGAATCTGGCGGCCGGCCACAACCAAGGAGCTGATATGACTAACTGTCAATATGGAATCGGCTTAGCGAGAAGCAAACGCATAGAGGTACAGTCACCCACGAAATTTGCAGAGAAACACCGACCGAATTATAGAATCCTACACAAGGATTATATAAGAGTACTCCAAAGGGGAGCATTTCCTACTGAAAGAAATATTTAACTGCATATGATTTTTTAAACACCACAGTTCAAAACTGGCAGATATGTAGTTTTGGAGGCAATGTGCAAAATATAAATAAATTTAGTAGCCAGCTCAACCTATCTCGTGGTATCAATATACTTATTATAGGTGGAACATTTCAAATAGTCGTCCTTCTGACTATGTCCAATTTAACTGCGGCGTTCCCCAGGGCTCTCTTCTTCGACCACTTCATTTTAATTTTTTTACAAATGATCTCACCAGGGTTATCCGTGACGTTGATATTCATCAATATGTAGACAATGTTCAAGTTTATTGTAGCTTCTCTTTGGAGAATATTGGCGATTCTATAAATCACTTGAACTTTGATTTTTATCGGATATATGAATACGTGGACTGTTGAGAAAAATCTTAGAGCTAAAGCTGGGAACTGACTGTAATGAATACCACTGACACGCAGATGCTGCCTACTGTTGTGTTGAATGGGCCTATGAGAAAAAAAATCACAAGTTCGGTGTAATTCTCAATTTCAATATAAAACGATGTGACCACAATAGCTTAACCATATCTAAAATGTATATAAACTTGACTTTGGCTTTCAGCCAGCATTCTAACTACGCTCTTGTGCTCCTACACTTTACTTTTGGATGTCTAGTTACTAAATTATGTAGATGGCAATTGCAGAGAAAAATAAATGTTGTATTAAAATGATTGTAATGAATAGGAGCTCAGAACAATTACTGGCTCTTCACTAGACACTTAAGGTTTCGACAGTTAGAGGACGCGTTTCCAACACCGGAACAGCTTTGAAATACTGCTCCCAGGAACAATTTCTTTCCCCCTTTTTCCGATGGATTAATTACATACTAGGAGTGTTCATAAAATATCCTCCGTCCACAGCACTTATTGCAGTAAATGTTCAATTACATGAATCCAGGCACCATTCTGTCCAATAAAATCGTGGCCATCAGGATTTCCTTGAAGCGAAAGTGGCTTTCGCAAGAGCCTATACAAGTACGGTTTATCTTGCTGTCCTAGAACAACATCAAGTAGAATCCAACACTATTACGTTAACCTGAACACCGGAACGTGAATCGTCGTCGAACCCAAAAGTGTTAACAGCTTATTGTTATCATATACCTTGCGCGTACAATTCTCGACGAGGATCAAATATGTAAACAAAAATATATTGGAATCCTCCTCTGCCTCGCAACAGCTTGCCCCTCAAGTGGTGGGCCAACAAAGAATCCAACGATGTGGGGCAATTATCTTGTTTCAGTTTACTACGCAATCTTTTAAGTGCTCTCGGCGAACCACCCGTTTTTTTACGATCTTTTTCTCCTAGAACCCAGATTTCATGGCAGTGAAAGCTTAATAAACTCGTAGGTGCCAACAAGGAGAAAATCCCACGTCCCGGAGGCGAAATAGCCAAACGATATAGTCGGACCCATCGAACCATGAATTTTTTTGCAAATCCACACGCGTAAAAAGGGCTAGTAAACTAAAAACCGAGCACAAGACAAGCCATCTCGTTGGGGCCTCTCTATCGATATCATTTTATGGACATTTAAATGGCTTGTGAAATGCCCGATAAGCTTAAAGTGCTTAATGTATTGTAACATTTCTCCGGCAGCATTCCTCTCGCGTACACTTGGCTCCTCTTTTGCATTCCCAACCGCTAGTCGGGACACTACGTCCGCTCTTTAAAAGTACAAAAAAAGGGAACTGGCTGGATGAGCGGGGGAATCGATTACTGCCGGAGATACTTTTCAAGCTCCATCAAGAATCAAGAACCAGGAAGTGAAGTGGGCATGAGGACCAGTAGCCAGGCCTCTTAGCAGACACTATCCCGGTGGTGTGAATTTAGAAGAAAATTAAGCAACTCTTCCCGGTTGTCGCTTCAATAGTTGCGATGGGACTTCGAAACCCTGGATGGAGTTGGGTGTGCGACGCGACGGCAGGAGAGGGTGGTTTATGGTTACAGCCAAGGAACTCGAAGCTAGTCGGGTCGGGAGCTGGGGGCGGACACGGGCGGTCCTGTGAAAAAGAATATAATTCCAGTTCACATCGGGAACTAATTTCATGCATCGTTTCGCATCCTCTCAGCTTTTTGCTGAAATGTTTGATTGCGCTCGATACGAAACGGACTGCTTTTTGCTGCTCCGCCAGAAATTGATGGCTTCCCTTGTTGATATATAATTAATATACGCAAACAACAAGAGCGCGATTTCTGTTGAGATTGATTCACTATTTGGAGGACGGGAATCAATTCTCAATTACGCGATCTTAGTCATTTTGCTTCCAAAAATAATTTTTCCATAAACATTTGCCGAGTTGAAGGTTGCTGTTCCACTAGAATCCTATTTGATTATATACCTTGCTTTGAACCGATTACTTGTAGGCTAATATTTCATCTTAAGGATAAATTCACCTTACACACTATAAGTTTCAACAAGAGTTATTATTTTAAAATGCGCGAAAATTCACTTAAGAAATAGTAGCAAATTCATACTGTATTTGGTCGAGATGCTAACTGATTTTTTTTTTAACTGAAGTTGATGATATGGACATGGACGATCGTTATTTTCAGCAGGACGGCGCTATATTCCATACAAGTCGTGAAACAATCACGTTATTCTCAAAATTTCTTTGAGATGGGAATTGGCTGCCGTGATCATCCGATTTAACATAACAACGACTGAAGTGCTCAAAGAAAATCTCAGACCCGCTTAGGGGGATGTAAGTGTGCAAAAACGTGGTGGAGAATTTAATCATAAGACTTACCATCTGTAAGCGGAGCAGAGTCTTTCAATTGGCAGATACTATTTTCCATTTTGTCAGTTTGGATTGAAACAAAAATAGCAGAGAATGTCGTAGAAAACTTTGTTTTTTTTTTGTTTCCAACACTTTAAACTAATGTGCACAATTTACTATATATGTGATTTTGAGTGAATCGAGATGCTTACGCATGTAGATGACCAAAAGCTTTAAAAGCGTTTTCCTCAGAACTCTATTTTGCAAAACGGTGTACACGATATTTTGGGCGAACTGATTTGAGAGATATAATTGTTACCATCTCACGTTGGGTGCATTTTTGATAATTCTGTTTACTAACATAAATAATAGTTAGGCAAATTATTCACTACTACAATTAGATTATTTTTTTTGTCTGTTTGACTAATCACTAATCAGGTCTGCGACATCATGTACACTAATTGATCGTTCCAGGATTTTAGCGTTCGACGAAACGCTACCTAAAATTAATAATATAAATAAATATGAATATTTTATTACAATATTGTAAATATAACTCATTAAGTTGTATTTTGTTTATAGATTTCTTGATATTAACTCCTGAACTTTCCATTGTTTATTTGTCCATGACAGTAGACTGACCCCTAGTGAATATATATAAACACACAATAGACGACTGCTCAAGACTGCCATTATATTATTCTCCCAAATCATTTTGCCAACTAGTAACAAAGCAAATTCCAATGTATGTTTTCATTTCTTTTCACCTACATAAACCTTTCCAGTCCGTTGTGTGTATAGCTGTCTCGAGAACAATAGGCTTACGATTAACAAAATCAAATATTTATTCATTTTTTCCGAAGTCATTGGGATTTTGTGTTGGCTTCGAAACAAGAAAAATAATGTAAGAGTGTTCATATGGAGCAAAACGTCTACGGACGTAACCTAATGGAAAATATGGCCCAATAAAAGCCCAAAAAAAAGGTGCGGCTGAAGTAGAACGAATTACCGTATCAAGTAGTTTCGACTTATCTGGAGTTCTCGAAAATGAAATTTATTATATTCGGAATTATCAGTGGTATGTTAAATTTTAACGCTTAAAAGGTTTTCTGGAATTGGATTTGAAAATTAACAAAATCAAGAAAAGAAACGCTCTTTGCCATTTGTGTTCATATGTTTGTTGTCATTTTTACTTCAATGTATTTTTATACTAAATATTGTTAACTACTACTTTTTTTGATTTCCGTGGAGATTTTAAATTTTTACTCATATTTTATTTTACGTTCTCATTTTAGTGGCGGTACTATTTGTAGCCGATTCAGCACCTAAAAACGATAAGAAGCCTAAAAAAGAAAAGAAGGTCAAGCAAAAAAAAGGTTGTAATGAATGTGGACTGGAAAGTGAAGATCTTATAAGCCCAATATGTGGAGTTTTGAACGGAATTGAAGACTCATTTAGGAGCACTGCAGAGTTTTCTTGCGTTGAAATATGCCAAAATGGTAAAATATTTCAAATGCATATTTCAAAACGTTAATTCTTTTTTTTTTACTTAAGCAAAAGGAACTATAACAGATGACAAAAGACCGTGCGAAAAAGATAAAAATGACCCTTTGTATAAATCATATTGGAAAGAAGACGAAGAAAAGCCTGCAGATTCTGAATTTCCTGATCCGTGCGACTGCAAGAGGCCGGAATTTAAACAAGGGCCCTTATATCCTGTTTGTTCTGCAGTTATAGGAGTTATGACGACAATTGATCGCAAACTGGAAGCAGACTGCTTGGAAGAATGTTCAAATGGTAAGAGCTTAACTATTTTATAAACCAAAAATTTTTCTTTGCACTACAATAATTACTGCATACTTTTAGGTGCTGTTGTATTCAATCATACAGGCCCGTGTTTCGGAGACAGAGCGAAATATAGAGATTTCTTATTTTTAGCACCGTATAGTCCACGTTACAATCAAACAAATATATATCTTATCTGAATACTTGACGTTTTTTTATTTTTTTGTGTAACAAAGGTAATATGTAGAGTCTGGAAATATTAAGGAAGGGATTAGGTAGGTCTAAATAGGATATATTTACAAGTTGATTCAGTAAGAAGTATTCCTAAATACACTAATTGATTCTATTGACGTATCATTTCCAAATACCAGTAGATTCAGTCTAGTTCCTAACGCATAACATTTCTATTTATCTATTTTAATATAAATTTTTTGTTTTAAAACCTTATGATAACGGCTTTATTAAGGTTGAACATTCCAATCTCTTCTATCCATGTTTATAAAATACAACGTTTGTTTTATTGTCAGGTTTTGCTGTCAAGATTCTTAACCCATAGGTGACTTTTCATGAAATTTTGTATTTGGGATTTTTCAGGTCGTAATTTCAAATCTACGGACAGAAAAAACAAATACAAAATTATGGACGCCGCTTTTTGCGGTCGCCTCTTCTCAAATTTATATGTAACTGCTGATGGCACGGAACACTAACTTTGCAAATATAGCAGTTGACTTGAATTGTTTTTTATGTATGCTGAAAGACTCTTGTTTTTAATTTATTAGATAGTAGTCCAATGTAGATCAAATTTTTGTAGTCTGCCTTATTTTTGTCCATGATGTGTCTATTGGTAATTTTGTTTTGTGTGTCTTTCCCCAATTAATTTATTATTAGTTTAAAGCTGAAATTCATGCCGTTTTAATGATGCATGGTTTTTCAGTCTAAAGCGGATGAATATGCTGTCAGTGAGGTCTATGCAGGTTTAGAATTGTCTAGTATTGTGCTACCTAAAGTGAATATTAAAAAATTGCATCCATTGTCCAAACTAAAACTTACATAAAACTAACGTTTAAAACCCAAGCAATAATTTTGTGAATTGATCTAATGTGCCTGCCAAATGCAATGCATTCCTTGTGCAAACAAGTTTATCATCGCACCGTGTGTTCAGACAATTGAAGTTATAAATCTATAATGAAATTGTTTGAAACAAGTGTTTTTACGAAGGCATGTGTTACCGAGAGACATATGCTTTAATAACTTTATTGAGTTACCATGGTAACCGGTATAAAAAAATGATGATATGTAACCCTTTTCAATGATATAGTTCTGTGCACTTGTATCTTGTGCCTGATTCTTATAGGAGAGCTCTCAAATTTTAACAAAAGAAATACATCACTATTCTGTCCTTGCAAGTAGTCATAGGATAGGGAAAAATTAGCTCATATGTAAGCTTGTCATATTTGCTCACTTGAAGTTGTAATGCATGGAAGAGCATGGTTAATGCTCGCGCCTCGTGGCCATTTAATATTCTGTTCAATCGTGAGCTTCGCATTCGTGTGATTTCTCTACTTCTTTTAATTAAATATAAATGACTACGAAATAGCATATTAATTTATGTTTAATGGATGTTATAAAAATCTAACTGTTTTGTTTAAATGTTTATTCTTAGCTTCGTTGCAGCTAATTCAAGCACCACTTAGGGAAAATTATTTGTTTCAAGGTCCCGTAACATATGCTTTTTAATACTTTGTCCAAATAATAACTTATAGACCGCTAATAAGTTTACTAAGGTAAAAATTCAAATTTTTTTTTTCCGAAGTTTGTATGTGGCTCCATTAGAACAGCAGCGGAAATGACGTAAATGTACGAACAAACACACGTGTGGTTATTTTATACCTTGCCTGAACAAGGTTATTCACTGATATTGAGAACTTATAGCAATAAATTTTTTCTGTGTGGTAACGAGTAAGTATATCGTATCGCATTCACTTTTTGTTTGGCATGTGTTCATACATTGAATTCAGTCGTAAAAATATTTAAAGCTTTTTTTGCATATAAAGGCTTCCCGTGTGATCCGAAAGCACTGACAAGCCGCCTAACTTCGGTTCGTGTTACGTGATTTTGATTCCAGTAGAGCTAGTTGATAAATATGAAGCTGATTTGGATTGCACTTGTCCTCGGTAAGTGTAATTTGACCACATGCTTTTGTATGAATCGCTGGGATATTGTAAAATTTTATGTCGGGCAGTTTCGGGATCATTTCTGCTACGTAGAATTTGTCAGTGTTGTTTTGTGACACTGTCAATTGTGTTCTTCTTCGCCAACGTATCTTTGCTCTAAACACTTGTAAATTTTTTGACGTATTCGCTGCTCTCTGGAGCAGGAATATGAAAAGAGAAAAGATGGTGGACAGGACACATCCAGAGAGCAGCTAAAACGTCGACCGGTACGCATTAATGGCGTCGTGTATGCGTGTCCGAGAGGTGCGACCGAGTTGTGCGGAGTGCAGGCCTGTTGCCACCAGACCAGAGTCGGAATCCTGGGTCGTGCGCTCGTTTGGCTTAGACAAGATATGTATAGAGAAAATGTAGCGCCGCTCTCAGTGTATCTGTATTTTGGTTTCCACTGGCACCTAAACCTTCAAACACCTAAACCTTGTCAAGAATGCTCTTCGCAAATATTGCAATTTTTCGTATAATAGGAAATTGTTCACACCTTTTGTACAATGTTATATGTGTTGAGAGTACAATGGACTATCTGTCTGACAATGAGTGCTCGTGGCTTTTCGCTCCGCCTCCCCTTTTACCCAAATATGTGAATTGATCAATTGACTATTTCGAATTTTTTATTTAAAGTATAAATGACGGTTTCTTTTCGAAATCTCTATAAGTTTAATAATATATGTACTTAAATTACTTTTTTTCATTACAGTAATCATTGGAGTGAACTGCGCTCCAAAGAATAAAAAAGAGAAATCATGTAAATCATGTGAGAAAAAGCTTGGAAAGATATGGCCCCTTTGTGGACAATTTGATGGAATTCCTGACACATACAAGAACTTGGACCAATTTGAGTGCCTAGCAAAATGTCAAAAAGGTAAGACATTTTCATAATATAAATTTAAAAAGAATATATTTTGACTTCAAACATCTGCTTCCAGTGGGATTCAAGGAACTGATCCACACTGGACCATGCATGAAAGACAGGCATAATCCTGATTACACGAGCTATTTGTTTTTAGCGGAATATTCTCCACTCTACAATCAAACATATCCGAATTATCAATAAATAAATTTTACGTGATCTTAAACATACATTTTTTCTTTCTTCAGTCCCTTTAGACACAATGTATATCAATTGACATCCGTTGGAGGTCAAATTTACCCTGTCAGTTTTCGCCGGTCATTTTTCCGCTCTTAATTTTTTGACTAATAGACTGAAATATGCCTTTTACAGAATAATATTTTATAGATTGAAATACAGACCGGGAGATATTCAATAACCGGGGATAAATAAAAAAAAGAATGAGAATGAATTCCAACTATTGAATCTGGCAAGCAAGTTGGTTGCATTTTCACAGACTTTGGCAAGGCGCTTGAACCTTCAAATTACGAGAAATTGAATTACGACATTTTTCTCTTTACCGGCCGCACTTTAAAAAAAAATTTCGTCATCATAACCACTGAACACAATGCAGTGTAAATATGTAGAGAAATATATAAACAAAAACCCAAAGAACTTTCCAAAATATAAAAATCAAATAAATCACCCGTTAGTACTAGTAGTAGTGATGAGTTGGAGAGCCTATTCAGTAGCTAGGAAATTCTTAAAATTGTCAGATTATGGTTGATCGATCAAAAACTTCAGATTCTTCACAGAGGGTTATAACCCGGGGAAAGAATTATTTTATATAATTGAAAAAATATATCTCCATTTTTAAAAGCGTTATGTTAGTCCCGAGATTATCACGAAAATATTGTGAAAGTTTCATCAAAATCGGTAACATGCATTTAAAGTTTAGGCAAAATGTGAAAGACCTCATTTTGATTTTATTTTTCTATTTTATAACAAAATCTTTACTAAAAAATTAGCCTCTACTGGAAGAAGAAGAAGAAGAAAAATATTTAAAACGCGATTGAGATACGTGGAAAGATACCAAATATTTGCTCAATTGTTTCTGATTAATGAAAATGCATATTTTCTTTGTTTGTGTTTCTTTTTGAAAACGAGTGGCGCGACATCTGCATGAGGAGGTAGAAACTTGTAACCACGTAGCAACACAGGTTACAATAGAAGTGCACAATGCTACGGTAGCTGTAAACGGTTTTTAAGTTAGTATAAAAATTCAGTCTTTTCTCATTGTAAATTCAGTAGACTCTTGACTTCTGTTCAGTGCTAGTGCTAGAGTACGAGAAATCAGTTTTGAAAAATGAATTGCATTGCCCTCTCACTTATCGTTGGTAAGTAAAATTTGAAAGCTTTTAGAGATTATCGTTTATCAATAAGCTAATCAAAAATCACCGAACTAGTTAGCGTTTATTTAACTGGAAAATGTCAATCAATTTAATCATAATTTATTTGAAGGATTTGTCATTCTGGAAGCTCATTCAAAAGCTACTCCCCGAGTAGTCGACCAATATTGCAACTGTAGCCAGAAGCCCAGTGACGATAACCCCATATGCGGTGAGCTTGAGGGTGTAACTATGAGTTTCAGGGGATCCCTTGACCTTCAATGTCACACTGTATGCCGTAACGGTAAGAATTTTTTACATGTATTAATAGGCTTTTATTTTTATTTTTATCGAGCCTGTCGGGCTGTCCACAGTTCGGACATATGTATTTTCTGGGCCCATAGAATTGAGCGCATTCTGATCATACTCTGAACACAAACAGAAACACTCTGATGTGTCTCAGCTAAAAAAGAATTTAACTCTGACGCTCTGCTCTGAACTAAAAAAGTATGAACGCCTTATGACAGTTTAATCTAAACTTCGGATTTTTTTTTAAGCTGATATAACAATTCTTTATGATGGACGTTGTGGTAAAGAGAATAGCCTGATATCTGAAGATTGCAATTGTGATAAGAAACCTAGTGACGATGACCCTATGTGTGGTTTGCTCAACGGAAAAAGAAAGTCATTGAGAGGCTCCCAAGATCTTCAATGTCATGCTTCATGCACATTTGGTAAGGAATTTTTTTCATATAAAGACTTAGACCCTGAATTTTTTTTTTTAGCTGACGTTACAATTCTTCACGATGGGAAGTGTCGGGAAAGCAAATATTATGATCAAGATAATAATTTAGTAATTTAATTTCATTTTGGTAATTCGATAATTGCTAAGAAAAAGTAATAAAACGCTTTTAAAAATGGAGATACATTTTTTTCAATTATATAAAATAATTCTTTCCTCGGGATACAGCCCTCTATAAAAAAGTTTTTGATCGACCGGCCATAACAAGCTAACAATCTTAAGCATTACCTAGCTACTGAATAGGCTCTTCAATTCATCAATACTTTTATTCAGTGGCGCGCACAAGGGGCTGACCATTCATCAATTTCCGTTAATTCACACTCTAAGAAAGAAATTATTTATTTTTTTATTTGGATATATTGATGTCAGACTCGAAATCAGCGACCCCGAAAACTCCTTAGTACGGGGCAATCCCTTGAATTTTAACCTTCATCCAAGTCCTTTCATCAGCGACCCCCAAAACATAAAAAGGTCAGTTTTCAGGAAAATCCTTTCAGGTCGAGAATTTTCGGTCCACCATATTGGATTCGCCATATTTTATTTCAAAATTTCGTTGCATCATAAAATAATAATAATAATATGAATAATAGTAAAAAAATATTACCTATATTATATAAATTATAATTGCTGAGCCGTCTGCCCCCCCCCCCCCCCCCCCCTTCCCTACCCGTGTTAATTCTTAGGAGCGGAACACCTGTGTTTTGTCTTAAAAGGGAAAATGAGGCAACCCAAGCCAGTTAGGTTTCTTCGAATGTAAGAAACCTTTTCTGAAAATGCATTATTTGTGCATTTCTGGACAAGGATAACAAACAAGAATTTTAGGAAATTTCAGAATATTTTTTCACTTTTGCACGTGACTGTACCTGCAGTGGTAGAGGCAGATCAACACTGATTGAGATTTTTAGTAAGGACTTTGAGATAGTAGTTGTTTGACGTAAGTTTAATAGCGCTGCACAGATAATATTATAAAAAAAGATAAAAGGTGAAAATAAAAGAATAGTGTGTATACCGAAGTTACGGATCACCCTGTAACTCAAAACGATTTAGATTTCCCCTTATTACAAAATTTTTTGTTTGCATAAGTGAGACCTATCACCCCACTAATATTTATTTATTTATTTGTCACAACTTCATCAAATTACTGATTACTATAACAAAGTTTCAAGTCAGTACAGCCAAATTAAATTAAAAAAAATTAACGAAGACGACCTTTCAACTGGCTACGATTAATATGAAAATCTATAATATTATAGCGGGAATTGAAGGAACGTGACATTGATGAAATAGGCTCATGTAGGCCATAATTAGTGCGGTGATGATTAACATGAAGGAGGTCGTGATGCCTCAAAGAGCGAGCCGGAACAGAGATATTAAAAAGGGCAAGCAATTCAGGAGAGTTAACCGCGATTGGCAGACGTTATGCGAAACACCCTGTGTATTTAAATGGCGCTGTTTGAAAAAAAAATACTATTCGGTTTGGAATAAATACTCGTTTGTCTGTCCCACAAATTTGCTCTTTTTAATGTGCGAAACCCAAAAATATGAAAAAAATCAACTTGTTGAGGTCATTGGGGTATTTAATTTAATGCGAACAAAAATTAAATTAAATCAATGTGTTCCGGGACTTTAATCAATCAATCTAGGATTCCAGATCCAAATGTGTATTTCTACTAGTCAATCAATAAGTATTTTACTTTTTCCTGTCTCAAAGGTATCCACAGAGAGCTGTGGACCACTGTTCCAGAGGTTCCGGGTTCGTATCCAACATGAATAAGATGTTCTTACTTTCTAAAAGGTCATTATATGTATCAGTTACAACATATCTACGAAATATCATGTAAAATTAACAAGGTTCGCCATTGGAGCCAAATCATATTCGAAAGTAATTCAATCAACGTATACCCCATTAGATTCACAACGATTTTTTCTCTAAGTGTAACGCGTAAACAGATGATTAGACGATAATACAATTTGGAAGGTATATTGTGGATATTGTGGCATCAACGAGATATTTATATTTGATCTTTTGTAAAACTTGCGGCTAATGAACACTCTCAACTACATTGAAAAAACATTCAGTACTGCAACGCTTCTTGGACACCATAACATAATATCTCAAAAAATATTTGTTGTACTTAAATTATGTATATAACCTTTTTTGTGCAGAATTTTATAGTAAATATTTTTGATAATAACTAAAATTAGCGTCCAAGTAATAGATCACGAGATATTCGAGAAATAATAACTTTAAGCGAATAAAATTCACAGTGGACTTTTGACACAGTATTAATAATGTCAACCAGCTGCACAAATGTAACTCCCAAAACTTTGAAACACTGACAAAACGATGCCAACCATCAGTTCATGATTAAGTTAATTATTTTAGCGGTATCCAAATTCCCGGAATAGTCTGATCGTCATACTGGCAGATTACGTTCCCTGCACTGCCATGCATGCCACTGTCATTTTTGCCATCCATACGGTCGGTCGAGGCACGTCCCAGTCCCAAACCAACGTATGCAGCATCTTAAGTGTGAGATTTTTGTCTTGGTCCTTCCTTGCTCAGCGCCGAGTTGAGCTAATTCCTTGCATAAGACTAATTAATACGAACAATTTAATCAAAGGACCCCTAATTAAAGTTTCCTGAAATATTTCTGATAATCCTTTAGAAGCTTCAAAGCTCTGCTTTACTGAGGCCAACAATGTGGCTGACTATACATCCTGCATCCTTTCCCTATGTGTACACTCGAGGGGACGGCAGCTTAAAGATCCCCGCACGGAGCTCCCAGGAAAATCCAATCGACTTATTCTGTATTAGTACCCGAAGCTACAGTGTTTGTTATTCGCCCTGACTGCTGCCTTGTAATGTCTTCTTCTTCTGCCACACCACCGCCTACCGCCTGACACCACTACCGGGGGTATAGCCCTAGCCCAGCTATCCAGCAAATGTCAAGCTAAATCCCAAATTCACAGACATATTAATGCTTGAATGAACCCGCAATTTGATAGTATCAATCAAATCTCGTATGGGAATTGGGAGGCGTTGATGGTTGGCTGAGTTTTCCTTATAAATTCATTTGGCGGCCTGGGACCACCTTCCTCTGGCACATCAGCATTGCGTCACACCGTTTTCGGTTATCCCCGCCGTCCCTATCGACACTTTTCTTCTTCCTTATTCAATTTCAATCGTTTTTATTGTTCCTTCTTTTATTGTTACTTTGCGGTTCTTCCGGCATGTTTAGAGCTACTGAGACATCGCCTGGAGCCCTTCGTGAACTCCAATGGGAGTATCCAAGATGTACATATTTTCGGTGAATTGTGCTAGAACCTTCAGTGGGCAAATTTCATACACTATGTCTTACTTAAGCGTTTTAGGATTTGATAATATTGGAAGAAATTTCGAGGCCTTGGATGTGTGTGACGGGAAAATAGAAGTGAGGGCCAAAAGCAGCAGATTCCCTTAAAACTCAATTTAAATTTTCGTTAAAAAGGATTAGATTACTATTTACGTATAACACAATATCTGAGACACCAGGCAAGGGTCGGAATAACCACTAAAAGATTTTCCTGATCATCTTTCAACTGTTCTACTAGTTTGAGAGAAGATCTAGTGGTTAGTGGTGGGTGAGTGGTGAGATATCAGGAGGGGGTTCGAAATTCAGCACATAACCTGCGACATATCAGAGGGGAAAACTATATCGCTCTCATACTGTTCGCAACAAGTTTGAATTGAAAGTCAAAAATCGTTGGGCTCGGCACTTACCTCCATTAGGCACCGATGGAATTTATTTAATTTTCGCGATTAACACTGACCGTCGGCGTTGTTCAGCATATGGAATTCGTGAAAAACAAAAGATCTGCGTTTAAGGAAGCGATTCGTCCACTTTTTTCACCTTTTCACACGCGCAACTTATTGAAATAAATTACTTCCCACCGCTGAGTGCTGACAATTTAAAACACACGAAACTCAACCCGTGAAGTGTACTAAATGACTGACAGGAGCGCTTGCTTGGTGTAACGGTCAAATTCAAATCGTAACGGCTGCGCGTCGTAACGACAAACTGAAATCGTTTGAATCCTGTCCGTGAAATCTTTTTGTAGTGATTTGATGAGTGATAGTCGGGAAATTTAAGTTAAACAAAAGAATCGGTAAGTCAGCGCAGCAACATAATTTTCTTTTTCTTTTTTCACACGGTAGAGCAAATTCAATTCATCGTATATCTAACTCGCATTTTATGTTTGTGTTTTCCTTCCATTTCATTCATAATATTTCACGAAGGCTTTAATAGGTTTCGTTCGAGATAAATTCCTGTGGAGTGTTGAAGACCGTAAAACAGCGTACTCCCAATTCCATTGAAATAGCACAAAGGCAGCTGTGTCCGTACAACAAAAGGCACCTTTCGATTTTCCCATTGTTCTATTTGTTACAAGTCCTAATTGGCAAGCTCATTGATTAAATCTATTACAGTAATTTTGGCTTGTAGCAAATAACTGGGACAAGCTTAACATACAATTTGCGGGTAGACTCCACTGAATAGTAATTAACCCTAAGGAGCACCCAATTTTTCATCGGTCTCTTCTCCTAACTTACTTACCAAAGCATCCCTCCAGCATCCGAAGGCCAGGCCCATCAGTGGAGCCCTATCTTGTGCCAGCCAGGCGCTCTATCTAAACGCCTTCAACTGTTTCTTAAATAAATGATAGATATCTGCGGCGGGTCGCATAAGAAGCCAGGCGCAACTACACCTCCGCGCCCGACCTTTTATAAAATTCCGTTCACAAAGCCCTAAATTAAGTTTAATGAAAGCCATTTATAAAATCGCGGCAACTTTAAAGAGCTGCCTCGTCCTAGCGTGCCGACACCGCCGCCTGAGGTGCTTTCACGCGCTGCGGAGCATCAGTATATTTCATTAGTGTCCTGTAAAGGGCGCTGAAGACAACACCGCCATAAACCTCCCGGAGTCACTAAATAAGGAGAGTTGTCTAATTACATAACGCGGAAGGGGTGACATGAGTGACACTTTTCGAGTGACTTACCGGGCCGGACCCATTCCTCACCGCAAGAGAAAACATCCAAAGACACTTAGATGTTCCTCCCCACGGGTGGGATGTCTTGAGCGGGGAGTGAATGTCTGTCCCCCCAGGGGGAATGCACACATACATATTTTATTAAAAAGGATTTATGACTGCTGCAAAGAGCCGGGGCCCGCATACAGCGCGGAAGCGAGGACGAACAAAGGCAAGAAAGAATACTTTACCATCCCATTTCTGGTGTACGTGTAACCTCGCGCCCGGGCGATAAAAAGACGCAAAATAAAATCGGTGTTCAGGGCGACCGGGCGGGGGACGGAAATTAGTTTAATAAAGGGGGTACGTGACTGACGCCTATTTTAATTTTAATGCTAAATGCCATTTGCCAGCCGAAGTGTTATTAAGCCGAGTCGAGTTATGCGAAAATTATACGATTGCGACGCGGACCTGGTGCGCGCAAAATCGAGAAACTTTCAAATTGATTTACTGCACTTTAGGTAATTTTGAGTGCTGCTCTGTGATGTGCTATGTCTACCCTTTGGGAGTGGTCGTGTAATTAACGCCCACATAAACTTGGCCAACTCTTAATTGAAAGTACCTGCCGCAGTTTATCGTCTGACGCTCGAAGTAGAAGTCAAACAACTTTTACTTAGTGTGGTGATCATGGGGGCTAAACTTTCTCTAGACCTTTACATATACGCTTATGCACCGTGATGTTTGTATTTTACTTTTCCGGTCATACCTCTTATCTTGTTGACTTGTTGCATGGAAAAAAAGCGACACTTTTTGCATTTAAATGAAATAAATATTTTTAAATGTTAAAGCAGTCATTATGCGGTTTAACATGGAAAATAATGGCGATGACCGATGACGTAGCGGATTTCATTCTTTCAGTTGAACGGTTGAATTCGGTTTGTTGGCATAAACCTTCGATTTAAGATAAAAAGATAAAAAGCACCAGCCAAATGTCCTCCGGCCATTTTAAACACTCTGGAAACTTCTCTGCAAGTTAAGTCATTGTTTCTTTTCCGACTGTATGGCATGTGGCACCGTCCTCTTTATCAATGTCGTTATCTTGCAATGTGTGCCAAAAAAATCTCTTGTATATCATGTTTCGATACCTGCCACCATTAACTGTATCTGCTTTACCGGCTCCATATTTTGCGGAAATGGACGTGACAACATTGCGTTATACCAACAATCTAAAATAACAAAATATTTCAATCATATTGAGGCGGGCAGGTACGCTTTCGTTTTTTGGTTTTTCTATACAAAAAATTACAAAATTGGTGTTTCGGATCCGCGAATAATGAAATTCTCAGCCGCGAGTGCAGAGTGTTGTCACAATTTTTTTGTCTGTGAATACTGAAAAGGCGAATAACGAAACCGTAAATAAGGATCTTTACCAAGGTACAATTTTTAATTAGATTCCTGAATTTTTTCAATGGAAAACATTATGAAATTCTGACGCAAACAAATTATTGCCGCTGTTTGCTGCTCATTTTGGACAAATCACCAAGTATTATATGTACATAAATTAAGTACATTTCTGTAAAATTAAAAATTATAAAAATCCATCGAAAAATTAAACCATCACATACATACATCATATTTAGGAATGTCAACCCAGACGGTTAATTCAGGTATACAGATAATTAATGCTGTCCACCGATGTCACACTGCTTGGACAAAATATAATGGCAATATGAAGAGTTTTCAGTACGTTTGAAAGTGGTTTCATTGTTGACATGAAAAAGCATTTAAATAAAACAATTAAAAAGCTTGCTCAGAAATCTACACATTTGTGCTGTTGCACTCGTCTCTTTGCTGATGGCCAAACATTTCACATTTTCAATTAAATGAGTTTACTTTCTGAATAGTCTGGCAGGGCGAGACAATGATTCAAAGCATGTCGAAAATGCAAGCTAAACGAAACGACAAAAGTCTACAGTTTTCCCACTTCAGTTTTTTGATTAAAATTGTTTTAGCGCCAAATGTAATTATATCCTGGATAGCAGGAAACTGCAGGAAGTGCAATAATTCATACGAGTACGGTTAAATTAATTTTGTGCTTTCGAATAAGGTGGCACAAGTGTTAACAATAAAATTCAGTTTCACGTACTCCGGGTTTCGCAAATTTTATGGGAATCAATACCTCCATAAAAGCTTTTAGGGCGAAATTAATTAGATAATTGCGCCAATTATTGACAACTGATAAACATGTCTAAACATGCTGTGCACACTTCAACAAATTCCAATAAAATCAAACTAACTAGATTAATCAAATTAATTTTCGTTCAAAGTCACACTTTCAAAACTTCAAATTGTCGTCAAACGTAATTGTGCATTATTCCACCCGGCCGGGCAAAATTGTGAGCAAAACCCAAAAGTGTTTTAAATTAAACAGTTCAATCTTACTTTTAATTCCAAGTGATCATTTTATTGAAAACCAATGCGAAAAAATATTTATTTTTAACTTGTTTTAGATTCTTTTTGATGGCTCAAGGTCTATATGTCATCCTTGCTGGCAGAGCTTTGCAGAATCAGCCTACACAATTTTTCCACGATTGTAGCGGTGGGGCGTGGGCGACAGAATTGAGACCAATGGCATTGACAATCAGACCCATTAATTTATAAATAAATATCCTACCCATTTCATGTCTGTCCGGTATGGGTATGTATGTCTGTTCGTCGTAGGCAGGCGTGGAAACTCATTATACGTATTGTGCCCAATGACTTTTTCATGTAGTTTAAACGTAAGAGATAAGGTAGATAAGGTGGGGGGTTGCCAAATGAATGCATACTTGTGTACTCGACACACAGAAAAGTGCTTGTAATCGTTTTAATGAACGGTGAGGTATTAACTAGATTTCCGTTGAACAAAATATTATTTTAGTAAAAAAGTTTTAGGCAGAGAGTATCATTATCGCCCTTTTTTGGAAGGCATTATTTTTTGGTTATATGTATGTATGCATGTAGGAGGATTGGGGGTCATTTTTTCCATTCTATTTTTTCCATGTCCAAATTTTCCACCCCATATTTTCCATAGCCCAAAATTTCCATTGCCCAAAATTTCCATAGCCCAAAATTTTCATTGCCCAAAATTTTTGTAAAAGGCAATAATTCAATCAGTAGACATTTTGTTAAAGGCAAATATTCAGTTATGGAAAAAATATTATAATTGATGGAAAGAATGTACTAATGGAAAATTTAGAATGAAAAAAGTGACCCCTTAGCGAAAAAATGACCATGGAAAAAAAAGACAATGGAAAAAAAGACCATGGAAAAAAGAATGAATGGAAAAAATGCCCTAGTGGAAATTTTAGAATGGAAAAAGTGACCCCCTACCATGTATGATACCACAAATGCTCATCTGCTAAATTTGTTAAATGTTATCGTCTAAGTCTAAGCAATACAATGTGCCAGTAGTTTCAGGCAACTGTTTTTTTTTTTGCCATTGGTCATATGCCTCTGATCTTATAGTCTTGCACATTTTATGCCAATTTTCATCAAAGTCGCCGCCCAGTTAGTCCAAAAACAACTCCGTTCCAAACCATTCATTTTTATAAGTTGTTGACGGACAGGCAGGCACGCGCCCGTTATTATAACTATTCTGATTCTTTTTCCCTTTAAACATTGAAAAATTCCTCATCCACAATTAAAATAATGATAATTATTCGGAAGGTGATGTTCTCACCCAGTCTGAATTCCAAATTTCAAGTTTTTGGATGTACTAGAAGTATCTTATCTTTTTGATGATCCGTAAGTGAGTCAGTGACGAAATAACGAAATTTTGATCATTTATATTTTATAACTATTATATAATAGTTGGAAATTTGCAATTTGGGAGTTTCATTAAGACTATTAAGTACTGTCGGTGACAGAAATTTGAGGCTTTTAATCTGATCCGTAACAAAGATACTGATGGCTGCCAAGGGCTAACTAATCAAAGTATCATGAATGGTTACATAAACATATATAAACATAAACATACACACAAACCACATTGCATTTAAAGCCTAGTAAAAATAAATGAAGCAATAAAAAATAGTAATTGTTTATATACTCATTTTCGGTCTACTTAGTATTTTTCCATCACAAATTTAATTATGTTTCATGTTGATTTAGCAAATAATAATTCTGCTCACTCAACAAATTTCCCTAATTTGCCCTACGTCCATATTTCCATAAAAGTTTCCGGCTCATCTACAAACAGTCGGTTTTATTTATTTTAAGAAATTTGAGTTTTCCCAGAACACCTCTGTATACCAACGGCAGCATTGTATGCTTCCCCCAGAGATTAAATTTATTTCAAAGGATCTGAGACTCCCTAAATATCATCAAATGTATAAATTTCGTATATTTGAGAATAAAAATTTTAAATACCTCAGGGGATATGTTTTCACAGTGAATTAAAAGTTTACATAGGAATCCTGAAATCAGTCTAGACGATGATTGCGAATATACAAACAGATTTTACCACGCTGCGTTGCACTGCTCTGACGAAACGAGCAAATGAAAATTGAAAAGCTTTCGGCATGTTTGAAATAGAGCTTTTATTGTTGACGTCAAATAGCATTTTAATAAAAGAACTAAATAGCTGGTCGGTAGCGAGATCGTTTATTTTCCTTGCTGTAGCATTCAGCACATTCAGGCCTTTGTTGTTGGACAAACATGTTTAAAGTTTCAGTTGCCTCAATGAGTTGCTTTTATAAATAGTTACATAGATACAGGTGATGATAAATAAATATGTTTATTGAAAAGGTTTAAGCCGCTCAGTACAACACACAATTATTTACAGTTTCCCACTTCCTTTTTTAAAGCGAAATATTGTTTTGGCGCTGGTCACACTTCAGGTAAATAAAAATTAAAATGTTTGCACTCATTATCCAAATAAGCAAATGGGCGAATTAATATATAGAATAGATAGGTACTTCATTTGATGAACTTAGTGGGCAATTTTTGTACATGTCTTTTAAAGTAGCAACTTAATAAGATTGTATCGAAATATTTTGGAGTAACAGACCAACTTTTATTTGGTGTTTACTGTATAAGCTCAAATTTCAGAGTCTCTTGATTATGTTTACCTATGTATATAGTATACCATCTCTAATACATTCAGAAACATGTGAAATTCCAAAATTGTAAACGTATTTTAAAATGTGAACTTTTTGGAAAACAAATTGTTTCGCGTATTGTTAGAGTTGGTGTACTACCAACATTATATTTTAAAACAGGTACAAGCATGTTATTAAATGGTCTTGTATTTTATGAATGTTATTTTCTAATATGAATTACGGATCTACACATGTCTCGCTGTCTCTAAAAAATATATATTCGTCTTCGAACGTTTGCCAGCTTTCGTCGACTGCTGCGGATCGAAAAAAAGGTACGTTTTCCGTTAACTGAAAAAAAGTAATAAGAACTATTACAAAAAAAAATATTTAAAAATATTTCCACACATCTGTCCCTACATTTAACACTACATTGGGGACATTCATGATTTATTTTATTATTCTTATTTTTTTTGGGGCTGAACTTACTCCAATGAGTATTATCACTGAACAAAAAATTTGAATTAACTTTTAAGACATTTGTTAATTGTAAATTGACAACCATACAACAACTCGCATTCACACTCTCTGTTAAACATGATGAGAGAGAACTAAACATAATTCTCTTTAAATTGAAAATATATACTTACGAACCAATAAGCTTTTCAAACATTTTGTTTTATTTTATTTTAAGTAAAATTACCAGTAAATAATAAGAACACAAAAACTTTGATATTTGTAAATTGTCACCGATGGTACACAAGCACTTGAGCGTACGAATAAAAACTTTTTAACGTCGATGCGGTGAATATAAGGATTTTATATACGACAATAAACATGTGCCATTTGCACACGTTTTGCTTATTTCTATGGAATTAAGTGAAACAATTTTTTGTGTTGAAGCAGAACTTTGCGTCTTCTTTTTTATTATTTTTTTTTAACTTAACGAATAAAACGGAATAGTATTGTCAAATGTCACCCGGCATATCTAAGCATTTTTATATTGGTATTATATCTAAAGTGTAAATCCCCTTAATCTTCTTGCTTCGTTGCAAACCTTTTCATCATTGTTGTAACATATATGGTAAGGTGCAAGTATTGAATATTTAGCATACAACGGATGGCGTCTCTCTCCAATACATGGACCTTGGTGAAGTCTAGTTAGAGTATCTAAGAGAAAACAATATTAGCTATTCCAATTTCTGTGATGACAAAAAATTCTTACTATCTGGGCACTTTGTGTAACAGACAAGAATGGAATCATAAACGTATGTCTTCAAATTCCGTCCTGTTATAGCATTTCCTTCACAGCCAGGGGGGCCCTCCCTAGGCGTGTTATTTACACAGTCGTCCATGCATTGCTTCTGAGCTTGTGTCACTGGTGTAGGCTGCCATGGAAGCTGAAATGACACAATACGTGATTCAATATACGGCTGCGGGGTAACAGAAGGTGACTCAGTGGGTGGTTGGGGTGAAACATATGGCGATTTTGTAGACGGTTTCATTTGCACTTTCTCACAGGTGCCATCGTGTAGCAACTGGCCTTTAACTGGAAAAAAGCAATTTTTGTTAATACAACATTAATTATAGGGACTAGATTGTACCTTTTCGACATTTTTCAAAGCAATTAAACAAGTTTTTACTGTCATATGTGGCTTCGACTCCATCCAACAGTCCACACACGGGGCTATACGTATCCTTACCTTTAGCACGACATTGACGGCACTTTTTATTATTCTTTTTGTTCTTATTATTTTTAGGGGCTGAATTCACTCCAACGAATACCATCACTGAAAAATATTAGAACTAGTTTGAATAAAAAGAATACACCTTATTATTATTTAACACAAAATCAGGTTTTAAATTTTAATTCCGGTAACCAAATTTTATAATTAAAAATCTGAATTTTTTAGATACACTTATGGTAGTGTATATATTGTACGCTAAAATTGTCCGAACGTCGGAGCCTTCTTTTGCATTTCATGAGCACTTATTGGAGATTGATTGATAATATGTTTTATATTTTAATCTGGTTGTAATCTTTCACAAATAAAAATGAAATAATACCAAAAAGACTATGTAATATACCAGTTACATAACATATTTGGCATATGTATCGCAATGTCATGACATTTAAAAAAAAAATATTGTTTCAAGTGATACCAAGCACCGTATCACTACGCAGCTCTTTTAAAATTGCCACCTGTTAGTATAACGTTACTCATACAACACTGAATGTTTGGCAAAAAATGATTTCCAGTTCTTAAGACCTTAATTTTGAATGGAGAAAGAAAATGTTTCAAAAGCTGATTGAATTAAAGCTTTTTCAAACAAAATCCCACATGTAGAATATAATATTTCATTAAACAAATAAAGATAAGGCAATTTATAAATAACAAAATTAAAATGTGCTTACCAATCAACAAAACGCAAAATGTAAATTTCATTTTTTTATATTGTTCAAGAACACGAACAATAAAAGAATGCAAGTAAGTTAACCTGGGCGTGATATCAAACAAGGTTTTTATAGTCAACAACAAATCTGGCCCGTTTCGAAAAATTTAATTGGTGACATACACCCCAGTATATGTATGTGTATTGCTCTGCGGGTGGGAAACGACTGATCAAATATATTAATTTGCCTGGCTTTAAGAAATTTGAAAGCTTTATGCGTTTTACCATACACCACAAGTTTTCATTGGAAAATTCTCGTGTGACGTTATTCCTATGTCAATTCTTAAGAAGCAAGAGCCGCCATCTATTGTACGTATATATTGTTCTTTTGGTTGTTGGTTGCAATAAGCCTGTATAAGCTCTAATACATTCACTATTAGTCCATTCACCTTTAATTAGTATATTTGTATCTCTGAAAGCCCCAATGCCCCCCCCTTTTTCTAAAGTGTCATTTTTCCAATTGGTATGTCCGGATTTTCGATTTGTTTCATTTAGCAACCCATTGACTCTATTACTCTGCATTGACTGGTAAATACTTAGTAAGCTTTGCCGTTTCAGCATGGAGAAATTATTCAGCGCTGTTACGCAAATTCACGTTCTTGAACTCTTACGTATCACTCGTAACGTATAGTTGAAGACCAAACAAACGTTATATGTATGTGTGGCCTAGTTGAAAAATTTAAATTAACTGGCTCTTTTACTTAATCAACCAACGCATATATTTATCATAGCGTCCCATCAAACGAGAACATTGTCACCGTCCACGATAGTGGACGAGATAATCCAAACCAATGGATTCGTCGTCGTGCAGAAGAACTTAGGCTTACACAAAATATTCCTTGAAATGCTAAGGACGCAGCCAATCTAGCGGTAAGCGTGTTAGACTGGCGACCCAAACCGATTAAAGAAACTAAAGCAGAGCATCGAAGTGGAGAGACTTTATGCTATAATTTTAGCACTTTTTCGAATTTCAATTTGAAATTTTATAGTCATATATGTTATGTTTTAAAAATATGTAAAAAAATCGGTTTTTTAACCCCCCAAAGTGGTGTATGGACTGAAGAAGCTTATTAATTTTATTGCGTGCAATTACAGACTACCAGAAGATGAATAAACGAACAAAGCTTTGCCTTTTTTTACCCTTCTAACCTTCTGAGGGCATAATTATATCATGAAAAATAAAACCCCCTACCATTGTGCGGGTGTCGGTTGATACTTCGCGTATGCTGCATGAGAAGCTCCGGGTATAAAACAGAACTTGTTATTTACAGTGTGTGGACCAACAAATATTTAATTATTCCCACCAAAGCTGTGGCGCGCCCAATGGCGGCAGGAGTATGTCCCGCGAGCTCCTCATACTTATCTAACACAGTCAACCGGCATTAGAGGGAACACGGGAGCAGCAATAGAAAAAGAGCCCGCATCCCCGTATTCCCGCAAAAACCGAGAGTGTTTCTTGTGCCTCAGCAAGGGAAACGAATAAATTGGGTGGGTGGCTGCGAGGCAAAGTTGGCTTAATTCTCAGCTTAGCGTTCATTTTTTTTTCGTCTCAAAATTCAAAGGGTGGGAAGGAGCAGCTAGAAGCCAGACCAAAGTTTATCCATTTTGTGATCTTTTCTGACACAGGAACTTTATCTCTTGGCTGCGTTGTTTTTCCTCAAGCTAACCGAAGCTTTGAGTTACCTTCTTTGTCACTGAACTACATCCGCCTCTGCCCGCCATGCTCGTAATTTTTGCTCCTGCTTGTCTTTTGTTTTGTTCCAGCTCCCTCCGGGATGATATCCTTGCTTCTCAGCTTCGATAGTTGTGAGAAATTCCCAGTGAAATATTTGCCCGTTGCGGGGGCGTCATCGTGCAGCACAGCACACCGCCTTTTGAAATTTTATCCCCAGATGCCGAGGAACGCCTGGAGTCACCAGGTATTGCCGTGCAGTTGATCCTGTTTCTGAGCCTTTTGAGCAGGTGATACAACCTCTGAAGTAGCGCTTCACTGGCGGTACTCGAAAACTTAGTGATCGTCCCTTTCGCCATTATTCCACTTAAATCGCCTGGAGTTAATTTTACATGGAATTCCGACAAGTCCTCCCCCCGGTGCGTTGTTCGGCTCCGTCGAGGGCCTCGTCAGCAAAAATTATTTTAAATTGGCCCACTTAACGTAAATTAAAAGTTTCCAATTGGCCGTACTCGCTGCATTGGGCTAATTGGGGGCCATTAAGATTGGAGGCTGCTTACTAGTTTACCTTTCGGCAACCGCTTTATTTGCTGACTGCACCAGTGGGCGGGGGAACGTGGACTTGATTTAATGGCCTCGTAGCACCGAACGACACTATCAATCAAACTGACTGATTACTAATGTTAGCAGGTCATTTCCATTGTTGATAAATCAATCATTACGCGACCGCCTGCCATTGATTTTCTCACGAGCACACCCAGAGGCGGCGTAAAGCCCAACCCGGCATGCCGAGTTTTCCGTGACTCAAACTGAAGATGCTTCGGGGAAGCCCTCCGGTTTACTTTTGCACATGAGCCGGTTATGTGAGAGCGATGAAACCCGGCACGGGTTCTTCAAAAACTTCCCGATTATCGCCTCTATGCGAAACGTGATAGCCCCCGCCATCAATATACCCTTCGCCATTGCCATCATTAGTTATTACTATTCAATAAGGCAAGTGTGTGCCGGCAAGGGATGCTATCTAATTTCTGTTAATCAGCCATTTCGATTTAATTAATTTGCGCTCACGTTCCTGGGTCCCCAAGGTGTACCCCTTTATTAAGCCGTAACGCTTAGTAACTCCTTCCCTACCTGAGTGAGTGGGACTGGCGTGTTTGCTTTCAATATTGATTGGTGCGTGAAAATTAGGTCCTTTGTTTAAACTCTCGTCCGAATTTATGGAATTGTTGCCTCTCGGATAGGATATTAGCCCCCAGTGCGGAATATTTAATTGAATTAGTTCGAGTGGTCTTCGGCCCTCTTAGATCTCGGTGATAGCAGAGTCACAACATTTCTGAAAATTTGTAAACAGTGCCTTTTTGAATTTGTTTGCATTGTTTCCCAGAGTAGCCACACACAAACCCTCTTGTAGTCAGCTTAAGTATGATAAAGTTAACGTAAAGGGTAAGGGACCCTTGGGTATTTTAACGGAAATTAAATTTCTCCAGAATTCCTTAGAAGAACTCTTTAAATTGCTGAATGTATAGTTTTGAAATACTTACTGATGAGTGGAACCTCAGAGGCGGATTGTACAGACAAGTTCAAACAAATACAAATTTAAGTTATTCTTTAGCCTAGTTTTCCACAATGGAATTTCAAAAGAAATGCTAAACTTAGTAGGTATTTAAGTTACTTAGTATTAAGACAATGTGAAAAATATTGAGCGAGTTGGTTCAGTTTTGGAGATTTTAAAACATATTTAAATTAGAAGACCAATCTGTACAATTTTGCCACATTTTACTTCCGTAAATGAAAGAACGCCAGTTAAGTTTGTGAAAAGTTGTGTAAAGTTAACAGTAATAAAGCTCTACAAACATATCTGTGCCAACGTTGGTCAACGAAATTTCGTGCTACAGATTTTGATCAGATGAGATATTGCAGAAACATTTAGCATTCATGATTGAAACGTTCACAACCACCTAAATAAGCTGGGATATGTAAGTGATCTGGACATTTGAGTTCCTTATGAACTCAAAGAATTAATTTGACGGTCCGTACAAAAATCTGCAATAACTAGTGGATTGGATTTTTTAGAACAATGTCTTGCGCAAACTGTTTTAGTTCCGATGTGCGGCCTTTCTTTCCTATGGGGTTCCTCAGGGCTCAATTCTTGGCTCTGTCCTATTCTCACTATTTATCAACGATCTTCGGGAAGTGCATCGCTCCACGTATTTTCAGATGATGTGCATATTTACCTTTGCTGCCCAATTGGCTTTTCGGAAGGCTGCATCAACCGCCTTAATAACGATCTGCAGAAATTATTTAGTTGGCTTGCCCAAAATGGTATTTTACTTAATCGCTGTAAATGCAACTGTTTAGCTGAATACAATGACGATCTCGCACTAGTCCAGCTACCACCGATTACGCTGACTACCTCGACGCCAGTCAGAATAAGCGCAATCTCGTCTCTCGCAGGGCAGTGAATAATTAAAAAAAAAAGTCATGCGCATCGATTGTAGCTCGGGTTAGGCACACACGATTCATATGTATTTCCAATTGCACATGGCCCAGTCATAAGCGCAGAAATTACGGGAATCTCTCTTACAACATGCTCACAGACTCTTCTTCAAAGCGTACGTTAAAAGTAATATGTAGGCAAGCTCTATTTTACTAGATAATCCCAAAAATTTATATTGGGTTACACATCTATACCTAATTACGTTATCTCTGCTGATAGATTCTCGGCTGCTGACCTACCTATTTAATAAACTGTATTTTTTTAAATCGACCAAGCTTGTTCTTCCTTTTCCACGTTTCTAGTGTCGTCACGAAACACAAAACAGCAGGTGTCCGAGAATGAAATCCTGAGGAACACCGCTGCCAATATTAATCAACCCTGACCTCTCATTACTAACATTGACCTGCTGCGAATGAATTGATAAAAAATCTGAGATAATTTTAATGGCGGTAGTAGAAAATTTGTAAATGTTGTGCAGTTCAGATAAAAATGTGTGGTTAACAGGGTCATAAGCTTTGGAGAAGTCAAGGAGTACCAGAGGCAACAAACAATGACAAATCACTGTCACGGATATCGGTTGATAACTTCAATGAGGCTGTTTCTTGGAGAAATGTACTTTTAAATCTTATTACATCATCGGTGAATCCAATATTGTGTTGCTTCCTTGCAGTATTCACTGACCTTTGTAAATCGTACCTGCGGCCCTGGATACCCGTAACACTAACTTCCAATTGCTATAACTCTGGTAATATTTGAAATATCAAATAATTGATGAATTAAATTATTCCTAGAACTTAAAGCTATAAAAAAACATACATGAAAATATTTAAAAAAAAACCAGCGGCTGCCGTCCATTTTCCTTCCCTGCGTAAAAAATATCCTAGTTGAACTAGTTGTAGGTGGTGACTAGTAATGCTCATCAAAATGTCCATTTTTGAAACAAATTGCAAGCCGTTGAAGAAATTCAGTCCAACCCATTACCTCGCTTGGCATCCGAAACAAGTCTCATCTAAAACAGTGGAACGTCGCAACACACCTTGAGTCGTGCAGAGGTGTATCTCAGGGAAAATCATCCACTGAAAACTCCTAAGAACTACTTCTTGGCAGCTTGCAATTCAGGGAAGCTAAAGAACCTATTTCTCACCAGGCGGAAAATAAAAAAGCAAGCAAAGAGCCTTGACAATATTCCGAAATGTTCCGGGGGAAACAGCCAGCATCCGTAAGAATATCTTACCTTGCATAATTCACAGAACATCAACTCGGCAACGTTTTACATATTCGTCTTCTTCACCTCGAGGAGTTCACGGTGGAAATTTTGCGCTGGCTTAGCACTGAATCCGAGGAAAGTGTAACCAGCAGCGGTAGAAAATACTCTGACAACTGTTGACAGCATCAACACCTCCTCCAGCGGGCACAGCACCCGGCAATCCCCGCAAGAATCCTTTATATGCAAATGTATGCCGCGCCATAGATAAGAACTTTTAAAAGCCACCACCAAGCAACCTGGCAAGCAGAGGCACTGATGGGTACCTATACAGTGGCGCTGCAGGATTTGTGTTGCCACCGATTGTTTCTGCTTTTGGTTATGAAAATTTAATGGGAACTCAACGGGTTGCAAATGGTATCAACCGCGGCCCGTTTTTAAGCACTTATATTGCTTTTAAGGCTCCGGCCCTTGATAACCGTTAATATCCGTGTTTCCGTTAAAACCCACAGCCTGCTCCTCCCGTTCATTATTAATTAGAAGCGGACCTAGTACGTAGTACCCCTCTGCTGCTGCGGACGATGGGAGACATTACATTCTGTTTAATGGAACGTTTGAGATAAAAAGTTTTATTTGCTAATCGCATCAGCCCTCCGGAATACCCGCTAATTCCCAGCTGGGTTGGGAACATATAGACGAGCTGAAAATTATGTAAGTATCATACATCAAAAGCACCAAATGAGACGTGTAATGAAATTTTAGGACTGTAATTTGGTTTTGCTCCCTTTTGGGGAAGCCGCAATTTCTATGAAACATACTCGCTGAAAATAATAAAAGAAAAACTGTATAAAATTTGAACTTGTACATTAGATATATTACAATATTGCGGAATATTGCGCTTAAGTTGACAACAGTTGAATAAGTTCTTAGCTTTACTTAGGTTAGAAATTACCCCTCCCTCCTATCCACACAATTTTTGCGAATTTTTCACAATTTTCTACACTTTACGGGGGGAATTTTATAGTATAAAAACATTTTCAGATGAAATTCTTCGTAACATTGGATATATCTATATTTCTTCTAATGCCCATTGTAGTAGGATTCAGCTACAGATTGGTTTCTCAGTTGCACAAAGTCCTCCATAGGTAAGCGATTGGCTTTCTAAGATAAAGTTGTACGTGGACTGCATATAAATGTATATTAAAGTTGCGAACTACATCAACTAGGTATATAATTTATGTACAGACTAAACAGTAATGGCCCCAATATAGATCCCTGAGGTACACCACGGCTAGAAATTTTGTGTCCGAAGAAGCACTTCCCACGATCACAAAGTGACTTCTATGATGTACAAAGAAAGATTTGGATTAACTGAACTGCTGAGGATGAACAGCAGAACCTCTCACATAATTTCATAACAAGCACTCGGTGTGCAATATCAATTCAATGCCCCAGTTTGGACGATTTCAACTACTTGTAGAAACGTATTGAACTACTACTTGTCGGAAATAGTTGGCAGTCGATTGCAGTCGGTTAAAGAACAGACCTATAGCCCACTCATTCTGATTAAGACCTATGTTGCGTTTACCACATGCCTAAGTATCTAAAAACAGCATTAATGTTACTTTTAGCTCAATTAAGTCAATCCTCCTACCCCACCTTTAAAAAAAAAAATTTTAGAATAGTTTTTCATCTACACCTGTGGTCATAAATCACTTCACTTTCCTAGCTTTTATAGTTTATAAGATATTGCGACCGACGCGACAGTCAAACAGTGCGACAATCAAGTGAAATTAATTGGGTAAAAATGTCCTACCTTTTGTAGCTTTCATACAGATGTAACCCCTTAAGTGAGTCCATGTAAAACCCGAAAATCGTGATGAATTTCGAATTTTCATAAAGAAAAAAGAAATTTTTAATTAGCTATTTGAAGACTGATTTAAATAAGACATTTTAGGGTACGATCCTTTGGACGTTTCCTGCCATATATTTTGTAATCATAACAATATAGCTAATTTAACTAATTGTAAAACAGACAGGTGTTTCTCCTAACGAAGCAATTTTGCCCTACTAAAATTTAGCACCACTCTTTTGACAACAAATGGTAACAATTTCAAATTATGAAATTTAATTATTTGTGTCACAGTGAAAAACGTATTCTTTGCACTATGAGTTGAAATAGGATGTCAGAAGTCTCTATGCCACTTCATAGTTTCGCTAGCATCATAGACTGAGAATAGAACGGCTCCTTCACCTATCGTATGTGACAACCGCAATTGAATAAATCCATTAAAATGTCTTCCACAAATAAATTCTAGATGTGCTGTCGACTATTCAAACAGTTCCAAGTTAAATGAATATCTCAGATTGGCTGAATGGATCAGTGCAGCGAGGGTCATCTCCTAACCTCATCCGATCCGACAAGGTTTTATTTTAATTTTGTCACATTCTTAAATGAAATTCAACCACTCTGGGATTGTGAGGGCTCCTCTTTAGATTTGGTTGGGCGAGTTTGCAGATGGCATTCCGCCCCTTCTGAGTTGACTCAGTTTCTGGCCACTTAGTAAATTCGCCGGCCAGCTGCTAATCCTGTTCAATTCTGGTGCACAAAAGAAATTTTGTATCTTTATGACATCAGCATCAGCACTTGGCGTTAAATAAACAACAATGGAAGAATTTGGGGACACAAGAGAACCGAGACCTTCAGAAAAACTCCTGTGAAGATGAAAAGCTCCCGACCTTCTCGGGGCCAGAGAAGAAAGGTCCTGTAATTGAGCGCAGAAAAGGAGCAAGCAAAACACGAGCTGGCTGAGCGTGCCATAAGATGGATAAAAACAAAGTGAGGACGACAGAACAACTTTCTCCCTGTTCACTGTTTCGGGGGGAGGGTGCTCTCATTCATTTGCAGTTGCCGGCACTTAACCCTATCCCAGTGGCCAGCAGGGCCGTGGCCCGCCCCATGCCGGTCTCATCTCAGAAGTCACTCAACTTGACTGCAATTGAGTTTATACTATGTATTAGCGCCAGTTTATTCGAGCGGATCCTGTTTTATGGGAACCATCAATTGCCTTAGTCGGGAGATCTGGGGACGGTATGAGGTTGCATTACTCTTAGGCAATGACTTGCCCTGCTTCATTGCTCCTTCCGGAGGGGATAATCTTCGTTCCGAGAGCATTAACTATGTTGTTGACTATTTTCATAAAAAGACTTTGAAGGAGTTCCAAGCACTTTCAGCTCCAAGAGATTTCCAGACACAAAATTTAAGGGTTTCGCCATATTGTTCAATGGCTCAAAATTTAAGCGTTTATTCATCGAGCAGCTAATTCTCCTCTTTTTTCGTGGCAAACTTCAAAACTTTTGTTTCTGCCGATTAACTCTGAAGATGAATAATTAATTGCCAATGGGGACCATCTGGCTCGAAATGAAGAGTGCTTCACGAATTTCACTGGAACTTTAAAGTTTTAATTCAGACTGATAGTTATATCGGATTACCCAGGATAAAGTTCAATTATTAAGAGAAGTTATGGGAAAGTCTGCGAAATGGTACTTGACAAAATTTCCACCCGAGTGGAGAATTTAATCTATTATTGTCAGTTAGACTTGCTGCACCAATTGAAAACACTACGACATTTTTAAAATTGCATTTCTTCCTTTTTTATATCCTCTGGCAACATATTATTACCTTATTTATACATATAATCTTTATTATTACTAATTAATATATTTCTAGGCCACCCTTAGATTTATTGACGGCAGCTATAAGTATGTAGTGCTAGGACATGCTTCTGCGACTCTTCAGAAGAAAACTCGCTCTGTTCTTGCATTAGAATTTGTTTTAGACTTTATTTTGACATGTTGCTGTGCTTGTGCATATCGCACTTTAGTACGCCCCAAAGATGATCAATTGGTTTGAAATCTAACCTGGCCAATCTAACAATTCCACATGGTTTTCGTTTAAGCAACACATGTTGGCAACCGATGTGTGACATGGCGCATTGTTTTGCTGGAATTTTAAGTTTTCCATGTTTTGTGTCACCATAAATTTTCATTAATGACGGTTGCAAAACGCTTTCCAGCACGGCAATATAATACGCAAATTTCGTCCGATCTCCCCACACCGTCGGCCATTATACAGCCCCAAATCATCACACTACCCCGTCCACGTCTTTGGCACCACGTATTCGGGAGAGTAAGTTTGTCTACTCTTCCCCTCATGTAAGTTGCACCTCAACCAAGCACAAATATCTCACCACACCACGAACATTTCATACTTTAAAAAGTGAAAACAGTTAAATGTAAATAAATATATCCATTCGCAGAATGAAAACACAAGGTAATAATTGTCAAGTGACAGTATGTTTGCTGTGTTCATATACATTTTCTGGGAAGTCTATTTACTTTCACAACAATCTGAAAATTTTGGCCTATCGTTTTCAAGGTATGCAGATGTTCGACGTACATACAAACCCGAAAATGTGATACAATCTGTGCAATTTAAAATACAATATAAAGAGGCAATTGTTTCATATCTGAACATTTATAATAACATAAATCGCATACTCACTCACAATATTTAAAATATTTAGACCAACTTTGTTTGTTTTAGAAGTTAACAATTTGCACTGCACTCCTTACATTTCCATAAAGATTATGACATCTGAAAAACACGGATATTTGGTGAAAGTAATGCAACACGTCTACCAATGATTACGGACAATACCGGATTAAACTTACAAAATGTTGTATAAATTAAAGAAAGTAGTTACGCTTGCAAGAATGTGCTGCATAACACATAACCATAAAATAAAGCAATTATATTATTATATGAAACTGTACTATCTTTCTACTCTGGAATTAAGCTAATGCGTTTAAAATACATTGGAATGTTTGTCAGTCTTCTTGCTTGAGACGAATAAACGTGAAAAACGCTAAGTTTTATTTTATTTAACTAATTAAAGATAGAGATTCGAATATTCCAGCAAAATAGTATATTCGCTTAGACTTTTATATTTTATGATAGTTGACACACGGGGGTTTTTGTGGTTGCTGATTTCAAAATGTGTGCCTAATCTTACAATTTAGAGCTGGAGGACACATTTTCATTTTTCATAAAATTTTGCACTTATTCATTAGGGGGTCTCTGCTTTTGAATAATTTGTCGAAATTTAAAAAATTCAATATGGTGCCATCAAATTAATAAATCACCTACGAGGACCGCCAAACGATTCTTAGGTGTTAGTCTCCAGATGGTAAATAATACAGTGAAAGTATTGTCTTTTAATAGATTTCAAAGTTGCCGATTTCAAATGAGAATGGATACATAGGTACTGCCTAAATTTACTTATTTTAATTCTACTAATTCGAAATACCGGATTTAATATGAAGACTTGTATTTATAAGTACTTTGACATTGTCAAGATTTTGAAAATTCGGTACTCTCCTAAAAGTTTCAGATTTTCGATTCACTAAAATTTTGTTGACCCAGAAATGTTGAGAAAATTGGTTGTAAAATAAAAAAAAATTAAAAAGTAAAACTTCGTAATTTCTTGGTTTTAGTTAGCACTTCGAGCTTTCAAATACAGAAAGCATATTTATAAGAATTGATTGAATAATATGATTACATATTCTAAAGTGATATTTCAACTCAGGCAAACTAAAAGAAAATTTAAGTATTTAAATATTATAATCCGAAAATGTATTAAATTTTGAAAAGTGTACATATGTGGGCATTACACAAAAATGCAATACTTTGTTATCTATCATATCATGTTATCTTTTCGTGCAAAAAAGTTCAAATGAACCACATCTAAAGACAACCATTCCGCACTAGGCAAGGCATTGTTTTTCTTTCTAACTTAATACATTAACCAATTCTTTCTTTGTATATCATTTGTGTAGACAGGTGCGACCAGAATGTACAGAAACTTTTGTATATAACGAGACAGTTATTCAAATATTTTTCAGTAGTATCTAAACTTGCAAGAATCTTATACCTGAACACGTCACTACAATATTGTTTATTAGATTAATTAATATTAAATTAATAACATTAAAGTTTAGATGAAATAAAACAAAGTTTTGTGTGAACCCCACTAAAATATTCAATAAAATGTTTTCCGGTTTTTTGTTGCTTTTAAGTATTTTAGGAGTACACGCGAAATTAGACGACCTTATTTCGTTAACGAATAACAGAACAACAATTAGGCGATTCCACGATGACTATTTTCGCTCCACCATGAATTTCTCAGTGAGTCCGTGTGATAATTTTTTTGAGTATTCCTGCGGCAATTGGCTCCCTACAGTGAAACTGATGAATTATAAATCGCCGTATAATGTCATTGAAATAGTTCAAGAAGAAGTCTTGAAGACCCTGAACCAAACCTTACAAGATGAAGCTTTCTTCAAAAATTACCCTACTGAAGATGTTATCTATCAAGCGAAGGAATACTATGACTCCTGCATGAATACCGATCTGCTTCGTCAGCAGGGCATTGAACCACTTAAGACATTAATGATGGAATTGGGAAGCTGTCCCGTTTTGAGTAGTCGCGCCAGACTCTATAAATGGGCCGAACTGATTGCTGTACTCCGCTTGATGAAGAAAAACTACCTGATAACGTCTTTTGTGGATGCAGACCTTCATGATTCTAAGAAGACAGCACTTTTCATAGACCAGCCTTCTTTAGAAGAAATTGACAAGAGGCTCTACGTTGAACCGAAGATGTTTCACACATATGTCGCAAGGCTGAATAGCACCATAGTTGAGTTGGGCGGGAAGAAAGAAGATTCATACAAAGCAGCCTGGGATATTTTCTTCTTCGAAGCAAAACTAGCAAACATTTCAAAAAATGAAGACGAACGAATGGATAGGACCCTACTGTATAAACGAACAACCGTTGGCACACTGTCTAACTTATATCCGTTTATTGAATGGCAGGACTATTTCTCCTTACTTTTCAACATCAACCAGACAAACAGTGACCTGCCAGTTATGGTCGAAGACAGATACCTGAAGGGGCTTGGAGAAATCTTAGCCAACACTTCTGCCGCGACGGTATATAACTACGCCCTTATCCGATTCGCTTTATCACAAAAGGATTTAATTGTAACTCCTCAAAGGGACTTAACCCACTGGTGGAGGACTTGTGTAACTGTAGTCGTCAATAACTTAAACGCAGCTGCTGGTCACATATTTTCCAGAAGGTATCTACGAGGTAAAAAGCGAAAAGACGTGTTGGACATTGCGATGACCATTAAAAGCAAATTTAGAGAAATCTTGAAGAATGCAACGTGGATGGACTGCGAAACAAAGAAGAAGGCAATACAGAAACTCGATACCATGGAGATAAAAATTGGCATGCCAGAGTTCATGAAGAAGCGAAGTGGAAGGAAAGCCCATCTCAGCAAGCTTCGAGTGGATAAAAATAACTTCTACAACACGACTATCAACTTAGCCAGAGTCAGCAGTAAATTGGCGTTGGAGAACTTCTTCGTCATGGACAGCGCTACCGGCCTAACAGAAGTCAACGCGTACAACGATCGCACTATGAACAAGGTGGCCATTGGGTCAGGGTTCCTACAACTACCGTTCTACCACCCCAGCTTGCCTATGTACCAAAAATTCGGAGTACTTGGAAATATTATAGCCCACGAAATCGCCCATGGATTTGACAATATCGGACGCAAATATGATCATAGAGGTGGAGCAACTGGATGGTGCATGAAAATATCAAACGATGAATATAACAATCGGGCGCGATGTTTTGTACAGCAATACAATTTCTTCCAGGTAAACGGCAATCTTACTCTCCCCGAAAACCTTGCAGACAGCGTAGGGATACGTGTTACCTACCTGGCCTATAAAGAATGGTTGGAAAAAAATAAAAACAGTCCCTTACTGAGACGGGAGCATTTAAAGGGTGTGAACTTAACCAGCGAACAGCTTTTCTTTGTAAGTTTTGGTCATCTACAATGCGGGGAAAAGATAGAGCACTTTCCGGCTGATGACCCGAACACTTTGCATCCACCTCATCACGTTCGAATTGTAGGGATGACTACAAACTCCAGAGATTTTTCAGCAGAGTTTCATTGCCCTAAGAGTGTAACAAAGACTTCCGCTAACAAGTGTACATTGCTTTAATAAAAATAAAAACAAAAAATTTGTGAACTTCTTTTTTTTGGTCACACATGCCGACATATTTGGTTTTGGTTTGGTGCTTTGTGTCTATGCAGTTTTTCTATTGACAACAGTTTTATCAGCATATGTACACGTGTTGGCTTCAATCCATTGTACACATAAGATTAAATAGCACTTTACCAACGCTATACCATGTACTCAATTTCTGATTCAATAGGATTGATATTAAGTAATCAGTTTCACAGAACATATCATAGTGTGGAACCAGTTAGTAACAGAACAACGCGAACCACCTGAGCTACTAAAATGGATATCTTGTAAATGCAAACAAATTGCGCAAAAACATATAGCTATTGAAAAGCAGGGCTGAAATGTTCAGTGATATACATATGTACATACATATGTCGAAATTGAGAAAACATACCGTGCCTACCAGATGTTCCCGACGAAGGTCAAATTGACAAGGGTAACACGAAAACGATGAGTTAAAAAGAAGAGTTGTAATTCTGACCACCAAAGTTTTGAAACTCTGATCGATTTAAAATCTTACTAATATAGTAAATGGGAAAATTAGTATGTTTGGATATTTGTTACTCAATCAATCACGCCTAAATGGTTGCTTTGGTAGGCTTCATTTTTTTGCCGTAATGTATTACATAATCCAACTTAACATATAGGCTATTTGTTATTTTGATAAAGTACAAAGTTTCAAAATGGCGGTTCCAAGATGTCCACCGAAAAAGTTAAAAGATGCTGCCCTGGAAATTAGCAGTATGGGGTTTTCGGGGTCGCTGATTTCGAATCTGTCCTTAAAATTTCCAAACTCTCGTGATCGAAATTCGAAGATTTTAAAACTGCTATCGAGATTTCATACTTCTAGATGGCATGAAATCGGGTTCTTGGGGTACGTGATTTCGAAGTAACTTTCTTTTTCTAAGCTCATATACAGGGTGTATGGCATAGCCCATGCAAAAATGATAGGGGTGATAGATCTCACCTAACCGATAAAAAATCTTATGGCTGGGGGGGAATCTCAACCGTTGCTTTTCACCCTTATAAAATAATTTTTATTTTCTGAAAAAAATATGTTTTTTTTAACCTCGAATATTAAAAAAACAATTGAATGCTTCTGTGCCTTAAGGTAAATACAACAAAAATAAAATGTTGTGTAATGTACTTAAAATGTTCTATCACATTAAATTGCAATTTCACTAGGTTTCTAGACGTTTAAACCATCTATAGAACCTTTCACAGTAATCCTCCTCGGTCACACAGGCGAACAGAGGAATGAAGGGCTGTCTTAACCAAGAGCCCCCAGCACTGAAACTTTAAATACATCGACATCAGTGCTCCATAAATAGTGGCTCGATTTGGGCAGACAATTGTGGCTTTTGGGTTTTTTGGCATTCGCCTCCACTTCTCCCTTTTTCTGCTGTGAGCAGGAAATTGGGACCGGTGGTCCCCGAACGCAAAATGCCATTTGATTCGAACGGTGCACAATTTATGCCCACAAAGGCAGTAAATTTAAATTATATGTGTCTCCATAGGTCTTCCATTCGCACGGCTGTGCCCTAGTGCTGTTGTTAACTACAGAACATCCAGCCTCACTAAGCCCAGCCGGGGACTGAAAAAAGGGAAGCAAATCGGAGCCATCTCGGAGCGTTCGCACACACGTATAACGAGGCTCCGTCAAGGTGCTACAGTGCCCCTTAGTTTCCAGCTCCGCCGAGATCTCTCAAAGCAATGAGTTTACGTGGAATCGAATTGGAAACGAATTTCAGGTGCTAAAAAAGTTCACATATGTGCTGAGCTTTCGATTACCCAATTTGCGTATTTCGGATAGAGGTACTTCTGACACTTTCGATTTCTTAGAAAATTGGATAGGAAAATGGAAAATGGTGAGATGCTATTAGGACGATTGCTTTTAGGATTGACGACTTGAGCTATCACCAAATGGAATCGAGGGTCCTTTTTCAGTAAGTTGCGGGGAAAAACGCTTTTTTCTGCCCAGACTTTTCCAATTATTTATGACTTTTGAGGTGACCCCGGGTTACATTCAATCTAAATTGAAGTGGAAATTTTTTTCTAACAAATAAGTGTTGCAAACCAAGCAAACATTGTAGGAAGTTGGTGTGGTTTTCGGGCGGACACTTTAAACCAGAAAAGCGTGAAAATTTTTTCGTCGGTTTGGATACATGCGGATATATATAGGTACATATAATGAATACACACCTTTACAAATATAACCACCATAAATAAGCCTTGAAACCTTTGTAGCTTTTTTTTAAAATACGGATCTCGCATAAAGTAGGTCAAACATTTAAAAGGAAGATGGGTTGAAATGATTTTAATAAACTTTAATAAAAGCACACATATAAATTTAGTGTCAACGTTGGTTTTTTTTTTATTTTAAACATAATATGATAGGTATAGCTTTTTAATAGCTGCACGTATGTAAAAGTCAATAAATACACTAGGTAGGACGATAAACAATTGTAATAAAAAGATAAAAAATTATTATATCAATGGATTAAATCTTTTATTTAAAACAGTTTGCTAACTAGCGTTTCGTTTTCATGTTCCATAAGTCAAAACAGTCAACATGACAGCATAACGCTCCCAATCGTTATTTGGGTTGATAGTACGTTTTAACGATTTACGTCGTCGAAACTCAGATGCCAATAGGAAAAGTATTCCAATTATGCTATACTTTCTCTACGTCAAGGGACGGCCAAATAGAATCTTGCACCAATTATACTCGTATACCAATATAATTTATTTTGGTTAGTCTATGAAAATCGTTAATTCGTTGTATAATCACACAAGTGTGTTTTTTTACCACTACGGACATATTAACAACGCTCTATAGTTTCACTAAAAATTCATCTTACTAGAACCATCCTAAGCATGATGAATACCGAATCGCGCTTGACCGACACATTACACGATATGAAATTGCTACAAACAATCCTAATGCAGTCTCCTTTTGCAAGGCACCTTGTTGAAATATACAATCTGATGAACATGTCCTTTAAACTGTAAATTACAATTTTGTATAAAAAAACATTAAAATTTTCAATAATGAATCACGTAGCATAGTCACCAGTACAACAAAAAAAAAACCGCATCAAAGTAGAAAACATCGAAATGAGCAACAATTTCGCACAATCAACTATGATTTATAATAATTTTAATTAATAAATAAATCTCCAGAATTTTTCAATTAGACACGCGTAAAAGCAATTTATTTTTGTATATTTTTTATTGCCACTGATGAAAAATGAAATTATGATATCTGCGTTCATCTTTGAACCGTGTTTAGTCAATTGCAATTAGGGTCGGCAGTTACCGCAAAATTGTTCATGTCTATATCCAATAAAATTAGTGTAATTGAATTTTCGAGCGAAGTTATATTCGGGTCACTGGATGTTATCGGTTTCTGCATTTACCACCAATTTGGTTCGAATTGCGCTGAATTGAAGTATATAGAGGAAAAAGTGCACATTCTCTGAGTAATTATTCTCTTAAAATACAATTTGCTTGTTGACTGCATGTGAAAATTGTTTTCAATTTTATAAAAATATTTGTGCGTCATTTAGTATAAATTTTCATTCAATCGTACTAAGTAATAGGGGATGCTAATGATAATTGAACTATTTTTCTTCCCTTGTACTGCGCCCTTTTGACGAAATTGTCGAAGGCGTTTTGGTGTAAGGACGGCTGTATTGCACAAAAATGGAACTCAATTTCTTCCTTGAGTTTTTGAGACGACCCAAGGTTACTTTTCAAATAAAGGCCCAAGCAGGTTGAATCGCAGCCTCTCAGCGGCCAGTTTTAGTCTCGAAGCAAGAGATGAAATGACTTTAGAACTTGATTTGCAATAAGCTCATTGCTTCGCTTGCGGTGTGGCAAGTCGTGCCATCCTGTTGAAACCAGTCATTTACGCCCGTTTCTTCCATACACGATTATGCACATCATTTTTGTAATAAGCCTTCACAATCCATAAACGGTCTTTCGAATTGTAAGTGTAATTTTTTCTAGGAAATTGTTTATGTATTTCGAGCGACTTTTTGAGGGGCAGATTACGAATTAATAAGATCATGCTATTTCTGATTCTCCTTAAGCCGCAGACCTCACCTCCAGCAAATTTAAGCAGTATTATACTCAAGAGAAAACGGAGGGTGGAAAAAATTGGGTTATATCTCAAAGGTAATCCCCGCGCTTAGGCAGAAATTCTCTCAAACAGATTTGTGCTTTTAATCGCTTTAGACTATTCTCATAGATTTTCTAGATGTTCCCATTGATTCCCATTGTGTGTCCTTTCTACAGGATTTTATTGTACAAAGAACTTCTCAGACATGTCTAACTTGCATTTCTTAAATACGCCCGCAATTGAAGTGGAATAAACTCCTTACGAGCAGAAGAATTATTTTCTCAAAAAGTTTCAAGTCCTTCTCCGGGAAAGTTTTTTCGTGGAAATATACAAGCGTGGTGCGGGCGTAATTAAGTTTAAAGCGCCGCTTGAATTTATTCACGTCGCGCCGAGCAGATTTCGAGAAATTTATCGACAATAAAAGTACAAAATGGGGCGGCAGAGATTTATCAGGGTGCCCTTCGAAAATGCTGAGCACTTTTCGTGCCTTTTTGGTCGTTTGTTTTTAAATTAAACAAAGTACTTGCGTCCGGATTTGGAAGTTTATATACCCATATGTGCCCCTAGTGAAAAGAAGCAACTTGAGAAAGTTTCTGTGATGGGTAGTTGAAACCAAAGCGGCCGCATCCCTCAGTTGATTTCCCGATTTATAAACTGCTCGCCTCGCCGAAAAGTTTGATTTATGTTGGGAGTATCAATAATTCCGCTCATCTGCTTTTGGCTGTTCAGATCCCAATGAGATTCGGTTACTCAAATACCATCAAGTGCAAGCGAGTCTGCAAACGCGCGAATGATATCTCCAGCACAGTTAACTCAAACTGCTCAAACTCATCTCTAAACAAACTCCTGTTTAATCTACTTTGCCCAGATTTGCGTCCCAGTAATTTATTTTACGTGACCTCTCGTAAATTTGACTTGGCTCTTTTGATACTTTACCGGCCCCGGAAAGGCACGAATAACAAGGAGCAGGGCAAAAAAAAACAATCTTAAAAAGGGAAAATCCTTAACTGAAAAAATGCACGTAGACAGAGTTCTCCTCTACTTAAAAGTTTCACAAACGCCTGATGAATCTACTTTTTCACTAAAGCTCAGTGCACATAGACACGACGACCATATATCGTCTGAAGGATGCCGGCTGCTTTGGTTGTTGTTGCTGTTTGCCGGGGCAGACAGTGATTGTAAAAGGTACACTTAGTAGGAGAGGTTGCACACCGCATCGCCGGCATTCCGGATGACTAAAAGTTGCATCTTTTCGTATCCTTTTGAGGGTTGCAGTGTGTGGTGCTCCGGGGATACCTATGTATCTTTGCGGCTGCAATCTTGATAGCTAAATGGGACAACGGAACTTTTTGTTAATTTGAGACGAAGGGAAATTTGTCTTTATGTCAATTTAGTTTTGCCATCCTGTAAGTCACCCACTTTGAGCGGGCTGACTGCTCCAGTTTTTCGTCCCAGTGGGTTTGAACGAATTGAGCACGAATTGCCTTTTTTGTGACTGCAGGGAATATTTGTGCGCCGGGTAATTAGGTTCTGCTATTGCTGACTCTGCTGTCATTTCAAATTAGATGGAAATGTCTCAAAGTATTTCAACTGGGAACATTTTCCTTGCTTTATTTATGTTGTGTTTTTTTTTTATTAATTATAAAGTTAAATTGGAAAATACTTTTAACAGCATTGAGAACTACAAACTCCAAATTATCAGCGATTCCGACAGCCGTGATGTCCACTTCACTGGAAAGACTGCACGGTGTAGTTGTGAATCCAAGAACCCAGGTATCGTTTACAATGGAAATGCTACGAAATGTCCATATTCTCGGGAACTATTTTATTTTCCTGGAGCCCGGAAGACACCAGTTTCATAAAAATCCAATGCTCAACTGAAATCTAAGGGTTCAAACAAAAACCAGGCGAATTTTGAAAATTCGGCGAACTACAACTTCTCAGTCTCATTTGAAAATACGAACAGGGTGGTGATATGCAATTACGAGAACATTCTGAAATAAATGGCCGCATCAAATAAAACAAGATTTATTAAAATCGGTCCAGAGTTTACCTCGGGAAACACCAAACTCATAAAAATGAAGAACTCCCATGGCTTCATTTAAGGGGACCTATATGGCTTAATTTTCGATTTTTTTTTTATTGGCTTTTATTTTTGTTCAACTATTTCCGAGTAAAACGCTGCAAACTAAACTCAAATCCGTAAGAAAATAACGAAGTTATGCCTTTTTTTACTTTTAGACTTTAGTCGTTAAAAAAAGTACTTCAAATACTCTGTAATAACGGAAGCCTAATCGACGCGCTAAATCCGCGCTATTTTTGGTTCACAGCAGAGCAACTACGTTCCCTGTGATTCTCTGTTGTGTTTGTTGTGTAAACGAACCTTAATCAGTGCGTTTCTAAGTAGCTTTTTCGTTGATAAACTTTGTGTTTCTTCTGTAAAGTCAAACTTTAATTCGATTTTGCTCGGAATTCTGTGTTTTGACCGTTGCCGTAGAAAATTTCAAAAACCGTTAGCTCAAATTGTTTGAAATTTGGTGGGCTTGTTTATTATACATCTGGTCATGGAATGAATTAAAAAATATTTGAATATTTAGATTATAATTATTTTTTAAAATATTTATTTATTCAGTAAGTAATGAAAAATTTCAAAAATTGAACTCTAAACTACACAAAATCAAAAATAATTGCAGGAAAGCAAAACTAATTAATTCATTCTGTGCAGTCAAGTATTATCTAACAGAAAATGTCTTGTTTATGTGTTTCCGATGAGGGGTTTTGGAAAAAAGCTACGGCAACGGTGAAATTCCACCATTGCAAGAGACGCTCAACCCATAAGAGCCCATGGGTATTTTTGTGATTTTTATAGGCCATAAACAATCTTAAAGTATTCAGTAATATACTAGTTTCCTCATTTTCTAGATTTTATGTGGTTTTTTTCTTGAAAAAAAAAAAATCTTTTGACTCCGCAAAACCCCATTTAAGCCATATAGGTCCCCTTAAGGGTATTCTTTGAAAAACGAGAAGTGATGTTTCGTGTGAGTCATGCAAAAAGCACTTATACGAGTACGATTGAGATGAAATTTTACAGGCGTGTTACGCATTATCTCCTGAGTGATATAGGCTCTGCATTGTAATTAAAAAGTGAAGGGGGCAGGACAGAATGACGAGCAATGATTTTTATGGTGAGTCACGCAAAAAGTACGATTTAGATGAAATTTTAAAAACGTGTTGCGCAAGACCTCCAGAGTATGATAATTGTCGACTAAATATTTTTCGATTAAATCTTAATTATAAATTCATTGATTGATTTTCACATTTTAACTTCGAGAAAGCTTTTTATTTAATAAGTAATAAAACAGGGGGCGTCATATTAGACGTGACATTTTTCAGGGGGAGGGGTCAATTGACTTTTGACGAAATAAAGCAAGAAGAGTTAAAGTTGAAACTTTACTGGGAGAAAAATGTATTGCCATCCCAGAACGATGTCTTTTTTGTCTGCCGCAAACATCCAATTGTGGTCCAAAAGTAAATTTTTATTATTTCACAGTGCCATTTTAATTTGGATCGTAATTTCTTCGATTCTTTTGTTATCATAATCAGAATTATTTAAGGGCATCTGAAACGAAGGAAATAAGCTGCTTTTTTCGCGGAAATTCATCAAGGCGAACTTAATATCTTGGCTACAAGAAACGTTTCGAAGTAAATAATAAAAGTCTTTATGTTGATTCTGAAAAAACACAGCATGAAAGAAATTTTGATTTTGCGTGGAATTAGAAGAAAATCTCATTGAAGTACGTATAAAGCGTAGAAACATAAATTTTTTTATCCCAGAGGGAGACTTGGCCGAGAAGTTTTAAATGTTAAATTTCTTCATTCTTGATATACTCCATCTATCCATTGTATGTTAATAAAATGGTTCACATTTGAAAATTTTAAGAAAGTGTGTAGGAAGATCAGAGTACGCATTTAAAAGTGAAAAGCAACTTATTCTATAAATAGATATTTCCAGGTAAAATATTGTGACGCTTATCTGAGTTACTTTCTTTGAACATTGAAAACTTTAAATGATTGGGCTAGGCAATAAATCTTCTATAAATAACAAATCTGAGCATATCATACAGAGGTAAATCGTATTTATCATTTGATTTAGTACTGCGATAAAAAAATCCTGTCCAATGCTAAAGGAAGCTAGCAATACGAATGTCCCAGATCCGTTCAATAACGAAAATTTCTAGAGGATCATCTTTAAATGTCCAGATAGGATATCATTACAGATAAACCCCTCGCAGGTATGACTGATTGCAACTATAGTGTGTGTTCCCGTTACGTTTGTGCCCAATGCCAGGTTATCAGTCTTATCAGCCTGGAAACGAATGGAAACCTACTTTTCGTCGAGTGATGGCAAATGAAACGTGAAATTGCCTTTTGATCAGCCCTTTATGCGGTAAGTAATTGTGAAGGAGACTTTTGGTCGAATTGCAGAGTAGAATGCATGTGGCGAACTGGGGCGCTATGAACGATTACACAATGGGGATAAATTATTATGAATGTGCCATTGAGATTGTTGTATATGCACCTGCGGGTTTTTCAAAGTTCTTTATGTGCTGCCAGACTGCAAAATCCTTTTGATAGCCTTTTGCGTACCATTCCCTATAGAAGTTTTTTAAGTGTTCATTTTATTTTTCATCGTCATTGTACATGCAACGAAGATAAAGCGTGTTCCAGGCGTCCAGTTGAGGCCACCACGAGGGATATCATTGGAAAGTGGAGTGTTCAAATGCCTAAACCTCTCCTTGTTACTAGGCGATAATTAATTGTAGTATTGCAAATAAAAGGGTTTGATGAGTGTCATATGGTGACCCTGACCTGATACTGAAGCTTGCTAACAAAATGCAATTAAAAAAGTATAAAGAATAGATCACACGAATACCGATACCGCGAAATAGAATATTGTTTGCTACTATTTTATAAATAGATGGGGTTTGTCATGCAGGAGAGATACTGGGGGCTATTGCCGAAACTGTCGGATCATAGGAAGTTCGCAAGCGGACTAGAAATATCAGAGTGCTCGACATTACCGATTTTCCTAAACGTTCCAGCCTGCCTCCTACGATCCGGCGGATTCGACAATAGACTATACAAGTAGCTACGGCTGCCTTCCAATTTTAATTGAGGTTATGTTACTGTGAAGAATTTTTGCTAGATCGCCAGCTTACAACTGATTAAATTTTTCCAGTTATAGATGGTACTCTCGAAATATTATACGTAGAGAAATTATTACATATGTATCTGCAGGGTGGGCTATAATATACGATCCTATCGTAAAGTACCATAGGTGTCGTACCAATGGCATCGCATGTCAATTCAATTTTGACTTTTGCGAAGCAAACAGAATTAGAATATCTGTGGATAAACAATGGATCGCTATACTCCTAAAAGCGTTTCCCGGTCGGCTATTATCGGGTTATCGTGATTTGCAGTGGCCCGCAAGATGACCCCATTTGACCGCTCTAGACTTCTTTCTATGGGGTTATTTAAAAACACGGGTCTATTTGAACAAGCCACAGACCCTGATAGCCATCAAGGAGAACATCCGTCAAGAAATGGAGAACCTATCTCCCGAAGTTCTGAATGAAACCCTGGAAAACTCTATTAAAAAAGCCCAAATGATTATTAACAATGGCGACGGCCACTTAAACGATACCATTTTCAAAATAAGATGGAAAAAAACTTGAATGTCCAAATAAATATTTGAAAAAACTATTCTCAACATGTGTCCTAGAAAAATAGGGTTATACATTATGATCCACCCTGTATCAATGGCTCAAACAATTCTGATGAAATTTATAGACTTATAGGGGTTTTCAGAGGCGAGAAATCGATCTTGTTGGATATCATCTCTGGACAATATTAGGAACGATGGTGGCATTAAAACCATTTTACATTGAAACATTGGAGATTTTGGGGTCGCTGATTTTAAATACGATTTCCGACCCAATATGGAGGAAGCAAAGAAGCCCTCTCCGGTGGTCTACTTACTTGAACGAAAGAAGTTCGGTCTTCCAGGTACTACAACTTGAAATGAGCTGCGTCGCTCAAGTTACAAAACATGTAAATCTGCAAATCAAATAAAGGTGAGAAACAAAATGTAAATAAGTAAAGTGTTCTCGACAGGCACAGAATTGTTTAAGCGAGATTCACGAAAACAGTTAATAAAGCTAATGAGATTTCTTAAAAATTTATGACCCCAATTTCCAGCAATTTCACCCAAATGGTTTCCTTTCGGGGATGGATGGAGCAGCACATTCTCACATATTCCAGCGAGTACAGCTCATGGTGAAATAAATGTATGCATAATTGTAGCGGCAATTGGCTTTCCGTCTCCCATGTCTGCTCATCCCATTATTCGGGCTGTGGTGCGAAATACAAAGAGCTCGGATTGTGTCTACTCCTGCATTTAACCACTTCTGGGTAAGCGCTTAAATTTTCCACTGAAGCGCTAATCTCATTACATGCAGTGATTATGAATGAAGCCGAGCGCAAAAATATGCATTTATGTCACCTCTTTTCTCTTGATGTCACAATAAAGGTGTAAATCCTCCCGGGAATGAAAAATATTATGACACCGCGAGCCTCCCACACCACCTCTCGCCGTCGCAGCCAGGCTGCATATATGCTAGGGACCATGGAGCAAGTGAGACGTTACCCGGCACCCGACAGCCTGCTGGAGATATGGAGGGGGCGTCTGGTGCTGGGCCGAGGAGCATGCAAGTTTAATTAAGATAAAGCCAAGTCACATACTGGCCGTTAAGCAAAATTATGTTTATTTTTGCCATGTCGTTACCCCCATGCCCCTAAACTAAGCACATTAGAAGCCATCTTCGGGCCTGGCGTGCTCGTTCGAACCAGGAGGAGCGCTCAGGATTATGCTAACAAACTCGTCTTATGCGAAGCACTCATAGATCCTTGCCGTGATATGTTCATTCACTTGAATATTCTGTCCGTATAGAAGGGGTTCGCGGGGGGAGAGATCAAAATCGCGTGATGTTGAAGCCGGGAGGATTGTTGTTGCCTCAAATGATGAATGCGACCAAAATTTTTGATAACGTGGAAACTAGCAGCGCTTAGAGCGCCGCCACCGTTCGTCGCCGATGTACCCGGGTAACAACCCGCACGAACGCTATCGTTATCTTGACCATAATAATTTGTACATTGCGACATTAGACAAGTTTATAGTTTTAATGAATGGATTATGATGGTAGTTCCCACCCGCGTTTCGGCGATAGTGCGCGCCTTCAGACGCTGATCGCAACCGCGTTCCGTTTTCTTCGCCATGGCAAGCTGCTCCTGCCCTCGGGATTATGGTGAAACTTTTCCTATTTAAGCTGGCAAAGATGTGATGGCTTTGTTTGTATTTTTGATACCACTAGGGTTTTGCTTAATTACTTGTTTATCAGGAGTACACGCCGTGAATATCTTTTCTATTTCAAGCACCCGTTGCCGTGGGATACACCCATGAAGGAAACGATTATGAGATGTGGCTGGAGCCGCGGAGTACGAAACACTTTACCTCAAAAGCGGCTTAGCAAGAACTAGTTCCTCGATTATGCACTTCTTGAAGAATGCTTATTTTGTTCGGCGCATAGCGGAATTTGAGTTGCTCAGAAATTTGTAGCTTCTGATCCCAGTATTTGAGAGCAAACCACACTGTTTTTCTTAAATGAGAAGAAGCTAAATAAATTTCTTATTTGTTTCTGCAAGGAGAGGTCTTAAATGTGCAGGGCATGCACACAGCTAGGTACGTATTGTGTATACCGAATTATACCTGTAACTCCCAAACAGTTTTGTGCTTTTGTAACTTTACAAATTAGACGCGCTCTCCTGGCCTCTAGGATTGGCATGGACCCTGAATTTGTAATAATAATTTGTAGAGGGGGTAATAATCTCTTAATTTATTCCATTTTCCTCATGTTTGGAGCCGATTAGGGCTAGAGCGCCACTTCTAAATAATTACCAAATTTATATTTCACAAAGAGTAAAAAATCTTTTGAAAAAAAAGTATCTCCTCAAGCTTGACAAGCTTATATTAAAACTTTTCAAAACGGACCTCTAAGCAGGTGTGTTTACAAATAGTAAATAAAATCAATGGAAACATCCGACAAGTGTGTTAAATAATTGACGTAACATAACAAGCATGAGATAACTTTTGTATTGGGCGTTACATGCGGTAACAGTGCTCGTGTTGAAAATCAAAACAGTCTCGTTAGGACAAGAACCTTTTCATGGCAACTGTGGCGTATCCCAGATTTTGAACCTTCTCTAAAGATGTCTGACCTCTGTTACCCTTAATTTTAGTCTGTACTTTTGTACTTCCAGGTGCACAAACAGACATGATTTCAAGCCATTCCCCCCTACCAAATTCATAAACGTTTCGAAACCAGGTGAATACTTTCGGGATGCACATCGTAATAACATGTCCTGTTTTCCGTGCGCATAACGTTACCAACTCCTGGCGAAGCTCCACGTCGAGCACTCCCGGTTCGAGCATACACGCACAAGATAAGCCATAAATAAAATGATAGTGCCCCTCAGGGACAGCTTGTGGGGTGGCAAATTCACAGAATTCTTTGCGTGCCGGCGCCCTCAATTGCTCCAAGACAACGTGGTACACATTGCATGCAGGAGGATTATAAAACTCCAATATGCAAGTGCGATCCTACCTGGGTAACTATCAGGATACACTGGTATCCATGAAATTCCTATGGGTGGGGCAGGGGGCAGAGGAGCACAGTACATATCCAGTCAAAAGGGACTCGAACACGTAGGGGGGCTGTCGGAAGGCACCTTGTTGGGAAGCGCTAGTGTCGCATTAGCGCAAGTGGAAAAAGTTTACGGCTAATGCCTGTGTGCATAAATTTTTTTATTATTACGAATATTAGCAAGTTGGGATTCATACCCTCATGCATATTTTAAAGGGTTGCCTATGTCCCGTGCCATCGCCGGGAGCACATCCCCCGGAGCGCTCCGCTTCTTATTCAATTTATGAAGCAACATTTCCAGGTACATACATAATGTCGGGCGAAATTGCGACAGATCCCCGGATCCCTTGCTGCCGCATAAGCGATATCTGAAGTCGTTCCGAGATTATGGTATTGCGTAAATTATTTTTGAATTTTAATATCATGTGATGTAGGGCCGCCCGGTGGCTGCGAGGTGGGAGCGCCCGGATCCCGCTGTTGCAGCACCACTTAATTGAAAGAAATGAAAGCGCGGCCTCCACAGTAGGCAGGGATCCGGCTGGGGCCCCGCGGAGCGAAGCAGGGGATTGAATTCGTCTGCGAGGCCCTCGTGGCTGCCTGATTAATCGATATCGAGCTCCTTCTGTGCGAGTGCAGCTTTGAGCAAGATAAGCGTGGGAACACCGTTTCCGGCTTAGCGTGAAATGAACATCAAAGACAGGGATATTCACATAAATCGGAGAAACTTAATAACACCGGGGCGGAATCCACTTAGGCGGGTGAATCATTCAGTACAAGAACTGAACATTGTTGGAATCCCGAGCACGGGGCCAGGGGGAATAAAATAAAAATGTGTTGCCAGCTTCCACCTACCAATCATTGCGCAGTTTGAGTGAAGTATTACACTCGCGAAATTCAATTAATTCAATCGGGAAAAGTTTATTTTTTGGAATTTCTTTTTTGTTCAAATAATCACCGAATCACCCTGAGCGATTGTGCCTGGCTAGGGTATGCATTTTTTATTGTGGGCAAAGCGCAAATGGCTAGCAACATGAAGGGTGTGCTTTATAGCCAAGATTGAATATGAAACCGGTTAGTTATTTGTTGGTGCTACCAAAACAAATTATAACTCAAATAAGCTCAGAGGAATTGAGTGTAGAGAATTTATTTATATATGTATGTCAATAGATTATTATCTAGCTACCATCATTGTTTTAAGTACTAAAATAAGATTGTAAATTTTGTGTACTAGTGCTGAACAATATATTTTAATTCCATACAGAAACCATAAGTGCATTTTCAGTGTCACTTTAATATTGTCATTTACGTCCATCCGCGACGGATGATTATGCAGACTAAAATGAAAACATAACTAGCAAATTGTTACTGTAAAATCACTTAATAAACCCGAAAGTGGAATTAACACGAGTAATTATCTGGTCAATATGAAGTGCTAAATTAAGAGTGATGCCAACGTCGGCAACCTTTTCTAGATGAGTTAAGGGCGTACCATTAATTTTTAAGGAAAGTCCATGGGGGAAGATTTCCAATCAAATCGTCAACATACACCAGAATGTGAGCTTTATAGAAAGTAGAAAACAAGTCAATAAAAGAATAGTGAACAGTAGTGGTCCAAGGTGGTTACACTGCGGAACGCCAGAAAATAACATGAACTGCTTCAGAAAAAGACAAAGCGAATATGACTTTAAAGGCACGATTTGCCAGATATGACCCAATCCAATGGACGGGATTATTAGGATAGTCAATTCGCAACAATTTAAAAATTAGCACTATGCGGCAAAGCTTGTCGAATTCTATGTTAAAATCGATATTTGTATACATGGTCTACTTGCTTGAGCTTCTGGAGATTATTCAGACAAAAACTAGATTCCACAAGGTTAATTAAAGTCGATCTAGCTTTTATAAAGCCGTGCTACTTATCAGACAAGACCGATTTAAAATAAATAATTAAATACTCTTTCGCCATCACACTAAAAAAATTTCTGAATGGGTGAAAACTTTGCTTTCAATTAAATTCTTGTTACCATTCTGAAAGATAGGAATCTCATAAAACAATTTCCATGCACTATGGAAAACATAGGAACGTGAAGGTGAGTTAAACAGAAAAATCAGGTGTTCATCAAGTGACATGCTACATTTGCGAAGGACAATACCAGGTACACATTACACAATCAGATGAATCAGAGTCATCGTTGTCAAGTTTTCTTAAATACTTCAAAATGGTGGAGGCGTCCAAGCTAATATTTGCACTTGTGTGACTCTAAAACCCCAAAATCCCAATTTTCATGAAAAACTGAAAAAGTTGAATATTTTGAGTTCGCTATATTGAAGTCGCCATCTTGAATTAGTAAAATTAGGCGCCATATTGGAAATTAGAGACTCCAAAAACACTTGCATAGTAACTTTCATGAAAATATGAGTTTAGTATTGCTGGGGAAGAAGTTACGTTACGCTCCGGTTTCTTAACATACGAACTTACACTACAATGACTACAATGAATATAAAGAAAATTCGTAAATATGCTATAGAGTATAATTTTAGTATTAGACGCGTGAAATTATATCTTTTTTCCTTGTTGTCTAACATGGATAATATGCTGAGATAAAAAAATTAACAAGGTACATTAACACACGAGAAAAAGTTTGTTTTATTGCCCTCCAGTAACACAAGTGCAAGTAAATGAAAGAACTCTGGCACGTAAATCGAAATGTCTAATCAGCACCCTGGGGGCGTTGAGTGAATTACACAAATTGCCTTATGCAGGTAGACAGTCCCTAACTGTAGCGTGCGGCATGGGCTAAATTAAAGTACATGTAATTCCGAGCAAAAACGAAGTTTTTCAGTGATGAAATGGTCTGAATGCTCTGAAGGATTTATGTTACAGGATGTTCTCCACACAAAAGGAAGGGTTATGTGTAAACTAGCCTGAGCGTCCGGTCCCTGGGAACACCGAATCAGTAACAGCAGTTAACTGGCGAAGTTCTTCATTCAATCTGTTTGCTGACAAACCACTGCATCATTGCAGAACTTCAGAAATAAATTCCGACGCTGATCAAATCATTTGTTTTAAATTAGAATTTCAAATTAACTCGAGGCCGTCCCTTTTCGCCACGCCGAGCAACAAGGCCAGCCAGGGGAGCAAACAGAACTTTAAATAATTTCCCTCCGAAGGCATTCGTTTGTTTGTTAATTTATCAAAGTGAAATGCAGAAGACACTTGGAGTCGAGTCGTGTGCCGAGGTGGCTTGCAGGGAGTTCTGATTTAGACAGACAGGACAGGGGTAACACTATCCATCTTGCGCGCGGTATTGGGACGAAACGTTACCACCAATGACCAGGCCAGAGCGGGAGGGAAAACATTTTAAACAAAAATTATCACTTCGTGAATTACATTAAAAATTCTGAGCACACATGCAGAGCGGGAGTCTTGATCACGTCCAGATTCAGCATCCCCCGGGTGCGGCTGCCGCTGCGCATGGGGCTACAGTAACGAATGTGGGCCCCAACCGTGGCCGTCCTGAAAATGCAGTGGAGACAAGGGTATCCACATGCGAATATCCCTGCTGATGAGAGGATATCCAGAGATGGCCGAAAGAAATAAGCAGTCTGCCAGATAAGTCCCAGTTCACTCAACCGAGCTAGCCGGAGCCAGTTGAGTTCATTGAAGAGAAAAATCATTGAAGGCGTGTAATGCGACGGGCCCGGAGCCCGAAAGGGACTTGAAAAAGGGCTCGGCTTCTCGGCTCCAGAGGACCAAAAAGGAAAACGTTACGAGTTTATCGGGCCCCGGGATAATTCAAATTGTCCATTTTTATTCCACCTCTCTGCACGTGAAATAATTCACTGATGAATCCGGGCACTCCGTGCCACATCGCTGTATAGTGTCCCTGGTCGCCGGACCAACCACTTACGTAATTTTGGTGTGACTTGAGTGCCTACTCCGAGCCAACTCATATGGAAAATGGACCGGCCAAGGACTCAAGGAGCTGTGGGAAAAAAGCAGACGAATCAGGAAGATACCGTCATTCAGTCGATGTGGTGCAGGAAACCGGCCCGACGGGCCCGGCCGGGAGAGCTTCCAGATCTGAATTCGAGGACGTGTTACGGAGAATTACGATCCGGGTGCATTCATGCGTTTAGTTGCCACAATTAGTTGAGAGTCCGTGGCCTATATCATCTGGAACTGGTCGCCTGCATGGTCGAGTGCCGGGACGAGTCCCGCTCTCGCCGGGGGTCCGGTAGCGACGGCCGTATGCCTCCAAAGGGATATAAATATGTACTTGCATGTGGTCGTGACGAGGAGTAATAAAACAGCTTATACCCATTAGGGGCGGTGGGCAAACGGGCAAACTATCCGGCTATTCCCCGGCAGGCCGATCCAGGTCGGCTCCATTTCTGCTCGGCACGTTACCAGCATACCAAGTGGAGCATTAATCGACACCGGGAATGCCACGACTAGTTTTTGAATATGCCATCAAAGCGGTGTTTGCACTGGACTTTGCCCGTGCATATTTAATGGCCGGTGGGGAATGCTGTTTGTCCAAATGCACATGAAATTAGTTTAATTCATTTATTACTAGTTTAATTGGAAAATTTTCTGATGACTGATTGAAATTTTACGAAGACCAGGTAGCCTTTTTTAATTTATGCCCACACCGACCAAAAACGCTGGAATTTTTCGCTCGCCTGCAAAAATCCAACTACCAAACCAAATTAGGTAGCGTCAAATATTTACCTGCAATTTATGAACCATTTAACTATGTGCGCGTTCCATTACAAAATTAGAAATTAGACCGCCAAAATATTTGCGTTTGCGGAACAATGCATTCGCCGCAATTTTCCCATAGTGCGGTTTGTTTTGATTTAGCCAGGGCAATTTCGCAAATGTTACTAAATCAAAAATGAGAATACCCTGCGGCCCAGGGTTAACGCCCTCCACACCAAATGGAATATTACGAGTATTTGTTTTGTAGCACAATTTCGAATACGATGACAGGATATTGCTGCTATAGCTGGTAGAATCAAATGGGTTTTGTGTGTATACTCGTACGTCCTTTTATATATTTGTTATTAAAACTTTTTTCCCATTTAGTATAAGTCTACCTCGAATAGTCCATTTACTGCTTATAAAAATGTTTATCTTTTGATTTTAGTATATACCACCTCTAAGCTGTTGCAGAATATGATTTCTTATAAACTGACTGATTACTCACGGACAAATTAAAACCGAATGAACTAAGCATCTAGCTGAAATAAATAAAACTATTACTTCATTTTATGTATTTATCTAGCACGGCAGATTAATAACAAGTGACCTGGAAAACATAAAAGGGCACGTTCAACGACAATCCTTTGAAGTTGAAAATGTTCGGTCGCCTCTTCGTCTCCACCATTTTGTTTTTTCAACAGTTTTTTCATTCATTTTTGGAATCATTAAAATCGGTACAGTTAAATTTACCGGAGAGATTAAAAGCGCTTGCGTTAGTGTTTTAATTATATAGAAGAGTTTAGAGTCATAGTCTAAAATGGTTCCCAACGTGGAACTCTAACTTACTTGTGTGAGTACATGTGTAATTGCATATGTGCTGTCAAATCTAAATTTATGAGTTGACTGATGAAGGAAAGGACAAAACAATCAGCAAATCATAAACACGTACAGCCGGGTACACGCCAGAGCACGACCGCAAACGCGTCAAGCCGGCAGAAACGACGCTTCATCGTATTTCAGTCGCCATATTCAATCCGCAATCATCGATAGTAGATTCGAGATCAGAAACCACAAAACATAAAAGGACCCGTTTTCGGAATAATCCTTTTAGGTTGAGAATTTTTAAAATATCGTTAGATTCGAGATTAGCGAACTCGAAAATATAATGAGCCATACATGCCATAACAATCCCTTAAAGTTGAGAAATTGAAATTGGGGTAAATGCGTAATGTATTCACAAAATATTTTTCATTTTTACTTAGCCCATAGCAACAGGAATTATCAAAAAAATACAATTGTAGATTTAAGGGGCGTAAAGCTTTTAATCCTCACACCCCAATTTTCAAGCAGTCCAAGCTCTGCTCCAATTTTATTTTTTAAAACACCAAAAATAGCCTCTGGGAGGAATTTAGGCCGTACAAACCAAAGACACTTCTACAGTCTACATCATTCATTCCCCTAGAATATGTCCTTTTTCTTGCATGCAAAACTCCTTTCACGTATAAAAAAAAGAAAAGAAAAAACACCTCCTTTTAAAAGCTTTCGCGAGAAAAATATTGATGGAGGTCTTATAAGAGGATTACCTTAATGAATTTTCCTTGGCGCGTTCACGTAACGGACTGGAGAAAATTTATAGAGGGCACCTGCTTTATATCCCTTTCCTAATTTAACTCCGTTCACACAAAATTTCCATAGAAATCCCGGCCTCGGGGCGTAAATAACTAAAAATTACCCCAGAGCACAATAAATCCAACGTCGCCGACAGGGAGATGCAGGTAAACAGCTCACCACCTTAGGCAGAGTCCATTCACTGATTTGCTAATGGAGATCTGAGGGTAAGGAAAGAATAACATCGACCTGGGGCTAAATCCTTTGCAGGGCCGGGTCGCTTGCTTAAAAATGCTTAAAAGGAGCAAGACGGAAAGCTCGCCTGGGTAAAGCGGAGACATATTGAGGACGGGCAAAAACCCAGGGGTGGTGTATAATTAAAAACAGCACGCTCGGAAAAACTGCACTTTGCAGCCTTTCACAGGAAGAGGAATAAGGATTCACCGCCGTTGCAGCTTCCCTTATTTACCCCGTGAACTTCCGCTCCCGTTTGATCCCGACAGCGACGCTTGTATGGAAATCAGTTAATTTCTGTGCACTTTTATGGATGTTGCTTTTAATTAAGTTTTGTATCTTGTCGTCCATATGTCACGCGCTGCAGCGACACGTTAAGTGCGATGCTACAATGGCTGTGCCATACCCGGGCCGCGGCAGGTGCACTTTATTCTCGAAATTCAAGTTCGTCCAAAGCGATAGAAGGTGGTAGCCCGGCGACTGCATAGTATGGATATATTCACCCTCCTGGACTGTTATGATCTCTAAGGCCTGTGCGAGTGAAACTTAATCTCATGGCTAACCAACCGATTAATGTCGCTTTGATGTCTTTTGCCGGGAGCTATCCAGGTGGCAAAGGTGCAACAACTGAAACAAGAGCCAAACGAGACAAGTGGGATGCTACCGCTTCAAATGCGCGCAAAGCAGCAGCGGCAACTCAGCGTGGCGGGTGGGCGGTTTCCTTTGGTTTGGGAAGTTTTTGAGGATTAGCTGTGATACCTTGTTTAAGAAAGTCTGATAAATCCCATCTACGAAAAGCCGGAGAAAATGCTACTTCAGGACGTTGGGTAGATAAAAATGATTTCCCTGTTGGTAGTAGCTTTACACTTTTGATTGTAATTCCGTAAACACAACTGGGGTAGGTAGGTACACTAAATCCATACAAAGCTACCAATGGTGTGTCTTAACTCTTAACCTATGATTTTAAAATTTTTAATTTTAAGTTTTAGAATAAAAGACTATATCGTTCGTACCTCTGTGTTGTAGAATTTTGCTTTTTGGCTTGGTTGGTAGTTGGTGTGGGCAGAGCATCATGAGTGAGCGTTCACCCCTTGGAACTTTCAATACAATATTGAGAAAATATACGCAGATACTTCAGTTTTTAGTATTTCTCTCAAACTTAGGAAATCGATTATTAAAAAATTAGTTAAGACTTTAATGGGGTACACTTTTTCGGACTTAAAACTCGATTTTTTTAACTATTTTTAAAGTGCGTACATACTTTTCATGCTCTTTTTGAAAAATTTATATGAATTTGATGATCCCATGGCCAAAACATAAATAATCTGATTTTGTGCTATGATCTAAAGTTGCGTATAAATAAACAACAGAAAACGTTTTTACCAATCATTTGGAGTGAAACAGGAAATATTATTTTATTAATTATGTAGGTAACTTCACAAATCCAAAAGCACCAAATCGCGCAGCTGATTAAAATTTCCTTTTCATGCTAAAAATGTGGACTTCAATTATATATTATGGGCAGTAAATTGGTTTTTTCCTGTGTGTATGACAATTGGCATATAGTACAATCTTGTAAGAAATTCAAATTCAGCAAACAAATATAATTATTTAAAAAAAAATTGAGTTCATAGCATGAGCCAGACATCCTTGAATCAGGTCGTAATTTTATGAATCACAGCTACATATGTTTTCTTTTAAACTCTCTTTAAGAAGATTCACAGATTTCTTTCTTTCTATGGTTTCTGTGTCGACTGAGTTACCTTGAACTTTTTAGTATCTCTTCTGAATTTGTTTTTTACTCGGAAAATTGTGTAATATGAAAGTCTGTCAAAATTATTTTAAAATCACAATGAATTTTCGCCATAATTTTTTATACATACATATGTACATAATTCTAAACTTTCTTGGAAAACCTTTAAAAAGAGTAAAATTAGCATCTGTTGTTTGGGCTGCAAACAATCCGATAAAACAGAACTGAAATTATCTTGATATTAAAAACATTTTCAAGATTCAGGATTACTTACTGCACGTTTGGAAAGTTTCAATTACTTTCAATTAAAGATCGAAAATACGAGTAAGTGTAATTATCGTTGAATCGGTTATCTCCTTAATGCAGTACATGCCCTACCCTTTCTATTAGCTCGCAACAACGGTCTTGACCCTAGACATGCTGAAATCCATCCAATGAAGTTTTTCCAGGCACCCAATAGTAGCAAAATCTAATAAACGTACTCAGACTCAAAAACTTCGGGAGAGATTTTGTCGAATTAGAAAGCAATTAATCAACTTTTAGAGTTGTTGGATTTTCCAGCAAATGTAGATATGTATATGTATGTGGTGCGATGTGAATGCTGCGGGATGCCAAGGCACTTTCTACTAATTAACTACAGTTGCGGAATTCCTCTTGAAACCCGAACTCATACAGACATGGTGCGCTCTACCAATTTCAAGAATTCTCGTGAATATTGTTTTTCCTCCGGTTCACTTAGATAAATTGTTAGCAAACAGCGCTTTCTTGCTTTTAAGCATTAGTCAAGGACTGGGATACAAGTGGGTTTTATATTATATAAAACGCGTTTTTCCCATGTCAGAAATTTAATGAAGATATGATTTTAACATAGTAGTAAAAGACGTTCATTAATTTGTACAACGAACGAAATTTTAAGAGCACACAAATATTCTTCAACACTATTTTCTAATTTTATTCGAGCAAAATAAGGTTAGGTACGAACACGTGATTGTTTAAATCATGGACATTTCCCAAAGGAAAGAAATACAATAAGAATATTTTTAGAGATCCATAACTTACTCCGACACCGAACCTTAGTATACCCACCTCCATCTTCCGTAGAAGAACTAAGAAAAATTCCAATCGACACAGAATCGGTAAGAAATTTAGGCCAAAACTGTATAAGGCAATTCTCCTTCGTCCTTCCGCCGAGGTATCGTAAGAAAACGAGAATGCCTGCATTCGCTTGGAGAGAGTAAGAAACTGGAACCGTATCCGAATAAAAATAAAATATCCTTACAGATACACCTACCCCTAGCACAATTGGCCCTTTCCAAAAGATAGGAAAAATTCCAGAGTGGAATAGGAAGATAAAATTATTGGGAGAGAGATACAATTTAAAATGGAAGTGTGGAATGGTTTTATGGGCCAGGAGCTCGGCATCATGCGAAGAATTTTAATTAAACGATAGAGAGACAGCCCCCGGGGGCAAAAGAGGAATCAGGTGCTGGGGTAGCCCCAGCAACATTTGGGCAACGTTTTATAATTGAGGCCGGGGCAATAATGGATTATAAATGAGACGGACGGATGGATTATATTATAAACAAGGATACGCAGCAAGTTAAATATGCAAATATTATTTGTTGGGATTTCTTTGAAATGTGCGAGATCCAGTGTTGGAACGGGGGAAGGAGGATCGTCGAGAGCGCCTGGCAAATTAGGAAATGAAAACAGCAAGAGGAGCTGCAATCAATAAAAATGTGCAAAAATATGGTAATTTCTGTATAAAATTTTCATTTAAGGATACCTCGCAACATTTTTGGTCCTATGTATTGGGTAAGCACAAGGAAAGTTTTTTAATGGAAGGTCCTTTGACTGTAATCCCTAAAAGACTTAACACAACTACTTTGTTGCATCAAAGATGTTGGAATTATAATTTGTTTGAAGTATGGAATATTAGGGAGGAGAAGGGTATTTATAGGAGGTACTAGGAAATAACCGAGTGTCCTAAAGGTACATATGTCAAAATGCTCATCCAAGCATTGAAATATTGTGAGATAAAATGTGTAAATTTCAGTTCTCAATTCACAACTAGAAACATAGTTTTATTGTTTTTTGACGATCCTGAGAAATCACTTCTGCGGACCCGGTGCGCAACTTTCTCGATGCGGATAAAATATTCAATGCAAATGAAAATTATTGACACAAAATTTTTGTTTCCTTCATGAAAAAATTAATTCCCAAAAAATCTAATTTTTTTCCTATCCTCAAACCAGAATGATCCATCAAGCGTAACTTAATAAGAGCCTGTAATATGGATACTGTTTATGATGGTCGTGATTACGAACGAAGGAATGCTTGAATTGCTTTAAGGGCGGAATCTAATGTATAATGCGAAACAGGTATTTTTTCGGATCTTTTTTTAAAATAACCCATCGATCTTTCCGAAACCAGGATCGGATGCGCAGTGTGGCTTTATGTGCCATCCTGCTGGAACCAAATGTCTGTTAAATTTATGTGCGAACAAGGGCACCAAACCTGCACTGAGAGAAAAAACTAGCTCTGAAATTAAAAGTCAATGCGTTTAATTGAAAAATATGCATTTTGATCCCTTAACGTATTTTTGATTCGAAAGTAAATAATTTGTTTTTCAATGTGTCGCTTTGAAATTAAAGTGTTTTTTTTAGTCAAAAGTGCAAAAATATTTCCTAAAACTAAAAATTCCTAAAATCTGAAGGTTGGCGTCGACGCAGAATATTATTGTCTTTTTGAGCAGCCTCTTTCAAGATATTGGAGTGGAATTCACAGTAACGATGGGTAATTGTTAAGGTTAACTGCGTTACTTCTGATTTCAAAGAAATTGGAAGGAGGTCATTCTGAGACTCTTTTCCTTAGGACATATCCCGCGGATATTTACTGGAAAAAAGATACACGCAATTTTGTATGTGTATGTAAACCGCAGAGGTAATTCGGAAAGGGCCTACCCCCCGCCCGATTTCGATGAAATTTAAATATGTCATAAAGGAAGTCATTCTGTGAACTTTTGCCTTTGATCATATGCCACGGAAACCTACAGAAAAAAATCCACGGTTTCCGAAAGCAAAATATCTACTGACTAAAATTTACCTGTATGCGTGTATTTTTCTTTCTGTAGGTTTCCAAAGACAAAGTTCCCTCAGAATAACCTCCTTTATGACATACTTCAATTTTATCGAAATCGGACGATGGAAGCCCCTTTCCGAATTACCCCGCGGCTTACAAAATTGCGTGTGTCTTTTTGCCAGTGGGTTTCCATGGCACATGTCCAAAGGCCAAGTTTCTCAGAATGACCTCCTTTATGATATATTTCAATTTCATCGAAGTTGGACAGGAGGGGAGCACGTTTTCCGAATTAACTCCGCATCTTAAAAAATTCCGTGTATTTTTCTCCTGTAGGTTTCCGTCCAACGACGCTTGCTAAGTTAAAGCAGTCAAAATTGGGGCAGTGGGCACGTGTGTGGGACTTATATATGTATGTATATTCTCTAGTTCAATCCCACCAATGGGCAAATAAAGTTTTATATTTTCTCCGATTATTAACAGCTAGCCGAGCAGCTGGGAAATTTCATACAAATAATTAATGCAAAAGTTCCACCTCAATTGTATTTCATTGTCATACCTAGAAGTAGACACTTCGCAGCACCATTTAAACAAATTAGAGAGAGAATTGAAAAATTTAGAGTAGCCGCTGAAAGGAAAGCAATTCCACGAAATGACATGAGAGCTCTTTCAGCAACAATGTGTCTTTTTAGCGACCTATTGTGCTTTTACTGGAAAAGTGGATCATATGCCAAGCCAAAGGCCCGTGGGGTATGGGGCAAAATCATAACAAGTCGACTGCTTTGCAAAAATAATCCCCGGGGGCTTTCACGAAGGCGAACTGTTCAAAGAGTACTCCACTGCAGTCAGATCGGTTTCTAACCGGGTGTATTGAATACCTTCCCGCAGCAGAACGGGTGCAATAAAGACCTCCGAGGAGCGTACAATTTTTGAAACAAAATCCGCTACAACCCACAAACATTCGCATTCTGTATCGAGTATAACTTTATTGAAGGACATTTGTATGTTCCTGGTGTCCGGGGTTGAGAGATACGACACGCCGGGTTATATGGCAAAAGTTTCATAAAACTCTGCATTCCCTGGCCCGGGCGGGTATCAGGATCGTATTGTACGAGGAGTGCTCCGAATCGAAGCTGTGCGACTCTGATACGTTTTCGAACGACAGGCTCGGGACTTTGGGACACAAAGGGCAATACCTACGTCCGGATAACAAAAAACTTTTTTGTTATTGAGTTCAGTTTTGATCAGGTAACACAATTTATTGCCTTTCATTTGATTTTGATTTTTTTCTCTTCTGTTATGATTTAGATGGCCATGGGAGGTAAGCGGGTGCCCCTCCGATGAAGATAGCCAAAGCACGCCCTTCCGCGGAAGAGGGAACGTGTATCCAACATAAAAATTGAATCAATTTCGCAGCTTCGGTAACTTTTCCGTGTACACCGTCGCCATATGAGCTCGTTCTTGGAAAATCACTTTGGTATATTACACGCATTAGCCTCTCGCTAAAGTGCTTTGTAATAGGATTATGCGAAATTTTATTACGGCAAACATGATCAAATTCTGGATTTGCGGTTTCCGCTCCCTCCCCCTGTAGTAATTGGGGGAATGCCGTAACCATCGGATGTTGTTTTTTGATCCCACCAATTCTCAGATAAATTCAATTTTATTTCATATGAAATTGTCGATTCTTTCACGTTTCAAGGGTTTGTTTGAATATTTTTAAGGAGTCTCTGGTACGTACTGCATATATTCCCCGGGAAGTAAAAATAATGATTTTGGGTGGGAGGATGTGCAATTTAACTGCTAGATTGAAAAGTTATTTTATGTTAATTATAATTGTTCTCAGCACTCTATAGAATTCAACGAATTTTGTGTCTTTTATTTCTACCAGAAAAAGTTTCATGATTTGATTATTTTTCGGATTATCTATAACACTGGTCGACGTTTTTGATGTTATTCTTTGTAGTCGAAAAAGTATCAGGTACTTGACTTTAGTGATGGGAAAAATCTGCCTTATTAGTGACTCATAAAAATGATTCGATCATTTGAGTATTTTGAGCTAGTAGTGTACACCACTGAAAAGCAAGGATTCTACGTAACCTGTTAAAATTTTAAAACGTTAAAATCGGCAATCTCTACTTCTTCGGTGAAATTTGAAATTTGAATTTCTTTCCGCACGCGAAGACGTACTTGGCGACTAATCAGCTCATGCAATAAGAACCACTTCGACACATGACAGAGCAGACCAAATCGATGTAACTTTTTTCTTTTAAGGGGTTAGGTGTAGTCAGAGAAATTAAAAAATGACAATTTCAAATAAATTTTTTTTTGCCAGTAAATTATTTTATTTTATAAAAGTAAAAACATAGCATCATTAAATAAGGTTTCGACTTGATTTGACAGAAATATTAGAAAAAAAAATTAATAATTGTAAAAGTAATGGCTGTTTGTGTTGATCCAGTTCCAACCGACTGGTGACCTGTAGCTCGAAAATCGCTTGGTAGATTTTAATGAAATTTATACAGCTTTTTGAAAACATGAAAAACTAGTGCGTGATGATTTGAAGATATGGCGATGGATAAATGATATGTGACTTCATTTTGTCCTGTCGAATGAAAAGGGCGGACCTGCAAGGAAAACATTTTGCTGATGTGAACGAGGTGAAACAAAAATAGACAGAGGGCCAAAAGAGACAAATTTACAAAATTATTTGATCCATCTACTAAAAGATTAGGCAAGTGTATTAGTTCCAATGTGGAGTACCTTGAAGAAGACTAACATCAAACATAAATAAAGAAATCAAAACAACAATTACAAAAAAGAAATTCCGACAACTTTTGGGCACCCTCTAAAATATCTTCCTCATCAATATTAGTCTTCTGCCATTTGAATACAAATTGATCGTTGAGTCATAACTCATTCCATGATTTACTTGCAACTTTTTGATGTACCTAACAGCAATTCAAATCGCTTGCCAAGCCAAGGCTAAAACTAGTTCCTTTAAAGTAATGTGTCACCGGAAGTACCTGTGCAAAATATGAAACCAACTGGAGGGCCCTCTAAAGGCAACTAAATTACCATCCCGGGCATCCTCGCAGGACTAAGAAGAGGGCCGAGTGCAGAGTGCTTTGAAACTTAATGCTGCAATATATCTTGTCCTCAAGGTGACACGGAGTACATAAGCACTACACTAACTCAAGGAGCCACTCTAAATTAGAAGTCCGTGCTCCTAAAGTATGCCGATGAGGGCTATTTTTCAGGCGTCGCTCATAATTCCGCGCGAAGAGCAACTGCCAACAAAATAATTAAAAGTTGGCCGCGGCGCAGGGAAGCTGTTTTCGGCTTTTAATCGCCAAACAGTCGGCTGCTGGTTGGCTGGGTGACTTTATTTATCGCGCGGAAGAACTTCGATGAAAAATTGCCGAACAGGATAGCCCACGGTGGAATAGCCGCTGAAGTGGAACAAATTAAGCGTAATTAAAGCGTGAAAGACAGGGGCGGCCGCAGGTCTCGTCGATGATGACGACGCCAGTCGCCGCGCCGCTGTCCTCGAATCAATGGGGCAAATACCCCAAATGTTTTCTGAAACCACTGATGTCACCCATTCGTCATCGTCAGCCCAAAGAACATGGAAATTAATCAAATTTATACGCTGGCTTAAGACTAAAACCACATGACATGCAGCTTTCATAAACGAAGGCGTCAGGTAATTTTTCACAAAATTCGTGCCCCAGTCTGGGATCCTTCTTACTAATGATCGAGCCACATCAGCCCATTTCTCGCATGTATACGGTGTACGCTCGCAGCAGCTCCGGCGGAGCTCTCGGGTATTTATTTATACCCGGCTACCGCCGAAACCACTGTAGCACCATCAGCATTTAAAGCGCTTGGAAAATTTCCTAGGCAAATATTGTTCCACGATGGCGCTGGGTGCTGCTGCTGGAGCTGCCCTTGAGGAAATTTTCAAGGAGCTGCTGTCCCGTGGCGGAGGGCGCTCCAAGCCGGGTGGAGCATCCTGTGCGTCTTTTATTTGCGTTTCCTCCTTAGAGCATACGACCAGAAACGATGAGCTGTTTGCCTGGTGCCACAGCTCCGTCGCCGCCGTCGCCACACCACTATACACGGCTGCCCTCGTGCGGGCTATTTTTTATGAGGGGGTACTTTTTCAGAAGCATGCTAATGGGAAAATCAACACGTCGGAAAATGTGCGTACCTGGGATGAAACGAGAAACTCTGAAATAAAAGCGAAAAGATAAATGAAAAAGGCGAGCCTGACAAACGAGTTATTGTTATAAATATCCTCCCGTAGATGACGAGCGTCAGTCAGCCTTTCACCAGCTTGGGGCTGGTATTTGCGTCGCGTCTGGCTCCTCGCCCGTCAGTCGTGAACCTTCCGTGTCGGGTGAAATGACTGATAATCCGTCGGAATGATGGGGCTGTTTGCATTTCATACTCGTATGTGCGACTGCAGGAGGAGCACTTCTCGCCAAGATAATCATCCGGCCTTTGTGATGCCATTTTCCTCATAAGAATTCATGATGTGCTAGATAACGTCTTCTAGACATTCTTAAAATGAGTGGAAATATGCACGAGATATTCATAATTTCGGCTTCTACTTTTCGGGACTTGCTTGTTTTTCTGTCGTTCCAAATTCAAAATTGCTGAGCTGTTTGGTGAGTTCAATGAGTTCTGAAAGAGGCTGCTTGAAGGAAGTACAATGGCACCATTTTAATTGGCTATTCGTTAGAAAATGGTACCCAAATTTTTTTAAATCTTTTATATAGTACCTCGTGCACCACAAATAATTATTGGTTTAGCGGCATACTTTAGGCTTAAACAATTGCGCGGGAACGGTTTCACGATTAATATCAGAAATAATAATTTTCTCTGGAAAATTAAGTCTGTCGTTATTATAAAATAATATTCAAGAAACAATGAAGTACAATTTAATTGAAATTTAAAAATAAAGTTTATTGCTAGTTGGTATGTACTAGGCCCAACAAAGGCCGAGTGGTCTCCAACGATTGTGGATTTTTGAAGCCTTTACTTAGATTGCACTTGTAAATGGTGAAAATAGCGCTGAAAACCATAAAACTGCAGATGTACATTTTCAATCCAGCAATAATAAAATTTTAGAATTTGTCGTAAAATATTGACGCCCAGCAATATTGCGGCAAAGTTCAAATATCGCCACACCTGTGCGCTAAAGGTACGTTAATAATTTTCGAATGGTATTACCCCATTTGTGCGATTCCTGCCCGGTTATAGGGAAGAGCCGGGGCTACCCGGGCATGCATTTAAAGCGAAGTTAATTCCGAATCGTTCGCCGCTAGCACTATTCAAATTACGAGGACGGTATTGTGGCTTTACCGTATGAAATTATGCATTAAATGCAACATCGTCGGAACGCAGCACAATCAGTAATCAAACGTTATTGTAAAACTTCATGCAACCAGGTGGAGTCTGAGGTGTACAAGTGCGCACCGGTCGCCAGGCGTACGCTCGCATTTCCACAAATGCGGCTTCCGAGGTACTGTGAACGTAGTAGGCATGCATTTATGCAATTTAATGCTGGAAATCCTGTTGGCGGGAGGAACGGGCGTTTCGCAGTTTTGCATAACTTTATTTTACTCTTTAAGGCAAAAACTCACATGTTTCGCTTTCAATCCTAATTGCGGCCGTAATGAGAATAAAACTTGCATCACAGCTTTGTGATGCGCCACACAACGCAGCCCAGTAGCGGCCGAGCAAAGGCGAGAGCCGACTGGAGTTTGGAAAATTCAAAGCTAAGGCCACCCAGCGTTATTACAAGTATCAGCATTAAACTCCACTCGGGTGCAACTAATTTGAGTTAAAATAGTTTGCCTTAATAGTGCAGTGCGACAAAGTCAACCTGATTTATATTTGCAGAGCGTGCTGCTGGTGCCTTCCAAAAAAGGATAAATCAGTGCCGTACTAGTGCTGCTCCAATTCCCCAACAAGGCTAAATGATTTTCGAGTTTTCGAGCACACAAAAATGAACAAAAAAATCCTCAAAATGAAATGACAGCGTAACATTTATTTTTCCCCTGATAGCCACTTACGAATTCCTTTTCAGGATAAATTAACCCGCATTTAGGGAGCCCGTCCCCTTTCATTAGCCGCGTTGAATTAATCAAGAGGAGAGCTCGTGAATTATTATTCAAAAAAAAAATAAAATTTACGGGAAAATCCATAGATATTTTTCCATTTAGGTAAAAATGAACTTTGAAATGGTTTTGACAGGGAAACGAGGTCAGCGGGTAAAAAGGGTTGCGGTAGTAACCTTTCGCAACGGTGTCCAGATTGGCTTTCGCATGGTATCCGTACACAACCAGATAAAAAACGGAATCCCCGTGCCGTGGAGGTTCGAGATCAAAGTCTGCGTCGCCCTGGCTATGGAACATGAATTTTTGCGACGCTAACTCATTTCAGTATCTAATGATTTGAAAATAGCCCGCGGTTAGAGTTCTGCAGGCTGAGGCGAATACGGATACGGTTTCAGCTTTTCGCTCTCCGACCGAATCGGATGGAAAAATTATTAATTTGAAGCCGCAGGCTGACCATTTTCTTCAAGAAGCCAATTACCTCCACCTCAGTTGACCAACCACCGAAAGCGTTTCATTGAATTGTTTGAACTTATTTCAGCAAAAATAGACCCATCCCAGCCAAATGGAGTTCGGTAGGAGATACGAGGGTGTAAGGAACTCCATACCGGCAGCAAAAAGTCACCTAACTAACCTGCCGCGTCCAGAACAAATGAACCGGAGGGTGTCGGAAGAATTTGCAAGTGGCACGTAGAACCAACTGCTACGCCAGGAGCGTTTGAAAATACAAACAAGTCCACTCCCGTGACGGCTTCGTTTCTAAATAGGTTTCTAATATACCGCAAAACGGGCACATAATAGACCATCGAGGCAGTAAGCCCCGGCCCTGGGGTCCCGCTTCCCGTCGTTCCATTCCATTCAGCTGGAAGTAAAGAGCAGAACAAAGCCAAGGGAAAAAAATTCAGAGGCCGCACAGGAGCCTTTTAGCATATCTATGATCTAAATGTTCAAATAAACACCATGTTCGGGCTTGTTACGAACCCATAAATTCCAGGACGCCCCACACTGTCGTACTCCTCCAGTGCCGCCGCATACCCGGCGAAAGTGCTATGTGAAAATGTTACAATTTTTTTTAGCCTCCTACCGAGCCTCTGGTATAAATGTTGTTTTTCATTGCGGACTTCTCCTCCCGAACAACCGTTCGGCCGGTTTACAGCCATCGCCGAGGAAAAATGCTCATTTTTTTTCGTTGAGAATTTAGAAGGTCCTGGACCTGGACATTCATGAGGAGAAATTTATCTGCAAATTGAAATGTCACCGGCAAACGAGAGACCGAGCACTTTATAAGAAGATTCTGGGGTACTTTCAAGGTTAGAGATTTTCACTGATAGCCCGGATTATTTTGTTAAGATCCTCCGACAGTGGAGAGAGTATTTCCACATAGCTACAGTTTTGTTTCCATAAAATTGTACGTGAACTTGAACAGTGTAGAATTATTGTATTGAGAAAATATATTTAGTGGGAATCTTCATGACATTGTTAAGGTTCCAATCAAAATTTTAAAAAGGAACTCTCACGCCCTTTTCACATACAGACAGTTGCTGCGTCGTTTGGACAGGAGGTATTGTATTCACACGCGAACGGACAATATCAACAAGAGTAGTGCGATCAAAATGAATCGGAAAAAAATTATTTTAATGTTTTTATAAAAGCAACGACAATGCCGTCTTCATAGAAATTATGAAAAAGTTTATTGGGTTCATTCCTTTCTTTCCCAAAGAAGGTATTTTGCAACTCTAGAGGCGTAACCTTTTGTCGCAAGGGAAAAATTCTATATAAATAAACTGTGGCGGATTTTGTGATCCACAGCTTTTGTATGAATATATTTTTTAGTGCAAGTTACCTAAAATGAGATAAATGCGAAAAACCTATTTTTGTCCTAATTTTTAAACCTCTTTTTCGCTAAAACTGTAACCTTTACAAAAAAAAGTCAATGTAGCCGAATTTCAAGGTTTAAAAAATGGAGAAATTAATGTACAGGCAAATATGTGAATATGTTAAAAAACATAACCTTCCTTCAAGGTACAGTATACAGCGATTCATATGGTCGGGAATTATCTGTCCGAGCGATACCAGCAGGTTAAAATCAAGAATATGATAACTAACCGACGATAATGATAACTTACCCCTAGCTGCGGAGGGATCAATCCTAGGTACATTGCTGTTCAACCTCTTCATCAATGCCCTGCCGTCCGTCGTCATGTGAAAATTCGCTTGAATGCTGATGATGTCCAAATATGCCTAAGCAGACCAATTGGGCTCCTCGAGGACTGTATCTTCCGAATAAACGCTAACATAGATAAAATTATGGGCTGTTCTGCGCTGCCTCTTTTTACCTTTGGGGGTACAATTTTTCCTAAATTGGAGAGCGAATTGCGATGGAAGGATTGCGGTTGCCTGCAACGATTGCGTGCGCTTTGTCTTTGGGTTGCGAAGGTTTCGGCAAATTTCAACTTTTCTTCATAGGATGCTAACACACAGCCCTTGTATTACTTCCATCCACGTTATGTTGAAGGTTTGTTTGAGTTCTCAGCGTCGCGTCGAAATCGCAATATAATTATGCCCCGCTTCCACAAATCTGTCATGGAAGGTTTCTACCTCGTCCAGATTGCCCATTTATGGAATGGTCTTCCTTCGGTCATAGGGGCTGCGGTCATGACATGAAAATGAATAAACAGAAGAATTTCGTTTCAACACTGTTTTTGTTTTATTTTTATTTAAAAGTGAAGTTCTTGTTGTTGTTGCCACACATGTTGTTATAGTCACTTTTGTGGAAGCCCCAAACAATTTTACAGTTGGGATGACTTCTTTGATCCGCCACAGTTTTCTTTTCTAAAATTTGGTAATCAAATCAGCAAACCTGAAAACACCATATTACTTATATTTATGGGAATCCCATTAGGTTGGGCATTTCACCCAAATTTAAATCCAACTTAGCGACTTTCAAACATTTTACAACTATTGATATCTTTAATTCAACGATTTTGTATGCTTAGGCACGTTTTTAATTAATACAAATATACCATTTTAGAGTCTTATGAATACTGATACCTTCCACAAAAAGAAAATCTCAACTTTTCAACTGGGCCATTACTCGACCAACACTAGGTCCTGAAAATAATACACATGGATGGCATGCATGTGATCAAAAATTAATTCGTAAAACGAAGTTTAGGAAGACACAACCAGCAGTTTCTTCAATTGTCTCAGCCATACGTGATTGTCTGAAAGAAACTTGTTCGGAAGTGGATTCGCAGCCCTATTCCCTCTTTCGCTAAGATAATTTGCGAAAAATACTCCTTGACAATATTTACTCTGAGGAAATTGATGCGGGTCTTCAGTCCCGTCATAAACTCGCAGAGTTGTTTTCAACACTTTGTTTGCAGGTTCGTTTGTCTCTGTTTGTCCCCGAAGAGGGTGGGGCGCCCCATTGTGTTACAAAAGCTCCCAGCTCTCGACCTGAGTTCGTCCATTCTAAAGGCAGTGGAGGAGCAGCCTTGGAGGTGCGATACGACTCCAGTTAAGGTTCTTTGCCTCGCTTTCGGGATTGCGTTCAAATGTGTCCCAAGGCAGCGGGGAACCGAGTGGTGGTGGTGGTGGTGGTTGGCGGCGAAAAATCCCCTTCGCGAAATTATGTGGTAATTTTATCTTAGCCTGAAACTTTTGGGGTGTTATGAGTGGGATCCTCAGCGAAATGAGCTGCTATTTGTACAAATTATGGCAATATTAATGCGAGTACATGTGATTAGTTTTAAGCTGGCAAACGAGTAGAAAGGAGTTAATTAACGCGACGCCTGTGGAGGGACCCATAACGACTTCTTTCGACTAGAGCACGCTCTAGAGCAATCCAACTTAAGCCAGCCAGAGTTGGGCGTTTTTAATGAACGCTCCCCCGTAATCCAGTTGTCAGCTTAACGTTCTTCTTATAGTCAAAGCTAACTGACTGTGTAATGCCATTTTAAGTTCCATTTCACTTTAGGGGAGAAACCTACTCGATAGTGTCATGAAAAACCCCATCGGTTGTCGTGGGCGGACGACAAAAACTAATAGACTGGAGCTGCTGTCCCGACATTCGAGGAGTAAAAGGATTTAAAATCCGTAAAATGAAAACATAAGCGAAAAAGCGCCTCTGTCGGATAGATAAGCCTCATAAAATTATATTGGGCTGTACCTTAAAAGGCCATTATCTTATGGCCACAAAAACCTCTCTATCTGCTCTCGAGACAAATTGCCGAGATAAAAGTCTTTTTAAATACACAATGGTATTTCGGTTGAAGCCTTCGTTGGGCCGGCATCGATATGCTGTTCCTCCCAGGGCCGGCAAGGGTTCGCTAGGGTTCCCTCTTGGACAATTAAGTACTCACCCGTTAATTGTTTTCTGAGCTTTTTTGACCTTCATAAATAGATTAAAGTTTCCGAAAGGCGAGCCCTTCACTTACCATTAGGCCATCCGAGAACCCTGGCAAAAGTATAAGAAAAGGTTTCACATTATCTCACAGGATCTAATGACAAATGCCAAAAGTGATACGGCAAATGTGCCGTTGTTGAAAATTTTATATAGTTTTCCGAGGGGGCCCGCCCTCCGAGCCCGGGATTAAGACGTAATTGCCGGGATTATGAGGGCATATTTATGATTTTGCAAAACATTTCCCAATAAGGGCTTGTGATTAAAGTCTGGCGGTTTTGGTGATGCCCTTATTAAGTGGACTTTTTGCTGGATTTCATAATTAGTTTTTGCGTTTTGCTAATTAATGGGCTAATCGATATGGCTATGCGGCTTTTCCAGGAAGTGTGATTTGCATTGATTATAGGTTTTAGTTCGAAATCGTCTTATACAACTTAGTACAACAGGAAAAGTGAAAAAATACATGAAATCAAAGAAATTGAAAATGCAATGAAACTTATATACAATTTAGTCAAAATGTGCACACTTTTGCTGAATTAGTTTCACAATTTTTTTCGGTTAACATTAACTGTTTTCCTCCTGTATATGATAATTCCAACCCTCTCCTGTTGACATGGCTTCACGGGTAAAGGGTTGCAAGGGTACGCGAGAGCACGCCAAATTCTGGTTTTTGCTAAAAATCAAAAAAAATTATACCGCTGACCAAGAGCGAATTTTCCAATTTTGGTAAAAAATTTGGCGAGATCTATGAAAAGGGACCTTGTCTTGCCAGAGAATAATTATCAGGAGACCATAAAATGTCGTTCAGTTTCAAAATTGACGATTTGGAAATTTTGCTGAATTTTGACGCTAAGGTATAGGCACAGACAACATAACCATATAGTACTTAGTGTATACTTTAGGACAACAAAAATGGCCGTGGGACTTCTCATTTTTGGGCTCTGATTAGTGATTGCACACACACACAACTTAAAACTAAAAGTTTTAGCTGGTTTGGCTCTTTCAGGACTATTACACATGAAAGATACTGCCTGCGATGCCTCCACCCTGTGATTTTATTCTTATGGGCTCATGAGTTGTGACCGTCCGTGCCGGGAAATCTTCCATGAAATTAACGTTCATTAAGTTACTATAGCACTGTCAAATTATTCTTCAAAAATTGTTAAACGAGTGTCGCAACCTGTTATTGTATGTAAAAATAAAATATGACCTTGAGACTATGCATATGAGTCCACATTTCACAAATACAATTATTTATTCAACGTTCGATAGTTTTTTCTCTCTCTCTCTCTCGCACTCTCTCTTGCATAATTAAGTTGAGATAATATGAGACAACTTGAACATAAAAAATTTCAAATTTGTTTAAATGTCAATGATTCTGATGCACATAGTTTGCTTTGCTTTAATTTCGTGAATCCGTTGTTTTTTATTGGCAACTAATATTAAGACACAAATTTTGACGCTAATCTCATAACGGTATAAGAAACCTGGGGAAACAATAAAATAACTTTAGATGTGAAATTGAAAAGATATTAGTAGTTAGAAATATAAAAATCAAGCGATAGTTACACAAACAAACATACATACTTATATTTTTGCTAATTTAGGGTCCTAATATGGAAGTGTCGAACTTGGTCGACTCGACTAGCAAGGACATATTTTCAGCTAGCAAAGACACATTTCAAAGCTAAGAAAATTAGTGCCCTCGCTAGTCGAGTGGACCATATTCGACTTTCGTAATAGAACTCTTAATTGAAATTATTTTAAAGGAATTAAGTAACTGACATGAAAGAGTTCGAAACTGAAGGTAATTATAGATACACCAAATTGTTATCATTCAGAGCACCGGCTAATTTCATGATATTGGCGAGCAATAATTGCAGAGAATTTCTCACAGCAATTGGCTTAATGAGAACTGAAATTGCTTTATAGTTCACACGAAATTGCGGCAAAAATGCAGATGAATTTCAGGTCTGAACAAATGAGTTGGTGAATCTAGGAAGGCAATTAATCTCGAATTGGGAAAAAAATTCGTAAAATTTCCAATAAATTCTCTCACCTCCTGTTAGAGAGGGAGAGCGGACGTGCTGTATTCATTATTATGTAGAATGGTAGGAAAAAACAATTTTTTTTAAATTAAAGTGAAAATGGAATTTTTGGTGTGTAGGGAGGTATAGAAATTAAATTTGCTATAAGTATAAAAAAATTGAGCATCAGCGTCATTCCAATCACTTAAAATCCTCCACACGTGCGTCTGTCCGTCCGAAACTTGTGAACAACTTGGAAACCCACTCTATAAATTGAGCAAATGAAAAATTTTGAAAACTAGAATTGTGAATATTTAAACGGCGTTTTGACTATGTTTGTTTGTTGATTAAAACAATAATAGCGCAGCGAAATTACCACTGAGCTATTACGTTTTGTCAATATACGGCATTGCTATTAAATTTAAACTTACTATAGTTGTTTCGATAATTTTAGCACAAGACACTAGGTGCGGAAGGCCGATTTACACTTTTCCCAATGATTCTCATATGCTGTAAATTGACCGTTCTACATTCCGGCATAGAATTACTTATGCAACCGTTACTGTACCATACAATATGGCAATCATTAAAATCCAGGGCACATGCACACTATACGTCTTTTACCATGTTCGATATCGTAATAAGTTTTTAAAGTACATCCAAATCTAATCGGAAGGGAGCTAATACATACCCGGCAATAAGAATGCGAGGGTAACTTTGTTGGCAATAAAAAGTCTGTAAGTTCTCCCAAGCATACTTCTTTTAAGGTTTTATTTGCGCAATTGGTGGCGAGTTGGTGCCACTTGTTTTTCCCTATTCGAGAATAGTAGTGCGATGGGTACTCCTTTCCTGTGAATCAATAACAATGGTACAATGTGAACATTCCCTCCAACCCTCACACCCCCTTCAAAGTAAGCAAGGAAGAGAAAATCCAGAGAGAAGTAAAAGTTGGATAGTATGTACAATACGTACGCGTCCCTTCCATTGGGGGATCTGTCTTCGTTTTACGATTTTATGATTGCATGATAAAACTTTTGTATTTTTCCAATCAATACTATGTAAACGTATATAAATCCAGCTGCTAGCACCTCCGGCCCATATCTGATTTCATGTTTTTCTTGCTTTTGCTCTACTCTCGCTACTGCGGGCATAGTTTTTGCCCTAATAAAGTTTCTTGACGACTTCGTTAATAAAAAGAGATTTTATTGAGCTTAAGTTTTATGGCGGAATGAATGCCTGCAATATGGACGGTTTTTGTTTCTACTATTTTATAGGTGTACAGCGCACAAGAAGACACAAATTTCTCCCCTTGCATTTTCTCCCTTTTACGAGTGTAAGTTGATAGGACTGCAGTGTTAATGCCTTCATTCGTCTAAAATGTTGTGCATGTTGCATGTCATGTGTCATCTAGTTATGAATTTATGATATCTTCCTTTAAGTGGTTACTTACTTTTGAGGAGTTTTTGATGCCAACAAAGTTGTGAACTTTGATCCAATCAAACTTATAATAGCTTTTTTGTAGTGTGATGTGATAAGAGAAAAACTAAAAGTAACATATTAGATGCATATAAAAAAAAATCAGAATACAGATTTAACGACTATTTCATTTTGTTTGTGCGCCATGGTGTCAATATTTATCCTAGATACTCTACCATTTTTAAAAACTCATTAGATGTTGGAAACTTCTTAGTAAGCTGTACGTCCGTCGGCTTGAAAATACTATAAAATAAACTCTGTCCAATATAACTTTGTTGATTTATTGAAAAAAGTAAATCGTCCAATTAGTTATGGAATATAATTTCATTCAAATCCCTGTCAACCCAATTTTGAAGTACATTTTCGATGGTTTGGGATCCTATTTCACAAACAGCTTGATCAATATTGTGTATTGTGTATTCTGGAATATCTGGATATCGGGTCAAAAATTCGGACGACCCCGAGGGTGCGGAATTTTTTCGGATTTCAGCGGATATTGAATCGGCGATATCTGTTGTTCAAGTGTAAATCTATTCATCTCGTACCGCGAAGATATAATATTGTGTTTCTATTAATTACGTATTCGTTGCCGTATATCTGCTTTCCAATTTGATACTGATTTGATTTGGTGTCTTAACTAAAATACGTAGTGCAGTTAATTGTTTTGGTTAAAAAACCATCGAGACATTGAAAGACGCAGCAGCTTTAGCCTCTTCTAGACCTTTGTTTTAAATATCTCAATCCATGGGGCAGTGTTTCGCTTCTCTCGTATCGCTATCGTGTATCGTGAAGGATTGCTTAAAATTAAAGGGAGGAAGTCATACGAGAAAAATGACAAGAGTTAGTCCATGTGCACTGTGTAGTTTCGTTGGAGCAGTGTAGATTGTCTGTATGAATCTCTGAAGAGCTAGACATCCTGACACAAATATTTCATATGATTTTTCGCTTCCAACACTGCCGGAGGAATAAGTGCTGCCGCATAATCTCTTCGCTACCCGCCGGCATACAGGCGGTGAAATATTTTAGCAAAAGCCAAAATGTTAAATCAATCTCCGAATCCTAGCCCGCTAGTAGGGGGGTAGCATATGTATCTCCTCGGAGCGACATATTAAAATTTTCCCCATTTGCATTCCTCGCAGTCGCCGGAAGTGTAAAATGAGTTATTGCTTGACTTCGAGAAAAACTCATTCGGAACCCTAAATGTGCCCCCCCTACCACAGCTCGCACAGCTAAAGTCCTGTAGCCAGACAGACACACATAGCCAAACATTAACGTCTACACTTTGCCACTTCAGGAGCTATTTAGTCACCAAAGGCAATCGTTTCATGTGGAACGGGCCGCCCCCGCACAGATCTTCCAGCGAGTTAAACAGGGACAAAGGAACAAAAATTCTTTCCTTTTGTTCAATGAGAATAAAACAGGAAAAACAACAATTTATGACGTCATAAATTTCGCCCCTAAGTATGTTTTTTGCATAACAAAAAATTATGGAAGAGATAAATCTGGATTGGAGTCTGTTTACGTGTCGGCTGGAGCTCGGTTGGTGTAGAAGGTATTCGGCACGAGCTGCCCTGCCGCTGACCTTGCCCCTTTGCCGGAACGGTAGCCCGGGCGGCAGTTAAGGGCGGTACGGGGACTCCTCGCCCCCGGCGCGCATAAATTATATTCATAATTATTCTTCTCAGTCTTTTTGTCTTAATGGCGGGCTCATTTTACCTGTAATTGGATGTCAGGTTGAAAAGTCACAGGTCGGCCCCAGATGAAAGCCATCGGGCACAAAGGGAGGAGAGTGCTTGAAAATTTACTGGCGGCAGCCGCTGCTGTTTCACTTGGAGGATTTTTAGTTGGAACAAAATAGGCCCAGAAAGTACGGGCATTGTTTCGCGAACTCCATAAAAATCTTCTCCGGGCTATAGACATTAAAGTCCGCCATAATTTCGCATTTTATTACTGCTACGGAAGCTCTTGTATTTAACAATTTTCGAGGGAGAATTTTTTTTTCTGTGCTGGCTTGCTGGCGAAGAAAGAAATTTTGATATTCACGACTTTTCAGCTCTTACCCAGCTGGGCTTTTATGCCCGCGAAACATGAAAGCCCGGTTTATCGTGGTGCTCTGGTTGTGCGCGAAACTGTTCGCACTGAGTACTCGTACTCGTCTCACACGATTCATTTAATGACTTAAACAATGAATTTCTTCTGAAGCAATTTTCAGGAATTAAATAAATGCTGAGGTAAGGCGTTAAATGGACCTGGATGACTGAAAATTGGTCCGACTGTTGTGAGGCAAAAGTGAGCGACGACGATCTTTGCAATGACATGCATTGTATGTATTAAGAAAAGCGGGAAGTTCTGCTTAGGGGTTTGCAAATTTTTGAATTCTAAACTTGCCTTAAAAATTTTGGAAATTTAAAATGGTGATCATAAACTTCCAATTTCAATAAGGAAAATGAAAGGGTTTACATTGTTGTAGATTTCGCGTCTGTAAGTACAAAGTATTTATAATTGTAGCCGACCTTTTTTTAGGTAATGAAAACTCGTGGCAATTTCAAAAATTTAAAATATTTCAGAGAATACTCCAAACTACATGTGAGTCATCTGACAATTTTTAATTAATAGCGGTTGTAGCTTAGTCTTCTCCGATTAACCGATTCAATTGGTTAAAGCCTTGCTCTCCAATATAGTACTTCGAGCTGTTTAACACATTTAGACCCAACGTAGGCTAACAGAAACCACCTCGGTGCCTGGATCTCAGTAAACTAATGCCAATTTGTTATTAATAGGACATTTAATTGGTTGAGTATATCATCGTCAATATTCGCATTTGGGGCATGAAACCATTTCGCTCCGGTTCAGCAGAGATGCCAGCTGGGTGGCACCTAAACGTCCCCGGCCGGGCACCAAACCCGCTAGGCAAGAGCGATAAGCTCGGTCAGTTAGTTAATGCATTTAATTAGTGCTAAACCGAAAACGAAATTGCATTTTATTAGATTCGGTGGTGCGGCAACGCAGAGAAACAAACACGACCAAGCGAATAGAGCCGGCTGTTCGGAGACTGTATAGGCAGGTCCTCGTGAATAATTTCGTTTAATTGTATCGCAATTAATTTTAATTGAAACATAATCCCCTCACTGGTAGAAATGTGGTGCCTAATTGCAGATTTTCTGTCTAATTCCTTGCGAGCGACATTTTATGTTGCCCGCAGAAATAGACAACAGCATGCTTCGACGAAAACTGAAATTACCCAAATAAATGGAAATGGAACGGCTCACGCCATAATATTGTACAAAGTCAATGTTTTAGCTCCAAATATTTACTCAATATTTTCTGCGAAAAGACACAGTGTAACCATTGTTTGGTGTTCAATGAGTGTCGGTTAATTTGAGGCAATATTCAGCCCACTTCATTTCGGTTAATTTACCCCAGAATTGCCAGTACTTCTAGAGAGGTCTGAAATGTAGTTGGGCTTGGATTAGAGTTGGTACTTCCTTTTGGGAATTGAGCAACGCAATTCAGCTTTGTATCGCAATTAATTAATTGCTATTTGAATTATCACTTTTTATGTATTCGCTACTTAAAACTTTAGAATTTTGTAATATGTAAACAACTAAGAATGGGGAAGGTTTATTTAATAAATATCGTATGTAACTAATCCATAAAACTTTTGTGTGTATATGTAGCTGCGAGATACAAGATACGTCAATAAATTTTTTTTATTTCGCTGATAGACGTTTCTTTTAATACTCCCCTCCATGTAAATGCATTTCCCTCAACACCCAGATCCTCTAATCGATTTCGATTTTCATGAACCTTTTCTGCAACTCAATCGTATTGCTCGCTTTTAATTATTTCAACTGCTCTCTCTCACCTTGTCTGTCTAACCAATTTGCTTTTCCTTTCTATGCCGTGATTTAGGTGGACCTAGCGGCTGCGAAACGCCCTGTTGTATTCCCTTCTTAATTTTACGAAATTTCCCGTTTTCTATTAATTCTAGAAAGTTTCCGTTAAATGGTTAAACGATTACAAACAAATAGACGACCCGACCCACCATCGTTTTTGATTTATAATTTAACCTTAGGAACGAGCAAAAACTACTTCACTCCCTATAAATTTAAATCACTCAAGGGCTTTTTGCATCGGTTGCTGCAAAGCTAATTAAAGTGAATTAAAAGTTCCTTAAAAGGCAGCGTACAAAGTAATTCCTGGATACCACTCACGAGCGCTTCATGCTTCGCCTCTCCAGGATCAAAAAGCACCGGAAAACAAATCCCAAGACCGTGTCGGTGTGTGCTAACTGCTACCCCACATGTGCCCTGCCCGAGGCGAACTAATGAAATGTATTTTAAATAAAGAGCTCGTTTCAGAGATTATTGTCAGTCGACTGGATATATATGTAGTCAATTGAACACATAAATTGTCTCATGCCACCCTCGGCCGATCCGAAGGGCGAACGTGGTGCATTGACGTCCTGCTCGCAGGAAGCCTCATCCTACGCCCTGACGTGAAGTGCTCCTCGCTTAACATTGTTTCAGTTTCAACTTTTAATTTTCTACGGAAAACTAGGAGCTTTGAGTATAACACGCTGACAATATAAACATCTACCTGACTGGATGATGGTGCATTTTATTACTCCCTTTTTCTCCCCTCCCCACCGCCAGTTTTCTCCTTTTTTTTTTACCGAAGACAAACTTCCCAGCTCTCTTCCTCTTTTTCAATTTAGCACCGGTAAAAGTCGTAAAGCTTAATGAGGCTTGGTGAGCGAACAAGGTGATGTTTAATAAAACAAGGTAGGAACAGCCAGTTCGTGACCTGAATTTTTTCCTGTTTTTCGCTGCTGTTGGTTTCCTGTTTTCACTCCTGTCATTGTCGTTTTCCAGAAATCATCAACTCTTGTGCAGTTTTAAGCACAATAGGTGGGAAATTGAATACGAGCGGAAACTTAAATCTTAAAAAGGAAAAACTTTGTCGAATATTTTTACACATTTTCACTTAAAAGCTTATGATCAAAGCTGAAAACAATTCTTGAAAACAATTAATGCTTTTTACACTGAATATAAGTAATAGGTAAAAGATGCTTTAAGTACGTTTTATATGGAAAGGTATTTGAAAATAACCGCTCCTACGATTACATGGATGCAAGTAAAAAGTCCAAAAAGAGGTTAAAAAATCGCTGCTAAATAAAATACTTTCACAGGGCACATTATTGTTAGAATTAGTGCAAAGATAATAAAATAATTTGACGGAAACCTGGAATCCGTGCGACATGCGACATGAGAAGTGAAGCCTTTTATTTCGCTAATACTTAGAAACTATAAAAGTGAGGTCAGCGACAGAGGTGCCGTTGGAAAGATGACGATTAAAAGATTTAACTGATCTAAACTAAATTTTCCCCCGGAGGGCCCCGCGACACAGCACACACGTCAATTTGCAGATAAAAATGCTGGTGGAGGGGCTCCTATAGGTTTGTGACTTCAAATATGGTGCCCAATATGACGAGTATGTCATCTTTGTCTCTTTCATAAATATGATAGCCCTATCTGCACCCACATAGAATAAATTTTTTATTTCAAGATGGGTTCAAATGTACAAATATCCCCATACTTGCACGGGAGAGGCCGAGACTCCCGGACGCCCAATTAACAACACTACTATCATTGAAAAAATTTATGGTATCGTAATGGAAAACCCTACGAACAGATCGTCAAAAGCGGTTATTTTATCCAGTGAAATTCCCATTAGAAATTCAACTTTGTTGGAAATTACACGCCGAAAATGAGGCCAATAAGAACAAGTAAGTACATTGCCCTGTTGTTCCTGAAAACGTCAAGGTAATGGAACCTAGAAGCAAAACACTTAAAGTAGCTTCAATCACAAGTCCTACGAAGTCGTCGTATCTTCAGGACCTCAGAGATTATCGCTTTAATTACTGTTTAGGCGGTGCCTCTACTGGCAGCCGAATAGGTCGCAAATCCTAATTTTTCGCCAAAAAAAGGGAGAACCCAGACAAAACTGCGTTGCGTTAGTATCTCATTAAAAGTAATGACTTCTCTAATAGAATGTAAATGATCCTCGGGAGTGAGCAGCCAGGCCACACTCACTCCGGCATTTGCCCAAAACTCCAGCGCTTGACGGTAGAAAAAATCTCCTAGAACCGTAGCAAATATTTTCCCCCTAATGCACTGGCTGTCAGCGAAGCAGGAAAAGGGCTCGCGGATACTTTATGCTGGGAAGGAACATATGGTGTGGTTGTATTTTATCCCACCGAACCCTCTTCTGCCGGTGCTGGTGCCTAAATCTTTTCTTCTCAATTTTATTACGTAAAGTGCTCCTTGCTCAGAAGGCGCCACCAGTCACCCGGGGGAAGCTCGTGGCTCCCTCAAAGCCAGCATTAGCACAAGAGCTCGGGCTAAGCTGATTTTCGTGTTAACATCGACAATGCATTTTAAATTCTGTTTTAGCTGCAAACATCTTTAATCAACTAGGACGGCACCATCCGCTCAGCCATCCAATTAAACATGAAACGGAACTCTATTTGCATATCTAGCCAGTGACTGCACTTAAACAGATTAAAAGTTCGACTCTGGTCCTATTTAGCCTCAGTTAATTATTAAACTTGATGACCGGCGAAATTGCAGCTGAATTAAATGCGGTGGTGAAGAAGTCGAAAATACCCCCTCCACCCGTAGCTCAAATGATGCTTTTGAGCGTGTAATTAATTTAAAAACAAATTAACCCCTCTGTAGTAGATATGAACGTGTGGGTGTGTGACAGGACAGCGTCTATGGATAATTTCCATTTGGCTCTCGTGTGATCTTATGCTCTCCAAAATTGAATTTTGTTAATTTATAGACACGATTTGACCCAAAAGTTCGCGTTGGTTCTTTTTTTCATGGCAGATATACCTGCGTGGTAATTATTTACAACTTTCATGAATTGTGAAAGTTAACTAGTGAGCATGGGTAAAGAAATGTAATAAGAATAAATTTGGGATAAAGATGCTCAGCAATACTACTGTGTCTCGCAGGAAACTTTAGAGAGGAGACCCGATATCTCCAGTATCGTTTAATGTTATGTTGCCATGAAAATTCGCAAAGAGGTGTACCTATGTATCTAAGCATATCTGTATTCATCTTGGGAGAAAATGCCTTTCGGTATGTCTATCGACAATGTGTGTTTATCATCAAATCAAAAATAGGAATACACGAATTATGATTAGGTCCTTCATTCTATATCTCGTAAAATCTGCATCCTACGACAAAAATCTATGTAACCTTTTTTGTAAATAAGTAAACTTACTTTTTTCATATTCAAAACATTTTTCTCTGAAGATATCGAGATATTACATGTAGTCCATCAAACTACATAAATATAAAATGGTTTTTCCGGATTATCTTGTAAACAGGGAATATTAATTTAAAAATAGTTATTATACAACTTGTAGAGCATAGTCTTCTCTATAAGTTTCATTTGTATCTTTATTTCCATGAATCAAAATTTTACGAGTTATAGCACTTCGAATGTTGAAAGTGAAAATCTGTAAAAAAACGTTTTGCAAATATCCTATGAATGGGATGTCGTATCATAAAAATGCGCTGAACCTTAACAACCTGAACAAGTAAATTTCCAATAATTTTTGTCTTTAGGTGGTCTTTAAAATTAATAATAATAATTGCGTTGTGACAGCAATTTTTTAAATGTTTTCGCTCTTTAACCTTAAATCATTAAAAACGCAGGTCTGCGAAATAACATTTTCTGTTAAATTCTTCACTTTGTTTAAAACAAAAATGTTATATAAAATAGTATAATATATGCACACGGGAAGCACTTCAACAATATTAGTGAACAGGAACAAAATATATACATATAAAGAAATGTCATAAGGTGGTATTAATAAGTAAAAATAATTTTTGCATTAATAATTACGCTGCTTTACATTTTATCTCTTATAGGTACTTGTTACAATGTACGGAACCCTAAATGTCTGGTGTTGTTTGTTACATACCTTCTTTATGCTGTGCGCGGATAAAAGAAAAGCCTTTAATCAAAGCAAAATAAACATAAACACAATTTTCTTTGACCTCTTCCTTTTATTTTACAAAACCTATTACACACCACCCGTTACACAAAGGCCTTCAATTCTTGTAATTTTATTTAAAGACGTTTAATTGGAGACATTGAGAACTCAACAGACACCCAGGCAGCCACTGAGTGCTTATTAGCAAAAATTAAGTTGTTCAGAAAGACGAGCCGAGCCAAAAGGAATTAAAACATTCAAGTGGTTCGCTGTAATAATGAAATTTCAAAAAGAAAAAAAAAGACAACGTGAGAACTAAAAAAAAAAGCAAAAATTAAAAATCTTCCAAAAAGCTCCGAACTGTCGAGTAGTGACCCTGCTGTAGAAATTGCAACCCTTGGAGCCTGTTCCGGCGCTTCTGCTTATAAAGCACCAAATTACCATACAAAAAAAGGTCAACTTGTTCCCGACCCATCCCACATGTACGGGATTTCAGCGTCAGTAGCTTTCCCGTTGTCATCAACTGTCACCAAGATTTGTACGGCTCCTGCGGGTGCTGGGCGACACCCGGGAGGGTGCCATTTTCAGTGCCAGCAGCTCCGTCCCGCACTTATAAACTCTTCCACTCAGCGATTAGTCTCTATTTAGCATAAAATTGTAATTATGGTAATTTCCCAACTATTACAACGAATTGTTTTTATCTCAGTCCCATAGTCAGAGCCAGGGCTACGGAGGATCGCGCTCTTTATGAACATCTCTACGAACGACGACGGGCACACCCGACCAGGACCAGTCGTCGGGTTATGAGAGCAATTTTGGCCTGGGGATGGCGTCAAGGCCCGCCGGGTTCACCAATGGCGTGGCTTTTAACTAGGTGTTGGTATTAAGATTCGAAAGCCACAAATCAACCCCTCGTACCCTGTTGTGCACAAGACCTGCTACAATTAACTCAGCTTTGCTCCGCTTTTATTATATATTTTCTGGGGCCGGGAGCGCTCCAGCCGGGCGGAGTGCACTGAAAGTGATTGTTAGGGAAATTAGGGGAACTATGTTATTAGTGATAATTAATTCGAGACCAGCAGCCAGGACTCCTCGGTCTAATCCCTTTCGGTTCATAATCGCTGCCCTCATAAAGCACCCGCGCAATGATTATCCTTCCACTTCATTTCTCCTGCGATTCCCAGGGCGCGGATTTAAGTGTTATTAGGTCACGGTCTAATGCAGGTCCTAGCCGACTCGGCTGTGGTACACTGCTCCTCCGCTCGAAAATGAAAACACTTCAATGAAATGATTTCGCTTAGTTTCAGCAGCTCCTTCTTATGTAAGACTGAATTTGCGGTTCGCAATTATTTGTTATTCATTCCCTCCGGCGCTACACCTACAGTAGGCCCCGGGCCTTCACTCGCTTTATAGGTCTTCCGTGCAGGGGTTTTACTTAAAAACATCTTATTTGGCAGAATCCCCCGGTGTGTGTATTCGGGTCTACCAAAGCGCAAAAATTTCCATATTTATTCACAGGGCACTCGTAAGGGACTTGCAGTCGGTTTTACTTTTAAAATTTTATACATTTTAAACAGCTGAGAAAGTGAGAGCCTCGGCTGTGAAGGAACGCATAAAAGTGGTGAGAGTGGGACTCCTCAGAGGAACGATGACCAAATTGCCTTGCTTAAACGTGATACCATAAAATCGGTCATCAACCGTTTGTTTTGTGTATTTGAAATTTCCCGGAAACGACTCCGGTCCCTGGGCTCATAAAAGGTAGATAGGAAATTAGATAGACAGGATGTGACTTTATTGGGATTTTTTATGGGCGCCTCCACGTAGGCATGTCAAAATGTGCCTGCTTCATCGGGGGAAGGCGAATAAAATTAGAGAGGATCGGACACTTCGTGCACTTTTCGTTCACAATAGCACAGAGTGGTAACGTCGTAACGACCGAGAGGTGGGCAAATGTCCAGCACAAGAAATTTAATTGTTGGACTTGGCGAGAGCAATCCATTAGTTTCATACCAACATTGTAGGAATTCAATCTAAGGAGCTATTCAATCAGACAGATCTTAATTGTGGGGTGACAATGGACTTTGAGGACATGTGTACCTATGTGTAACAACATATGTTCCTTGAATTTTAAGAGTCGATTTTTTTCTGGCCAAAAATCAAGAACATTTTAAGGTGACAATTCGCAAGTCACGAGTTTGTATACATCGTCTGTTTGTATAGGTCGTCGACTCACATAACACACGAAACAATGAGGTTTTATAGCAAACCAAGTTCCAGGCCGTTTTTTCATTAATTTAAAATTCAAGTTCTTGTTGAGACACCCCAAGACACCCTTTACATGACCCATCGACAGTTAGATAAAAAGTAAAAATCTTTTTAAAAAAATTCGTAAATAAATATAAAATTAAGAAAACTGGAAATGAAACCAATTTTCCAGAAAGGTACTTTATTATTAATTAGTTAGGCCTTCGGCTTAAAGTGGGAAATCTTTCCCCATTTGCAGATAAATGCAATCTTAACCTCTGTCCACGACCTTGGAACATAGTAGAATAATCTTGAAAAGGTTTCAGCCGGTCAGAACCATGGAATTTTAGGTTTGCCCCTGGTTTTACTGTTAAGACAAATCCTCCATATAGCCCTATTATAGGGTCTCGTGAAAACATCTATACTTCGCCGAATACTTGGTAGAAGTCCAAAAGCAACTCATCTCGGTCATTAATATCCAAGCTCTCCCATAGGTATGGTGTGTGTTAAGGCAGGCCCCCATGGAATCCGGCAACGGCAAACGAAGCGTCGCCTTTGCCACAGAGCTTGAGAGCTTAAAGCATTTTGAGTCCGGCTCTCTCTCTATCGCCGGATTGCCGTAACTCTCTCTCTAAATTTTAGAGGAACCTTCTATATTTCGTTGCGGCAATCCGGCGTGAGAGAGAGAGCCGGACTCAAAATGCTTTAAGCTCTCAAGCTCTGTGGCAAAGGCGACGCTTCGTTTACCGTTGCCGGATTCTATGGGGGCCTGCCTTTAGCGTCAGCACCAATAGTAAGAGTCACTTCTCGCCTGCCAATCTCCTCAACAACAGTCGCCTTCAGCTGTTCATCGGGGAGTGGTTCCACGCTGAGCCATATGGCTGTAGCACTATAGCAGTGTCTTTATCGCTGAATTTTGAGAGTATGTTGTGTTGTTTTCAAAGAGCATATAAAATCTGTGTTCCCGATCACCAATGACCCACTATGCCAATACCAGGGCGAACCCTTCTTTTTTCTCAAACTATAATTGAACAAGGGTGAGACAAAATTAATGACTAATTGTGTTAACAGGATAACAGAGCTACAATTACCTACTACTAAGAGTAGGTACTTACAAAGTTAGCAAAAAAATGGAAGCTCTAAATCTAAATGTATAATTTAATATTGACGCTGTTTCTATAATTTTAAACATTTTTTTTCTTCTTAATGAGGTAAAGCAATTAAACTTAAGCCATTACTCTTTTATAAAATGCCAATCATTGGATACGTGGGTGATATGAATAATAAATTAAAAAGTGTTCAGTAAACAAATGAAAGCCATGGAGAATCTGCAGAATTTTCAAAACTTAAAACCGTCAAATGTTCAAAAACACTTCCCCTCTTTTCAAAACAATTTAAATTTGCGCGCCATTGTCTGATACCGTAGACACCTTCCAGATAAATGATGAGTTCAGTTGCGGCATGTCAAAATACACGTGAACCGGCGGACCGTCATAACATTATCTGACATTTCTGTGCGGTAAGTTTCTTTTACTCCGGAGAAGATTTCCGCGATGAAGCAATACCCCAGTTTAACGAATTCACGGCCAGAATTTCGGCAGATAAGAACAGAAAAAAATGAGGTGAAATTTAAAAAGTATTATGTGTCGCATCACACAATAACTACCTCTTTCCAGCACCTCTACAACTTGGGCGCTCCACATGTAGACTCGTTCAATCATATGCTCAATGAAGGACTGAATGAATGTGTTAAGCACTTGACTCCAGTTTATTTAGAAACACAGCTTGGCGAAAGGATCATTATTGAGGTTGAAGATGCAAATATCTGGATTCCGTCGGTACCAAACGATGTGGTCGGGGTGAACAACAAAAAGGTGTACCCTTCGGAGTGCAGGCAGAGGCGCTATACTTACAAGGGGCCTTGCACCATAAGGGTAGCATGGAGCGTTGGTGGAGTACAGAAAGCCCCAATTGAATATGACATGGGGGAAGTCCCTATAATGATTCAGGTGAATTTCGCTTGCATAATACAAAAATATAATTTTATAAACAATGCTGCTTCCAGTCCGAAGTGTGCAACCTCAACGGGCTCACTCCAGAGAAGCTGGTTGAGAAAGGAGAACATGAAAACGAATGGGGCGGATACTTTATAATTAAAGGAAACGAAAAAATCATGCGGATGCTGCTCATGAGTCGCAGAAATTACCCCATTGCAGTGAAGAGATCATCCTGGAAGGATAGGGGTAAACTCTTCACCGAACTTGGCGTAATGGTGCGAACAGTACGGAACGATGAAAACTCGTACAACAATGTCCTGCACTACCTCAGCAATGGGACGGCAAAACTCATGTTCTCGCAGATGAAATTCCTCTCATATGTTCCAATTTGTTTGATCCTCAAGTGCCTAACCAGTGACACTGATAAGACGATTTACAGTAAACTTACAAAAGGGTACGAGCATGACCAGTACTATTTGTCGAGTGTTCAGAACATGCTACGGGAAGTCCACGATGAAGGATTGCACACCCAGGAGGAGTGCAAGGATTACCTTGGGCAGCTATTCCGTCAACGATTTCCAGAGCTACCGCCTTGGTTTACAAATTCTGAAATAACTAACTTCATCTTGAAAGAGAGGATCTTGATTCACCTGGATACTTTTGAGGATAAGTTCAATTTGCTCGTCTTTATGGTGCAAAAACTATTTCAATGCGCTCAGGATCAATACAAGGTAAGTGGGAATTGGACTTTTGTCACTTGACTGAGCATAATAGGTATGCAAACAAAGCCCTCTGATCTGAATCTCGTACGACAGTGTTATATTAAAATTTCTCTTTCTTTTTAATTAAATCGTACGCACCGATTCTTGTTGCGTGGAGCTCTTCCGAAATAAGCAACTCATTAGGAGTGCCTCAATTGAAAATAGAAAGGAAAACCTACCACAGCTTACACTTAAATGCACTTGTAAATTCCAGGTCGAAAATGTTGACGGTGTAATGATGCAGGAAGTACTCCTTAGTGGGAATTTATACCAAAAATTTCTCGCAGATCGCATAGATCTCTGGTTGTCATATGTTAAAAAGAGTTTAGCCAGAAAATGCTCAGATATAGATGGTGTGGTGACGCCTGCAATCCTCAGTAATTGCTTTAAGCAAGCAGGTGGTGTAGGTAGGGCTATGGAATCATTTCTAGCCACAGGGAATGCACCTTCTCGTTCTGGCCTGGGATTGATGCAAAACTCAGGATTAGTTGTGATGGCGGAAAACATCAACAGAATGCGTTACATGTCCCATTTTCGAGCAGTGCATCGCGGATCTTATTTTACCACAATGCGTACTACTGAAGCACGTCAGCTACTCCCAGATGCGTGGGGATTTATTTGCCCTGTTCACACGCCCGACGGTACCCCATGTGGTCTGCTGAATCACTTGAGTATAAGCTGTAGAATTTCGACCAGTCCTAAAGCAAATGTTGTTGAGAGAATTCCAGCTATGTTACTCAAACTAGGAATGGTACCTATTGACTCTCCTTTGTACGAGCCTAGTGCAAAAACATACCCTGTAATGCTCGAGGGCAAAATGTTGGGGTTAATTAGAATGCAGGATGCCTCACGAATTGTGGACAAGTTGAGATGGTACAAAATCGAAGAAATAATTCCGAAAATGACTGAAATTGCTTTCGTTCCGTACAAAGAAAAAGGACAGTTTCCCGGCCTATTTTTGTTCGTTGGCCCGAGTAGAATGATGCGACCTGTCCGTAATTTGGCTTATGGGAAAGTTGAGTATATTGGTTCTTTCGAACAAGTTTACATGGATATTGCTATAGATGAATCAGAGACTTATCCAGGCCTTACCACTCATATAGAGCTTTCAAAAACCGATTTCTTAAGTAATCTAGCTAATTTGATTCCAATGCCCGACTACAATCAATCGCCAAGGTAAGATCTTAATTACTAGTCAAAATTTATACGCAGGATTTTACTTCTAGAAATATGTACCAGTGTCAGATGGGTAAGCAAACCATGGGTACACCATGCCACAATTTTCAGCTCCAGGCTGAAACGAAGCTGTACCGGCTGCAAACGCCAGGTACTCCGCTCTTTAGACCTGTGCACCATGATAATATAAACTTGGATGATTTTGCAATGGGAACGAATGCTATTGTGGCTGTTATTTCGTATACTGGATACGACATGGAGGACGCTATGATTATTAACAAAATGGCACATGAACGTGGGTTCGCCCATGGCACGATTTACAAGTCTCAATTTATTGAATTACGTGGTACGAGTTATTTCGCTCGGGATCCTCATAATCATGATCTTGTGAAGTGTCTAGACAATGACGGACTTCCGCATCCAGGGAGTAAAATCGAGTTTAAGTCAATTTTGTACTGGTAAGCCTCGAAGAAGAAAACAGCCATAGAAACGGTAAATCAACAACATTTTAGTAAAGTAAGAGCATTAGATGTTTGTTGTTTTACTTTTATGTTTCTCTTTCTGGTACTGCTTTCTACTTCCAATATATCTTCACCTTCAGATTTATTAATCGTACAACATTTATTTTTTATTTTCGTTTTAGCTACTTTGACACTGACGAATCAGTTTACAAGGTGGTTTACAACGAAGAGAAAGAGGAGGCTGTAATAGATAGCATTCGATACTGCGGTACTTTTAATTTGAATTCTCCTAAGATGGTTTGCATTACCCTCAGAGTACCGGTATGAAACCAATGTCTCCTACACTCCATGACTTAATAATACGAGCGAATTTTCTTTTAGAGAAAACCTCAAATCGGAGACAAATTCGCATCCCGTGCTGGGCAAAAAGGTATTTGCTCACAAAAGTACCCCACCGAAGATCTACCCTTCACAGAAACTGGCCTTATCCCCGACATTGTGTTCAATCCTCACGGCTTCCCCTCGCGTATGACAATTGCTATGATGATCGAGATCATGGCTGGAAAAAGCGCTTCTCTTCACGGTCTTGTTCACGATGCCACACCGTTTAGGTTCTCTGAAAAGCACACAGCAATCGACTACTTTGGAAAACTTCTTGAGATGGGCGGTTACAACTACTATGGTACAGAAAAGATGTACAGTGGAGTAGATGGCCGCGAAATGAGCGCAGATATTTTCTTCGGAGTTGTCCACTATCAAAGGTTGAGGCACATGGTGTTCGATAAATGGCAGGTATTTTTGAAATTGCTATTAGTTTGTGTACCTCTGCAGCATTTTCATTGCATTTAGGTCCGTGCAACTGGTCGTGTTGACGCAGTCACTCAGCAGCCAATCAAAGGTCGAAAACGAGGTGGAGGTGTGCGATTTGGCGAAATGGAACGTGATGCCCTGATATCCCATGGAGCTTCTTTCCTGCTTCAAGATCGCCTCTTTGATAATTCAGACAAGTGTTCAACTCTGGTTTGCGGCAAATGTGGGAGTATTCTGGCACCAGTCAGAAGAGTTGTGACACGCTCCACAGAGGGAGCCCTTACTGCTACACCGGCAACGTGCAGAATATGCAAAGACGACAAACAATTGGGCTATATCGAGGTCCCGTTCGCCTATAAATATTTGGTCTCTGAATTAAGTTCTGTTAACATAAATGCTAAGTTCAGGCTGCAGACTATTTAGAGCTTTGCTTATTCATTAAAGTTGAATTTTTGTATGGCCTCGTATTTTTGTATTTTCTCTGGGCATGTGTTCTATCACCTATGCACACAAATAGAACTGCAGGTTGGTTTATAGGACTTCTGTCTTTTATAGGAGTCAGGGTAAAGTAGTATCAAAGACTTAAAGAACTTACATCGTGAACAAAAATAATGAGTAATTTCTTCTGGGGTCCTCTACTTAGTAAAGTGTGGAACCAATCCCAAGAAAATACTAGGCTTCATTAAAAGCCTACGCCTGGGAAAGAACTAATTTCCGTCGGGGACTTCAATACACATTGGTCGTGGTGGTGATAAATGGAAAAGAGGCCTATAGCTTTGGCATGAAAGTAACAAGTTGCAATAGTGATTTCGATAGAGTACTGCAGTATGAAGAAGAAGTGGGGTAACGAACTCTTCTCTGTTTCTAAGCAATAAGCTAGTTGAACAAGTTAGCAGAATTAGATAAGTTGGTACTCTAAAGGAGAATAGCACAGCCGATAATAGAGAAATCTACACACTCATCGAATTAGCCACGTGTTTATGGTCAAGATTCCAGTATGAAGCGGAAGCAAGCCATCAACAAGATCGAGGCATTCGAGATGTGGCTGTATATGGACGATGCTAAATATAAAATCCAGAGGAAAGGGGAACTTTGAAGAAGAAAATTCAAATTAATTCGTACTTTCAAGAGCTTTAATCAAGACAATTACTTTACATAACTTTCAGTTATAAGTGAAATTTGCACATATCAGCGTTGCGTCGGAGCTCGGAACGAGCGGTTCTCTTGTGGAGTCTTGTTCCAAAAACGGGGCTCGTCTCGAATCTTATTTAAATTTATTTACTTATCCTTAAATACAGTATTCTTGCTCAACAATTTTACTCTTATTTAGTGAGATTATTCAATTACTTTAACTTTCATAACATTTTTTGCATACTCTACAATTAAATTCTTTAGGTTCATCCTTGTCTTCAAACTTAAATCGTAATGTATAGAATATCTTCTGCGAAATTATTGTATTTGCGTTTTGTTCTTTTTCGGTTAGGTTATCCCTTTTATTTTTATTGTGAATGTGATTTTCCGCCTAAAGTTGTTTGTGTTTTTTGTCTCTACGTCTGAATATTTTTCCTTAGCAGACTTGGTCTGGAGTTTATATCATATTTTTTTCTATATTATGTATTTATAAACAATGCACGATGATAACTTCTAAAAATTTATCTTAAAATTGGTTAACAAGTAGGTCACATACTTCCCGGGTTACAGACTCTTTGCTAGCACGAATGGTTAAACGGAACATCTAGAAGTGAGCCAGTAATTATTTTAACAAACTCAAATAATGGACATGAAACTCACAGCACTCACCTGAGCTTGTTTGTTCGGTTCCAAGCGCAGCAGACACCCGACCTGTTGCGTCTGCGTATGAATGATCCCAGCACAGACCATATTGTCCGGATTTGGATCTATTCCATCGAGTAGTTGCATACCAAATCCCATTAACTTGTTCCTTGCACCAGGTAGGTCCAGCGGAATTTGTGCTTTGAACACCTTTTGTGCACGCTGCATCTCACTGCGAAAGTACACAAACCAATTCTGCTGCTTCTTTCTTTTCAATTAAATTTCAGATAAATTTTACCCTCCTAAATTTTTCCACCGTGCAAAAAATGACTCTGCATTCATTTCCGTGGGTTCGAAGAATTTATTCACAGTGAGAGGGAGCTTTAAGTTCACCTTCTGCTGTACGCCGTTATGTCTAAAGGAAATGTCCAAGGTAGGTGACTCGGAATAATCGTCTATACACTCTGCCGTCAGCAGCTGCTGGATTTGTGCACCGGCCTCTAGTGTAGGCTCGACAGGCTTTATTTGAACGTTCAGTTTTAACGCGTTTTCAGCAGACCACTGCAGAACCGGCGTAAAATTCTGTTCGAAAGTATCCAAAGTAATAAGCAGAGTGATTTAAAAGTGGGGGCAATACTATGGAAGACGTGAATCGTGTCGTTTCCAATTCTTTAGCGATACACAATTTCCTTGTACTGTTAGCACAACAATTTCTCTCAAGTATCATTTTATTTATATTCCAAAGCCCAAATACACATTTTATCACTTGCTTGCAAAAGCATAACAATGCGGATCGATTTGGAATTTTTACGAAATAACAATAGACGCTGTGAAATTTTTACTCTTACTAATTTTCTTATAATATTTTTTGAAAGCTTATTGTATGGCTTAAATACAAGAGCAAAATAAAGCAAATCCATTTATGGGACGTTTTCCATAGAGGTCTAAGGTTTTTAATTTTAATCATTTTTTTAGTAGCCAAAAAAGTTTGGGTGCTATTTCTAATAGAAAAAAAAATACGATTCGCCTAGTCTTCCAGAGCACGATCCTGGTTTAGTACTTACCGATAATGGAGCTTGTGTTTTGTTACCGTAAAATAAGCCTAAACGTCCTAGATTCTGGCGAAATTCACTCTTCACTCCAATCTGGATTAGATCGTTTTCGAATAGAACTCCGTTGTTTTTGAAGAGGAATTTCTTCGAGTTGCACACTGCCGCTGTTGAGTTGTTTGCACCGTAAATATCTCCCAGGACATCAATAAGAGTTCCAGAAGTCGAGTTGTTTGTATTTGATGGCGGAGTACTTAATCCGAGCAGATCGGCATTTGCGGTGCTAGATTGCCTAAACGAAATATTTTTAGATTGTCAAGCGAAAAGGAAGGGAAGAACGTCAGGCCTATTGGATTCGTTATTCAATAGATTCCATAGACAAAATCTTAGATCAATACACTAATAAAACGAAATACTGTAGACCCTAGCCGTGCCTAATAGTTCGTTTCTAAGTACATATGCTAAAAGTAATGCTCACAATAGGTCCAATCATACTTACTTTTGGTTGGCTTGTATATTATTTTGTGCCGCCGGTTGGGGGCTCTTTGACTCCCTTATCTCATTTTCAGGCACCCTTCCTGGTTTTTTCTTCTTCAAAACGGCCAGAATGGAGCTTTCCCTTTCCGGAAAAGATGGCATCTCTTCTAGCACTGTTGCTAGCACATCCGTAGATGCGACAATACTCAACTGTAAATATTCACTAGCTCTCTGCTGCAGCTCTGCATCAGCCGAACGAAGATTGCTGTGTTGTCTGAACACCTCCTGTATATTAGTGCGAATTTCCGGGAATAAATTTATAAATTTGATATATGTGGAAAGCAGTAGGGCCCGCGTCATAGGGGAGCACAAATGATACTTAGAATGAAGCAGTTTGAACTGAACAATTGGAGCTGATCGTGAATCGCCGGCTATTAGATTTCCGAATTCTCCGAGAATGTAGCCGCCGACTTTAACCATATTTTCATGGCATGCTGGTGCTTGTAGGGCCTCAAAGACTGTCTTAGCAGCATACCCTTGTACTTCTTCGCGGTTTATGACGATTTGGATCACCCGGTACCAAACTTCTTCTGAGACATAATCGCCAGCAATTCGGATAAGATTCAGAATAACGTCCACGTACCTAAAAAATATTTAGGACTCCTTATCTGTTGAAAAAATTATTGACATACCATGTGTAATCAGTTGCGTATTTCTCTGACAAAATAGCAACTTTGAGCACCATTTCCTCGCGAATGGAATAGTCAGCGGTTTCAAGGTAGTTTAGCATTTCTTGAACGATTTCCTCCGCGTTGCTTCTATCGCACATAGCATACAGTAAATCTACGGCTTGTTGCCGTACAGACACGTCCTTCTCCATCTGAAGACAAAACAGTGTTAGAACTCTTAAGACATTTTTTTTCCAATAAAGTGAATGTTACCTTCATCGACAAAATGACGACTTCTTGGTGCTTCTTAACTTCCTCATGTGAAAACTCCGATGTAGCCAAATGACACATCGACTCAAGAGCCAAATACCTCAAATTGGTCTCACGATTGCTCAAAAATTGCCCCAACTGGTTGCACGCACGCACTAACAAATTAGGCTCACTATCACTATGGATAATGAGATTGATGGCTTCAAACAGAACAGCATTCTTAGCGTTCGAATGTTGAACTTTTTTGCTCTTTGGGGGCTCCTGTGCTTTATTCAAAATTGTTTCGAGTGTTTCATTTAAACGTGCGCGCACACCAGGCTCCTCTGTGACTGGATTATAGTTCTGCAGGAGGCGAAGCAATTTAACCGACAGCCATGGAGCTGGGACAAAATAATAGGTGTAATCCTGCAAATCAGTGTAACTGGCTGTGACTATTCGGGATAACCGTGAAACGGCTAAGTTTACGCAGCCCTTGTACTCGTCGGGGTTCTTTTTGACTAATGCGTCTATGAGAGATGTCGCTGCTGTTACCACACCCATGTGCTGGTCATTGAGCAAATGTATTATCCGACTTGTCCACTCCCCGCCAGGGATTATTTCGGGGCATGTGCGGAACAGTCGCAGCAGGCATAGGGCAGCCGACTGCTTAACAACATCCATTGTGTCCCTGCAAAGTAGAACATTTTAAATTCCTCAAAGAACTTAGGACATCGCAGAGACTGTCTTACCCAGATACCAACAACTTTGGTATTTCATTGGAAAAGGCTTCAGCCATGTCCCTGCTGCCGATATTTGCAATGCACTGCAAGGCGAGGTTAACGTGGATTGGGTTCCTTGACTGCAAGTCATTCTTTATCGATTGGATGATCAGCTTGATTAGATCGCTGTTGGTATTCACTAGAACTGAGATGAACAAGTATCCCTGCGGGGGTTTGGTTTTACGTTAGCAACAAGATGAGAGCTTGAGAGTGGCACAACCTACAATTTGTTTCTCTGAGTATTTATTCGAAGATAGGAGATTGACTGCCTCCATGTGTCCGAAGTCAATGTCATGGCCAAGAAGGAAAATAAATAATAGCTTGCAGACGTATTTCTTCTTTTGGTAACCATCAAGAGTTTTGTCGCCTTTGAACTTGCTCCGGATGTTGGCGAGTTCCTTGTTTATGCGCTTCACCTCGGCCTCCTTACTTTTGCCTAAAAATACAACGAACATTGAGGGAGAAACAGTCGAGGAACCTTATGACACGATGAAAACAAGGAATTTTATGTGTCGTTTCAAGTCGTTTCAACTAAAGGCAACCAAGTTATAAGCTGCCACCAGGAGTACTCTAAAAACAAATAGACAATAGACAAACGACAGTCCAGCATCTTACCACTTACATGTTGCTCAACAGGATTAAATAAACAGCATCATATTATAAATTGAGCTTTTGGTTTCATCGATTAAAAATACGATGCAAATGTCTAGTTCTATAGGAAAAATACACACATGTTCCAGCATAACTCTTCTATAAAGAATATCTCTCCAACAAGAAGGTACACTCGTGACCTTTTTCCTTATCTTTCAATGACCTTGGTACCGTTAACCGGACCAGACGTTTCATTTCGTTAGGAATAGATAGTTATAAAGAATTAATTTGTGAGAGCAAGACAAAAATTTGGAGGCAGATGCTATGAAAATTGAAACGCCTCTACAGAGTGCATGATTTTATTTTGAATATTTTCTATTTTTCAGTAAGGTACAAAACTTAATTCCTGATAATCGTCCCTCGCAAGGGCAGACACCAAACATCTTATATGATGTTTACCTATCAGTTGTAAAATGAAAAAACAGCTAATAACACCACTCCGTGATGGTTCTCTAGGTCTAGAGTCTAGAGTCTAGCCTAGCACCATACACAATCTGTAAGTGCCGCATTTAAAATGCAGAGTGAAAACATGTATGCAATCGCGTACGTACTTATCAACTATGTGTGCGTTACCTGCGTCCACCCCTTTTTGCATTCGCATTATCCTTTTACCTCATCATTGGTCAGGGGAGGTTGGATTGAGATGTCATGGTAGTAGAGACCGCACACCACTCGTAAATGCCGTATTTAAAACTCCATTATAAACTGCATTTTGTATCTCACACTGTACATGTTGTACGTGAGTAATTTTTGCCGTCTATAGCTCTCTCTGTCTCTCTTAATTTCTTACCGGAATGCAATGGCACTCGTTCGTTTCTGTTTTAGCTAATGGGAAATTTTTCTGGATGTAGTTCCAGACCTTGCATTGCATATGGGTTATGCGTTTGCAGGCGTATAGAGTGTCCCAACTTTTTGTTAGATATTCTTCGGTGCAAAAAGTTATGCCGGCCGTGCCGATATTAAGTCGATCGTGCGAGTTGATGCCGTGATGCAAATTAGAGATTCATAATCTGCATTGTGCGTACGAACGTACATTTTTAGCAATAGAATATAACATGTATACGTTTCGGTGAAGAACGGTGATCTGAGGTGAGGATTCCAAAACTGTGCCATATATGGTGTTTCTCTGTAATGTGTCCCTATTTTGTACCGAACCGGTTTGAATCCTTAGCGAAATAATATAGGAATGATTTTACAGGCAAAGGCCTTCTTTAGAAGAATGATTGCGCCAGGCAACGTCGGGTACTGATCAGCTAGTACGAAAATAATTAAAAAGAACAATTGGCGGTTTTATTTTCTTGATATCGATTTTCATTATCGAATTATTATCATAAGGCATTAGATCACAAAAAAATATTCGATATCAGAACCTGATGGTGGTCGTAAAACATATTTATTAAAGTCGATATCTCGAAATATAATCGATAGTTAAACCGATTTCTCGAATATTCGATATTTTTAATATCCGCTTTCAGATTCGCATTTTCCGGTCCACAGAATAATCAGATTTTGCGTTACTTGCATTTCACTAATTTTACTTTCGTCGGTAGACCCGTTGACTGCCTAGAAGGCCTTTTCACGCTCCGGATATGGCCATGAAAGTGTGAGACTGATTGTGTACAAACTCCGCAATTATTTCGCTCCAAAGATAAGCGGGCTTTTAGCTGAAAATATCCCGAACCATTCAACCGATTCAAAATTTAAGCTAAACTCGCAGTAAACGCGAAAAAGTGGTTAAAACAGCGGAGAGCTTTGAGAAATCAGCGCTGCGACGACAATATTGCTGATAATTTCTTTCAAGAAAAAAGATAAAGCTCTTTCGTTTATTGGATTTGCTGCCCTGAATACGCCTCTTTCTGGCGGTTCACTCGATTGGGAGCATTCACAGGGCTGAAATCGCTTTCAATTGCTGTATGAATGGGACACTCAAAAACTGCAGAAAACAATAATCTGTGTCCGTGCCGCGCAGAGAAAAGTCTTTGACCTTATTGTGCGCCACATCGCTTGCATAATTGCACAATGTAAGCCGGACTGCGGGCGGTGAAATTTCGCCTTCGAGGAGTAAGGAGGTGTAGAAAAGTTACTTACAGTTTCGTATGTCCGATATGAAGACGGCCAGTCCCCGCATTCCATCCCCTCTAACAGGTGGCATCTTGCGCTATCGCCTTTGATCTGGAGCCGTCCGCCAGTCGGTAGTGGGCCTGAGCTAGATAGTTCTGGGTCTCCTCGGCTACGTGCAGTCGTCGGTGATTCCCTTCCTCACTTGTCTACGAAGAAATGTTTTTGTAAAGTCGCACAGGGTTCACAGGAGGGTGAGGGATCAAAATCAATGCAAGAAACCGTGACACAGTTGTAAGAAACACTGGGAGAAAGGAGCAAATCATCACCACCAATCACTTCATCCTCTGTCACTTGCCACTGAGGCTCTCTGCGTCAATTAAGTGGGTGCTCCTCTAATCGAATAAAACGCGATAAGGGCGCACAGCAATCTGGGGCGAGCACGGCACCGCAAATCGAATGAAATTTTTCACACAAATTGAACGCGACGGCGACTCCGCGAGCGCCTTGGCGACAGAAGATGATCGGTATGGTGATGATGACACTCCCTGGAAGAGGAACACCAACTTCTTCTACGGTGTGCCGCAGGCAGAGGAGCTTGGAGCGACTTCTCTCTGCCTGCTGCTGGAGCTGGCGATTCATTCACTTTTTCGATGCGGCCAGTGGCTAATCGCCGGCACTTCTACTTCCTCCTGCACGGCCACTTGCAATCGCACACACAATTTGGCACCTTTGTGGGGCCTTGGTGCCATCCCCTCGAGAAATTCTTACTCACAGCTAGTTTCCACCGCAGTCTAAATGAAAATAGTTCTGGACACCGATGATCTACTTTTGTAATTTATTGATTTTTCGTAGCGACTCTTATTTGTAAGTCGGACGAATGTGTAGAACAAAATGCACAGAAATTGGGAGGATATGCCAAAATGACAGATTTCGTATACAAATTTACACGAATACAATTGAAAGTAGTGTTATCTAAATTGCCACAATCTTCAAGGAGGTGCAATTTTAGAGTGAGAGCTTTAAATAAGTGGACAATCTTAGCTCTGGTTTTTTTGCTGGCACCCACAATTTTAGCTAAAATTATGAAATACCTACGTAAATAAATAAATTATTTTTTTTTCTATTCAATGTTTCTATGAAGACTTCTTCAAACGTTGTTCTTAATTATCACAGCATTTTTTTTTGTCATCCTTGACTGTATACTGCGCATTTGACATATCATCATTATTTGGCGCATAAGTTCAAAATGTCACCCAACAAAAGTTTGAAAATAGACTCGCTGGCAAGCTTAGGCGCGTTTTTATCATCAACAAACAACGTAAAAAATGTAGTTTACCTTGCCGACATCCCAGAAGCCTGCAAGACAGAACCGTGCATGCTTGGAGTTGACGAGGCTGGCAGAGGCCCCGTCCTGGGGCCAATGGTCTACGGCATAGCATTCTGCCCTATAGGAAAAAAGGAAATCCTTGAAGATTTGGGCTGTGCAGATTCAAAACAATTAACAGAAGACAAGCGAGAAGTGATTTTTGACGACATAAACCAGAAAGATGCCCCAAAAGCAGCTATCGGATGGGCTGTAGAGGTGATATCCCCAAACACAATTAGCATGAGCATGTATCGGCGCTCGAAGTGCTCCCTGAATGAAGTGTCCATGGATTCGGCTATAGGCCTCATAAACAAAGCCATTGAAGCTGGAGTCAATATTTCGGAAGTATACGTAGACACTGTGGGGCCTCCTGAGAAGTACCAGGCCAAGCTCTGCGCCATATTCCCTGAGTTCAAAATCACAGTCGCAAAAAAGGCTGATTCTACCTACCCGATAGTATCTGCGGCTAGTATTTGCGCTAAAGTGACTAGGGACCATGCCCTCAAGGTGTGGAAATTCCAAGAAGGTCTAGAGCTAACTCACGAGCAGTTTGGAAGCGGATACCCTGGAGATCCTGTAACAAAATCCTTTCTAGCCGACAACATTGACCCTGTCTTTGGCTACCCACGACTGGTGAGATTCAGCTGGTCCACCGCCGAAACAGCGCTGCAAGGAAAGGCTTTCGATGTCCAATTCGATGACCCAGACGACACAAAACCTGCATACGGTGGAGCACCCATTACGAAGTTCTTTAAGGGTAAGGGCAAGGATGGGGAACTTATTAGGGAACAACACGCGTTTTTTAGAGATCGATACTTAAGCAGCGCAAGTGATTTATAAATAAAGATTATTTGGAACATTCTTAAAGCGTTTTTGTGCCCACGCTGACTTTTACCTGCTCAATATTACTTTTAGAGCTGTTTAGTGCCTCCACAAAGCTTTATTGAGGCGTTTGGGTCTAGAGTGTCAATCACTGCAATAAGAATTTTTGAAGAATCTTCTCAACGGGTGAGCCAGTAAGTCAGACCTCTTAAAAGGGAAGAGCTACACGTTTACATTTCTTTTTCTCGACAGCACGTATTTAGGACATGGGTTACTTAGGCGCCACCTTCCGATACCAAAGCTTAGTGGGCTTAGGAGTGTTAGCTGAGTTACAGATAATAAATTGTGAGGATATGAAGTTCCACCAGCTAGGGAAAGATTTGTCAGATGTTCGATTCCCGTACGGCTAGTTTTAAAGCAGAAAGTTGTTCGTTCGAAGACAGAGACTCCAATGATTTGGTTTGAGACATAACAAAAAGGCAAGCTTTAGTGTATAAAACTTTCATTATATTCCTAAACTTAATTGATCTTGAAGGTATGAATACCTCATAATGCGAAAATTACAATCTATAAAATGAGAACGGTCTTCTAAAATTTTCTTAAATCCAGCACAAAAACGCTTCCATCCGACGCACTAGCTCCGACCTTAGATCCCTTGGAATTCCAGCAAACTTCGAAAATGCCCCCAGTTCCCTTGTAGCTATGAACAAGTTGGCCAGTCTGCGTGCTCCAAATATGAACGCATTTGTCGAAGCTTCCCGAAGCCAAGTGCTTTCCATCGGGGCTGAATGCGACCGAATACACGGGCTCTGTGTGCCTGGTCAAAGTGTGTATACAGACGCCTCTCTCGACATCCCACAAACGCACAGTCGAGTCGAACGAAGCACTGGCCAGAATGAGATTTGTGTTGGGATTCTGTGTACCAGGGCCAGTTGGTGACCACTTGATGGTGTAAATTTCCTTCGAATGAGCTTGTAAGTCATGAACACATGTATCGTGCTTCATAGACCAAATTTTCAGAGTCATATCATCGGAGCAAGACGCCAGCAGTTGTCCCTGCGGGTCCCACTTAATGGCATTTACCTCGTTCTAAAAAAAATCTCATTTTAAAATCGACTGATGTAATTTAAGAAAACGTAAAAATACCGTATGCCCCTGGAAAGATTTGATCGGCTTATCCACGCCCAGCTTGCACACATGAATCCTCTGATCCGTGCTGCAGCTGGCGAATGAGATGTTCGTCTGCCAGTCGACGTCCAAAGCTGGAGCATTGTGGAAAGAGAACTGCTGGGTACACTGTCCAGTTGAGGCGTCCCATATGATTGTGGTCTTATCGACGCCAGCCGATAGAATGTAATTTCCCCGCTTGTTCCACTTGAGGGCGAATATGGGGCCCTTGTGTTGGCCAAGAGTTGAAGCTAGTCTGCCGTCCGTTGACCAAATTCTGGCGTATCCATCGTAGCTGCCTGTTGCTAAGAGAGATCCGTCGCACTGAGAGTAAGAAATTTAGAAGGTGTTAGACGAGTTCTGACTTGTGATGCGACATTAGCTTTGTTTTAAATTAGTGAAGTCGAAATCCTTCACAATCCGATTATTTGCGACAAAGCTGTATAGAATCCCGAAACCCCGAAAGTATTGCTTTGAACGCAGATAGCCTCGTAGACCCCCTTCAGATTGGCAGATAAGAAAGCGCACAAAATGAAAGAGATTTCGACAATACTTCGGGAAAACCCTATTGCGTCACGTAAGGGTGAATTAAGGTTATAGAAGAAGTTGCGAAGTTTTGTTTACTCACGTTCCAGTCCAATGAGGTCACATCCTTGTTGCTAGGCACCTCTGCGCCTCCCTTCTGAATGCAATGCCTTAGCACCAGTTGATTGGGGCTCACTGTATTATCAGACATGTCCCAAATTCTAGCAGTGCTGTCCCCGGATCCACTGGCTAGAAGATCAGTGCTGGGATTCCACGCACAAATGAAGACTTCACTTTCGTGCCCCCGAAGCACAGTCGCCTTAGCCGGTGGAATCTCGATGCAATGATCTACCTCCATTCTCTCGGGCGCAGGAGTTGTGGCGGCTGGTTGCAGTGGGGCTACTGTCTGCTCCTCACCACCATTCGTCTCGGTCGTGGACTCCGTGGTAATTTGATCGGTTTTAGGTTGTTCGTTCTTAATAATCTCCGACTTAATGGACGTCTTGTGGCACTTTATTTCGAGCATAACAGCATCAATCAGGCTCAGACCTTCCACGGTTCGTGTGGACTCTCCATCTTCACCTATGCTCAGCTCAACCTCGGTGTACTGGATTCCCTTCTGGATGATTTTGAGCAGTGCCGCTGGAGGCACCAGTGCACCGTTGATATTGCTCTGTGATATATGCGACTCTATACCGAACGTATATGCCGAGTGGTAGAAGCCTGAAATGTTCATTTTTAGGAAATTTCACGGATGATAAGCGGATCTCTAACCTGACTCCTGGAGGTAGCGGTAGACCACAAAATTCACTTCATCGCTTGAAAAACTCATTGCTTTACGCTTGGCTTACTGTACGATTAGATCCCTTCGATTTTCTAACCTTTTGATACAGTGTTTACTCAAATTCAAGGAAAATAGCGAATATCCGACTGGGACAGCTTGAAAAGTTGACACTTGACTTACTTGACGCCTCAAATTTTTTTGGATTTTACGATATAATTTCCCCTACTAGTTACCGTAATATTAAAGTAAACATTCGTTTATTTCATTTATAAGCTGCTTGGTGCTTCTACACTATCACAAAAACGTTGTTTAAGCTACCTCTAAACATATTTATCCTCAAAAAACTGTTAATGATTAGTAAAATCTTAAAAATTATTAAGGTTTTGTATATTTAATTAGAATTGCTAGATGTCCCCACAAAACATTCGAAAAGCAACAAACTTCACTCAAAGCTGTCACTTTACCGCCAACGTTCTTTCCGGTTAGATCTGTTGACAAGTGTGCTTGTTCTCGCGCAGAGCTAAGGCCGTATTTTTAATTTTTGGCGACTTGCACCAATTTTATAACGCTTAAACAAGAAAATGTCCACCAAGGCTGAACTCGCCTGCGTTTACTCCGCTCTCATCCTCGTTGACGACGATGTAGCCGTCACGGTAAGTGTTTGCGCCTTTCTCTAGCACTGTTGTCTGTTTGGACACCAAACTACGTCTTTTTGTAATCGCAGAAAATCCTAGTGTTTGATGCCTAATCACAGGAACCCTTCCACTAAAATGATTTTACTGCATTTACCCGAAGCACATTTAACGAATATTTTCTTATTATAGGGTGAGAAAATCTCTACCATCCTTAAGGCCGCCAATGTTGAGGTCGAGCCCTACTGGCCGGGACTTTTCGCCAAGGCCCTTGAAGGCGTTAATGTTAAGGACCTGATCACCAACATTGGATCTGGTGTAGGCGCCGCCCCAGCTGGTGCTGCTGCAGCTGAAGCTCCAGCTGCTGCTCCCGCAGAGGCCAAAAAGGAGGAGAAGAAGAAGGAAGAGGAGCCGGAAGAATCCGATGAGGACATGGGCTTCGGTCTCTTTGACTAAACATTCGCTGTGTCTGTACAGTTTTAATGTACAAATAAAAGTCGATTTTTAAATCAATTGTGAAGTGTTGTGGGAAATGGGAGGGTGGTTTGGGGCTTTATTCTAAATTTATATATCGATTAAATTTAGTTAAACATCTGCATTTTCTCCAGGTCGAGCTTAGTTTAAATTTAAGGATATAAATTAAATAGGCCCAGCTTTAAGAGTTTCCTCAATTTTCTGTACAGATGTGCCCGAATTTTGTGTAGATCCAAGACTTGTAGGTAATTATGGGCGCGACGAGGAGTAGTTTTGCCAGTTTTGGTCTAGCAAAAATGGTTTTCAACTTTTTCCTTGTGAAGAATAAAACGATTCTCCCCTCTTCGAGAGAATAGCAATTGTCCGATGTTTTACGCAGAGTTGGCCATAAATACAGAATGGACGTGAAGTCTGTCGCTCTGGGTCTTTAGCTCACTTAAAACCCCATCAGAATGTTAGTAATTGGGGTTCCGTACACGACAGGTCTTCGGAGTTCATTTTTATCTCAAAGCTCCTGATGCTTTTCTATAGGTATTTGCCACCCTGTTCGTTATAACTGTATTACATATAAAAAAGTATATAAGAGATATTCCAATTCAGCTAATAAGAGACTGGTTCCTATGAATCTCAACAATATGGTCCCCATTCCTCCACCTTTAGCTTTTGTGCCTAAGTGGACTTTTCGGTTCCAATGTTGAGAGCGTTTGCTTCCCAGTTCGGCCTCAAATAGAAAATCCAACAGCAATTATAAAATGGTACCTTAATTTATTTGACAAAAGTATTTACAACACTAACAACCTCCTTCAACTTCTTTCCTGAAATTTCCTTGAGCCCCAGACTGCACAAGATCTCAATGGAGCTGTTCTTCAGATTCGAATTAGTTACAATAAACTGAATAGCGCTTCTGGTCTCATCGGAATCCTCCCCAAAGCTGGATGTGATGGTAAGTGGTGGCGTTGCTCTCATCACCCCTGGAAATGAGTCGTCCGGACTGTCGAATTTCACCGTGAACAAGTTGCCCATCTTCCCGTACTGAGTGATGATGAGGAAGTACTTGTTCGCGAACTTGTTGAACACAAACTCAGTGGGTACTCCTTCTATTTTTGTGCAAAACATCGTGTCGAAGGCGTTGCGCTTTTCCTGACACATTTTAATAGATTTTGCTAAATTTTTAATAATGACGAGATTTAGCAGTCGGTGTTTACAGAGGTTATGTTTTGATTAGATGACATTTAGGGTGATATTTTGATTTGTCATTTTGTGGGTAAGTTCGACTTTTGTAAATTAATTCTTTTAACTTTTACACTATTAATTTTCACAATTACTTTAAAAAGATGTGAAAATCACTTTAAGAAATATTTACACGGGTAAAAAACAATCAGTTAGAAAGTTTTTGCGTATAATAATCAGTTCCTAAAAGTTCGCTGCAAATAATTTGTGTATGGCAATACCCCATCGCTAAGCGAATTCGGTGTTATTTTTTTCTCCATCACTCAGTCGAGCGAAATTCCGTGAAGCGGAGGGACGTCAACATTCGGGCGGATTCCGGATTCATACAAAAATTCTTTAGAAATTTCGGGTTTTCTTAGGACAAAAGATTTGTGAATTTGTGCTTGACCGCGAATTTCCTATTTGATCCTCCTAGCCAGGCAAAAAATATAATTGATTAATTGCAGTCAGGGCAGGGTCGTAGTGGCATGGCAATCGCCCATGGAATGTGATCTTTGAAGTGGAAGTGCATACGAGAGCGCTAGTGGTTTTACGGGGGCACCGTCACCGATTGAATAGGCAGCAGGGAGCAGGGCACGGGTACCACAACAAATCGGGAGGAGCGGAGTGTGCTATGTGTGTGACACAGAAAAGCGAAGGAAATTGAAAAGTGTTTGCCCCGTGAGTGTCTCGAGTCGTTGGATGAAACATAAATCTAAAAACCGAAATCCGTTCCGCACCGCGAAACCCCAGGAGCAAGAGTTCGACTTAAGCCGCAATTATGGCTGTTGTGCGTAAAAGGCAGGATGATACGAATTTGAAAGTTCTGCGGGAGCTGGTCACCAGTGGCGGTGGCAATCGGCAGTGCTTCGACTGCGGACAAAAGGGGCCAACGTACGTCAACATGACAATTGGCTCATTTGTATGCACTCGGTGTTCCGGAGTACTGTAAGTCCCCAATAGCTCTACTTGCACCAAGAATTATTTTAAAACACTGCCACCGATTTCCCCGTTCCCCAATCATGTCTTCTGTCCTATCTTGAAGAGCGTACCACAAGACAAACTTTTTGCAGAGTCAGGGCCCCAGCACTTGCCAGTAGCCACGGAGTGCTCTGTAAACACTCCGGGCTTCTTGCTATTTAATTAAATTAGTGCAGTTGCAGACAACGATTACAGGAATCCTAGCCCTCCTGCAAAATCACAATCATATCACACGACTGCGTGCACTGTGGGAAAACTGCTGCTGGCTGCACCCACTGCAACTGCACAGTGCACGCGGAAGTCGGCAGAGCGCTGAGCAAATCAATCGTTGTTTCGCAATCAGTTTGGGCTCTGTGCATTTGGGGCTGCAGGCAGCAGGGCTGGGCACTATTTTTACCCGGCGCGGTGTCAAAAACACTTCTGTTGTTTTGATCGATAGGGCAATCCGATTCGTGACGGGGCGGAGTGGGGTGGTGGTATGCGGCTGCAGTGGTGACTGACGTCGTCTACGTCTTCCAGCCAAGGCAGGCGGCACTTATATCATCCTCCCAATGACTCGCGGAAAAGCCAAGTTGGTTAAGTAAGCAGATTACGCTCGTAAAGAAGAATTTGCCGTCTGGGTAGATATTAGTATTCGATGGATACTGCCTTGCGGGGGTGTTTTCAGGCTAAAGTGGATATATTTTTCTTTCACGGCGCCAAATGGGGGTGAAAATAATTTCAATTTGGGCTGGGAATACATTAAAAGGCAATCGTAGAAATGAGGAGATTAAGCCATCCCAGAGTATTAAGATCTTTCTTTTTTCTCCAGTCACGGACGGGTAAGACGAATCTACACAATATATGTATATGTTCTAATAAGTACTTTAAGGAGCGTCTAATGTATTAGAAAATACATAAAAAAGAAATCGGGTGAAATATATAATCTTGATCGCTACTTCCACGAGTATCATTTCGTGGTTGTCTGTCTGGGCTACAGAGTAGAAATACTACTGGTGTACCGCAAGGAAGCTATCTTGGTCCACTCCCATTTGTTATCATTATTACTGACTTACCTGACTGCTTAAAATATTCAAAAATTGTGTGTTGCCCTACCGAATTAGTCATGGTGTATCTTCTGAACGTGAAATTTTAAAGTCAGTCTTATATTCTTAAAATGATGTTCTATGAATTACCTTACTTTCTCACTTAAGAGACTACTTTTTAACTTTGACTATACACTAAATAATTGGACGTATGGTTGATTCGCCACTTATCTTTCGATGACCATATCAACGCCATAGCCAATAGAGCTAAATCTTCTCTGGGTATTGGGAAGAGATTGTGTAATGAGTTTGATGATTCTCGCCATTCTAGCATTGCACTTTTGTACGGCCTACCTTGGAGTACGCTAGTTGCGTCTGGTCGCCTTGTTAGGAAGCACACATTAACCGTCTAGGAGCTGGCCAGCGTCGTTTCATCTGATTTGCACTCCACGTTTTTTTTTCGACTAATCGCTTAATCTTACTCTTCTACACGTTGGAAAATCGAGGTTGAATCGCTTTTATTTACAATTTCCCAAATTTTCCCAAAACAGCAAATGCAATAGTACTTGTGAATAAATTTTGTGTCTACACTTTACACCGCACAAAGATCCGTATACGGCTTTAAATTTACACTGCACAAAAATGCCATTCCCTATCCTGTTATATTTCCGTTTTTTCTCCCCTTCCGCTTTTCCCTCTTTTCCAATAAAAAATTCTAAAGCCCTTCCACCGCCCTTCGAAGCTAAGGTCTTCGTATTTTCGCTACTGGGGTATTATTCTCAGAACTACTTTGCTATTTCCTTGCAAGTGTTGTCTACCTGTGTTTTTAATGTTAAACGCTTGTCTATAACTCCTGCCAGGTAACTAACGTTCATGAGAATTAATGACCCTCATGCAAAGATGTAGAAATTTTAAGGGGGCTTTGTAGCCTAATATAATTTTTTGTGAGATACCCAGGCTTGTGGAGTATCAAAATGTAGGTCTCAAAAATGGCGTTAGCTGGGAGTGGAAATGGTCATTTCATGTGACTCCTGGCGGAACGCTCTGAGCACCTGTGCATGTCTAGGCCAGTCATATTGATTTGAAAAAAGAAAGGATGGAGTTTTATATTTCTGAGTAATATGTTGGGTTTTGACTACCAAAAACACCAACGAACAAGTCGAATGTCGTTGTTCACCTGCAACTACCTAAGAACCGAATTTGCATCACGAAGGTTCTCTTGATCGAAAATCGGCGTTCATTTCTATGAAATCTGTCTAATTTCTTCAGAAGCAATTCCATCTTATCCGGCTTCAGATAGCCACTCGGTATGCAAGTAATCAGCAGCTACCGTCGCGCTCCAGCTCCACCGCTCGCCATTCGTCAGTAGTCCCAGCACCCGCCTCGAGCGCTGACGCTGATATTTATGCAGTAACAATAACAAGATTAAAAAGAACCTCCACCGGTCGTTCGCGTTCCTCCTTGAAATGGCTTTTGCGGGAGCTTTGAATGCACCCATGCCGCGCGTTGTGCCATCACGGGGACGCTGAGCTTCTTTGGAGCAATGCTGCTGCCGTTGTCGCACTGTGCGCGGACAATGCTCTGGCCGCTATCGGAATCTATGTCGAGACGTATGCAAGCGGTCATATGTGAAAATTGTTTACCGGGGTACTTAGAGCACTCGGGGTCCGGCTGTTTGCGATGCTATTTACCGGAATTGGGGTCATGACTGAAAATGTACGCCAGGGATACTCCGTGCTCCCAATTGGAATAAATGGTTAGTTTACGATAGTAAAATAAGTGAAATATTCCAGCGCATATTTACAACTTCCTGCCAGCATCTTCCCTAAACACAAGAGCCGCTGCGGGCTGGGTCAACGCACTGGGAATGGTTGTTTACCTAATAGGATGCCTTTAGCGGAGTTTTGCGCTTAATTAGACGGCCGGGACAGGGAGCCGGTTTGTAGACGCGCAAGGAAATGGGAATTTCGGGGAGGTAATTGCTCATATTTCAACGGGAAATGAGGGAAACTTCCGGATTAAGCTGTTTCGGGGTTTCCCTGAGAAGTTAAGCAGGGGGTTTGCTTATCACGCGATACTCCCACTCTTTTCATTGTATGTGGGCGGTAGCAGGTGTTTTTACTTTCATTGTTATTAATCTGAAGTGAACGATATATTCCTGCTTATGGGCCATGTACCTACTTAACCTAATTGAAATTTGGAATTACTCTGTTTTCCTCTCAAATTATTCCGAGAAAACTGTTATCGATTAAAATTTGAAGCCGAGGTAGTCTAATCACTTGGTACCTACTTTTTTCTTGCAATAAGGTACATAAGTAATTTTTTTTTGTAATTGATTGTAGATTATTTTCTGAGTCCACAGTTAAAATGGCGTCATCTTAGCTGTACGGGAAAGCTTACAGGAAATAAAATGAAAACGCGTTTAATGCTACACTAAACTGACTATGCGTTCTACGGCAAAACTGGTCACATTTTTGTAAATTACTCAATATATATATATATATAATATGTATATATATATAAAACTTAAATAACTTGAAAACCGTGAGACTTTTCATGAGGATATATCACGCTCATTTGATACGAGTAGCTTATAAGCTGCCCTTCTACCAGTTTCCAAATCTATTACATGTACATCGACATCAAGGCAGGACAGATTGATGGTTTTGTAAAAGAGGATAAGAAATATGGAGTTGAAGTTGACTGCAAAATGTGTACTTTACATTTTACCTATTATAACAATAATATGTACAACTATTATCTGCGCGTTTCTTAACTTTTTTAATTCCATGCAAAGTTACTGACGTTTACAATTTTAACAGCTGACGACACTATAACAATAAAAACAAAATATGCAAAACAGCTCAATGTCGAGCGATGCCACAAGCCCCTTTCTTTGAGTCATCTCATTCCGGGTAATCATCAAAACAAGCTTTCTCAGATGACCTTCAATCAAGTGGAAAAAAAAGCCACCGCTGTGACCACATGTCTCCACTTCAACGGGCGAAAAAAAAAATATGCAAATAATTCTGAGAAGTATAGAATATAAGCATATGATGATAACCTCTGCTAAACTTTTGTGATTTCTTTTTAAGAGCGCCCCAGCCGAAATGGTTTGATATGCCGGAAAAGTTTGAATTACAAATTGAGGGCAAAGTTCTTGTGTTGCGAGTGGCCGACGCAATCTCGATAGTCCTTGGTATGCGCGAGGAGCGCTCCGGGGCACGCATAAAATTTGCTGATAATTTTGCGCATTAAACAAAGTGTGGGTGGTGTGCGATAGCATCAAAATTCTATCTTTGCGCCCAGCACATTCGCGGAAGCATTTATGCGCCTTTTCTCTCTTTATTTCCATTTTATCATCCGCTGGGGAGCTTTAATTTACACAGAAGCGTTCGCAGTGGCTGTCAATATCTCCGCTGGCTTCTGGGTGATATCATTAAATTTTTTTTTTTCATTCGTCGCGCTTCATACGCGCACACTGGTTTCATTCAATGGAGGGAGTGATTGGAAGACGCGCGACTGAAGTATTTCCAATGGACTTCACCCTTCAACGTTGAGCTTACATCCGTAGGCTTCCCGTTTTTTTTTCTTAGGAAGAATTTCGAGGGAATCAGTTAATTATTTCCCGGGCATAATCAGTATCAGCAGACTTAAATAGACTGCTATTCTATTTTACTAGGCTGATACTGATTGTGCCGCTAAGTATCTTTAGAATATTAGATATCGATTTCTGCGACTCAATGAGCTTTCTTCGCACACAATAAATTGCGACTCACGAAGTGAACTATTTTTATTGCAAGATTATCATCGATTCACGTTCTTATCAATTTCATACAGATGCAAATAGCTTGCGGAAAATTTGTTATTCATCCTGACGATTGTTAATAAAGCAAACAGATTTGCATTCGTTAGAAGCGAAAATAATAATAAAATTATTTTTATGATATATTTTTCGTCGAAAATTTTTCTTTTTGTTTTGCCCTTGAACATTGTTTGACGGTAAGAAGGTCTGGTGTAATGGTGTTGCATGTTCGTGTCGACGGGCATTTCGTCCCAATCTACTTCTAATTTGCATATAAAAACGTCAAAGTTAATTATAAAATCAAAACTTTAAGAAACAATTTTACTAACTTTTTCAGTGGAATAACGTTGAGATGGTTGGTTGAAAAGATTTATTGCAGGAGTGGGAAAACATTTCTAACCGCGGTCAAATGGACTTTTGTAAGGTCGCAAGCGGCCCACATAAATAGTTTTTTTTTTTTTTTAGTTTCTGGGTAACGTGAGGTGCCTTACTTCATTATTCGCTACCGTCACCATTTTGTGTAGACTTTACCAGCTTGTAAGTGCTTAGGGAGGGTAGCAATCACTACGTGACTGCAGGATTTATATATAGGTTATATTATATAATTTCACAATTTTATGATAAATTTAAAACAATCGTTAGTCGTTGCATAGGTGGCAACCCATAATTTAAGGAGTGGAATGTATGTACAAAATAAACCCATTTACACACATTTATTGGCCAGAAGGAGCAAAGATAAATCTTTAACGTACAGATGTCAAAAGTAAAATAATTAAAATGGAAAAATAACAACTTACATTAAGAAGAATGATAATTTAAAGTAAACCACGCAAGTATAGGTACTTCACAGAGAAAATGAAGGCGAATAGCGAAAACAAAAGTAAACTATGTAACTAAATATATAACTAGGGAAAAAATAAAAAGAAAGACATTTGGAGTTTCTAAAAGTGGCTAATCAGAGACTCCAAATACACTCACATTCCAACTTTCATCAAAATCTGAGGTAGGTTAGTATTTTGTGTGCACCATCTTGAATTTCTAAAATCGCACCATATGGATTTTACAAAATATTTCAGCGCCCCGAAAATCCTCATCTGGAATGTTTCCTTATCCTTCCGTTCCTGCTTGCAGAAGCGTTTCACTTTTTGTTACGCTCCCATTTCTAAACATACGAACTTACACTACCGTGACATGAGTTTCACTTCAAAAATGTTTCATTATTTTATAATGTACCTATAGCCAAAAAATACATGTCAAGTTAAGCTATAGCAGACTATTACTAATTAACAATTTACTACCTACCAGACATAAGACTAGGGACCAAGAGAGCCCACATAGTCATCAGGGTAACGGGCCCTGCACCTTCGAAATATGTTCCGCAGAGCGATAATTAACTGACAGTCCATTATTATCGTCATACATTGTATTTATGATTCTGCTGCCGATAGTGACTGATGACGTGTTACTCTACATGACCCCATCTCAGGTTCATTTTTATAAAAATATTTAGCAAGAAATTTAATATTCCGAAAATTCCACTTATCACCATCACCAGGTCAAAGTTCCCGCTCAGACAGGCTATTATTAATTTCTCAGACATTAACAATTTGAATATTGCTCCCTTCCCGTCCGTTTCCCCTCGAAGAGCTGTCACCATCACCGCATCAATTTCGTTGACGAATTTCTCATTTGAGTCAATCAAACTCAAAAGACATTGGCAAAGTCGGAAAGTTTATTGGTGTCAATCGCAATTCCGAAGCCGTCAATCTGCCTGGCAATCGGAGTAGCGATCGGACAAGTGACTGATCCAAATCAAGAATCGGTTGGATGGGGGGAAGGCTATAAATTTATGCAGCGACCATATTGGGCCCGCAATCGAATTATCACCCACTGCGTCGTTTGTTTTTCCATTTATATAACTTACGACTTTGAGTGCCCCACGGGATTTCGATAGAAGCTAACGACGGCGAATGAAATTCATGAGGGCTTTGTTCGCGGTCCGCGAGGGTGCATGCGATGAGTCACTAATTAATGTAAAATTCACCTGCCGAGCTGCCGTCGGGGCTAATTATTTGAATAGCGCCTTTTTTGAGGAGCAGACGGAGTGGAAACGCTTTCTACTTCTCGGATCAAGCGAGTAGTTCACTTAATCAAATATGTAACTTCCAGGAATACGACGCTAATAATAGCGCTTTATAATTGCGAAAACGTGCAATCCCGGTGGCTTCTTATCAATTATTGATATCAAATTGTCTGCGCGACTCGGCGATAATGAATTGCTGATTTACCACTGCTTTAGTGCCGCGTTATTACCCCAGCTCTTCGAATTTTTGCATCTGAATGTTTGGTTGTTTGTTTTTCTCGGAATTATATTTAGACAAGAATGTTGTTATAAACATCTGCTAAAAAAGATGTCGTGGGTGGGAACATGAATGAAGTTCTTTCTTCTCCAAGCTGAAACAAGAGATAAATGTCTGAAATGCCTGAAATGATAGGTGCAAACAACATCTGGGGTTATTGGCTGATGGGTTTTACGTACCTACAGCTACACTACCAGACTTTTAATTTTTGTTCAATTCTTTGTTTTTGTAGGTAAGATATAATATAATGATAAAAATAAAAATAATGAAAAAATATACCGGAGTTCTTCTTATACAAAAATATTTACCTCTCCCCCTTGCCTGAAAAGATTGCAGACAGTAGAATCTGAAATTATGAAAAAACGTGTACCCATTTCTTGTTGAAATAAACGCTGAAAATCATATTTTTAAAGAGTTGTTATAAATAAACAATTTATAGTACAACATTTTATGACCCTTGTGCCTTGTACCTCTCTTAGTGAGTGATTGCCATTTTATTTTATTACTTCTAACTAATAACAATTCGCGAAATTATGTAAAGCACGCATTTAATCTTTTTACCCGCCTTAATCCTGGAACTGCACATGGGAGTCATCCCAGACAATTTTTCAACTCGTAAATAAATATGTATAACAAAGTGTCTTCTTCAAGTGAATTTTTCAAGGTTAAAACCAATTTATTTTACAAAACCAATAAATGGGCCTTAAAGTTCAATGTTCTAATTAACTATACAAAAAGGTGTCTATACCTTTATTAAAAAACTAATAGACAACGAGTTATCAAGGGTCTTTTTTTACATTAACAATTCGCACCCTATAGGATACGCAATGGTTTTAACTCATAAATCAAAAATTAGCTATAGGTACAATTTTTAAAATTGTGAATGATGAGTTCTGACGAAATTGATTTAGGTATTCACTTGGACCCTTAACCATTCTATTCTTTTTGCTTTGAGCACGACATAATTTGTAGCCTTTTCAGGGTTTCGTACTTAAGAGGTACAAAGAACCGTTATTGTGAGACACTTCGGTGTCTGTCGTTTTTCTCAGTAACTACTTATGCTAATCGGCTTGAAATTGGGCACAGTTTTAGAAGTAATTTGCTGCATCTATTGTTGCTGAAATTAAAAGTATTTAAATTAAGAATTTAATTTTTTCTGTATATATATGTTATACATATATACAGTTCATCGTGTGGGGCATCATTTGAAAGGGGTTGCTTTAAAGATCGCAAAAATATTTTTTTAATTTGCTGTGCAAAATAATTCTATAAGGAGAAATCTCTCTTTTACATGTTACTAACAGAAACGAACAAACCGAACAGACATGAATCATTTTAATTACTGATGAACAATTCGCCTTTTGGCAGTAAAATTGGGGTCCCATTATGCACACAATCAATTTCTGGGTTAATTCAGCCAATTGCAACGCACTCATGCATTAAATTCAATTACAAGGTCATTTTGACGTTATAAGCCTTTTCATCTGAAAACCAAGCACTGAATGCATGCAAGTGTCCCAAACACACCCAGGAAACCACGCGAAATTTAAGTGCAACGAGAAATGTTTCAAAAATTTCCCCTCATAAAATAGTATCTATAGAAACCGCATAAATGTGGCAAGCTTATATTTTCGTGGTTTCAAACGTCTACCCATTTGCCCCTATCCTGCATAACCACATCTCTGAATAGTTCGTGTTCACGAGGCAGCTGCAAAAGCACGGTGAAATGCTAAAAGCTACGGAGCCCCGGGATAATTGAAATCGCACTTAGCCAGATCGAGTGGCTATTATGAAAAAATCGTTAATTTCCCTTGAATTGGCTTTTATTTATTGAGCAACTGTGTGGGTAAACTACTGACCTACAACGGGCACCGGCGAGCCAGCGTGCCAGCTCGTTGGAGTGCAGGTACATGTACGGCCGGCCGTTATCGTAATTTCAGATAAAATAAGCAGCACAGGCTCGTCTACTTTCTACCAGCTGTCTTGGCCGCGTCTTAGCTCCTACGGCCTTAGTATGTATTTATTCCCAGTATGTGCAAATTTTTCACTTTTACGCTGCGAACTGAAGCAGAATGCATTCCTATGCATGGCCGTCAGTACAATTGCGCCGTATCGTTTTTTGTGGCTTGCCATCTTGCCTTGTTTGCGAAATAAATGTGTTTTCCCTTTGGATGCAGCATTGTGCCAGGAATAGCATCGGACCCATCAAGCACACACTTTGCGCCATCCATCCACCCATAAGAGCGAGCGCGCACAACAGGGGGAGGACGGCTAGTGTTGAATTGTTCAAAATTCTCCGAAAGATGATCGCAAGGAGTATCGCTACTCGCTAGACTCGGCAGATTAAAAAGCTTTTTCAAGTGAGTTCAAGAGCATGGGTACTTTTGTAAAGCCGCTTGTTGTCCCATTCGAAGAGTCTTGAGACAATTGTCTTGGGAACAATGAGAAGGCGTTTCAAGTACCAACTTCGGCTCATTTTATGCGAGACACTGCAATGGATTGCATTTCAGGAAAATTGTCACACAGAAGGTTCTTTAGGTGGCGCATCTGGTAAATATTTTGCTCCAAATAGGATTGCAGTGCGACGGAGGTGTAACGATGGTGTAATGGGTTTTATAGGTTATGTACCAGATGTGCTGAAAGGAAATGAAATCGAATCATGCTGGAATAAGTCTCACATCTATTAGAGGACATAGTTCTGGAGATGATAGTTCTATCCGATAGAATGAAGGAAAACATATGTATGCTCATTATCAAAGTAGGAAATTGACAAATATGTCGATTTTGATAGAAGGATTCGTAGAAAACCTTTCACCCTACCTTTTCCTGTTGTCGGGAACGCCTATAGGTGTGGTTTCAAATATATGCCCCACTATTCAAGTTAGGTGAAGAGTAATAGATTTGTTGTTGTTGTTTGAATTGTCAAAAAAAAACACCATTAAGGCGGGCCTTAGTACTCGTTTCTCTGACTCTTAAAAGTTATAGCAGCTAGAAGATAAAATTGATCGGAACTGCGATCGGAACGTTAAAAAACTCCATTATGCAGATATGTGCGATTGCTGTAAATTTCTCAACTAAACAAAAAATTTTTATTCATAAAAAACCTAAAAGCAAGAAGCGTGTTGTGTTCGGTCATAATCACCCACAAATGCCAGCTTATGCGGCCGTTTCTTTCTAATACCAAAACCCATCAAGTTGGCTACAAATTTCTTCTACCGTAATTTGAAGATTTAGTTCTTTACGATTTTTCCCTGCTTCCAAACATAAAAAAGGCTTGCAACATATAAAGGAATTCGCACCAAATGTTCATTGTTTTGACTTGCCGGAACAAGGTATCCCAAATAAATTAAGAGCTGCAAAATAAAATTAAAGCAGTTATATAAACATTGACAAACTATATCCAAAAATATGTAACTACAGAATTTTCAACATATCTCCCGGTTAGTTGGATTACTCTTGTCTCTCTCCCTTTCCCCGCAAAAGTCATCGCGACCCTACTTGTGGTGTTCCTGAAGGTTCTTTATTGGGACCATTATTATTTTATTATTTGTGAGTGATATGACTAGCTTTGTAACTTCTATTAAAGTAAAAGATGACTGACCGAGTATAACTATAAAGGTTAGGGTCAACTTTGAATGTGGGGAAGTTGCAAACTCAATGCAATTGAGCTAGGTCGTTTCTGAGATATAGAAGCTAAAATAAAAATAAAGACCTTAATAATATTCAAGGGTGTTTCGATTAAGCTACAGAGCGACGAGCGCGCTAATGAATAAAATTGCGAAAACTTATAAAAGTGATTTTATCGTGAAAAGCATCTATTGAATTAAAATTAAAAGTTCTTACGAATAGAGCTATTGTCACAAGAAGCACCTGACTGATTTTCCAATTACTAGATATTCCCCAGAAAATTGAATTTAAATTAAAAAGATCAAGGGCAACGCTATTCTCTTCACCTGAATGGTTGTCGGAGCTACTGGAAAGCGTATAAGTGCAATAAGGAAATCACTGGGCAAAGGGAAAGTTAACAATGCTCTGAATCGAAACAACTGTTCATTTCGCAAAGTTTTCAACGCAAACCTGTCCTAATCAGCAGAATGCACGTGATCGCTAACAAGAAGTTGCCAATTCGCCAACAAACTAATTAAAAGTTGGAAAATTTAAAGTTCATCATGTGAATGAATGAATTCATGAAATTCTTGCTTGGGTGAGAGGCGCCAAAGTCGTTGCCCTACCCCAGCCCGTAGGTAGTAAAATCAAGATATTCGCACCTGTGCGACAACGTAAGGTTTCGAGGAATGACGCAACGCCCCCTGTTTGATACAAACGGGACAGGAAGTCTACGTATCAGAACAAATCAATGAACACTGAAGGACAAACTTCCACCACTCGGTCGGGTTGAGCCCGCGACATTTAAGGGGCCCAATGACTCGCAGAGTGGCTGATATCTGCCGGAAGACTTGGTTGATTGCGCTCTCCGGGCCGAGCCTTAGCAGTGGCTTGTCTCATTAATAATTTATCGTCACACCCAGCGGGCAAGAGTCAGATTAAGCTGAGCCCCAATCCCCAATCCGATCGATCCGGAGCACCCATTGTGTGGAGATGAGCTGGCAGCCGGTTTTGAAGTGAATCATCGGCAGTTTATGAAGACTCAATTGAATCGCAGGCTCAGGGGCTCTTCTTGATTCGGAGCTTCCAGGTCAGAAACAATTTTCTCCCAGTAACACCATTCGTGGAAGACGAATCGAAATCGTCTTGCTGATGAAAAACAAACTCCCACACGCAAGCCTTGGAATTGGAGTCATCATCTCTTAATGGGGGTAATTTGCGGGCCTTTAAAGTTTCGAAGACACTTTGACCTCAGAGGTGCCATCGTCCTGGGCCCGGGGCTTGGGGCCGAATTTCTTTTGCGCCGCACCCGGCTTCATTAGCATACATAAATCTTTTCGCTTGACGGGGCAAAGTAATTCATCTCAAGTTTTCTGCGGGGTCATATTAGAAAACTTTCCCCCAATATCGAAATTGGCTCCGATGTAACGCCGGCCCGCGCGGGAAGGGGCAAATAGATCATTTTTAGCCTGAGCCGACCGGGTCTTGCGGATATCGTAAATCTGCGAAAATCACCCGTTGAGACCTTGACTGTGAATATGCTTTTATTGAATTCAATGCCACCGAGGTGATGGCGAAATTTTTACAGCCGGTCGCTTGACTTATACAATTGAGACGCTTTTTAGCCGTTGCTTTTTCTGCCAGAAATAAAAATAAAAATTTGCAAAGGAGTTGAGACAATGTCTTGCGAGTACGATGGCACTCTTGAAATTTTGCCAGATATGCGAAGTTCTGTAGTGTTCGACGAATTTGCCTATTTCGTCTTTTTGGTTTTCCTTAAAACACTGAGTACTTTTCTGCTAGTTAACATTGCAAAGGCACCATGAATCTAACTTTCAGCGAACAACTGCCAAAAAGACGTGGTTTATTTTTCAATAATGCATGTAACCTACATAAAGAAGGGCGCACGTAGCCCTGGCTATACTCCTCAGGGTGAAGGAATTCCAGTACTATTCTAAGAAAGTTGAGCAGTTCCACTGGGTGTCACAGAAATATATTACGTTGCCTTGAATATTTCTGATTTTTTTTAAAGGATTTATTTCTTTGTACAGAAGGCTTATTATTTATTGCTTAGAGTGCTAAGTTATCAAATTTTTTATTGACATGTTAGAACACTCCAAGTATGCCGAAAAGTGACTAGAAATTTTCGAATACTGAACTCCGGGCTGGACTGTGGCCTCAATTTATTACTGCATGTATGTCGTCCTGAAGCAATTGAGATATTGAGTATTAACTATTTTATTCTATGCTAGGATTTATAAGAATAGTGAACAACAAAGGACCCAAATGTGAACTCTGTGGAACTGCTGGCGAAGCTAGGTATAAGTTAGAAAGTGCTCCACGGACGTTTACCACTTGGTAATGGATAAACAAGCTTAGTTTAATTTTTCTCAAAAATGTCATATTATGGAGTATTCTCCTTTCCGAATTCGAAATTCACATCGGAAGAAATCTGTCGGATAGTTAGACTTTATTTTCCTGACTACGATCTGCGATTTGAATGAACCGGCGCACAGGGGCTATATTTTTATGTAAACTCAAGATCCCAAATTGAAACCTTTGAGAAAAACATTTAAATAACCCTTGGACTGCATGTGTAGTTGTTACTGCATATAAATTGTTGTGCAAGCGGAATATTATGACAAAATAATAATAGAGAGTTTATACATAAAGAGCAAAAAAAATGCATCGATTGGATCGTGTTAATGTTAGCTGAAATTACCTGCACTACGTTAACAGCTAATTAACACGCTTCACAAATTGCTTTATTTAATTAAGTTATTTGTTGAATTTTTCCAGTTCGATTGTTCCGAAAGTAAAGCCATTGGTAAAAACGTCGGTGCAGCACCTGACGTATATTTTTGATGTACTTTCACCCTGCGAAAGCTCATTAAAAAAATAAAACCATTCGCAAAATTCCGTGTTCATTAAAACTCAAATCTAAATGTTCTCCTTGTCCATGGCACAGATGCTTACCAAGAAACCCTCACAAGTTCATCAAGAAAAAAACTTTCGTATACCCCCTGTAACTACATCGACCGCCACTCTCAAAAGCTTCTAAATAAAAATTGGGTGCTCTAAAATGATTCAGTTAGGAGTTCTACCATATATCCGGATCAGAAAAGTTGAGGCTACAAATTCTACATAGTTTCACTCATATTTTTGCTAATTACTCCCCAAGTCTATTATTATGTAGCTATTCAAAATCTCCCATTTCCGGCAGGACAAGTGTGTTAAGCGCCCGTCCGTATATGACATTGCAATACATTTTAATCCGAGGGCTCCGCCCATGCATCTGCGATAAAATGGCTCATAAAATCCAGCAAAAAGGCAGAGGGCATTAATCATTGCAGTTGCAGTTTTAAACATAAATCCGGGCTGAGATAGTTCCCCTAGCCCCACACATAACGTGCAGTTCACATGGGCATGGACAATTCGTTGGTTTCCTCTGAAGTCGAATCTACTCCGCCAGGCCAGCCGCATCGTGGGCAAACTGCTGCAATGAAACCATCACACTAATCGTAAATCTCGCTATTTCGGCTTCTGAACTAAATGAGGATTTGTAGCGACGTTGAAGACAATGTTTTAATTAAACAAAAGCCGTACGGTACGTCCGCCGGATGATCCCTCGTAATCCCACAAGAATTTTACTCTTTCAAAATATTATGAGATTTCTACTTTAATTTAATGAAAAGTGGGGCAGGTTACTTGTGTGAAAGGGGATGTGTGGGCAATGCAAGGATCAGCTACTGGCAAGGAAAATTTTCTTCACAATATACGGAGCACAAGGATATGACCTCAGGGGGCGTACTATTGATTTTTAACTTTTCACCTCTGTGGACATATTCTAATTAAAGAGTCACAGCACAAGCAGCTCCGGCAACATGCTTCTGCACTGAGTGTACATACGCTCCAAGAAGGTTTTTGACACAGTTCAAGTGCCAAAGTCTTTTTAGATGCTTATAATCAGTAAGGTTACGGAAACAGTTTAGCATTAAAAAGTCATTACGATGTGAATGATAAATGTGGGAAAACCAGGGCAAAATGAAAGGGGGCTATAGTTAGCTCGGTTTACCCTCAAGATCTCATGGGAGTTGAGATTTTCCTGCATTCCCTTTGCTTCCTTATTAATTTTGCTTCTAATAAGGGGAAACATTGAATTCAACATAAATATTCTAGAGAAAACTTGCAAACTGTTAAAAATATAATGAAGCGACAATTCGACCCTTTTATTTTGCTTGTAAAGAAAAAAATCGGTGAAGACAACACTGCGTATGCGTCGATGGGTTGCGTCACGAAATCGCAACTCAGAAAGAAATACTTCATTACAATTTACTTAGAAAGGGTCTTACTTTTATTTTTTTTTTTCAATCTTATATGGTCTGCCCAAACCATTAAACTTTTTTTATCAACACGCTCACTCCCAGCACTACTTCCAGGTAGGCGGTCACCGACTGGCCCACATTAATTACCCCTCACCTCGTTGCAATGTGTCGCGTCGCAGTAAACAAAAGTTTTTATAAATACTTAGCAGTTTTTGGTAATCAGCTCTGGCACGGAACGCTTTTGACGACGCACGCCCGACGTGGTCTTAAAAAAAATTAAAAAAAGAAAAAAACTATGAACCGTGATCGATGCTTTGCGATAAGTTGTATGAAATGCTGGCGATGTTGATAAAATCGCGAAATTTGCATTTTGTACGAACACGAGTAAACCGTGTGCTCTGAAACACGAGTGAGCCGTGTACATTATTAAATTTAAGGGGCCCCAATCCGCGACCCCGCAACAAGCTTTGTCAATTTGCCAAAAAAATGTACCAAGAACTCTTGGTGAGTCAGTGGGAAGTGCACGGACTATCACACTAAATTCCGCAATTCCAGCCCTGTCCTCTTATTTTTTCATTTCCCTTGCCCGAAATTCGTCAGTTAGCCCGTGTCGGCTGACGGATATCGTAGCAATATATTCAACGACACCCTACTTGATGGGGTACATGAGGGAAAAAAATTTGCCGCCCCACTTTCTCTATGTATGAGGAGATATCTACCCAAAAAAAATTCTCTGCATATTTGCCTTTAGATTCATTAAAAGCGTTTTCGTGGAAAATATAAACCATAGTAAAAATGTAGGAAATGCAAAGCTGTGACAGAAAAATGGGCATGGCGGTACTCTAACGGTTCCTTGTATTGTAACCACTGAATCCAAAAAAGGGCAAAGAAAAAAAGAATACACTTTAATATGATAATGATTTCTGAAAGAATATTGGTGACTATTAAAGTTATTTTCCAATTTAAGTGAGTTTTGTATTATATATACATATTTATATTTTATTTTATTTTTTACTTTAGTGTATTTTTTGTCGTTATAATTTGACGATTTGTTTGAATTTTTTACTGGTGTTCTGGTCGGTTTGGGTTCAATTTGGTTAAGAAAGTATACACTGTCGTTTGCTGCAGCCAGCACCTAATTTAATTGTACCAATTATATTTTGTTACCCAATAAAATGGTGGACCCGGATGTGTAGGATTAATTAATTTAGAATTTAAAGTGCTCTTTACGCCCAAAATGGTGCTAGAACGATTCGGGTAATTTATTTACCTTAAAAGTCCTCTCCATTTTCTTATTAAGGGTCATGTCCTTCTAAACAATTTTCTTTCCTAATTATAAGTTATAATTACAACTGCGTAGATTTATGTACAATGAAAGAAATCGTTTTAAGGTTGCTAGGAAATGTTCGTGCTCGGCCGAAAATGAAGTAAACAGGGTGGGCGGTAGAAGAACCTTTGCATTGCGAACAGTGAGGCGAATGTTGTGCTAATGATTTCCTCACACTAAGTATGAGAAAAGCGCAGGACAAGAGTCAAGCCCACGGTCTCTGATGTTATATGTATGTACTCGATACCCTAGTGAATTCATCACTGTTAAGGCTATTTGGTCCCGTAAAATTCTAAGTAGTCTTAAAGTTACTAAAATTAAATTATAAATAGCATTACGAACGATATAACTAATATAATTTTCTTTTCTTTTCAGGTAAGTGTTTATAATTCAACGTAACTAAATTATTTCTGTAAGTAAAATGCTTCATCATTAAAAAAAAAGTCAGGCAAGTGCGAGTCAGATTCGTGCGTTAAGGGTTCCGAATATTTGCCGCAAATTAAATGACTATAATTTTACAAATTAACGATTTTTGGACTTTTTCCTTTGCTGTGAGACCTTGCACCTTGCCAAATTTCATGATTGTAGATCAACGGGAAGTACCCTCTAGCTTGATTTAGAAGCTCAAAAGGACCGTAGGCCTAAGGATTTGATATTAATTTCAACTTAATACCTCTACGCGTTGCTGAGACAAAGTGTCTTGATCGACAGACGGACAACGAAGTGATCCTATAAAGGTTCCTTTTGAGCTACGGAATTTTAAAAATTCTTAATAGATACGGCAAAATTTTAAAGAAAATATAAAAGTAATAAAATTTTCATTTAATCCAAAAATAGTTCCTAGATCATTTGGCTGAATTAGACACAATTCTGCGTATATTGCAAAAAAGTCTGCAAGAAGGCATCTCTTTGTAAAACCAAATTCATCACTGCCAGATCATCTCGATAATATCCACCATATACTTTAGGCAGGTGCGCCATATGGGCTGCGTCCCCGAGAGCGCTAGAACATAGCTCAGGGCATGGATTTAGGTTTCTATGTACTTGGGTCCAAATAAATAAAATAAATAAAATCTATGTAAAACCGAAACGAGGAAAAAGCAACCCGAAGTTGAGATCTTTGAACATCCACAAAAATCTGCTTTCTCTCAATAAACGGAAAAATACAGTAAAAATATATTGTTGATATGAAAAACTCTTCAATGAGGTCTGTACCTACACTTGTTGTACGTGAATATTCGGGCAATAGGAATATTTTTTTTATTATCTCGAAATACGTCTTGGGATCGGGAGAAGAATAATGCCTTGAGCTTTTTCCGATATTCGTTGAATAAATCAAAATCGAAATTGAGGAAATATTTACATTCATCTCTACTCCACCATAAAACATTCATCATGCACGGGCGAGGGATTTCAAGCAGCTTATGCGAATAATTCAATTTTAAAGTTCCCATCAAAATTCCTGATTTCATAAGAGCGGCATCATATTTTTCCGAGCCGGGCACAATCGAATCGACCCACTCTCTACAGTAATCCCGAGGCTTTGGTCAGTGCTCATCTCATCGGGGGACGTGTTTGCCAACGATGATGAATACAATATTTGACAAGGGTTTCAGCTGGATGGGACCAAACAAATGAGTTTTGCATGCATGCTATGTATTTATTAGAGCTCCGAATGATCCAATCACAGCCGTCGTATGATTATCGCCAATTATGCCTCGTGCTAATATTTATTGCAGAACTGGAGTTTTAATTGACGCTCTTTCCCTGATCCTAGTTTTTACAGTAGTTCCGGTGCTGATAAATTCGTGACGAAACGCAAATGAAATCATCTTCCGAGTGAACAAGACCTGTAGCGTTTCACGGTGCCGCGACTCGGCCGGCATTTTAATTTACATACTGCTAACGAGAGCAAAACCACGCTCTCTCTGATCCTTTTAAGTAAAATGAGCCGCAATTATTCACTTTACATCTGTATGAGACCTGGGGTGGAGTGAAAAAGAACAGCGTTTTTTTTCTACCAGCCAGCAGCATAGAATCGTCATTACTCTCGCGTGTAATTAATGCGAGCTCCGTGGTGGCCGCCCATTTACACCGAACCAGCATCACCGTCAAAAAGTGAAACATCGCAAAAAGTTGTGCGAGGAGGCGCTAATTTTTGTAGAAACATCCCAAAGGTGCGCTAATTAGCTGTTGACCCATAAAAACAATCGCGCCAAGAAAGTGTTAGGACAGCGGAGGTAACCACTTTGCTGGCGGATGTGTAACTCTTCCAAATAAAAGAAGAGCCGACTTGCATAATGATAACCGGCCCGCGGTAGGTGCACTAAATTGCTGGCTCAGAGGCAAAATTGAGAAAAGGCACCGATGCGCGCGGAGCGGAGCGCATTATGAAAAGTAATTTGCCTCAAATTCAGGTGGTTGCGTTTCGCTTTCGCAACGCCGCCGTGCCGCCGAGCAATTTCCCAACCAACCGCCAGGTAGAACCGTAGCGCTTCCAGCAATGGAATTCGATGCGATGAGTAATCCAAGCCCACCCGACCTTAGCATGACGGAATCGATGAATCGATCCGTGGGGACAAGACTTGTATAGTACTCTGGGACTGGGACCAATATCGGCCATGCAAATCCGCGTCTCGCGATGTAAACAGATTTTCCCACACGCGCTCCCGCGGCACACGAGAAGACAAGACAAGATATATAGTAGTTTATTTACCGAAGCGCTATTTTTAGGTTTGACCTACTGACTTTGCAGATCAGCGCGCCAACCGCCAACTACCCAGTTGTCGTAGTAGAAGTTGTGCTCGCTGTTCGCGACGCAAACGGGAACGGGAACGCCACGATATGCCGCCGCGAATTATAGTGGCTAGTTGCTTTCTTTGTTTGGATAATTTCGAGGGACGTTGGCAATTGACTTGGTCATGTCGTCGGCGCGGTAGATTGATTCATTTGCACACTTTCGCGCTCTTTTCCTGGCTCTAGACTAGAGCAGTCAGATACAGCAGAAATGGACACGAATGTAATCTTCGCCGCTATTTAATTATTTCTACAGTGCAGAGCCTCTCGTTTCAGCTCACTTTTACTTGGTCAAGGGCGGAGGTCATTCGGTACAAGGAAATTGCAGTGCTGCTATTGTTCTTGGTGGATTGCTGCTAATTACTGTTGTGGTGATTAGCGCTTTTAAGAGATCATGTGGGACTTCTCTTTAATTCTTAAGAAAACTAAAAGCAGGAAGGTCATCGGTAGGAGAATGATACTCCTTCGGATGTAGTTAGAGCTAATTCACAACTAGTAAAGCATACTTAATAAATACCAAAATCTTGGAACTCATTTTGTTGCAGTCTTAATTCGAAAAATATATTTTGCTTTTGGAGCTATTTGGTTTGATTATATTCCCATAACGATCCGAGAACTTGCGACTGGATAGCACACCCCTATATAGAGTAAAGATTTCTACGTGTTGTTTTATGGGAGTGTACAATAACTTTTGCAGTCACAGATTTCCTCTATTGGCATTATTTAAAAAGAATCACAAAAGATTTGTACTACTCCCTCCGCTCCCATAAATTTACATTCACTTGAAATTAAGGTACTTTACGTGTAGTGTAGCCCGTAGCAGAATATCTCCAGAGAAAGAGGCTAAAAAGAAATCTTTGTGTTCAACAGCACCATGAAGTTCGATTGGCAAAGATAATATATAATATGGAAGAAACTGTGGGAAAAAGTCATGTTTACCGGCTCTATCTTGTCATGGTCCTGACGGTTTCCAACATTATTTCCATGAGCAGAGAAAGGACGAGTTATTTGCATTACGACGACCGCAAGACGGTGGTGGTACTATGGTCTGAGAGGGAAAAATGACAAATATTTATTTTATCAGTGTATACACGAACAGCGATGATTACTTCAAACACGTGGACGAAAATATTGTCCATTACTCAGACAGGTTCCCAAACAAATTATTCAGCAAACAACGTCGCAATCCACGCGGCTCGAAAGGTCAGGAAATAATTTGAGTGCAGCATCGTGCAGACTCTTGACGGGCTAGCGATTTTACCCAAGCTGAACAATTTACTGATAGTGAAGATCCACAGCTCAAATTTAGGGTACTTTTCGAAATAAAGATCTACACAAAAATCCAGTTTGTTTGAACTCTTTTCGTAGTCAAAGTCTAATTTTACCAGGCTAATTAGGCGCAGGTCAGTACATTAGGTGAAATTAATTATTTTTAGGTTTGTGTAGCGTGTTGTATCTAAGCACCTTCTAATGAGTGGCGTTGGTACTATCATTACACCAAAATGACTCTATAATTAAAGGCCTTTAATATTGATGGCTTAATTCTCTTCTCTAGCTTCAACAATTACTTACAAAGTCCAACTACCATGCTAAATCAATAAATAACTCTCATTTTCATATTGGGTATCAGGTACAAAAAGGTTAATTTTTAACGTTCCTCAGGGTAACCTAAACCACGTTGTTACTCGAAAAGTTTTGCAGTAATGCTATAAAATATGAAACATAAAGAATTACAAAGGCGACAAATTTCAGCGCTGTTTTTTTGAGACGTTTTCCTTTAGAAAAGTGCGCTTCCAAAGATACCATTTCCTCATGCACAACGTCAGTTTAACATGAATGCAATTGAAGCAAGCCTTAGGAAATTTGGAGAACAATCGTTCGCCTAAAAATGCAATCCTCAGAGGAAATGCTTGGTATTCCTCCCATTGCACAAATTGCAAATTCACCGGCTGCCAGGGTCTCTAAATCATCCGGTTAACAAACTGAAACCTCTTCCACACCGTGCACCGTACTGTGCTGAAATATGCTTTTGTCTAAAAGCACATCATTTTGACCCAGTGACTTTTGCACATGCAGCATTTACCTTACCTTACCTTTGCAGTCAGTTTATTTTTACCTTAAGAGGGATCACTTTCCCCCTTTCCACACAAATTCCTATGTTGGTATGGAAGCGCTTGTTTTCTCCTCGTCCATTCTTGAGACGAACAAAGAACTGCCAGCTTCTGTGAATTGTTGTTGCCAACACAGCGGCCAACTGCATGGCTATGACTTCTTTAAAAGGAGCGCTCTGGCTGAGGCAAAATTAAAGTCTAAGACCGAAACGTGACTTTGAAATGAAGAAACTTGAAGAGGTGTAGGCTGCAATCAACGTTAACATCTGTTTGCTCTCGCGCAGAATGTCTCCTCCTTATAGGTGCCGAGATTACTTCTTTTAAATGGCTCCTGACACAATGCGGGTACGGTGCCTCCACCCCCCTCGTGTTTCATCAATATTTGCAGGGTACTTAGTAACTCAACAGATAAACGCATTGGAATTCATAATGACGCGTAATGTGGACAAACACCTGAGTCTATGGATAGTCTGTCTTTAAACAACAGTCGTTTATCTGGGATTGGGTTGGGCAAACTGAGCGTGGCGGTTACGTAAGGCTCAGCGGTTTCGCTGGCCAATGTTTACCAACATTTCACGCAAAAATCATTCAAGAAGACAAACAAAATTAGAATTGGCACTGTCGCTCTCGTATATCAGTTCATATGAAATTTCTTTACACGCTTTTTCCGTGCATGAAAGTTGATGACAAGCGCAACGTCGGAATAAACACCTGTCACGTAAGGTAAATTGCAGGTGACACATGGTGGAATTATTTACGCCGCAAGTGAATTTATTTATTTTTTTTTTTATAGGGTGGAAGAGCTAGTTAGTCCTCGTGTGTGTAGTGAGCGGCTGTGGTCGTTATACGAAGTTTCCCTTCGGTTCAACGCCACCTTGATGAGTAAGCTCACAGTCAGTATATGATATGTCTCATGCCCGGGCACTTTCTGTTGAGGTGCTTCCATACAATTTTTGTGCGCTTTACCGGCGCTGTTATGAATAAATTTAAGCCGCAATGTGATACCTACTTACCCTGTGGTGCCATCGGAAGGGAATATGCAAATATATTAGTGATTTTGACACTATATGTGCACCTGTAGGATTTTATGATAATGTAGGTACAGTAGGGCCGTGTATATATGAAAAAAAGTAGAAGACCAATCAGTCGTTACTTTCTAAAGTAGTCCATTTTTTTAACATGTCATTTTATTTAATATATTGTACCATTAAGTCCTACGTGTAGATAGTTCTCACGTGATTTTCTCGAAAAGTTGACAAAAAAAAAATAACGGCTTCATTTGTCGCCGGTTCGTGCGATAACGTAGTTTGGAAGTTTTGTGAGCAATAGTGCGATTGTTTTTAATATTAGGCTAGTGGCACCGTTTTGTCTAAACCAGGGAACCTCGATATTCATATCTCCCCATCGATTCTACAAAAAGTTCACGTATGTTCAGTATCATGCTCCGATAGTGAATAGCATTTACTGTAACAGCATTGCGCTTTATCACTAAAGTTGATTTTTCTTTTGATAAATTTACAACGCTGTTGGTGGTCTCTAGGATTTAAATCGACGACGAATTAATGTCCATGGTAGTATTTTCGTTCGAGTGTCCTGCACGAGTATGTATGCATGTTTATGTTATCTGTACTTTCATTCCATAAAGCAATAAATGCACTTTTGTGGTGTGTCTATTTTCATAATAAGGTGCGAGAATTTTAATGCGTTCTTTCGTCCTCCAAGATTAACTTCTCCACAAAACTCACGTTAAAGCTGACAAATACATATGTATCTTGGCGACTGAAAAGTATTCTCTACATTCATTCTGAAACAAATGCAAAATAAATTCCCAAATTTTACAGTTTTGACTGGTAAGGAGTGCATTCTCTATACCGCCAAAAGTGCTTACAGGCTCCAAGCTTCTATATTAAATACTACTTAAATTCCTGGTGCATCTAACACGGCTACACTATTACACTACACTATTTAAAATGCTAATTCAATAACGGCATGCATGTACACAAATATGTAGCAAATTGTTCGATAGTTTGGGGATTACTTCAGGGTTTAAGAAAAGAGTATTTTCGCAAACATTTTAGATCTATTCTATTATATTATAGTTATAAATAACACCACAACTTGAAGCTGCGGCCTACTGGAGACATATGTGATATCGTACAAATTTGCACGCAGGTGCTCATTTCCTACAAGGTAATTTATCTCCCCCAAATATAATGTCTTGGTAACCACAAATCTCGATTGAAACCTGTATAATTATTTAATTAATGTTTTATTTAGTTCATTTGCGATTAGAACCATATATCTGTGGCAGGTCGTGCGAATGGTAATTGAATTGAATCGAATAATAATAATCGTTTTAATTTTATTTAGATAAAGGCGAAAATTTGACACTGTATTTAATATCAGCGACCTCAAAAACCTCCATGTTCCAACTTTTATGAAAGTCTAAAAAGATTTTGATTCCGTAATATTGGAAGTGGCATTTTCCTGAATGTATCCAGAGAAGAAACTTAACTAGATCAATTTGTCGCCCCGAAGCCTTTTAGTCTATAAATTTCACCAATATCGTTAGCGGAAGAGAATTTACATACATATTTATAATAATATAATCAGGGAAACCGTCATCTGTAGTTAATAAATAAAAATATGATGAAACACTCCTGTCTAGGTGACCTACTTATAAAAAGATAGATATGTATTTAAAAATATAAAAAGTAATAAACGCGTGAAAATGAATTTTTCCAAAATGAAACCCTGAAAGCCCTTCATCCGTAATTGTTATACGAAATCGTTAGAACAGTTTACGAGAAAACCAGTATGATGTATATATAAGAATTGCTCGCTTAATAGTATAGGATGTTATTTAATTAAAAGTACAAATTTTCCGCTTTATGACTATGTAATAGTCTTCATTAGTTTTTAGGACGAATCGTTACAAAAATCATGAACATAAAATTAATATGATAGAAACATAAGTGCCTTAATACACGCACATTTTCAATTTCTTTATAAGGCGGTGTAGCTTAATCTGAAGGTCAACATTAACAGGACAAACATTATGCGCCTCAGCGCCTTAATCAGAGAAAGTTGTTGATTGATGGACTATAGGAGATAGAAATGATCGATAAAATGTCTTTGTTGCTTTAATGGCACGTACGCCATACATTTTGCTTGTGGACATATACATAATTACAACTGTGGTTATTGAGGTAAAGCTACATTTCTAATCAGTGAATTGTGTTGCTGTGGAATGGCACCCATTATGAAGCAGAACAATATCTCATGAAAGTAAGCTAGTTGTTGCAAGTAATTTTCATATAGTAGTAAGAAAATGGCACGTTTTTACCGATTACGAAAAAATAAAAATAAACTAAGGAAATTTCACAAAAGTTGTTGTACTAGTTGTACGTTAATCCCAAATTGATGTTGCCATGAAAATATTGTAATCATCAAAAAATGCGGTTTGGCATCTTTGGCATCGATTTTAGAAAAGTTTAATCATATCCAACAGGCCTCTAAAAATGACAAAATAAAAATTATTACGTTTTTTTCGGAAGTGGCTGGATAGTGCACGCCCGTAAGGGTAAACTACAACCACACGAAGTCTGCTCGCAAAATAAATTCCCAAACTGGGTCATCTCCTGTGAGATTATAGGGAAATAATAATATATTCTTTCAGGAGACAAATTAAATCAATTTTTTCGACCTGTTACACGAGTCCCCTTCTCCCTGAAACGTGCATAAGTTCTTATTTTAAATATCTATGTAAAATACAAATCACATGAGTGAGTCCTTTACCATGGCTCCATTAGAAGATTTTTCTTTAAAGTGCTTATATTCCCCAAGCACTCATTCACCCGAAGTGCTCATTCATCTCCCTAAAGAGTTCCCCTGTATATTCTCGAGAGGAAAAAGAAATTATGCTGGGGGTAATACGTTTATACGAGTTGCTCCCTTTATTTCTTTCAAATTTAATATTAATCACAAAATTTTATGATTTACGATTTCTACGAATTGTAAAATTTTTACATCTGGTCCGGATTAGGCCGTTTATGATGTGAAATTATTGTTTGCATTTTTTAATTCCTCAAATCACAAACGTCTTCTAAGGTGGAAATTTTCTTATTAAAAAAATCCATTTAAAACAAATTGAATTATTAATTATTATTCAATTATAGTATTATAGCTCACATGTTTGATGTTTTTGTTACTTCAATTGATTAAGCTATGGAGCGGCTTGAAATTTTAATAATACTGTCTAGGATGCTTTTAAAAAATGTTCAACCTAGTTCGTCAATCTTTTGATGTAAGAGTTATTCTATAAAACATTATTTTAGAACTTTTTTACTTGATGTAAGCACAATAGGGAGGTTTTAATTATTCAGGATCACAACAAGCTCAATGTATGTACATATGCTTAATGACATACCTACACTGAGAAAAAAATTTACTAAGATACAGTAATTATTACTAATTACGAGTAATTCCCACAACAACAAAAGTATTGTAATAATTATAAACTGATTATAGCAATCTCACTTTATGATTTCAAGTAATCTTTTTGTAAGTTCAAGTATATCGTGTTTTCCAAACGTGTCGTTTAATAATAACAAATTTCGTATATTAGAGAAATTACATTAAAAAAGTATTGAGCTTAATAATACTCCAAAACTAACTTACTGTAATTGAAAAACGAAAATTAGCAAAGAAAACTATTGTAGGAATTACAAAACGTTTTATTGAAATGAGTAAGTAGCCAATCCTTAATTTTATAATACCACGTATTAGCCAAGTGCGCATTATTTATGTATTGCAGAAATTACAAACCTTTTTTTTGTGAGAACCAGGTTTTTTTTGTGATTGTTATGAAGTCACAATTCAGTCAAATGCGCATTGTGGCAATTACAAAACGTTTTGCAAATATTAAAGATGCATTGTACATATTATTATTTTTTGTGATTGAAGACAATTACTAAAGCTGATTTCTTGGAATTACTTCCTGAAATTACAAAACAGTTTTATTAATTACAAATTGACGGAAAATAATACAAAATTTTTGTTCTTTTATGTAATCTAGTTATTAACAAATATTCGAGAGAAAAGAACATGAAAATCGCTTTTAATATAATATAGAAAAAATATCCTAAACAAAAGTCAGGAAGTTTCCTTGATTCTCTCCCTTAAAGCCAATTATAAATGTCACAAAGGGGATGTAAAATAAAAAGGGTTAGGAATCCCAACATGCTAACGGTTTTAAGTTAGAGTTCATCAGAGAGTCGTACCTACATAATGGATCCAAATGTGTATGCTTTCATGATTTGAATGTGTGCAGAAATCCTTCATGAATAATAAAATGATATGTTTGGCTTTATGAACTTCGCATGCTTCGCGAAAACCATAAAGTATTGCCGACATTTCAGGGAATGACCCATAGGAATGGAAACGCTCATCAAAATTCTTATTCTGAATCATATGACAGTAAAATATACGGAAACTGGAATTTCATCCGTTTTATTCACAATTCTGTTGCATTTGATTTGAATTTCATATTCGACAAAAAGGCGAATAATATGCGACCGGCTTCCCACGAAAGCAACTAGTTTTTTCAGCGGGTGCCCACATAATTTTATGGCTGGAAGTCTTTACGCAAAATATTTGGCTAACCGTCTGAATCACATGCCTGGTAGATAAAAACCGTACTTCCTATCTTTTTGTTAATATCTATGTTAAGACAGGTAGGCAATAACCATGAGTGTATTTTAGTCTGAAATCTGACTCCGAAATGATTCACTCAAGCTACTTTCATTTTCCTTAGTAGAGCAATAATCACCCGAATAAATTTCATTACCTTTCCCAGAATGTATTGTGATTCATCCAATTCACAAAGTTCGTAAAGCTTGAGTAGATAGTAAACACGACATGGTGCTGGATGTATAATTCAGCCATAGAACTCCCCTCATTGTTTACCATAATTTGACGCGAAATTGTTGTTATAATACCGCTGCTGAGTCGGTTACATTACACAAATAGCTATTTATGGGTTTATCAACCTCATTACAACGGCAGGCCAACTGGTGCTGAAAAATGAACAGAATGTTGCGGCTATTACCATATTTTCTTTTTACTTTTAAGTTGCCGGTAGCTTAGTTGCATGCATAAAAACATCTGACCGTCACGTCGGTTATCGCAGATATTAAGGGAAATTATGGTGGTAAGCGACTGTAAAAAAACTACGCTATATTCGCCATAAACATCGTTTGTTTGCATAGTCTAGAGGAGAATTACACTATTATCAGGTGGATTTGTGGGGATGCTAAGGAACCCCCACTGGAGGTAAAATGAAAAATTATGTTTACAACTTCTTGTGAGATTATGAACTGAAAAGAATCCACTATGTCGGTGTTATTATGGTGGAGCTGCTGTTCTGGTTGTGAAATTTCTGAATATTACTGGAACTACAGAAAAAGCATGAAAGAGCTTTTTAATGTTGATAAATTACCGTAAAGGAGCAAAACCATAAAAGTTTGCATCTTTTCCCTGTCTGCCAGATGATTCGTCGTTATGTTTTTTTCTCAAGAGTGTGCTCACGAAGAAAAAGTTCCCGAAAAAAAAAGAAACCAACAAAAAGTGTGTGGCGTTGGAACATGGTCGTCAAGGAGCGAATATTAGCGGATTTAGCTAGCAAATTAGCAGTTCGTGGGAAAAAGCATGCAGTCGGATCATTATGGATCACTGCTGATGTTCGCTAAATTGTATACGTTTCTCAAATTCATTTTAATTTATCTGGATGCTAGGTAATTGCGCAGAACTCAACGGTTCCTGGTTAGCACTAAAGAACCAAATTAAACTCGTTTCGTTTGACGGTAATTATTCTGCTTGCTGATTTGCTTTCAAGTGAAATGGGAGGTGGTGTCAATCAAATTATCTCAAAATTCCGAGTTTCCTCTAAGTAATTCCCCATAATACTTTAAGCAGACAAAGCACAGCCAGCTTATTTTTATTTTTGGCACTTCTTCACAGAGTTGATTGTATAAATAAACACCGCAATGCGGCAATGGCATCACACTGATTTACACATTATTATTCAAAAAAAATTTCTAGTAACGAAATGTTCAGATTGATTAGGAGCCAGTTTATGCAAGATGATGTCGAACGAAAACGACGCGTTAAAGTTGCTTTTATTAAGTAATTTTGGGAATTGTAACGATAATTAATCCAAAACTGACGTCGTATATGTTATACAACTTTTCTAATTGATGATTTACTTTTTAGTAAGAAATTTTGCAAGAATTCTTGTAATTTATTACGTCATAAATGCTTTAATTTCATATTATGCGAGTAGAGCTTTTCAGACTTGAAGCTAATTTGAAAGCACTCACCTACTTCCCTTCCATTGAATATTTTATATCCTGGAGAAGTAATTGGATCACTCTAAAACATCTCCGGCCCTATTCGCTTTTCCCTATAGATTTCCGCTGCAGAGAAATTTTTCTTTTTAATATCCGGTGCTTGAACAATTTATACGTTTCCATTCCTTAAAATGAATGATATACTAGTATGCAAAGAAAAGTTTTCATCATACTTAACTGGTAATAAAATCAAGTTTCAATCAAAAATTTATTGATATACTAAAAACAGATGTGTTCTGTTCACGGTCTAAGTAAGCTCTTTTGTCCAGTAAGACGTCCACCCTGAAAACCATGGCAAATTGAAATTTTACTGCTCGAGGCAAGGTTCTAAGACCGCGATATTGCAATTTTACGACCATTACTTCTAAGTTGTTAATTTAGCAGTCGGATATAAAGTTGCCTTTAAAATAAAATAAAAATAAAACTACACACGTCAACAGCAGCGCTTTATAGTTGAACTGCGTCATGAAACTTTAAAAAGAAACTTATCTGCTAAGAGCCTTGAGCCAAAGAGGCTGGGATTTAGACCTGGAAAGGTAACTTGACTTACTTTCCGCATCAGATGCAATGCATCAGTCAGTCACACTCACAGACTGATTGAGACCAAAGGAAGCCCCACAAAGAATTTGCCATTCCTCATTACGCTCCGGAGCAGGGCCGAAAGAAAATTGAATGAAATTAAGACGAAAATAAAATTTCCTACTACATCGGTCGTTTTGTTCCCAACTAGGAAAAAATCCACAATTCACCGGCAAAGTACATTATTTAAAAGAAAGGAAGAAAAAATCCGCCGCAAAACAATGAAACCGGATGAATGGATCCAAGCACGACAGGTGAGTCTTGGATTCTCTTTTATTTACGGTTTGCTGATTTTGAATGTTTCGGTCTAATTGGAACTTCTTTTTCTTGTCTGACGGCGGCGGCTCTTGTTGTTTTATTTTGATTTTAATTCAGCCATCAGAGCGGTTACATGCACATGCTGGAAACTGCCGGCGGATATGCCCTCCAAGGTGAGGTAAATGTGATGACTTCATGTCATTGCATCGTCCAGAGGAAGGAGTAGCTTATAACATTACGTACAAAGATGAGGGAAATTTTTTTCGAGACAAATAAGATGTCTTTCGCCGGTAGACATTGCGGCATTGTTTGCAATTATTAATCCCACCCGAGGAATTTTTGCTTATTGCTAAGAAAATTCCTAGAAATAATTGCTGGTTGTTAACGTTCGTAAAGCTTCTGCAACAAACTGAGAATTTTACTAATTAACTTGAAGCCACTGGTTTTATGTTCTGCCATAAAGGCTACTATTGTAGAACTTGTAATTGGAATTTTAACAGTACAATGACCCAAAACAGTTAAATTTTATTTAACCCTCACGGAAAGTACTGCCGTCTCATCGTACTACCAGTATGGGTATGTGGCACAAGTATTTTCCATGGCGTATAACTCTGCATATTATTCAAAAAGATAATGTTGATAATGTTAAAGATGTGGAAGGAAGAGCTTGCTTATAGGTTCCTAGTACCGAGCACTGTAATTCGAATGCAGGATGTACGTAACTCTCTGCTAATAGTAGTATATTTTTAAAAATGTGAAATTGACAAAGAAAATTTCTTAAAGTCATTTGTCTTGGAAAAAAAAATGTTTCCGGACAATTTCGCCAAAAAATCCGAAGTTTTAAATCTTAAAGAAAAATTTTGCAAAAGGAAGAGCTTTGAAGAAGGGTTTGACATATCTATACTCTCTTGATGCCGCTAAGTGTATTTCATTGGATATTGCATTCGCTAACTGGTCTTTAGACTCCAGAAAAGCTGACGTAGAGACATTTTGCTCTGAATATCTCGGGAACCTCTAGTAATGAATCACACATTAATAACAATTAAAGCCGTGAGTTCCATTTATTCGTTGTACGTCGTTTGCGTGTGGGCCGTACGCAAAAATGGTCGATGTCATATATGGTATATATATGTGGATTTTGCATCAAGATAATTCGCCGACACATACTTTGGAGTTTGTTCGAGATTTTTTAACGAAAAACTCAACTAATATTAATCAAAAAGCACCGTGCAACTTTATTTTGTTGCCTTGAACCATGGCATTACCGCCATTTTGACTTCGTGGAAAACATTAAAAAAATTGGCTGTGCGCTAACAGCCAAACCATTTTTAGCAATCGGCAATGGGGAAGATACGTACATATAAGAATTAATTTATTGAAATATGTCTATGACGAATCCACTTAAGGGACAACACCACTGTGACCCCCTGTTTTTTTGCCGATTTTCAAGAATTTTTTTTTGTGGGAAAAAAAAGACATATTCCAAATTTTTTTTTTTGTTTTGTTTGTTCTTTATTAAAGATACATAAAAAAAAAAAAAAAAAAAAATTATCGCCCCATGGTAGCGCTGGGGAAGCTCCCGCGTCAGGTGCTGTTGGCTCTGCAGTGATCCGCGGCCTGCAGCAGAACTGTCTTCAAAGTCGATCGGAAAAAAAATACCGATTTTTTTCGTTAATAATATGATATTTTGAAGAGAAGTACATAGGGATTTGAAAAAATATTGATTTTTAAAAAATAGGCACGCTTTTGAAATTTAAGTTCGATTTTCGAGCACAATTTCTCGTCGAAAAGCGCTATAATTTTTTTTTTATTAAGATATCGAAAAGATCCTATGTACTTCTTTAGATAATCTAGTTTTATTGATGCAGTCCAAATTTGAAGTTGATCGGATAAAAATTGCTCGAGTTATGCTGCAGGCCGCACTCAAAGAAGTGGTTTTGAGAAAAACGCGTTCAAAGTTTGAAGTTTGTTAATTTATGTGTGGACCCCGAGCTGCACCGCTCCACAAAATATTCAATATGTCCGAAAATAATTATTTTTTCGACCTGGGACCAACGGCATTCTATTCTTAAATGTATTTTAGATTTTTCTAGATGGTTTTCAAAAAATCGATTTTTTGAAACCGTCACAGTGGTGTTGTCCCTTAAAGAGTTGCTTGCTATAAAATAGCTGTTTCGATATTATATTTTGTGTATGTAGCCACTTTCAACTTACCAAACTTTCCCGCCCATTCGACCAAATCAACAACACCCTTTCTTTGGTTGTATGTATCTAATGCATCATATTGTATTTCGATCGTTTTCATTTGACGCGAATAGTATCAAAGGCAAAGTATCTTAGGTAAGCTGAAATCATACCCATGATTTGTATAGCGTCAAAAATTTGACTTGTGTTGCTTTGGTGGAATTGATTTAATTTATTGCTATTCTACCCGCAAGGTATATGTAAGTACCCGAGTGGTCTATTTAATTGTCTACCTACTACGTCAAATATATTGTATACTTGAACCGGTCCACTAGTTTTGCAGATATTTATCTAAATTAAGTCCACAGTAATACCTGAAACTTTATTTATTATTCGAGGAGTAAAGTATCAATATGCAGAATAATTAAAAACTTACATTTGGTTATCATAAATTCCAGATCAAAATTTTCCCTAAAGCTGTTCAAAACAAAAACCGTTATAACAACGTGATTGGGTGCTGATAAACACGCCTTTCAAAAGACTGACTGCAATTTACCACCCTTGTCTAAAATATTTACAGTATGTTTGTGCAAGAATATATATGCATATAATCGAAACGGTTTTATGTTCGTATTTGCCTTTTTTGTGGACGGTGTGCAGACAGCACGCCACCTGCTACCCCTTTCCATGCCCGAAGCAAATAAAGTCACTTGGAAGCCGACACGCGCTACTTTCGAAGGAAACAAAAAGAAATAATCAGCACGCGCGACTCTGCGCGCTTCCGGTTCAAATGGACGCAAGTGGTCATAATTAAAAATTTCCTTTCGTGGGGTCCCCCAAGGATATACGCAACGCGAGTATGGTCAAGCCATTTTCGGCCTCAAGCTGCAACCGCAACTCTGTTAGTACTCGTAGATGCTCAAGGAAGGAAAGTTGAAAGAAAGTAGTCGCCACTTCAGTCACCGCTTATTGTCTAATCTGTAATCGCCGTCGCCTCGCAGCACCAATTAACCGCCTCACTATTCGATAAAAGTTCATTTCGAATGATCGCCTCGCGGCTGTAAAAATCTCTGCGGCGGATAAACCGGCAGTACCAGTTGCCTGTTAAACTTTTATTGTAGGAAGCATCAGCTCGAAGCAACCGAGGCGTTTTATCGCCTCTGACTGACTTAAGCACTTTTGTGGAGGCGACTAACGTCGTCGTGCATTTCCTGGTGCACTCCAATTGTTCGAATGCAAATTCGTCTCTACTTGCGGAATGCAAATGAGTAGCACCTAGGAGAGTGTTTGTCACCACAATTCTCACTTTAGCGGCCTGTAAATCGAGATCTTCTCTAAAGGTGTTCGTTTCGAATAGTTCCATGAGTATGTTTTGAAACACAAGACTACTCTCATCATTTCGGAATCTCGAAGTTTTCGGTGTAGTATTTCTTCAGAATTCCTATGGTGCGGCCCAGTAAGAATGTGCTGATTCAGCACGGTAGTTATGGGTTAGGTGGATGTTGTGTCTTCGCGAAATAGGTGGGTGGCAATCTTGAATCATGCTGGTATTCGGCACCAATAGTCAGACGATTTGTGCTTACAGATGCGATTTTTTATCGTCTCAATTGACAAGATTGTCTCAATTCACACATGGCATTCTTTTGTGCATTGTGTTTCTATATAATTATTTTGCAAATTTATTTTGAATGACTTGGCAATGATTGATGGATAATTTCACGTGCGGTTAAAGGTGAGAAATGTCGTGTTCAATTTTTATCGAAATGTTTAATAGGAAACATTCGTGCTGCCAAAGCGAATGAAAAGAAGTTTTTAAATATATATTTATTTATTTATTGTACAGTTTCATCAACTATCTGATTACTTACAATTAGATAAACCATTAACGAAGCCACCTCTTAATGTGGATTTTAGGTAAATGGAAGTCAATATCAGGATAATTTCAGTCGAACGAACGTGACATTGAGGTCACAGGCTCGTTAAAACAATAATTAATACCATGGTATGAAAGGTGGAGGAAGTTATTTCTTCTCAAGGTGCGTGCCAGCTATGAGATATTAAAAAGAAGCAGCAATTCAGAAGAATTAATGGCACCTCGCAAACAATCGAAAACCATGAGAGTTCTGGAGAAGTTTCGTCTATTATTTAACGAGTCAAGTGAAATAAGCTTAAGTCTGTCTAGATAGGGAGGCGGGACAAGACTATTCTCCCAGGGGATACGACACTCATAGAATGGCCACCAGACCGGACTGGTATATTCCAAAATGGGTCTCACATAGTACAATACAGTAGACGAGAGATGTAGGGATCGTCCAACTCTGTAGACATTAGACCATATCTTGACGAATCCTAAATTTGCATTAGGTTTATTTAAATAGCAATTGATTCAATATGCTCAACACTCAAATCTCTCACTTTAGTCAGTCTGGGATTGTGACATAGAGAATTAGAACAAGTGCTCACAATGCAATGCAACTCAACGCGATCTTAGCGCTACAAAGTTGAACAATTTCCAACTTTTAATAGCTCTAGCGTCTAGATAGCGCTCGTCGCTATATATATTTCCGAAACTCTGAACATGCATCTTAAAATAAATTTGTCTCCTATTTCCCGGCTTTCTAGTCTTAAATATGTATAAAAGTTAGGTCGGTGACTTTTTTTCGATCTAGTCATGACTACTTTTTTTATAGTACATTATTTTCCCGTATATATGTCCAACCATTTGATCTGCGCACGACCATAAAGGACGCAAGCAGCTCTTTTTCTGTAAAAAATGTTTAAAAAAAACTTCATACGCCTGATTTCGTGCATCGCGATTGCCATATTCTCTACTTTCAATTTTCAAAAAACAAGGTTTGCTTCTATACATAATTTCTTACTTCAACAAAAGACGGTCAGAATCTCTTTATAGGGTCATTTACAAAAAGTCAAATATATTACAAGTAGATATACAGCGGCTACCACCGTCAGCACAACAACGAAGGGTAAAAGCACTCTTCTTTTATCATGAAGTTCTTACAAAATTCGGACATTATTGAACAATCAAGAAACTATTATGGCAGAAAGGGTTGTTCCCATTAACATTATCACATCATTCAGTTCACTTTCAAAAGGATACCTTCAACCGAGAGTTGAAAATAGCAACCCAAACAACTGGCATTTCAATAGAATCAAAGTTCGTTATAATGCGCCGGGACCTTCAGAGTTCAAAGGGTTGTCTTAATGGTTTCACAATTTGCAATCTACTTGTTAGATAAGATAGTGAGGTAAGGCTTTCAGAGAATTCGTATAAAGTCGTGAAATTTCTGATCTTTAGTTCACAAAAGGTAAAGTACTAATAACGGTTACCTGTTCACAAAAGGAGCTGCAAAAGCTTTTAGAATTTCATTTGGTCCAAAAAGTAGAAGAAGATGGGAAAGATAATTTCATTTAAATACGAAGGAATTAAGAGAGCAACTAAGAGAAAGGTTATTAAAGATTTTTTTCATTAAGCGGTTGATAAAAAAGACTCGAGGGTTTACATAAAAGACATTTTGACAGTGGCACGGGTGGTTTATACTATCTGCAAAAAGAATGTAATTACATCCCTTTCTTTACATTATTGTAATTTTGTGAGCTGGGCGACAAATTGGGTCTTGGACAAAGCTATTTAAAGTTATGCTAAAAATAAGCCGAGTCATCGTGCTTATAACAGTATGTTCATAATTTGTTCATTTTTTTTAGATTCAATTCAATGCGCCCAATTTTTCAGCGCATTAAAACTTTCTCGCAAAAAAGGGCACTCGATCACGTACTAGTGATTTTAGTCTGCTTCATGTTATTTCCGTCATTCAATTCTGTTCCATCAAATTAAAGTAACATAAAAACACTTTGAAGTATCCGCAGGCACTCTTAGTTTTAGATTGGGCGAATCACAACAAATGTTACACTTTAATGTTACACTAACAGAGTTTATGGTTTATCTCGGGTTAATTTTTTACTGTAACTTTGCTACACGTTCTAGATTGTATTTAAAGGACGGAAACAAATTAATCTTATTATTAATCTTATTAATCAATAAAAATGTAAACTCTGTTGGTGAATGCGGCCTTAGCTTAAGAGTGCGTCATTCATTCCTGAGCTGAGTCGGGCTATTCAGTATTTTTGGAATTATAACGCGTACATCGCGATAAAGTCAAGCATATATGAATAGCAACTGTGAAGTGTTTTGACGCATTTGTTTATAATTTTCTAGTTGTAACATATTTCTAATTTATTAAAAGTTAATTCTTACTAATAACCGCGATTAGTCATCACAAGGCAGGGAAAAATAGAAAAAAATTCCATTAGGTGTGAGTTCTGCCACACATTGTAAAAACATTTGAAATCTATACTTTTGTGATATCGTACTTTAAATATAATTAATTATTGCTCGAATTTTGTTTTCTTTTTTTAAATAAACTTCCACATAGCATAGCATAAGTTAAACAATTAAAGGAATTAAAATGTTCATTTATTGCAGTCGTTACAATACTCGTGACGATTTCTTTAATTTCCGAAAAACTACAAATATTTTGCAGAATTGCAGTCATTTGTTGCCAGATTAGTTATATTGTTTTCAAACACCCCGTAGCACTTCTAAACTGAATTTCTCACCATCCGCGTAAATAGGGGGGATCCTTTTACGAGTCAGTTTTAATTATGCTAATTTAAATCTGTGATGCTACTTCTCCTAATGAGCGAGAAATTCGGGGTCATGGCCTAATTCAATATTCCGGGAAAAGATTTTCCAGCGAACTTAGCCTGAGCGCTCGGGGGTAACGGTAAAAAAACAAGTAAAAATAAAACTAAAAAGCATACAACAAAATGTCAGCCAAAAAGAAAAGAATATTATTCCTCCTTTGAGCTGAAAAACCTTGAGCCGCTAAGCCGTCGTCGCTGCAAAATAATTAATGTCGTAAAGGAAAACACCAATCCGGGGGCACAGCGCAATCCAGAAGTCATTCAATAAATTTTAGAAACACTCAACGGCACAAGGTTGTTTCTCTTGGTGTGCCAATTGCCAGCAGCGTACTCGGGCCTCGTACGTGCATTAATTTTCACATTTTCACTTTTTGGATCTTTTAGAATTAATAAACTTTTTGGCACACTGCCCATAGCCGCTGCGAATGCAGGCAAATGGAATTTTCCAGTTCGGCTAAATTTTAATGGTTTATTTATTGGCCATATTCAAAATTCAAGTGAAAAAGCACTTCCCACGGCAATTTATGCCGTTATGGGGGTAGCCACAACTAGAGTGTCCAGTGAAAGTTGGACGTCCGCCGGACTTACACAGGTCTTTGACGGTGGGCTTTCCAAGCCAGCCAGACACTGGATTTCGAGCCATTTGGATAAATAAATATTAATCGAGCTAGCAATATGGCCTGTGTCCTTAACCAATTGTTTGTTGCTTTAATCTGCCCGGATTTTGTTGGCTTACATCTCCCCAAGTTTAACTAGTGAACGGTGCCCGAAAGATGGCATACTCGCAAATGGGAGGAAAAATGGCTGAGATAAATCGGACTTCTGCACCATTAATTTTCTGCATTGTCGCTCGACCGCAGACGATTTTCTTTGATGTTGTTCCTCCTCTAGAAGATTGCGCACTGGGAATACCAAGTGAGCGCCATTTATCAGTTATTATCATATTTAGCCAGTGAAATTCCTATAAAGCAATTAATTAATGAGCTGACCTTCCTGTGGCGGCTTTAGTTTATCGCATTGCTAAGTTATTACCCAGAACAAATAAAATTTCCACTACACTTTCTTTCTTAAAGCGGCCCTATCTTTGTTTATCGCTTTCATTGGGAAAATACGCGCTGGAACAGAAATTCCATGCTGCATCTTCTTAGAATTTTCTTTAAATATTGGCGATGCAATGAACTTGTACAGACTAATCATTCGCTTATTATTTTGAAGGACAAACAATTTAATTAAAGATAACGAAGACAGGTTTTTCGTCTTATTGTTAGTCATACATCATTGCCAAAACGGAGAACCAAATGGAATAGAGTATAGTTTCCAAGTACACAACACTATCTCCAGATGTGATTTTCTGTCAGCCACTGATAAATATTTTATAGCATGGAAATAGACATCCCTTTCGGGTAAAGAATTTTCCTTTAGGCGCACGTAATTCACTTTGCTACCAAGGAATAGCTTGACCTAGAAAACGACCTGGTTTCCCTGGTTCAGATCGACCTTTTCAAATAACTCGATAAAGCCATTAACCAATGCGAAACGAGCACAATAAAGACAATTTAAGTTACTTAAGGAAGCTACATCCTTTACAACTCCACAACTCAAGGGGAAGTCGAGTTGTAAATAGCTCAAATAAGTAAAACCCTCCCTTGCCGCACGCAATAAAGGGGGAAATGGCATAGAAGCGAGGAATGGTTTCTAATCTTGTTAGGACGTAATTTAAAGCAGAGGAGCTGCTCTAATCCATATTTCATGATTTCCAGGTAACAAGGAAGAAGAAAATTGAAACACAAAGGGTGTGAGACTGACGGTTCTAATTTCATATTAAAGGTTTCATCATCCCACTGGTTCATGATTCACGTCCCACCTTTCGCAATTTCCCAGCAATTTCGCATTGAACCGAACTGAAAAATTTACGAGGATACGGCACGGTATCAAGATGTAATTTGCCAATGTGTCTGCTGCTTTTCCAATATATCAACGAGTTTTTTTTTAAGAACAAGTTGTTAGGGGAAGTCCGGGAGACTTGCTCAGGTGGGAGAGTTGAACCACCTTTTAAAACTCAACTTAAATTTCGCGCTAATGAAACGTTAAGACGGTCATTGATAGATCGCGGGAGGCCAATAACCAGCACGCCGCCATTTTAACAATGGCCGGTTTGTTTGGCTCACAGGTTCGGAAAGGTGTTTTTGTTACGGAGGAGTAAATTTTATTAATTTATGTAGTTTTGAGATTGCGGCCGTGTTTATAGAGGTACGTTTTGTGCGTTATTACTATTTTACTGCCTGATTATTGTAGTTTGACGTGTACTAAGTGTTTTTTCGCTAAGATAGATTGTTTTTTCTGTGAGTGAAATTTAATGTGAAAGTAGTATATGCGGGAGACTTGCACCATGGCGGGTGCGGGAGATATGCTCAGTGGTTCATGTCTCCCTCTAAACTTCAAACAACATATTTGATGACTCCAAACGACCAAAAAGGAAGCTAAAAGAAACACAATCCCATGTTATGAAGAATGATGAAATAAAAAAACGAAAGATGAATATTAAGAAAAGAGTTTTTGAGAATAGCGACACTGAATCAGAAAATAGAAATGATACTAATAAAACTAATAAGAAGGTTCAAGAAGACACTAATAAGAAAGGAAAGAAAATAATAAAAACCAAACAAAATCCTAAACTAAAAGATGACAATAAAGAGAACGTTCCAGGAAAAACTAAAGGAAAAAAAACATTGAAAACTAAACAAGGTTCAAAACAAAAAGCCCAGAGAAAGAAAACTGGAAAAGGCAAAAAAAATAAAAATGTTAATGATGATAGTGAAACCGAGGGTGAAGACGAAGATGTTGCGTACGCTGATAGTTTCAATAAAAGTGATTTTGCAGAAAATCCTGACGTGAATGATCATTGGTATTGTTTTGTTTGCCAATCAGAAGAAATTATGACCTGTCTATGTCTATGTCGTTTATGCCGCAGATATGTCCATGAGAAATGTGTAGGACTTACACAAGATATTGATGATTTCATTTGTCATGAATATGACCATAATTAGGTTTTTAGGTTACCAGCTGACTGAAAGTAATTATTAAGGCTGACCAAATGACTAGAATAAATATATAATTTAAACAAAAGGTTAAGTTTGATTAAAGAAACGTTGAATGTTTATTTTTGTTAACAAAATCTTTAATAATTATGTTGATTGTGGAATGTTGAAGAATATGTTGAAGTTTTGCTTTTTTTCTTTATAAGAAGAGCAATAACTGTGTTTCTTTATAATTTAATTTCATTTTGTGATGTTTTGTTTAACATATCTGTGATTTAAGGTGCAAAATGTTTTTATTTTCCCCTTTAAAAAGCAATGTTCAACTCTCCCCAGACCCCGGTTCAAGTGTCCCTAAGGTTGGGGAGAGTTGAATCATATCCCATTTTTCATTCAAATATATATAACATATTTCAGTACTATAATATCGAAAAAGTAATTATGCATAAGTAAACCTAAATAAACAGGCTACTGTTCATTATTATAATTGAAACACTAAGCCTCATTTATAAGAAAATACGATACTTTAAACAAAAAGCGGTTCAACTCTCCCGGACTTCCCCTACTTTTCAAGCGGAAGCTTGTCTATTTCAAGTCAATATTTTGACATCAAGGAGAAACAATTTTGTGACATGTGCCTTTAAAAATATTCCTCAAAACACCTTTGAATGGTTTTGGTGAGATACTCGTATTAGTTACTGGCGACGTTTGTCTGTCTGCACAGAATAATTTTCTAAACTGTTGAAGCGATTTTGATGAGACTTTCAGTTATCTATTCATTTTGTTTGTGTGGAATGTTGGATGCTATAAAAACGATATATCATAAAGGAACTTAGGAGGGACGGGGAGTCTTTTCGGGTTTGATCCTAATTATAAACTTTTATATTTTTTTGCCAAATAAAGGAAAGAGACGCTTGTTGGAAAAATATTTGTAATGCGTGGATTTTGCTCGCTAAATTAAAAACGAGGTACAAGAAAAGAATGAGTGTTTCGATCCGAGAAGCAAACCGATCTCATCATCTGTCGTCGATTCCCGAGACTTATTGACGTCTTCGTAATTTCTATAGTGATATATTTATCCATCGGACCAAGCCATCCGTCGTCCAAATTTTACCCAAATTCAATATCCATAAGTTTTGTGCGGGGTCCTTTATCAATTCGGCGTCGATCGCAGTAATTAGGTCTTGAGGTACATCCGTATAAGATTTAGTTTGTGCAGGAATTAAAGCCACAATAAAATCGCTTACGTCGTTCATTCGCGGATTGGATTCTCTAGCAATTGCAAGCTGACCATTATTCTATCGCAAAATTGTCCTCTGTGACGAGGTTCATTTTTGGCTTAATGAGCATGTCAATATACAAAATTGTCCCTTGTTGGGTCAAACCACCCCAGAAAAGACTCTAAAGATGCCATTATATTCATCGGTTCTCATTTCTTTGAAAATGCGGCAGGATCTCATCTTACGGCCTGTGGAAATCGTTACCGGATCAAATTCAATGAATGTTCGTTCGAAAATATGGACGAAATTGATTCTGGAAATATGTGGTTCCAACAGGAAATAGCTACGTGCCATACAGCGTCTTAAATTATCCATATATTGAAATCGGCGTATGTCGGTTGTTTGAGGGTTTGAGTAATACGGAATTTACTCAATATTTTTGGATGTGAAGTATAAAAACGATAGTTACTGCGATTAAAAAATGTTGGTGAGGACTATTTAAAAATCGTACAATGAGAAAAGTAGGTATACCTACTTCTCTGCTTCCAAAAAAAATTAACTGTTGAACATACTGATACTATTTTTAACATTAACGAGCAGAAAAGTGAATAAACGCTTTTAATATAAAAATCGTATCTCTGTACATAATATATTCTGATCATTATTCCTATATGTTGTGCCAGTACATTGATTCTTCTCATTACAATTAGGTAGTACCTATTTGCTATCTCCGTAAGGCCGTACTAATCTCCATACGGACTCCGTTCCGTACATACGGACCGGACGTACAGAACTCGGCAACTCGGCAAAGTTCGGTTCGGTCCGTATACGGCATACTCCGCATATACGGATTGACTATATGATTTAGAGCAGTGCTTACTTGCCCTACTTGCACCCCGTGTGTGTACATGTGTGTGTCCCATCCGAATACATATCACGAAATCACTGGGCAATTTCTCAAGCTAAATTTAGACGCTAACTATGGCAACAATGAACAACAGGACCTCCCTTACTACTGTCGTGAAAATGCCAGCCCAAAACGCCATCCAATGTGACATGAGCGTTAAGTGCCTTCCAAACTTGTTACTTTCCCTAAACCCTATATGGACTAGAGCGGGGAGTAATTTAATTTACCTTCACTGCAGTACCCTAAATTGATGAGTTCTCGAGGGCCCTGTACGAATTCAACTGAAAAGGCAGAACTTTATGAAATTTCACGAAATAACGAACTGTATGGGCTTCGGTGTGATGTCCATGCGTAACTAAATTACTATGCCCAATTGCGAATATGTAGTTTATTTCAGCTGCCGTATCGCTGGGATTTAATATAATATAATGTACACTCGACTCGAAGCATTAATGGAAAATAAATGAGCGTCCTCGAAACAAATGGGCATGAAAATAAATTTTCCAGGGATTTATTTTGTGAAAATGTTGAAATATAGAAGAATTAAGCATTCAGTTTAGTTTAGTAATACAGCCAACATATATTTGGATTTGCATGGGGACAAAATTTGTACTTGTATAAACTTATTAACATTTACAAAAGGGACTTGAACACGTTTGAATGCATACTGTATGAATATTCTCAGAATTGTTCGAAATTATATGGAGTGTGGGGTTTTTGCTCAATTTTGTAATGAATTCTCATGAAAGCAAAAATGTAATATTTTATGATTTTATCGATTGCTAAATCAAATAGCAAAAAATACGATTTCATGGGAAATTCAATTACAATCGAACTGTGAAATGATTGCATTAATGTGTGCCGTCACGTCAGTTCTGATGTGATTACATGTGTGACGTGAAACCTCTTGTTAGCAAAACTCTTCCGGCAAAAATGCAAATTCAATTATTCATCGGCTGGAGTGCTCACCATGCATAAATAATCGGTCGTGAAGGGATATGAGTGCTACCGGTAAAATTGCGACCAGAAATCGTAGCCGCTTGTTTCGGACAATTAGCGAAGTGAATCACATTAGTTTGGCTCTGTTTCTAGTTATCGACCTCTGGCAGTTTGACCAGTGAAATTGCTTTGGTTTCAGCTAGAGCGGGTTTCGGGGACACTCTACCAATAATTCAGCCCTTCCTTTTAACATTAGTCTTGAGTGGGAAATTAAAATGAATTTAAGCAAGCAATTTCCTGGGACATATCACCTTTTATTTGCAGACTAACTTAATTACACCCAGCCAGGCGGCTCTTCTTCATTAATCCTCTTGAAAGATTAGTCCACCTTGCCTTTGCGTCCTCTGAATGGCTCTTGAAAGGGACCTCAGCGGTGGTCTCATTCTCTCTCCAAGCGTCGACTTATCTTGAGCTAATATCAAACTAAACTTAATTACAACTCAAAGCCGACATTCCTTGATAGCAAAATTTAATTAGAGGATCATTTCCCGTCGTCGGGCCGTATCAACTTTCGTAAATGATTCAGCCACATGCGCGTAATTGCGGTGGAAAGGAACGCTTTTTTTCGCAGCGCGTTTCAGGGTCCCGCAGTGACTAGTTGGGAGGATAGAAACCTCCTTAACTATTCATGATTAATGATTGGCTAAATTGTGGAATATTCCTCATAATACAGTCTTCCTCGAACTTAATCAGCTTGGGTTGGATTCAGTCGACAATGTGAAGAATTAACTATTAATGAAGGGTGATTGATACCCCCACCGTGCTGGTTCGTAAACACATTTAGGAATCAACTAACCAAACGGGTCAGACTTTATTATTCAATTTGGCTTATCTACTGCAATTAAGCCGTAGTTTCGTATGGATTAGATAACTTTAGCTCGTTTGACTAATGACGAGTGCTTCAATTCTTGAACAAAAACAGAATTTTTTCGCAAACAGCAATTTGGACACTAATAAGGTTCTTTTGGGGTTCCCAAGTCGACTTGCGGCAAAAGGTGTCGGAAAAATGATACGAAAATAAAGCTGCAATAAATCTCAGGGACGATACTCCCAGAGGTGCGTTATTGCTACATTGCTGTTTATTAAGCACCTAGTTAGAGAAACAGTATGGTTGGAATTGTAACAGCGCCACACCGATGAGAGGTTGAGTGTGCAAGGTTATCTTTATTAGCTGTGCTTACTAAATAATGAAAGCAAAAGTGGAGTGCTAGTGAATTTTTTATATACTTTCCCTTAATATTACAACAGTGGGTATCCAATTTCATAGGGACAATTAGGCATTGTGTATTTTGCAATGTACAATTAATAGATTTTGATAATATTAAATCAAATGTACTGTATTACATTTTATCAATAATTGGTCTGCTTTTTCATGCTTCGAAAAAATTATAGATAATTTGGACAGGATTTTTCTTTCATAAATTAGTAGTAAGGCTTCAAGAAAACTTAATGTTTAAAAATCAAAGATTATGTTTTTCGACTGTTTTTCAAGTAAAAAAACAATCAAATCGAGAAGCATCTCAAATCAAAGCTTGAACTATTGTCTAAAAATACAAATGACCCAAAATCTTTACGAAATACAATGGAACTCGCTTATAACGATCTCCAAGGGACCTATGGAATCAGATCGTTATATCCGAAAATCGTTGTATACGGATGTTTTAAAAACAGATTCAAAATCAGCGACCCCAAAAACCCGCCAATACGGATTTTCAGAGCAATCCCTTGAACGTTTACCGGAGAAAGAGAAGCATTACACTTTTTCGTTTAAACCAGACCGATTTACCGCCACTAAAAAAGTTTCACTTCAAAATTTGAAAGGAAAAGGAAATCTCAGAATTTTCGCAGAATGTTATGTTGTAGGTTTTTTGTGGAGTTTCCAACCAATTTCATAAAAAACGATTAAATTAAATTAGGCGAATGAAAAACCGCTGACATCGTTATATTATATCTGGAATATCTTTGTAACCGGCATCGTTGAATACGAACAAAATTAGTGCACATGAGATAGACAACCAACCAAATTCAATAAATTATTGTGTAAATAGGAAATTAACTTAGTTTACATAAACTGTGTAAAACCAAGAAAAATTGGGTGTGATTATTGCATTCAAGAAATTGTGTGCACCAAAAAGTAACCATCTAAAAACACTAAAAACTTCTAAAACAATTAAGTGTACTATCAGCACTCACAGTCCAACCAAATGTTCGCTTTCAATAAGTATGAGAAGAAAAATGACACGATTTGGGAACTTGATGCGTATCTTACTTTTATGGGAGCGATAGTCCTTTAATACTGTGTGATAAATAGCCAACTGTTGCGCTCGCTGGACTCCATAATGTGATTCCATGGGGAAGTGAATTGATGGGGAATTCATCCTCACCTCACCTACATATGTATATATCTGTAATGTCCCTTCGCAGATTAACATGATGTACCTATCTGATCGCAGCATTTATGCTAAAGCAGAGATATACATATTGTTACTTTATTCTACATTTGTTGTGTGCGTATATTAATTTGTCACAAAATTACATTGTTGCTTTTGAAAAATTCTTCGACGCTATCTTACGTGAAACTCTCCTTTCTCTGAAAAATAATTCAAATTGCGCCTAGGGAATTATGAATTAATCATTGGGGTGGTGTCTAACATTTTCAACAAATTCACAAACAAGTTTAAGATTTCCCAAAGGATAGGTGAGTCTTCCATTATTGTGTATATAACTTACTGAGTTTGCTTAGCACTCAAATGTTTCCCATATCTGTTTTAAAATATTAGGTGCCAAAATTTGTTCTCGTCCCTCACCATATTATTTGTGGAAGCAGATTTTAGATCTATGCATAATTTCCGGTAAAGGTGAAGTATGATCTGAACTGCTTTGTCTTTTAATAATTAAATAATTTTTTTCCCTGGAACCACTTCATAGTTGTTTTAAAAAGAAAAACAATTTTACAAAGGGAACTGTAGTGTCGCTTGTTAACTCGCGTTATAGTCTTCAAATTATATAAATTAAAATATTTTTAGTTGAGAGTTGGATGGGACTAATCTCAAAGCTAATTATAATGGAAAAAAGAAATTCACATATTATGTATTTTGGCTTAGCAATTTTAAACGAATCATAATTTCTGCATTAAATCATAGGAAACAATGCACAGCGTCCACCAGCAACAGTATATCATTCTTGTACATGTAAACGTAGACCACATTCAAACTTATTTTAATTTGTTATTTTCTTTTGGATTTCAGGCGTGGTCTAACTCCGCCGCACCGAGTGAAGTCCATTTCAGTAGCAACATTTACCCCAGATGAGTTGGAATTCCTAAAAGTGCACGGTAACGATGTGTGTGCCAAGACGTGGCTGGGGCTCTGGGACCCAAAGAGGATCGTGCACCAAGATCAAAGAGAACTTATGATAGACAAGTATGAGCGCAAACGCTACTACCTGGAACCTGCTAGTCCGCTCAAATCTCTGACGAATGCCACTAAGGTATCGAGCCTAAGTTCGAGCAACAACAGCATCAGCACCAGTGGCAGCGGCAGCAACATCATTAACAACAACCACAACACCAACAACAACCACAGCAACTCTAGTAATAGCAACAACAAAAGCTCAACGGAGAACAATCTTAAAAGCATCGCACTTACGCCGCCGTCTTCGCTCCGGATCACCGCGAACGGCATCAATAGTAGTAGTAATAGCAGTAGGAGTCAAAGTAGGTATAACTTTAAGAACGACGACAATTCCAACAAAAGTAGTCCGCTCGTAAATGGAATTGGAAACTCGAGCAGCTCGTCTGTGGCGAGCAAGAATAGCCTAAACGTCTCAATGAGCTCGGGCAGCAGTAATGGGCAGGCGTTCACTCCGGACTCGGAGTTCGTGGCGGACTTCAGTACAGCGAATATCTTCAATGCAGACTCCCAGAACAACCTGAACGGATTCAAGAACCATCAGCAGGTGGGAGGCATGCCCAATGGACTGCAGGCGAGCAACTTCCTCAATGGCGGAACCTCTTCGAACCATATCGGCCTTGCGAACATTTCCAACGCGAACGAGAATTTCGCAGATTTCGATCACGCGCCCATTTACAATGCAGCAGGTGAGCATACAAATTGCCGTTAAACTCCATAGATGACAAAGACATTTTGAGATAAACAAAAGAAACACGCAACACCTTCCACGCTTTTTGGTTTCTTTTTCGCCCCGTCTTCAGCAATCGCATTGCGAAGAAGGAACTGCGCTTAATTACATATCATCATTTCGACTAATTGCTGTTACGACGGCCCTCCTGCGCTTAAAATATATTCAGATTAATTGAATTTTTGCTCCTGAAGCCTTGGGAAATTTGAGAGTGGTTTCAGCATCCACAGTCGACCGCCTTAGCAAGGATTGAGCTCGACGGGGCGAAAATTAAGGACGCCTCCGCCGCTCAACCGAATACTGAACCGAGAAGTAAATCAGGTCAAATATTGACAAGTTTTGAAATTTAATTTATGCATATATACTGTTGTGGTGCAATATATGCAAATCCTGGTTATCGATTCCCTGCTCCAGTTTCTTGGGACATGAGCTGGGCGACTTTGGATGGCTTTCAACTTCTTGAAGTTATGAGATTATTGGAAATTAATTCGGGGTAGAAGACTTTTGGAACTTAAGATGCAATCAGTGATGGTCTTTCATACATATTCAATGCGCAACAATCGTTGCAGCAGTTGCTTGTTCAACAAATGCGCTGGATATTGTCCGACTTCTTCTATTATTCATTATAGCTCATCTTAACGAGGTTATCTTAAAACAATAGATTCTGATAGAATGCGATCCTAGAGTTTTATGGCTTGAAGGTAAAGTTGGATATTAGGACAGTCGACAGCTCACAACTAATGTGGTAGAGCTTTCCAGTAGGACCATTGTGATTTATATTGTCTTTAGCTATGTTTTGGCTCCATAGAGATGTATCTAAGTAAATGGTTGATTTAGATTGTGCATTTACAGTGTTCCACAAAAGTTATTATATAGTAATGCTTCATTTACATATTACGCCTATTACGAGGCCGATTTTTAATCAATTCGACAGCCAAACACATTCCGGAGGCTGTACTTGGAGACACTTTTGTGTATTTTGTGTCGAGTCGATTGAACATCGGCATTCATAAAAATCCTAGAACTTTTATTGTCAAGGAAAATTAAGGCACTTTTTGGATTTAAGTACAAAACCCGTTTCACAAAAGTGGTCCCATTACGGGCGAAATTAAAAATGTCGAATATACATATGTTCGCCATTTTGATCTACGTTTCAATCCCATTTGGAAATTGAATTCTTTGTACCCAATTTCGTCCGAAATAGGGAAAATGGTATGCAAAGTCATTGCTTCACAAAAATATTTCATTGTAGATTGGCACTTTCAAGAGACTGACGTGATACACCCGTTTCTACATCAAAATACAAACAACTTAAAGTAATTCGTGTTAATTGGCAAAGTATTAAAATAAACTTTTTCATTTGGGTTGAGTAACCATTGTCTGTGAAATAAATGTTTTTAATAGAAAAAAAATATAAAGGAAATAGTAAATATGAAATACTAGATGTGCACATATACCATATCTTCATGATGGGCAACCGCAAAGGATTTTTACTCTTTTATTTCAATTTTAACACTTTAATTTCCCGACAAACATTGATATTAAACACTACCTAAAACTTAGACTCGCTTAAAGGTTAACAAGCAATTTACCGCCCATATAAAGTACCTTTTAAATTCTCACAGCAGCATATCAGAACAGCTGTAACAATAACTTCAACATGTTTGCAAGCAGTAATTACTATTCGCCAAATGTGAGCAGTAGCGCATTCAACGGTGCCGTCCAGTCGTATAGCAACAGTTTCAGTAGTCCTATAAACAGTAGTTACGGTAGCGCGAGCAACGGTAGCATCGGTGGTTCTACAGGTATCGCATGCAACAACACTGCCGGCAGTATCAGCGCTAGCCTGGGCAACCTGCAGTGGAATGTTTGGCAACAGTTCCAATGGCCATCATTTTCCACCTCGTCGAATATCGAGCCGAACCAGAATCGTTGGAGTAAGTTTTCTGTGGACGTCTGCAGATGTTTAGAGTTTCTTAGTCCAATTAAGTGCTTACACTGAGTTGACTAAGTTTTGCTGTTTGCGTAGTTAAATTGACTCCTTTGCTGCCGTCCGTACACAGCCAGTGCTCCTTGCCCCGGAGCGCCTCTTGTTTGTTGCTTCCCTGCGTTCTTGTTTGCGTGTGCTGCTTGCGAATGGCTTGCCTAGCTGAGATTTATATCCTTTTCAGGAGTAAATCCTGCGATTTTGCTTTTTTGTTTGGATTTTTTTTTATCTTTTTATCTTGATGTTGTAGAAGTCAATAGAACTCTTGCACCGCCGCACATTTCATTTGACTCCTGGTAAGTTTTGTATGACTGCATTTGACTTGTTCCCCAAGGCCGTAGTGAATCGATAATTATTTATAGTTTAGTTTAGTTTATAGCACAAAGCGCGGAGTTCGTTCGCAATTTTCATTCAAAAAGGAAAGTGTGAAGATTTCTTTGTGAAGTTGTTTTTCACAAAAGAATCCGAGTGTGTTGGATATTTTTTTCAATTTGTTCGTCTGTTGATATTTTTTGTTCCATGTTCTTCAGTGTTGTGTTTGTGCCAGTAAATATGTGGTAAAGAACTCCTCATTTAATTTATTTATTTCCAAATCTCCAAAAAAAATTTTCTCAGTCACATCATATTCTTCCCCTAAAGTCTATCTATTTTTGTATAATAAAATATGGCGAAAGTTTGGTTTTCCATCTTCCATTTGTTGTAAATCTCCAAAACTCACCATATCGCTCAATTTTTATAGCGAAGCTAGAGATGTTAAATGACCTAGATGTCAATGATTAGTATTTCCCAAAATGAGATAGACTGCTTACAATTAGTTTGGTTTAACTTTAAGAAGAAAGCGCTGAAGTGTTTCTTATTTTCAATTTCACATGCCTCACATTTTCTAAATCTCCAAATTCAATAAATATGAAGATTTCTCTTCGACCTCACTACTAGAGCGATTACAACTTCCTCCACTTAACATATCAGTCCATCAACTTCGGTATGCATATTCCAAATTCGCCCACATATTGGTTGTCCCCAATAAACTAAATCACACCAAAAGTTTCTCTTATACGAAAGTACTTCAAGTATGTACGCGTTCTTTTCATGTAGATTCTGTCGAAAAATCGTGCCCTACAGTAACTGTGCCAATTGAGTAGATTAAATTTCATCTGTAGACACAATTCGGCCATGTTCTAACTAAAGTGACTGACACCCAGATAAACATGTACTCGTAATCCGCAGTTGCTCATGACACGCAATTTCATAATTTCGAGCACTTAACGCTTCACGCTTTTCTCCAGGTCTCACTTTTACCGACCTGGATGTTTAAAGTTGTCTCTCCCGCACTTTCACGCAATATTTAAAAGCTTACCAAAAATGGACGTTTAATTTTTTATTTATTAAGTATCTCTTTAACGTTTCATGAAATTTAAATATTTATCGCCAAGGCGAGTTCGACTAGTAGGTTACAAGCATTTTATACATGGCAACGATCGTAAATGTTGTTGACCCGAGTATTACCTTGCGATTGCAATGGTTATGGGGATGTTTTACATCACGAAACGTACAAGGATGAGTTTATAAATACGAAACAATTGATTTTTGTTGAATAGCGCTCCTCCCTGCGAATGAATTTTGAAGTTATTTGTAGTAATTTAAATCTGTTTGTTACTTTTTATATTCTTAACTAGTTTGTGTGTAGTTAACATGAGTTTCTGTTTCGTAGTTCCATGAAAATTATTACAAATTTTGCTAGAATATTAACTGCGGTGGTGTCACACAGTTCTGAGTCCCACAAGACAATTATTTAAGGTAAAGTAGATTTGAGTTGAATTTGTCCGGTAACATGACACGTTGCATCTCTAATTACTTTTTAGAGTAATTTTACCTCTCAATTTATTCCCAGGATTATCTTGCATTGACTAAAAAAATATTTCTCTTACAGGCCTTCCAATACCAAACTCAGCAAACAATTCGTTTAATTCATCGAGTGCCACAATTAATTCAAACTCGACACCTGCTGCCGACCGTTATGCCGCCCTTAAAGACCTTGATGAACAGCTTAGGGAAAGTAAAGCAGCTGCAGCCGCTGCGGACACATTTTCTGTACAAGGTAAGTGGCCTCCATCGGGCCAATTAACTATCAAAAGATCAAAAGAGCTAATGAAAAATTTTCCCATTTCTCTAATTTGAATAGCTCAACCATCTCCAGCGAACCCTTTCAAAACAAATCCGCCCGCGCAGCCACAGCAGCCAATGAATCCATTTCAGACGAGCTACAATCAATCAAGCGCCAATCTATTTGGGACACAGGCCCAGAACAGCACAGCAAATGCCTTTGGTACGAATGCTGCCTTCAACGTGCAACCCATTTCGAATTTTAATGGGTACACGGCACAACCGGCTGCCAATGGATCAACTAACTGCAGTTTTGGCTTCGGAGTTCAGCCTATTACTGCTGGCAATGCGGGGTCCAACATTAAAAATCCATTTGCGGTAAGTGGACCTTTGTGGTCTCAATGCAAAGATGACCGTATTGAACTGCCATGCATTTTTCAGACCAGCTCTCTCAACCCGAACAACCCATTTTTATGAAGGCGTCACCACTAACGGAGCTTTACTACTTTTTAACAAAGAAACTTTAATTTTTTTACATGGAAACTAGGCTGCTCCGCTCCGGAGGCTCTTCATATCTCCAATAAGTTAAAACATCAAATTATAAATATTTTAGTCCTTGTCCCACTCACTCTTGCTTTTCTACTTATTTATTTTTGTACTAATTGGTTTTTAGTGAAAATTGTTAGACGAGGAGAATTGTTAGAAGCCTAGGTGGGGACCGGAAATACTTTTAAGCGCAACTGCAATCTCAGTCAGCCGATGATTCGTATCTTGATAATAACGCTATTCCTACGTCACCTTAAATTTTTTGTATAATTTACTAAGTAACTATTGTACTAAACTTAAGGGAACTTGTTAGTCAAATCGTGAATTTGTTCTGTGGACTTGGGTCGAACGATGGATTGTTAAATTTCAATTGAAATGTGATAAAAAAATGTTGCACTGATTTTTGGTGACCGTTAGATATTCAGTCGTTTTTTTTAATTGCTGGTTTTATCCGTTGTCGTTGTAGAAATAGCAAATGTGTGTGTTTTACCGATGTGGTGTAGTTTTAATTTTATACAAAAGATTTTAAATTTCACCGATATAAAGTTCAGAGTATTACTGATATTTTTCTGTTAAGTTCAGAGTTGAGTTATGATTATATCAAACGAAAATGGATGCTAGTGGTTTTACATTTCCAGTAATCCCAACCTACTTGGCTTATGAATGGCGTTTCCTGGGCTTTATTGAGTAGGAAATGAATGAAGATATGAATGTTACTTCAAACTTCATTCTAACACACGACAAAATCAATGATCATTCCTATCGAATTTTCATTGCTTCGTGCCGTGTGTCGGGAATGTAATCCCCTCTTCTACTACATACATCCGGGTTCCACCCCGGAGCCTTTCTCTGAAGAATTTACAGGAGCACAATTTCGTTTGATTCAGCACAACTTCGGAACTCTGAGACCCGAGACTTTTATTCATCAAATAATTGCTTTTTTTTAAATTAAGGAGAGCAGGGACACGACTTACGCCAAATTTTGCGAATTTCGCTATCCTACAAAATTTAGATTTACATAATTGCTTATGATAGTCGTTTTTCGTATTACAGCTGAACAACAAATCTCTGAGGCAATTAATACGGTGCACATCGTTGGGTACCTAAACGTAATTTGTTTTGGGATCCTATCTCAACTTTTAGATCTTTTTTTAATAACTATTTAATTTCCTTTAACAAAATCGGTACTTATTTTGATAGAATCGTCATACCCTCAGAAGAGGAGTTTTCCCATATTCGCAAACCTAATTAGAAGAAGCGGTACAATTACGCAAAATTATTTGTTAACATTTGTTTATACTATTATAAAAAAAACACCAAAAAATCAGTGCTTCACAAGAATTTGAAGAATGTTCTATAAGTCGACAAAAGGAGTGATAATTAAGCGGTTCCGTCGTTTATTTTAATCTGTATCAGGTTGAGATTGAGTTTATAACTAAAATTAATGTTAAAGTGAGGATGTAATTGAGGAATTGTACAGTTATAAATTCGTTCTTATCCTGGCCGAGTCAAAATATTTTACGAGCGTACTTTACAAGACGAAACAGTAGTTTGTTTCTTATTTTTGTTCTTCTGAATCCCTATGTAAATAGATTTAGCGGTCATCACCAGTACCCACCCAAAACCTAATGGTGAACTTGCATAAACTAACAGAACTTCAGTATTTGGCTTAACCTGGCAATATAAGAAAATAGATTCGAAACCTGTTTGTTTGTAAAGATCGGAGTTCGCTAGTTTTGAAACCAGACAACACCTGCTTTTAGATATTTTAAATCCGTCCATTCAATAAGATACTGCACACTGAGCGCCGCACTGTCTAAAGTCAATGAAATTCAATCCCAGAGCATAACAATTTTGCAATTTTATCGGTGGTCATCGAATCAGCCCGATGTTTATCTTGTCTGTACTGTATAGCGTACGTTCATACATGCCCATAAGTCCCGCAGTCAAGACAAATTTTCTAAATTCCGAAAGTCTGTATGTGTGATATCTTTTAAGTCCATTCGAAAAATTTAATTAAGTGTGCTAAACCCCATTATAACTTTTAAAAGACGATTCACTGAACGTGAACATATTGCTGAAAAAAAATAGGGATGGAGGTTGTAGTGCACTTTTTAGCTCCATCTAACCGTACAAAGGTTTTGCTTTTTTTATTGGAAATTAACCGAAGTGTACTATTTACAAGAACCATTATATGTGTCCTTTTCTGTACTTCGACAAGTAAATAACGCAAACTACCATTGTTCGTCTTGCAGAGTAAGTTTTTAGAATTCCACAGATTACGTAATAGCAGTAGGGCAAGGTGTGTTGGATGGAAGGAAAAGAATAGGTAAGAAGTGAAAGAATGGATAATGAGAGAATAATTTTGTTTGTATTTTATTACTGAGGCCTTATATTTAAGAAGAGACTAAATTATTGCGAATATTCACATAGAGGAATGTTAACCACAATCCCAACACTCTTTTGAACAAGGGAAGTTGCAAGATAATTCGAGCATATTTTTGTATACGTTTTTTCTCAATTGCATGTGGGCAAACTTTTATTTAGATAGCAGGAACAAATGTTACGTAAAAGCTCCTAATGCAGAATAAAGGGACACTACAATACTCAAAATTTAAAAACGTTTCAATTTCGCCTGTGTTTTGCTTCTTTTCTTTTTTTTTTTGTATATTTATTGAAGACGCAATGTGACAAAATTACATGTTAAGTTTAGTTGTTTTCAGTTGTCCTATAAGTGTAAGTGGAAAGTGTCAACGATAAAGCTTTCGTCAGTTCCAATTCAAGTTTTATTTTATTGTCCTTCAGTGGTTTATTGCTATTATACTGCATCACTACGCTTTGTACATAATACGAATGCAAATTGAACAAAAGAACACTTTAAATATGGTTGATGATGAATATTAGTGAAGATGTTATATATATATTTGAAAATATTTGAACTGTTCAGATGGAGATTTTCTGAAAAATCAAAGTATTATATATATTTATTCATGACTTGTTTCTCTTTCACCCACTCACCAACATCACATACTTACCCCATTGCTTTCAATGCATTCCCATCTACAGGGGAACTACGAAACAATACGAACAGAGGCTTCTTAAAGGAGGGGAGGGTTACACATACTTTTTACGCTAGTGTTCAACCAAGGTTTCTTCCATTTTACCAGAAAAGACGAGTACCAAATATTATAATTAAGCAATCAGCCCTATTTGGGTGGATATAAAATGAAAGGTCACATCTTGAGGAATCCGTCCCAAAATATTTGGCTAATATCAACCTTTAAATGGGTGAGTATCTAGTTTTAAAAAATAACTCCCGTGCAAGCGAATATTTAGAACTACAAACGTTTGTATTTGTACACATAAAGGGATAGTGTTCGGCATCAAGAAAGGTAAGAATAAGCTTCTTTTCCACAACGCAGTGATACCGCAGTACTGCACAATTCAATTTCAGAGACTATTACACTGAATCGTGCAGTACTCCTGTATCACTGCGTAATCCTTGGGCTACAGTACAGATAGTTTCATTAAAAAATAAAAACTTTTGAGCATTAACACAGCCGGACGTGGTTTGACCCTAAAAAAAGGATGTTTAGAATCCAAAATATGCGTTATATTTTTTAGGGACAAATAACTCTTTGTTGTAGACAATTTTGGTATTAATACTTACACTGTACACCTCGCTAGTAATCCTCGAAGTAATCAAAGAGTAAATAATTTTGAATATCTTGGAAGCTGCTGACAAAAACACGGCCGTCAAACTCGGAGAATGAAAACTGATGCTATGCATTAGTCAAATAATGGTTTTAACCACTAGATTTTGTAGACCACAACTATGCAGAATTAAGCGAAGTATCCCGAACAAGACTGCAGCAAAGTTGGTAGTAAAATTTTCGTTTAATTAAAATTTTAAAGAACAACTTTTTTTATTGAATATGTCCATTCTTGCTTTCAATTTTCCAGGTTTAAGCTAAATCCAATGGGATTCGCACAGGAAAAGACATACTACTGCAACAAGAAATAAACAAAACTGAAGAATGTTTTCATTCACATTTATTAATTTTTCTTTATGCTCGCAGCGGTTTTTATTTTTTTTTTCATAAATAATAGATCTATTTTTTTTCCTTTTACTTACATATTGATTAAAAAATTTAATTATCCATGTATAAAAAGTGAGTGCGCGGGTTTGTCTGCCTTTACCTAACTTTACGAGTTAATTTTATACAAAAAATTCATCATATTACTTGATAATAATTAAAAAATATAACTGTAATTAAAAGTACAAGAAGACTTGTCTTTTGAATGAATGAGTATGTTCAGTTACATTGAATTGATGACTGGTGTATAATTAATGGACAATTGTAAGATTTAAACGGATGACCATATTTTGTGTAGGACAACATCATAACCATTTTAGGATACTGTCAATGAGGAAACTTTGAAGTAAAAGTATAAAAATTAAGTGACCATTAACAATTCAAAAAATGTTTGCCTTGAACACGATGTGGAACACAAAGGCCAGCCAGCCAATAGTCTTAGATTTAAGAGTGGAGGTGCGCGAATAGTGTTCAAATAGAGTAATACTGTACGATTTAAAAATCAAATCAAATATTTGTTTCCCGGATTATTGGAAAATCGGTGAAAAGTAAAAGTCGTATAAACAAGTGAACAATTTATACTCGTATGAAGATCAAGAGAAACATTGTTTTTGTGACAAAAAATAATTCTCAAACTGCCTTCGACTAGACTATGTTGTGTTATCTGATTCGAAACGAACCGTTCGTAATTTCGAAATATGCACAGTAACCCAGTGGTACAAAAGACCATCAGATCACAAAGCCTACCATATGGATCACCCCAATCCTTATAAGAGCAAATCAGAATGTGGGCTCCATTGCCTAAGCCAGCTTATAAGAATACATCTAGCTAACTCAATCACCAATTCGACTACCTAAATTAAATAAAACATTTAAATGTACGGTGTGACCTACCCAAATAATACAGCTTCTCGAATTTTTTCATGTAAGACAATGATGTATAAGAAGATTACGTGTGAGAAGGAATAAACTATATGTAGCATATGAATTGCAACGAGTTATATTGCCTGTCGGCTGGAAGATAAGGTAGCGCAGGACGCCTTAAAAATAGATCAAAACTGCATTGAGGTTTGACTAAGCCTATTACTGTATGAAGCAAAGTTATGAATCAAGACGGTTTTGGTTATCGCATTATTATTATGAACCGTGCACACGTGACATTTAGCACACATTAATCGTTTTCCGCACATATCCTACGTATTTTTAAATTCCATAAATTGGAAACAGCTGAAAAAATTATTTTTTCTTACATTAGTGCCGAATACAGAATTTTCATAAACTCTCGATTGGTCCACCCATAAAATTGTTTGTTACCGGTAATGTATTGCGTGTGGTGGGGCACAACACTTGTTAAGTTTACGACACTGATCTGACCTAATTCAAAAATTATTCCGTCAATCGCACTAGATATATGTAATTATATAGATACACAATTGCGGGAACTGAATTCAGATATAGCGCCTGCCTACACGGTTGAGTAAAGCCAAACTATTTCAAGGCATAAAACTAAAGATGTATTATATATATAAACAACTATCTCCGAATTGTCCAGAAATATTCCCATCGATTTATTAAACAATCCCGTGAGCCACTCTTTTCTGTTACATCTTATAGGACCTCCCTTAGGGCTCTTCTCATAAAATTCGTTTTAAAATCTTCAAAATACTTATTAAAAAGCGGCATTGGGAAATTGGAGGAAAATACTAGCTTAAAATCGTTCCAACCATACTATGTGCTTGAAATTCACAACAATCGTCTCTTATTAATACCTGGCCCGGAGCAAGATCCTATGCGGACGGAGAAAAGCTTTGTAAATAAGCTACGCACATCAACTTTCGAAGATTTGGTTAATAATGAAGTTGAGTGTTAGAAAAAATGGAACCATCCATTTTTATAAACATACACTACAGAAACTTCTTCAGTATTAATAATGGCAAAATGCAGTAAGGTCAAAACAGCGTCCTCACAGGAAGTTATTGGGACATTTTGGGGTGAGGTCACAAAAATCATGTCGTATTTGTAAAATTAAGGGAGTTTTGAAATTTTGGTTGAATATTTATTTAATTATGCTAATTACGCAACCTTTTCCACTATTATATATCATAGTTGTGTCGGAAACAGTACGTCCACTTCCCAATTTAATGGTCACTTAATATTCTTTTTTATAAAACTGTCTGCAATATATTCAGTTGATTTAAAATGAAAAAGTAGGTAGTGATTGTATTCCACCCATTGTTCCAAAAGGATCCTATGTGTTAATAATCGTGTTAAATAAATAAAAGCGGATATATACTATAATAAATATCAAAGAGTATATTAATACTAATCTCAGATCCAGAGGGCTGCCATTATGCACTCAAGTAAATTTAAAAAAAAATCAAGTCATCTTTAAATATCAAACGTTTCAATAATTAACTCTTTGGAGTCGTTGGGGGTTTACATTTCGCTGCGCTTTATAGAAAAAGAAAAATTAAATTAAATGGATATAATGAAAAATAGTGTATTTACAATCATCAATTCAATAAGAAATTCATTTAGAAAATTGCTAGACTTAAAGTATGAGATACGACGCTATCAAAAGAATTACGTGTCGTTTAAATTACGCCTTAGCTGATACGCTATAAATAAAATACAAAAACCAACGAAAAAACTCCTCGCTCTTTATGCTATATTAAAAGTAAGCATTTACATTGTTTATCTTTGTTAATTTATAATTCTGATATAATATGACTATTCCTCGCGGAGCACCTCGATCCGCCTGCTTAGCAATACGTCGCGAATGTTGCATCGAAAAAAAACAATAAAATTTAATGAGCTTATTATCCTTATGTATTTTGTTCTATGCATTTAAAAATATATCTGGAAAAATAAAGTTTAAACAAAGTTCGTCTCTGCTGTTGCCTGTGCCACAATATCCGTAGTTAGGGTAGCGTACGATAAGATTACTCTCTATGCCAGCTTGCCAGCGCTTTTATAATGGAAATAATCGCCGCCATTGCGTTCATAAATTACTTTAGGTTTCATAAATAAAAAATTGTTTAACTTAGTTAAGGGTAATCAGCTTAGGTACCATTGGCTTTAGGCAATGGTCGAACTAGATACAGTTTTTCACCTTGTTTGTTTGTGTATATGGGAGCTCTTTGGTAATGATCCACTAATTGATCTAGCGTATGGAATTTGCGTTGGCCAATGCAGTACATGTTGTTTTCGACATGCACGCGGAAGTGTTTGTTGCGGCCGGGAGCTTTCAGGGAGACCGAGTAATCGCCCATCTGAAATTTGTTGAAAAAGCAATTATAGCTAGTCTTCACCTAACCAAGTCGTCTGCTACTCACATTCGTTTCACTGTCGCGTATCAAGAAATCACCGTCATGCCCGTGCTGGTTTAGGACCGTATCACATTGGTTTCGTGTTATTGCCCCGTAGTACCAGCTCTTGCCAGCCAAATTGGGTCTCTCTTGTTGCATCGGGGGTATGGACTGTTGCATCGACGCTGACATCCCATCGTTGCGCCGATCAATTGAATCTCCGCCTGCACTACCACCACTGCCTCCGCCGGGTACACCGCGGTACGGCTGAGCCAAGTACTCAGATAATTCTTGCAAGTAATTGCGTGGAACTAAACCGATTTGACCAGCTTGATTACGTGCCTTATACCAATCAGGATCTGAAGATGGCCTATCAATTATTTCTAGACGGTCGCCTTTCTCGAACGAAAGCTCTTGGTCATTGTTCGAAACGAAGCTGTACAATGCAACCTGTGTAACAAATCGACGTTAAAAAGCTGTCTAAATTGGATTATGACGTTACTAACACTTACCACAATATCCAAAACGTTTTCAGCCATCGCATAAGTGTGCAGTTGTTCATCGTTATCACATTCTTCGGTAGTATAGTTACTGGGGAACCAACCAACCGCATTTCCACTTTGTCCCCGCCACCAGCCATCATTGGACTTCTCAAGGATTAAAATCCGAGTTCCTTTAGTTAGAGACAATTCATCAGGCTGCTGGGCTTGATAATTGTATTTAACGATAGCTGTGCCAATCGCCTCCGATGGATCTGGTGGTAATCTTCGCGACATTGTAGGACTCTCAATTTGCCTTGATGGAGAGCAGTTTGGCAATGTTTTGGAACCAGAGCCCTTTTTCACCTTTTTCTTAATACTAAGAGTTAAAAATATGTTACGGGATATCTTCCATGGATAAAAAAAAACATCTGAAATGCTCACCTATCGAACAAAGAGGGCTTTTCCTTCTTAACATAATTACTAGGGACATATCCCGATTGGTTCCTGCTATTTTGGACACGCCACCAGTGCTTGGAATCGTCGAGCAAAAGATACCTTTCATTTTTTCTTAAGTCTAATTCTTGTGCGCTTTGTGGTGCATAATCATATTTGGCTACAACGTAGCAGACATCCTCTTGTGATTTCCCTAGAAGTTTAAAGTTAATAAAAAATAATCTCCTTGAGTATTTGAGATGTGGGACTAACCGTGCTTCATATTGCCCGCCATTAGTTGTGCCCCACAACCGTTGCTACAATCGCCGTTTGAATTATTCGTCGCACTACTACTGAATGTAACACTCTTTTGTGTGCTATAGTTTGATGATGTCGATAAGTTACGGTGATGTGCTGGTGAACCAGGTGCTGGATGATGTGACTGCTGCCATGAACTATTTACTAAGCCGCCACCACCACCGCCACAGCTAGAACCATAAGGCGATGAAAAACTTACGTTTGATTGCGTTCGATTAGATGCTGCTGCTGAAGAGGAGGAATCGGGGATGCTGCGCGTAAATCGTTGGGGATGTTCCAACATTCCAACGGAAGAACAAAGTTTTTGTTTTTGTTGTTTTGGTTTGCACGGCGCTGCTTTACAATGATTTTTGTGAGCTGCGGCCTATGGACTTTTTTTCGTCTCCTTTATGCACACACTAAATCCGCTTACAATGAAGGGATTCGGTGAGTGGATGAGGTGACGAAAATTTTATCACGGCCAAGCATGTCTGAAGCAAATAAATAAAAAAAATTGTATTTCGTTATTTTGTAGAATATAAAGAAACGTTGTAGAGGCATCAAAGCAAGGTGAATCTCAATGGTAATAGAGAACTTAATTAAATAACTTTCACTACTATCCTTATTCAGGTAATTGCAGAATTCCATAAGGTTCCATACTAGGCCCACTGCTATTCTCAGACAAGTATGTTAGGTTGGGTTGCAGTGGCTGCCCAAGGGCGCACTTAGGCCATATTAGGCCCATTGTGATACAACATAGGGTAATTCTTTGTATCTTAGTGTAAATCTTGTTTCTCTTTTAAAAATCAGATATAACTTGACTAACCGAGAAACAAATTTAATGCTTTTTAAGCAAACACTTTTGTGTTGCCGATATGAAACACAAAAAATGATTTCTTAGTTGTCACACTATTTAATGCTTCTAAATTTTAAAAATCTTATTTATGGAAAATTAATCATCGCCAACTCAAAAAGAAAAGTTAATGGTGAACGGTGATCAATCAGTTATTGTTATATAAAATGCTAAACACAGAGTATATCTGAAATGTTAAGTAATCCCTCAGCTCCTAATTCATATACGACTACAGACATTGTGAAACTACCAGGAGGTAAATTTTAATTTATGTGAGAGGATTAGCCACTTCATTCTATATTTGGAGCTCGTTTATTTTCCAAGCTTTAAAACTACGACAGGATATACTAACATTTCACCCACTAGCTTAGTCTTTATTGTCCGCAAATCTCTCTTTTAATGTTTCGATATTTTTAGAAGTAAACTAAAAATAATCGATCATAACAAAAAAATGCAAAGCTGAACTCTTCATAACAAAAACTTTGTTGCGCCTCCGAAGCAAACATACTTTCAAAAATAAAACCATCAAATCAAAGTGCATCAATTTTTCTATCAAATTTTAGTTTATTTTTCCCAACTTTCATCTATTTCTGCACTTTCCTTTCAGACGCATTTTATTTTTAGGAAATAGACATATTTTCCTATTTTCAAAGATTGTCACTATGGCCTGTGTTTATATACTCTTTGGAGATATACTTATTTATAAATCTGTCAGTAGGCTTTTATTAATGAATCTCCTTGCACCGACGATTTTCTGAGATTGAGTGTGTCTGCAGAGTAGACATGAACATAATTACTATACAGCGTCTTCCTTTGAAGGCAGGCATCGTGTCTGGAATTTGCTGAGACGAATTTCGCTGGAATATTTTGCAGTAAAAGCAATTTTCTGTTTATTAGGCAATTTTTTGTCGGTTCACTTAATTAATGCAATAAGGATGATAGGCGGCATATGCAGGTTTCAAATTTATATTTAATCACTTTTTAGGGAAACAAGGGGGTGCCGCTAATCAAAGTATAAATTTATTTTCTTATTGGTAGAGCTGTGAATTGTTGGTAGTTACTCATTTTGCTCGTTTAAGTTTAATAGCATGAAGCGGTCGCTGCAAACATAATTATATTTTAAGCTTTTAGTGAATTGAAGTAAGCAAATTGATTATGGAAATCATGTAATACTAGTGGAGAAGGCAAATAAATTTACCAGATGAATGTCCTAAATATAACAAAAATACATCTAAAAAAGCTTGAGTTTATCTGATTGACTTATAAGACACCATAAAATGGTATGTTTTCCCCAAAATTCTATCATACACTACTGTGAATTCATAATTCTTAAATTTGTATATGTAAGCGTTATTAAATCAAACAAACACTGAACATTAAAAATCAATTATCGATGTCCGCTCCCATTTGGTAAATGCATCGAATTCTCTGTCACGAAAACTTCTAGACGACACAAAGCGGCTGTAAGCAAACATTTTCAATGACATGTATACGCTCGTGAGAATAAGACCTTCATGCCATTCATATCAAAATGTACATTTAAAAATAATAATAAGAAAATCTTTACGCCACTGCGGTTGCTGTTAAGACCATTCATTTCGAAGAGAATTTCCCTCGGTTGCCTTGTTTAATGGCCACAGGGCATACTCCGCCAACCGAAAGCACATTTTTCCTGAATCTATTCTTTTAATTTTGTTGCATTCTACTGTGTGCGAAACTGCAACTGCAAGTGGAAAATCTTAAAACGTGCCTTACTCCCCACCCATGTTGGCTGGGAATGGAAAAGCTCTGACGGGCTTATTTTCCTTGAAGTATAAAATCCCCGCGTGCATACAATGCACTACAAGACTCTCCCTTCTTGATGGCGGAACACAATTCGTCCTTAGGCGATTTTTCGTCAATTATTATGCATGAAGGGATTTTAAGAGGAAACGAGTAAAGCAGCTGAATTTAGTTCCTCTTTTTTCTGTTTCGATTTTTCCTTTTGTTGAGGGAACAAAATGGAAAACAAATCGGTAAAACTGACTCAATTACAGATTGCCGTTTTTAATTGAAAGCGAATATGCCACTCCTTGGAAAATTGTATGCACTTGAAATCGCTTCTCGTTGCCTCACCTCATATAAGTTCGCATTATTCATGAGAGGTGTACCACGAAATTTCATTGTTTGTGAAATTTAATTATAGCCTCTTTTACTGCAAAGGTCAGAGAACAACGGCCTTAATCGAAAGTTATTTGAGGTATACATCAGCCATAGAATCCGCACATTGTGAATGCGCAATGAAAAACCTCTCCTTGATTAAAAAATGAAAATTAAAAAATAGGCACAGACGGTGAGGTGAAAATGTTTGTTTCCCTATCTGTCGACTTTCAATCCATAAACTTCTTGTGCAAAATAAGCACATGTTTCATAGCGAGTAAATATTTATAATGGAACTATCATTAACCTCTTTGAAAATATTTTTTTAACGAGGCACAAGTATACCACTGCCTCCCCTATCGAATTTTTAGCGAAAATAGTTTAATGACGTTATGCACAAAATTTAAAGTCCCTCAGCTTAGAATCCCCTCGACGATTTCACTGAAATTCACACACAGCTTCGTTTCATGCACCAAAGCGTAATCATCAAGGCCAACTAGAAGCCAATGAATCTCGAGAAAAGGTGATGATAAAATCAGAAAAAAAGCATAATTGGCTACTAATGGAGTACCAGCGAGAATTCCCAAGTTTAGTCTGAAAGAGTTTCTTACCACTACGGGTGCTGAGGCATTGATTGCTCGGACTGGTCATAACACGTCTGCCAGTGACGGCAATTGGCGATTGAGTATGAATTGCAAATTAGGCGTTTTACATATAAAGTCATAGAAATAAATGTACTCGATACTTGTGAAGCGTATGTCCAAAGAAAGATGCAATACTTTCTATAGAATAGAAAAAAAATTCCCTGTAATCATTTGATAATTCAACAAGTCTATAATCTTCGGTGTATAGCCAACGGTCCAAGCTGTAACCAAAACATTAAAACCTGAAACCGTCAGTGTATCAGATATGCAAAGAAACCTAAAAAAAAAACAGGCTACAGCAAACTCACAAATAACTTACTTTAATGTTAATATCGGACGGCGTGAATCACCGGTGGTCCACACCTAATTTTCACCATCAGCCGTCGTGATACACGCTGACCCATAATGAGGATAAAAAAAACGTTTTCGTTGAACGTTTTCAAGAAGATATACAGGCTGTGTTGGAACTCCCAGATAGCAAAAAAAAAAATGTATTGAATGAATAGTGGAAAACATTTTTCAAACCAATGACTGTTTCCTGAAAAGCCGGGAGCAATTATGACCCAAACGGCAATCGCCTCGAGTATAGCCGAAAAACAGTTTAAGGAAGAGCTCTGGCCAGACGACTGGCCAGGAAATTCGGCAGATCGTTTAATTGAGAATTTGTTGATCAAAGATTACAAATACAGGTAACGTGATCACACGACTTGGAGGTTGTTAATGACACAATATCTCAACAAATTAATTCTTGCGACATTGTGATATTGACTAAAATATCTAGACCCACATTGTCCCATTTTTATATATAAAAAAACGTCGAAGCTTAGATATTTATCCACAATTTACATACGTCGATAAAAATCATTGCTGAAAACATAGATTTGTTTATACTCTATACTTTAAAAACACGATAGCGCGTTGTAATCCATGTATAACAAATTACCAAAGCATTACAAAAAACACATCACATGCAGACAAGTATATTGTCAGCAGTAAATTAAAGCAAAACAGTATCTAATTCATTTATTTATGCTACGGATGTAGAGAAGTATAGTAGCAAGACTTTGCAGTGTTAGGGGGCCACTGAACTATCAGCAATAAATGTTCGGTTATGTTGAACTATCAGATTACAATTCATAATATTAAGAGTATAAAATTACATTCTTATCAGGCATATAAACGATTTAACTTTGTCACATCCATTATTCAACCACATTGTACAGTGCGTTAACTAACAGATGTTTTTACAGCCGCATAAAATGGGCAACACGAATTATCTTATCTGCATCTCTTAACAGCAGTGTTTATATTAATTTCTAATAACACGCTTATATCATTACCGACAAATATGATTCATCTATTATTAAGTACCCCTTATTACTTTACTACTTTACTATTATTCTATGAATCCACGGCGGAAACTGCAGCATATGGCATATCATCTCTTATTCAGGCTTAAATTCAAAACACTTTATTAAGCTTAAATTCCGCCAATTGCTGGCAAGCAAACGTTAATGAAACCGAACTAGCATCAAATCATTCAAACTACATATAGCCACGGATTGCATGCTAGAACCGGAACTATGTAAGGCGATACGTTTATTATCGGCCCTCCGAAAAAATTTCCCAAAGAGAAATTGCTGATAATCATTTCAAACACGATGCATTGCGCTGAAGTCATCAGATATGCAGTGACATAATTTCACTTTCCTTTCTTTCATTTATAGAGTTATCGTGCCAGCCTAAAGACATTTGCTTGGAATTCGCTTTTTTCGTAGTCTTCCAGCGTTATTTGTCATTTCGCTTTATTGCGGAGGTCTTTTGTCGACGGAATGTAGTTCTATTTTGGAAGCAAGAATTTTTTTATGTGCTTCGTTTCTCATTACACATACGAACAAACGAGAATGAATGAGTTTCCAAAACTGGAGGTTTGATTAATGGCGAAAAGAAATCATCTTTTCTAATGCTCACAATGTAAACATTGTAGTAATCGGATTTGTGTAACAGAATTGTCTGTTTCACTCCAATTATTACTGGATATTAATCATGCTGCCGGAATATTGGGAATGCAAAATCGATTTCTTCAAATTCACAATATTAGTAAAAGTAAATTATGGAGCAAGTTCCGTATTACTGCTTTCAGCTAACAAAGGGAGACAAAGCATCTGAATAAATTTGAATAACAAATTGGTACAATTGATTTATTGCAAAAATTCCTTTATTTTAGCAACGGTATCGATTGTTTGATCCAATTTGCTTCACGCGGAGCGTTAAAATTTACTGAAAATTGGGGAGTAACCCAGCAATGTGAGCCAGAATGTATGTAGTGCTGTTAAATATTGATTACAAATTCCTTCATCGCTACTTGTCACGCGTACTTACCCCGTATAGCGATTTCCTTAAATAAAATGGTAATGCTTTATTTTTACGTACCACTTACTTTTTATTATATATTACTATACATACAGTAGGAAAAAAGGGGTTAAACTTGTGCCATCGGTAACTTTTAATGTCTCTTAATTAACCTTTTAAGGCTTCCTTCTATTAAGCATTGAGGTGATTTACTTTTTTGTTACACTTTTTCGAAAGTCTACGCTAGACTCGCATGCAAAAAATATGAACCTTTGGGTTTGGGTTTTTTCAATTGAATTTCATATTAAAGTTTAACTTTAAAAGGCAAAGTATGGACAGTAGACATCGGATTTCTATGAATTCTCTTTGCAAAATACCATGACCGTCTAAGAAATAATTCGAGTTAAAGTAAGTTTATGTTTTGGATCGCTCTATCTACAAGATGTGTGAACAAGTTTTTATCTTATTGACTAAAATTTTGATTTATAGAGATTTTCAAGTTATCTTAGTTTAACTATACACGCAATTATAAGACTTCAAAAATAAATATTTTATAAACCTTTTGAGTGAGATCTTAATTGCTTTTTAACTGTTACTAGAAATGTTGTTGAGACGCTAAAATGAGCGCTTATATTCAAGATAAATAAAAAACAGAACAAGAAAGTGTGGGACGCATTTACCTTGAGCTAAAATGTTTTCTTTCTTTTGGTTATTGTATTTGATATGAACTGGGAGATACGATGAAAATATAAGTTTGTCAGCACCCAAACATTTGGCAAACAATGAACTACATTTTACCCGAATTCTGGGAAAGAAAAATTTTGACAAATTTTCATGATAGTGTGAAGCAAAATAACCCTCTGAACCATGACCTTTTCCTATTCATACGTTGTAGAGTATCAAAATTTCGGCAAGAGGAAGTAGAATGCATACTGTTCTATTTGCTAAATAATGGAAATTTTAAATTGAACAAAACAAAATGGTCACACCCGCCCGTCCTTACTATTATGTCCGACAGAATTCAATTTCTCTTCAAATATAGGTAAATGAAAACAAAAGCAGAACTAGTCCTACTGAAAGCAAAGCAAGAGTTGTGGTATTGGAAATTCTAATGTTTTTGAGTTACCTATTCGAAACGAAATTCAATTTTCACCTATTCTGCTAGTGTGCCTGGGGTGCGCTTTGAACACAAGACCCAATATTGCCAGTGCCTAGGCTGGAAAGGGTTAATTGAAAATATTGGTAAATAACTACATTAACGCCAAACTGGTGCACCGAATTAAATCATTCTTCAACAGCATTCGATACGATGAAAAATATATCAGATGCTGTTGCTACCTTGTGTACAGCAAACGTTAAAGGTATTACGTGTAGACGACGAATTTAGATTGGACATGATATAGCAGCACATGCTGCACATGAGCCGATAGCCCCATAATACATGATTGCCCCGCTGAATTGGTGCTTTGTCGCCCCAATTTCACATAATGCGCCTGCCACTGCACGGACTTGGGCCAGTGGCCACGAATTTAAGCTGCACAGCATTGTCACTGTTGCATAAAATTGTTACAAACACACAGCGTAAATAAACAGCACTGTGGGGTCAGGCGGTTGGTCCAGCGAATCGTGATTTTTTGTTTTTGGAAATTTCCGATCGAATCGGAATAGTCCGGGGAGAGTTCAGCTATAGAATAAATACTCCACTGATGCGTTTAGCCTTGGAAGGAAATTAGCAGTGCTAGATACAACGCTCCATCGGGATTTATTTGTGCCCACTTGGGGCTGTTTGGCACCGAGCGGGCGTCGCTTAGTTATTCAATGCAAATTTTTTCACGACATCGAAGAACTTATGGGCAAATCAAGCGCGACCACGATCTGTACGGGACGGAAAGAAATTATATTTTGCTGTTTTTGAGGAAATAATCGTGAACACCGAACCGGAAACATAATTTTCCATTAGATCTCTGGTTGATAAACATGGACCCGAGCGGGGTCAGGGACTGGTACTTATTTTTCCAATGGCCATTGACCTTTAAGAACAATCCGTTAAGTGGCAACAAATGCATGCAGTCGATGGAAAACACTATCAGCACCGGAGGAACGGCAGCTGTAGAAGTCCTGGATATCGTACCTTACCGCTGCGGCGCACACCTTTTTCAGAGAAAAATATGTCGCGACCGATTGCTGAGTGTGCTGCAGGTTGGGCGGCTCCTGCGGAACCCTTGGGACTGTTGTAGAAGCGAAGATAGATCAACGAAGCACTTTTCACCCACTGAGTATTTGAGCACAGAATTTTGTAATAGAAAAGATCGCGATAGAAACGCCGATTTTTCCACACCTTCAACCACCCTAAATACGGGGACCTTCTCGTCCCCTCTCGAGGATGAATGCAAGTCGACCGATGGGTTCTCGCGCATGTGCCAAAATTGAATTTTTGTCTGACAGGACTTTATAATTTCACTACGCCCGAAGGGGTGTTCTCGTCGACGAAACCCGGTATACGGATATGTGTGCGGACACGGGAGCAATGCAAAACCTCCTCCAGCCCCTAAAAAACCATGAGAATCTCTTCACTTTGACCGAGACTTTGGGATTTACCTCTCAAATAAACACAGATTTAGAGGGAGTTCTACTCACTTTTCGTATTTCACTATTCGTAAAACACTTTGTGATCGATCTTCCGTTAATTTTATAATACAATCTCACATAAAACGGCGAGAATTATTAGAAAAATTATTACTGCAAAACTCCGAATGCTGTACCTTCCTCTCTTCTACCCTTTTCTTAGCACTCACAGCAAATCCATCAATAGTCTTCGTTCATTTCATTCACTGTAAATGACTTGAAGTGAGTAGCGATTTGTTTGAGTACTAAAAAATAATTTTAATATTTTTTTATAATTTTCGTATTCATTTCATTCCAAAATATTCCCGTTGGGGTAAAACATTACATAATTCCAATTTATTGCTACCGCAATTAAAATAAATCATTATAGGTAAATGCAGTAACATAAAATTTTAGTCGAAAGTATTCCATGAGGAATTTTAATACATCACAAAATACAACTAATTAAAAAGTAATTGCGTCCAATTATGTAATTCGGATATCCAAGATATTTTTATTACAAGAAATACAGTCGTACGGAACCAGTCCGTTAGCTCGTCTAAAAAGTGCTAAATTGATCCTTTTGAGGGAAAAACCCACAGTCGTAGCCCAACTTCGACCAAGTTCAGTTGCAAATAAATGGTCTTGGGGATTTTAGCATCGCACTTTAGTTTTGTTTAAAAAGTTCGTGTTTTCAATTTGGACTAGTGGCTTTTTCACGAAGTCGAACGCTGCTATATAGTTTGATTAAGTTTCATAGAAATTGATTGGGGTGATACTACAAGATGACGGTCATAACAAAGCCCTTCAATGACAAGAAGGCGGAGAAACCAACTGTTCCACTTGTCGGTGCTGATGGGAATGCTAGTGCTCCTCTTGTAAGTGCCTCCATTCACTTTGACGTTTCCTTCTGCGCTCAATCGATTTTTTAACATAATTCCTCCCTTAATGCGAAATAGTTTATCGATTTTTTATACTTTAAAGTCTGTTGTTCGATCCAATTCCCTAGATTTTTCAAAATGGGGTAATGCGTCAGTGGAGTCGCATCAGCAGCATTCATCGAATTAAGCAAATAAAACTTAATACGCCCCAGAGGATATTCTTTTATTTTTCTTTGCGCACAGCAGTCGTCTGGAGGTTTTTCAGACAATTTAACAGCAGTTCTCAGATAAAACTTGGCCTTATCAATATGGGGCTCGGTCATAAAACAATTTCTCGAATTAGCCTCTACGTGTGGTGTACGTGAACGTCATCAATATCCATTAAACGAACCAACTAGACGACCGTCCCAGCAGCAAACGAGAGAAAAAAACGCCGACGTGCGCTCGGCTAATTTTCCATGTAGCGCAGTAATAGTAAGGCATACAGCAAAACGCAAAACATTTGCTATTTATTGTTTTGCTTGGCATTTTGCGATGCAATCACGTTATCTTATCAATGCTATTTCCCTTAGGTATACCGCGAAAAGCAGCGATAAGGGGCAGCACCCTGAACAAACATTCTAGCCACCTCGCCACACAAACTCATATTTCATCTGCTCAGTTCAGCGCTTTTAGAAGTGTTGGCAATATTAACGTTTTGTTAATTCAACTGATAAACGTCTCTTATTTAGTTAAACTTCGTTTTATCATTGAGTCATTGCGAAGGTGTTATCGCCGCAGAATAGCACTCTTTATACCTATGTGTTTGAATTTCAGTCTAGAAAGCCCCAGGCTTTGGGGAATCTGGGCATTATTGCACTTAAGTTAAACAATTTCCTCAATTAGCGCTTCGATTACAATTATTTTTTTCTTATTTTGATACCAGTAGGAAAGTAAAGCAATGCAAGCAATATAATTGCTTGAATAGCTATTTGCCAAGCAACTAAAGGGATTCCCCTGTTGATTGGTACAAATTATTCTTTGGTTGAGCTTCCCAGCCGGTAAGGAGAGCTAAACTGCTGTTTATAGTTTACAAAGACCTCCAGATGTAAGCATCACAGCAGACTGCGAAAGAATTTTTTTTGAAAATGTAAGGCTAATATTTGACACCACGGGCTACCGCCAATGGTCAGTTTTTCACAATCTACTTTGTGTTCAAATATGAAAATTCTTTCCTGACGATTCAACAACCATGCATCGAGGTCTAGACTCTAGAATATGCAGAAATATGCCACATATCTTATAATTTTTGTCGTGTCGTAAAAAAGTTCAAAAAAGAAAGCATTCTTCTACCAGTATATTGTCTGCGGTAAGCCGTAATGCTAACGCTCAATTTACAATGTCTTTAATTGGAAGGTATCGCACTTAAGGGCATTAGTTTTCCCTGCCAAAAACTAATCTCTGACCTTAACATTTCGTCACATATACTGCTCGAGTCTCACTTGGATCGATTTACTCGCGGATGCTTTATTACACGTTGAATTAGATTCAATAACTTCAAGTCATTTAGCGCATTAGTTCAGTTAGATACAAGCACGTTGATTCGATTGACGAGAGTCTTAAATTGCTTGCAAGATTAGTTCGAAACCAGGACTTGTGCCGCTTTTGTTTTGTCTTTCCCAACTACCTATTATTTAACTTCTGTTCCAATGCTAATCAAAGCTAATTACTGATTAATTTTCATATAAACGAATTATTTAAACATATATCAGATTGTTCATCATCAATAGCTGCAGGGTCCACTTTTGTTGCTATTGAAGGTGCAGTCTTTTTTCGAAAGAAGTTTTTAAAGCCTAATTTTGTGTGGAGAAGATGTTCTTCTCCAAAATGCATCACTATAGGGAGTTCGGCGGTTTCAAATGCATTTTCTGAAGGTAATCTTCAGCTAGAATTTCATTTATCTGGTAAATTAGCTACCAGCCAGCATTGCTATTATATTAATCTACATATATGTATAGTTGTTTAGGTTAAAAACCGGTCGAGTTCCACTGTGCTATTTTCCGTCCAAATACCATAACAAACGAAAAAAAAACAGTTGTATGTCTGGCCAGAAATAATTAAATTTATTAAATCTATTTCTCATTACATTCAGTGTCCAGTACCTACTTTTTTACCGAATGATGCAGTATGCCAAGAAAATCTAGAGAAAGCTTTGGGACACTTTGGGATTTGTTCGCAAGTATTTTATTATAATTTTCGGTTGTTGCAAGTTTCAGTTCCTTCGGCCGGTTAGGGCCCAGTTTTGCAGCACACTTTAGATTAACTTGGCAAATTTCTGATACCTTGTCTTGTCCAGGCTACTTATTTTATATTAGGGAACGACAGAAAAAAATGGTCATGTCACAAGTTTCTTAAATTCCACAAGATAGTTCTAATGCCATTTTTGTTATTTTATAGTACTCTAGAGAATTAACCTAATTGGCGCTTTGAGAATGAAGACATCCGCACAACTGCACGAGGTCAATTATTTAATTTAAAGTTCCTTGTTTTTGGTCTAGGAGACTTAACGTTAACGTAACGTTTCATATAACGAGTAATTCATTCTCCTAGATTAAAATCAAATAACCTAAATTTCAAAGATGGCTGTCACGGTCACCTAGTCTTAAGTAGTTTACTTTCGCCCCATGTGAACTTGAGTACTTTATTAAATATTTTCAGGGTTCCGAAAAGTCTAACAGTTTCTTACTTTTGAATATTACAGCCCTCAATTAGTGGAGAAACTGATTCGGAATCGATAGTATTTCACCGTCGTCGCATGTCATCAGCAACGACAATTTTCCTCTTCTTGTCAGCAGTAGCAGTGATGTGTATGGGCATTTTAGGAGGAGTCGCCATATACCGCTTATGCGCTCCATCTCAGGATAGACTTCGATTCCATGGCTATTACAGTATTCCTTACGAAAGCCAGACCTTACGTGATCGCACGGACGAGTTAAAGGTTAATGATGAATTCGGCAGTTCTTACTGGAACTTCTTCAAGAACTCAAGTCAGGATATCTTCAAGTAATAAACCATCTACCCAAAATGAGAATATTTGAACAATTGAAACATTTTTCAGTCCTTTCAAAAATTTCTTCAACAACGATTTGGACGATACGATTTTCCGCGAGGAATTCGAATTGGACCTCAGCGATGATCAAAGCTACTCTAAAATAAATGTGCCTGATTTTAAAGATGGACGACGTGGACGATTCATGCACGACTTCAAAGCTAATGAATCTGCCATTATCGACAATGATGCTTTACGGTGCTTCATCATGCCTCTCGACCGAGAGACTGTCCTTCCACCTCGCAGTCTGTTAGATTTGTTAAACAAAATGTGGACGGGATACTATGACATCGATACTGATCGCGTTAGAAAGAACATGCTGGTGGTGCTACCTGAAGTAACTGATATGTCCGATGTCTCACCCAAAATTACGCAGGAGTGCAGTGGAATGAAGGTTTACAGGCTCGAAAAATATGTTAATGGTGGTAAGATCTAATGAGAATAATTATTTGTTTTTCAGTCTCACTACATTTTGAATTTTACAGTTTATAAACGAAGTATTGAACCGACTCCCGACACTGGGAAGTTCGCCCTCTTCTCAGGGAAGTACATCGTCGAGTACGATATTATGAACATTAAAGCACTAGATGGGTAATTCCTTTTCGGAATGGAAATATTTCCCGTCTCTCCACACAGTCCCGTAGAATTATTATATATTAAACTAATTTCGATTTCTTTGTTACTCCGCTGTTGATTCTTAAACATGTTGCAGTTGCATTAATTATACAAAAATTGTGTAAACGCAAAATTCGAATTTGATAATCATATATATTTGGATGAAATAAAATTCCTGAATGGAGCAAAAGTAGATGAGATTGTGTATATTTTATACAAATTAGTGAAAAATCGAATGGTGTCCTTGTGTTTAGGAAAGAAAGAAGCTGAATTTGCACTGTAATTGTGTCGGCATTGTTACTGCAACTTCAGAAGAATAGTATTAGCGCCAATCTGGAGAAGAACTTATGCAAATCCAAACAATAAATAATAAAAAAGAGATGTAAAAGTTTAACTATTTTTCTAGTATTAATTGGAGAGTTCTAAAGTGTGCGTCATATCAGGCATCGTAGGTTTATTTACGATTACCAATTGCGTATTGATATTTTGGATATTATTAACTCGGCTTAAGTTTTTGGGATTTATATGGATCTTTATGATGTCTTGTGTCTTCATTGCTCTTGATCGTAAGGGTTAGTATTGTTTTCTTTCAGATTTTATCATATTTTATTTGTAGGACAGTTTTAGAATTAATTGTAATAATATCCTTAATGTTACAAATAAAGTTATTTTAAAAACACAGCAGCCTCACATGTTATTATAGAAATTATATTCATAAGCCCCACTATAACGAAAAAAAGCTTATGGCTTGACGATGGTTCTGTTCTGAAATTCGTATGAAATAAGTTCTCAATTTCATTCAAAATGCAGTCGTTGTTGTGTGTAATTCCTGCAAGCCATATTCTGAGTCTTGTTCTATGCCTAACATTTTGAGAGCAAAATAGAAACGTGCTCACATGTCTGCTATGCATGGAAATATGAGCAATATATGAGATATGCGTGGAAATATGAGAAATAGTCGTTTGAAACGTGTAAAACAATTCCCTGGGAATGGAAAATGTCACAAGCTCATTTCAACGAAAGTTCCTTTATTTTTTGGGCCAATAGCTGTAACCTCTATCTCTTAGAATTCGTGGCTAATGGAAGGACATTACCAAAATAATATTCTCCCATTTCGGGAAATCTGAGTGCTTATTGAAATTATTGTCGCAATCACATTTAATAGTCCATCCTTAGAGCTACAAAGTGAGCCCATAAATAAATTCTCACATATAGCAAGTTGTACTACTCAGCTGCTATGGTTAGTTTGCTTAGTGGAGTGCTACTTAATGGAGCAAAATATCCCACAACGTGAAAGTTACTTAAAATTTATCAATCGTAATCAAAACGTATGGGGACGGTTGCGACACATGCTGACGAAGATACATCTAAAAATGTGTTCATTTTACGATATGCTCGAGGAAGAGGCTACTTCCAAAGATACTCTGTGGCAATTTTTGATAAAGTTCTTAATTTTCATTTTGAAGAGTAGTTCTATGCACGGGACTTTTCATATAACACAGTTTAAAGGACATCCCTGTGAAGTGTAAGTACATAAATATTGTTCATATATTTTCTGGGCTCCGTCTGATAGTCAGTTTGGAAAAATTAGTAAAGTTATTAAAATAGAATAATAAACAACTCTTTCACACTATTTTCAGCAATTCAAAAATGAAACGTTTAGGCCAGTTTCATAACAGCAAAACTGTCCTGGAATTATGGCATTCTGCAATTTACAAAGTGAAGCTTTGCACTTTGCAATTGCACTTATGAACACGGCCATATTTTTTAATTCCCTTTTACATTGCACACGTGACGACACTCAGCTGAAACACTCTATTGCATTTACAGCACAAATCGAATTTTTCGCCAACTGCTTCTGCCGTTATGATCTCTATATCCCGTCGAATGCTGTCTTTCATCGCCGCGAGCATTTTCGACTTGTCCACATGAACCTATGACTTCAAATAAAAGAATACGCAAAATACGCCGCAGAGGCAGTCTCGCAATGCCTAATTACGTGGCCCGTCGTCGTGCTGATGTCCCTGGACTCTCTTCCATATCATGGCGCACAGCATCCACTTTCTTGGACGTTACGTGGCCTCTCATAGCATACTCGTTCCCGTGTGGTCTGTCACGCGCGCGGCCAGGCCCAGTTGGTGCCGGACGCCGGGAAAATCTGCGCTGAAATGCACGTTGTATAAAAATCACTGACAAATTATTCCGCAAGAACATTGACACATTTATTCCACGTTCTTGAGGAGTACGGCGGCCCATTGTTTAATCTCGTGTATTTTAGGCCTGTTTACAGTATAACTGTAAACATCACGCTAACTGTAGACGCAATTTGCAAGAGTTACAACGTCTTCCAATAGAGTGATACTTTTTGGCCCACGTTGCATTATGAACTACGCTAACTTTTCGTTGCAATTTATTTCATTTCTATATTTCCAGATTTTTTTGGATGTTCCTATTAACAATAGCGGGTGTCTCAAGCTTCATTTGCATAAATGTTTTCTGGCTTCGATACTACTTTAATCCAGTTGTAATCTCTTTAGAAAGAGATTACATGAATTGGAATATAACTTTTCCCAGTTTAACCATTTGCGAAACTCAAAAAATTAATAACACTGCAATGTACGAGTTCATCAACGAAAGCAGCATTCACAACAAGACAGGATTGATTTATTTTGTTCAACAGCTTGCTAATACCACTTATGAAAACTCGCAGCTGCTACCAGATTTTGATGGAATACACCCCAATGAATTTGTGGATATATTAGACAAGATCACAAATAGGAAGGATGAGCAAGTGGTTTTAACTGGAACAAAGGATTCAATTCCATTGCAGAGAATTATAACAGAAATGGGTGTATGCTTTAGCTTTAATAATAAAATTGCAGCATATACCACTCCATCTTATTTCCTACGGAATGAACGTGTCGATGTCCCTGATGAATATACTGTAAATATCTATGATGTGACGAAAGTTGCATTAGTACGAGAATTGATGCACTCCTGTGAGGTAAGTGCTTGTGAAAATCGATGAATTCGGAAACGAACAAAAATCACGGCGATGTTTAATTCGGCGTAGTCCTTTTTGGAGTTAATTTATGCATTCAGAAGAATTAAATGACCTTTCGAAGGCGGCAATTTTTTGTTGTTACAATCTGTTTACAGCCCACACTAGACTTTACCAGAGCAGCATTCTTTTACTTGGCTACATTTCATAAATCTCAAATACGAGACATGAGTCGTAGTTCAACTAGCAAAAATAGAGTCGAGTAATTCATATTCCAATTAGAGATCTATATTGCCTATGTAAACCAATCATTTATATTCCAATTAAACAGATTTACGCCCACAATCCCCTCGATGTACCAAACTCAATTAAAAAGTTAGTGCCCAGCATTGACGAAGGAGTGTTTACATTGCTTAAATTTAGTGCCGTTCCCATCATCGCAAGCAGTTCGGTGCGATCCCTGCTTATTAGTCAGCGTAAATGCAGATTTATGGATGAGTCTAATCTCAAGCACTTTCCGATATATTCAGCTAGCCTTTGCCAAGTGGAGTGTAAAATTGAAGCTATTCTACAAGTGTGCGGTTGCGTGCCCTTTTTCTACAAGAAAGCAGATCACGAAAGTTATTGCGATGTTAAAGGATTAAAATGTGTTGGATACTACTCAGGTAATAATTAATAAAAGAAATTATTTATTTATTAAACATGTATATAGGTAAATACATATAAATGTTTCTCAATAATAGAACTATGCTGGAATCTATTTGTAATAATAATAATAGTAAAAAACTACGCAAAACCGAGAGTAGAACTATTAAACTTCACTAAAACTAAAAAAACAACAACAAATAACGCAAAATAACGAAAATATTGACCATTTTCCCAGTTCTGAATATATAAGCGTTTGAACTGGCTTTCAGCGTAGCAAATTTACATTCTTTTTGTGTTATTCAACAATAGTTTAACGGTATCACGTAAATACTGAACAATTTGATGACTTCATATAATTGCATACATAAAGACACATTTTCATTCAGAGGCCCCAGAATAGAACCTTGTGGAACGCCAAACAAAAGCTCAATAAAACAGAAGGCAAATTGCATAAATATGTTGAAAGGGTGTTTGGAGTGGAACTTATTTGTACCAACCCCCTCTATCACGCAACTCGTTCTCCCACATAAAGCAGGAGAGTTAAACTCAACTCTGTCTGATGAAGTGCTTCCGATTAGCATTTTCCTGTCGTCAAATACAAGCACATTAAGTAATCTGTGTGGCGTTTTTTAAATGGGTTGCTTAGTTGGTCAATTCAAAACGTTGTCCAGCATTCCCATTCACTGACCGAAACCCAACTTTAGTGTTTTCTTTTCACTTATTGACCACATTTTTGCGAATGTTGTAGGCTGTAATCAAAGCAATTTTTCCTTGCGAGCCTTATATGTATGACTGTAGCTAAAGCATGTTTCCACCAGTTTTAGTGTTCTATAGTTCCGAAAAACTTTTTTTAAAAGAACTCAAACTTATTTAAATTATTCCAGAAATCATCAAGAGAATGGTATCTAAATGCGACTGCCTCACCAATTGTGAGGACATCAAGTTTACGTTGGAGGAAGTGAATACAGCATTTTGGCTGATGCCGAGTGCTATTCGATGGGAGCTATCAAACACGAAGACAAGACTCAAAAGAAATGTGATCTTTGGATACGTCGACGCCATTGGTTTATTAATTTCACTCAAATTGTTTCAAGAATCTCATATTGATAATTCTAACTAGTGGCAACTGGAAACGTATTCAATTTGTTTTTGGGAATCAGTGTACTCTCCTTTGTGGAAGCCTTCTATCTGTATTTTATTTATTTACCACTGAAATGTAAGAAGATGTCTAAAACAACGATGGAACGTTCCATGGAGCAGCCAAAATTGTAGTAGTAATTCAAATCAAGTATGTGGCTTCCGTCGTTTAATGTGAACTACAGATCTTGTCTCCAGTTTGTCAATAATCAGAACTCAATATATTTGTAGTGTATGTCGTAAAATATTTGTGTCTACATTTTTATTTAAAAATATTAAAAAATCTTCCAGCTGATCCTGTGGAATCATTTTTTAACTTCGGCGATTTCCCTCTACCTCCATCATTTTTATTTGAAACACAAATAAAAAAATATTCTAAATCTGCATGATAAAAGTCATCGTTTAACGACCGTTTCCAAAAATATTGATTTTCGAAAATACACGTAGTGTAAGTTAAAGTACAAGATTTTCAGAAATCGATTAAAAAAACACATATTTTCAGACTAGAATTTTATTATAGTTGTAAATAACAATAATTACTGAGAAGAGTATCCTTATTTTTGTTGTCTGACAGAGGCTTAAATAAACTTCTCTTTCCTATAACTACACTTTTATGATTGAAAGTCGGCAATACCATAGCAAACGTTCTATCATTTCTAGTTATTTTAATTCTTTTCGCATAAGGCAGAATTTGAGGAGATGGTTTAAACCTAATTTGATTCTTTATCTGACATTGTTCTTCAAGGAACTCGAACGGCCTTGGCTCCGGAAAAACCCACGTCAACATTTTGGGCACAACTTTAGGATCAATTCTGTAGGTTATCTCTCGCTTTCGTTTGTGTTGCTTTATGTGCAACTTTTGCATATAATCTATAAAAACATTTACAAAATAATATGAACTTGAAGACAAATTCTGCGTGCACTTACTGTAATAGTGTACCATATAAGGTTGTAATTTATAACCACAAAGGTCTTCTAACCATTCATAGAGGAAAATGTCTTCACGCCCATGCAAGAAAAGTGCGGCAGGCTGTAAAGAAAAGTCTGTAGCAACATTAGCATTAGATGGCCTACTAACTCTTACGGCAAAGTCGTTCTCAAGCCACTCTGGTACATCTATTGGATTTATTTTGTGTAGAAATGGAATCATTTCCCGAAACGCATATTCACCCAGAGAGATCAAGCCTCGTACTGTTCGGCTGATATACTCATAATCTGCAAACAGTTTTCTTTGTTATATTATTTATTAATACAATATGAAGGTGGTACCATTCGGTGCTGGATAACTTCTAAATTCAAAAAACTTTTCCAACCTCTTTTGAATCAAGAAAGTGCACTCGTTCTGCAAATATCCGAACTGGCTACCCAAACTCCCTATAGTTGCGCAAACATTGTCCACGCATTTGAAATCACACATTTCAGTAAAGTAGGGTGAAAATTCTGTATTAGCGGAGTTATAAGCCTCCTCTTCTTCCTCCTCCTCCGATTCTTGTTTTATCACAGGTTCTTCTTCTATCTCTTGCTTTATATCCATCCTTTCCTCTACAACTGGAGCGAAAGCTTCTTTAATATCTTCCATTTCATTGGGATCTCTTTCCTGGTATTCATCATCTTGTATCATTTGGATGAGCTCGCATTCCTCATCCAATTGATTGAGGTTCTCAACTTTTTTCTTCACTTCTTGTTCGGGGTTCCCCAATAATTCTTTAACTAATTGGAAAAACGCAATCGATTCATACCTTCCCAAAAGTAGAGATATTAGAATCTCCGATAGGTGAAACAGTTTTTCCCTACACTCAACGTCACGTGTGTGAGGATTCGACGAAATTGCTCGAAGAAAGGCAAGACAACGATCCAATGCTCCTGGTTTTTGCTCAAATGCCATTATTTCAATAGTTTTCTTTAAAAGGAGATTCAACGAGCAGCCAACTTGAGGTGAAAACGCTGCAGTGTCGATAGCGTATTTATATGCATCTTCGTCCCCAAGGAAAAGTGCTTTAATATTAAATTGGTTTATTTGAATTAGCGTTTGTATCGAAAATATTTTTTAAGTATGCCTTACCGTCGCATAAAGATGAAACAAACTCAAACATACTTTTCTCATAACGACGATCAATCCCCCAGAATGATACTATATCTGGAGCAACGTCCTGTGGCGAATGCACTTCACTTAAGTATTCAGCGTGGAGCAAAAGTATTTTATCCTATTCGGAGTTATTTATATTATTTGATATTTTAGATACAAAATTCCTTTTACTGAATTAAAGAAGATGCTGCCATCGTACTCAATTTTGTCCCAATCAGAGTCTCCAGCTCCAAGGACTGGTGGCACATCCGAATCTTTGAGAACCTCATTCACAAGATCATATGTAACTTTTCCACTTGAATGCCTAGCGTACGTTTTGATGCTCTTTGCGAATGAAAATTGGAGTATATTTCTCAGTTTGTACAACAAGAAACATCACTTACGTTTACCAGCTTCCACACTTTGTAAGTGGCATCCTCTGCAAGTCGTACGCAAACATCTGCAGAGACTTCTGTGCCGCTATCGTGCTGTTCCCATATCATTTTGATAGACTTGGCTCCAAAACCAGCATAGTTTCTATGTGCCTTAAAGGGTGGATTAAATTACGCAAAATGGCATTTATTCCTTATTGTAAAAATTGGCAGTCTGTATTTTTATTATTATTATTTGTGTATCAAAAGAGCAACAGTAGCCACCCCGCTGCAAATAATAAAATTGTGAATCCCCGGTTGCACTAGTTGCATCCCAGTTTCAAGACCTTGATGAAACCTAGAATTTTCCCGAGATTTGTACGCAATGCTTGATTAGGTTTGGAAATGCCTCTTCTAGATAGGCAAGTCTGCGTCTCGCTAGTACTGCCCATTACTAGTTTCTGTAGGATATATGCCACAGGAAACCACATCGGCCTTGTCAAGATTTTTAAAGAGATATCTCAAGGAGGAATGTTGTGAAGAAAGCTGTATGTCACCTATCTCGCTCATTTTGATCATCACACATTAGCTTTTACCTCTGTTTGTTTTAAATCATTTTGAATTGTCACATACAATTCAGCGCATATGATACAGGTTTGTGACTGACTAACATTTCACAACTACATTGCTAATGTGTACAGACTTGATTTGTCGGCAAATTCGGAGAGGGAGATTAGGCATCAGAAACTTGTACTTGAAGGAAGGAAGTACCCCTACAAGATCGGAATTCATAATTGGAAATATTTCCCAATCTGAATGCAAGGGCCTGGAAGCTCAATACTTTCCTCATTGAAAATATAAGCAAAAACATTCTTAATAGAAACTTTGCTGGAGGTTTGCCAACTAATTGTTTAACATTAAATCTCGTACAATTTGTAGCTTACGAGTAGAAAATAACATAAAGATCCCGTTGATACTAGAGTTCTAGGTTTTCGGTTGGGATGCGTCACTCTAGACAACGCCCCACGGTCTCCGGATCTGCAAACCGGGTCCCGAAGTGTGAGTACTCGTAGACTAAGAGCTGTTTTATTTTTTATTTTGTTTTAAGGACGACTTCAACTTGTAGTTCACAATTCCTTTATTGGAGTCCATCACTTTTTCAGAAGACAAAAGGACAATCACTAGCAACGATTTAACAAAGCCGAAGAAGTGAATTGATCATGAAAGCGACTTCAATTCGGCAGTTCTGCATCAGCACGACCAACAATTTAGAAAAATTCTATACACAACCTGGAACAGTTCTTACCGCTGGCAGGGGTAAAACGCTGCTGCTAGCATCGGTCATCTCAAATAATAAAGGTTACAAGTACTACAAAAATTAAGAAATTCTAAATAGCAGAAATTCTCCGCACCGACCACATGCTTGTTATGTGGCACATCGCGTATTAAAATGCCAGCTGCTATTACGAATCAGTAATGAATACGGCTACTTTCTTATCATTGTTGGCAAATGATAACAAGCATAACATAGGCCAGTGCCGTACGAAAAAAATAAAATATGTAAAAGTAAAATGCTGCCGAAGAGGGAGCTTCGTATACCTTGTCTTTGAACGAATCGGGCGTATTAGATGTTGTGGGCGTCTCTTGGGATGTTGAAGTAGCCGTAGATGTTGTTTGCGCAGCAGATTTTGATATTCTCACACGAGATTTTGACGATTTCTTCAAGGTTTTACTCAGAGAACTTTTAGGGGTTGTTTCCCCCGAATTGTTAGATGATGGCTTCATTTTTAATTGTTGTCAATTAAAATTAGCGGATTGGTAGTTCCCTGTATGATCTTGAGAGTATATGGGCCTACATTTAATTAAAATTAATTTATTTTTCACTGAAGAATCACTTCTACGGTTAAAAATAAACTATTTTTCTTCAAAGTAAACAGCATTTATAAACACAAAAAGTCAAACGAAATGTCAACATTTTGAGTCTCGTTTCATTTCAACTTATTCCTGACAATATGACAGCACTGCAGGAAGGAAAGAACTTGGAAATTCTTTCCCCTGTTTTTTTTAATCGCTTATATTACTTACGGGTTTTATTTTGTAAATATGGAATTAAATTGAGCTCAATATATATAAAATAGGTAATGACCTGCAAGTGAGGTAACCCAATACAACTTGGCATTCTTCTGCTTTGTTGAATTTCCATGTAAGTATGCCACTAGGGAGAAAATCGAAAAAGTTCTACGCACCGTAAAACACTGATAAATCTTCAGAATGTTGCCACAGTATGAACGTTTTGATGCATCGAAGCCACCCGTGCAAATTCCGTTCGGAAAATTCGCGGTGTCAGCTGTACTCCTCCCCTTGTTAAGTTTCCTTTTCTGCGTAGTGTGGTCGGTGCTTTTCTTCTTCGAGGAGGCGACATCGACCCACTGCCAAGTATATAATTTCCTACCCTCGATTTCCTCTGCGATTGGACACTATCAACCGCAGAAATTAGTCTGGCAAATGGCGGTGTGCGTGGACGTTATCCCCCGCTTTATAGTGATAGTCATGTACAGGCGGTTTTACGAGGAAACTATCGTAGCGAGTAGGAGGCACTTCGCGCATTTAGTCTGCATCCTGACTGCGGTAGAGAACAGCGCCCTCATTGGTCTGTCACTCTGGACGTCGGTCGACAGCTACAACCTGCATAAATTCTTCTTTATCATCTTCATTGCGACTAGTGAGCTTTATATGATGTCCTCATACGCTTTAAATATAACCAGCCGGAAACTGACAACGTTCTCCAAGGTTGAGCATGCCTCCCTCATCTCGAAGAAGATCCTTTTCTTCATAAATTTAACAGCATTCCTCGCCGCTTTGTACTTCTTCGCCAGGCACAACAGTTACTGCGAACCAGGGGGTATGCTCTTTAATCTTCAATTTTTCCTTTATTTAAATCTAATCCCGTTCTTTCAGTGTACAGCCTTTTCGCCTTATTTGAGTACATTGTGGTTTTAACGAACATGGGCTTCCACATGACCGCCTACTGGGACTTCTACGGCAAGGTCCTTACCTTCGACTGGTACAAGGGAATTTATTTAGTTCACGCTTAGTTAGAATTGATAAGCTTAACTTTATTTAAGTTATAATAAACAAAGTGTCGCCAAAATGACTAAAGTATACTAAATGAAGGGCTTGCAGATCGCCACGGTGTGGTCCACGCCGCAGCACACCTTGGATATTTTCGCGTTAACGGATGCCTTGAAAGGGAAGTACTGGTCCTTTTTGTGGCCTAGTCCAAGACATCCGAACCTATTCTTCCCCCACATGAACAAGTCTCCCTCCAGGTTGACGGCTCCCATATGGAAGATGCCGCTGTAAATGGACTGCACCTTGTTGTTGGGATTGAAATTATTTTTGCCGAAAAGGGGTGGGAGCAGCATTTGGGGTTTACTCGTCTGTTCCACATTTGGACCAAAGCCCAAGATTCCGTAGCCCCATGTAAAGACGTCGCCGGCCTCGTTGAGCACCATGCAGAAAGAACCACCCGCTGCGATGTCAACTATCTTTCCAAGCCCCTTGACAAGACTGAGAGGTCGTGGGACGTTAATCTGCGGCGGCGCATCCTTAGAATCTGATAGTTGGCCGTATTCAGAGTTGCCCCAGCCAAAAACTTCTCCCTTATCGTTCAAAGCGAGCACGCAATCAGCAATAGATGAAACTTTAACGATCTTTTCGCTGGATATGTCACCACCAATCAAAGTTATCTGGCCAGTTGAAGAGTACGTGCCCTGGCCTGTCTGACCGTCAGCTCCCCATCCGCAGGAGTATACCTTCCCTGCTTCAGACACAAATAGAGTGTGGTCTTGTCCACATTCGACACTCAAAATAGAATCGTCTGCCCCACAAAGGTCCTCTATCCTATGAATTAGTCCACTGCTTTTGTACAGCTCATTTTCAACAATCGGTCGTCCGCACTGCCCATATGCGTTGTTCCCCAGCGTGTAAGCAACGCCGTTCTTTGTGACAATAACTGAATGTGCCCTGCCGGCCGACATGCACTTGATTTGCACGTCCTCGTCGGTTTCCTCAGGTTTGCGGGGCAACTGTATGGCCGTCGGATAAACGATGAGTTCCAGTGCCCTTCCTTTTCCAGCGGCGTATTTTTCCTGCAATCCTAACTGACAATCGCTGTTCAATCCTGTCCCAAACAGAGTTAAGCCATCCGAGCGCTCCACAGCAAATACTGTGAACCCGTAACCAGTGGCCACGTCCTTTACATCGCAGTTCTCAGCAAATTTCAGTCGGGTTGGATGGTCAACTATGGAGCGGTGATGCTCTGCGTGTTTTTTTAAAGACGGTTGCATCCCCAGGGCGCCGGTCTCTGAGAAGCCCCATGCATATACCCTGTGCTTTTTTGGGGCGCTCTTGGGCATATTATAAGCTAAATAAAACCAAAGGAAAATTTGTGGTCACTTTGTTTAGAATTGTGTGAGGCTCTTACTAGGTTGAGTCTTTGCATCCTGCCGGAGTAAAATCCGTTTGGCTCTTGTGGTATATTTTCTTAAGCTACTGGTGTTGTTATATGTCCTTAAAAATATAAACATTGCGCTTAGCGTAGCTATAATTCGATTAGGACAGCAAGCACATTTCAGCTGTTTATTTACTCGATTTCTACAAACTCAGCTGTTTGTCAAACATGTAAATATTTCATCTTTCATCATTTTTTTTCATTTTCATTCGAGTCTCGAATTTGCAGTGCAAACTTGCAACTTAGAACGAACGGAGCCTCAATTGTGGAACTTGAAAAACAGACTACCCCCCTATTTCTATTTACGAACTTTTGCGAGAACTACAAAGGTAATGAAAGTAGACAGAAGTTCGATTACACAATCTAGGGTACAAATTGGAGGAGCAACTCACGAAAACTGGCAATGCAAAAGAAAAATTTTTTCAAGAAAAAAACAAGACCTTTCTAGTCGAACATGATTTCATTCTGCTCCTTTTTTAAATTATGCACAATTCTCTTATGAATCAGATTCGTTATGTTCGCGTTCACATTGGGGAGAATGCTTCCAGTCCTGGCTGCGTGCTCAATTTGCTGGATTACCTCTATCTCTCTCCGACTAGAAACGAAGTTCGTTACTGTGCAATCATAGCGGCTTCCTACTCGTCCAATTCTTCCACTCCGGTGGATATAGTCAGCAATATGTAAGGGAAAGTCAAAGTTGATAACGTGCCTCGCTCGGGTCGTGTCCAAACCTCGGCTTCCAACATCCGTTGTAGCCAGCACGTCCACTTCACCCTTCTGAAACTTGTCAAACCGACCAATGCGAATCTTCATCATCATGTCGCCGTTCAGGTTGATGCAATTTACTCCACTTTCGTTCAGGAACATGGAAGTGTAGTCGCTAGTAGCTGATTTGTTCGCGAACACGATAAGGGGGTGATTCTTCCTCAACTCAGCCTTTACTATAGCCAGGAGATGCCCTGGTCGATCGGACTTATTCATTCGCTGGAATTTGTGCCTTATGTGCGGCATCAGGCGGTGTAAGTTTGGGCTGACTACTTCGTGTAATGTCTCTGTGTCTATTATTTCCTTTAGGAGCTCCTCAATGTTCGTGGGCATTGTAGCTGAAGCCAGGATTAGTTGTGTGCCAACTATTTTGTCGCTGAGATCTTCAAGATGGTTTTTATAAAGCTGCGAATAACATCAATTAATCAGGGCTAGTTTTTAATGAGATAATCTTACCGGAAACCTTTTCAGGAAGTGGCACAATTTATTCGAGAAGCTATCATCCAACAACGTGTCGGCCTCGTCCAACACAATATGCCGCACCTTATTCGTGCGGTAAATCCCAGTGGTAACCAGTTTGCTAATAGCTCCCATCGATGCCACAAGAATGTCTACGTCCTCGAAATCCGGGCTCATCATCAACCGCTTTGTATTCCCCCCAAGAACTGTTTTAACTCGAATGCCAGTTCCACTACAAAGTTTCTCAGCGACCTCTCCAATTTGAGCAGCCAGTTCCCTGCCAGGAGTTATTATAATCGCCAGCGGGGTGTTCATCCCCCTGTCCGCAAAGAAGTGTTTCTTCTGCAAAACTTGATGAGCAATGGGAAGAAGATAAGCCAAAGTTTTCCCACATCCAGTTTCTGCTGCGATCAGGACGTGGTTCATATCAATCAATTTCGGAATGGCCGTACTCTGCGTGGACGTTAAGCGGTCAATGTCTAGCTGTTCCTTCAGGTTTTTTATGAAGATGGGGTCCATATTGTATTCCGTTAGTGTTGCTGTACTGTTGAGGGTATTAAAATCTTCTACATCTTTCACACTTGGATGGATAATGAAGAAATCTCCTTTTGACTTCCAGTGCATCCACCCTTTTGATGCAAGTGGAACTTCTCCTAACTTTTTTTCGGGATTAGCCAGCTGATCTGGAAATAGGTTATGTCCAGTGCTTTTGCAGGTGATCAGTGGTTTTCGTATTATTTTCTCGAGTTTTGCGGGCAGTGCTTGCGTCGCGTAATATCGTATCGTTCCATTATGAAGGAAAAGCGTAACACTTCGCAGCATTGCATTAAATTCAGAGAAATAAACAAATTTACAATACGCCGCACGGGCGTACATAACACGAATCGAATGACAGTTCTGAGCTGTCGTTTTTTAGAGGCTCGAAAGATGTTTGTTGATACAAAGATGGATGTAGATGGCGCAACATAATGTGAAAAACTGTTAAACGTTTAAGTCGCTGATTACTCGCTTCTCTTTTACGAAAATAAATCAATTTAGATTTTAGATTATTGAGGCAAGTTGCCCTTTGCCTACTCACAATTCTCTTCCCCTGAATTTTAACTTGCAGGATAACTTGCAACAACTGGTGCTTATTGTTCGTTAATATTTGTTTTTTGTGTTGTGTCGTTTAAGGTATTCTTTTTCCTTTCAAATCTCTCTAGCATATCATTATTTCGCACTCTGTCTGTCCATGGAATTCTTAAGATTCTTCTTTAAGTTCACATTTCGGAGGTTTCCAATTTCTTCAACATCAACTTATGTAGTGTCTCCATATTTCGAGACCATAAAGCAGAACAGGCCATACGTAACACTCAACTAATCGTATACTTTTAACTGTGGACTTTAGATTTATATTTAAAGGCTTCCCTAGCCTATTCTATCCCGTTCCTCATTTTCGGCAAGAGATTGGAATTGCAATTGGGTGTGGTACCTTGGTATTTGTAGTTGTATACGCTTTCTATTTTCTCATTACTTAATAGTTAGTTTCCTTAGGAAGGAAAGTAATGGAATGATGAAAAGTAAAAAATCTGTATTAATTTATTTTAATACATAACAGGCGGACTGAAAAGTTCGTAGGCTAGCATAGAAAAAATTATTTTTTTGATAGAATTTGATTTTATTATTCAATATAGTTCCCTTCGAGGGCGATACAACGATTATAGCGGTCATACAATTTTTCGATACTATTTTTATAACACGATTTGTCTTTAGCCTCAAAATAGGCTTCAGTTTCGGCGATTACCTCTTCATCGGCGCGAAATTTCTGTGGAATTGGATCCGGTGTGAAATAATGGAGCCATGTTTCATCTATCGTCACATATCGACGCAAAAATTTGGATTTATTACGATTGAACAGCTCCAAACACTGCTTAGAATCATCGATGCGTTGTTGTTTTTGGTCGATTTTGAGCTCCATCGCGGCACCCACTTTGTACAGAGCTTTCGCATATCCAAATATTCATTTACGATATGACCAGCACGTTCCTTTGATATCTTTAGGGTCTCAGCTATCTCAATCAACTTCACTTTACCGTTATCAAAAATTATTTTGTGGACTTTTTTGATGTTTTCGTCGGTAATAGCCTCTTTGGGGCGTCCACTGCGTGCATCGTCCTCGGTGCTCATTTCGCCTCGTTTAAATTTAGCAAACCACGGTGTAAAGTCCAAATAATGTTTATCAAGCCAAGCCTTGGTTTCAACAGTATTTTTTTTCGCCAAAAAGCAATGCTTTATTAACCCACGAAATTCCTTTTCATCCATTTTTTCAAAGTAACAAAAGTTCTTTCACTAAAAATGCTATAACTCAAATACTAATAATACAACAGCTGTCAAATTTATACACACGTCTTTTAAAGGTTAGGGCTAACTAAAAATCATATGGATTTGATACTAGTAGAGCCATCTATGGGTCAGCCTACGAACTTTTCAGCCTGCCTGTTATATTGACGTCCCATGAATAGAGTTAGATCATTTATAGAAAATGTCCGTTCGTCCATATGGATGTGAGCACGACAACTCCTGAACAGTTTATCCGATTGGGCTTACTTTCAGCATTGAAAGCCGTTGATAGATCCCAGAGGTTTTGTCACAATCCACCCTCTCCACCAAACCGACTATGCAATTATTAAACAACCCCGGCAATGCGGATATCGATGAAAAGGTATCAGTAATTAGAAATAAAAAAAAAACTAAAGTGGACACCTCGCCCCTCCCTACGCCCCTTCAACTCTCTGATTATGAAAGTCGGAAAGTATGGTGGGCCCCATCTCAAATATTTAATTTTGTTCATGTCGTTAAGGTACTGTCATTGTAGGATTACGAAAAATTAAAAGATAAAATGTCTGACTCTTCAATCTTATTCTAACTATTACTACATTGCTTTTCCCTTAGACTAGGTAGACACCTCTTCAGAGTAATGTGACAATATCTGAGCAGCAATTAGTATCTTTGTTAAATCCAAGTCATTGAGCCTTTATTTGGTCTGCTCTTGTGTTACATAAACAAGAATAGCAAAGAGCCTTTTTCCTCCTTCACGCAAAATGTAATTTGTTTACCCATAATTGCAGAGTAGTTTAGCTAACTTCAACAACTTGCTCCGTACATATAAAGAGTGGAATTATCACGCGGTAAATCATTCATACTTAGTAAAGACGCCGGCGAATCTTACTTGCAGCTAGCCAATTACTCACGTGCATTGCAATTTTTACTTGCTTTCTGGCTGTTTCCAACTTTCAGCGTACCGTTGAGAGCTTATCGGCGGCCCCTCGTTTTATGAAGGTTTTTGAAGCAAAGCCAAAGAGAGCACATTACTCGACTACAGTCTCCTCCCGCGTATGTTAATGAAGTTGTCTAAAAATAAATAAAACTTTGCGAGCGCTAAAAACACGATTACATCATCGAACTTGAAAGGTATCAACAAATACGTTCGAACTGCAATAGAATTTCGGCACGTAGCGAAGCAAGTGCTACAAATTAATGATCGCGACTTGCAATACTCGGGCTAGTACTAAGCTTAAAGAGCATGATCATTTGGGTATAGAGATCTGGACAGCATCTTCTCAAGAAGCGTAACGCACTTGGAAGCTGAGTTACGACAAGACCTGTGGAAGAAAGCTTCATGTGTGCTCAGCACACCTAGTACGATCGCTACCAACAGTCAGATGCCTATAACGTCGTGATCGTGCGTGTTGTTAAGAAAAGTAATTACTCAAAAAGTAATTGTTTAGCGGGCTGCTTTTTGCTGACAAGTGAAATGGTTTCACTTAATAGAAACCCAACCTGAGTTTTTGTGAACATAATAGTATGTACCTAAGTGGAAAATTAATGGACTGTGATATCACCGTCTAAAATTATGAGGGACGTGAAACCGGTTTGAGCTACATTTGATTGTTTACTATCATTGCAATATTGCAAAGCGTTAAGGGACTGATTGGAGTACGACAAATTAAGACGTGAACTCTGCACGTTCTGCATCGCCTGTTTTAATAGTTTTCGTTAATCTTAATTATTGTGATAAGTAAGTTGAAAATAACATGGGTAATAGACAGTCATATAATGTAGTCCAGACAGTGTCATGCGCACAGTGTAGAGGCAACTCGGGTGCACCTGATCAAACACGACATTCTGATATACGTTTAAATCCCCTGGCGTCACCACACAACGGCGTAGACGAAGTCGGTAAGTTTAAATGATTCTTCGAGTTCACAAACAAATTTCTAAAATTCTGCTCTTATCGGTGGCAATGGCGAGAAAGGTCAAAGGGGTGCAATTCCATTGAGTCATTGAATTAAACTCTGATTGATTCCGTCTTCATACTTTAGTCTTTCGTTCGTTTGATTAGCCGAAACAGGTTTTGGCCTCTTAAACATTCCACAATGGCTGGTTGTCCCGTACTGGTTAAGTCAGCAATCAAGCAAACCCATTCTATGCTGTTGAAATTTTTAAACCCTCTCGACTTTTATTTACGACAAATGCAAGGAAACAAAATTGAGGGTTTATCTATTTTTTGCGATATCAGTCGGAAGCTCTAAAAGAAGGTCAGAAGTCAGTCAGAATGATGCGAAGTCGACGTTAATTGAATTTCTATGGTTATTTTTGGTTTTAGCCTCGGAGTTTTTTCTTTCAACCGTTTTATACGAAAAAGTTTTGTAATTCGAAATATATAATTTTTTGAAAATTATGAGCATATCATGATGAACCCGCTTATTATCGATTAGCGTGCAAAGTGCTTTCACATTACAATCAAAATATCCACCAGTTGCGTGGTGTTAATTGGTTTGCATTGATTAATATAAAATCTTTAATATGGGAAGCATTCGAATTATCAAGCTTAATGGTAAGATTTTAGCTTTGTATTTTTTTAATTTAAAAATATACACACAGATATATTTAAACACCCTGTTGCTGAATTTTCAGACATATTTATTAGATGGATGATAAGTTATTATTAATGTGGGAGCTAATCACTTTCTTTAATTGAATTTTTTTAGTCTTCAAAATATAGCTAAACAATCTGAGGGTTTAGGTCAATTTAAATTTAGAAAAGGGAATCATATGACTAAATATTGGTTGACGATAATTTCTCTAACCCTATAGATGCTAAGTTGAACCATTAGCATAAGTTTGCCTTTGGTTGTCCAATGTTCTTTCGCTCTTTCTGTTTCTTATGACATTTCTGTGTAAATTAATGACTTAAATAGTGTCGAAATACATGAAAATGGACCAAACATTTCAGACCTCATTCTTGATAACTTTCCTATGAATTGGGTTAATGCAGGATTTCTTCCAGAGGGTTCGGCTAATTCGATTTTTATTCCTTTAACGTTTCTAAGTCGAGAAAAAATAGTTTTACCTAAACAAATTTGTTTTCGTAACTATACCCCGGCAAGCCTTTAGGAGCAGCGACCCTAAGGAATCTGCGTTGAAAAGATTCTACCCGCTTAACATCAGTGAGATGACCAGATTGAGCATGCATATCCCATAATGGACCTCATCAGAGTAGAGAATAATTGCATTGCACAAATCACCGTAACCATCTCCTAACAAAATCCAGAGTTGTGTTTACCTTCAGCACAATAGCCAAAATGTGATCTCCGAAAGTAAGTGTGAGTCCAGGTCCTTGCACTTTTCAAGTCTTATTAGAAAGTCGCCTCCTACCTCGTACGAGAAAACATGAGGGCTTTTACTTCGGGAGAAGGATATTACAGAGCACACTTAAGAGCCAAATAATTTTTAAGACACCATTCATAAAATAGGGTCACGTCTGGATTAAGTAAAACACAGTCGGATCAGACATTTCATTAATCACGCGAAAAGTTTTAGCATCATCAGTGTAGCACCTGCGGGACATCTGACTCTATGTTGATCTTCCTAGATTCCAACGAAAATAATAAATAAATTAATAAACAATTTTTAAAAGCAATGGATTTCTATTAAAACCCCAATAAATCAAAAAGCAGATAATAATATTATTTTCAATGATTGTGAGCTGATCAGGAAAATTTTCAAGATTTGTAAAAAGAAAACCATTTGGCGCTCATATTATGAATAGTATGTTTTTGTAACAAAACTGCAACAGTAATCTTTCATGAGTATAAACATATTCATTCTAGATCTGTCCTTGTAAGCTTTTGCGTCCCTTACCTTGAATATGTCTTCACTTAAGGAATTATGTTGTAAAATCTTACACCTACTGAATATTAAAATAATTCTGTTTGTACAAAAAAATAAAACGCAATTAGCATGACATCACTGCTAAATCCGTTAGTCTAATTCTAGTTTGCCGATTTGTGCACGTCTGTTAATATGACCGCGATAGTAAATTTGCAAATTCGAGAGTGTTACAAATATATCTGCCTGTTTTATGTCACTAGCATTCGCCTTAACGCGAGTTTTATATTGCAATAGATCCGGTACGTCCATTTCAAATTTGTCATGCTCCACCGTGCGTGCAGCTTATTTGCATACCAATAATTGATATTGGGGGAGACTATTTACCTTTCAGGTCATACACATGGGAATTTTGAAATTTTTTAAAATAAGATGTCATCCAAAGTGTCCCATAATTGGTTATTAACATCCGTTTGGCGGTTGTTACTCATTTAAAAAAGTCTTGAACTGCACGTTTTTTCGAAGATTTACCACTTCAATAGATTTCATCGACTAGTTTTTTCGCTGTACCTACCTACCTCAGCTTAAATTTTCGTGGTTGTCTCGCTTGATTCAAGGAAATTCTCAAAAAACTTGTGACTCAATACCAACAATGATGAGTTATGGTGTGGCGCTTTTGTCCAGCCAGGCGGCTGCGCCTGCAGCAGACCGCCAATTGTTCTGATGACTTATTGAAATCATTGTGAATCACATTGCTGATATTCCTCATTAAGGTCACAACTCTTGCCCCCAAAGTCCGCAGCTAATAGGAAGTGAGCGAATTTTAATTGGAATCCCGCATTTTTGAAGAGTCCGCATAACCAGCAAAGCAACGATCATCCCTCCTAAGAAACTCGCTTGAATGGCTTTAGCACATGTATCTCCGGTATCGGAGTGATCGGCAACGAGTTGGCAGTTGTAAACTTTGCTGAATATTATCTCATGCTTGTGCTATTCTTACGTCATGAATAATATGCAAAGTCTCATCTGTTTCAGCACGTAGTCGTCAATCCGAGCGAATTTCAAGTATTTAGGGGAGTTGAATAGGCCAGCATGGGTAGCAGGAAGAATCAGTCTTGAATCGAGTATCCATCAGATTGGATCGTTTCTCAAAGATCTCAGAGATCAGTGGATCACGGTGTGTTAGAAGCCATCTATTGAGATGATGGAGGCTGCGTTGGGTTGGGCGTATAACTATATTCCGTGGGTTCGTAGGCGACCTGCTCGACGGCTTACTCCTAGGCAATGGCCTTCACCGGAATGTAATTAATATTTTTTTTATTCCTTTTCTTAAATTTGACATGTAGTATTTTTATTCGCAAGTGAATTTAATTTTAAGTATTGCTTTCTGATTATTTGTGTTCGCATTCGTTACAAGGCCGAAGAAAGTGAAACTGAAACAAAATCATTCAAGAACCGGATTCGTTTTTTTTTGTGATTCTAAAATTTGGAGCGAAAGTGATGACGAATTTGTGTTCTATTTTTTGTTGGTTAAACGAATTGAAAGCGTCAAGATTATTTTTGATGACACAGTTCTGAGGTCAGTGAATGTCTTAAAAATGCATCAGAGCTGATAAAAACTTACTAAGGATTTGCTAGTGCTTGAATCAATTTTGCTAGGTGTTCTTTTTCGAGTACATTATATCTGTCGATGATGCCTTACTTGATTAAAGTGAATGCATAGTGCGTTTATATATAGATCACCGATGGAGCAACAACAGAACTTTCGAACAAAGTACTCCAGTTATTATTAGAAACTGACGATAATTTTGCAATTTGTAATTTATCAGATTCCAGATCGGAATGAAAATAATATTAGAATTCTCGTATTTTGTTTTGAAAAGTTAGAAGAGAACCGTATTGTTGGATTGGTGCAATTTCCGGCCGTGGAAATATGATTAACAAACAAGTTATAATTCCAGATATGCAAGTTCAACTAAAGCTAACATTTGATTATTGCCAGGGAACTTCATTATTCAAACGACTAAAAGCGTGTTATTTAAAATCAAGAAAAAAATTAAAAATATTTAATACGCGTCAAATAGTTGAGTGGTCGTCGTTTATGTTTTTATTCAAATTAATTTATAGTTAATGTTATTGCTTCTGCGTACAATCAAATGATACGTTAGTAATATGTATATTCAGAATACAGGTTTAGATTTAAATTGTTTTGACATTTTTGTTAATAAAATTGAAATAGAGTTATAATAGAAATAACTCCTCATTTCTGGTGGAATAATGGTGGGCAGCCCTGATCATTGGTCACAATAACAATTATATAATTTTGACGATCTACGTATGTACTTATGCTTCAAGTGCCACAAGTTATGCATTTATAGGATTTCATTGATTGCACTCACATTTTTGGCTGCACTTGATTAATTTTAGTGTTTTTCTCTCTATAGTGTTAATTATTTTGTAGATGCCTGTTCTAGGGCGTTTTTTTTTTAAATATTTTTGAGTTATCGAAACTACTTCTATTAGTGGCATATATACATTTTTAAGACCACGTCAGGCATGCGTCAAATGGGTTCCGTGCCGATTACTAAAAAATACTATTTACTTATGAACATATACTCGAAAGAAGTATTTGCTGCGATGCGATGCACATTGCACATTGTATGCTGATCGGTAAGCGCACTGGGAGTTGTGCATGGGAGCACGCGAGTCGACGGCCTTAACGACTTTGAAAGCGAATATCTCGTGAGTAAGGGGTTAAAAAGAAAATGTTCTAGAATAGTTTTTGTTCCATTATAAGGTACCTATCTAAAGACATATTATGATTCACTAGACGACTCGGAATACCGAACTGAGGTGACTCCAAAAATCAGGAGAAACTTCTTAAGTAGACGAGAATTTCATAATTTTTATTCATAGGAAAAGCAAGTATAGGGTCTTTCAATAAGGATGCTCGACTTTTAAATGTACATAAATCAAGTTGTGTGTGAGATATACACTCCAATTTATTTGACATAATATTTTATGGCATTAAGTATGGAATATATCGTCGTTCAAATATCCGCCGCGGCTTTGCACATCAATTTTGTTCATATAAATGTGAGACATTATTTCTAAAAATGAAATATTTCGCGTGTCAAATCTGACATCGAAGCTTTTATATTAAAGTGTAATGCAATAAAAAAATTGTGTTTGAACATTAATAAGTTTCCGTCTGTTCGCTTCAATCAAGGATTTGGGTGCTACCTTTGACACTAAACTTCCAAATTCGGCACAAATTGCTTATATTATTAATAAGGCTACTCTATGTTCGGTTTCATGCACAAACGGTCAAAAGATTTTCGGAATTCCTGTAATCTGAGATCCTTGCACTACTACTTTAGAATATTGCTTTTGACTCTGGGATCCCTATTATCAAATTCAATCATGTCAAGCTTCCTTCGGTCAAGTAAAAAAACCACCAGATAGTGCCTCGTGCCCCTTCTTCAGAAATATTGTTATTGTAATTCATCCATATTGGGTCGGACCACAACATTTTTCAAAATTAACGACCCCTTTTTGAAAAGTGTAAACATATATTAATTCCGCCATATTGGAGTTGCCATCTTTCATTGAAAACGATCTGGATCAATTTATCATCCTCACAAACCCCCGTATACAAAATTTCATTGAAATCATTAAAGTCGCTTTGGAGAACGCGATTACATATACACAAAGATTTCTCGGTTAATAGGATATTTATGTGATGCGTGAAATGCGCTTATATGTATGTATGTCTTTTAAATCGTTGGGAACTAAACTACCTTGTACAATTTTCCACTTACCTTCACGTACCTCATCTGGCTGTTAAAATATTATAAAACATAAGTTTAAGGCTTCAAAGAATAGAGATTTAATTAAAAAAAAAATAAAGTTCTAATAAACATTACATTTTACATTGCTTCTAACTTCAGTTCGATATTGCTGAGAAGACATGTATGTACATATTTGGTAACACCTGCCAACCGGAAATTCAATTTCAAAGGTTTTTTAATAAAATTCCAGCTCGAGCCATTGCACTGTGGGTGTAATGTAAATGAGTTTCGAAAAAGATTAAAACACCACACAATAAAATCGTATGTAAGATCATTAAGTCATTAAAAAAAACTTTTTATTGTCGAGAATTTATTTAATTGCTGCGGTATCGTAACACAGAACAAACAATTATAAATTATTCATGCTCCAATATTACGCGATGAATATTTGAGATTCAATTCATTCCGGTGGTACATTGAACTAATTATAGGCATAAACAAGCAAATCCTCTGTTTTTCACAACATCTATGTATAATGATATTGTCGTATTATTTTGCACTTATATAATTGCCGGAAATAGAGGCGTGAATTCGCTGCACGACTTTATTAACCAACATAGAAAATGCCATAAAGCCTATTTGGCGTAGGTGCAATTGCGTTGATTTGCTGCCACCGGTGCTGCTACCAATTTGTGATACATTGAAACTAATTTGCAACTCTCCCACCCACAGATTCTACCTCGGAAGCCGTCTTAGGTGTAAGAAATGTCGACCTTTGCCTAGAGGATAACCTAAAGCTCCATCACACAAACCTATTCGATGCGGGAGAGTCACATCTGATAGTGCGTCGTGGTCAACCATTTAAGTTAAAAATCCACCTGACCCGGCCTTTCTTACGATCTAGCGATGCAATTAGTTTCATATTCACTGTGGTTGGAGAGGAGAAGCCAACATGGGGTCTGGGGACACTTATTGCAATCGCCCCTGATCATGATGGGAGGCTAGGAGATCCCCTCGAATGGGGCGCTGCTATAGAGGCTATTGAAGGTGATATGTTGACGGTGGTAATAAAACCTACCAGCACTTGCCCCGTTGCACAGTGGAAAATGGAAATCGATACAAAACTTGTAAATGACGGAGCGAAGACCTACAGTGTGCCACTGCCGATTTATATTCTGTTCAATCCTTGGTGCAGGGACGATCAGGTATATTTACCAGGTAAGCTTAATTCATGAAAGCTAAAATAAATTGGCGCTATTCATCATAAATCTTTAGATGCCGAACGAAGAGAAGAATATGTCTTATCGGACACAACCCTTATTTGGAGAGGATCTTACAATAGACTTAGACCGTCGGTCTGGAAATTGGGACAATTTGAAAGGCATGTTTTGGATTGCTCCCTTCTACTTATTGCCAAAATTGGGAAAGTACCTGCTGCATATAGAGGTGACCCAATTCGTACAACTCGAGCACTTGCCGCAGCAGTTAACTCACCTGATGATGATGGAGTAGTGTTAGGAAATTGGACAGATGATTTTTCTGGAGGGACTGCTCCAACCAAATGGGTTGGTTCGGTGGAGATCTTACAGAAATTTTATAAGAAGCAAAAATCTGTAAAATATGGCCAGTGCTGGATTTTTGCTGGTGTATTGACCACAGGTAATAGAATAATAATCTCTATGTTTAAACTTCAAAACATTTGTAAATAATTTCATTCTCTAGTTGCCAGAGCCCTTGGAATTCCTTCCAGGATTGTAACTTGCTATGCATCAGCCCATGACACTCAATCCTCTTTAACAGTTGACTATTTTGTTGATGACAAAGGCAATGTTATGGAGGACATGAACACAGATTCAATTTGGAATTACCATGTGTGGAATGAAGTATGGATGGACCGACAAGATTTGGGTGTTGGAGATCTAGGATCGTATGGAGGTTGGCAGGTTGTTGATGCTACCCCACAAGAATTATCTGATGGACTATATCGATGTGGACCGGCATCTGTTGTAGCGGTTAAATTGGGCGAAATCCTTCGACCATATGACTGTAACTTTGTATATTCGGAAGTAAATGCTGACAAAGTATTCTGGCGATACTATGGCCCTTATCAACCTATGAAGCTGGTGAGGAAAGATGTTCTAGGGATTGGTCATTTGGTAAGCACAAAAGCAATTGGAAAGTGGGAGAGGGAAGATATTACGAGTTCTTATAAATTTGCTGAAAAAACCGATGAAGAACGCTCAACAATGTTAAAGGCACTTAAACAGTCAAGAAGTGCATTCACTAGGTATTATCTAAATGAGAACTTCAACGAAGTTAGTTTCGACTTTGAACTGAAAGATGATATTAAAATTGGCGAGACGTTTAATGTTGTGCTAAGAGCTGAAAATAAATCCCAAGATAAAGTGCATATCGCTCTTGGAGCCCTGCGTGTTGATACAGTTTTGTACACTGGTAATAGTAAGGAGGAGGTTAAAACTGTTGGATTTGACGTGGAACTTAAGCCGGGAAGTACTGAATATGTGAAAATGGAAGTTACCTTTGACGAGTATTTCCCAAAATTAATGGCTCAAGTAAGTTCCGACTTTTATGTGTTTTTACAAACAATTTAATTTTCATTTTAAAGGCTGCATTTAACATTTCTTGTCTTGCCACGGTGAAACACACTGAATATGAATATTATGCCCAAGATGACTTCAGAGTTAGAAAGCCGGACATAAAAATAGCGTTCCAAGGAAAGATAATTTCACGAGAGCCTGTGGATGTGATAGTGCGTTTGACAAACCCGCTACCCATTTCGCTGAGGAAAGGGGTTTTCCAAATAGAAGGACCAGGACTTGATAAACCGTTATTATTTAAAGTAATTTGTTTATTACTCTTTTAAATTATAAGTTTTTTTTTTAATTAATATATTCTTGCAGATCTCTGAAATTCCAGTTGCTGGCACAGCCGCTTCAACTTTCAAGTACACTCCACCATATGCTGGCCGTGGAACGCTTGCAGCTAAATTTACTTCCAAAGAATTAGACGACGTTGATGGTTTTCTAGCCTATGAGGTGCAACCGCGACCAGAAGATATTTTAACGAATGGTACCAATGAAATTGGTGGAAATGCGATAATATCTCGAAATGATGTCATTCCATAAGCTAAATTAAATTATATTGCAATATTCCGTCTCTAAAATCCAAGTGGCGAAAATCCATCAACGAATTAATTATTTTTACGATTCTTAGTTTAGTACACGTCACATGCCTTAGCTTAACTGCCATATAAATGCCCAATATTCATTGTTTTTGTATATTTGTAAAGCTTTATTATTTTACATATTAAACTTATTTAATATTTTAATTTACAATATACACATTCAAAATTTACGTTTATTTTTCTTTAACGTCAAACAATTATTAAAAGGGGAACAAAGCAAAAAACAGAGCCTGATGCAGAACGTTTGCATAATCAGATTGCACGAAATTTTATAGCGGACATAATTTGCCTTTGTTTCCGTAAAATTGTTGTTTCGTGTGATACTTTAAAAATATCGTTCATTCAGTCATCTAATCGAACGTGGCAATTTTGCGTAGGTATCTGTTTAGACACATCCGGTTAATAGTGAATAAATGTCTTTACTACCTCTATTGAAATCTATTTAACTCATACAATTTATTCCTAACATTTTAACTAATTTGTATATTTTGTAGTTTTACCAACACCAAAGGGGATTCCAGGTTTTGTTACAAGATAATATACTCCTCTAGCATTGACTGGCACGCTATCACCCATAAGAATAGGATCATTTTTGCATCTTCCCCCAGTAAAGTTATTCCAATTATCGCAAGGATATCCGTAAAATCCTTCTGGTGAATTTATAGATTCAGCAAAAAATCGGTAGGAACGTCCGTGACTACAAGCCGCTGAAAATATTTTAAATTAATTAAAATCATTCGTTAAAATTATAAAAGGAGAATCTTACACGTCATATTAGCCAATCCGTTACATCCAGGCTGTGGAGCTTTTCCACTGTTTGGATAAAAATCCACATGTCCTATCGGACCCGAGTAGCCTAAAATACCTGAGCATGTATGAATTACATCAACAAATTCAGCATCGGTTACATCAAGATGACCTTCTGGTCCTGCAATGTACTCGAAGGCAGGCATAGCTGGATCGAGGCCTGATGACAATAAAATAATGTATTCCTCAAGATTTATGGAAAATAAGCAATTCCAAACCTGTAATGCGGCTGACACGATATTTTGTGTAGGATCCTGCATATCCCATAGTGTGTGCTCCAAGACTATGTCCAATGAGATGGATCCGTTTTGGGTCAATGCGTTTTTCTTCAACTATGGTATCAATCATAGACGCAATTGCCCGGCCGACCGTTTTAGTGTATCTCGCAGGGAAGAGATAAAAATGGTTTGCTGCTTGGTGCTCCCAGTTAACAGCTGGTATAAAATATTTTGTAAAAATTTTAATTAATTGCTGCACTACCCTACCAATGATGAGAATCTTCGAACAATGTGTTGGAAGAATTTTTATCTCCGCAATTTATTTTAAAGTTTTATTGAACATACAAATTTTGAAATCCGTGAATTTGATATTAAACGATTCTTATCCATTTACAATTAATTTATAATTTCACTTGTCCTCAAAAGCAATTCTTTTAATGATAAATAAAAATTAATATGTTGAAAATAAGCATGAAAGGTACTTGACATTGACGTAATAGGTTCAATCAATTGATGAAGAAGCGTAAGGAAGAAATAATTGAAAATTGTGAATAAGAGAGGACCCAAATTCCTTCCTTGTGGTACGCCCGGTATATTAGATATTTGCCTCGACAGACCGCCTCGAAATAGGACTCACTCACGCGATGGCTATTGGACAAGTAAGCACAAATCCATTTGATAAAAAGAAAGGGAAATATAAGACCGCTGAATTTATACCGATTAATTCTACCGAAAACCTTGCTGAAGTCTGATAAAATGCAATCAACCTATGCGGATGATGCAGTTTACACTATGATTCAGATGTATATAAATGCAAGCTAAAATATTGGAGACATAGGGCTATTACTTTGTAGAATAAAATGTTCACAACCAATGATCGTGTTTTTTAATTAATAGAATAGTAGAATATCGTCGTTGCTTTTATCAAATTTGAAATGTTATTCTAACTTATTCTTGGAACGCAAAAAAAATGTTTAAAACACATGAATTATTTTTTATATCTTTTGACAAGCTTCGTCATTGACGCGACTGTTCCACGAGGGGGAACTTAGGAAAATAGACATACAGACAGACAGGCAAAGTGTGGCTTAAATCTGACCTATCGATAAGACGCTATACGTTTCGGTGAAATTCTATCTAATCGTTTCAGCCGTTCTCGAGATTAGCCCGGAAAAACAGACAGATAGACAGACAACAATTTTAAAAGCGTCTGTTTGGATTTTGATATTTGTGTAAATAAATATACGAGCAAGAAAAGACAATAATTTCGAAACCACAAACAGAAATTATATTATTATTATTAAACAAGTAAAATCTTACCTAGCACGTTGTATTCACCTCTCTTCAGATACTCATCTTTAATTGCTTGGATTATTTCACTTTTACTATTCGACTTCCAGCCATGCACAATTATTTTTGTATCACGATCGGGATCAAAATTTTCAATCACATTACTCCAAACTTCTCTTTTTCTACGTTGTGCGTACTGCGCAATAATGGGACTTTTTGCAAATTTCCTTTCAAGTAAAAATTAAACAAATGCAATCTTATAGTTCTGAATTGCGATAGCGCATACCTGGTGTAAAGCTCAAACTCAATCGGATCTTCACTCTTTTTGAACGATCTGGCCTGAGAGGGTTCCTTTAACAAAACAACTTCAGGCAGATCACTGCCATTTGAAAAGTAAATCCAAGTTTTGTTGTAATTTTCTTCGGTCAACTCTTCGTCACTGTTTGCAAATGCTCCAGGAATTCGTGATATTCGTAAAACATGTACAAAAACTATTAAAATATGTAAAGTATATTGTGCATTAAGAAGTGAAGTGAAGCATGAAGTTTATCGTTTTTAAAACTAAAATAAAGCATTATAGCTATTAAAACTTGAAAAGTAAGGAACACCAACCGAAACCTATAATAACAACTGCCACACTGCAAACTAAATTTGAAGCCATATTGATATCAACAAGTGCGTTAACTGAAACCAACTATCGTTTCCGCGGCATAATTCCTTAAATACTCAATTCACCGCCTTTTTATGAAATTTAAATGAGTTGATAGTGTGATGCCAACCGGCAGTATTAGCATTTCGTTTTCACTTTTAAACAAAGCACACAGTTAGAACTACAAAACACATAACCCGTACTTATCACTACTTATTAACGTAACGGAACTGCACCGATTGCAATAAAGGAATCAAAGAAGCGACTTTCAATGGCGAAATAATTAAGTAATTTCTAAATGGCTTGGGCTGCACGCGAACCAGCTTCAATGCACTTGCAGTAGGGTCTGTGCGAATTTGTAAAACTTCAAGCATTTTTTAATTAGGCCCTTATCAGGGGAATGTAAATGTGACAAGTTTTTTACGCATTCAGGCACCTGTCGATTTTGCCCTAAATATTGGCTGGGCACACGATGAAATCTGGAAAAGAAATGTAAGTATTTGCAAATCAGCAGTACTGCTTGGCTTAATAAATTTAGGCCGCACATCTGAGGTACCTGAAATTCTTTTGCGGTTCCTGGGAAAAACTCTCTCATGCTCTGCCACATGATTTCCAAGGTCTAAGCCCATTGACATTGAGCATGGTCTTGTATCATACACAAGTTGTCATCTTTAAAAATGTTATGTTCGTAATAAAGTGTAATAAGAAGAAAACGGAAGATCCTATTGGTGCGGTACGGGGCATGCAATGGCTCAACGTGGGTTCTGTGGGCCTTAGGGCAGTAGCAAAAGTGCTTCAAGAAATAAACTTTCGGTACATGGAAGTAATCCAATTATCACTTTCCACTCAGAAGCCCACGCCACTCGATCGATATAGGTACTGAGGATCTGAACTGCTATGAGGTTCCTGTGATGTAATTGAAGAAGAAGTTGGGTAAGAACATTGATCCGAAGAGTAATTAAAAAAATATCTCTCTTCGGTGCAAGACGCGAAATGCAAGAGGTGTGCTTAACTGAATCCAGAAAATGGGTACCTGCTCCTTGTGGCTACTTGTACATGAACTCTTTTAAAAAATATATCCTCAGAGCACACACTTTCCTGCTACTACAGGGTCTCTCAATAAGAACGCTGTATGTTTAAATGTAAATAAAACAAGTTGTGTGTATCCACTCCATTTTTATTTTATTTGAAAGAATATTATATGGCATTAAGTATCGAATATAACGTCATTCAAATGTCCGCTACGGCTTTGCATGTTGGCACGTATTCAGGAGGTCCAATTTTCAATGACTTTTCGCATAAATTTGGCTGAATTTGCTGGATGGCATTCGTTATACTGACTTTGAGGGCATCAATTGTTTGCGGGTTTTTCGCATAGACCTGTGATTTAAGGTAGTCACAAAGAAAAAAGTCTAAAGGCGTTAAATCGCAACGATTTCGGTGTGCCAGTCTCAAATCGCTCGTGCAGAATATCCATCGTGACATGCGCTGTGTGGTACGTATCGCCGTCCTGTTGGAACCACTTGTCGTCTGTATCCATATCATCCAGTTCAGACCACAAAAATTTGCTTATCATCGATCTGTAGTGCTTGCTTATCGTTGACGTCACTAAAGATGATTTTTTTTGGGAAATTTTCGGTCAACTTCCGAGTGAACGGGCTTTGCGTTACAAGGAGTCAATCAATGTAGGTATGACTAAAAAGCAGACCAACCAAGCTGAAGTAATGTTTACGTTATAGGGAGTTTTTCATTATAAAACGTTTCATGATATTCGTTGTTGAACTCTTGATAAAAATCAGATCAAACTTTATCCGTTTTTGAATCCACCCTAAATTAGGCATCAGTGTATAGTTTCTTGTTGTTCCATTTGTTGATTCACTCAGGTTTGTTGCAAAAGTAATTCGTGGGGTGGGGTCTACAAATCCTTGACTGTCAAGTTCTACAGATAGTTGAAGGCTAAGCTGAGCATTTACGGTTTCAGAAAAAATAAAACGGGATGTGCTCGGAAGAAAAATGTTGACAATGAGAAGCAGGAGTGCACAGTAATTAAATATATTTTTTGGTTTATTTTATTATAAAACTTTTGTCTCAAATCTTATTTTATTGATTTATTAACTAAATGATTTATTAGCTAGGTGCTTTTGATGATAATGAATTAAGAAAGCTTACACATTTTCATTAAGCAATTACATAATTTAAACGATTCTCATAATTGTCCGAATTTCAACCTATCTAATTGTAGGAGCATTAGGTTAATTAACCCACGCCACGTACCGAATTTATACATGCTGAATGGTGCAAACTATTTTAGGAATCACAGCTGCTATAGTTGATGTTCGTTTCAGTAGTAAAAATAAGTAGTTTTTGTCTATCAGTGTTTTTCAAGTTTCGGTAGTTGAAACACGTCGATATTCATTTTATATGCTTCTAAAAACTGCTGCCTATTTTCCGTTTGAGGCTGTGGACTGGAAATCTTTTTCCTTTGTGATATGTTTACTGGTTTTTTCTTTAAGGTACTAAATGAATTTATGTCATTTTTCTCAACGCTTTCTTGCTTGTCTTTATTTAAATAAGCTGGATCGGTGATTTCCTTTGTACCATGTTCCCCAAAATAGGGCCAATTTCCTCCATTTGGATCCTGAGAGTAGGGAGTTGGAAAATGCATAATGTTGTTAAATGATGAGTCCAATTTGCCCCATTGGTCAATTTTCTGGGACAGAATATTTGCTGAAGTGAATGGGCTTTTCAGAGATACCTCAGGGTATTCCACGTTCAGATCAGTCCACTTGCCAAGCGCAAACGGTGGGTAGCTATTAGTTGTTACTAAAAACATTCCATTCGAATCGGAATGGCAATCTTCACCTGCTTGGACTAAAAAATTTGTAGGAGGACACAATCCTAGTAAATAGTTTATGTATGAGCTGCATCCCCATCCCCAAAAACCTTTGTAGCTCCTTATAGATTCAGCAAAGTAGTCTGGGGCCCTATGGTGACTGCAGGCAAAGGGATCTGAAATTCAAAAATAAATTATATTTAGTATAAATGTATTAAAAAAGTACCAACAAATTTTCAAATCAAAATTCATTTACAATGTTGACTCCACCTTGTACAACAATTCTTGAAAAAAACTGCGGATGGATTTTAAAAAGGCAAATGGGTTTATTCAAATGGATTTTCACCGTTCGCAAGTAAAGATAGTAAGGGAGTCTGCTACCCTAAAACTTATCGATCACGTCGATCGGACCTAGTTTAAATGAAAAGTTGGTCATTCACATGCATAAAACACCAAAGGTTGTCGGGGAATTTCGGCCGGATTTTTAGACCTCCACTTCCGGTGTTGAGAAAATAGTTGCATGTATCGTGCCCATCGACGGGTTTAGCACCAAATTGTAATTTGTAGTTTCCCTACAAAATGACCTAGTGTTGTCACCCGCCAATTGGGTACGATCCCCAGTCAACCGTATGTAAAGGATAATAAAAATTGGGTGATCAGATACAGACACAAACTCTTGTCTTCGGGGGAAATTTTTTTTTGTTTAAGGCATTTAATGAGAGCTGGGCTGTTGTACAATTCTTTTTTGTTAAATTAAAAAAAAAAGGATTATATTTGTGTGTGTAAATAAAATATTTTTTTTGAACAAATTTTGTTTCTTACTGCCAACCATTTTGCAGGGTATTTTGTAGTCAATATTGTTCCGAAAAAATATTTTTTTTATCGACGTGGGCGATACCTGAAGGATAACCCTATTTTTGTTACCATTTATACATACATTGGTATAGGGTTTAGGTTTATACGTATGCAAACTAGGTCCGATCGATACTTGACAATATGTTTGCGGTACATATAAATTATAAAACCAACAAATCTTCGAAAAGTTAGTTTAGGATATTAAAAATGAATCTTACTTTCATCAGAACTAAAACATCCTGGTTGTAAAATTCCTCCATTCATGTAAAAGTCCACGTGACCACATCTTTCAATTTTTCCTTGGATTAGCGCATTGGTATGAATAACATCTACGAACGCAGCATCTGATGGGTCCAATTTATTATCTGTGGATGCTGTTATAAATAGAGGCATTGCTGGGTCCAAACCTGCATAATAATTTTATTTGAATATTAGAATTTCTGTCGGTACTACATATTTTTGGGTAATAGAACTGTTTTCGGCCTGATAGCAAACAAAAATAAAATTTTGGAAAAATGAAGGCAACATCTCTTTTTGATTATGTATGTACCTAAAAGCACGCTGTTATGTATTGTACTACTCTATGGAACTGGAATGGCAGACTAATGATTTAAATAAAATTAGATTGCTTACCAGTTATTCGAGGGATTACAAAAGAACCTAAACTTGTAGCAACGAAATTAGTGACTTGAGCCCCCAAAGAAAATCCGATCAAATGTATGTTTGCTGTTCCTGAGTCAATGATACGTTCAATTAGTTGGCCAATGCAAGCTCCGACATGTCCGCAATTATGCACAGCACTAATGTAACATGGCCCTGATGATAGATTACTCCATTGAACATAAATCAGGTTGTAGTTACCCCTCTGAAGGTATTCTGAAAATAAATTTTTGTTAAAGGGCGGCTTAAAAGGAAATATATACACAGTACCATTTTTCATTTGTATAAGGGGATGTAAGAACATATCCGCGTTGTACCCATGAATTATTATTTTCACTGGATAGAGTGGATCAAAATAGGAAGATGATAAATTCGATTTTTCCCATGTTTCATCGATGTAGATGTACTGCCTGTCTTGTAAATTTTGTCTTGTGAAGAGGTAAAATTTAACATCTTCATCCGGGCACTTTCTGTCAATGACCCAAGTACAAGGACCAAGGCTGATACTGCTGCGTGACTTCTGTACCACGACTGGTAGTGAGTTGATTCCTGAGATAAAACCTTATTTACTATAGGTGTTAGTTTTTCTTACACTGTTCTAGTTTTAATATTACTTAGACATAATTTTGCAATAAAGAAAATTAACATATAGAACACTATAAAAAATAAATTGTACAAAACGTCCAGATGACGAACAGGTGATAAGTTTTCTGAACGAGTTCTATGATCGAAATAAAATGAATTTTAAAAGATGCTCGGTAAAGAATACGTATAATACTATCTTCCAATTCGGCAACACTTTCAAGGCTGGGACCACCTGATATTTCTAATCTCTTTTGTGACTTGTTAGAACCGCTTTGGCGTCGTCCAGGTCCAGAAACCACGTAACTTTTCTTCTTGCGTATTTTACCTTCGTCCTCCATGTAACACCATGCAGACAAACATTCAGTTTGACCCCCTCTTTCCACGCAAAGGTTACGTAACTTGAAATTCACAAAAAGGAATTCTTTGTTTCTTACAATTTGGAGTTTTTCCATCGATAGGGGCGACGAAGTTTTGAAGAAAGATTTTTGATGTACGGAGAGATCTAACGGTCATCGGTTGCTCCCTCCCCCCCTTCCCCCAATTTCCAACCATTTCCGGCGTTGTGATCAGGACTTCAGCTTTTCATTTAAACCCAATGACATTGGTTCAATACACGAAGCCGATGTCCAAAAGTTATAAGAGCTCCACATTGATGCATCCACATGCAGTTTTTCGGCGCGCCCTGCTTTTCGTGTGGACATGTGCTAAGCAGAGCGAAATTTTAAATTTCCGCATTTATACACTTTATGCTCGGTTGTCTAGAATATCAGATGACTTCTGGAGATGGTGGAGGTATCACTGTGGAGTTTCTCAGAAATTTTAGCCGCGTTTTGCTTTTTGGAAGTGGGTATTTTTTATATATAATTGTCTACGATATTGTATTGTAGTAATCAGTTATTTGATGAAGCGTAATAAATAAATAAATCTTTCTTAGGTAAATGATTAAAACTAATCCTCATGCACTTTCAGTACCGAACTATGTTAATAATGAACACTTACAAAGTCCCATTTTCGCCCCTTTTATTTAAGCGATATATTCATCAAAAATTGAGACCTACAAAATAATTGCATTTCTTTTTAATATCGCCAAAATACAAAATTTATACAATACCTACAAGGAATTGAACTGAACTATGTGTTAAATATATGATTACATTTTATATGTTTGTGTAACCATAAAAAATTGATTGTTTGTTTGTGGGTATATGTGAAACGTCCTGATGTGATCAATTGTATAAAAAGTTTAAGTATGGATAATAATTACGCGTGTTGAGAACTAGCACGGATCGGATGTGTAAATTCCAGTTTGCATTTATATATTTGTCCTAAATATTGGGTACCTTACCTGAAACCAGTATCCAGTAAATGTAAGCCAATCTGAAACACACTCTAGCCGCATTCTCCATTATTATCTAGATAAAATATCGATCACAACAATTAGCTTTAACGAAAGAGTTTTCATTCTATCACAATGTACTGTGCTCCCAATTGGCGCTATATGAAGACTAATATCACAATTTCTCAGCTTGATCAAAATATCACAATAATTAACCGTACCAATTAAAACGGTCGGTGTCCCAGTCACTTCGTTGCTTGGGCTATTAAACTAAGTCGACTGCTGGCCAGTGCAGTGGTCACTCGTGCGCGTATGTAAACAGACTGGCAATATTCTTACATTATTCCTTCTCAAGATGACGTCAAAGATGTCGATCGAGACGTTGTGAAAGTAACTACACTTGAAAGAGGTATATTACCTAACTTGCTCTTGAAAACTGTCCAGCGACCGCAGCGCGATGTGCAACCCAATTTTCGCTGCAGATATCACACAGTTCGTCGCTTGGCTTTGGCATTGATTGTGAAAGGTTTTTGGTTTTAAAAGGTTTTGCAGTTTGTTGATATTGTTTAAAGTTCTTCTTTTTATTTTTCATGCTGCAGAGCATAATTGCTGGGAACGCGTATTAAGCAACATTAGATAAGATAAGTCGACTCGTCTTCTCAATTTACACTTTACCGACTCGTCAGCTATCATTTTTCATTGTATGCTTATCACGACCAGCATGCGAATCAAAATTCCAAACAAATCATCGGCCGGTATTTAGAAAAGAATGAATCCGCTCTTTGCGGTACTTCGACGGCTTTTTACAAGTGACCGAAATTTTTTTATTACGTAGGAGTTGCAGCGGAAATGAAATTTAGATACGTCTTAAGCACTTTAATTTGCAATGTAGGCGAACTGCGGAGACATTCAAAATTTTTATGGATCACAATTTCAAACTCAATGCGTGAATTTAAATTAATGTGACCGGTAAGACTTCAATGTGGTGTACAAAATTCGACTTTATTGTGTTCTTTATAAAAATATGTCACATTACTTTAATAAATTAGGACGAACGATCTTTTGAATGTTTTTAAATCATTGCTAAACGTTTTCTGGCACTATTCTGCCCCTCGCGTACGGAGGCTCCATGTTTGTGTAAACGAAGATGATACCGTTTATTCTGAAAAAAAGGGGTAAACATATTTTTATTTTATTATTTATTTAATATAGCATCGATAGTAAGAATTAATTAAAATTGTAGGGCTACTTCTTTTAGAATTACCGCAATATAGTTTTAAGAATTGCATTCGAATGTCTACCGCGCGAATTGTTAGAATGGCAACACCTACTTATCGATTATTTCGGTATCTTGACGCACTTATGCTCTTCTAAATTGTTTTTGTACATATCCTTATCTTATCACTTATCATTAAATAGTATCACAAATACTTACGACTTATCACAATGCTCTCCCATCAAAATCAAATCAGAGTTGAGAACGATTGAGCTATTCCCGCACCAACCGAAAACGTACTGAAAGTAGCTGGAACATCGGACACCCCAGAAGCCCACATCACTTGTTATCGATTCCTTAAAGTAGAAGGTTGCCATCGTGTGACTACAGAGAGGAATATCTGAAAATAATTAATGAATAATTTTAAAAGGAAAGTAGGTACCGACATGTGTTCACTTTTGTATGGATCATTTGAAACTTTTATACAGGTACGACAGAAATACTTTATGAAATCGACATTGTACTTTAAGAAGCACGAAGGTTTAATTGAAATAAAACGAAATCCGGGAAATTAAAAATATAATGCTTCAATTGCTTTAAGGGTACGGCTTTCTTGGTACACATTTTCAAAGGAGTATGAGAATAATAAAGTTCATATTGATGGAAACTTTGTTATCCAATTTATTTCATAGGTATTCGTTAAACTTCTGAGATATCACAGACAGCTGCTTAAGAATTGTTTTATTTTCCTGCTGTAGCCTATGGTAAATAATTAAGAAAATAATAACGGTTGAATTTTGTATGGTTTCTATTAAGTCCGCAGGGATATTTAATGACATTTTGGTGCATAAATAATAATAAGAACATTTATTAAAAATGAAGGATTATGCAACAAGAACTGACATTTTGCACACAGCGCACATAATAAAGTTTTCGAAAAAACGTAATTAGATATTGTCGAATAACCTCTCCATCTACAAACGAATGACAGTTTGTGGCAGTTGGCGGCAGTTTGGGCTGGTGGCGTGATGGGACCATATTTTTTTTCTTCAAATAAACTGTGGCAACCGTTACAGTGAATGGATTGCGTTACCGAACGATGCTAACTGATTATTTATGGCCTATAATCGATGAATTGGACTTGAAAGATGCTTGGGTATTTCCAACAGGATGGCGCTACGTCCCACACAAGTTGTGAAACAATGGAATTGACCAATAATATATTTAATTTCATTTTTTCCATTATTGAAGTTAATATATCTTACTTAAGAGTTAAATGGTAGATATTGTGGAGAGGGAGTATTACACTAGAAAATTCTCAACTTGGTCGGATTTCCGTGTAATTATTATACAGGGGTTTAAACGTCGCTAATTTGAATTCTGCTATAGTAATCACTTCAGCCGTGTGTATCGACACACTCAAAATTTTTTATACTGTATTTATTTTGTTAAGTATTTCAAAAATTGTGATATGAAGTTACAAAGAGGCAACATTCGTTAAATATTGAGTAGTAGAGATGGTTTTCATTTTTGCCACGGGAACACAAAATATTCCCGGACTAAAATTTAAATATCAGATTTGAAATCAGCGACTCCCTTAAACCCCTATATATTCATTTAAAGGAAAATCCTTTGAAGTTGAGAATTTCGATCGCCTTATTGGATTTAAAAGTCAAAAATTGGAAAATCGCAGCCAGACACTTCAAATTTATAAATGGATGTTTGTGTGTGTGTATTGATTAACATTTTTATAAACAAAATAACTAGTGCACTTACTTCTTGATTCATTGCATTGTGGTTGCACCTGGCCGCCATTTACATAAAAATCAGCATGCCCACTAGATTCAATTTTCCCAAATATTCCAGCATTTGTATGTATAACATCCACAAATTCTGCATCTGTTCTATCCAGTTTTCGGTTACGATTCGCAGTTGCAAAAAACGGCAATGCAGGATCCAAGCCTACAGCAAGAACAAAATTAAGTACATAAAGGTCACACAAAATAGGTAACCATAGCCCCAACAAATAGTACCTGTAATTCTTTGAACTGATTTCCCAGTTGACCTCTTTAAAGCGTTACTTGCAAATCCGGCCACATGAGCTCCAAGACTGAACCCAATTATGTGAACTAATGCAGGATCAAAGGACGGATTCGACTTTGAGACTTCTTGAAGAAAATTTGAAATACACTCCCCTGCCTGTCTGGTATTCACGGCAGCTGTTGGATAACATGGAAGGACTGCTAATCTTCCCCAGTCGACTATTATTACATTCGTATTGTTCTTGTGCAAATATTCTATAAAATAAAATTCGAATAAAAATTTCTTCTAATGTTTTGAATGCTTATAACGAATTATGTAATTAAATCAAAGGTAGACAAATTTCTATGTTTGCACTTGCAGCTCTCCTTGGGTTCAAAATATCGGGGATAATAAGATTTATAGCAACATATGTGCGTATGTAAATCACGGAGGCGATGGAGGATGGCATATTGAAGAAAAGTTGCCCCGGGCCGGAAGGAGCTCCACGAACATTACATGGAAAGCTTACCTACCTTATGGGGCCTAAGAGGTCAGTGGTAAGTACGCTGGGCTATCATCTGGCGGTCTCCGGCTCGAGCCTGGCTCGGATCATAATATTGAGGTGCGCTTTTCCTGACAGCATCAGATGGTAGTCCCATCAGTCCGGGGGCATAGCGAATATAAAAACGATTATAGAAACTGAAGCAGAGCCTCGAAGTGGAGAAGCTTTGTGGAAGCCCTATCTATGCTCCTAACTGGAAGTATTTTTTATTACCCACCTCAGACTACAATAAACGCTTGGCAGCCCTATCTGTTCTGCCAGACTAAACCTAAAACTAGTACAGAAGTGCTGCGTTGAATTTTTGAATAGGCCAGAGGCCCTAAATCAGAAAATGCATCGCCAGAATAGTAAAAGCAAAGTAATTAAAATAAAAACAATACAGGCTTCCAATACGCTACCTGCCTGTATATCTTTTGTCTGGTTATACTCAATTCCTCCGCCGTATCCATGAATCACTATTTTGAATTCATTCTGCAGTCGAATCCACGGAGGGAAAGTGTAGTTTCGGCTTGGCAGCAAGAAGGCCGGTCTATTTGGGTAATCACTCGTTGAAATGTAAAACTTAACAAAATCACTGGCACACACCTCAGAATATTGAATAATACATGAGCCGACTGTAAGATTCACGTTCTGTCCGCAAGAAAATTTTAAGAAAGTTCCAATTAGCACAAGTTGTGTGACCGTTAAACGATACATTCTTAATTTCTGACAAAATTTTTGAGTAGTGTACGGCTGTTTACTAACCAGCGAGTGGCAATGGGTGCTAGTGAGGAAGTGATTTTATGCATTTGTTTCGATCATTCGAAGGTGAGAAAGTACTCCTATTGACCTATGTATTGTTTTGCCAGCTGAGAAGCCTAGAATGTGGGATGGAAAAATTAGATGAGATACTCAACGTTTTATGTTGGTTAGCTTCGGCAGTTGATAATTGTGACTTTGTTTTACAAGTGTAGCGTGTACTGTAAGCATGTTAAAATAAGACAGCATACTTTTAGGCTCAGTTCAGAAAAAAGCAGTAAATTCTGACGAAAGTGGCCACCATCACAAATCAAAGGTTCACATAGTTTTGCTAAATTTAAAGAGATATCTACTTGATAAACACAAGTGCCGCCATTTTCTAAGTCAAAAAAGTCAAGACAAGTCCAAACGCAGAAAGGTCATTCTCTTCAAATGTTTGTAATCTTTTCAGCGAGCACTACAATTGCTATAATACAATTTGCATTCACCTCGCTGGAAATACCAACTCATCACTTGAATTTAGACATAATGAGCCTCTTCGTAGCACATTTCTTTGCCTCTCCAACTCGAGTGCCTGGCAATATATTTTTCTTTGCAAAGCTCATTTGAGTGTATACAAATCAGTTAGCCATATTTACACAATAATGCGGCTATCAATAACTTAAAGTACTGGGCATACCAGATGCTTGTGATAACATTCAAAAAGTTGGGATGAAGGTCGTTCTGATGAAGATAACTAACTATCAGTGGTAGTGGCAATAAACGGAATTTGTCCTTTATCCCTGATAAGCCTACGAGCGAAAATTTTGAAAACCGCTAAGTGTCAAAAAAGCAATTTGTATGCTGTTGGAGGCTCCGCCCCCTTGGTAATCAGCTCCCAGCTCCCCACGTTGGGCTCCGTGTTAGATAAAATATATCTCCAGGTTCTGGTTTATTTCTTTTTTTCAAGCAAGCAATTCATATTTCAATATAACTTTCCTCCATATTTCTGATTTATTTGCCTTTATATAAACAGTATATAAATATTAGTGCATAATGCTCCTTAAATTCAATATCAGTCTATTTTCCTTGTGCATACGGTGGGTGACTATTGGTTTTTGCAAAAAACATTCCTCTTGATTGGCGTTGACAATTCTCACCGGCTTGAACTATATTCTTCGTAGGCTTACAGAATCCAAATACGTATTTGATGTAAGAGCTACATGGCCATCCCCAAAAACCTTTCGAACTTCTTATGGATTCTGCGAAATATTCGGCTGATCTACGATGGCTGCAGCCAAAAGTATCTAAAATGAAGGAAATGGAGTGAATTTATATTTGTATTTTTAATATTATATATTATTGTAAAAAATTGTGAAGTAAGATACTTCTAAAAAAGTGTTGTATAGTCACACCCTATAAAAAGCATATAGCTGAGCGTCGTCAAAACCTAAAAAACTGTCACGAAAATTCCGAATCGGTATCATGACAGGAATCTCATTGATACCACGTCACCATTTTTGAAATAACGGATGCGCTACCAACGGAGTATTAAACGAACATTCTGTGCACTTACAAAAATAATAAACGCTTTAGATTTAAATTTAAATGTTACCTTTGTCGCATCCTGGTTGTGAAAGACCGCCATTCATAAAAAAATCCACATGACCACTCATTTCTGGAGTACCCTGAATGAAAGCATTCGTGTGGATAACATCAACGAAGGCAGCATGTGATGGTCCCAACTTGTTACGTTTTGATGATGTTATAAACCCAGGCATTGCTGGATCAAGACCTGGACAAAAATTATTCCTTTTTAATTTTAATTTTGTCTAGATTGGGTTTGAGCAATTGAATATATTAAGGGATATAATATTATATTCCTATACCGTTCCAGATCTACCAAAGTAGAAAATATTACAAGGCCTTTCGCATTACCTGTTATCCGAGGTAAAACAAAAGAGCCTAAACTATTTGCAGCAAAAGGAGTGACTTGAGCGCCCAATGAAAATCCAATCAAATGTATGTCAGATGTTCCTGCATCAATAATACGTTTTATTAGTTGTCCAGTGCATATCCCGACATGTTCACAATTATGGACAGCACTGAAGTAACAGGGTGGCGGTCCTATAGACAATTTACTCCAATCAACAAAAATTACGTTGTAGTTTCCCTTTTGTAGGTATTCTAAAATGAATTATTACATTGAATCGTTACTTATCAGGATGTACGTACACTTACCATTTTTCATCTGAACAAGTACATTTAAAAACATGTCCGAATTGTATCCATGAATTATTATTTTGACTGGATGGAGTGGATCGAAATGAGATGATGATAAATTCGACTTCTCCAACGTTTCATCGATGTAGATGTTTTGTCTATTCCAATAGTTTTGTTTTGTGAACAGATAAAACTTCACATCATCATCCGGGCACTTTCTGTCAGTAACCCAAATGCAGGAACCAAGGCTGTATTTGCCACCCGAATTCTTTCCACCCATTGCTGGGAGTGAACGGGTTTCTGTGATTAAAACTATTTTTTTGATTGTTAGTATTATTTCATTTTGTGTGGCGGTGCAGCAGCTCAGAAGTTAAATCTTTATTTCATCTCATATGTGATGGATACCGAACAAATTTAACTAATTGTAGGTGCTTATCATATTATTTTTCGTATTTCGTGAGCCCATTTAAAAAAATAACACGACCAAAGTACTCTTAACAATTTTATTTATTTAACACTTCTTTGAACATGACAAATAATTCCATACAGTTCGATTTTCTCTTCACTTCTACGCTGATTGAATCCATAATTACTATACTTCCTTATTGAATACGTATAGCATATGCCGCGCGAAGTTTTTACCTATTTAGCATAAAAAGGTGGTGTCTTACCTGAAATCAGTGTCCAGTAAATATAAGCCACTTTGAAATTAACATTTGTTGCAGTTTTCATTATTATGTACTCAAAAATTCTCTCTCAGCGTGTAGATAGCGAATTTCCATTTAACCACACCACAACAATGTATGACCCCAATTGAAGCAAAGTGAAGACTAATAATATCAGAAGTTGTCAATAACATCGAAACATCTTATTTATTATCAATCCAATTATCCCCCGAGATAATTGGTGGTTGAGATATCAAAGGTTTTGTAGTGGACATTTATTGACAGGTCAAGATGCTTTCAAATTGTTTAATTTAAACTTGAAACAATATAAACTTGCTCTTGAAAGTTGTCCAACCGAACCTGATAAATTCCATCTATGATAACTAAGCTTTGACGTTGAGTTCGAAAGGTTGTACATAATTATCGTACGAGTTTGGTTCACATTGTTCTCTTCGTAATATTACAAGTAAAAGCACGCGCAACTAATAGTTAGAGAAATGAGTGCAATACTGTATCAGGTGTTGTCCATTGAAGAAATATTTTGTTTGTGTAGATTACGCCCTCTCTACAAATTGGTGACCAAATGTAAAGTTACAAAATTACAAAACTAATGATGTCCATTGTAACACTACATTTGAGACGACTGAAAAATGATCCCAATTCAAATTTCAGCCAATTTTATGTTATGTTTTTTCAAAATTAGCTGAAAATGGTGCCACTGTCTTTATGGCGCTCCACAAGACGAAAAACCGACTTTCAGCCAAATTGGTCAATTCTAGCGCTAGGTGGACAGACGGCATTAAAATTATATTTTAATGAGAAAAATACTTATGGATCGAGATTATTTAATAATTAATACTTGCACAAAAGTTTTATTTAAGCGTTCATTTAAGTTGTATCTCGTTTTGTACGAAACGTAATTCCACTTAGCTTCTTTAGATATTCTATGCAGTTGGCTTATACGATAGCGTTTATACGTATTTCTTTTTATTTTATTCTCACAACGGAAATGTGTACAGGAGTATGTGCTTGGAGTGAGAAATGTTTGTGGGTTTATCTGTTACTTATTCATATCTTTGAAACGGATTGTTCGATGTAAGGCGTAATATCACCTAGTAAATCTTTCAATAAAAAATAATCATTAAAATCGGTTCACAATCGGCGAAGACATCGTCTGAGATAAATCCCCCCCATGTTACCCCTATCACCTCCTTAAAAGATTTGCTTCAAATTTAAATGAGACCAACTTTGAGGTACACTCTATTCAATAAAAAAAAATCAACAAAATTGGAGTACTCTGTAAAAAGTTATGCGTGATCATACATAAAAGAAATTATGCGTCGATTTAAGAAACGGCATTGACATAAACATCATTTTGTAAAAAGAATTGTCATTCTGGCGCGCGGCAGATAAACTATGTTAGACACACTCTGATGGCATTTAGTTATATGCAGTAACGTGATCGCTCCGTGCATAGTATAAGGTGGGGGTAACGAATCCGATCTTAGCGCCCGTAGTGCGTAAAATTGCAATAAATTAGGTTCTCTATTTGAAATGTTTCTGTACTGTCAAACATATGGAAACAGTCGTGCTGTATTTATGTATAATGCTATAACATTTCATGTACCTGTAAAAGTTTTTAAAATACGGTTACAGGTAATATGTAGTTTTATAATTTTTTATTCCCAACATGTCTTGGAAAAGTGAATGTAATTTCCCAACACATAAGCAATTTAAATACAGAACCGAACCCATTCAATTACAAAAGGTGCCATACTTTCAAAAAGTGTCAGTCCGCCATATTTGTTATGAACAAATTCTTAAATAAATTCTGCATCCTACCTCGTTTTGCTTTTAGAAAACCTTTCTTGAACGCATTCTATTGAAAGCAATGCCACTTAACTTTCACCGTAAGAATTTTCTGCCTAAATAAAAGTACTGTACTCTAACGTGCCTAAATATGCGCTTCAACACTTAAAAGTACATTGAACTAGAATATTAATTTGAAAACAAAACATCTATAAAATTTAGTCCACCATATGTCGAAGGTGGTCAAATTAAGAGTCCATCCGGCACACATGCTCAACACCCGTCTGATTTTCGTATTCATCCAATTTCTAGTCATTCAAATCACGTTCACACGATATTTAGAATTCGTTCCGCGTCCCACATTCTCTACATCTGCTTCGAATATTAGGGTTATCGGTCAATTTCACCTCTTTCGCGTCGATTCCACCTAAGTAGTGCAGGTTTTTGCAAAAATGCACAGACCAAGAAATTCTTTGGGTCATTAACAAAAGATGTTCGTTCAAAAGTGAAAACCGAATGCAGATGTATCACATAAATTAATTTATTCCTAGTCAAGTCTTAACAAAAGGTAGGCATGAAAGTGAAAACTCGGTAACATAAACCTCCGTAGTATACAACAAATGGAATTGGTGAAAATAGCTCAATACGGCAGTGCGTGTTGTATTTGGTTAGTTGATTGCGTCCGGAGGATAGTCCAGGCAGCATCTTTGGTCTCCCATTGAATTTGGTGAAGTTGGGCAAAATGGTGGCGAGTTGTCCTTGAGGCAGTATGAGCCGGCAGCACTGAAAATTGTGTACAATTAAAAAAATTGAAAACATTACATGATATAAAAAACATTGTCGTACTTCATTGGTGTATGTTGGCCCATAGGAATGGCATTTCTAACCATATACCGTGCTAGGCTTCTAATACTTCTGATACCTCTACCTCTTCCTAATCCCGATGGACAACGTCTAGTGCATGGCTCTGCATGTGGTTCGTAATCTGTGAAAATGCTTTGAGCCAGATAGCAAATGGACCATATATGACTGCAGAGATTTGCATCTACAAGAAAGGCAAAAAATTTAAAGTAATTATATAAACCAAATATGTTTGTTGTAGACTTACTATTTGTATTCCCACAATAGGGCTGTCGTTTCCCTCCATTAACACAAAAATCGACATGACCGACTTTACCGCCCTCCCCATAGTATCCAGCATTGGTGTGGATCACATGAACGGCCTTTGCATCTCCGCTGTCCAGTCTGTTGGTATTTCCAGGTTTCATAAGAGGTCGGGCCGGGTCTAGACCTGTCCGAAATGAAATTATTAACAAAAGTTTTTACCCATAACGTTTTGCGGCACTCACCGATTATCCTTTCCACACGAAAGTTCAAGTAGTTGGACATCAGGCCGCAAACGTGTGCACCAAGTGAATGTCCCACACAAGTTGTTTTATCAACTCTCAGTCCAGAATTCCGTAGAAAAGTGAAACTTTCTGCGGTGCATCTAGCTACAGTCTTGAGATTATGAACGGCTGCAACATAGCATGGTGGCTGGGCCAAGACACCCCAATCTACCATGAACACATTGTATCCCCCGTGCTGCAGATATGCTGTGAATTAAGGAGGATTTAAGAAAAATGTTGCTAAGAGTAAAAATAAACAGCATAAAGCATACCATCTCGAAGCACCACAGTGGGCAAGCTGTTATCTCCACCAGCATATCCATGGACGATGAATATGTTTTCCTTCTGGGGGTCCCACTTGCTATTTCGCAGCCAATCAGCTTGTTGTGTGTCCAGCTAAATTGGATTGCAATTAATTAGTAACGCACTCGTAATCGGTGGTGCTCGTTATTTAATAAAAATATTCGGAAATAATAGGTTAATAAGATATCTGTTGGAGTTTCCCTGTAACAACAGCTTATGCTAATTTCGAGTTCGTTGTGTAAGCAATGCGGGAGGTATGAGGCCCTCATCCGAGGAAGTTGATAAATTAGATAGGCGTTGCTAAATATCGGATAGAGAATTTATAACAACGGCTGATGTATGTCATGTTACCGATTGTCCACTTATTACATAAATTCGTAATGTGGTTGCATGTAGGATGATGCAAATGTGCACACGTAATACCTTAAGGCTAGTGACCTGCCTCTTTGCAATATTCACGTATTGATATTTTGTTTTCAGTATTCCGCACCGAAACTGGGAAAACGAAACACTTATGGAATTAAATCGGTCCGTCTGTCGATTACAGTCCTTTTGCTTAAAAACTTTTTGATGAAGAAAGCTACTATTTGGTAGTTATAATTTATCAATGGACGTAACACAGACAGAAAGTACAACAAATTGGATTATAAATTTTAGGATGAAATATTCGTGTTCTTTCCCAGCATATTGTATAATAAAACTATGGTAAATCGACCACCAGCAATCATATAGAGTTTTAAAAATGTTGCTTCTCTTCTCTTGAATCTGAAAGCAAAACCGATTGCATTTTTACTAACTTTACCAAAGCATTTGACAGAATAAATGATCAAATTTTAATTTTCAAATTGACTGATTGCCAACTCATTTTAAAAATCGGTTCTTTCTTACTTGACGAGTCGCACTAAGTAAGTATCATTTCGCAATTGTCTGTCTAGAGATACACAATACCTCTGGTGTACCTCAGGGCACCCATCTGAGTCTACTTCTATTTATTTCCTTTATTTATGAATGACTTTCCTGACTGTTTGAAATATTCTAATATTTTATATAACGCTGACGATGCCAACATGTTGTATCTTCTGAACGTAACTGCGAATTTTTGAATTCGGGCTTAAATTATTTTTTTTATAGTGTTCTACGAATTACCGTTTTGCCAACATCAGCAAATGCACAATGTTGTATTTTTCACGTAAAACACTATCTTCTAATCTTGATTATATAATAAATAGTTGTGTATTGAATAGACTTGACAAAACCAACAGCTGGACGAATGGTTGAATTCTTACTCTTGTTTTGACAAATCTACTTTAGAGTTTGTGAAGAGATGGAGTTTGATGATTTGTACATGAGGCGACTTTTATAAGGTACGCCACAATTTTTTGAATTCTCCCCAACACCATACAAATTATGTTTATAATGAGCTTGTTGAGATGGCACTCCGTAAATATTGGTAGGCCAACTGAGATTGATAAAAACAAAGTGAAATTTCTGGTTGATGCTGATTGACACATAACGGTTCGTGAGATTCCTACATGAGAAGTTTAGATACGTGAAGCAGTTTGATGTTTGGACTCCACAAGAACTCAAAGGTCAAAGAAATTCATATAAGGCAACGCATCAACACGATATGCTATTAAAACGGAATTAAAGTGACCCACTTTTTAAGAGACTGATAACCGACCAATCTTTACTGTAAAACATCGTTGTCCAAACCCAGTGAGCCATCTGAATAAACTTCAATAGCTGACATTCATCAAAAAAGTTGTGTTGTATATGCGGGATTATAAGGGAATTGTGTATTTTGAGCTTCTGCTACCTAACAAGACTATCGACTCTAATGTATACTGAGAACAAGTAACAAAATTAAACGTTTCCTTGCAACAAGAACGTCCAAAATTGGTAAATCGTAAGGGTGTTGTGTTTCGTCAGGACAATGCGAGGCCACATACTTCTTTAATCACTGGCCAAATATTATTGGAAATTTGCTGGGATGTCCTGTTTAGCCCATCTTACAGCTCTGATTGTGCACCATAAGACCTCCATCTGTTTAAGTTATTGCAAAATTCTTTGACTGAGAAAGCGTTTACAGCAGATGAGCAAATCAAAACATTGAAAGACATTTCTGGACAACACTTTTATTTTAAATCTAAATCTAAACGCCAGCAAATGACCAAATGAACTTTTCAGAATGTACTGAACGAGCACATATGTTCAATGAGGTTAAGGTTGAGTCGAAGCCAAATACGATCATTCTTTTAGTTCATCAAAACCAATTTCTTGAGATCTTCATGAGCTAGATACGACAAGCATGTGCATCGGCGTATGTATCACTTTGAATTTTTTTATTCAGACGCAGAACACATTTTAGCACACACTTCTTTTATATCTGACTGCACATGCGCAAAATGGATGCAATATGCAGCCACCATATATAATTTCAAAGCCGGTAGCATTTTAGTAAACGTAATAAGAAACTTCATAACTTTTACACGCTTTCGATTACGCATATGGCACTGAAATTATGAAATGATTCCGCGTGTACAGATGGCTGTCCGTACCAACGCATCTTCTAATTGCAAGTGGTGTTTTCCATAAAGAGTATTCCGCAAGAGACTTGGATGTACAGAAATTATTGGAATTTAAAGAAAGTATTTCTACTATCGGTGATTAAAATTATTCACCACAACAAACAATGTTACGAAGATCCGATTACCAGTCCGTTTTAATTGATATATTAATTGCATTCGGCGGATTTATTTTATTTGTATTACCTCAGGCCTTGTTCAGATGGTCACGTTTCATTATTGCAACAACAGCTATGCAACTTACCACTTGTCGGGCCCCATTTCGCTCGGTATATAAAATCAAGTTTATATCAGGATCAGGACACTTATCGTACAAATCATTCCCTCGCTTCCAGACACAGTCATCTCTGCTCGTGTTGAAGTTGGACGGATCCCCTAGGAAAAGAGCCTGTTGAAAGATCCTTTGCGCAGCAGCATCTGGTAAAAATCTCGTTAAGACAGTGATCTTCAGCAAGAAAGGCATAACGTCTTACATTCAAAATGGCAAATTATAAAACACACTGAGAAAATCGTCAATTTAGCACTTAACATTATTATTGCAAATTTCACTTTTAACTGCACTCTGAAGAGACTCAGTCAGCGGCAAACCCGATCGACATACGTTGGATCAATGCGAGACCGATAAGCTGCAGCTAGCAGACTAACGACAGACTTTCGAGTGTCTATGATATCTTCTGGCGAGCGCACAGGTGACATAATAGCGAAACCCCATCTCCGTTTCAAAATCCAGTAACAGGTGCTGGGCTCGGTAGGTATGTATGCCTGGCTATCGGCGAACCGAATGCTGCCGGCTTCGTGTTACCTGATGAATTTCACCAATACCTTCCGTCGTCAACAACGTCGCTGTTTTCCTCCATGCCGGCTTCAGTGCGAGACGGTGCGGTGCGATCGTTGGTTAATTTCCAGTAAATTCGCGCCAAATTGCATATCCGATGGAGGAAGTGCAACGGTAGGTACAAGTGTACCTGCAGTTGTATACGAGCTTCAAAGCCTCTAAAGTATCTTCAGTGTCTGCTTGAGCACTTCCGGTTGATCCATAACGTGCAATGGAGTAGTCACGTTCAGATTTCGGGTAGTAGTATTTTATTTAATTTACAGACTGCAAGGCCCGCAAATCAATTGCAGAAATGCATTTGGTGCGGGGAAGGAAGACGAATGACTGTTTACCGTCTATTATTACCGGTTAAGTGAATGGCAACTTTCTCCTTCTTTTTCAAGTCGCAATCAGCTAGAAATATCGACTGCCATCGGCCATCGCTATCGGATAGTTTGCCCAACATGAGGCATTTCCTTTGGATCTCTATGCATTTAGTTGGCCTTGATAAGAGTTCAGTCAAGGTGAAACATAAGTTTTCACTTTTATTCTCCGCCAGCATACGGTTTCTGGGAAAATGGGAAGTTGATTAATTTTAATCATTTGCCAAGACAGAGCGACACGAATAATTTGCTTATCGAATTCATGAATTAGACAGGTGAAAGAGAGATGTCCACGGCAGGTTCTTGTGCCCTCGTTGTGTAGCTTTTTGGGCAAACATTTGTTAATTTGCTTGTTCCACTTTGTAAATTTTTGTTGCTTCTTATTTGCTTATTCGCGCAATATTTAGAACGAAACTCGCTCTGGTATGTCGCTTTTTCTTGAAATGTTTATTGCAGTCATGTCAGTTTTTTAGAGTTCGGTACATAAAACGAGACTCCGGTGTATGTCTGTCTGTCTGCATGTCACCCCCATTTTTATCAGTAACTACTGTTGCTATCGGCTTGAAATTTCATTCAATTGAAAAAGTAATTTGCCTGCATCTATTCCCGGTGAAAAATATTGAAAAATATTTTTATTGAAATTAAAAAAAAATTAACAACTTGATTTCATTGTTTTATTATGCATAACACATTTATCGTGTGGGGTCTCATTTATAAGGGTTTGCTCCGTTTGTACGGAACCCGGGCTTGTTTATATATCCAAATCGGTTAATTCGTTTTTTATCAACTTGATAGAAGTACATTATCATTCCATTCGTTAACTTCTAAGAGTGCTCGTATCATCCACAGGGGAGTTATAATATAGGCTTATAATTAGATGAAATCTAAGTACCTGGACCTTTAGAATCCTAAATTCCGCATCTTGCAAGTGTCGTAACCCTGGACTTATGAGTAATTTTTATATTTAATTTATTAATATTAATATTACCAAAAAATTGGTCTTTTATTATCCCAAAAAAATTAAATTTGTTACCTTCATTTTCATGTGCATATATATGTGTCACATTTTATGAACGATTTTTTAAAATATCCTGAATTTGTCAAAGTCAATTTATTTCGCCAACGCGTCCACAAAATAGGAAGTCAGGTCCAAAACACTTCTAATAGCAAAAGTTTAAAAGTTACATGATCACTACATATATGCAAACCAAATCAGCTGCAGTCGTCCTAGCAATAATCGGTGACGTGAAATGCCATTTAAAAATGTATCTCATCTATAAAAACGTTTCGTTTTACGGCGTTCCATAATAAACCCTCGGCTTTTGATTTTTAGGGTCCCATACCTCAAAAGAATAAACGGAACCCCTAGGACCATAGTGTGTTAAGCTATGATGAAACGCAAGAGGTCTAAAGACTAAGGTACAATGAACGCGATGCGAATAAGCAAAACTGAACTAGAAACATTAAAACGAATGAATCATCGCGCTACAAAAGTTAAAGTTCCTAATGCTATTGTTGCGATCGATCGACGTTGGTTGTAATACTCGGTATATTCCAACTGCCTAAATGTATGCAATAAAAGCAGTGGCAGTCAGTATTTGCAATATTGGGTAAGAAAAATAATTTTTGCTATCGTTAGGGTACCATAGAGATAGCTTCAATCCGAGTTTGCGACCATTAACCCCTTGCAGCTCCTTGGTTTTTCGTTAATATCCTCTAGTCATGCTAGACGAAAAATTTAACCACATTTTGTCAGATCTCGAAATTCTCTACAAATTTATTTATATCAACTTTTTTTGTAAAGTTGATACTTTAAGAGTTATAGCGCGAAAAAGATTAAAAAATTAGGAGCACAATTTGTTTTTCGCATTTATTTCATTTTGGGTAACTCCTAATAAAAAATTATAGCTGCAGAACACAAAATTTTCCATTGATTCCGTATGTAACATTTTTTTATGCGACAAAAGGTTAAGCCTGTAGTGAAGCGCAAAGTTGCAAAATCATGCAGCCATATAGGCGGAGTATTAACTACAAAAGATGGAGGGTATCGAGTTGGTGGAAGGTTCACTATGCTCTGATGAACCTAAATAGCATGGATTGCTTTTCCCTTTCTTGAGCCGTCACCCTTCCACCACTTCCGTCGTTCTGACAAGGGTTGAACAAAGTCCACCTTATTTTTTCTGAAAGTAGAGGATTTCAGCTTTCATTTGAGTCCAACTTAACGCTTCTGCTCGGAGTAGTTTTTTTCATATCTAAAAAAACACTTTCTTGCATTGTGCATTTCTAGTATTTCAGCACAAATTATTTCCTTTTGAATTTTTACACACCTTCGTACAGGACGTGGAACTACACATGAAGTGAAGAACTTTTTCAATCTGCTAACTATACCTTTTTTAATTGTTTGTAATAAAACATCAAAAACCGGATTTTAAAGAAGTATATTTATTCATAAAAAAAAACACAACTTTGGCTTTAACAAACTCAATTGTCCAACTACCTCTAAATTAGGTAGCCTATTATAAAATCTCATTTACAGTAAAAAACATGAGTATTCTAAAGTGGCAGTCACAAGATAAATTACTTTATTAAAACTATTTAAATAAATTATGAAGAACTTACATTAACATATTCTACGAGTAAGTTGCGAAAGAAAAGAGGAGCAAAAACTCAAAAACAATTACGGACAGAACAGACAAATTGACTAACTAGAATTACTACGGCAAAGATTCTAATTTGTGTGCTCTTTCTAACGATTCGCTAGATGTCTCTAAACTATCTATTCACAAATGGACAATGTTTAACAAAACTTAAGTCAATACAGTAGATTCCCCTTGTGCTGAAAGAGATAAGAAAACATTACATGAAAGTGGACAACATTCATAATTTAGTAAATTAGTAAATTTACACTTTTGTGAGAGTTTGCGAACATCAATTAATTTTTGGGAGCAAAAATAGTTCCTTGGTGGAAAAAGCTCAACTTACTCTTCTGGAGCATCATTTCCAATTCGGAATTCCTTTATATCGGTTGAAACATCGAATGGATTTTTTGATGATATTGGTAGCCTATGCGGGCCAGATGTTCTCACACAACCATCTGGGCAAGGAACGCCTAAGAATTTTTTATGTTTAAACATTGCACTGGCAAGGTAGCAAACACTTAAGAAATGACTGCAACGTGATCGTCCTTAAATTAATAAAAGTAAAATGTTGCATTTCATACTTTCGATTTGAATATTTAAAAAAAAAATTACTTATGGGATGGCCTCTGCAAAACGGTTGTAATTTTCCACCATTCACACAATAGTTGAGATGACCGGGATTTCCATTCATTCCTAAGACACCGGCATTTGTGTGAATTACTTGGACGTTAGTTGCATCATCACGAGTAAGACGGAATGCATCGTTTTTCTTTCTTTCGATAAGTGGTCTTGCTGGGTCTAGTCCTGGAACAGATAAAATAATTTAAATTATATGAGTACAATTGACCTGTCGAAATTGTGAAAAACGTTTTATTCTTTAAAATGTTTAAATGGCAGTAAACGTTATTAAACTGATTAGAACCTGGAAAAATAATTTGGTTTGCATGGAGCAGGTTACCTTACTTCAGTTTGATATCTTATAGCTGAATTTCATATCCAGCATTTATTGCTCGTAATTCAGCTATGAGTTGTGTGGCATGACTTAAACTCTCTTACGAGAGAAATCAATTGCCAATTCAAGAAACTTTAGGTGGTTATTGAACAGTAAAAAATATAAAAGACTAAACATCTAATTTAAGAACCACAATCAACTCCTTCCTTTTGTAAACAAAGTCTCCATTCATGAATTAGTTAGTTAAACATGTAAAATGACTGTGCTCAAATAGACCAATACCTACAACATTAGATATTAATCTCAGATTGAATTAGGTTAAAGTTGTAATATGAAAGAGGTACAACATCTAATATTTCCTACTTCACTCCCATTGGGAGCATAGGGCTTTTCCACACATAGCTTTTCCACTCCAAGGTTCTGCCCTCTTTATTATCGCTATGCTAACTGATTGATTAAAACGTGTGGTCCGAGCGGGATTTGAACCTGGGACTCTTGGATCGGTGGTATAACACGCTTACCACTGGACTACTCGTGCTGATATACATTTTTTTATATTTTTTTTTTATTTATTTCTGGTACAATTCTACAATCAAAAGACATAAGTCTTATAGCGATTGCTAAGAAATACAAAAATATAAAATGAGAATAACAGCAACAAACAACCACAGCTAACACTATGACTAAAAGAACCTAAAATTAAACCAGTTGGACAGAATGATATTCGATTAAGTTAAATTAAATCAGATTAAGATAAGTTACGTTTATGTAATGACGGTCAGTTAAGTTAGACCAATAAATTTAAAATAGAAAAAAAAAACAAAAATAAGGTTCAAATTTAAAGTTGCATTTTAAATTGCAAATCGCATTCCCACACGATGATGCCCGCTCAAACCTAACAGCCCGCTAAAAACAAAACAGATAGAAAGGAAACTTACTGAGGTGGAAATAGGGAGGGACACCCAGGCAAGCAAGCAGGCGATTTAATAGGAATACAGATATCATATTCCATGATAAAAGAAATTCACCCAAATATGGCAAATATTATTTACTTATTGTCTAATCATGTAGGTGAAAATTAAGAAATGAGGAAATAGGCGTTGATCACCTATTCGAAATGCGAATTCATCTCGTAGTCTAGTCAAAATAGACACAAAACTGTCTAAACCAGTACAAAATTTCCACAGATCTGGAAATTTGTACAGACCTTAATTACAAATGAAATGTCAAAAGCTCCCACAGATCCGACCTGTGCTAAAAATTTTCTTGAAGTTCAAAACGTCAACGACATATTTCTCGTGAATGCTATCGTAAAAATATTTCATACAAAAGTTCTAGATCTTGCAATTGTCTACAAAAAAGGTGCATATACCTTTTTTGCTACAAATCATCATTTTTAAGATATCGCGATTTCAAACATCAAAAATACTAATATGCACTCATACGACAAGAGTCATAAACAAACGTGTAGTACTCGATGCGCTCTCTATGCTGGTATCATTATTTTCGTCATAGCTGCAAAAACAGCCGAGAAAATGGAAAAACAATGTTCGGAGCTGTCGCCCCTCCCCCCCCCCGCCCTCGTGACAATGATGATGTCGTTGACTTTTGCCCTTGAATAACATTTTTAGCACTGGTAGGATTGGTGGGGATTTTTGACATTCATTTTTAATAATGTATTTAAGGTCTGTACACATTTTTAGCTCTGTGGGAATTTTGTCTAGGTTGAATACCTATTTTTACTGATAGAGTGAATTTCATTGATCATTCAATCTTGAGGTGAAACGGTTTCAGTTGATCAACTCAGAATTCTATATCGCTGAAAGTAAATTTGATGAAATATGAAAAAATGGAAAGCTACCTTCGTATCTAGTTCAGTTAGTTGCAAATATTAAAATAGAACTTACCAATAATTCGATGCTGTTTAACCGACAGATGGTTTGAGATCATGCCGCATATATGAGCCCCCAAAGAATGACCCACACAAGTAATTTTCTCCCTAGCGGCTCCGTTATGATTCAAGAAAGCATAAATCTGCGTAAAAAGCGCACAAATAAATGAATTTCCTTTAATCAATGGTGCTAAATCGCCATATATTAAACCATTCCAACTTGTTTACAAAACACGCTTGGGTGACTAACAATAAGATTAATTGAAAACAGTCAAACAAACTTTCAGGCTTTCAATCTTCTGAGCTGCTAAGAAGTAACGAACCGATAAATTGACTTGCTTTCATCGTTAAATCACTCACATTGTCTAACAGCCTGAGGACTACGCAAATACATTACCTGAGCGGTGCATTGTGCCACCAACCTGGTGTTTACGAGTCCGGTCAGGTAGCACGGGTAGACAACCAAGGGCGACCAATCGACCGTGATTACATTGAAGTCCCTTGAAAGATAGGCTGACAAGATCAAAATAACGATAAATTTGAGTTAAATGAGTTGTATAACTTACCATCCCGCAGAAACTGTACATGCTCATCCGCTTCCGTTCCGTTGAAGCCATGAATGAGGAAAGCAGTCTCTTTCTTTTTACTGAAGCCTGCCACGTGAAGTGCCACAGGATATCCACTAACGATCGGAATACCGCTGGGGACATCCCTGAAACAACAGTGAAGTCATTAAATGAAGATATCTTCCGTAAACAGCTATAAATTATAACTAATGAGCCGTAATCAATTACTACTGATATACTTATAATTTTAACGGCTCCGTGCACTTTGGGGCGAATGTACCGCGCTGGCTAAACGTACGTACATATTAGTAGCTCGGAGAATGCATGGCTGCAAAAGTGAAAGGAACTATTATGAAAGTTGCTGTGCACGCGTGTAATGCACATATAAGATATTCATCAAGATCGCCAGCCATATAATAACTGAAAGCAGAGAAGGCAGTTCGCCGTGATCTTGACTTAAGCGTTCCAAGTTTGTTTTCAAGTTGAATGATTTGCTGAACCACGAGGAAGTAGAGCGCCACAAATTCAGAGTTCATTTCTTTGCTAAGCGGCTGAGATTTTACGCTCTTTCAGTTTTAAATATTTGAATGATCTCATAAATAATACTAGTCGTTTCTTTTGTTAGTTAGAAGCAAAGACGTTTCTATGCGGCGCTTAAAATCATTGGAGAAGATCGATGAACGCAATAACTAGACTTTCCTGTTTGTTGCAAGAGATAGGATAAGGGAGAATAAAAATCATTATAAAGTTCCGACACAACAAATTACTTGCCTGGGTACTTTCAACAAATTACTTCATGTTTTCTAAAATTCACATTTATTAATTTGTGGAAAGACATCCGGTGATGAAAACTCATTTGGAGAATTATGTAAACAGTACCATAGGATCTGGTCAACGCAACATGATCTCATTAGTGGTATGTAGTTCCTGATAACCGCCTTACCATTTCCTTAGCTTATTAGTGCTGCTTGGATTGCTCACTATTTCACACTATCTCAGAATTAATGTTGTAAAAGTAGCTACCATAGAGGTCCTAGGTATACCTATAAAAAATTGCGCTTTGTGTGAATTTGTTGAGGAACCTTTACTATTTAGGAGTCTAATAATATTTGAACTTAAAGAACGCATATCTATACATTGAATAAAAATACGTGACCCATTAATCGATTCCACGGCGCGCACAGCAATTGGACTTATATTATGTGTCATTAAGGCGTATTTTGCATCTGTACTTTCTCCTCCAATGCATATAAAGTTCAACCCATGCAACAATGCCGACCATGCAATGCGGAAAAGATACGCTGATTGATTGGGTGCTTGAGCAACAGGCGTCAGATACTGATTTTTCGAACAACATTTTTTCCAACGATGAGCTACATTTCTCGCTCGGTGGATAAGTGAATGAGAAAAATTGCCACATGAAAATTCGCAAGTCACTCAGCAAAGGACAATGCATCAACAAAAAGGAAATGCCTGGCACGCATTGTGCTCCAGTGCTATCATTGGGCCATTTTTTATTTTTTTTAAACTACGAAGGAGAGACCGTTTCCGTTCTTGAGTGCTATTAGTATATGATTACCGCCTTTTTTTGGTCTGCCCTTGAAGATTTTGATATAGATCGCATGTGGTTCCAACAAGACGGCGCAACGAACCACACAACACGACCGATATATTTAGCTTTACTTGGAGAACTTGAATAGGCCCTATATTATTATTTTTTGGCCCAGACAAATTCTTGGACATATCATTGGTTACACTTTCTAAAAGACGTACTGTTGACGATTTGTTAATGAAATTTATACGAAATGTATGCAAATCGTAAATTGTAAGATTAAGATGTAGTTGTAAAATAAAAGGCTCGGTAATACATTTGAATGCACTGTAACGTAGCTAAACACGTAAAAGCACAGGCAACAAAATGCCATCATATATAATACATATGTAATTTGAAGAATTGGGGAAGAAGAGCAGCACGCACCGCACCAGTCATAGCAGCACTTAAAATTTTAATCGGTAAACGATAGGGCCAATCACATTATGGGGCATAGTCATTTCAACTAATCAAATGTATTATTTTTTATTTTCTAATTTATTTATTTATAAAAATTCGGGGTATTTGACTCTTTAACCCTAGTTTTCTTGAAAACTAGGATAAATTTCATTTTTGGATTCGTAATCAACAGAAAATTCATATTTTAGGCATCTAACGCTTGCTCGGATACTAAAGACAGGCCAGGAGATTGGGTAAGCCATCCAACACCTAGATTTTCTTATCCCTCAATTATTTTGCCAATTGTGTGTATGGTGCCCAAAACATTTCAAATTTATTTTTCTGTTGTCAAATTTAACTTGAAAAGTTCCATCGGAACCCATTTCAACATCTCAAACCCAAAATCCCTAACCCGGTAATTGAGCTGGATCGTTTTTTTTTCATTTAACATTGAGCAGGAGCAGGATGAAAAAAACTTGTATCAATTGACTCTATAGTTTTTGCTTTACCGATATTTACTTGACCGATACTGTCTGTTGTTTTCTCCTCTCGTATAGAGTCATGTGGGGCAAGTGTGCGCAGCGTCTAAGTGTGCGCACTCAAATTATCTCGAAAACTATATAAAGCTAAGGAACGGCAACCACCCTCTCCAGTACCCCCCGGGGGGTGTAGCAAATCACTCGAATTACAGCGGCTGCTCGCGCGTCATTTGGATCTGACAGGTAAAAAAAGATTTTTGCTAAAATATTTACGATATTTTCTCACATTTGACGCGTAATCTTTTGTAGTTATGTAAACTTTTTGAAAATATGGTATTTGCTATCGAGTGCAACATAATATCTAGTTTGTTATTTGCCAGTGTTTAAGTTGTTATGATGACGCAATAATCAACGACATTCATACAATTCTGTTTCGTTGGTTTGGGTTAAGTGTGCGCAGAAGCCTGTCGTGTAAGTGTGCGCATTAAAAACTACATACTACAAAACACTACAAAATCATCTGAGACTGCCAAAAAAATGAATGTTAAAAATAAGACTCTTAAGAAACCAAAAAATGACAAAAAAGAGTATTACTGCCCCTTATGTAGCGAAAAGTATTCTGATCCACCGACTGAAGACTGGATTGAATATAGCCTTTGTGGAGCCTGGTGGCACGAACAGTAACTAAGGATTTCTAAGTTCAAGTTGATCTCATATTTTGATTTAAGATGATTATTATGTTGATTACTTTAAGTACCTATGATGAACATTTCAATAATTATATAATATTGTTTATGTTCTAAAAATATATAGCTGAATATTTCTATGTTTGTTGTTGCGTACACTTACCCCTATACTGGGGTAAGTGTGCGCGTATGGAACGGTCTTTGTTTTTTATAGTTTCTTAAAATATAAGCTACTGACAATACTATTATTGTGTCTAAGTTTATTACAAATAAACAGCCTTACTAATTACCACAGTGTTGTTTCATTCTACAAATAATTTTCGAGTATTTAAAGCGTCAAAGATTAAGTGCGCACACTTGACCCACGTGACTCTAATATAATTTTTTGTGATTAATAAAAATAAAAATAATTAGTTAGCGAAGAAAATTATTATAGGGGGTCAAATTACTTTATTTTATTTTATTTTGTTTATTACTCTAATCACAACTTCCTCTTTTCTTATACATACATCCCGAAAGTAACCCACCAAAATGCCATTCACTTTTCTCCCAACTTTTAATTCATTTTTTTTACAATGCGTAAACGAGAATTTGTTGCCGACTGACAAACTCCCGAAAACGAGTTCGATGCATCTCTTCGACCAAATCGTCTGCGGCATGCAGCTGTCTGTGGCGATTAAAATGAAAATGAATTCATACTAGACCCGGATGCATTCCAACATTATTTACATACCTCGTTCGGCCTTCGCCAAGATCAGGGTAAACGTAAAGCTCGCAAATCAAATATTTTTGTGTGAATGTGGTCATTTCCAACATCTGATTTCAAAGGAAATGAGCGAAATTAAGAAATTTCACTGCATTATGCATTTAATAACAAAAACAAGAGTGTGCTTTGTTTGCGGCATTACGTTTTGTGATTATAGCAAGTGCCCCAAAGAAATGTAATTAAAGATATACCAGCCAAAAATAGTAAAATGTGTATATTAATGGTGCGTTTAATTTTTTTACATACCTTAAGGTGGAATTCCTGGCATGCTCGTTTACGCCCAAAATATTTTCTCATGCATTTTCAGTTAAATTGCTCGATAACTCGGTTTTACGAGTGAGTATTGCCTCTCCGTGTTTTTATAGTGTTCAATAAAAAATAAAACCAAGGCCCCACTAATTAAAATTTGCACATAATAAGGTGGGATTTCATAACATAGGTAAGCAGTCAGTGCATAGAAAAGACATGCTCCAGTAGCCAGGGACGCACATTTTAATGTATTAGAAGATTATAGCAGGAAAGAAAACTTCAAATGCGCAGAAAGAAAGTAACTTTTAATAAATTGCCCGACAACTGGAACCGTGCTAGGGAGTAGCGTAAGCAGGCACAGATAGCAATGTCTAAGCTATCGACTTTTCCCTTGTTTTTGCTCGAGTAAATCATTTCGCTTTCATTACACAGTTTTTTGGTCACTTCTTTCACACGAAACAGATTTTTTTTCTGCTGGCCAATTCCTTCCAACTTGCATCATAGCGCTGTCGAAACGTCTGCTTTCAATGGAAAGATCCAAGACCACGTGTAAAGCTTATTTCAACATGATATTAAAATCTTGTCAAAAACAATTAACTTTAGGCGCATGTACAATTGGTTTGACCAGCTAGACCTTTTTGCTGTTCTTCGGCCCCTACAAATAAGTCATGGCAATTCGCCTCGATGTACGCCTGTTAGTGTCGCTGTCGGGATCATGCACCCATTCACATACACTCAAATAGTAGCATTGCATGTTGCAACAATTAACAAATTGCACATTTAGCCGGCAAGGAAACTTCACTTTCTCCAATTAAATTTTTCATTCCTTCCGTTGTTTAAAATACGCAAACTGCGTGATAACATACCAGCAGACCAGCAAAGTACTCGTATCTATAATTGCACAATTAGCATTTGAATTCACAACCTGCCCAAAATCTCATTTATACCATTGCAAATTGCCCCCGATAAGAAAATGTGTACCTGCAATTTCTCATTCAGAGATGATTGTTTATTCTTCATTGTTGGGCCTTCCGTGAGAAAAATATCAATAGCGGTTTATATGGGCATTGTCTGTGAATGGTTTTTTGGTGCACACTTCTTGCAAAGTTTCTACGATTTATTGGATTTTATTGCTTATTTATGGCCGAAGTTAGCCACTCCGCTAGGAGCATAAAGCGCTTGACACGGTAGGCGACAGCTTAAGATCGAGCTTTTCTGAATTATTGATGACATCAAAAAAAAAATTGTCTGTGAATTTTACGACATTTTTTATTCAAGAAAAATGATTTGAGTTTAGACACAGGAATTTTCAATTCAGATATGCTGTACATATATTTTGCAAACATAGGGAAGTGTCTATAAATGAAAAAGCATTTTTTCTCTACATGAAAAATGCAAGTTCCGAGCAGTTCGTGCAGCTAAATTTTTGTTTTGAGACGCACCTCCAGATTAGATGTATTGACATTCGAATATGACGCACAGGAACATCGTCCACCGTTATTTAATGTCTAACTCTTTTTCACAAAAAATCTACAAGAAAACATGTAAAACAAACACCGCTACCGGTTTCTTTTTCTAGACCTTGTTAAATCAAAAAGTGTAAAAACAGATTTGTGTCAGCCTGTAATTTTGCATACACAACAGAGATGGGCAAAATGTATTATTTCGGTAGGGCATTAGATAATGCATTGACCTCGGTAAAATTCAATGTCAATGAAAGTGTATTATCATTACCATTAACAAATTCAATGCTAACGAGAAATCAATTTCATTACCATTGAAAAATCCAACGATAATGAAAGTAATTTCATTCTTCTTGAATTTTGCAATCGTGATTAAATTGATTTTTCATTAGCATTGAATTACCGCTTCAGCTGCCACTAGGCTGCTCATACTTCATATATTCATACTCATTTATAATAGGGTTTGATACATACTACAAGATTAATAATCTTAAAGAATTAGCATCATACTATCGGAAACTACTGGATGATATTACAAATCTATACAATAAACTGACCTTGTGAGAATCCACACAATACATGTACATAATTTTAAAAAAAAAACTACAGAGAAATTTAGCGAGAAAAATGAATTAAACAAATAAAAATAAAAAATAAACTATTAATGAAAGAAAACCATATACTATATACTTGCATAGAACTGAGAATTTGTACAGAACTTAAATGCATCATTACAAATGAAAAGCCAAAAAACTTAATCGATCCTACTTGTGATAAAATTTTTTTTAAAGTTAAATAAATGTCCAAAAATCAGTTTCCGCATATATAGCGTAAACGGTGAATATTATCGTAATAATAGTTCAAACAAAGTTTGTAGATTATGCGTTTCTCCACAACAAATGTATAATAGGTTTTTCCTTTACGAATTATCATTCATGAGATATTACTATTTTAAAAATTGGAAAAGTCATTCTGCATAACATGCACTCTTTTCCACACAACATTCGAAATAGGGTAGTTGACGAATTTTTTTTAGGCATAGCAGGCATAATCCGAAGAATGCGAAGAAGAACATTGAATATTGAAATATAATTAAAATATTATTAATCATAACAACCTTGTTTGATCAGAATATATCGTGGACTATGCCGCAATGATAGTGTGTTTATGTAAGTAGGGCATCCGACCACGGCTATTCTCTGAAGATCACCGTACCTATTTACCTACTCGTATTTACAGTTTCTTAGTTTCAGATAATATGTAGTAGGTAAGAAATGTCATGACATAATCAAGCAGCCCAATTATATTATATCACGATGATAGTATAATATCTACGTCCAGAAATTGTCTTTGTTACAATGACAATGACGTTACATAGATTGTCGTATTTTGCTCGTCGAACTTTTCATTTGATACCCATGTCAAGGTGTTGTGAAGAAAAATGTAATTCGCAATATCGCTAATGAAAAAGCCCGCCCTCAGTTGAAAGCAGAAAAAGACACAAACAATTTTCAGACAAGAATTTCAATAGTAGCAAAAAGTGGCTTTTATTATGAAATTTCTTGCCCAATATAAAATGATTTTTTTATCTTTAGTTTTATAAAATCTATTTCCGTGACCCCAAAATTGTTTTTGTTTTAATGATTATCGGCATAACTTGAAGAATCAAATCAAAGTGGAAGGTATACCACGGTAACATGGTATCGAGTAAGGTTCAGCTAAAACATTGTAGTTGGAGTCTTCTTTAATTAGAAGTTACATAACATATGTAAGTAAGTCAAATTCCAATCAGATTACCTTTCTAAGTAAAAATTCCGCTAGGATTCTAAAGATGTCATTTTTATTTATTTCTCACACAACTTTTAAACTCGGACCAAAAGTATTAATTTAACACCACTAAGGTCTTTGGGAAAACAACACTTTCATAAATCTGCACTTTTCTTCAAATACTAGTTTATTTTCCATTTAATTGGATGCGCGATGATAGTCACGACACAGATAACCCTCCACTTCCCATGAGATGCTGCGCAAGACGAACCGAAACTTTAATTCAACCAGTCGAGCGACTCCTGAAAACAGAGAATGCCAACTAACATAGATGCACACAAATGTATGTTAGCTTCATGATTTTTTGTGATGCAACTAATTTTCCAATAGTCTCTTTTCAGGGTATTTGTTTGAATTCCAGAGTTATCAACTGAAACCCAACCACTATACACACTATTAAATATTTAATACAACATTGTACATTTGATAAAATTATGAAATAACAAAAGATCTACTTACGGGGTGTACATCCGGTAGAGGATATGCCTATTGGGACAGGAGCTCGGGTACTCGATCAGGCAGCGAAAAAAGTTGACATTCAAAACACCAGACTGAAAGACGTTCATAAACGGGTTCAGAGTTGCATTCACATCTAAAAATGTGTATTCCATGAGAAAGGGCCACTCACATATTTTCACTTAACGAATTCAAAAAAACAAAACAGAAACAAAAAACCAAGAAACCAAAAAGAGGAAAACCCAAAACACCACAGCATCATTCTTTTTACCTTCCTTAGTAAACAAAACCAGACACATCGCGACAATCCAAAATCTCATTGTAAGCGGACAGAGACGCGACTTATGCCTCCGCTAAGTACAATGGCAACTGAAATAATGCCGCGGACGGTAAATGCGCTCCAATTGAACTGGTGGTCTAACGAAATTTTGGTTTTATAAGAGACTCTGGGCAGTTTGCAATTGTGCTTTCTCCTAGACCTCACCAGACGAGAATCGGCCGCGCGTTTTATTTTGATAGCCGGACTACTCGAAGGAGACTCCACCAGCACCTTGATGCACCTGCGACTGAGACCTGCAGCAACGGACTGAAGTGAAAAATTGGAAATGACACAATTTTCACTATATCAGTTTTGCTTCTTCCAGTTTTTCCACGGATCCGGTAATGGAACTGATGCATCTTCAAGATCAAGAAACGCTTAACCAGATTGAGCCTACTTACGCAAACGGAAAAGTGTAACCGTTAGACCTATATCCGATCAGGTTCAAACACTGGCCTGCATCTCGTGGTGCAGTGTTGGAAAGATCTAACCGGAGACCCAGGTGCGGTGACAAAATCGGTTACACAAAGTTGGTGTACCGTAAAAATAAGAGCTTGTTGGACCAGGTGAAACAGACGTGTGCGGATTGAAGCACGATCAAGTTCAATTACAAGCGGAATCCAAAATTCACAGATCGGCGTAAAGCTCAGAAAGTCTCTCCTCAGAGACGCGCCTTTCTTCATGTATCGGGTTGGCTTGATAGTGATACTGAAACCATAGCTCAGCGCGTGGATATGTATGTGGCCTCATGCTAGAAATGAAAACTATCTTTTGGACGCTGCTAGTTGTTTTGAAACAAGCTAATTGCTTCTTATATGGCCCAGACTTGTACCGTCAGCCGAGCATTATCTGAAGACACCATCAACGAAAGTAAGGATTTTTCTGCGCTTCTGACCTACCGTCACGTAATAATAATTTTGTGTGGGGATTGTGATAGTTGTAAGATCAACGCGCAAATTTTTTAAGGTGACTTAAGGCGGTATTACATTGGCCAATTATGTACCTTTAAAGCCCAAATATTATTTAATATTTTCACTTTCATGAAGTTGATAAATTACTAAATGAAATGTGTTTTTTTTTAAATAATTGTGAAAGGGTTGTCTTTCACCACAAAATTTTTTTTGTAAGGACACCCGCAGGCTGAAAACTCTCTCATCTTCTAGACTACCTACAAGGAAGGTTATGATTATTAATTAATAGGCCGAAAAAGGTTGTCATAAACATAAGCGTATAAACAAAAAAATTTTTTTTCTCACTTTTTACGTATGGGGAAGTACCACAAAAGAAGTTGTTTACATTTTCCCATCACATCCGAATTGAATGAACCCAAAAACAGTTCGCTAAAATTATCCTCTTCTCAAATTTCATTACTACCGAAGGTAAATTGCAGGACAGGCGCACATAATATTTCCCACTTCACTCCCGTTGGAGAACAGGGCTTGTTTAAAGCCTCTCTAATCCGAGGCTCTGCTTCCGTTTGTTGAACCGTTTATGTTCACTATGTGCTACATGTTAGGTATCAGACCGCAGTGACCGCAGTGACCGCAGTAGCTATTTTAATTGATGGAGCTGTCCCATCAGCCGCTTTTTAAGAAAACTGCTCTCTGGGAGGAGTGGAAGCGTGGGGTCGAGTGGGACTTTTGGATCGGCAGTCTAGCACGCTTATCACTGAACTACTCACGTCCGTATAGCATTGCCTTTAACTTAAGCCTGTTGTACCTTATCTCTTGCGATTTTCGAGATAATTTCATTCATAAATAAAATCTTTGAATTCTCTACACGTTGCTTTTACTTTAAGGCTGTAATGGCGCTTACGATAAAACCATCTAAAATGAAAACAAGGAAAGCGAAAATTAATTTCTCAAAATTTCTTTTAATACAAATACATACTGCTCTAATTACTGAACAGTTACATAAATCCTGAGATTATCCTTTGGCATTCAAAACAAGAATGTTCTTTATTAAATTGCCGCGAAATAAATATTTTTCGTGAGCAAGGATTTAGGTAAGTACAACACATATTCGCTTTTAAGATTCACATCGTTATTATTATATTTAATCAAATAACCCCAACAAATGCAACAAAAGAGAAAGGAACTTTTGATTTTATGGCTCATCAGTTGATATTTACCTAGATGCAACATCCCTATAGCAAATAAATGCACTTGAACGTTTGCACTGAATTCATTTAATTTTCCTGCGCGAAACTGCTTCTAGTAGTCATGCAAGGTAAAACGTCCATTTCTAATTGAACATGTCGCATCGTAATCAAACCGTAAGCAGTTAAATAAAAGCCGGTTGAAAACGTAAGTAGATTTTACATAAAACTAGAGAAAAGCACACCGACTTGTTTCTGCAAAATTAAATGACGGCAATTAAAGAGGCGTAATAACAAATTAAGGTTAATGCTTCGTAATGCATATGCGAATTGGCCGGTTACATACAATTTGTGGTATTTTATGGAAATTCTTAAGGATGTAGGTTAGCAGCTTTGAAGGAAGAGTTCCTGTTTGTTGACTCTTTATTCTAAGGTCAACGGTAATATTTAATGAATTGTCTGCAACGGTGTATAGCTAGCCAATTAGTTTTTTGGTTACCTGCTGTCCAAGCGCCCCTTGCCGAACAAACACGCATTTTAAAAGTATGAGCAAATTTAGACATTTTAAATTTTTGTAGTGAAACTTTTCATGGCGCGGTAGTGTAAGTTTGCCTGCTAAAATTAGGTATGTCGGGTCTTTGGAATCGCTATTTCGAATATGGTGACCAATTTTACAAATTGAAGATGATGGCTTCAATATGGCTGGCTCAAAATATTAAACTTGCTCAGTATTTCATGAAAGTTGGTATGTGGGGACTTTTGGATTCGATGATTCCAAATATGGTGCAAGATTATGTTTATTGCTTATTCAAAGTGGTGGTTTAAATCCTGTGGCCTTAATCATTGTTTATCATTGTGTTATAACAAAGAATGCTAGTAATGAAATATATGTATGTTTCCAGTGCAATCCAAAAATACCTCTGATGCCAACATTTTCTGTGGTCTGGTTTGGCGCCTAGACGCTACTTCCGGTCGACCGGTATGGAAATTTGATTTTATTTCTCAGCATACAAAACTTATTGTTGCTAATTAATAAGTTTATTATCAAATTGTGCTCAATTTTCCACATCTTTTAAATCATTTTATTTAACATCTCTTTTGGAGTTTACAACACACAGCTCTGCCTATGCAATTTTACCTGAACACAAGCCTCCACAAGCATTTTCTGTACGGAAGCTTTCTTTCATGCACCTATAGTTGAAATTTTTGGCTTGCCGATAGTGCGCCTAAACTCTGTTTACCATTCACGAGTAACAAGCCTCACGATTTTAATTTATCGTTAATTACCGGAAGCGGAAATTAGTTTTAGCCATGTGCAACTCCTCTCTCTAGCCAATACAACATCCGCTCAGTATTACATTCCCACGATTCTGTTATACTCGCTATTTCGCGTTCGTTCGGCTCTCCTCGGCAACCGATTTTAAACAGCTGAAGAAACGCGAAATTATAAAAGAAAACATTTCACTTATCTTATTATTAGTAAGCACTGAGCAGTTGATATACTAGTAGAAATTTTAACAAGTTTAGCCGTTTCAACTAATGCAGCATAATTAGTGGGTGAGTTAGGTGTGTGTAACTGATAACTGTCACTTGGTTACAGCCGATGGCTCGGGGTTGTCATCTACGTTGTTTAGTTGGTGCCGGAAGCCGGTCTCTTGGTTTTGTTCGATTTTACAGTGAATGTGTCCAAATGGCGATAAAGGCAGTTTTGATTGATTTGAGCGGTACACTACATGTTGAGGACGATCCAACTCCAAATGCAGTTGAAGCCCTGAAGCGGTAAGATACTAAATTTTACGTTTGCGTGCATTGCATACACTTTTCAGCTGTTCCTGCCTTAATTTTGGGAACTTCATAATATTTGCTGAGGTTTTTGCTTTGTGGAGATCTTATCACTTATCATACATCCTCATTTGAATTGTCTGCTTTTCAGTATCTCCCATCATTATCTACGGCTTTACTTTATTTTTATCACCTCTCTTGAGATCGCTTGTCTAAGCTCAAGAAATGAAATTAACATTTCAGACTGAGGAAGGGGAATGTTCCCATCAAGTTTGTGACAAACACAACGAAGGAATCTGGAGAAACCCTACACAATCGCCTCATAAAAATTGGCTTCCAACTAGAAAAGTCAGAGATCTACAGCTCATTGAGTGCTGCGTCAAGGTACATCCAAGAAAACAATCTCAATCCCTTCTACCTTGTCAGCGATGATGCGAGGAAAGATTTCCCAGAAGGTACCACAAAGTATGACTCAGTGGCGATTGGATTGGCCCCAGACCAGTTTAACTATAAGAACATGAACAAGGCCTTCAAGTGAGTTTTTCGGTTATAGCCAGAATTAGAAATACTACAATGGCCCACCTTCTTCTTTTCCAGTGTTTTACTCGAAAAGGATAGTAAATTGATTGCGATTCATCAGGGCAAGTATTATAAGAGGACAGATGGATTAGCTCTCGGCCCAGGGTGCCTCGTGAAGGGGCTAGAGTTCTCCTCTGGAGTAACGCCAATTGTGATAGGGAAACCCAATAAGTATTTCTTCGAGAGCGCTATACCTCAGGGTGTGAAGACAAGTGAATGTGTAATGATAGGTGATGTGAGTATTTACTTTCTACAGTTACAGTCAGCTAGGGTTGAGCTTAAACACAGTACCTACTCCTTTTTGTCTATATGACCAGTCACATGCCTTGCTTCTATTCGTTTAGTCATGTAGTTTATGAAATTTGCTTGGCTTCTCATAGCAGAGTTTTCAATTTGCTTGATAATACATAGCATTCCCAAAATCCTACACGTTAGCCCTATATGGGCACCATTGGGCTGTGGGATCATCATTTACCTTATGTAGTGAAAACAATTTTTCTGATATATGATATTGATTATTTTAAACCCAAAGGCTCTCACTAGATTGAGAAGACCTTTATATCACTTTACTAAAATCATATTTAAATAATTGTATCCCTAGGACATAAATGATGACATCGCTGGAGCTATGAGCGTTGGCATGAAAGGCATATTGGTGAAGACAGGAAAGTACCGACCGGAGGATACCATTCAACCTCCTCCAACTGTTACAGTAGGTAATTTTGCTAACGCCGTTTCCTGGATTGAAGAGCAGAATGCTAAAAAATAAGATATGTGAGCTCTCTATATTGCAAGTAGGCGCTAAAATAAATATTTCTGCTAGAGTATGTTTTTGACTATTGGTCTCTTTGTAAGCAACTTAAAAAAAGGCAACGGGCACGTTTGCTCTTCCTAATTTACTAAACTCATCCTGTTAATAGGTGCAACTTTGAGTTCAGAGCTTCTACGCGTTCGGGCTTGTAGCACAAAACCTCGGTTTTAAAATAATTTTTGGAAAACCTTTGTTATTTTAGATTTGTATACGTATGAAGGCATATTACGTTCTATTTGATAAAAATTTTGCAATATAGAACTGCAGTCGAGTGCTCAATAGCTGCTTAGGCTCAGCACTAAGTTGCTACACTTTTGAATAACCTACTGAGCCCTACCAATACTTCGCCATTTTTCGGTAACTATAAAAACCCCCAAAGCAAAGAATTTTTATAATTGTATCACTGAATTTGTTTTTGATTTTCTTGTTTTGTTTTAAGTAAAATATTGTGATTATTCTAAAAAATTGCAGTCCCTTATAAAATGCACAAGTTCTGTGAAGTTGTATATTTTGTGCCATCTATTCCTTTTGCATAGGGTGGTGTCCCATTGGTTTGTAGATAAAAATCACCAGTCACACTAAAAATAAAAATATATATAAATTGAATTTAAAAAAAAAAAACAATCTTACTTTGTTGGACAGTCCAGACCCATAACAGCTTCAGGAACCTCTACAACATGTCCTGCCTTAAATGCAGACCACGATTTCGCTTTAACAGCGTTATATTTATTTTGACCACAAACACTTTCGGCCCAAAAACGCCACGATCGCCGATGACTGCATAAATCTGTTAAAATAAAAAAACTTTTCGTAAATAGTGTACGATATAAAATAAAATTTATTGAGATCAATTGGCTGAATTGCATGCCACGCACAATATATAGTTATATAGGTTTACGCAGACAGAAAGCACACTGAGCTGTATCCACGTTTCGTTACATGTTTTTTTTTTCGTTTCATTGCTATTCAGCTCACTCTGTGTTCTAGCTGCGTAAAATGTGAAGTAAGAGCACAGTATTCTTACCAATATCAGAAAGGGGTACATAGTTCCTTCTTGGGCAACCCGGCTGCAATGATTTGCCACCATTCGGCCAGAAATCTGCAGTACCTGTTGAAAATGGAGTTCCATAAAGCCATGCGTCCGTATGTATCACATCAACAAATTCAGCATCATTTTTGTTCAAAGCTTTTGCCATTGGAATAATATAAAAGGAAGGAAACGCTGGATCAAGACCTGTTATCCTGTAAGTACATTTTATTATCTTAAAATTTCACTTTCGTTTATCACAAAATATTACCGTGGAACTTTTTTGGCACCTTTTGTCTGAGAAATTATCTCCCGTCCCACACTACCAGCAAGGTGAGTACCCAAAGAATGTCCAACGATGTGCAGTTTTTCTATACTGAGACCGTAATCGAACAGCTCAATTAATTTTTTCGCTAATACGGGAGCAAACTTTAATGAGATTTAGAATTAGAATTTTAAAATATTTCATAATAGGTCTAATCATGCACTCCGGTGGAGTACAGGAGATTTCATTTTAAATCGAGTTATGCGAAAGTATGTTTATGAGTTAGATTTCATTCCGCTCCATATGAAATTTCGGAATATTCCACCGGAAATCATGATTAAACCGAATGCAAAATCTACCTGTTTAACGTTTACCACCGCATCAAGCATATAGCTTCCATCGGCAAGATCCTTCCAATCAAGAACGATTATGTTGTGGTCCCTTCTCTTTAAGTAGGCATTCACTACTACCCATACACTCTCTTCTTTGAGACTTTCCAAGTATCCATGGATATAAAAAAGGGTCTTTTTTCTATTGTCAAAAGTGTGATGTGATAAAATTTGAGATACTTGTGACAGAGAGTATGCTTCATTATCGTTAAATGTTGGTCTGAAAATATATTTGTTTTGCATTTGTCTGGAAACATGATCGCATCGAGGAGTTACCCAAAGAAGTACACAAATTTAGCTGTGCTGAGATCGGCTGGAGCTTTGACTAATCCTAGCAACAGTCCTGCAAAAAAATTAAATTAACTTTATTTTTGTGCCATATTAAAAATACATTTTTATATAATATCAAAATTAAAAAGAGTTTGGTGTACAAGTATTACAGTACCCCATTGCGTGGGATATCGTTGAACAGGTCTCTAAAAATGCAAGATTCTTAAGTTTCGAGGTATAGGCTCCTAAAGTCGTTGGTAAAATGCTCAGAACATTTTCTCTACGATTGTCCTGCGTTCTCCCAAGCACGGCGCACTGTTCGAGCCTCTTCACTTTATTAGAACAACGAAGAACTTCGGTTAGGACCAAATGTTTGTTGGGCTTTCTTGCTTTTGTTAATTTTGGTTCTGATTTACTTAAGGGGTCATAACATATCTCGAGAACCGTTAAAGCAATCGACCCTAAAACTTTCTCGTACTAATTTTATATATCAAAAGTTTATTCGTTAAGATTTAAATTGAATTTGGTAAACCTTAACATATTAAATAATTTTAAATTTAGAAAAGTATAAATAATTTTCATTGTGACTTACGTGATTTATTTTTAAGACTAGTGTTTTTCTCGTTTTCTGTTGCAAAGGTTGGGGTTTCCATAGCTCAAATTGAATTGCACCTTTTCTTAATTTGTAGTTAATTATCTGCAAAGAAGTACTGATTAAATAATAATATAATTTATAAGTAAATCCCTAATAAAAATATCAACAAGATAAGATTGTGAAACACTTGTAAAATAGTGTCAACAAAAGGTAATAATATTAACCGTCAACGTCATTATAAGCATTTACTCTGACGACATTAAACTAAAGATAACAATAATTGCACGATATTTCGCAAAACATACAAGGATCTTATTACCGCACAATCATATCAGAATCATTGCTTGAATAAAACAACGTCTAACTGCACTTGCACAATAAAGCATATTTGAATTCATGCAACGCACCGACGATTAACTCAACATCTGGATATGCTCCCGTTTCCGCAACAAAAACGTGTTTGTTACACTTGAGATAAAAACAGATAATCCAAGTGAAGATGCGGAAAAACTATCCTAGCGCGACCATTTCATAAAGCTCATCTCTGTAAATAATTTCACGGCGGAGAGGAAAAGCACAAGTTTTTCTGGGAAAACTGTGCAAGTCGCACAATTCTAAAGTCCATATAATCGAAGACGCTTGCATGGCTGTATAAATAGACCTTTCGTCGAATTCGTTTTCAACAGGTTTTGTTTTATTTTGAAACAAGCCAATATAACGTCGCGCATCACCTCAGTCAACAGGTTGTGTACTTTCGCGAAACCGGTCTTCTGAAATAATTTTATTGGGTCACATGCATATTGTTCTCTTATTTGTGTTTACTTTTGGACGTATTTCCCGTCGTCAGTATGATCAACAGAAGTTTCAATTAATTTAATGGAACGAAACGTTTTTACTGATCCCTTCAACATAAATTCAATATTATGACATCTTAACAAAATATGTACATACCTAATGCTTTACATTTTTAACATAATCAAGATGAGTAACTTAATAATAATAATAAAGACCTATAAGAAATTTTAGCTCCCAAGAAAGACAATATTGGCTTTACGCTTTATCAATTCGGTGGTACATACTATACATACTACAAAGCGCCCAGCAGTGCTTGATATAATAAAATCGAAAGTGGGCTGCGGGAACTATTTACTTAACATATACAAAGAGAAATATTCTCGCACCCTAATTGTTGGCTCACAATGAAAACATCTTTAAAAGCATAGAGCAAATTTGGAAAGATATCTCGCCGTAGAGAGGGCCCCTACTCCCTGTTATATTTTAATTAACATACGGACTCGTTGTAAATATATATACTTTGCAAAACAACTATAGGATGTAGTGTCTGTCCAGGCAGAAAAATATTTATTACCACTAAATGTCTTACACTACAACCGCTTGGTGTCTTGAGCTTAATTAACTAATTGGGGGACACAACGACATTTAGCAATTGATTGATTTCTTGCCTTATTGCCCCCTTTTAGTTGTGTTCACTGCCGCTTAGATGCGAACGTATTACTTGGCTGTTGAAATTGTTCTTATAAAAGCTGTCAATAAAATACATATTTGTTTTCAAAATAAATGCTTTTTCTCTTTGTATCCTTTCGCTACTTTAGTAGTAATAATATAATATTGTTCATCGCAAAAGAGGGAGGCGTTTACTGTCTCTTAATTAATTAGTCGCAATAGGTATACCCATTGTACAACTTTTTTGGAGTTTTAAAGAAGTCTGGTATTTTGTGTCCGCATTTTGAACCGACAGTTTGAACTTTTAAATGATTGAAATACCCCGACCCCACGAACCTCATGTGGTAACTAAAATATAATGAATTTGTAAAATCGGGAACCATATTTGAAAGAGACAATTCCAAGATCCCCCATCATGCACCAAACTTCATTGAAATCGAAAATTGTTTAGTATTTTTGGTCTGCCATCTTGAATTTGTAAAATTGGGCGCCATATTGATATTTGAAAGAAGTGATCCAGAAAATTCGCATATTCCAAGTTTTTTATATAAATAACTGTTCGGCTTCCGCCTTTTCTATATTTCGTGTTGATTTAAGGCATTACAGATTCTGTGACGCTCGCAAACGCAAATACCCTCGCTATAGACGTTTACAGTAAAAAATTTGATTTCTAGTGAAAAACCGTATTTTTAAAAACCAACACTGTACCAAATTCCACTCACATTTTTCAAATTTCCAGTTATTCGAAATAAATGATTTGGGCGGACATGCACGTTTTGCCCCTAAGGATACGGAACACAGGCGCACAGTTATCGGACCCGATAACAGCAGTCGTGAAGAGCTGGTGATGTAAATTTAACTCAGTAAGTATTAGACTTAAGTGAGACTTGGAAAAAGGCTATGTTTGACAAAAGACTACATATAATCCTTGCATATGAATATTTTTTCCCAAAAAAAAACCGTAAGTTTATAATAATAAAACTGAAAGCAATATACATGCAAGGTTGAAAGATGGACTCGAGATAGGGTTAAGTTGTCGATCTGTGTATTTGCGCACTCAATGTTGAGAGCTCGAACTACTCAGCTCGCGTATTCATATCATTTACATTCGGCTCCTCGAGTCAACCCAACTAGTCGAGTCGTGTCGATCCGCTTTTGACTCAACTCATGGCGTTGAACCAGGGTTCAACCTAGGTAAAGGAAGGGATCGAGCATCGAACAAATCTTGTACCGTTAGGTCTATTCGCCACATAGAATTTATCGTTAAGTACTGTTTCTTTTGCCTTGCTCGACAATTATCAGAATCAATTACCGGTATATTTTCTAATGCCAAACTTTAGCTCTCACTATTATATAGCCTTGACCCTTACCTAAAAACATTAAACGTATTTATTTCCAACCACATATTATGCACATATATTTCGCTGCCGCGCTTGCTCTTTGTACCTCAACGTCTTTTTTTTCACCAAAAGCACCCAACAATTTTTTCCAATCATTGGCAAATCATGCAAAAAGTTGTTGCTCTTATAGCTTCAAAAGAGTTTTGCAAATTCAAATTGACAAAGTAGAGGTAATTTCTCAGGTCGACTTTTTAAAAAAAAATTCGCCTTCCGGAAGTTTCTTCCACGTGCTTTGTGTTGTACATAAATATTAATTAGATGACGATAGCAGCACAACAACATAAAACAAGCTCTGCAGGTAAGAATTAAGAATAGAAATCTCATTATACTTGACTAAGTTTAGATTGCACTAGGTTTAAACTATACCGGAGCATTTAAACCAGCTAATTACGGAACTTTTCGTTTGTACTGCTCGAACGCTTGATTTCCGTTATTATAAGTACACTAGTTCACGGCCGGTTAGTCATGCATATGAAGCAGAAATTCGGCCCGAAATTCAGTTATTAGAAATTAGCAGCCACGAAAACTCTATCTCGAACCTTCAACAAGCGAATGCTTTGAATGATAACTACGTAGGTAGACACTATTTTTGGTTAATCTGCTTAGCGCGCTCGATGGTTATATTATACCATAAATGGACGTTTAATCAAAATACAACTATAGATACCACGCAACCTATTGACTAATTAACGCTACTGCCTGGCTCAGAATGACTAAATTGTAATAGCAAATATTTAAAAGAGACATGCCTGTTTAAAAGATTCCCGGTCAAAGTTTATCCGACTCGATCAGACGATCAAACTGTGAAACTGTTGATTTGTTGGCATAAGACCAAAAGCAAAACTTTCTTGATCACTCACAGCTGGTCCATTGGTATTTTTGTTGAGAGTAAACACAAATGATTATCACAAGTCACGATGAGACACTTTCCAAGCTACGAGTATGAACAACACAAAACAATACAATACTGGAATAAATTTACACCAATTGCTCAGGTAGGTGCAAAACACGTTAGATTTCCCTGAGATCTCAAAGTTAACTGAAAGCATTTGCTCCATTGAGTGTGCTGAGCAGCATTCCTTCCGTAATTTCCATTTCAAATTCAACGAAGCACGATATTCAGTTGCACAACATTCGTTGAAATTTGGTCTGCTGAGAGAGTTGTATAATCAAACCTCGCGATCCCCGGAATGAATTTTAACGAAGCTACCATTTAATGGTCTGGTCACATACCAATCTCGAGCCTGGTAGACGGCTGTAATTAGTTATTAGTTGTCGCTAACAGATTCGATGTTAAGAAATCATTCTGCGTCTATTGAACGATAATGCACCTTAGCGTTTTTACTTTGCGATTTATCAGCCGAGTGGCATAGGGTGAGGGTTATCAGGAAGTTATTGTGCCAACAGACTTGTCTGGCTTTTTTTATAAATAGTCGAGCGCCGTGTTAATGATTTTGTTTACATATCTCATTTGAATTTGATCTACTTATCTGGTTGTGTAATAATTAGACGTCATCTGCTTTTCTTTTAAAAGAAGTTTACATTAATTAATACGAATTAAGCGGTTTCACACAAGAAGAGCGTAGATAGATAGTGCTAATGTACGGCATAAGGGATCGAAGTTTAGAACTTTTTAATTAAGTGTTGTTGTTGTAAGAAAGCGTTTCCGTAAACGTTAAAATAAACAATGGTTTTCTTATCAAGCGGTTAAACGGCTTTTTAGTTTAGCGAAACGTTTTTTTAAAGAAGTCTATTTGTTTTTGAAGTGGTAGAATAGGGTGATTTCATACAACGATAATACGCAAGTGAAGGCAACGGAAATAACTTCGCGAAGTAAATCCAAACGGTTGGGCCGGTCTAGATGAAAAATTACTCCATTTGAAATATTTATAATTCTTGGAAGGTGATTTGGGGCTCCACAGTGGAGTGACGTTTTAAATTTGCTAGTACAAAATGGTGGGCTCATAATATAAAAAATATTTTGTTTATAACTATAATCGCGGTGGACATTATTATCGATATGGAGACCAAAAAAGCAATTTCTACATTTTTTGTTCGTCTGCCTGTGCAACAAAAATGGGAAAGGCTAAAGACATCAGCAGTGCAAAAAAGGCAGCTATCATTGCCTTGCTAAAGAGAAGGACATTTTTCTTTCGAGAAATCACAAGAAAAGAGGAAGAATCACCTCAAACTGTTATTTGAATATCAACAGGACTACGGGAAAATTCAGAGTCGTCAACAGTAGTCGTCGAAATTGCCGGGGAAAAAGAAAAACGACACCTCGAAGAGACCGTAGAATCATCCAATATCAGCAATGACCTTAAGGAGACGATTATACGAAACGAACCTAAAAATAATAGAAAATGATTATATTTTTTCAAAGGGCGTTTGAAACCTTTAATTGTAAACGGATAAACGTTTCGGACCTGTGGGTCTATTAAATAGTTAAAAATGCATAAAATTTTAAAATTTGATCTGACTTAAATCAAGGGTTCAATAACTATATAATATAATCTCTCAATAATTATATCTCATTCACATGTGAGAGCGTAACATCTAGTTCCATTGCATGTATCCGTTGTTTTTATGATAGTGAATAATTTTTCTGCAATCCAAGGTTCGAAAAATTAACACTTTTTTAAACGTTTATAAGCAAGCAAATTAAAAAATGAAAAACATATGATGAAATTGGAACTGGGATCTGAAAATGAATTATAAAACATTGCTTTTCACTCCGCAAATAAAAGGCTGAACATTTTTGTAAGGATGTTATTCGTTTATTTCTTTCAATCGAAAAATCCCTCATCGTGAGTGTTTTCATATGAAGCCAAGCGTCATACTGGTAAGATCATTCATAATTTTTTAAAACTCGTTTACTTATAATAAACCAGTAACGTCCTAGCAAACAAACAAACAATATAAAAAATACAAAACTATCAACAAATTAAAGTCGGTATAAATAACACGTGCAGAGCGATGGTCAGTCGATCTATGAAGCTTTGATTCCTGCTATTCCCCGAGAGTAAGGAGGCCTACTATTTGTCGTGAAATAGTAATTGCCTCGAGCACTGAAAATTTTATAAAGAGAGAGTTGCAACATTGCTTATACAATATACCAATATACTATGTTCTTACTCTGTAGGGGTATGACTTCCTATAACAATAACACTCTTCGGCGTAGAGGGTATACCCATTTTAAAATTCACCCAAGATCTTGCCTTTATCGCATAAAATGGCTCTGATTTTCCTGCTACAGCTTCCGCGAAATACGTCCAAGAGCGTATATGACTGCAGATGTCTAAAATGTTAAATCGATGATTATATTCAAAACAGTATTTTTTATTTTTATTTTGAAGATACCAGCGTCGCTGAGTAGAACGTAATCTCTCGGTGGACACCCAGGCTGTATTGCAGTACCACCATTTGGCCAGACGTTTAAATGTGCTCTTTCAAGCGGTGAGCCATAAGACCATGCATCGGTATGTATGACTTGTACAAAATTACCATCTTTACTAGAAATTGATGGTAATATACCAAGGAAGACGAATCCAGGGAAGGCTGGATCTAGTGCTGTAATTCTGTAAATAAATAAGGAATTCTTTTGGTTTTTTTTTAACCGACTAGAAAAAAAGAGGTGGTCATCAATTCCAGCCATATGTGTTGAAGCGTGCGTGGGAAATCTTCCGTCAATTAAATATTTTGGAGAAGACAAATTTCTGTCTATAGAATATTTGGTAGCTGAAGACACATTTTATAAAAGACTAAAATTTTCAAAATCCGAATCGTCAAACATTTTTTGTTCTATTTACTTTATAGAAATACGTTACACACTTTGTCCCACTTTTCGTACCTCCGATTGTATGTCACCCTGTCCCAATGTATTTTAGAATTACTATAGACATAAATAAGCAATTACAGTAGCCAAAATTCCGCAGAATACCGAAATAACTGTATTGTATGTAACAACACCATTCGGAAGTAGTCCAGGCGGGATCTGCGATATATTTTTATTTTTTAACATAACATTTCCACAACTTTTCAACTGGCGCATATAAAAATCATCATTCCCGTCTGGACTATAACCAGACGTATGTCGCGAAAAGTTTTAAAGCTTTTAATATCAAGGTGTATGTGTCATCAAGTATTTTTTGCACATAAATTATGCTGATACCTCTTGCAAACGCATAAATAAAAATATTTCAAATGATTCCTACTAACCTTGGCAATTTAAGTCTTCCGCTTGTTTTTCTAACGATCTCTCTTCCAATATAGCCAGCCAACTGACCTCCCAGAGAATGACCAACGAGGTTAAATGTTTTGAGATTCAATCCGGCATTGAATAGTTCTATTAATTTATCAGCAAGCACAGGTCCAAACTACACAAATGAAGAGTGTAAAGTCAAAGGTAAAAAACAGAATAGCATCATACTTGTTTGTAATTAGGGATCGCTTTCCTCACATAGTCGTCATCGACTAGTTTTGCCCAATCCAGAACAAGAAGGTTGTCGGTACCCCTTGAATTGTAGGCATCCACAATAAGGTGGATGCTTTCAAAATCCTGGTTTTCATTAAATCCATGTATGTAGAGGGTTGTGTTTTTAGAGGGGTCAAAATGGCTATTGTCAAGTATAGCAGTGATATTGTTTAAACCGTATGTTACATTGTCGTTAAAACTGGGTCTATAAGGAACTTGTTAATTAATTCTTTCGATAAAGTAGAACATGTTTGCATACCCATGGTAAAATATTACTCCGACCGAATTTAAATCAGAATTGCTCAATGTATGCAATAATATTGAAGAAACTGAAATTTAAAAAAAAAACACTTTATGATTAAACTGTTGTAGAGGGAATGCACTCAAAAAAAAACTTGTATTTGCTCTGAATTCAACGTAATTATGTTCGCGAAAGTGAGAGGATAAAAGTGCAACCAGTTCACCGCTAATTTAATTTTTTGCCCATTTGAGTAAATTGACCTTTACACAGAACTTCGAATACTGCCACTTTTAATTAAAATATAATAAAATCACTAGATAAGTTGTTCCACTAACGATTCACAAATTCTTTTAAAATATATGAACTAAGCAATTTACCAAGTCTACCGATGTCCGACCACATTTTCCACAAATTTCTTCTAGTAACTTTATCCGAACTCCAAAAATCTCTAGAAGACTGGATGCAGCTGACTCCAGTCTATGCAAACGACTACCGTTATAAATCGATTAGCAAGTGGTTTTAAATTTAATGAATTTTCCAGCATTTAGTTATGCACTGTAATAGCTCACTGCACACTGGCGTGCAATAAAATTCCGCAGTTTATTTTATGTAATTTTGAAACCAATTATCTCCGAATAAATGTCGGAATTGCCTTAAATAGTTAACGACATTATTTAAACTACTGTAACTGTTGAATCCTCCTGAAATTTGCTTTCGATTTTATTGTTCACGACAATTGAGTCAATGTTATTGCACTACCGTAAATAACTTCCATTGTACTTACGTGAACCGCAAATCGGTTTTTATAGCTGCACAATATCTCTGATAACGTGCACGTGAATATTATCAGGTTTTAAAATTGATGGATGCCCATCGCCTTCATTCAGCTCAAAGGGTAAGGTCGACCCAAATGTTGAGACTGTTGCTTATAGCATTTCATTTATAACCAGTCGTCGCATTCGTATCTGATTTTATTGGTTCTCAGGAATCAACCTTTACGTGATAATTAATCTCACCATGCAACCGAAACCTTTCGAACTCCACAAAGATGCTGCAACTAGGGATGTTATGCTCGATGGGCACGATCACGATCACGAGATCATTTCTGTTCAACTGCGAATGAGACAGTGTTTAATGCTAAGACTTGAGTACCTTATTTAAGTCTTCTTTGCTGCTTTGGTGGGAAGTGGTGAGTTCAGTTGAAGAGGTATTTCACTTTTTAACTAACAGCTATAAGAAGATCTACACTGCGTACTTGTGTACCTCTGATCAACGTATTTTCTAAAAAAATAAAAAATCTGAAAAAATGGTTATTACGTATAATGCATGTCGTACGCTTTTATTATGAAACCGCTCCAAGCGTGCCTATACCACTTTCATGACATTGCAACATTTCATAACCAGGTATAGCAGTAAAATTGATTTGTGGACAAATAAAATACTCTTGAAAAGACTACAGAGCGCTGATTTCAATATCATCATTTGCAATATCACGCTCAGTGTGAGTTATTGCAATTATTGAAACAACTTTCGTCTTTACTGTTCGGAGTCTCTCTGAATAGAACTTCGGGCATAGAAATTTGAGGTTGATAACAAACACGATAAGTATCGTGGCGGTAGAGATGGATCGCCGGTCTATATCTACAGAGAAATTGTGGTTGTTCTTTTTATAGAATCAGTAAAAGATGAAAATATAATCGAACCGCGAATCAATGTTGAAATTATATGTATTTCATTGAAGACAAGTTTTTGATATATGTACTTACATAGGCAATTGATTTATGGTTTTTGAGAACGGATTATTATTAATTTGATGTGTATTCGCGAGAATCACTAGATTTTAAATTTTTGTCTTCTTTTCAAAAATATAATTCCTAGTCTAATTAGATTCCTTCCGTCTTCTACAGTGGGTGACACCGTCATTTTATACGAAACCAATATTTAGAAAAATCTTCGTTTAAGGACTGCACCCTTGAATCTACATATGGTATGTATATATGGAGTGACTGATGACGTAAAAATAATCGAAAACGACCGATATTCGTGTCGAATCCATAGTTTTCAGGGTAGTATAGATAAATAGTGACACTCCCGATGACTATTTCCTACAATAATGAAAAAGCCCAGGGCAAGGCCGGTGAGGGTCTGCTAGTAAATTATATACATAACTCTGAGATATTCAATAAAGATACAAATGAGTGACGGTACATTTTTGTTTCCTTCATAAAAAAGTAATTCCCAAAAAATCTACATTTTTCTCTATCCGTTAACCAGAATTCATTCAGATTAAAGAATAGTTTGATTATCTTTTAGTTTTTCCTTTGGTTACGTAAATTCATTTTCAACTTGACACAAAATATTTAAAATGTAAATAGGTCTTTAAATGGATCCTGGGTGAACTTACCGTTTTTATGGCACATCGAGGTAGATCGGTGGGGCTCCAAGGACTTGCACCGCGAATGAATAATGTTTGGAACATTCCTCATACCAGCTTTTTTGAATTTTGTCACGGTCCATCAAGACGATTAAGTTAGCACATAAAAGGACCCAATAGCCAAAATAACGAAAATTCAAATTCAACCTTCGGTCTTCGTTGAAAAAAATACTTTTGATTAATTTATTTTTATAATTCCAAAATTGCGAAGGAATTCATTTGGATATGTGACTTGAAGTACGTTGTTAATAAAAACCGTGTAATCACTTTTTAATAGTTTTATTATTAAATAGACTTAAATATAACTAAGTGAGAGAACCGACAAATATTCTCCCAACATACGCTCAGTTTTAAAAAAGAAAATGTTTACAATAATAAAAATATATAACTAATTTTGCAAATAGTGTTTTATTAATAATGTGAATGAAACTGAAGGTGAGACTGTTACAACTGAAACAAGGGATTTTATGGACTGGTTACGGTACTCAAATGAATTTTTAATTTCGAATATTTCCAATAATTTTCTTATCGAATTCTGCGATACTCTTCTTTATTAAGCATTCCTTAAATTTAAAAATTATTGAAGATAACAAATTTTGTTGAAGAACTATATCCAATTGTCTGCCCTTCCATTTAACTTTTGCATAAACCTCTGGGTTGAGCTGCTCACATAAATTGCCGATTTTATGCTGTAAAGATTTAGAATTTATGTTAGCTCGTTTATTTGATTAGTTTTACAATGTTACACTAATCTATTAGAGACAATATGAAAAGGATGTTTTAGTGTGAGAAAATAAGTATTTTTGGCTTGTAGGTATAATGAGAAAATAAATGATTTTGAATCAGCGATAGTTGCTTGCAATGAGATATTCCGATCCACGCAAATAATATCGTATTCCTCGCCAACGAATTAAGCTTGAGTTCCATCGGTAAAACTAATTTTCCTACTTATATTTCACAGAGAATGTATTTAAATTTTATAGACATTAGTCGACAGGAGTTAGCGCCATCATTAGCAAGAAGACTACTTGAGACCGTGATAACTACGTTAATAGATATCTTTGAGACACGTGCGGAGTATAAAAAATATTTATTGGGTTTTTACCTCGTAATTGTTGGTCCATCTTTTGAGACAGAGGCATTGCTTTTATTGATTTTGTCGGATCAATATCACTGGGCCAATTAATTATATGTCTAATTCAAATTTCAGAATCGGCTTTGAAAGAGGTTCAACGCGAATTGAAAATGGATAGTGGAAAGGTGAATTGTTTACAGCACCCCGAGACAAATATAAATCAAAACCACATAAAGCTTACAAAACAGGAATTAAGATGAGTAAACAAAGAGATCCTCCCCAACTTCATCCTTTTCAGTTTCTGGGTTTTCATCAAGGTTGGGCTCAGCAACGAATCGCATCAAAATTTCGGCGTTATTCCCCCAAACATCCAACTCCAAAACTTTTTATAGCGCAATTACCCAATGTTAAAAAATATAAGCAAAATATATCAAGTATAAACGAAACACATACCTGCTGCAATGCCTGCAATTGCTTCTGAAGCAAAATGCTTAACATCTACGTCAGGATCAGCATTTAATTTATCTAATGTTGGCTTCACCTGAGTGTCTATCACACCTGGTTCCAGATAGGGCGAAATTTTCTGTAGTGTTTTCGCAACATTAAATCTTACATTTGCGACTGGATCTGTAGCAAGAACTAAAACTGTTGGTAACAGCAATTTTGTTGTGATTTCTGTTCCGCACACTTCAGCGAGAACGTTAATGCAAAACAAGCATGTCATTCCTGGGGGAATAAGGAATTTGTAGTTTGATACGTCAACTTTTGTAGTTAAATGCCACTTACTGTGAAGATAATTCTTGTTTCGTGACATAACTAGGATCATTGGGAGAATAGCTTGCTCTGCCCATTGTGGTCCGAATTTCTCGACTAGTTTCTTCATGTTCATTGTCGCAGCCTCCCGAATCGCATAGACGTGATCATTCAACCAACCCATGCACAGTCCTCGTAATTTTTGATCGAAAAATTCCTGTCCCAATTGACCGGCAAGTCCTGGCATGTACTCAATGATGGCTAATCGGACGCGCCACTTTGTGTCTTCTGCCAATTCGACAATAGCTGGTAAAAGTGACTGTAATTTTATAAGTTAGCAAAGCTATTTTGAATAACTTTCGAAGTGACGTACCTGAGACAATTGTTGAATCCCAATAACATCGTTTACACAGTCCAAATTAGAGATGATATTTAGGCGTACCTCTGGGCACTCATCCTTAAGTTGAACTAAAAATAGCGGCAAAAGGTGCTCGACTGTGTTGTATGAACCAAGCATAGGGCTCAAGCCCATGATGACTGAGGCTAGAGCGGATTTAACATGTTGATTTGCGTCGGAAACAAGTTCCTTCACATATGGCAAAATTGATGTCATTATGATTTGGACTTGATTCGCCTTATCTAAATTGGCGCAGAAATCTTTTACTTTGCTGGCAACGGCAGCCCGAACTTCTGCTTCAGCGTCTTTTAATAAATACTACACAAAACAACATATCCTGATAGACCCATTGGACTTAAATATTTTTAAAGAAAATCCTACCTGGAAAGAGGGTACTAAATCTGTTTTTGTAATTTCTGGTCCAACCGCCTTCTGTAAATCTGTGAATTTTTCGGCGACCATGTAACGCACCCTCCATGATGAGTCGCTGGCACATTGCCTTAGTGTTGGCATTACGAGCTGAAAGACAAAAAACATTAACAAATTTTCCTTCAGGAAAATAACCCTGAACACTCACATGTTCTACGTCTTCTTGAGGCAGTAGCTCCGCGATGCTTACGCATGCTTCTACGGCTAATAGACGCACAGAGTCCTAAATAAAAACATTAAGTTAATAGTTTCTTATGTTGAAAAAAACCCGTATAACCTACTTGATCATCCTGAGCCAACTGTACAAAGTTGGGAATCAGATCTGACTTCAAAAATTCCACTTCAACTACTTTCGCGAACTCCCCAAGTTTACTAGCAGCAGCTCGTCGCACCATAGGAGTTTCATCTTGGCATAACTTTCGGAAATTTGCACGGAGCTCAGCTTTGACGGGTTGTGATACTCTTGGGTAGCAAACGGAAAAAAGACCGCAGGCGGATGTTCGTGAAGTGAACCAATCACCAGATACCAGTCGTTGTAAGGCCGGTACAACATGAATTTCTAGATCTTGGGCGCTGTGCTCAGCAGCTACCGTGCGCAAAGATTCAACGGCCTTGTCACGGACAACTGTTTCCTCAACGGTTGCTAGACTCTCCAATGGTGGAATAAGATACATAGCGTACTCGGGACCGCCCACCAAACCTGTATAAAATGTTGTTGATATCGATATTGTGAAGAATTTTAGATTTACTTACTTGTAAAATTTCCCAATTGTTCGGCCAGCGCCAACAAGACTTCGTCTTCATCGTAAATGGTTTCGGTTAAAAATGGTATCAACTCGGATCTGGTGCGTTCCTCACCAAGAGCCAAAGCAATTGTTGAGAGCTTCTTTATAGAATTTAAGCGAAGCTGCAAAGTAAACAGTAATAATAGATGAAATTTTCCAAAAGAGATAACATTGGTATATCTTCTAATCAACCGGGGTCGTAAGAAACTGCTGAATTGCATTTTCAAGAAGTGTGTCTGTCAGTAAACAATTAAAAGTTCTCATGCTACCAAAGTCTCGTGTGCGCGGCTAGCCACATGGCTTTGTTTATCATGAACTGCATATGTCAACATGCTGTTTATGCTTTGTTTATAATCAGTGCTATGTAAGTCTAACCAATAGGAATTGATATAAATACAATCTGTCCAAGATTTTAAGAGAAACTCTGTAGTTGGTGCTATAGTTGGGTGAATGAATAAAGTTTTACTTTTACCCTAAAAAGGAGCTCCTCCAAGTTTCAGAGTGAGCAACAAATAATTCTTCTTGCTCCTTTAACGGCAAAATGTATCTATTCTAGCTTGGAGAAATTGAATCTGGTGATCTTAGTCTAAGAGAAAAGTACTCTCAATCCTGTTTCGACGCAGATTGTTGTAGATCATTATCATAAATCATACACAATATGTCCTCAAAATTCAGTACAACATTTTGCAACATTGTTTTTGCTATGGATTTTCGGAACGCATCGCAAATGCAGAAGCCCGCAATTGCAATCCTTGTTACAAATTTTTTTTTCATTTTAATCAAGTTAGTTTTCAGCCACCACATTCACACGAATACCTTAAGCGAATTATACCATATAGCCTTATTCGTCTCGATGTTTCCCCTGCTGTGTGCAATTGGTTCAGACAAATGACTACTACAACTGTGCCAAATTTCAAATCAGTAGCAATAGGATTTACTGAGAAAAATGGCTGTGACATACAAACAGACAGTCAGACACCGAAGTCCCACCATAAGGGTTCTGACCGGAGGTTTTTGTATTATTAAAACTGAAATATCCCTCATAGTTCGACGAGATTATCTTTATTTTAACTGAAACAAAACTTACGAAATTCTGTTCATTTTTCGGCCTCCTAAAACAGGTTCCCCCTCTTAAGCTTAAAGGTGATTATCTTCCACGACAAAAAAAGAAACCCTAAAAGAACAAATTTGATTTCCCCCAAGTGTGATAATTGATGCATTCGATGTAATAAGATCTCCTGATGAATAAAACAAATAAAAAAGTAGAGTAGAAGAAAGAATTCCCGAGTGATTGGGAGAAGTCTTTAAAGGATTTATTGGTCTGCTAACTCTGCATCTTTCTTGGGAAAATGATTAGGGAAACACACTTGCGCCTAGAGGAACGATTTGGAACTTTAGAAATGAAACTTTTCCAACCAACCATATGTAGTAGATTCGGGTGTTGTTTGCACCCAAACCACAAATCACAAATTGATTGGTAGGTGCGAACAACGGTAGGGCCAACTTGGTTCGCGACTCTATTTTCTTACATTTTTAATGATAACACACCCAGCACGCTTAATAACAATATCTATGTATTCTTAAGCTTTCATATTTTGCACTCTCTTCTGCGTTTAGAACTACAACAAATTGTGGTCTATTCACTTTCTATTTTTGGTTAGTTAGGTACACTTTTCCTGAAATAAATTTCTGGGGTGACATCAGCAGCATTTGGGTTTATCGCCGTAATAGCGTATAATCACGGTATGGGCTGCTAGATAAATCAATTAGAGAGTAAGGAAATATAAGACAGGCAGTCGCACAATTCAATTTGGGTCAATATGGGAGAAATATATCGATCTCAATGCAACAGGGCGACTCCGTAACCGTAACCCCTAATTCAAGTGCAAATTAAAAACATGAGCCAGAGTTCTAGAGGAGGCTTTTAAACTTTCCACAAAGCACCACTCTAAAAGCCGGATAAACCAATGTCCTAGCCCTTGAGAATAATTGGGGCCATGAATTATGCATGACACTTCGAAGGTTCATAAATAACTTTTTCTAAATAATACTAGCTGTATTTGGAATTCTTCCACGTCTTTCACGCAGAAGAACTGCACCACTCGGAAACATCGTCTGTACCCTCGAAAATAAACAAATCCAAATATGGTCGAATTGTTGAATCCCGAGTCCCGAAGCCGACCATGTTTTCAGCGTCCATTATCCCGGAATAACTTGCAAGACGGACTGACTCACCTGGACATCCTCGTTCTTGAGCTCATCAATTAGAACCGCAATCGGATAGAGTGAATGATCCAGGGCTTTATCACTCGCTGCCATTTTGACGCCAGAAAAATAGCTTCTTCTGCTTTCGTCCGCTAACAAAAAATTCTTTTGACGAGATCCACACACCGAACACGAGTTTCTTCTTCCGACCGAATCCGACTTTCCCTTTCTTCGGTTCTTTTCAATACACGCAAGTCCCAAATTGTGATAAAACGGAACTTTTATCAGATCTTCGTCTGAATAGCACAAAACTGCGAAATTTTGCGACGATTTATTAGATAATTCAATTCAATCGAAAAATTTTCGCACAAAATGACACAATTTCACCCCGACCTCCTTTACAACCGGTCTGCAATGTTGGCACAACTGAAATTTTGGTGAAAAACTTTATTTGGTCTAAACATTTAATTCTTTAGCAACTGCCATCTGACGGAAAATGCATGACGAGTCTGGGTGTCAAAAGATGTAGCCGTTATTTTTAAAATAGAAAATTTGCGTATAAGCGACTGCTCAGTTTTCTGAGTTGATTCTTCTCATTTAACTTGTTTATTGGGGTGCATCCTCTCATATATGTTGAAAGAAGATAACAAGCTAGCTTGAAATCACACGTGGGCCATAATAAAATTATTTAACTCAACAGAACGGCAAGAAAAAACCACAAACATATATTGTTAACATAATTTTTCAAAAGACCTTATTTACAGTAATATTTGATAAATTGCTTAGTGTGTTCAGGCCAAGTCTGCAAAGAACTCGGAAGCGTTTGCGTATTTCGACGAGGGCAAATTATGCCGCCTCTCCTTGTAGCTATTGTGCTTCTCGTTGTATTTAATATCGCCGAAATCCTCGAAGTATTTGATGTTCCAGAACCTCACATCGTTGTTGTGGGAGCTCGAGGCAATAAACTCACCCGAATGGTTAATGTCCACAGATTCCACGGGCATGGTATGCTGCCCGACAATGCCCAGATTTCTGAAAGGAGCTATGTGGCACGCTCTGAGGATGCCCTCTTCGCCAGCAACGCATCCAATCCTGTCTGTGAGGGGGAGCATCACTGATATATTTGTTTTCATGCCCGGAAACATGTCGCTGTGGTAGCCAAACTCGCCCCAGTTGAAGGAGTAGACACGACCCTTTGAAGTGCCCACGATTACCTTTGAGTCGTTTCGGTAGAGACCCATGCAGGTCAGCTCTTCTTCGTAGGGCTCCGATTGTACATAAAGCTTCCTGCATAGCCAAAAGGTAATTAAGGCAAGTTTAAGTTGTTTTGGCTACCTGGAACCGATGTTTATTGTTGTCAGGTACCCGTCCCCGCTCGCTACCAGCAGAAGTTTTTTCGCCTCATTTGTCAGCATCGCAGAAATATAGTCCTCCACCTCTTTAAGGGAGAAAACTGGCTGATTTGTCCTCGTATCCCACATCTTCACCGTCCCGGAATCATCACCTGTGAGGATATGACCCAAAAAACAGCTTCAAAATTCACATTTTTTTTTTAAGTGATGGGAAAGAGGTAGTGAAAGGATTTCATTTATGTTGCAAATGGGGACTTAATCCTAACCTGGAAGGATAGCGCACTAGGAGTTGCAGCCAGCCCAGCGCTAGCCTGGTATGATGCCAGCCTCGGGGTATTGCTAACGTTTTTCTTTTTAGGTCTATTCATATGCAGTGGTCTGATGGAAACTGAAATCTAGTTGCAGTTGTAAAACCAAAGCTAGGGAAACACAACAGTATTATTATAGCCAAATGCCCTGACCTAGTCCTAATTTAGATCTAGCCGTCGAAAGTAGCTAAAAGAGCATAACGCTTAAAAACTGCAGCTCTAAGAGGAATAAGTTTAAAGTATCGTAAGGAATATCGTAAAAAACTGCTCAAAAGGGAGACACGCACTTATTTCGAGTTAAGATCGAAGATTATCTCAAAGAGAAATTGGGACCAATTCTAGAGTTCGAGTCGGTCGAATTTTTCATCGGCAAGATATCCATATCATCTATATAATTGAAATGCTAGCGCGAGACATTGATACCTAATGATCTGCATGTATTTGAGTGATTCGAACTCCGATCGAGTTTATCAACTAAATATGGAACATCAATTAAACTTTTGAAAAAGAAAATGGCGGATTCAATATGGCGACCGAAAAAGTTCAACTTCAAAGGATTGCTATGTCGGATTTTGTCGGTGTGTAACTGAATGTTAAGTGCCTTGAGCGGTTGTGATGTATTTTACTTGCGAAATGCAAGTAAATGCGAAACAATTAAATATAACATCTTCAGGTAAAAATTAAAAAGGGATTTGAATGCGCTAGAATCTTTAATTGGTGGGAAAATTTGAAACTACTAAAGCGTAACTAATGAAGTAATTAGAACAATTTCCATAAAGACGTAGATGTGGGCAGATTATAAATTCAATAAACAATCCTGCAACTCGGATAGAGCACTTACCTGAGGCGAAGAGGTTCTCGTCAATGATGTACAGCTTGTATATCGCTGATTCATGTGCTTTGTCGTAGAACTTTTTAAGTTTCTCGGTCTCAATGTCGGTAAGCATTATGGATTTGTCCTTGGAGGATGAGAAAATCGTCTTCCCGTCCTCGCTGAATTCCACGTCTCTGCAGGCTTTTGTATGCACCTCCAGAGTCTTTAGAAGTGTGTTGCCATCGTTCGCGTACTTGTACAGCAGGACATCTCCAGTAATGGTCCCAATGGCCAAAATGTCTTCCTCTGGGTGGAAGCAAATGTCTGTGACAAAATCGTCGACCTTTATTTCCGGGGGCTGTGTGCGAGGTTTCTTTATTGCAGCGATTATCGCTCGGACTGTGTCGTCCTCCTCCTCGTCTTCATTTAGGTCTATGGTGTTCTGGTTGCTCGTTCCAGCCACATCGGATCGCGCTCCGCCACTCTCAGCGTTCGCTGCAAGTGAATCGTCCGAGTCTGCCTCTGAGGGTTCATAGTCGTCATCGCTGTCTGGATTTATAATTAATTCGCTGCCCGAATGATCCCCTTCCGTGTCGTCAGCGACCTCATCAACCTCCTCCAGGCCCATCTCGATGGAACTATCTGAGTCGACGTCGTCCATCCCCGGTTTGTAGAAATTGCGCCTAATTTGGAAAACTTTTTTTCAGTTGTTCTATGCTGTTAAGGATTGTTTAAATATTTACATTTTGTGTACAGGAAAGAGGATGTGCGATTTAATTTAGCTAATTTGAGATATTACTCGACAGCTACTCAAACAAGCGTTTGCATGAAAATAAACACTAACTCGAGTTGACAGATCAGCACATGCGATTGTTTGACTGCATTATCGGCATCCGTTTGAAAAGTTAAGTGAAATATTTTTTTAAATTTTGGAGAGTCTGGTACAAATGAGCGATTTAAATGTATAAGTAGTACCAATTAAATTCAATATTACTAAATTTCTATTGTTTCCTTTCGGTAAAAAATTATGTTTCTGGGTGGATAACTGCCCGCCCTGTTTGTGACCACTGGCAGCCCTTCACAATATTTGACAACATTTCGCAGCCAAGTTGACATTTTTTCTTGCGAACAAAAATTCAGTTTTTTCGGCCCTTCTGTGTATTTTCTCTCCACAACGGGAAGTTGAGAACATTGATAAATTAGTCGAGAGACATTTTATGCGAACGTGTCGTTGTACTTAATTTTTAGTGGCTTCGCGTAGATTCTAAGTCGTGGTTTTATCCTCCTCCAGTGGGCTTGCGAAATGACAATGGGCGACGAGACTCCAATAACTTCCTTGGTTTTTCCTGTGCTTTTGCGCCCCATCTTATCGCAGGTACAGTAAAAGGGGAGTGCGTAATTCGTTCTCAACCTCAACAGTTCGTCAGGTGGTAGCCTGCCTAGTTCCGCGCTGTTTTGCTCACGATAGCACAATTAGGTATAGCTGCCCATAAGGAAGGTGGTGACCCTCATCATTCCGTTAATGTGTCACAATGAGGAAAATGGAATATTTCTTCTCATATACTTTCTCACTTTACCTCTTTTTGTTACTTTTTTGCTGATGCCATTGTGGTACATCTATAGCCCTGCATGCTTTGGTTTTTAGCTCATCAGCAGTCTGTGAGATTGGGACTGGCACTGCAGCCCCACTATCCAAAAGACGAGCACCATAGTGGCGCATAGTCTTTGAGTCTATCAGGGGACTCTTCAGTCCAAAATTAAAACAAATATTACGCTTCTGCTAATGGTATTACGGAAGACCTAAGGACGATGCCATATGGTAATTTAATGTACCAGCGCGAAGCTTCTCATGAGGTCGTAAGTTGGTCCAAACTCTCTACCAAGGAGTGGGGTTGACTGGTATTCAGGGGCAGGGCAGTTGGAGTTACTAGGTCTCTTCTATGTTACTAAATGAGGAAGATTCCTAGCGCTTGTGGCAAGATTTTCGCCTTTCCTTAGGAAAGTTCTTCAGTATATCTGATAATTGCGATTTTTTCCAACAGAGCTTCTTATGCCAGGTTCTTGGCGTTAATCGGCGAGACAAATGAGAATCCTTAGAGTTGCCCTTTCGGTTTCATTATATTTATAATTCATAACAAAATTCCCTTATAATTTTTTAATTCTACTACCACTTACAGCTGGAACGGCGGGATGTTGTAGCATCCCAAACACTCAGGGCAGCACTTTCGAAGGCTGAACAAACGCATCCAGGGCTCTCATATGATCTCGTAATGGGTATAATTCGGAAAGGAGAACTGAATGTAAACCTCAACGAAGCAATCTTAAGACTGCAGGGATCGGTAACAGACATTGAACGTAAGGCTCTCTTATTCCTCTAAAATCGATGGCTTGTTTTCTGTACCCTCTCACAATACTGATATTTTAGTAATCGAGTACCGCTTAAACAGAACTGAAGATGCATTCCAGGAACTGAATAAGAAATCAGCAGCACTCAAAAGAATTTTGAGTAGAATTCCAGACGAAATCACCGACAGAAAGACATTCCTTGAAACAATCAAGTAAGCGAGGACTTTTGTAAAGTTATATAACAAAAAATTAATAATAATTCCTGTTTGCAGAGAAATCGCCAGTGCCATTAAGAAGTTGCTTGATGCTGTAAACGAGGTGGTTGGATTTATTCCGGGATCCTCGGGGAAGCAAGCCGTGGAACAAAGAAAGAAGGAGTTCGTCAAGTATTCAAAGAAGTTTAGTACAACGCTCAAGGAGTATTTCAAAGAGGGGCAGTAAGTATTATAATTTGTCTGAAATGTTAGGTCAAATTAATCGTCATTGATCTTGTGCTGAAATCCGCTTAAATTAAAGATTTCGTAATTTTTAACTAGACTACCATAATAGGTATCTTTCAAAGACTGGAATTTAATTCGTTCTTATCTTATCTCAAATTCCAGAGCCAACGCAGTATTTGTGAGTGCGCTGTACTTGATCCACCAGACCAACCAGATAATGATAACCGTGAAGAATAAGTGCGAATAAATTGTTTGTCATGCGCCGCTGACAACAAATACGAGACGACGAGAATGCGACGACTATCGTCCTTCGACCATAACAAGTAACTTTAGCTGTTAGGATTCGATATGCCAAATTCATTTGATATGTGTATCGCTTTTGTGTTATTTATTATCTTCCGCCCCCCTTAAAGTTGAAATTTCCGTCTTGATTAGTCGAGAGCAACACACGCCCGAAAGAGAGTGAGTGTACCAGTTTTCTTCTTGTAAATAATGAATTTAACGTAGCAGATTAGTTATCAAGATCGCTTCATTGAAATAAGTTACGTGTTTTACAAACACATATACACATTGGTTTTTGTCGTCCCCCCACTTTTCCACACAGGGAAACCATTCTGCTCATGAATGTCATATCATTTCGTAACAAATATTAAGGATCAGGAGAATTTTTTAAGAGACAGATTCAGATGTACTTCGTAGTTTTTCAAGAATTTAATGTATTTCGAGAAAAAAGGGAATGAATGGAAATATATTATTGATACATGTTCAGGCCAATTTATGTAGTCACTTATTATCCCGTGATTATTCCAAAAAACCGTATAATTCCTGCACCTATGCGAGATCCTATAGCGTCTACTCCAATAAATTAGTGCGTTTTTTGTTTGCCGGAAAGAAACACTTTGAAAGGCGTCCTGTAGCTCTTTTTAGAAGCACCAATGGGCTCACGCTGCATAAGAAGCCTCATTTTATGTTGATTTTGTGAGAGGGCTGTGAAAATGAAATAAATTCGTTTTAGTTCTGTGCCTACGTAAAAATGGAACACATGAAATCACTGATGCCTGTCTGTCCAATTGTCTGTTACAATATTTTTTCTCACAGATTATTCGATATAAAGAGCTGAAAATGTACATATCTATATAGTTAAAAAGGGGCCAAATAAACGAACGTTAAAATAAAAAAAACTAACGACTAACTCAATTAGACTATCAAAACAAAGTTTTTTTGATTTCACTACATAGGGCATCAAATGAAAGCTAATAACTTTGGGGTAAATTTGTTAAAAAATCTAACTATCTCCCGAAACAATAATCGCAATATTATATTGGATATGCAGTAAGTAAATCTTCAGTTATTTTTTAATATTTCGAAAACGATTTTTTAATAATTTTTTAGTTTTTAAGTTGGGAGGCACGGAAATGATGAGAACAAACTTGTCGAATGGGCGTATAGGCACCACCAAAAAGGAACACGAGTCTGGCCGTTTTTCAGTTATTTCCCTATTTGGTCTGCTGAAAATATCATTTACTACCATTTCCAATACTTGCTCGAGCCAACGAACTGCTGTGTTCAGTCTTAAATGTCAAGAAATCCATGTTTCAATGTACAATTGTAAACTACTCCACATCGGTCCACTGTCATAAAATTTAAGAAAGCCTACACGCAGAGTTCTTATCTGCACCCACAAGGATATAATCTGCCCTTCTAAACAGAGCCAAAACCCATTCACAATCTAAGTTGAATGTCTTACCAGACATTATACTTAGTGATCTAATAAGATTCCTCAATCTTCTTGACGAATGAACAACCATAAAATCAAGAGATTCTTACCAGTCTTAACCACCAATATCGCTCAACAGATAAGTAGCAGCCACACAACCTTCCGTTAATGTCACCTCAGAGAAAAGAGGACACCACATTGGAAGAAAAATGAAATATTTAATTTACATATATGTAAATACTTGAATTATATGTTTATAAAAAAAAGGGAGATTTGAACTAGTTATTTATTCCGGCAAATATCTTTCTGTTCGTGCTTAGAACGCACAGATCCGTGCTAGAATAGCACAACCATACAAGATGTGAATTGCAGTTTCGTTGTCTCCTAGACATACGACATTTTGTCTTATTATCTTATTAATATTAGTCCAGTAATCAGGTAATTTATTTTTGCGAAGCATTCCAAATGAGATTTTCAAATTGGAATTTGTTGGGATGTCTAAGCATGTGAGTCGTCAAAATATAGGGCTTAATCAGCAGAATTGGAGTATATTTGTACATATGTGCACGGAACTCTTAATTCGTGTATCCAACTAGCAGCTGCCAGATTTTTTATTACTGTAAAGTGACGACACAAAAGGGTTTTATGATTTGTCACTGATTATTTCTACTTTCCATGTAAAGATAGGTACACGTTTTGGGGGAAAAAGGACTGAAGTTTGCGGATGTCGAGGATTTGGACGTTTTACAATATATGGTGAGTACATCTTATCCAGCAAAAATTGCAATTACAGAAAGGAAGGACCATAAAGACCTACTCAGCTATTTATAACTTACCTAATATTTTTACATGAAAATATTATTCCAGATAGTTTAAATGTTAAATAATAGTATGTGCATACTTGTAAAGCAATAAACTTTATGTTCTCTTAAAAAAAAATTAGACCAAAACAATCGTTTACTTGACCTTCCCTCCTTAAATGGGAAATATCGGGTGAATAAAAAAAATAATTTTGCCAATTCCTTCGCTCTTTATTTAAATCGAATAACAATGTCACCGTGCGCAGTAGGCGGGGACGGTTCTTTGGCTTAACTTCTAATATCGCAGAGTGGTACAATACAATCTCATTAAAATCTCTCTAATCAAAGTTAGAAAACTCTTATGAATCTAATCTCAATTGGATTTACTCTAGTTAAGGCATTGATTCTTTAGACTACTTCCGACGTTTTTTTTTATTGAAATGTCTCGTAGTGTAGGATAATTCTAGAGAGTTTGCTTATGGCTAACTTCCGATGCGCTACCTGTAGCTCGGTTTTTGATATATTCGTTTCTGATACTCAAGTGGAACACAGCTTTGATCTTAATTACTGGAAGAGCTTAAAAGGTAACAACGTGTAAACAGCGTATCGAAGCGATCGAGTACCCAATAAATTCGGTCCGGGGTTTTTATCATCTAGTTCAGCAGCGGCCTGCCGGGGCTGAGGCCCTGACTAAGCCTCAAAAATAAGGTTAAAAGCTATGACTAAGTTTGAATTAAAATGTGTGTGAACAGACTGTGCAGTCTCAGCCCCTTTTGGGTGTACACGAGCGAGTTCAAACCATCGGAGTGGAAACGCAGGGGCCCGTTGCGGAGAAACACTAGTCTGTCCACATTAGGTGCCTCCTTCGTGTGTGCTAGCATGGTATACCTGCTGAACTCGGGCTCGAATCGGTAGATACTAAAGTTCTTTGCGCGGAGTCTTCCGTAGAAGTCGTCGTCCTCGCCGCCCCATCCGAGGAACATGTTAGACATCCCGTTGGCGAACCGGAACTGCTCGGTCCTTATGGCGACGGCGCCTCCGAACAGCTCTTCGTAGAGAAGATTAAATCGGAAGCTGTCCAGACTGGAGCTCATATGACGCGGCTGCTGCGTGCAGGCATACAGCTGTCCAAGGCTAAGGGGCATCATGTCAACGTCGTGTAGGATGAGGCACGGGAATCCGTGTTCTGCCGCTATCACAGACCCAATATTCAAAAGCTTTCCTTTATTGAAGGGCTTGCGATCATATTGCTCGATAAGGAAGATGCGGTAGTGGATGCGCTGCTTGCGGAGGAAGTTGTGCATGTAGATCAAAAACTGGTTTAGCTGCTGTTCCCTTTGACGGTAGGGGATGACTATAGCACTGCTAAAGCGTGGACGGCATTCTTCCGGATAGTACTCGCCCCCCACACGTATGTCTTGGCTCTCAAAAATCTTCTCCCTATAGGTCTTCGTGTAGAGGAAGGTGTTATCTTTGATAACGTCGATATACTCACAGTCGTCCACCTGCTGCAGCGATATGTTCCGGCTAATCTCAGGTACCAGCAAGTCGTAAATTCGGTTTCCATCGATGTAGTTGTAGTATGCCGCGAACCGAGTCGGCCAAATGCAATAGAGTAGTATGCATCCAAGGGCTACGCTTATCACAATACGTTTCCGGTTTTGATGGACGTACAGCATATTATCTGAACCACGTGGAATGTCTTTAAATTTTTCGTATCTTCTGTTGTCTTACGGAGCGCGTTAAACTACCACTACCTACCCGTTCGCAAATTTGCTTTCACTAGAATTGTCCAATATTTGCGGCACACCCCGTTTCTGCTCGGCCAGCAGTGAACCTAGAGAAGACTATGTGGCTAGTCTACCATAGTAGTTATCTTTTAAATACTGTAATCTAATTCGTTCTTGTCTTATCTTGACTTCCAAAGCAAAGGCAGTATTTAGGAGCGCGTGCGTACGTTGACCGTACGATATGATATGCTATGATACTGATGAACAAATCTCAGCAAAAAGAAAGCTCCTGGAATCCCCACAGAAGCTTCATGGAGAAGGCACAACCTAACGTCGGAAATGAATGGAATTGGACAGTGGACATCTCTGTTATGTTGACTTGGTTAACTCCACGGGGAAAATTAAAGCAGTGTTATGTAGAAAAAGGTTCGTTAATTTTACGAGGATCACCCAAAGCAGAGTTTATGTTTTCGCTAAAAATTAAGAAAATGATTCAAATAAACAAGAAACCAAACGAAATTACACAAAGGGGGGAAAAATCAGAAATGGTCAGGAGTCAAAAATAGACAAACCGGAAACACAAGAAGATCCCACCATGTAACGAGTACGTACGTACCCAGGCAAGAAAAGCTTGGAGAATCCCCGTAGAACGCTCAGGCTTTTACTTTTGTATTTTTTGACTCTTTCTCTCATGAAAGTTATGACAATAGGAAACACGCGTATTAAATATTTGCTGGGATGCAGAGTTGTTTGTCGCCGCTGATGAATATCGTTCTTCGGGTAGTCCTTTCCTTGGACCAATCCCTCCTTTATGACAAATCATCACAATAGTCCAAGTTGTTATGAGTAGGAATGGGACTATTCCATAGTTGGATGGCATTGCATATACCGAAGCAATAAGCAACACTTTCGCTATTAGGTCGTTAAATCTGAAGCTTGCTGATGAGAGCATTTCAACGCTCCCGAGAATATGAGGCGAGTCACAGTTTGTCCCCCAAAAGAGTTAAAGAAAAAAAGGACCTAAACGGGATATATCGGGTAGATGAAAAAACTATTTTGCCAATTCCTTCGCTCTTTATTTAAATCGAATAACAATGTCACCGTGCGCAGTAGGCGGGGACGGTTCTTTGGCTTGACTTCTAATATCGCAGAGTGGTACAATACAATCTCGTTAAAATCTCTCTAATCAAAGTTAGAAAACTCCTATGAATCTAATCTCAATTGGATTTACTCTAGTTAAGGCATTGATTCTTTAGACTACTTCCGACGTTTTTTTTTATTGAAATGTCTCGTAGTGTAGGATAATTCTAGAGAGTTTGCTTATGGCTAACTTCCGATGCGCTACCTGTAGCTCGGTTTTGATATATTCGTTTCTGATACTCGAGTGGAACACAGCTTTGATCTTAATTACTAGAAGAGCTTAAAAGGTAACAACGTGTAAACAGCGTATCGAAGCGATCGAGTACCCAACAAATTCGGTCCGGGGTTTTTATCATCTAGTTCAGCAGCGGCCTGCCGGGGCTGAGGCCCTGACTAAGTCTCAAAAATAAGGCTAAAAGCTATGACTAAGTTTCAACCAAAATGTGTGTGAACAGACTGTGCAGTCTCAGCCCCTTTTGGGTGTACACGAGCGAGTTCAAACCATCGGAGTGGTAACGCAAGGGCCCGTTGCGGAGAAACACTAGTCTGTCCAAATTAGGTGCCTCCTTCGTGTGTGCTAGCATGGTATACCTGCTGAACTCGGGCTCGAATCGGCAGACACCTAAGTTCTTTGCGTGGAGTCTTCCGTAGAAGTCGTCGTCCTCGCCGCCCCATCCGTGGAACATGTTAGACATCCCGTTGACGAACCGGAACTGCTCGGTCCTTATGGCGACGGCGCCTCCGAAAAGCCCTTCGTAGGGAAGATTAAATCGGAAGTTGTCCAGACTGGAGCTCATATGACGCGGCTGCTGCGTGCAGGCATACAGCTGTCCAAGGCTGAGGGGCATCAAGTCAACGTCGTGTAGGATGAGGCACGGGAATTCGTGTTCTGCCGCTATCACAGACCCAATATTCAAAAGCTTTGCTCTGTTGAAGGGCTTGCGATCATATTGCTCGATAAGGAAGATGCGGTAGTGGATGCGCTGCTTGCGGAGGAAGTTGTGCATGTAGATCAAAAACTGGTTTAGCTGCTGTTCCCTTTGACGGTAGGGGATGACTATAGCACTGCTAAAGCGTGGACGGCATTCTTCCGGATAGTACTCACCCCCCACACGTATGTCTTGGCTCTCAAAGATCTTCTCCCTATAGGTCTTCGTGTAGAGAAAGGTGTTCTCTTCGATAACGTCGAGATACTCACAGTCGTCCACCTGCTGCAGGGATATGTTCCGACTAATCTCAGGCGCCAGGAAATCGTAAATTCGGTTTCCCTCGATGTAGTTGTAGTATGCCGCGAACCGAGTCGGCCAAATGCAATAGAGTAGTAGGCATCCAAGGGCTACGCTTATTACAGTGCTTGTCCGGTTTCGACGGTCACCCAGCATATTACCTAAGGCCACACGGAATGACTTTAAATTTCTCGTATCTTCTGTCGTCTTACGTTGCGCGTTAATCCACCACTACCCACCCGTTCGCAAATTGATTTCACTAGAATTGTCCCGTATTTGCGACACTGCACCCCATTTCTGCTTGTTCAGCGGTGAAATTTGATGGATTTACTCAGTGTTTACGGTAGATCGGTCGTAGTGATGATAAGGGGAGGCTCGTCGATTGCCGCAATGCACAAAAAACGCACGTGCTACCCCGTTCATTATGCACACGGCAAAAGTAATGGGTCAGTACTTATTCCGAAGGGGTGAAGGGCGGCATTATGACATTTCTGTTGACATTTTCTGGCCAGCTAAAATGTACAAGATTGATAATGCAGTTAAATTTTGTAGTAGCTTTTAGTAAAGAAATGTACATTGTGGGCTTTCAATGACTTTCAGGAACCCGCCACAGTTTAAATTTGATTTATTTCTAGCAGACCAGAAATAAGGAGACCGAACTGCGTTACTTGTGTATAGGGAGATTTATTTATAAGTTATGGGTGGATATTTGTTATTTGGGTTATACTCCCTGAACTGACTTATAATTAGGTGCATCAGAATTTATCGCGAGGAGCCATCTCTCATTTGCAAATGTATAAATTAGTGACCGGGGAGATTGTGCTTGCCAACGCGTGAAACAGTTATCGCTTAAGTAGTTTTCTATATTCTTCTAAAAGCAAACAAAAAAGTACGATTTCTGTAAAAAAAAGGTGAATACTTTAGTGCAGAGGTCTTAATTACTGCAGATTTACACATGTCCACCAGATTCTTAATCGTGAAAGTATTATGCAAATCGTCTCAATGGTTTTCGGAATTATCTCTTACTATAAAAAAAAACATTCTCTGCTTCTGTTTTTCATACATAAGCAGGTCCGTCCCGGTCTTTCCGGGCCTTTTCTTACTTGTAAATTAAAACAGGAACTCAAAATAGTCCAGGGATAAAAAGTAGCTTAAATCATGAACGATATAATACCCTATCCTCCAGTAGAGGTTACATTAAAATAGATTTAGTTGTTCTCGAAATGAGCCCAGCCAAACAGGCAAACATTTTTAAAAGATTTGTTTGGATTTTGGTATATTGTAAATAAACATTTGAGCTTAGGAAAAGGCGGTTATTTCGAAACGACAGACTGTGAATTCAATTTCATGAAAATTCATTTCCGTTGGCAACTTTCGGCCGTCATCTTGAAGCTCGAAATTTCAATAGCAGATTTAATATCAGCGATCCCAAAAACCCTTATACATTCATTTACATGGAAATTCGTTCAAGTTGAGAATCTTCGGTCGCCATATTAACCCTTTAGTTTCCAAATTTCGATTCGATAGACTCGAGATCAGCGACCCTGAAAACATAAAAGGACAAGTTTTCATAGCAATACTTTGAAGTTGAGAATTTTCGGCCGCCATAGTGGATCCGTTATAATGTAGACATTGTAGACCCTTCCCTAGTGATCTCGGATTCTCTCCTTGAGGCATGTACCAAGGTCTTCTAGCCTAATTGTAAGTGCTGAGTACGTATAATCTACCCACCTCGTCAAGATCTAAATCTACATCTACATATAGTGATGATATACATACCTATTGGTACAGATTTGAGATTAGTTAAGGTAAAAGCCACGCATTTAAGCTCTTATGCTGACAATCACGGCTGAAATGTTGTGTAAATTACCGTTCAGAAATGGGTCGCTACTTCCTTAAATTTTAAAAATCTCTTAAGACTTGTTGTTTTGACCTCCTTTTTCTTGAGACTAAAGCGCAATTCCCACGGTCGCTATTAATTCCATTCATTTTCCTTTTATGCATGCCGCTTTAATGCCCGCAGGGCCCATGTACATATATCTCCACTTTAATTAAAATTTATTTTCTAGACAGTGCACTACGTCCTCTAGGTGCATCTTACTGACAACTCATGCAGTTTCTGTAATTTGCAACATTACGGCTCCGGCTTGCATACATTAGGGATACTGCAAAGTTTACTCTATCCCTCCCAAGGCAGACCCAGTGCAGGTGAGGTATCATTTATATTCTCGCAGGGACAAGAAAAGGATCTTAATTAGCTTAATTAATTTTCTTGGTTTTCACAGAATTATGCAATATATTGCAGCAGGGCGCGAGCGAGCGCTTTCCATATCCCGAGGGTTACCTTGCTAACTGAGTGGAGTCGCGTGTGATGAGCCACATCACGTCTATGTAATGAATTTAGAAACTTGTTGAGAAAATTGACAATTAAGAAGGTTTGTGCGAAAATTGCAAGAAGGTGGAAAACTTGAGGGGTGGCCGGAAGAGCGATCCGGTCCGGAGCTCTATGGCGCATAGTGTAGGGAAAACGTGAAATAACGAGACAGCGACCTGAGCGATAGAGTGCCATTTAAACTTGCAGCAGCACTAAACCGTCTCTTAAATGCGCTCATATGTCTGTTACTCTGCTGGTCCGACCCGACCTCGCATGCTGGGGGACTGACGGTTGGCAATTGCAATTGCAGGAGGGAGCATCTTGTTGCCGAATGATGCCGGTGTCCATGTCCGGGTACATAAATTTCAATAAATCTCGACCCAGACAACGTGGCCAGAAGAGCTGAATGTGCTGCATTTGAAATTTTAATGTTCCGCCGGGTTAAAGCCATTATTGCAGGATGCTACAATTGTAATATCTTTTCTATGAGCCATCCGCTGGCAGCATTCCAAGCTGGCGACATATTTATCATAGACTTATTTTCCCTCATTCTGCTGTCTTTTACGAGCTAGCTCCTCTGAGGTTGAGAAAAACAACTTTTGGGTCTCGGCCTCCAGCCCGTCCGTAGAAGTATGAATTCTTATTGGGGCAGGTCAACAAATCGGCAGGTGAATTTTATTTTATGAAAACATATCAGATGTGGCATCTTGCCAATGAGGTCTGATGATTGCTTGTTTTTATGGCAGCAATGGGACGTAAATTTGCATCAAAGGTACACGTGATGTGATAGTAAGCAAATGAAGTTTTTTTTTTTAAATTTAACTCATAATATTAATTTAAAAGTAAGAAGGGAAATATACATTCAATGTGGCTTAATGGGAAATAGAAGTTCGGATGTTACCTCAAGAGTAATTATATTATTATTTTGAAGCGCTGCTGCCACAAATAACTAAAGTTTTAGACAATTGAAATCCTGGAACGATTCGGACTATCATGAAAATAAAATAATGTCTAATAAAATTCAGATAATTCAGATTTTTCAATATTCCGGAAAACCTTTCTCCGAATAAATTTGTATATCCTTTCTCTACCTAGACTCTACATTTCTGGGGTTTTCGGGGTCACTGATTTCGAATTTTCCATCAAAATTTTCAAATTCAAGATGGCGGATCCAATATGGTGACCGAAAAAGTTAAACTTAAAGGGATTGCCCTGAAAATTCGCAGAATAATAATTCAGCAAAGAGAGGAGAAAGAGGACCCCACTATAGCTAGGCCAGTCATACATTGTATGTAAAGTAGACCTAGACCCTTCAATTATGAAACCACTCTTTTGCATTTCTAAAAAAAATTTAATTACCGTTATATATGGCTCTGCAAGGAGTGGGCCTGAGCAATTCAGTTCACCAGAGTAACGTACAATTAGTATGGCATGAATCTCCCACGTAGAGATAGGTACCCTCGGGTAAATTAGTACATAGAACAGAGCAGAGCGACTAAATTTTTTGGCGTAATCGAAGTACATAAAACGATTTCAAAGACCTGTTACCAGGAATCATTAAAAACCGACACAAATTCGTTTCCCTGACGTATTTTGAAGCGGCAACGAAAGTGGGAAGTAATCCGTGTAAAATACACCAACCCACGCGCTACAAGCAGATTACACTTAAAAACCAGCTCAATCATATCACCGAGAGCATTTCGGATTTTCTTGTAAAATAAACGAAGGGTGAAATATGTGCTGGCGCGCCGTGGGAGGGGATCTAACTCGTCTTATAGCGAGGCCCATTAAACGGTAGAAATTACCTACTTGTTGATACCAAGAGGCAATTTAATTGTGTCGTAATTGGGATTTTCATTGTAAAGAGGCAGGGGTTCAGAAAATGTCTTTATTTGAGAAATGTGTTGAGCTTAAATAAATAGGGAGCTATCACAGACCGGTATGTGCGCGGATCCACCTTCGAAAGACTGTAACTTTTGTATAAACGCCTGGGGATTCCTCGTCAGCACATCCGTCGCCCCATGAAACGACGCCATATAATTCTCCATCGAATGCAAGTGGACCACCGGAGTCGCCGCTGCAGGCGTCCTTGCCTCCACCTGGATATGCTGCGCAAATCATATTGTCCGTGATTTCGTTCCTCCCCTGGTACCGGGAATGGCAGTCGTTCTGCTCCAAAATGTAAACGTAGACGAAGCGCAGAGTGTCGTTAGGTTCATCGGTGCTCTGTTTAAAGACAGCTTAATTAGGAACGAGACGCCATGGGTTATTTTAGCAGATTAACGTACCAGGGTAGCTCCCCAGCCAGACACTGAAACTACCGAACGTGGCACCATGTCCTTATCTTCATTGGGAAGAGTAATTATGCTGGCACGCGTAGCCACCGTAATGGGGTTCTCCAGCTCGAGCAGGGCAATATCATAATTGAAAGTACTCGGATCAAATTTGGGATGGTTGATAACCCGGGACACATTGTAGATATAGCCGCCTTCGGCGTGGTATGTGCTACCTAAGCGAACGTAATATGGACGCTCCGTGTTCCTGGGGGTCAAATGTTGGCTTTAGATCATTTGTCAAGTGTCGGGCTGCTTTACTTACGGTGTGCAATGTGCCGCTGTTAAAATCCATTTGTCTCCAATGATGGAGCCGCCACAGAAGTGCCTCCACACGTCCCACGCCTGTAATGATACTTGATACGGGAACCTTTTTATGTCCGTCGGTTTGCCCCCAACGATACGGCCGGGCAGAGAAAATGTTAGTGGGAGAAGCCCAATTAGACCGATGATAACTACTTGTACCGACAGCATTGTACCAAACTAGACGATTAGTTGGAGTCGAATAATGACCAGAGTAACAATTGAGTTTATATATTGCGCGAAATCGGTAGCTTATCTTTATGATCGCAGAAATAATCAGTCCCCTTTATGACTTGTTCACCTTTATATGGGGATTTCTTCCACTTGAGAATTAAGGAATTTTTATCTTTATCTGCAATCTTAATGGTCAGATCTACATATATGCCGACTTCCGAATTGATTAAGGATTATTTCATTTTTATGGTCTTCAGAGAATCTTTATGGTTATTTGTTTCATTTGTTTTTTGTTCATACGTTTAAGTAGCTAGATAACACCGCTACAAATATGGGTATGTATTTCAACAAAGTATAAGTAACCTGTTTTTGCAAAATTTGTTTAATCTCTTTCGGAATCAATAAAAGGTCCAAATTTACTTAAAAGTAACACTAAAAATAATGCAGAGATCTCATCATTCTATAATATACCTGCCAAGCTTTCAACTGATTGCCCCACCAGTCCTCCGACCCATGCCACTTTTAAATTATAATAAACCTTCAAATCTGAAAGATGCGATTTTTTGGTCGATTATGTTTGCAAAGAGAAAATGATCCGATACTCTCCTATTCGAAGGTTTATGATCGCTCAGCATTTTTCAGACTGTTAAACGAGAAGTTGCAGCTAAAGTGGAGGCACTGCTACTTTTTCTAGCTAGATAAGTCTAAGACACTGTAATAACACTGACGTTTAGTGTCGCTATGTAATTAAAATTGTAAAAATATTTCTTTTACCATACACCCTACAAAATACTCAACAAGTCTCGTGTGCTAGCCTCTAAAGTGTGTTACTGAGAAAGGTTTGCGAGCATAAAGGTACTCGACATTTTCGAGGTAAAATCGTGTAGGTTGTGATATCGTTAGCTAAATAGTTAGTCACAGAAATAGTTTAAAAAATTATTTAAATAATTCTGAAACCGTCAAAAATCGGTCAACGAAATAGTGGCAAATCTCAATTTTGAAGGATTTCTATGAAAATGGGTACTTAGGAATTTTCTGGGTTACAAATTTCAGTTCTATTCTAAAGGCTATTTTGGGGTTGACATATTTGGTAAGTTCGAACCTGCCTTCAAAATTATCAGGTAAGATATGAAAAATATATAAATAAACTGAATAAATAAAATACGTGCTTGCCGTCTTCACCATTTAATTGAGTCATTCCCACATTCTTCCGCCTCACTGTCGCTGCCATTCACCTTACTTTTTTTTTTAAATCTTAAATGGAGAAAATGCTAAAAATATACCATTAGTAGATTCGTTTGTCTAAACCAACAAAGGTACTTTGGAATCGATCTTTGATGTACTCTTTATCATGCCGCAGGGATTGAATTGAACAAAAGTGTGCCTGTAATTTATGGCATACTGATAAGTTCATAAATACGAGGGAAAACAGATTATGTACTTAACAGATAAGGGACTGCTTCTGGAGAAGCTAAATTCACTGCGATGCGTTGTGTTATGAAGCCTCTATTTCCTATGATTTGATTGATTGATTTATGATTGCTTTATTTTTAAATATTTTCTTTCTTAAAGACTGCCAAGTTCGGTGAATATAATGTTTACCTGAAAGATTGTCCAGTTTCGAGTTTTTTTTAATTTCCAATTTTTGTGTGTTTTAGACTAGAATTATTATAATTTATAAAATTATTTATTACAAATCCAGCAGAGATCTGATTACTACAAGGAAATCAAAAGTATCAAGGAAAACGTTAAGAGAACTTATTTCTCAATTTCCTTTTAGAAATGTCCAAGTCCGCACAATCCAGTTAAAGGACTTGGACAAGAAAGGTAAAAAAGTCGCAAGAGATTGTCAATAACGGGGACAAGTTTTGCATCATGAGCGTAGCACAAAATATCAGTATTAGAAATTACATGACAAATATAGTGGTGAAAAAGAGATAACCTAGGTGACTGCCCTAAGGAACACCTGGGGAATCACACAGGAATATACCACGTAACGTAAAGGGTCCTCATTATTGTAAATGGTTAAGATTGTAAAAGAATAAAGGATTTAAATATACTCAAAGACGTTCATACTTATTTTAATGAGACCTGTACTGCAACTAACCCTACTATTTATATATATTGACTGCGTTCATATTTGACACTTTAGAAAAAATAATGTAAACCGACTACATTTATACCGATTTCTCTAAGACTTTTTATAACCTCTTTTATAAAGTGTTCCCTTAAAATTAGTCTGCTGGATAACTTCTTATTTGAATGGTAGGAACTTAAGGGCATCTCTCCGAAATGCCTTTTCGAGCGTGGTTCTTACGAGGTCTAGAGTTCCCCACGGCAGTCATCTTGATCCCTTATTATTTATTTTTTTTACAAATGACCTAATAGCATCTGCGATAAAATACTCCGAATTTTTAATCTATGCTGCTGATGTTAAAGTTTTTAAATGGATAAATACTTTAAATGTGTGGTGTAGAAATAATAATACATGTACATGTCAGATTCTATATTTGCATATGAGTACATATGTTGACTTAATGGTAAATAAATCCTAAATCCATGTTTAAATAAACAACAGATAAAAATACTGAAAAGATGTTTTTCATTGAAAAATACCTGAAAACCTTAAAGCTTCTTTGTTGGGATTAGCCTTATCTGGAAAACCTCTGAAGCTTTTGGCCTTTTGTATAGCTAATCACTTAAAATTCAAGATGCATTCAGAGCGATGGGTTACTCCACGGAGGAGCAACTTGTGTTTAATACAAACTTACTGAATTTTTAAGCACATTCCTTCTCGGAGAAGATTGTTGGAATTTTCTGATTTTTGGACTCGGTAACGGCTGTAGAAACAAGAAATTGATTTCCTCGAACGTAAGAGCCTTGTTATGTCTCAATGGGAATCTTCGCAAGAACTTTGCTTTTATTGAAAGTTTTGCAGATGGTCTGTGGGTAAAGTGCAACGCACTACTCCTAGACTGGACCAGATACATTAAGTGGTGGAAACTTTTAGTGGCCATCGAGGAGTATTGTCTGGCTATTTTGGAGTGCTAGTCATGTCCGATTCACAAAGCACTTTGGCGGGAATACTGTGGAATTTACTTTATCATTGGGACACACTTCGAACATTCCTCGGTAATGTCGATAAATTTCGAGATTTTCCCATTTCTTATCAACAAAAGGAGACAGGGGAAAACATCCCTTTGCACTCGACTGAACTTTTAAAGTAACAAGAACACTTTTAATATTGGCTTCTTTCTTTCTGCCCGACGACCCTACTTACCCTTTTTTTTTGTGAAAGCTCCAAAGTGTCACCTGAACTCGGTCTTCGCACTTTCGAAGCAGTCGGAGAGACATCGGTCGTTGGGTTCACCGCAAAATCAAATTGTCGATAAGACTCCTCTTCCACAGTCCCCCGTAGCAAAACGCTATGATTGACAGAGGTATGATGAATCGGAGCAAGCAAGTGGAATAGGACAGGGATCCGAAAGATAAAATCTGACCAGAAAAGGTTTATTGGGAGAACAATTGGATTGCGAGGACAAGATGGAACGGGCGGAGGAAAGCCGGATTTCTCTCGTGTACTTTGCGTGTTATCGCATTGTAACAAACGCAGAGTTTCATTCATTTCCCACTCCCATGTTTACTTTGTTTCTGCTCACTGGGACAGAGACTGATAATTTGTTATTGTTTGGCTGTTACCACTGCCGAATTGATAAGAAGTGCACATTGTCTGGCATACATATTTCTGGCGTAATTCACTTTTGATGACAAAACAAACACATTTGGCACTCGACTGGAATGCAATCAATTGTAAATTCTGTTGAATGGGGTTATCGGATCTTATAACATTAAAAAATCGGAAAGTTATTGTTTGCTCGATATTCTAAAAATAAATTAATGGAATAATTTAGAAAACCCTTTAATTGCTGAAAATGACATCTGTAGTGTAACTAAGCACTTGTCGTCGGGTTCAAACGCAATACACTCATGCAAAAAACTATGGCCAGGAAAACCTAAGCTTATTTAACGTTTACTACTGTAAATAAGGGAATTCATACATTTTCAGGCCCATAAAATAGAAAACTCGTTGACATGGTTAAAGATTTATTCAATTGTGACTTTGTCAAGTTTCAAACCACTTCATATACATACTCAAAATCTGAAGTAGCATACATTGGTTGGAACACACTCTCAATATTATATTAGTTTCACAAAGCCAACATTTGTAGAGTTAACCCACTTTCGGCTGTGGAAGGCTACGAGCTCGATTAAATTCCAGTCCTACTTCAGTTGCCTGCAAAGACATCAACTCCAGCAGTCCAAATAGGCTGATTCAAGTTTTACTACCGGCGAAAGCACCAAAGGGTAGAAATTAATGTAATCCTTATAAAGGAGCTAGAAATGCAAACAAAAAGTACACCCGAAGGCATGGGTGTTCTACACTGTCTCATGTTTTAATGCGGAGAAATCATCACTCTTCTGTCTTAATTTGTCACATCCTCCAAACACATTGTGCGGCTTCTAGAATGGAATTGTCGTGCAAAGTAATCTGTGACATCCGAGTGATAATACTTTTGAGACACTGAAGAAGAGTTTCTACGCGGTATGGTGTAAAGATCTGAGCTACAACGAAGTGGTTTCAGTATACCACTTCCCTGTAATTTGAGTCATTAATTTGACGTGAAATTTATCTTGCTACCTGACTGGGTGCTTGTTTGTCCTGTCTTTCATCCCCTTATGCATTACGCGAAGGAAAAGCGTGAAAAAGGGAATCTACGGTGGAAATTAAGGATAGTATGAGCGCTTGTTCGCCTGCGAGAGCATCTTGGATACCTGCCAAATGGAATGGGGTTAAGGTAGCAAATGAATTTCACACTTCCGCCTGGGTTCGCCAATAAACCGACGCTGGTTATAGTTACCTGTGAAACCCATAAAAGGTGAATTACCGTTGGATGTGAGCTTCTGTGTCAGTGCAACCCTCGACTGGTACGACTTAATTAAAAGTTGGAAGCAGAACAGCGTGAAGTTGCTTTACTTTACGCGGGAATAATATTAACGTTCTGTGCTGCCTACCTCCTCCTGTCGATATTACTTTCGTTCATTAATGCAAAGCCGTGACGCAGTCTTTAAGTGCAAAATATAAAACCCTTCACTTGCCTTAAATAATAAAATTGCATTCACAGGACGCCCTTATAGAGAAAACTCATCAAAAGTCAATAGAGCGTGTGTTGTCCTCGAACACTTTAAAGAGTTCAAACGTGGATACCTCGCCTCAGAAGGTTTTTGCCTTGCACTAACGAAATTGACTTTTAGTTTATAGCTCCTTGCAATAATATTTAGTGCGAAACTCTGCCAGCCGCTTAAAGACTTCCTCGTCCCGATCAAACGGACGAACATCATAGAAAAACTAACGACCAAGAGAGCCACTATTCGTGGTATAGCACAAATTGTCTTACGAACTTTGTGTAAACCCGCAGAACCCCCAGACTGAGACTAAATTGCATACACCCACTAGCACTGGGGAGCTTGTAGATGGGAAAATCATTTTGTCGGCAATCCTTACACTCCTTTCACTATGCGGCGCCGCCCACTGCTTGTATTCAGTTTGTAGTGCAAACACCGGACACCACCCCGTGTTGAACTGCTCGCCATTTTTTGGGCGACAGGAGGGAAACCAAAGGTCATAAAACATTTTGGTGTTTGTTAAAGAGCTAAATGCCACGTTGCATCGAGTTGAAATTGTCGTGTTAGGGCAGAACAGGAGTTTCAACAAGTGCAGCAAGGCGTTTTTGTCCCCCTTAAAGTTCCTAGACCGAGAAAACCTAGCTCTCATTAAATATTGAATCAAGTGTGCTTACTGGGAGTATCGGAAAGTGCATTAATTGAGAAGGTGAGGTACACGTGATATAATATTTGGAGGTATATTTTGGGGGACTATTTAAAGTACGAGCACTCTACATTGGGACGTGATCTGTATGAAGGTTTAGTAGACATAAAACATATGTAGGTTCACAAGGCCGAATTAGGGTAACAACATTAGATGAGTCTTGTTTTAGATTTTTTGTACCTTTGTACTTGTATTTCAGATTTTTTGAAACCTTTGTAAGGTTGACTGACTGCCTAAAGAAAACTTGAACCCCAGGATATATCCGTAAAATACAACTCTTAAACCTCACTAATTTTTTTCTGGCACACATGTTGCAAATTAGAAGAGATCGTCGAAATCAGTGACCCCGAAAACAAAAAGGACCTGTTTTCGTAGAAATCCATTGAAATTGATCCTCATCGGTTATCATATGGGATCCGTCATCTTAAATTTCCAAATTTGTATAGTAGATTAGCGATCAGCGTCCTCGAAACTTCCTAGTGTTGACTTTCATGGTAATCCCTTCAAGTTCAATTTTTGCGGTAGTTATCTTGGAACCGCCATTTTGAAACCTTTTACTTTAGTACAAAGTAACTTATATTCTAATCAACCAAACCAGGTTTCATTCAAATCCGTTTAGCCGTTAAGACGTTATTGAGTAACAAACATCTAAACTTTTGCATTTATAATATTAGTAAGACCATCGGCATACTTGTGGGGAAAAATGTTTTATTTTTTTATTATATAATTATTAGATTCACTTTTTTGCATTCATACCACTAGGTACCACATGTAAAATTATAAGCCCCAAGACATAAAAAAATCCACATGTCCCAACTTTTACGAAAATCTAAAGAAACTTTTGAAAATTTTGAGTCCGTCATATTGGAGCCGCCATCCTGAATTTGTAAACCTAACATAGGCACGATATTTGAAATTATCAACCCCAAAAACGCCCATGTAACAAATTTTATGTAAATTGAAAATGATTTTAATTTAATATATTATTTTTGTCCCCATAAGTTGGAGAACTGTGTGATAATACTTGATAGGCTAGGCTCATACTGAGACCCGCTCAGAGAGAGGAAGGAACAGGTTGCCCCTTAAATGTGCAGTATTAATTAATAAGGCAAATATTATAAAGTTTTTTGAATTTTTAAGCCTTACTCCTATCACTTTGTAGCTTAATGCCTAAGTCATTGGTGAATGTGAAATTGAAGTAGGTACCACAGAAAGTGATATAAAACTAAAGTCATCCCGGAAAAGGCCATATACATTATTTTGTAGAAGTTAATAAAAAATTATGTGCACTTGTTATTTTACTAAGTTGAATAAACATACCAATTTTCCATATGTCACCCCAGTGAATCAACGCAGACGGCAGAATTTTTAAAAGACATAACGCAAGGCAAAAGCGAAGGAAACTTGCGAAAGATTGCAAGATTTAATAACTTCCTTAAAAATTACATTAGCAGTCCCTTCGCTTCTAAATTAGCTTGGCTGAGTTCAAGTGCCCTGGACTCTATCGCCGGTTCCCTCAAATGTCTGTAAGAAGTAATTTTCTCATCATTGCCCACTCCCGGAACTATTTCACCCTGGAGAAAATAAAGAAAATAAAAGAAATCGTCTTTGGCCGGAAGAACGTCGGCCCATCTGAAAAGGGGGAAAAAAAACTATAAAGAATCCTGTGCATTGTAGTTTGTGTAGCTGATTCGACTACGTAGCCCCCGTGCCATTTGGGTCGGTAAAAGTCCCTTTTGGATAGCCCGAAAATAGCGACCGCCTTATCCCACAGTAGCCTAGCAGAATATTAAAGGGTTTTCGTGGCTCGGTTCATCCTGGAATTTATATTCCCCCCCGCACAGTCGCTTTTGTCTTGCCAAGTGGAGTGGCTCGAGTTCACTTCACTCAAAAAGTTGAATTCTATTGCCCGGCAAAATTGAGCTTTTTGGCTTTACGTAATGGCCCGGTCCCATGCTCAACGAACTGGCCCGCCTCTTTAACGACTCCCGGACTAATTTTTTCTAAATAATTCTCAGGAAAATCTCAGCAGCCAAACAAAGCGCACCGCTGCTGATGACGCTTCAATGAAAATCTTCATTAGCGAGAAGTGAACTCTTAAACGGTGGAGCAGTGACAAAAGCGGCCGACAGCATTTGAGCATTTTACGAAATTTTGAACAGGCGAAAACTCGATGAACATTTCTTTGGAGGCCTTTCATGTCTTCCTTCCGCTGCATAAATAACAACGGAGCATTGCCCGCCAGGTGGAATGCCACTGGCACTGGGAAAGGACTTTTTAGCCATGCGAGAATTCAGATGCAGTTCCTGCTGGTGAGGCATAAAACGTGACTGAGAGACTGGAGGTCTATTGGGGGAAAGCAGGTTCCTTTTTCGTGGAGCTCATATTATAGCCCCCCGTTTTAAACGACAACACTCCGTGCTCGTTAAGAATAAGGAGCCCGACCATGCCACTAGAGGAACGCTTTCTTCCAAGGGTTTGGCGGAATAATTGCAGTTGAAGTTCACTTTATTTTTCGCTGACAAATCGCTTTGCCCATTATTCAGAAATATCACGTAATTATTCAAAACTTCTCCGGCATATTGCACTGAGAAAAATGTGCAAACACGCGGATTGCTCTTAATGATCATAATAAGAAATTGCCTCCAGACTGGAAAACTGTTGTACACTCGTATCGGGGGCACATTTGTCGTAATTCTTTGAAAACGCTTAAAAGATGTCGCGACACTGAAGGAAGGCATAATTTGTATAAGATTTCTTCTGCAGCGCGACACAATTCACATCACTTACCTGTCCGCGTGCGTAGAGGGGATAATGGGCATTGTCTTGGTAATGCAAAATTGCACTTTGAGAGCATTTTTGCTCTGAGCATCTCAGACAATTTTATGAGGCGATTAAACTTCATGCACTTGTGGGTCGAATAAAGAATATGTCAACAGCAACTTGTACAACTCAGAAGATATACACTGTAGGTCTGTAGAATTGTGATATTTTGGAAAAAAATCAGTGAACACAATTTAATTTGGAAAAAATGAAATACTGTACTGACGCACTAACTTCATTCTTTCATGCATTGTGTGGAACGTAGCGCCATCATGCGTTAAAATAAACATAATCCAAGTCCAATTACGTCGATTTCGGTAATAATCAGTTAACGTCGCTCGATAACGTAATCCATTCAATGTAACGTTGGAATCAGCTTCACTTAAAAACAAAATACGGTCCAAATGCGCCACGAGACCACAAACGCCACCAAACTAGTTGTAGATGGAGAGGTTTTTCGACAATTCCTCTTGGGTTTTCCGAGCTCCAGATGGTAAAGAGGTTATAATAATAAATAAACAACAGTATAAAGAAAATATGGTGTACATTTTAATAAAATCGGTCTAGTACCATTTGAGAATGTCAATAACCTCAAAAAGGTACAGGTATCTATGTATATGCTTCGGCGTGCTCACTCTAAATTGCTATAACTCGGGTAATTCTTGAAAGATTTACATGTTTGCCTTAGCATCCTCTAAAAATCTCAGTGTGGTGTAAGCCTTTAATCACTTCAAAAGTGTGCTTGGGGTCAATATCGTGTTGAAAAATAATGAATGTCTTAACATTTTAAATTGACTTCTTAAGCGCCAATAAAAAGCTGGTAAAATTTGGTTGGTGTGAATCATGAAATAAAATGTATATTGAATGAAATCATGAAATTTTGGAAGACGTTTTGGAGTAAATATGGCTGGAGTGAGGAATTTAATTTCACCATTTAATTGTTAGTACACAAAAAGAGAAAGAAGTCCAAATAGGTTAAATAGCTCGACACTACATCTGACGACTTGCACGAAGGCCAATTTTAGTCATCAAGACGAGGGAGTGCACGACCTGGAATCTTGGTTTGAAAGGTCCCATTGTTTGACATGCGGTGTGGCAGGTCACGCAATCCTGTTGAAACCACATGTCACTTGACGCCCATTTCATTACATTCACACCACGCAAAAATGGGTCTTCACAATTAATAAACTTTCTTCCAAAGTACAATGCGTCATTTTTGTAAGTAGACATGCTTCCATATGATATCTACCAAATATGACTGACAACAACCGAAAATGGTGCGCGATTCAAAATTCAAGTCCTTCAACACACCGTTTACTATTCACATAAGCACAGGTAAATGCACTCAAAGCAATATTGTATAATTCACGTATCGATTCCAAAAAATTACATTTGATACAATGAAGACATCACAAAAAATATTAAGCACAGATTGACTGGAACAGAGGCGTACAAGGGCTTGGAATTCTTTAGATGTTATAAATAAATTATGACACTGCCGAAAGGAAAAGAAAAAATGTACAATTTATTTCCTTTACAACAAAGGAAATACCCGACACTCATGGACATGTCGAAAGATATCATCAACGTCAATGTAATTGTGTATTACCTTCCGCTCAGCGAGTATACGCTTCCTACAAATATACGTTTCAAAATCCTCGTGTTCATTTTCACGAAACATTTGGAGGCTCTTGCCTTGGTTCTAATTTACTTTTCTTGTTTGCATGCGTAAATGTTTTTGAGACACTTTCTAACAGGCAGATAGAAGGCCTCCCTAGCCAGGCTGCTAAGCAACTCCAGGTAAGATCTCTTCAGCGATTTATTGCTGTAGTTGTTAAATCCCAGATGACTTATAATTTCCATTTTCTTGACATAATTCAATCCGCCTTTTGTTGTGCGCTTTATCCCGTGACTACTTGTGAGTTGCGACTGAGTTTCAAGAATTTTGTTACTTTCCCCGAACACAATGGGTAATCTTCAAGAAGAAGGGGTTGGGACACATCTCCATCCAACAATTGTTCTTTGTCAGTGAAAGGGACAACGAGACACAAAAACACCTGAATGCGGCTTATTGTGTTCCGCTAACTGTATACATAAGTTACTTCAAATTAGGGGGAATCGTGGAGAAGAGTTCAAAGTAAGGTTGAACCCCCTCGGCAAGTTTCAGCTGCCTTCAAATTTTTGTCTGGCTGAATGTAAGGAGGCATGTAAAATATCCTTCAGCATTTTACCAGCATGGCGCCTTGGGCGCGGATCCATGAAGGAATTTTAAATTTAAATATTCGCGGGGCTCTGAAAGCTTTTATCAATTTTGATTTACATTTTTTATCCATTGCACGTACAAGAACGCTCAGCCCTCACGCAAAATGGGAACAAGGGCGATGAAATCGGCGCCCTAACGCTTTTGATAGATTAATGGACTCTCAGGTGTATAAATTTCAAGGATACCGACAGCTCCCTATGTTAATACTGCAAACAATACGTCAGATAGTCCATAAAAATTCCTCCCATGTTTTAAGGCAGAGTGCTGATGGGCTCCCCAGAACCAGAAAATGATCCCTAGAAAATCCACTCCGTCAGCATGCAATCCTCTTCCGAGTGCTACTAAGTAGCTCCATATCCTGACGATGTAGCAATTTGGGGAAGAACTTTTGGGCACAAATTGATTTATTTCTGTTTAAGGGCAATTTAACAAGAAATGAGGCCGACAGTGCTTCATGTTAACGCCCGTCACTCACGGGACTATGGCCGATAAATGAACCCTACAAATTGTGCGCCATTAAACGGTTTATGAGCCACAATAAACGAGGCGCTATAAAAATCCACCGGCCGCCCTCCAAGGATTCGCACTATAGTTGTCCACCGGGCTTAATGGCTAATAACCGAAAGGGACATTCATCGTATTCCTGCTTTATCGCCTAATTGAGCACAGGAGAGTAAATACTCGGATCGAGATAGTCACATTTTTATGGAAATGGAGTTCGACAGATTCATTGATTTATTCCGGATGCTGTGCAGCGTAGAAGGGAATCAGCGATTAATTTGATGACAGTGGGAAGTATTAGAACACCCCAATTTCCTTCAAGGCATTTTATAGAGATGGAGTTTTTTACGATTCCCTCTTAGACGAACTTCCTAACCTTGGGGGTCCTCCTTTCATTACGGGTATATAATCGTCCCTAGTTAATTGGAGTTGTAAAATTTAAGCGATTTTGCGAATTTCACTTTTCATGTCCTCCTCCTTCAATTTATCTTTGTCTGAATTGACAATTCGAGTGATTCTTGCTTAAAATGAAAGTCGTAACTCTTACTTTGAAAGATGTAGATAAATTGGAAAATATTACAGACATTGGATGAAGGTTTTAACTTTTTCTCAATCTGGCTTTTTAAATACGGCAAGAAGCATACAGTAACATTTAAACCACATAAAATATTTCTTCAACATTCCTTTTCAACACGTCTATACCGCTCAAAGAAATATCATATAATTTTATTAAAATATCATTTAATTTTGGAGTGTGTTCCAATTAAAAAAAGTCATTTAAAAATTTAGTTTATGAATGGAAGCAATTTTTTTTTATTTTACCATACATAATTAATTGGTAGGTATATTCTCGTGCCTTTATAAGTTACAACGAATCGTGGAATCACTGGAATAAATAATAGTGGACAAAGACCTAATCTTATAGTGTACATAAGCACAGCTGAGTTTATATACTCTAAAGAAATATTGGAAGGAAAACTAAAAAGGAAAAACATAATTCGATTTATTGAAGGCGATGTTTCCCAATCGATTGATCTAAAAAAACGGCGATCTAGACTGGCCATTTTGGTATTTGTATATCGTCAGTAGGCATATTTTATAATATCACACTTCAAACCAATGACACTAAGGTCATTAATGTAGAATGAGAATAGCAACGGGCTCATAATTGAGGCCTGAGGAACTCCACTCCTACGGATTTGTTCCAGGGAAATTCCTCGTCTGATTCCTAGTAGATCTCTTCGAAGGCGCCATATAAGAGCGAGCTAACCATAGCACTCTGAAGACTTCCATCATCGAGGTTGAATTATGGCCGCATAGTGAAATATCGGATGTCTTTTATAAGCTGGTTTATGTGGATGTGGAACAATTTAGCACCAAATGTTTTCCCCCTATCTACGATCTACGATTATTCAAACGAAATGTGCACAATCACCTGCACAACTCAAACCCTCCATCTCATATTCCGTAACTTTGCTTTCCTTCTTGCCAATGCTACTGCTGTGCAATAGTTTCATACCCTGAGCTTTGGCAACATCATATAAAAAAAAATTAGGTACATAGAAAAGGTGTAGGTATTCCAAGTTCCAATTTAGTCGACAGGTTTTGCATTCATTAATAGTCCTTTATGATTAATTCTGATGAAACCTAGAACATTTTTTAAATTCTACTCACACCTCCCTCATCAATTATATTTCCCAATAAAACAATTAATTCCGAAGGATCACGTTCACCAGCCCCATCCAACATGCACATAATCCATTTGGCACTCTGTACACTGCATAATCGCATCATAATCCACACGACACCAGCCTGACGTGATGGCATGAATATTTCCGGTGCTTCACCGGCATCCGAAGGCTGTTCCAGTGAAGTGATACCGAAGTTAATTGATTTCATTGGATGACCTGCTTGCCGCCATGTGATAAGCAATTGACACAAATTCCCCACATAGGCAACCATTTTAATGGGATCAGGGAACCCATTGAGCACTACGATGCAAATTAAGTTCGCTGCAAACTTTGTAGTGCCCGAAAAGGAGCTCAAAGGCGGATATCCACATCAGGCTTCCTATTCGTATGTAAATTTATAATACACTTAAGCTGATACTGCAGGAGTCGAAGATGTCCCTATTGGGGCTCGCCACCAGGAAATTTACTGGGTCAAATGGTACAGAGCGCACTTTTAGCTCTTTTAGCAGTCGATGTGGGACACTTTTGTAATTTTTCCCATCACGCTGTTTACACGTCTAACTCAATTGTGGAAAATCAATAAAGTTGGAAATTTCGTTGAATTGTTGTAATTTCATCCGCAGCAGTGTTTACTTGCAAAAGTTTTTTTTTCCCAAGGGCCATAGGCGTGACCTCTTCGGAAGGTGAAGTTAGTTTAGGCGGACTACGCCAAAGGTCAAGTGTGGCCAAGTACCATCACATGTCCGCAGCAGAGGCATCTCTAAAAGTAATCGTTATACACATTCTGAGCACGAAAAATATTTCAATTAGAGCAGAAACTTTATCCTCCCAAGTGCGCCACACCCCGAGGGACTGGGAGTTGGCATTTTGAATTCAGAAATTCTCACTTGAAATCGTTGTGGTTTTTATCGCCTAGCCAACTCGACTAGATACGGATCGATAAACGAATGCCAATAGGAGGCGAACGCGCAACCTTCTTATAGGTCTGCGCCACATGGCTGGAATTATTTTGTGGCCACATCATGTGTAATCATACCTTCAGTCGCCTGACACTGATCTCGATGAGCTCATGAATATGAAAACAATCACCCGCCGATGATATCTTAAAGTCGTCTGCTGAAAAAGTGAGCACTTCTCCTGAGATGTACGTGTATACAACCCGCCGAAAGGGAGCTTGTTGTTCGCACCATAAATGCATAACTTCCAGTGTGCCATTATTCAAACGAGCGCGTCCAGGAAACGTGCCTTGGCACCAGTCATTCATATATGCTGCAGCCGCCATGTTATTAAGGATTCACCGTTCTTGTGCTACTCAAGAAATATTTCAATCTGGTTGACGTGTCTCAGCAATTGCAAGAAATCGCTGCTCAATTGAATGGAGTTTGATGGCTTTGATTTATGTTGGTGCCTCACGGACAAGACCAATTATTTGTCGAGTGTGCTCTTCAAAACAGCTGCACATTAATAATGATGTTTTTCCCCCTGCTCCATTCCAGAATTACGGCTGAAGAGGAAATAGCTAATTTAGTAGGAGAAAATTGACTCAAATCACCAATACCAAAACACCAACGGACTACTATGGTATATAGCTGAGGAACCCGATTGCGTACAGTGCAAAACCAACCAACCCAGCTATCTACTAGTACCAGTTTGGGGCTCTATTTTTAACAGTTTATGCTCGAGGTACTTATTTTTCCCTGGCAGCCAAATGCCTCACGTTTTTATTAAAATACAATGCACGTTTATAAACAGAAATTCGGAAGTGTCTGTTCAAATTAGTTTAATACTTGGTAAGAAAAGAAATAATATAAAAAAGAGATTAGATCAGACCCATTATAAAAAAAGGTCTTTTAATATGGAAGCTCGAAATTTTTCGATGAATTGATATGTGAACAAGGAAAATTGTCGGATTTAGGTTGATACCAATCCACACGAGATACACCAATGGATGATGAATATCGACGACATGTTGTTCCAACAGGACAACGCTACGTGCTATACAGCTTATGCCATGACGGAAATTTTGCATGAGCAATTTGAGGGCCACCGAGATTGTGCGATTTAATGCCTTTAGACTTCTTCCTGTGGGGCTATCTTAAATAACAGGTCTATTCAAATAAACAGCAAAAAATTGATGACCTCAAAGTCAACAAAACGAACGCCATTCAGCAAATTCCGCCAGATTTATGCGACAAAGTCATCGAAAATTGGACCTCCCGAATACGGGCCACCAAGCAAAGCCCTGGTGGACATTTGAACGGCGTTATTTTCCATAATTAATGCCATAACATATTCTTCCAAATAAAATAAAAATGAACTAGATATCGCACACACAACTTGTTTTGTTTACATTTAAAAGTCGAGCGTCCTGACTGAAAGACCCTGTAGTAACAGAATTGCAAACTAATTCCAATCTGGTCTTTTGGTTCAATGATTTTTGTCGCCTTGTGGGTGCAAACGACCTGCACATAGCGTGCTAACGTACTCTGCTCTCAACTGCTGTTTGATTGACAGAAATATCCCCTCTACGTATTTCATATTGTTTTGGTGTTCCAGGGCTCATATCTGCCGAAAGTTACAATGTGCTAATTTTATAAAAAAAAATTTTTTCCGTAGTCGGGCCCACATCCAATTATGTGTATCTGCGTTGCTATGGAATCGCCTGGAATAATTGTTTTCCGCTCACTAAAAATTTTGATGTTTCTGTTGTGGACTGAAACACAACGCCCGAACCAGAGGCATGGTGGAGAATTGACATATATACATATTTACATAGTTATCTGATTTATTTCGGTTCGGTGTGCTATTTCCAGCGGAACATTTCTGTATAATACTATCAGTTGTTAGCAGCATATTCGAACAGGTGAAACGGCAATTGATTTATTGAATTCAATTAAATCATATTGAAGTTGTAACGAAAAATAGATAACTAATGAATGTATGTATGTACATAAATTCATCGGTTTCGTCAAATCGAAATATGCATCTTTGGGTGATCCGAAAAGGTATGATTAAACTTAATTGGTCAAGCCATTTCTAAAACATGTTTTGGAAAGTTATAACATTTTTAGATCACGTAAAAATTTTTTTTTGTCAGAAGTCATTTTTCGAATTAGATATGTAGTAAAATAACCAATGGAAAAAATAATATGTCTGATTACCACAGAAAAAGTTCACATAAAAAATATGTGCATGTATAGTTTGTTGACTCACTGCCAACAGGGATCCTGACCGATTTGTTTCGTCAGATCAACCTTCAGGAGTGAACTGACAGCCGTCGGATTTTTATTATTAATTTAAACTTACTGGACTTTTAAGCCGCAAAATGGATTTAAAGCGTGATGGGAAATTTATTTCTAAAGAAAGTGAAAATAATTAATAATTATATTGAGAACATAACTTAGTCGCGGAGAGGCCAAAATAATTCTTCTAAACCTCAAACACCAGCTGTCAGTTCAGTCACTGTTTATGGTATATTTCAAAATGATAATCCCGGATTGAAGTTTCAATCCCACTCGCCGAATGGGATTTAGTCGGAATCTTCAATCCTCGTTTATAGGCTTTTCATAATACAGTACATATATTAATATTTCAGTCTGTTGGCTTATTGCAGGTCATTAATACTGCAACTTTGCGGCAACTGTTGCTTTTGAAATGATGATCCTTTAATAGACGACTAACAGTGTATAGGCTTACGCTTTCACCGATTTAAAGGCGAAAATCTCTTGACAGTTGACTAAAGGTTGTCTTCCTATTTCGTGTCACTGCAAACTGCTCTCACTAAATTTTTGTGGTCGTCCTGATCCTTGGTGCCTTGCTATTCTTTGTTCCTTCTTGTAGATCGCAATTATCCCTTGAACTCAGCTTTTATTGAAGCGCCTCGATCTCTTTTTTATGATTTCCACAATTTGTCTCTGAGATTTGCCAGTCTGGCTTACCATAATCCAATAATTATTCTTTTGCCCCCTTATCAAGCTAACATCGTCTGCAGTTAACAATTTTATAATGTATAGGATAAACATTAGTTCTGCGACCCAATTGGTTGTACTGTTTTCCCCTCTACGTGGATCATTCTGCCTCTACACAGAAAAGGACTGCAAGACGATATCCCTAATTTATAGACCAATTGCTAATTCACCGCGTATCGTGAAATTTTGCCCTCAGTATCCAAGGAAACATGCCAGTCAAATCGGGTATCTAAAATCAACGAGTTAGTACCTATCATTAAATTGGTTGAATCCTACCTGCCGGAGTAGAGTGTGGATATCACAAGACTCTATCATGATCCGGCTCTGACAGTCTACATAGGCATCAAAAGAAGTATGTCCAGGAAATACCTATAACGTGAAATATTTTATGAATCGACCTCAAATAGCACAGTGAAGTGCTTGAAATACTTTACAGACCAATTTCTATAGCTATAGGCTAGGAGAGCGCTAGTGTTCCTCCCAAAAGGGAGCATCACAAATTTGTTCGAATAAAACTGTTCAGTGGAATTTTATTTAAAGCATTCCAAATCTTGCCGCGCCGTAAAACTAAGAGACATTTTCTATGTGCCAGGCAGGCCATGTTTTATTCAGTGCTATTTTCCCAAAACGTCCACAAATTTCCAATTCCTTATACTAAAAAGGAGTATTACTCCTCTAAGCATCATATTTCCTCGTGAATATGCACAGTATGGATATAAGCAAAGCCCCGACTGGTTTTTTAGGTGAATTTCCTCTGCCGCAGTCCCGGATGAACTTTTCAAAGGAAACAAGCACCGAGGTAAGTTTTTGTCACCTTACCAAAGGACAAAGAATCGTCTCAATGAAATTTTATCGCGCTCTGAATTATTTATGAGCTCTCTCTGCAGCTTAGAACTGCTATTCATAGCTATATTTCCTGAATTTTGTGCCCCTCCCCCCTTCCTCTACAGCTCCAAGGCGCAGTGGATATGATGCCTTGTGTGCCGTGCCTTACGAAGTCAAACCGATTAAGGAGGAAATTCCTTTCGCTGAGGAAATATACGTCAATTTTGCATTCGAGTGAGTCTCATCCGTGCGGTCTTAAGGACACTGCTTAAAAAGTTTACGTGTTTTCACAAATTTGTGAACAATTTGGTAAAGACCTGGGAAAATCTTAAATTCAAAATGGTAGAAATGTGCTGGGGTTGGGGGTGTCTAAGGCCGGTTCGCTCTAATTCTTTTCTTTTTTCTTACGTCGCCATTCGGATTCGGCGATGTTTCATGATGGAAATGAACAAACTCCCTAGAACTCCCTAACTAAAATGCTTTTTATGCAAAGTGAGACAATTTTCATTTAACGGTAAATGCGCGGAAGGGGCCGTAGTGTGAGAGAGTTTTGTTTTTGACAGAATTCAAATTGTAGGCAAACTCATCGTGCGGAATCCATTTCCCATCATCACGCCCAAGGCGAATTGCCTGATAGTTATGAAAATTTATTCAAAAGTCGAGTAAGCGGAAGGAGTGAACAGGACATTGTAATTCTGCACCAAACTTAGAAGTGCCCATTTAGTCCCTGATGTGAGGACATGACTTAGTCAGACGACGACGGACAGTGCCCACTCGGGGGAATCACTGGCATGTATGGGCAAATGAATGAAAACATTAACAAAACAAATCTCCAAAGTTTTTCAACGACCAGCCACATGGCCGTTTGTTTGATGCCTGAGAGCCCCTTCAAAGCACCACTCCTTTTTCATGTTTTTTTTTGTATGTTGAACAGAGCGTACTCCGCCTTTGAGGACGGCAGTTGCCGCCCTGCTTCGGCTGATGGTCCCGGCATCCAGGCAAGGGGCGATAGCCTTGATTAAGGTGATTATCATAGTTTGTATCATGAAACATAATGCGAGGCAATTACTTTTTACGTGAACTGCTTATTCAACAGCAGGCTTGAGGTGCAACAATTTCCGATTACGAAGCCTTAAGAGCCCATAAAATGGCACTTTTGCGATAAGATTGAATAGCGGGTGGTTGGCTGTGGTAGGGAATTCTTTTTTTCATTCTTAACACGGCACGGACTTGAGATTTAGTAATGGTACGAAATTTGCTTATGTGAGCACTCAATATTCTTGGTGGTGAAGTGATGTCATTTGCACATGACGTAGAGTTTTTCTGCGATTGTTTTCCGGCCAGGACGTTACTAATGTTGATTAATGAAAGTTACTCTAATTCGTTTAGGTAACGCCCTTAGTAACATTTCTCAACGTTTCTATGCTAATAAACTATTGCGGTCCCAAAATTGCTTATAATTGTGACGCTTCGAAGCGTTTTAAAATCGGGGGCATATATCTAGCATTTAACATTGGAAACACTTTATGTATAATATTTTATTTTAAAACGAGTCAAAATAAATGCCCAGGAATACAATTTATAATGCAGCTTATTATCGAATATTTATAATCTCTCCACACACCCCGACTATATAATTTTCAATAAGATAATGATAATGCACCCTGCCATACAGCGAGAGTATTAAGTAGTTGGCTTTGTATGAAAAAATTCAAAATTTTCAAAAACTGGCCTGTTCAAAGCCCCGACTTAATCATATCCAGCAAATGTGGCATTATGTGGATATAGGAATATCCATAAGAACCCCATTCATAATTTGGAGCAACTCTGGACTGACATAAACGAAGTTTGAAGACAAATCCAAGCATCCCTTTTGGGAAAGTTAATTGCATCGATACCGAAGCGGGTATTAAGCAGTTATTCAATTATTGTTTAAATTTTAAATTTCTATTAAAATATTTATTTTTTTGTTGCGTCAAAATTTCAAAGAAGAAAGGAACATGCGAAATTTCACAGGTCGTAAATTTTTTGTGCACAGACATATGGTATGTGTAGATAGCTTGTAAATTGTAGAAGCCAGAATACTATGCCAAACGAGTAAACAATGTGAAATTACATTTTACTACGGAAATCTAAAATTAAAGGCCATACGTATGATAATCACGATCCTGGGGAACGATTTTCTGTTACTACACCGATGCTACCGTCGGTATTACCAGAATAAATTCTGCGAATAGCAACAAGATGAAAAGGATTTATGGAAATAAAAGATTCATGTAATTCGTTAGGCTCATTAATGTAAGACGTATTAGCCTATAATGTCTCAGATGCATGTAAAAGTCTTTGACCCCCTCTCTCCAGAGTGCTTAAGAGAAACCAACTTTTTCTGTACAATATTTCCTAGGCGGGTGGAGGTCACGGCAAAGTCGTCGTACCTATCTTCAGCCCATAAAACATGGCTTTGTCTCGTTTTTAGTCAAAAAGAGTTTGGTGTGCGAAAAACTCTTTTGATAGAGCATCGCCTTTAGAAGGGGAAAAGAAAAGCGAGTAGAAAATAAATGGTCGGTTTTGAATCAAGTTATCTGGCGAAAATAGGATTTTAAGGCAAAAAGTAACTTCGGAGATACTTTCAAAGAAAACTTCATGCCAGAAGTGCAGAAACCCTTTGGCTTAAATCACCAGGTTATCTCCACTGACATTAATAAAAATTTCGCACAGTGTTTTTTCCGTGGTATACCGTCTAAGTAGAAGTATGGGAAGTAACTTCTGTTTTGAACTGTAAGTCATTCATAGCGGGAGTCGCACCTTCTTCACTTCACCGCTTACGGTACGGTTTAGCATGTTATATGCAAATTCGGGCTGTTATCCTCTGAAGAATATTTTTCTTTTTTTTAAAGTTTGCACTTCACCGGCGAAAATGAGATGATATGAAGTTATGATGGGTCCTGCGATAATATCTCAGTTATTTGAATATCTCGTCATCGCTGTTATCAGCGCTTCCATCACCCCGTTGCCCACATGGGTAAAGAATTGAAAACGAGCCGAGGATAATCCTCCCAGGGCAGAAATGGGAGCCCCGGTCACGCTTCAGTGGAGCGTAATTAATATTATTAACGTCTTGTTTTTGATGGGTGTCGTGATAAATTGATAAATTTTCGAGGTAACTTTACAAGCCACGAAGTGGAAGCTTTAAGAGTTGCAAACTCACCTCACAGGAGAGTGAGCTTTCATCCTTTCCACGGAGGGGAAATATCTGAAAAGATTGAAACTTAAAGCCAGGAGTTTACAGGAAGGGAAAAACTTTTTACATTTCAGTAATTTTGCGTCCAGCTTATTGGCAATAAATGGGTCTTACGGATAACGAGCCCTGACAACGAGAAAGCTCTATTTTTGCGCGAGACTCCGTAGTTACATGCAAATCAAATGGTTTTCCGTCTCCCCAGCAAATTTTCCTGTTTCACAGTACTTTTCTTAACAGCGATAAATATTCATTAGGTGGTTGTTTGGGTCTAAGGTTTCTGATATTTCCTCCTCTTGGAAGAGGGCAGGATGTGACTATATTTTTATTTATGATTTGCACGATTCCCTCTTAGTCAAGGTTCACGGAAATGCCATGCATTGTTTCCCCCGTGTGCGGTGTGCCACTATCTGAAGTACTTTCACATAATTGACTCAAGGACAGTCACTTGTGCATATCTCTAGGAAACACTTCCGGAACAATGTACCCAGAAAATATACACATTTGCGCATCTGACGGGAGACTATTTTGTGTAATGAATACACGGAAGTGAATTGTTCACATTCGCACCCGTATGTACTTCTGTGGCACATTGGGTGGGAGAGATATGTTCGCGTGTTTCATTTTTATTGTCGCAAATATGCACTTTGGGGTTTTTGCGCTTACAGTCGCAATTTTCAGCGTGACGGGTTTATTTTGATGGGTTTTCATGCAGAACAGTTTTGAGTTAAGGTACTGAGGCGTTATGTTGCCAAGTACGATTGAGTTTGTATTGATCGTTTATGGTAAACAAAAAATTGAAGCTCTAGACGTGGCAGTTTTCAATGAAACTTTTTTCAAACGACAAGTGGAGTTTTAAAGTTTCCCTCTGGGGATAGGAACTTGAAGAGAAGATAATTTGATTTGAGTATTTCAAGATATAACAGGTCTTTATTATACACAAAATGACACTACCGCGATACATACTAGGTATACCTACTTGGATTTTGAAAAAAGGATTTTTGTACCTAAAGCAAGAAAAAAATTTATATACGTCTGAAATCCTATAGGGCATGGTTCGTAGTTACATATATTTTGGTGGTATTAAGAGGGATTCATACTTTTATAGGCCTAAACTTTGGCAATTGTTAACAAAGCTGGGTGTATCCATATAGCACGACCGGAGAGAGTGGTCTGCAGAAGTTCCCGGTTCTCCACAAATTATCTGAAACAAAAAACCGATTAAATTTTTGATGTGTTTTTAATGTTCCTAACAAAAAGTATAGATTAGAAAAAAATAAATGTTAATTTTTATGTCTGTGATGGATAAAAATTACTCACAATTAATTAAATTTAAGAGCATTAAAAATTTAAGTAACGCGGAAATAACTGAATGAAGAAATAAAAAAATTTCTTTTCATTTGCTTCTCAAAGTGTCGACAAGAATTTGAATTTTTTATCATGTTTTCAATATAACAATTCAGAGGGAAACAGTTGTCCGTTTTTTGATCCTATAAACAATTTGCCACTGCAGGTGTGCTTCATTAAATATTATGGGGTGTAGTTATAAGTTCATCAATTTCTTTTACTCCTTTAAATACACCTGTTGCTGTAATTGCTGTGATTTTTAATTTTTTCTCTCAAAATGTCATATTTGTCGTTTAAAAACAAGTTAAAACGTAAACAATACTGTAATCAGTCTTCCGCCTCCATTTCACCAGAATTTTTTGCCGAAAGTAGGTAATTAATTATTCAGTCCAGAAAATAATTTCCGGAAGAAATGGCAGGGGCTCACAAAAAAAGCATGGGTGAAAAAAATTACTCAGAATACAACTAAAAGGGCTGCATAAAGGGCAATTAATAATTCAATAGTGCAAAAGGCACACCCCTGATGGGGAGGGTGCTCTAGGCAAAGAAATTCATTAAGTGCACTTGTACACGGGGCGCATAAATAACATTTCTCCGTGTCCTTTTACTGGGAATTTCAGATGCGTTTTATTTTATTTTGCATTCATGAAATACGTAGTATAGCGGTATCGTGGACGAATATAACAATATGCCTGTTCACCAACGTGCTACTAATGCTGGTGTATTTGTTCAAGTTGGGATAATGGGGACAATATTTGTCAGGATGGATGGTTTAACCCAGTTTTAAAAAGGAATAGTGAACAATACCGGCTGCAGACCACCAAACAGTCACCATTACCTTCCTCAGATGAAGACTTGGTTTAGGCATATGTTTTGGAGCATCATCAGCGTCTAGCCACTACCCGGCGACTATTGTCGTACAAAATCCATTTTTCATCACAGGTTACAATTTTGTGCAAAAATTGCCATTGTACTCGATCTGTCTGATGAGCAGGCAACTGCATATTTTCATTCGGCTTTCCATGTTCTCCCAAGCTCTTGAAAATGGCGGGATACAACTGAATAATTCACGTCGAGTTTCTGTGCAATGTTTGGCGAGGGTTGGACTCCACTTGATTGCACAACTCGACCTTAACCTAAGGTACTTGCCTTAGTCAGACACGGGCTTTTATTTTTAAGCATATTTGTTGGAACGCATTTGCGCTGCCCGGTTAAGTGGTAGTAATTAAATAAACATTAACCTCAGATTAAAACAAGATTTGTAAACTTTCCAAAATTCACAAATAATTATCTTTTAACCTATTCAGCCAAAAGTTATTTTCGCTCGTTAGCACAGGACTGCACATAAACTTTTAAATCATTAAAACTTCCCTTGTGTTGTGTAACTGCAAGCCCTAAAAACAAATCGGAATAAAACAAAGTCTCACATCCAGGCCACAGGGTCTGGAGCGCCAGAGCCCCAGCAAGTGTACGTGTATTACAAAAGCAATTGAATCTCGCGTTCGCTGGAGTACAATCCATGCAAAAGTTTCCCAGCCACACGGGATGGAATATGAAAATCACCAAAAAATATTAATTTTCATGCAACTGGTAATCCCAGCGCCGAGCTCGTTTTTGCACAAACTTTAACTCCAAATTTCGTGGCATTTGCGCTAACTGCCACGGAGCTTTTCTAATTTTGAATGCCGCAATGCAAAACAGGCAAACAGGGCAGACCCAGGCGGGATTCGGGAAGGATTCAGACGGGATACGTGCGCTAGTGTTTGACTCGTTAATATTACATGAGTGCAATTCTAAAGTACGCGTAAGCCCAATTTCATGAATAAATGAATGGAAATTAGGTAAGCGCCCATACCGAGGCTACTTCCCGGGCTTGCTCTCTATCGATACCATCCCGCCGCCGCCGCCATAAAATTTAAATTAACTTCAGATTTGCATCACCGCTAACCGGCAATTGCTGGACTTGGAAGCTTTCCTATTGCTTACCTACCGACGATCGTTTTAAAGCCGACCCTACCGCTGAGCTGCAATTTCATGGAATTCTAGTCAATTTGCCAGATCCACCAGTTTGTAAAGCTCACACGCTACCGGTGAATCATTTCTCCAACACTTTTCTAAAAATCGAGTTGTTTATTTGCCTTGAAAGATTGGTCGATAAAATAAACTTGAATGCGTTCATAAAGTGAACAAAGCAAACGACTGTTCTGAATCAACTTAAAAGCATGCCGGGGAGGGAAGAGAAAGAAATCCAAAGCAACCAGCAAGGCCGGTACCGCATTCAGTTGTGAGTTGAATAAGAAGCTTCTGCGGATAAAGTCGAAAAACTGCAGGCGGTCCACAATGAACGCTTTAAATTCTATTTGGATGTTAGTGGCGCTTACGTTCCTGCTATTGAGATCAGCATCCACCCAGGAATGTCCTAAATGCTATGATGTGGCTTCCGATGGCTCCTGTCGTTTCCTGGAAGGTAGAAATTGTTTATAGGCATTAAATGCTGGATACCTCAATATGTGTGATTTATCTTTCAGATGCCCAGGGGTGCTAGCGTACGTGTAAGAGAAGTTTAATAATTTGCCATTAAAAGCTTTGTGTGGTGGAAGTTGTAAAATTATGGAACAATAAAATTTTAATTAATAACTTCACCGGAAATTTAATAACCAACAGTTTACCACGGGCGGGATAGCCTGCGTTTCAGCTTAACAAGATTATTTTCTTTGTGGGAGGGGGTACGGTTCCGAATAATGGGAAAAACGAACAGACTCATTGTAAAGTTTGCACTGCAAAACTAATACCGGTAAGCAAACGAGCTTTTTCACTTTTGTGAAGCAGTTTTATAAGACCATTTTAGCGTTCACCGGAAGAAAATATTACTTAGTATTTTCCGTAGCCCCAAGAGAAAGGGCCAGAGGTGTTAAATTACACGATCTGGGCGGTCTCCGAAACAACAAATTATAGGTACGTCCAGGAACTTCTTACCCACTAGCTCCATTGTTTCACGGCGGACGGACGTAGTGCCCTGGGCCTTATATTACGAAGCGAAGTCTTGCCGGCCGACCAGTAAGAAAGCTCGCAGTTTGACTATAGTCGCGTTAGTTCCGTTTTACGATGGGACTGGTGACTAGATCAGCGACACAGCGCAGTTGAGACAAGTAACCAGCAACTCAGTCTGCTTTTTAGTGGCCTGACCAGATTCTGCCTGACCAGTGATTCGTAAAACAGAAAATGAACAAATGTGTTTTGGTCGCTTTTATCCCTCTTTTAGTGGTCACTGGTAACACTTGTCGGTTCGTTAATTAGGGCCCTGATGGAAATAAATATCATTTAAGTCCAATGTGTCCATTTTAAATAAGCCATAACCATTATTCAGTATCGCAATCATTCACATGCGGCACTAGTTTCATTAAAAAAAATACAGTCCACACACAACCAGCATAAAAACCGCACCAAACTGTTGTCATTCGTTGCGGATGGATAGAATTTTTGAATTTATTTTAAAGTGTGGCGGTATTAAAAAATGGGAGCGTTACGTAATGAAAAGTGAAGTAGTATTGTACTAAACTTGCTCAGATCTCCATGAAACTTGGTACATGGAAATTTTAAGCACACCCCGTTTTCAAAAGTGGTGACGGGTTTTAAAATAATTCAGATTTTCATGAAAATTGTCATATGAAGGTTTTTGGAGTTGCTAATTGCAAATATGATACTCAATTTTACAAATTCAAACTGTTGGCTTCAATACGTCGAACTCAAAATATTAAACTTCTTTAGATTTTCAAACAAGTCAGTACATGGGGGTTTTTGCGTTTGTCAGATTTTAAATATGAAGCCAGATCAGTAAATTTAAAGTCCACTCCGTCAAACGGACATGATGACATTACAAGGGTTCCTAGTAACTACGGAGTCCGGAATCCTAAAATTGTACGTAGAAATATGTCCATCTGTACCGTCTGGTAATAGTCAGGTTATGTAGTACTTTGTCAAAATGACGTAGAGTCCATTACGAAAATTAAGGCTACAACACTTGTTATCGTATCTGCTAATTTTTACCCCATTTCATTCAATTTACAGGGAATTGCTTTCAAAGTACTCCACTTAAAACTAATTTAGACAAGTTCCCATTGACACCTTCCGCAACTATGTTATCGCACTGCAAGTTCATGTCTGGAGAAGATAAATTAAAAGTTTGAACGCGTCGTGCCAGTATGTAAAAAATAAATTCCCCAGGTACGTGTTAACTCCGGGTTCCATTCAGACGGCACGTCGTACATCGATTAAGGCCTTAAACCCTCTAACGCTGTGAAAATCACTGGACTCCAAGGATAAATTAAATGAGATGGAATTAGATCTTTATTGCCACCCAGGGATTTTTTTGCCATTAATCTCAACAGGTGGGTGTTCGTTTTACGCAAGGACTCATCGAGTGAATAAATCTTTATTACGGTTAGAGCGAAAGGGTAAGGCCTTAAATCCGAATAAGTCGCACCAGGTCCCTTACCTCCCCCAGCCCTCTGTTGCGTCGCATGGGCTCAGACAAACTTAATTTGATAAATGGCGGGTAAGTTTTAATATCCTGGTGTCGTTCGCATCAGCTGATTTCAATGCGTGGACGATTTAATGTCCCCTTTATTGCCTGCTCGACGAACACTGTAAAAATTTAAGTGCTCGGGCGACACTCGTAAATTCACACCAATAGATTGCCCCCGAAGCCGGGTGAGGAACACCAGATGCGAATTTTAATGCTTCCACGACGGTGGACTTTATTTGTTATTTTGTAGCTGCCAATAAACACCGTTGCGCTGTCGTTGCGGAGATGGACTCCTCAGAAATTTTATTGCCAGCTTTCATTATGGATGGCCACTATGTCGCTCTACCGCGAGAGGTCTGTAAATAAAAGAAATTCGGTGAGATATAAAGGCGTACACAAGGGAGGGATATAAACTATGTCAATGAGGATTAAACCCACCACAGAGTCTCGACTACAGAGCCCTACAGTGATACAACAGCACTTTGGATCAAAGGGGATTATCTCCTTGTTTAGAAGGATGAATCTCGTCCTCCTAAAGTTTTTTTGTCGGTGCGACTGCTATTGAACATTGTGTCCCGCATAAGAAACTGAGGAGACTTAAGTACCTTTTATTAAAAGTACCGTAAAGGGGATTGCTGCGGGTAATATATTCAAAGAGATCTGTTTGCTTCCATGGAATAGATGAATTTAGGCCGAGTAGGGCCGATTATGGAGGATATTAAAATTTTGAGGGATGTGCACAGGGGTCGTTATGTGTCTGCTTTAGAAGCGAATTAACATTTCAAATTAATGGTCTCCAAATTTCTGCACTTTCATTCAGGATGATGTCCGAAAAAGAATTGTGTTACATGAAATTAATTAATGAAACCGAAGAACTGTAAGCTCGGCATTAAATTCAATCCACGCCCATGCAATATAGATTAAGTAGTCAGACAATTTAAATAAACTTCCGAGGACTTCCTCCAGCATAATTACATAAAGTTGCAGAAATCAGGGTTAATCAAATCTCACAATGAATTAACTCGAAGACGAAATGACACAAGGCTAAATAACATGCCCTCAAGTGTACTTCACACTTCAATTTCTTGTCTAGGCAAATTCGTCCGTATCTCCAGCTGCTCTGAGTAATTTACATTTCCATGTCGTCATCAAATCAAGACGTTCCTCAGAAGCATGAGATGAACTCACCAAGTCCATTCGCCTCCTTTCGGCTAAGCACCAAAGCTCAAGCTCAAACAGAATATTCCATCCAATTACGAAATCCTGCAACCAAGTGCAAATTGGGCACTAAATTACCTTGAGAAATGTTTAGAGGGGTTCTATTATGAGCGGATCTTTTTCGTACACCAACTGTCGTTAACGATATTATCTCACAACCTGCTGAGACCTAGAGAATTAATCTTGAGCCGAAGCCATCCTTAGCTTCCAGCTTCGTTGAATTCGTAATGGAGCTCCTCTGGCCTACGGGCGCCCAGGAAGTTGTTGGGCATTTTTCATTTCGGTCAGCACATTATCTCTTAATACGCAGCAATTTGTCATTTTAATTTAACTAACTTAACCCACCTACAGCGGCTGAGAGGCGGCATGATGGATTTTATTAATGTAAGATTCAATTTCGAGGTGAGTCCTTGAGATGCGCAGCAGGAGTGGCAGGGGAGGAGTTGGGGCATTTATGGCAGATGGCCGGATAAGAATCTGCTATCGATTTTCTCGACCGGTTGGATTCACGTACACTTTTGGTAAAATATTGTGCTTAATGAAAACGTGGCGCTTCCTGCCGGGGTACGGAACCAGAAACTTCTACGTGACTGGCCTTCCAGCTCAAAACCTTGGCGAACCAGAAGATCCATTGCGGCGACGCCTGCGAACGACATGATTATATTGTCAATGCAGCAGCTGCTAAATAGGTAACTGATTATATTTCACTGACATAGGCGCTGGCTAAGTGCCGAAGTATTAATTTGCAATAATTTACGGAAGCTGAGCTTGAGTTGTATCCCAGCACCTGAAATTATCTATTTTAGAATTATCCCATCCTGGAAGCCAATTTGCATGCCGCCCCTGGAGCAATCAGTTATTCTCACTCTACATGCGATATACATATACCTAGAGGTTTGCGAAGATCCCATGCATCTGGGAGGAAGCATCACTTTTGCAAATTCTATCAGTTATGAAAAATGGACTTCTGCGTCCAAGGGGAGAATGCATTATTCACTTTTATTACAACTAACCGGAGCGGGATGGCTTCCAAGCGCTTTTAATCAAAGCGTTGGCGAAATGTGCTCCACTTGTCTGTCCGAATGGATGTCGGTCATTTGTAACGCGATTTTTTTTCTGGACCCATAGGTGCAATAAATCTTCCTTGTGGACGGCCATAAAATCAGAATTTTGATAAATGAATGGCTTTTGGCGTAACAAATTAATTTTTGATGAAAACTATGCACCATTACCCCCGTAATTGGAGGTTCGGTTTAAGGAAATAATTATCACAGAGGGAAGTGGAATTATAGAGTGACCCCGGTTTTCGGCGGAAACATTATGAAGGTCAAAACCTTTTTATTTTTTATCTAGTTACAAAAGCGAAAAAAACATAATTTTAATTTTAATTTTCTAAAGTCTAATTGCTGACATTAGATAAGAAATGAAATGCCAATCAAGTGGCCACCGCTGGTTGGTGCGTGTATACACTTTAGACGAATTTTTGGAAAACGTTTTGGAATAAAGGCGGCTGAATTGCACCCATGTGGAGTTATATGTCTTCCTTAAGTTGTTGAATCATCTCAGCGTGGTTCGCATAGAAACTTTTCAAAAAATTCCAGAAATAGCAGTTGAAAAACATTAACTTGCAACTTCTCGGGGTCCAAAACGGAAGATGACACGATCTGAGAAATTGATTGGGAAACACGTCAATTGTTTCGCATGCGGTGTGGTAGGTTGCTCCATCCGGCTGAAATCACATGTCATTTACGTCCATTGACGTTTGACAGCTGACAATTCTAACTTGTAAAAAAACTGAGGGTTGTTGGTTGAGTTTAATATGTTTTACAAAATATTGCAAATAGAAGACAAAACTGTGCATTTTCGCTATACTTTACAGTTTATTTGGATAATTGATTAGTAGACGTTAATTTAACATTGCTCAAATAAAATGTTAACATTGAGACATGTCCGCGGACCCCCTGGGATATGCTGGCGGACCCCAGGTTGTGAAAGGCTGCTCTGCTCCGATTTACCGACACTGACTTTCCAATTTTATGCTTTATTTTGAACGAAGGGTTTATTTAATAAGTTCCCCAACGAGCTTCCCACGATTCCAACTAGTATGGTTTGAAGAACGCTTTGTTGGATTTTCTAAATCATTTTTATTTTATTTTGGTGTTATTTTTGAGGTATTTTAAAAAATGTGTGGCTTAAAATTAAGGTGCTTCGGATTCCCCTCATCTATCAAACTAATGTAAAAAAATATTATAGAGTCTAGAGGATCATACAGAAATCACAAAAACTAAATATATGCATGGATTTAAAAAAATTATACTTTTTAGTTATTGAGGGCAAAATGTTGGGACATGAATTTTTTTCTGTTACCTCAGCACACCGGTTTTTATTCTTTTTATGAACTTAATTAATGGTAAGAGAGATTACGTATCTACTGCCACTAAAACCAATGGAAGGAACATTTCCTCCCTATCAACTGAAGCTCGTAACAACAATTTCTTCAACTTCTCGAAATAAAAATGTATAAATGTTTTTGAAATAAAAGTCGTAATTGACTACTTCTGGTTTAATGTGTCGCCACTCAAGCGAGAGATGTTGTCCGAACATCTCCCATTACCAGTCCAATTAAACTGATTGTTGTCACTGTCCATCAAGAGGACTTTTCCGCACTTTTTGCAGGCTCACCACAGAGATGTTATTTTTGTTTTGTTCCAGTTGTCCCAATGGCCTGGAGGTCCTTGCCAGGAAGCATTTACACAGCTTGACACGATCCGATACCGTCTATCGACCCTTGACACGATTTCACTGCAACGAGCAAAATGCTGCCCATAAATCAATCATCAAAAAGCAATTTGTCTCATTAGTGGGACAAGGCTAATGGTAAAGGATTGTCCTCTGATTTATCCCGCCCTCGTCTGACAACCGTCTTGGAACTTCTCATCGGCCGAACGTACACAAAAGCTCCAAACGATTTATTGTTCCAGAAATTTCAATTTTAGTTCGAACGAGTTTTAACCGTGCTCCCCTCAATGTCAAGAAATATATCGATCCGAATTTGGTACAGTGGAGACGCACAGCAGATCTGCAGCAGCCGTAATTGATGTGTGGTTGAAATTACTGGAACGCCCCGTGTCGTTGTGCGGCTCTAAAAATGTCCTTTACTTTTCAATTGAAAGAATCGAGGATCCCAGACCTATGCAGGCTGCTCGGATTCTCATGCATTTTCTTGAACGTTCTCATTATCGGGAAAATGGAGAATAAATAGGGAAGTCGCATAAGGACTGCTAGATGCGAAATTATCAACTTCACACCGATGTGCTTGAATATCTGCAGCGACGGTTGAATGACTTCCCATAATGCTCTCGAAGCACACAATATGTTAGGAAGTCGATTTCCGTACTTATCAGAAAGCAGCTTGATAGTCTCCGATGCGAACGGGTGCAGTCAAGGAAATTTTGTCTGGAGTTTATGTTTTCAGGTAAATTTGAATAGGGAACAATGTTGGGGAATGGAGGACATCGACTTATTGGCTTGTAGCTGTGATGCTCTGGGCATTGTGTTAATTAAACAACAACAATTTGTTGGCTCCGGTATAACCGATGTGCTTTATCTCACACACGTTTCAAGTTCGCTTTAAGGTTTGTGGTTAAACATTTGAATCGCTTTGATCAGAGGCATATAGTAGTGCCAGTGAATAAGAACTAAATTACCCCTGTAAAGGCACACAAATAAAACAAGGCCATTGAGAGGCCCGACACGTGGTATTTACATATGTTGTTTGGCACTTTTCGACAAGAATTAAACTTTAATTAGGTACGTGACATTGACGTAAATTTATACAGTAATTTATACGATGATGAGGAGCATGGAATAAACTTTCATATGTAGTCAAACGTGCTGGGACTGAAATATTAAAGAGGGTGACATGATAACACGCTTCGGGGAATTGAGTTTGTCTAACTATCCTCATAATAATCCGGTAAAAATAGACATTTAAGTTAGGAATAATTTGCATGGAGTTGAAAATTGGTACATTGTAATAGTGTATTTGAAACCGGTACCAATCTTCAGCTCTATGCGAATTGTTCTGAAGTTACAACTCTTTTTTTGTCTATTTTGACCAAATTATAAGGAGGTTGTGGTTGAGGGGCTGTGTGTGTAGGAAAACCTACATAAGTATTATTTGCTGGACTGCCTCAATGCGATTAATATTTATCCTGGACAACAGAAACTATATCTATTGGCGTACAAAAGTGCAATACAGAATCCTAATAATATATGGGTCATTAAACTCGTCATCAAAACGTTTGACAAATCCAAGGATAGCGCTATAAATATGGAATCAGAATTTTAAAATTCAAAATGGCGGACTCAAAATGGCCGACAAATTGTGTAAAACATTGAGATTGCTGAGGTCGCTAAATATGAATTTATTATCGAAATTTGAAATTTAAAAAGGCGGACTTAAAATGGTCGATAAATACTATGAAAAATTGTTTGATTTATAAATACGAATTCAATTTAAACATTTCTAAACTAAAAGCGGTGAAGGCGTTTATGATTTATATCACATTTTGCGTGTGTGGTCATAAAGGTCAATTTTAACGAACGTAGACGGGGAATACGATATTTATCACACTTCACTTTTCAGCGATTATTTATTATTGTATTATTATTTCACAATGTACAATTACAACGATTATTTATTAGACAAATAATGTCAAAAATAGTACGAACAATTGTTAAGTTTTTTCATTCGAATCATCGGAGCGAAAATCATCACTGTATGGAAAAAGTGTCCTAGCCTCGGACGAAAACCGATTCGAATAGAGGCGTGAAGTTGAGCTTGAATGAAAGCCAAAATCCTCTACTCAATACTTTACAAAAAAACAATTATTTCCTTTCACCACCCTTTACTTACTTTTAGTAAAAGTTTTCTTTTACCACCCTCAATAGAACGCCGAAATCTAGTGAGGGGGAGACTGATCAGCCGCGGAGAGGGTGAGGCAATCCATGCTAGTTAAATTTCTCCCAACATAAGGAACCTTTCCTGAATATTTCCAATTTTTGCGGGCGTCTCTTTGATTTTTATGTTGAATGTATGCCCACTAAATGTAATACCATCATACAAGATAATGGTTCTCCGGTTAAGTATTAGTTGTGACCTATCATATAAAAGGTCTATTTTTCTTGTATAAATGAAAAATTATAATACATTGACTTAAACTATCTTATCCATGCTACCTATATCTCCAAAGACAAACAGATCACTGAAACAAATATCGCTGTCTGAAATGAAGTCTTACTAGTGGTACACAATTTCAATTCCAGCAACCAACAGAAATATATATTGTATCTACAATACAGTGACTCAAAAAGTTTTAGAATTGGGGTGTCTAATTTAGTTGGTCATCATTGTATATGCAAACATCCTCAGACTGAAATTCTGGCAGATTATTTTGTTTCAGACTTTTTGGGAAACAGTAGACTAACGACCTAATCTTTTAACGCTTTTCATAATCTGAATTAAATTTCACATGTTCATTGTATTGCCCTTTTAAGATTAATCCCGAAAGTCATCAACAAGTGATAAATTTTGTTAGCCCCCTAAAGACGTGGTCTGACTTCAGCAGCTCTTGCAACTGTGCACATAATCCCTAAAAATATAATCTGTAAATTATTCTGATAATTACGCCCAGTAGCCATTCTCTGTCGGAACAACCTTAATCTACCGGAACACCTGCTCGCAAAGTGCTTAATTCCGCAAACCTTACTGCTTTGGTCAACTGTGTAAGCCGAAGTCTAGCTGCCAGCCAGCAGCTGCATAATACGCCTAGTCGGGCTCATCTTACAACCAGACAACATTCCCAGCCTCGCCCTAAAATTACGAGAAACTTTTTTACCCCTTTTAAAAAGTTTGCAATATGACCAACAACAGGCGTGCTGACTCGTTGTAGGACCACGGCGCTGCGCCGTCAGGCAAAATTTATTTTATAGCTAAATGTGATAATTAGAGGCTATTAAACCCGTTGCCCTCCGACACTGCCCGGATGAACCCTTTGCTTTTGGCACTCCTCTGATTAATTTTCCTTCTTTTGCTTAGCAGGCCATCAGGGCAGAACTTCACAGGGCCCGCCAATGGGCTCCAGTGGCCTGTCGCTGCATTAAACTCCATCAGCTGTCGAAGTTCGGTTTGAATTAGAAATTAATTAGCAAAGTTTTGGCGCGAATGGCACATTAAAATCACCAAGCACGCAACGCGAAGAAGTTTTACAAAGAAATTTTAATGAAAATTAGGCCCAACCCGGAATTGTTGACTCCGTAAATCCTTTGCCCTACACCGAAGTGTTAATTAAGCTCAAAGGCGTGTAGGTAGGTGTTGGATCAAGTCGAGAGTTCGTAATTAGTTCTTTTCACTTTTCTTACAAAATGCAGGCTCAATTATCTCTATCAGGGTAATTAAGTTAAAACAGTCAGAGGTTCCATTTACATAAGTTTACAAGAGCGAAGCAAATTGTCTTTTAAGGAAATCTTTGTTCATTAATTACAAATAGTCAGCATGGTGTTAGAGACCCTCCCAAAATTCCTATTCCGACAATAAGCGAGATTAGTGATTTTGTGATGAGCTGAAATTGTGAATTCTTCACACACAACACTAAAGTTAAATGGAAAAGGAAACAGCATTGGGAAAATTACAATTGCCCGGGATACGTAATAATACCATAAATTTGGTCCTCTTATTTTTCAATACTAAATTTTATAAAACTAAAAAAATCGCTATCACGTTCACAATGAAAACTCTAAACTGTCACACTCCCGAAAAGGCCATTCAGGTTATAATTGCTCCAGTAAGAGGATGTTTCCAATAATATGACATTTTTATTGCAATACTTTTTTGTACTTCAAGTAACCATAGTAAACGACGTGCCAAATTAAGAAAATTTAAATTCACTTTGAGATTTTACACACCCTACCTACTACATCCCCTCTCCTGTATGTCCCAGCATCGTAGGTGTGGCCTCGTTACAAAAAAAACAAAAATTCATAGACAACACTCCCATACATCATTTTCACCTATTTCTAATAATTTTTTTACTGTGAAAAAAACAAATCTTTCTTTTCATTTCTCTCCAGTTAAACGACAGGGGTAAAATGTTTGCCGCTCTTAAAAAGTTTTAACTTTCAGCACTCACAGTTTCTACATTTATTATTACATCGCATGTTTTCTATTTTCTAAAATTATTTTCATACCCACATCCCACTCTTCTCTTCGCGAAAAAATAAACAGTAACCTTCTACCTCTTTTACACTTTATTCCATTTTACTGAAAAACTATTATACATTAAGTGTTGATTCGTAATTATACTACTCTCCAAGGCACTTCCACTGAACCTACTCGCAAAATACTACGTCCTTTAATTACTGAGATATTACAATTTTTTTCCTTAATATCGAAAAAATCCATGCGTCATATTCACAGGCAAATATGTATTATTTTCACTCACTTTTTATACCCTCTCCCTACTGCATCTCCTTTCGAAATCAGTGATCAAGAAAACCCCCTGGAGCGAATTTTTATGGCAATCCCTTGAAGTTTAACTTTTTCGGTGGCCATATTGGAGCCGCCATCTTGAATTGGAAATTTTGAAAGCATGTTCGATATCAGCGACCCCGAAAACCTCTTAATGCGGACTTTCAGGGCAATCCCTTGAAGTTTAACTTTTTCGGTCGCCATATCGGATCCGCGGTCATGAACTCCAAAATTCGAAATCAACGACCCCGAAAACCCCTGAATGTCCTTTTACATAAAGATTCATTGAAGTTTGAAAATTCGTCGCCATATTTGATCCGCCATCTTGAATTTCAAGAAATTCTCACCATCTCAAGTTTCATCATAATCCGATGAATGGTTTAGGAGCGCATAGAAGACGAACGAACACAGAGATATTAATTTTTATATATAATATAGCGCGTGTTCCTTTTAGGTCCAACCGATGGCGCTGTTAAAAAAAACAATAGGTACTTATATAAAAACATGCTCGTATTCGAATGCAACGTTGTGTTAAATTTCAAAGCAGTTAATGAAGAACTTTCGGAGATTTAAGGTTTTGAACAAAAGAACATTTATATTTTTATTTAAATATGTAGACAAAATGCATATAAATTACGATCTGTTAAAAGAACTATACATATAATAAAAAGAAACAAAATGAAGAAGAACTATTTTCAATAGCCAGGTATGCTTGCATTCGTTAGAAGTGTGTCTCAAAAAAAATAAAACAATTTATCTGAAAAATGTCAGCTGGCCGTTTTTCTACTTAAATCAGTTATCCCAACGAGATGAACAGAAGCAACAAAAAGGGGTAGTATTTCACCGTGATTCTCGAGATTTATTCATAAAATCAAATGCAGCGCCGCGTTTCAAAAATCAAAGTTACAGCTTCTATTTAAAATATTCGGTGCAATTGTAACGCTATAAATATTTTCTCGTGCAGATATTCAATCAAACTGAAACAAATACGCTAGATAAAATAAAATTCAATATTTGGGACACACAGTTTTCTCTGCATGCACTTTTTATCACAAACAAAGCTTGTTATTTGTTAGTCCCGAGTGCGTGGTGCATTCGTATTTAAATGAAATAGCTCAAAATAATTGTTTTGAAAGGTTTTGTCAAAGTGTGCCCAACTGATGGGACGAGTTGAATTGGATTTATTTTCACTTGAACAGGAGCACACATAAATGGGTTTAGTTGAGAGCCACCCTTCGGGCGTTCCACTGAAAATAAAATCTAGGTCCGAAATAGTTTTCGGACAGTTCCCAATTTAACTTGCTCATACAGTTGGGTTATTATACGTACAGCTACGGTGATTAATTTGGTAGGTGCAAATTGTCTGTCAACTGAAAATGTATCCACAGGTTTCCAGTTCGAGTAAGTTTGGTACAAATGAGGACTAAAAAATTTATGGAACTTTAAACTTGAAACTCTCTCGGAGAGTAAGTTTCATTAATTTATTTTCTGCCATATACGAAAAATAATTCAATGACCCCCTCGAATGCATAAATTAAATTAATCGCAAACAAAACGTAGTGGGACAATTAAGGATTTAATTAAACCGACTGTCGTGATTAATGCCGCAATTAGTGCAGCCGCAGCTCGTCTCTCTGATTGGTAAAATCGTCTCGATGCAATTACAAGGATCATTTCTTTTGCCCGTGGAGTGAGGTGGCATGGCAGTCAGAAAGGACAATTCCTCTCCACCTTGAGCAAATATTCAGGAGTCCTCTGCTCCTTTGCTCGTTGGATCACATTCCGTTTGGGTGGAAGCACCGTCTTCATGTTCCGAGAAATACCAGACTCCTTGTAGTTGACTAAGTTACCCTCATTAACATCTATGAATCTTGAAACGCTCTTCACGTAGCATTTTCCGCAGACTCGAGTGGTTCTTACCGTGAAAATGCTTTCCCAGGTAAAATCGAACCTGGGCGCCCCTTGATGGCCTTGATCTGTGTGTTCTCTCAAAAGAAAGGTGAAAGCTAAATTAGTTCACTCTGACTGGAGGGCATCCATAGAAAGCTCGAGGGTGCCCTATTGCCTTCAAGGACGGTAATTAATAGTGTAAATAAAGTGAGCAACTTTCTTTGTTGGCGCAGATAGCGAAATGAGGGTTTACTTTGGAACTAACATATCTCGTAAACGATTACCACTGCACCGACATCGATATCGTTGGGATTACAAGGGGATGAACATCAGGGCAGGTCGGCAGCTGGGAATTTTGGCGCATTTGAGTTGTTCGCACGACTACACCAGTTAAGCCCTGTGCAAGCATCAATTACACATCAGCTCTTTGCCATTCCTTCAGGTGCTATGTCCCATTCCAATTTTGAATTCACAAAGAAAATGTTTGCTCCCAACGAACGGATGCATCGTACCCAGCTGATTTATTAAAAACCCGATAACTCTGTTTGCACCCTTCAACCCTTTTGCGGAACGACATTGGCACATGTGCCAACGGAATTCTGCCGTAAGGCAATTTTACTTACAGAGATGTGACAACATGTATAAGCAGATTAATGGCCTTTCTGGGGCGTGTTTTATTTTATACTGCAAAAGTTTTCATCCTCCGGGATTTCGTTGGAGTTGCATGTTTACAGAGGAAACTTGAAGAAAACTTGTAGTTCGTGTACAATTTCCGATTACATTAAACATTGAGGTTTGAATTGCTTTTCCGAGTGTTAATCAAAGTATTAAATATCAACGAAGAAGTACTTGTTGCTTTTCGATCGTAATAGGAAATTTGTAACTAAATGCAATTGTATACAATGTAACGCATTCGTATTCAGGAAAATTTAGTATCGTACATACGAATAACTACATGATGGAAATAAGTACTAAGTTCACGCTTCTTTTTATTTATAATTTAAACTTATGTTTTCCAGACTCCAGAGTCCTTTTATCGAGTGTGATCAGCTCCAGCAAGCCTTCCCTTTCGGTGCAATAAATCTATACGTACCAGTGTGTAGTAGCTTTTAGGTGTGTTAATGGCCTTTCGTAGAAACAATTTAAGCTTCATTTTCCTTACAGCAAATTTTGGCTTGACGATTTTTTGGCGAAACTACATACATATATCGAAAATTAATATTGAACGTGGCTTTCACTTTCAGAGAAACAAATTTTTGAAAATCGGTTGGCACGCGGGTGCAGATAATTGCAGGAAAACGAAGGCCCACTAAAGATAAAGAAATAAAACAATGAGACTATTTTCTCTTTTAAATATAATTTCCCTTAAAGGTCGATTCACAACGGCACGTTCGCGTTTGCGATTGAGTACAGGTAGCTCTCACGATCAAACGCATCAAAGCATTTCCAATCATCCTTTTACACCGAGAACGCAGGTCGCAATGGTCTAGCGATCTATTTTGCGTTCAGTTTTGTGAACCGCTCTGGATGTATTTGAACGCAGATCTTCCATAATATTCCCATGCCTTCCGAAGATCCCTGAAGATCGCAGCCATCAACTTCCCGACCGACTGCGACACCTTGAGCCACTAAATCCATTCCTGTTTAGACTCAGGATAAAAGTGATAAACCCAAGTTTCATCCCCAATTAAAATCCGTCCCAAAACAGATGAAGTTTCTTCGCCACACAGTTCCAGTTCGACACTTCCATTCGTTGTTGCTATTGAACTTTTCTTCCAGATTGACGGGATTGCTTTTTAGGCTGAAACTTGACGTATGTAAAGGGTGTTTTTTTAGGAGGTTTGTTTTTCCGATAGATGTCGTTTTATTTTATGGCAGTTGTTTTGACAGCTCAAAGTGGCATTTCTACTCAGTATTGTTTGGCAAATCATTATGAATAGGTTAACTCCAGAACAACGTTTTCAAATCGTGGAAATTTATTTTCAAAATCAGTGTTCAATTAAAAATGTTTATAGAGCACTTCGTGAATTTTATGGTGCACATAATCGTCCGTCAGAGACCACCATAAAGAACGTAATTACCAAATTTCGGTCTACATTCACTCTTTTGGATGCCAAGCCACCGACAAGAATGAGAAGAGTTCGTACAGAAGAAAATATTGCTGTCGTTGAGGCCAGTGTCGAAGAAAACGACAATTTATCGATTCGTCGTCGTGCTCAGCAAATTGGACTTTGTCCATCGACTTTATGGAAAATTTTACGGAAAGATTTGGGTTTGGTGCCATACAAAATTCAATTGGTGCAAGAATTAAAGCCACACGACCATCGTTTGCGCCGTGAATTCAGTGATTGGTCGTTAAATCAATTGAACGAAGATCCATTTTTTTACCGTAAAATTCTCTTCAGTGATGAGGCGCATTTTTGGTTAAATGGATACGTCAACAAGCAAAATTGTCGCATTTGGAGCAAAGATAATCCACACGCCGTTCAAGAATTACCAATGCATCCTGATAAATGTACTGTTTGGTGCAGTCTATGGGCTGGTGGGATCATCGGTCCATATTTCTTTAAAAATGAGGAAGGACGACGCGTTACCGTGAATGGAAATCGATACAGAACCATGATCAATGAGTTTTTGTTGCCAAATCTTGAAGATATGGATATGGATGAAATGTGGTTTCAACAAGATGGTGCCACTTGCCATACAGCACGTGAAACAATCGACTTATTGAAAGAAACTTTCAACGACAACATTATTTCGAGAAATGGTCCGGTGAATTGGCCTCCGCGTTCGTGCGATTTGACGCCACTCGATTACTTTTTGTGGGGATACGTGAAGTCATTGGTTTATGTGGATAAACCTCAATCGATTGATGCTTTGGAAACCAATATTCAACGTGTCATTGCTGACATACGCCTCCAAATGCTTGAAAAAGTGGTCGAAAATTGGACCTCCAGAATGACATTTGTGAAAAATAGTCGTGGTGGCCATATGCCAGAAATTGTGTTTAAATGTTAAATGCCAAAAAATTATCTACCAAATAAAAAAAAAATTTTGGTCATTTCATAATTTTATATGTGTTTTATTCAAAAAAAAAATCGGCAACCTCTTAAAAAAACACCCAGTATATACTCGTAATGAGTTACCAATTAGTATCTTGTTAAGCGAGTACACATAACTCCCTCGTTTCCCCGACATTCCGTGGACATATGGACATCTCTCGTAAGTGTTCAATATGTTAACATGGAACGTCTTTAAATTCATAATGGGGTACCATGCCAGAAGTTTTAACCGTAGGGGAAAGGTAGATATTTTCTACCCTCAATGTGAAAATTGTCGTGCCACGTGTCACGACAGTTGACATATTTGTTTTATTGCCGCCATTTCGATGCAGGGCACTTAACTTGAATTTTAATTTTATGTGCTCACAAAGATTGCGTTAAGATCATGAAATAGTTAAATGGTGATTATTTGTAACTGCTTTTATTAACTACATCCATTACTATGCTATTTGTTGACGTAGGCAATTGTAAGTCCACTATGGCTCTTCCTAAACAATCGCTAAAATGCAAAATGGAACCAATCATCCTGAATATCATCGAATAAATTGTTTGTCTAAGCCTGTTAATGATACAACTAAATATATTATTTTTGTTATACAATTGGCGCCACTTTTCTGTACATTTTTCTCTGCTTTTTTTTCAAGGTCTGAGGATCAAGTCCCCTCCCCGAAGAAGGAAAAGGGTAATCCTTCACCCTGTGTAATACCGGGAAAGCAACAAATTATAGTCCTTATCTGATGAGCGGAGAAAAGCAATTTATTGTTCTCACGGTCACCCCACAACTCATTTGAAGCATTCAAACGTCTTGCCATTTGGCTCCAGTTGGTAGGGAATCAGCATTCAGACCATTTAGCAGCGATTATCTTAGGGCGCTGTGCCGTCCAACCTCAAGTTGCAAATTGCTGCAGAATTGCCAACTGATCCGAATAATGTGCCCGTATGATGTAGGGAGACAATTGAATCTAATTACAATCTCTAAGTTCTTGTTCTTATAACTCATATCATGTAAGTACAGAAAGAGCATATGCGACAACATTTTCTTATCAGAGCGAAAAGTTTGTCTTTCTCGTTTGAAATTAATTGCAAAAGTTCTATTAAGCGGAAGAGACAAGTTCCAGGGAATAATCTTCAGGTCAGCGGTGGTGTGGAGTAATATTTTATGTTATGTTGAGACATTGGATATTTTTCACTTCACGAATAAAAGAATTAAAGTTACAGTGAAAAATAGCGTTAAACGAATTATAAAGGATCTAACACTCCCCGGGAAACTTTTCCCCATGATCACGCACTTAAAAAAAAAGGTAGGTCAATTTTCCACCCTTAGTATATTTACCGGACCTAATCTCTATTAACCACTTCTTCTAATCGAATCCTTCTAAACGCTCGCATCTCTTCAAGGGACTCCAGCTACAGCTTGGATTTAAGAGGAAAGTTAAATACTCCTCCTCACTACTCGTAACTGGCTCATACCGACAACCCATGAGGGCAAGCGAGCTCATTTGTTGGGCAAATAAACAAAATTCAATGTAAACTGCAGTCCTGCAGCAGCTGTCGGAGTCGTTATCCACTTCCCTGACGTCCAGTTCGACGATGCACGTTATTTGTTCTCCCGGAAAAAAAAGGCTATTACTCCGCAAGTTTTTTATAAACACTTTCTGACCGGTGAATGGATGGAAGCACTCACAGATTTAATTATTTACGAGATAATCATGCCTAATTTTAGCATCAATCGAAATTATTGATATTGAGCGAACGCAACGCAATTTTTTTGTTTTTTAACGTGTCTTTTATTCTTACATATTTGTCTTGACAGGTTTCACGACTTTTCAACATTTTGAGAATTTTTGGTAAAGCCCTGGTAAGATCCAGTCGATATACGACCTCAAGCCAAACGAGCATTTCTTGTACCGTACGATCACTGACTGGGGTTTTTAGAACATAACGAAGTTGACCCTAATTTCGGCTCTATTGCTTGAAAGGTTCCCCTGGAGTGTGATTTCAAAGAACGGTTATGTTAATTAGGGGCAGGGTAAGGTTAATTCGTACAAAAAAAGGCACATATTTGTGAATTTTTTTCGAAACTCAGTTAAAATCTATTCATTAATGCTAATGATACATCAAAGTAGAACATTTGAAGAATATTTTGTAAAATTTTCATGTAGAAATATTGAAAAATAAGGCAATGGCAGCCATTATTTGGAAGCGTCTCAGAAAAAAATAGAATTGCGGTGCCCCTCATAACTCGGTGCTGGATCATCTCAAATCAAAAACGAAATTTTTTGTCATTAGATAATCGCTTTCCCCAGGTAACGCGGGAGGGGTTTTTCGAAATTTAAATTTTTAAATTTTTGGGAACACTTTGAAGTGAAAAACGCGATTTTTGTAAAGAAAATCGGATAATTTGTTATTATAAAATAAAAAATATTAACAAATTTGAAAAAAACTCTCCCGTGTTACCTCGTAAATTATGTACAGCAATAGTGTTCAAAATTTCAAAAGAATCGGTGTAGTAGTTTTGAACTTATGAGGGGCACCGACTTTGAAAACATGAGTTGTGGGAAAAATGCCTTAAAGTTTTAAACACTAAAAAATTTAGAGTAAAACGTTCATAAGCGAGTTGCTTAAACTGCTGTATCTTCGTTAGTTTTGCTACGATCCGTCTCAAATTTTCACACATTATTTTTGAAAGGTTCTTCATTTAGAAAATCGAATAAAAAAAAAATTCGAAAAAAAAAATTTTAATACCTTACCCTCCCCTTAAACACCTTTAGATTTTCTTCTTGGTCATCTGTTACTCTTCTATGCCAATAAGCCAAGAACGGAGCTAAAGGACGCGCAACTACCGCTGTGGGGGGCCTCATTTATGCGAAAGTGTTATCGAAATGTTTTTTCACTCCAATGCGCTCCACCGAGGGAAGCTATGACGGCGATTTGAACACTATTATTTTCCATCCATCTCCTTTTGGTTTTCATTCGATTTTAAAATCCGTATATTGAAAATAGGAAACCCTACAATTAATTCTTCATTTGTAAATCAATTACAACAAAATATACCAAAAGTAGAGAATTTACGAAAAATGGTTGCCATTAAAAAAATGTTTACACTTTAATAAATAACGCAATCAGACTTTAATTAAGATTTTATTTGTGTGGGCACTGGCACAAAGGAACAAAGTGGACGAAAGGGGATTTCAAAACCAATTAAAATCAAAACACCCCTAGAAAAAGGTACTATCTATCCTCCTGAATCGAAGATACAATCTGCTTCCTTTTATTGCTCTCTCCACCTTAAAAAAGCTTGGATTATTTCGAACTCCAATTACCTGAAAATCTTCCGCAATCATGTAACCAAACAATTCTCGAAAAGCCAAGCGCAGTGCTCCAGCAGCAAAATCCAGGCAACCGCACCAACCCCCTGCCAGGGAGACCAAACTTTTGCTTCAATTTAAGAATTCACCTCACTCACCAGGGTAAAAACTTTGAGCCGCTCGCAGCAATAACTTCCCTTCAATGGAAACAATAAAGTCTTCACGAGTGCCAAACTCCTCAACTCCGGAGTGGAAACTTTGAAATCTTTAAGTAAATAAACAATTTCCTGGGCGGTGGAAAGTTTGCGGCAGTGACCACACGGCCAACGGAAGCAGCCGGTGAGCGTGACGAGGATATTTTGTCCTCCTTTCGAGTTTTTAGCAGGCGACCCGAGTGACCCGGATCAGCCTATAATATTTAGCCGAAAGAGCGGTCGTAAAAGTTCCCTGATTTAACGTTCATCCCAGCAGGAAGTGGCGCACTTATTAGCGTTTGCTTCCGGACGTCGTCGGCCGGTTGGAGTGAAAAGAGTGAGGACCGGGTCCCATCCCATGTCCTTAGGCTCTACGCTCGTAAGCCGGTGCTGAGCGGGCGGATAAAGTGCGAAGCTTACAACATGCGATAACCGGCAAGTGGGTAATAAATAAGGACTTTCATTTTTTATGGAATATTTATTTGTTGCCATTCCATAAGCCTCATATTTACGGCGCATATTGTAATTTATTTTGAGTGAGGGCACTCCCAGGCAGCGTCTCGTTAAGGACCTTATTTATGGGTGCTCAATCCGTTCCGGAGATATTTATGAATACCAGAAGTCATGTTGTCGGGTGGGATTTATTAGGTTCTATCGCCTGATCATTATCGGAAGTGGTGTGTGTTCGAACAGACTAGTCGGGCAGCCCATTTGATTTTGTCTCTTCGAATTTGGATTTTTTTTTTGTTGCTTTCTGGCTAGCCGCTAAAGACTGCACAATTTTGGTTGGCAGGGACCATTTCGGTTCAATATGTTCTGCAGGGAAAATTTATTGTTTTACTTTCCCGCACCCGGTAAGCGTATACTCCAGCAATCCCGACTTTGAATTATGTAGACGATTTATTGGTTGAGAATCGCATTGCGAATAATTTGAACCTCTTGTAGCTGTACGCTGTTGCTTTGTGTGGAGTTATACTCTGGAAAGTGGGGAGTAAATCAAAATTGAGTCCTACGCTCCAAGGTTTTTATATGGGGTTGTAACATAAACTTCGTCCTCGCAATAATTTAGTATATGATATGTTTTGCCGTCCTTGACAGGATGACTTCTTCGTCATTTAGCTTTAGCGGACCTTTGCCACAGTTAATCCAGCAAAATATGTGACCAGATTACCAAATTTTATGAAGTACACTCTGATTGATTATAAAAACACTTTCGGCCTCATGTATTCAGTAGTTGTGCTATTGTCCTCACTTACCCGTGTGATAAACCGTTTTATACAGAAATGGAAGAAATCTTTTGAGAACAAGGTAATAAATATCTATTTCTTTCCACAGAGGAACGTGATTCATGCAGAGTAATGAGTTCCCACAAATAATTTAATTACGAATAAAAATTTGTTTACATCTGTGAGCTGATAATTTCATCGAAACTGACAAAAAGTTATTGCAAATTAATTATAAGTGTGAAGTATATGAAGGGAATTTTTAGCTCAATTCAGTTTTATTCTTTCATCCCTAATAAAAAAAATTACTTGAAATATTAAATTACCTATCTCTGGTTTGTGTAGACTTTATAAGTATTTACTTAAATTCTAGAGTGGACGATGCACACATTCACTTATATTTTGGTTCGTCCATATATATTTTTGAATTGACAATCTCCATAACTCTGAGGAGATAATAAAAAAAAATTTCCCCCTACCGCTCCCTGAAAACATTAAACCGCCGAATATTTAGAATCCTAACAACTTCTAGTTACCAGTCAATTCGGCAAATATGCTCCAGTTTCCATATACGATCCGTTTTATGTTCAAGTCCGGAATGGATTTTCTCAACTACCAACTCTGTGATAAAGTCGAGACATAACACTTGAGTCTTTCACAAGAACACCAAGCGATAATCATTTTTCATGGCATGAATATATTCTCGCGTGCTTATCCCCCAGGAAGCGGGCCCGTATTTTCTCATTGTAGTCTAATGCAGATATTAAGAGGCATAATGCTCCATAAATTTCAAAACAAGGACGAAAAGTTCGCTGGAATTGAGCACCGCACCATAGGCTTGGTCGTCCTTTTCGGAACGTGTGTAAGTGGTTTTGCGCCGGATGGAAACTATGGATATTGAATAGGCTGATGTAATGGGAGTGGCCATCGATTGGCTTCCCCTTCAGTTAAGGCTTTAATTTTTTTTTCCCGCGAGACTTTTCAAAGTTTGTGCGCGCCCATACCGCCGAGCCTCGATGAGACGATAATAAAAAATTCATTCCGTTCGGCGCTAACTGCTGAGTCGTTCGACTATCGAGTGAAGAATGACGCAATGAACGTATTTCGTCGCATATAATGAATTATCGGGTAATCCCAATCGAATAGACTCGCATTATAGTCGACAACAGAACCGGATCGACTGACTACTGAGTATCCAGACCCAATCAAATTACCGGCAAGACTAAATGGACCTACAATTCGATCGACATTTCGGGGACTTATTGCTAGTCGTGAAGGGATTTGCCCGATATCCTTCGCACGGGAGCTATTTAAATTCCCTGCAGCCGGGTCACCGGGAAAAGGACATGATTCGATGCACCGAGTCAATATTGAGTTTTGCAACTCCGTTTTGTTTGCTTAATTAATTCTCATTCACTGCTAATCCCCGGGTTAAAATAGTTACCGAATTGCCTGTTTGATTTCCATTAGGAAATGGAGTAATGATCTGTGAAATTGGATTACCTCCAGTTTCCAGTTATACTGGTGGCGTTAGATCACAATTCGATATCAAGTCGTCGTCCAGGTAGGGCTGATTCTCCAGTAGATACGCCCTACGGGCCAATTTGCGTATTTTTGCTAAGGAAGACGGCACACCTGGCTTGCATCGATCTGAGCTTAAATAAATTGTTACCACGGGTGGGTAAGTTTTAATCAAAAGTTCATTTAACATCGAAAACAAACTGCTACGGGGAGGCGTCCTGGTGTCTTACGTCCTTCACAAGACTAAAACTGGAAGGTGGAAAATGAATCTCCGCAGAATGGAATTGTTGATAAAATGGAGGAGATTTGAATTATTCTGACCACGGAGTAAGACGTATTTACAGTGGAATTGTTGCCATTTATAACCCCAAGCAAGATGCCAGAAATCCGCTGTAGACACACCAAGAAAACTACCCAACTGGGAAGCTTGTTGTAAGGGCTTATTTGTCCTAGGCCTTCGTTGTTGTTATAAAATATAATAAAATTCCTCTAGTGACATTGCAGATATCCAAGGTAGCGACACTTGTACGTAAACGATTCTGAGGGGATAAGTTGCTGGGTAGGGCAAGGATACCTGTAAGTACACACAGCTCAGAATAAACAACTCCACAGAGGGTTTGTCGTACCCGCAGTAACAATTGCGAGCTGGACATCAGGTGGTTGCCAGGGATTAAGGGAAAATCCCACGTAAGGAAATCGCAGAAGAAAACAAGAAACGTGTCTGCTTATATGATATTTTCAAATTAATGGTTTTCTGTGAAATTTGACGTGATTTTTAAAAAAAATCATTTCCATTTTGAAGGGAAAAGAAAAAAGGGCATCAAAGAGATTATTCACCCCCAACAACACGGATTCGTATGTGGTAAGTTTACTAGTACTAATCTTGGTTTGTTTACCTAAAAATGATGTGTCTAATGAAATTAAAAGGGGACGTAAAAATCTATTCAGTTCAATCTCAAACTTTTAAAGTGCTATCAGATGTTCCCCAAGGTACTCACTTGGGCTCACTTCTCTTTATTATTTTTATTAATGATGTGGTTAGTAATTTCTTGTTTTCTCACTGTTTGATGTATTCTCTTCTATGAAGAACCTATCTGATCTTTCCTCGCTGCAAATGGATTTCGGGCGACTGAATTAATGGTGCAAGTTGAATGGCCTTGGTTTAAACCCCACTAAATGTAAGACGTTCACGTTTCATCGTAAATCCTATCCATTAATTCATTGTTATCCAATTGGTGAGTACTGGATCGACCCATCGTAATTTTGGAACTAGTGGCGTTATTTGATCCTATATTAGGAAGGAGCCTGCATGTGGACTATTTTTGCAACAGAGCCTTTAAAATTCAAGGCTTTATAAAACGTAGTTCTACTGACTGACCAATTGTGATGTGAGATGCAAGATTTTAGGTTTGTAATCTCTTCAAATACGGAGGAAAATTGCTGCCATAATGTTTGTAAGAGATACTCTTTGTTTCAAAATTTATAATTCGGACTTATCAACTTTATTTTATTTTTATATTTAGAGAGAAGTTTAGAGACGGTTATACTACGGAAATAAACTGTAGTCCGAAGTATGGACAACCTCCAAGAAATTCATGAAATTGAGCCAGTACTCACGCACCAGAGGATACTTTTTAAACGTAAACATGATTTTAAAACATTTACTAACATTAATGCACAGCTAGTTAGTATTGCATCAATCCTCGAGAGCGATTAAGTCGTATTACAATTTATTACACAGAAGATTTTGAGGTCGTCAGCATATAAAAGACAATAAGCAGAAATTTGCAGTCAAGTCATTAATAAATCACAAAAATAACAGCGGATCAAGAATGGATCCCTGTGGAACACCAGACACGGCTATAAAATCGTACAACCTGAAAACATAACATGCAGTTTACGATTAGATAAATAAGGCGACAGCCAAGACAACAAGGGGCCCTGTAAACCATATTCCTCTAGTTTGCTTAGAAGAACAGCATGGCACACATGATCAAAAGCAAAGACGTTTTTTAAGAGCAAGAGCAACAAAGTGATCAAATTCAAGAAGGTTGCTCAGTGTGGATCTCCCCTTAATGAAGCCGTACTGTGGATCTGGGTACCTATAGGCTATATAGGGGATTTTGGACCCAGTAGGATAATCACTACATTTTATTTGTGGTCAGTTGTCATTTTAATTTTCAAGAACGGCCGAGCATAGCTGGGGTCTGGTATGTACATGTATAAACAAGGAGATTAAAATAATGGGCCAAGGTGCCATATTTGTGGCATGGACTTTTAAAACTCTACAGAAATCCGAGCAACCGTTAATTTCTGGAATGTAATGATCAATTCTTGTAAGTGCATTCCGCATCGTACTCAACTACTCTCAAGGCGGTGATTTTTCCTCATAAGGTGCTATCAAGAAGTTAAAAATATTTTTCAGCAAATTTTATAAAAAGCGCCTCAGTCGATGGTTGCAGTCGCCACACCGCCTACTTAAAAGGGAATTTGAAAGACCAATTTAGCGATAATAAATTTTGCAATTTTATTAAATTTTTAGCGGAACTTTTGAAAAAAGCGTAATATCCCCGTTATTTATGTGGACATTAACATCGCGTGAAATTAAAATTTTATGATAACTAATGCCTCTTTTATGAACTCGCTTTGGGTGCTGCCAGCCGCAAGAGCTAGCAAACTTGTTGGACGGGATCCAAAAATTCCTATCGTCGCTGTGCTCGTCCTCGCCACCACTAAAGGTTTACCATGCCACCGTTGGGTATCCCAAAACTATACCGATACGAAGGCACAGGGTACTTACCTTGCTATTGATTTTAGGGTGGGAGGTGCAAATATAGGTTAGTCCATCAGTTGGTCTCAGGGGCTTTGTTTGTGCAATTTTCGAGGCAATTTATTCACCTCCAAAACACCGCACAGCCATCAGAGCACAGCGGCATCACTTGGTCTGCAATAATGAGTCGACGATGAAGTTATGGTAATTAATAAACCGCTTAAATAGAATGCTCCCGCAGAAGCGACTCCTGACAACTTCCTAATGAATGACGGTAGGCCGAGCAGAGTTCCCACTGGCGGAGGATCTTAGCCCTAATGTTTCAAGTCAAGCGACAAGCTAGTCATTTACATATTCGTAAGTAGGATATACCATAATTTCTAGTTCCAAGTTCACTCCTTCGAAGGAAAACTTTTAATGTATGCATCCCCTCCGGGGACTCGTTGTAAGCCTCATGTGAGCACTAACTTAAGCTCGAACTAATGCAAATCGGAGATTGTAGGTATGTGTGCCGGGACGTATGCGAAGTTTTCTCGTGTGTTGTGTTTTCCGATAAACGAAGCATAAATTTATGATTTGCTCCGCTCTGCCAGGATTCACGAAACAATATGCGGCGAACGGAAAATTATTCAATACTTATCTGTGCCGGCTAAAGTACAGGCACAATGATGCGAATTAGTTTAAAAGGGATTAAAAGGCTGGTGGTGGTGCTTTTCCGGATTTTAGAGCTACATGGGCTTATGCGGTGGCTAAATTAACTTCAAGTTAATTAAGTGGGACTTGATTTGGGGATGAAAAATTAATAGGATTAAATTTACGGCGGGTATCCTAAACAAGTTAAGCTGCGAAGGCGAAAGTATTCTGTACCCGAAAGAGGAAATTACGGAACATTTATAAAATCATTCATGTGCTTTATTGGGGAGGCCGCCAGATTGTAAATTTGATTTTGCTAAATATTTGGTGGATGAAACCGAAGCCAAATAAAGTGGATATGTGTGGCCTGGCCCTCGCATGACAATTTCTGACGCTATAATTGTTAAATTGCATATATGGACAACTAGGAAAATAATAACGCATAGTTGGTATACTATTGTACCTCCTCTTCTATAGTTCCCAGTCGGGTGGGGGTAATCTCGATTTGGAAATTTTGATGGCAGATTCGAAGTCAGTGACCCCCAAAAACCCCCTAGCACACACACATACAGTTAACGTATAAGCGATGCCGTTGATTAGGACGTTTTCACACAAAACAGCACGGCGACGCCTCGTTACCATACGACAGCCGTGCACATCGACTGAACACACGGTTTTTACACGGCGGCGGCAGCGGACATAGTTGTGCTAAAAAATATGTCCATACAAAAGCTATAGACCACAAAATCCGCAATAGTTTTTATAAGTAATATTTTTCCCAGCCAAAGCAAATCTAGTCGGTGTTCAGGCGCTACTTTCAGTTGGTACAGAGAGGGAAATTCAATTAAAGCAATAATAAAAATTATAGTGATTGAAAGAACATCGAATCTTTTATGCTTTTGTGAATAAACGTATTATTTAAAAATTTTTAGTTTTCATACCGAGAAAGGTGCTGACGAAGAGTTAAAAACACAGAGCCCGCACAAATCATTTTGTGTTAAAATGTTCAATTTGAACTAAAAAGCGATTTGATCCGGAATAATTTATTTTCCGGCAAATTATTAAAACACATTGAAAAAGTTTCCATTGCGGCAAACGGGAACGCAGCATCCTTTGCAGGAAATTAAAAGAAATCCCCATAAATTACGGACATATTCGGTATGAAATGGAAAACTGTCGATTCCGCAACGCGTTCCATAAATTCTTATTTGCGTTAAATTTGTCCAGAAACAATGGAAAAAACGTGTGCGCTGTGTTAAATAGCGTAATGCATACGCGCGCTATTGCGGCTCCAATTATTTCGCAGGCTGGAGCACATTCTTCGGGCGAAATTCCGGTACCCTCATATTCGCTGTTCTGGTGCTAAAATAGCATTCGTATCTGTTGCTCGAAAAAATGCAGTGCAAATTGGCAGTTCGCGTGGGATAGTGCTATTGACCTGAAGTTATTGAGACTCGCAAGCGGTTTCCGTGTAATATTTAATTCGAAATAAAATACTTGTCGGCCAACTGCGGGCGAAGGGAGCAGGTAAAAGTGCAGAATAGGTTCAAGTTGCCACTTCATTCTCTTCTTTCAGACGGAGTCGGGCGGGCATTAACTATACTCTTTACTAGCAGGTGCCGTCCTGAGCTCGGTAAATTACAAGTTAATACCTGGCAGTCACCTGAGCCCGTCTTTGACGAGGATGCTTGGCCGGGCGAATGGCTGCGGGTTCGGGATCAATTTAGAGGCGAGCGCTCAAATCTCCACCACCGATCGTAAACTCGAAATTGGATTGAAACCGATACCGGTAACAAGTTATGGCCATAAGCCTCCGTCGATGAGCTTTTCGGCTGTGATTGCCTCCGACCTAATGGAGTAGCCTCCAAGGTCCCGATCGACCGATAACAGGCGGTGGCGCGAGCCGGCCAAATGAACAATTTGGTTTATGGCTTCAGTTAAGCAAATTGCTAGGCGAGTAATCCTCCCGGCTTAGTGGCTGTACCGGGCAGAGCACTAGATGCGTTGCCGGGCAGAGTGATTACTTGCGGGGGCAGAGTTCGAAATCATGACTTGGCAAAATTGAAATTTTATTCCGTTCAAGCAGATGGCATTTTTGGCATACTCAGGGCATCGCTGTAATTGTGCCATTTAATGAGAGAATCGGTCGCCGCCGTACTGCTGTTTCCGAAGCACGCGATTTCGTGGCGCTCTCGGGGAACTATTCAAACGTTTTGTGGCTACCAACCAATTTGTCACGTGATACGTTGGAAATGCAAATACGCCGCCGGATACAACGGAACCGCTCCGCAGACGGGAATTTTACTAGAAATCTGGGAAACATGCAGGTTGGGGCTTGAATACGATAAAACGTGTCGTTGAATCATTTATGTTATTCGCCAGTCCAACCACTTATTTCGGATTCTCCTTCAATGGTGCTTTCGGACTTTTGGCAGAGTTTCGTCCTTATGCTCATTATGTTGTAAAACGTTTATATGTCTTATTATTATAATTATATTATAAATTAGATTATGTATTGCATTATGTAGTTTACATGGCTTGAACGAATTCTGCTTGTTATAAAATTTGTTCGATGTAAACAAAAAAACATGACAATTTTTTGGAAGCAGTTGCGTTTCATTTTGAGTTCGAAAGAAAAGTGGTTATATCCAATTATTTTCTTAAGTTAAGTTAATTCTTTTACAGTTATAGTACGAGAAAGGTTGAACAATGGTTTTTCGCATTTATCCCGTTTTGAGTAAGTCATAATAAAAAATATGTCGATACAAAGACTGTAGAGAACAAAATTTGCCATACTCTTTATATATAACATTTTTCCCTGTGACAAAAGGTTAAGTCTGTAGAGCTCCGCAAAGTTGCAAAATCGGCGCAAGAAGTGGTCATTAATGCTTCTAATTGCAGCCCATACCGGAGGATTGGAAGTGGGCGACAGATCAGGAAGAGGGGAGGCAATGCTAATCTAACAGAACATAAACGATTAAAGAAAACTGAAGCAGAGCCTTGAAGTGGAGAGGCTTTGTGGAAATATTTTTTTTTTATTTCGGAAAGAGAAATGAAAAAAATAAATATAATACCTGCAGTTATTTTTAATATACTACCAAATGACATTGCATAACTAAATTATTCTACTTCGATAAAATTATTTTCAATCTGCACCGCCTACGAAGAAAAGAACCCAATCTAGCGGGTTAGTTATAAAGAGACAGAGTGATAGTTGAAGTAGTAAGTACAATAAATATTTCCTACTTAACTCCAGTTAGGACCGGCTTTCATAAAGTCTTTCCACCTAGAGGATCTGCTTCCGTTTCTTGAATCGGTCATGTTCGCAATACTCCGTGATTAGCCCGCAATAGCTATCCTAATTGATGGAGCTTCCATCTGCCGCTTATTAGGAAAAGTGCACTCTGGGAGTGGAAGCGTGGGTTCCGTGTGGGATTCGAACCTGGGACTTTTGGATCAACAGTCTAGCATGCTTACCACTAGACAACTCGCATAAGTATAAAGAAATCCAAAATTATTGCAACATTTCGCAAAACCTTTCCTTTTATGAAAATTTAGAAAATGTGAAACAGACAATAACTGCTTTCACAATCGATCACCTCAAAGTTTAAAGTATCGGAAACAGTCTCTTTAAGTTCTCTCGTTATGTCCACTTCAAAAACAATTATATTCGTAATTAAACCGCTTCACTGCGGAGGGCTCCTTCAGTTTAATACTTTGCAGCGAAAATGCGAAGCTGTTAAGGCACAAAAACAAAGAAGAATCCAATTAAAGCTCCGACACTCTCAAAAGTGCTCAAGGCCATTATTCCCTTAAAACATAAATTCCCGGACAGAAGGTCATGATATCATCCGTTGGAGAGAAAACAACGTCGAAAAAGTGCACAACCATCAGGCCTTAAGAGGAATTTGTTCCGCAATGGAAAGCTAAATCGTTTATCACAGAAAAGCTTTCTAGAGCTGGGAAAATTGTTCGGTGCCAAAGCACTCTGCATGCATACATACATACATAGTGATTACAACGTATGGGAATGAGCACCGTTACACACCTCTCCCAGATTGCAAAAAAATTAAAATCTGATAAATAAGTTTAATGCGATTTTAAAAGCAATTTTAGTATCAAAAACAACGAAAACGTAATTCGGTTGTTTATTATTGCAACTAAAATAGTTGGAGTTTCCCATAGGCCTGATAGTCAGATAGAATTTGCCCAGGACTCATTTCAAGGTAGCACCTCGTACTGCCGGGCATTGGGGAGCAATTATTGTTGTTAAAATATCCCGAAAGCGTGTTCCACCCGAACATTAGGGCTGGCCCTGTACAATTTAAAATCGCTTCCCGTCCTACAGAGGTCGGGCTCAAAACAAGATGCCGGGTACGCTCCATCTCGGCAATAAAGGATATGTGCTTGCTCAATGGGCTGCGAAACTCATTCGCTTACAAGCCTGCAGACTACAAAATCCCCCGGATTCAATTCCCAGCCCTTTAACGGCGTAATGTTGGCCTATGTCTTACATACACAGACGGCTCCCGCCCTCTGGGTGGGGTTGTTTTATTTTTCAATATCGCCGACCTACTCCGTCAACATCGTCGCACAAGGCTCACAGATGTAGGACTATCCTCCCGGCCGACGACGCACGGATCGGGCATATTAGAACTTTGGCATTACACTCACTTAGATTTCCGCTCAGCATCAAGTCATCAAACGGTTCTGAATTAGAATACAAATAGAAGCCATCACTCGATGTTTTCCGGAAGTACAGCCGGAGCCCGCCCAGACCGCCCTTCTCGTGTCTGGATGTTCGTCTTCAATCCGACAGGAGTGTCGTGAATATATAGTGCACCTGCTAGACCGGGGATGGTGGGATTGCGTCGCTTATTAAAGCTAGAGCGGAATGCCAGACGGCAATTTAAGCAATCTTGCCCTGGATTTGTCCGAATATAAAAAAAATTATATAAAAAAATGCAAATTTAAGGAGGCATATGTGCCCTGCTCCTTGGCCTTTCTAGGACCTGGGAAGATTTCATCCCTTCGGATGAAGAAATTTGTGACAGATGATTCGGGCCTTCTGTTCAAGCTAGCGGGCTTTTGGGGCGTTAGGAAATTAAAGACACGTGCCTTTTCACTTTTACAACTTTATGGTAATATTGCGTACGGTTCGTGCCATGAATTCGTTATTATATGGGCCCACACATTAAAAGTAAGTGCTTATTCTACTAAGGGTGGGAGAACGTGTATGCCCACTTTATTGTCGCCGATAATTATTGAATTTAGTCGCCTCCTCCACACAATATTTTCATATTCAGCTCGTCCACAAAAAAGGTTTTTAGATTTTTTTGTTTGATTTCTCGCAGCTTTCAACGTTGTGCGCGAACATGAATGATTTAGGAAAAGGCGTCTAAGGTCTAAGGCAGAATTCAGAAGTTTGTAGTTTTGATCATTTAAAATTTTGCAAAAGGTCTTCGCAATAGAGTATTCTCGTGTTATTAGGAACGTGGTATACATCGTTTGTATAAATTATGAATAACAGTGAACCAAGATGGCTGCCCTGTGGGACCCTAGAACTAGGTCTTATCCGTTCAGAGATCGCACTTTACTGAATACGAGCAGAAAAATAAAAGGATAACATATTAATGAAACATATAGAAAAATTAAGAACGGACATCTAATAAACAAGTATACTAAGACTAATTCTGTCTAAAAGCTAGCTGTTGGCTGACGATTGGGTATAGTTAATTTTCCCTACAGGACAATAAAAAATGCTGATTGGTATTGGAGTACCTCACAAATCAACGCGTCAACGACCTCACAAAGACGCCTTGTTGACTGAGTGGGTATCTTCTTATATTATTTGTTTGACCGTACGCAACAGGTATTGTTTCGTTGGAGCGCTTTCTTCTAGTATCAGACACTCTTCTAGTGTACCGCAAGGTAGTGCCCTCGGTCCACTCCATTTTATCCAGCCATTTTTTATATTCAAATTTCGAGATAAGCGACCCCAAAAACATTAAAGTACCCGTTTGATAGTAATTCTTTGAATATTATAACTTTCCTCTTCTTCATCAGATTTTGACCAAATTTTTAGGAGACCAAAAATACGAGAAATATTCTGGTGGCACTTTTATGTCAACAAGGCTGTTTACATATGTTGCCCTTGGTGTCTAGAAGACATTTAAGACCATTCATGATTATAATAGCAAAAAATCATAATATCGATGAAATGAACATAAATTTCCATTAAGAGCTCTGTTGTTCTTGTTTGGTACAAGGGCATAGGAAAACTGCTAATGCGCAAATCCGATCCACACAATCACCGCAATCAAGTCGTAAGCAAACAATTGTGTCACGATTTATTGTCGATAAATTTCGATAAAACTACTTCGGACGGTTCCCCATCTATCAGCCATTCTTCCAAGGGAAATAAAATTATTTCCACCGAAAAAGCGTAATAAAACAAGAAGCACCCTGTCTGGCCGGCCGAAAGGAAAAGGGACTTACTAAAAATGATGACGACGACAGCGGCGGAGGACGTGTATATTTTGGTCGACTGCTCCTGAAATTTACGACGGAATGGTCGCTTTCAATGCGTTGGATTGGAATGACCGCAATTTATTTGGAGAGCTTGCTGGCGGACAATATAGCGACTGCCGACTGGCAATATATTACAGCGGCTCAATAGGATTAGACGATACCTTGATAATGCTCCGATTTTATGGACACAAGATGCAATTGTGCAATTGTTCAACGGTGAGAGTCACTAGAGGAAGAAGAGAAGCTGTTGAAAGTTCATTTCATCTAGACTTGAGGCTAAATAAGTTTCTGAACTCGAGGACCAGTCGGCCCATGACGAAAAATTGGAAATAAGAAATTACATAATTTCGATACATTTTTTAATCTTGGCTTAGTTTAAAAGCTTAGTAAAAATAAAAATTTGGAATGGCCTTGGTTTAAACCCCACTAAATGTAAGACGTTCACGTTTCATCGTAAATCCTATCCATTAATTCATTGTTATCCAATTGGTGAGTACTGGATCGACCCATCGTAATTTTGGAACTAGTGGCGTTATTTGATCCTATATTAGGAAGGAGCCTGCATGTGGACTATTTTTGCAACAGAGCCTTTAAAATTCAAGGCTTTATAAAACGTAGTTCTACTGACTGACCAATTGTGATGTGAGATGCAAGATTTTAGGTTTGTAATCTCTTCAAATACGGAGGAAAATTGCTGCCATAATGTTTGTAAGAGATACTCTTTGTTTCAAAATTTATAATTCGGACTTATCAACTTTATTTTATTTTTATATTTAGAGAGAAGTTTAGAGACGGTTATACTACGGAAATAAACTGTAGTCCGAAGTATGGACAACCTCCAAGAAATTCATGAAATTGAGCCAGTACTCACGCACCAGAGGATACTTTTTAAACGTAAACATGATTTTAAAACATTTACTAACATTAATGCACAGCTAGTTAGTATTGCATCAATCCTCGAGAGCGATTAAGTCGTATTACAATTTATTACACAGAAGATTTTGAGGTCGTCAGCATATAAAAGACAATAAGCAGAAATTTGCAGTCAAGTCATTAATAAATCACAAAAATAACAGCGGATCAAGAATGGATCCCTGTGGAACACCAGACACGGCTATAAAATCGTACAACCTGAAAACATAACATGCAGTTTACGATTAGATAAATAAGGCGACAGCCAAGACAACAAGGGGCCCTGTAAACCATATTCCTCTAGTTTGCTTAGAAGAACAGCATGGCACACATGATCAAAAGCAAAGACGTTTTTTAAGAGCAAGAGCAACAAAGTGATCAAATTCAAGAAGGTTGCTCAGTGTGGATCTCCCCTTAATGAAGCCGTACTGTGGATCTGGGTACCTATAGGCTATATAGGGGATTTTGGACCCAGTAGGATAATCACTACATTTTATTTGTGGTCAGTTGTCATTTTAATTTTCAAGAACGGCCGAGCATAGCTGGGGTCTGGTATGTACATGTATAAACAAGGAGATTAAAATAATGGGCCAAGGTGCCATATTTGTGGCATGGACTTTTAAAACTCTACAGAAATCCGAGCAACCGTTAATTTCTGGAATGTAATGATCAATTCTTGTAAGTGCATTCCGCATCGTACTCAACTACTCTCAAGGCGGTGATTTTTCCTCATAAGGTGCTATCAAGAAGTTAAAAATATTTTTCAGCAAATTTTATAAAAAGCGCCTCAGTCGATGGTTGCAGTCGCCACACCGCCTACTTAAAAGGGAATTTGAAAGACCAATTTAGCGATAATAAATTTTGCAATTTTATTAAATTTTTAGCGGAACTTTTGAAAAAAGCGTAATATCCCCGTTATTTATGTGGACATTAACATCGCGTGAAATTAAAATTTTATGATAACTAATGCCTCTTTTATGAACTCGCTTTGGGTGCTGCCAGCCGCAAGAGCTAGCAAACTTGTTGGACGGGATCCAAAAATTCCTATCGTCGCTGTGCTCGTCCTCGCCACCACTAAAGGTTTACCATGCCACCGTTGGGTATCCCAAAACTATACCGATACGAAGGCACAGGGTACTTACCTTGCTATTGATTTTAGGGTGGGAGGTGCAAATATAGGTTAGTCCATCAGTTGGTCTCAGGGGCTTTGTTTGTGCAATTTTCGAGGCAATTTATTCACCTCCAAAACACCGCACAGCCATCAGAGCACAGCGGCATCACTTGGTCTGCAATAATGAGTCGACGATGAAGTTATGGTAATTAATAAACCGCTTAAATAGAATGCTCCCGCAGAAGCGACTCCTGACAACTTCCTAATGAATGACGGTAGGCCGAGCAGAGTTCCCACTGGCGGAGGATCTTAGCCCTAATGTTTCAAGTCAAGCGACAAGCTAGTCATTTACATATTCGTAAGTAGGATATACCATAATTTCTAGTTCCAAGTTCACTCCTTCGAAGGAAAACTTTTAATGTATGCATCCCCTCCGGGGACTCGTTGTAAGCCTCATGTGAGCACTAACTTAAGCTCGAACTAATGCAAATCGGAGATTGTAGGTATGTGTGCCGGGACGTATGCGAAGTTTTCTCGTGTGTTGTGTTTTCCGATAAACGAAGCATAAATTTATGATTTGCTCCGCTCTGCCAGGATTCACGAAACAATATGCGGCGAACGGAAAATTATTCAATACTTATCTGTGCCGGCTAAAGTACAGGCACAATGATGCGAATTAGTTTAAAAGGGATTAAAAGGCTGGTGGTGGTGCTTTTCCGGATTTTAGAGCTACATGGGCTTATGCGGTGGCTAAATTAACTTCAAGTTAATTAAGTGGGACTTGATTTGGGGATGAAAAATTAATAGGATTAAATTTACGGCGGGTATCCTAAACAAGTTAAGCTGCGAAGGCGAAAGTATTCTGTACCCGAAAGAGGAAATTACGGAACATTTATAAAATCATTCATGTGCTTTATTGGGGAGGCCGCCAGATTGTAAATTTGATTTTGCTAAATATTTGGTGGATGAAACCGAAGCCAAATAAAGTGGATATGTGTGGCCTGGCCCTCGCATGACAATTTCTGACGCTATAATTGTTAAATTGCATATATGGACAACTAGGAAAATAATAACGCATAGTTGGTATACTATTGTACCTCCTCTTCTATAGTTCCCAGTCGGGTGGGGGTAATCTCGATTTGGAAATTTTGATGGCAGATTCGAAGTCAGTGACCCCCAAAAACCCCCTAGCACACACACATACAGTTAACGTATAAGCGATGCCGTTGATTAGGACGTTTTCACACAAAACAGCACGGCGACGCCTCGTTACCATACGACAGCCGTGCACATCGACTGAACACACGGTTTTTACACGGCGGCGGCAGCGGACATAGTTGTGCTAAAAAATATGTCCATACAAAAGCTATAGACCACAAAATCCGCAATAGTTTTTATAAGTAATATTTTTCCCAGCCAAAGCAAATCTAGTCGGTGTTCAGGCGCTACTTTCAGTTGGTACAGAGAGGGAAATTCAATTAAAGCAATAATAAAAATTATAGTGATTGAAAGAACATCGAATCTTTTATGCTTTTGTGAATAAACGTATTATTTAAAAATTTTTAGTTTTCATACCGAGAAAGGTGCTGACGAAGAGTTAAAAACACAGAGCCCGCACAAATCATTTTGTGTTAAAATGTTCAATTTGAACTAAAAAGCGATTTGATCCGGAATAATTTATTTTCCGGCAAATTATTAAAACACATTGAAAAAGTTTCCATTGCGGCAAACGGGAACGCAGCATCCTTTGCAGGAAATTAAAAGAAATCCCCATAAATTACGGACATATTCGGTATGAAATGGAAAACTGTCGATTCCGCAACGCGTTCCATAAATTCTTATTTGCGTTAAATTTGTCCAGAAACAATGGAAAAAACGTGTGCGCTGTGTTAAATAGCGTAATGCATACGCGCGCTATTGCGGCTCCAATTATTTCGCAGGCTGGAGCACATTCTTCGGGCGAAATTCCGGTACCCTCATATTCGCTGTTCTGGTGCTAAAATAGCATTCGTATCTGTTGCTCGAAAAAATGCAGTGCAAATTGGCAGTTCGCGTGGGATAGTGCTATTGACCTGAAGTTATTGAGACTCGCAAGCGGTTTCCGTGTAATATTTAATTCGAAATAAAATACTTGTCGGCCAACTGCGGGCGAAGGGAGCAGGTAAAAGTGCAGAATAGGTTCAAGTTGCCACTTCATTCTCTTCTTTCAGACGGAGTCGGGCGGGCATTAACTATACTCTTTACTAGCAGGTGCCGTCCTGAGCTCGGTAAATTACAAGTTAATACCTGGCAGTCACCTGAGCCCGTCTTTGACGAGGATGCTTGGCCGGGCGAATGGCTGCGGGTTCGGGATCAATTTAGAGGCGAGCGCTCAAATCTCCACCACCGATCGTAAACTCGAAATTGGATTGAAACCGATACCGGTAACAAGTTATGGCCATAAGCCTCCGTCGATGAGCTTTTCGGCTGTGATTGCCTCCGACCTAATGGAGTAGCCTCCAAGGTCCCGATCGACCGATAACAGGCGGTGGCGCGAGCCGGCCAAATGAACAATTTGGTTTATGGCTTCAGTTAAGCAAATTGCTAGGCGAGTAATCCTCCCGGCTTAGTGGCTGTACCGGGCAGAGCACTAGATGCGTTGCCGGGCAGAGTGATTACTTGCGGGGGCAGAGTTCGAAATCATGACTTGGCAAAATTGAAATTTTATTCCGTTCAAGCAGATGGCATTTTTGGCATACTCAGGGCATCGCTGTAATTGTGCCATTTAATGAGAGAATCGGTCGCCGCCGTACTGCTGTTTCCGAAGCACGCGATTTCGTGGCGCTCTCGGGGAACTATTCAAACGTTTTGTGGCTACCAACCAATTTGTCACGTGATACGTTGGAAATGCAAATACGCCGCCGGATACAACGGAACCGCTCCGCAGACGGGAATTTTACTAGAAATCTGGGAAACATGCAGGTTGGGGCTTGAATACGATAAAACGTGTCGTTGAATCATTTATGTTATTCGCCAGTCCAACCACTTATTTCGGATTCTCCTTCAATGGTGCTTTCGGACTTTTGGCAGAGTTTCGTCCTTATGCTCATTATGTTGTAAAACGTTTATATGTCTTATTATTATAATTATATTATAAATTAGATTATGTATTGCATTATGTAGTTTACATGGCTTGAACGAATTCTGCTTGTTATAAAATTTGTTCGATGTAAACAAAAAAACATGACAATTTTTTGGAAGCAGTTGCGTTTCATTTTGAGTTCGAAAGAAAAGTGGTTATATCCAATTATTTTCTTAAGTTAAGTTAATTCTTTTACAGTTATAGTACGAGAAAGGTTGAACAATGGTTTTTCGCATTTATCCCGTTTTGAGTAAGTCATAATAAAAAATATGTCGATACAAAGACTGTAGAGAACAAAATTTGCCATACTCTTTATATATAACATTTTTCCCTGTGACAAAAGGTTAAGTCTGTAGAGCTCCGCAAAGTTGCAAAATCGGCGCAAGAAGTGGTCATTAATGCTTCTAATTGCAGCCCATACCGGAGGATTGGAAGTGGGCGACAGATCAGGAAGAGGGGAGGCAATGCTAATCTAACAGAACATAAACGATTAAAGAAAACTGAAGCAGAGCCTTGAAGTGGAGAGGCTTTGTGGAAATATTTTTTTTTTATTTCGGAAAGAGAAATGAAAAAAATAAATATAATACCTGCAGTTATTTTTAATATACTACCAAATGACATTGCATAACTAAATTATTCTACTTCGATAAAATTATTTTCAATCTGCACCGCCTACGAAGAAAAGAACCCAATCTAGCGGGTTAGTTATAAAGAGACAGAGTGATAGTTGAAGTAGTAAGTACAATAAATATTTCCTACTTAACTCCAGTTAGGACCGGCTTTCATAAAGTCTTTCCACCTAGAGGATCTGCTTCCGTTTCTTGAATCGGTCATGTTCGCAATACTCCGTGATTAGCCCGCAATAGCTATCCTAATTGATGGAGCTTCCATCTGCCGCTTATTAGGAAAAGTGCACTCTGGGAGTGGAAGCGTGGGTTCCGTGTGGGATTCGAACCTGGGACTTTTGGATCAACAGTCTAGCATGCTTACCACTAGACAACTCGCATAAGTATAAAGAAATCCAAAATTATTGCAACATTTCGCAAAACCTTTCCTTTTATGAAAATTTAGAAAATGTGAAACAGACAATAACTGCTTTCACAATCGATCACCTCAAAGTTTAAAGTATCGGAAACAGTCTCTTTAAGTTCTCTCGTTATGTCCACTTCAAAAACAATTATATTCGTAATTAAACCGCTTCACTGCGGAGGGCTCCTTCAGTTTAATACTTTGCAGCGAAAATGCGAAGCTGTTAAGGCACAAAAACAAAGAAGAATCCAATTAAAGCTCCGACACTCTCAAAAGTGCTCAAGGCCATTATTCCCTTAAAACATAAATTCCCGGACAGAAGGTCATGATATCATCCGTTGGAGAGAAAACAACGTCGAAAAAGTGCACAACCATCAGGCCTTAAGAGGAATTTGTTCCGCAATGGAAAGCTAAATCGTTTATCACAGAAAAGCTTTCTAGAGCTGGGAAAATTGTTCGGTGCCAAAGCACTCTGCATGCATACATACATACATAGTGATTACAACGTATGGGAATGAGCACCGTTACACACCTCTCCCAGATTGCAAAAAAATTAAAATCTGATAAATAAGTTTAATGCGATTTTAAAAGCAATTTTAGTATCAAAAACAACGAAAACGTAATTCGGTTGTTTATTATTGCAACTAAAATAGTTGGAGTTTCCCATAGGCCTGATAGTCAGATAGAATTTGCCCAGGACTCATTTCAAGGTAGCACCTCGTACTGCCGGGCATTGGGGAGCAATTATTGTTGTTAAAATATCCCGAAAGCGTGTTCCACCCGAACATTAGGGCTGGCCCTGTACAATTTAAAATCGCTTCCCGTCCTACAGAGGTCGGGCTCAAAACAAGATGCCGGGTACGCTCCATCTCGGCAATAAAGGATATGTGCTTGCTCAATGGGCTGCGAAACTCATTCGCTTACAAGCCTGCAGACTACAAAATCCCCCGGATTCAATTCCCAGCCCTTTAACGGCGTAATGTTGGCCTATGTCTTACATACACAGACGGCTCCCGCCCTCTGGGTGGGGTTGTTTTATTTTTCAATATCGCCGACCTACTCCGTCAACATCGTCGCACAAGGCTCACAGATGTAGGACTATCCTCCCGGCCGACGACGCACGGATCGGGCATATTAGAACTTTGGCATTACACTCACTTAGATTTCCGCTCAGCATCAAGTCATCAAACGGTTCTGAATTAGAATACAAATAGAAGCCATCACTCGATGTTTTCCGGAAGTACAGCCGGAGCCCGCCCAGACCGCCCTTCTCGTGTCTGGATGTTCGTCTTCAATCCGACAGGAGTGTCGTGAATATATAGTGCACCTGCTAGACCGGGGATGGTGGGATTGCGTCGCTTATTAAAGCTAGAGCGGAATGCCAGACGGCAATTTAAGCAATCTTGCCCTGGATTTGTCCGAATATAAAAAAAATTATATAAAAAAATGCAAATTTAAGGAGGCATATGTGCCCTGCTCCTTGGCCTTTCTAGGACCTGGGAAGATTTCATCCCTTCGGATGAAGAAATTTGTGACAGATGATTCGGGCCTTCTGTTCAAGCTAGCGGGCTTTTGGGGCGTTAGGAAATTAAAGACACGTGCCTTTTCACTTTTACAACTTTATGGTAATATTGCGTACGGTTCGTGCCATGAATTCGTTATTATATGGGCCCACACATTAAAAGTAAGTGCTTATTCTACTAAGGGTGGGAGAACGTGTATGCCCACTTTATTGTCGCCGATAATTATTGAATTTAGTCGCCTCCTCCACACAATATTTTCATATTCAGCTCGTCCACAAAAAAGGTTTTTAGATTTTTTTGTTTGATTTCTCGCAGCTTTCAACGTTGTGCGCGAACATGAATGATTTAGGAAAAGGCGTCTAAGGTCTAAGGCAGAATTCAGAAGTTTGTAGTTTTGATCATTTAAAATTTTGCAAAAGGTCTTCGCAATAGAGTATTCTCGTGTTATTAGGAACGTGGTATACATCGTTTGTATAAATTATGAATAACAGTGAACCAAGATGGCTGCCCTGTGGGACCCTAGAACTAGGTCTTATCCGTTCAGAGATCGCACTTTACTGAATACGAGCAGAAAAATAAAAGGATAACATATTAATGAAACATATAGAAAAATTAAGAACGGACATCTAATAAACAAGTATACTAAGACTAATTCTGTCTAAAAGCTAGCTGTTGGCTGACGATTGGGTATAGTTAATTTTCCCTACAGGACAATAAAAAATGCTGATTGGTATTGGAGTACCTCACAAATCAACGCGTCAACGACCTCACAAAGACGCCTTGTTGACTGAGTGGGTATCTTCTTATATTATTTGTTTGACCGTACGCAACAGGTATTGTTTCGTTGGAGCGCTTTCTTCTAGTATCAGACACTCTTCTAGTGTACCGCAAGGTAGTGCCCTCGGTCCACTCCATTTTATCCAGCCATTTTTTATATTCAAATTTCGAGATAAGCGACCCCAAAAACATTAAAGTACCCGTTTGATAGTAATTCTTTGAATATTATAACTTTCCTCTTCTTCATCAGATTTTGACCAAATTTTTAGGAGACCAAAAATACGAGAAATATTCTGGTGGCACTTTTATGTCAACAAGGCTGTTTACATATGTTGCCCTTGGTGTCTAGAAGACATTTAAGACCATTCATGATTATAATAGCAAAAAATCATAATATCGATGAAATGAACATAAATTTCCATTAAGAGCTCTGTTGTTCTTGTTTGGTACAAGGGCATAGGAAAACTGCTAATGCGCAAATCCGATCCACACAATCACCGCAATCAAGTCGTAAGCAAACAATTGTGTCACGATTTATTGTCGATAAATTTCGATAAAACTACTTCGGACGGTTCCCCATCTATCAGCCATTCTTCCAAGGGAAATAAAATTATTTCCACCGAAAAAGCGTAATAAAACAAGAAGCACCCTGTCTGGCCGGCCGAAAGGAAAAGGGACTTACTAAAAATGATGACGACGACAGCGGCGGAGGACGTGTATATTTTGGTCGACTGCTCCTGAAATTTACGACGGAATGGTCGCTTTCAATGCGTTGGATTGGAATGACCGCAATTTATTTGGAGAGCTTGCTGGCGGACAATATAGCGACTGCCGACTGGCAATATATTACAGCGGCTCAATAGGATTAGACGATACCTTGATAATGCTCCGATTTTATGGACACAAGATGCAATTGTGCAATTGTTCAACGGTGAGAGTCACTAGAGGAAGAAGAGAAGCTGTTGAAAGTTCATTTCATCTAGACTTGAGGCTAAATAAGTTTCTGAACTCGAGGACCAGTCGGCCCATGACGAAAAATTGGAAATAAGAAATTACATAATTTCGATACATTTTTTAATCTTGGCTTAGTTTAAAAGCTTAGTAAAAATAAAAATTTGGAATGTGGTGATCCCATCGTAGCGGGAAAACTAAATCACGAAGTGCTTCCTCGTTCCATTCCACTTCGTTGCAATTTACATGTGCATGTCCGAACAAGAAAGTGCTTTCCTTTCGTTTCGTTTAAAACGCTCCTGAAGCATGTAAATCGAATGCAGCACTTTCGGCTTGTTCTGCCTGAATATGGGAAGGTTTAGGCTTTACTAGCAAATAATTGACTCGCGATCACGACATCAACTTGAACTGACGGTCGAAAATTGAAATTTAACAAAATCCAGAGCTTGTTATTAATGGGCCGTCAAATTCCCCTGTCCATCAGGGCCCCCAAAACCACAATGCATATTAATTTTTGTAAAGGTAGCATCAGTAGGATTCGACATCATAAGAATTTCCAGAGTAGGTGTAGAGCTAAATTGAACACAAAAGTTTCTTTAATTTTTTAATGGATATAAAATAAAAGATTAAGAAGGAAGAACCAAACGGAAATATGTACAAGACTGGTAAGGAACAAATCATTAAAGAATCAAGGCCAGAAGGAGAAGAAATCTAAATTATGAAATATATGAGTGTTGTGATTAAAGTCATAACCATTACTAATTTGATGACACATGCCACCGGTTAAACCACATCCCCTCACAAGTCATTCATAAAAATAATAAAAGCAGAGGTCCAAGGTGGCTGCCTTGCGGAACTTCATAAAGGATCTAAAGGGTTTCAAAAATATTAATTTAAACGACCGATTCGAAAGATGTGACTTAATCCATTGAACAATCTTCTAGTTTAGGAATCAATAAGATAATCCTCGTAATCTTCGTCATTTTTTAAGAACTCAAATATAGTACACTCGCCTAAAACTATATTTGAAGAAAAGCGCGTCAACAAAACGCTAAAAATAATCTTTGTCTATATCATAGTCACTATCACAGTATGAATTGCTAATGAAATTTAGCAAATAAGCTTGAAATGGCAGAGGGACATGAAGACTCATCACAGATAATATCCTCATGGTCAATTGTTAAAATAGCAGCGTAGTATTATAAGGTTGCCTCAATATAAAGAGCCACAAAAAATTATCCAATAAGTAATTAGTCGTTAGTGCAAAATCCCTGATCTGATTTCTTCTCGATATCACGATCAAGTGAGCAGCAGGAGCATTTATCGAGTAGGTAATGATTGACTGGATTGGCGCGTATTCATTGGCCTAGGGCTTGTTTTATATTTTTACCCACTAAAGGTAGTAATTTTGCGCAATTATTAATACATAACGAAAAGGACATCTGTGATAAAGCATCGCTGAAATGATGGGAAGGCAGTCATCCACCTCGTCCCACCCATCGCAGATGTCTGGAGCCGCACGATCGGTGCTCCATGCTCGGGTAATTTTATCCTGATCGTACTGTTCAATTTCTTCGCGGTCCCATTGAGAGGTTTGCAGAGTCTGTAATTAGAGGCAATATTGCAATATTCGATGTTTGTCTCCGCCATACCCCCTGGCAATTATATGATAATTTTCAGGTGTGACTAGATCACGAAACGATTCGCGCTGGATATCTTAACGGCATAGTTACATATCTCGCTGCTACTATGGGTGGGCTCAGGAATTTGTAAATTACGAGTATCTCCAGCGATTACGATACTTTTAGTCAGGGCGACTGTACCTGCCAGTAATTAGCTTCATTACCGAGGAGACGAGAATGAAGGTATTTTAACAGTTTTCACAAAGCCAATTTATTGGACGCTTCGCATAATTTTCTGTCGATGGATTGACGGCTCAGGCTGTTCCTTTTGTTGGCCCGCGGTGCAAAGACTGTGCGTGCTACGAGAGCTACCTAGAAACGGGTCTGAAATTTATTCCTCCCCAGAGCTAGGTGCAATTGAGAACAATCAGCGGGCAACTCGATACTGGCAGGAACTCCACCTGATTATCAGCGTAATTGCATCATTGATCAAGTTATCCAGGGCTTGGAGCAGCGAACTCTGTCGTCATTATGAAGCTGATCTATTTAACGGATGCATAAAGCAAAACAATGAGCGACGGAGTCGGCTTGCTTAAGTGCATCTTTGCCCTGACAAGCTCAAGGCAGTGACACCGCACAGTTGGAGCATGCAGCTTTCAAGAGGTGTTCAGTGTTCACCGAAACACGAATAATTTGATCGCCCGTGAACAAAGGATGTGTAATTGGTCTCAAGGAGTGAAACTTACAAATCAAATCGTACAACTTCAGCTCGGGGCGCACTAAACTTGCTCCGCCAAAGAAATGGCCAAAGGGGCCCGGGGCGGTGATGATGATGAGAAAAGTTTTTATTAAGTTGAGAACTCTTCCCGGTAATGGTGTTATGATTACGATCGGGCTGCGAACAATCACATCAGGCTGGGAAGTATGTCACACAATTGCCTTAATTATATTGGCCAATCGAGTTATCCCGTCGGCAGTGCTATCAAGTTTTCTGCCCTGTAACTTTCCTTGCGGTCTGCGGTCGGGCTAATAGACAATTCGCGAAGAGACAAAAGCTGGTGGATTAATGGATTGAATTTTGGATAGAACGGATGGGAGGGATCAAAGTAAATTGGAAAAATGGTAATAGGTCTTGTAAAAGTTTCAGTCATGTCAAAGAACTTTGTTAAGGAGATATCGAGTTTGGGGTGGGCTTATTTAAACTTATCTAGAGTAACAAATGGAGGACAAGGAAGCAGGCTTTTGTTCTTGTTGTTTTTATTTTACGATTGCATGTATAGGAAGGGTGTTTTCTGTAAGGGAAAAATGTTGTTTTCGAAGAACTACGAGCTCGTTCGACCACATTTAATTGTATTTGGTATATTCCCGAGGCGGTTAATTCAATTTCCTCGCAAATGTTTTGCTTGGGCTGCGGAATTGGAAGTGTACACTCTTTCCCTCAACTACCTACCCAAAAAAAGACAGTGAGCACATGGAGACGAAGACTTATAGAATTACTATTATAATATATATATTTACTAAACTAACTATAGGTTTGAAATTTCTGACTGTTGACAATATCAGAAAATTGAACTTCATTCAGGATGTTAATTTCGTCATATCGAAGATCTTAACAACAGATTCAAAATCAGTGTCCCTGAAAACCGCTATATATCAAATTACCATACAGAAGATTACCATATTGAATCTGTTATCATTTTCGAAATTTCAATAGCAGATCCAAATTTAGCTACCCTAACAGCCCATTTTCACGAAAATTTATTTACGTTGAGTGCTTTTGATTGCCATCTTGAATTTCGAAATTTCACCACCAGATTTCAAATCAGTTACCCCAGAAACTTCTATACATACATTTGCAAGAAAATCCGTTCAAATTGAATATTTTAGTCGCTTTAATGTATTCAACATCATCAAGTTTCAATTTTCGATAGCACATTCAAATTCACCGATTCATCTCGATCGAAACACACCAAAATTATTTTTGTTGATTGCTCTTTTGCAAGCGTAAGATCCTAAAAAAATTATTTCCTCACTCCATTTTTAACAAGTGCTCATAGTAAACTTCAAATAAATAATATTTATGTGGAAGGCAGAAATTTCTTGTATTTTTTATCATCTCATAATTCAAATTGATTATTTAATGTAGTTTATTACGCAGTGTTACATGGGGAGGAGGAGTAAAATATAATATAAAATCACGTTACGTATTACTTGAATCAGTTTTTTTGATGAAGTGGAATACCTAATGAGAAAAGTACAAAGAGTGGTTTCTCAATAGCCATCTAGAAAAACTCCTTTTTGAGAAAAATTGTTCTTTTGTACAGAAGATTGAATTAAATATCAGAAAGTGAATATTTCACTTAAGTTTACTTCTAGGGTAAATAATTAACATTTCCTTCCACTCTAACCACTTTAAAGTTCCTTTGAGACAAAGCTAATTAGACTACCTACATACATCAATTGTTTGCAGAAACGTCGCGCTAACTAAATAACTCCAGCGTAAAATGAACTCATAAAGAATTGAAAATATTCCCCAGACGACGAACGGAGACCACAAGGTAGGCTATTTATGTTGTTAAACAAATATTTGCGGAGAGTGAAATATTTCCAGATATTGCCTGCTACGTATTCTTCATGTGATTCCAGAAATATGAGCAATTGAATTTACCATCGCTTTCCCATGCAACCTAATTATAATACAAAACATAATAAAAGCAAAGAAATGTCGCAGAACGAATCAATCGCAGCAAGAGCACAACCCTTGTGATCCAACGGCTTCGTTTGAAAGAATGCCTAATTAGATACGTTTCCTTTACGAGAGGCAAAATTGTTCTTACGAAGTTTACAACTTCTGTGAACAATAAGAGGGGGCCCTGGGAATGTTTGCTTTTCATTTTCCCTCTCTGAAGGCAGGACAGGATGGATGTGAACGTAAATGCTGTCACAGGCAGCAATACATATTCATCACACTAAGTGATTCCTAGCCTACATGATGACCGAGCATTAGTTCTGCCCAAAGTACAAATGTATGTACGAGTATATACATGTCCAGCTTTAGTATAGTAGTTCCTTAGATCTACATAAAAAATTTAAATAAGATCTCAGGAATGTGAATGCGTGCCTGAAATGTGATTGCTTGTCTTCTGCTCCAGTCCGGTACGGCTCCGATTGACGGATGTAATACACCATCCCGATAAATTGATGGCAGGAGTTTGCCATTGGAGGTCGATGCTATTTCAAATGGCCCAATAAATCCTGTGAAAAGTCCAGATTTATCCTAAAGCAAGTTTCATCAGGATCGGAGATTGGAAGGCCAATGCCAGATACCCTCTAAATCACTTTGACTTTCGGGAACGAATTTGCATGACTTGATAACGAATTCACTTTCCTACGTAAAGGCAGAGGATTAATTCAGATGAAGTCTGCACATTTATACAACTTCAGCTAGATAGAAAATTATGCGAATGAAGAAGAGTTTTATGTAATAACTTGAACAAAAGCGTTTTTTACAAACTTTTTAATTCCTAACGCATGGGGAATGAATCTAATCTGAAATTCGATAGGAACTTTGTTTTTTTAAAACATTTGGGTGCTTCAGTTGGAATCCAGTTTGCGTTCTGGGTATTTCCCGACATAGCTAACATATCTAGTGAAATACCAAATATTAAAGCAGAGTATATTTAGAGGAAAGATTTTTAGTAGGAGTGTCCGTACCTGGAGATAGTGCAGATTTGCATGTAAAATTCGTTGTAAGCAAATATTTTACTTTCTTGGTAAAAGCAATCTAAGGTTGTACGTTCGTATCAAAACCAGCACATTTTATTGCTTATGCAAGCATAAAAGTTTTGCTGGAAAAGACAGCGTAGTTTCTTTCGAAAGCAAAGTGCAGACAATTTAAAAAACATTTGTATTCAAATGGACTTAAGGTTGGAGTGCTCCGTTTCACGGAAATCTAAAGGGGAGATACGTATAATATCTTCTTTTACACTATAAACGATTTTATGTAGAAATAACGATTTTTTTCTTGCGTGTAACTGTTGTATGTAAATACATTCACTTTTCGTAGAAATTTTTAAAGTATTTCAAATATTTGACATTTCCTATTGTATTTCACTATTTGTCGTAGAAACTACGTTTTTCATTGCGAGTATGGTATGGGGTTAAATTCCGTCACGAAAAGTGTCATATTTTTTTAGTTTTAATATCTTCTCAAACAATAATCATAGAATAATCAACCAAACGTCAAAGGGGAGATTGTGTAGGCTGATTTATTAGGGTGCTTGATATCAATTGTTCTGAATGTTTTTATTCCATTTTAATTATTTTTCTTCATTTTATAGCCCTCCCCTACATGTGCCAGTGGAGTGTGGTGGTCTCATATTTGGAAATTTTTATGACAGACTCGAAATCAGTGACCCCAGATACCCCCGTGTACGTATTTCTCTAAAGTTTAACATTTTTGGTAGCCATATTGGATCTGCCATTTTTAGTTTGGAAATTTTGATGGCATATTCGAAATTAGTGACCCCTAAAACTTTTTAGTGCCTATTTTCAGGGTAATCCCATGAAGTAAGTTTAACTTTTTCAGTCGACATGTTGTATCCGCCATCTTGAATTTCAAACTTTATTGTCATCGGCTCTTAATACATGTGCAAAACTTCTGCAATTGATAATAGGAAAAGTAACCCCCTACCCTACAAACTATATAATTTATTAAGAAATTGTGATTGGAATAATATGTTAATCTTGGTCCGTAGAATCGTCCGACGCGGAATTGTTTTTACATGATGTTTGAACATGATGACGCGACCTGTCATACTGCAGGTCTTAATTTAGTTAGATATTTTATGGGCTATGTTGAGTCGCAAGAAGGTTGTTTTTCTTTGTAATAAGATGGGATATGCCGCTAAATCACAGTGATGCTCTGTTAATGTTTCAATTATAAGAATAAATTGCGACGGAAAATTTAAGTAATGATGACAAATTCTAGCACAATACCTTTGAATAATTCAGTTACAAAGAGGGAAATAAATCTACCAGCAGGATGGAAAATGAATGAAATTTCAAGACAATTGTCATTTCGGAAATTGCTCTGTAGACAGAAGGTATGAAAGGGACAAATTGCTCATCGCCATCAACATTATTTAACGTTTCGTCGAATGGCGTCAGCATTCAAGCGAACCAAATCTAGCCGGAAGTTGAATAAATTACGATTGCTTTTAGGACAAACATCCCTAAAACGTTACGTGGGCTGGCAGTGAAGCGTGAACAACCGTGAATTAGTTTCCTATGAAACTCAGGCAGCTTTGTCATAAATTCGCTCGGGTAGGATAGGAAGGAACTAAACGAACTTTATGACTCCTTTTCCGGGATGTTTCATAAAATGTGAATGAATTCATCCCATGACGGGTTTAATGAGCATTCTCTCGAAAATCATACTAAACATCACATCGAGGACGTGGACTCGTAAAGATTTTGTTGAGAGAACTTTATGTCTTCTAGCAAGTGCAAATTAAATTATCTTACGCCTTTACTATCGTATCATACCATGCAATGTGGTACTTATCAGGAGAAAGCAGTTTTTAACCGAAATATGCTGGTGGGTACATATTTTCGCAAATGCGTTTTTAAGTGAAAATGTTACAGGGAATGTGTGCCATATCCCCCGGCGAATTTATTACACTAGCTGTGACTGTTCTGAGTTTGACCTTACTTCAATGATGCTAATTTTCTTTTATGTTAATTATCTTAATGGAAATGTGTTTAATTAGAAATTGTTAATGCGCAACCGGAGAGCTTGAAGAGAAGTTGACAATTTTTGTTTGTCATTATGTGGTCTGCCATCCTGAATTATGAAATATTTGGTGGATTTGAAATCAGTGACCCTTAAAGTTTCTTGTATTCATTTTCTTCATTCCCTGAAGTTGAATTATTTCGGCCGCTTGATCCACTACTCAATCTGAAAATTTTGATAGCAGATTCGGATCCAGGATTTTCCAATACACCCTAGCTTTGAATTTCATGGCAATCTGTTGAAGTTTAAGAACTTTGGTAGCCATTATGGGTCCACCATCTTGCATTTTTGGGAAGTCTGCAATCCATATCCTCTAGTTTTATTTATATTCATTTTCTTTAAAATTGCTAAAAAGTTGTTTCTATGTTCTCCTACTTGAATTAAGAAATCATACAGTTACATATGTATGTTCAGAACAATATTATTTATCGATTAGAATCCAAATCAGCCATCAACTAGTGATTAATTGATGAATGCAATGAATTTCTAATTTTCAGTAGATTTCAAATCAGCGACCCCAAAAACGCCTATAATATTCATTTTGCACGAAAATCTGTTCATGTTGAATATTCCATCCGCCATCTTAAATTTTCCAATATCTAAAGCATGATCTCCATATTGAATCCATTATCTTAGATTTGTAATTTTTGATAGCAGAATCGAAATCGCTGACCTCGAAAACCTAAAGGTACCCATTTTCATGGATCACCTTTCACTAATTAATTTTTCCAATTAATACAAATGACATCACCTTTCAGAGTTAATAAACCCCAAATCATTAGAGAAACGGCAAAAGCTGTTAGTGCCTGTAATTTTGGCTGGCTTTCCATTAGCAATAGGTCCCGCCCGAGCTTCTGAACTTGTTAAAGCAAGTCCCTGAGATAAGGCCAATTCCGCCATTTGATTCAATTAGGTAGTCAAACGCAAATTAATTTGCCTAATTACATCCATCTTATCATAATTTGCCACAGCGTCTCCGTACACTCATTTCGAATGTGAATGTGGAATTTTGCGGTGACCGCATCGCACTGAGGAGCTGCTGCTTCGGATACCTGTGCCCAGCTAGAAGGAAAGTAATGAAGCCGCAACTTGGACGAAGTCACGTCTTGGGCTCTTACTTTATCACTCAATTTGGCGTCCAGAGACGCAGGATGCTCACACGGTGGGCAGCATCTTTTATCATTTAAGTCCCAGACGACCCTCGTCAACACGAAACCAGGCTCAGTGGGACATTTCAATGTTAAATCCAATTTAATTGCGAACGTAAAGCGTCATTGTAATGAGGAGTCCGGAGTGGTAAAGAGGTCCAAGGACGTGGAGGACGTGTATAACGCCTGGAGGGAGTGTGCTATTCACTTTGACTTTAACGTTCGTCCTTCCCAGGGGGAATGTCTCCCGAGGAGTTTTGGGAGTTTTCGACGACGTTGGCAGAAATTTTCAATGATTTGCCCGAGGTAGGATCAAAACGAACTCGAGCGTCCTAAAAACTTCTACCATCGGAGGAGAGAGTGCGGTCGGTATTCGAAAGAAAATCCCGAAAATTCCAACTTCTTCAAAGGTATTATATTCTGTTGGTTTTAACGTTTTGTCACACTTTTTCTGATATGGAGGCTGCACTGCTGGGAAAATTCGAATTGCCCCAGAGATTCTGAGTTTTGTATGGAGCTCTGCCGTCGCACAGAGGCTACCACATATTTCCACTTTTATGCACAAAACCTCCATATCTGATACCGCGGTAACGTGAGCACCGTAGGATATAGTTAGAAGGTAGGTTTGCATGTCCTTCCCTATAATATCCTGGATATGTGAACTATAGTAAATTTGTTCGCGCTAGTCCGGACTGTTGAGAGGACGGGATTTGTAGCTCGAGGAATTCATTCAATCCTCCGAGCGCCCTAAACAAAGACTGCGGGTACGGTGCACAGCACAGCATGTCATCGGGGGAAATTGGGAGCTCTTCTCGTATTTCAGCTATTATTAGGCAAAACGTCCAGTGCGACCCCTGTGCATGGAGCACCGTCATCCAAATTTATTTGCGTCATTGTTAGCGCTTTAATCCCTTCCCGAGCGAGGAGTAATTGAATTAGATAAGTCAACAACGCTCGCCGCCGGATTTAATCCGGCAGATCGATTTTCAACAGAGGAATTACCATGGAGAGGGACACGTTTTACATTCATTTATCACATATCTTACGGGGCACGATTTCAAAGGCTGGTGAATCAGCGCTTTGCTGGTTTCTAGCTCTAAGCCGGATTTACTTTTGGGACAAATTGTCTTCTGTGCGGGTAACTAGGTTTCTGGCGAATTTCCGACACATTGGCTTTGGAAGACAATAGCATGCGTTCCATAGATGTAGTGATGCTATTTTAGCGTTTTTGAAGCGCACGTTTAACTTATAGCACTCAATGTGCACGGCCAGGGCATACCACCCCTTCGTCGACGGCATAATGAAGCTCGGACTGTTTTGTGGGGTATGCATTCATTACCCTAAAATTGGAGCGCATCTGCACCAGTTAGGAAATTGAAATGGAATTTTAATACCTGCCTTAATTGGTTGATGTTATTTGGCTTGAAAAGCATGAAAACCACCATGGAAACATTCAGCCGTTTTGTAATTCAAGTAAGTCCATTGTCAGGTTTTTCACAACGAACCCAACTTTAGCTAATTTCTCTCCTGGCCAAATTTAATCCAGTATAAATAATTTTACCATCGACGAATATACGATGCAATTTATTTCATTCTAGTTCCTGCTGATATTTCCGGCAATTTAAATTGATACGTGACCCTTTTTGTAGAACTCGAATTACAGTTTGTATGTAGCTTTTCTACCGGGAAATTGCAATACCAATAGAGTTGGGTATTTGTGCCAATTTGCATATAATCAAGTTTTACAAGAATGTTGTGATTTTGTTTAACATAAAAATTTTATATAATGAAAATCCAAACTCCTATTAAATTTCAGTTATAAAATGTAAAATTTGTTTTCGGCATACGTATTTTGCTAAACCCCCAACTGATCGTTCTGATGGGATCTGTTGAGAAGAAATTGAAATGCCGAGAATGTAATACAGACTTGGCTTTCCGCCCGCAAAACAAAAATGTACGACTCTACGTTGAAGAGTCCAAATAAACTCCACAATTTAATGCGTTTGTTGTGCGCTAAAGTATGTATGTAGTTCGTTTTGTTTGCGTAATCAAGAAATGCCAATGGATGCACAACGAGTATTGATTCATAAACATTTGTGCATCTGTGCTTTATCCTAGAGCACACAAACAGATAGTTCAGATTAAGTTCGCTTTCTGCGGATGTGGGATTTTGTGATTCATGGACTGACATGGGAAGGAGTGTTTGCTGTTTGCTATTCTTTGTTGTAGTATACCATAGGCTTGTAGGCTGGAAATATTTTTAAAATTGCATGCCCTTATTATTCACAAATTAAGATAAGTATAATATTACCCTTTAAATAATCACAACAGATGCGATCAATATTTCGGAAATAAGAAGAGAAAGTAGATGTGTTCGGCACACTTGCAGATGTCGATTAATGGAGTTTTATATTCCCAATATTATTAAAAAAATAATTCTTTCGTTTACACCTCACAGAATCCTTTTGCACACCAAAAAAAAACAAAACACAAATTGTCAAATAATTTTTAAAAATCAAGATGATGAAGATGATACTGAATAAAATCTGATAACGGTAAATTGGTATTTAAAACTTAAGTCGCAATGATATGTAGTTCGTCTCTGCGCATGAAAAAGTTTCACGTATTCTGCAATCGTGTTACCGCTTATGATTTAAAATAAAAATTAAAACAGTTTCATTCATTCTCCAAGAATTTTCATGAACTCCTAAGTTGCCTAATTTTATAAATCCAAGATTGCGGCTTGAATATGGCAGACTTAAAAAAATCCACTTTTGATTTTCATGAAAACTAGTATGTGAGGGTTTTGAAAGTAGCTGACTATAAATATGGTGTCAGATTGTACAAATTCGAAATGGTGAACTTAATTATCATTTATCATTGTGTTGTAAAAAAGGAGTTTCACTTTTAATTGTCCAATTAAAATAGACATTCAACTTCGGAATAATTCGCATAGAAATAAAAATTGGTGCAGTTCTTAAAAATATCATGACAAATGTCAAAAGTCCTCATCCATCCGGGTTGTACTAAAAATTTGATTCAAGGTCAAATCAGGTTTTTCGCAAATATTTTTTGAGCAGTAAGTATTATTGTAAAAATTTGTTTGAAAATTATGTGATTTGCTACAAAAAGTTCTAAATACCGTAGATACTTTAAGAATCAATACAAGAACAATGTAATTTAATCCACATCGATTATTTCGATATATACGGTGGTACATACATATTCCACAAAAACAGCAAGCACTCAAACAAAATATCCGAAGCCATCGTAGCGGAAAAAGGCTTCTCAGATTCCCTATAGAAATAGTCAGACTATTCAAAATAAAGGTAAGGTACTCTGGATAATAAAGTGTATTGAGTTTTTCCACTTCTTTTACAAAAAAATGATAAAAATGTTAAAGGGCTGCCCATTTAAGTAATTAGATCAACCTAAATCCATTATCTCTGAAGATATACCGAAGTTAGAATAATTTGCCAAAAATCAATACTTCAGTTAATTGTGAGAGTTCGCCCGTCCGATTGTACTCAGTGAACCACAATAAAACAAACAAATGGGAATTAAACGACCATTTTATTCAAAAGGACTATTCCACAAATCAGCAGAGTGGAATCTTGTGGGGGAATAGATTAACCCATTTGAGCACCAAATGCAAAAATTTAAAATTTACCATTACATGTCTGAATTTGGTCGAGTTCAATTTGAACCAAACAAACTGGAGGCTTTTGTTCTTTTGGAGGAAATAATTGCAGTGTGGTCAGCATATAAATTGTGTATAGCACTGGCTCTACTACACTACCTTGTGGGACGCATTAGAGCATTCTTCGTCAACTTTTACATAAAAGCAGCGTCCATCCAGATATGTTTTTAGCACCAGGTAGAACGGGGGCGGGTGAAGTTTCTTTAATTTTTACAGTAGTCCTTGATGTTAAACTCTATCAAAGGCTTGTTGCACGTCCAAGAATACAACAGAATAGTATCTTTTCGTTTCCAGGGTATCTCTTATTTGGTTGATGGTGGCAAATTTCTGGCGCTGCATGTTTTCTTCGGAACCCTAATTGATGGTCAGGGACGATTTGGTATTTTTTCAGGATTGGTAGCAATCTTCGTAAGAGTAGTTTTTCAAATATCTTCGAGAATGTTATACATATTTGATTCCATAGAGAATACGCGAACGATACTATTGCCATCTTATGTATAAAGTCGTTGCGTGGTTTCCGATGAGATACCAACTCGGAACGATTGCGTTCTAGTGTGGACACGTTGGCGTTATTCCATTAGACGTCTTATATCTGCTACACTTATAAACTGACTCTTTAGAAAGGAAAACAATCTCATTCATGTGAGATTTGAATCCGGGACATCTGGAACACAAGTCTATTTGTGAATAGACATATGTACATTCATATATAATTATTAATGGAATTACATTACGCTAAAAATTGGTTCATTCTCTCCATAATCTCGATTCCAGAAATTTTGTAGAAACCACCTTTCAGCTTGATTCCTCGTGATCATGCCCTTAGGGACTCCTCATCCCCATCTCTCCGCTTTGTTTTCAAAAGTTGGCAGGAAATCGTACATCATGTGTTGCTAAGAGACCGCATCTCAGGAATTAATAGGGACCAACTCCTTTTTCAAGTTAATCTTTTTCCCCCACCTAATTGAAGCTTGTTGGAATCCCCAAATTTAAAATCTCCCCCAAACCTACATGCACGCCTGGCAGGCTAAAGCCGACTGATAAGATCATTCCACAGGAAGACATTAGCCAGCACCTAAGGGTACACCGCGCCGGTTTGAATTATCCAATCCCAATCCACCCAAAGCCATTAACTAATTCCCCGGTCGCCGCCGTGAGCGTGCCATCGCTCCATTATTTCACGTCTCATCGCTGTAAATAAACAGCGGTAAACGTGCGGTGTCAGAAAAATCGCACCTCCTACAAGATATGATGTGCAGATTGCGACATCATGTGGTCGTCGCTGGAGGAGAGCTTTCACTATGACGACCATGGCACGTCTCGCCTAATTTGAGGGGAGTAGAGCACCCAGTCCAAGTCCACCTTAAGTGGGAGCTTTTCACCAACGGGACTGTCGCGTAAAGTGCCTTATTCAGCCGCCGCGTCTCTCAGAATAGGTGTCCTATGTGACGCATGATCGGTGGGAGCAGGGAGCATCGAGCTTATCCAGAATCTGAAATGGAGCTGCCACAGCTCTGGCTCGTGTCGTGGTCACTAGTCTGCTTTTGATCAGAACGAGCACACTGCGTGACGGGACGTTTAAGAATTTTCCCAGAACAGCATATATTCGGTTCACGCGTTCTTATGTTCTTACGGGCCCCGTGAGGTCGTGGCCAGGCCGGCTCTAGCTCTTAGAATGGAACGTTGGCGCGCCAGTTTGAGTCTCGCGCGGATGCTGTGAAAGCCCAAATCTCGGAGCTGAGCATTGAAAGATATCTCAAAGATTTGCAGAGCTAGAAAGAAGGAAGCTCCTCCATCCGTTGTGGTAGCGGAGGAGGTCTTCCAGTGTTTCATTTGAAGTTCGCAGAAACAGTGGTGATAGCGGCGAGTGGCGGGTTGAACGAATAGTGGCCATCCCATAGAAGCGCGGGTGTACGAACAGCCAGGTAGTGAACTGTGAAGCGGCTCCACAATAGACTTCGCGCTTCTGTCCATTTCCGGTGTCTTATAGTTTGAAGTCGGTGCCGTGCGCTGCAGGACCGTTCTTTTATTAGAATGCTTCCCGCGGTGCCTTAACGGAAAGTGTCTGACATACCTCGGATTTTGGAGCGGAGATTTTTCGAGGAAGCAAATCACTGAGGACTTGATTCGGGGCCGGAAATTAAATCAGCGGCAAATATACCCGGGGCCTAATTACCCACTTGGGTGTTTGTTTTCGGTGTCTTTTGTGGGTGTCGAGGCCTGGTGCCGCTGCTCGCGGGTGGTCTCTGCTCGTTTTGCGGAGTGAAAGTGTTTCGCTTTAGCACCGCTCCCCGCTCCATTCTCATATAGCGTCCAAAGTGTTTTGTTTGCCTAACCATCCCCGTGCGGCCCTATTGAGTGTGTCGACGGATACGGGAGCAGCGCGAAAGGGTTATGGTCCCAAAAATCAGAGCGAGGAAGATACCGGGCCAGCAGTGGCAGTGGATGTGAATATGCAAATCGCGATATAACGAAGCGAGTTCTGTGCGAAATGTCCCCTTTGTGAATAAGGCAAAAAGCCGGAGAGTTTATGGTGATGAAGGCTTGCGGCTTATTGGATTACCAGTGACGCTTAAGGCATTGTGAAAAACTCGTCTCTCGTTCGGTCAACGCGGCTGTGGAAAGGATTCGAAAAGGATTCGTGCGATTCCATCTTGAACCAGCAGCTCCTTGCGACCAGCTTCATCAACTCCGGGACTATTCAGGTAGAAGAAAAGTACGTGATCTGAAAACCCACTCAGTTTCTAGAACACACTCACTGTCCGCTCCCCTTGATGGTATCTCGACCACGCTACATCGGATTTTTTTTTTATCAAGGGAATCGCCCTAGTCCTACACACCGCCTCCACCTGGCCGGGTAATAAGTTTACATTTGCGATTGGTTGGCTGCGCCTCTCGAGGGAGGCAAGTTGGCGGGCAAGCAAATTCGGACTACTCAATTTATTCCTTATGGGCCGCTACGCTACCCCCTGATTCACTCAGGGATTCAACTGGTGTTACGAATCCTCCAGAGCGTGGGCGGGATGGCTTTTTAATATTCATTCGCGAATTTTTCACGCTTAGCGGCAATTGAACGCCATCGTCAATTTGGACCGAATTAGCATGGGAAGCCAATCTCCCCAACTTTGTATCTCTTGGGAATGGCTAAGGTGTTTTGCCAGCGCCACTTTGTCTGCCGGGATTAAATATCGCGAAAGTTTCATTATGACTGTTGCTGGAAGATATTAAAAAAATTTCCGAGTTTGGAGCTGAAATTGCCAAACTTGCGTTGGTGGCGGATGAGAACGGAATTGGCCTCATAAAGGGAGGGCTTACATTAATTGCTTCTCCGGAATTTTTAAGAGCTGGAGTGTTTTGAGTTCGAAGTAAACAAAGTTGTTGTACTGACCTTCTTACGTGTTCGAGGTTTTATCTTTAAAAAATGGTTGTAGGGTACCAACGTGATCATTCGGAATACGGACACCTCCAGCTTTTGCTTTTGTTCATTCATTTCGCTCATTCTCTTGAGAAATTTAATATTTACTCTGGAAACGAAACTTCCTACGGACTGGAAATATTATTACATCCCAACTTTTTTAATATTTTGGTGTTCACCTCAGAATTCCGAATTCATATCATGTTCATGAAAAATTCCTTTTATGTGCAAAAAAGAAATGCTCTTAGGTTGATCTTGTTTCTTTCCGAATAATCCAGGTAATAAGATATCACATGACCATATGTTAGAGAGATCTGATATGATACTCTTAAACATTTAAAAAACGAAAAAACCAAAGTATGGAGAGCTTCGTTCACTCTTCATCTTGAACTTCAAGCGTCAATTACGACGGGACCCAAAGGCCTTTTGGAAATTTGTTAATTCTAAACACAGCTCTGATAGATATTCTACCACACTTTATTATAATGATACGTCTAGCAATGATCCTGACTGTAGCCACATTTGCAATGAGTTTTATGGCACTGCTTTCTTTCCTTTTCACTGTATTTTTCATTATAGGGACTTTTACCACCAAATGAACCCCAACATTATTTTTCTCAAACTAAAATCTTATTTCATTCAATGTAAATTTCAGGAAATTTGTGAACATTTTTCAACTTTTGCCAGTGACTGTACATTAAGATAGCAGTTGTTTAGCTTAAGTTTAATGTCGCTGTGTTTATTAGTTCAAAAGATAAAAACAAAATAATAATATGCCCGGAAACTCCCAAACCATTGAGATTTTGCACCCCCTGCTATATAATTTTTTGTTTATTTAAGTGAGATCTATCCCCTGTATCATATCTGCAAGTGTTATGCGATACACCCTGTAGCATATGTACCTCAAAAGTAGTGCGGATACGAACTTATCGTAATACTCAACTTTTCTCAGCCTGATATCTGGAGAACTATTAGCCCTATGGAAATTTTGAATAACACCTCATTTGGGAAAAATTTGGAAAAAACCGATTTTCCCGACGTTCACCTTGAATTAATTTTTTGGCAGTGTCTATTTGCACTCTTCGTGCCCGTGTAATATCGGTGTACACGGAAATACACAGAGTACATTGAATCAATTCACGGTACAAACAGGAACATTTCAGTAGATATTTTTTTACAGGGACACGGAGAGTGCAAATAGACACTTCCTAATTTTTTTGCGCAAACGATATCGCAATTGAATTTTCGCGTATTATTTCTTATGCCTACATATGGTAGAGATAATTCCGATGAGAAATCCATCAAAGTAATTCTTTTCCTGATTCAGAGTTTCGTATTTTATGTATACGTGCAAAAAAGTTTCTTTGTCACATATTCTGATCTCACACAAATACACGTAAAATTGCTCATAAAAAACAAATTGGTCCTTTTATCTTGCTTAATGTTTGATAAACAGAGACATTGACTTCTTTCATCACATTTGCGATTATTTCCGAAAATGCAGATGAACAAGATAAAGCATCAAAAACAAATTTATCCCCCAACGCCCGCATCAAATGAAGCATTCTCCTTTCCATTCTCCATTAACTTTATCTTATGACATTTCTACCAGGACTTCCCCTATAACTCACATGCGGAGTGAATCCGAGCGTATATCTTTAACCGAATATGTACGTTACTTTTCAATTCGTGTCTTGGCTCCGTATTGATTTGGTTTTTACTGCTCCGTTTGTGACCTCATTCCGAGTTCCAACAAAATTGATTTAAAGCAAATTTGACTTTGTGGCAGGGCTTTAAGACCGCCAAGAAATTCTTGGGCTAGTAAGGTAATTTTATTTGTAAATATTTAAGTCAAGTGCAAGATGTACAGTTATAATAGGCGTAGAGGCGGCTGCAAAAGGTGCAGTCCATCGACAGGAGAGACAATTTTAGTTAATCTAAATAACAAACCATTATATGAAAAAAAAACCAAAGGATGAAATTGGGCTCAAATGAAAACTGAAACCGTCTATCATTATTACCACCCTTACAAGAAATTGAGGAGGGGAACTATTTCAGTTAGTATTAACCCAGTATAAGGAACCTTTCCTGAAAATTTCGTGGCTCCTATTGATGGACTCCCCTTTTTGTGGTCGCCTCTTAGACAATAAAGAAATTAACAATTAAATTGTTTAAAACAATTGATCGCACTTGAATTCTTCAGTCGTGATAATTTTTGTTCAATATTCACAAAATTGTCAATATTTATAATTTTTATCAGATATTTCTGACTGACCCTTTTGGTGATAAAATTCATAAAAAAATGCATCGTAAATATGTATGTCGTATGTACAATCGTTCTTGAATAAGCTTTCATTTGACAGCCTACTCGATACCGTAGAAAAAAAATTTGTTTTTCTATTACCCACTTTACCCCTTGAAATTAAGCCCTAGAATCCAAATTGTACCTCACCTCTATAATTGGGCTATCACTCTCTATCGCTTTGCTAAATTTCAAATTGTTGCGTAGAAGGATTTCATAGAAAATGGCCTGTAACAGACGCATGGATGGACACCCAAGTGATTGCATGAGTGTTCCCTTTTTGATACGGAACTCTAATAATAAGAAGAAAGTTTCGAAAAGTAGTTTTATGGTTGGGATGCTATGAGTGGAATTTCCGAACTCCCCAGGGTTCTATCGAAATCCCTGTAATCTCAATTGAGCTACATTAAATTATTATTTCAGCCGTAATTAGTTTTATGGTAATTTGAAAATATTTTCCGCGCAAATTGAGCACGCAAACTGTCCGCTGACTAGGCTGGACTATTTTAATCCTGAATTATGAAATTGCCGCTCATGTTAGATTAAATAAGGCCGTTGGTTTTAATCGAAGATATTTAAACAGTACACGAGCCCATCAACTAACTCCCTATGGAAGTGATACGCGTTCGTGCGGAAAATTACGCAATGTAATAATTGAGCGATCAACGGTAGAGCAACTTCAAAGAATTTATTAGTTGGTTTCATAAGTGGGAAAATTAAATGCTTAATTCAACTGGCATTTGAAGTTAATTTGCGAGAAACTCTTCACCCATTCATTTTACTTTGTTTTAGTCAGAGAAAAGCAAAACTTTAGTATGCAGTATGGGTTGCGTACCTAAGCCGCCCTTGGACTCATAAAAAAATATAAATGAGGAATGCTGGAATAATTCATTCAAGGACAGACAGCAATTACAAGCGAATTGTAAAGGTGTTTAAAGTTTTCCCAGCACCTTGCTACAACAGTGTAAATGTTTGCAGAAGTTAAACAAAACTTTCTCCCTGTTCACACTTTAAACCACTATCGCTGCATTTACATGGCACTCGAGCCTTAGGAGCATACAATTCCAACTGGAGCTAAGTATTTCCACGGAAAATCATAAGTCCCCATGGAGCAGCTGACGAGGTAAATAAAAGTGAAACGGTAGCGAGAAAAAAGATTTACTCTCAAGTGTGCAGTTGGTGTTGAATTAGGGAACAGAAGGAAAGGAGCTTCCGCCCTAGCAACACACATTGAGATCACGTTGCGATGCTCCCAAAAGCCACCCATGCAAAGGGATATCAAAGGATTAGAGCAATAAAAATACCATCTACGAAAATTAGGTGCGAGGTGTCCGTGTACCGCTGGGAGTAAATTATCGTACGGAGAGGGCACATCTTCCCGAAAAGAGTATAATCCGAGCATGATTGCTTGTCGGAAGCGGAAGACGAAGGAAATTATGTGCCTTCGTATAAATCAAAAATAGACTAGGGTGAGGGTGAGGGCATCCACCAATGAACTATACGTATAGTCTCTTCTCTGCAAAGGAAAAAATCGTTGAGAAGCGAAGAAAGATATTACAGCAGCTCTCCACGAGATCCAAGGATATTAAAAATGTGACAGTGGGGGTGTAATTTATTGGGCCAGCCTTTCTATTTGTTACAGCCCTCATATAAACTGCGATGGCTGGCCATCCCGCTGAGCAAAGTGCTTCCCATAAATTGCGGCTAGTAATTCCACGCTCTCCGGAAAATATTATCAGATTAACCTGATTGCTCAAATTCAAGTTGTATTTTTTTCCCTGTGCCGGAAATTGCCTGCCAAGCGAAGGATTGATTGCATTAAGGTCTTCGTTTTTTATTTGCTGATCAAGATGCTTTCCAGCCGGAATTCCATTTCCATGAGTTCAATTCGAAATTCTCTGATAAGCATCGGTTATTTCATTTTCCCTTTTTTTAAAATTTTCCCAAGCATTTTTCACAAATTGTTATCTTGCGGTATAATTGAATTCATATGAGAGATTGTTTGCTTTTGGTGTTCCGCTGTTAAATTACATGTAAATAATGAGATTATGTAAAGGCCAAAAGGTACACTCATTTTGTGCAAGTACTTGGGTTTGTTGTTGTTCGGTGGAAGGTTTTTACTTTTTTTCTTGTTATAAGCAAAGTTAATTACCGCCATTTTTCTCTTTATGTCATAATTCTTCCCATATTTTATTAAACTTGAAAAAATGAATGAATAAAGAAGCACTATACCCCTTACTTGAATTAAAGGAGATGTGAACAGTACCTACCGGTCTCGAAAATTGATATTTTAGAGTTTAAAATTTGCTTTGCAGACTTATAAATTATGTATCTATGTATATAAAAGCGTTTCTCACATGCCAGGAAAATATTAACTTACAGTTCTTGTATGCTTAAATAAAATTTTATCACTTATTCATTCGTTCACTTCTAAGTTATTATTATGGCTGAGTTCCAAAATGCATCAACACCGTCTAAATAGAAAGTGTCGTGTTCCTAAACGACGTATTTAAAATTTTTTATGAGGCAGTATGTTTCGAAATATGTCATTAATGAATCCGAGAGACTTAAAATGCTAGGGTTCTATTCTTCCGTTCTTTCTTATAAATTTAATGCTTATCTGATTGGGAGAGTGCAATATGTTAAGATTGGCAACTCATCATCACGACCTATTCGAGCTATCTCGGGCGTTCGGCAAAGTAGTCATTTTGGACCTTTACTTTTTGTTTTGTTTATAAATGATATCGGGGACTACTTAACACTCTGCAGATATCTTCTTTATGTATGATCTTAAAATATTTTCTGTCATAAATAATGAGGAGGATGTATTCATTTTTCAAAACGAACTAAAAAAACCTGCAAATTCCAAATTATTAAAGAGGTTACTAAACAGCCGGTGTGGTTACTGAAGCAAACGAATATTTTTTACCGATTGGGAAAACAGCCAACATAATTAGGGCAATCATAAACAAAATTTGAATTCATCCCCATTCATTAGCAGAATAAATTACCATAATTAAAAGTGCCAACAAGAACTTCTGAATGGGAACAAACAATTTTAAAATGAAATGCCCCGTGCTGGGGAACAGAAGTATGTCTGAGTCTAAATTCAGAGCGCCTCCAAAATCGGAATGAAATAATTGGGGGTTGATTTAATTAAGTAGCTTCTCCTGTGAATTTTCTCTAATTGATGAACATTTTAGCTTCTTCATGTCTTAAGCGTTTAAAAAGCCTCTCTTGGACGTTTAAGAAATTTAAAGTTCTACAAAATTGTATCAGTGAAAGCATGCTTGGAATTTTTTTAAATTACGTGAAGTGAATTAAATGTGAATTGAATTGATTTTATTTCCTAATGGCACACCCAACACATTTAAAGTATCCGTCTTGTTGAGTTAAATATTTCACTTTTCCATCTATTTAAAAAAAATAATCTAAAATTCAAAATGTTTAAAATATATTAGGTATGAGAAAAAGTAAGTTCCGTTTTCTAATAGATGGCGTAACTCTTATTGTATATATCACGTCTGAACCGGTTTGATATGTATTTGACAGGTCTAATGTCAGTGTCAGAATCCATGCATCCATGTATCCATATCGATCAATTAAATTGTTTACAACAGAGTTTTTTTTGCGATTGAAAATGGAGAGTTTTGTACCAAATAATCGACATTTGTGGGAATTATTGTTATATATACTTCTATAATTTACAGAAATCCGAAAGTTGCCAGAAATATGGGCAAACGTTGTACCTTCCGATGGAGCACACTTTCAATGATGTTGAAATAAGACATATTTTATAAATAAAGATTTGTTTTCACCAAAAAACGGACTTTAGTTTTTCTCATACCTAATACTTTTTGACAGGGTACTGCAAGTCATTCAAAAAGAAACCAAATTTCGAAATCAAGCATGTCTGCCAATCGTAAAACATATAACCCCGCCGACAATTCCATATCGGTGCGTTAACTTGATGAAGAGTTGAAAAGACAGCTGTAAAATTGAAAAAGCCATAAAGCCATTCAATCGTAAAAAACATCATATCATGATTTGCATGATAACCATATTATTACGGTTAGTAACGAGAACAAATCTTTGTCATTTTTATGGCCTCTAACTTATTTTACGACGAAATTTTTCCTTCAAACGAATTTAATACTAAACCTGCTCTGGGGCAACAAATTCATACAGCACATTTATGAATAATTGAAGCTCTGTGGGTACTTGGCTTTTATTGAGGTCTACCGTACAAATTGTGAGTTACTATAAACCCCACATAAAACTCGATATAAATGTCATGTAAATTCAAATTTTGATGGTGAATTATTATGTGCTGCTGATAGGAAAAGAGCTTTTATACTTCAAACCACAGAATAAATTGAATTCTCCATATTTGGTGGTGCAATCAGTCCATTGCATTGTACTGATGGAATTCATTTCTTAAAATGAAGCTAAAGACAATATTTTACGGTATAATGTTTATACGTATTCCAATAATTGTTTTTTTTAATGCTAATTTCTATAACTATACAAAATTAAAGAAAATTCCACAATAAGAGCAGCTTCAACAACATAACAGAAGAGTAAAAAGAATACATAAGAATAATAAATTTATAAAAAAAACAAGTCTAAAAAAATGCAGCATTAAAATATCAGAAAAGAAAAATTAAAACGCTAGTACCAATATGGCGATTAAACAAACGCGACATTGACGCAACGGGCTCATTTAACCCAGACTCGGTTCAATGGTAGGGTAGTTTGAGGAAATTGTACCCCTCACGGAGTGTGCTGGCACAGACATATTAAAAGCTCCTATGAGCTCTGCGGATTTAATGGCTCCTTTTAAACAATCCAACACGAAGACATTTTCCAGTTATCACATCTTTCCGCAAGAGCTTCCAGCGAGTTAAGCTTAAGTTTGTCTTTATAAGGTGACAGAGAAGAGGGATTCATTCAAGGAATATTCAAAATCTAAAAAGCTTCAGTGCAATAAATACAGATAGAATAGTAATGAGACCAGAGAGTATCTAAGTGTATGCAGTGAGGGTCATCTTTTACAAAATAAAGCATGGCATTGGCTTTTTTGACTATGGAGTCAATTTGGTCAGTGAATAAAAATTGAGAACTCTTGATTACGCTCACCTCTTTGGATTTATCAAGAACTCAATAACAGAGATCCGTTTATGATCTAGGTCTAAGTAAAAAAGGTTTTTTTTAGAGAAATTGTTTTATTATTAGAACACTATTTACAAATATAGTGTGTTAGACATGAAATTTAGAATTTTAATTTAAATTGTTTAAAAGAGGGCAGAAATAATGCCCATTAATTTAATTTCTAAATATTAAATAATGAAGGTCTTAGAAGGCTTCCCGATGGAACCTCAGGGGAATGCAAAAATTTGTATCTTGGAATATTTTTATCTACCCGCAAATGTGATATTTTATTTTGAAACCAAATTTATAGGTTCTCATATTTAAATAAAATAAAATAAAATAATAAGTGAATCTTTATGCTAAAACGTCGTTGCTTGTCTGTCCAGTTTGTCATAGGTTTGTAACTTTTAAACGGTTAGGCGTAAAATTTGTCATGCAGGTGTAATATCCTATGCTGTGCAGATAACCCATTTATATACCATGTGACATACATACTTATATAGTACATATATTCGGTAAGGGCTCCCTTTAAGAAAACTTAAGAAATCTCCTCAACATTTTGACTCCTTTTAAACCTCAAATATTTTCTTGGCAAAAGCAAGGGCTTTACTCCACCTTATTGTTCCTGCCAACATTTTATTTTGCATTAAAATCAAACAGCTTCTCCCTTCCGTTCCCTTCACCCAAGTTCCGTTCTGATTGATTTCATTTTTGGGGTAGAATTAAATTTATTTTCTCAGAAATATGTACGGAAATTGCTGGTAAAGATGTTTACGGGTCGACCGACAGGGTGAATTTCAAGAGTTACCGCAACCGCTGCCGTTCACATTTTTTATGCAAATATTAATTTACATAAAATCACTTTTCCGGTTCAATCAACCTTCACTCTCGGTTCAGTCGACTTTAGGGATATTTTTGGCATGAAAAAGGTTTTCCGCCCAACGAATTTTGATATTTATTTGGGCGGTGCGTTTCTAATCATATACACTACGAGTATGTCGCACAAATGGAAAGATTACACTGAAGCATCGGAAGAAAAAGTTTCAAAAATCGCACAATATCTGGTAACCTCAGTGGGAAGAAGCACTCAATTTAATTGCAGTAGTTAGATGCGTATAGGAGCAGGAGCGATCAATTCCCAGCCTGAGATAAGGTTTCAGGAGAAGTGAAAATATTCAAGATGTATTAGTCTCCGGAGGCCCATAAAAAATTTTTCAGGAAAAATGTAAACTTTTATAGCCCTCCCGGGAGCACCAACTAATATCGAAAAGTTCTTGGAAGGGCTGAAACTATTTCCACAGGCGAATGAGGAAGCTGTCCCTTTGATTGTAATTTGTTTCACTTTTTCACAACTTTTTGTACACAATGATTCAAGCACTGGCTTAAATCCCCGGGATTATGCAATTTTTTACTCGAAATCTGCGGCGACAGTTGGGTAAATTGCATGGGGAGGAAAAACTAGAAAACATCCCAGGCTGGATCTATGAAAATTTTATTTTTACAAACGGGGAATGGTTAGCAGCAGCAGCAGCTCTAGTGCTGCCGTGCGCACTCTGTGATTACCATAAATTCAATTAGGCTATGCGGCGTGGGAGAACAACATAAATTGGGGTGTTTATTTGGAAGCAAACTTCCGTCGCTTTTTTGAAATGTTTTGTAATTAATGTGGAAATATTTTAGAGCGGTAATTACTGAGGTATTCCGTGATGAATGTTGTTAATGGTTACGCGGGTTTGTAGTGTATTTAAAAAAGTGGTTTTGCGTTACTCTCTGGTGTATTTAGAACAGAACATAACATACCCCCATATATACGAGGTACTAAATATTATAGAAGATCCCTATATTTTTAATTTATTTTGAGCTAATAAACCAGCGAACAAAACAAAAAATGTTTCTCACCTCCGCGCGGGGTATCAAATGAGAGCTATTGCCGTAGGAAAATTAAATTTTAAAATACGAAAAGTACGAGTAGCTTTGTTTAAAAAAAATCTTTAAAATACTGAGCAGGTTATACACTTGTGTCGGCCTTTGACAGAAAAAAGTAAAAGTTTATAGCCGGCCCTGCATTTCGCCCCGTGTCAGTCTTTACCTTCAACTCTGGCCCGACAGACCAAACACAGTTGCGTTAGCATTTGTTTATTTATTGTAACATAATTGGATGACTGTTCCACCATTCGAATTATTATACATTAAACTGTTTGCTGTTACCGGGAATCGAATTTTCACCGTTTGCGTAGAAATTAAGAGCGTTACCAGGCAAACCGGCGGACTGGCTCAAATTTGTATTTAATAATTTGTTTTCAAAATTTACCGCCAAAATTTGCCGCTACGCCCATGCGGAAGAACGTTTATAATTATGAAGACCCATTACATAAATGGAGACAATTTTGTAGTAACAATTCGCACTGACATGTAGTTACGACAGGATGGTGCAACCTGACACACCGAATGTGAAACAATGAATTCCCAGGTCGTATTATCTTTCGTTTTGGAGACCAAAACTGGAAGTCACGATTTATCCCGTTTAACCCCGTTCTTCTTCTGGGGTTTTTGGAAATTTCAACGGACACGCACAAATTTATCAGTGTTCCGTTTATTCTCCCTATGAGTGTAAACATAACACTAAAAATATTTAACGAAATCCCATGTGTGCCAACCACATTTGAATGGTGCAGGCTAATTTAGTACACATGGTATCGTATCCACCATGCATGGGCTTGCGGCGCATTCAATAATAACGCATATAAACTCAACCTAGAGGCGATATTAATGAATGTAAATTGCCACTTAACCCTTATTTTTGTAGGGCTTCCCAATCGTGGGTGGGTGGCCCACTTTCCGCTGCGCTCAGCTCATTAATTATAGCGGTGGAAAGGGTGCTCTGCATTATTTAGAGGAAAATCCGAAAGTATCGAGATAAACCGGTTTATTTTTTAACGAGGACTCTTGAGGGAAATCTGAAAATTATCGCTCTTATCGCACCCTTTGCGCCCTTGCTACTCTGGAAGCCACTTTCCGGGCCACTATTAAAATTTCAACGTTACGTTGCTTATGAAATTCCGCAAGAATATTTTGGTGCTCGCCGGAAAGCGATTTTAAAGGGTTCAACCGGGCGAAATGGTGTGAAGTTCTGAATTGACCACTTAAAGAGCGCTTTCAAATCGTCTTTAATCATTCATAGCTGTCAAATGTAAAATCCTTTCAATTTCAGCAGATCCGTTGTGGTGCTCCTCGTTCCTGCTAAAATGCTAGATCCGTTTGCTTTGGGGGGGTAAGTTTTTCCGACAAAGGAAGCGAATCGGGATCAAGCATCCGCACCCCCGCACGAATTCAATTTATCATCGCAACAACTCTTTCCCAGCATTGTGTGGGCTTGTTTGAGTGCTGATGTCAGCCGGGATGATTTCCTTCCTGGAGTATCTGCTCGGGACGTCGAAATCTCAAAGCCCGACTACTTTGGGCGCAAAGCCGTGCGTTGCCCGCCGTGGCACGCATTGCTTGCAGAACAGTAAGTGTTATAAATGCCCTTGAACGAGCGATACTGGAGGAGTCAAGGATGTCGTAGCATGGAATTAAACGAATTACGATCGTTCATGTCAGAGGGCTGTGCCTTGCTGTCGAAGTGGGGAGGACGTGGATACATTACCCAGGTTTATTGGCCCCTTTATTGCAGCCATGGCTTAAGGATCCCTTAATTTAATTATTTATTGGCGCCTCTGATGATAGTTATATTTGCTACACAGCACGAGATTAGGCTGACCAATCGATAAGCGCTCTCATGAAATATTCCCCGCCCTCTGCGGCGGTCATGCGGTTTTTCTCTCCACGGCTCCGATCATTGGCATGATCCCACTAATTAATCGCTTGTTTATTAAAGGCAGCAGATATTGTGTTTGCGAGACAAGGCTCTTATGTGAGCCCAGTCCAAATATTTTCCTACAAATTTGTATTCATGGAATTTGAAGCTTCATTGAATTACGTGATTACCAGCACATCATCGGAGCCTCCATTTAGGGCCCTCCTTGCTGAGTTAACTTTAACTAATCATGCCACTGATGGAGACTCCTTCCGCATCATACATTATTCACAACCATCCAAATAGCTCCTTTCGTCCTAATGGAAAATTATGCACCATTTCATGTAAACTCGGCGTCATCAAAGCGAAGACACCCATTAAAATTTTGCCATGCAAATTGCAGGGATACAGCTGGGAGAAAACGGTCGATGCTCAGGAGCTCTGAAATTTTAAACAGGATTGACCGTAATCTGTGAGCAACTTATGAGGGCAAAGGAAACGAAAAATCCCTGTCACATCGTTTAATGCGACCCGACCTGGCAGTGAAAGTCACAGAAGGTACACAAACAGGGGCTCTTTACGGTGAAGTGAATTTTCCGGTTCATGAAAGCGCCGTGGATTTTGTTAAGCACCTGAATACAAGACGCTTACTACATGAGGTATTTAAGGCAAACGAACCATTCAGCCCACCTTAAATAGTTCGTTCGGATTTGAATGCCCTTTTTCGAATGATATTTTATTTATTTCAATAGAGCGTGCTATGTTAATGTCGTCCAATGGTCTTTTCGGTCTAATACACATAATCTTTTAAAAAGCTAATTCAAATCATGGTCTGCCCATACTGCGTACCTTTTTGCTCGTTTAACGTATTATATCCGTTGGAGCACGAGAAAATTACTATCCCAATGAATAATTCTACTACATACATACATATGTACATTTGTAGGGATGCCAAAATATTACGGCGTTGTCAAATTCCTGATAGATGGGGTTAGTTAATTTTTGGAAGTACATATTGATATTCGCAACGATTGGGTTGAGTTTTGGAGATTTTACAAAGAAATTAAAAATGGAAGGCCATTGTTTTTCCTCCTAAATCAAACTTAACTCTATAGCAATTAATTCAAAATTTTGATTATTAAGCCACCAGTCCACTGTGATGCACGGATACGCACGGATATGACTTTTTTCTGTCTCGAGGATATCTGTAGAGAAATGCGGAGTACTCTTGACTACAGTTCCAGTGGTCCCGGGTTCGACTCCCACATGAATGAGATTATTTTACTTTCTAAAAGGTCAAATTATATCCATCTGCTACAACTTAACTTCGAAGAATCATCATATTGGCGTATTGCTAATCGCTTCGAAAGTTCAAGAATTTCAAGCATCGCGGGTTCGGGTTCCATCGGTAACATCAGAAAAACATGAAGACAGACATACATACATGTATAATAATTACGTTTCTACATTGTACGTATATATATATACAAATCCATTTAAAATTTCCGTTTGAATCAACAATCAAAACTATACATTGTTTCAGCTTTACACTGTAGGAGGATTTGAAGTGCGATGTACATATAAACTTTTTGAGTATGGGTAAGGTAAGAGTGTTAGTGGATTCACCTCGTAAGAAAAATGAACGACGCGCATGTAGTGGGCCACATCGCCGTGATTTTGGTAATACCCGCTCTGAATCGGTGTGACGAATTTGTTCTTCTTCTTAGTTGCGCCATTTTTCCCAATATTCTGGTAGTTTTGTTTTCTTTTTGCTGAGGAAGGTACTTTTATGATTTTCGAAATTTCGAAATTCGAACCCCATATGAGAATTTAGAACCCATTAATTTTGATTCTTGGATCAAATTGAACTGAGTATTCTAAAATTAAAATTATTCCAAGATACCGATTTTTTTTTGAAACTCTAAACACAGTGGCCCAAAATTTGTTTGCTCCGAAAATATTTTTAATAATAATTTTAATCGATGCTGAATACTAATATTCTATTATAAATAGATTATAAATCCCCTCCTCTTCTTCGTCTAGTTTTCTAAAATGCTACCAGAGTGGTTAAGGATAATTAATTAATCCAACTAACGTCAGTATCCATTAGAAGATATCTTGGAGTTAGCAAAGGGTGCTGTACATGCAATAAAACTTGAAATCAAATCATGTCTGCAGCAACTTTTGAGTTCCCTCATGATATTGGCACTTTAAACTTTGAAAGCATGACGTCCTTGGAAAGAGAGACGTCCTTCCATCCCTTCTTCGTGAATCAAATTCTCATTTGGCAAAAGTTTGATTATTAATTACATACATGATTGACACCGTCAACCGCTCCGGCTGCTCAAACGGTGCCTATCAGAGCTAACGACGGCAATAACTTTATTTCATGAGCCAGCTAAATCCCACTGGCAATTAACGTCAACTACTCCGCACTTTATGCAGCAACCAATTAAACTCCTCTGATTTCGGGTGGGGGAGTGTTTGTGACCCGATTCTCCCGGCATGGCAGGCACTTACAGACCGCGAAGACGTGCGAGTGCAACAGCATAGTGCAGCATCGGCGAGGCCCCGTGTAATTGCCATAAATCACTACATCAATCTGACAGCATCCGTTTGGGGCAGTCGTGTTGGATGGAATCCCTTTGCGGTACTCAAACCCATTAGATCTACTAATGGCGCTTATTAATTAGACCTCCATACGAGGCGGGGACTAGCCCCATCCCATCGACCGAGCAGCCACTTGAGCCCGCCGCAACCGTCGATTTTCTTGTTTTCATTCCACTTGGCGAATGCTGCGGAAAATCACCAAAGTGCCGTGAAAATGGGGGAAGCGTTTTAAAATTAAACGTTTTCTGCGAACGCTTTTATGGGGATTGGACGCTCACGGAGGAGGCTAGTCCGAAAATAAACTGGGCGCGCTTGTGGCGCTGAATCATCCGGGTAGGGAACAAAAAATGAAATGCTCGAAGTATTCGGGGTATGGGAGCTTTCACACTTGCCCCGAGGTACTTAACTTTTTGCAGCAAAACGTTCGTTGTCAATAGCGTCCTCATCCATTACTCTTTTTTCAGCACAAAGGCGGTGGGGGATGACACGGCCTATCAAGTGCCAGGCAATTTTTATTTCTAGATCTGGGTCACGCAGATAACCGTCCCAGATGGCTGACACCGCTTAAACCAAACCGCTCCGCCAATTGCCGTCACGTCCGTCTATGCTCCTCCGCCAAAATAATGATGAAGTGCCGTGCAATGACCCTCTACGTCGAGAGCTTTTTACAGAGACCGCTTGCGGGCCCGAGATGGATGGACTGCATGTCATCTCTGGGAAAAATCACCTGCCGGCTCTGCGGCATCCGGCTCCGGTGAGCCCACTTAGGCCTATTCATTAGATTCTCTGGATGAAATAGAAAGCAGAAAGCATTTTAGCAGGAGGTAATTAAGCGCTGCTTTTTGGGAAATGCCCATCCATAATCATAAAGAACCCGCTTGGCAGACTCGTTTAGCCTCTTCAGTCACTTAAGACTCTCAGGCGGTGGAATTTTTTTAAAATAACGCCCCAGGCCATATGAGGCGCTATTAATGTGCCACTTTGCTTTTAGACTACCGAAGATAGAAATAACGGTTGCTCAACTGAGCGGCGTTTGCATTAAAACATTTTATTAAAAAATAAAGAAAAATACCGACTACAAAAAACGAGGTCATTTTAATATTTTAAGTAGGTTGGTACCAACTAAGAATTTTTTTAAAATTTTAATAATACAATTATAACAGACGGGGCCAGTTGTATTTTCTATTTCATATTTAACTGCAATATTAATGCTTGAATAAAATTGTTAGTTGGTACCTTATTACTTCAAATATTAAAATGGCTTTAGTTATGAGCTATTTTTATTTTTTAATAATTTTTTTTGTTTAGGTATAACTTTTTAGTTCCAGAAAACGTGTAGAGTAGGTAAGTAATGTCACTAGTTGATTCAAACGGGCAGCTCGTACCTCGTAGGAGAGAATGAATTATATTTCAGTACCCTTTCTTCCTTGTCAAGTGACATTTAATAACAGACGTTTTGTTTCGTTCCAGCAATGCGCAAGGCAATGGTGCGCTCGCAGCGCCACGAAGCGTCGCCCATTTTACGTACCATCGGTCCTGTTGTATAGAGAATGGAGTTCGGTCTCCGTATATTCTAGTCTTCTTGGTTGTGAGATTTTAAAGATTAAAAGCTTTAATTCTTGATTTTGCCACTTTGCCTCAGAGCGCGCGGTGTGGGGGATGAATCAGTTTCGAAATAGTAAGTGGGCCTGTTACCTACAGAGCAAAAGATCCTTAGGTTTTCTTCAAGAGTCAACTAGGGTAAGCTAATGTTGTAATAATCGTGTAAATGTGAATCAGTACAGCCGCCAAGCGATGCCCACTAGACGCTTCGTTTTACTTTTACCTTTGATTTCTCGACACCACTTTTATCATACTGGGAGGACACATTACTAGAACATCGTTGCATGGATCGATTTGAAAATTTGACAGTAGCTTCAGAATTATTATAAAACATTTTCGGCCGCTAGAGTGGTGTTAAGACGTACACAAATTTGAACGCTGCCCCTTACATTACACTAGAACTGGGACAGTCGGTTAAGAGGTCACGCAAACTTAGGGAAGAATTTGAAGTTATTTTTAGGGAAATATTAGCATGTCTTCAATATTTTTTAATTGTTTTATTTTCAAAGATTTTTCTACAGATTCAGATTTCACCGTGGGGGAAACGTTAGGCGTTTTTAATTGAAATTTTACAGTAGGAAATTTATATTATTCTATGTTTGATATCCTCTCATTCAAACGTGCTCAATGATGTCCCACACAACAATCACAATTAATTTATTTTTATTGTTATTTACTTTACTTTCAAATCTCCACCTTTGGGCATCAGTAAACGACCTACGCGATATTTTTCAGCTTTCTAGATCAAACGGTATAAACGTTATGATGCCTGAAAGACGAGCGGGCAACGTAGGCATTCAATAGATGTCCGCTTTTACAAATTCTTATACGGAACTCCACAAATAGAAATTTGGAGGTCGTTAGTGACGCAAAGTAAATAAAATCTTGTTTAATGAGATATTCAGTGAATGATACCAATAAATGCAGATGTTCTACATCTGTGCAAGTTTGTGATTTCTCACTTCACACTCCCAGCACATGGCCTAGATTCTTTCTCCAAATCTCATTCGAAGTGCCTTACTGATTTTTAACGATTTAACCACCAGACCCGGGGAGCGGGCTCAATCGTCTTAAGCATCAATCAAAATTTCCAATGGTTTAAGACGTCTCCACCGATAGCCATGAACTGGCTTCTCTAGAGCTTTCAACGTGGATTTCATTTCGATTTGGCATTTCTTTGACTCTGCAAAGTCACGTACCCAAGTACCCAGGTATTCTTCAACCTGCAATGACAATGAGTTTTGCTGGATTATCTCCTGAGAAAATTTTTGAACAAGTTCGGGGGGACCAATTCTCAATGGAAGGTTTTTGTGTAATATTTGAGATTAGTCGAGAGGACAATGAAGTGATGACTTTTTGTCTGTGGATGTATACTCGTATGTGAATTTGGTTTGAAAGAAGAATGTCCTAATTTCATGCACACAAAAAATTCATTTTGACTGTCTGCCATATTTGTTTTTGAATTATTTTAAATTATGCGGCATACTGATCTAAGTGCTAAAATTATAGTGTGTCCACATTTTGTTTTAAAGAAATGAAGCTGTGAGGCCTCTTTGAAAAGTGTGTGGAAAAAAAAACAAGACGATTATACTCGTCAAACACACAAGATTTCTCCATTTGCATAGATATATGATTTTTGTCGTGCCCAAGATTGTGGAATTTCATGTTAACTAAACTTAGGGTAAGTAACTATAAATAAGTGTACAAATTGTTTTCACCAAGTTTAAGTAAACAGTTTTTTACCGTGTAGAATATTTGAACGAATCTGATGAATTTTTTCGGACTGAATTATATTTTTTTCTTACAAAAATGAACGATCATTTGAATATGTTACGATATGCTCAACAAAAATGGTGAGAGGCATAATAACGGTTCGAGTGCAAGGAGCGTTTATAATTTCTTCTGACAAAAATCCAGTTTTAGGGTTTCGTACCTTAAAAGGAAAAAACGAACCCTTAGAGGATCACAGTCAGTCTGTCTGTCTGCCAAGACCCTTTTTCTCAGGAGCGCGTAAAGAATTCAAGTTCAAATGGTAGGGGGTCATATTTAGCCAGCCGGTCATTTTTCCCCGAACCCTTGTTTCCCCTTAGCCCTTTTTCCCAGGGGTTAAATTTGCCCCGGTAATTTTTCCCTTCCTAAAATTTCTGACTAATAGACTGAAATGCGCCTTTGACAAATTATTTTATAGATACAAACAACTTTACTATATACTACACAAAATATCTTATAGACAGAAGAAAAATGACCGGAGAAAATATATATGTGGGGGAAAATTGGCAGGGTGAACTTGACCCACAATCCGTTGAAATTGATATCAAATAAATCACAAACGTCCAAGTCGACGCAATCAAAAAATACGGTCATTTATAATCCATTCATGCCGCACATTTCAACATTCGCAAACAAATCAAAACCTATAGGGTACTTCCCTTTGACCTAGAATCATGAACTTTTGGCAAGAAGCAAGGTCTCAGAGCGCAAGTAAAAGAAAAAATCCGAAAATCGTTACTTTGTATTTTATATCACAGGGAAACAATTTTTTTAAATTACAGTCGATAATTTTGCGCGAGTCTGAATCGCACTTGCCTGACTTTTTTTATGTGTCGCTATAATTAAATATTATGTGCAATACTTTTAATATCTAGAGATATGTACATATATACTTGATTTGTAGACTCTATTTTTTTAATTTCAAATAAACAGAACAGAAGCCAGAACATCTGTTATGGGAGCGTGCGATTCCTACGGGGCGTCCTGAATCAGAACATCTGTCATATAATTCTGAACTAATTTCAGCTTGTTACGATTTGCATTCGCTTAATGATATTGGAAACAAAATCAGTACAACAATTTTAATTTCTAATGAATGTTTCGCTGATTAGCCCATTAATTTTTGCCTCAGTCAAAACTTCCCGTTGCGCTCTAATCCACCATCCGCGGACGAATCGATGTGTTTTGTCTCAACTAGACCAGTTGTGTATTTAATTACTCGGCGGAGAAGCAATTTTGGACGCAGTAACGCCATCGTGAGACCTGTCTACACTTGCCGGCGACAGTTGTGGTGCCTGCTCCCCTATAGTGGGGCTCTCATGGCGGAGCATAATTTATCGTAGCGTGTGTTTTGCAAGCCGCGAATATGTCACTACTCATTTGCATTTTGTAATTAAATTGTCATCTTATGGGCGGGCATACGCTTTCCGATAACAAGAGCACTCTTACTCCCTGGTGGGGATTACTTTCGAGTGAGCCGGCTTGAGGCGATTGCCATTAAAAGATTTAAGAGCGGTAGCTCTGCAGTTGTCGTTGATATCGTTTACTCTACTTGATTGAAACTGAATATTTCACAGCTGAAATATTGATGGATGGACGGGTTTAGCCCGCTGCTTGGTATCAATTAATTTTATCCAATCGGTGTCCCCGGCTTCCAAACAAATCAGTGAGTGATCGGGAGTGGGGTCTTAAGCTCTTAAATGAATTTCAGAGGGAAAAGTAAAATAGAATCACATCAATGGGTTGAAAAGGGTTTCAGCTGATTAATTACTTCTTGGAAAAGTTTACAATTATTATGGACACACAATGGACTTTCTAAGAAAATTCAGAAACATTTTATATTCATTTTTCCCATCGTTTTTAATATAAACAATAGGAAATGGCGCGTTTAACGGATGGGTTCTATTAAAAAAATTGATTGTATCGTAACCTGTACATTTTGGCACTTCACAATTTGCGACAATAATCCCAGACAACTAAAACTAATACTTTGTTGGTCGACTCAGTGATGCTGTTCAATTTTTGAAGTTCGATGGTGGTATCGACTGCCATGTGTCTTCAACAAATTTTTTTAAGGAGTTGTTCACCAATGCTTGATCAGGAAAAAAGTGCCTCAAATTTAGGAGCACCCGAAAAGGACAAGTGCCGATAAACGTTTTAAAACTTGTTGCAAATGCTCCACGTATTAAATTCCGTCCATTAAAAAATTCCGATGGTGTCTTATTGTTGCAATTATAAACAATTAATACAAAATGAAATGATAAATTGTGTTGTCTGCTAAATTCAAAATAACGAAGTCGAAAAAAATGCTAGTAGAGGTTTTTCGAGGTTGCTGATTGCAAATAAGATCTTTAAAATTCAAAATGGCGGATCCAATATGGCGGATCCAATATGGCGGAAAATGTACTGGTCGGAGGCTACGCATATTTTTGTTAGTCCTTGTAGGTAGCCTCCGACTGCCAATTAGTTATACTTTGTCAGTTTATTACAAATATTGACCAGTTAGATCATTTTTAATAGTACTGATTTATTTATAGATTTAATTATGAATGTGTCTTGTTTACATCTTTTTAGTTATTTTTTACAGTCAGTTGGGTTTTTTGGTTTTTTAAATTAGCTTTTTTATTTCTATCTTTTCAGTTCATTTATTAAGTAAGTTTGAAAATTTTAAGTTTTCAATTTTTCACGCAGCCGGGTTTTTTGTTTTTTTTCTAATAATTTTTTTCTCATTCCAAATAACATTTAAACATATAATTTGTAGATATTTTTATAAGCCATTTAAAAAACCTGTTATGTTGATAACCCACTCGATAGTTTTTGAGGCAAAAAAAAAATTTTGAAGACTTATAGTATGGCGCCAAAAAAAGGCCATTTAAATTTTTATAATTTTGATATATCCAGTGACATTCTCGCAATTAAGATGAATCTAACGACACCTCTCAAGTTAAAATCCATTGAGCCGTTTAGGCTACAGAGTGTAACATATATACATACGTACATACATACATACACTCGAAAAACATAACCCTCCTTCTCGCGCAGTCGGGTAAAAAAGAGAATCGAGAAGACCACATTTAGTTTACCAAACTTTCCTTGACCTACACATATTTGACTTCTTACAAATAACGTGAAATCGCTTTAAAATCTAAATAAAATTATCCTGTGCATTTTCTGGAGTCAACATTTTTCTCATTCATTGGATTGTTGGAAAGCGGTTTATTTGAAAAACACCAGAGACATTAACACATTATAAAAGAATCAACAGCAGAGGTAGAATACGGTGCGGTTCGAAGCCACACAAAAAAAACTTCGAGTGAAACCATCTTCCATTTTCGAATTAAATTTCGTTTCAAATCTCATTCCAGTAGGTCGTAACCTGGACCATGTCCAAATTGCAGTTGGCTCCTTTTTGCAGATGCTGCAGACCTCTATCTCCTTGCATGGTTGGTTGCATGAAGAGAGCACTGTGATTTTAGTAACACAAATCTTGCCGTTTGGTAGAAGGTATCCCCGAATGTTTTCAGACTGAAAGTGGTGTGTAATTTTAAAGTTTGGTCCCAAAGGGTTGAGTTGGTTGAACAATGTCAGTGCAACTTTTAGCCGTTATGACTTTGCTATTACCCCACTCAGTGTAGTGAGTGGTGTGGCACTCAAAAAGTTTGTAATTTGTTCAGGATTTTTATCCTACGCTCAAATAGCCCAGGATTGCGGGGGTAAATGTGTTTCTGAATGTAAATTTGGACAGAAACATTCGCGCTTAAATTCCTTTCTTAATAAAAATCGATGGGCCTCTTGAGAGGCTGTCAGGACAGTGGAATTGGAAAACAGTGAATGCTCTAATTTATGAAGATAAATAGAAAAATCCCCCGAAATGGAAAACATCACACGACTGAGCACCAAATAAAGCAGAGCGCGCCCCCGTGATTTATGTACTTCACCCTGGCACTTGGCGCGCCGCGTGAGTAAATGATTTGCATAATTTGGGACTTTCTGAAAATAGGAAAAATTGTGGTGCGCATACCTTTCCCAGGCACACTTGTCTGTCACGTAATTCTAAGATACTTAATTTTAAGAACATGAAAGATGTCACCCTTTTACAGCCAGATTCTGGCTCCAGGCCTGATGGTGATGTGTCTCCCTGAGATGGATATGGCTCGTACCACCATACCAGGCAGATACCCCTCGCGTGCGCCTAACGAACGCTTCTTTCTGATGGCTCCAAATTTAGAGTGAGGTGCCAGCGGGGGATCACGTTTCGCCTATCAACGGCACAGTACAACATTTCATGGCTTCATTCTAATGTGCTTCTTCGTATCGCTCCTCGTTTACGTTTCCCATATGCATATCAGATCGCGCCGCTGATGGGTGGCGGTGTCAATACTAGACGACGTGCGATTATTGACACGGGAGATAAAGGTGCACGGGAGCTGTGACGATGCCGCCAGCCGCCAGCCACCAGCCGCCGCCGTGCCGCACCGTGCCCGTGGTTGTTTGGAAACCAATTTCGCCTCCGTTTAAGTGGGACGTGTCAACTGGTGCCGTTGATCTTTCCCTGGACAGGATGAATACCCGCTGACATATGGCAAGAATTGCGGAACATTAATCATCCATTTGACTTATCTGCAACCGGGTAAAAACCGAAATTCTCCCCGGGAACAGGACAATCAACAAAAGGAACCAATGTGCAAAAAATCGTACCGAAACCGGTGAAAAACGCTTCCTGTGTGGTTGCCCCGATTATGCACAAAAAGCCCTGCCGTCCCGTAATTTCCTCGGACTGGACCACCGCTCTATTCGCACAGTTTGGACACATCCAGCAAAGTGAATGTGAGTCATATACCTCTATAGATCAACTTTTCCTTTGGCCGGCTTTATTCTAACTCATAATGTGGCTGCCTTTTATCATTCTGAATATGAGGTTGTTCGTCATCCTGGGCATTATGTTCCACCCTATACCACGTCTATCATTGTAGTTCTTTTGTTTAGCGTTTGAGAATTCATCACATTTGTGAACAATTGCCACACATAGCGACCACATTGAACAACCTCTGGCAGATTTTTGAAATTGTTTCAGCGTATGAATGTCAGATTGGGTTTCTGAAAAACAAAGTTTTACACTGTGGTCGATGGTAGAGAACTGCACAGAATTCATAGAACATTTTTTGTACATTAAAGTAATGGAAGTAATGGAAGTCTCCATATGAGAGCTGGTAGGTTCAGGTATTAACAACGTGAGAGGATTTTGAAAATTTGCTTTCTTTGCATAATTTTCGTCAATGTAATTGAAACTGTCGTCCTCTTTTGTTAGCCACACTGATATCTAGATCAAATCTGAATACAAGGCAAAGATAAACTAAATTCGTAGAACTATATGGTATACCTCAATATAGGATCCAAACGGCCTAAACATTTTAAAGTACTCTACTCATTGTACGTACACGAAAAGCTCTGATGTAAATACAGAATGGATTGGGGACTATTTGAAACTTAGAAATATTGAAGAAAAATATGTTTTGACTATACAGGGTGTTTCCTAAAAAGTGGATAACCTGATAACTTGTAATAGAGCAGCTTACTTAAGTTGTAATTTTTTTTTCCAAAATTTCAACCTTATATCAATCCAATCGTTTGCATACGATTCGTACAAATGATAATATTTTGGCCTTCTGTATTTTGCATAATATTTTTTGTAGTTGTATCATAAGATTAATGCTAGAAGTTTTCAGCATGGGTATTTTTTCAGTAAAATGTCAATATGTGACTTTACGAAATTTCTACGACGCCGACGCAATTTTAACAGTTAGTGGTGTGAAATTATTGTATACTTAACAAGACGTGCCAATTATTTTGGAAACTTGCCTATTTAGTTGAAATTTTTAAATTAGTATCATATTTCACATTTTTTATCTGAACTAAAAAGATTAAAATGACATAGAAGCTATTTTATCGAAATTAGCAATTTGCTCAAAATGCGCCTATTCTCAAATTTAGTCCAGATAAATAATGAAAACACATTACGTCTTTACATTTAAACCCACGAACGTAACGAAAGAGAGGTTTCAGCACGCATTTCAAATCTGTGGACTCGATTGAAAAAAAAAAATCACTATCTACGTGTTGTGGCTCCAATAGAGCGAGAGCTGACTGCAAAAAAGCTGGCTTATCGGGTAGCAGAATGAAATGTATTTTATTTAAATGTTGGTACTCACAGGTACCCAAGCTTGATATGGTGACAATAGTAGGTAAATCATTTTTCGTAAATATCTCATCTTCTAGACATGCTAGAGGAAAACTTTTTAAAACCTTTTGTTAGATCGCGAAATTCTTGAAAAATTTAGTTATAATTTTTTAAAGTTAATACCATACTTTATAAGTTAACCGCGAAAAGGGTTTAGCCTGTGGAGAGAAAAATTTTCAAAATCGGCGCAAAAAGTGGTCATAAATTCGTCTGATTTCACTCCATTTTGGCGGTCTACCGAGTTGGTGGACAATATTTTCAGGAAAGCAAACAAACTTAAATAGAATGAATGGGGAGGCACATTTCTGATCGTCGCCCGTTTTCTTTTAATATCTAAAAAAAGCCATAATTTTGCGAGAACCCCAAATCCTTGGAAGGAAATTTTCGACTATTTAGTTTGCATAATACGTACGATCTTGAAATTCAGGTTCACTATTACGAAACAACATACCAAATTTCATTCAAATCGGTTTTACATTTTTTCATATAATAATTTGTTGTTGCTAATTCTGTAAGTATGTCAGGACTGAATTAATCTATTATATAGTTTCACCATCATTCCTTAAGCCCTTCCGGAGACTTAAAAAAAAAATAGAAGTCCAACCGAAAACAGATCTCGCCTGGACTATACCAAATTCTTCTGCTTTCGATAAGATAAAGTAAAATTGTATAAGGATTTAGAGGTCGAAGTTATTTCGAAATTTATGAAAGTATGTATACTGTCTCAAAGTTGTGCTCATAGCTAATCACACAAAATATATGTCGTAATCAGTTTAATTTGATGTTAATCTGCAAAATGGTTTTAAAAATAAAGGAGTGACTTGTTCTGTCCACCGTCAACATTTTAAAAATAATTTACATGCGGCCACTTCCCAAAATTAGTATTATTTTTTGCAACTGAATATTTCCGGTAATTAGTATACTTTTTACCATAAGTACATCAAAACGCGGCCATCACTGTCTGGTAAAATAATTTAGGCGATGGCCTAAATATGTCAAGACATGCTAAATGTCCTTCCTCCAAGACTGTCAACAAGCCACGTCTGGTTCCAAATATTTTAATTAAAAAGAGGCGGCTGTCTGGCTCCCCCGCACACAGTTGATAATCACTATAAGACGGCTGAGACGGGCAGAGTTGCACACTTTGTCGCCATCATCATTTTTTTCACTTCTACTAATGAGGCGAAGTTTCGGAAACGAACTCCTAAAGTTTTCAGCAAACCGATGCAATTCCCATCAGAATGGAGCCACCACCTCTCCAAACTGTGCCCACGTAAAGAATTCTAATTTCCATAAAACGGGGAAAAGCTGCCATCCTGCGAACAATTAAAAAACGAAACAAAACGGAAGGACTTCAACGACTTTGAGACGGGCACGAGATTAATGCCGGCTTAAGATTTGACAAATGTCCTCGTCCGAAATGGGCCCCCTCCGAAGAGACATATCGGGCAATTTCAGTTGATGCTATCTTACGTTTTGACTTTTTGTCGAAGAGCATTTTGCGGTGCCCAAAATATTCCTTTGTTGGTTTACAAAAAGAATTCTTCATGACTCTGGTGAATCCCTTAATTAAAGGACCCTCATTGTGACTAGTGCGATTTTGAGGGTGCTGTGAAAGACTTAGGGTGTAATCAGACTGTCATGCCGCAGTGCGCCGTCTTGAGGTCTGGACCGCGGAAAAAAAAGCTGGGGCAACTAGGCCTGGAATAAATTTGAGTTTGTAAAGTAATTAAAGAAGGCAACTAAGTCCCATTGTTTCAGAATAACTGTGTAATTAATCTAAGGAGAGAAAAGTCTTTCAAAGAGCCCCTTACATGGCATAATTGGATTGCTTGTTAGAGCCCTCCGTCAGTGTGATTAAATGGGCGGGTCGTGATGGGTACATTCATAATCGAAGGTCTCCATTGACAGCAATGCTTATCAAAGTGTCATTTACAGCGTTTCATGGACAAAGGAGGATGAATCTGATATGGCAGAGCCTCATTTGTGCTTTGAGGTATGGGGTTGTCATTGAATACATCTTGAATGGGAGATGTACTGGTTTCCAAATACACACAGGCTTATTACTTTAAGGCGTACATCATGGTTGAGCCTATCGACGTCTTTTACCAACTTGATTGCATTTATGTAAGAACAGATTTTTTCTGTTAGGCATAAGCAAATACAAACTTTATATGGTGAATATTGTTATTATATTAGTCATGTCTTTTAGGGTTTTCAGTGATTTCATTCATGCTTTTCTGCACATGAGGCCGCAAGAGCTAAATATTACTCTGTCATCCGCAAATATGGAAGACCAACAGCTTAGAGTATATATATATATATATGTATTTATCTTGTAGAGAACTGGTCCCAGTACAAATCCTTGGGGAACTCCTTTCAACTAATATTTTAGACAGGCTACTTAAAAAGCTGGTAGAATGGTAATTCGCTGGGTTGTCGCATGGATTTTCGGGTTATATAATCAGAATGAACTTGGGCACTTTCCATTGTGACGGGAAATATTGCAACTTAAGGCAGGCGTTAATTATAAGGATAGATAGATTAAATATACCGCCAAGTCCAGGAGCTTTATTTGTGAGAAAACGTTTTATTATGTTTTTAAGATCTTTACGTTGAAGGTAAATGAAGTAAATCTACTTATTTGAAATTTTATTATTTTTGAGAAGATCAAATGATAGAGGTTTAATGACGTATAGAATTTAAAGATAGTCTTCTTTATATCTATTACATAGCTTAATAGCATAAATAATTTTTCGAACAAAACTGTGCCCCTAAAATTGCTTAGATTTTCTAATAATTTCAAAATGATGTAGGTGTGCATATATGTACCAAATAAATTTAAAGATGCGTTGGGCAGCACCCCGGATTTCATGAATTGGATTTGAAATCACATTAGAATTATGTGCTCTTAATAATGTACTGCAAAAAGTTATTTTGCGCTGCACATTTAATTGCTTTTTCAAAAGTGTCAAAGTCCGGGATGCAGCTCGATGCAAAACCACACTCCCGCTTGCACAAAAGAGCCTGTTTTCAGAACTTATTTTTGCGGCACATAATTAGCACATAAATAGTATAATAGTATCATGTGGTTTCGAATCAAATTCGTCCAAACTCCTGAAGTCCGGGGTGTGGCTCGACGTTGAACTGCACACCGGACTTTAAAACTTTAATAAAACCACTTTAATGTGGGACACAGCATTTTTTTTTGCGGTACATAGGTAATTATCTTTTTCTTTATAAATTCAAGAAGGTTGCAATTTTCAATTGCGCCATCCCTCACTCAAAACCAAACTAATCTTCCTTTGTAAAAAAATCGCTTTAAAATTAGGATTGCAGCATCATCAATGTGCGGGGGGATACATCAGCCAGTTTAGATATAAGGTAAAGATAGCTTAAAATATAACTTTTTTCAATTCTGGTACGTTCCAAAAATTTAAATATTATTATCTGAAGGTAATACGATCCGGAAAATTACCGGGAATAAATTTCTTGCTAACCATAATCCCGTGATATATTCCTTCTATATCTTAAATTGGTTTTAATAAACAAGTTGTGATTGATTTAACATAAGCACTTCCAGATTTCCAGTTTTATTTATTTTTTTTATCCGGGAACACAATCTCCAGACATTAAAGAGAAATGAAGCAAACAGCACATCAGAAAGTTATGGATATTCAAAAGAAAATCTTGGAAGATGGAAAAGTAAAACCGGAAAAGTCATCGTGTTGTGTGTCCCCTTGTGCACACCGTCTTCCTTTTCTGTACCTCAAACACGCATTCAAGATCCTAGGGGAAGAAATTTATTCACCAGTAAAATATTTTCTGGAGTTCAATAGAATTGGATGAATTTGGGACGACACGTGAATAACAAGGAAAAATGCTCAGCAATCCACCCCACAATCTTTTCGATATTTGCCTGATAACTTTTGCTTTTCTTGGGAAATGTAGAGCACCTTAAATATTTATAGGAAGCCTTTTGCGAATTTGTGTTTCCGGAAATGCAAACAAAATACAATCATGGCGTAACGTAGGGCTGTAGCCCAGATTTGCGTAACGTGACGCCAAGAAAAGTGTAATTGAAAATATTATGCCTCAGCTTGAGGCTGCCTTTACGCGCAATGCCGTCTAATGTCATGTAAATTTTTCTTTATTTTCCAGGAAGGAAAAATGAGATGACAACTCGTGATAACGCTTAAGAAGACATCTACGTGACCGGGGGTGTAATCTTCTCATAGAAACGTAGAAAAACAACTGCCTGGAGAAGCTGTGGAGTTCTTTTGACTAACACGGGGTACCAAAGATGTATTGCACTTGCGGCAATGGTAGAGATTATCGTTGGACACGTTCTGTTCAAAATTTAAATTATCCATACGATTACCAGTGTTTGTACCAGCAGCCCCACTACCACAGCTATCCCCAGATATCCACGTGTCAGTACTCCTATAACTATCAGTATCCCCAGGTAAGCAGATGTCCCTGCAAGTCAACGTACTCCTCCCTTCCGTGACAATACAAAGTATGTACGTGTCGGGTCCCCAACAAGCCGAACGAATGCGTTCAATGTCGATATAATCGCCAAATACTTTGGTGGTCTTCTTGTCCACGATTGTCTTCCATCAAACCTAACGTAGTAGTATCTAGTCAGCCGAAGCAGGAAAAGATTTCCGCCAAGCAAGAGCACCGCATCTCAACTGCCCAACAGACTGATCTTCAGCACAACATCGAGACGCAGACTGATGAAATGGACGGTTATGCCTCCTCCCAAGCGTCAAACTCACCTGTACCCGAACCACCGCCCCCACCAGTCCAACAGCCGTCACAAACTGGTGTCACCTCACTGCCAGCGAATCTCAGGTCGATATCGTTTTCGGACGCCAACTACCAGAGATGCTACTGCACCTGCACAAATCTTGTACCAGGCAGCCAGTGCGGCACCCTGACCCGACCCGAGCCGAGCAGTCACTATCACTCCAGCATCCATCAGAATGGCAGTTATGTTACCGGATTTTCAGGTGAGTCGCCCCAAAGTCCCCAAACTATGTTCAGAAGCCTTTGCGCTATTTTGCCATGTTGAAACTTGTTAAATTTGAATAGCACAAATCCAACCCCTTGGTGATCGTAAATTACACAGTGCGGGCGCAAAACCCGTCGAGTGGTTGTCCTCCGCGGCCAAGACACGATAAAACTTTGTCTCCCAGAGAATTTCACTTACAGCGTTACCTTGACTCGGTTTTGAATAACGGCGACATGACCTCTCATAGCTGCCGGGATAATTCATCACCCAGAACGCCCCCGACCCCGCCAAGCTCCATCTGATATCGAGAGATAAACGCAGCAGCCCCATTTCCATCTGCAGAGCCCTTCCAAGGTGAGCCCCATAAGCGAGTCCTGCTCCTGGGACCTGGGACCTGCGAAGCTTCTGCTGTGGCCCTCGTCGCTGCGAAATCAACGAGTCAATTTTACAGAATGTGTGAAGACTGTGAAGCCCCTGCGTTGGGGAAATAATGCCCGAGCAATTTGTCATGGTCTCGGGGAATGTAATTTTAGCCGTTCATATTTCATGAGCCAACCTTGTCCTGTGTCCCATAGCTGCTCGCTCATTTCTCAGAGGGCTGGATGGGACCTGCTTTCAGGTGCCTCCCAACATACTCGTCGGGTATGCGCTGCGAGTTATAGCCGTCATTGTCGCGCCTTAGCCGCTTTCTTTCAATTAAAGCGCAACGTATGAGTACAATAAATCTCGTCATTTTCATAATTGATAACAGCGTTGGAAGGACGCGCTTTTTTTCCACGCTTAATCCGTCCTGCTTGAAGGCGCTTATTGTTGTAAGTGTGCACATTTCGGTGAATGCTCCTGTAACGAGGTCGCAGGAATAATGTGTGCAAAGTTATTTTCACTTCAAGAAATAAAGTGCTAAAAGGCATTAAAGGATAACAAAAACGTCACACAGTTTAAATGAGTATGTGCGAGAAATTACTTCAATATGGCATTCGTATCTCTAGATGAATTCAGTTCTCAAAGCAGGACGTTTGTCTACTTCTTTTGATTTTATCAGCTCCATTGTCCTGAAAGGGCTTTTTGCACCATTAAAATGTAATTACCTCCCCTCATTTTGTCTTCAAGATACGATCAAATAATCAAATAATTTTCAGGGATGAATGGCTTTTCAACCTCCGCAAAAGAGGGGAGAAGTTGGATCGAAATTTTTTTTAGGGGCATTTTCTGATCAAATTTGGTTGGTTGACTAGTCAACCGAATTACGACAACTCACAGAAAAGGAAATGTAATTCTTTTGTTTTTGCGACCATTGATCAGACCTAGTAATATCGATAGACGGTATTGAAATGAATAAAAACTATTTCAACATTAACATCATCAAATCAACATTGCCCAAGATGAGATATTCCTTTCTTTCTTTTGTTTAACAGCTGCCTTCTTTTGTCCACCTTTTTCTGAAACAGCTATGCATTGAATAGAACAATTTGTTCTGCTCGTTGAAAAGAAAAAGCCAAACAATTAGTGGTGGTGTGTCTATGAAAACCCTGGTGACACTAAATTCAATTTCCCAAAAGGGGTCTGTCTTTAAAGTTTTTATTCGTAATGAAGTTAATTGTGGGAATTTATTACTTCACAATTAAGTGCGCCTTTTAATTTAATCGGTTTTATTGTAAAATTGATGATGTAGGTACTGTGGGGCGCATTTAGTATAAAACTTTGTTTTGTTGGAGCTTGGAAAACACACTGTTGTTATGTAATTATATTATGTATGTTCTACTATTATAAAGGCGCCCCACGATTTTAGTTTAGTCTGATCAAAGCCCCAGATTGGTTACCCATAATTATTTTTTAGCTTTTAGTACATTATCAATTGCGAAATAAAGCCGTTTAACTTAAAACTTCCGTTTCTTTCTTCTTATTCAATAAGCCCAACATGTTCTAATATCTGGAACGCGTGCATTTGATTAAACACATTTTCGAGCTTTCTATATTCCTTTAGCTCAACACATTGGATCTACCATTATTAATTTCAAATTATTAAATGTCACTAGCAGATTCTAATTTAGCTATCGTTACATTGACATTCGTTTCATATAGAATTTTTCTCGTCATATTAGATTCCTAAATTTGGATACCAGATTCGTAATCAGCAACCTTCAAAATCTGAAAGCATCTCTTGAAGTTGAAACTTTTCAGTTGACATGTTGGATCCGCCATTCCGCAACCCTAAAATGAATGGTAGCCTATAAGTTACGTTGATATATGAAGTGCTTCTGGCAAAAATTCAAAAGAATCAAAGTAAGCGTAATTAGAAGGTAGGGTCCGCCGTCTTGAAATTTGAAATGTTGATAGCAAATTTGTAATGATCGACCCTAAAAACTTATATATGTCTATTCAATCAAACGGAATTTCATTCAAGTTGAGAATTTCCAATCGCCATTTTGGATCCTCCATTTTGATTTTCCAAATTTTGATAACAGATTCAAAATCAGCGGCAAATCCGAGGAAATTGAAACTTGCGGTCGCCATTTTGGTACAAAAATATAATTATTAACATATTTTTGTATCATCATGCAGACTGAACACATGTGCAAAGTTTCATGAGAATCGGTTGAGTAGTAGTTGAAGAATAAATTGCAAGATTTGAAACAAACAAATATACGGAATGAAGGTTACCAAAATTAAACCGTTTAAAAATAGACTGATTTTCCTTTATTACATAATTAATTTCATAACTTTTTTCCTTCAAAAAATAAAACAAATCAAACTTGCTACCCGTGGTAATTAACCAAATCGCAGAGATTTCCATGCAAACGAGGAAACGCGCAATCCTTTGATCCTTTAATATCTCTGCGATGGGTCTGAGCACGACGCGTGCCCCCAATGCACACTCAGGCAGCAAACGCTCTCTTGCTCGTTTAATTAAAATAAAATAAAAAAGTTACCGTTTAGCGGCTGTCCCGGTACACCGATTAAGCTGGCCTCAATTGTTATTTAAAATTACCACGCTTCAATTATTATTTAAAGCGCCAAATTAATTTCACTAATTTGCTTATCCAGCGCTTCTATCCCGACACTTAAATTGCTGCTCGTCGCTAGTGAATTTTTAATGAGCACAAGGATAATATCGTGAATGATTAATCGTCCTGCATGTGTACGACGTCAATTTGCAGAAAAACATTTATGTATCCTTCCAAATGGTCCTGACGTCATATAATAGCTGTTTCTAGTCATCGCTGAATGTATCGTTTCCACTAAAAGTCCAATTTGGGTTTTGAATTTATTTCCCCACTACGTCGATATCAGGGAGCTCCTTCGCTGAAAAACAAATGTAAAACAGTGCTCAACCTGATAAGGGTTGATTTATACGTTTAGAGCTCCTTGCTAATCCTAGGGAGAACCTTATGTTCCTCGTGGTAACGTCCTGGAGTAGTTTCACTCGTAAATTATTCAACAACGCTGTGTGACATGCAAGGAAACATTCACTTTAGCGTATGCGGAAAAGGCGGACAAGGGTACACAGTGCGCGACGGAAATTGAATAGCACCGCCGGACCTGGGAAAAAGAATAAATTCTCTGGAAATGGCCCTATTAACATAGTTTTTCGCTTCGTGACAATGGAATGTTTGGAATCTAAGGGGTTTTCCACTCTTTGACCGTAAGCGACTTAATTTCCTCTCTCTGTTCTTCGAATTTTTCCAGATATTTTGCGTAACATCAAAAAGCAAATTTATTCGAGAAATGTTGAAAAATCAAAGTTTGTTGGAATATGTGAGTTTTCTAACTGAACTGGTTTTATTGACGGGTAAATGATGTTTTCATCTTTTAGCAAACAAACAATTTACCAGTTTCAAACTTTTGGGTGAGCTTTGCTGTGCCATTCACAAAATTGCTTTAAGTGCTATTCTCCTGTCTATAACGACAACGGGTTTTGATATAAAAAAAATCTGTAAAATTTTTTGCTAAAATAGCAGTAGTAGTAACAACAATTCCATTATTAGAATTAATTTCGCCTATTTGGTTTGTTTTTGGTGTTTTGGTATAAACTTCTCGTTTTTCGAGAACTACGCGCGTAATTTTAATTTTATTTATTTATTTCTCTAGAATGCCAGCTACAATTTGAAAATTAATGAAAAATAGTAAAAGATAGAAAAACAAACAACAAATATTTTGAAATCACTTTTTTTCTTTTAGTTCAATATTATCCATAGCAATTCTTTGAAGTTTAATTTTTTCATTCGCCATATTAGATCCGCCATTTTGAATTTGGAAATTTTGATGGCAGATTTGCCATATTGGGTCAGCCATTTTGAATTTGGATGGTTTGTTTCTTGTTGTCCAAATGCACATCGAAAAACACAATCATAGCAATATTACAAACCCTGAATAAAAACACATACCCAATATTAACACATTAGCCACGGACATCGAATGTAGAAATAATTTGAATTTGAATAGCTACTCATTATCACCGATATATCTGAGAAAGGTTTTTTTTTGCGTCGAGCCTGGGCTACATTTGTAATAATTATAATAGATTTGAATAAAGCAATATTTTAAACAACGACCAGAGTATGGTGCCCCTTTAGGCTTTCAATTATTTTAAAGTGACATTTAAAAATTTTGTTGCGTGTGGCTATAATACATAAACACGTATTTATGAAAAATTTACATATAACATAAAATTTTATAACACATTATACATTCGTGCACGAAAGATAAATTAAATTAAATTCAATTCTCTTGCATACATATTTTGTTATCGATTAAACTAAGTGTCGCACTAACAAAACCATTTGTATGTAAATTAGTTTGCACTGACGCTTAATCGCGATAAAATGTTTTCACGCTTTTGTCTAGTCGTGCCACTGCCCTTTTGTATTTTCAATATACGCGAAATATTGTTCACGAGAATTTCTTCCCTCGTGTAGTATTTAGAAATAAAGAGTCACGATAAAAGTATTATTCTGCAACTATGTGAAAATGGCAATCGTAATTTTTAAAAACTTAAGCAATATCAGCTGCCTTCGAGTTTGTTGTGTTACTATTTAATGTGAGCAGTGTGAATAGCGTAGATACCAAGTGAAGTAAATTACACAGTTTTTAGGTATTTATGAATACACCTTTTTTACATGCTCTATTTTAGTTAGATACAATATTGTTGTTCGGCACACTAGTCAATATATGATGAGTTAACTTCAGAGCTTTATTGAAGTGAAAAGGTCTGTTTTCTTCTGCGGGTAGAGGAAATGTGTTTTTTTTTATTAGGTTTTATTTTGATTTTCCACTTCTTAAAGTACTTAAACCCTATATTCGATGCAACAATTTTCAAAGCATAAAATTCCCTGTTTTGTCTGCATACATGGATAACTGGTAATTTGGAGACATAGAAAATCCAATGTGTAAATATTATACAGCAAAGGACCCAGAACAGATCCTAGCGGAACTCCAATGGGGATGTGATAGCGGGAAGACAATTTACTACATACGGATATCCTAAGTCATCTGTCTGTCAGTTAAAAAACTTTTCACAATTTTAGTAGGATAAATTGGAAAAATGTATTTATGGTCTTTAAGCCACACTGTATTAAATGCCTTTTTTATGGCGAGAGTAAAGAAGCCAGTAGAATTTTGGTCTTGTAGACTATCCCTAACATATATATCAGCCATTTTGACTAACATGTTTTGTACTTACAAGAAATCGCCTGAGTACCATTTTCATTGTTAGGTTAGTTACACGCGATACTTTGTATCCGCTGGGATTCGCCGTCTTTTTTTTCATAGTAATGGTAATATACATATACATATATATATAAATATGCAAGCAGAGGCCATTGAAATCCCTGTAAAAGCACACATGTAAATTTAGTAGGGTTTTGACAGTAGGCCTTCGCTTTCCATCCAACAAATTGCGTCGGACCATGCTAAATTAGAAACCAGCATCACATCAAATAACGTTGTGCAGAGCTCGGTGCGGAGGGGTGTTGCTGTTTAATTATAGTTTCGATTCCATTTCGCGGAAAATGGATATCCTTGCGGTGCTTCGGTTTTGTAATAACTTAAATGTAGTAGCGCCGCCATACATATAAACCAAACGCTGACCGTAACCCATTTCGTTTTGCAGGATACGATGGCCGCAATCGGTTAACGGATGAGGAGGATTCCGCCTGTCCTGCACTGCTGGAGCGAGAGTTCCACTCTTTGCACCGGAACGTGCCCGCGTTGCGTCGAGCTGGAGTGGATACCACCGCCATAAGACAGGTAGAGTATGCCCCTGACAGAAAATTTGTTACCCTCTCACAGGTATGAGTCTATGAGATGCCAAAATCCACACAGTATACCCACCCACCCCGTACAGCAAAACAAACAGACCCGAACGTATAGGGCGTCCATAAATGATTAATTTCCATCTCCACAGCACTTCTACCCGGACGGTGGTTGGGGGTGGATTGTTTGCGGTGTCGCATTTCTCGCCCATGTGCTTACGTCGGGATTTCAACTTTCGTACGGGCTACTGCTGCTCTATGCAGTCCAGCATTTGGGTCACGAGGTTGCCACGGAAACAGGTAAAACAATTTCATTACATCCTCTGCCTGACACTTTCTGAAAACCTCTGCAGCTTTGTCCCTACGGGAAATATATTGCTCCTGGTGGTCCCAACCCCCGCTTCCGGGTCACCATTTGTCCCCTATTCAATTCCTCCCTAATTCTTTTGTGAAGCGCCCTCTGGTGCCCTTGGATCGGCCCGTAAAAAACCTTGAAGGGTTTGATGTATGTCTTCCTTTTTTATATCCCTCCGCTTGCAGGTTGGCTAGGCGCTGCCAGTTGGTCTATGTCGATGGTATCCGCTCCAATTATTATAGCGTTCTGCCGCCGGAAATCGACCCGGCTGACTGCTGTTCTAGGCGGATTAGTCCTTGCCCTGGGAATTCTTTTTGCATCATTCGCCACGCATTTGAACCAAGTTGCCTTCAGCTACGGTAAGTCGTAAGTGTGAGTAATCAATACCCTCCGCGTCCTTCCACATCCTCGCTATTGGTTGGTAGGTGGCTTTCCTGGGTGTGTTGGGTGGGCAGAGGTGGGAACACAAATTCTTCACCGAATTAAAGTCACATTAGGAATTCCTTTTTAAGTGCTCAGCCTGGCATTCACCTACACGTAAGATCGCCCTAGAAAATAGCGTGCTCCTTGATGAAGTACAAGCAGGGTGGGTGGTGCCGTTTGCTAGACACTCCAATAACTAACGCCCTATTTTTTTATTTCACACCCTTGAGGAGCAATCTTACGTGTTCGTGAATGCCAGGGTTTTTGTAACGTACCCTTAAAATTCGTGCATGTGTGCGTACTCCCAACAGTTTTCCTTGGTATGAAATTAAAGTTGTTGAAATGTCCATACATTTTTGTATAATGATCCCGGAACATATTTATTTATAACATTTTGTGGCTTTAAGCCGTTACTAGTTCTGAGAATTACTTTTGCAACCCACAAGCACACATTCACTTACTTTACGTAGGTGCCTTGCTCCCATTGTCACAACTTCAAAGGATAAAAGGTTTCATTTTAGCAAGATAATTTTGAAAGTGCAAACCACTAAAAATTTCTCTTTGAATTTTAACAACTCCAAAACCCTCTAGTGTGTGCTTTACCTGGTCGTAACAGAACAGAACTCCTGGCTTCAGTAACCAGAATAAAAGAGAATGAGAAAATTACGGACCATAAGTGTATAGAGAAGATAAAGAATTAATTTCTCCTTTATGTTGAATTTTTGTGTTCACTTTCCAAAACACAGCACCTTTTGAAACATCGAATCCGCTTCACTCCAGTTCACTCCAGCAGAACGACAAGCCGAAGTTTAGCGAGAGCTTACTTCAACAATAAAAACGTGGCTTAAAAAATAAATGTAGAATGCTCCATGGAGTCTTTTTAAGTCCCTAGGAATCTTTTCTTAATTATTTTTCAGAACCAGCCTCCTGTAAATTTCATTAAATGCCGGTAAAGGCCTATTCCCTAAAAATAATTGAGAAAATAATTAAGTGGAATAAAACACTCCCAAGGGGTCAGCATAATTGCTTGCTTCGCAGGCATTCCAGTAGTAAATGGAATAGGTATCATAAATTTCGTTCCAACATTTTCTTTTTTGTTTTTCAGAAAAATTATAACCAAACAAGCATCTTGCGCCTGTTCATCTGAAACAGGCACATTTGCACAGGGTGCTTGATAAGTCAGGGACTTTAGAATAAAAGAATTTTTTTGTGTCAAAATCCAATTTCTTTGAATTAGTTTGCTTTCAGTTCAATACATTTTTTCCAGCGATATTCGAACTCCTTTGAACCTTCCAAAAAAGTTGATATCTCGAACTCGGAAAAATAGGCTTTTGTTTCAGCGATGACCTTGTAACCCAGGAAAATATTTTTTTTCGATGGAGGAGTCGTTGTAAGAGTAACTTAGCAAAACGTATTGTGAGTATTTTACTGAATCCGAAATTTGTTAATGTAGAGCTTTGCATTACGTAAGGAAATAAAAAAGTCGGTAAACGTTTTTTTTCAATTTTTGTTTCGGTTTATAGGCGTTATAAGTTCTCAACATTTTAATCATTTTTGATTTGAAACCCACAATTACCTAAATGGCTTATTTGGTTGTCTATGACAACTTACAAAATTTTCTATTTTCTCCCTTTAAAATGAAAACCCAACGGGAACGCTTCATTTAATTTCCCCCTACTCAGTTCTCGCGAACTCGTTTTTTTCCAAGGTGTGATTACTCCCAATTTGCAAAGAGAAGAGAAAAGATTTTTTAAGGATTAGTTGTTTAGTTGTTTAGGTCACAAATTAGTTCAAGACACCCGTAGGTTATTTGCACAGGAAAGCAGAAGCGCGCACACCAAGAAAACCTAACAGCGAAATTAGACCTTGTCCATCCGCTAATTAATCTGAGTGAATTTTCTTACATTTTGTTTTTGTTATTTTTTCTTTCTGCTGATCTCTCTCGGCCGGCAATTCATCACCGGTTGACCTGGACAGGAATTGTAATGGGGATTGGAGCCTCAATGGTACGAGAAGCGTCCACGGTAATGCTGGGTCATTACTTCAAGAGGCGGCGTCAATTTGTCGAAATGATCACAATGTCAGGTGAAGGTGTCGGAATAGCCCTCTTCTCAGTCATCCTGAAGGAGGGTGTAGGGTAAGTACTATAGTAAGTGTGTAACTAGAGCAGCTGAAAGACGAGGGAGCTCTTTGGCGCCTGGGAGTGCTGCAAGAGTATTTAAAATCCAGCTCCACGTCTCCTTGTCTTTAGTGCAAAATAGCAAGATTTTTGCATACGAAAGGTGCCGAGCAGTAACGTCAGCTGAAGTAAAATTAGGGAAAATTGCATGACACGACGACAGGGAGACGTGGTAGAGCTGGCGCCTGGAAGGCATCTAGCTCAGCACTTTCAAATGGAACGGAAAGATTTGTGCAGGAAATCCTCAATTATTTCCTTTTATATTATTCACAGGAAAATGGGATGGAGATTAGGTCTGCAAGCAATTACTGGATTCGTCTCCTTTAGCTTCTTCATGGGTCTACTCTACCGTCCGGCATCCCTCTACCACCCTCAAAGGAGAGCAATACAGCATTTGAAAAACCAGCGGAAAAAGGTAATAATGACAAAATCCTGCAGCCCAATATGCCTGGCTTCCCAGCAATCATCGATTTCGTATTTCTTCCGGAATCGCTTTTCGTGTCTTCTCAATTTCTTTGTCCCAATAAATGGGATTAGTGCGGTCGTTCGGGGAAGCCGCATTTCAACGAATTAATGATTTTATTCTTCCTATAAATGGGGGCATAATCGTAAGCAAAAGGGGAGAATTTATTTTACTGCACTACGGAAGCTGAAGAAAGTTTTCGGGTCCACAAATGAAGCCGTAATTATGATGAGGCTAATAAGGAGATAGAGGACGTGTTTCGGGCGTTAATGGGAGACCTTCCTCGAGGTAGTGTTAATTACATTGGTTATGGCTCCATTAAGCCTAAGTTTTATAAATTGTTACAGTTGCGGCAGGGAGAAAAATTGCGGTTATTATCATTTATTTGTATTGATATTAGACGAAGGTATAAATTCTAGAAATAGAAAAGTACTGAAGATTAGTGATCGAAGGTCTTGGCTGTGAATCAGCGACTTGATCATGCTTCTATATTAATTATAGTTAAGAAAAAACTTAATTTCTTCAAAGAAGTATACATTTCTTTAAGAAAAACCAAATATTCGTCACGACTCTCTTCGGTGTATGTGCAGTACATATGTTACTTCGGCTACATGACATAATCGCAGACATTTTTTGTCATAATCGAGAAAAATGTCTTATTTTTGATATTGTCATAAAAGCGAAAACATAAAGCCAAAATTGAAAAATTTCGTTTCACGCTTGTGGCAATTTATTTTGTTATAACCGCAAAACTCATACAAATTGCTAGTTTTTTATACTGTTAGTTCTTTTACGTGGCTGTTCTATTCCGTGTTAATCATTTAATCACTAAACAATTATGGAAGTTAAGAGATTTCTGGATCGAAGAATAACTCGATCGTGAATCGAAGAGAAATGCAGAAGCACTTTTAATTGGCTTTGACCAGTAAATCCGTCGGGGAGCACTTCGCACCCATAATTAGAAACGTTTTCATAAAAATTTTTCCAACAACCCATCCCGAGAGTATTCCTTTTCAAAGAATAATTCTCTTTTTCCAATGGGTGAAGATTGCTACATTTAAGCATGCAACTATTTCTAAGATGAGTCAAGATGCCGAAGTAATTAAATCAAAAACATAAAAATCCTAAATCAACTTGGGTGGTGATTTGGTCTGCCGAACAAATTATTGCCCAAATGCACGTAAGTATTTTCAGAGCAATAAATTGACCAACAGTCAATGCAATCCGTCCAAAGTAATGGAAATAATTTTTAAATATATAACACATGACTTTGGCGCGAGGCGTGCAGCAAGCATTGACCGGAGGACAGGCTTTATGTTACAGACATATGCTCCCTTCACCTTGGGTGGTGTATTTAACACAACCGCAGTTATTTCATGTCAATGTTATAACGATACTAATAAAATTAAAAAAGCACCCCTGAAATAAAACCTCAAAGCAGTTTTTATGGGAATATTTGAAGAATATGTAGCTACACATACCAACATGAACCATAAATTGGTTCAAATAAAAGTTGAAAAGGGAAAACCGCGTGCTCCTGGAGGCGGTTTAATATACCCAGAATTCTCTTAAATTTTCTAAATTCTTTGGATATATAGAGAAATCTGTTGGAAAATTGAGCGAATCCGATATCATTGACCTCTACATTTATTTTCCTCCTGCCACCCGTTAATCCCAAAGATAAAAGATAAAACATTGCCAGAAGCATGTCAACCAACCCAAGAATTTATCCTCGATTCACTTTCCATCTGGTTGACAAACCGTCTACACATATCTGTATGTTGAACTCCATCTGCTGTTGATGTCGGACGAAAATATCAGGATTCAGCATCGCACTGCTCCTGCTCCTACAGTAAAGTTCTTGAAGAATTGCTCATATCTAAAGGTTACTTGTTTCAGCTCCACTTGAGCTGTGACTGCCGATAAAGCATTCAGGGATGGTCGGGTAACCTAACCTGGTGGTTGTTAAGTTGTAATCCTCTCGTTGCCTCAGGTTGCGAGAATATACCCAAAAAAAATCTTATCAAATCTGAAAATCACCTAGTAACCGCAAACCGGCCCTGAAGACATGTTTTATGCAGCATTTGAACTGAACATCTGGGTCAACGCGCTAAAGCGTACGACTCTCATGCTGATATTAAGCGCCGGATATCTTTCTCTTTTTTCAGGTCAAAGAAAAGAAGACCCACATAAGGTCACCGAAGCCCCCCTTCATCGACTTCACGCCGTTCAAGTCGTCAACAGTGAGGATGCTCATTATTACGTCCTCAGTATCAGCCGTTGGGATCTACTCTCCCATCTTTTTTATGGTAAATCTTGTTCCAGTTGTAGTTGTGTCTCCTCCCCCCAGATCCCTCTGCTTTTAGTAGGCAGAATCATGCATGTACTGATAGGCCCCATTGCCCGGCATCAACCTTTCTAACCAATTGTTTTGCCTCCTTTTGCAGTCGTTCCATGGCGCCCAAGAAGGATACGACGTTCAGGATCTCGTTCTGCTGCAGACGTTTCTCGGCCTCTCAATAGCACTCGGCATTGTCTCCAGTGGGTCAATCATAAATAAAACATGCCGTCTGGGGTACAAGGATATCTGTGTCGAAACACAATACGTTTGCCAGGTAAGTGGATATCCAGCCGCTCAAGCGTGTGCCTTTTAATGGCGATTACTTGTATAAATAAGTTACACCTACCTCGGCCGCCCCCATTGTGCTGATAAATTTACTCAGGGACGACAAATCTTGAATTTCAAGCGCTGGAAGGGACCAAATCATAACCTTCTTATTGGAGTAAAGATGGGGCAGAGATGGCTCCCTTTGATTCCCGGCGGAGTAAAAGGATCCTATTGAGTTAAATTGAAAAGGGCTGCCGCACTTTTTTTCGGATTCCCTGACGCGATTTTAATCTCTTCAAGACGCGGCCCAGTGACTTGACTTATCAATTACAATCCCGAAGACAGCTAAAGTAATGACTTGTTTACCCGAGGTCTGGGAGCACTTTGATCTTCCTCCACGGGAAATTAATCCATTTGTCACCTCCTAACTGCAGACAATCTATCTTCATTGTTCGGGTGGGTGGGGGGCGGCACGGTACCCACTCCTCGCTGAGATACGAGTATAAGCAGAAATCAATCTTGTGCATGGCCAAGGACATGGCTTTTATCTCAGCACATGAAAAGTAATGGGTCTATTCCATGTGGGGTCTTCTATTCACAGGGGCCACCTTCGGCGGATTGACTCGTTGCTATAAAGCGCTCTCGAATGGACCAGGGGCATCTCCCCTTTAATGTCTTAGTCGCATTTGTAGTCATTAAGCCATCAATGAAAAGAAGATGACATGGCTCTATGGCCCGACTGAATTAGTTTCGCTATTACAATTGCGTTTGATGGCCACTCATTTTGCAGGCACTGCTCATTTCCATACTATAATGAGACCGCTCGTTTGTGGCGGCTACACTTCTCAGCACGTCCTCCTAACGACAACGGATGTCTGTCTGCTCTGCACAAACAGACGCATTACAAAGGACAAAGTTTTAAACAAGCTCCTCACAGCAATGTTGTGCCGGCTGGACCTCCTCCGGGCGTATTTCCCACCCGTTGCACCTCGGATAGTCGGATCCCCCACTTTTTACACCTTGTTGCGTTATGCAAATTTAATCTCTGAAGAGAGCACCAAGTTGGGTAAATTAGCAATGTCGCGTAGTATATTTTTCTTTAACAGCGAATTCACCTGCTAAACCAACTTAGACGAGGGGAGAAGGTGTAATGGAATTAAATTTTTGGTATAACTTTCTGCTGTTGGGTACCTCGCCAACCATTGCAGATGGCTGTCTGCTCTTGCTTGGTTCATTAATATTTTATTCCTGCTCGTTAAGGTGATAAAGATTTTTTGCAGAACTTTTAGATAACAAGTCCAGGAAACTTTGGGAATTGAATCAAAGTTGGTTTCAAATATTTGAACAAGACCGAAACTTAAAGACACTATTAAGTGGATTCTTTAGAAGGACGTACATATGTAAAACAATTTCTTTTGGTCGGGGTAGCACACGAAATATTTTTTTCTCGTTTGGTATGGCTAAGTGCTAGAAAATCTCAAATAAAATAATTACTTAATTTTTCCATTTGGACCTTTTAGCGTATAGTACATATTTAAGTGGATTTTAGTGGAAGTGTAGGTGAAGTGTACATATTATTATTTGTTATTTAGAGCTCCACTGATTGTGAGTGGAAAGTTTAAGGTTACAGTATATTCTTTCCACTTTTTGAGATGTGGACAAAAAATGTAGATATCTAGTGTTTGGCGAACAAGAGTTTGCACAACCGACCGACCCCTAATTTTGAGGTCTGGATTTGTTCTTGATGTACAATAGCTTGCATAAATGTTGAAAGGCTGTTAATAGCCAATAAAGAGCTTTTGTTGGCCTAATCCTTTTGGTCGTTAACCGAGAAGTAACCATAACTTTTAGCTTTCTTATTTCGTATATTTTGGACAGAAAATCACATTTGGAGAATTAAATGGAGTACATGCCAGAATCAAAATAGCATTGGGTGGGTATTATTGACATAAAAATTACAAAACAAACATAACATAAATTATCCATTCGGTCGCAATTTGATGGAAGTTGAGATATCAAATTTCTCATTTACTCGCATCTACTGTTCCTTTGATCAATAGTGTTGCCTTTAAATGCCTTCCTGACCTTAAATTCAGCAATATCCCCGTTTAAATGTTTTAAACAAGATGTCCTTTCCTTCGCATTTCATTAAAAGCCTTCGTTCCCTGAAATGAATTAGTATTCCTCCAACTTATTGCCTCCGTAAAATGGGCTAAGGGTGCTCCATCCTGCTTTTAATTCTCCCTGACCACATCCCCCTACACCACAATGATCAACACGCCGTAGGCGATGGGTGGGTGCTCTCCGCCATAATTAAAGAATCAAACGATATTGAGTGGATCTGAGCGGTAAACTCGTGGCACATAAAGTTCTCGCGGTTTAATTATTTTCTGAGTACGGCCATACCGTGCTATTCTCGGGAGAGCAATAGGTTTCATTTGGCATCCGCTGTTTTAATTAAGCTCATTAAAAATAATTAAGGCACAGGCCAATGAATTTTTGGCGCAGTCTAACAAACGGCACGGCATCACATGAAAGAGCACAGTTCTTGCTATAAGTGCGCACCCCGCTGTAAATATTTAATTGAATCGATCCAATTTCACGCAAAGCAGCTGCCAGGCCGCAACGCAAGGATGCTCCCCAATTGCGGGCATCAACAGTTCGGATTAGCGCGAAACGAGTCTCTGATCCATTAACAGGGGGAAACGTCGAAATCAGCATATTACCGCCGCTGTGCAATATTTTAACAGAGCAGCCGGCCCTTGCTGACCACTCTGCACCGGAAAGCTCAAAGCACTAACAGTTTCTCTTAATTCAATTCCAGATATCAGTCGTTATCACTGCCGTGTCCATGCTAATTTTATCGGCGGTGTTTGGCTACCGCAACCTGTGCATTCTCTCGTGGATGTACGGAATTGGGCTTGGTGGGTTTCGGTACACCCTAAAAATGTTGGCTCTGGAGAGGATACGCACCAAGTATTTCACCAAAGCGTGGGGTAAGCACGTGCACTACACACCTGCAGTTCACCGCGTAAGAACCTGCTAATGGCAGCTAATTTGAGATAACTCGTTCTACCAGATATTAATCGACTGGATTTAAACATTATGACAGGTGAGATTACTTTGGGTGAAATTCACTCACAATTACTACCACGAAATAAAGCAATTCTGCACTTTCCAGTTACGTGAACGTTTACATTGCAAGGATCGTTACTTTTGTAATGTTAGGGAATCGCAACAGGTACATTGTGTCCATGTGTATTATGTATGTAGGTGGCTAGCATTTTCGCAAATTCAAACTCATTTCGTAGCGCTTTACAATCGTATCGCGTGTATTGTACCTCTATAAAAGATGAGATTCGGGTTCCTATACACAGTAGGAACTTCTACTTCTTTATCATTAACATTTCCAAAATTACCAATGTCGTTTGATTCTGTATAATGAAATGGACTCAAATCACCATCTGTTTTACCGTGTTAATAAACCTTTTAAGTTGCACAATATGAGTAAAATGTATGATATTCGTAAATAGGACTCGTCGCTTAAATAAAAGGTACCAATACTCAGAAAGTATTGGATGTTAAAAAAATACGTTCAAGCTAAAATCGCAGCAAACTTTGTCTACTTTTAAAAATAAAATGGAAACAGTTTTTTATACGCTTAGATTGAAAGATTAGCAAAACTGTGAAAATTAGTTAAAGTATCAACCTATTAAAATACACAAATATTAGCTTCACCCTGTATCAACAATTAAATTATTAAGTGTCAACTGCTGCGTTTATTCCTCTATGTCAATTTTTAGATGTCTCATATTAAGGGTAATTTTAGAAATTATACAGAAGATGCTATACAACCGGCTGTAGAGGATGTGCTGTTCTTAGTACTGAGCATTAATCAGCCAATTTTTCAATCAATTAATCGATTGATTGAAAAACTAATTTCAATTAATTTAACTGAAGTAAACGACTAATTGTAGTTTGCAATTAAATCACTTATTTACCGCTTGCAATTAACTTAATCAAAACTAAAAATTCAGTCATCAATTGCAATTCATTTTTCAATTGTTAATTGATATTAACGATTAAATTCTTCTGCTGCAAGTCGTTTAAAAGCATGTATGCATTTATAATTCAAAGTATGACAATAATTATATTTCAAGAACATTTTCGAGAGTTGGTTTCAGTTACTGGGAAGTAAAATAATTTTCTGTGTTATCGTATTTTCAACTTTTGGATTTTTATTCAAAAAATCAAAAATAAAAATGATAAAATAATATTTGTCTTGAAAATAGACAGCAGAAAATGATTTTCGGTAATACTCACCCCACGATATGTTCACGTTACATGTTATGTTACCTGTGATATGACATGGTACGTGACATAATTTTTTTTATTGCATCATGCTGTAGAGCAGGTTCAATACCCTTCTTGAAAACCCCGAATTCTTCGAATAGTTCGACTATTCGTATTTTTTCAGCTCTGGAACATATCTATCATCAAAACAAAGAAGGAAATCGAATCTGTGGTTCTCGAGTTATGAGGCTAATAGACGAAACTCCCATACAAACTTTCATCTCGTTCTTCTTTCATTCGGCTGTAGGCTTTACAGTTCCAGAGATCACTAAACTTCCTCACACAAGTCACGCTCAGCAGCATATTTAATTCTTAGTATTTTAATTCTAAAATAAAATAAGAATTATTCAATTGTAATTGTAGAAGATACAATTAAAGTTAAATAATTGTAATTGTTGATCACAATTAAATTTTGCCCAACACTGGTCGTGCTGCATCGTTGCACGTTGTTTCTTAATTATTACAGGGAAACGAGTTATCGCAAAATTTTCAAATCTATCTAACACGAATGGTGAACTGCAGGTCTACTAAACGCGTGACATGAACAACAATTTTAAATTCTTTCACTTTAAGGATTTATTAAGGGTGCCGAATCGATTCCTGTGTTAATTGGAGTGCCGCTGACATCATTTCTGAACGATTCATCAACGAAATATGGTCGTGCCGGATACTACGTATGTTCGGCAGCAGCTGCTATCTCAGCAATTCTTATGTTCTTCATTGGGTACCCATCTGGGAGTCGCCAGAATTTGACCAAATATTCGGGCAATGGATCGATAACCTCTCACTGCACCGCGATGAACAGTGAGTGTCCGGACTTATTGAATCGCAGCTATTCGAATGTTGCTCGTTGCGGTCAATGGTACAGCCCGTACACCACCCTCACAAATGGTCCTTGCGGAACGATCAACCACCATGGACAACATCACCATCAGCAGCATCACCGTCATCTCCAGCATCCGCAGTCATATGTAAATCATTTTCGACATAATTTATTAAATGGTACTGCGGGCGGCACTGTGCCCACCACATCCGGATGTTATGGCATCCAGTGTTCATACGGCAGCCAGATGGGGATGGGATTTGGGTCGATTCCAGTTACAGGAAGCGTCGGTCGACAGCAGGGCAGAAGACTGCAAAAGAGTTTATCTTTTGCCTTCCCACCCCGGGAGGCATGTGCCCATGATTGCACACATGGCTACGCCACCAACAGGTGCTATTCCAGGTAAGCGTTTATTGTGACACAGGTGCACAGGTGATCTATTTATAAGCCGCTCGGACTGTTGGAGGGAAAAACTTTTAAATTGTGTAACAACCGATCGATATCTAAGCCGTGGAGCCAAGACGAAATTCTGTTGTTTTCGCATGGTGTTGCTTCAGGGCCATGGAAGCGTGAACACAATAGGGCCATGGGAGTTGCCTGCTCAGCTCAGTGGGTGTACTGTAACTTGCAGCTATTTAACCTAATTGTACATTGCAAATCCCTCGGGGGAGCTTAAGCTGCTAAATGTGCCTGAAGTTATAATTCAACGTGAGAACAATTGCTCGCGCTTAAAGTAGTGCTTTAATCTCAAACATTTAAGGGGGGTGCCATTATGCTAATACTGCACTGGAATTTTCCCCATAATTTCTCAAAGGAAGCTTCTGATGCCGGCTTAGTCCATTCCACTTCGTATTTGCACCTTAAACTGCATCAATTACGGTGCAGATTTATACTGTAGCTTTTGCTAATCAGCTTAACTCTCATGATAACTACAAGAGAAGTGGTTGAGTATAAAGTTCTAACCCTTGCAGCTCTCCTCGAATTTGCCATGCTATTTGGTAGTATTATATCGTAGTATATATTACATCGTTACGGGAATTTGAAATAGAGCCAACATTTTCACTAGATTTTGGGATTTCTTTTGAACTATATATACTATTAAATATTAGACACTAGAAGACACACGATAGGCGACGTACGATAGATGAGAAGCATTAGACGATGCAAGATAGACAACAGACGATATACAACAGACGGTAGGAAAGCAACGATAGACAACAGGCGAGAGATAACATTACAAACGATACACGATTGTAATAGATAATAAACGCCAAGAAACGAATGGCATACGCTAGTCGACAATTCACAGGTAGTCTGAAAGTGTTAAAAAACAATGGAATTTGTAGTTTGAACACATAAAAATTAAAATAATATTATTTAATTGTAAAGTACAAACGTTGCAAGTAAGTATGGAGTATACCGCACCAATCAGTGACCCGTGTTGTATTTTGTACTCATGAAAATTCAGATCTTTTATGGCGTTTTGCTCTAAGGTGCTTTTTCAAATATGTGATTCCTGTGCACGATGACGAATTGATGTCCCTGGAGTTTCAGTAACACTTTCACTCACTGCGGCTATGTTTTCGAGTCAACGTCCATTACGAGAACCCATGACCAGTTTCCTCAATTTTTTTTAATATATTCAATTTTGATTTTTGATGAATCATTTGGAGCATTATTTCAACCGAAAGTTCAATCGAGTTTGCGAACTGTTTCAGGAAAAACTTTTCCCTGTTGCTTTACAAACTTACTAACATTTGATAACATGGCTTATTTGAAAAGACATATAGATAAGCCTCTTATTAAGATAGGTACCCTATGCTTAACTAATTTGATTACGTGTGCAGTTAAAAGTGCAATAGACAAATAATACGAGTACAAAAAGACAAATTATTGAATGGATAAACATATAAATAAATATACCGCAAATTATCGTCATTTTACCTGAAATTTACCTTTTCTTAATTATTTCTAGATGCGAAACTCCCACCCATACAACAACCCCTGTAGCTGCTTACCAACCATCCCAGCCGTCTAGAAGCCGTAGTGTCCCCGAAGGTTTGGCTTACACATCCCAATACTGTACCTGCCCATTGAATCAAAATTTGTACACTGAAGATAGGTATAGGTACCAGCGGCCCTCATCGGCCATGTCTCGACCAATCCAGGTAGTTGAACAGATTACCACCTCGGTTTGACTAGTATTGATCAAGGTGATACTTAACGTAGTCATAATCTCCACAATTATACTATTTAAACAAATTTTAGTGTAAATAGCGATTAGGTAAATTATGTAATGAAACAAAAAATCAAGGAATTGTGTACGTACTCAATAGGAGCAAATTATATAAAAAGAATAACATTTTCGGCGTCATGTGTGTTGTAGGTGTTTTCGGATTCTTGAAAATTTTTTACAGCGGACCTTAGGGTGGCGAAAAATCTCGAAAATATCAAAATATATCAAACAGTGCTTAACCAAAGATAGTAATTATACTATAGGGTACATTGTACATTTTTAGCGAGTAAAATCTAGTTGAATTTTTTATATAATTTATTTGAGTTTTATAACTGTTTACGACTCTAGAGGAACTTAAAAAATTCCTAAAATGCTAGGTAGATTCTAACTGAACGATATTCTTCGACCTCTCCAACATATTGGATGAACTGTAAATATTTTTGGCGAGAATTGACTCTAAATAAAAGTTAAACACTAAAAATTCAATTTAAAATAAAATTAACAACTAAATAAAAAAAAACACTTGAATTAAAATTAAAATAAACATTGAAATTAAAATGCTCTCTTTAAAGATTAAAATAGCAATAAGATGAAGAAGATGAAGAAGATGAAGGAGACGATTTGTTATACAGATGATGCATCACCAGTCGCACAAGGAATTATTAAGCTGTTCATAAAATGCAAGGTTATTGTTATCGGCGCATTTGTTTTTTCCCCATTGTATTCAGTGATCGAATCTGTTAGTATTTTATAAAGATTCATTTATTGGATGATCTATTAAGCAACGCCATATAACTGCAAAGTTATTTGAACTTGAATTTGTACCAATAAACGCAATAAAACTGATGGTAATTAAAATATTTGTCTTTTCGTTATTCCTCTTTTTTTAAATTGGTTTATTATTTTCAATACTTCTTAATTTTTTCAAAAGATGACGCTGGAAACAAGTGTTGGTTCATAGTCTAATCTCTTGGCAATGTCCCAGTGGAAGACGCTCGCGTGCGTTGGTTTAGAAGATTCAAAAGTGGTTCGACTTAAATGACAAAGAACGCCGAAGTCAACCGAAAAAAATTTTAAGATGTCAAATTGCATGCACTGTGGGACGAAGACTATACGCAAATAATCAATTTAAGGCATGAATTAAACTCGTACAGCACGCACTTTTTAAAACATTGAGAATGTCAAAGATAGTGCGGAGATATATACAAGTATGTACATCAGATGGCGTGCTCAAGAAAATTGTGCTTCGCCAACCTCATGGATAATTTTAAGGTAAGATATTTTATACACACAGTCTTTTATTTAATGATAAATACCTTCAGTACAGTATTTTCAGCAAGATGATACCACATGCCATTCCACTCGCGTAACTATAATCATATGTAACCTCCTAATCGAACAATATTCTTAATACTGATTGCTCACATCTGATTTAACGGCCCGGATTGTTTCTTTGGGGTTACTTAAAGAGCAATTTCTGCGGTAACAGTAATTAAAAGATAATCATTGTTAAAAAACATAAAAATCACCACAAACAAATTTAAAACAGTAATGACAAATCTTAAAGATAAAGCACAATTTGTTGGCCGTTTAGACGATGTCATTTGTCATTCAAATTTAATGTCAGTCCCTAAAAAATATAATAACTTAGTTAACAGAGCTTTATTTAACAGTCATTTCAGTTATTCGCAACAAACAACAACTTAAAAAACACTCTAAGTCTGTAAAGTTCTTTAACAAATACTTCAACAATACAGTTCAATATTACAACTCAATGAGTCCGATCTCATAGTCCACAGGACTGCTGTCCTTTAAAATGCCAAAATAGATCAAGATAACGACCCCATGTAGACAAGATAAACCTAGGCAACTAAATGCAAATCCCAAATAGGCAAATGAACAGTTTAGTCCGGATTACTATAAATAGTTCTATCCCTCCTCATCCAGTGAGGTGAAAGTAAGGCATTGCTCTGCAAAAAAATGCTGAGACAACAGACCCTTAAAATCCAAGGAAGCTTTAGCAGTCCCCGAGAGGATTTTTTAAAGGGAACTGGAAATGTTGTTATTTAAAGTCGAAAAAGAATCATCTACAGAGCAAACAAAGGACGATAACAATAAATCTAGGAAGGCATCGATTCAGAAAATCAAACGACTGATTACGCAAAGGTTTTATGGATTGATCACGATAAAATTCATTTGAGCGATTCGGTCGCAACCCTTCATGTCCAAGTAAATCGTTGCTATGAAAGCAGACTTCTTTTTTATACGCCGTGAATCTCATATTTAACTTGGAGCAGATTTTCAAAAGACCGAACCCTGCTTTAACCTGCTCTAGGCCATCATTGGGACTGTCGTCAAAGGCAGGGGACCACACCACTGATGCTGATAGGAAAAAATCCCACCCAGACTGTCAGTGCCCGAAAAGCCCGGATTTTGCTTACATGCTGTAGTAGCCTCAAACAATGTACTTGTCTGTCGCATCGACCCCCCTCCATGTAATCATTCAAAAACTCCCGTCGTCGTCGCTGTGAGTGAAGTAGGGGGGTCGGTAATCAATAGAATTTGTCGGGGATTTAAGCAGTGCAAATAAAAAGCAGATGAACACGAAGATGTCCGTGGTGTGCCCGAAGACTCGATAAATTTGAAAAGACGTTGAATTTCTCTGCGGAAAACCAGAAAAAAAAATTGCATTCAGTTGCCCCACTTCAGACACCTTTGGGGCGTTCTCGTGGAAAACCGTTCAATATGGAGCGGATGGGCGATGCAAATATTTTCAAGTATCATATCCGATCCTACGTCTTCTGCTGCCAGATGGAGTGGAGGCGGTCGAGTACTTCAGACTGGAGTTATTTAAAGCCAAATGTGCGCTGATTGAGAATATGAACTTCAGCGAGAGACACAAAAAAAAATATTTCATCCTCGCTGTTATTGATCCATGACTGGCCAGGCCAAAAAATATGTCCTGGGGCGTGAATTCAGCCGCTAAAATATTCTCTAACTCAATTGCCGTTTGACATCGTACTGGTTTCCTTGCGGCTATTCTGGTAAAATTTTGCCGCATAAACAGGATTAAGCTTTCGGTTATGGGAGTCCTTTCTAATAAAGGACCAATCCCGCCTTCAATTTCTCGCTATTTCTCGAAATCAAACAAAAAAAAATGCGTGAGTACCGGGACTCACGGCCAAGATGTGTAAATATCAGCATTCGTCTAATGGGGAGATTGAAAGTTGAGGAATGAAACAGAATGCGATTTTCTTGGATTTTAGATTTTTCTTTCATACGACAGCGAAACCGCATAACAGAAATAGACCCGAAGAAACCACAGAAATCATTTGAAGTTCGGAATTTTCAGTGCCATTTTGGATCCGCCATCTTTAATTTCTATTTCGATAATAGATGCGAGATCCACGACCTCGATGCGCAGGAGATAAGTACCTGTCGACTTCCATTTAGGCTTTCGCGATCAGTCAAATGAGAGAAATGAACGGTTGCAGTAGGTCCATTCGTTTGCAAGGATAGTGTAATTCTGAGTTACACGAGACTACACTAACTCATTCGTTTGCAAAACTGATATATTTCGATTGTAAGATTTCTACACTGAGCGAAAGGTGAGTGTAAGCGGTGTAAAATAAGAAGAAGATATTATTTGAATTTGATTTACAGGAAAACAGATTATTTTTAAATTCTTGTTTGGTAAACATTATTTGTCCGTAAGTATAGCATTTTATAAATAATATCTAAATAATAATAGAAACTTGATTCCGCAATTTTTCAAATACTAGACTAGGCAATCTAGATTGGCCTACTCCCTTAGAGTATCCAAAAAAAATTTACTTTATTATATTATCATGAAAATTTAACAGTGTAGTGTTTAAATGCTTCCTATTGCAGTCATGGGCATGGCTTACCATTGGTTGGGTGTTTTCTTGTTTGTTCTATTTTCGGTGGGAAATTATTTTTGAAGAGGGAAATTCTTCTCAATACGAAGGAATCTCAGCGAACACAGGCGCAAGATATCTTGTGTATTATTACAAAAATGAGCGCTCTTCACTCTTCATAAATTTCCTTATAATTGTCCATGCGCGAACAATTTATCAACAACTGAGTTGGGGACGTTTATTTACTCAAATGGTTAAGCGCAGAAGATTTTAGTTGGGAGACGACTGGTACCAACTGCACATGAAGGGAAATTATTTTAGATGGGGAACCGCTTCATGGGAAATAATTTTATCAGATTCACCCCAAAAATCGCCGGGGTGCCGGTAAAGACGTTTACTCATCAAAACAAGTTTGAAGAAATTAGATAGGTGACTCGTTCAACTTTCACGATCCTTAAGATTTGGAGTCCTTTAGAAGGCCATATGCTGCTCCGTTTCACATAAAAGTCAAAGGAGTGTCGTAAATTAAGACGACAAAAGTTCCCCTGTAAAATCTCTTTAATTACTTGGGCGACCGAGGGTCCTTGGGTGGTGTCTCAGGCACATCATCTTGCCAGAGTCTTACGAGACGCAATGCAAACGTAATGAGATCACGGCCCTCCTGCAGTGATGATTTTTTTTTTCGTCTGTTCACATAGAGTAGAGGATTGTTTCGCACAGACTGAATAGAGCCACCGCACCAGGACTGCACAGTCGACCACCCGGGCAAACAATCAGCAACACCAGTCCACTGTTTGCGTTGCATGAGCCATATACAGCGCCAAGGCTCTGCTCCTGCCACCAGCGCTCTTCTTGGCATTTTCTTAACATCCGCCATGCAATTTGTATCATTTCCATGCCTGGAACCTGGAGCCGACTTCCTCGGAGACGTGCTGCTTGCTGGTCGGACTTCTTTAAAGACTTTAAAGATTTGCAAGTTGGAAAAAAACTTGGCTGTGGAAATGGGGAAACTTTTTCGATTCGAAAATTATCGTTTTTGTCAGCGGAATTATTGGCGCGCGGTATGAGTTTGTCGCCACTTATAGAAAGGCAAACTTTTGAGTGTCAGCAATTTAAGGGTTGTGAGCACGCTGGCTCGGGTCGTAGGAAATGAGTGTCCTCAGAGGCTCTACTGTTACTTCGCAGTTCACTGAGAAGTTTTTGCTTTTTGCAACTTATAAGTGGCAAGTTTCAATGTTCCCTCAATGGAGAGCGCTATGCATTTTTTTGAAATGTTTTCGAAACGCGACCAGTTTTCACTTACTTAGAAAACTTTGGTTTATGAAAGACCAACAAATAGAAAACTTGGTTCTGACGCTGAGTTAAGTTTGGGAGCTGGTTGTGTCAATTGCGGTTATTCGATTTATATGTTGTCTTCAAAGATTAAGGAAAGTTTTTTATTATTATGTACCCATTTGAGCCATTGGGAAAAATCGTAAATTTTTTATGCACTTATGTGTGCATAAAGTCCGACGTGAATCATCTTACCTCGTTAATTCTTACTGATACTGATAACTACTGATTTGGGATAATCTACTACGATAACACCAATTAAAGGTGATGGTCTTTCATTTATTTTCACTTTATTTTCAAGTATAACTTGTCCTTTTTTTATTGGATCTCTGTAAGCCAGTATACGCTTCATTTTCACAACAACAACATTCAATAACAAAAGTACAGAATTTCAATTCTTCTTCTTAATGTCAAAAGAATGATAACATTCCTTTTATGCCAGCAGCGCATTAAGTTTAGAAACGCGCTTGTACAATGCGATGATATTTTTTTCTTTTCAAAAACTTCTCAAAAAGTTATGCCTGGGTTGGTAGGTTCATACAGCATTCTTCTGCATGTCTCAGGTGTATGTTTTCATTTGGCATCACGAACTTCTGAGAAGGAACTACAGAAAGAGCTAAAAGTGAAAGTTTAGTCAAGGTTTAAAGCGTTTTTTGCTTTCAAGCCAATTAGCTGTTCTTTCTAGATTTTTTACTTTATACAAATAGTCACTCCAGCTGCATTGTACTGTATCAAAAAAAATAATATTGAGCAAATAGATGAATTGCATTTAGCATAAGATAGCGCAAACGATATTGAGGAGAGAGTTTATATTTGTGTGGCATTCCAAATCATTTATTTTTATAAAATGTAGTTAAGGAGCTGAACTAGCTTGTTCATTTTTGTTTTTTTGTTAGTTAATTTTTGAAAATTTCATCGCTCGCCACGCCTGATAATTAGAGAGACGAGTTTTCCATCGACGAAATATTTTGTTTGACGATTATTCGTGTAAATTTTACAGTTACAAATATACAATCTAGTGATGTCCTTAGCTGAAATTGTAACACTGCATTTGGACCACCGACAAATAATGCCTCTTCAAATTTCAGCCAATTCGGGTAATCCTGGTGAGTTTGGCAGCATTTCAAAAAAACAAAAAACAAAAAAACAAAATCGGTCAAAGTATTGTCCATGGATCATATTAGGGTCTAATTCTTTTCCATAGTTAAAAAAACAATTCAGTTTCGTACAAATTCGGGACACACCTTAAATAAAAATTTGTTTATGCAAGTATCATTCTAACCCCCGAGGCTCGCTAGATTTTAGGGCCTTGAACGTGAATGCGTATGGTTTTCGTGGACTTCACAGATTTTGCATTTGATTCCCGATAAGCGTCAGAACGAGCGCAACGTTCACGGCGCGACTTCATGTCGTGAGTCTGGATCGGTCTTAAGAAAAGCTTCATACATTTTTACAAAGTTAGACGAAAATTGAAAATTTTCCTTGCATAAAATGTTGCTCTCCGATACTCTTCACAATACTTCAAAACTAAGAGCCAATAAAACTTCACATTTTATCCAAACTTTTTACAAAGAAAAGCGAATCGCTATAAATGGTTCCTTTTAGCGGTTCATGACAAAGTTGCAATGATGCCACTCAACAAACTCATCATTACTTTACAACAAGAAAATCTCCAACGATAGTATCTTTCTTAACTTATCAGGAACTTTCAAATTCCTTTAACAAGTTGAAACTATCCAGCGAAAGGCTGACAGTGTACTTGAAGAGTACTAAACTGGGATGTTATCTTTGCATTATTAAATAAGAGCGCGTCTATGAATGCATTTTGCTGCTGCTCCATTCTCAAGAGGTGGCCATAACCATTTTAAAATTTCCTTGACACTAACCCTCGCAAAGCGTTACGTCCGTCGTCGGAGATTGTTGATCCTGTGAAAGCTCTCTTTGTGCATGGCATGGCATGGCATATCGCCAGCAACAGCCCCAGCTCCCCCCGAAGCCATAAACAACTGGATGAAATATCTCCCGACAACGCAGCTACAAAGGACACTCGACGGAGTAATATCGTTATGCATGCAGATACACTTGCGAGCCACATAATGCGCCCGGTCGCCCCGCAAAAAGTGAATACACGCCTCGGCGAGGAAGCCAAGACCGGAATGGAGGACGAATTTGCATACTCACTCAAAGTTTAGAAATTCCCCAAGGACAAGTAAAAAAAGTGGAAAAATATTATCCTGCTGGTCGCGCGAGTCCCTGCAAGGATGCGGTACAGGCGATGGGGCGCTGCTGCCCATATTTAAGGCCATTCGAGTCGGCCGAAGGACATGTATTGAAATTATACCAAGACTGCAATCATCCTAGAATGTGTGACTCAATTACTGGCTAGCTACCGTCCCCAGGGATTCCATTTGCGTTGATCGTCCCCATGCATTTTGTGCCAATGGCGTGTCCTTCGAGTATATTGACCGTGTTCTAGGTATAAGTGCTGGGGCACAGCACCCGAAACGATATCAATCGAATCTAGAACGATCTGTAAATAAATTTAAACATCATTGTGTTGGGGACATTATGCAAATCAGAGAAAGTTTATCCAGGCATTCTGGCGAATCCCCTTGGCTTTCGGAGGAGTTATCCTTGCAACAACTCGAGCGTAACTAGCGTTGCATCCTGTTGCTTGTGGGATTATCCTGTTCGCTGCCTACAGAGTAGTCAGTATGCGCCATTAGCCCATAATCTATAGCGAGATCCACGAGTTCACCTTATATGTAGACCATCAGCTCATCAATCTCCTGTGCACCTGCATCCGCCTGCCACCTTGTTTTCCCAGCTGTTGCAGATTTTTTCCCTTTTTGTCAAAGTTGTAATGACTTGGGGGAACTTCGTGATGGAATTTTTAAGGTGCGAGAAAAAATGTGAATTTTAAGTTTGTGTGTTGGAGACTCGCTAACTTTTTACACGGCATCTGAGTTTTAGATGAAATTGAGACATTGAATGAAATTATTTATGATGGCCGTGATGAAATTTTGCACATTTTTTTTCACGGTTCGAGTTTGACTGTTGTTGTTCCTGTTTATACTTTTAGTCTGTTGGAAAATACGCTATTTTTTAATGTCGAATGATTTCCATGTAATATCCTTCTATAAATGCTAAACCAGATTTTCTGTTATGAAATACAGGTTGACATCCACTAGGGGCCGAAAAGTTGGCACCTGTGGACTGCTATTAGTGTGAATGATGTGAAAAGGTGTATTGCTAATAACAAAGAGGATAGGGGTGATAGATCTCTCCTATGCAAACAAGGACCGTATGGCAGGAGACGAATCTCAACCGTTTTCAAGATACAAGACGAACTTCAAAGCACATTAATATAGTAGTTGTTTAGCGTGAGTCTCGTGTCGCTGATTGATTGGTTGTGTCGCATGCTGTGTGGCATGTTGCGCTGTCTTCTTGAAACCAAAATCCTTCCACATTAATGCCATTCAACTGGATAACGAAAAAGTCAGTGATCATGCATCTATAGCGCTCTTCATTAACTGTGACTTTCTGGCCGGCATCATTTTCGAATTGATTAATAACAGGTACCTACCATAAACCATCTGACTTATCAAATAATTGCATACAGATCAAAATACAAAATAAATATAACAAAATTACTAACACAAAGTCAAATATCATATAAACGACATTTTAAATCTTTTTACACAGCCTTGTCATAGGCACAAAACTCTCGAGAACTATTAGTCCTATGTAAATTTTGCATAAGACCAATTTTATGTAGAGTTTTATGGGAAACAAACTGTATTATATCGAAAATTCACGTAAAGCTAATAGTTTACGAGATAATCGAGATAATCGCTTAGGAATTTTGAGAGAATATTTCAACTGCCCAAATAAACAAAATCCCCAAAGAAAATTTCCAGTAGGACTGGGCTATGGAGATACAAAAACACGTTAGAAGTTCTCACATCCTTTAACTCATCTAAATTTTCTATTTCCTATTAATTTTGTTTCTTGCTGTTAAGGTGAGATGGGATTAATGAAAAGAATATCAAGCATGATGAGAATCTCAACTTTGAGCTAAACTTTGCCACAAGAACCTATACTGTGCATCCATCTGAACGTGAAAAATGCAAAGTGTGAAATGCATCTTACCCGAGTGCGCCTTTCATGGGACCGAAAATTATTCAAAGTCTAATAAAGATTTCAACGATTCATAAAAGGATGTCGGAGAAAGTTCTATCCGAACTTTACGATTACAAATTGCGCTTGTAGTTGAACGAGAAGTTCGAGAAAGTAAAAGAGAAGTAAAATGAAAGCAAAAACTTTGTGAACTCCTGTGAGCAGTGAATATTCCATGTCTATCGAGGGGGGCACATCTGAAAATACGTATTATAATTAATTCATCTCTATGTCCCGAAAATTTAAGGATTAAAGCGTTTGGCAGATAAGGAGCAGCACAAAGCCCCAAATTCCCAAGAGAACATCATTAGTTGACTAATGAGGTGCAATTAGCATAAATGTGATTAAGCGCGTAGACGGACGACATAACATGTTAATACAAATTGAGCATATTCTCGTTTAAGCACTTGTTTGTTGAGCTTAGCAACCTGGTACTAACGAACGTCTTCAGTGCGTACACTACACGATAAGTACTTTGGCAACGATGACAAAGGGTTATTGGCTTCCGCAGAAATTATGCTGAACAGGACTCGCAATAAGCAAGCCCGTTCGGAATTGCGTGGAATGATTAATGGCACAAATAGATTTTTAATCAACATACATAATCCCGGCTTTTGGTTGTATTTCAAATTTTACTGAGGGAAAAATTGTCCCACTTGACATACTACGCACGTCCCGAATGGATGTAAATTGGAAAAGATATTGTAAATTGTCCGGATTGTCCTATTTAAATTTAAATAATTTGAAATAAGTCCATTACGCTCCGATTAACATGATCTGAATTATGCAAATTTGTGCTCCCATGGCCAAACATAATTATCATGCCCCTCAAAGCGCAGCGCCATCATGTTTTCCGTTTTCACAATTGGAATATATTTTACTGCCCATTTGTATGAAAAATACATTCAGCGGACCTTGATCATGCTTTAATTTTTGATTGTAAATTTTAATTACATGTGGGCATCGCATGCCCCGAAAAGGATATATATCACTTAACCTGTCGAAGGTGATTGATATTGACCACATTAATGTTATTGGGATGTCCGTATGTGAAACGAATGTTTTAACATTTTGTTAATTTTATTATATTAACTTTTCATTGGTGTTAACATTATACGAGTCCTACTTGTCGTTGATATGAACCAATTTCATTAAAAGGATTCGATATCGTGAAATTGCCTTGGGTGATTAAAATTAAGTCCTGAAACAGTCGTTAGCATCAAAAAGTGTTTAATTACCCTTTTGGGTTGAATTACTTCTGGTATTTTGGAACGGAAATACTTACTTATTTATGCATGCGGCTAATTAATGCTGAAATAAACAATTTGAAATTGTTTAGTTACCAAAACAGAACGATGTAGGACGTGGGAAAAAGGGCCACCACTTCAACCAGGTGAACTCAATGAACGAACTCAATCTCAATTATTCCTTTTCGCCCCTATTAAGAGATTTTCCAGTAGTTTTACCGAGCTCTTATTAATTCGTTTTCTTGTCTGTCTGTTTGTCTGTTCGGTACAAATTTTGCTATCGATTTTAAACTAACTTCCCGATGAGCTAGCGAGCTGAAGCTTTAAACAAAAATCAGAACTGGATGACAATATATTTACTAGCTGACTTACCCGGCCTCAATTGTCCTTACTTCAGTAATCCTATTTACACATTTAATTTATTCCAATTGATTATTTGTACAGCACAAGTTTTGCACCCTCTATCAGTGGTCTTTAAGTATTGTTTGTAGTAATTTTCATTGAAATTCCTTCAAGTGGAATAATTTCAATCGTTTGATCCGTGATTTTGAATTTGCAAATTTCGATTCATTCGAATGATTTGAAGCCAGCATCCTCCAAGACCCCTAACTTTGAATTTCCTGGCAATTTGTAAAAGTTTAAGAACTTTGGTAGACATTATGGGTCCGCCAGTAAGTTTATATTCATTTTCGTTTACATTGCTTGAAGTGGAGGAATTTCGGTCGTCATATTGGATCCACCATTTTGAATTTGGAAATTGTAGATTCATAATCAGCGACCCCGAAAACTCCATAGTATGGATTGTTAGGGCAATCCCTTGAAGTTTAACTAATTTAATAAAATAACTAACCGATAGCCATCTTGAAGCCGCCATTTTGAAACCATGAACTTTTAAAAATAGTAAATAGCCTATATCCTAAATTGGACTATGTACTACCTTGTATCAAACAATGAAGTCTATCGAAGCAATCGATTAGGCGTGATTGAGTAACAAATAAACAAACAAACGTTTTGAAACGAACTAATATAAAATAAATAAATAATTCCACCACATTTATTCCTAAAGTATTAATAGGAAAAATCTGAAATAAATTTAGCAAGTGTATCATTAGGTACATTAACATTAATCAAAAAGTATAGGAAATAATGTATCGTTTAGTATTTCGAATAAATTATAAATTAACTGTTGCTAAACTGTTCATTCTATTTAATTGCGTATAATGGTATCGGTATCACTTATCATTTACTTATTTCAGTATGTTTTTTGCCAAAGTATATTGATACGGAATAGTCATTGCGCAAGGCCCGGCTCGCACTGCTATTGCGACAATCATCCTGATAATGAAGATGTTTTATTTATTTTGTTTAAGGAATAAAGTTGCGAGTATTATGTTTTACTCAACATTCTGATAAATATCTTATCACACCAAACAAACTTCCATCGAATTAGGTTAAAACAATCTGGATCAGATAAATTCATAAATAAGCTATTACCCCCCATCCAGACCATTAATGTTTTACTCACTCAAAAACTTTAAAAACTCAATTTGCCTCACAGACAAACACATAATTTTAGTAGCATTAAGTGCAAAACATTCTCCAAATTTCTCCCGTGGGGTGAAAAATAACATCCCTTCCATAGTAGAACAGACATCATTCGCCAGCTAAGTCAAATTCCAGCCACTTCCATGACTCTAATTAGCCCAATGCTCCCAATGCTCCCTCAGTTGAAATTAATGGGGCAGATTTCGGACGGGATATTTGGGATAATTACTCATAAGCACGTGAAATTTGTTTGCGTAAATCTGGCTTAATTCCACATAGTTAAGTGTGTTCCCTTTTATTTGCTGGATTGGTCTGGCCCACCATAATTCAGCCAGCTAATTTTCTTTTGTTCCTTTTTTGCCTCAAAAATAATCTCTACACTCGGCCATTATTAGTACGAGTGTAACTATACAGTTGGTCAACCATCGTGGTGATAATGTGAGTTCATTTTTTGAATACTACATGCTACCACCGAGCGCTTCAGAGCACTGAATGTGGGTGAAATGCATTTAGTCGTAATGAAGTGGAATGAGTGAGCTTTACTAACAATTTATTTGAGTTAGGCTGTCGTACGACCAACAAGTTAATTAAAGGGATTTAGAAGCAGAAAGGAAAACTTGCAATATTCCTGTTTGCTTAAATTGCCTTGTATTGGGGCACTATGATTTTGTGTGGTTTGAATTATAATTTCAATTACACATTCAAATAAGTTGAGACCGAAGGTGACCAAATAAGATACAAATAATATGCGCTTTGATATATATACGAATGTGACACACACAATTATTTAGCTATATGTAATTCAATTTAGAGGTAATTAATACTCAATAACTGACCGAACCCTTAAACCCAACCAGTGGCGCACCCTGGAATTGATGCTCTATATATACTTATTATTATTTTTGGGAGCCGATCTCGAATCTAACGAAATTTTTAAATTAAATATGGCGGATCCAACCTAAAAGGAATCCTCTGAAAACAAGTCCTTTTATGTTTTGGGGTCACTGATCTCGAATCTATGTACTATCGCAAAGGAATGTAAAGATGACGGATCTGTATGGCGACTGAGCTTCTCTTCTGCCAAGCGACTTTTGACGCACACTTTTTTTTTTTAAATAAAGTCTGCCACCGCGCTGAAGATTTTACAGTGCGAAATATTCCCTTACCGAGAAATAAAAATATCAGAGACAGTAAACATTGACACATCGTAAAAAAGTCCATGAAGCTTCTAGTACCTACGCAGTGCATTCTTTAGTTTTCTTCGATCTTTCCTTCTTTTTCATTCGTAATTAAGAAAAAACGGTGGAACATCCAACCATCCTGGGGAAGGGGAGACGTGTACCCTATACACCTGTATATACACTATACACATGGGTGCGCTACTGAACCCAGGACTGATTTAATATAACCTTACGTTACAACGAGACCTGCAGCAATGATTTCGTAACAACTTCAAATCAGTTCCACATCACAGGCATTCCTGATCAATTTCTCAGAACTCATCCACGTTACATACCTTATACCCTCGACAGACGGCAGAGTATGAAACAATGAACAGAGACTGACTCAAAAAGCTCGCGGCAAAGTCAAGTTTGTACCAAACGCCGGGGAAATCTACGCTGACCAGCACGTTATGTTAACATCATAACAAAGTATTGAACATTGACGCTGTTATTCAACATTCTTAAAAAGTGTAGCGCACTATGAATTATTTGTGTGTATTTTGCATATATTGTTTAATATTTTAAATCCTTCATTATGATCAATATTTTTTTCTAAATATGTACTACGATTTTTTCTAGACTACACGTCAAATAAAACGAACCTAAAACAGTAGACTGCTAAATTGAAAAAAAAATCCTGGATGTATTTTTTCATTATTATTAATTCTTCTTTGGCCCTAAAAGAGCACACCCAATTAATTCATAAAAATATTTACGTTCTGTATAGTCACCATTTTTAAATATTTAGGACATACGATTTATTATTATATAACTATATTAATCAACCTCGGGCGAATTCACAGACAAAAGCTACTATCTTATAATATATACCAAAATTTCCATTTAAAGTGACAGGTAGCTAAAAGGGAGAACTTTTCATACCATCAAGCAAAAGTTAAACCTCCTTTGTTCTTCACTATCTAAATGGATAAATATCCATAATTTTGCTGCAACAAGAATTCCAAGAACTAAATAACTTTCAAGAATCGGAAAAGCGAACGTGCATTCATAAACTGTTGTATGTACACAAATTTCAAGTGATTTCACCCCTTCACCTACAGAATTCATGAATAAATTTGTTTTACATTAACCAAATAAGAATTGAGGTAAATAGCGCATATCGTAAACGTTGATGTTCACTTTCTGCGAATGAAGTTGCAGCTGAATTCTCCTCCTTAAGGCTCCTTACGTACTCGTACATACTATATTGGAAACTTGCCCTCTCGGGTGAAATAACTTTGCAACTTGGTTGAAATTTTCTCGAAGTAAATCGGGTGGAAATCACGTATTTCCAGCACAAAAATTTTTTGATAAATTGTTGTTGAAATGTGTGGCTTTGAGAGTTTGGTTAATGTGCTTCAAGTAAATCATCTTACTTGCATTTTAATTTCTGCTCCTGTCAAGAGGATGATTAAGCTGCATTTACATATTTTTGTTTTGATATTTAAAGCAATTTGGGATACTTTCTTTCAAACTATTTGACGTGATAAAGAAATGCTGAATAATGCCATATCCTTAATTGAATTTGTAAATATTCTGAGAAAAGGCGCCATTATTGCATATAATGTAACTTTCAATAAAATGGCAATTTTAGAGAAAGTATCCCCATTGGAAGAATTGAACGAGATCGTCTTATTATTTAGTTTAGTGAGATATAGATCAAACGACAGACATTCATACAGACATACACACGAACACACATTTTACTAAACGTAGTTGTTCCTTTCCCAAGGTGGTAAAATTCCGTCCGTGGGATTTATCGTTTGATTTCTTGCTTGAGTTTATGTATCGTCTCAGGCTGATTCACTTAGATCTTGCTTTTCAAAATACCCCACTGGAAAAAATTTCAAAAACGCTAAATCGGAACTTCACCAAAACGAGAGATAAAAAGACCAGTAAAATAGTTTGCAATAATGTCATTATTTCGCATGCGGTGTGGCAGGTCGCGCCATCCTGTTGAAAACACTTGTCATTTACGTTCATTGCGTCCAATTTTGGCCAAAAAAGACGGATTATTACTAAATAAACATAGAACTTGCAAATTGACACTGTAACTTTTGTAATGGCCTTAATTAAATTAAATTTTTAATTGTGATTAGAATTCCGTAGTTACTAGGAGTCCTTATAGGAATTTCTTAGTTACTAGGTTCTGTTTCAGCCAGCTTGGTTTTTATTTTACGAGCCAAAATATTTTTTCAAGTCCGGATAATGTGGGAATATAAAACAATTAACTATTTGTAAGAAAAAAAAGTTCGAAAAAATAAAAGTCGAAGGTGGCACACATCTTCTCTTTATCCCTCGCCAAGGACAGCTAAAAAGGGTTAAAATAGCATGAAAGATGGCATTCGTCGCGGGATATAAACCTCCAAAGATGTTTGCAATGTGGCCCACTCTAAATTCTCAGCAGGCCTATCTAAAATCTTGAAAATATTTTTGAAAGTAGCATTTAGTAAGTATACAATGCTTACTAGGAAAATCATTACAGCCACCTAAAGTTAACATATTGTTATTATACGGAAAAAACCCCTTTATGACTCCAACTCTTATTTTGTTAACATTTGTTAAAACCAACTTATTTTTTGTGTGGTGAAACCCCAATTTCATGTCTGTCCGACATAAGTGTATGTCTGCAGTTTTTAGCCATTGCATAGGCAAAAAACGTAGCCCTTATGAAGCCACTACCTATTTGAAATGTCATTTAGTGTCAAGTACCCAGCATTCATATTTCAAAATCCATGTAACCCTACACATTTATCTCCTCTCAACTACTTGGTTATATATGGGCACAACTGCCTGATGAGAAAGCCATAAAGAGCTGGCCCTTTTTAATAATGTTCATTGTTAACTGCAGCCATAACATTGTTTATTGTCTGAATACCTCCACAGTGTTTGTTCCACAACTGACTACACTGGCTCTAAGCTCCTCTACGAGTCCTACGTTAATGTACTCGTCCTTAATATTGCGACGGATATTTCTGTGGCGGTCTGTCTCTGTTTCAAACATAAAAGGCGAGTATAATTGAATTTTGCGAGGGACCACAATTGAATTCTTAAAACATAATTTTCTCTTTAAAGTGCACTCAAGGTACTTCAGAGCGATCTAATTGCGATAATGGACGCCCTCACATATACATATATAATACAGAAGACGTGTGCTGCGACTTGCGAGTAGACGGAAAGTATTAGGATTTAACGATCTCATTCTTACTTACATCTTACGAGCTTTTGTGTGATTTTAACTTAAAGATATCGCAGAAGACAATTTGATTTAAGTAGCTCTTAACGCAGCACTTTGGGGACAACGACTAATAAATGTGTGCATAACATTGAAATAGTAGCGCTGGCTCGTGTTGGGTTTGCTGCCAATGAAAGCGTTGTCTCAATAGTACTCCACTTTCAATCGATTTAATCTGCAAATGCAGTTTAGGATATTTTCTTGTTGTGAATGTAGTAGCGCCAGTTACCTTATTTTTCAAGCACGAATGTGTGTGGTGTGGTGTATAGTAACAGAATGAGAGGGTGGAAATTCCAATATTGTTCTCAAGCGGAAGGAAACATTCATATATACATTTTGCGCGAGACGAGAATACGCTTGACACAAAAGTGAGTGTCATTTGTAAAATTTCATTTCCTTGTGCACCTGTGCAGAAAAAATTTCATTTGTGCACTACACACACAGCAGCGTATTTTTTGAGAGTGGTATGTACCTAAAACAATTCAATTTTGCATCCATCAGGTAAAAGGTGTTTCTCCTCTGTTTTCTGTCAAACCTACTACTTTGAGTTCAAACACGCAATACCCACACGTAAAACCACCGACCTCGTTTTCAAAATAGTAAAAATTGTACACAATTTTTATCCCGTGCATATCGCCAGCTTTTAAGGGGATTACAGAATGTAAACTAAAGATATGCACCGGAATTTTTTCATCTCCATCCTGTTGTTGTGGTGATAGTCTGCACAACCAGCACGGGCGGGCTTACTACCTTTCACGGTACTTATCGAAATAAATTTTCTTCCTTACCTCTTCTGATTTATGTGTACCTATTATATACGAAAGTCCGTTCAGGAAACGAATGCACCGGATTTAGGGATGCTCATAACCACCTGAGCCAAAAATGCATTTCTGTTTCCTGCAGGCAACGACAAGGAAATGCAATAGCAAATCCCCTTGTGCACTTTTTGGAGACATATAGTAATGATTCTGTCGAGCTCCACAAATTCCATTATGCTGCTATTTCTTCTGGCCAGAGCGGGAGACAATCGATTTTTCTCATTTTCAATAAATTTCAGAGTCTAATTAATGGCCTCTCATTTAATCCCAGTTTAAAACTAAATTGCTGGTACCATGCTGTTTTTAATATCTCTTATCGTGAATCATACCCTGCAGCCCTTCCCAATGAGGGGACTATTGATTGTAAAAAAAAACGCATAAAATGTTTGATAGTCCTACAAAAACTCGTATAAAAAGATTGGATGACTGCAATTCGTCCGCAATCTCATGCATATTAATAAGACGATGCAGTGGGCCCTACCACGAGTATTTTTCGGAAATGAATTATTTTATTTTCGCTGGGCAAGCAAAATAACCTTTCAAACAGCAACAAAAACATTTATGTAATTTTCCGAATATTCTCACGAACTTTCTGCTCTGCTTCAAGTGGAAATTTTCGCAAAATACCATATAATGCCAAGCCAGTGCAAAAGGTGGGTAAATATTGTTGGGTTTGTAGTGCTTTCATAGTAATTTATCTTCCTAAAGCATCTGCCGTGTGCTAGTGTAAAAAGCTTACGAGAGCTTTATTGTTTTGCAATTCCTCCGGTATTCGAGCTACAAGTTATTTTGTTAGGGATAATCATTTTAATTTTGTTCCCGAACGTATAAGCACCGGAAATTTAGGGGCGATGCAACTTAATCTCTCTCATGAATTAAAATATTGCAGTTGTCGAACATTCTATGAACATTCTGCATTGAAGTTCAACGTTATTGTTGTTGGCGGAATGGAATATATTTTGGGTTATAATATTAATACTTGGGAAGTTTCTTCATAATTCATAACTATTTAACATTGACATACAGTGCCGAACTAAAGGTATAAGCCGCTACATATTAGGTCATTAGGTATGGAATGTCCGATTGACACAAGCACCAAGTTCGATATCTCTGACAATTCTACAGGTTATTGTCTTTTTAATAAGAATAGGTACTCCTAAGCGACAACGGACTCATTTCACACAAAGCTTTCAATGGTAGAAGAATGGAGGAAGAGTACAGTGGAAAATTCTCAGCTTGAACGGATTCTCGTGTAAATGAATGTACAGGGGTTTTCGGGGTCGCTGATTTTGAATCTTCTACCGGAATTTTATTTTATTTTATTTACAGCCAAGCCAGATCAATATTCTGGAGATCACAAACCGTGGACCAATCAACATCAGATAAGAAAGAATTATACTGAACCAAATCAGCCTTCCTAAAGTTATGAAAGTAATTATTAGCTAGTACGTCAGATGGTTGGTTACAAAGGCTTAGAGATATAAGAAGAACCGGATGATCAGGAACCATATTGGATAAAGAGGCTAGACAAGAATCAATGTATACTCGTACCAGAGAAGAATCCACTGCAAAAACCAGGTCGAGGAGGCGTTGCCGAGAGTTGAAGACACCATTCAGCTGCTGCAGCCTCAAGCTTAAAATTGTCGATGACAGTATTAATATAAGTTGAAATTACTGTTTGGCGAAAAATGGAGTCCGCCGTCCTTTTTTCGAATTTTTAATAAACACGGTTGGGTTAAGACAAAAAATTCTAACCAATTTTGCATGTCTCTGCAAGGACTACCAAAAATAATCAGCTTGTACAAGTTTATATACGAATCTTGGTTTTGGGTATATAATACATATTTTTTTATTTATTAATATAAATTTAAAATTTCCACATTTTTGGTATGAGCTAGAAGCCTGAAAGCCAGAAAGTCTCCTCTTTTATTATCTACTCGTAATTTAAACTAGAACTCAGATTTTAAGTTAGGTATTTCAATTTACCATTTATCTATCTCTTCTACCTGCACTTCCTTTTTGACGCAAACATTTAACCTTTCTGCCAGACGAACAAACCACTTCTGAGTTTTCGAGTTACCCCCATTAAAACGGAAACTGTGGCGAACTTAACAAACCGACTTTGGTCTGAAGGACCCGTCAGCACCAATGCAGAGAGGGTTTCCCTAGAACGTTTGGACCAGTTTAAATTGTTTCACCTGAAGCAAGACAAAAGATGATTTCACTCGGAAGGGCTTTCTCGCACAAACGGTACAGCCCGTTTTTGTCGCTAGCTTCGACCGACCGGTCCACATATCCCTTTCATTTCAACCCAGTATTATCCCCCGCCCAGCTGGAGCACTTGAGTTTTCAGGAATTATTCCGACGGTAGGCAGTTTTCCCACTTTAAAACTACGGGCTGCTGTGGCAGGGGGCTGAACGCAAAGCAGATGCTAAATTGAATACGTTTCCAGTCAAGGGCCCGAGGTAGCGCCTCCTTGAGGAAATTCAATTTCTACCCAGCCAGTGCCCCTTCAAGTGCATGAAGGACTTGGAATTGGGACCAGGTGCTTTAAAGACTTTTCTAGTCTCTACCAAAAGGCAAAGCCCGGTGAGCAAAACTGTGGGATATTCTTATCTTTTTCATCTGGCAGGGAGCAGGTACTGTTCAAAATATAACGCACGAAATGTGATCTGCCTTGGTAATGAATCGGAACCGGGAATCTTATGGTCGCCATTAAGGGAATTTTGGCAAATTTAAACCGGAGGAGCACCAGATATTTGCTCCCAACCGAGATGGGGCACTGGGGGGATTTGCACTCTTATTTGCGGGAGCTAGCCTTTATTAAGGTGGGCTGGTTGGTACACAGTCCGCTCGAGGAAAATGAGGTAAACAGCACTACTACTTCGTCTTGATTTTCAGAGATAGAAACGAGCCGGATGGGATGGTATAAGTGCTCTGTTCACGCTCTGCTTGAACAACAAATGTTTGCGTTCAACTTGATCAATTGCCTCGAGGAGACCCAATATGAAATATCCACTCATTTTGCAGCCTAACTACCGAGATAAGCCAGCAAAAACATTAAAGTAATGCTCACTGAAAAATCACCCCCTTTATCACTTCCCTCTTACACCAAAAAGCGCCCGCCTTAACCCACCGTGCGGTTTGCTTTTTGCCGGTGACACTATACGCGATATTTTATCAGGGTTGCTTCTGACGTTAAGCTCATTTAGGGTTCGATAGGCTTCGAAGGTGCTGGCCCAATCTGATAAATTGATTTAGAAGTATGGTAAGGGGTGATTTGTGATTTGCTGTGGTAACAAAAGGTGCAACTAAACACTTTTTACCTACAAAGGGATTTATCTCCGCTGGGGAAACTACAGAAAATAGAACTCCGGATGCTTGGGGTTGATTAATTCGTCCAGACACTGTATGTTTTCCAGGGCGCCATACAAAAAAGGGTCGACGACTGAAAGTGTACCACTGGTCATCAAAGGATATGTGTATGTTTTATGGTGTTTGGCCCGAAAAGGAAAGGACTTTCTGAAAAGGTTAAGTGCGAATATTTCGTGGAAGGAAAAAAGGGTTGCCTACCAAAAACTTAAATCTCATTAGGAGCCACATCCGGATGCCTTTTTGGGCTGAATTTATGTTGGGCTTACACGTGAAACTACTTTGGATTTGTTTTATGTTCGAGCCGTTTGCACATTTGCCTTATAATTTATTCCTCTGAAAACACAGGCTTCTCAGTAGGGTGATTATAATTTCATCAGTTCTGTTGCTCTTTCATGATGACGAGGATCTAAAGTAAGCTGGGGGGTTATTAAAGTTGTTGTGTTGCAAATATCTGACCGGTGGATAAATAGTTGGTGGAAGAAAAATATTCTTTAATTCCAGCACAATATAGATGCATTTATGAAAAATTGCCATTTGGATCCGTCGTCGTTTAAAGCGCATTTTTGGGGAGAAAAATCGAATTATTTCCCATTCCTTATACTTGTGGAAAATATTTTTGAAGATATTCACTCACTGTAATGACAATTCAATTCAATGTTCGAAATTTTCCTCTTTGTAATCTTCTGCCTAGAATGTATTTGTTCTTAGAGTCGAACGAAATCGACAAATTACTTTTTAATTTACACACGAGCTGCGTGGTAAGTTGCACCATACTGTTGAAACCACATGTACTGCAAAACTGTTGAATTTTCTGAGGATCAGAATATATATCCACGACGGGTGGTCATGCCCGAAATATATATTATATATCGGATAGCCCTGCGCGACTACCGTACCAAAAAAGGAGAGTTATGAGTTTGGCAGTGTATGTATGTGTGTATGAATGTTCATCTGTTCCTTCGTAGCTCTTAAACTAGTCATCAGATTTGGACAAATGAAATCTCGTTGGATTTGTATGAATGCTCCGCGTACCATACCTATAGGCTATATAATGTTACAAAAAAAAGCAAACCATAAGTTAAAATGTCTGACAATATGAAACAAATTTCATCAAATATTATTAATATGGATATCAAATGAAGAGCAGAACACAGGAAGATATGTGACGTCATTCTTAACCCACTTTATCTTAATTGAGAAAACCGCAAAATTTTTTAAATAAAATAAAGTATAAAACTAAAACCCCACTACGTCTTCAACTGCTCTAATGGTTCGTGTAGTCCATAGTAAGTCTGATAAATTAAAGTAGAAAAGTTATTTAAATCGTCCACCACCAGACCATCAGCTCAGAAAAGTTGGTGAGTACAATATTTTGCTTTAAAAAAGAAATTTCACATTAGCTACGTGCAACTTTTCAATGTATGCAGATTATTAAAAGCAGTTTAACGTGCAGCACTGCAAAATCCTACGTAAGCACAGGCAAGAAATGGCACTATGAAAGAATGGCTTATCGAAAATCATCTCTTTTCAGAACGAAAAATTTTTTAATCAAATTTTCGATGGGATTCCCAGTACTATCGCGTGTGCTTGCTTCTCCCAAAGTGCTGTCCTCAGGCATTTCAATTTTGTTCTGGAAAGATTCTACACAGCGGCGTCAGCGGCACAATTCATAAGGACAGGGATTTGCTCACAAATAAATTTCGTTCATTTTCCATTGATTGACATCCTCCTGGTACACGTTTCGTTGCATCGGGATCTGGGTACTATTGAAGAGACCTTAATGCTAGGGCTTGTGACGGCCTTTCACATATTCCATTGCTGTATGTCTAGGCTGGTTCTCGATTGAGCACCGTAAGTCTATGCCATACCATATTGAGGATTTGTTGAATTTTCACTGGAAACCATAATTCTTCCTAAAGGCGGGTGTCAGGCTGGAAGTCTTACGAGAGCTCAAGTGATTTTATATAGTCACCCAAGTTTTGCAACTCCCCGGAAAGCTTTCACATAAAATATGGGCCCATAAAAGGGATATACGCGGTACTCAATTCCCTTTGATTTTGCGAAATTTCTCCTTTAAGTGCTCTTGAATCCCTAAAATTGGTTATTCGCTGTATCCGACAAGATTAGCGAGGACCGCACATGCAAGGAAATGCTTTAAACTTGGATGAAAACGTCCATGCCAGAAATTTAAGGCCTGTGAAATTAATTATTTATAAAATTAAGACTAAAATGATTGACAGTAGCTAATGTTTTATTTTCATTTTAATTAGATCCGCTATTTATTGAGAACGTAACTTGCACATTTAAAAACAAAATCCATGTTAGTGGATTTTAATTTTTTTTTTCAAATATAAGACGACTTCTTATAAATTAAGCGACCCCGAAAATCTCCCGGTGCACATTTCCAGGGCAATCCCATGAAGTTTAAGTTTTGCGGTAGAGGTTGTTGCACTTTATCAAAATAACCTAGCTTATATGTTAAGTTGGAATATGCACTACCTTGTGTGAAAAAATGAAGTCTATCGATGCAGCCGTTTAGGCGTGATTGAGTAGCAAATATCCAAACACTGAAATATTCGCATTTAGAATATTAGTAAGATACAATGGGGTCCACACGGTAGGGGGGCCCAGGGCCAACCGTTTTTCTTGATACGAATGGAAAAAAACAATATGACGATTCATATGTTGGAAAATAAATGTAATTTTCCAAAAACTAAACGCTTTTCTAGGTTAGACCAAGCAGTTTGATGATTCTAATGGATCGTCGAAGTCGAAGGATGGCACAAATTGCGTGAAGTGCAGTAATATGAAAAGCGTTGGCCAAAATGTATAAAATGTTTTTTTTTCGCACAATCATATCCTTTTTGCAGATAAACAATACGATTGATTGCTCTGAATTGAGGAAATTGCTGCTGTGTGCTAAATTTAAGACTTTAATACAATTCCTATATATGTATGTATGGTACATATATGTCAACACCACTTCTCTCTGATTTGCTATTATATGCTTGAGGGCATTGCCTTTCCCCAATGGTATTTTATTTATGCATATTCGCACGAAATCCATACCTGATCCAGTATTGTCTCACATACCTCTAATTGACGGAATAAATTTCGAGCAATCAGCAACATTGCCTCGTAAAAGGAATCCTGTGGGATTAGGCTTATGAATTGATTAGGAAAGTTTTGGCAAATGTATCGTCTTGTTATGAAATTCCCAATCTTGTCAGTGTCATAAAGGAAGCTTTTTGATTGGGATTCATCGGTATCTTTGGGGTGTTTTCACGTATATACACACCTATTTGCATTTGTTATGCTGACGTTCCAGTTTTCACAAATTGTCGGGATATTCGGAAATTTACTCTGATATACCGACAAGTGAATGTTCTTAGCAACAACATTATTTGAAGTCAATTTCGGCTTTTGTCTGCCTAGTCCAATAAAAACTTCGTGTGGCTATGTTCGAATCAGAAGGTGAATAATAATTGTTTAATGTATTTTTTTTTTTGGTATTGCAGGAAATAAAAATGTTGCAGAGCTGATTTTCAGGTTTAAAATATATCAAAAGAATTTATGCATAGGAAAACGTAATACTTAAAATGAAAGCTGTAGCATAAAATAAATAAGGTCAGATAATATCTGTTTTATCTGCGAATTTATTTTTTGTTTATTGTTCAAAGTATGGCTTTCTGACGGAAAACCATTTGTACCTGAATTTCAATTCACCCGGAAAGGGACGCAATACAAATGCCGGATGGAAACAACAAAATTCTCGATACTCTTTTTCTCCAGGTTTTTTTGTTTCCTTTCTTTATTTTCCTTAAATATCTGGGGGATATCATTGTGTACTTTTGTAAAGCTCAGGTGGCATTTTATCTTTAGAAAATTTTACAGAACTTAACAACAACGTTTGCTTAGTCCGAAGAGAAAACTTTTGGAGATTTAAGCATTGTGGTATTGCTTTAAAAAAAGGCACAAACATTTATGCGTTTAAGTTTTCTGTAAATCCTTAATTTTGATGAAGGTAAAAGGCGAAGGTTTCTTTCATTTATTATTTATTTCTCTTCTGTTTTCGTACTGGTTCAGTTAATATTTCATTTGTGGCCTTCGTTTAATATTCGTGCCTTAGTAATGACGTGATTTTGAAATACTTTGTTGTTGTCACATATTTTCCTACAATGTAACTCTTAGATGAAATTGAATCCTTCATATAATACCTAAAATTATTTGTTTCTTTATTATAAATTCGGCAAACATATCCATTTGTTTAAATAAATGTATATAAATGCATTATTTGTAAATATATAAATTGTTAGTGCAATGCTTTAATTAATTTTTAATAATACCATTATTTACGCACTGTAAATTATGCACCCCCACTATGTAGGTTAATGCACTCGTGATTTTATGTCATCAACCGACAAGGCGTAATTAACCATTCATAGAGCGTTTGCAATCATGCCACCACATTGCATCATCACCGCGGCGCCATTTAGATTGATAAATAATTAAATATTTTAAGCCTTTAATGTTTTTAGACCTCCTCATTATCGTTTGCATTTTAAACATTTTAAGAGACTCTGCGTTATAATTATTACCATTCCTAATTACCTAATCTGACACTGTTACACGTTTCGAAATAATATTACGCGTATATAAATTAATCAAACAAAAAAATTATGTGAAGCATGAAGTGATTACAAATAATTAAATTGCGTCTTTTTAATTAGGTGTTATTAAATAAAATAAAAAAAAGTGTTGAAAAGTTAAAAGAAATGTGAAAATCATCTCTAGTAGATTTTGAATCAGCAGAAGCTAAATAGGTCAAACCCTTATCAGTCCACTTATCATTTAGCATTGATGTACGGTAATTAGCGGTCCAAGTACTATGAAATTAGAAATTTTAATAATTTCCTTCTTATGTAACATTATTTCTTAGACAAGTATTGTACTACAAATAAACAAGCAATTCGGTGTCAATATATTTCCCCACTAATTCTAATTTATTATAATTACATTGCAAAGTAAATATTTACAGTTTATGGTATAAACGAATCTTTATTGTTTTAACCTCTGACTCAAAAGGAGAAGAACCATTCAGTTGACTTTTACAATAATTGTTTGGCTAGTTGCACGTTCCTCTATACTTGCTAACAAATCAATATATTTGTATAAGACCCCAGGCAATGGATGTAGGCCGGATCAGATAACTTCGGTTGCAGTAAAGTTTACGTCATGTCATATTAGAACTCTAACAAATGGTTCGAATAAAATAGAAAATATACAGATAAGTTTGTTAACCGATAATTTCGGACCCATCTTACTTGTTACTTTAAAGTTAAAGTTTACAGTTCAATGTTGTTTAATACATATTACAGTAGATACACAAACAACGACATTATTCAATACTGAGAGTAGAGAAGTGAAATTCGAAATGAATTGATTTATACAAACAACCCCGCCAGTCAAGTGAAGTCAAAAGATGGCCACAGAAAATTGAACAATACAAAAAACGCGTTCCCACGTTGTACTTACCTAATAAAGTATGAGTATTTCTGTTTTTGTAAAGCAAAATGTAAATTGTTTTTCAATAAGGACGCTCGACTTTTTAATATAAATAAAATAAATTCTATGAGAGGTATCTAATCCATTTTTATTTTATTAGAAAGAACGTTTCCTGGCATTAAGTATGAAATGTCAAATGTCTGCCGCGGCTTTGTTTGGTGGCACTTATTCGGAAAGTCCAATTTTCGATGACGTTCGATGACGTTCGTTCGTTGCATGAGCTCTGTGGCACGTAGCGCCGTCCTGTTGGAACCACATGTCGTCAGTGACCATATCATCCAGTTTAGGCCACAACAAGTTGCTTATCATTGGCAATGCCAGTTCCGTTTTGAAAGAAGTACGGACCGATGATTCTGCTAACTAAAATCCGCACCAAACAGTGACTTTCTCGGGATGGATTTGGTGCTGGTGTATCGCTTGTGAATTGGTATCACCCCAAATCCGACAATTTTGCTTGTTCACATCATATCCATTTATTCAAATAGGCTTCGTTGTCTATGGTCGTTTACTTTAGTGCCTGGGTCAGTTGGATTTTATACGGGTGAAAACACAAGTCCCGACGCAAAATTTGCTACGTGCGTTGAGGTGGCAGAAAAGCCAAGTTTATGTGAACGATGAGAAATTGACTGAGTCGGGTTTTTTCGCACACTCTCACACACAGCAGCGATAATATGGCCGCTATAACGTAACAAATTTCGAGTCTCCATATTGAAAGACCCTTTATATGTTGTGAATATGAAGACAATCGGTCAAGTGGTTTGGTCAGCGCTCACCCATATATGTAGGACGCAAGCAGCTCAGTTTCTTCCGTCTTGATTTACAAATATTTATATTTCTAACAGAAAACATAAATTTGTCAAAATAAAATATAGTCTGTGTTACTCAGAAATAGTGCAGCTTTCTAATAGTGAAAGAATTTTTAGAATCGGTTCAGTAGTTCCAGAGATTACCCCAAACAAACAAACAAAGCAATTTTAGCTTTACCTAGCCATTTTCTCAGAATTTTGCTTTACATAGAAATTTATTAAACTACTAAACATCCGCCAAAGGAAATTAATTTTCATTCTTTATGATCACTACCTACTTATTCAAACTTTTCAAACTTAAGATATGAATCTTCCCTGACCCGAGCACGCTTTTTTAAACTACACCTTCTGCCAAAATAACGTCACTGTAAATTACATGTAAATTGAAATAAAATACATTTAATTTAATATCAAGTGAAACTGTTATAACCCACATAATATTTGGGACTAGGTTGCAATTGTTCCGAAAAAAACCTAATGGCTTCCATTTCACCCCATTGAGGGATATGTGACGGATACCATATTTATTTCTTGACCCTAATCAAAATTGCCAATGGATGAAATGCTGATGATCGGGTCCATAACTGGTGAGTGCAATTCGAACCAGTTATCGCGAAATACTATTTCCACACCATAGCAGTCAGTTGTCTGCCTTTTAGTTGCCTCAATCATCAGACCTTGAAATTTTGAATAAATTTATTGAAAACAAAAGTTGGCTAAAAGCCCAATAATATAAGTAAGTAATAAACAATTTCTTTTCGTCTTGAATTAACCCGTGCCAAGCGGATCATGATAATGCTATCTTGCCTCATTATTTAAAATGTGATCATCCACTGCATGTCCATTAAGTAGTAGCAAATATTTATCAATTGCTTTGCATGCTAATCAGTAATTTCCAGGAAGGCATTTAATGCAAGCTTTTAATGACTAATTAGATAGCTTTCTTCTAATATTCCTTAATAACTTTTTTCCAGTGAAAATCTTATATACTAACAGATTCCGTCAGTTCGTAAAAACTTGTTTGTTTACCAAACAGCTTAGGCAAAATAGAAATGCCTGAATAAATTTATTTCACGCATAATTCGCATCTCCTTTAAGGCCATAATCCAGTTAAAGAGATGTGCAAATCTCTGAGGATAGAGTTCCCGTCTCGCTTATCTGGTGGATGTGCCAAAATAAAACGAATCTCTCGAGAGCACAATTACACCGGCAAGATTTCATATATTGTTCACTGCAGCAGCAGTACACGTTTCCGAGAAGCACGAAATACCGCGATTAACGCAGAAGCCGTAAAAAAAGTAAATTCTTCCAATCCAGAGATAGTGAGATCTTATATATAAGGGATCTCGCCTGGTATCGTCAGTCAGTTTTGATGCTCGAATCTGAAACGTTCTAGCCCGCAATTACGCGTAATCACAGTACCCATAGCGAAAAACAAGTTCTAGCCGCGGAAATTGAAACTCGTTTCGCGCCGTGCCAAAAGCTCAATTATAGCCCACCCCAGTGAGTGAATTAATTTGCTCTTGAAATCAAAGCGGAATTAGACGTTCACATCCAATTCAAGTGTTCCTCGCAAAAAATAAGTGCTCGCGTTTGCGGTCGCGCACCCAAATCAAATCCGAATCATGAGGCTAATCACCGCGGTGCTCCTCATCAGCAGCTACTTGGCCAGTCGCTGCAGTGGTATGTTTTGTTCTCAACTTTTTGCTACACACTATAATTGTTATCTAGCCACCCAAAAGTATCTACAAGATGAACAACATCTTGGGTTAAATGCACTCACTCCCTGCTGAGCGCTCGAACCGTGCAACCTTTTTTGGCCCGCCAAAACTTGTTCTTCAACATTAGCGTTACAGTTATGAGGATTTATATTGTTGCAGACCACTGTCCATTGATCTCCCGGCGAGCCGTGGTGTTTATCGCTTTTTTGTGGACCGGTGATGATCCTCTGGCTCTGGGCAACGGTGGCAGCTTTAATCCAACTAAGAAGCTGGATAAGCTGCAACAGTGCAGAGCAGGGGATGGGATAGCTCTTTAAACAATTTATCTAGTCATTACATGGCAGCTATCCTGAAGAACCATTGTTGGCTGAAAGCTGGAGTGAACTACCTCAAGATGCTCTGAATTGTGGCGGAACAGTGTGCCGTCTTATTTGATACACTTGGGCTGTTTCACAAGTTTTCCCCGAGGATTTTATTTACTTTTCTTCTCTGTTGCTTGAAGTAGAGTGATGGAAGCTACTTCCGCATTTTTGCTCCGCGCGAACCAACTAAACTTCCGCGCTAGGATGAGGACAAAGTTTTGTTTAACATAAGAAAGTTCCCGACCGCTGCTCAAGCAGGCTATGAAGCGTGTGCTTGCGCTGCAATTCATTTTTTCACCCTCACCCGAGGAAATTTCATCCAATTTGAATGTTTGAGTGCCTTGCGAGCGAGCGGAGCCCCATACACTTCCTCCCCGAAACAATTTGTCTTTTGAATTTCTATCATTAGACAGTAGAGAGCGAAATTAAATTTCAGTATACCCTTTCGTGAAGTTTTTGTCAATTCGTGGAACGCAGAAGAGTATGGGTTAAACTACCCCCCGAGAAGTTCTTCCTGTTCCGTCTGAGTGAAATTTCAATTACTAACCTTTCGTTTTTGCGTGCAACTCAATTTAGCATTATATGTCTTACGTAGGGAATATAAAGATAGAAAAAGGGAATGGAATTGAAAAATTAAACCTAAGGTGGAATTCTGATTGCGCTATCTTAAAAAACAACAGTAATTTTTTTTGCATTACCCGTGTCGTTTAAAATTTCTTTCACACAGAATTTTGACTATACAAACAACCGATTTAAAAACGCCTTCCTTCAAAATATTTGTCCAACGAAAATTTCCACCAGGTTCTATTTATTTAATGCCGTAATAATTGGGTTATTATAGCTCACTGCCGCTTTTAGCACCAAAAAACGTATCTACTTCAAATTCACTTGCCCCAGAAACTATTGATCCAATGAAGTTATTTTTTTTTTAATTTTATTAAGCCTGAAAACCTAACAAAAACCAAGCCAAAACCGAAGCCGGTAACACGGCGCCTGTTCCGTAAAATTACTAATTTCGTATGAAACCATAATAATATGTAGGAGGATTGAGGAAGTCATTTCAAGAAGACACTTTTTCATCGACGGCGGTGGTTTACTTTTGACAATGTATCTTGGGCCTTGGCTAATCGTATCGCGTCGAAACAACTACCAGAATAGCGCCTAGTGTGTTTTAGAATCTTGTTTGCAAAGTCGGTTGTCGGGTCACCCGAACTTCGCTGTTACGACACTTGTAGTACGACCATAGAAATATAATCTAATACGGAACGGCTGTCAACCAGATTTAGCGTACCACATTTCCTGTTAGAATTGGCTGTTTTTGGTATTAGTCGTTCAGTGCAAGCGTAAATATGCAGGACATAATCAGAAGGGGCTTTTAAAATAAAATTTTCCGACGCTGCCCTATAATGTCTGTGCCCCGCCTTATATTCAATTTACACGCTGCCATTCACTCAACAAGCTTCCCTGCTTTGGTGGTAGAATCAGCGTCCCCCCTGCACGTTGTTATGTTGTACTCCTCTTCTAAGCTACTTTTAGGTAGTCGTTCATGTACAGGATTTTTACACGATACAGCCGCTCCGTATTAGCTTATATTTCCATGAGTGTGACAGGAAAACAACACAAGAATTTTTTGAAACGGAAAAATCCACAATAGAAAATACGCTTTTAGGAGACCACTCTAATTTCTTGGCAAATATTCAGTTGTGGAAAAAGTGGCCCTTTGTGTTTAGGCTTTATGCGGCATCATGACCTTATAATCAGACCTGAAGAAAGTCGAGTTGATTCTATTTGTATTGACGCATGCAGTATAATCTTTAAAAATGTTTATGGATCACTTTTACTCCTTATACCAAAATCAATAAAAAACCACTCTCAAATCTTGGCGTCACGGAAATCGTAATCGTAACTCAATTCAGATGTTTCGATTCCAAATCTTGAAAAAGCGTATTCCGTAGTTAATGCATTTTTATAAAAGTAAGTACCTAAGTATACGACCCTTTTCCTTAAATGTATAAAACCTTGCCATTGCTAGAGAAAATTGGAACTAAAAAATTAATAGGCCACATGCGTTCATCCTCCTAAATGTTCTGATCCGTTAAACCCAATTAAAAGCTAAAAGGCGCCCATTACGACAATTCACAAATTCGCAAACGGGTTCTATTGAATTATAGGTCATTACTCCAAGTGGCCTCGTATAAAATTCACAACACTCGTTCGACTGGAATTCGAGAACATCTCAACAGAATTATGCATTCAAGTGTGCTACCTCAACAACTCTTACTGTTAATAAAATAAATGGATTTGAGAGTAGATGCTTTCACATTTAAAACTCTCCCCCAATTTTCCGCAGAAGCCTATTGAGTCGATTACTCCAAAAAGAAATTAATAACATTGAAACGAGCAGGCAAAGCAACAACAGACTGTAATCTGATAACATCGGCGGAGCCCAATCTATTAATTGAAATTCCCAAAAGCTTCTTGACCTGGCTCTCCATGGCTACAAAATAGGTGAATTTGGCAGCTATCCAAATTTTTTACTTTTAAATTTGGCAGAGCCCGCCTGGGCCTGGACAGGATTTGGGCTGCCTCCTGCAGGAAAATCTCTTCACATAGCGAACCTCACTCCCGTCACACGATGTGGTAATTTTCCATTAAACAAATGTAAAAGGCAGAAATTAGGTGAAGCATCCGACCACCGCTGCTGACTCGAGCGCGAGCGACATAACATATTTTGGGATGTTTGACCTTATGGACGGTTCTGGGCAACATAGAAATTTTCCAGCCGTCCTCTGCTCCAGCCTGACTCCACCAGACAAGTGTACACTAGCACTAGGGACTTGATGGAGGTTGGTTGTTTGGATGGGCTCGAGTGCATTGCTCCAGTCTTTTTTCAAATGGGTTTTGAAGTTGTCCGTTTGTGCCGGCGAAATTTGAGTGATTGATGACTGATTGAGTGGACCAGTCTCAAAACAGCGACTGTCCCCCTCGAATAAATTGCATGTCATATTAGACCTAACGATAATGTGCTGACTGATGTACATAATATTCATCGTAATTATTAACCCCCCCACACCGAGTTCACTCAGTGATTGATAGCTAGAGAGGATTAAAGAAGCACTTGCAACTCCTGAGCGCGCCCCGTGCTTCAAATTCGGGTTAGTCACTGTAGCCAGCGCTTCCATTGTATTCCGGCTTTAAATAAGCACCTATTGTGGCGTCAAATGAAATTCCCCAACGAGAATCTGCAGGCTCGTGTTCTATACATTTTATCACCTCTAATCTCTACGATCCCGGAAACAATTGGAATTAATTTGCCTTCGGGCTGCACGCACTGGCCTGTTCTCCCACGACGGGCGACGATTTGTTTTTCCCTTGTTCACCTGCCACAGGTATATTGACGAACATCGAAAACAATTGGGCACCTGGACCTGATTCACCTAAGTTATGTCATTGCTAGCTTAATTCAATTAAAGTGTTCATCTTTATTTATAGTGGTTTTTGCTGCTTCCCGCTGCGCAGAGTGACTAATTATCGTATCGGAAGTTATTGGTGGCTTTCATCCAAACCCAAACGACCATCCATCATTGTTTGGAGGAAAACCATTGAAATGCTAAACAGCGTCTAAGCATCGCCATCGTTTGCTTCCATGTAAAGTCTCTTTTTCAGCAAGAGAACAGCGATTGTGGGGAAAATGAAAAAGTTGTTCTTTCGCAGCAAAAAGAATCATAACTTTGTGCGGACAACTCGAATTACAGGTGATGTCTTGCTTTTGTTTCAGAATGTCCATTCTGCAGGCCTTAGTGAGTTTTGAGGTTTTCATTACGAAGATGTGTCCCATAAGTCTTTATTTTTAGAACTTTATCACTCGCTTTATGGGGTACAGGGCACAGAATAATGGCACACTTGGCTGGACTCTTGGACGTGCTATCACTCTCAGGAGGCATCGTGGTTAACTTTGTGGAGGCAAACTCTAGACAACTTCTTAATTTTCTGAGAATGTCTCACATCCGGTAGTCGAGATTATCGCTTTAAAGTTCTTATTCTGTCATTTCGTGTTTTTCCCTTGAATGAAGCCTGACGTTGTTATGTTTTATTTTTGGAGAATGACCTTCGTAATGTGCAGACTTGCTGGAATTCAAGTTGTTTTATGGTATCATCAGGTGAAAGGGATGTCTGGGTCTACTTTATTTAAAGACTTGTCGATTATAATTTTCCTTATTTGGATTCCAGTACTCAAAAGAGATGATTTATGAAAAAAGGGTCCTGCTCCGGGTTGCTACCTGTACATTCAAGCGGACTTGTGTGTTTTTTTTTAAAAGATAATTTGTCGTTATTTTGTAGCTTACAGACTGGCAATAAAAGACGCAATTAAAAAATTTAGTTGGTAATCATATTTCGAAAATAATTACAGTTTTCTTGGGGTCTTTCCTCGATTTTGTCTCAAGTTTTCCAAGGATTAGGTGATCACCGTTTAAAATAACATACGAAATGTTTATTGTATTAATACCTACGACATGTGGTTCCAACAGGACGGCGTTACGTGCCACACAGCGCATGCCACGATGGTTATTCTACACAAGCGATTTGAGACTAGTCACGGAGATCGTGCGATTTAAATCCTTTAGACTTCTTCCTTTGTGACTATCTTAAATCAGAGGTCTATGCGATAAACTGCAAACAATTCATGTTCTCAAAATCAACATAACGATGTAACGCATTTGATTCCAGATTCGTAATCTGAAGAAAAAATCCAATCGGGGTCACCTAGTTTTTTTTACATCTTTAGAAAAAATATTATTTATCAGGCTTGTATATGTAACTCATCTGATCTGCTTTGTTACTATTCGCACGACTCAAATACGTCTTCATACCCCCGACAGTTGGTGTGCCAATTAAAATGATAAACAGAGCAATCACTGCATTATTTTAATCCCTCAAGAGTAGCCGAGTGGCTTTGTGCCTTTGCCTAAGTATAATTTCCGATGTAATCCGATTATACGAAACTCTCAGCATGTGCTGCGCTTTCGCTTCATGCTTCAGTGGATATCAATTTAAAACTGAATTCCTTTCCCCTTCGGGAATTTTCTTGAATTATTCAAAAATTTGCTTCATTGACGAATACAAAACATGTCGCACCCATTCCGATCATGGAATCATTTAAAGTCGGCAGGCTGCGAAAATTCCTTTCAAAGTTAAAATATTTTCAATGGAACCATGAGAGGGCTGACATCAATTTGCTGACATTATGGCACATTTACAGCGAATAAGAAGAAAGTGGGTATATGTCATCGATACAGGTGTCATCAGGGGCACGATACGGTGTACTTGCTTCTCTGGGGCGTCAATCCCGGTACATGTCTCCTGCTCGGAGTCTCCTCACCTATGAAATGTCGTTAGGAGGAAATTGAAGTTTTGCGATATTTCCCAATTCCATGGGGAGATCTCCGTCCATAATAGAAAAAAGGATGAGTCTGATATATTTGTGTATGTAAATCCTCCCGCTATCCCGTACCGAAATGAAATTGGTGAGGCATGGCGGAAGCGTGTTTGCACCGCGCCAGTGAAGGGGTTTTCTTTTCTGGGGAAGCTTATCCGATTAGTTCCTTTCTATTTGTTGTGCTAGTCAGGTGGCTGTGGTATAACCTAAAATACATCCGTGGAACAGAGGGGTTGCTACAAAATTGGGAATATTAGAGGGAGAACTGCACGCCTGGGGTTCACGGCTCCAATTTCAGATTTATTGAGCCCGATGAACCTTGTGGCTTAGGATTTACTACTATATAAAATGCTGAAAAACACAATTGCGGATTTTGTGGAATTATTATGCGAGCACTCTGTGCGCCAGTAAAGTGGAAATATTCTGTTCGATTGAAGGGTAATTGGGCGGTATTAACATTTTATGTTCGGATTGCACTTGTGGATTTGGTGGACGTGTTTTAAAATTGCAAAAAAAAGGAGACGCGAGAGATAAAGGGTAATTTAAATTTTGAATTTATTATAATACCCTCCTCTCCATACGGGTATGTGGCCTTATATCATTTTTTTTGTTGCATCAATACAAAAATTTGCATATGTTCTTTGACTCCAAAGCTCTACCCGAACTCGCAAATTAATATTCGCAGTATCGCTTCAAAAGCCACATTCCGTTAAAGTACACGAAACTCAGTTACTACTCGTAGTTTAATTCGATTATGGTTTTCATGTACTTTTGAAAATAAAATAAAAACTTATCTTCCCTCTGCAGGTTGGAAAAGCACAAATAACCGGAAATCGTTTGTCAGCACGTTTTAAGTCTAAAATTGAATTTACACTATCTCCAGAAGTACTCCTTCGTTTTCGGCGGAAAATGTAAACTTTCCTCTAACGACTTTTATCTAAACTTGGCAGAACTTCAGTACTTAATGTTAATTTAAATAACTGTAAGCAAAACTTGACCCCGGACATTGAAAACTTACTCGTCCCAAGTTTATGCAGATACGAAGCAAAGGAAAGAAGGAAGTGCCTTGTGAGTTTGAAATTTATAGATGTCTCAAATTAAATCAAGATGCAGAGTATGAGCGCAATAGCAAGAATTGTATACGTATAAGAATTGAGTATCTGTGATTCTCTGTGCGGATGAATTCTTACTATCTTTGGGAGAAATCAATATACAACAACAAAATGTGGCAAGCTGCGGGGCTTATTAAGTAAACCTTTACACATTGTTTTCAGAAAGAACAATCGATCGACCTGTTAAAAATGTGGCCCCACTGCCAGTCACATTTTCGTGGTTTTATCTAACTTTTCTGTGTAAGTTGATCTAACTGCTTTTACTTCAATTACTGGTTTAATGTGCTAGAAACTTGATGTACACGATTTCTTTCGCTAGGTATTTTTAGAAATCAGTAAACACTCAAAAATATTGTGACAATTAAATTCTTGTTATTGAGCGTTTTGTTTAGCAGTCGAGACTCTGAGATCTTTTTTAAGAAATGAACTAATTTGTTAAGAGGCGTTAATCAAGCGCTCGGAAAAGTGAAACAATTTTGGCGTTACTAAGTATTGAATATAAATTTTTTTTTCTTATTATTTACAACATAAGATATTGAGGAGGTTGCACAAAAATTATTTAAAAATGGCGTATGTATAAACTGTAAGGCGCTCACTACAAATTGTTATAAAGCGACAATTTTGGGAACAGTGACATGTGTGACCTCAGAAATTGTTCTTAAACAAAAAAGTAATAAATTAAAGCAAGATAAAATGGATTCTTTGAAAATCTCAAATTTTAAGGTGGTGTTACGTTGTCGGGGTTAGGGTAGGGCGGCTCAGTTGGGCAATTGGTCAGTCTAAACGGTCAGTGCCTGAAGTGCTCCCCTGCACTGTTCATCCGAACGAAATATCGCACTCTCCGCTCATCATGGCACTCGCGCTCTCCGCTTTTTGAGCCTTCTCATTTTATCCACACGAGTATTCTCGTAGCGTATTCCAACCGATTTTTACTGCCAAGAGGTGCAAAATGTAAGATGAAATCTCTGATACGCGAATACTCGTATACTGATGTAAAGACAAAGAATATCTATCCAACAAGAACGGACAATAGTGACGGTTTTTGTTATCTTTCAACAACTTTGGTACCGTTTTAACCGGACGAGACGTTTTATTGTGTTAGAAATAGATAAACAGTTATAAACAAGTAATTTATGAGAGCAAGACAAAAATTTGGGGGGAGATGCTATGAAAGTTGAAACACTTCTACAGGGTGCATGATTTTATTTTGAACAATTTCTATTTTCCAGCAAGGTAATTCCTGACAACTCTCCGTTGCAAAGCCACACACCAAACATCTTATATGATGTTCACCCATAAATTTTAAAACGAAAGAACAGCTATTTACTTGATGGGATTTTAAAATATTCAAGAACTTTTCAAGGCTCTAAAATCTCTCAATAAGATAACACCGCCCTGTACCGGCTCTCAGCCGAGTGAGCGCCGCAGGAAAGAATAGTCCATAATAGCCTAAATAATATCCAAACATTTTGCTTGTCAACATATTTGTTGATTTTTTTTAAGAAAATGATTCATGACGGCTATATCCGTCATTTGGTGCGTGGGTCGTCAATCCGTCATTGACGACACCAAGTAAAATAATACTTTTTTTACTTACTGCGAGCTGATATGTACAAAACAAGCTAGCTGAACAAGTTTCTTTTAAAAGAAAAAGTAAGTAATTTTAAAAAAAACATTTTGTCTTCAAGTATGAAACCGTATTCGAACGTTGGGCTGTAGTCTGTAATTAGAGTATTACGACGCATTTGCAAAACCTTTTCCATCCTAATCAACGGTAAATCTTTTTCTGAAAAAAATTATCCTGGCACGTGAACAAGTTAAATAATAATTAATTATTGTACATAGAATGCGATGCTGCGCACACATTACATATCATACTTAAAGGTCATGAGTTTTCATAGAAAACTTGCACAAATGCACAATAAGTTAAAATAAAAGACTTAATACCGCTTCGCTTGATTAGTTTCTTTTAAATCTTTGAAGCTGAAACATCTCTGTATCTGACACCCTCACCATCTATTCCGGTCGACCTCATTATCAATAGCGATCCTGTTCAGTAGAAGGGCATTTTCCAATCAATAAAACTCTGCTCGTTCACCTAACAGGGGGTACATGCCTTTTCCACCGTGTTCTTTGATAAATCATTTTCCAAGTTATGTACAACTTACAAGGGACGGTTACCAATTACGTAAGCACTTTCTAAGCGACAAAAGAACACTTCCCCCCAAGAAAGCAATAATAGGAGCCAGAGGGGTTTTACATGCACGTAAGATTTGGTTGACCCTTTTCTTTATTTCTCGCCCTTCCGCTTCCGCACCTTTCTTGGTAAGAATGCCATTTGTAAGCCAAAAAGTTGAAAACTTTTATGCTTTCCTGTGCCTTCCCATAAAAGTGCGGAATTGACACCCTGAAGCCCACCTGCCATAATAGGCACTTTGTTTTCCAGGAAGATCTACGAGCATCTAACGTAATGTGTCTGTTGATGATGTGATGATGTGGAAAGTGCTTTCAGATCCGTATCGACACACATAAAGGGCGGAAAGCCTCCTTTTTTTTTTTTTGGACGGCTTTAAGGAGTCCGTTAAAACACATTATTTTCTATGACTCCGAGGTCCGAGCAATTCTTTCATTGGTCTCACGGAAATGGAAAGCCACAAGTTCAACTAAGTGCAGCCTTAGTTCTGCTATTTGTGACCGCATTTGCTAGCATAAAAACTAGGGAAACACTTTTAGCTACAGTCAATACTCCCTTCCTTAATTACCTACGGGGTGAGCAATTTTGCTTCCTGTCATATTTCGTATACCTACTGTACTTACACAAAGAATTTGCATAATGAATCTAATTACATACTTTGATGTCATTTGCGTAGGTTGGCATATGGAGTGTATCTGACACAAGATATCTTTTTTCCAAAGATCTTAGTGTCCTACGAAAAGGTTTTTCCTGACTCGGCGGAATGCTTAGTTTTCAACATTTAAATTAAGGTACACTTAGTACACTTTTGGTAATGACTTTCATGTTTATCGGTTAATTTTTAAAGCCTGTGTTTAATTGTGAAAATTTAAGCAAATATGATTTTTACCTTTTATGAATTTTAAATTAACTATTATATAATAAATTTTAATTTGCCTATTACAGATGCTGTGCCTGTACCTCACCATCAGGAATTAGAAGAGAAACCTGGCTACGTTCCTGTATATATTCGCTATGGCGACGCTTCTTTACTAGAAATTAATCCACAATTAGCAGCGGCATTCCATGAAGACCTTGTATTACTTGGATCACAAGTTGAGTTTCCAAAAGAGGTAAACACCTGAAACAAACAAAAGAGTATCTACGAAAATGAAATTTTTTTCTTTTCTAGCCCTTAAATAATTCAAGTGAAGAGAGCAAGGAAAGCAAGGAAAGCAAGGAAAGCAAGGAAAGCAAGGAAAGTAAAGAAAGCAAGGAAAGCGATGAAAGCGACAAAGCATCCATTAGCTCTGAATCATCAGAGTCAAGTGAAGAAGTTCATCACAAGAAGGCAATTCTGAGATTGAAACGGGAAACTGATGTAGAGAATGACAAGCCAACAAAGATATGCGATAGCAGCGAGGAATCGAAGGAAGGTGGAGAGAAACAGGATGGCGATGTTATTTGTACTAAACTTGCTGAAAGTGATGAAAAAAAATCGAGACGGAGACGTAATACTGATACTAGTGAAAGCCTCAGCTTGAGCGACAGTTCTGAGCAGAAAAATAAGAAGGAAGAAAAGAAACAGCAACCAGCAGCAGTAGCAGCTAGAAGGAGACGTGAGTTGCAAAATGCTGATAAAGATACTAGTGAAAGCCTCAGCTTGAGCGACAGTTCTGAGCAGAAAAATAAGAAGGAAGAAAAGAAACAGCAACCAGCAGCAGTAGCAGCTAGAAGGAGACGTGAGTTGCAAAATGCTGATAAAGATACCAGCGAAAGTCTTAGCTTGAGCGATAGTTCTGAGCAGAAAGATAAGAAACAAGAAACGAAGAAAGAAGAAGAAAAGAAGCAGTGATTCGGATTGAAAAAAAAATATTAAATTAGATGAGATTAAGATGTAAAATGTGATGATTTTTTACTAACAAAGAAAATAAAAAAATAAAAATAACTTAAAACTCTAGGCTTTATGTCTTAATAGGGGTTACATGCGATCCCTAAACAGATGTCCCTGAAGTATTCTAAGGTCTAAGTTCTAGTTTAAATTTTCTACGACAAAGTGTTTTGTTTTCATCTCGGCAGAATTTTATATTTTCAGGTAGTTGTGCATTCTTAATTGTTATAAATTACAAATTAAATAAATTATGTGCCCTGTGTCATACAGAATATTACAAAATTTTGATGAAATCGTAAAAGTATCAGAAGTAGTATTTAATCCAATGACCTTAGCATTTGACGGCATAATCGAATAGAGAGATAAGAATTGATGTACATACACATTTTAGTAACTGCCTCTTCATCGAAGACGGATTATCCTCTCTACCTCGCATCTCCATCATCATAGTTCTCGAGTGCCTGCAGGCAAAAGATCGATCGTTTAAACGGGATATATGATATGAAATTGAAGATACCGATAGCATCACGGCTGAAATATTAATCTTGAATGAATTTGCATGCAAATGAATATACAAGGCCCTTCGGGGTGGCTGATTTAAATCTGCTATTGACATTTGGAAATTTATGTTGGCTATCGGATCTGCCAACTGAAAAAAAATCGCCCAAAAAGGAAATCTTCTGTGAAGCTCTAGTTAGTGTACCATACGATTAGGCTTTAAATATAATAAATAGTTCTACTTCTTCAGTTGAGGCACATCCGTAACTGTTCTCCTTATCTTTTTTTGAACGACATTTTGTAAGGTACAATTTTCATTAACACAACTTCTTTTTCGGCATTCAGTGATGGAAAGAGGAATTAATGGCAAAAATATCCTTGGAAAAAATGGAATGTAAAAAAGTGACCCCCCTACCTTGATTTTCGTACCTTTGGCCCCTTGTTAAGCTGAGAATAGAAGTCATGAGGCTGGGGCATTAATGTTTGACATGACTATGGACTATCGCAAGGTCTATGCAAATGTTTAGCTTTATGAGAATAATTCCGTAGATTCCGAGTTGCTGGCCTACACACAATTCATGAAGAATTTGGGTGTTGCAATAAATGGAAAATATATTAAAAAGACTAATGAACTAGCAGACCCATCCTCAGCGTGTTGCGCAGGCGTTGTTTTCTTGAATGTGATTTAGACCGTCCAAAAATATTATTCGACACATTGAGAAATTCACAAAAAACTTTGATGATAGAACGACCTGCAAAACTACTTTTGGGGAAATAAAACTTTTATCGTAGCTGCGAGATACCGAAATCACCGTTAAACGTACGGCACTTTTTACATGCAAAATTCGTTCGTACGTTGCCGAAGACGGTTAACTTCAAATGTGACATGTCCACACGGCACCAAAGCGGAAAGTAGTATTATGAGTTCTAGTACTGCAGAATTGGGTTGGGGTCCGTGATGAGTAAGCGAATACTTGAACCCCTAATATTCTCTTCTGTAATACTCGCTACACCGTTATACTGTCATGCATGTTTGTGAAACTTCAAACTCATTTTCTGCGGCACAGTAGTTAGTTCCTGTGGTTTCTCGCTAAGTTGGGGCACTAGAAGTAATTAAAAGGTTTCATGAGCAATGGCTGATCAGGAAGGTAAGAAAATATCCCCGGTGGAGAGTGGTCTGGATACATTCTGTGGTTCTTGCAGAAAATGTGGCACCGGCCCTTCAACAGCAAAACGGAGATGACCAGTCGGAGCCCGAGGATAACCCCGATGGCCAAACAATTAACAAAATCGAGGACGTCGTAACTATCGACCCCGAATGCCTGGAGCTGGATCTCAATCACCAGCGCATAGGGAAGTTGGAGAACTTCGAGCCTCTGAGAAACATTGAGAGGTAAATCTCCATTTTACGATGGTCCAGTAGATGCTGAAATTCGTCCTCTTCTTTCAGACTTGGCTTCAGGTGGAATCTGATCAAGAAAATCGAGAACCTTGACACCCTAACCACGCTGAAGGAGCTCGAGTTCTACGACAACCAAATCACGAAAATTGAAAACTTGGATAATCTGGTCAATCTGGAGTGAGTCACGTTTTACCCAGAACCATCACTTCCACTCTATGGCTAACTAAGTCATTTCACCTTTTTAGAATACTCGACATCAGCTTCAACCGTCTCACAAAAATAGAAAACTTGGACGCCCTGGTGAATCTGGACAGGTTGTTTTTATGCGCTAACAAAATATCTAAAATTGAAAATCTCCAGGCATTGAGCAACCTTACAATGCTGGAGCTGGGCGACAATAAACTGCGAGTGAGTCCTGTCCTTTATTTGACGCGAATTCTTAATCGCTGGTTTTATTGATAGAAAATCGAAAATTTGGACAGTCTGGTAAACTTACGGCAGCTGTTTTTGGGCAAAAATAAAATCACTAAGATAGAAAATTTGGACGGCCTTGTCAATCTTGAGATCCTCAGTCTTCCGGCCAACAGGATTATAAAAATGGAAAATTTAGACAAGCTGACAAGGCTCACAGACCTGTACCTGTCCGAGAATGGAATTGAAGCGATAGAAAACCTTGAGAACAACAAGCTCATTGAGACCGTTGACCTAGCCAAAAACAGGATTAAGAGAATTGAACACATATCTCATCTGCAAGAACTGAGTGAGCTATGGGTATGCGATTTCCTTGTTTTTCCTACTACAGGTAAATTAACAAAAACCTTTTCAGCTCAACGATAATGATGTGAGTGATTGGACAAACCTAGATGTTCTTGCTGAAAATAAGAAATTGGCTACAGTCTACTTAGAACGCAATCCCGTCGCTGAGGATATCCAATACAGGAAAAAGCTTAAATTAGCTGTCCCCTGGTTGCAACAAATTGATGCAACTCTGTGTCGATAGAAATCATGCTGAAGGGTGCTAAGTGCTAACCCAAATTAGATTAAGCCATTTTGTTTAGACTAATTGCAGATCAAAGATATGTAGACCAATTGCAAAGTTTTGAACCATTTAGCTGATAAGTACCGCCGACGATAGCTGGGCAATTCGTGATCGTGTTAAGTATTCTAAAGATCAGCGAGAATTTGTAATCGAAAACTTTTTCACTTTTAAAGAAATTGCATTAACCATGTAACTATCAGTATTGGAAATTATAAATGGCATTCACATGTAACCTACTGACTGTTTTATTGGGAATTTGGAATAATTTCTTGTGGGCTTCTTATTGATTTAATTTGTTCATCGTGGGTTCCATGGTGCAATTCAAATGGAAGCAAAATTTCTGTGTGGAAGGTGAAAAATAAAAAAACAAATTACTGTAAGTTTTTTTATCCTTGTACCGAATTTTTGAAATTGATCGACTAATTCAATACTAGAGAAGTCCCTGAAGATCTCTGAAGTTTATAATAGTAGAAAACACGGTCTCTCTCTTTTTTTCTCTTTCCTTTTTTTTTACAATGTGTGGTGATGATAAATAAATAAAAGTGCTTCAGTAAAATTTGAAAAATGATTTTCTTAACAACTCGCACAAGCTTCTGTTGAAATCAGAGTTCTACCACTCACCTTGTCCAAACACTTATTGTTTGCTGAAACAGGTGCTCTGTGTAAACTTACTAAAAGCATTTTTGGAGAGCTCTCTCTACTCTTTTAAGTATATAAGATACGTGGCAAATGCATTCAATGCTTTATCGAAAGGAAAGATGTAAATCTGAAAGCTCAAAATAAAACGCTCATGGTAAAAAATTCTTATCACTTTAGTAGGTTTCTTTATACAAAATAAATTCACGTGTAAATTTAAAAATAAATTAAAGCAAAGTGTAAAATATTTCGCACTTAACTTAGAACTTATCATATCTAGATGGACTTGGGCCAAATGAGAAGGGACCTGCAGGAGCGGTACTTTGGGTCCTAGCTTCGATCACTTCTCGAATACGTTCTTGTCCACTGATATAACCCAACGATCCAGATCCAAGGTAGACGCCTCCATTAGCAAGTCGTATGTATCCAAGAGCTCCAGATCCGAGTGCAATAGCACCATTTGTTCTTGCGACTGGTGGTAGAATTGGCGGTGGCTGACTTCCAGGGATGAGGGAGGGGCTTATCCTTCCGTACTTTGCGAGAAAGCTCTCCAGCAGCAGTGGGGACATTTGGAGGAAATTGTCGGGAATAATATCCCCGGGTATGTCCTCCATCACTTCGTACGGTTTCAAAATTCGTCCATCGGCGACGTAGACATCCTCATCAAGAAGGCTATTGTCTGCCAATGGATAAGCGAATTTCGAGATTGGAGCAAGTTTTAGCCCATAGTTAAGTCCGGCGTTGGTGCTGGCTAATTCGTAAAGATGTGTAGAGGCACCTGCTGCCCTGAAGGGCTTCGGTGGCTGCGGGTAAATGTAGCCTCGGCCATGCGTTACGTGTGAAGCCGCCGATTTAATGTGCAATAGCGTGAAAAGTAGAAAGACCAGGCGACAAATAACCTGGAAAAGAAAAACTGGATTAGATTAAGTTGACTTGGTGACGGTGGTGAAATATTTGGAAAATCGCTTTTCATGGCATTATGCCGGCGTGTTAATCCATATTTGAATTTAAAAAAAAAAAGTTGATTTGATAGATGTTTCAAGTGGACCTGCGACTTTTTGGTGGTGTTACACCTAAGGCGGTTGGCACGCACCGTCTGGGCTTAGCACGCACGCTACATCACATTAGAGTGCCCGATGGCCGGTGCAATGATCGATGATCGATGTGCATAATCAGATCACAGCGGCTGCCCTGGGCGCTGACTGTCTATTTGATCACGTAACCGTCTGCGACTTGTGGAGCCCTAGTTATCGGCCAGAAAACTCGATTAGGATTTTTATTTTAATTACAAGCAACCAGTCCAGGCCGGTAATTCCAGGTGACCAGGTAGGTCTCTAGCTTAGTGTCAATGATTTGCGAGTTCTTACAGTCAGCCGCCGAGGTGCGAGTTGTTACAAGAGAAAGTGGTCACTCGAGGACACTCATGTGGATAGGCCTAACCAAGCAGTGAATGTATAAAAATTGCATATCACCGATCTACTTGGATCTTATTGATTGCGGGGTGTGTGTTCGGCGAAAACTATTTGCTGCAGGGTAATTAATGGAACAGGTGATTTTGGTCGTTTTTCCCCTCTGCGGTTTGGACACTTTATGCGGGCGATTATGCAATTCGGCGGCGGCGGCAGGTTAGTACATGCGGATTAGGATCTGGTTATTGCCAGGCGTAAAAAGGGGACTACTTCGGAAATATTAGTGTTAATAATTTCATACTCGATTTCGGCAGTGATTTTGCAATTTGTATTCAATTGCGTCCTAACTGACCTGATTTATTTTTTAATTCATAAACCCACACTTCATTTGCTATTGCGTTGGTTTGGATCAACCTATATTTTAGGATCGATTACTTTCTTAAACACCACTTAAGATTTAATGAAAAATTAGTTGTTTTTCTCGCACTATGCTTTGATTGAAGACTAAGAAATTTCGCATTTAATGCGGTGGCCAATTGAACCTGTTTTGAAAGTCAAATTATAAATTTTGAGGAAGCATATTCAAGAAGTGATCGCACTCATTTGAAGACGATCTTAACTAGGTACCGAAAATAATAACAGTAAACAATTATTGGATGCTCACGCCGCTGGCTGTCTATCTAACAGTCTATAACTTTTGAGCGTCTATTAACCGTGAAACTGAATTGTACTGATAACCTAACTGCCAAATTATTGTCCACCCAGGGCAACACAAAATTTTTCAGCATCTACCCTCTATTTTACAAATTGGACCAACGTCTTTGAGACACTTAACCGCTATTTTTATTTTTAGCCTCATTTCAGAGTTACAATCCCCGGACCCCTCTGGGGTAGCAAATCAAAAATGATAAATGTGTTCCGAGATGATGCGCATGTACCTAGTACTGCCACCAAGCATACTGTATGCTTGGTGCTACTGCTTAGAGGTTTCGTGAACAACTCTTCTGCCTATTAGCTATCGACATCTGGACCTATTAGTCATTTGTATTTATTTATATATTTTTTATTTGATGCACGTTTAAAATGTGAACCTGTTGCAGAATACATTGTTTCATGCGGTTTAGTTTCAGCGGTTATAGTTTTTCGCGCTGGAACCGGATAAAAGTTCGATAGGAAATTCAAAAATTAGCGACTCCCAAAACCCTGTATATTCATTTAAGGGTGTATTGCGCTTTGAACGTCATTTTTGGAGCAAAATTTTAAGATTTTTTTTCTCAGAAACTACAAAAGATATTTTGATTTTTGTTTTTGTTATTTATTAATACAAGTCTCTGGCACCAAAATATATTTTTTTCGTTGACAATACAAAAAAATTCCAGCTGACAGAGCTGCTCAAAGTAGAGATGTTTTTCGCGAAGGGGTTAACGGTCACCATGATTGCAGCCCTCAGAGACGTCTGACACAAAAAATTTCAAATTGTTGTTAATTTGTATCCTATTGATTATCGCCTGAACTAGGAAAATAAAAATATAGAAATTTGCAAAAGTTATACAAATTTTAAAAAAAAGTTCGATTTTTTGGGTATTTTTTCGAAGTAAATGTTGGATTAAAAAAAACCTATTTATCGCATAAACAAAATCGTAGTACCGACGATAGCGGATAGTAGAAGGATGATTCTGTATAAATTTGAAGAAAATCGGTCAAGTAGAACTTGAGATATCGTGGTGACCGTTTTGAAAATCTGTTTCGAGAAAAACGCGATTAAAGTTAGATAGATCGCCGAACTCGCATCGCAACGCGCTCGCCGCTCCAACTTTGAGGCATCATAACTACGTCTATTTTATAGATTTTTGAAAAATTCATTTTGGAATACAATCTTAAATACATTAACAATAGAAATATTAAAAAAAGCAAATTTCGATTTTTTCAAAAGTTCAAAGCGCAATACCCCCTTAAACGGGACTTCCTTGAAGTTGAGAATTTTTGGTCGCCATGTTGGATCCGCCATCTTTAAATTTCATTTCGATAGCTGTTTCACGCTGAATTGACTCTAAAATTACCGTCTATAAACTGTGAACATTTCTTGATAAAAGCTTTAGTAATTTTCGAGTTAAATCCGTTCGTACAGACAGACACACATTTTTTGAACATTTAACGGAGCCAGTAGGGTGATTACATCAATCACATATCACAAACACATATATTTGTGTGGTCCTTATTTTTAAATTTTACGAACGTCCGGACAAGGTTGAGACGGGTCTGCTAGTATAATATAATGTTAATACAACTACACAAATTTATATAACATAACAGTAGCATATTACGATTGATTTCACGGCCTCTTATTCCTAGAAGCAATTTGTCCCTGCAGATTGCAGCTGCGTTATTGCAGAATCACAATGAAGTTATATCTCGGCAGTTTCATTTATTAGATTACTGAGAAGCTGCTGGCTGATTTGCATATGACATCATTTATTCACAATGCCTACGCCGCCGCCGTTAAGGCCATTTAGCGCAAACTCCTTTCCTTCTCAACATAATAATTTCCACGACAAATAGGTAATAGCATGAATTCACTGAGCAAAACGATAATGAATATATTCCATCAGCCAAACGCATTAGTGCAATATGTCGATTTTCATTGCACCCCGCTAATAGCGTCTTGTATAACAGGTAACAGCAATGTAATTCGAAATTGGCTTGCGGCACATTACTATTGACAAATGCACCGCATAGACCTTTCGAAGACTTCTCTAATGATCCAGTTACTTAAGAAAATTATCACAATAACTCGCCGTTCCCACTAACAAAATTGCAACGAAACTGCCGCACAAATGCGATCACCGTGATTTCAATTTCACCCATTACCCAGTAATTTGCAGAATAGATCTTGCCGGTGACTAACCGTCTCGTTGATCTCAATAATGACCTGGGCAGTAGCGCCGAGCTTCAATTACACCTCTCAGCGCATAATTTTCTGTGCGAGATGAGAGGCATGGACCATTCGTCGAGGGCTCAATTGGCGGCTGCACAGTAGCGGGGAGGAAGGCAAACAATAAATATTGGACGATCATGTGAGGCCTAATGCGGCTTTAATTAAGATATAAGGCGCAGCAGCCCCCAATTTTCAGCTTGAATGGCTCCGATATATCAGCGCCCACTTGATGTGCATTCATATGCTGGCATGGCAGGGCGATATGGTAAACGTTGCAGGGAACACCTCGCAGACACCATTATCACCTGACCATTAATCCGCGTCATAATTAAGTTGTTGGCCGATGTAATGCAGCATGAAAACTATCTCTGTGCGCTTGCGCAACTTGTGCCGCAACAAAGCGATCGCGCACTGCCAGGTGAACTTGTGTCGCGAGCCGCACAATGGTCGCTACCGCTGAGAAATAGACGCCGGCAGGGGATCTGGATCTGGATCTGGCTCAAGTTTAAGAATAAGACACAAAGGCAAATTAATCGCCCGGTTGCTCGGCGAAACAGCCACCGGCAGAATTGCGGACTGATAGCGACTCCTTGGCGATCTCCTTCCACCTAATTTCGAATTTGTTGCGGTCGCACAGCGGCGGCATTCAACTGCGGTTTGCGACACAAGCTAATGCTCGACATTTTGCAGATCGAACACGACTGTCGTGAAATTCTGCAATTAAGCGCACTTGTAATGATTTTTCCTCCTAATTAAAATACACCGCGACTGATCCTGCTGGGTAACGATTGGGTAAGGTTCTGGGCAAGCATCCGAGTTGCATGTCCGCTATCGGTCCACTGCACCGCCGCAATTCGGATTCAAACAAACACGCGAACTGGATCGTTTTCGCGATCTTGAGCAATTCATACTGGCCCCCTCCCCGAATGATCACGGCCTCTCTTACCCTATCACGTTTTTTCCACGCTGCGCACTGTCATGTCGCGGAGCAGTCATAATTTGCATACTAGAGATCTTGCCTGAGGAAACCGCCGAGCGGGATATACTGGTGTCGTGCTGCCTGCGACCTGCAGCAGGTGATAATGATGAAATTTTCAAATTTGTTCTGCGGATGTCGTTGTCGACCGACATTTGGCTTGTGGGTGGCTTAGCGGAGGCTTTCGGCTCCGGGGCACAATCGCACAATTTATGAAAATGATTTGTACGTGAAGTGTCGGAGATTTTCCTTCGATTCGTTCAATTCGTTCAAATCGCATCGAGTGGCATTCGGAATTGACGAGGTAATTACTTAATGATGCTAGCACCACGGGGTGTGCACCTAGGCGCATGGAAGGTGAGATTATATCTTCCTTTAACCACTGCTATTGCCGTCATTAAGTTATTACTCGTTTTAGCACTGCTGTGTCATATTTTCGATGGCAATTGGCTAGCGATTTATCAGGATAAGGGGCCTATTTGCAGGAAGGGGTAATATGTACTTCCAGAATTAGAGGTGAGTCTTAGAAAGGCTGATTTAATTTGCATATTACGTAAGAGAAATATTAAAATGATTGTTTCGCCATATAGAGGTATGCAAAATGTCAGTAAGTTTTGAAAGATCATTTTTAGACACAATATAACTAGCTATTCAAAATATTGTTACAATTTTGCAGTTACCAAAATTGTTCCGAAGAGAGGGGCCATAGTACCAACCTTGGGCCACGGTTCTGCCCAGGCACGCTAGGATTTTTCTTACGGTCGCTGTGAGTACTAATATTTAAAATACATTTCATCCTGTTACCCGCCAGCTCTTTTGCAGCGAGACCTCACTCTAGGAGGAGGAGTTGTTTAGAACGACGAGACAATGGGAATTTTAAGTGATCGTATAAGTTGGTGGGAGACTTGTCATGTGTGATTTTATGTAAATATCGAAGAGATTTCATTGTAAGATACTGTTCACTAATTGCCGGTAAGTGTAGATTTGGACGTCATCAGCATACATATTTGGTTTGAGTCATTAACCGATGGGCTATCATTGATGTAGAGGATGAAGAATTGTGGATCAAGGAGAGATCCTTGAGGGACACCACGAACTATTGGCAGTAATGCAGACAGCAAACCATCACTATTGGCCCTCCGCAGACGATTCTTAAGAATGTTGGAGATGAGATTGACATCGGAGAATGAGAATTTGAAGTCAACACACAGTTTACTGAGAAAACGGGTCAAATGCCTTGGAGAAATCGAGTAAGGTCAGTATGATCACCTGGTCTTTATCTAAAGCATCCCGGATGTCGGAGGTCACATTTAAGAGAACCAATTCGCAACTATTTCGGGGTTGAAAGCTGGAGTGCGAACCTACCAGAAGGTCACGTTTGCTTATAAAATTCTGTATTTCACAACGTATTAGTTTTTTTAGGTCTTTGTTTGCCTAAGAAACAAAGGATGCTGATAGGTCGACAATCAGATATACTTTTAGGTACAAGGAGTTAGTAAACGGAAAGACAGAGGCAAATTTCCAAACCGCGGGAAATATAGATTAGGTGAGGCACGAATACAAAATATGCGTTATTGGTTTAATTATTAAGTGCAGAATAAGTTTAAGACGAGGAGGGAGGTTATCTGGCCCAGTAGCGTTCGAATTGGTAGGGTGTGCCGCTTAGAAAACATCGGCGGCCATGTTGTGTGGGGGCACTTGCGCGACTTTTCGGAAAGATAAAGTTCACGCCTTACCAACAGTACCGACATTCAACGATTTTTATTATTTTTATTTGCTGGGCTATCAAGAATTAATGATAAAATTAAAACGACTTTAATTAATCATATTCATATATTTCACATATCACAACAAAAAAATCTGCCAGGGAAAGTTCTACCTTACTGGTCCACTCTACCAACGAATCGTGCTAGTGTACGGTCACTTTTATTGTTTTAATGAAGCTAATTTGTCTTAATGTGGAATTCCTTTTTAGCTGGATTTTATTCTAAGGATTTGGTGTTAGAAGTTGTGTATTTATTTTATGTTAATTTGTTTACTTATATTTTTTTATTCTTGGAATCGCTAAGCCTTTATCTTTTCAATGTACGTACGTATATGCTAAATCCTCTCCATTATGTATTACAAAATCCACAACAAAATAATTCAATGGACCATTATTCATTACACTCCTGTGACTAATGTTTTTTTTTCTGTTAATTCGTGTTGACGGAAATATGGACTCTGTGTGACACAAAACACCTAATACCGTACCGTTTGCATAAACAATCTATGAAGCACTATAAAAACCATTAGACACGCTTTTTCTGCATTGCGCATCATACCCAATTTGCCGCTTCACAAAAAATGCTAGCACACCTTACCTTTCATAAGATCAGGTATAATGACATCATATCAAATTACTGTTTGTGATGAAAAAATAACTGCTGAACTTTTTGTTAGAGGTATATCAGACAATTTGTGATAAGCAATTTGCCGGCTACCTACAATGTAATTAATTGGTAGCCACAAGTTGGTACTTTATTACGGGGGCCCACGCAAAACTGTCTCAGCTGATATATGCGGCACAAGCCGTAGCTAATGGCAGGAAATCGGGTGTTGGTCAACTAAATCGCGGCTACTTTATGCCTACTGAGTGGCCAGCTATGCTTCAGCATAATAATCATACAATCACGGCAAAAAGGGGTACGTACCAACTGCTGTTGAAAATTGGCTTTCTGCGGAAATTATAATTGCTAAAACTCGAAGAAAGCGGGCGGTGTAAATGATCAATTATTTGCCATGTGAGTGAGGGGATTTGCTTCATATTTTTGCTCAACATCTGCACGCTGGCTTGACATAAAAATAAAATGGAAAAAAAAAAATTAAGATAAGCGTACCTTTCATAATTGCCGCTATTACCACAAATAGAAACAAGAACGATTTCATACATGCTGCTGAGTGCTGGGCTGCCAACCATGGGCACATTGATTTCGGAACACACCCATTTATGTTTGGCTGCAGTTTATTATTTAGCATTTTTATTACTGACGGCACGCTAGATGGATTCTATTGGCACCTTGGGGCTAAAACTCAAATTGCCAATTAAAACTTCCTACTCGGCTGCGTCGCGTCGAGAGGTTAAGGCGAGCAGATAAGTCTTTAGCTCCATTAGAAATCAATTTCAAGCAAGGCTAGCAATTTATCACTGTTCAATTAGCTACCATATTTTCTGCTTTCAGGCGTGTATATTTCAAACATATTTGGAACAGCAATTAGATGTCATGCCTCGAATTTTTCAGTTTTATCCTATAAAGATAGATTTATGCAGCTGGCTATATAGTTATGTTATGGCATACTTTACTTTTGAGGAGTTCAATTAAATCGTAAATTGTTTTAGACAAATAATGTGTCATGAACCGAGATCTAAGTCTTGTAATTGAAGTATGAGTTTAACTTTAAGAAGAATAAAACTGGAAAACGGTCTTAAATAAGAGCATGTATATAATAGTTGGACCAAAAAATACATTTTAAAAAAAAGACTGAAACAGACACCAGGCAAATTTTGACATTCACAGACATCAAACCCGCTGTTTTCTGTAAAAACTAAACACTTATTACAGAAGTGTATTTTTAGTCACAAAATTAAACCAAAAACGAACATTCTAGAAAAATTGGCGTATACGAAATTGAATAGATTGTTCTGGAATTTATATGGATAAAACGAAACGAACTTTAAAGACTAGATCCACTTAACATATTACGGGAGCTTGAAACACAACACGACAGTTTACGAAGAAAATAAGTCTAAGTCTATTCACGCGCTCCGTGTCCGTGTAATATCTATGTAATCTAACGTAAAGTAAACGGAAAGTATACAGCAGTGAAGAAAATGACATGGATCTAAAAATGTCTACTGACTGAATATTTTCCTTTTACAAAATATCTATGGACGGAAATTTGCCTGTTGCTATGTTACTAACTATAGATCGTACCACTTATGTGACGTCATTTCACAGAAATTTGTATACTGGAATCATAACACCACTTTGCAATTGATCTATGAAGTAATTTGACCAAAATGTCAGTAATATTTACCGCCGTAATAAACAAAATAACTGTTGTATAATATCAGGAAGTAATTACAAGAAATCAATGTTAGTAAATGTCTTCAATTACAAAAAGGATTAATATTTTCATCTTTAATATTTTCAAAACTATTTCTAATTCTACATAATAATTAAAAATAAAATACCTTTTCTCACAAAAAAGGTTTGCAATTCCTGCTATGGGCTACTTATTTCAACAAAACGTTTTGTAGTTCTGTTTTTAATTTTTTTTTTGCAATTACATTAAGTTTCCTCTATTTTAGAGCATTATTAAGCTAAATCATATTTTTAAATAATTTCTTTAATATACACAATCTTAGAGATTTGAAATTTTAATGTTAAGGGGATTGCAGGAATGCAGGATTAATTGAGCTTAGTAGTATTAGTATACAAATAGAAAACTTGTAACAACAATAGAGCTAACATGATTTAATTATAAAACAACACCTTTAATATGTGAGTATCACACTCAAAGAAATAATGCATTGTAAAATTGAATATGTATGAAGGTTCAGTTTGAAGATGAAACAATATGTTAGGCGCGATCCAGAGGTCCCGGGTTCGAATCCCACATGAATGAGATTGGTTTGCTTTCTTAAAGGTCAGATTATATGTATGTATCTGTTATAACTTGGAACAAGAAGTACATGTCATATGGTGTATTGGTAGTGTAACAAGCTAGAAGCTCAAGCATATCGAGCTCGAATCCTATCGAGCACCACAGAAAAATCATAAGGCAACATCAAAAACAACACATCTGTGTAGGTATTACAACAATAGTATTCCAAATATATGAACTTAGCGAAGCAACTAACAAATAAACATTTCATCCAAACAAAAACTATCTCAGAATTTGCTATTAATTAGTCACCAATTAGTTCTATAAAAAAATTTTGTCGTAATTTGCGATACATATTTTATTTCTTGATTGCTTCTCTAAGTTAATACAAAGATAGCAAAGCAGCCTGCAATTTTAAAAATTATGCACGACAACATTAATTTTTGTACAACTAATTAGCGACTTATTAACGACAATTAAGACGCCTAGGACGGGTTCGCTTCGTGCAAGCTGCATCTCTAAGGTCATACACATTGCATAAAATACATGGTTAAATTCAGAGAAAAAGGTTTGTAATAAAAAAATCACATTTTACTAATCTACGAAAAAGGTTGTGGTCATTTTTGCCGTAAGTCACAGCAGCGTATACGTTATTTCTTATAAAGAAAATGTACCAAATTTTTGGACTAATAAGCTTTCGTTTTAATCTTACTGTTCTAATAATTAATCAGTTTTGTTTTTATCACTATTTATGAAATGTGCGTGAAAGGTTAATTACCTAAAGATCTACAAATACCTTTCAAAATTAGTTCACTTTCGCAAGTGTTGGAGGTCAGGTTGGGCTAAGTCGATTAATATTAAAATAGAAGAGCACAAATGGTTTTATATATTTCTGTAAGTTGGTTATATTTTTTTTAATTTACGTATGTATAAATTAAGTTTAAAGAAGTACACTTATATTCAACTGAATTCCGTCAAGAAGTAAAGAGCAATTATAGCAGACCCCGACCTTCTTCCAAACCACTCATTAATTTGTATATATGATTTATTGCACTAATAATATTTCAAAACAACCATTTCATCAAATAAAAAAGAAAAAAAATTGCAAGCCATTAAGTGGAACAATTCAAAAACACAACCGGCAAAAGATGTTGAGATGTTGATTAGAAGTGTGCTTTTAGCCTCAGATTAATTTTTCAGCACTAATGCACAAGAGTTTTTGAATTGATATCAAAATGGAGATCATATGAGGCAATTACCGGCAGTTACAGCTTGTTTATTAAATTTAATTGTTAACCCGTAGTGGTTTCTAAACTTCATGCCGAGGTTGTTGCAGCTTGAAAGACAGATCATTACTCTTAATTACAACTTACATTTTAGTGCTCTCAAAATTAATCACTTCGAACTGTCGATGTCGCGATAATATCACTTGCAAGAGGTGCAAAAAATTAAAACCGATTTATTAATAGCTGAATTAATTGCCTTTCAACCTTTTAACGGATGGTGATTACTTTAGAAAATATAAATTATTTATTAGGACCATCGCTTCATACAATGGATTCGTTCTTGGATTTCCCCTGTCATATGTCAAGAAACCAACCTTGGTTTAGCTTGTACGGTCATTTTCTACTATTGTTATTCAAGTGAATTAAATCACCTGCAAGAATATTTCAATGATTTTGTTTACCACAAAGTCACATTAGCGCACTAGCGTTGTTAGTGTAGCCGCCCACATGTGGCTGGATCACTTTTTTTCAGGTACGAAAAGTCGGCGCAGACTTGAACCTGATATTCGCGCAGTGAGCAGGTCTCTCCGGAAGGCATAACAAATTCGATGAATAATAAATCGACACCTAGTACGATTCGCTCGAATACCAGTAATGCACTTACCGAGCTATGACCGCACGCGATTCTGGCCACCACAAGATATACGCAGGGAAGTAAATCGCACTTGATTTCTGGATCACTTCCTCATTCAGTCAACTTTTCATGTTACGTGGTAGCCGAGAACTTGGACATACGAGAGGTTCGAAATTTATGGTGAGCACATCAGTGCACTCCGCGCCTCGTACTGGTTAGTTAGTTTTTGCGATTTTCTTTTCCCGCAAATGGAGCTAAACAGTTTCTTTCGATGGAATATATGGCAGTGTCACAGATCCGTTTAAACTGCATTCCCTCTCTCGAAGAAAGCATTGTGTTTTGCTCTACTTGTTTGTTTAACGCTGGCACAGCCTTGAAATATTTTCTTTGTCCTTATAACATAGCTAACCATTCGATGTGAATAAATAAGATACAATATGCGACCTGGAAATGTGATTTGCTCGCATGCTCAAGTACGCGTGTACATTGTACCAGAAATGCCATCGCTCCGAGAAATCTACGGCACGCATGCTCATATTTTCAGAAGCACGCACCATCCAATTATCACACTTTATATTTTCCCACAAAAATCTCCCATGGGGATCGAACCCATTCAACATCTTTCCGAAGCAAATTGACGCGGCGAATCGCACTTGCTTCTTGTTTTTTTTTTATTAAGCAATTCCCAGGTAAGCATGCTTCTGCTGCTGCCAATTACGAAAGTATTCGCATCATTATGCACTTGTTTCTCGAATTCATACAATAAGTGCCTTTGACATTTTAACGTTTTTGCATTGAAATTGTGCAAACATTTTACATTTTGTTACTTTTCCCATTCAAATGCCATTTGTGGCCTATCTGTGCTCATTGCTTCACTTTTTATTGCCTCGGAAAGATCATGCTGGGCAAAGTAATTGAATGGGCTCCTAATAGTAAGGGAAGTGAGTTAGTGAATTTAGTCATTTGGTCATTTTTATGTTTTTCGATGTTTTGCACTTTCAAGAAATCTAGAAAAAAGTCTTCAGGTTAGTTGCCGACCTGAATATTTTTGAAAGTAAAGCATTTTTATTATGGACATAGTCTTCTTTCAACATGTAAGTACCCAAAACATATTATCGCTGTGTGAAATTTTGGAATTAACTGTATTTTAGACTAGTTTGGTAATGTTTTACAATTTTATCAATCTTCAATTAGAGAGGATAATGATGTAAGGAAGGTGCACATCTGTCCTTTCTAACTTGTGTCAGTAAGTTAAAAATGACAAACGCCTAACTACCGAAAATGTCGGCAGTAAGGTAACATTAGGTAACTAGAATTCTGCTGTTGTTCAACAACTTTTCTTTCTATAGATTACGAAAATGATATATCAATGGCATTTTGCTTAGTCAGTAAAATGGGAAAATTCGATTCTCATTTTATAAAACCATTAGAATATTACAACGGACTGAAGACCAACCACAAACATAACAAACGTGTTAATACCACGTCATTAATTCCAGTCAAGTGAGATGAAAGATATACTTCTATATACATTTATTTGTGCATACATGTATAATTTACAGAACTTAAAACACAATCCTGAAGTCATTCAAAAACATAGAAAACAACCAACAATGGTGCTAGTAAAGAACCTTGAGGAACACCACTGGGCTCCCATTGGACACTTATAATTTGATATTATTTTTTGTGACGCTTTTATAATGTTATTTAAAAAAAAATTGCGTCTCTTTCTGTCACAGGTCAATTGGGCTTGTTTAAACAGTAGGTGACTCTGATTCCAGTTTTATCATTAAAAAATAGAAAAAATGTGCTATCAAACTAAAAATCCGTAAGCCCTCATGGATATATTATATACCATAGAAAAAATTTATAAATGTTAGTTGTCAGCACTTAGACAAAAAGTAAAAACAGAAGCGGCCCATGCACAGGCCTACGTATGCAGTTAACGTCTACTTTAAAAATATCGTTTCTACAGTACTTCAATAATTAATAATTTACGAAAGATCCTAAAACTTGCCAAATAGGTCTTATTTTTTTTTAAAACAAGCTGACGTTCAAGACAAAGCTAAAAACACCATTAAATTCACACTGCCCCATTTATAGAAAAATATACAGGGTGTTTTGGAGATGGGTGCAAAGCTTTAAGGAGAAGCTAGCATGGAGCATTGAGAACTATTTGAGCCATGGTTATCTTAGACGAAGTCTGACAGCCTGTTTTTTGGCGAAAATCGCCAAAATTTTAGAATTTCAATAATTTTTGAGATATTCGCGTAGAAGATACCTCAAAAGAAAGAGGAATAACCAAGCATGTTGTCAAAAAGTTTTGAACAAAAAAAGCACCTTTCGTCTTTTCTAATTACCGCAAAAAAAACGGTTTTCTTAAATCTTTGAAAATTCTCGTGAACTTCAAATGTCTGTAAAAAAAAATGTCTGATGACACAAATGCTTAAAACATGTTTTGTTAGATTGGTTACACATTACTTTAATTAAATGAAATAAAAGAGTATTCATTTATCATTCAAACTTGCCATTATTAGGAATTAACTGTAAAATTTTGAGTTTTTTTGCCAAAAACCATTAAAATTAGATAAAAAAGAATAGTCAGACTTCGTCTAAAAAGCATCCATGGCTCAAATGGATCTAAATGGTCTATACTGGCTTTGCATTAAAACTTTGCACCAATCTCCAAATCGCACTGTATTTAAAAAGTAAAAGAACATTCACTATATTTTAATTCGCAGACCTTTTTTTTATTCATGTAAAACATTTTCGAAATATCTATAAAAAAATATCTATAAGCTTCATTGAAGCTGATCTTCATTTAGGGGTTTAGCCTGCATCTGTTTTAGTAATAAGGATTATTTTTCCAAACATTTCAATATTTTTAAGTGCACCCACGCATTTAAGAAAACAATAGCACTAAAGGAAATAACCTGCCCAGCGAAAACAATTGAAATTTCTGACTCCTTTTATTAGTTCAATTGTTCATAATTAGAAACTTTCAGTTTCATTCATTCCGTAGTCACAACTGAATTACTTAATCGAAACAGACAAAAATTTCCTCAAATTTTTGCGTAATTCTCAACAATTCTAAAATTGTACATTATCCAATTAACTTTCATTCCATTTCCAAAGTAGCAACAATGAGAGCCGAGGCATTTTCAACCTTTTCTCAAATGTTTACTTTGCGGTTATTGTGTAAACAATAACGATAATTAAGTCAAATAAAGTGGCTGTAAATGGACCTCTCACGACCTGGGTGAGTCCCAAGTTATAATTAATGTCAGCAACGTCTAAGTCTAAGCACGGCAACTTTAAATAAACCTCATCAAGTCGAGCTGCCAAGCCACTGTAAATGCCTTTTGCGCACAAAAGAAATGAAAGCAGTTAATTATCTATGGAAGGTGCAAGGCTTCATCAGATGGCGATAAATGAGGCGATTGGTTTGAAGTTGGTTGCTCGGGACTAGAGTTATATACCATACATATCTGTAGCTGTCGAGGATAGAGGCATGTAGATATTTTGTAATCCTTGTAATACTCTTTATGAGGAAAAGCAATACCAACGTCAGAAGTGGTTTCCTGCAGATGTTTTGCATGTGATTTATGATTGAAATTAAAAATTGCATCACAACAGTTATAAAGAGTGCAATATATTTGGTTGATTTTTTGACAAGGCTTGACGGCAGTGGTGGCCGCCACTAATGGCCCATTACAATTTGAAAGTTTGTTATTACTCTAAACGAGAAAAGTTGCTTGCCATTCATTAAGTACAACAAAATTTCTTAACTTCTGTAATATTCTTACAAATTACTACTCTACCCGCTCTCTGGTGGGAACGTAAATCTTGTCACTTTTATTGAAAACCTCGTATAAAAGCAATGGTGATTTTATGGCACCTTTGCCGGCATTTAAGAGGCAACTTAATGCAAGTCTACTTTCAAATGTATGAAATATATGTATTTATTAATTTGCATGAAACAATCCGCATTTAATGATCTTGTCAATGGGGTGTATTTTTTCCAAGAATCGTAAATAGTGACAGTTTTAGCTGTTACTTGTTTGATAACAAATTACATAATTAGAAAGGAGATCGTAAATAATTCCTGCTTTGATATAATTAATGTAGGAAGGAAAATGAAATGTTCAACATATGATTGCTCATTTTTCTTCAAATTAGTTTTCTTTAATCTTTTTGCAAAATATATATGATACTTTAATTCCAAAGCAACAATCTATGTCTGCAATACATACATTATATGTATTTTGTCTCGTAACTCGGGGATTATTTTTATTTATTTTGAGCAAAATAAGAAAATTATGATCAAACAGTTTAGAGTACATTTTATTTTATACCCCCGTATACAGATTGGGACATACTGGAATAGATTCAACATGTTTCAGACTACGCTGTGTGAATGTTGTTGATGCCCTCAACTCAACACGACAGATGCAGGCAAGTATGTTTTGATCGACTTATCTTTATATTCTTAAAGAATTTCAAATTTAAGTATGTAACTAAAAGCGTAATACATACATATGTGGTTCTATGGATCTCTGCGTCTCATTAGATTGCAGTATGTATGTACCTATTTGGTCGCACTGGACTAACAGAAAATCATCTACTTAAACACAATTTTAAACTATTAAGTGTGAATTATATTGAAGGGAATTATAATATATAGGGAAGTTTTATTTTCTGTTCATTGCAATTGAAATAATATTAATATTTTAGCTATATACGTATTTATAATGTTGACTGATTTTTTTTATAATAGCTGTTACCTTCAAGAAATTTGAACTAGTATAATAAAAGATAAGTTCCTACAAAAATTACTTGTATAGCTCTGATGTATGTCCTTTTGCATTTGGTAGGTATTATATTATTTTTATATCATAGCAAAACAAGAATGTTTGTAGCAACTAAGTACACATAACTTTTTTTGTGATATTTATTTCGTATATTGCACCATTAGCATCAAATTATGCTAAGTACACTAGTGTGCAACATGTTGATGATTTTTCAATATAATTATTTGTTAATTAATAACTACAAGTGGCACAATGGTAAGTAATACGCGGTTATGTTAATCAATCCTTACTTCAATTACAGCGGTAAATTATTTTCTAATGAAAAATATTGTTTGGTCTAAAATGTGAAGAGGCAATCAGTTTATATCGCGACTTCAGAAATTTTGTAATTGGCAACTCTTTTTCGCACGGTGCTAATGTTTTTCACATGCGTTTTTCGGACTTTTGGAGGAATTGCGTTTATGACTTGTGAACAAACGAATAGAATGTTCTGGTTTTTTTGCCATTTAGAGAGTAAGGATGGTTTAATAAAACCGCGTATTATTTACCATTCTACCACGTGCAGTTTTGAACTAACAAGTAATTATATTATATTGAAAAGTCAACGGTGCTAATGTTTTACACACTACTGTATGTGACTAAAGTTGCAATTAACTTATTTGGCTATACGAATATCTGTTTTGCTTATTGCTTTTTCGGGGACTTTAACAGTTTTTTAGACATGTTGGGATAAAATAACAGGAGTTGCTATAATTTATAACTTTGTGCAGTATAAATATTTAACAGTTTTTATCGCATCAATGTATTAAATTTATATTTAATTGTTCGAAAAATGTACAATATGATGAAAACTTAAAACATTCGTAGAGCTTTAAGGTATATTATATTTTATAGTTATAGGTTAGAGTTTACCCTATCATTTGGCCCATATATTGAAATTTTCGCACGCTTTAAAAAACGATTTCGATTCCAGAATCTACAGGTATAGTCTGGAAACTGGTATAACTCGAAAACCGTGAGATTTTTCATGCAGCTATATTGTGCTCAGTTGATAGCTAATATGCTGCCCTATCACCAGTTTCCAGATTATCCACTATTTACGGGACACCCTGTATATAGAAAAAATAATATCGATATCACCTATTCGCATTTAAAGAATAAATCCTTGCTGGCCAAACTAATTAAAAGAAAATGTCAAGCCTATTGTTTATTAAAAGCCAGTAAGTAATATAAATTAGTTGAAAGGACAAATTTAAACTGCCTGAAGAGTTTGCGGGACTCCAGAAATATTCGAAACTTCTTGCTAAGATATCAAGTATTATTTTAAATTATAAGAAAACACGTAGAAATAAAACACCATTCACTTTAATAAGTATTTTAACTAAATCATTAAATCACCACCTCGATAACTCTTTATTCACTAAAAAACGTTAAAAATTCTAATAACCGAGTTTATTGTGTACAAATGTTCTATCACTGCAACAATTTTATTTGCAATATTTATGTGACCATGATTTTCTGCTTGGTTTGAAAATTTAGTGAAATATTAAAAGACATAATAACAGAATACAAATATAAATAATATGTATATGCTAATCTGTCATCATAATAAATTAAATTAAATCTTGATGGCAGCCGAACAATAATTTGGTCGCATAAAATAAATATATGCATGGCATTTACATTTGTAGTTTCTTTATGACATAATAGTGGAAAGAAAGACTCAACAACAATCAAAAAATATAAAAAAAAATTAATAGTAGGTATCCGGAAGCATCTATCGCGGTGATTATTTATTTATTATGCACTTGATGAATCACTCCCAAAATTTACATATTCACAAAAGCGAAAGTGATTGATTGAGATGAAAATAAAGGCAAGCCACAACAAAATATCCACCGAACATGTTAAAGTGAACTGAACTAAGTCCCCTAATCAAGTCAAGTCAAATACGAAAAGGCAAATATAAAATTGAATTCATTAATCGATACTTCTCCGGGTGTCAAAACATTTATATATCCACTTAAGTCGGATTATCTGATCGACATGATACCATTAATAAAACGTTGCACGAGAACTGCACTGTCCGTTCGGTTCACGTTATAGGTATATCCAAAGTTGGCGCACTTTATTCAAATTGTCCACTTCAAGAGATCCATTGACAGACACTTGTGATCACTTTCATGTATATTTTGATTATTCACTTCACGGAAACAACAATGACAAACAATTCACTAGTGCAGAGCAAAGCAGTCCTTGCTCCCCGAAAAGTATGACATGATCAATCACTGGGCGCAATCAAATAGCCACACGACACGATCGATCACCATGATCATTACGGCCGCGAGCCTGGCGAGTTCACAGCAAAGGGTCCTCAATAAATAATTCATGAAGATCGTTTGATTGACAATGCAATAGGCAGCGGCACTGGTCAGGCCCGCGGAGACCGAATATTATCAAAAATGCTTCTTGCATAACTCGACTGTAGCGAAAAGTGAAACGAAGTGCATTTCCAAGTCGAACATGATTAAGTGGATCGCAGTGATCGCCGTGCAGCAGAAACATACCGAAAACATTTTTCCTTTAAAAGACCAAGACTCTGGTTGCAGCCGACAATCTCAAATTTATGAACCGCGTGCTCGATCAAGTTACAAATTTTAACTGAGCCTCGGCTTAATGCTGCCCGATGCATTTATAAATGCGGCTCAAGCCATGAAAGATCGCCGCGAAGTCCGAGCTTGACTATGAGGCCTCTGATTCAGAGCAACGCAGGCAGGCGCAAGCGATTGTAGGCCCCAGCGAATTTTTACTTCGAAGGAACAGGGTGAAAGCCTTCGCGAGACGTGATCGAGTCCACCGAGAAATATCAGATTAGGTAATGCTATGTCTTGGGCGGAGGAGCTGGTTTTGAGTGCGAGTACACGCGTTGCGATGCGGCTGATTGACACTGGGGGAGGTGTTCTTCACTCGTACACCGTGAGCTCCAACTACAACAGGTAATTCAATCGGCGCGTCGAAAGGTGCCTTAATTGCACACATTTAGTCAAAATTGAATAGGAGGTCCAAGATCGCGCCTTGACTTGCCGTGATGCATCATTCTTCGGAGGCATTTTAATCGAATGGAAAACGAGCGTTTCCCACAATCTTGATGGCCATCGTGATGCGGTGCTCACCTGAATTAATTTTAAATGTCACCACGGTGGATTGAGAGACTTGAGAGTGACATTCGCCAGCCTTTGATTTCGCAGAACACCTACGGAGGCGCTGAACGGAGATTGTCGTACATGCACTCATGTAACACAGCCGACATACCTTCCAAGCCTTTTAACGAATACTCCTTACACTTGCTGCATAAAAGGTTAATGAGTGCAACTCAAGCAGGAGAACAATATCGATGAAGGTAGGTTGGCGGGAATTGATCGTTTCAAATAGGATCGTTTATTTACAAATGCGATCATGACTGGATCTTAAAAAAAAATACGAATCACGATCGAACTGTGCCATTCGCACCGTGAGTGTTACAGATACAAGCCGGTCGCGTCAAAACAAATTTAAAACAAACAAAAATTACACACCTAGAAACCACCCAATCTATCTTTCCCCCATTCACCAGATTTTAAGATTTCCAGTTTCGCCTTGTATTTAAACTGGGCGGGGCGGGCCACTTTATCAAAAACTGGCTACTCGCAATCACCGCAATTGCTGGAGCCTTTAAATATAAGCCTTTATTGGCAATGGCAAAATATAATTAATTTGCAATGGAAAATGCATACATTACAATGAAAGAGAGAATTCTCCAAGCGGAGTTAATGCAAATGGAATGAAAGATCCGGTGGGCGATATCCAGCCTCCACTACATAGCCTCAAAATTCTTTACATAAAAGGAAAGAAAAGTTGTCGAACACAATAAGTTCGTTTCAATGAACTGGGTTGGGCAGAACACGACTCGTGGCTCTTCTGCAATGATCTTTACGGATTACTATCGACATTGAGCAAAGTCGGAAGATGATTATGTTTGCACTTATCGGAATCTTTAAATTGCTTGGTGCTGCTCATCATTGCATTTAACTACATTTGCAGCGTTTAACCCAATTTTGATTGCTTTTTGTTAAGTGGATGGGTAATTTTGGATATTTTCGAAAAATGATGTTCAATCGCGCCGTTTCGCAACCGCAAACGAAACATGGATCCATCACAGCACGTCGGAGATCAAGAAATATTCGAAGGTGGGTCTGTCGGATAATAATGTGATCGCGACTGTTTTTTGGGATGCGCAACGGATCATTCACATCGATTGCCTCGAAAAGGGCAGAATGAGCACCGGCAAATATTATTCAAATCTCTTGGACCAATTGCACGCTGATTTAGAAAATACGATCGCATTTGGCGAACAAAATTAAAAAATGTCACCTAGGCCGATCATTTTTCAACTCACCTATATTTTTGGTCATAGTCACTATGTGCATACATTGCAATCAGAAAGTTATACGACGATATTTGGGGGGGATGTTTGTAAGTGTACTTGTGAGTTGTCGGGAGGATCGGGTCATGGGGTTCACGTCATGTTGAAAAACATGTCACCGGCGGTCTTTTTCAAACAACTCGGGAACCATTGAAGCTAGAACGGATTTTAAAGGTTTTTAAAAGTACTACAACTTTATGTTTATTTATTTATTAACAAAAGTGCACTTGTTATACGATGAATGGTTTTTGGAGTTATTTTACGTCAAACAATTTTTTACTACTCCGAAACTGCTAATGGAATTAATTTCTCATAAACGATCACTCTTACGAGAAAAATGCAAGACATCAAACTTGTAGATTTTGAGAAAACCTATAAGACGGTTCTTTTTTTGTTCATTTCGCGTTAATGCTGCAGCCTGTAGAAGTAGAGTTTTCTGTTTGATTTTCACTAAAAGGTACAAAGAACTCTTATGGTGAGACTTCAATGTTTCTCTATCTGCATGTTTGTCACCTCCATTTTTGTCAGTAACTACGAATGCTATCGACTTGACATTTAATACAATTGCAGAAGTAATTTGCTAGTCCTGTAAAAGAATGGTGACAAAAAACAATTTTGATAAAGAACTCGATTTTTTTTATATAACTTATATCGTGTGGGGTGTAATTTCAAATGCTTTTGCTAAAAGGATCGCAACGGCTTGGGAGTTACAGGTTGATTAATAAATTCGGGATGCACATCACTATTTTATTTTTATCTTCTGATCTTCTCAATGAAGCGACATAAAGCTCACACGACATAACTACTATCCTAATGTGCTTTCCAAAAATGCCACCAATGTTGACCTACCTCTACCACTACAGGTACAGTCACTTCCGAAAGTAATTTCTCCCACATTTTCTCCGAAATGTATGGGATTAATGCGCACACTTCTTTTTTTTTCTTTTTTCTTTTTTATTAACATGTCCAGGTAGAGAAAGAATATACAAATTGTACGTAGAAAACCTTCTCTTTACCTTTTTCCTTTTCTAAAATTTAAAACATATTACTGTTGAACAATTTTTAAAATTCAGCTGTTTTTAATATCCCGCAAAAGGTTTTTTTGGAACGTTCAAATAAATGTAACGAGCGCGTTAGAATTTTCGTCGCCTTTGTATTTATTTCGTTTGCGGATTTTTTAAAGTAAGTACAGTAATTTAAAATTAACAAAATTGCAATAATTCAGATGGCGACATTAAACTGTTAATAAGCAAAAAATTGATAAGTTTTTATTTAGATCTGGTTGGACACGATTTTGTACTTATAATTTGACCTAATTAATATTGAAATGGTTAAATCCCCTACATTTAATTTATAACGCTTGTCATTAGACGGTACAACGTTTTTTCCTAAACTATCAAATTACGAAAACGAACTTTAACTATTGCCGATTACTTAACATCCGGATAATCTAAAAGGTACTTAAAAACATTAAGATTAATATGTCAACCTACATCTGTAACTCTGATTAATTATTTTCGAACTAAAGGCGCGCAATTAAGCTGCATAATTGCGACATCTAAAGAAATTTTATTGCGAATATCATTTTCACTTTTTTTAAATTGGTAATGTGATCGGTCGCATTTTCTTATCTGTTTATTTTTTTTTAAAGCCTGTAATGCCATCGAACTTGTTTTGATACTTGTTTTGCAGTTTGCACCGAAGGGCCAAGTATTTCGGAGAAAACCCAAGTTTAAATCTTAATTAACATATTTGCGGGCGACTTTCACCCATCAGCGATCAGATGATACCAGTTTTGCATTTCATCGCGGGTACATTGAACTTTTTTGTCAAAGTTAGGTAGGTGTAAATTGAGTCATTGACTGGCGGAAATTTTATTATCGATTATGTGCCATCGTCATCTTGTCAATTTGTTGCGTTGCGAAAGATTTCATTCCTAACCTGCACGATTTTTTGCAAAGCAATTGTTTTCGTGTCAATCTGCTCCACATTGAATACTTTCATATTCAAAAGGCGTAAAAAGTTGCCCTTTTAGTTGAATTTAACGAAGTTTCCAATCTTCACGAGTGGGTTTCCTCTCAATTGCATAACTCCACGCCTCTGAGCGCTCCAGTCAGCGTATGATGAAACCTCACAAAGAAGTAATTATAAATTTGCAACAAAGTTATAACTTCTTGACGCCCATTGTCGCTGGCGTGTACCTACTCCGCGGAGTATCTGTAAATCAAATGTCACATTAAACAAACGAGGTGCTTTCTCCACCGAGCGTCCAGCAAGATAAGTCCACCTTGCGAGGGGCAGGGACTGTGCGGTAAACTTTGTTTTGTAGGTACTTAACCGCAGAATGAAAACGTTCCTAGAATTACCTGCCGCTTGCCATTTAAGAGCGAGGAAAGTATATTAATAGTCGCAAAAAGAGACCGTCTGTCGTGCGGCTGCTGTGATTATTGTTGGCGTTTGTGCATGGGAAAAACCACATCATCAAATTACGCATGTTCCCCTTATTTACGGCTAGTTCGTATGGCCGACTTAGACATGCGACCATTAATTGTGGGCGACTGCATAGGTCCATAAGACCCACTTTTGGCGCATTCGCACATGGGATGAAGCCTGTCCGCTCCGGGGATTCCAAATATAATTTATGCAAATACTCGGGTATGTGTGTTATTTATTGCACAGCCCGTGTGATTTATTGCAATTTTTATCATTTGACCCGCTGATAAATTCAAGCAGGTCCGCGGATTAGCTTGACGATCATTAACACAATATTTGTGTAATCATGCACGGTCTCTCGCTCGCGCGGTGCACATGAGCAGGTAAATAACGCTGCTTAATTAGCTTTATCGTCTTCTTAAGTCATAGGTATAAGACGCAACGGTGCTTTATTAGACAACATAGACAACATGGCCTCTTGTCGTAATTTTACTTCTTATGGGAAAGGAGCAGTGGTTGTCTTATGAACGCTAGACCCAAATTAGACGTTATAGTTGCATTTAATTTCCTGAGATGGAAATCAATATTTATGCAATCGGATTAGTTCCGTGGCGTTTTTACCTTACGTGGAGTCCAAAGAAGTGCTTAATTGGATTTCTTTCTGTTTCAAAGGCGATGTATGAAGGTGAAGCGCAAACTTTTGATAACAGACTCGCTGTTATAAGATTTACATTTTATGATTTTCCGAATTATATGTGTGAACACCATATATGTGTTTTGTATTGACTTCTCTGTAATATGAGTAATTCCTTCGGAAAATACGCTCATTAGTATAAGTTTACTGTTTCAAAGCAGCAACAGTTTTATTGTGATGCAATTTTAGAAACCTTTGGAGCACTTACTTTGGGATTCACCTTACATCAACGTACTATCTGCAACTTATCTCCTTCGTTTAGAATCTTTTCTGAACGTATTTGTCGTATTTTTTCACACACTATAGAACGACTTCTATACACCACCTCACTAATATCGTGTAAACTTTTGCCTTTATCCCAATGAAAATTAATTAGTTCTCTTCACGGACGGGTTACACAAAAAGTTTGGTCATCACACAATAATAACTTATTCCTTTATAAAACAAGTTTTATTCTTCTTGATTCTTTCGCTATCATTTCGACGATTTTTTCGCTCGGTGAACGTTTAGCAGCGATTGATCGCTCAATCGGTCCTCGCCCGCCTTGCTTCGCAGGTGCGTTTTAGTCTACGGAGACATGATAAAGACAGTTCGCATGGTACAACAGAAACAGGCAGCGTCGCGCCAATTTTCAAAAATTGATGTATCAAAATCGACCGATACATCAACGGATCACAATCATTTAGGTCGTCAATGAACGTCACTGAAAGGTTTTCGTCCCCCCTTGCGTACGCCATTGGTTATGTGTGTGTGTGTGTGTGTGTGTGTGTGTGTGTGTGTGTGTGTGTCTGTCTGTGTGTGTGTGTGTCTGTCTGTGTGTGTGTGTGTGTGTGTGTGTGTGTGTCTGTGTGTGTGTGTGTGTGTGTGTGTGTGTGTGTGTGTGTGTGTGTGTGTGTGTGTGTGTGTGTGTGTGTGTGTGTGTGTGTGTGTGTGTCACTATGCAACAATAATGAAATCCAATACCTATTTAAAGAATTTCTTAAAATTATTATTCGAAACTTTGCATGGTGGTTAGAAGTGAAATTCCTTTTTTACAACACAATAATATCTGACGATTGACAATTGTACAATCTGACATCACATTAAAAACCCCGATAAACCAACTTTCATGAAAAGCTAAGGAAGTTCAGTATATCGAATCCGACATATTAAAACCGTTATCTTGAATTTGTAAAATCAGGCACCATATTCGGAATCAGTCACTACAAAAACCCGCACATACCAACTTCCATGAAAGTCTGTTCTCGGGTTTATTTGCAGAAGTGATTCAGTTTTCGTGACATTCGCAATTTCACTACAGATCCATAAAAAGTTTCACAACAAAATGAAACAATATTTTTTGGGCATTGATCACGGATCAGTTATATTTTACCATTTTACCATTTTTCATACATTCATTTGCAAAGGAGCCACAATAGTCGCCACCACGAACCAGGTTATGGCCACCCCTGTATAGACTCAATGCCTAACTATGGTCATACAGTTTTTGGTATGTGCTTATTTTAGTGCCATTTTACTAATTTGGGCGATAGTTTTGAAATCGTAAACACGACTAGCGAACAGACATTTTCAAAGTGGAGATGATAGAAAACTTAGTGTCTTCGCTAATCGAGTAGAATGAAATCGACATTAACAAGAGCGCCCTTAATCTCAGATTGGCTTCATTTTTAAATAAAATAAGAATTACAAGAATTTCACTTTCTTACGAATTTACGAATTTACTGTTAGTCTTATTAAAAAACTGCGGCTAATGGAAAGCCAGATTGAAATTTAAAAGAAAAAAGCTACAAGAGGCAGGCTCATAGTTTTTACTATAATTACCTCAAACAAAAAGATGCGTGATGCCTTGCCTGTTGGGATATCCGTGAAACATTAACTCACCTCACTCATTACGCAAATTTCTGTTAATTTGTAGCATCGCGAAAACAGGTGGCGCATAAAAGACGCTTGCATAAATTGTTTGATTAGAAGCGATTCACGAGCCCGTATGCCTCGGACTAAATTTGATTGTAATTGTCGAGCACGAGCAGTTTTTGCAGAGGGTTCATTAGCAAACCCGTGCGTGCCCACTGAGTATTTCTTTGCGGGGTGATTGTGCTTGAATTATGGCTTTTTGTCAGTCTGGGTCTAGCAAAATTAACAGTGAAGAGAGTTTTTCTATGACCCGATAATTACGAGTGTAAAAGCTCTAGGCCAGGGCCACACAGCCAATTATTCTTACCTAATCGGTAGCGATACCACGGCGGGCGGCGCGCGGCGCAAGAATATAAAAAGTTTCCAATATTTGCCAATAAATTTTGCAGTGCCCCTTCTAAGTTTGGCCTGGTGATCTCACTGACCAGCAGGCCTTTCAAAGGTTTTCGTCGATTTATATCGGCTACTTAGAACATTGTGGCTTAATGGCATAGAATGAATAAAGGTGGTTTACGTTATTGGTATTTTGCCGCTTTATCGCAGATCTATCGACTGGCCGATTGGACCTTTCCTTATTTAAGCCCGAGCACCAAAGAGCTCCTCAAGGCTGCTGGACGGACCGATACGATCCTAACCGCATGCATTTTGCAAAAACCTTAAAAAACCTGACGCGCACTATGCACACAAACGTGACTAAATCTTAGCCACTGATTGCGTACTGTCCGTGATCTTAAGGCAACCGGTGAGGTGACACGTTTGTCGCAGCGTTTATCACCTGAGAGTGCAAAACCTGCGCCAAATGGGTGTGCTTCTTATGTGCAAAAGAAGAAAACCAGTTCCGCCCCTGGGTTTGGTGCTGTAAGAGTACGCAGATGAAAGTTTGTCATCAAGGAAGAAAGGTGTAAAAAGTCCAAAAAGTGTAGGACTTGCTTACCCACTTTCCGCGGCGTGCGTAATGGTATACCTACCTGTGACCGTGCCATGAGTTACGTAACGACTGATAAAATTATTTACTGCGGCCGCATATGACACAGAAAGCCGCGTAGACCGCTGGCCGCGAGTGCTGAGTTGATATAGTAAACCCTCGGGGTCCATGAATGAAAGTATTTTTTCTTTAAATTTATGACGCTCCTACGGGCGTTTATTGAATTCGATGGAGCGTTTCCTTCTATCGCGCTCAATTACCAGGAGATCGTGTATTTATTAATAATTTTCAGACTTGATAAATTCCCTTCAGTGTGGAGCGCGACGGTCGGCAATTACGATTGTCCGATTCGTAAAATACGATTATATCCCTGCCTGTGCCGTTAAACCGCTGGCATGGGGTCCCAAGAATTCTCAAAGTCCCACTAGCGCCGATTTTTGATTTATTGTCCTACTCCCGTAGAATAGCTCTAGTGTGCATCTAGATCACTCCGACCGTGCAGCGACAGCCTTGCTGGCGTGCTCGCGAAGTGGTCCCACAGCCACCATACCGGAGAATGCCCAGCCAGGCTCCGATCACATTTTCGATTGAAATTGTAAGAAAATCGTCAAATTGGGGCCAATTGAACCATTCGAGTTGTATCCCACGACCGGGCCGATGTCGATCATTTTCTGTGGAAGTATGGTAAGCGCCATAAACAGCGCCCGATTGCGTGTACAGATGATCGCCATTGTCGAAGGCTCTGTAGCATAGCTGCCCGATAAATATTATTAACTCCACAATTTCCCGGGATGTGAGCATTGTGTGCCGCATTTTCCCCCCCAATCAATTTTTATGACTTTTACGTCGATTGCTCTATCGCGATCAGCCGCCAATTCCAAAATAAATGGTGCTCCGGCGGGGGTTATCGGTCGCTGGCAGACTATTACTCGGCCAAAGAACGCTTACCTCTCGGCTGGAACTTATAGCACACCTCCAGCCTGGGGTAATGATGGTCCCACTGACTTTAATGATCCCCATGCCGAAGAAATTAATTTTTATGGCTCGTCAAAAATGTCAAGACAAAACGAGTGTTCGGGCGTGAAGGTGTCTGCAGAGTTGCACCCAATAACAATATCTTTCAATAGTAGATTTATCTGGCGCGGAATTTATCAGGTCGCAAAGGGAGCACTTAGTGCCAAATCCTGATAAGATTTACAGCTCATACGAGGTACGATTTATGCCAAATGATTGTGCAATGCTTGCTAGCAGTTAGATAAATCTTCACGGGAAATATGAGTGCACTGTTTCGACTTTAGCGGATTTTAATCTTGTAAACGATGGCCTAGTTCATCAAATTGAGGAAAAATCGTGCTCAGATATTAACTAATAAGGTAGGTAACGATTGCCGAGTCGACTTTTTCATATAAGTAAATAAATTCTCAGGTAATAGAATGTATTTATTTACGAATCTCTTGTTTCGGAGAAAGTACGTTAAGCATTAAATATAATTAAATAAACTCATCAACGCAATCATGAAATGATACGTCCAGGAAACTTCTCACGCAATAAAGCGATCACTGCTTGGCTTGTGTGGCTTGAAGCCCCATCCTGCTGAAAATAAACGTCGTCCAGTTCACTTTTTAGTTGTAGGCCCGACAAAATCAAAAATCTATTGACGGTGACGGTGACCCCCACATCGTTTTTTCAAACAAATACGGCCCGATAACGCCACAAGCTTGAAATTGCACTAAACTGTCACTCGTTGTGGGTAGAGAGGCTTTTTGATTATATGTAGATCTTTGGTTTTCGTTACCCCAGATGCGACACTTATGTATATTGTCGCATATTCGTAACGTGAATTTCAAGAAGCATTTGATATGCATGCCGATGCGTTATTGGACACATGACCAAATCAGATCATTGAATCCACTCCTTTTGGCTTCATCCTAGTGGGAGGAAATCATTAAAAGATGCATAAGATTAACCACTAAACATGTGCACTTACCTTCATTGTCTTATATTCCTATAGATATAGTATGCCAAAATATTTCTTCGCAGAACCCTTATTTCCCCAGAAATTCACAAGAATTATAACATTGCATTTTTTATTAAAAATCAACACCATAGGTACATTTTCTTAAAGCGACCTTATTAAATACCTTAAAATATTCAAGTACAACAATTCATTAATAAATAAACGACAATCAATCCTCTCAGTAAAATTGAAAGGATCATTTAAAAGCCTCAATATGTGGACTTTACCAGTTCACAAGGATAAAAATACTATAAAAATACACACTCACTAACATACAAAAATACATACATATCTATCTCCTTCATCTCTCTTTCAAAAAGAAAATTATGAAAAATAAAATCTTTGGTCTTAGCTATGCCTTTTATTCAGGGAAAAGTAAATATGTTTATAATTGTTTTTACAATTTTCTTTTTGTATTTATATTATACTTATCCTAATCCACAGAAATTAGTAAGCAAAAAAATATAAAACTTGTCGACTAAGCTTAATATTAGGAAAGTATAGAATGGTTCATCTCATCTAAACGTGATAAAAATTGCATTTAAAGGCCGTTTTACTTGTACTATCCTATCACACGTGCTTGTCCTCTTCGTCGCTGACATACATTCGCGTAAGATCAGATGCAACGGATGCTGTTTCATAACTGTAAGTAGAGAAATGGAATAATAAGGATAAGCATGTGGACAACTGGGAATTTGTAAATTTTCTAGCAATTATCGCAACAAGATAATAAGAAGTCGGTAGCGGTAAGATCACATAAACTCACTATTAATGTGCTGTGGAATGATCGGACAGATCTACTTTGATTTTTCTGTGCGATTTCCTTTGTTGGCTGCCACTGATCGTGGCTAATGAATTTTCATTTGCTTGGGTTGTTCGTGAAACGCGCGATCACTAGTCAATTTCGATCAGGAAAAGTTCAGGTAATGTAATTGATTGACCCGTGCCTGTCTTTCAAGATACAAGCCAGGGGTTGTGTTGAATTGTGATTTAATGTTATTCCAACAATTAGCGGGGGGAAAATTGCTTTTGCTAAGGTCTTCATGTTAATGACGTGTATTGAACAAGGAATATTCACAAAAACCTGTCCTTAATTAGCTTCAGACCGGTTGAAGCAATAATTCACCATTGGGTTGAAACTATGATAAACTTCTTTATTGTCTGAAAAAAATTGAGATGATTGCAATTAAAATCACCTGCCGTTATTCAAAAAGAAAAAAAAATCAAATCTTGTATTATGCATGGGAATTACTGTAGTTTCGAGAAAAATTTAAAAAACGCATTGTAAGTCGGGCAGGCTTATATCGCTGCAGAATTCTATTTCACCTACTGCGTTTTATTTGCAATGATCGTACTGACCATATGAAGCAGAACTGTGCAGGTGTTAAGAATGTTCCAATCCTTGCACATATTTTCCATCGCACTACTGTATTAATTCGTGCTATCACGATCTGCCCATCGCCAGTGCTCGTAACTTACATATTTCACGGCAATAGCATGCAGCCGATCGTTCTCGCACGTGATTGCGTCTGATCTGCTTCACTTAATTGAGTAATTGTGGCTATGCCTGTTCCGTTTAATAATCATTTTCGATTGATAAATGTATAAATCGGTAATTTCAGGCCTTAATTATCCGCCCGGTATGCTTTAGGTAACTCCTTCAGCGTATGCCGATTGCAGAATCTTAGATCTGTATACCATTTGTGGCGCTTGAACAGATTTCTTTGGTAATCAGAATATAAAAAATGGTTCATGAAGCAAGAACAAATATTTACCGCAGCTTTAATTTATGGGATCGGGTTTGCAAATGTACATATCAACTCATACGTTGTATATCAGTATATGCATGGTCAGCTACTCGGATTCTTCGTCTAATTGATATGAGGAAGGAAATTAGAAATAATTGCGATAAGTAGGTGCATTGAATAAAATTGAAAGTTAAAAGAATGTACGATTTTATAATTGTTGCGAGTAATATTCCAATGTGCGGAAGACGAAATGGATAATAGCTGATTTGGAATTTCTTGTTTAAAAATCGACTATTACCTTGATCTCATGCGATACAATTTAAATATGTATTAACACCATTGTTAATTATTCGTCGGGAAAATCATTTTAACGCTCAGTTTCTCTTGAAGCTACTAATTAAAAAAACTTCTTTTGGATATGAATTTTCAGAAGTGTAATTAAGTATAATGTTAATTGTAAGAAGTAATTTTCCGCTTTATAAATATTAAAAAATCCCCAACTTTCTTTCATATAACACAAAACGTTGCACATCATCGTAATGTAGGAATGTTTTAATTTTCTGGACTAAAAGGAGATAAAAAAAAAGTTTGCTATTTCATTTTTCGTGAAATCAGTCACACTGAATAACCAACTTTGGGATATAAAAATAAATATTTTCACACAATATGAAGTAACTTGCGTTAAGCAAGGCTAAGACGTGAAAGAAATACCAGTAATTTTTTCTGTCAGGAAGTTATTAGTTCAAATAAGCAAGATAACTTCCTGACAGTAAGATTGCTGAATTTTTTCATTTGGAATCCTTGCTTTATTTAGGCTATTTTGAAATTTAGCAACAAAACGAATCCTATCCTATCTGGAAACCAAGTATTTCAATGTAAATTTGGTCATTCAGTCCGCAAGTAATGAACAAAAGAGAAAAATGAAACAGGAAACACTTCGAGCATAATTAACTATAACTAATTAACTAATGGCATTTATTGAGAGTTACTCCGAATCTACTCTTATCCAGACTTTCACAAGGATCTAGACTCCAGAGAAACTCTTTGGACTCCTACGACATAAATCCTTAAGATGGGGGCAGTGGATTCAAAACACTAAAATTATATTTTCATGGAAATAGACATTCATTTTTGTTTAGTAATTGTTAAGATTAACTACGTCATACTTCTGAATTCAATGAAATTGAAATATGTCATAAAGGAGGTTATTCTGAGAAACTTTGTCTTTGGACATATACCGTGAAAACCTGCAGGAAAAAAATACACGGTTTCCGAGGGAAATATGTCTACTGACTTAATATTTTATTTTTCGTTTAGTTGATAAAAAGGTGGTATCTTTCTTTCTACAAATATTTGTCAATTAAGGAATTTTCACTTTACACACTAGAATGATTCCACAGCTCTGTAATATGATCTATGATCTTAGCAATTTAATTACTTGGTGCTAAAACACTACACTATATTAAACATTTCTAAATGGAAAGGCACAACATTCCACATATATCAAATACCTCTCATATGTTTTTATGGATTGAAAGATGCTTTTTCCATTATGAAATTTCCATTATAATTTTCCGTGGGACGTTTTTTTTTCATTCTATTTTTTCCACTGAAATTACCATTCCATGGTAGGGAAATTGTTCAATATTTTTGTAGACATTTCGTGCAAGCCATATATTCAGACATTTTGTAAAAGGTAAATATTTAGTGATGGAAAAAAGAGTTGATGGAAAAAAGGTACTAGTGAAAAATTTAAAATGGAAAGGTGACCCCGTGCCGTTTGAAATCTCCACAAAGTAGAAGAAAATTGTCAGGGGTCATGCTCCTATATTATATTGTATCATACCCTTAAAATCAACTGTAGTGGTTTGCTTTGGAAAATTCAAATATGTTACATCTGCCTCAAAAATGCTTAGGCACGTGTTGGATATTTTTTGTATATTCCGCATCATCGTACTACTCGTATAAGGATTTTAGAGAACCACTAACTAGATCTTTAATTCTGTTTATGAATTTAAAGACTTCAGCTGGAGTAGGAATGCATGTAAATTAAAACTAAGGCTGAAATTTCCTTGCTATGTATTTTTAGGGTAGTCTGTTGGTTGAAACCGTAGATGAATTTATATCGAATATAAATAAAAACAAACACTAATTTTGGCATTACTGAAAAAGATGTACCATATACACCATACACAAAACAAATTATTTCGAGGTAGAAATTTTTTGAAATCTATATACGAGTATGTTATGTATTTACAATATTGTGATGTATCTAGTTTCAACAGCGCAATGACACGGAAAACATAAACAATGACCACGCGTGGTACTCATAACTCAAATGCAATTTTCGTAATCAAAGCAAGCTCAAATTCGTAAACAAGTGGCCCATAAGAGAGTTATACGGAAATTTTACGAGCTTTGGTCGGTCATCACATTCTGCGCCCAACACTAATAAGTGCGAGCTAGCAGAGCAGAATCCCGCTGTTAAGCGCCAGAATTACTAAGCGGCGCACGAGAGGGATCATGTTACTCCCGTTGCGCTTCCGTGTCTAACACACCAGGGCTACAGGCCGATTCAAGTTGCTGACCAGACTGCTTAGACAGTAGTAATAGGATACCAATCGTTGACCAAGCGATTTAGGGAATACGTGCGGGTTAGTGTTGAACAATTTTTTTTACTATTATTAAATGTAGATGTTAGATCGATTTGTATAAATAGCATAGATGAGCGTTTTTGCATTACCACTAACATTTTAATGTTAATTAAAATACAATTTGCACTATAACTAATGGATTAGTAGTAGTGCCAACATCTTTTACTATCACTGAACGATAAGTTAATTGTGTGCACCTGGATTATGCATTGCTCGCACGATCGGAATTACTTTTAAGGGGGTATTGCGCTTTGAACGTAATTTTTGGAGCAAGATTTTAAGAATTTTTTTCTCAGAACCTACAAAAAATATTTTGATTTTTGTTTTTGTTATTTACTAATACAAGTCTCTGGTACCAAAATATATTTTTTGCGTTGCCAATACAAAAAAATTCCAGCTGTCAGAGCTGCTCAAAGTAGAAATGTTTTTCGCGAAGTGGTTAACGGTCACCATGATTTTGCACAAAAAATTCCAAATTGTTGTTAATTTGTATCCTATTGGTTATGGCCTGAACTAGGGAAAAGTAAAAATATAGAAATTTGCAAAAGTTATACAAATTTTAAAAAAAAGTTCGATTTTTTGGGTTTTTTTTCAAAGTAAATGTTGGATTAAAAAAAAACTATTCATCACATAAACAAAATCGTAGTTCCGGCGATAGCGGCTAGTATAAGGATGATTCTGCATAAATGTGAAGAAAATCGGTCTAGTAGAACTTGAGATATCGTGGTGACCGGTTTGAAAAATGCTGTTTCGAGAAAAACGCGATTAAAGTTAGATAGATCGCCGCACTCGCATCGCATCGCGCTCGCCGCTCCAACTTTGAGGCATCATAACTACGTCAATTTTATGAATTTTTGAAAAATTCGTTTTGGAATACAATCTTAAATACATTAACAATAGAAATATTAAAAAAAAAATATTTCGATTTTTTCAAAATTTCAAAGCGCAATACCCCCTGGAAATATTTCTGTTTCCGCAGAACTGCAAATTTAATTGGAATGTTTCCATTCTGTGCTGAAATTAAGTTCTGTCATCTGTGTTATACCGAAAACGTAACTTCATTTTGTCGTGATAAATAAATTCGTGGTTTGAAGACTTCTACCATGTCTGTTGAAGGCCTTCTGAGGAGGGATGCCTTCCTTTTCGTACTAGTGTGCATTTCTTTTTATATCTTCCATGGAAGGTGTGATGTTATTAGACGGAAGATCTTCCATGGAAGGTAATATTGCGATTATATGGAAGGTGTAATTATTTACCCAGAATTGAATAACGTATAAAGTTTATATAAATTAAAGAAGACATAAATTACTTGTGAATAAATTTTGTGTCTACACTTTAAACCGCACGACTGAAATTTACACAAATCCCTATCCCGTTATCCGTTATTTCCATTTTTTTCCTCCTCTAAATTCCGCCTCTTCCCTATTCTGATAAAAATAATTTAAAGACCCAAGCCCTTCCCACGCCCTTCTAGAGGAAGTTTTTCGTATTGCGCTACCTATCTGGCTGTATCACGAAAAAAAATATTGAATTCCATAAATTGCAGTAGAATGCTAAAAGTGAAAAATAAGAATTTTATCTCATGCTTACCTCATTTCGTTGTCATAGCTTGATGTCATCATGTTACTACTGTTCTCGGTATCCAGGTTTGAGCTTCTCCTCCGTGACAAGCTTATATCGTCCGTGCTGCTGCCGAGAGATCTCATGACGAAATCGTCGCTGCTGTCGAACGAGCTCTGGTGCATCTTGGATATCAATGGCTTGTTATAGAAAGTCGGCGACAACGTTGGCATCACGAAGGGCGTGTTCGAGGCAATGCAGTCATGCTCTATTCTGTGGAGAGAGATAAATCAATGTTAAGCAGTTTGTTTTGCATAACGACATTCGAGTGCTTCGAGGAAGGGAAATAAATCTAGCAAGTCTATCGGAAAAAACGACACGATTGCCTCAAGGATGCTTGTGAGAATCGCTGGGCAACCCAATTTCCGATCTCAGCTTGCGCAACGCACCACGGACCCCGAATAAGACGTATTGTAAAAAGGACCAATTTCGGGTAATTTTACTTATTAAATTCAATTAGAAGGGAAGGTGCACATTAGACACCCATAAATTGTCTGTTTACTCTGCTTTAGCAAATCGCCTCTGTTAATAATCTGCTGCAGGTCACTTGTTAGAAGTGTGGCGAATTTGAGTTATACCTCCGTTTGCCATTGCAAGGTGCCTCCTGTGGTTATTTCATTGTTGATAAGTAGACCGCAAATTGCTTGAAAATTATTGGGTTCGCTTGACTGTCGAGAAATTGCAGCACTTATACTGTGGAGCATTCCGCGCTGGGATGTGGAGCAATTCCACAGGAACACTGTGAAGCAATTACTTCACAGTATGGCACGTGGCCATAACCCCATGAGACAAGGCTGCCTTGAGCTAGGTTGGCAGCTTCGGATAGTCACACCGATCTCTTGCGAGTTCCTATTCTCGGACGAACAACGGAAATCTACTAAATATCACCGAGGTATCACAAATGTGTCGTGTGTTGCAACATTTGAAAGGAGACTTACAAAACAGAATCATGCTGCCGCGAAATTTCTTCCAATAAACATTCCTTTCACGAGTTTGCCCTGGCACGCTCTCCCGGTGGTGGCTCTGTTTTGAGGCCAATTTGCTTGGTAATGAAATCGTGCATGACGCCAGGGGGAACACTTTTTTATATTTGTTGCCTGTTGTGCCTTGTGTTTCTTTTCAGTTGCGGATATGCTGTCTTTGAGAAGCATGACCGCAATATTGTGATTTCATTGAAAAGGATATATCTACATATATACACATACCAAGAAGAAAATACGTAATACTTATTAGAAGTTTTTCATTTATTTCGAGAATTTTCGATTTGTTTTATCCAATCATTGTGCAGTAGTAAAATTTATTTGTTTAATGAAATTGTTCCAGTTAATCTCAAAAACTGCTGCGTCTTTTTAAAAAAATGTGTCAGGCACTGTACCATTTCAAAAAAAATTTTAGTGAAGAAAACTATTAACATGAACTTTATGAACATGTAACACGTAGATTTGGACTATTCTGTACCTACTAATACAAATTTAATAAAGTTGTCTCTCCTCAATGGGAGTCAGAACCGCAACGCCACACTGTGTTTAAATTGCTGCTAAAAAGAGTTTCCTAATTTTTTTATAAGCAATTTTCATTGAAAGTATTAACTAAAGACTAGTGGTAGTAGGCGGGCTTCATAACGACTTTGAAATCAAATATCTAGTGACTAAAGGGCTCAAATCAAAAGGTCCTTGTTGTTGTATTTTAGGAGGCCTAAAGAGATCGTACTCAATGTGGGGTGAAAAAAATGTCAGTACACATTTAACTCTATCGTGGGACGCAAGTAATCTAGTGGCAAGCGTAATAAACAGCCGATCCAAAAGTCTCAGGTTCGAATCCCACTTGGACCTCACATTTCAACTCGCTTTTTTCCTAATAAGCGACAGATCGCAGTCCCATCAATTAAGATAGCTATTGCGGCCTAATCAGCTAGCATAGCATAGCGAACATAAAGGATTTAAGAAACGGAGCCAGACCTCGTAGTGGAGGTTTTGTGGAAGTTCAATGCTCCCAAATGGAAGTGATGTAGGAAATCATTTTTAACCCTAAGTCCAAAAATTAATTCCGAAAATTTTATTCGCTCGGTCGTGTACAAAATTTCACCTTAATAGGTATAAAAATAAGAGGGTGGGTGACATACAGACAGGCGGAGTTGTTTATGGAAACCTCAAAAATGGACTATTTTCACCAAAAAGTATAAATAGCAAACTTTCGTTATATTGAGTCGGAATATGTCAAGCAGGGTTTTTCTTGAAACGGAAACCTCTTTTCACGAAAATATTCGTAGACCAATTTGACTTCTTTTGTGTAAGTATTTCTTAAGAACTTAAGGCGCAACTGCCCCGTCATTTTGCCAGATATTAAAAACGGCTTTGTTCTGCTTATCCATAACAACAATAAATAGAAGCCATAGCAATATGATACTTCTCTCCCAGAACTTGAAAAATTTCTATGGGTAACTGGTTTCAAATTAGTGGAATTTTCTTTTTAACTGGATCGAAAAAAAACCAGAGTGCAATTAAGTTAGATTAAAAAAAATTCTGAAAATTTCCTCTATCGGGCCATCACCGGAAGCTTCCCCTTAAACTTTTGCTTTTATTATTCTTTTTAAATAATTTTTGATGATAATAAGAAAATTGTATATAAAATTGAGAGAAGGCAGTTTGTCTGGCAAAAAATGCCAAAAATACCAAAACTTAAAGAAGTGCTTGCGGGCCTTGTCGGAATGCTGCCACGTGCGTCGTTTGCCTCGGCCTTGCCTCAGATGTGTACCCGGCTTTAAAAAAATCAACTTTCTCGGTTAAGGGGACTTAACCTAATCTAAGATTATTTGAAATCTGTTCTGTACAGTGGAAGGGGCGTGGCTTTTTAAGCTTACTGAATAAAAGCGCAATTAAAAGTTCAAGTACTTCTTCACATTAAATTTAATATTTTTTCGACAACAATTGCCTGTAATAACATGACGCAAAAATATATTTCCTGCATTCATAAATTTGCTTTTAAATGTTTCAAACATTGGATTAATCATTTCATTGCACTATAGAAAAATTGCGCATTGCCTTTACTGCACATGTTTTAACATAAACTTATTTTATCATTAATGAAAACACTATTTCTCCCGTAAAAATTTCATAACAGAGCTAGATTGCTTGAATCTAACCTGACAATTCAGGGTTACTCCCATTGAAGTTATTACAACTTATCAGCAACGTTTCCATGATTTCAATGGTTAAAAAATGCTGGGAAGCTCATAAAAAACGTTAACTGAAGCATAAAAAAAATTTGAATTGCAAAATGGCTTAATGCAACTAAACAATTTCTAAGGCACAGCAGCATTCCTCCACGAAAACGCCGACTATGCCCAAGTGAGCTCAATGTTAGTAAAAAAAAAACTAGCCCTGTTGGACCATGAAAAAAAATTCTTGGAGAAGCTGATGGATAGTCCGTGAATTCAATACATCGGTAATTAATATTCCGAATGTTGGAACCATCGAATTGGCAAACACAATAAATCGCGATGCAGCCGCCCACTCGGCTGATAATTAAATCAGGTGAAGTCAGGTAGGGCCGAGCCGGACGGATTGCGCGCTCAGGAATTGCATGTCAAAATTTATTTTTTAATTAATTGATCATTCGGGCAGTGGAGATAAGACGTTCCAGCCCGGGGAAACGATCATTCGCCTGACTCATTACAAACCCGGGGATCATGCACGTTTTAAGAGTTAAGCCCTGTCGAGTACAGGAGGCGCAACCAAAGTTTCTAATTGACCACCGTAGCGCAACCCGATTCCTAGGACCGTATGCGTTCCGGCACCTTGTCGAGGGCCTCTCCAAACGGAGGAAAAGAGGCGCGCCCGGTCCCAACGTGACCAATCCAACGAGTGAATTTATCGGACTTACCTATCGGCCGGTATGCATTTACTTCTCATTACAAGCTGCAACCAATTTGGAACTGACGGTGTTGACGCTGGATCGGGTGTAAATCTGCAATTAGATAAGAAAGGAGGAGATTGCATGTCAGGTAATTTGACTTTTTAATTCCATTTTGCTGCAACAAACGAATGTAGGGTGGCGGAGTATAAATTAAATTGTAGCCGACAAGCGTCAGGACAGAAACATGATGGAAAAACGGGGCACAGGACAACGGGATGATGGCCAATATACCGCACTATACCTTTCGTACAATTGCGGTGAAAGGCTAGTGATTGGGTTGCGCAATCAAGAGGTGTGAATTCCAGATAAACAACTTGCGTGGGGACACTCACCTAATGACTGAGTTCGAATGCTTGGCTCTTGGTATGGCGAATGTGTCGTTGCTGGAATCCTCGGTGGATTGATACAACTCTGTCTTAATCTCTGTCTGGACCACGTTCAACAAGTTCAGGTCAAACTTTATAATAGCTATAAAAGCCGTAAAGTAGTGCGCATGAAAAATTATTAAATATTAAATTAACTTAATTTAACTCACATTTTTTAATTGGTCCAAGCTTTTGTGCTGTTTGGTAGAGTATGTCTGCTGTCCAGAAATTTGGAATTCTCGCGAAGACTTTTCGCACGTCTTGTGGTAGGTGGAAACCTAACTTGTGGAGGAGAAGAACGAAGGGTTGATAAAGCATTGTCGATCCCTGCTCAGACGTCCAAGGAACTAGTGGTACTGATTTGTTCTTCACTGGAATTTCATAAGGATACTTTTATATTTCCTTGTCTAACGATATTGCTAATGTAGATACTTACAAATGCAATGGTATGGGACAGCCTCCATTACTTGTATTGTTTCGCTATCAGAATTGTTTTTGTTATCTTTCGAAATATTTAAATTTAGTTTTACGTAGCAGCATTCGACAAGGAGTTTTTGCAACCATACCAGATGCTTGCCTTTATTTTCAGATAGAAGACGGTCTATTAGAAGCTGAAAGAGTTTGATGCTTAAATATAAAATGTCATGAAATATGAAAATAAGGAATATACACATGTATGTATTAGAATTATAATAATCAGTAACACTGCAGATTTGAGCTGAGTACATACACTTGAGCTATAGTATGTCACCTGTGACTCTAGCCGATTTAACATAGCGGTCTGTAGCAAAGCATATCAAACAGTTAACAATTGAAGTTGTATGAACAATGCTTTAGTAAATTTAACTTCTTAACCCACATAATTAAGGTTTGTTAAAGACGATCTAAGCTAATGTTATTTATACATTAAATTATTGGACATGGATTCCGAAACTAAAAATTTCCAAAAATGGTTAAATAAAGATTCAAGATCAATCGTTAATTGTACTGTGTAAATCAACCCTCGTTTAGTAAAAGTCGTTGAATGGCGTACTGGCGTACATGGAAAAGATAGACGTCCTCAAGTTTGGTGATGCCGTGCTTTCTAATGACGTTGTTTTACGATATGTTTTTAAATAAGAATTTATTCGGTTAACTGTACAAAGATTGATACATTGTTACAGTAAAATTGGTTACATAATACACTTCTCTGTCTTGGGAACGTCCAGCGTCTCAGTAAACGCTCATTTTAAATAATTACTCGTCTATGTCACTACTCACGTTTGTCAGTCTATTTTAATTAAAATCAATCAAGAATTAATAAAAATCTTTACTCGCGGGTTTGTCCACGCCGGCTACCATCGCTGTTTTGTAATTCACGAATAAAACAGTAGGGTCTTAAGTTTTACATAGTACAGCTCGCTTAGCTTAGCTTAGCTCAGCTCAAGTCTTTAATGGAGTTCATTACCAATTGTTATTTTAAATGGTTTTCAAAAATTCAATTCAGAACTCAACTCACCTCAATATCGTCTGAGACCTGATCACTTTCAGTATCTTTTATGTCGATTCCCGACTCTCCAGTACTTGCAGAAGAGAATGATGCTTTTTTCACAATAGGCTTCTCATGACAGGCATCCTCAATGTGCATAATATCGTCGTACTGAACGAGCGTAATAATGTCCTAAAACGATAAAACTTGTTCAATTTCATATTCCTGGGAAAAGTGCCTCTATCAGTATGATGACTACATAGTTAGATTATTTTAATTTTAAACTAATTGGAAATATCGCTTATAATAACATTATTGCAATAACTTAACCATTACAGATCAATGTCTACCTGATTCTTTTTCAAATAAAAATACCATTTTAAAAGACCTCACCGAAAATGGGATTGGACCGATCGCTCAGGGATAGAGAGTACAACACAGCCCAACGTCTGTTGTCCTATTTCAATGTGGCCACAGCCCAGGTTAGGGTAAACGCGATTATCTTACTGTATTTTGCAAGACTGTTTTATGCAAACTAACAAACACAAGTAAAATATCACCTTAGGAAAATCCTGAAACATTAGAGCAAAACATTATGTAATGTGTAAGCCTAGTATAAGAAACATGTGCAGCAACGCCATAGGGGAATAAACGACGTGTTTTGCTGTTATAAAAAATAAATCAAATTTCCTCCCAGTACTTTAAGTGCGTGCAAAAATTCTTCTAGAGCAATAGGTAGTTATTTTTTAAGTGTATTCCATTCACATCTTAAAATATTCGAAAAATTTTGCTTGTACAATTACCATCCTCGAAACGGGAGAACCGAGCCAAAGCCAGTTGCATAGCAATCACCAATCCCCTGAAATTCCCTATCTAATATCAAAAGACAGGCGCTCTGCCTTTTCCCTTCTAGTGCTAACTCCGTTCAATTGAACCAACCAGCTCAGGGACGTAAGCCATACTACCGCCCGTGAACCGTGAAAAACGTGAAACACACAACTGATTATTACGACTGCCAGATAGTTTAGCTCGAACTCACCTGCTGCAGCAACTGGTGGATGATAGATATTCTTGACTTTTTCACACCGTCATTCTCCTCGAAGAGGTTCAGAATCTTAGTTATCACGTCTTGCGATTTCTTGCCTTGTGCGTAGTACCACTGAAGTGATTCTCGTTCATCTTTTGTCCAAGTACTGTAGAGATAAGATAAATTATTTTTCTGTTGTTCTAAATTTAAATTAAATATTTTATTTATAACATAAACTAATGTATTCATTCCTATAAGAAAAACAGCAACCTATAATATTTCGTCAAATCATAAGGTAACCTACCCAAATACACTGCAGATAATTTTTTAACGGTACAAAGAACATTTTTAAATAAGATGTAAAATTGACCAGCAATTTATCTTTTTCGTCCATCTCTTCATTAACTATAAATAAACTCCGAAATCCTTGAACCGATTGTGTTGTGATTTTAACCTTGGACCTACGTACTTATCCAACGCAAATTATTTTAAGTGTCTCTAGGAAAACGGAATAGGAGTACTAATAGATTTTCTTAAAATTTGGCAGTTAGTGGTTTTGAGGTCTCTTAGTGCAAAAAATGTGTACCCAATTTTATACATCGCGCATATTACATTTCTCTAAATTTTATAAAAGTTGGTACTTGGGGGTTTTCCGGTCTCTAACTTAAAATATGTTACCTAGTTTTAAACACAAGTGGCTGATCCAATATAATAAAATAAAAATTATAAAGCTTATGAATTTGACATATTTATTTCCATTTCAACTAGTTCGTTCCCATGTATGCTCAGATTATTCCTGTACCTACTATAAACATTAAAATTTTAAACAAGGTATTTGTACTAAACCTATAATTAATAAATAATATCAAACTTATTCTATATATCGCGAAATGAAAATTGTTGTACTTGTTCTAAGAACGGATTATGACTTGCTATAGCTTTAAGCTTGAAGCAGTTTACGCACGCATATTTAATAATTTACTACAATGTATATAGTATGTGTGATTACGCCAATTATTTCCTTTAAGAAGGAAGAATTAATGCTTGAGTGCATTTTATAATTTCATATATGTATGTATGTGTGCTGAACCAAATATGAGTTTCAATGGAGTGATTCACTGTTCCTAGGCCGTGCCTTAATGAGTTACAAGCTGTTTCACCACCAATGTGTGTATATGATTCGATCTCAAATCCTTCACCAGATTCCCTTTAATTAGACTTTCTAGACGGCATATTAAAAAAAGGAAAAACAAAAATTCATGCATTAAATTTAAATTAAAAATCCATGTCAAGGAATTTAAATTGTCCTTAAAATAATAAGCGAATTATGAGATATTTACATCCTGGTTTAAGTAGTTAGTTAGTTTGTTATTTTAAGCATCAAGCAAATCTCAAAGGACAATGACTTATATTATAGCCACACCCGAAACAGAACCCACATCCAATAATAAGAACTTGCGCTACAAGCTCAGCCACTAAAAAAAAAAACAAAAAAAGGTGAAAATTACCTGGCTGGGTGTTCCATGTTATGCTCCTTGGTCAGTTCAGTCAATGAAGGACTTGGCAATGCTGAGGTAGTCAAAGGTACTGTAATTGAGGTTTTCTGCTGAGTGTTCATAAACTTGCGGATCACATACTCGATCAGATCCGACCAATCCTATAAATCTAACACTTAGCAAAATTCTAAGAATATGCATAAAAAACGTACATCACATATTCCATATTCTGTTTCCCAAATTTTTGAAAAGGTCTTAAGAATATTTGGTTGAAACAAAACACCAACTTGTCCTAAATCGCCACCAATATGGTGCATCATAGTGAAAATGCAATCGTTTACATATTCACCATTTTCCCTGAAATCTTCCAAGAGTAATCCGTAATGATACATGACTTCAATAGTTGCGAACCTGTTGGATTTATCGGTCGAATAATTTTTCTTAAGTATGGGAAGATATACGAGTAGCTTACTCTTCAATGTGGTCCGTCATTTTAATGCTAGATTTTGTGTTGGTTGACTTAGAAACACCGTCCAGAAGAAGGAGAAGAATATGATTGGTTACTATCAAATCCTGGAGGTATTGTTTGCTGTAGACTGAAGGGTTATATCTTCTAAGTAGTAAAACGAAAAGGCAGCGCAAATCCTCTGTTGAAGCAATTTGGATCTGAAGGCTACGTAGGCGGTTTCGATCCTCCTTTATACAGAAATAAAAATTATGAAATGTTCAAACAGTAAAATATCTTCTCTTCTCACCTGATTCAAATGAGCGATCTTTTTGTAAGTCTCCAGTGCCTGAAGAAATTCTCGGATGGCAGTAACAACTAAATGAATTCTTCGCAAAAATGGTTTAAGGCAATACCCCTTTTGATTTGAAGTTAGTTCGAGCTGCTCGCAGAGCGTAACTCCTTCAAACGTAAGGAAGCTGATGATTTCGTAAGAAAGAACTGGCTTAATATGATCCAAATCTAACTCTAGTTGGGCAGCGAATTTTAAGAAATATGTAACCAGCCAAAAGAAGTGGGAGGTATCCATTTGTACCTTCTGAAAAAAATATTAAGGGTGTCATAAGTAAATCCGAACACAATTAAATAAATTAGCTAACCAAATCAGACATTAATTGTGCATGTAGAATTTGCACCAAGTAGCTGTAGCCCTTCAAAAGAAAGTCAACGGTGAATTCTTTTAATATATTGGAAATGTCTTCATCGGTAGGCACGTGTTGGACGAGTCCTTTCATATTTATTCTGAAATATTGTAAAGCAATTAGTATGGAGGCGAATGCTACAAGCTCGAACAAATTACAGGCTGCTTTTACTTCTTTTGACTAATTTTTTTCGCCTCAATTCCTTTTTATCCTGCGCAGAAATAGTCCTCTGCTTGTTAGAGGGATTGTACCGCTGTTTCTGGTTGCATGGCGGCTTAAGCTTTTGATGGGGACCATCATCTTCATTACTGGACGTAGAAATTGACTCTTGATTCTCAACTTGAGTGCCATATCCACAGTCAGAATGTTCAGGTGAGGGACAACAATCTCGCTTTTGTGCAGAGCACTTACCACAACTGAATTTTATAACTTCAGAGTGCGGTGAATTCGACGCATCACTTGGGAGGGAATGAGTTGTCTGAAGGAAAGGTAAAAAATGTTATTTAGGTTTGATGAATATCACGATAGAGTTTTACTTCATTTGACTCGCACTGTGACAGAAATTTCATGTGGGAGTCTTTTTGTGTAGATCCCGCATGTTTGGAATATTTGTGTGCACCCATTCCTGATATATGGCTTTGGCTCTGCGCGTGTCCATGGTAGCTATGATGATTTTGATGAGTCTTATGGCCTTGATGGCTCTGCTGCTTAGCAGGTCCTCTCATAAGAGCGTCCTGATATTCCTGCCCTTTTCTGCTTACTTGATGTAATGTCGATTCAGTTTCTTTATCCAAAGCTATTTGCCTTCTATCTTCCGCATTTCCTGCATTACCACTGCCTATAGGAAATTGAGGAAATTTGTTTTTCGATAAATTCTCTAGTTACAAAATTTTCAGGATATTGAAAAAAAAATTATTCATGCCAGAATTGTAAATCTTGGAAAATTTCCCTAGGATGGCACCGTAATGCACTATGTAACATTACTGTTGGCAAACATAATTCTTCAAACGACTTAACTAACTGCCTCTCATGCATATGTTATTTAGTGTTTCACAGTCGTTTTAATTGGACAATTTCGCATTTACTACAATAATAGGAAATATATCCACCGATCCAACCGATCACTACAGCTTATCGCTTATAAATGTAAAATTGACTTTATACTTTTGCAAAAATTAGCTTACTGTTTGTAATTATACTAAATTTTGTATCAAACTTTTCGTGCTTTTGGCAGCATATTCTTACCGCCATTATCCGATGAATCAGAAGTGGGATCAGAGGTCAACATAGGACTGGAATCACCGCTTCCCTGCTTTGGTGGAGATGTGTTGCTTTCATTATCCTCTGAACTTTCCGATAAGGACGATTCAAACCATATATTCAACAGTTTTTGCAAAGTACTAACATGCTGATCCTTGTACATCAAAGCTATCAACTGCACCATAGTTACACCCCAATGTGATCTCTGCGGGCAGGACAATAAGTATATCAGCAGTTTATCGATGCTTTGTATAAAAAGATTCCACAAAATAGTGTTTTGCATTGAAGTACAATTGCTGCCACTATGGTGTCCTTGCGGTAGGAATAAGTGGCTCGGTTCAGGGATGTGTAAAATATTTCTCAATAGTAAAAGGCAATTGTTAACGTTGTCACATTGGGTGATGGACAACTTTGTATCATTCTCTAGTATACACTTCATGTGATCGAAAATGGCTTTTGTACTCTTGGGGTCCATAAAAGCTTCCTTGCTCGTTACAAGTAAATTATTTAATTCAAAGATGATACAATGCCCGACATCAGTGCGAGACATGTCATCAATCTCAAAAAGGCATTCTACTGGAACTGTTAGATTCACTAAAATCCTGATAGCAGCATCTAGAATTTCAGGATCTTTTGCGTGGATCAGTAGTGGGATCAAATCCAATTTTACGTTATGTCCAAATCCTACGGTGCGTCGAAATGTTCTCATATTTGGATCCTCACATGATAACTTCTGGTTTATATCTTCCAGGACAGCTGTTGAAATAAATATAAATTTGAATTAATTGATTCGTATAATGTTGAAATTAATTTTCACCTTTATCAAAAATTTGAAAACAACTTACCGCTGGCATTTGGATTAATGACATATGCATCATTTTGCATTCCGCCTAATGACGAGAAGGTGCTACGCATCTTCGGGTTGGAGAGAAGCCAATCCATTACAGCACAATTTTATAACTTGTGAAATAACTAAGGCAAGTTCTTTCTCCAATTTCCTCTTAATAACTGGCGTGGTATATTTTTCTACCCTAGGTCGCTAGTTTGGGCTTTGAACGATTTATAATTTTTTCCAAATATTTATCAAATATTTTTTTACAACTTTTAACTTTCCCTTCTGTGGTAATATTTTTGCAAAGTAAAGTTTTTAAACAGAAATTCTCTACGAAATACTGTACAGAAAGCAGCTGTTATATTTGCCATCAAAAATTTGTTTTATGAAGGACACAACAACATCCTCGTGGTTCTTGTGATTTTATAACCTGCAAATAAAAAATATATGCGGATAAAATTAAGGAAATAAATTTATACATGCAAATTAGCGTCTAACTAAATAAAAAATACTTCCAATACTGTAGGACACAAAATTGTACTACTACTACTACTGTTATGATTTTTTTAAATTTATGGAAAGTCTTAATGAAATAATTGCCGATACTTTAAATATACAACAATAATAAAAAATAAAAATTTTAAGGACCAAAATAAATGTCGAAATTGGTCTGCTACTTCCCAGTCTTAGATATCTGGCATCTGGGCAAAAGCACGAATAATAAAACGCTCCCGTTTTAAGCTCATTTATTAAAATTTATCTATATCATCACACGTAAGATTAATTAACTCCAAAGTTTTTTAGAGTATGCATATAAGAAGGAAAAGGACAATGGATTAAATGTTATGAAAGAAAAAGAAAGAAGGGTGATAGACATGCAACTGCTTGATTGATTTAATGATTAGGCACAAATTCTCTATTAAAAAATTATTTTACAAAAAACACTCTTAGTATACAAAAATTCCTTTTTTTACCTACCTAGAAGGTTATGTTCATTTGTTCTGGGCTGCATTTGGCTGGTTGATGAGTTAATTTATAACAGTTTTATGATGTAGGTTTCCAAAGTGCCACCTTTATATGTTTTGCTGGAAAAGTACGGTTACCATTAGTTTCTTATTTAAATATTTATTATAATAAAAGGAAAGGTCACTATCACATTTAAACTTGTACTTGGTCTTGCCCGGATTTTTCTGTACTTGTAAATTTAACTGTTGCATGACTGTTGTGTGATACAAATATATAAAGAACGATAGTATTATTTTCATATTATTGTATATACATATATATGTGCACATAAATTCCGAGTCTTGTAATAGAGTTGAAAGGTGATGAACAACTCTTGAAAAGACGTGCTCTCACTCGCCCCCTTAAACCGCCCGCCCGCACGTTGGTAAAGTCAAGTGGCGGCGAGCATGATAATTTTATATCCGTGTTTTAAACATTATTAATTGTAACCTTTCCCCTGTCATTTATTTTTATAGACAGCTTATAGTTTCACGCCAGCATTTTACCATAAATCCGGTATTTAAAAAAAGTCAAACCGCTTGTCTTGAGGCTCGCGGATTCTAAGTATGTAAATACATCACGTAGATACATATGCATTATCTCGTCACGAGGAATGGCACGAGACACCAGTGAAGTCAAGACGTCACTGCATAAGAGTAGGTACCTGGTTTTACGTTTCTCAGGCTTCTCACAGCACTCGTCACATCCATAAGTGCGATTAGAACGTTGTTACTCTTTATTTTATTTCTTACATCATCGATGAGGTGTCCAAGAATTGCTCAAATCGACACGCGGACTGACCGTATGTCGCAAATATTGTGCAACTTATTCGTGCTAGCAATAAAATTGTTAAGGGAGCCTCCAATTTTATTCGATTCATGAAAAAAAACTTTATACAACTTTTATTAACCATTAAAGTTGAAAAAACACGGTCATGTGGCCTGAACCATGCTAACCGTTTTCTGGAGGCGTGTAATGGCCGCCTTTTTTTAAGTTTATCTTGTTATATGATTTTGAGTAGTCACATTTTTGTTAGACAACAAAATATCAAAAGATATACTCGTATATATAATATATATAGTAAATAACGCAAATTAGCTTTTACTCAGATGAATGGACCAAACAGGGAATTAATTAATTCTCTCTAAGTCGAACGTTCACGTTTCTGCACTAGGGGAAATTGATTTTATGCCGTACCTGTTAAATAACTTAATCAGTCATATAACGTGACCTTGTTCAATTGGCCTTAGGTTTCCTCAAAAACTCTCCTTTTTAATGCTTCGACGGATTCTGTGCAGGTACATAATACCAGACGCTTTTACCCCCAACTTCGCACGTGGACACGTTTATGGCAACGATTCCTCTACAATCCGCCGGCAACTCACCTGTTTTTACTGACTTGGTTAATGATTTTGGAAAGCAATTACCCTTTGTATTATTTAGAAAATATTACTTGGAATGAGTGGAGTATACTAACTAATGAAAAAAAATTTAAGGAAAATAAATATCATAAATACTGCGACGAACGAAAAGGAAAAACGTTACGTAAAATTATTCACGTGTATGTTCCGGCAATTTGATGATCAGGAATATGTGTATGACACTTTTGCGATTCTTATGAAAATGATATTAATAGAATTTTCAAGGACATGCCTTTTGTAGATTGTCAAATAAAAAAGTTCCAAGGAGATTACAAGTTGCAGAGTGTATAGTTTATTGGGGTTTCATAGAAATTCTACTTATTTGAAAATAAAAACTAGGTCATTTGATAGAGAAATAAATAACAGCTTTGTTATCACAGCCAGCCAGTTGTTGTTCGACGTGACAGATATCAGGGTCAACTTACAGTCATGTTGGAGGTGGCATAATAATTACAATCAAAAAATAATCTACAAGTTGAGTCAATTCATGTAGGTATATGAATCTGAAAGTTTGAAATTTCTTTGTGTCCACATCAAATTGAACTCATCCTCACTGTAAATCATTACTTTATAAATTGCTCTTGGTTCTAGCAGCACTACTTGCAACTGTAGACCAATTGCAAAATTGTCGGCACTGCCTAAATAATAAGGTGCAAACTGATTGTATTTATACTGACTTCTCCAAGGCCTTTGACAAGCTTTCGCATAAAGTGCTGCTTTTTAAACTCTCCAAACCTGGTTTTCTCCCTCTCTCTCTTGATTAACTGGATATCATCCTATCTGAGCGGTAGGAGCTTTAGAGTCTTTCACATATAGAAATGCTTCCCCAAATATAGTTTTCACTCATTTTGGTGTTCTTCAGGGCGATCATCTTGGTCCCTTGTTATTCATTTTATTTATCAATGACCTCGAATTATAACGATTGCCTTTCAGTATTTTGTAAGTAAAGCCTACTTATGTATATTCTATTAATGATATCAAATATCTCAGTATAATTTTTAACTAACTGTTTTTAAACATTTTCATTTCGTGGTTAACAAAGCGCTTGCGATTCTTATATGTACTTTGAAGACCTTACATGAGTGGCTTGTTAGAGTGTAGATATCAATAGATTAGAATCTGTGCAAAAGAAATCTTGCGTTTTGTCTTACGAACGTGTTCCATGGAGTAATCGACCTTTGCTACCTTCCACTTTGACTACACTTCTCAAAAGACAAGAAGTGCATTTGTGTCTTTTTGTATAATACATAAAATCTTGTTTGTACTGATAGACTCCCATACCATTTTATCATCTATTTCTATAAATGTACGTAGCACAGCTTTGCGTTTGCGATCTTATTATTTATTAATTATGAATTTTTTGAACCAATATCTGGCAGGTGCTATAATAAATATTATTAATATTTCGACTTTTATTTCGATTTAGACAAAGCTAAATGTGTATGCTTTTCTCCTGCAAATGATGCACTTAAGTCAGAGTAAAACTATAGCAACAGGAAAATGAAACACAATCAAATCAAGAACAAACAAAAATAAAAATACAATTTATTTAATTGGCAAAAAATTAAAAATTTTTATTGCGTTCTATTTGATTTACATAACTTTTTTTTAAACAATAAATATTCCAAGTAAATGCAGCCTACAAATATAGATTTAAATAAAAAACAAATGAGAGATAATTCCTGGTAGGTTACATGTACAGGACATATTTGTCTTGTCAATTACCAATTACATGTAAAATGTTTCTGGTTATGACAGGATATTGCATAATCGAGGATAGGTAAAACATATTTTAGAGGAAATGATTTTAGTCAGTCTTTAAAATAGAAGCTCACGTTGAATTATTTGCGTGTTTATAAATGGACCTTCAGGTTTGGGTATGTGGTTGATGAATCACGATGAATTGTTAATTAGTAAATTAATAGAGAAATAGCAAATATAAATTATAAACAAATGAATAACAAATACTTCTTACACATACATATGTACCAAGCGAATTAAGTAAATGTGTTACTAGTTCTGTAACTAACCTTCAAACTATTTTCTCCAATAGTTAATCGCTTAATACTAAAATTGTATTGCTAAGTTTTACACAATAGTATAACTTCTAGTGAACAGAACGAAAATGACCAGAAGAGAAACCCATAAATGGCTTGCAAAACCTGTTGCTCTTGGCATTGGGTTGCGTCGCCTCTGCTAAAACTTCGATTGCTCGTTACTTTTATAAATTTCTCAAAAGCCACACAACACTTGCATAATAGCTGCACTCGCCCATACTGGTGTGCTATCATTACAACAGGTCTCCTGGTTTGTTTTTTCATTAACTACTATAACTAGTGCATAAACTGCTAATTGTTAAAAAGAAATAAAATGAAGATTTAAAACATTTCACAAAATTGCTTGCATCTTGTTAATTGCAACGTTGCAGTAAAGGCCAAGCTATAAAACATGCCTGTTAGACCTATCGTAATGTTCCGTAATTTACATTTATAGGCATCTTAAGTGAGAGCCGTAAATTGATTTGAAATGATTGCACTTGATCCAGACTTTTCTTCTATGTACCTGTGGTTGCGGCGAGTGGACTGAAAAACTTGGAGATTAGTCTGCGGCCAATAGGGCTATTAAGCACTAGACGAATTTGCAGCTATTAGGATCTATACATCAAGATAAAATCGGTTTAATTCGTTAAGTGCTGCAATTAAATGAACACTTTAGTCCAGAAGTCTAGTGGTGATCGAAGACTAAATGTTAACATTCTTCTTGCATAATGCAGGAGGACGTGCACAAATTTCATCCAATATTGCAAAATTACCATCAGCATTGTTACTTCCACACGTTATTGGCTTTACAATAAGAAAACGTCGAGATTTGGTAATCCATTGCTACACGGACATCTGATAAGTTCGTTAGCTCATTAGCGTAAAATTTTCAGTGTCAAATGGATAAATGAGAAGATCACGTGCCAATTAGCAGGTGACAAAGACCTTAGACCTGCAGTTACTCTTGTCACGTAATTGATAATCACTGTGCATTGGGCAACAGTGACGTAGGTGCAATTCGATCGAATGATTTAAAATGTGAGAAGGTGCTGCGAAAACGTGCTTGCTGTTTCAAACCTTTTCCGTAATAAAAATACTGAAACTCGAGGAACTTTCGAGGTAACAAATTGTTATGCAATTGCAATGTTATTTACTTTTAGGAAAAAAAAAGTGTGAATGTTTCAGTTCCAATAAATGTTCGGTTGTATTTCTGCCTAGGCATGTTTGTGCACACATTTCACATTTATGTACTTGCAAATTCTTTGTATTGTAAAATGCTGACCTTATTACAAAAAAAAAAAAATTCGCAGTTTATTTAACGGGAAATTGTCTTCCTCGGTACAAAAAATTATTTGTTTTGTAAATGTATTTCCCGAAAAGTTCCTTGCGCTAAGAAGATCCTTTTCGGCCGTTGTACAGAACCGTAATGCCGGCGATAATTTGAAAATAATCAATAGAGTTAATATCGTTCAGATCACATTTTTAATTTTTTAGGTTTCATGTTTGGCCATTTTTGCTAAAAACAAAAACATACAAATTAAAGTAATTAAAGAATTGTAGACGACCTAGAAACTTTGTGTATACTTGAGATAAGACAGGGCTAGTATAAATATATCAACTCAGGGGTCTGTTATGGGACCTTAAAATAGTCGAAAAAATTTCAAGACCTCTAAATAGTCGAAAAAATTTCATTTAATAATTTTCGTTAATTATTCCTTGAGGTCATGTATGAAGCACACCCCTTTTTAAAACAGATTCCGCCCTGACTATTATTGACGTTTAGACAACAGCAGCATTTTGCTAACACCATGACATATTGGTACTGGTACTAACAATGACAAGACCAATTTATATACTGGCAATAAAAATCTGTGACTATACCTACTAGTTAAATAAAAGATGACTCTGGCAGTTTTTGGCTTTTGGACGATCGAAAAATTATCCAAACAAAAATTGTTTTTTGATTATTTTAAATACCACCAAATCCCGCCAGAATTTGCCATATTGGCTGAAATTTGAATTTGGATCTCCCAGCCGCCGACGTCGCCAGTATTGATATGGAATCTGCATTTATAAGAATAATTTGTAGAGCAGGGTATGATCTATGTATGTACAAAAAAAAATATTTCCTTGATAGACAACACCTGACAAATTATTGCACTCATTTCTCTAACTATTTGGTGGGTAAAACAAAATGAACACTAAAACCAAGACTGGCAGAATAATGCACGAGTTAGAAACATGAAGCCACAATCAGTACAAGGTAGCGCAAAAGTTGTCACCCGATGTTCTTTGGCTGTAATTTTTTTTATGAATGAAAACCTTTGGTTCTGCTTTTGGATTGTGTTTATTTGATGTCTTAATTTTTTTTTTCATTAAAGTCAAGAAAATGATATTGTCCAAGAAATGACGACCATTCGGGCCCGATTTATGGCAGTTTCCATCACTCTTGCCAGAACTTCCGGCGATAGGTTCTCGCATACTTGACGGATATTTTCTTTGAGCGCATCTGAGGCTTATTGACATGGACTTGTGACTTTAAAAAACCCAAAAAAAAAGAAGTCTGGAACGGTTAAATCGGGCGATCTTGCCGACCAGTGCAAATCACCATAACGAGAGATTAGGCGACCCGGAAACAATTATTCAGCGTTCTTGAGGAGTATAGCGATTCATGTCTTATTGACGTGTGTTTTGTATCTGTTTACTTCACAAATGTCAAAGCACAACTGCTGCCATTTGCAAAAATTATAGCATTTTCCGACAGGGAGATGACTTTTGCGTCACCTTGTATATTGAAAGATATGTTTAAAAGAAAACACCGATAAGACAAATGCTAGGACATAGAGTAAATTTCAGGACATTTTTTCCGACCGATTTTACTGAAAAGTACATTATCTAAGCTAAAAAAAACCTTATAGCGCACTCCTAAGTTCTTTACGGAAGTTTACACTCCCAGAACTTGAAACAAAGGGAAAATATTCAAAATGAGAACAGCAAAATTCTTAGGGAAACACAGGCAATAACCAATTGGATTTCCTGAACAATAGTCCGTTATTTATAGACCTGAAAAATTATGTATCATAAGGGCAGACAGCTAAGCTAGTCAGTAGCTTGCTGATGCCTTAATAGGCTTAATAATTATTTTATTATTCTACCCCAATTGTTGATCGCACAAAAAAAAGAGACAAAAAAGGCAAATCTTGTAAAGTGACTCAAAATCTGCGTTGCTATCACGACATGATATCTTGAAAGCTTAATAGTTGCCATACCATGTTCGAACAGCAATTTCCATAGCGCTTAAATTGTCAATATCCTAGTCCAAGCTACTACATATGTATGTATATTGCGATTGATGGAGAAGATAATCACGGACAGGTGTTATTTATGATCACACACAAAGCAGAGATACGAAGCTAACTGATATCGACTAAATTGATAGTTTCTTAACAGTTCTAGTCCAAAATATATCCATTACTTTCGAAGTCGTCTCTATTTGCATTCTACGGTATGAATATGAAAGCTGCAAAATAAGCAGCTACAATGTACGATATTTCACGTTTTCAAATAAAGTATACGCGAAAAATCTATTAATGCCATATCTGATCGCCAGACATGTTTATACATTCAGGAAGTTGGGTAAGAGGAGTAAATAAACAACTTGGACCAGTCCATAGACAGTAAAAGCGGCACGCTAAAAGTATTCCCACAGTCTCTAGGTTATGCGTCTGAATACTCTGAATGGATGCCGACTACATTCCTTGCCACAAGAGTAGGTACGTACTTAAACTGGTGCAGTATTTACCTATGTTACCTGTTGCTTTGGGTACTATTATGGAATGGGATAATTTCAGACAGACGGGTGGAAATTTTCATACGTGCACGAGCATGTCGCATGCCAACCGATTATGATTATCACGTCCATACATAAGTTCACGAAATATCCTATTTGGGGGCCTGATCATTAATTTGCGATTGCTCCGGGATTCTGTGGCAAGATGCAGAAGTTGACAATTTGCGATTCCGACCTGAACACCGATTGATAGGGGCTTTTAATTTGGTCCTAAATTTGGAATTATACTAGTACGTGTTTTTGCAATTAAGGTTAATTGAAGTCTGCGCGCGGCCCGAGCCAAGCCTATATATACGCGTTTATACCTTTCATATGGCCGATGTGGGTACCATACTGGTGTATCTTAATCTTACTTCATTTGCGTAGCTCATGCGTTTTATAACCGCAGAGACTATGTGTCACAGAAATTGACATCTTGTGCAGTTCTTTTCATGTATAATGAATAGTAACGGTATTCCTTGGTAATTTAATGTAAGCATGAAAAATGATTTTGATAAATCAATAACGATGTAGGTAAATTTGATTTGTTTTATTTGAGCTGTCAATGATACGAGTATAATGGTATGTAGGATATGGCCACTGCTAAACTGCAGGCGCTTGTACAGCATTTTCTGCAGCTAATAAATCATAATTATATTAACTAATATTATAACTGCGAAAGTGTCTTTGTCTCTCTGTTTGTTTGTTACCTCTTCAGAGTTTAACCACTCAAGCGATTTCGACGAAAAGAGGTTCCTTGAAGCCCGATCCCAAAGGACACAGGTTTTTATCCCGGAATTAAAAATAAATCATAAAATTACTGATTTGTTAAAAACCAAGTACTGCGGACACTTTCAGGCTATTGGGACCTATTTATTATAATATCAAATTTGGGAGAACTGCAACGCATTAAAGTTGTCGCAGTACATGAAAAGAAAGTGCAAGCAGATTCAGCGAAATACGAGTCGAGTTAAAACGGATCCAATCTGAAATGCGGAGAAGAGTCGGCGCTACCGATTGATGAATAAAACTGAGCGCAGAAAAATTATGCAATAAAATTGGCACAATCTTCAATGAAAAGCATCAATATTTCATTTCTGCGCGTTTACTTCGGCAGACTATAGTGGTTGTGGGGGAGGCAAGATTTATAGCAATGTAACAGCCTCCAATGGATGAAGACTATTCAGATTCATTTACCTACCTATTATATTGGTGTTTCAAAATGGCGGATCCAATATGGCGACAGAAAAAGTTCAATTTCAAAGGATCGATATGAAAACGAGTCCTATTATGTTCTCAAGGTCGCCGAGATCAAATGTACTATCAAAATTTGGAAGTTAAAGATGGCGGATCCAATATGGCGACCGAAAACTGAACGGATTACCGTGTATATTATTAATTATTATTTATTAATTAGTTATTATTATATTCACACTACAATCGCACTAAATGCACAGTGGCGAACGAATAGTCACAGCCTTTTTGAGGAGGAAGATAATTTTATGAATGTTTACAATTTCTGAGAGCAGGAATACCAATATTGCAAAACAAAAATGTGTGTTCTGTTCACTGTTCTGAATCGTTCTTTTGTGCCGTACTTGTTCTGCTCTGGATAGCGACCACAAAGGAATATGGCTAGAGTGGGTGAGAGTAACCCAGAGTACATGAAAGTGGACGATACAGTGGGTGAGATTTTATCAGAGTGGTTGAGAGTGTCCAGTGATGGAAAAAAAAATTAGTGGAAAAAATATCCGCAGACAAATGGAATAAAAAAAGTGACCCCGTACCCATTACGGCATGTTTTACATTTAAAATGATTTCGTCAGAATTAATTCTTATACGCTACGCATTCTCATACTCTATGATCCACTCTCACCCACTCTATCGCGCCGTGCGAATATACACTTCCATTTCCTATACAGTGGATTCACAACTGGTAAAAAAAGTCAAGCGCTCAAGCTGCGATTACTTGGCTCTATTTCAAGTTCCGAAGTTACATGACTTCCAAACCGACATGAAACCGGCTAGAAGTCTCCATGTCACCGTGGTAACTGACTGCCATACTGCTACTATTATTACTTAAGTAGGTTACACTATATGCATAAAATATTCGGCCAAATTCAAGGTTACTCTAGAGTCCAGGCCTACACAATAGGCGAGTGACGCCAAACATTGCCACTCACGGAAATTGAGTGAAATCAAAACATTTTTTTGATTTGATTTATCAACTGTTATTAGATATTATTATGGTAGGTAACTAACAACACCTACTTTAATATTAGATTTTTCGCTTTCTTCTTAAACATTATAAATAAGTTACGTAACTTTCAAAGCGGAAATGCCCGTTCAACTAATTGATAAAACTAACCCAAGTGCAATACTAACGAGTCTTGACCTTGAAAAACATCCTTTTTCCAATTGCAAAAAGGTGTTATATGGAGAAAGTGCTCCTTCCTAAAAGCAAACAGTTTCAGGCGATCCCCGTCCAACTAACGACTGCATTTTGAAGAACGTGATCCCTCTAAAAAATTTGCAATTTTGGGTTGAGCCTTTATATCGAATTTTTGGAACCTCATAGTGGGCTTAATCATGAAATTTTCTTTATGCAATTGAAATCTAAGATACTGCCCTCAACGCCTAGGAGCAGAAAATTTGCAGCGAACAATAATTAAGTTACAAAGCCGAACTGGACGTATAATGAGCGTAAGAAGCAGGCCAGAAATTTATTTAGTATTAACGTTACTCACATTTAAGCGAACTCTCCACAGCTAGAAATGTTTGCCATCATAATTAATTTGCCAACGGCTCCTTATGTAAGATAAATTGTGGAAAGCAGATGAGAGCACCGACGGATGCTTGTGTAACTTATTTTCCACCTACGGCACGAATCAATCACTTTTCAAAAAATATTCTCTCTGCTTTCGACGCACTTTGATTGTTGTTAAATAGTAGATTTTCTCGACAACGTGTAAACACTTCACTTATCCCAGCAAAACGGCTGTTCGCAGATAACGAACACGTTACTCAGTTTCATAAAAATACCACTTGCTTCCAACTTATAATTATAACGTTTTTTTATTGCACGGTTCTACTAATTGCAAATTAGATACTTGATTCGAAGCGCTACATATATCACTGCAGCACTAACACCTCAAAAAAGATGTTTCCGCTAAACCTAAGATCTGGGCGCGATAAGTGATAAGGTAACCGGTAACCGCTAAGAAGCCAAAGAATTCGTCGATGGCACAAATTGCAATGAATTAATCTCAACCAAGTCTTACACTTCTTGGCTAATTCAAATTTAATAGTACCTAAGCTTCGTCTCGTCACTACGACAAAACTATGTACTCTCACTTTGTGGTCGACCTTACAGATTGGCTGAAAAATGTGGAATAACTAGAATGCTTGTACAGAACCCAGCCGAGGCAAACCCGATGACTAAGCTCAGTACCCGAAGTCCGGGATTTTCACGTGGAAATTCAACGTGACCCAGCACTGATGGGAAAACAACGTGTGCGCTTCTCCGTGTCGGAAAAAGAGACTGCTGTTGTATATCTCCCCGACCCCACTGTACCGCTACTACGACAGCTCAAGACGTCTCTATCAGTTATCACCTCGATACATAAGGTGGTGCACTGCAAATAAGCAACTTGATCAATAAGATGGAACAAGAGATGATACGATTTCAATGTCACTATTTTTGTTCGCTTGTAGGGTAGGTCGTGTTATTTACCCCAACCCTAGGATTTGCATATTTAACCGGATGTTGTGCACCTCTTGTACATACTTATTATATAATATCAGAGTTATGAAACTTTCAGCTAGCGATAGTGATCAATTGACCCCTTGACCATTCATAAAATTCACGCACTACCTACGTATCTGGAATGAGCAATTAAGGGAGATTAAATGTGTGCAACAGTTGTTTTATAATTCACTTGGGGATGCTGCGCTGCCGTAAGATTGGATCGTCTCCCTCCAAGTCATGCGAGCTATCACAACTTTTTGCACGTGCTCGGGCAAATTAGATACCCAAGTCACATATGCACATATGTAGCAAGGTAATGAGTTCGTAATATGCAAGGAGTTCGGGGACGGCTTCTGCCAAGGGTTTAATTAGGTAATTGAAATTAAATCTCAATAAACAATTTGAGGATATAAATGGAAAACGGGTAACGGTCTGCACCTTACTGTTCACTTTCTAAAGGTTACCTGTGCATTTGAAGGTAAAGAACTAATTAAATTTTTATTAATAGTTGCATGGGAATTTATTGCTAAATGAGAAAATATTTAGGTATATTAAAATAGTGATAATTTGGCAGTTTCGAATACCTATGTAACTGCGCTTGTAATTGTATTTTTTTTAGGAAGTGTCTATTCACATGGCGAGTGGACCAAAGTAGACGAGAGTGAATGGTACAGAGTGGGCAAGAGTTGACCAGAGTGCATGAGAGTGGTCGGTAGAGTGGTTGAGAGTGGATCAGAGTTATTAATAGATGATTTAATTTAAAGTGAATTTAAAATATGACATGCTAGCAATGTATTTAGCTTACCTACTACAATTACTTTTCTTACTGATATTTACCTTTTAGAAAATACCTACTGGCAGAAAATTTGCCTTTTACAAAATATTTATGCAGACTGTAATTTGACAGCACTCTCAACCGCTCTGATCCACTCTCACCCAGTCAATAATTTAACAATTATGGGAGATTCTTGTTTCCTTGGCCCCGCTTTTTGGGAACGGGGTCCCAATTTTTGGGAACCGGGTTGGAAACATTTTGCTGTGCTAATTGACGGAAAAATAATGAAAAAATTCTATCTCGATCCGTTTTCGAGATATAGGGCAAAATAGTTAATACTTGACAAGCCACCTTAATTGGGAAAACTTTAACTTTTAGGAAAGTTCTATTATATTATTATAATTTCCCTTTTACAAACTGCCGGTGGAGTTAATTTTCCTTTTACAAAGGAATTCAAAGCACAGCAAAATGTTTCGAACCCCGTTCCTGAAAAGCGGGGCCAAAGATACAAGAATCGTGCCAAAAATTAGAATGTGGCTAACACAATAGACGGAGTATTCAAATATTAATGAATTTGTTAACGCATTCAATATATAAAAAAAATGTAGGGCGCTATTTGCTATATATAATATATTTGTTGCCCGAAAATACGAAAGAAAATATAAATAGTAAAACTATACGAAAGGAAATAAAGGAATGGCTATGTGAAAAGGAGGAGGATGAAATAATGAGATTACTGAAAAAATATAAAGAATGACATTGTAAAGAATACAAGGAATGCTAAACTTAGTATGTAAGATGAATATTGCTAACTTTTCTTTTAAATTTTATATTTTCTTTGAAGTCTTTTAGAAATTCTATATTATGTTTTAATTATATTTTTGTATTTTATAATTGTAATACTATGGGAAGCAGACAAGTATCATGGGACACTTATGCTTTTATATATTCTTGTAATATACGCATAAATATTAAATAAATAAATAAATAAATTATGGGATTCGTATTCGGTTGACACGACTAATGAAAGCAACTAATTTTCTTAGTGTCTTAGCTTTTAAAATGTTGCGTTGCTAGTCGATGCGAGCAAATCCGACTTTTATAATAGGACTCAATAACACAAAATACGTAGACTTTCTTCTGCAATCTACACGTATGGTAATCTAAGTATATTCTAAATAAACCCTTTGACTGGCGGCTTCAGATATCAATTTTGAAACAAATTGGAAGGTGGCTGTTTTTTTTTCTATCGATCAATTCAGTTTAATTGTACCTTTTTAGCAACGACGTTAAGAATACGATTTCAAAATTTGTGGTATACTTTTTTCAATCAGTCTATAATAACAATGCATCTTCTCTCGCTCTTTTTAAGGCCTTCGATTCTTCAATCTCCTTAATAAGAAATTTTCTGTCTGCGCGATTTCAGCATTTACGTGTTGGTGATAATAATAATAATAATTCATTTATTTGCAAGCTGTACAGAAGATAATAAGATCATATATTTGTACTAAAGTGGGATAATTCAATAATTCGTGGTTGAGCCTATACTACCCTATAATCTAATAATAATTATTGTTTCAAGTTTTATGACTATATACTCTAAATCTCTATAAGATTTGTAAATCCTATGTATGGTTCCGCTAATAAATCATCTTCACTACCATCCAATAAACATTTTTATTTCATAGCAGGCACCTCAAGCTTTATTGCCATTTGCCATTAAATACGTGAAACGGTTTAAATGTGATTTTTCGTTGCTATTAAATCGCGCTTTCTTAACATGACTCATGGAATCAAATAAAGCTGTCTATTACACGAGAGGTATTCCCACAGCAATAGAATTTGATTTTGCTAGCGGCCCTTACACTAAATGTGTAATAACTCTCAACATCTTAAAATATAGTTCAATTTCCTTTTGCGTTTTTTTTTTAAATCGCTTTCCTGTTGATGATGACGTCCTTGATCGTCACAGAAATCCTACACAAAAAAGTATATAACCGAGACAATCACTTAACTTATTTAACTCACGTGCCTGCTCACATTTTTGCTGTAAGCATTCTAGAGCAAAAAGAAAAAACATTGAGATGTTATAATATGTAGCTCAATTGAAATAGATACCCACTTATGTTCTCACCTTGATTAAATTCCCTCGTGCAACATTACGTTCAGTAAACTAACAGTAGCATAATATATAATTCATAACATATACGAGTAATTACTATAAACAAGTTTTATATAATAGATAAATTACAAAGTCTCACTGCACCTGTTGCCGGTTCCAGAGGATATGTGTAAAAGCCACGTGAGAAATATGAGCAGTACCTAAATTAAAAATGTGCTTGTACTTTCCACAATTCTTATAAAACCGTCGCACACGCCTATTTTAAATAAAATGTTACCCATCGAAGAAAATCAATTAACTTCCTGACTTATGTATTTGAACTTTATAAACGTGCTTCCATTTTCCGTTCACTCGAAAATTGGAAGTGATGGTGATATAATTAATTTAAGCATAAAGTGAGAAATTGTAAAAGCTGCTTCGAAGTTGGTGTGGAGAACTTCTTCTAAAAGCTTTAAGTTTACTCTTAGTTCACGCTATGAGAACATGTGAGGCATGCACGTGTTTTGTTTTCGATTTATACACATTTCCAGGCATTTCCATGATACCTCTCAGCTGGTTTTCTTCAGTCGGGTATTATTTAAGTCCTACTCTTTTATATACGTAAGTGCAAAATAAAAAGATAGCTTGACTCAATTCGCTTTTGCACGTTTTTTTATTACATTATGAAATACACCCATAATGGGAAATATTTTCTAGCACCAAAAATTGTACTCCTCAATCCTAATATTAATTTGAGCTAGCAAAAGGGCATAGGGGAGGTGTGGATGATGTGTGATAAGCCTACGTGTGAGGGAAAATTAAAATTTCTATCGAGATCAGTGCCTTTGCGTTTTTATATTTCATAGTTATATTTTTTTCATAATATTACAATATTTAGATTCCAGTACTTTCTTTAATCCAATCTCTCGCCAAAGCAACTCTAGAATAAACGCCAGGGTACTCCGGCTTAGCACATCCATATCCCCAAGACACAACACCATAGAGAGTCCCATTTGACACTAGTGGACCACCGGAATCGCCTTGACAAGAATCTTTTCCACCTTCATCATATCCTGCACATAACATGCGTTCCGTGATTCCTCCATGCTTCATATATCTCTCCGCGCATAGCTCGCGATTAACAATTGGCACTTCAGCTTCCCGCAACCAACTTCTACTGTCGTTACTTAAAGTATTACCCCACCCAGTCACCTTGCACATGGCTCCATCGACTATTTCTTGATCTTCCTTTAAATCCGGCAGTTCAATTGGCCGTTTCTGGGCATCAAATTCAATTTCATCCTCTAGCTCCAGCAAGGAATAGTCCCAGTCAATAGTGCTATAATTGAATTTCTCGTGCTGTACTATTTTTGAAATGTTGACCAAGTCACCTCCTTGTGCATATGCCGACGTACCTAGCCGCACCTTCATTCGCTTAACGTCTTGCCCACTATGAAATGAGAAATGAAATTTCATTTATCTGAGAAATTTCGACTAAAGCAAACGTTGCAAATTGCTGAAATTTCTTGAAGTATACCTTGTGCAGTGAGCCGCCGTGAGAATCCACTTTTTTCCTATAATTGAGCCACCGCAGATGTGACCGTAGGTTGATTGTAACGATATTTGATGCGGGGCATCTGTGATGTTGATTTTGTAACCACCAACGATGCGACCATCCAATTTGGGCCTTGGTTGAATTTCATTCTCAGCTGTAATTGTTGGAAATATTTAATAATGTGATTATACAGTGTACATCTTTTAGTTATGACTTAAGCGAGGAATAGGGTAAATATTAAGTAACCTTCACAAAGAGCTGCTTGTTGCTTATCTAGCAACCACCATTAGGAACGCTTTAAAAGTTTTGGAAAACGAACATTACCTCCATGTGAAGTATTTAATATACCATAAGGAAAGTGTTTTGCTGCACATTTGCTTTGTTTCTTCCACAGAATACAAGTGTGTGCTATACTAATATGTATATAAGGCTTGGATAGATTTCCCTAATTCTGAATTTCAGCTCAAGGTGTCTATCCAAAGTTAAAGTCAAAATAACCACTAGAAATTCCTTCCTTCTGCTGTTTCGCAGAACCAGTTAATAATAGCCTTAGGACTTATCGTCTCACAATTGAAAATGAAATAACACAGAAGGCACGTAGCCCTGGATAACAAAACACGCTGAAATTTATTTCGTTTAAAAGCAGTTTTACATCAATTGAAAAATGCCTATAAAAAAATTTATTACGCATTTTGCAACTAACCTATGCACCCACAAAAGACACTTATTACCGATATTAATAGGAACGAGATAAATTTACAGTAACACATTATTGGTCAAAATTTCATTAGAGCCAATAAACTAGCCCGTTGGGTGCACTGTTCAATTTATACCTTGAAGCAATCTAAGAATGCACAGCAGGTACTCGCGTATCAAACGTTACCCCATGTATCACTTACTTGAGCTAGGTGCTTTATCGTTAATGACATTTTAAGTCAATTTGAATAGCCTATTCGGAAATCAGTACATTTGTAGATTTGTAGGCCAAGTTTAGTCATAACGTTCACCGTTCTACGTTTGCTCTAAACGGAAAATGATCCTTGAAGATATTGATACACGTATCGGTCATAGTTAGTCACATTATGAAAACAGCTTTACAGTAAAAAAGGAAATTCACGTTTATTTTTATTATAAGTATTCAAGCGTCTTATGAATGAAATATTTTAGGAAATTTACAATCAGGGCACAATTAAACGCTAAGCTAATAAAAATGTGAATTTCTTGCAGAGGTCCATTCAGAGACAAACAAATCCTACAGGCAACCGGAGCCCAAATCAATGTTACACTACTATGCTATTCAAATTTAAACTTCTGGGTGTTTTAAATGTAAACATTTTCTTGCACGCGAGAAAAGCAGTTGGGAATCTACTCCATGTATGACACAATTTAATTTCAGCTCATCATGCTTTAGGACATTGGAAATATGAAATCGGCTTCTGTTAATTGTTGGTAACTCGCGCTCCCGAACATTACCAAGAAGCTGCTAACCGTAATGCGGCAGAATGTAAAGAAATGTATCTTTAGAAATTCTAAATCTGCTAGAGGATTGGATGTATTGTGCAGCCTATGGCGTTATATAGCATGTTGCCATATTATATTTTTATACGAGAAAATCACATTAAACACTTAAAATCACATCCCGGTTATTTTTTGAAACAAATGGCAAATTTGATTCTTATGGTATTACACATCTATACTCGTACATTGAACCTCCGGGTACGGGTCAGATAAAATAATAACTCCATTGACCAAATTAATGGAATTACATATTACGTATGCCGGCCAACGCCAACTCCGGCGAACTAGTATTTCATAAATTTCGAAAACGGGTCATACTGGGTAAAAATACTGTGTAACAACAGGTCAAACACTTACTTTAAGGAAATCATGTCCTTTTCACAAGATTATACGCATGTACATTGCACATATATTGAATTCGTTAGACCTTTCCAATTTTCTCAGATTTTTCTATTGGGCACAGATGTTCCATTTTTGCAGCCCCGTATTTCTAGGCCACTGTTTTCTTAAGTTTATACTCCCACATGTCAGCAAGGTACAATAACTTGCTTACCGCTCAAACATTATAGATTGAATATTCTGTAACATGAACATCAGCGCTATAGCATAATTTTCTAACTAAAAGATAATTTCTTTCACTCTGTCGTATTTTGCCATTACACTTATAGTTCGGAGCAGTACGTTTCAAATCAAATTAATAATACAAACCTTCCTTTAGAATTAATTGAGTTTGGTTTTTGTCCATATCGAATAACATAAAGAACATACAAATGGCCGAGCATGTATTAAAAAAACGAGGAATTCGGTCTTCTTATCAAAGAGTTTATTTTCATTAAAAAGGGACGCGAATAAATTAAACAAAATGCAAAAAATATTACTCAACAACATAGACAAAATCCCTGCCAATATTTTCAACGCTTTTATCAACTTTAAGAAGTACGGTCTTTTTCTCCATGTCAACCTGTAAATCTCCTTCAGTTAATTCCAATTTTCCAGTCTTGTAGTCTCCAAATCTGGGTATTTGCCGTGGGCCAAGGAGAGGATCTTCATATCGCCAAATTTTAAGAGCCAAAACATCTACAATATGATTATTATTAGATTTTAAAATAAAAGCGAAGCAATTAGATACCTTTAAGTCCGATCGATTTGGATACCTTCTCGTAAAATTTCTTGACTGTATCTCCATCACTTATTACCGTATGTACCGTAAAAAGGCCAGATCTTTCAATTGGGTTGTGGAGATTTGCAACAACGCTGGGATTTAGAGTGAATAGAATAAATGGAACACCTGGTCGCACTTCTTCTTTGGTCTTTTCAGGGGCTGAGGGATCATCAGTTGTTTTTACTTGTAGTACTTCCAGCTAGATAATAAATGTTTTATTACAGCAATGATTACTTTAATTAATGGCATGCTTACATCCAATGTAGTCTTCAAATATTCAAGATTGTTAACAAGAACTTCTCGCTCATCAAATTCCAGGGTGGAGGCCATAGCGCTTTTTCCTTTCCCGTTCGGTGCTTCCACCTTCTCTCTTACCATTTGTGCGAACGGCATCACACGTTTCATGTATTTTTTTAAAACGTCTTTCGCTTGTAAAGTGACTGCAATGACTTTATTGTCCGGAAAACCATTGTTCTTTTCGTAGAGTTCTCGCAATGTGTCTAGCACGCAACTCTGCCACGGTGGATAGGTTTTAGCCACCCATATCACAGCGTTCGTGGGCTTTAAACTAGGATCAACTGCTTTCTCCTTCCCGGCTTTTCCCTTGACCTGAAGGGTGCTCTTCAAATTCAACCTGAATGAGTGAGCAGCCTCCATTAAGTATTCAGAACACTGAATATCAACTTCGTTTATCTGCCCCACGGTGGGCCATACTGCTTTAAAGATACTCTCAGGATTTCCCAGCAATTGCCATACATGCTCAGCAACGTGCGGACAAATTGGGGAAATAAGCAGAGCTTGCCGACGAATGAATTCAAACACTAACTCAACATGCATGCCAGCAGTTCCAGATAGCTCACGGTACTTGTCGCGGGCAAGCTGTAATTCAAAGAAACCTGTTCTAAGAGCCTCTTTGAAGAGCATCTTTTTATAGTTTTCATCCGTCTGCTTCGTCTTAAGATACATTTCGCTAATGAAAACTTTATCGTTGAAAGTATTCGGTGTCCCTTTACGGAGTAGCATTTTAGATGCCATCATTTCCTTAACCCATTCGATAAAGGTATATAACCGTAAAATTCCAGCATCTGCAGTGCTCTCCACGAAATTAGCGTCTTCCACGCTATCGCCGGAATCAGCTAGGCACAGCCTCATGCCATCTGCACTAAACTTGTCGATAGCCTCATGGAGAGTCAGGAAGTTGCCTTCGCTCTTCGACATTTTTGCTGAGTTCAAAAGCAGATGTCCATTTACCCTAACACCGCGAGGCCACTTTCCAGAGTCATTGGGCCAAATGGCGGAATGATTATACAAGAAGAAGGTCAAGTGGTTTTGTATGAGATCCTTTCCTGAAACGCGGAGGTCTACTGGATACCAGTACTCGAACTCGCGTCTCATCAATTCCAAGTGGTCCTTTTTGATATTGGTTTTTGGCAGAGGTTTTTCCTTGAAAAAGATATAGTCCCAGACCTGAGGTGTCATATCTGCAGGCTTCACACCGATTGGACTAGGAATTTCTCCCTTGAAAGAACCCCCTTGCAGCAAGTGAACGATTGTATAGAAAGCCATATAAATGGTGGAGTCCGACAAAGATTCAATAAGCCATTGTTCGTCCCACGGTAGCTTGGTGCCCAATCCATAGGTTCGAGAGCAGGCATACTCGTGCAGCCAATTGAGGCAGGCCTCGAAATTATTTCGTGTCTCTGAATGGAATGTTTCCATATCGGTCAAGACTTTAAAAGCTTGTGCTTGCCATGTTGGTTCTCCGTAGTTCAAGTACCATTGGTTACAAAGTGCAACGACGCATACATCCCCGGAGCGCGATATTATGGTCTTTTCAGGTTCATAGTAAATTTCCGCCTCGTTTTGATCAACCAACTTCTTTTGAATGTCTTTTTTCACATCTTGAACTTTCTTACCCTTGAACTCACCTACAAGAAGTACTCCGTCGTAAAAGCCTTTGAGGTATACTAACTCCTTGGCCTCAGCCAGTTTGTCTTTATCGTTCTGGCTCTGTATTTTCAGCTTTTCATACATCGTAACCGCGCAAAGATTTCCAATTGTTGGAACGTCTATTATAGAGATTGGGTTGAATGGAACAACCATTTCATCTTTAATGCCATATTTCTGCCGGAAGGCTTCCTTCTTTTGAAGATCAACAAGAGCTGCGTAATCATCAGGAGAGTCGGATGGTACAGAAGTTACAAGGCCTGTTCCCTTATCTTCCCTGATAGAAAGCATGGGGAGTGTATAGATTGTTTTATGGGAAGTTAAAGGTGCGGATAGAGCAAGCCCTAGCAGATCTAAGCCAGTCAATTCAGCAAGAACTTCAAACTTGCCATCCTCTTTTGTAAATCCTTGATAGGCCATATTCTGTGCTGCGCGTCGTGTACAAATCCAAACCTCGTCATTTTTAGTTGTTTTAATCGCAACATATTTTATGTCAGGATGTAGCCAGCAGTTCGTTTGACCGTACATCGTCTCGGGCCGCAGTGTGGCAGCTACAAGGTAGATTGGGCCTTTCACATGTCTAGAAATATAAATTTGGTTTTCAGCTCAGTTCGGATCAGTGTTATGTATCAAAATTACTTCAAGGCATTAGGAACAGAGAGCAGTTTCATTTTAATTAGAGTGTACTCTTGAGGACCAACACCCTCCCCACTCGAGCGGTCGTGATCCATGCAAGGTTGACCGTCTTTGGGAGAAAATATAGTGTGTCTCTTGCCGTACATGATTTTTCCGCGGTTTTTAAGGTGATTGAACTGCCATCGCACGAATGAATCGAAATACGGATTCACGTCTGTTGTGACAAAAGTGCGTCGCCAATCAATCTGAAAATTGGACCCTCACGACTGTTATACCGAATCTCTTATGATGGAAATTTCTACTCACATGTAGCCCAATGCGCTTCAGATCTTGCACAGCCAAGGGAGGGAAGTAATCTAGCCAGTACTCAGCTTCAGCGAAGTTCTTAATCTCGTCATCCTTAAGTCCCAAGCTCTGCATGATTTGCCACTGATATTTCGCTCCACCAGCCTTTGCGACCGCTTTGCTTTTCTTGCCCTTGCTCTTATCCTTAGGGGTCACATCCTTTTCTTCCGCCACAACCGGCATCTCGTCGTCATTGGGAAACGCTGGCGGACACCCGTACGTCTCCATCTCCCGCTTTAACTTGTCAGCGCAAGCCTTGATCGGCATACCGGTACAGTGGAAACCGAATGGAAAAAGGCATCTTTTTCCCTTGAGCCGCTGATAACGCACTGCAAACTGAAAATAATGAAAATAAATTTCTTTTTCCCTGTAAGTATCTGTAGGATTAATACCTCAGCTTTTGATAGGGAGAAGGTGTGCCCGAGGTGGAGACGACCATTCATGTAAGGAAATGGAAATGTTACAAAGAATTTCTCGTCCAAACTCCTCCGCGATTCCTTGGGGGCATCGAATTCATGCAACTTTTCAGCCTCCCATTTCTCTTGCACTTCCTTTTCTATCCGTTGCAGATACTCCACCTTAAAGGTGCCTTTACGCTCAACAGCAGCCTGGGAATTTGGAAAGAGGCGCTTAAACACAATAACCACAGAATGGTGTACATTCGTGAAGCAATTACATCACGCGGAATTTGGCAAGTAAAGGAGCTCCTGGAAACGAAAATCTTACCATGATACAATGACTCTAGCTTAAGATATCCTAGTCAAATAGAAATACGAACAAATAATAACCTAGAGCTGACAATAAACTCAAAATAATTCAATTGACCGGTCAAGAGGGAAGGCAACGTGATCCACCCTCAGTAAAAAGATTTTTGACACCTCAGCCATTCAGTGTTGTCAACATGTTGGCACTTTTACGATTGTTCAAAAAACTTCAGACGTGGCAGGATTCTTGTGTAGTAAAAGCAATTTAATAAATATAATTTAATGACAGTTTGATCAAATTTTTGGTCGTTAAGGGAAGAGAATGTAGATATTCATATATGAGGAACTTTTTTTTAACCCAAATGGGTTGTCTCCACGGGTTAATAAAAAATTATTTTCTATTTGTTTATCTAAAGTTTTCCATAAGGAATACAGTTCATTGGTTTTGCGTCTGTTCAGTCAGCTGTGCTGTGAGCTGTCAAGTCGACAAATCGTTGAAATTGTTTACTGCCAGTGGCCGCATTTTTATTCGTTTGCTTCATACCTACAATAGCCCAGTTTAGCAAAAATCAGTTAATATGTCGTATATGCTACCGCATTTACACAATGGCTGGCAGGTGGACCAAGCTATACTCTCGGAGGAGGACCGAGTTGTGGTAATTAGCCAGCAGCACTCCCTGACTGAATTTCACTTAACTTGTAGCAATTTCTCTCCAAAGGTAATTCGTTTCGGACACGATTGGGACCCAGCCTGTATGAAAATGGACGAAGTGCTCTACAGCATCGCTGAGAAAGTGAAAAACTTTGCAGTCATCTATCTGGTCGACATAACTGAGGTGCCGGATTTCAACAAAATGTACGAGTTGTATGACCCCTGCACCGTCATGTTCTTCTTTCGGAATAAGCACATTATGATCGATCTTGGGACTGGTAACAACAACAAGATCAACTGGCCGCTGGAGGATAAGCAGGAGATGATAGATATCGTTGAAACTGTCTACCGGGGGGCGAGAAAGGGCAGGGGTCTGGTGGTTTCACCGAAAGATTATTCGACTAAGTATAGGTATTAAGCACGTAGCACTAAGTCCGCTCCTTTTTGTCCTGATTAGAATAAAGCTACTGTAAATGAAGACAAAAGACTTCTTGTTTCAACCTTGGGGTCTTCAAATTTATATTCGTAGTAGGTTCTGGTGTCTCCGAAAATCGAACACCTAGCAAGAGAAACAGCAACGGGTCAACATCCAGAGAGACATTTGCTTTGGTAGTCAGCTTTGCTAGTACGTACATCTAAAAAGTGTTCCTTTGTTTTACCCAAAGTGTATGCGAGGGTAGAGAAAGGATATACAAATTCATACGTAGAAAAACAGAGGGAAGAAAAAAAGAGGGTGTGTTTTTAGAAAATACTTCTATTTCAGTATATACCTCATTTTGATTCACTACACCTAAGCAATTTCATTTTAAAACCGATCAAGTGCGAGTTAGTTATTTGTTGTTATAGCGGCAATAGAAATACACACTCTGTGAAAATTTCAATTCTCTACCTATTACGGCTCATGAGATACAGCCCACTGAAAGACAGACGGGCGGACGGACGCACAGCGGAGGCTTAGTAATAGGGTCTCGTAGGGCACCCTTCGGGTACGGAACCCTAATCAAATTGGATACTCAAAGTAGGCCTACCAATATCCCAAAAAATCTTACTTGGATATATTCTAAGGAAAACTAGTAATAACACTCCATTGTATATTATTTTTAACGTCGTAAGTTTATGCTATAATAAAATAAATCAATTTGACTATCAAAGCAATCAATATTCCAAGTTGGCTAAAATAATTCAATTTGAACTCTCTGATTTGTGTATGCACATATTCCCACGTGGTTATTAAAATCTGAAAAGCATCGCTTCATGTAGCAACATGAAAAGCAGGTTGTTAAGAAAACAGGTCAAGCTCGTAAAGGTGCAGTGTAATAGAAAGAAAATAAAACTGCACCCATGAAATGTGCAAAGTGCTTAAAATGTTAATATTTCAAGGGCTCCGCACTCGAAAACAATTTTATGTAAACAGTAAATTAAAAAGTGAACAAACAGTGCAATAGTGCACACAACTCCAGTTAAATGGCGATTAAAACAAATTGTAGCCATACAAGAATATTATATTTATGAATAGTCGGTTTCATTTTCGCTGATAATAACTGCATTTTAAAAGTATGAGGAATTTATTACAATTTTAATTCTGTCAGTATCATTAACTTAAAAGGCCATTCTTATTAATAAAGCCGCCAGCCCATTGCGGTGCACCCTGTTATTTCAAACATGTTACAAGATATTGGATTCGATGTTTACGGAGACCTTAACGCACGAGTTTGACTCGCACTTGACTTTTTTATTATTATTCTTTGAGTTGAATGAATTGCTGCCTTGGAGTGCGACCGATGATTTCGAGTGATTTGAATTGTTTGTGTGTCCGCTTAGTAATTCTTGTTTGTTTTGTTCCACCATTGCGGAATACACTTGCGTGCATGTAAGCCGCAAAGCTTTGCGAATCAGTCGAAATAGGATTAATAGCTTTATAACGTGGTGGTGTACGTGAAGAGTGTGGTGGCTCTTCGTTTTATTTGCTTTTGTTTTGTTCTTTTTTTGCATAGGGAGTCAAAAGAACTAGAACAAAGAAGGTGAAGATTGTAGTCTTCCAGAGAAATAATAGGTCTGAAGTTGAAAAGCATAGGTAACATATTCTCGACTTTACTTTAATAAAATTTGTTATTTTGGAACTATAAGAGAAATGTTATAGAAGAGATTCTTTTTCCCTGGACGCATATAATTCCAAGCCACAACTACGCGACGCCAATGGATGTGAAAGCTCAAGACTATATTAAATGGCCGTAAAAGTTGTTCATGCGCACAGTGTACTATATTAGCCACCTGAGCTGGAAACAATTTAGCACGTCTCGCGAAAATGCTCCTATAATTCTAATTATAAATATTTTCTCATGGAGCCGCAAAATCAACATTAGTGCAATCATCAAAGGCTGTTCACTTGCGCTTTTGTCCAGAGCCACCAAACCGCGCTACAGTTCAGTTTCAAAAATATCCCACTTTTCCCACGAAATTCCACGGCTCTTTTCCAGAGAACCTACAGTTCCCAGTCCCCGAAAGGCCGGGAAACTTAGCTCTCTTTCACATTTGTGGTCGTCAACCAAAGAAATTTCCCTCGCCACAAAAAGCCTTAGCAGTCTGTTTAGAATTTTCACGGCGATCACATTTCACGTCTGGAGGAATAGTGTAAATTACTGGATTTCTTAGTTTTTCTGTTCGTTTCGGTGGAGCCTGGGAAAAGCGAAGTTTTCTTAAAAATTATGTGCTGAAAACGGTTGCTAGGGTCGGATCCCAGTTTTTGGAATCCATAAGGCGAGAAAAAATTGAAAAAATTAAAAATGAATGAGAGCGGAACAAGGAGAGGCTCACTACTCGTAGAGGGACGACTATCGACTTAACCTCTCCTTGCTAACGGGAGCTGCAAGGGGGCCGTGGAAAAAGGATTCAACAAATTTTCCTTCTTGTTTTTCAACCATTTTCCGTTTCCGATTTTCACGATATCGAACAACGGGCGCGCAAGAGTGTTCCCCGGTGTGACTAACTGATCCCTCGTCCAACAACTTGTTTGATGAATAAAAACGCCGTGAGCTGTGAAAGGCATGCGAGCTCCATGCAACGATTTTTTCCCGCACCCACCAAGGAATAGTCGTTAACATTGTTTTGCGGATAAATTTAGCGAAGCGAGTCACAGGAAAAATATTATATTTTTGTGGCAAGGTGCTGAAGGCTTCCCCCGGATAAAGTGCATTGTGGTTTTTGTGTGTGGCCAACCGCTCGGTGTGAAGTGGTCAATTATTTTTGTTGGTCTCGCGTTAAACACGAGATAATACGAGTATCTACCAGGCGAGGTGGATCCTCCTTGTGGGCTTGTGTTGCCGTGACGTACCTACCTATACCTGCTATTGCTGCCGCTCTTGTTTGTTGAAGCCTGCATTTGCAGGTATAGTGCCTAGCTGCGGAGGACTGTCCCACTATTGTTTCGTCAACGGAGGAGGCAGCAGCTCCCACACTCTCCCTGCGAACGCTTTCTCCAGAGATTCTTTTTACCATTGTAGGTGCATTACTTGGAGTCGCCTTGAGTGAACGCGATGGGTCACAAGGTATGTCCTTACAACTTTTAATATCTCCCTTCTGTCTCAGACATGAAATATTTATGCGTGGGCGGAACATGCGAAAGAAGCCTCACCTCATCAGCAAGTAAATTTTTAAAGAGACTCTCTGGCCCCCTGCAAATATTTAAACGGTTGTTTTCCAATTCAATCAAATATTATGAAATATTTGATTCGATTCGTTTGTAATGATACACTCGCTCTCGATGAAATTAATTATTCAGCGCAAATGGCGCACCACTAATTCATATTTATGCGGCGGATTATCGGGAAAAATATGTCGAAAAAAATATTCCAGATAGGTAAATGTGGATATGACTTTTGATAAATTTGGAGCCCTTGTAACTGTGCCAGAATATGGGCAGTTTGCGTGCGGAACGACCTGTGAGCGCATTAAAACACTCAGTCGGAGATCTCAGTCAATCGCTTTATTAGGCATTGTTGTAGTTCTCAAATTCGAATTAAGGTCTCCCCCTCATGAATAATTCTCATTTGCAATATTTTCGTGGGGATACTGTTCCCGGCCATTATATTGATTTCAGCTTCTATTTTATACGAATGTCCCTTTCAAGCTCCTTCAATAACTCATTGTGCGAGGGTATTGATTTGCAGAACTAGTGCTTTATTGGATCGCATATTTTATTTTTAATGACGCTTTGCAATTTTATGGCATTTATAACCATCTCCCCTAAAACTACACTGCGCAACTCTCTACACTATCAAAAAAAATAATAATAACTTGTTGAATTGAATCCTTGCCAAATGAATATTCTGATAAGTACCTACTTGGTTAGAGAAGACCAATAATTTAATTACAATTAATTTGTTGAAGTACTTTGAAATGTGCTAATAAAGTTTACCACAAAGGGTGCTGTGCACTTTTGGTGGTTGGTTGAGCTTTGAAAGGAATCTTGGTTAATATTTTTTCATTCCATTTTTCCGAGATAGACGGAATTTTTTTTAGCTTCACAGCTCTATATTTCAGTTATTTTGTCGATTTATGCATAATGTGTAAAAACATGAAAGAGGGGAATGGAACATGGGTTTGTCACCTGCAAAAACTCCGCAAAAACATAAAAGAGAAACTTTTTATGTAGAGGTAAGGTATACAAAAATTGCTGGTACTGTTCTAGGTAAGAAAATTGAATGGATGAAACGTGCTCCGATTTTTATTCTTATTTTTAGAGAATATACACTTAGAAACGCATTTATGTTTAATCTTCAGCAGCCCCTCTTTTCGTTAAGTCTTCTTTCATCGCTCAGTATTTACAGAGTTATTTTTGTTATGTTATAATCTTCCTTGTCGCTCATCTAAAATTTGAAAACACTAATTTCGCCTCTTCCACAATATTTCAATTTACAATCAAGTGATTCCCAATTTGTGTGACTCGATTTTTTTGTTTTTTTTTTTTAAGTACTATGTAAGTATGTATATCTGTTATTACTTGGGTTACATAGAAGAAATATCTCGCCCTAACTTTGTTATATTCTATTTTGGATATTTTTCTGCTCATAAATATTTATTATTGAAAAGAAAAAAATATAATATAAAGATATATTAATTGCATCTTTATATTTAAGATGGCAGCGGAATGAGAACACCCAAAGTCTCGTGAACTCAGTTTTACACAAACGGCCGACTCTCTTACGGAACGCAAAATGAACTGCTGCATACCCAAAATGCAAAGTCTAATGTCGGCGGGGATTGACTGTTTTAGAATTAAACGAAATTGCAGTTGTGGAATTATTCAATTTGACTATACATGCTGTTTAAATGACTGCCCTTAAATTATGATTGAATTCGGCGTGGGCTCATAAACTTATTTTTAATTTTAATAGTTGTGTGGCCGGAATTAGATTATTTAAAAATCTCACATTTCAAAGTTGGGAAACTTTTAACATATTAATTAACCTACAAAGTTTTGCGAACCACACAGGAAAGTTTGATTGAGTTTGGGTTGCAATACAATGCCACTGTTATATAAAGAAAGATAAGTTTGGAAAGTCCTACTATAAAAGAAGAAACAAGAAATAATTCAATCCAACTTTAAATATCCAAAAGAGTATAATAAAGAGTATCCTGGAGGACCGACCCCTTAAAATTTGAAAACTTTAATATTTGAGTTCTTTTTTGTCAGTAATATATTATATAAATATACCTTATTGTATTCCATGTAACTGGAAAGTTAATCAAGTCGAGGTGTAGAGATTGGGGAGAAAAGATTTACACATAGATTGTTTTTTTGTCGACTCGGTGAGCTTTCTGTTGCTTTTAATTATTTAAAGATTCACATGTACATACTGTGTGTACATACTACCTAGGTAACCAGATGTAGAGCTGTGCTTCGCTCCATGTGGTCTGCCTTGGATCAACTGATCGAATCTTCCCCCTTACGTCGGTAGGTTCAAATTGATCTCCTGGTTTCGCTGGAAAAAAGACGTGATATCTCTAGAATTATCATGATATCTGAAATCTTGAAGAGATTAACTCTTACAAATCTGCAATAAGTGAATTTGAATTCGGATTAAGTTTAACAAAAGTCAAAAAGGGTTTCTAACGAAAAATAGGTATTAAACGATATACGATGTAAACAGTTTTATTTTGTTTACCAGTATAAATTTTCGATGCATGTACATTGTACATACTGCCACCGGATTATACAAATATGTTGCCAAGGCCCCAAGCACAATTTCATTTTACAATATTAATACAATCCCGAATTTAATTCTGCAACAAGTTCAATTATTAACAAGCGAAATTTCAGTATCACTTCAATTTAAATCTTCATAAAGTACCTCAATCATCCTCAAAGTATTTCGAAAGCTCATTAAATCACAAGAATTGACACAAGTTTCGAACTTGTGAAAACTTCTAATTCATTCATGTAGGGACTGGATAATTTGCCTTCAACTCTATCAGAACTTTCAAGAGTGTGACTGTGTCCTATGGAGAGTTTCGAGTGAAGGATGTTATATGAATTGCCTGTGGCAAATGATTGTGCAAAAGTTTCTTGTTTCATAAACATGTTCCTTAGGTCTTTTTTCTGCTCTTTCTGAATTTTAATGAGGTAGCAAATTCAAATTGATTTATTAGGTAGAGTAGGAGATTTAGTGTTATCTTGCACGACTACTCCTACGTAGGATGAAAGGAATTTATTTTAACAAAAGAGGTTACATGCCTACCAAGAAAAAATACTTAAATCTGCTGGAAACTTAGGAATCACAAATGGAAACTCCTCTTTTTTTTTATTGCAGATTCAGATTCTACGGGATCTACGTATCTTTGATCTGAAACGGTTTGTTTAATCGTGATATATGGTGCTGTAATCGGCGTAAATTAGTTAATCATTGGCCGGGATTTTATACATACTTGCAAATTAAAACTGTTACAGAATGAATGAAACTATTTCATGTGCCGAGACGAATTTTCATTTCTCCGGCGAAAATCCAAAATATTATGGAAAAGTAGTGTTACAAACAAACAGACACGTAAAAAGTACTCTAAATCATGCATCGATACTCTATCTAATCTATTCCAGTGGAAGTCCTATTGAAATCGATTCAGTAGTCCCCAAGATTAGCCCGGATAGACAAACTTTGTAGAAATGTTTGTTTGGGTTTTGGTATCGTGTCAATAAACATATTAGAAAAAGTCAGCCATCTTGAAGCTCGAAATTTCTATAGCAAATTAAAAATCAGCGATCCCAAAAACCAATTTATGTATTCATTTACACGGAAATCGGTTTCAGTTGAGAATTTTCGGTCGGAATCTTTAATTACTAAATTTCGATAGTAGGTATATTCAAGTTCAGTGACCCCGAAAACCTGAAGTTGAACCTTTTCGGTTGCTATATTGGATCCGCTATTTTAAAACCCTACAATGAAAGGTAACTTATATCTTAAGTTGAAATATGAAGTATTCATGCTAAGTTTCAAGCAAACGCGATAGCCCCCTTATGGTCTTTAGGTGTGTTTCCTTTGTCGGACTTCAGGAAATCTCAGTGCAAATTTCCATCGAAATCGGAGCATATCATATTTGAAAGGCGCGAAGGTCATCGAATGTGATAATAATAACCTTGTAAGCGATACATAATATAATGAGTTATACAACGAGGATCTATTAAAATATTGAAATAAAAGCACTGAAGCATATTTTTGTTGCCTATAATTTGTTGCAATCTAGGCAGTAACAAGTTGAGTGAAAACAAAAAAAAACTTCGAATCATCCATCACTCTACTGCTCGGTGGATTACAGATTTAATTTGTTCAGTAAAATTGTATAACAGAACTGAATGTGTAGAACATTCGCCTCTATCTTGAAGCAGAAGTCCGGTTAAGGCTTTGCGAAATGTTTGAATTAAGCTTATAGCAGTGATAAACAAAAATGACGCAGTAGCTACAATACCGCTGACCAATCTGGCATGCTATCTGGAGTCGGGGAAGCAACAGTATTCTGTTCTTTTCACATTCGGCTATTAAGTTAAATGCCTCTTTTAATATCATTTCTATGACTAAGCAACAATGCGCCTCTTCGTTCTTTCATTCAGAAGAATCAGTTTGTTAATGGTTCCAGCATCCAACCAATTGTACATCAAAACGCCTTCATGGTGAAGTTCTTTAATTCATCCAAAAATAAAGTTGTTTGTTTTTGGGTATTTTGCTTGATTTCGCATTTAGTGCGCCTCCTGCTCCGACAATGATGTCGGATTTCATTTCAATGGAACCACCTCTCCTTTCAATTCACAAAGCCCAGCCACGTTTTGCCGCTCGATTGCGTGATATTTCCCAATAATCAATCTGTAGCATGCTGTTTACACATGTTTTTTTGAGATTACGCGGTGGTACATTTGGAAAAGGAGATTTATTAGATGTTATGACATGGAAAGCACAAAAAGCCATTTACCCCCCCGAATTTTTTTTATAGGCACCTACCCTCATGCAATTTTTCATTTGTTGTTTTTGCTAGGATTGAAAAATGTCCGTACCACCCTGTCGAAGATTTTAGGTAGATGCATGCTATTGCATGACATTGTGAAATAATTTTCTACAGTTTCTTGAACTCGTAGACTATTTACGGGGGTTTTGCCTAAAATATATTTACCACAAGAAAATAAATTTTAAATAACATATATCATGTACCCGGAGTGTGTGGACAGTGTTTGTTCCAACATGATTGCAAACATCACGCTACACGTTGTGCTTGTAGTTAGTAGTAGTTAAGCTTGTTACGCTGAAAGTGTTGTTTTCGGTAGAAAATCATTTGCGTAATAGCAAGCCTAACACTTTAATGACGTGACACATATGTTTTCCATTTATGATCTCCTGGCTTTTATTATAAACTTTATCCATCATATTATCGCGTTTAATTTTCGTGATATTTCAAAACTGTTGCTGCCCAACAATAAACCAAGAACTTTAAACTCTTATTCGGTCCATTGTTGGGCACCATTTCGGTTTTATGAAAAGACCCTACATTTTTTTTATTTTCAAATATCGATAGTAGATTTCAGATCAGTGACCCCGAGAACATAAAAGAACCCATTTTCATAGCAATCTTTTGAAGTTGAGAATTTTTGGGTCGTATAGGTCATATCGGATCTACCATTTTTAAACCCTATAATTACTTTGTATGATCTAAAATCTGGCAAGACAATATATCAGTAAACTAAAGAAGAAAGCATGTAAGTCGGATCAGTGATTCTCAAGTTATGAGACCACTAACCGATGGAACTCCCATACAAACTTACAACCCTTATTAATCACCCTTAGGTGTTTAATTCCCAAAAATGCCTTCTTAGCGGATGTCTACGCCGTATAAACTAAAAGACTAAATTTAACGTTTTTAGGCTTTATAGTTGCGGAGATTGATTGTGATGAGTGTGTGAGTGAGTGGTTTTCGCTTTTATAAATACATTATTTATACAACCTAATAATAGTATTACCAGATTAAAAACACTAAAGAAATATCTGTTTTCACTGCCTGATTATGCAACCTTGTGCAAAAGAAATTATTAGTCCATAGGTGGGCAACACTGAGCCCAACTTTGGCCCAACGGTTATTAATATATTTGATAAAATGACATAAAAACATAGAAAATTGTATTTCTTCTGCGGAGAAGATACACATGTCCCCAAAGCCTATAATGTATTATACATAAGGTGAATGTTTTAAAGATTTATAACAAATAGTGACCGAAAAGTGGTCTATAGTTAGGGGAAATGACGGTAGTGAATATTTTACAATAATTACAGAAACACATGTCCATACAAATATATCTTCACGTCACTAATGACCTAATCCTTGACCATCATCCTCTCTTCTTGATTGCTAATAAACTATTTATGTAAGATAAAGCCTCCCAAATTGATTTCTTTATCCGTAATAATTCGTTATCGCTTATGTATCACACTTGGAACATAACGATCGGCTTTAGGGACCCATTATATGCAACGCTTTGGAATAAGCCAATACAGGCTAAAAATAAAATTGCTTATTTTTGGACTCAATTATATTCGCCCATCTCCTTGTCATTTCAATTTCTTAAAAGATAAAATGCTATGATTTTCCCATCCTACTAAAAGAAAACTGGAAGGAAGCGCCCACCATACAGAAATGCATATGAAGTAAAAGAAGCAAAAGAAATGGACCTCTACAGACTTGCTATCAGCATAGACGGGAGATTGTAAGCCCAGATTAACCCTATTTCATTTATGTGAGATATTTTGCCCTGAGGGCAAATCCAGTCAAAGGCACACAATGGCATGGAAGAACGTCGTCTACTAATACCAGCTTCGGACAAATATAGCTCCTTTTGCAGACATGAAAATGAAAGTTAATTAAAATTCTCAATTGACGTAACAACACATGTGCAAAAGCAAAAGCAGGATAACTCAGAAGAAGTCTTTCAGTGCACAGATAAATATAAGAAAAGCAAATTTACAAAGTACTATTTTGGGAATAAAGAGAAGAAGGTAGCCTAAGTGTAATTGTCTGTAAAACAGAAGACATCAAATTCTACGAAAAATTCACGTCCCTTTCTATAAAATCTTCAAGGACTCTTTAGAATTGTTGGGCGGCCTGTGGATGGTAATGAGAAGGAACGTCAAGCAAACATTGTAAAGGCGGGATAAACATTTTTTATCGCCTGCAGAAATAAGGAGGAAAACGATCAATAAATAATTTTCGGCTCAATTTAGTCTGAAAGGTATAAGGCCAGGAACAAGAGCTTTGCGGATAATTTGAAGCGTTTTTGAGGTATAAAACGTTACTTCATGTAAATTTCCCTGGATATTCGAACACCCAGGGATACAGAGTAGTACGTCTGTGGGATATATTTTGTTTGATATTTGCTACAACCGAAATAGCAATTTTTCTGTAACATTTTTTTATCGCATTCAGAAGGTGTTAAAAAGTTTAAGCTTGCTTTCATGTACATACGAGTATGCCTAACATATCGTTCATATTTTTTCAGATTGGGTTAAACTGGTGTCAGATAGTTTTATCGTTCTAGCGCCGGCAGTTTGGCAATTAAGTGCATTCCAGCCGTCTGATGTTTGCAATTTATTTTCTCTCGATGTGCCAGTTTTTCAATACGTACGTACGTAGCTTAGAGCAACCCCATTGGCAAGTTTCCCAACCTCAGTGGTTTAATATCTCAATTGCTCAGCTCGACTCGACTAGTGCACTACGTACTTCTGGCTACAGTTGAGGTCTAGTTTATTTAGGAACTGTAAATTTGCGATGTGATGGCTAGCTTTTTGCACAATTCAGTAAAATGCCATCATTAGGCTCTGCAAGCTTTCATTAAACTAACTTTCCATGAAGGACATTTTAAAAAATTTGTTGTTTTGGTCATCTTTTAAGTGCAATATATTTTTTAAACCCCGAGTTTGTTTTATATTCGTTGGATGGTTATTAAAAAACTCTCCGAGAATTATATTGTGTTCAAGATCTTTAAAAACAAATGCTAATGTGATGGATGAGTAATACTGTTCTAAAGTAAATTTGGATGCCAATATTCTCTCTTACAACATGTTCACAGACTTTTTAAGAGAAACTCGACAATTTGCCAATTTGACAATCGTCAGTCAGTCAATAAGCGCAGTCTCGTGTCTCGCAGACTCTTATGCGTAGCGTACATTAAAAATTATATGAAGCAAAAGCTCTTTCTATTAGAGAGGCTTTCATTACTTTACTCTCAAAAACTTACTTTGGATTGCACATCTGTATATACGATATCTCTGGTAATACCATATACTCTGGGCGATCTAAATACTGTAGTAAAAAAAAAAACTCTGCAGACCAATTTAGTCTAGTAAGTAGTTGTAAAAAATGTAGGCTCTCCAAATTTCGTGTTGTGGATGAAATGATGAAATGGAAGAACGATTCATTAAAAGTAGTAGTCTATCAAAGCATTTAAAAATAATAGGCAATATAACAATACTGGTTGTTTCGTGTCAAGGAAAAGGGAGCCTTTCAATTTAGTGACATTTTTACAAATGTATTATTATGACTATTGGCAGCATTATTGATAAACATAAACTCAAAGGCTGTCCAAATAAAGTGTTTCCACAATTGGATTAAGCAAAATTTATTTATCTTCACTGTTGAAATATACGCGAACTTTATCTAATCATCCTAAAAACCTTTGGACTTTAGTCTCTCGCAAAAGATCAGATACCTTTTTCTTCAGGTTGTCTTGAAAGGATTACAAGTCCCTAAATAATAATTCTTTCGTAACTTGTACTTCCAACACTTCATTGCCCATTTTACAGGCTTTTCACACTTTAAGCCTTTTTCAAGAAAAGGCTTAGCAACAAAATTCTTATTTCTTTCTTTTAAAGATTTTCATTTGGATGCTGAACGGACGAAATATAAAAGAGTTTAACATACCTTTTTGAAAGTTGATCCTTTCTTTTAACTTTCAAAGAGTTTTTTCCTTTGGTTTAAAAATAAACGGTTACAGCCTTTTAATCAAGTTTGGCCTTGCGACGTTTATCTCTGTTGAACAATTTATGCTGAAATTGGTTTTAGCTCTTTGAAATACCGAAATAAAAATTACACTGTCTTTTTGTTACATTGTATTACTGTATACTCGTACAGGAGCCATTTTAAGTTCTATTAACCCAAATAAAGGGAACTTTTTTGTATTTTTATTTTTCGGACAAAACTTTAAACTATTTCGAAGAGGATGGAGCACGAGAACATAAGAACCGTTTAACCGGACTTCAAATCTAACATAAAATTTCTAAATCATATTCGGCATCTATTCACTAGAGATTTTTTCGATTCATTTATACATTTTGCATTTTTCTTTTCCTTAAAAAATAAAATTTTGTGAGAAAACTTTAACCTTTCTTTTCACTTTGCTGTCATTTTAATAAATTTTCATAATTTCAAAAACACTAAATGTTTCCCTTTAGAGTCTCTATGGTTTGAGGGTTTGTTGAAAACTCTTACATTTTATCCTTAAAATTGCTCAGTCTAGGACACTCAACTTCGGTGAGCGGTGCTTATCTCTCATCGCCATTATTCGATATGATGCGATTAGGAAGTCCATTGTGGCTCGGGGAGTATCATTCGGTTCCATACGTAGTCAAAATGTGTCTTTATTTAAATGACTACATACTACATCACATCACATCACATAAAAAATATCTCATTTGAAATTTTGGCCAAATCACTGGAGCATTAAAGTTTTCAATTTTGTGTGAACTGACAACAGTAAACTGACACTATACGTACTGTCTATATTTATATTAAAAGGAAATCTTATGCATATCAAAAGTATGTTTGAATTTTTGGCATTTAAGAATTATTGCCAATGTTTTCATTTCATAGCTATAAGTGTATCATATATTTGTCATCTAAAAAAGCTGTACACCTAAAAAATTCCAGAAGTTCATTTTATTATACTTTGAACCAAATAAACATGAATCTTTCGATTGTGTATCAAACCCAAATATACCACCCATGGTGAGCAACCTGAACTTTTACGACATGGTTCCACCCATCACAAGTTTATAGGAAATAAAAACTTTGTTACGATATTCGTTGCCATGTTTCTGCTCCCTGAAAGCAAACAATTCTTGGCAATATATTTTTATAAATTCATAAAATTGCAGCAGTGCCTGTTTGCTTCACAAATTCCATCGCTGAGTGTTTTACTTTAGGTTTAGGATCTCCTTTTACGGCAGTGGATCATCGTTTAATTATTCACTCGAATGCTTGAATGTTCTGCACAGTGGAATTTTTAGTTGTGAGTTTGCATTGTAATTGACTTTGTAAAGAATGGATTTTAATTTTTTGATGTTGTTCGGTTCTTTTTATAACTGGAAGGATGCCAAAAGGAACGGCTTCAGAATGTTTGTACTTTCATGGGAAAATACGGAAAGAAAAACAGCTTAATCATATAATAAAATCAAAGAAGACTTTTACGGCATTTTGAGTTAATATAATAACAGACATGTTTTTTTAACTAGTAATATGTAGTAATATTTTCTCGTTAAATATATTATATTTTATATTTATTCTAGACACCTAGGAAATATTGTATTAAATAGAAACAAAAACAAACCTAATTTTTATAATCATAAAGCCTACTGACACTTCCCATCTTACTTGCATATGTTAAATAATATTAAATGACAAAGGTCTATTATGCTGAGACAAAAACACAGACAAATTTCTGATTAACCCGGCATACATTTTAAATTTCTCCTTATCCTATAATCCTTATCCTTATCTTACCTTTCTTGTAACACGGGTCGAGAATCCTGTCATAATTTGGGAATCCAGAGAAAAGAAAGTCCCAGCAGCATTTAAAATTCTCGTAATTATACCCAAGCCCATAACAACCAATGAGATACTAGAAAAAATGATAACATCCGCTGAGTAGAGCGCCATTCTCCTCGCACAAAGTGGTTAAAAATTCAATCTCACTCTTTCTATCTCACATATGAATCCATATTTAATGTGTTTACGTACTCAGATATGCAAGGTGTGCGAGGTTGGAGAGAAAAATGAAAAAGCCCCTTCCCGCCCACCGAAAGTATTCCGACAAGGCTAAAATGCCAAGAAAAGTTGAGGGAGAAAGCGTTTTCTGAAGGAGCAGAAATGGGTTGTGAAAGGTCCTGGCCAAGGCAATGCGAAATCTCAGGCGAAGGCGAGAAATGGGTTCAACCATAAAACCAAGGAAAAATAAATTCATTTCGTGTGGCTGGGAAGAAAATCAATATGACCAGCTCGGGCATGTGGCTCCGTCCGGGGATCCCCGGTCGAGGTGGATGGAGAGTTGATATTTTATGCAGCTGAATGCGCTCGGGCGAAGACCTTGCAAAAGTTGGATCCCGTGGGGCGGTACTGATAGCGTCATATCCCTGCCTGCGACTGGCCTTGTACGGCTGCCTTTCAGTCATTCAAAGTCACCAGCTAATGTCGGGCCCTGACTCCGGCTTAGTACCTAATGAAATCGTTTTAAAGAGGCTATCGAAATCTTGCCAGCTACATAGAATCCATTATCGTCCCATTAATATGAAGCATCACTTTCAAAAAGGACAAAAAGTCATTTCAAGCAATCTGAGGTGTCTCTCGTTTGCCTTTATGCTAGAGATGATACGTGACTTCTTCGTGAAAGGGCTTAATGAATTTTGTTCAGTTCACCTTTATCTACATGTATCTGTCTGTACGTGTTGGAGAGCGTCACCAAGAATTTCATTTTAAGGGCAATCTCCTTGTTTGTTAGAGCTTTTGTTACACGGGGAAAATTTTGAAGGGACTTAATGGCAGATCACTTTGCATAAAACAACGATATTTTTCATCGTATGAAAGAGTTTAACCATTACTTAAGATTAATGCCCGCATGATGTTGAGGATAGAGTGTGGATGCAAGTAGAGAATTTTATTACAAAAAGTAAACGAGAACTTAGATATTAAATTAAAAAACAGTATTTTAATGAAATTCTCCGACAATTTTATTGTAAAGTATACTCGTAGTTGCTAGAATGTGGCAGGTTGCACCATCCTGTTGAAACTACGTGTCATTTAAGTCCATTCCATCCAATTTCGGCCAATTCCGACGTATGCTCATGTATAGCAATGAGCACGTGACTTTCGAATTAGCGCTGTAAAATTTTCATTTTCGGAAATGTTGATGTTTCCATTTGACGTTTATCAAATTGCCAAACAAACTCAAATTGTTGATGAAAATATGAAACACGGTCTAATGACTAAATAATAAACTAAAACAGGAAAATGGTCCCCCTATGTGGTATTGTTTTTAACAGTGTTCTCAGTGAGTACCAAAATGAAAAGCATCTTGTTTCTTCTACCGTTTATTAAAGACTATCTATATAGTACAATTCCATCGAAACCACTAAGTAGTGAATATCTAGCTAATTTTCCTCTTTTAATTTGCTTTTGGTGCCACGCATACTAGACTCGTTATACCTTTTTTCTCGTTTTGTTTAAAGAAAATTTGTCTTAATTCTATAAGTATGATACAGCAAAAAAACAATATTGGTCCAAAAATACTCCGCTCCTTTCCAGTCAACTATGGTCACAGAGGCAGAGAAACACATTTCTGCATTATTTTCAAAATGCTCGAAAAATATCTCAGAATAATTAAGTCCTGCTAAAATTGGTGCCAAAAAAAAGTGTGTCTTTTGATGACCGAGTATATTGCTGTTGCCTAAAACTGATATATGAAATTAACAACTTCTAAGGTGGTTAACGAAAAAGAAATTGGTGAACGTTATGGACTTCAAAACTTGCTTTTTTTCAAAATATTTTGTTATATTTTCCACAAACTGTCGATCAAATAATGCACGAATTTTGATTCACTTCTGATAACATTTTGTTGTACACTGAGCATCTTCCTACTTAGCAAGAAAAGCAAACCTCTTGAACAGCTGAATGGCGTAAACTCCAAAGTAAATTAAACGTGATTTCCAATCTGCTTACGTCTCCTTTAAAGTTTTATAAGAGCTTCTGCCTGAGTCTCCAGTGTTTGCAGCAATCACTTGAAGAGACGCCTCTCGGAGGCTTTAAAGGAAAACATATTAAAATATATGCCCTCAGACCGTTGAGGTAGAATAAGGAAATTTTGCTGTTCTCCTTCAATTCAAGTAATTTGATCCTGTCTCCGGAGGCCACATTCACGCTGGTTGTTGCTAATAAGTGCTCGCCCTGGGGCAACAATGAATGTCTGGATGAATTATTTAATAAGCCCATGGTACTTTCCCCACAACCTCCAGGCACCAATAACGGAAAGGTCAGAGCTTTCCTCCAAGTTTTTTTTTAAGATAAAAAAAAAAGTGGAAAATTTGCATAGAAGTTCATGAAAAATTTCACAGGTTTCATCGTGTTCCCGCAGTTCCTCACTGAAATAGGTGGCAAGGATTTTTTAACCAAGAGAAAGTGCTCGAAATTGCTTGAAGGGAGTGGGAAAACCGAACCGCATCCTGGGGAGCAACACGAATCAATAAAGTTCCAACCAGTCGTTGTTGGTGGCGTATCTGAAAGCATCAATAGATTTTTACTGAACCTTCCACTGCTAATTACGGAGCACCTCCAATCAATTCCCTCACGTAGACCCTTGCCCAGCAACAGGCAGAACAGGTATGCCTCTGGAATTTTATTATCACTTTGGGGTGCGTCCTAGAGTGATTAATTCGGCACATTATTTACATGCTGAACTAAAAGGGAATTTAGGGCATTTGGCAGTGGAGGCGCCGTAATATAGTGTCAAATCACATAGCACACATGCGGGGTCGTGCTAGAGAGTGTACGGAAAAAGGGAAGCACTTTTTGGGGATTTTCAGGTTAATGTGTGATTGTGATTTATTGGTCTCCTTGCTGAACCACTTTCTGTCTTTTTCTCTTCAGCGTACTACCCGAGAAAAGTTTTAATGTATTTCTCATTTTACCCACCCGTGGGGCTCCAGCTTGTATTCTCGAGATATATTACACATATATACATATACGTACATAGATGGGTTAGACTTATACGGTAAGCACTTGATTGAGTTGCCGGAATTCTTGTCATGCCTGTAACTGATTTTAGTTTAATTTGCCCTTTTCTGCGGCTCGGTTGGACAAAATTTGAAAAAAAAACTTTTATACAAGTCTTTTGACCTGAAAGTAATCGATTTACTTATATTTGCTGTAATAGGAACTTCACCAAATATCTATTGTAAATTCAACCTCCGAGAAAATAAAGCATTCCTTTGTAACCTTGTCAGAAGAAATAAAGTAAAATGGAACATCTTCAAAGAAATGTATCATAACGACAAGAATCAGAATCACTTCTCTTACAATATAATGTACAGTACATATTCCAATATTAATAGAAAAGCACAGCATTGACTTCATACAAGCGACCTAAATGAAGAGGCAACATCTGCTGTAGCATGACCTGATTTCCCAGCGCATACACCTCCTTATTATCTGGAACGAAATAATAACATTTATGCGAACTATAGCATCATCCGGAGAGAAATTCAATAAACCAAAGAATTTAGTTCCAAAACGTTATTTCCTCCGTCAATGTCGTTAAATCATACGGCATAACAAAGGGGTACTCCATACAGGACACACGATACAGGTACCTGCCCACACCCAGAAAAGCATTTAAATGTGCCATTTTCAGAGTAGAGGAAACTCTTCAGGTAGACGTTTTCACGTGCAGTTGGACGTTCGTTCCACTCTGAAAAGCGCAACAGTCTCCCGGCTAGCAAGACTATCTCTGCCTGAGCTCCAGAAAATCTACATATAGTAAGCACATGCAAAAAGAGAAAAATCAAATCTCGATTAGTTTCAGGAAGATGAAGGAGGCGGTCTAGAGGGTTGCATCAATCTGCCCTGCGGGTATTCAGGCACACATAAAAATAGACTGGAAACTACATACATTGAGAACAAGCTGTGATAGTTTCACCCGTTTTTCCTTTCTCTGATTCCGTAGAAGGAAAAAATCGATATTTTTGCTATTAAAGAAAGGAGGACTCTCTCCCTGGGATGTTTTAAGCCTTGAAGCTTTTTGTAGTACCGACGATGAAATGAATCCTTTGAGCATAAGAGCTTCATTTCCCGAAATGGGTGTGAAATGTACTTGAAAATTACTTACAGAAAGAAATTACGGCGATAGAACGATAGTGTAGAGGAGCTCTGACGCGCTAAGTTATAGTAAGTGGTGTCGTTACGATGTCTTACAAGATGTTCTGAGTGGGCGTAGGTCTATCCTCTTCACGGGTTTTGTAGAACTTCGACATAATCACACCACTGAGATTTTTTAGTTTTTCCTATTATTTGCTAAATGAGGCATTTAAAAGGTGGCAATTGGCTCCTCTGTCTATTCAATTCAACATTGTTGTATCCACCGCAACACATGGCTATGGAACTGGAATTTATAGGGTTATGTGAATAATGCTCGTATAGTCATGTTCAACTATCATGTTGACACTATCGCACTATTCGAATTAACAGAACCAATGATCCAATTGAATATTAAAATGGTGAATCTGGTTTTGGGGTGCTGATTGGTAATATGGTATTCAAAAAATTCCATCACGTTCGGTTTTTACGAAAAAGCGCATTTTATACTGCAATTTTCCAGTTTCTGTGGTTTTCCCGACTCTACTCCTGAGTTGATCTTACGTGCTAGATACAAAATCACGTATAGCATATATTTTCTCTAAATCAATGATTACCGTTAATGCAAAAGTTCCGAAAGCCCTGTTGCGATCTTAACAACTGAAATTCGGATTAATTTCTGGTTGTTTTAGAATACAGAGTGAACGTGTGGTGCAACAAATGGTCGTTTGGCTTAAGACCATGTTTCTACCGGATATTATACGCGTAGAATACTAAGCTTTTACGCAGAATTTTCCAAGTCGAGATCTGTGAAAGCTCAAGTTCTTGTGCACGACGAGGAATCGAAACCGCAGTATTTTCGCAGAATTTTCCATGCTTGTAAAAGCCATGACTAGGAGCTATCACACACTCTATTGCGGACGCAAGCAATATCCTCGTTTTACCGGACGCTACGACGATTCATATGCATTGGTTAATCGAGCGGCGAATATAAAATTCATTTGGATGATTATGGCGACCAAAAACCTCGCATAACGGCGATAGGTATACGTAAATGCTTAAATTTAAACGATGCAAAAGCTTTCACGCTGTGAAAAATAGACAGACAGACAAAGCCATTGCCTTGAACCCTCAAAAGTGACATACTGATGGAGGAATGTTTCGAAAAATTCTGAAAAACTGGGGAGCCTGAAGAAAGGAGCTGCTGTCAGGCTTAATACCTTTGAAACGCAGTAACACGGTAAAAAAAAATGGTGACAACTTAAAGCACCATTCACTGGTGCGTGTGCACGTTAGCAACTCATTTAATATTTAAATTACTTTGGTGTCACATAAAAATCATTTTGTACCAGCTAGGTTAATTATTCTGCGACTTTTTATGTAATCCCCCACGTCCTACAATTAATGAACACACTCGGTTCCTTAGGAAATGAAAAAAATACGAACGAAGTAGGGATGCCTGTAAAAGGGACTAAAATTTCTGACACAGTAGATGGTGTCGCTGTAAGGGAAGGGAAAGTAAATGAAGTCTTTAGGTATAAAAAGGGCCTTTTGTACGTCTCCAACCACCTGCTCCTGGGGCTCCAGCTACTCCGTTACCCAGGTATCCAGCACGGCCCACATAACGAATTTATTTCTCTTGCTAAAGGTAAAGGAAAACTTCCATTCACCTCACATATACGAAGCCCATTAGACCAGCATTTATGACCTTAACTTTTCGAATATATTCATGAGACGAAAAGCGTTGCGTCTATGTGCTTACTAAGGGATGGGATGCCTGAAGTGTTTGAGTCGCATCGGGAGCGACAGCATCCTACAATACAACAACAGCTGAAGAAGTAACAATATCCTTCGTAGAGAAACTTGGGACGCAGGTTCATCTACCGTGCAGACAGAGTTTTGAGAGAGAAAAGAAGAATCAAATCAGGCGCACAAATGGGAATGATAGGGGGGGACAGGATAGGTAAATTGTTCACCTCATACGTGATGGCCGTAAGGTGAGATGCGTCCTTTATTCTATTTCATTTCCAGCAGGAAAGGCAGGGACTGTGATAGGTACGTGGCTTACAAATGACTCCTAATGAAATACTATTTGACAAGTTAATCTGGGTCCCAAATTATCCGGGATCCCTGTGCTCGCCTTAAGATGTGAACGTTATCTCCAGCAGGGGGTGAATGAATTATTGATTATTCCATTAGCATATTCTCTTCACTCCTTTGCCCACAAGCTGTTGATTTAGAGCGCTCCAGTGTTTCGAGCTGTGCAAAATATTGAAACCGACGATCGTTCACCTTTCCTATCCACTGAATAGAAATTACACAAAAAGTTTCAGCAAATTCATCGCTTGTTTGAAAGCAATTCTCTACAAAGTTATGAAAACCAAAACAACACATCACGACTACATACACATAAGCGGAAAGCATCGACCATTAGCACAGAGAGAAGCAATAGATAGCAGCAATACTCCCGCAAAAGTATGGGCGTCTTCTAGAATATAATATTGCAAACGTATTTAAACAATTTTTATTGTTGACATTAGACATGAACTCCGTTGGGAGGTATAGACATACCCTTTTGACGAATTTTTGGAAGATGTTTTGGAATAAATGTGACAGCGTTGCACCAATGTGGCGATCGGTTTCTTCTTTGAGTTGTTGAATGGTCTAAATGTGGTTCACATATACCTTAATGTAAAATAAATCAACAACGAACAGACTATAAACAGTGTTGATCTCCAAAACAAGAGATGGCACAAGATCTTGGTCTGCGTCGTGCCTACTTGTTGAAACCACATGTCGTTAATGTCCATACTATTCCATCTACATAATTCCGACCACAACAATTTTGTCAACACAAACCAAGGTGACCTGGAACCACCTCTGTTATTTTCAAAACAGAACAGTTTGTTAATTAATCGATCTTCTAGGTCTCTAGGACGACAACGTGAAATCGTCTAGTCTTTCAATGAAAACATCCGCTCAAATTTCTTGGCTAAATTTTCAATAGCGGAACGCAATTTGAAAAGTCATGAACAAAATTCAAAGTAAGTGCTTTGGAATTAGTATAGTGAATTTTCTTCTCCTTATACCACAGCACGAAAATCATAAAAAGCATAATTACGTTTTATCTCGTAGGCGTAACAGTCTGGAATATCAGTCAGATATATATAACTTTATATTCGAGAGCACTTACAACATACCAAAACAAATCTATTCACTAAAAATGTATTGCAATTACTTCAAATATTCTAATACTTCTCATCATGCAAATCCCGTATTATTTGAAGCGTTTTAAACATACGTATCAACTACCTCGACTTAATTAAAAAGAACTGCAATATGCTTGCTCCACCGCCAACTGTCTTTAAATAATACCACAAAAGCGCACTACACTCCCATTAACTATCATAATTCTCGGAAATGTACTACATACTTGAATTTCTGACAAGAATTCCATGAGTTCTGCTTGAATATATTTTTTTTTCTGTTTTAATTTAATTTTGCAAAGGGAAAGGGGATGTATGTGAAGCTATGAATAATTCAACATCTCACAGATATAGCGTATTACGGGAAAATGATGTCTCGGGGGAACTAAAAATTTATGGAATGCCTGGCAATAAAATGTTCAGTATTATAATCGACTAATGAAATCCTTTGGGGATTCTTTTGTGTGCGGTCGACAGGCTTAAATGATTATATCTGTTGCCTGCTTAATAGATCAAGTGGGTGTACTTTTGTGGATTATTTGAAAAATTTGTTTGACATATTTGGATGTGTTATTATTTGAATTGGGAACATTTTTAGTAAGAATACATGTTTATGGTAAATCACGTAAATACCTTTTAAATGGAGTTAAAAGGGTTCCATACAAGCTAAGCACTAAATGAAACAGAGAAAATAAGATTAGATTAGGCACACTTTTATGGCAGTAACTATCCGAATTGATGGGGCTTCCATCTGTCGCTTATTAGGAAAAGCGCACTCTAGGAGTGGAAGCGTGGAGTCCGAGTGGGATTCGAACCTGGGACCTTTGGATTGGCAGTCTAACACATTTACCACTAAACTACTGGGGTCACCGCTTTGGCCCAAAATATATTTACAATTGTTAATGTTCCGTACTGAAATTGAAAAAAACGAAAAACATATTTAGAAGAAACTCGAGGTCTGTCGCAGCTTTTTTCTTATAGCCTCTTTAACGTAGAAGCTAAAATTGGTATAATTATAATTAACAATGGACGGTAACTAAAAAAAAATTGAATTCGGAATTTTTGGGGTAGTTTCCGGATCTAACGAGTGACGACAAAAAACTCTTTTCGCCGAGTTCTTTATATGCGGTATCAACAATTGAAAGCTGATAAAATGAACACTCTTGAAATAACAATAAATTTTACAAGCATGTGTTTGTAGCATTTTATTTTTGCTATGACAAAAAAAACGCTTATTCGGTCTATAATTTTCCAAAGAAGGATTCAAAATTGTTTGCATTGATTGACGAAGAAAGATAATTATAATTATGAGGATTTACAAAATAGACGTTTATAGCCTGTATCCATTTTTTGCTTTGTTATTCTTTGGCTGGATTATTCGTATATCCGCAAAACAGGCATCACAGAAGTTTACTGTTCACCCAGGTGACTTCCTGTTACCTCATTCATAAGCCTTCCCTAAGCCGACTTAAGTCATTTAAATCTTCCGCTGGTTCCTGAACTTGGCATGAATCTCAAGAAGGGAACTCGCTTTTGACTAGTTCCATTAACGGTGTATTCACAAGCTCTTACGAGCTTCCGTAACATATGAGAATCCTTGGCAACTTTCTGAAGTTGTTCGGAACTAACTGAAGAATTTTAGTGCAAGTCTTGGTGACGAAAACGTGTTTTTCCATTTAGCAATTTATTCCGAATTTCCAGCGTCGGTGGTGATAAGGAATCACAGAAATCTTAAGGTTCTTTTCTCATCAAAATTCAAACATGTCGAGCCATCTCCGCCAATTTATCGTAATGGACTATTTTGCGGAATTCAGAATTCGGTCACAAAAAAACTTTATTACGCACCGTACATAATTTCCCAAATTTTTGCAAGTCGGCAACACATCTGAGGCGAGGCAAGCCGAACATTCAGAGGTGTATGTGTGTTAGAAACGTGCGGCGTCCGAGACATGCGGGCTCGATCCTGCCAGAGTAAGAACTCTGCCCCGTGCGCTAGTTTGCCTCGGCCTCGCCTCAGATGTGTTCCCGACTTAGCAGGTAGTATCTTCATAAAAAATAAATGCTTGGTATAATACACAAATGATAAATATATTAAAAAGATAAATAAATGCTCGAAAAAATATGAGCAAAACCAGCAAGTTTACTAATCTCAGAAAGCAATAAAGCCCTCAGTGAGCAATCTGAGTCATTCAGGGCACAAGCTCGATTAACACACGCACTGTCACGCATAGGCAAATGGAGCCAGAATGGCGTTAATTGACCTAAGGGGCCACTTCATATAAAAGTTTTTTTAGGTCGAGAGCGCCATGTACTTCTCTTTCATCTCATTTCCCATTCACTAGATATATGAGATGAAATGTGATTTTGAGAATTCCCACATATGAACTTTTCTGGAAATCCCTTTAAGTTTTATATTTCCGGTTCACCATTTTAGATTCTAAATTACTGGTATGACGTGTGAATAAATTTTGGAACTTTATCACGATTTCCGCATATTAACACTACCTTCCTGGTCTGACAAGTTTCTTTGTAACTGAATCGATTTCCTGTGGAGTTTACTGCGAACACCTGTGTTGTTTACTTCATAAAAATTAATGCTGTAGCTATTTTTGCCGTGCGCATGGGGTTCTGCGTTTTATTGGAAAATTGTGCTTCCGATTAAGAAACCACATTTATTTATGTCGTTAGCAACTAGATTCGTTGAATTCAATGATAGTTTAAGTTTCTAAGAAAACCTATCTATACCTAATTACAAAAGTCTGGTTGTGACGTTTTAAGGCTAAATCCAGAATACCCATTAGCATTTATAAGAATTATAAACTTTTCAAATACAAGTCGAATCTCGTGTGATTAGTTCTGTATGACGCATGTGTGACGCGGACTGATTAAAAAAACAGGAAAATCCGACTAGCCTTGATAGTTTTCGGGGGGAGAACTTGATACATTTTGACGTTTTCGTCAGCTCCTGCTTGTCATAAACTTTTATTGACCAATTTTTGTTAAAAATATTGGAAGGTACCTATAGCTGCCTACAGAATATTCTTGCGAATTTGGTTTTGTCATTGCACTTACATGAAATGATGAAAGGCATTTTTTTAATGCAAAAAAGTACTTCGGTTAATGGCTAAAGCACTATATAAACTCATAAAATCTCCTGGAAGAAAATCATAAAAATTCGTTGCCCTATGACTTACAATAACTTCCCAAGTTCTCGACGTTAGCGAAATAAATATTTCCTGGTTTTCAGCAGCATTTAAAAGTGGAACCCTATAATATAAGTTTTGACGTCGGCACCAACCCACCATACCACTTTGTATTCACAATCTCTGAAATGAAATACTTCCTCTCCGTCTTTACTTCATCCGTAGGCTGTGGACGTAAAGACGAACTGTGCTACAACTGTCCAAGGCTAGGTGGGCTGTGACTGGAATTTCTATTTGTACTTAGACCTGTACAACAACAATCCTAGCAAATAAGATGCCCGAAGGATATGTAAAACTCCATGGGTCGTTTCAGGACTTATTCTTTCCGATTTCCTTCTTCGCTGTATCCTGAGTTAGTTTCATTAAGTTAAGTGATGTAAACGGGAAGCTCTACGTGGCCATGATTGCCATTATTTATGGACCCCATAATTCACGAGCACTCAGAGATCCCTGACATGGCAAAACGAGGAAATTGGGGAAATTATGATATAATTCATCTGACGAGTGCTCATCCGTGTGGGCCCGAACAAATGAATGCCCAGATTGATACATCAAAACACAATTACCTACATCTTTCCCTTTAAAAATATCATCGGAAAAGTGTTTATTTATTTATTAAATCGCCATTTATTATCGTTGCAGGAATGCCTTGGCCTGGACTGAAATGTAGTCAGGTGAGTTGAGAGTGAAAAAATTTCCCGGCCGAACTTGACACATTTTACGAGCTATAAAACATTTGGTAAAAATAGGAACGACGAGACTGTTGCCTCTGATTTCTGGTAAAGTGGAAAAGAATGGAATTTATGGCATCGTAAAATCGATTTCTTTTCTGGATACGGTGATAAAAGTTGTATTACAGTTCCAACTCCGACTCCGCGATATGATTGCATTAATCTTAGACGGGACCGCTATAAGTCTTTTTTGGAGCCACGTTAGATCGTAACAAGAGTGTTAAACGTAATCGTAAATATGCTGAAAATAAAATTGAATATTGTTTCCGAAGAAATGCATGGTTAAAGCGGTTGTAAAAGTTTGTAATAAAAAATAGCAAATTTGCTGCAATCACTTGAAGAATTTTTTAGGCAACCACATAAAACCGATTTGCAGTCATTAGCTCGATCAGATAAATTTCCCAAATAGCTCAATTAGGCTTCAGTAAGTGAAATGCTTTATTGTGACTTATTTTCGTAAAAATTTTATTTTGATGAGTTCGCCTATAGCGCTACCGTGATAATTATTCTAGCTTAAGGAATTGAAAACGTAAAAATTGCTCAAAGAAATAATAGTTATGACCTGACGTAGAATTTGAGTGATAACTCTGTTTCTTCGCAAAATATAAATAATAATCGTAATTCAGATTTAATGAGAACAAATCGTCGAAAAATGTCAAAAATTTTGTTTTTTATAATAGAACTGAGCGAAATTATGAAGAAAAGACCACGTCGAGCAATAACTAATACAATATAATAAATAAATTGTTCATCAGGTGTGCAAGATTGTGTATAATACTAATGAAATACTCAACTGGTTCAATTCCAATTTTTATTGAAGAATGTTAAAAATGTATAATGTTATGAGCCTCGATGTGACGATAAAAAAACCTCTCCCATCGATATTATTATCCAAAAATAATGTAGTGAAATTTTATCAATGTCTCTATAAATGTAGAAATTTTTAGTTTTTCTATTTTTGACAAAGTTGAAATTGGTTTTTTATTTTCAAGATCTTTTTTTTTTATATTCAAGGGGTCTTCAAAAATAGTAATTCAAAATCAATCAAATTCAATTAACCGTTCTCTCACAATGGATTCGGTAGATCCTTCTTCTGCCCCCTCACGCTGGCGACATATGCAGGGTATTCCAGAATGTGACGAACACGAACAAACGTTATCTAACTATATGAATACAGCCAAAATTGTTGCCATTAGAAAGGCATGGCATAATCTTCAACGGCAATACCAAATGCGGCTCCCTTAAAAATGTTAAATACCATTCGTGTTTGGAATTTCTGCGACGGTTTCTGGAATAGGCCTGAGTATTTGTATACACCTCTATGCCATTTAGTCCTTAGTACGCCGTTCATACCTTGTCGTTGGGTTTAGTAGTTAATTTTGTAATTTAAGTTTTAATTTTAATGACGAGACATAGCTAACCATATCCTACTCGTCGAACCCTTTCATTTGATACTCATGTCAAAGGGGTTGTGAAGAAAAAGCTAATCCGCCGTCTTGGGGACTCCGGATATTCTATATTAAATTGTCACCCGACTTATACACGTGTGCAAAATTTCAAATCTCTAGCTTAATTAGAACTGATCGAAATCTTGATTGTAATATTTGACCCCAACATACATACTAACAGGGCAAGTTAAATAAATGTTTGTAATAATAAAAAGGGTACTTGCCGTCAATATCAGGAACAAACATAATTATGAAAAATGATATATGTATTAGTCCGAAGTCGTTTGTCGTAAAACAAATAGCACAAGTCATCACATGCCTTTTTCCATGCATCGACATATCTCTCATTTCATCATTTGTGTTGAGCCGGTTTTCCCAAATCGCTGCACCAAGAAATAGCCTACCAAAATTTAAAAATAATTGATGCAATACCTAAATAAAGTTTTACATTTTAATTAATCGTAAGTAGCAAATAAAAACTCAAATCCATTTTCATTCATACTTATCGACTATTTGCTTCATAAAAACATATTTTTCATCTCGGAAAAACATGTCAAGGTGAACTGGCATTCCTTTCAAAATCATCACTGACAAGTGAAGCACTTAAAAGAAGGAAGGTATACACAGCACAAAAAGCATCCACGACTAGTAGTCATTCAATGACACGCATATAATTCACAAGTGACTCCTTGAAAATGATGGGTTTATCATTCGGCAAGAATGGGTTCGTGTGAGAGACACCACTACAAAATATCTACCCCAAGCCTAACCACACACCGTGAATGACTGTGAAGCGCTCAGCACTATACGCAAATTTTATAAGGACCGACAGTTTGTAGGTTAAATGTGATAAAAGATATCGCAGCGATTTATTTGCATTACTCATTCACTGTTAAAATCAGGGCGACTAGGAGGATTCTCAGCGACAAGTGGTACGTAACATATGTTACATATATATCATTTACGTCCTTGACTCCGACCGGAGAGGTGATTCTTCGACCGGAACCGGAACGGTGAGACTCAACCAGCTCTCATAGCGGAGTGATTTATTAAGTGAACCGTAATCAATGGAGTCCCGACTTTGCATAATTTATGAAATGGTGGCTTTGCCTCTAAGCCCCCCATGATGGAGGACATGCCAGGTCTTTGGATGAATCACATCGACCCCATGCCCCATTTGCTATCGAATCAATCACCTCGTGTCATGTGGCCTCATACATCATCTTCCCCAAGTGCAACATCAATTATATTATAACCAATTAATAATTGTAACTGATAGCCACGTGATATATACCATACACACGTATGACTACAATCTGCACCTGAACGAGTTTTGGGGCTGTTTTAATGATTTTAAAACTTTTATGCCTTCTGTTCGAGCGGAAAACTCCGAGGAGATAGAACCAGCCCCGGGATAAATTCAATATTTCCAGAGAAAAGAGTTTTAATGAAAACGTAATCAGATGCACAACAGGAGTGGGATGGTATCCTTATCTCCTCGTGGCCGCAAAACGGTGCTTAGTGGAGCGTTGCATTGTTAGGGTATTAAAGTTTGAAAACTTTTTAAAGTTTTCCTGTTCCATAGATTATTCTAGTAGGACTTGGACTATGTGCATTTCGAACGGACTTTCCAATAAAAACAATGCTTCCGTCGGGTTTAACAAATTCATTGTATTGTTTTCCGGGAATTTTATGTTTCAACGTTGGTATACATAGGAAAACGGGTTTGTGATCAATAAATTGTTTAGAAATAGTGGCCGAAATCGATTCTTAGGATTGTTGGAGGACAGTAAAATTTCAGAGTTTGTGTATTTAAAATAAAGGGTGTTTCAACAAGAACTTTAAACTTGCTTTCTGTTGCTATAGCTGGCACATGCTAACAGACATACATATGTAGCTCGACAACGCACCACGAACAGCTTTTCCTATTTTTTCCTACAGTAATAGGACTTAAGGCTTAATACTAATTATTTAGAAAGTTGGCTACCCCCAACAAAGTTACTCTCTGATTTCTACCAGGTTACTCCGGTATTGAGCATAATGGAATTACCGATGAACTATCTAGGGAAGGTTCATCTTCTCGGAACCATGCTCGAACAACATTAACTGGTCCTCAACCAAATCTGCGATAGAGAACTGAAGAAAATGGACAACTTATTCATAAAAAGTATTCATATGTATATTTAATGGCGCTCAAGAGTGTAAAAGACAAAATTACGGTTATTATGTCAGGCAGTGTATTTATTATAAAAATGAAGAAAATTTAACAGTGACACTCCGCAAGATAAGTCTTTATTTTGGCCTGCATAATCGTCCCATCCGCACACAAATTACATGTGGTTCCAACAAGATTGCGCGACCTGCCACACCGCACGCCAATCCATGACATTATTGCAAACCAAGCTGCCAGGTCGTATCATCTTTCGTTTTAGAGACCAAAACTGGCTGCCGAGAAATTGTGGTGTAACCTAACCAGTTTGAACTTCTTCCTCTGAGGTTTATTGAAAGGTAGGGTCTATGTAAGCATCCCTGAGAAGTTGAAACAATTCAAATAGATTAATCCAGTCGTCTTAATTCCAAAAAGTTTTCCAACCAGTATACTTTAGTAATTAGTAATATATTTTATTTGACTGGAGGCTATAATGGATGGGAAGTTATCAGGCATGCAAATTTTGCCTATATATTGAAAATGTCGACTAAAACATCTAAAGCAGTCAATACTGCAGTGAGTTTCGTTTTATGTTGCTGAAGTTTGTTGGAAAGTTTTGTTGTTTGGAAGCAAAATGAAAGAAGAGAGTATGAATAGAGCAGAAGTTGACTAACAAGTTAAATATTTTAGAATGCTCTCAGTTTCTTGTGCAATGTTTACGTTCCATTTTTCCTTTTTCCTCAAAAAATTTTCCTGGTTGTCAGTGGGTTACTTTATATAAAAACATTTTCAATCAATCGTACCTTGATAATGCTTTAGAGCCTCATAAGCACAATATGAACACTGAAAACTCTAAAGTAAAGTTTTCAGAACATAAAAGTTTCGCTAATAAATTTAAGAAGAAACACGCAAGGTAAACTCAGTGATGGAAAAGTGCTTCCACAAGACTGAGTATAAGACAGGAAAATGTAGGAAGCCTTCCTTCGTATATCAAAGTAAATCAATCGTATACATACTTCTTCCTGTTTTTCCTGTTCAATATTGGAAAAACAAAGTCTTAAAAAGTTTGAAGCCAAAGACGGAAACGGGAATAGATTCGATTCGGCAATTGATTTGATCACTTTGGAAAGTTTACTGCAGATGCTACTCACGGAACCGACGAAACGCCTATTTAACGTTCCGTCGCACTTAAAAGTTTGACTTATGAATATTTGCTTGAATTAAAAGTTTTTTGGGAAAATTCCATTTATTCGGCACATACAGTCACTCCGTGTAAATTGGTTGATAGAATCTCTTCATGCAACAATTTGAGTAAATTCGTTAAAATAACCATGTGAGGTAAGTTGCTTTAAAATTCCCAGGAAAATCCCCGGGAAATATTGACGTTTCCATTAAATGCCCATTTTTACCCTTCCCCTCTGTTCGGGGGAGTCTTAAATTAATAACATCTCAAGGAAAGTTTTGCAATTACCTGAACAGTCGACTCTCTCCTTGCACAGCTCTCGTAAATTTTAAAAACTTTTTGAATTCTTACGATTTTCACGATTGTTGCAGACGCGGCCAGGGAGTATAATTAGAGCTCTCCGGTCGCATTCACCCAATCATCACTGGAGCTCGAAAATCCCTTTGACTGTGTGTCCTTGCATCTCCCCCGGAGGATGTTGAACAGCTTTTATAGTTGCTGAGAAGCGAAAGGCTATTAAGGCAGACACAGTAAGAAAGGACGCCAACGAAATCCCGGACTTTTCCGTATTTTCTCCCTTTCACAATTTTCAACTTAATCGATTCTGAGCAGCTTTGGATGATTCTTTTGATTGCTCAAGCAAAAACTGCCACTCTCGGGCATTTCCAAAAGATTATAAATCGATACACCAAGTAGCGTTCTAATTTTGAATTTATTCCACAGGATTTACTGCTCCATACTGGAGTGAAGAATAATTTACGTTTTATGTGCGGTTCGAGTTAGAGACCAACCAGACCGATTTTCATTCAGAGTTATCATAATTGATTTTCACTTACTCGAATTTAGACCATATTTGATGTTTTCATATTTTTCGAATTAAAGAAGAAATCATAAAAGATGGTGTTTGATAAAACGCTCTTTCTATTTATGTAGCTGCTTCCTTTGAGTCTTATTTGATTTGGAGTATAGCAAAAAGGGATATGCTTTACCCACATTATTTAGATTTCCTATGCGATTCCTATTGAAAATAAACCAAAATGACGCGTTAAAAAGAACAATGACCGCGTTAAGTTTACTTACTTACAATGTCCTTTTCAACAATGCTAAGTAGCAAATTTAACCATTATTTTATTATTTCAACAGCTTATGATAACCGCACATACACAAAGCCAAAAATCGAATGGTTGTACCACTCCATATGTGCGCTTTTAAATCGTATGAATTTAGGGACAGTTCAGTCGTCAGACCCGATAGGTACATAAAAGAACCAAAAAATAGTCAAATTGTAAAATTCAAAACAGTATTTATTTATTATTTGTGAAGTTACTATTTGCGTTTGAAATAAGTTTAATCTATAAATTTGTCACCATTGACTTTACCATAAAAATCAAAAATTCTGTAAATGTCCCCATTCATAATTTCGAATCAATCAAACTTCAATCGATTATAACGCTCTCCCTTTTCGGGTTTCAGAGAAATTTCCATAAAATCACCCCCTGTTGTTAGGTCCCGAATAATTATTATTAATGTTACCATAATTGTGACTGATTGATTTCAGCTGATGGTGATTAGAAATAAATCTATTAATGGAGTGTCGTTAATCGTGAAAAGTGAAAAACCTAAAAGAGAACACCAGTGAATCAATTTTCATGGCGTTTGTTGCATTGTACTGCTAAAACCAAATACTAAAATATTTACTATTTAGAATTTTCCGATTCTTGTTTATTTCATAGTTTTTTATTGAATTGAGTTTTGAAATAATGGTTCAGTAATGATTAATCCAAAGCAACTACAATAATTTTAATCATATGGATAAAAAAGTATCATTATTTATGTTTTAGGGGTTGATAAATTTTAATCTAAAGTTTTTATTTATTCAGCAGATTGCCACTTTTTTACGCCTAAAATTACTGAACTACTATCCCTAAAGCTAAACGAAATTGTACATTTCCTAAACTCAAAGAATTCCTTATACTCGTACTACTCCTTTACATTTTTAGCGTGTGCCTATATAATATATTTTATTTGTCAAATGTGGATTACGAAATCTTAATTAAGAGATGCGGAAAATATGCAACCTGTCAAGTTGGCCACCTGCGAAAATTGGCCAGTAGATAGATTTTTTTTAAGCTGCTTTAGAAGGAAATCAAACAAACGAGAGAGAAAAATTGTCAAATATTTGTTTTGAGGACATCAATAACGACGCCCTTTCATTTTTCCAAAAAAAGCAGCTTCAAGAATAAGCCCCAAAAAGGGGGAACCTCTTTATACGTTAAGTTGACCAAAAATATTTACACTACAAATGGCCTACTTTCGCAGCTTTCACTGTACGTGGCAAGCGTAAGAACAACATATTTCTCAACGGAATGTAACCCTTTACAGTAATTACAACTATAATTTAACAAAAAAAAAACCCAGATTTGCTCTTTGTTGCAAAAAAATTATTCAATTAGGGAAATAAACGTTGACTACAGTTTTAAAGTAATATGAGTTCGTAAGGCTTCCGCACTTGAAAGCTTTTATACCCTTTTCATGAAAAGATTTCAAATTAAAGCGAATTACCGAAGCTTTACATTTTCCCCAGCTACTGAAAAGACTTTAAGTTTTAAATACAAAAGGAATTTTTTACTTTGCGTTCTTTAAACGGAAAGTGCCAAATGGTTGAAAACTTCCCGTGGAACACAACTGAGCTGTGCAACACTTTTGTTTTCTATTCTCCTGTTGTATTACTGTTTTACAAAAAACATGAATGGGCGTTTTTTCATTACGTTACCACTAAATTACCATTAGCAATTTAACATTAGTTAAATAATTATCACTAAATGATTAGTGGTAGTGGAGATTGTTTTCACTATCACTAAATTAGTTAGTGGTAGTGGAAAGTCTATTTCATCATTATCACTAATTCACTAGGGGTAACGCAAAGTCTAAGTTCATTATCACTAATTGATTAGTGCAGTGGAAATACAGCTTGATTTATTACATTTGCTTAATTTACCGAGCTTGCAAGTATGTAGGCATGCCATTTTAAGATAAAATGAGAATTACAGATGGAATCCCGTTATAAACTCTCCTTTCGAATTAAAAAAAGGTGAATTAATTGATCCAATTTTTGTGGATTGCTATTCTCATAAAAAAACGACTTCAATTTTGGGTGCATACAGATTAAGACTTATCCTTTAAGGAAATGTTTATTTGCCTGCAGTTTTTCGCCCAAAAAGTACTTTTACCGGGGTCTTTTTTAACGCCGCGCACAAGCGATTTTTGTGGTCCGCGATTCAAACGTTGCTAGTATTAAACCAACTTTCCATACTTTTCACAAAAATGTAAATCAATTTTGATGTGTAAAAAATAATTTGTTACATATTACCTACATATTGAATCGGATCGCACGAATTTGTAAAATTAGACACCATATTTAAAATCAGCGACCATAAAAATTCCCATGTTCCAAATTTCATGAAAATGCAAAAAGGTTTTGTTTCAGTCGTACTGGAACTGCCATCTTTCCTAAATTTTCCCAGAGCTGAAACCTAGTTAGAACGATTTGTCGCCCCAAAAACCCCTACTAATGTGTAAAAAATAACCCAGCTAAAAAAGATAGATATCGATGTCAGGCTGTTATCATTTTTATTTAAAAAAATTAAAACGTGATAAATGTTTGTAAATAAATATTCTCGAAAATGAGACCCTGCCCAATCGATTCACCCCAATCGACCTACACCCAAAAAGCTCCTAATTCATGATCATCGAAATCGCTAGAGCCATTTTCGAGAAATCGAGTTTATAAATGTATGTACATATGTATGTATATATAGAAAAATTGTTCGTAAGTACAAGATCTTTGAGATAGAAACTATTTACAGCACCATTTTGGAAGTATAGCTTGAAGGGCGCCATACTTTACTGTATATCGAAAACGATTCATTGTAAGTAAAAATCAATCATATATGGTTTGCATATGTTTTAAAATAATTCGGTACTAAAAAAATTTCCGGCATCGAAAACATATGTTTAAGTGAATTCGTCCCTGGTCGCAGGAATGTATTTAAAGAAAAATCATCTGTAAATAAAAACTATTTGGCAACCCCAACTCGAAGTAATTAAAATCCAAAATCACTTCATAAATTTTCTTAGCGTCTCTTTCATTAATCGTAAAGCCCAAGCCGTAATCCGAGTGGGTGCCAAATATAAACAATCCAACACTGAGTGCAAGTCAATTTTGGACCACATGTTCTGCAGACTTTGGCATGTGCAACACAATAGACAAACAAATGCATGTCTGAGCTGAGGAGCTGGATCATCTTTCAGACGAGTGAAATATGTTGCAATTGTTGGATTAGTCTGGGGCTAATGGTCGTGCTGAGTAAACCTGTCAACTTGTTTATACGCCTGTCGCGGCTTCATGAAAATGTACACTTTTAGATTGTTGCCCGACTTTCACTTTCTTGGTTGCGAGCTGGCAGCAGCTGGCGGTCTACAGTTGCCTGCAACTGAAATCAGCTATAGCTAAAATTATCATGATTGCATCTCGTCACCATGAGAACATGCGGCATGTGCCAATCACCCCTGTCCAACTTTCAAAATGCAGGCAGCGACTTTTTTAACTCTGAGTCTCACCGTGCAGTTCTGTTCTTTCCTGTGTTCTCTTTTTTCTCCCAAAAAGGAAACTGTCTACTCCCAAAGTGCATGGGATTTTCCTTTCCAGCGTCTATGTGGGACAGCTAAAGTGCTTCACAAGTTAAGAGCCTGAAAGGCCAGAAGAAAAAGAGGTTGAAATCCTGCGCGGATAATGTTTGTATGTACGTCTGAATGCTTCCACTAACAAGACTGTCGTTTCCCGAGCACAATAGCTGTACCCAAAGGCATACAGATATTCATCTTAAAGCCTACAACTGAAAAATTGCTCTGCTTCCGGAAAATCCTCGCAAAAATAGAAAAAAAGGAGCAGAAATAGAATAGCGAGCCGAACGCATTTGTGGCGACTGTTGCTGCTCATTATGTAAGCCTTCCTGTTTTAACAACATCGAGGAAAAGGAAATCTTGAAGCAGATTGCTGGGAAAGAGGTTTGAAGTCGACAAGCTGACACCTATTTAGACTTTCGATTTGCCTAAGTAGCCACAATATTTGCAAAATTTAGGCAAATTTGTAAAGTTGATAAAGTTTCGTAATAATGGAAGCGATTGCAACGAAATTCGAGATTTTTCCTTGAATCTGAGATGTTCTTCAATAAGTCTGAAAGGACTGTGTGGGTAGATGGTGAGTGTTAAGATGAAAAAAACGAATGTAGAAGGAACGGAAAAATGTCACATTAAAACATTTTCCGAATCCATATAACATGTCGAAGCATGCTCATCATAATTGTGAAGTTTAACCCGAAATAGTGCAAATGGCTCGATTCGGTAGCAGTCTTCTTGGTGGTTATCATACTCTCATCTACAGTACAAAATTTAATAATTTACATCAATTTTGCTACATATTCATCTGTCTGCTAGTCTACCCGTTGCAGAAAATGAAGACTTTGAGACATCTGAATGTTCAGCAATGGGCAGACTAACTGTCTACAAAATATAGAAATTTACGCAAAATTGCTGTTAATTTTGGAATTCTGTAGGTACTCTAGATGAGAGTATAATAACCACCATGAAGACTGCTACAGAAGCGTGCCATTTGCACTATTTCACGTTAAACCTCACAATAATGACTAGCATGCTTCGACAAACGTTTTTATACTTTGCCTTCGCTAGAAACCAACCAATCAGAAGAAAAGGTTTAATCACAAATTTGTGCGCACGTTTCATGATCATGAGGAATAATAAACAGCTCAAATGCGTTTCGGATGAGAGAGAATATCCACCTGAAATTCAACTTTAATTTATAACGTGGCTCTATCTTCAATTCTCATGTTTGGTTTGAAATGACATACTTGCATGCTCGGTAAATTAAACAAATGTTGTAAACCAAGCTGTTTAAGAGATAGCAACTTGCATTTCAGTCTGTGTGTTTTATTTAAAAATTAATACGACAATATTCCACCAAGCGATAAACAGGTTATATTTAGTTATTATGGTGTTAAAAATACTTATTATACTCGTAAAAATTTTCAATTTTTTAGGGTTCCGTAGCCAAATGGAAAAAACAAAACCCTTATAATTTCGTTATGTCCGTCTGTCTATCCGTATGCCATCGTACCATCGATTTTGATGAAATTTTGCAGGTCTTTCACCATTTAATTAATTAATTTTGTAAAATCACAAAAAATATATATATATTTCGATTTAGCTTTCCAAGCTTTTCATACATAAAATGAGGAATGAACAGTTTTATTTCGGTCAATTGTACCTGTTGAGGAAGAATAAAGGAATTCATTTAATCGAATTTTTCGCAAACCGCTAATTTGAAATATATTCTCAATTGTTTTCCCATTCAGACGTAATATAAACAGACATAATAGCAAAGAACCATTAGAGGAGACAGAGTGTACTCTTCTGTAAACAACAAATATAAAAGTTAATAAACGTATATTAAGATAAATACAGAATTCGCACATAATGCGGCCGCACTTTGAAAATTATCTGGGTGAATAGTTTGTTAACACTGAAAGAAGCTTCAGAAGATCAAAGTTACTGTTGGGTTATGCTGTTTGTTGTTTCACGTTTTTGTGAGAAAAATTAAAGCAAAATTGATTTGGAGGTAAAAATATTTTAAGCATTAGTCAAGACAATTTACGAATATTTTTCTATTAAAAAAATGGAGATATGACTTCAAAAAATTTATTTTACAGTACGTGGAGAATTATAAGTACGCTATCTTGATGTAACAACTTAGCAAAGCATACTATTAGCATTTCCTGGCCTCTTTTTGTGAGTAATGAAGTAATATTATCCTTTACTTGCGACTGAGACTATGTCAAATAGGAAATACACTCCAAATAATTTTTTTTATCACTTTTTGATCAAAATTTATCATCAATTATTATTTCATTCTAGGTTTGCTCTTTAAATAAAAAAATGTGATTAATTAAGAGGAAGAATACGCACAATAGGATTAAGCTGTTGTGATATTGTGAGGGCAATTTGAAAACATAATTAGTAAAGCATGAGAAGTAATTATCGCTACGAGCGCCGCAACTGTTGCCGGAGTCCAGCAATAACCCACCGTTTGCTTCTCATTCATCAAAATGTCAAGGGTCAGTAATCCTCTAAAGTCCAGTTAATGTTCCAACATGATAAGCACTCGCCACCATTAAGACGGTGATCAAAGTCAGCAAATGAGCACGCCAGCATTATGACAAAATAATTGGGTAGACGGAGAATGGACCATATTTGGTTCGCCCGACAAGATGTAACAACGAGAACGCCGACAGCTCATAAAGTCGAAATGGTCCATTAACGAACCATTTTAATCATGAGCTTATAAAAAATGGATCCAAATATCATTCTGGTGAACTGCCCCGGTCGCCATGGTCGGACATATCGGGCTATATCTCATAAACACAGTTTGGCTTCCGCAAAAAGTAATTTTCGCCACCAGTCTGTCTCAGCTGGAGTGGGCTATCTGATTCAAATGAGGAATAAATTGATATGACCCTACCGTCGCTGCTGTCGTCGCCCCTGTGGGGATGGTTCGTTAGATCGATACCAACAAGTCAATAAATTGCGGATATCGTAAGTGGTCACGTTCTTCAGCAATTGGGGGAGATGACTCGTCCCATAGCTCGGACACAGATTGAATAGGGACCCTTAAGTAGGGAAGCTCCTCAACATCAACACCGAGGCTTGTTGATGTTAATAATCAATCCATCGACTCATGAACAAAAGGGATGAAGTCACAATCTGGGCATGAATAAACAGCGACCGGTTTCGAAGAGAGGAGAACACTACTTTCAATCCCGATAGTTGTATTGGGCAATGAAGAGCTCTGGAAAGTCCAGGGAAGTTATTTCACAGCAATAAATTCCTCTGATCTGAGGAGATAGGGGCTGATGTTAGAATTTATCTTTCCATTTTCTTGGTTACACCGACCCTTGCCAATCCACATCACCTCCATAATAAAGTTTTGCAGATGCAAAACTCACCGCCAACAAGTTCCAAACGAGCCTCACCTAAACCCATTTGTCTTTGGAATTTACATAACAATGGGCCTTTAAGAGCAAGGCGGTCGGAAAGGGATGGGGTCTTTGCCACACAGTTTAGCATAATCGTCCTTTGAAAACATATCCATATCCACTCATTGGAGCATTTTCGCAAGCTATTTTCTAAGTCATCTATATGTTCTTACCTTTCCTCGAAAAATGTGAAAATCTGGCAGTGTTCTCAAAAATAAATGCAAATGAGATGGGAGAGAAAATTCCTGTATTTAAATGTAAGTGATTGGGAGGAAATATGTTGTTCTTTATCTACGCAGTGACTGTAAAGGAAAGGGAGCTTTAAACAGGGTCAGATTTTAAATTTTTATGAGTCTTGCCACCTTTTACTGAAATTGCAAGCTTTAAATATGGTTGCATATTTTTATTTCTTGACAAATAATTAGTTTTAAACTTTAATTAATTTTCCGTATTTGAGGATTGTTGCTCTAAATTGTTTAAAAAAGGAAAGTATTGATTTTAAGATTTTTTACTGAAACAACGCAACTTGTTTTTTATTTTATTTATTATGGCATGTCAATGCAAACATAAATTTTGTTGCAAAATCACAAGACCTTCGATAATAGAGAACAGGACCGAACATAACGGGTAAGATCAATATACATACATGACTGAAAATATTTCTGCCTGCACTGAACTTACAACTATGTAAGTGTAACATGGTGGATGCATTTTGTGTTTTCTATTTAAAGCTTGAGAGTTTGAGAGTGACCAGTTTATTAGCTGCTAGCAATCAGGTTTTAAAGGTAACGTCTGATATTAGGCAGGTAATGGATCATGATGATATCACTGTCGTAGTACTGTTGGACTTCCCCAAAACCTTCGACAGCGTAAACCATAATATCTTTCTTAAAAAGCATTGTAACTACTTCCATTTTGTGTCATAGACTGTTAAATTATTACAGTATGCCTTTTGTTAAATCGGTGCCAGCTCTATCCAGTTCGCCCTACTTAACGGTGTGCCTTAGGGTTCGATTCTTGGACCATTACTTTTCAGTCTTTATATCAATGTTTTACCGAGTGTAGTCCAGGTTTCCAAATCCACTTATATCTTGATGATGTTCAATTGTATCTCTCGAGGCCAATAGGTCTTCTCGAGGTCTGTATTGAGCGTATTAATACCGATCTGAGAAGAATTAAGAATTAAGCTACAAATAATCAGTTAGCACTGAACCCTAGCAAGTCCCAAACTATTAAATTTTATGGTAAAAGTGATATAAATTCTAGAACGGTGTTCTCTTGTGTTTCGTTTTAATCTATTAATTATTCACGGGGATATTTGAGATATTAATTCCATTTATTCACGTCCTCCCGAAACAATAACCTAATAATCCCAAGATTTTAAAAGGCTTGTATGGAAAGTTTGTATCTTGTCCAAATTGCTCGACTCTAGAGTAATCTTCCGCTATCCACCAAAACGTCGGGCTCCTATCGGTGCGTTTGGGCCAGCTAACTTAAAGGTATATACTTCCTCTTCATTGTCCTTTATCACGACAGACTTCCTTTGCTCTTTGTATAAAATATTCGTTTTCTTACTTTACTCTCTCTAGTATATACTTAGTTTTTGTAGTAGTAGTAGTATCGTATAAATATTGAGTTATATGACGTTTTTTGTGATCTATGCCATATGAGGTGCTATAACCACAGGCTGATAATAACCTGACACTCCATCTAGCTTTGTATGTCAAAAAAGATTTCGGTACGAAACATTATGCTTGCTGAAATACCTTAAATGCCGACTCTTCAAGTCCTATCCCTGATTAGAAGGGGAATCAAAGTTATAGAGCCCAATAAAAAATTTAATATTCGTCTGCCAACAACCATAAAAAACTCGGGTTATTTTTATTAGAACAAAATATACGTAAGTACAATATAAGTGCATATAATGGTTATCACGCCATAAGAAATACGAATACAACACGAAATTCGCAATCTTTCTGAACAACTAAATAAAGCAAATATTCTAAAGCAGTCTTAAAGAGCATATAAAGCCCATTGCCAAAATTGCGTAGCTTATTTCTTCCACTGCCATCGCTTTTATGTATATTTCCAAATGTAATTCGAAGCCTAAAGTACCAATAACCCATTCTCCGGCAATAAACAAAGTTGTGGATTCTGTCTAGTTCCAGTTCTACCAATTCTTCCAAACACTGTAAGAAACCCTTTTCCACTCCCTGCTTGCAATTTACGACATTGTTTTACTTCATCGACAAAAAAGACTTTACGACGTTCAAGTAGCAAAATGGGCACCTTTGCGGAAATTTTATTACTGCAATTGAGTATTCCATTGCTGAGAAAAGTTATCTACTTAATCAAAGAGCTTCCATGTTCCTGAGTCCGCTCTGTGACCTTCTGTACCCCCGGCTACCACAAATAAATACTTTCACCTGTTGTCTGTATGGTGACTATGTGAGCGAGTTGGTGCGCAGGTGGTCTGAGACGGGATACCTAACAAGAAACGTTTGGAGGCCCTCGGGTGTGTCTAATGCAATATGGCGGCAGGAGGAGATGCCTCATCCTCTAAGGTAAATTAAGCTGGTTGGGGTGACTTCCTGTCGGTACAGAACAGATACACAAGCCCAGTTGCGGGGGTGTCTATAAAATGTCTCCAAAACAAGCAAGAATGCAACAAATTAGAGCGATAAAGTGCGGTATCGCTTTAAATTCTCAACTTGTCATTATTAGCTCTCTTCACTCCCCGAAACCTTTTACGATTTACGCGCCATGCCCAGAGCTAGACACATTAGGACGCAGGTAGGATGGTGTTGTAATTCAAAAATTATGAGCACCTTCAAAGCTGAAACGCCCCATAAAAATAAAATTTCAAACGAAGAAATGATGAGGAAAATGCGGGTAGAAGGACTTCTTTTTCTCAAACAGCTCGGCAAATATTTTCCCTTTGTTTCTTTCACCCCCATTGAATCCGTCCTTCGTTCCACTTCTCTGCTGCACAAAAAGAGTCTTCCCAAGGATAATAAGGACGCCTTAAAGTCGTCGTTATGGGTAGCAATGTCTTCCTTCGAGCGCGAGGTTGACTTGTGAAGATGAAAATGACGAAGGAAATTAGATTTTTCATGTGTTTGACTCACTGTGTACTGGGAAGCCTCTATTTGTTTTAACGAGAAAGTCAGCAGTAGGGCTTTGTGGGAATTCTAGTAATATTACACGACTGAAAAGGTACATATCTTATTATGGGGGGATTATTGTTTGAAATTACTCCAGTGTAACATGCCCGCGAATCTGTGAATCAAGCGGGAAGTGGTCTCTATTTAATCTCGGATAAATCCCAAGAGCATTAAAATAATGCAATTAGAGGTTAAGCAACCATTGAAGAGCTGAGGTCCAGGAAATTCATGAAATTCCATTTTATAATTTTGCGGCGCACCTCACGTTTTCCGGCTCTTATGCTTGGAGCTATTTCCCAATGATCTCTGAAGCTCTGACTGCTCGACCCTATGACGAGATATGTTCCATTTGCCTAAATTATAAACTCACGCGCTCGCCAAGGGGTCCATTTTCACCCAAACCGCAGCATTAAAATCGTATGGGGCACACATGCTGACTAGGGCTTTCCCAGCCTCATTTAGTGTTGATGGCGTAAAAGTTTTAGGGCAGGTGTTTTCACATCGTTTTTTTAGTGGATGGACTTTAAAAATTCTCAAGTGAGTGTTTGCCCGTCATTGGGTGATTGTTACGACGTGCGTAATGTGTAAATAGATTTATTGAAACTTCTGAAGTTGGATGGAAGAAATATGGATTCATTATTTTCAACTCGAAACGAAACAATCAAAAGCACTGATTAAAAGTTTTAAAACCGAAAACGTGGTGGTAAAAGTTATAGGCGCTCTTTCCAAATGACATATTATCATAGAACTATTCGACCTTATTGGATTAAGTGTATAGCACTCACTATCTTTATATTTTTAAAATTATTATTTCACGATTCGAACCCTTGTGTATAAAATACGGGTCAATGAAGACGCAGCGGAATTATGCAGACGGTTTTCTTCATGTATAATTAACGAATCGAATTTTCACCTTGAATATTTTCAATAAGCAAAACCCAGTCCACAATAAATAAAATTTGCCAGTAGCCAGAAAACCATTAAGCAATCTTGGCGCCTTAACAAAAACAAGCAGCTGGAATAAGACCCGACCTTAATAGAATACTGCGAGCTAAGTGATTGCAGTCTAGGTGGTACTTAAAAGCTTAAAAAGTTTTTAGTTGTTTGAAGCCTGATTTTCCTCGGAGTTATAAACTATAAAGCAACTCTCACCTCGTCTTCCATTATGCTATTCAGCTCAAACACAAAATGCAATGCTTGACCTCCAATAGGTTGATCCACTACACAAACAATATTGCCACGAAACAGTGTCACTGCAAAATGCAAAGCGTACGTAAGCATGCAATGCAACCCTTTCATATTTCAGCAGAGTTGACAATATTTTTAAGGGTATTGTAAACAGGCGATTTCATTGAGTAAACCCCCTCGATAATTAATGTCCCACCTAATTAACAGGAAAATGCAATTTGTAAAATAGAAGGGCGTTTTAAATTGTTTTAAATGCATAATGCGTAATATGTTTTTTTGCGGCGGTCTACAATTCAATTTATTGAATTTTTTTCACCCAGAAAATACCGCAATTGGTTTACCTTTCATTTTATAGTGTTTTCTTTTGCACCTTGTGAAATATCTCGAAAACTAGCGTAATCATCACTGATATAAATAATGTGGTAGAGATCAAAGCACCCCTCCTATAAACTGTACGAAAATTTTGCTTTACGGGCATTCGCTTATTTAACCCACCGAATGAGGTAAAATATATAAAAACGTGTATTTTTAGCGTAGCGAGAAATTTTCGTATTTTTACAATTGCTTTCAAAATCAATCGAATGCACATGGCCCATGCAAAAGCTAAACGAAGGTATTTGCGATCATTTGAATGGCGAGGGGAATTTCGTTTTACAATTGGGAACTCGTTTCGGCATTTATTTTTGGCGAATTTCAAGGTTTGTAGTGTCTTATATCTTGCTTTTTCTGCCACAAAAGTCGGATGTGAGGAAAATTCCTTACTCCGTACCTGTGCTTTCCGGATGTTTCATTTAAACGCAATTCGTATAAACAAAGAGCGGAAAATTGCGAAATAGCTTGGGACATCCCGAAATTTCAGCATTTGCCATAGAACGTACAAATCAATTAAGATTTCCTGTTAGGTGAACTCGACTAAGAAATGTTCACTGCTAAGAAATATTTACTCTGTCAATGTTCTTTGCCGTAAATGTGTTTGTGCAAATTTCCATTGATTATACGCTGAACTGGAGCGTTTTAAAGGCAACAAAGAACTCATTAATTTTGTTGGTTGGATTTATAAATGTCAATTTATTTGTTTATCTGCTCCACTGCGCCGGAAGCGCTGGAGTGTAGGTCCTATGAATAAATTCTCTCGGTTGGATGAGTCAGCCGAAGGTCATACCCCGAACAAATAATACTCCGTAAGATTTTACCAATAAACAATTTATTGTATGTTAAAACACATTTTCCTTTTTAAAGCTTCATGCAAAAATATTTATGGTGTTTATTCCCTGTCCGATTGTGATGATCAGAACTGTAGCCTTTCAATATAGGTGTATAGGAGGAGCCCAGGAGCGTCTACCACACATATTGGGGGAAATTGTTATGGATTCGACGGCTTTATTTTTAGGTCACTCCCAGATGGAATAATTTCTAGAGCTATACATTATATACGCACGCAGGGGGAAAAGTTTGGAAAAGCTAGCCGCAGCACCTTCCCGAAAATTACCTTGCCAAACTTTCACATTTAATTACGTTGAGTTTGATTTTCTGGAATACGTACATACTCGTACATAGGTGGTGTTTTCGTTTCATAATTATTCAAGTGGAGCCGACGAACTGAGGGCTTTCGTTGAATTTGTCTCAAGTTTTGTACTGATTCAGAATTGACTGCAGAGGTTCATGTTCTCATTTCATGGAAATTGTATTGTTTAAGGAGAAATTTCCATTCGCATAGATATTTCCATCATTGTACGATAACTTTACCAAGTGTATTTTAGGTGTAGGAAATTTGCAACATGTTCATCTCATAACTATTATAGGCGTAACGTCAGGGGTTTTGGCGAGTTATAGTTGATATGCAGTAAATAAAGATTTTAATCCGTTATTTTCATCTAAGCTTCAATTTATCTATCCAGTGTTTTTCAAGAAAACAAGACGTTGATTTGTCGCTAATGATGAAGGCGGAAACACCTATGTATAGCTTGAAGAACAAAAAGCAAATTTAGAAGATACGATAAACAAGGTAATGTCTATTCAAGTGTCCATTCTGCACCTTAAAAGTATTGAGAACGAAGACCTCTGTACGCAAATCAATTAGAAAACTTTCATAACACAACACAGGCCTGCATAGAAAATCTGTCTCAGATTAAAATGGTGAATCCGATAGATTGTTGGGTGCTGATTACGAAAATAATATTCAAATGTAATTTATATTGACTAAACTGACTTGACAAACCTTGATGATTGAATAGTCAACCCGATTCAATCGGTTCAAGTCGATTTCAATCGGTTCGGCAAGGGAAGACACATTTTCAAACCAGAGATAGTAGTGTCTTTACTAATCGAGTCGATTGAAATTGACAATCCAATAGGGCCACTTGTTTCGTTGTAAAATCATTCGATAAATTGAAATTGTTAACAAAAAGGACCTTAATAATATGCCAGTCTAAACTACTTTTTTGAACAATTGCATATATGGCATAAGGGATTTGGAAACAAATATAAAATAAAATAAAATAATTGCGAATTTGACTCGCACTCCGAAGATTCCGTAGACGCCGTCTAGAATATTTATTAGCTAGTTGTTCACTACTTGTTCAGAAAAGCTTAAAACAGCTATAAGTTTTTTTTTTGTGACGTATACCTTGCGTCTGTAAATCTACTAGTGTTTGGGAAATGTTAGGTTCACTACTAATGGAAATAGAAGAGGGATATAGGTTTCGACTGTTAGAATAACGGGTACTACGTTTAAGGAATAGATTCAGCGCTACATACTCTTAACCTTTTCCAGTTTAATAATTAGAAAATTCGGATTATGTTTTTGCATTTTCATTTTCTGCAGAAAGTTTGGAGTTACATCGGCTACAAACGTTAATTGTGATTTGCTTCATTAATTGACTTCGTCAATAATCTTCACATTTTTAAATATTAATAAAAGTCATTAAACCATAAACTCCTATGAATTTTCTATAACAAAATATTTAAAAAAACGCTTTAACATACCAAAATACCACTTTATTACTTTAAACAAATATTTTTATTTATTGAAATTTTTATATTTCAGGAAATGTGTCCATAGCAATGGCAAAAATTGCGCGACGGTCAGTTGCGTCAAATCCGTCGTCGCTGGCATCATTGAATTCAAATTTAATACCAAACGATAGCGTTAACATCGATCAACAAAAATCATCGGTATCACCAACAAACGCTGCTAATACTCCAATACCAGCAACGCAAGATCCTTTACGTTCAAGTGGCTTCCAACTCACAACACGTACAATACCAAAAACTTTAAATCGCCATGGAAATGCATCATCATCAAGCCAATCTGCCAGGTATAAACCCGCAAAAATTCTTATTGTAATCTCTCTCAACGTATTTTGGTTTTCAGTTCCACTAGTAATAATAATAGTAAGGCTTTTGATATTAACACCAATTCGACAAATTCAACAATTAGCCAACAAAACTTCAATAGTACTAAGGATCCCAAAGCTATTCAACGGGAAAAAGATAGAATCGAATTTTATGCAACATACGACGTCATGACAGGAGTTCGGATAGCAGCTACATTGGGAGGGTTTTTCAGTCTGATGGTTTTTCTTATTGTTTACAAGAGTAGGAGTCACTCGAACGAAACGCTTAAAGTTCTTAAGGTAAGAGGCAATTGTGCGTCCTCATCGAACATAATGTCCCAGACAAACTACGCACTTGATGACAATTAAGGCGAACTCAATTATCGATTATCGTGATTGTTCGAGCAGCGTGCTCTTTTTGTGTTTTCTACTCAATTCAGATTTTAACAGCTTTAATAACAAAACTTGTAAAAACTGACGCTACGGCATATTTTCAATGTTCGTAATATGTGCCGCTAATTTCAATAATGAAGTTCGCTTTAATTGTTCATACGTGTGCAGTTCGTAAGGTGTACAATATAATATAATATATTTTCCCTTAATATTAAATTGTTCTATTGACTTAGGATCCTAAAATAGCGGCGGTGGCAGCTGCTTGCATGCAGGAGGAGGACGAAAGGAAGATACAAGAAGCAATGGATGCTACCGGCCTTTCAATATTTCCTGACGAATACGATACCATGTTATATCGACGACAACGAATGCTTTCAGTGGGAAATGTAAGTGCTCCTCCAGTATTGCACCGTGGCTTCCGATTCTCTTCTGTTGGTAAGCATACCACTGGACACGATCTTACATATGAGTAATAGATTATATCAATATGAAAGCAGGAGGAGGTGGCTATAGCAGTCTATTGGAACCTCCTCGACGTTATTCGTACAGCGGTAGTCGGCGAAAAAGTGCTGCTTCTGAGTCGTCGAGAATTCTTAGTGCCTATCCAATGGGTAGCAGTTTTGGAACTGATGACTACTTCGTTGAAACTGATGATGAGCTGGAGACTGAGTTTGATCATTTAAGTACTCGAGACGAGACGACACAGCAACCCGCTTATTTGGTCGTACCAATGGCGGTATGTCTCTTTGACGTTTTGTAATTATAATTGGTATAAAATCAAAGTGTGTGCATTATACGTTTCAAAAAGTTAATTTTTAAAGAAAAGCGCACCTGTATGTATGCGTTTGAAACATTCATTATTTTAGGATCCGTTTCTAATATTTTTAATTGATATCCTAGAAATTTGCATCTATTCTAAATTTTTAACATTGTCTTCGCTTAATATTTAAAAGTAAACTAATCTCTTTCCATTACATTATTTGTTTCGTAGCTACGCTTATTTAAAATCACATATTGCCTGTTCCAAAATAAACAAATACAGCAATCCTAAACTTTCTCTAAAGATTAACAGCGTTATTCATAAACAATTCGTCTATGCAGACCACTTATATGTATTGTATTTATACGAAGTGTGAAGAAATATATAAAATAAAATGCTTATAAAAATATAAAAAATAAAAATTTTGTTTATCTGATTATATTTTGTCCCTAACTTTAACTGTTACAAATCGCATACACACACTTTGATTTTAATAGACGCAAATAATAGCTTGTTTTCATAAGCAAACAAAGTAAAAAAAAAAATCTTTCTTATCCAAAATCAGGGTCAAGAGTCTCGTCGCAGCAGTGCAATGACATGTTGCAGTACAGAAAGTTCATACTTGGAGCGAAGGTGTTCTGCACTAACACTGGGATTAAACTCATTGCCTTCAACATTCGAGGAGGCATCCAACAAACGCCGTTCGAGCACAGATATGTGGGATTATTACTACCCTGATATCCAGGTAATTTCGGCAACGCCAAAAACATCACCATGCCCCAGCGAACGTAGTTTGACCGACAAGCTCGATAAGCAAAAATTCCCTACTGCGAGTAGTGCCGATTCAATGACATCGTCCGCTGTAAATGATAATGGCTACTGCAGTCCCGAAGGACATTTAGTAAGGAACGACTCGACCAGCAGCACCACTGGCGGGAAGCCCGTTCTGTTGCATCGGACTGACAGCACAAAGCGGCAGAACTGTGCAAAAAACTACGCTGATAATAACGAATTAAAGTTAGTTGTTAAACGAAAAATATCAGACCCCTCTAGCGTTAATAACAACAGTTATAGCAATGTTTGTAATAATAGCTACAAGTATAGTGTACAATATCGAAACGACGATGTTCGCCGAGCGCCTTTAGCATCGATTAGTTCCTTTAAGATTTCTTCGATTGACTACCAGGACTCAGACCTGAAGAGCTTAGGGTCGGACTCAGTCTTTGTGGAAAGTTATGCCGACACCGATGACGATATGGAGCAGTTCAGTACGGACAGTGACGAGCTTAGTGCAGATGGCGATCAGCCAGTAAAGGAAGATATCAAACCGCAAGCTGTACGCACCAAACCTGTGGACGAACGAATCCCTTTGAGGCCAGTTTTCGGCCAACTGAAAACGACTGATGTCCCAAAGGTGGGTATAAAACGCGGCAGGCCTCTACTAGAACGTCACCGAACGTTGTCTGTTTCTTCAAACGATAGAGTCATGCTCATATCCCAGCAATCGCAGGAGCAGCCCATAGTAGAAGAGGATCTCCAGCCGATCAGAGATCCAGAACTGAATCGAATTAGCACCTATCCTGATTTTGTATCTTCTCCGCCATCTCTGTCACACCGGGATACGGTCAGTTTGCCGACCGAGGAGATGACCTACACAACTCCAACGCCATCGACTCAAAACACTGAAATCCAAAAGGCCACTACCAGCTTTAGTTATGACAACAATAATGGTAGCTGTAGCAATAGCAGTAAGCAAAGTAGTAGAGAGAACAAAACTAGCAAATCAAAAGAGAACAACAGTAGTAGTGATAATAATAGTAGCAACGAGTGCGTCGAGGTTAATGTTATTATTGAAAATAGACCAACAAATGTAATTAGTCCTTCTGTGATTCTAGAGTTGCCTGTGATAGCCCTGCCGTCACAGGATGATGACCCACCAAGAGATCCTAGCCTACCTGGGACATCTAGAAAATGGTCTAAGGAGACATTGTTCTAGCTCTACATAAGTGTTGTTTTTTATTTAATGTTTAAGGAACTTGGTAAATCTAGAAACTATCGCTGTACATTTAATGTAATCGTTTTTTTACGACCTATCATTTCGAAGCATTGCACGACTACATAGTAACAGCTGGAAATGACAGTATTGGCAACAAATCACTAAGTAAACAAATGATGGACATCCCAATAAACATTTTAGAAAAGGATTTGAAGGTTTATGTAGGCCATAAGTTGTTGTTTCTTATGAAGTTTAAGTAAGTTTTGGTTACGAATTTTAGAAGTAAACATTTCTTTTAATTTACAAAACATACCTGTTTTATTGTGTCCTGGATGTGCTTTCATTATTCGTTACATTTGTGTCCAGCTTTTTTATTATGATTAGTTTTATTATCGCCGTCACTTTTTAATGCATCTGTATTTCACCGTTTGTTCTGTAAAGATGAGAAATGGATGGTTGGGTTTTATTCTTTTTCATTCTGGCAATTTGAAATTGGAATAAAAATAAGGACAGGTAAACAACACAATATACCTGTGCACCCTATATTTTGCTTATTTTTTCATCAAATTATTGACATTAATAAAATTCTGCACGTTTAATGACGCATTTCGGTCATGTGAATAATTTTTGAAAATTTCAGATTAAAATACAGAGTGGAACTACAAATGTACGAAAGTACGAGACCAACAAACAACTTAATAGTGACATAAATACCATAATTAGGTATGTATTAAACCCAGAAACCCAGGCACTGTTTTATAGATAATATTAATTATTATTATAAAGAATTTCCCAAAACTCTAATTACGTTTACCACTTCCATCTAACTTATAGAACGTGATAATTTCACCAACTTCCTCCCAAATTGCGTTACAAGTGCATCCAACTCCTATAGAATAAATATAATTTGCTCTTTGTCAAAGGTATCAATCATGTGTGCTATGAACGTGCCAAAATCCGACAAGTTAGGAAATAATTACAAATGATTTATGCAACATCCTGCTGTCCAATTATTTCTCTCTGTTTCAATATGTTTGAATATTCGGCATCATAGGTACACGTTTGCATACTCCTGCCTTTATGCTTTATGGCCACGGATAGAGAATGTTGTTGTTGGGACGGATGCAGTGCTCTTCCATCCGAAAATATGTTATTATTTCAATATGTCCACGAAAAATATATGTTTCGTGCACAAACAAGGACCTTTTCCGTTCTATCCTTTTTTTATAACTTTTACTGACTTCTGTTGAGAGGGTTGATTTATTTTATTGTTGCTCGTTGTATCCATTGAATAAAAATACTTTATGGCATTTCGTGGAAATACTGCATTTGATAAAATAAGAAATTGAGGTATGAAGTTCTCATAAGCGTCTCTGCAATGTTTAGCAAAATACAAAAATTTCATTTGTGTTCCATCAATGGGCGTGAAACTATCAAAATGTCTCCTGAAAAAATAAATGTTAATTAGCAGGTCTTGGACATCCTACTTTGAAATTCATAGAGGAAAACCTCGCAACCGTTTTGTGAAATTTTTTTCAAATTTGGTGGACAATTTTGTGTGGTACAATTCATGGTAGATGGTTTTATTTTTATTGAATTGGCCATTTTGTTGCTTTTCCATAGAAGGGCAACGCGTCCGAGCATCTATGCCCTTCGTATATTCAATTTACACGCTGGCATTAACTCGACAAGCTATGCTTCTTTGGTGCGATATTCAGCGTCCCTCTTGCACGCTGTTATGCTGTACTGCTTTTCTTAGCTACTTTTAAGTGGTCGCTCGTGTATACATGTACAAATGTTCATTTATTAACCTCTAAAGCCTAAACGGGGTGGTCAATTTTGATAAAAATTGTGGTTTACATTCGCTTCAGTTCTACAAGTGTAACTGGCTATATGAATGACAATTAAAAATCAAAATAGCGGCCGCAAAATCTAAAAATATGAAATAAAATAATTTACAAGTGGGAGGACATATGTAAGTAAACAAGAAAAATGAAGACGCTAGGTGCCTGCATGACATCCGGTTATACATATAGGGAGGAGACGGCTGCCACTATCATTTTTAAGCTTTAGCTTAGTACTATAACTTTTAAACTTTTATATTGGTCGGAAGAATTTTAGTAATGTCTATGGTATATAAACATATATAATATGTTTCAATTTTAATAAGGAAGAATTTTTATATAGGTAAGTATGTACCTACTAAAATATTATATGCGATTGTAAAGTTGCCTAACCGCGGTTAAGTTGCAATGTCCTTCTTGTTATCAATCTTTATTTTTTAAGTTCACTTTATGTTTTATCACTATTGCCTGAGCATCATATGCCACTTAATAACCGCTCTACAGAACAGAGAATGTCATTGGTTCATTCAACAACTTGTTCTTTGGGAAATTCCCATTTTCAAATTGCCAGAAATTATTAACAAACTCAATCCCAAAATGTGAAATTAGAACATTTAGTCCCGAAATTCATTTTCTGTAGACTGGTATGTACCAAAACGTTAAAGTTCAAATGTCTCCTTCCCCCTATTTTCCTCAAAATGTCAGTACATCCTTTCTTTGGACAGTTGAAAATTACTTATTCCCCCAATCAAACTACTGTTAATTAAAAAAATTGAAAATTGATTTATGTAAACCATCAAATTGGAATACACTATCTAAATACGCACAGGTAGATAAAAAAATAAAGTGTTAAATTAGAAGTTTTGTATGTTTTGATAGTATACTAAGTTTTATATAAAATTCATTCGGAAAAAATACGACATATCCGCATTGGCGCAGTTCATACGTATATCTAAACAAAATAATACAAGAATTTTAGCAACATTCAAAAGTATTTTTTGTTTTATACACATTGAGGAATGTAGAGAAATGGCTTGATTCTGTGGTGAGCATTTCAATTCAATGATTGACGAAATCAATGATAAGAGAGCTTATGGATAGATTGAATATACATACATACAAATATCATCAGAAGACTTATATTTTTTTACTTCTGGAAATAACTGTTTAAGAGTTAATACAAACGAATGCTTTTTAAAGAGTAAAAAATATATTGAGGATAATAAAAACAAGGAAAGAAATTTATATGTACTTATTGCGAGTAAATAAGAGATTTGTAATTTTGGTAAAGTACCAGTTTCTCCGCGGATATATTTTGCTTCTACGAATACAAACTTTGAATTTCCTTATTATTTTTTATTAATATAAGATCTAAAACAACTATTGGGAGTTGTTTCAAACATAAATAATTCCCAATTATATATGTAAGATTGTATTATTTTAAGTCACAATATTGTGTATATTTTTATTTGAAGTAAAAAGTCATTACCATCAGAAATACAAGTATTATTCGAAACAAGTGCAGTTATTGCAAATTTTAATGCAACAATTTTTTAATTTAAAAAGCAGGCCATCGTCAACTCAACTGGTATCGCGGTTTTGCTTTGCGTATATGAATTATGTAAACCATATGGTTTGAGAAACAAAAATTACTATAATAAGGAGTTTCCTTATTGATGGGTATTTTGCAGTGTAACATGTAAATCGAAATATTCAGTAATATTTGCAAAAAAATTGTAAAAACTGATGATTAATTGCTGGTTGGACATTTAAAAAAAACAATGTTTCACAAACAAAATTATCCACCGCTGTAGGTTCGACAACAAACCATGGAAATCGTTGCAATCAAAAGTGTGTGAAAAAAATAATTGATATATGCGATTTCTGTCTTTACGTATGACTCCTGCAGAAATTCCTTAGTTTGTAATTTTTATCCTGTAGTAATTTCTGTAACATCAGCCATTTTGAAGACAGCATGGGTTTTTCATGTACCCGGAAAACCATTAGGTTATAGGAAAATTATCCACACAATTTAAAGCAACCTTACCGTCTTAAATGCATCTATTAAGAAATCCACCCTTTTTAGTTTAGTTAGTTTTATTAAGAAATCTGCCTTCCAATGAAAAATAAAAATTCAATGATTTGCAATTAATTTTTCAAAATTGCTTATTAATTTCAAATGCTATGAATACGAAAATTATTTAAAGTGCCCAAATGAAAAGTGATTTGATTATATTAATAATAAAGAAAATTTGAAAAGATGATAAATTGTAACTGGAAGAAATTGAATAAATGTTAATTTCGTAGAAGAAATCATAAATTAAAAATATTAAACTCATACAGATAAACTTGCTAAGACGGATGAATAGCAGCAAAAGCAAAAATAATTTTAAAGAGATTAAATTAAATTAATGAGTAAGCGTTAATATTTACGTATAGGTATTTCTAAATTATATTAGTTTTGATTCTGTTGTCTGTCTAAATCTTTGAAATGATAAGAAGTAAATTTGGCGTTGTAGTACGTATAGTACATTTCAATGTGTCAATTTTAATGGAATGATTTCAAAGCAAAAGTAATATGATTACTATGGAAAGACTAACTTGCTTTCACGCTAGTCATTTTGAGCTACGAGATAATTTAATTTAGAATCGACTTTTTGGTCTCCATAAAATTTAGGTAGGTAATGTTTGCCTTGTTTGAACAGTAACATGAGTTCTCCATCATTTTGGTGACCATGATTTTTTTTTTCGGTTGCCAATTACGCATGTTCAGCAGCACCTCTATTTTATATGTTAAGCAATCGCTTGAAATAATTAAAACTTTGGCAGCAATGGAAAAAAGTTTAAAAATGCTATAGCCGCCTATCCGACGAATTTTCAAATTCTGATAATGAGAGAAAATTTGTACCTGTGTAGTATATATGTAAAACATAAAAATTGTATCCATCCCCACTTCAATTAAAATTTCTAACGAAAGCCACTTGTATTACTGTTTTTCTATACTGGACTCTACTATTACAATATGTAGTTCACAATAGTGGTCATATTAGTGCCTTTTAGAATTCGTGCAATGTACTGAATACTTATTAAAAAAATATTCTCAGTGAGTAGGTTTCCATAGCTTCCACAGTCACAAGTCACTCATCTATAAAAATCATTAGGATTTTCTGAACATGCTCTTTTTTTATATAAAACTCAAATTGACTGAAAAAAATAAAATGAAACGTTTGGAATTTGTTAAATATCTCATGCTCATTAAACACCATAGTAAGACCGCTTTGAAATAATTCCAAAATTACCTTAATTTTAATAAAGAAGTTTAAAACGTCTTAATAAACTTCCTCAATCCATCCATTTCAAAAAGGGTAGGTAAATAATCAGGGTATATAAAAGAAGATACAAAACATCATGCAGTTTGCACTTTCGCACTCATTTCTTACTCAACTCACATGAGACATTCATACAAGTATCAATTGTATTGCTTACGCAATACAAAAAATTCCCATCGAATGAACTTCATCAAAAAACATAACAACTTTCGACCAATTTATAAAGTCTGCAAGCATACAAATGCCTGCCTGTAAATACGATCTACACTTTTTCTTATAAATTTAAACGACGACGAACTTTGACCAAAACTTATTCTATTCATACAACGACGCATCATTTCCCTTTTTTATGAATTTCAAAAACCATAGACCTTCCTTAATATTTCCCTACCCAAATCGCATTTGAATAGCCTGAAACATATGTTGGAGTTCCTCCGTAAGCCGATCGTTTTCAGCGTTTTGTCGCGGTCACCACATACGCGTTAAAATCCCTGTTATAGGAATGTACAAAACAATCAATATAGGGTGTTTATAATAGGCATTTTAAGCAATGAACAGAATCAATATATCGGATTGTTTGGGTATGCCGTATGCCAACAATTTATTCAACAACATTGCTAAGCAAAGAGGCGTGTAAACTCATCAGTAGTCGTTAGGATATGTATGTAAAATAATGTTTTTAGGGGAAATCTGTACAAATGTAAAATATAAGTAAGTAGACAACAACAAATGCAAAATAAACCGAAAGATTGAAAATGTGTTGAAACTTATGTGAGTATATAAAAAAAAATAAATATATTTAAAATAAAACTGTTTTCATTTAACTGGTATGGAAGTGGTAAAACGTGTTTCCTTACGTCTGGATTGCACAAATGACACCTTTGGTCTTTTTCTTGAGTTGTTAAATCGTATCAGTAGTCCAGTCAAATGGTAATTTTGCTAAACATTTTGGGTAGGAAGCGATTTTTTTTAATCTGTTGGGGAGTCGGTGGTGAGTATAAAACTGAGTTTCCCGAATTTTACCCCTCCATTTGTCTGCCATCTTGAAAATAAGGGTGCAACCGCTTTCAGCGATATCTCGCTAGCCGTTACTCCTACGAAAATTCTCAAGAGACAATTTTTTACAGAGAATCAAATTCTCTACTATTCTTATTAAATAACTTATACACATAAAATGAATAGTAAACAAGTTAGAAGCCGGAAAAGGTGAAAATATTTGATCAAAAATTCTTTAAGACGCTATAACTTTTGAATGAGTTACACAACCCGTGAACTCGTACGGTTGCCCTGTTTGGTCTCCCTTCTATTCTCCCTGTCTGAACACTTAAATAGTTTGATACTATGTAGGTGTTTGGAAAAATAAAAACCTTTTCAATATTATCCTTGAGCAATGTATCAGGTCGTCTGTCCAATCTCGTCCATTATCCCCACTAGGAGGGTCAGGTTCACAGCATGACCGTCCGTACCCATCGCAATGCTCAGCGAATTCAGTGATTATTTTACAAATCCATAACTTCGACATCGCTATCGCTATTTCTTTTTATACTTTAAATCTACTAAGCGGATACTTCAAAAATCAAGTAAAACACTCAAAATTCAGTTAATGCCATTAATGCCAAGTTCCGCATATGGCGAAGCGAATCAGATCCGCAACGTATTTTACATTCAGCCGATTCTTATTAGACTTGAGCTTTTATGGAATGAAACTTGCAAGCTTTTGACCAGCTGACATTGACATTTTCCTAGCCGTTAGTAAACACTAAACAGTTAGAGTGCGGCCACATTGGTGCCTTAGCTTAAAGAAAACATTTAAGAAAGTGAAGATATGGGGTCCCCAGAACACATCCCCACGGAGCAACTTCGTGAGAAATTGCGGAGATATTCAGAGCTCCAGCGGCGAACCGAGAAGGGGTCCAACATAGACTCTCTTCGACTGGGACTTGGTGAAATCCAGTCGATGATCTCAGAGTTGGAGAACTTGACCGTTAAGGATGTCCATGGCTTGTGCGTCCGGATTAAGAGGAAGAAACACGCATCGAGCGAGGATATGTTCAGATTGAGTCACGCCTTTCTCCAGGGAAACGAGAACATTTCCGAATTTGTCAAAAATATTGGCGCCATAAACGTTCTTGTGAAGGAGCTAACAGGTGCAGTAACCCGATGCTTAATTAGTCGATCGCTGGACTAATTTAAAGATACTAATTGCAGGACACGACTCAGAGCTGCAAATAAAGGCCTGCGAGACTCTTTGCAATCTATCACTAGGAGAAACTGTGCCCTGTGAGAAGATTGCACTCAATGCCGGCAGCTATTTGGTGACCTACTTGGACAGTACTGATCTGAACCTGAAGGTGTGCTGAACTACCTCCACCTATTTTTTCGTAATCCTTGCCATGATCTTTTTATTTACTTCCAGCTCAGCAGCTTATGGGTCATTTCCAACATTGCTGCAACTGGCGGGAAGGGCCTACAGACCCTAGTTACCCTGGAAATAGTTCCTAAGCTAGTTCACCTCTGGAGTACGGAACAGAATGAAGAAGCACTTGAGGAAGTTACGATTGCCTTGGATCTGGTTGTTTCATCAGCAGCTTTAAGGTAGATTGTTGCGGGCAATATTCTGTGACCGTTTGTTTTCAAAATTGTTTTTATCCTGCAGAGCCGAGGACAAAGCTTCCTTACGGGAGTGCCTTTTGAAAGGTTCGCTGAAAAAGGCTTCAGGGGAATATCATCTGAAATATATTTTCGAGTCTCTGATAGCCACCGATGTCTCCTTAAGTGAAATTGAGCTGGAAAAAGTGGTAGATCTTTGCATAGAAGCTTTGTGCGAATCAGAGGACCTTCGCAAAAGTGGAAGTCTGTTGAAACTGTTGTACTCTGTGAGGATACTCTCAAACTTAATCTCCCTTTATCCGAAGTCTGCTGCGATGTTTGTGGAAAAAATTAGGGTTTCTAGCATTTCGCTGGCAGATGCATTGAACAGGCTTCTTGAAAGAGATGAAGCAGCTAAGGAGGTGCTGTGGTTTGTTAAGAATTTGATTTCGTCCGAAAGTAGCGATTTACAAATGTACCTGCAGGAAAATGGGATCCTACAAGAGCTCAGAGTGGGCAGATTTAGTGTTCCTGAAATCTTGTGAGGAAGGTTCTCAATAAATCATATTTTTAAAATTTCTTGTTTTATGCTTTAATGCGCAGCTGATAAGGGGTGCCCCTAAAGTTGATAAATTTGAGAGCGGGCTTCGAAACAGTTTGTTATTAAATATCTCGAAAACGGGACGAGCAGGAATTTTTTCAATAATTTTATTGGATAAAAGTGCCTCGAAGCCCGACTTCAAATTTAGGGGCACTCCTTACGGGTGTGTCCCCCTTTAATGGGATCGGATCTTAATTCCCTAGAAGCTTGGGGCGCTCATAAAATATTTTAAATTTCCCGGTCAACATTTACTGGATCCATGCATGCTGTTGGGTTATGTTCGTAGTTGACATGCAAACTGTCAAAAGTTTGCTTGAGCGCACGTGTAAATAATCGGAACTCCGAAGTAAATTTCGCAATAAAATGAAGCAGAAGAAAAAATTGGGTAAGATTTTTGCATTATACTAACCTTAGGAATCCAGGCTTCTTATTAAACAATCTCGCAGGCATAGGCCTCAGCCGGGAGGAGCGCACTGTGATTGTAATTGGTGAAATCATCCAGGAGCTCCTCGAAGCCCACGAACAGAAGAAAGATGTCAACCTAAACCGTATGAAATCTCGAATATCCTCAAAATATGCATTGGACAGCTCTCCACGCCTTGTGGACATCATCGCCGCTGTCCCGCAGGACGCCAAAAAGATCCTGCTTCCGAAGCTCAAGGCCAAACCGATTCGTACTGCAAGTGGTGTAAGCCCCAAAATTTCATTAGTCTGTGCAAGTAAATTAAAAATATGAACTCCAAACTAGATTGCCGTTGTGGCTGTAATGTGTAAGCCTCACCGGTGCCCCCATATCAACATGACCGGTAACATCTGCGTTTATTGTCCCGGTGGACCGGACAGTGATTTTGAGTATTCTACCCAAAGCTACACTGGCTACGAGCCAACATCCATGCGCGCGATCCGAGCCAGGTATCATCCCTTCCTCCAAACAAGACACCGAGTTGAGCAGCTCCAGCAACTGGGACATTCTGTGGACAAAGTTGAATTCATCGTCATGGGAGGAACTTTCATGTGTCTTCCGGAGGAATATCGGGATTATTTCATCCGAAACCTTCATGACGCTCTTTCAGGGTACACCAGCTCTAATGTCACCGATGCAGTCAAACACTCGGAGAAGGCTCGGACCAAATGCATTGGGATCACAATTGAAACCAGACCTGACTACTGCTTGAAGAGGCATTTGTCTGACATGCTGTCGTACGGCTGCACTAGGTTGGAGATAGGAGTTCAGTCCGTTTATGAGGACGTTGCGCGCGACACAAATCGTGGACACACTGTGAGGGCTGTTACCGAAAGCTTCCAGCTATCGAAGGATGCTGGGTACAAGATTGTGGCCCATATGATGCCAGATCTGCCTAACGTTGACTTTGAGAGGGATATTGAACAGTTCATTGTAAGTATTGCAGAACTATCTCATTTTGCTATTTGCCCGCTTGGGGTTTGGTTCTCATGTCCTAATCGTGTCCACCAGTAGTGGGAAAATCGGTGATTTTTTTTTGATTAATTATATTCTACTTTCAGGAATTCTTCGAAAATCCAGCATTCAGAGCTGACGGCCTAAAGATCTACCCAACACTTGTAATCCGAGGTACTGGTCTTTATGAGCTCTGGAAAACCGGCAGGTATAAGAGCTACCCACCCTCATTGCTGGTTGATTTGGTTGCGAAAATTCTAGCGCTTGTACCGCCCTGGACAAGGGTATACCGAGTGCAGAGAGATATTCCAATGCCACTAGTAACGTAAGCACTTCTCAAAAGCAGTTGAAATCCCGTCTAAGCTTGTATCTTATTCATATAGCTCTGGTGTTGAACACGGAAATCTTCGAGAACTTGCCCTAGCACGAATGAAAGACTTGGGAACAGATTGTCGTGATGTAAGGACTCGTGAGGTCGGAATCCAGGAAATACACAATAAAGTCCGTCCTTACGAAGTTGAGATGATACGACGTGATTACGTAGCGAATGGAGGATGGGAAACGTTTTTATCCTATGAAGATCCAGACCAAGATATTCTCATCGGTCTGCTTAGATTGAGAAAGTGTTCCCCGGACACCTTTAGACCTGAACTAAAAGGTGATTGCTCAATTGTACGAGAGCTACACGTGTACGGTTCTGTAGTGCCTGTAAACGCTCGGGATCCAACAAAGTTTCAGCATCAGGTTTGTAGCCATTTTGTCATGGAAATTAGCATTTTAATAATTGCTTTAATCTAAGGGCTTTGGCATGCTGCTAATGGAAGAGGCGGAAAGGATATCCCGGGAGGAACACGGAAGCACCAAATTGGCCGTAATTTCAGGAGTAGGAACGAGGAACTACTACAGAAAGATGGGTTATGAGCTAGAAGGACCGTACATGTCTAAAAGTCTTGTTTAGAAAATGTGTCGCTTTTGAAATACATTTACTTAAAAATATAAAAATGTAGCAATATATACGATCCTTTCGCTGAATCCTAGCCCTAGTCGGATTGGGTGAAAGAAAGAGCCTGCGCATGCGGCTCCACCAAGGCTTTCTCTTTGGAATGGAGCTTCCGAAAGCTTCAAAAATTCAGCTCTCTCAGGCAATAATTGGTTCCGCTGATCCGAACACCGTGAATATGATCCAACCAGCGAGATTTATTGCTGCAGCGGTGCTAAATACCATCGGCCAACTTTGTGTTAATTCTAAAATGTGACCGGCCAAGTATACTCCAAGAAAACCTGTAAAAATCTGCTGTACATTTAAACTGCTTTAGTTACAAGTAAAATTACCTGGAATTGCTCCCACTGTGTTCATTAAGCCGAAAACACTCCCAGAATGAGAAGGGGCAAGATCTTGGGGATTGACTGTGACTGCATTATTGTGGAAACCAGTTCCTCCTTAAAAATCAAAATTCATTAAAAGCCCCATAAACAACTCACAATGCTCCTGCCTATAATGATGGTCATGCAAGTTAAAGCTGTGTTAAAGTTATTTGTACGACTCATGACGAACAGAGCGGCATTTTGCGACGCAAAGCACATGCCCTGTATGAGTTTTCTAACGGTTGAGATTGACCAATCCTTAGAGAGCAGGTGGCCGGTCAGCATTTTTGCAAATATTGTGCATGGTGGGAGGGCCAACCAGGGTATCATATTCACTACCCAGCCTTTAGCGTGCGGATACCCTTCATGAAAATACGTGGGCAGCCACGACAATAGAACAAAGAAGCAATTCATTTCGCATGCGTGGGTTAGGACGCATGCCCAAAATGAAGGCTTCTTAAAAAGCTGTAGCCACGGCACTGAATCTGACATTCCAGAAGATTTAGTGCACAGTCTACTGGGAATTGACACGTTAATCACCCGGTTCCGCTCGGACGACATTGTGTAATATCTTAAAAAAAGCGTCCAGGAGAGCCCTAAAAAACCAATTGCTCTGAATACTGACGGCCACCCAAAGTAGTCTAGAATGAATGATCCCAATATCCCGGTTAGCAGAGTCCCCATGGCTGATCCGGATGTTAACAAGCCGAAGAAGCTTGAACGTTCATTTGGAGGTAAATTCTGGAAGGATGTTTTTTCGAGTGTGATGGTGTATAGCCTTTACGCGAAATGCGATACGTACTTGACTAGTGATGCTTATCATGCTAGGGAAATGCACTCCTTGAAAGGCTCCGTTTATTATCCTAATGGTAACTATAAAGGGGATCGAGTACCCTTTGACTGATGGGGCGAGGTATATGATGTTTGGCATCCAAAACGTTATCAAGGACCAACCAATTGATGCCAGGAAGATCACTTTTTGCCCCCCAATTTTATCACTGAAGTATCCTCCTAGGACCTGGAAGAAAATAATGTTGATATTACACTCATGGCCTTTAAAATGCATAACGAACGTAGTAACATTGGGTGGTTGATTAATAGATTATATCAGAGCTCTGATTGTCGCACGGTATTAAATTTTTAACATTTTGATGGTTTAGACAGTTATTTCACTTTTCGAATCACTATTTCGTAAAATTTCGTGAATTCTAGTGTCGAAATGTTGTCATAGTTCATCGACTCACTATGAAATTCATCTTAGAGATTTGTTCTCTAAGTACCAACTCTAGGATTGTTCCTGGCCCAGCATTCCGACTCTTTAAGCTTGATCGCATAACAAGTTGCCAGACGCTCTGTTTGAAGGTCGATAGATGAAAAATGTAAGAAAGATTCGGTACATTGAGGTCCTTCGTCAGGCAGAACCGTAAGGCCCTTGAGGTGCCCACATTCACGATTCTTTGTACTTTGCCCATTTTTATTTCATTGATTTTTTAAGTAATACTTCTTATGGGAGGATAGCGTAAGTTCGCATGTGCAGAAATGGGAGCTCATCGAAACAGTGAAACGCTTCCCCAAGCCTGGTCTTTGCGTTCGCTATAAGCGTGATTATTTGAAATTTCATTATAGAGGTCCTAAAATGTGAACTAAAGGGAAGGGCAGACGGACAGTATAAAATTTTAAGTCTTGTTAGTAAAACGGAACCGAAAGGTTACAGGAAAACTATGTGTAAAGAAAACAGAGAAGGGCAAAGGCAATGTTAGAGGCAGTCGAAAAGGTTTATTATATCACAAAGTAAAAATTGTTTCTTCAAAAATCAGCTCATAGTCGGCTCCCTAAGGTATCCCTTCACCTTTACTCTGCAGCAATCGCGAGCTGTTGCAGATTACTAAAGAAACCTATAAAAGTACTTTCCAAGAAATTTGTGAAGAGACTTAAGCCTGGGGTGGGAGGTGGTGGTAGGTAGTTCAATGACTACTCAGCGCCCTTCAATTTTATTAATTTCCTCTTTAGCGCCTCATTCCGCATTTGTTTCACGAAAAGAGAACCGCTTCGAATCAACTCAACAGTGCAAGTAGTGTAGCAAGAGTTTCAATACCTCCAACTACAGCAAAAGCTGCAGACACCTTGTCCACAAACTTAAAATAAAACCTCCTCACAAGCTAAGTATTCAACGTGCAAATCTATGTGAATGCCTTAGTAAGGGAATAATTGAATTCCGAAACGGATGAGGGTCTCAAAAATCTATCCGCTGAACGCTATTGAGAAGTCAGCATACGAACAGCTTGTTAGTTCGTAAAATATTTGCACTAAAATACTTTTAGCAACGATAAGACCCAAAAGGCAAATATGAGCACTTACCTGCGTCAAAGTGTACCCCCAGAAGAAAGAACTCAACACAGTCCCCGAGTCCGTCTTACTCCATTTCTGCTCGGCTGCGACGGCCGGAACAAGCAGGGGCATACTAGTCCTGGTCGAGTACAGCATGCAGGTACCCAGGAGCAACGTAAAGAACCAAATTCGTTTTTCATTTCTGTAAAATGTTAACCGTGAGAAAACTTCAGAAAAGTAACAAAGCCGGGACGTACCTGGTCCAGATGCTTTGGTTGTCGTTGAAGTCCCTCAGGAGGGAGTATTTAAGTTTCTCGTCCATTTCGCCTCTGACTATCGGTGCATTTTGAGATTTTGTTAATTCGATACGATTAGTTGTGCTGTAGCCCAGATAATGGGGCGAAATTCACACCAACAACATTTTTCACTGACCACAGAAATGTTTTGCTTCGATTTGCCCTAGTGTTAAATTATGTGGCACAAATCAGCTGATGAGGCAGAAAGATTCTGTAACGTCTTGAGATTTTTACACCAGTTTTGCAAGCTGTGGTGTGGTCCGCTTATTGTGAATTGTTTTTACAGACCAGTTGTTGACAGTTTGTTGAAGTAAACAAACGACAGCGGGGGAGGCGCCGATTTGTTCTTTTGAAAAACGCGAAAATTTAAGATTGCCGCAGGATGGCGGCATGTCTCTCTGATTCGCAGAGTGAGATCCTGAGCGATTGCCTGACAGACAGCGAACTGGACGACGAGGACACCCAGTCGGAAAATTTCGAGTTTCCGGTAAGACACAGGGGCGCAGGTGGGTGGGGGCAAAAATGCCGACTATCCCATGCTCTTTTCAGAATAGGACTTCTTGCTGGATATGTAACGGGTACTATGGGCCAAACTTCGAGGAGCCGCTTTGCGGAACGTGTCACGCTTTTTTATACCCGACCAACTCCCCGGAGGAGCAGGAGCTGGTGACAATGCTGTCTGATGACGAGGACTCTGGGAACGATGAGCCACCCTTCACAGCGGCGGATAAGGAAAGGCAGGAGCGTGAGGAGGAGCGGGGTATTCCAGAGCTAGACACACCTGAGAACGACGACAGTGAATCAGGTGCAAATGACAGGGTTATGCTGCCCATCCAGAGACCGGCTCCGGCACCGCCGAGGCCTTTGTCTAAGTTCATGGAGCTGTTGTCGCAGCCACGTCCAGTGGATAATTGTGAGAAAAGCATTACCTCTCTGCCCGTGGAAGTTCTTGTTCTGATCTTCTCGTACTTGGACGACATTTCCCTGTGGAATGTTAGCCAAGTGTGCAAGCAGTGGAAGCGGATCCTCGAGGTCAACACTGCCCCATCGATGTGGCGAAAATACCTTAAGGAGCGGTGGCCGCTTTTCCAAAATTTAGTGGATGTCCCAAATTGGTTGCAGGTTAGTTTGCTTCACCGTTCCACCCCAAACCTCTAACGCTGCCTATTTTAAGATGTACTCTTCCCTGATGTCTTCATGCTTCTGCCGCACTTGCCTGCTACAAATGGCGCTTAAATCTCCGCCACGCCCAAGGGAGAGCGCTATTCGAATGAATCGTCTGCGAATAGAGTTCAGGACGCTGAATGTGGACCCCTCGGAAGGTATTGAGGCTGTGCCCCTTGATAAGCAATGTTCGTACTGGCAGGCTAGCATTTTGGGACCAACAGGAAGCCCTTACGAAGGCGGGAAATTCTTTTTATACGTTTTCTTCCCCGACTCGTAAGATTAACCCTCTGCATAATTTATTGTATGATATTCACTAAAATATTCCAGCTACCCTATGCTACCTCCCACAGTACGTTTCCTCACAAAAATTCTGCATCCGAACGTATCCAGGCATGGCGATGTTGGCATTGATATCATCCAGCACAATTGGTCATTGGCATTGACGGTTTCAAAACTGCTTCTATCCGTCCAAAGCCTGCTAACAGATCCTTTTACAGAGGTATTATTGCACAATTCTTAGTTAGTCAACAATTAGGCTTTCCAACTAAATAATTATCTAAAGAGTTAGATGCCTATTTGCCTGATTGTAGTTTGAGTTCTTCAAAAGATATAACTGTTCATCTTTACAGATTTGCATGGAGCCTGAGTTGGGGGATATGTACGAGAACGATCGGCAAAGATTTGAATCTCTGGCTAAGGCCTGGACGTGGAAATATGCGATGTTTGAAGTAATACCACCTCGATGAAGACTGCTTTCCTGTGCCATTTGGTTTCTTCCACTTTCTTGTTTTTCATTATTTTTTTTATTTTCTCTACGCATTTAAGTATGTGGTAATTGTAAGTATTTAGCCAACTAATAAAGCTAGCGTATCCCCACACACCTTTTTTATTTGAGGCTGTCGATGATTCGGCGTGTAGTAAAGAAATTATTTTAAAGGTTAGCGCACATTATTTAACCCTTATAAGGTGATCCCTAGGTGCATAACATTTAAGTGGACGGGTTAACGAGAAGCCGTATACTTCTCTTTTGGGGTGGAAATATCAAATGGGGACTCAAACCTGTCTCGCGATTTTCCGGGATTTCCCATTATTATAAATTAAAACTGTTATGGGCGGAGACGGCGCATCATATTTCACGCGAGAAACCAAAACATTCCCGGGGTAAAAAGTAGCCTAAATCATGCCTGACAAAATACTCTTATCATCCAGTGAAAGTCCAATCGAAATCGGTTCACCCGTTGCAGAGATTAGCTCGAACAAACATGCCGACAAACGGACAAACCGGAGTGGAGTTGAGTCGAAACAAATTCAATAGCTGAATTCATATGCAAAATTCTTATATGAATCCTACATATAAAATTCAGCCATTTCAAGTCGTGTTGTCGTTAAGTTGAACTTTATTGGTGACCATATTGGATCCGCCATTTTGAAACCCTATAATTACATTCAGCCTAAAACTTTGCCACAGAACTAAGCTAATCAGAAATGAAAACCCTATTCGAATCCATTCAGTAGTTTGGAAGATATCAGGTAACAACGCGAAAAGATTTCCTCATTTATTTAGACTAGCTGAACTACATAAAGCTCTAACTTCCAGTACTGGTCCCATAAAAATAAGTTTAGCCGTTCCCGAAAAGTAGCCTAAATCGTGCCAGACCAAATACTCTACCTTCCAGTGTAAGTTCTTTCAAACGCGAACAACTTTTACGAAATACTTTTTTTCCTAAAATCAATAGTTTTTTATAAAACTAAAAAACATACCTTAATTGTTAAATAAAAAATTTTCCCACCTCATTTTCATGCTAATTCGACTAGACTAACTCTGCCATTCACAGGTGATAATTAAGACTGTGTGCGTCGCTCGATCAGCGTACAAGGTTGTTCTGTTTTATTGGGAAATTTTAAAGACTTGAAAATTTCTAGAATATTTTAAAATGTCTTAATTGTTCCTTTCATTCGATCAACTATATCCTATTCGCCCACAGCCGGTTAGCGCACCGACCTCTTTAGTTGCTGCGAAATTTCACACGGGCCAACTATTATTAACTCAAGCAATAAGTACCTTGGGTGTGGAGTATTTTTTTTTATAATTTCAACAGAATTATTTTCAAGAAAGGTTATCGTTTACAAATGTTTTTAAAGATCGCACTGAATGTTCATTAACGCGAAATAAAAACAAACAACAATCAAACCATAAAATTCTTCCTAATGATAATTTTTTTCTTTATTTAAGTTTAAGGGTTAACGACAATCGTAACATAAAAATAATGCGATTGCTTTAATCAGTTATTAGTAAAAAACACGCATATAAAAAATTTTCCACAGATATCACGGTGCAAAGAAATGATGCAACAATGACCCTGATATCTTGCTTTTCGATAATTTATTTTAATACGTTCCCGATTTAAGTCTGCTCAAATAGTATTTCTTTTGCCTTGTTCTCCTTTTGATGATCTTAATGAGATCAGACTTACATACATCTGGTGCGTGCGCTAGACCTACGCTCTGATGGTGGTAGCTGCGTTATAAAAATGTTTCATTAGGTACTTATTATTACGAATTATTATTAGTAGAGGCAAGAAAATAAAACTCTCATAATTCTGAGTTCGTCTTTTATTTGCGTAAATTTCCTTAAAATATAAAAGATATTTGAACAATATGTTCAAACGAAAGCTCACATGATTCAGCAACGAGTGATTCGGCATCACATTTCGCCTCATTTGATTCCAACAAAACAACGAATCACTTGAATTTATAATAGTCAAAATTTCATAATACTGAAGAGCATTTAACAATGGGAAAACAAACAAACAATAAAAAAAAACAACAACAACGAACTATCAAGATTTTGATACAACGGAAATTTCAGTTGTATCTTCATTACTTATAGTGCTAAGTAATGGTGGATCGATTCGATTTTTATTTCCAGGTGGTGGAGATCTTAAAATAACTTTCGGCTGAACTATGGGAGTCATTTCTTGTGATATCATAAATTGATCCTCGGGAAAATCGTGCTCACAGTGGTGCTCTCCGCATATTTTACATTCGTATATATTCGGTTTACTTGCATTTCTTAATTTCTGTAAAAATAATTGTTAGAAAAAAATCCATTAGATTAGCTAAAAGTCATCGGAAAAAAATGTATGTATATTATAGTTTTTAAATTGACCAGTACTTACTTCCCAAAAGGTGTCACCAGGAGCCCGACTTATAGTTGCAATAGCGTAAGCTGGAATGCATATGAGTGAAAATGAGGCCATAATCCATCCGATGGCATAGGCCCAAACAGGAAAGTTATATTGTCCATTGTGGTATGTAGGCTCGTGGTAGTTAATTAAGCTAAGTATCCACAATGACTGAAAGAAAGTATTCATTTAATTACAATATTTGCTGAAGCGCGAAAAATTGTTGGTCATACTATTAAAAACAATGGTGAAAAGACTAGCCAGCATGACCTTATGTACAGGGAAGGAGACCTTCCGGTCATTTGTTTAACGTTCTTTGCCAACCGACTAGCTCCGTAGAACCATCCAATGGCTATCATTTGGAAAAATGCTACAAACATGATCGAAATTGAAGCTGTGTAGTGATCCATCAACTGGAAGTAGTATATTCCTCCCTGAAAAGTAAGTGATAAGAATTTTACAGTTTTGATTAATTTCAGACTTTATACTTGGATCAAATTCGGCAGTCCAAGAAGAAAAGATACTGCGCAAATCATGAGCACCAGCAGCTCATGGTACACTAACTTCCTCTTGATCCAGTTGGGAAAGCCATCCTGAATAGCGGTAACGACCACTTCCACAATGGCAAACTGGAAATATAATTGATTAAATTTAATTTGAGAGATACAAACTTAATTAATATTTTATTTATGACTAAAACTCAGGAGTGACGGTAATGTGGTTTTAATAATCTAAAATTACGATAATATCAGGTAATAAAGCTGTCTATTTAATTGCAGGTCGAGCTGACAATTACTACCTTGTCTAAGGCCCAAGTGCTTTATTCATTTTGCACATCTTGTAATAGAAAATGTTCCGCCAACTATTTGCCTCCATTATCTCACTAATAACCGCATAATTAAAGCACGCAGCCCCCATAATCATGAACAATCGATAGCTCACCTGACTATTGAGGCCCAGACAAAGTAACATGAAAAAGAACATGACCGCCCACATTTGGCCGGCCGGCATTTTGGCCATGGCTTGGGGATAGACAACAAAAATGAATCCAGGGCCATCGCTAATCACATCTTTCACGTCCGTGTTCTGTTCATATGCTAAATTGCCGAGTGTAGCGAACGCGAATACCCCGACCAAAATGCTCGTCACTGCATTGACCACTGAAACCGCAAGCGTGTCGTGCAAAATGTTATTGTTGTACTTGTTGTAGCTGGCGAACGAAATCATTGAACCAAATGCTATGCCAAGTGAATTGAAATTTTGGGATGCTGCATTTATCCAAACCTGCAGAAAATGTGTGACGTATTATCGAAAAAATATTTAAAAATGAAAAGTCTGTTACATTCGCATTACGAAGTTCTTTCCACTCAGGTCTAAAGAAGTATCGAAGACCATCCTCGGCGCCTTCTAATGTTAGGGCACGTCCCATGAACACTATAATTAACACAAAGGGAAATGTTGCTGTGAAATATCTGACCTGTATGTACAAAAAGCTGGAATCAACTCAGCACTATAGTAATATTATAATTGCTACCTTAGCTGATGACTTAATTGACTTCCAAATTGCAAAGTACACTAGAAGCCACGCGCAGATGAGACAAGCGAATAGCTCCCAACGCATGTTACCGGGGAATTCAATTCCGGGACTTATCTGTAAGACCTTGTTTCTGTAAATGGACACTTTGTGAATATTATTTATAAAGATGTACTTTCGCTACGACTTCTTACTCAAAGAATTCTTCCGATGGTGTTCTTGAGAGGTCTGATGGTGTTATGTTAACTGACTTGTGGCGGGGAACCCAGCAGTCAGGAGTATTCCATCTGGTTTAAGTTAAGTAAAGAAAAAAATTCAGTGGCATTAGTTTTGTTTGTAAGTACTAAAAATACTGGGAAAAAATTCAAATTGCATTAAAATATTGCGTTTAATTATGTATTCATGGAGATTTGAAAGTTGTTTTTAATGTAAATGTTATTACCTATTATTGCAATCAGTCCAGGGCATTATTGGCTTAAATGAAGTGAAGAAATAGTACACAGAATACGCTATTATCACACTATAATATGTTGACATTAAAAACGACACAACCACACTTCCTAGAGCGGCTCCTGTAATATAGAGGAATTTAATTTTTAAAGAAAATATAATGAGAATTAAATCTAACGTCTACGTAATCAGCAAATGCAAAATTGAGGTCATCAGATTTATAGATATCATTTAAAAAAACCTAGATGGACGTTGTGAGCTCAAAGTATATAAATACACACATTGCGTTTTTGCTACATGATAATGCAAGAACACACAAGGTGAAATACTCCAAAGACGCCACATATTCGTTGAGTTAGAAAATCATTAGCCAGATCTATTCCCTTTATATATTACCGCTTATTTGTATCAACTCAAAATCACTGTCGTTGGGCTATTTTACGTATATATGTAGAAGCAACGAACATATGATCATCATAAAGAACTTGCATGAGCCTAATTTACTATCCAAAAACGTTTTCTGATAGATAGAAGAGAAGGAAAGGTGTAAGGGCGGTGAAGTGATTCTCAGAAATCGCGGCTGTGGACCAGCACCAGCCAGCAACGCACAGAAGTTCGGGCGCGCAATGTTAATTCATATGGGTTCATGCGTTGTGGTGTGCCAAGCATGCGTCGATATACCTGATCCTGTGAGCCATTTTAATATCAGAATCAACTTACACGAGGCGTGCCTCATGGTATTGCTGCTCGCCTGAGTTACTCGTGTGCCTGTGGGGGCTATAGGCAGCCAGCAGACCGAATTCTATGAATAAACGAGTAAAAGTACGAGACCCCAAACAAGTTGAATATGCGCTTGCACAATTTAAGTATTTATGAATTAATTCTCATCGTCCTCTCGTTATCAACAAAACAGGCATGAATCTATGAATTAAAATTCTCCGGATTTCCAAGTTTAATTCAGAGTTCTTGTAAACGAGCGGTCATACACAACGCATGAGTCCATAAGAATAATATTACGCGTCTGATTTTCCCTACGTTTGTTGTTTGGTACCGCATTGCGTCAGAGAATTTTACCTCTGATGTAAGAAGCTTGTATTCGTAGTAGTAATGTGGTAGCAGCAATAGGGTTCTGTTGGCAGAACCCTAGAGCAATTTTTTTGATTCAAGTTATTTGTTCCGTCTGCGAGTTTTTTACAGCTTTATGTTCTTTGCTAGAATCTTTTGGAGATAAAACTTTAAAGATTAAGATGTAATGTCATTTTTATTAATAAATAAATAAATTAGGGAAAAGCCAAGATTTATTTTATTGATACTTCCTATCCTATTTCAAAGTTACTAAGTCTGTATGCTTTTAAATTAGTTGCATTTTACGCACAAGCTATTTTCTTGAATGTCTTATTTATAGAAACTCTCAAAGTTCAATACGTTAGTCAACAAACTCGAAAAAGTGCTAAAAATCATTCCCAAATGCGAGCAATTATCACCCCACAATAAAGTGATGCGTAATATTGGCTGAGAGTTACTAAAAGGCGTATTGCTTAAAAACAGAGCAGTACTCTTACAGGAATTAATTTGTACTCAATCTGCGAGACATCAAGTACTGTTTTGAATTTCAAATTATTCTAAACAGAATTTTTCTCGAAAGCTGTAGGCTGAATGCGATTGAATTAGAATTGTTTAGATCAAACTTACTGCACCAACTGTTTTAAATTAAACCGTGCTTGACATTGAGCAGCAACTATTCCTCCCACATATTCTATGACATTTTTCCCGGATCATAAATTTTGCATTAAATGCCTAATAATTGCGTAGTTGGTTTTACAATTCGTTTCATACGGATATCATTCAACCATTTTAATGTCATGTGCATGTTTACCTTTAAAGAGGGGGCAGAATTGACCTATTGCTCCAATTGGTCCTCTTCCGGTGTACTGGCCAATGGACAGCTCCATAAACAACATCGGAGTACTGCATATAACCAAAATGATGAAGTACGGTATTAGGAATACACCTAGAATGAATAAATGGATGAATTTACGCTTCACAGCAGAAGAGAAGGTTTTTAAAGTAAGATGAGTTTTAGTTGTGGTTTAAGTGAACAAAGTAAGCCGCGTAATCAACAGCATGGAGGATGCTGCAAATTTTGATGACTTCAACTAAGAAATTCATAGTCAATCTGCATAATGAGGTTTTTGTTGAGTCAGTTAAAGTAATAATGCAAAAAGTCAAAATGAAGCCAGATGGGAAGTGTTATGTAATTCAAAGTCAAAAAATGGGAATAGAATTAAAAAGTTACCTCCTCCACTTCTATAACACAAATATGGAAATCTCCATACATTTCCCAGGCCTACAGAGTATCCTATGCAGGCTAACACAAACTGCATCTTATTGGCCCAATGCTGCCGTCGGGGCTTCAGGTTTTGGGACCCTGGATCGTCTGATAAGTCACAGTAGCTATCGTCATCGTCATATTCACCCGGCGGTCTAAGAATTTAATAATATTTGAGTTTTTAGAAAATTTGATTAGGTCTATAAGAAATGTACTTGAAATTCATACATTTTGATGCAAATTTTGGTCACTTATAAGAGAAGATTGATGGCGCCAAAAATACTTCCAAGCAGTTAGCCGTTGAAACGGTCTATTGGAAATAGCAAATATCTTTCAAATCATATAATGAAATCATTAAACACGCTTGAATGCCACATCTAGAATTTTAACTTAACATTTATGACAACAGTCGTGACAATCGTCTTAACGACAGGCAAGTCGCATTACGTGGATGAATATTTGTGATCATAATTATCACCTTCACAAGATCTGAGATATTCAATGACTTGAAATCGCTTTGCCAATGGACCACATTTAGATTCGGGAAATATTTGAGAAACGTGTGAGCCTCTAAAATGTGTTAATAAAAGATGAACCCACTGTGCGCTTTGTTGCGGTTTTAAAACACTTCGCAGTAGGAGTTATGTGCATCCGTCTTAAGCTTTTATTACAGCTGAGGTTTTTGTCCCATTACTTTATTACGAGAACGTTTAATTGTGGGTCACTCCATTAGATTAAAGAGATTCACTAAGATTGACACTATTGTTATCTGTAGAAGGGCGGGGCAATTTTAATAGATCTTAATTGCAACAAGAGTGACTTGGATTTTAGCGAGGGTGATTATCTTGATATGCATCTGCGAAATTTTTGTGTGATAAGTGTGCCTCTTTGAATGCCTCACAAACTAGGTTTATTCGGGTTATCCTTGTTTAAGAATTTAAGTGTTCATTGTTAATGTCAGCAGAAACAGCACGAAATATCTTGACATTGTAAGCATAACATAACATTTGTTTTAGTAATTTAGGCACATTGAAAGGTGAATAACTCTTTCGTTCACGAGTTTTCATTTCGCATTGGAAAAATGTTACAAAATAAATAATATAGAAATAATTATAGTAAATATTGAACAAAATCAGATCGAGATGGTTACCTTGAGGCACACTGAGTACTTCAGGTAAGATCGCAATCAATTAATGAATAGAATGGGAAACCCGAGCATGTTTAGCTTCGTAGCTTCAAAAGAACAATATCATGGTTGAAGCGAACAAATGACTTACTGAAATCAGTAATCTGTGATAGAATATGAAAACGGAATCAAAAGGGTGTCTTAACACGACCTTGAATTTTGAGACGCTCGCCATCTGTCAAATGTTTAGTCAGTCATATTTGGTACCTGTCATATGGAAACATAGAAATTTACCAAAATGCCTCTATACACTTCGGAGGATCGTTTATTAATAATATTGTGAAGACCCATTACAATAAAATCTTAAAAAAAAAATAAGAACCGACTTCTAAAATATAAACTAACGCACTAAAAAGTGGACCTCGACTGCCTGCCATATCCATCATCAGATCTCAGCTCTAGGTCACCATAAAATTTTATTTTTATTGGAACTACAACTATATCCAAGTTTTATTAAAATCGGTTTAAGGAAAGTAGGTGAACTTCAAAAAACGGGATTCATCCCCTCATTTCCCTTAGAGGCGGAATATTTTTTTCAAATATAAATGGGACTATCCTCGAGACATAGCCTCTTCAGTAAAAAAATAATCAGTAAAATCAGTTCACAATCGGTGAAGACATCGCGTAACATACACACACAAAAAATACAGTCAAATTGAGAACTTCCTCCGTTTTTTAAGTCGATTTAAAATGAGACTATTTTAAAGTGACAATTGGCAAGTTACTTGTTCATTTTAGTGTGCGTCTTTAAACGATTATACAACACACAATATCTTACCAAAATTTCCTGCAAACGGACAAACTAGTCAACAGAGTCGCAGCTGTAGCTTGTCGAAACTTTACAAATAAATAAAAATGTCGAAGAATTTTCTTTAAATACAATTTTTTTTAAATTTTAAATTCTAGCTATTGTTTATACACCCTTTAGATAAAAAAAAAAGCAAATCAGTGCAAAAGCTGAAACAAATTAATAATAGAGTTGTTGCCATTGATAGATGTTAATAAGAATTAACGGCAGTTAACAAAAGTTATAATCTAACTATCTAATGAACTATCATATCTTTATAAGGTGTCATATCTACGCATACAAATTAAATTGTTTGTGTTCATAAAAAGTAATCATATAATGACACCTAATAAAAATTGTATTGCTGCCCATAAAGAAATCAGCGTTAGTATTAATTGTTAAATAAATATCTGTTGTGGTGGAAACGTTTAGAAGGTTTGATACATTTTCATTGAAATTGCAAAGCTTTTGGTGGAAAAGTTGTGTCATCAGTTTTTCATTGTTTTGTTGTATTGGACCAAAAAAAATATAAAAAGAAAAACTTGATATGTTTCTCGGTATTAGGTTTGAAAGCAGTTGTTCCAAAAAGCAAACTAAATATGGAGTTTCATCCCTAAGATTTATCTTCACTGTTCATATTCACACACTCGATTTCGTAATTTATAATTCATATGTATAACAACCACAATGATTGACATACAGTTTTTTGGTAACTTAATTAGTAATGAAACTTACATTTTTGCAACACGACTAAAATTAAAAGCAGGCATCTCTGACGTTTTAGAAATAGCATCCAAAGGAGCAGTATCTGGAGAAGTATCTGCAGCGAGACTCATATGTGGAGGCATTGTTACGATTACCTCCGGCACAGTAAGAAACCGCGACAGCTTTTCTGACGTATTAGCAAATAAAATAAATTAATGATTTTTCACATCTAATAAAACACGAATGCGTTTCCCAAAAAACACTACCCCGCTGTTCCATTCACTAATAAATAATTGAGTTAAAAGAATTGAACAAAAATCACGTTTAAGGCGTTTGCGTGCCTATTTTAGTCGGACGACTGAGTTGATAGTTCGCCTTATGAAAATTTATTTTAAAAAAACTATCTAATAGCGGCGAAATCGTCCACGCGATTCTCGTATTCTCATTCAACTAAAATTATGATTTCTGGAAAAGTTTCTCAATGTGGTTAATACTCCGCTTTAACAGGGCAATAAATCCAAAGGTGATAATTATTTCTTAAGTAAATCAGTCAGTCGTAAGTTCGACATGAGCGCTAAGAGAGTTTTATGACGTTCTGGACAAACAATCAATTAGTGATGGAATCAGGTAGATAAATAGTAGATCGGGTGGGGTATCAAAATGTGATCCGAAACTGGCTTACAAAATTTAACGACTGAAAGTCGAACTCAATATATTTAATTGAAAAATCGAATTTTTGAATCGGGTAGGGTATTAACTTTTTGCGGACGAAGTTCGAGATATTGTATCAAAGCAGTTTAAGTACCTATTCCCATCGTGAGAATTTCGGAATTTCGACGCATATGGCTTGGCCTGGGGTAAGGCTCTGGGGAATATTTTATAAGGGACTGCACGTCTAGAGGTAATAATATACGCTATCTCTGGTATTGCTTACCTAGGATGGGTCTGCGCAATGAGATAAAACGTACATACATGCACCGGAGACAGATGGACGGCTCGGTGTGTGTATCCTTCTTTTAACACACAATCGTATATATGTATGTAGTAGCCTTTGCGGCAAAGTATACTTTAAGCCGTCCGTTTGTGTCCAGTATTAGGGTAGTAGTTCTATAATAGTTAATAGGCCCTTAGCACAAAAGATCATCAGGTCATAGTGCCCACCATATGGGTCACTCCAATCCGTATAATAATACTAATCTAAAAAAATAGTATATTGCAAATTTATAATATGTATTACTTTGCTTTAGTGATTGACCAATATTTCTCTTACATGATTTTTATATGATTATTAAAAACATGTGATGAACGTTATCAAATTACAAAGCGACGACAGTGACTTTCAAATAATAAAAATCACCCGTCCAGAGCTTGTCGCGTGAAAAGCGTAAAAGTGGTTAGCAAGGTGATAATTCACGTTCAAATAATAATCAAGGTAATGTGAAATGAACTTGTAAATTATGAACCAGATCAAATTTCTGAGACTTCTGGCTTGAAAGTGATTTGATCTTGCCCACCGCTAAAATATTGTAAGTTTGGTCAGAGACAGAATCCAAGTTGAGATCATTTCCAGCTGTGTCACTGAAGCAGATCTCAAGAAGGCTTAATCGCGAAATTGCATTAATTTTCGTTTAAGTGTGATTTACAGTGGGAACAGTGCTTGTCGGCTATAATGATGCCCATTTCAATGAATGAACGAACGTCTTCTGTCCGAAGGAGGAAATAAGGAAACGCACAATTAGGATTTCTGCAAGATCACATCAGCTGGTCGGTTAATGCAGGAAGCTGGATTTTTAAATCTTGATTTATCTCCCCATTCCCTCTCTGGATCTGTTGCGAATTCTGAAAATGCAGCATCGCGTGTGTTCAGTGCTCACACGTTGCACAGTCACACTTGACAGCATGCCGTATCGGATGAACCGATCAATAGCACGATCATTACAGCATGTAATGTAGTCTAGCGCTGGCCGCTGGAAACCTACGAGCGGTATTATGTTACATTTGTCTGAATTTGCATATGAATGCTAATAACGCCTTTAATTCACCACTTCCACTGCGACAGCTGTGAGCTGTGATATATATTGACACCAGCACATTAATTTGCGCTGTGTTGGGAATTTTTTGAAACCAAAATTAAACTGAACGTAGGCCGCAGCTAGTTGCCTTATTTCCGCGTTTGAATAGTTCAGAATGACACTCCCTCAGACTGATTGCAGATTTCTTTAAAATCGCCGACATTGCTGGCGTTACCGAATTAATCCGTCTTTTGAGACAAGAACCGCGAAAACAAATCGGAGCCATGGCGGCACATAAATTATCATTCAGGAGCTTTAATTGGAGGCACAGTCGATGCATAAGAAATAGAGTGATCACTTACTCCGGCTAAGCTGAGAGGAAGTACACTTTACTCCACGAATTAAGACTTGTCTGAGACAATTACTGTCATTGGCAAAATTTGAATTTTTTAAGTGGTTGATCCGCGTTATTGCTGCTAAACACGCGTCTGCCTCTAAAACGTGTAACTCATCAGGCGAGTCGACTGACTAATTTCCGCTCCTGTGCCTGGAGATTTATCAATTTGCATGAAAGTTTTACAGGCCTTCTACATAACTTTCGTAAATGGATCGTTCTTAAATGGTAATTGAATTTTAGATTTTCTTAATACTCCTGAGAAACACGGAGGAGTAACTAAGCCGTTCGTGACATCGTTTTTCATAAACGGTATGTTGCATAATTGCTTTAGTTTTACCTTGTTTAAGGAGGTGTGATTAAAATTTTTAATTTTACTCTTTATTAGGTACTTACAACGTTTGTGGTGGGTTCATTAAACTGAACAGCTCATCCGGAGAATTTGGTACACGTCTTATGACTAACTTGCGGCCATCTGTTGAACCCATCCCTATGGAGGCCAGAGATCGTATTGATGTTGCATCGGGAAATATTCTACTTGAAATGGTATCACTAAGGTTATAGGAACTAGTTCTCAATATCGTGCTAGGTGGTGTTGTGAGAGAATTGGCCGTTGCCTTCGAATCTCCCTCGTTCTGTGCTGTTACTGAAAGAAAAAAGAAAAAGATGAAAGTACCCTCATTAATTCTTTATTGTTGCACACTGCTCATATGTTAGCTTGTAAGACTTATTAAATTGCAGCAGGCACAATGCAGTAAGGCCCTGTTAAGAAAATTCATTGCGGGCGCCTTGTCGGACATCGTTTTCTTCAAATTCAATTATCAAAACTGCATTCTGTTACGCGTAAATGGAAACCTTTACGTGCCTCGAATTCACAAACGATTAATTGTCTACGAAATTTAAATAGCTTTGGGGATATGCAAGTGGAAAAGAATGCTGAAAAATTACTGGTAAGTTCATATTTGGTGGTGTTGCTAATAAATGCATTTAATGAAATTCTATTACTAATTTTATTGCTTGCTAATCATTATGACTGGATCGTGAGAGTAATAACTAAAACAAATAATTGTAAGTATTGCACACTGTAAAGACGGTTGCGTGATATATGATGAGTTCATTATCTCATAAACTGCATTTTAAATCTACCTAAGGCAAAAGCAAAAAAAAAAATTAAGAGAGAACTGGAAAAATCTGCACATTTCCCTAAACTAGAAAAGTGCATATATGTATGTATATATTTCTCATTGAACGAGATGGCTTTCTGCAGCTTTATAGCTCATAGAATTAACCCCTCACAATTTTTCTAAGATTTCAGAAATCTCTACCTGTAACACAATAACAATGCAGAATTAATAAAACGGAAATGTGGAAACGATGAAAGGTTGTTACATTTATGCCGATTATTCATTTATTTTGAAGTTAGCAACACACAACTTAAAAAAAGTCTAAAATGCAAATTACGGTGTGATTGTGAATGAATTTAGCTTTAAATAAAGTATTGTAGGAATCCGCGTCCACTGTAACGTGACATGATGTAGCGTAGCGTGAAGAAACCAAATAAATCATAGCATAATGAAAACATTTGCATTCAGATAAAATAACAATGCTCATTGCCGCAGTGAGAGCGCAAAAACAAAAGTTGAATTTAACAAATCCCATAAAAATTCCCAACTTTATTTTTATTTGAAATGGGTTAATAGGTAGGTATCTAAGAATCTGTAAATTATTATAAGTATCTTCCTAGTTTTTTTTATTTTAAGTACACCATTCTTACTACGACTTTTCTAATGAGGCATATGTACACAGTCGATTGTAATATTTTTCAATTTAGCTGCTGATAAAACTTATCTACAAAAAGGATTAAGAAATAGAAATGAATCACTGTCTCGGACTTACGCGTTACACATGTTGACTTGTTGATCGTTTTCGAGACAGTCTGTATTTGTCTTATAAGATATGTGTACAATTAATCCGCAGCACTCAAGCAGAAAGTACAAAATTTTATTCGTTGTCTCGAGTTTTTCACAATTCAATTATCACAACTTTTACCTTTGCCTTTTAATTTTATTTAATTATTTATTATTTTTATTTCAAGAATTGTTATTTATTAATTTCGAACAAGTGTAGGTAGTACTAGTTTGTCTTCTTTTCAAAGAAATAAAATTTGTTGTTGTTGTAGATCTTGAAATCGTTTTACGTTTGAGAAATTTAAATTGGAAGGCTTTATAAATATATTAACTATCACAACAATTCAAGTACCTTACCTACCTAATATAAAAATTTATATAACTTATTAAATATCAAAACATAAGACGTAAAAGCAGTAAAAGTGTTTGTTTGTCGATCACATACATAATGTATCTACTAAATCGGTGCCAAATGGTGTTTGGGTTGACTTTGTCGGGTAGATTTGCGTGTAGTTGGCAAAGTACTTAAACTAATTGAGCTACGTGAAAGAGTTCATAAACAAGTTTTTAAAGAGAACACTTTCAACAGCCAAGTTGCGGCAGTAAGGGTAATTTAAAAATTTATTTATTTACAACAGTTAATTCAAATAACAAACTAAGCAAAGGAATAGGTTTTTGTCTTGCTTCATTTGTTATAATAGCTTAGCTTGCTTGCTGACGACATTAACTGTTATAACGAGACGAAGACGACGAGGAAGACCTGGATTTGGACAGGCCCTACCAAAACGTTTTACCAAAATGCGCAAAAGTATTGTCCAAGTCCTGATAACGAATAGATAAAAAATATAATTTCTTTTAATTATATCTTGCAGCACTTGTTTTATTTACTAGTTTGTAAAGATAATATTATACTATTCGCAAAAATTCTAAAACAATTCTTTTCTAGTAGTACCAAAACTTAACCTTATATTTAAGGGGTAAATTTTTGTGCTATACAAATCTTAATTGTCTAAAAAAGAGTTGCGCAAATACTATAACGTTCGTGTTCGTATGAGCATGGACGTACGTTCTACAATATAAACACAGAAATATATAACGGTGAAATATTATTTTCTTGTGTTGTTCGATTTTCGGTGTTCTTCGAGACAAATTTGGTAGTTTGGTAGCTTATGGTCTTAAAATTATGTTTTGTTATAAAAAGTTTATGAAAATCCGCGCGGAAAATACCATAGAGAGCAGGAAAAAGTAATCGGCGTGAGTGAGGAAAATTAGTTGCTCGCACAACGTAGTGACGAACTCTCAGGATGAGTTAAAAACGTGTGAAGCCCCGTCCAATCGGTGGAAAGAAAAAAATCAGACAAGGAGGTTTTATTTGAAAATAAAATGTTTGAGGTAAAAACGCCTGACCTCTGCTTCAGTGGTTATATCTCTATTCCAAGGCAAGTATTAAAAATGTTTCATGGAAAATTAATTACGTAATGCACTTTACTTTTCAAAACATCATTAACTGCTTGTAAAACACCTCAGCGTCTAAAGTGTCTGCAAATCTTTAAGTTAGAATGAAATTTAAGATATGTATGTAGTTGCAAGTAGTAACAGTTGTTACTGTGATTCAATTATCGGAGGTAGCTACAGCTATAAATATAAATCTGAAAATTTACGTCAGAAGATCTTCTCAGCTAGCAATTGAATTGGGCACTTGAAGTATCCTACAGTAAGATTGCCTAAGCGAAGATCTCCCGCAAGTCTCATGCTAGCACACTTGACATAAATTGATAATGCAAATTAAGCTTATCTTACCTGACACAACTGAGCGGGTACTGTTGTGAAGTTTGGGTCTCATATTCACCGCAAGTGTCGAGCTAATTGAAGTAATTGGTAAGTTGCAACCGGCGGCGGTTATCGCAGTTGTTGTCACCGTCGCTGGACCATTTTCATTCTGATGAATGGCATCCGACTGGTTAATAAGCCCATTACCGCCATTTCCACCGGCCATTCCCGGGCTCACACTCTGCTGGCCATTTGAAGACGTCTCTGACGTAGGTGTCGTCTCGATTGTTGGTATGACTATGGTCGGTGGTGTAATTGGTGATAAGACAACCGTTGATGGCGGCGATGCACTTGGCGGTGGTGCGCATACCACACTCACCGGATCACTTGACGTTGATGGAATTACAATAAATCTTCGCGTATTACACGGTCCTTGAACCGTGAATTTTTGCCGGTCATTATAAGTGCGTTGCTCGAAGTTCGCCTGCTTCGGGTTGGCGCGGAGATATTTGCTGGTGGGAGTGCAAAGGGTCCCTATGGAGCTCACATCATTTTCCACGGTTGGCGTGTTCGCATTCGTAGCTGTGGCACTATCCATTTGGCAGTTTAAATAAATTTTCGAAAATAAATTCTTATTATCTACACGACCTCTGCTCGGTGGTATTTTACATTTTTATCTTTTGTTTATTCTCTTCACTATTCCGCCACTGGGTGAGCTTCTTGATTTATTACTTCACTCAGTCATACTATGGGAGTTATCACATGATCGCGCATGGAAACATTCAACGCAACTTTAGTTACGTTCATTTTGGTTTACACTACCGGAAAAGATAAAAGACCCTTTTCAAATTTCTATACAAATTCCATAAATTTATTATTATGGGTACGTATTATATTATCATTAAAAACAAATTAGGTCTTTGTGAGATTTAGTACGTAAAGTCCCGTCTCACAAATATGGGGGGATTGTAAGGTACCGACGCGTAAATACAGATACGGTATTGAGTTCATCCTCAGGCAGGTAAATATCATATTTTGCTGTTTGCAGCTACACACACTGATGTTAAGATAAATTTTGTCTACTGCGTTAAATGAACTCTTTCGCTCTATGACTATGACCAGACGCTATAATGGTAATATACATCTTTACTTATAATATAATTGCAATAAAAATTTTTTTTGCAATCAAATGAGTATAGAAAAGAACCTGTTAATGAAAGATTCACAAATTCCCGAATCTTTTATGGAAACAAAAATGCTAAATAAATGTTAAAGTCCGCAAAAAATGTAACCCCCCCACACAGGGGGTTAAGGGTTAATAACGTAAAAATTTAGAAATTGACGTAAGTATATTTAGGTTACTACAGAATAGCTCAAATTCTCCAAAAGCTATGAAAAATAAAAAATTAAACGGCCATTCCATGTAACAATATGAACCAAACAAATTTCTTTTTATTTTTTTTAAAAGTTTGAATATCGAAAGACTGTCATACATACGCCAATAAAGATGTAGCGATTTTTTCTGTGCAGAGTACCTACTATTAAAAAAATAAAACCCGTTAATTTAAAACCCTCAATGTACCTACTTGAACTGACAGGTGTTACCTGTTGCAGTATTCCTGTTTATAAATACTTTAAAGGCGTTCTTCTCGATAAATATTTTTTGCGACTGGCGGATGTGAAATATGAAATTTTAGCACAATATCTTACACACCATTGGCTTAATTCGTTAGCGGTTTTAAATATTTATCTCAAAAATGTCATCTTTAAAAATTTGAAAAATATATGATTTTCGATGTAACAAAATATACCTATGTATCTTGAATTCACAGCTACAGAAATGTAAGCCGACACAAATGTTAGCTTACACAACTTCCACTAAAATTCGCCTGTACATAAATGTAGACAAAGACGGTTAAATGTACCAGAAATGTACGATATCGAAAAAAATTCTTCTACACTTATCCTAGCTGAAATGAAGTTATATCAGCGGAAGTGTATAAATTCGAATGTTGGAAATACAAGCTCAAATTGAATATTTTAGAAAACCAAAATAAGGGAAGACACAACGAAGTCAACAAAAAGCGGCGCATATGAGTAAATTACAAATTAATTATCTGCGGCTATCTAGTTCGGGTGACTGGAATAGTGGCCTCGTTCCAAAACTCACGCTAGCTCGTGTTGTTATTCAAATAGAAATTTTCGTAACTACCTGATGGTAAGAAGGTAAGACTTTTATCCTCACTTCTCCATATTTTGGACTATACTTTCCTCACTACACTTACCATAGGTACTCAGATGTAAACGATCGAAGAAGGCTTGGTCACTATGGACTTTTAGCTGCAAACGATGTCTACATTTTTTTCCTCGATATATGACACTTATTTAGGCTAGTGTAAGCGCATTCAGCAGACATGTCGATTGTCGTTGAAACAAAATGTCGATAAAAGTGTCAGGCGAAAGCAGAACTATAAGTAACAACTTTTATTTTAAAAGTTTCGGTTATTGCTACTTTAATAGACATGGTAGGTATACCAGTATCGCATGAATATTTTTCCTCTGTTGCCTCACTGCAACTTTTTTGTGATATTTTCTAACTTCCCATATCTAAATCCATACTTTAAAATGCTTTCGTGATTTTTATGGAAACCTCTTCGATAAGGAATTTGATTTTTATTAGTGCGGTTAATGACGCAATCAAATGGGAATGTGATCACCCAATAAATTTTGTATTCTTTATATCTATTTAAAATTGTCTTTCAATTCTTGCTTCTATGGTAGGTAAAAACAATTTAGTAAATGTAAATGTATATTACATAATTTGAATGCTGTGTACTTGGAATATTAATTTGCTTTCAAGGAAAGTGAGTTTAAAGTAGTTCCTACGAAGAATAAAAAATATATTTTACATAACAGCAACTTGTTTTAGAAATTAATTAATCATTTACAGGCCTTTATCCAGAATATAATAACTCGGCGTATTTAACGATAATTGCATAGCTATTGATATTTTGAAGAAGAAGCAAAAGAAGGAGTTTAGCTCATTATAATCGTAAGTTTATTGCTTTGTAACTAAAATATATGATGACCCTCCTTAAAACTCAATAGCAGCAGTGGTATCCATTAAATGGAATAATTTGAAGAAAAGCTTATAAGTCCAAGGCATTCTCAGAATGTTTCGTAGAAATAACAAAACTGTTGGGTATTGCTAAATCCAACTTTCAGTTACAGTTTTTTATGTAAATTAATAAAAATATATGAAAAATGATAAAATTTAATTTTGAAGGTTTAAATATTTTGTTCCTGACATGACACATATTTGGGCGGTTTTTAAAAACCGTAAATTTTTTTCCCGGCATCGCCATAAGATTTTCTTTTACTTTTTTGTCATAGAGAACTTTACAGAACTTGGAATGGAATCAGAAAAAAATAATTCACACCGCATGAAAGCATGGTTTTGTACAAATCGCAATAAAAACAATTGCAAAATAACAGTTACAAATTTTAAAAATTTTGCTTAATATTATTCAAAGATGATTGTCTTGTTATCCGTTTCATTTTGTCCTCTCAAATATTTGTTCACATCTTTTCGCAGATAGTCGCAATGATGAACGGCTTTAATACCACTGACTCATTTCAGCGAATATTATAATGAGCATGTGATAACCTTCAGGCTAATTGGAAATTAAAATTTCCTACGCGAATATTTTGTTTCAGTTTTTCTGTTTCATAAGTCACACACTTTTTAACATTTGAACTAATTGAGATATTTCGAAAGAACCGTCTAATTTAAAAGCATTGGATGCAGTTACTGACAGACGCTGTACTGATCATAATTCCTAATTCCCTACATTAACCTTCTTGTCATCTGAAATCATAGTTTTGAAAGCAAAAACATAAATTCATCACACAGTTTACATAAACGGTTTTATTGCACTTCAAATCATTCTAAACTTTTAACGCTTATGATAGCCGCATCCGCAAAATTTGATTTATGGCATTCGTATAGAAATTCCATTGGGTCTAGTTAAGCTGCCGACCAGTGAAATATTCTCACGAGATAAGGCGAACCATCGGGCTGGGATCACTTTACTTAAGTATCATCATCGTAGTGGAATTGTTGTTCTATTTTGCGCACAAGTGGCATTATCACTTTATTGAACACACCTTAAAAGCGATATCGATATATATGAAACGTTTCGAAATCGATTTTCCGATCACGATCCACCGAAAATATCCAGAAATCGCCTGCCGAGCACGAAGAAGTGATTTTGAAAGCGAAATTACAGTCTTTAATTCAATTAGTAGTGCGCACGCAACTTTTTGCGGAAACCGACAAATGAAGCTGTAGATACGTCTATGATCCAGCCACCTTCGCGGGCTGTGACTGCTTTCGCTGTCAAATGTCAACTGATCGCGTATTGTATACCAGCGCTACTTATCTTGTATTATAAAACATGAAAAAAATGAATAGTTGAGGAGTAGCATTCGCGCGACATGTAACGTTTTATCTACATGTGCACTGAGTGATACACCGGGCACTTGTCTATCTGGACATAGTGGCGGTGACAAAGAAGATCACTGATCGCACCGAACAACTAAATGTGCCATGCCATACATACTACGGATGAATAGATACACTTAGTGCATTGATGTCGTGGATGATGCTATCTCTCTGTGCGATTAATTATGATATCATAAATTTGAGAGATAAACGGCGATAAGATGCCGAGAACGAGATTAAAATGGGCTCACATTTGAGTAGCGTAGGTAAGTAACATAGGATGATTGATCGTATACAGCCTCCCTTAGTCTGGTGACTATGTGACATGTCTATGACGCACCGCATAAGACTTCAAGAAATAAAAATGAAATTTTTTTGATAAACTGCAATTAAGCATGTCGAGAACGTTTCTGCAGCACGCAAAATTAGAAAAGGTGGTCGTTTACCTTTTCAAGTCGTTAGATGTACGGATGTATCTATGTAACTGTTTAATATATGAAAGCAGAATTTTATAGAGGTTTATTATTTTTCGGTTTCAAAAATTCGAAAATTCGCTGTATTGTAGAAAATACAGTTAGGTGAAAGTGCCGACTGCATAAAATTTACACGCGCCTTCAGACTAAAATTTGAAAGGTCTTGGAAGGAAAGGAAATTGGAGGAGTTGCAAAGACAAAGCTGTCAAGGACCTTGAGAGTTTCTATTGCAGTTGTTGCTCAATATATGTAGGTATATAAAATAATACTTTAATAACATGCTCAGAAAGATTAATTTTATTGTGTCTTTAAAAAAAAAAACATTACCTTTTTCAGGATTTGACGTGACTGCTCTCACGTCTGCTGACATACCAAAAGACGTTTGTGCTCATCTAAATTTTAATATTTTTAATATGCGCTTTGTGAGTTCATGCAAAACGAAGGTAATAATAATAATCCTCGTCCCCACAAACAACTTTGTTTTTATTAATTCGAACCGGCGACTCTATTGTGGGCACTGTGACCTGAAAGATCTTTTGTGCGCAACGAGTGGAGAGTATGGGTTACGGTGGTCAATTTGCAAATGGTATTTGAACCCGTGATCTCAGCAGTCCGGCCAGCGCATATCGCTCGTCAGTTATCGAGATCTAAGTGGCCAGGTGGGATTTGAATCCAGACATCTGTGATAGTAGCTAGGTTCACTTAGCGCTGAGCTACCGAGGCGCCTTATCACCAACTTGCAACGTTTTAAATTCAGCAAAAAAAAATGTGTGTAATGAAATATGAAATATTTCACTCGTTAAGAAATCGTTTTAGTGATCTATTATATTTGATATGTTCAACTGTTCAATAGCTCCTGAAAGAGGACGGCGGGTTGAGTAATAAAAACAACATAAATAATTTTAATTTTTTTTTTGTAATTTATTAGTTTATTTAGGCGAAATTATTTTTGATATAAAAATTTACATTAGTTTCCGTATTCGTCTAATTACATTACTGTCAATTATCATTTGTCAGATATTTTTGCAGAAATGCAGTGCAAAAAGAAATTTTCTTAATGAATGCACTTCACTGTGCAAATTAATGGAATACCGTTTAAGGAGTATTTAAAAGGATTTTAAAAGAACACGGGGTACCAGTCTATATAAACCTACGGTGAAATATTTATATTAGGAGATTTGGCAGATACAATTTACCTTCTTTAGCAAAGACACGAATATCTAACAGGATAAATACGCCCTATTCACATGACTTACAGTAGTGACTATACATTTCATTGTTTCTCTTTTAATATTCGTTAGCTTTATAAGTAACCATTTGCTTGTAAAAATAAAAGGCAAAATCTGGAAAAGTTCACGGAACAGTTGTTTCGCTGCATTTGTTCCGCAAAGTTTTGTAGATTTTATCCTTTCTTCTAATGGGGTCATTTTCCCATATTTATCGAAGCAACAAGATGGTAGAGCGTCATTATTTTTTTTGTTTTTTATTTATTTTTTGTTCATTTGTTTTTAATGAGCGCATCTACCGGTTAATGTGTAAGGCCCTAATTTTAGTTAAATAGTTCGAACAAATATCATTAATTCAATCACAACAAACATTCTATGTAAAAAATATACAAATAAAATAACGTTTGACTAAATACTCTACGTTTATTCATATTCAAATCCTCCGCTAGTCGTCGTTGAGATTAAAAATAAAAACAAAAAACAAAATTAAAATGAGTCTAAAAGTAAAAAAATTAAAATAGCAAAAATGCGTAGTTTCGAGTGAAGATTTGATTACTTTTAAGTAACCCACAGTGCTTATAGTGTGCAAGGTATGCTTGGTACCTTTGTCTTAAATGGCAGGATCCTTTTATCTTTGTTTTCTCACAATTGGCTTCCACCGCGGTATCGCTGGCTGGAAAGGCAGTTTAGAAAATTCTCGCTTAAAATCCCTTCACCATTGTTTGCTTGTTTGCTTTTTTAAAGGAACTTACAAATATTCGGCTAGCGGAGGAGATGTCGCGAGGGAACACAGATCGCTAGCTGTATTTTATACGACTTTGGCAGTTTTTGCTAAGAAATTACGTTTTTTTTTAACTTTATTTACTACACATTTACCTTACTCTGTACATAACGGTTACAGATCTGTCTAGTTCTCCGTGTTCCGATTAATATTAAAATATTCGTTTTTATGGTCTTACTTTTATGAGAATTTCAATACTCTTGATTCCCTAAGACTAGTCTGATAAAAACAAGACCATCAAAAGTACTTTCATGTTTTCCTTCATTTTCTCCCTTTTTTACATTTACTTTATCTTTTGTTCAAAAATATTAATACACTCATCGTGGAGCGTTTTAGAAACGCGCTTTCACAAAAATGTCTGAATTTTCTTTTTGCACATGCTTACAACATGTTACAACATTCAATTATTGCAATGATTTTCCATTTAAAACATTTTTTCTTTAATTTTACACTTATGATCTAAATTATGTCAAATTAGTAATGATTTTCATATATTACAGCACCAGATCGATTCATTTCTTCGGGCAGGTGAATTAGATTCATTCGGCCCTTATGAGAGATAATCCGGTGTGGGTTCCGGAACAGCGTCCGGATTTGAGAAGAGTGGATTCGGGAACTCTGGTGGATGTGGCAATGGTCCGACTGTCTTCGGTTGTCTTCTGTATGCCATTAGCCAGCACGAAACTGCTACTGCTACAGCTACTAGAGCTAGAAGCGCTGTTATCACCAGAGCTATTATAAGTCCTACCGTTGGAACACAAATGTCTTCCGTACGCTGTGCAGATGGTTTAACTTGAATTTGAAGAGTGTTATATTAGTGAGATGTTTGTTTGACATTTTTATATATATAATAATTAATAAATTGTTCTTCTAGCATCCCAAGTGTTTGGTTTGCTCGCATGTTCCTTATATTTAAATAAAACATGGTAAACCATATGTTGGGATTCCGTATACTCACAGCAGTTCACTGTAAAAGTTTCGCTTCATTCAATTGGCTTTAAAATAAGCGATATTTGGGAACTTCAAAAATTTATCACAAATAGAAAAAAATGATACAAGGGAAATATTTTCTATATTGGGCAAAAAATTGTTTTCTGCGGATTCTAATTTTTCGCTGTCATTTACTCAAAAATATGTAAAATCCACGTTTCCAAAAAAATAAAAAAAAATTCTACTAGGTAGACCAAGGCAAAATTTATCAACTGCAATATTGCAGTAAAACTGAAAGAAGAGAACCAGACCCATAGAGAATATTCGTCAAGTATTCTATGAGTATTGAGTAGCCTTTAAATACCAAAAAGGAATTAGATTCCACTGTTTCGGCATCAATAGTACGAGTAGAGGTAAATTGTCCCCATCCTCTTGATGATTTCTCCTTATATGCCACGCTGCAAAAACATTCATTTATACTTACTGTTCTGTGAATCTGTATATCTTCCTTCTCTTCTCTCCAACGTCAGAATAGCATTCGATTGAATTGTAATTTCTTCTCGCAGTTGTCCTTCAACTCCAAGTCCATTCGGAGCAACTGCTGTGGTGGGATCGGTCGAATTTTGATCAGCTATTGCACGTCTTCTTCTCCTTCCAAAAGCATTATATCCTCTACAGTTCACAGGTTGGCATTTACCAAAGCACACACGTATATTGCACTGGAATCGTATGTTGTCACTAGATGGGAATTTGAAAGCATTGAAGCTCGCCAAAAGGCTGTTTGATTCTGGATTGTATTCCCATTCGCCAAATATTGTTGGATCGGTGGCACAGCCGTTTTCATCCGTTACTATATACTCGTTTTCTACACTGTCTTCCATTGTCTTGGCGATACAGCTTCGGGCAAAGCCTCCATAGATTGCTGGAAAGTGAAAGATTGAAATTAAATGAGGATAGGTTGGTTGAATTGTTTAGGGTTCATACTTGCTGGTTCGACGTCAACTTGCAGCATTAAATTGTCTCCAATTTCTGCTGAATCTATTTCCTGTCCATTATGTCTCACAATTTTCATTTGACAAATGGGCGGTGGTCCGGTGTTAGCAATTGTACCTGCTGTAGTCAGCATGGATACATTAAAGCCAAGGGTTACGTTCTTTTCTCCCGTTTGGTAGACACATTTTATGTTGTACGCTTGGGCTCTGTACGTGACCAATTTTGGATGTTTCTGAATTACCAGTACGAAACTGGCAGTTCCATTCACGTGGATAAGCCCACAGCTTCCAAACAGTACTTTGAACACTTCCGTCTGTGATCGGTTGTCGCCTGAAAGGTTGACTACTCTGCGGCATCGTTCATCCTTGCTGTGTCCTTTCACGTAGAGCACCCCGTTGAAGACTGGCTCATTAATATGTATTTCTACTTGAACCCCATCAGCCAAACAACTGACTACCATATCTGCTTTAGGGAATTCGCCAAGTCTATATGTTTCATTGCACATTATTTCAGGGTTTCCGGTGTATCGATGGAGGCATTCGCATTTTCCAATATGATTTGTAACATTGCAGAAAGCATTTATACCGCACACCTTTTCGCGGCACGGATCGTCGCAAGTATTTGTTTCCAAGTTGCAGTATCTGTTACTGGCACAGTCGCTATCACGTACACACTCTGGTCTGTCCAAAGGTATGCAGCTACCACTTGAAGTTAGTCTGTAGCCAGCTTCAATTGGACACCTGCATTTTCCTCTTTCGTCAACAATCATGCCTCGTTCAATGTCGCATTTGCAATAGCCGTACTCGTCGATCTTAAAGCCCTTTTCTGCAATGCATGGTGTGCAGAATTCGTAGATATCAAGGGCCTTACCAGGCGGACAGACGCATCTGCCATCGATGTCACGTACGAAGCCTTTGTCGAAGTGGCATAGAGACACTGGAATTGAAGAATATTAAGGTTAAAGGTTGCTTTAATAAGAAAAGGAAATCTGATCAAGTTGTTGTTATGTTTCGCACCATTCACACATTTCAAGGTAAAGTTCTTTAAGAAATAGTTTTTGGAATGGACAAGACGATATATTTTTTTTGATTCAATTTCTCTGAACGGAACACTAAAATTATCTATAAATTTCATATGGTACTTACTCTTATCGCATTGGACAGCTGCATTTCCTTGATATCCTTCTGGGCAGGTGCAAACCATAGTCCTTACAGGAACTGTATCCAAAACCTTACAAATTGCGTTTACTCCACACGATCTTGTTGCGTTACAAGGATTAATACATTCTCCTCCTATGCAAGCAGTTTGTGGTGGGCAGTGGTAGTCATATGTGCAAATCTCGTACTGTGCAACTCTACAACCATTTCTATGTGGATCATATCCTGGTGGGCATGCACACTCTGGTCTATGGTGGTAAACCTTGCACACTTCATCAATTGCGCACGCAGCTGTTGTTTCGCAAGGATTTTGGCATTGTCCATTCACGCAGGCCTGATCACTGGGGCAATCTCCATCTGTTCGGCAACCAAGTGGTACACAAGATGCTCTAGGATTTCCACTAAAGCCAGGTCTACATTCGCAAACAGCTCTGTGATTGATACCATAGCATTCTGCTTGAAGTCCACAGGCAGCTCCGTCAGCTGCACAGGCTGGAATACATTGTCTGTTGATGCAAGAATGTTGTGTGGAGCATTCGTCATCAGATCTACATCCAATCTTTATGCACTCGAATTCTGCATTTCCTTCGAAGCCTTGCTTGCAAGAGCATACAGGCTTGTGGCTCTTGATACGACATTCAGCATTGATTCCACAATTACATGGATCTCGACATATACCATTGATGCAAGCCTTGTCCGCAGCGCAGTCTGAATCGGCGATACATCCACCAATATCAAAGACCGGTTTCGTTGGTTTGCATGTTCCACTTCCGCTGCTTATGTAGCCATCTGGGCAGATGCAGATCATTGTACGGACTGGAGTTGACGGTGTTACTTCACAACGAGACGGTCTGTTGCATGGCTCAAGAATCAGGCATGGATCTTGGCATTTGTTGTTGATGCATGCCAATTTCGAAGGACAGTCTGTGTCGTATGTGCACTCAGGTGTAATTTCGACCCTGCAGTCTATGTAGGGATTACCCATAAATCCAGCGGGACATCTACATACTGCCATGTGGTTTTGTGATCTACACTCAGCCCTAGTTGAGCATGGATTGCTGTAGATACATGGATTGACGCATTGTTGGTTCTCACAGGCTTTGTCTGATGGGCAGTCGCTATTTGTTCTACAGCCAATTATCGTGCACCGCTCATATGGGTTACCACGGTATCCTGAGAGACATTTGCAATTGGCGCGATTGCCTACAACAAAGCATTCGGCGTTTGATCCGCAAGGATCGTTGATCAGACAGGGGTTTACGCAGTTACCGTTAATGCATGCTTTTCCAGAGTCGCACTCAGTATCAACACGGCATCCAACAGTTCTGCAGGTGGTGTAAGGATTTCCTTCAAAGCCATCGTCACATGAACAGGTTGCTCTGTGGTTCTGGATATTGCAAATAGCGTTTGTTCCACAATTGCATGGATTTCTGCACTGCCTGTTGATACAGGCTTCTTTGTCAGAGCATTCGTTATCTGAAGTGCATCCAGGTGATCCTTGCAATATTATTGGGCGACATTCTCCATTTGCGTCTGGTACGAACAGATTTGGACACTCACATACCATCGTTCTCACTGGTACACTGTCTAGGACACTGCATCTAGCACTTGAAGGACATGGTGTTAGCTCAAGGCATGGGTTGACACATCTGTTGTCTATACAAGCCAGTTTGCTTGGACATTCTGGGTCACTTCGGCACTCTGGCTCTGTTGGTGGTATAGCTTTCCGTTCGCAGTATGAGAATGGATCTCCTAGAGGCATATCTTCAGGACATTTGCAAATAGCTGCATGGTTAATTGCGAAGCAATTAGCGTTCTGCGCACATGGGTTTTCTAGACAAGGATTGACGCATCTAGTGTGTACGCATGCTTGATTTGAAGCGCAATCATAGTCGGAATGGCATTCTACACGTTCGCATCTTGTGAACGGATCTCCTTCTAGACCAACAGGACATCTGCAAGTAGCGCGATGATTCCTACCGTAGCATTCGGCATTGACAGCACATGGGTCGTTGTACACACATGGATTGATGCATTCGTTGTTCAAACATTGGTTGTCATCAGAGCATTCCGCATCGGATTGACACCCAACCTTAAAGCAGCCGAACTGGGCGTTTCCAGAATATCCAGGTTTACAGTAGCAGACTGGATGATGGTTTGTAACTGAGCACTCAGCGTTAGGTCCACAATTGCATGGATTTATGCAAGCTTCATTTACGCATGACTCGGTCAATGGACAGTCTGAGTTTGATCTGCAGCCGACGGAAGTTTCAGATGCTGTTTAAAAAAAATATATAATGTGTATGATAGTACGACTGAGAAGACAGTTTTGGACTTACGAGGTACGCATGTAACATGAGGATTGCCGCTGTAACCAGTTGGGCAGCGACAGATTGGTTCACGGTTTTCTACGTGACAGAAAGCACCTCTTCCGCATGGATTAGAATCTCTGCATGGATTGATGCATCTTTCGTTGTGGCATATTCGATCATAGGGGCAGTCATCGTTTTTGTAACATTCTGCTTGTACTGATGGTGGACCCTTTGGAGCTGTGACGAATCAAATTATTAAATTTTTATTTTGTTTTCAAACAGTCTAAGAGGATTGAAGGCCTTTAAGAAAGTAAAAGGTGTGCTCATAATATATCTTTTGAAAGGCCCGGTAATCATATTTAGAATAAAAATAAAAAGGTGATTTAAAAAAAATATTCTTACTCGGATTACAAGCGATTCGTGGATTGCCTTCGTATCCAGGAGGACAACTACATTGCGCATAGTGGTTGGCTGATTTACATTGTGCATTTGCTCCGCAATGCTCTAGATGACATGCTTGCACACAATTGCCTCTACTGCATACTTCTGGGTTGGGGCAATCTTCATTAACCTGACATCCTGGAACGTCGTGCTTAATTGGGATGCAGTTCCTTGATCCATCAGTTATCATATCAACAGGACATTTGCATATGACTGTTCTCAGTGGTAATGAGTCCAAAACGGTACAAGTCTGTTGTGGAGTGCAAACATTTGGCTGATGGCACGGATTCGAGCACTTGTTACTGATACAAGCCAATTGAGATGGACAATCGGCATCTACTCTGCATTCAGGTTCTGGAAGTGATGGCTCTCTATAAACTGTGCATTCAATGTAAGGGTTTCCATGAGTTCCAGGACTGCATTCGCAGACTGGCTGATGATTCTTTCCAATACACATAGCTGTTGTTGCGCAAGTATCATCATCACAAACAGGTCTGCAGACTCGGTTCAATCTATCGCAGGCTTGGTGATCTTCACAGTCCTCGTTATATTGGCACAGGCCTGTTATGCAGGATATGAATGGACTTCCTTGAGTTCCCGGCGGGCAGACGCATGTTGCTTGATGGTTCTGGGCGTGGCATTGAGCTCCAGCACCGCATGGATGTGATCCATAGGTGCATGGGTTCAAGCATTTTTCACCAAGGCAAGCCTTGTCGTAGGGACATTCCGCGTCTGATTTACATTCCGCTGAAATTATCATTAAAGTTTATTAATTTCGCAATACTTTCAAGTGGAGCATCTACTTACGTTTATAGCATTGCACTTGAGGATCACCACCCCAACCAGTTGGACAGTAGCATAGTGGCCTATGTTGTGATACCTTACAGTCAGCATTACCAGCGCAAGGATTACTTTCGGCACAAGGATTCTGGCAACGTTGGTTAATGCATGCCATTGAATTTGAACATTCTGAGTCTGTTGTACATTCTGCAGTCGATGTTGGCACTGCAAAAAAAAATAGGATTTGTTGTTTAAGGAAATATTTTTATTTATAGGATTTATATATTAGCTATTTATTTTAATTATATATATTGCAACAATGCGCCTTGGAGACTGAGGCTCGTATGGCGTTTACAGTTCTATACGTGGGCTTGAGGTATAGAACAGACAAACAATCAAAATAAAAGCTTTAAAGGTTTTTGCGTTACATTAGAAGCACACAGCAGTGGCAGAAGCCGAACAACAAGACTGTCGCGTAAGCAGTTTTTTAAAAATTCTGTTCTCCTTTTGCGGCATTTTTTTTTTATTCTCCGGTTATTTTTAAATCAGATATTCTTACCTTGATAGCAATTTACGAATGGGTCGCCTTGCAATCCAGCTGGACATTTACAAATCGCACGATGATTTTGAGCCATACATTCGGCTGTTCGTGCACATGGTGAATTTTCGTGGCATGGATTTACACAGGCTCCATTACGGCAGACATCAGGATTTGGACATTCGTCATTAGTGCGACAGCCTGATTCCTTCAGTTCTTCTACAGGAGAAAGAAAATCCAATTAATACTTATTCTTGAAATTTGCAACAGTAGCGACGTTATTCTACAGTGGTGTAAAAAATGAGTGTATTTAAATTTTGCAATGCGTTTGAATATTTACAGAAAAAAATATATTTACAAAAAAAAAACATCCTGAAAATACAGTTTAAAATTGTTAAGCGTACCAAAATATGTTTTGTTTTCAAAATAACTTGAACTGAACCTACCCCGTCTACATCCGACATCAGCGTCCCCGATGTAACCAGGTTCGCACTGACAGATCATTGTCCTTAGTGGCAGTGTATCAACAACAGTGCACGTAGCGTGAGCACCACAAGGTTTAGTTGTAGTGCACGGATTTTTGCATTCACTACTGAAGCAGGCCAACTTGCTTGGGCAATCTGCATCCGTTGTGCATTCTGGTCTATCTTGTGGTAATGGCTCAAATGGAGCACATTTCACTTGCGGGTCTCCTGTATATCCTGTTGGACATCTGCATTGGGCACGATGGTTATCGACACGGCATTGGGCACCTAGTCCACATTTGCATGGATCTTGGCATCGTTCATTTATACAAGCTAAGTTGAATGAGCAGTCTGAATCAGTTGTACACTCAGGACGTACGCAACGTACTAAAGCATTGCCATGGTAACCAGTTGGACAGTGGCATCTAGCCTTATGGTTGTAGTCTGCTCGACAAGTGGCTTCGATTCCACATTGCGTAAATATACATGGATCCATGCATTTTTGGTTCACACAGGCTTCTGTTGATGGACATTCTTCATCTGAGCGGCATCCAACTATTTAAACGGGAAATTGGAAAAACATTTTAATAAAAAATTTTTTAAGTAGATAGTCGCCAAATTTTATTTTAGTTGGTAAATTTGCGAGATAATCAAATAATTAAATTTTAAGACAGAGGAAATAAAATCGCGATAGACGTCGAGAATCGTCAATAGCTTTATGTAGTTTACACAAATTTATAGGACATTTTCTCAGGACTTATGATAAGTATCAGTGCTATTGGGTGATCATTCGCTTGGACTTAATGCTGCATAAATCCTAACGTTGATCCAGATTTTAATGCATAGTGTAAAAAAATTAAAATTTGTATTTTGCAAGTTAGAATGGTTACACTTAGGTTCCTTCTAAAGTGTGCTATGGAAGAGCTACTTGGTAGCCGATTTTAGTTTTAAGATAGAAGGCAAGTAAAGCTCATTTGAAATTATCTTTTTGAATGTTAGCAATCTATGTATGTATGTTCCTTTAAAAATGGAACCAGTTTTTTTTATAAAGAGAAATAGTATTAAAATTAGAAAAACAAAAATACTCACTAAGATGACAAAGGGTCTGAGCATTTCCAGAGTATCCTTCATTGCAAACACACAATGGTCGATGCATTTGCACATGGCACTTAGCGTTATGTCCACAAATATTTGGTTGACTGCATGGGTTCTTGCACTCTTGACTGATGCAAGCCTTATCGTTAGTGCAATCATTGTCTGAAACACATTCCGGTTGTGGGACGATAACATCCATTTGCCTGGTACACTCAATGTACGGTGATCCATAGTAGCTAGGTGGACATGAGCAGACAGCCTTGTGATTGATAGTCCTGCAAATTGCATTAACACCACAAGCATTAACGCAAGGGTCGCGGCATTTCTGGTTGACACAGGAACGGTCTCTTGCACAGTCCTCGTTGACCACGCACTCTGGATATGTGCACGTGGAAACGCTATTAATGACCTTACATATACCATTGGCTCGGCATGGTGATGGGTTGCAGGGATCGGTTGGTTCGATTGGTTTGCTACACTCAACGAATGGATTACCCACTGTTGGAGTGGGGCATGTACAGATTGGATTATGGTTGATCGTCTTGCATTCTGCTCCATAACCACATACACCAGGGCATGGATCAACGCACTTTGTGTTAACACATGCTTTGTCCCTTGCGCAGTCAGAGCTAAGAGTACATTCTGGTTTACAGCCGTAACCCGAAGGATTTCCAAAGTATCCTGGGAGACATTCGCAAACTGCGGCACCTTTCAAGTTTCGACAGATTGAGTTTAGGCCACATGGTGATGGGTAGCATGGATTTTCAACATCCCTTGATGGTTCTCTTTCGATAATTGGTGAGCATAACCGGAAAGCATTTCCTGTTAAACCATGTGGGCATGAGCACACAGGAATGTGATTTGTCACTGTGCAAACTGCTTCAGTTCCACAGGTGCCTCGGCAAGGATCTTTACATTTATACTTAATACAAGCCTGATTGGACGGGCACTCCGAATTTCCAACGCATTCTGGGCGACAGCCATCGTAGGGATTACCGATGTAATCTTCAACGCACTGGCACTCGTAATTGGTGCCACGTACATGGCAGTGAGCATTCGTTCCACATGGATTTGGACTACATGGATTCTTAGCCTCAATCTGGTCTTTCGGTGGAACTGAAAATTATTGAGAAAAACATTTATTAGAATATATAGCGGTGAATGACTTAAATTCTAAATTAATTGCTAAGATATAAATCTTACGTTGTGGTTCATCGTAGCATCTGTAGAATGGATCGCCCTTATAATTGTTGATGCATACGCAGCTGGGAATGTGTACAGAGACTATGCATTTAGCATTTTCTCCGCATGTACCCACACAAGGATCCTGACACTTTTGATTAATGCAAGCCAAATTGTTAGTGCATTCGTCGTTATTAGTACATTCTGGACGACAACTAGGAGGGGCACCCAAGTACTCTGGCAAGCAGGAGCACTTAGCTTGACCATCTACATTGGCGCAATTAGAGTACAAACCACAAGGTGACGGACGGCAAGGATCTTGTGGTGGATCGTAATGTGGTGGGCGAGTTTCTATAATTTTAATGGTTGAATTTATGTTTGGGGGATCAGTCGTATCTGTTTTACCTATTCTCTGACAAGAGCTATACGGGTTGCCTGTGAATCCTCGAGAGCACTCACAAATAGCTCTATGTTGGACTGTCTGACATTCGGCATTGATTCCGCATTTTCCAGGGCAAGGATCGATACATTTGTTATTTACGCAAGCATGGGTTTGAGCACAGTCAGAGCTAGTATAGCACTCTAACCGACAATTGGGAGGAGCTCCCATATATCCTGAGATGCAGCTGCAAACAGCTTGACCGTTAAACTCGCGGCATTGACTGTTGGGGCCGCAGGGTGATGGTGAGCATGGATTCTTTGGAGGTGGTTCTAAAAAGGCATTTATTGCAATTGTGTTGCTAGGGTAAAATAGTTGGAGCATACTTTCAAAAGGTCTGCATTCTATAAAGGCATTTCCAGACATTCCATCAGGACATCTACACATTGGGATCTGGTTAACAACGTCGCAAAGAGCATTTTGCCCACAAGTTCCTGGGCAAGGGTCGACGCATTTATTTCTCTGGCAGGCCTTATCTCGAGGACAGTCTGTGTTAAGAACACATTCTGGACGGCAACCGAAGTAAGCATCACCATGATATTCCGGTATACAAGTACAAGATCCAGCAGAGCAAATTGCATTTGGACCACACGGTGATGGGTGGCAAGGGTCTTTAGGTACCTCTGTTTTTAATTAAACATTATAGAATTGTTGTTTTGATGATTTTAAAGAAGATGTCTTACTTTCTTCATGCATTGGTGGTGGGGCTGGTCTACAATTCGTAAATGGATCGCCTGTGTAACCAATAGGACAAGAACAGCTTGGAGTATGAGAAATTACTGTACAAAGTGCTCCGAATCCACAAGAACCGGGGCATGGGTCTATACACTTTTCTCTAATACAAGCCTTGTCGCTAGAACATTCAGCGCTAATGGTACATTCAGGTCGACAGTTGGGAGGAGCTCCAATATACGTTGGCAGACAAGAACAGGACGGTGATCCGTTGATATCTCTACACTGTGAATATGAGCCACAAGGAGATGGATTGCAAGGGTTTTTATATTCATCGCGATCAGGTTGTTTTGCTGAAAAGGAAGAGTTATCAATAGTGTACGCTGAGAAAAGGGTTTTATCCAAGTTACGTGGAATAGGGTAGCATCTCGTGAATGCCTCCCCGGTATAACCAGCTTCGCAAGAGCAAAGTGGACTGTGGTTTCTAACGTGGCAAACAGCGTTTGTACCACAGGAGCCTGGACATGGGTCTAGGCATTTCTGGTTAATACAAGCCTTGTCTGAAGAACATTCAGAGCTAATCACACATTCTGGTCTGCAAGCTGGCGGTGCTCCTACGTATTGTGGTAAACAGGAGCAAAGCGCTTTTCCGTCGGATTCTTTGCATTGACTGTTGGGTCCGCATGGTGAGGGTTGGCAAGGGTTCACGTAGTCAGGTGGAATCGCTGTTGAAGAATAATTTGGTTTACACTTAGCTACTGTACTCAAATAAAGAAGCAAATAAGCGGAATAGCACTTAGCAGAAAAGGAAAGACGTGGTAGGAATACGATAGAAACAGAAATCATAAGCAGCATAATAGAGACCTTCACACTAGTAGAAACGGAACAACAACAGCAAAAACTTCATAAGCTTCTGAGCTACTTAGAATGCAGTATTGTCGCAGTTCTGATTCTCGTATTGCTTTCTATATTTATTTTGAAAGGACATTAAAAACTTCTTGCGAATGTAAAATTTTTAAAAGTTGTAAAAGTGTCCGGTTCTATTTTTGAAATTGTTTTTCACTTCTACCTCCGATTTCTGCCTCTTGTATATTCCTTTCCTTAGTCTTTAAAAATGTAAGCAATTGCAAATTCAAGCGAATCAAAAGTTTTTAAAAGAAAATTGTCTTACGATCGGCAGGTATACTGCAGTAGTGGTATGGGTCACCGCTGTAGCCATGTAAGCATGTACAGGAGGGTATATGGTTCACAACTTGGCATTCTGCGTTAGTGCCGCAGGTACCAGGACATGGATCCTGACACCTGTTTTGCATGCATGCTTTGTTAGACGGACAATCCGAGTTCAAAATGCACTCGGGGCGACATCCTTCATAAGGATTTCCGTAGTAATCAGGTAAACATTGACACGCTCCAACACTGTTTCGATTCTTGCAAATGGCGTTAGGTCCGCAGGGGCTTGGGTTACATGGTAGTATAACTTCCGTAGGAGGATCTTGCTGGATAACACAGTACGTAAATGGATCGCCTCTATAACCAGCTGGACATATACACATTGGGGTATGGCTGACAACTCGGCATTCAGCATTAGAACCGCAAGAGCCAGGACATGGGTCCTTGCATTTGTGGTTTATGCATGCCAAATTACTAGCGCAATCCGAGCTCGTAACACATTCTGGACGGCAGTTTGGTGGTGTTCCTATAAATTCTAGAAGGCAAGTACAGGATGGTGTCTCTCCCACTGCCTTGCATTCTGAATTTGGACCACATGGTGATGGTATACAAGGGTCTGTCGACGGTTTGGGATCGTATACGGGTGGTTCAACTGTTGATATATTTTAAAAATATTAAAAACCTGTACTTCTCTAAAACCGAATTCGTGTTCTTACTTATAGGACGGCAGGATACAAATGGATTTCCTGTGTGTCTGCTTGGGCAACTACAGAACGGATTATGATTTACTACGTTACACTTAGCTCCTATACCGCACGTTCCCGGACAGGGATCGGTACATTTTTGATTAAGACAAGCGTGACTTAGAGAGCAATCCGAATTTGTAGTACACTCAGGTCGACATGTAGGTGGTGCGCCTATATATCCAGGGAGGCAAGAGCATATAGCCTGTTGATGCATCTCTCTACATTGGCTGTTTGGTCCGCAAGGGGAAGGTTGACAAGGATTTTTATCATAAGGTTCTGAGAAAAATTTTTGACTGTTAGACAAGTTACGACGTTTAAAATTAGATGATTGTTTACTCTCAATTTGGTTGCATTGGACGAACGCATTGCCGGACATGTTATCAGGGCATCGGCACATTGGGATATGGTTGATGACCTCGCAGATAGCGTTATGCCCGCAAGTGCCTGGACAAGGGTCAACACATTTTTGTCGAATGCAAGCTTTATCACGTGGGCAATCAGAATTGAGAACACATTCAGGTCGACATCCTGTGTAGGGATCTCCGTGGTATTCTGGGAGACATGAGCATGACCCCTCCCTGCAAATTGCATTAGCACCACATGGTGAAGGTTGACAAGGGTCTTCGTTAATTGGTGGTTCTGCTTAAATACGAAGTTTATTAATGAGTTCGAGTAAGTGATTTGTAATTATCATACGTGGTGGCGCCGGCGCTATTTGGCAACTGGTAAATGGATCACCAGTATAACCTGTAGGACATACACAATTAGGTATGTGGTTGATGACAGTGCATGTAGCATAAATTCCACAGGAGCCCGGGCAAGGGTCTACGCATTTTTCCCTAATACAAGCCTTATCGCTTGGACATTCCGAATTAATTGTACATTCTGGTCGACAATTTGGCGGCGAACCGATGTATGTTGGAAGACAAGAACATGATGGATAGCCGTGTAGGTTTCGGCATTGAGCAAATGAGCCGCATGGTGTGGGTACGCAAGGGTCTCTGTATTCGTCCTTATCTACTGGTGTTGATGCTGTAAAATTTCGTATTTTTGTAATGAAATGCGAAAAAGACAAAAACCGAATTATCTCACGTGGTATAGGGTAGCATTTGGTAAATGCGTCGCCAGTATATCTAGATTTGCAATAGCAAATTGGACTGTGGTTGTTGACTCTGCAATCTGCGTTCTGTCCACACACGCCGGGGCAAGGGTCAACGCATTTTTGCGAGACGCAAGCCTTGTCATGTGGGCACTCAGAACTTAATGTGCACTCAGGTCGACAAGCTGGAGGAGTGCCCATGTATTCTGGGAGACACGAACAAATGGCCTGACCGTTTACTTCCTTACACTGGCTGTTGGGTCCACAAGGTGAAGGTAGGCAAGGGTTTTCGTAGTCTAGTACAGGAGCTATTAACATTTACAAAATTTAGTTTGTTTGCGGTTGAGATAATTAGGGGTTGTCTTACGTTTCGCAGGTACGGTACAATACCGATATGGGTCTCCTTCGTAGCCAGGGAAGCAGTTACAAGTTGGTAGATGATTCGAGACGTGACATTCAGCGTTTTGTCCACATATTCCGGGGCAAGGATCTTTGCATTTGTTTTGTATACATGCTTTATTCGATGGACAGTCTGAATTAATAACACATTCTGGTCGACATCCTTCGTAGGGGTTTCCAAAATATTCAGGCAAACATTGGCAAGATCCTGCTCGGTTCTGAACCTTACAAATTGCATTTGCACCGCATGGGCTTGGATTACAAGGATCTAAGTGTTCTACTATCTCATCCCTTACGGCATCGCATTGTGAGAATGGATTACCAGTATGTCCTGGGGCGCATATACAATTTGGTGTATGACTCAGAACTCTGCAGTCTGCATTAACTCCACACAGTCCTGGACAAGGATCTTTGCATTTGTGGTTCACGCAAGCCAGGTGGTTTGGACACTCCGAGTTCGAAGCGCATTCTGGCCGACAATTTGGAGGAGATCCTTGGAATTCTGGTAGGCAGGTACAAGATGGGGAATCGCCGATTGGTTTGCATTGGGAATTTGGTCCACAGGGTGATGGTCTACATGGTTCTTTTGGTATGACGTCATGAGGTGGTTCAACTGTTTTGTAAGGATTAAAATGAGTTTCCGTACTATTATAGGAAAAACGAAAGGACCCCAAATATGATCCGGAGTTTGCAATAAGGTTTTTTGGTTGAAAGTTTGATGAATTTAAAGAAGTACGTATTTAGGGGTGTGTTCCAAGGCGTTTTCTATATTTTATTGCAAAACCCTTTAACAACGACTAAACGTATACAGAAATAGTGCCATTGTGGTAATTTTTAAGTACTGCTTACCATAATGCGATTAAGTATTAAGTTGATAGTCAATGGTAGCTATCAGTTAAAATTTTCAGAGATAAGGTAAAAACTAGATTGCCTTAGAACTCGAATTCTCCAGAACGGTTGGCAGTCTAGTAAATCCCCAAAATTTTAGACTATTCATATCAGCAATTATTAATAATTTTGCGAAATTTATAAAGTTGAATTCTTCCTGAAGTCGTTAAAGAAGTTTTGCAATCTGATAGCGCCTTAACTCACGCCAGCAAATACTTTTTCTATTTTTGATGATGACACCAAAGCAGAAATTTATAAAAAAAAAGCAGATCATATTTTGTGCCCTCGCGTCTTAAACTTATTTGGGACATACTTATGACTTGACAGCTAATAAATGGATTTCCAGTATGCCTAGAGGGACAACTGCAGAATGGATTGTGGTTAACCACAGCACATTCCGCATTTCGTCCACATGTTCCAGGGCATGGATCTTGGCATTTTTGGTTCATACAAGATTGACTAAGTGAACAATCAGCGTTTGTTACGCATTCCGGTCGACATGATGGTGGACTTCCCAAATAAGATGGCAAACAAGAGCATACTGCCTGTTGATTAATCTCTCGACATTGACTGTTTGGTCCACAAGGCGAAGGCTGACATGGTTGGGTTATGGGTGGTCCTGTGAAATCAAAAATATTTCGTTGAGGAATAACCAGGAAATTTTCGTTGATAGGAAGCATACTTTCTGCAGGACTGCATTGTATAAACGCGTTTCCAGACATTTCTTCAGGACATGTGCACATAGGGATATGATTGACCGTTTCGCAAAGGGCATTCGTTCCGCATGTACCTGGGCATGGATCAACGCATTTATTTCTTATACAAGCCCTATCTCTTGGACAGTCTGAATTGAGAACGCATTCTGGTCGGCAACCAACGAATGGGTCACCTTGATATTCTGGTAAACATGTGCATTGGCCGTTATTACAAACAGCATTTTGCCCACAAGGAGATGGGTTACATAGATCTCTTGGACGGTCAGCTGTATAAAAATGTTTTCAATTAAAAATTAAATTTTTAGCGTTTTATAGCTAATCCTTACGTGGTGGTGGCGGTGCGATATTGCAACTAACGAATGCATTTCCTGTGTAGCCAGAGGGGCATACACAGTTTGGTGTGTGGTTAACAACATTGCACTCTGCATTTAATCCACAAGATCCTGGGCAAGGGTCTCTACACTTTTCTCTAATACAAGCCTTGTCACTGGAGCATTCAGGATTTATAGTACACTCAGGCCTACAATTTGGAGGACTTCCAATGTAAGTTGGCAAACAGGTACAAGAAGCTTGATTGTGTATTTTTCGACACTCAGAATATTGTCCACATGGGGATGGTATACAAGGATCGCGATATTCGTCATCAACAGGTGGAGGTGGTGGTGCTAAAATAAAATTTGGTTTAGGAAATAACGCCCTCAAGAGTAGAATAGATAAGCATACGTGGAATTGGGTAGCATCTTGTGAATGCATCACCAGTGTAACCTCGTTTGCAAGAGCACAAAGGACTATGGTTACGGACACGGCATTCAGCGTCGGTTCCACATACTCCTGGGCAAGGATCGACGCATTTCTGATTCACGCAAGCCTTTTCGGAGGGACATTCGCTGCTGATCGTACATTCAGGACGACATCCTGGCGGGGTACCTATATATGTTGGGAGACACGAGCAAATTGCTTGACCATTGAGTTCCTTACACTGGCTGTTAGGGCCACACGGTGAGGGTTGACAAGGATTCACGTAGTCTTGTTTAGGCGCTGTTTGGGATTATTTTTGAGTTATGAATAAGAAACAAATAAAATGGAGCCTTACGTTGTTCTGGAATATTACAGAAGCGATACGGGTCCCCAGTGTATCCTGGGAAGCAGCTGCAAGATGGTAGGTGATTTACGACGTGACATTCTGCGTTTTGTCCACAAATTCCAGGACAAGGATCTTTGCACTTATTTTGCATGCACGCCTTGTTCGATGGGCAATCAGAGTTTAGGACACATTCAGGTCGGCAGCCCTCGTAAGGATTACCGAAATATTCAGGCAAGCATTGGCAAGATCCTGCTTGATTTTGAACTTTGCATAAGGCATTAGCGCCGCATGGGTTTGGATTACAAGGATCAAAATATTCAACGTCTTTAGGTGCCTGAGAGCAGTAAGCAAATGGATCGCCAGTGTAGCCAGGCATGCACAAGCACATTGCCGTATGGCTGACAACTCGACATTCAGCATTTTGACCACATAGTCCTGGACAAGGGTCTTTGCACTTTTGGTTAATGCACGCAAGATTGCTTGGACACTCAGAATTAGTTATGCATTCTGGACGGCAGTTTGGCGGAGATCCAGTGTACCCATCAAGGCACGAACAAGACGGTGAGTCACCAACAGCCCTACATTGGCTATTTGGACCACAAGGGTCAGGTTGGCATGGATTTGTAGGTACAAAATCTTGTGGTCTTTCCACAATAGGTTCACAACTTATAAATGGATTGCCACTATATCGGTCGGGGCATGAGCAGAATGGGTTGTGGTTAACTACGTTGCATTTTGCACTAATACCACAAGTGCCTGGGCAAGGATCACGACATTTTTGATTTTGGCATGCTTGATTTTGTGGACATTCTGAATTCGATGTACATTCCGGTCGACACGATGGTGGGGCTCCTATGAAGCCTTGTATGCATGAGCAAACGGCTTGTTGATTTATTTCTCTGCATTCACTGTTGGGACCACATGGAGAGGGCTGGCAAGGGAATATCACAGCAGGTTCTATAAGGAGTGTGGGTTGAGAAAATAATAAAGTTGTAAAGGGGTATGTAGAATTACTCATTGCTGGAGTACATTGGAAGAATGCATTTCCTTCCATTCCATCCGGACATCTGCACATCGGTATGTGGTTGATAACTTCACAAATTGCGCTTTGGCCACACGTGCCAGGACATGGATCAATACATTTACTACGGATGCAAGCCTTATCGCGAGGGCAATCTGAGTTCAAAACACATTCCGGACGGCAACCACTGTACGGGTCTCCTTGATATTCTGGAATACATGTGCATTGTCCATTATTGCACACAGCATTAGAGCCACAAGGTGATGGGTTACAAGGGTCTTCCTTAAGTTGATCTTCTGTGTAGGATGCATGAAAGTTAGGTCTGAGTGGAAGGTTTTGCAGTACAAATATCTTACTTGGCGGCGGGGCTGGTTGGCAATAGGTAAATGGATCGCCTGTATATCCTGAAGGGCAAGAGCAAGTTGGGGTATGATTTATCACGTTACAAATTGCGGAAATTCCACAAGATCCCGGGCAAGGGTCTATACATTTTTCACGTATACAAGCCTTGTTACTAGCACATTCCGCGTTAATAACACACTCCGGTCGACAATTCGGCGGAGAGCCGAGGTAATTTGGTAAACATGAGCAAGAAGGTGCTCCATTAATTGATCTGCATTGGGAATTAGCGCCGCATGGGGAAGGTACACATGGGTCACGATATTCATCCTTTTCTTGAGGAGGTGGAGGCGCTGAAAGAGTATTTTGTGAAATAATTATGGAACCGATTGATGTGGTATGCGACATACGTGGTATTGGGTAACATCTCGTAAAGGCATCACCTGTGAAACCAGATTTGCAAGAACATAATGGACTATGATTTCGGACGTGACACTCTGTATTTTGACCGCAAGTTCCGGGACATGGGTCTACACATTTCTGATTAACGCAGGCCTTATCCAAAGAACATTCACTGCTGATGGTACATTCGGGTCGACATGCAGGAGGGCTTCCTATATAATTTGGTAGACAGGAGCAAACAGCCTGGCTATTAAGTTCTTTACATTGACTATTTGGACCACAAGGTGATGGTTGGCATGGGTTGATATACTCTTGGACAGGTGCTATGTTTCAAGGGAAAAAGTTCGTATTTATATCAAAATTGGCGTCAAATAAGATGAATTCAAAAATGCATTAAAATCGTATCAATGCATAAATACTGTTGCACATTAAGGGTAAAAAATATCCGCAGAAGCAGGATAACAGTAAAAGTACTGTAAAAGCTTCATTAAACATTTTTCATTTTACAACAATTATTGACTACTACTGCGACTACTTTCTGATTTTAAAGTATCACGACTTTAACTCACAATCAGTGCAGAACTCGTTAAATTATGTACTCAGACAATTTTGCTGCAGTTTTGAATTATCTCTAACTTTTTTTAAACAAGCAAAAAATGGATTTGGTTAGTAAAAAATAGTCAGCAAAAAAATCCTTACGTTCAGGCGGTATATTACAAAAGCGGTATGGATCCCCGGTATATCCAGCGAAGCAAATACAAGAGGGCAAATGATTAACGACATGACATTCAGCGTTTTGTCCACAAGTGCCGGGACATGGGTCCTTGCACTTATTCTGCATGCAAGCCTTATTTGAGGGACAGTCGGTATTCACTACACACTCAGGTCTACATCCTTCGTAAGGGTTACCAAAGTACTCTGGAAGACATTGACACGATCCTGCAGTTCCATGAACTTTACAAATCGCATTAGCTCCACAGGGACTGGGATTGCATGGGTCCAACTGTTCTACAATAGGATCACGCAGAGGATCACAGCTGGTGAATGGATCACCAGTCATTCCAATTGGGCAAATACACATTGGAGTGTGACTGATAACTCGGCATTCTGCATTATGTCCACATAAGCCAGGGCAGGGATCTTTGCATTTTTGATTCATACAAGCCATGTTGCTTGCGCATTCAGAGCTTGTTACACATTCAGGCCTACAATTTGGCGCAGATCCAACGAATTCCGGTAGGCATGAACAGGACGGTGATTCCCCAACCGCCTTACATTGAGAGTTAGGGCCGCATGGTGATGGGTGGCATGGGTTTTTCGGTATTAAATCATGCGTATGTTCAACTGCAGAAATTTTTTTTTGAGTTATTGATTTGTTTATAAACTTGGGCAATTTTCTTACTTATAGGTGTGCAGGCAACGAACGGATTACCAGTGTATCGATTTGCGCAGCTGCAGAATGGACTGTGATTTACAACAGCACATTCGGCGTTGCGTCCACAAGTGCCTGGGCAAGGATCTTTACATTTTTGGTTGTGACAGGCTTGATTCGTTGGACATTCAGAGTTTGAGGTACACTCAGGTCGACACGCTGGAGGACTTCCAATATATCCTATAATACAAGAGCAAACAGCCTGCTGATTTACCTCGCGACATTGGCTGTTGGGACCACAAGGAGATGGCTGGCAAGGTTTTGTTACCAGTGGTTCTAAATAAAGGGTATATCACGCTCTAAATAAGTAAAATAAACTGAGATAGTACTTTCAACGGGGTTGCATTGGAAGAATGCATTTCCGGACATTCCATCAGGGCATCGGCACATCGGAATGTGATTGTTCACTTCGCAAATGGCATTGTGGCCGCAAGTTCCTGGGCATGGATCGACACATTTACTTCTAATGCAAGCCTTATCTCGCGGACAGTCAGAGTTCAAAACGCATTCTGGACGGCATCCTGAATAAGGATCACCTTGATATTCTGGTAAGCACGTACACGCGCCAGCATTACAAACGGCATTTGATCCGCACGGTGAAGGGTTACAAGGATCGTCCTTTTCTCGATCAGCTGCATAGATTTAACCAAATGTATTACAATGGAACAAAAAAATGTTTCGCTTTTTCTTACGTTGTGGTGGTGGGGCTGGTTGACAGTTTGTAAATGGATCACCTGTATAACCGACAGGGCATGAACAGCTTGGGATATGATTTAGCACATTACAAATTGCTCCAAAGCCACACAATCCAGGACATGGATCGCGGCATTTTTCTTGCAAACATGCTTTGTCGCTTGAGCATTCGGCATTGATAGTACACTCCGGCCGACAGTTTGGTGGAGATCCGATATAATTCCGTAAGCAACTACAAGACGGTGAATTGTTTATTTTTCGGCATTCTGAATACGGTCCGCAGGGCGATGGAACGCAAGGGTCTCTGGGTTCATCGTAACCAATTTGTGGTCGTGACGCTAAAAAGTTTATAAGTTTCGTGAAGGCGTTTTTAAAATGTGGGCAAATTGTCTTACGAGCAATAGGAGAACAACTAGTAAACGCATCGCCTGTATAGCCTGATTTGCATGAACAAAGAGGACTGTGGTTTCGTACACGGCATTCGGCATTTCTACCACATACACCTCCTTGACATGGATCAGCGCATTTTTGATTTATACAAGCTTTGTCTGAGGGACATTCTGAGCTTATAGTACACTCTGGTCGACAAGCTGGTGGTGTTCCGACGTATGTTGGTAAACAAGAGCATACTGCTTGATTGTTAAGCTCCTTGCATTGACTGTTCGGGCCACACGGTGAAGGTTGGCAAGGGTTCACGTATTCACGAACTGGCGCTGTGTTTTGTGTTAGAAAAATATTTTGTCGGTAAAAGTGTAAGCAGATGTGTATATAAATATCTTACGTTCTTTCGGTATTGAACAAATCTTGTACGGGTCTCCAGTATATCCAACGTAACAAGTGCACGAAGGTAAATGGTTAATAACGTGGCACTCCGCGTTTTGACCACAAATACCAGGGCAAGGATCTTTGCATTTATTTTGAATACATGCCTTATTCGATGGACAGTCCGAGTTTAGTATACATTCGGGGCGACATCCTTCATAGGGATTTCCGAAATATTCCGGCTCGCACTGACATGATCCAGCCTTATTTTGTACTCTACAAACTGCGTTTGCACCACATGGGCTTGGGTTGCAAGGGTTTATTTCTTCGTACAAAGGAGTCCTTATAGTTTCACAGTGCGTGAATGGATCTCCGGTATACCCTGGTGAACATATGCACATGGCTGTGTGGCTAACGACTCTACATTCAGCATTAGCACCGCATAGTCCTGGACATGGATCTTTGCATTTTTGATTTACACAAACCATGTTGCTGTGGCATTCGGAATTAATAACGCATTCAGGCCTACAGTTTGGCGGTACTCCAATGAAGCCCTCAAGGCAAGAGCAAGAAGGCGAATCACCTACTTCCTTGCATTGTGAGTTCGGACCACATGGAGTTGGGTGACAAGGATTTTTCGGTACTTCATCTTGCGGTGGTTCAATTATAGGCTGACAACTTGCAAATGGATTTCCGGTATAGCGATCTGGACATGCACAGAATGGGCTGTGATTGACAACGTTACATTTAGCGTTATGGCCACATGTGCCTGGGCATGGGTCCCGACATTTTTGATTTTGGCATGCTTGGTTTGGTGGACATTCAGAGTTCGTTGTGCATTCAGGACGGCATATTGGCGGACTTCCGATATATCCTTGTATACATGAGCAAACAGCTTGTTGGTTTATTTCCCTACATTGACTGTTAGGACCACAAGGCGTTGGGTGACAAGGATTTGTTAACATTGGTTCTAAAAGGGTACAAAATTAAGAGAGCTGCAAATCAAATAAAGGCAATATAAATACTTTGGACCAGAAGGCATTGAACAAAAGCGTTTCCTGACATATTTTCGGGACATTTGCACATTGGAATATGGTTTAGAACTTCGCAAATAGCGTTTTGGCCACAAGTTCCTTCACATGGATTAATACACTTCTGTCGAATACAAGCCTTATCGCGAGGGCAATCTGAGTTTAATACACACTCCGGACGACATCCCACGAAAGGATCTCCTTGATACTCAGGTAGGCAACTACAATGCCCGTCACGGCAGACTGCATTAGGTCCGCAGGGTGATGGGCTGCATGGGTCTTCTTTTAGTATGTCTTCTAGTAAAAAAAGGTACGATTTTGTATGTCGACAATATTTTAAGGACAGTTAAAGTCTTACTAGGCGGTGGGATAGGTTGGCAACTAATGAAGGCATCTCCACTGTATCCAGGCTGGCAACTACAGCTTGGTATGTGGTTTATTACACTGCAAATAGCATTAAATCCACATGATCCAAGACAAGGGTCGCGACATTTCTCATTTATACAAGCTTTGTTGCTAGGACATTCTGAATGAATGACACACTCAGGTCTACAATTCGGCGGACTTCCGATGTACGTTGGTAAACAGCTGCAAGACGGAGAACCGTTGATGGTACGACATTGAGAATTTGCTCCACAAGGTGATGGTATACAAGGGTCGCGCTCTGGGTCTCGTTCAATTAAGGGAGGGGTTGCTAAAAAAATGTTTTAATTGGTAAAATTTGTTCGATGTGAAGATTGGTATTAAAATCCTTACGAGGCAATGGGTAGCAACGGGTAAATGGATCTCCGGTATGTCCAGGTTTACAAGAGCATAATGGGCTGTGGTTGCGTACACGGCATTCTGCAGCATGGCCACAAGTTCCTGGGCATGGATCAACGCATTTTTGGTTTATACACGCCTTGTTTGAAGGACACTCATTGCTTATTGTACACTCAGGTCTACATGCCGGTGGATTACCAACATATTCTGGTAAACATGAGCAAACACCTTGTTTGTTTATTTCTTTGCATTGGCTGTTTGGTCCGCATGGAGTAGGCAGGCAAGGGTTCACGTATTCATAAGTTGGAGCTAATTACATAACGATAAAATAAATAAAATGTCTCTTTACTGCGAGGAAAATATTTCTTACGTTTTTCAGGTATTTTGCATAATTTGTATGGGTCTCCTGTATATCCTGGGAAGCAGCTGCAAGACGGTAAGTGGTTTACAACGTGGCACTCAGCATTTTGCCCACAAGTTCCTGGGCATGGGTCTCTGCATTTACTTTGCATGCAAGCCTTATTCGAAGGACAGTCAGAATTTAAGACGCATTCGGGTCGGCAACCCTCGTAGGGATTTCCAAAGTATTCTGGCAAGCATTGACACGATCCCGCTCCATTTTGTACTCGACATATGGCGTTTGAACCACACGGACTTGGATTGCAAGGATCTAGGTGTTCAATTATCTCATCACGTTGCAGTACACACTGTGTGAATGGGTCCCCAGTATGACCAGGTGAGCAAATGCACATTGCAGTGTGACTAACAACTCTGCATTCTGCATTATCACCACATAGTCCTGGACAAGGATTTTTGCATTTTTGATTAATGCATGCCAAATTGCTTGCACATTCTGAGCTAGTGACACATTCAGGCCGGCAGTTTGGAGGGGTTCCTATAAATTCAACTTGACATGAACATGACGGGGAACTGCCGATAGGCTTGCACTGAGAATTAGGTCCACATGGTGATGGATTACACGGATCTTGAGGCTTTTCATCTCTTGGTGGTTCAACTATAGAAATATTTTATTCTTAAGGATTGGTCTAAGGCTAATATAGAAAATCGACATACTTATAGGTTGGCAGCTTGTAAAGGGGTTTCCTGTGTACCTATCTGGACAGACACAGAATGGACTGTGATTTACCACTGAGCATTTAGCATAATTTCCACAAGTTCCTGGGCAAGGGTCAGTACATTTTTGGTTTAAGCATGCCTTGTTCGATGGACATTCGGAATTAGTAGTACACTCAGGTCGACAAGCAGGCGGGCTTCCAATATACGTTGGCAAACAAGAACAAACTGCTTGCTGATTAACTTCCCTGCACTGACTATTAGGTCCACATGGTGAAGGTTGGCAAGGATATGTTATTGGTGGCTCTACAAAGGTTACATAAGTTCGACAAGATTCCATACGAAGAATTTTATAAAATATTACTTGGCGCGGGGTTGCACTGTATAAAAGCATTTCCACTCATTCCATCTGGACAGTGACATATCGGTATGTGGTTGAAAACTTCACAGATTGCATTAACTCCACAAGTTCCTGGACAAGGATCTTTACACTTCTTTCGAATACAAGCTCTTTCTTTTGGACAATCAGAATTAAGAAGACACTCTGGTCGACAACCAGAGAATGGATCTCCTTGGTATTCAGGGAGACAAGTACATCTACCTTCGTTACATACGGCATTAGGCCCGCAAGGTGATGGGTTGCAAGGATCTTCTTCTTCGATAGGATCGTCTATATTTAGAATTATCGATGAATTTAACAAACCAAAAGTTTTAGTCAAAATCTTACGAGGTATTTGTGGAGCAGGATGGCAACTAGTGAACGCATCTCCAACATATCCAGTTGGGCATGAACAGCTCGGGGTATGATTTATCACGTTACAAATAGCATTTAAGCCACACAATCCAGGACAGGGATCAGTACACTTTTCGCGAATACAGGCCTTATTACTTGGACATTCAGCGTTTATTGAACACTCCGGTCGGCAGTTTGGCGGGGATCCTAAATAGTTTGTCAGACATGAGCAAACAGGTGAATTATTTATCACGCGGCATTCAGCGTTCGAACCGCAAGGCGATGGAACGCATGGATCGCGGTATTCATCTCTTGGAGGCTCACGTGGTGGTGCTAAAATGTTTTTTTTTTTGGTAAAGGCATTGTCATTGGATTATTTAAGGTATCTTACGAGGTTCTGGAGAGCAACGGCTAAACGGATCTCCAACAAATCCGTTTCTGCATGAGCAGATTGGACTGTGATTTCGAACATGGCATTGAGCGTTTTGACCGCATGTGCCAGGGCAAGGATCTGCGCATTTTTGGTTTATACAGGCCTTGTCTGAGGGGCACTCAGAGCTTAAAGTGCATTCAGGTCTGCAAGCAGGAGGAGTACCAACATATTCTGGTAAACAAGAGCAAACTGCTTGACTGTTTATTTCTTTGCACTGACTGTTCGGACCGCACGGTGATGGTTTGCAAGGATTTACGTACTCGTGGATTATTGCTAAATTAATTGGGAATTTAGTTCTGTATCTCGATAATGAAAATTTAACAATCTTACGCTTTTCGGGGAGTGTACAAAGGCGATATGGATCTCCTTCATATCCTGCGAAGCATGTACATGATGGTAAATGGTTTACAACGTTGCATTCAGCATTTTGTCCACATATTCCTGGACAAGGATCTTTGCACTTATTTAGCATGCAAGCTTTATTTGATGGGCAGTCAGAGTTTAGTACGCATTCTGGTCGACAGCCTTCGTAAGGGTTGCCGTAATATTCTGGGAGACATTGACAAGATCCAGCTTGATTTCGTTCTTCACATTTAGCATTCGCACCACAAGGGCTCGGATAGCAAGGACTCAAATGTTCAATTTGTTGTCTAACAGTATCACACTGCGTGAATGGGTCTCCAGTATATCCAGCAGGGCAAATACACATCGGTGTATGGCTTACTACTCTACACTCTGCATTGGCGCCACAAAGTCCTGGACAAGGATCTTTGCATTTCTGATTTATACAAGCTAAATTGCTGCTACATTCCGAGCTTGTTACACATTCTGGACGACAGTTTGGTGGTGATCCAAAAAATTCTGCAAGGCAGGAACAAGAAGGAGAGTCTCCAACAGGCTTGCATTCAGAGTTTGGACCACATGGTGAGGGATAGCAAGGATTTTTCGGTCTCGTTTCATCATGCGGTGGTTCGACTGATAGGAAAATGGTTTTATTTTTGAGAGTTCGGAATATATTTACTATATCAGGGATCATACTTATAGGTTGGCAGCTCACGAATGGATTTCCTGAATATCTATTCGGGCAGCTACAGAATGGGTTGTGGTTAACAACCGTACATTTTGCATGATTGCCACAAGTACCCGGACAAGGATCTTTGCATTTCTGGTTCAAGCAAGCTTGATTCGACGAGCATTCAAAGTTTGCTGTGCATTCTGGTCGACATGCTGGTGGAGTACCAATATATCCCAGAATACAGGAGCAAACAGATTGTTGGTTTGCTTCTCTGCATTGACTGTTCGGGCCACACGGTGAAGGTTGGCAAGGGTTTGTGATTTCTGGTCCTAATATTTTTAAGATTAGTAAATGTAGTTTTGGTTAAAATAATTTTGAAGTACTTGGGGCTTGGCTGCACTGAATAAATGCGTTCCCAGTCATTCCATTGGGACATGTGCACATTGGTATGTGGTTGATTACATCGCATATCGCGTTTTGTCCACATGTTCCAGGACAAGGGTCAATACATTTACTTCGAATACAAGCCTTATCGCGAGGGCAATCTGAGTTCAGTACACATTCCGGACGGCAACCGACGAAGGGATCTCCTTGGTATTCAGGCAAACACGTACATTGCCCATTATTGCATTGAGCATTTGGTCCACACGGTGATGGGATGCACGGGTCTTCAATAAGTGGATCGTCTACTCAAATATATTGCAAGTTGACAAAATGAATTTTTGCATAAAAAGAGGTTTCTTACGTGATGGTGGAGGAGCTAAATGGCAACTTTCGAATGGGTTTCCAGTATAACCTGCAGGACAAGCGCAATTTGGAGTGTGATTAATGACATTACAAATGGCACCAAGTCCACAGGACCCTGGACATGGGTCACGACATTTTTCGCGAATACAAGCCTTGTCACTTGGACATTCCGCATTTATAGAACATTCAGGTCGACAGTTGGGAGGTGATCCAATGTAGTTAGGCAAACATGAACATGCCGGTGCTTCATTAACAGGTCGGCATTGGGAGTTTGCACCACAAGGCGAAGGAACGCATGGATCTCTTGGCACATCATGAGATATCAATGGTGGGGCAGCTGGTTTTGTGTAATTAAAAAATATAATAATTTAAGACACGTGGTAAGTAAAGGGTAAACATCTTACGAGGTATTTGGTAGCATCGTGTGAAAGGATCTCCTGTATACCCAACTTTGCAAGAGCATAGTGGGCTATGGTTTCGTACTCGGCATTCGGCATTTCTGCCACAAGGTCCGGGGCAAGGATCAGTACATTTCTGATTTATGCATGCTTTACTACTTGGGCATTCTGAACTAATGGTGCACTCTGGACGACAACCTGGAGGTGTTCCGATGTAATTTGGCAGACAAGAACATACCGCCTGATTGTTAATTTCTTTGCATTGACTATTAGGTCCGCAGGGTGTTGGTTGGCAAGTATTAACATAATCATGCACAGGTGCTACAAGGACGATAATAAGGAATTTGTTTTGTGGGCTAAAGTGGCTAAAGGAATCTTACGTTTCTCTGGAACACTGCAATATTTGTATGGGTCTCCTGTATATCCACTGAAACAAGTACATGATGGCAAGTGTTTAACAACGTGGCATTCAGCATTTTGTCCGCATATTCCAGGGCAAGGGTCTCTACATTTGTTTTGCATACAAGCCTTATTTGAAGGACAATCAGAATTTAATATACACTCAGGCCTGCAGCCTTCATAAGGATTTCCGTAGTATTCTGGCAAGCATTGACAAGCTCCTGCTTTATTTTGTGTTTTACATTCAGCATTTGCTCCACAAGGGCTTGGGTTGCAAGGATCGATGTGTTCAATTTGAGGCTGTCGAACTTGATCGCATTGATTGAATGGGTCTCCAGTAAATCCAGCCGTACATATACACATTGCTGTATGACTCACAACTCTACATTCTGCATTAACTCCACAAAGACCAGGACAAGGATCCTTGCATTTCTGATTCATACACGCTAAATTGCTGGAACATTCTGAGCTTGTTACACATTCAGGTCGACAGTTGGGAGGTGATCCTATAAATTCTGGCAGACATGAGCATGATGGTGAATCACCCACTTGCTTGCATTGAGCATTAGATCCACAGGGAGATGGTCTACATGGGTCTTTTGGTGATTCGTCTTTCGGTGGTTCAACTAAATTTATAGGACAGGTCAAGTTCAAAATTCGTTACAAGAAATTAAAAGTGGTAAACGTACTTATTTCCCGGCAAGCGATAAATGGACTGCCTGTAAACCGAGGTGGACAGCTACAGAATGGATTGTGGTTAACCACAGTACATTTGGCACCGATGCCACAAGTTCCAGGACATGGGTCACGACATTTTTGATTTTGGCAACCTTGATTTGGAGGGCATTCAGAATTTGTTGTACACTCAGGCCTGCATAGAGGTGGGCTTCCGATGTAACCTTGTATACATGAACAAACAGCCTGCTGTTGTATTTCACGACATTGACTGTTCGGACCACAAGGTGAGGGATGGCATGGGTTTGTAATTTCCGGTTCTACGACGTAACGAATTGGTAGACATACAAAGCTTTTTAAACATAAAATTTGAAAATTACTTTGCGCAGTGCTGCATTGTATAAACGCATTTCCAGACATTCCATCAGGGCATCGACACATTGGGATATGGTTAATGACTTCGCATATTGCATTATGGCCACAAGTTCCTGGACACGGGTCAATACATTTACTGCGAATACAAGCTTTATCGCGAGGGCACTCTGAATTCAAAACACATTCTGGACGACATCCCGAATAAGGATCTCCTTGATATTCCGGAAGACAGACACAATTTCCGTTATTGCATACAGCGTTTCCTCCACACGGTGAAGGATTACAAGGGTCTTCATCAAGTGGGTCTGCTGTTTTTGGATTTTTTGATTAATTACATTAGGGAAGGTTCAGGATGCAGATCTTACGTTTTTCTGGAGGCAGTGGTTGGCAACTGGTGAAAGGATCTCCTGTATAACCTGCTGGGCAAATACAAATTGGTGTGTGATTGTTCACTAAGCACGTAGCACCAATTCCGCATGATCCTGGACATGGGTCCGTGCACTTTTGTCTAATACAGGCCTTATCGCTCGAACATTCTGAATTAATAGTGCATTCTGGTCTGCAGTTTGGAGGGGTTCCAATATATTCGGGGAGACAAGAGCAAGACGGTGATCCATTGATATTTCTACATTGGGCATTCTGACCACAAGGAGAAGGCACACATGGATCTCTTTCAGGATCATGAAGTGGAGGGGTAGGAGTTGCTACAATAAAATTTGTTGTATAAAAAGAGGTGAAGTTTACAAAATAAAGGCATTTACGAGGAATCGGATAACATCTTGTAAAGGCGTCTCCAGTAAATCCAGGCTTACAAGAACAGAGTGGACTATGATTTCGTACATGACAGTTGGAATTTTGACCGCAAACTCCAGGACAAGGATCGGCACATTTTTGATTAATACATGCCTTGTCCGAAGGACATTCAGTACTTAGAGTACACTCAGGCCTGCATGCTGGTGGACTTCCAACATATTGTGGAAGACAAGAGCACACTGCCTGTTGGTTGACCTCTCTGCACTGGCTATTGGGCCCGCAGGGTGATGGCTGGCATTGATTAACATAGTCTAGATTTGGCGCTGTGCCACCATTAAAAATTTCAATAATTAGTTTATGCGCTGAATAAATTTTCCGAAATATCTTACGTTGTTCAGGTATTTTGCATAAACGGTATGGGTCTCCTTCGTATCCAGGATAGCAGTTGCACGATGGTAAATGGTTCACAACTTGACACACAGCATTTTGACCACATGTTCCAGGGCAAGGATCTTTACATTTACTTTGCACACAAGCTTTGTTCGATGGGCAATCTGAGTTCAAGATGCATTCTGGACGACAACCTTCGTAAGGATTTCCGAAATATTCAGGAAGGCATTGGCAAGATCCGGCAGTTCCTTGTACTTTACATACAGCATTTGTTCCACATGGACTTGGATTGCAGGGATCCAACTGTTCAACTATTGCATCTCTTACAAGATCACATTGTACAAATGGATCTCCTGAGTATCCTTGAGGACAAAAACAGGTAGGAGTGTGGCTTACAACTCTGCATTCAGCATTAACTCCGCATAAATTCGGACAAGGATCTTTACACTTTTGATTAATGCAGGCTTTGTCGCTTGGACATTCGGAACTTGTTACACACTCAGGTCGGCAATTTGGTGGTGATCCATTAAATTCTGGTAAACAAGAACACGACGGTGAGTCTCCGATAGCTCGGCATTCAGAATTAGGTCCGCACGGTGATGGATGACAAGGATCTTTAGGTACAACGTCTCTCGGAGGTTCAACTATTTTTTTATAAAAGGGATGTTAAAAGAGATCCCCAAATAAACAAAGTAATATAAGACGTACTTATTGGTTGGCAGCTAACAAAGGGATTTCCAGAATAACGTGCTGGGCAAGAGCAGAATGGATTGTGGTTAACCACAGAACATTTTGCTCCAACACCGCACGTTCCTGGGCATGGATCCTCGCATTTTTGATTTAGACAAGCCAAATTAAGAGCACATTCAGAATTCGTAGTACATTCTGGCCGGCAAGTTGGTGGGGATCCAATATATCCTTGAATACATGAGCAAACCGCTTGTTGGTTAACCTCACGGCATTGACTGTTGGGGCCGCATGGCGATGGTCGACAAGGATTTGTTATCGGGGGTTCTAATATCATTGTAAATTAATAAAGTAAAAATGGAAATAATTTTGCTGTGTGATTTACTTGGAGCTGGGTTGCATTGTATAAATGCATTTCCGGACATTCCATCGGGGCACCTGCACATTGGGATGTGCGTTATGACTTCACAAATAGCATTGTGCCCGCAGGTTCCTGGACATGGATCGATACATTTACTCCTTATACAAGCCTTGTCTCTTGGACAGTCAGAATTTAATACACATTCTGGACGACAGCCAGAGTATGGATCTCCTTGATACTCTGGTAGGCAAGTACAAGCTCCGTTATTGCATACAGCGTTAGCTCCACAGGGCGATGGGTTGCAAGGATCTGGATCATCTTTAATCGGATCTCCTGATTTGGGTAATGTTTTGCATCAGTATTATGCCGCAAGGTAATTATATTGTGGGGTTATGGCCACCTACACCCTCTCAAAATTCATATGATTTGAACTGATTAAGTAGTGAGGCTTTATATTTCGGACTACAATTTTTTTCAGGAAGACTCTGTAGTTAAGTTATTGAATTTTCTTCAAGTAGTTTTTCCGTCCTATAATTTCTACAAAAATAACTAAACCAATTGCTTGGTAGAGGTTCGTTGAAATTTGTTCTAAATTTTCTTTTTATGAGCACTTACAACGGAAGCAAATGTACTCATCGACATAGGGCTTTTTCACATATAAATATAAAATCTCATTACTATTTTTCAAAACTAGTCAAATTTTGAAGCAATATAGGTTCTAGGTGGACATAACCCACCAAATTCATCTTACTCGATGGTGGTGGAGCAGGGTTGCATTGTGTAAATGGATCTCCAGTGTATCCTTGAGCGCAAACACAGTTTGGTATATGATTAACAACATTGCATTCAGCATTAAGACCACACAATCCAGGACAAGGGTCAACACATTTTTCCCTAATACAAGCCTTATCGCTAGGACATTCAGCATTGATTGAGCATTCTGGCCGACAATTTGGTGGTGTTCCTAAATAATTTGGCAAGCATGCACAAGAGTGTGCTCCATTTGTTTGTCGACATTGAGAGTTCGGTCCACAAGGTGATGGTATGCAAAGATCTAGAAGACTGACGTCAAACTCTGGTGGCGCTGGAGCTAAAAATGTTTTTCATTGTAATGAATTGGACATTAGCAAAAACCAAAATTTTGCATACGGGGTATTGGGTAGCATCTTGTAAATGCATCTCCAGTATGGCCAGATTTGCAGGAACATAGTGGACTGTGGTTACGAGCGCGACATAGCGCATTGGAGCCACAGACGCCAGGACATGGATCTACGCATTTTTGATTAACACATGCTTTGTCAGATGAACATTCCGAACTTATGGTGCACTCTGGACGACATCCCGGTGGTATTCCTTGGTATGTTGGTAAACAAGAGCAAACGGCTTGCTCATTTACTTCCCTACATTGACTGTTTGGTCCGCATGGTGTTGGTAGGCAAGGATTTACGTATATGTGTATCATCGCTGTATGAAGAGGTTCGTGAAAATAGTTCTTTAAAGTCGAATCAAAACTAGCTTTAATGAGACCTTTTGAATCTTCTAATTATTAAAATAAAAAAGCAAAAGTTTTGTGGTAATTTGGAACTGCTATTTGCTAGGCTTTTAAAATCATCATTAGGATTACATATGGGCTATTATTTTTTAATTTACATGTCGACATCGACTCATATGAATTTAACTCTTCATAATGTATTATGTGGAGTAATCCTCGTAATCTTAAAAGCTTCTACCAATTACTCAATCATTGTCAAGGTGCAGAGTACCTGCATAATTTTTCACAATCAGAAATCTACCGGTAGACATATTGAACAAAAAAACCATTTGTCTGTGTAAAGCTCTAGCAAAATGAATAGTGAAACCCAATTTCACATAGAAGACAAAGATTCAAAAGGTTCCATTAAATGACCAAGAAAAGGAAATCGTCTTACGTTCGTCTGGAATGGAACAGTATTTATAGGGGTCTCCGGTGTATCCAGTTGTGCATGTACACGATGGCAAATGGTTAACAACTTGGCACTCCGCATTTGTTCCACATGTTCCAGGACAAGGATCCTTACATTTATTCTGCATACAAGCCTTATTCGACGGGCAGTCTGAATTCAAAACACACTCAGGTCGGCATCCTTCATAAGGATTTCCAAAATACTCCGGTAAGCATTGACATGCACCAGCCCCGTTTTGCTGTCTGCATTCAGCATTGCCGCCACATGGGCTTGGATTGCATGGATTCAAGTAATCCTGAATTTCCTGAACAACGTCACACTGTGTGAATGCATCTCCAGTATATCCTGCTGGACATATGCACATCGGGGTGTGACTTACAACGCGACATTCTGAATTAAATCCGCACAATCCTGCGCAAGGATCTTTACATTTCTGGTTAATGCATGCTAAGTGGCTTGAACATTCAGAACTGCTAACACATTCTGGACGACAATTTGGTGGAGTTCCTAGGAAATCGGGTAGACATGAGCATGATGGCGCTTCTCCAATCGATTTACATTGAGAGTTCGGGCCGCATGGCGATGGTATGCAAGGTTCAGTAGGAATTACATCTTTTGGAGGTTCAACTAATTTTTTAAATTGAATTTAAGCGATTTGTGGACAGGTACGGACATTAAGGACATACTTATTCTCTGGCAACTAGCAAATGGATTGCCGGTGAATCCTTGTGGGCAAGAGCAGAAGGGATTATGGTTTACAACGGAGCACTTCGCTCCAACTCCGCATGTTCCAGGACAAGGATCTCCACATTTTAGATTCAGACATGATTGACTTGGTGGGCATTCTGAGTTTGTTGTACACTCAGGTCTGCATGTCGGCGGACTTCCAATGTATCCTTGTAAGCATGAGCAGACAGCTTGTTGATGCACTTCCCTACATTGACTGTTTGGCCCACATGGGCTAGGTTGGCAAGGGTTCGTAATTGGGGGTTCTAAAACATTTTAAAATTGTAGATTGGTCCTTTCAGCTGAAATTAAGGTAAAAATACTTGGTGCAGGACTGCATCGGACAAATGCACTTCCAGACATTCCTTCGGGGCATCGACACATGGGAATATGGTTTATAACTTCACAAATTGCATTTTCGCCACATGTTCCAGGGCAAGGATTTATGCATTTGCTTCTGATACACGCCTTATCCCTGGCGCAGTCTGAATTAAGAACGCATTCTGGACGGCATCCTGTGAACGGATCACCTTGATACTCAGGCAGGCATGAGCACTGCCCTTGATTGCATATAGCATTTTGTCCACAAGGTGATGGAATGCACGGATCTTCAATAACTGGATCTTCTGTTATGCAGACAAAATTCTAAATGTAAAAGGAAATTTCGTTACAATAAAATTCGTTCTTACTCTGTGGGGGTGGAGCAGGATGACAGCTGGTGAAGGAATCACCAGTGTATCCAGTCGGGCATGTGCATGTAGGTGTGTGGTTAATAACATTGCAAATTGCGTTAAATCCGCAAGATCCAGGACATGGGTCTATACATTTCTCCCGAATGCAAGCCTGGTCACTCGGACATTCAGCACTAATACTACATTCTGGTCGACAATTCGGAGGCGAGCCAATATAGTTGGACAAACAAGAGCAAGACGGTGAGCCGTTAATTTTTCTACATTGAGAGTTAGGGCCACAAGGTGATGGGACACAAGGGTCTCTCACTTCTTCCAACAAAGGTGGTGGTGCTAAAAGTCTCTAGTTAAGAATTTCAGTTTTTGCGTGAAAAGAATATCTTACGAGGAATGGGATAACAACGCGTAAAGGCTTCTCCAGTAAATCCATGCCGGCAGGAGCAGAGAGGACTATGATTATGTACGCGACATTCGGCATTTGTGCCACACACTCCTGGGCAAGGATCGACACATTTTTGGTTAACGCATGCTTTGTCCGAAGGGCATTCCGTGCTTAGCACGCATTCAGGGCGACAACTTGGGGGACTTCCATTATAGTCAGGCAGGCAAGAGCACACCGCTTGACCGTTTATTTCTCTACATTGACTATTCGGTCCACACGGCGAAGGATGGCAAGGATGAGTCACATAATCCATAGCTATAGGGGTGTTAAAGTTAAATAGAGGTCTTCACACAACGATGGGCTAAGATCTTACGTTTTGGCTCAATCACAGGACTGCAGTAATGATATGGATTTCCTGAGAAACCTGGACGACAGGTACAGGATGGGATGTGATTCACCACCCTGCACTCGGCGTTAGTTCCACAAGTACCAGGACATGGGTCTCGACACTTGTTTTGGCTACAGGCTTTGTTTGTTGGACAGTCAGAGCTATGTATACATTCTGGGCGGCAACTTTGGTATGGGTCTCCGAAGTGTTCAGGCAGACATTGGCATGATCCTACGCCATTTTGTTCGCGACAGATTGCATTAGATCCGCAAGGGTTCGGTTCACATGGTGTTATATGGTCATAGACAATTTCTGAAAGGAGAGAAGACACTGGTTGGGTACGATTCAACAGATTCAAAAAATCTCCTTTTCCAAAAATTTGGGTCAGTCACGTTAAATTGCACATGGTGCCGCACACCGGTGGGATTAGATTCATATTACTTCAAAAAGGCACTTCGGTTACTGGGTGGGGTTTAGTAGACGATTAGAGAGTGAGTAGTGTTCAGTCAAAGTAAAACAAACTGTGATTATTTCATTGCTGGCTACAAGCCATTTAAGCATCCTACAGGCAACAATAAACCTAAGAATGTGGTTCTAGGTTTTATTTTCGACCGCATTTTTATTTTTAAAAGGCAAAGGCAATTTTGGGTAGCGAGATTATTCCATATTAGTCGGCGTCCTTACGCAAATTCGGTTTTAGTGGCAAAATGATTCAATTTCAACTACGTTTGGTAATAATTAGGGTTTTAGTTTTTGCAAGAATGAAACGGTGTTGGTGTCTGTGTTGTATGTGATTTTTTGGTGGCATTGGGAATTTTTTGTTTTTCAGCATTAATATGATTAATTTCTCGAAAGCTGTTTCGAAGCGATTTCAAACAATACTAAGTTGATATTACTTGGGTTACAGGTAAGTAGGCAATATTTTTAAACGCTTTTCCATATTAGATGATTAAGCTTAGGGCAGTGGCTTCACTAAATTTACGATCTTATTTTCTAACACTTTTCGCACTGCAGAGGCTCATCTTTTACCAATTTCATAATAGCAGCAATTTTTTCACTTTTTATGCACTAATTCTTACTCTAAGCACAATTTGCTCGTACCACTTTATGTATTACCTTTTATAAAAAAGTTCGTGATTTTTGTTTGTGTTTTCAATTTTTGTTTTTCATTAATTCATTCAAATCAAGAGATGCGTTAGGAGTTTTTTTTAATGGTAATGAATGTAATATTTCTGCCATCAATAAGACTGCATAATTCCGGGGTTACGACAGCATTATTGATGGAGAAGATTACAGGGATGTGCAGGAATAGATTAAGGAAATGGTAGCAAATGATAACAGTAAGGACACAAGTATTGTCAAAATTCTGAACAAATTTGATTTCTTTTTTCATTTTAAATATTTTATTTTGTTTTGATTTTGTGAACAGTTTACGCTAGAGGTATGTCTGAAGCACATCCAGGAAATATGCCGTTTTTGTGTGGTACAAAATTGTCCCCTCAAAAATTCGAACAGAAGAAGAAGAACATTTAGAAGGAGGCTTATTTTTAAACAACATGCCTACTTATTTTGTTCTTTTTGGTCCCTTTACATCTAAGCGACCCTTAAAAAAATTAACCTTATCAAAATTAGAATTTTTGATTTTGAGTATAATCAATACACATATCTTGAAAATTTCAAGTCTGTGTATTTTACAGGCTACGGGTTACAAGGGTTGGCAGCCAGACAAACGAGACTGTTAGGAACTAATAGGATTCGATTTGAACATTTCAGTGGAATCCTGACTCCCCTATGGAAGTGAAAATTGGAATAGTTATGAAGCCTATGATTACATAATGTCCCTTTCCATTCTTTTGAGCGTCATTTAGAGTCAAGTAATTGAAATTTTCCTTCCTATCTTTGCATGTGAAAATATTTTTGGAAGGTTTGTTGCTCAAAAATGGAATTTTGTTTTTATTTTATGGAATGGCGTTCGAACGAAAATGTTTAGGAATCTGTTCGTAACTAATTAATAAAAACATAGTCCCATCTATCGTGGCCTTGCGTTACACTACTCGATATTCATACGGCGTGGCGTCATCCTCTTACATATTTATTAATTAGGCACGGCCACGTCATCTATTATGTAATTAATTTATCTGCAAACTCTAAATGTTCGTAGTGATTGATGATGCTTTAAACAGATTCCAAACTGCGACATATTGAAGATGTTATAATTGTGGCAGGATCAACATTTTTTTGTGAACTACGGTAATAGTAACTGACTACTAAAATTGTTGGCTTCGATATGTGGGCTACAGTGTTCCAGTTCAAGTTCTAGTCACACAAAGAACAATTAAAATAATTGGAAAAATAATAGATGCAGTTGAAATCCATTCAGAAACGTTTGGTCACCGCATTTGTATTCGTGAAAATTAGCGCCGATATTAGCGCTAAAAAAGCAGTGGTATTCTGCTGGTGAGTCTCAAGGAAAAAAATCAAAGCCTATTATCATAATATGTACAATATCCACGGCATGAATTTTTTAGCTGCGCAATGTTTGTGAAATGAACTTGAGACACTAAGCCTCTATACTAGACCACTTACTGCGTGAACTATCTAGCACAAAACCAACTTGGCATTCGCACCCTACATTTTCGTCATATCGAGGAAATCAGAATCAAGAAATTTCTGAATAATATTTTCATCAAAAATTTGATTGTTATTCTTTGCTCCCTTCTATTGATTCTGTCCTAGTTTCCCTGAATCATATTACAAGTGCGTACTAAAGGCAAAGTAAAGCAAAATTACGATTTTTTTTTACATTTACACTTTTCTATAATTAATTCTCAAATAAAATATAAATGTATTAAATCCTGCATTTTTCAGACATTCTCTTCAGCCTGGACTAAATTTGACTTTTTCCGCAATCACCGGACAGAGTTTCCATTTGCAAAGATTGTAATTAAATAGAAATCGTAAACTACAATAAAACTGTTCACAAAATCTTAAATATCCTTTCAACTTAAAGTTGACTCTTTTATACATAAAGTGGTACACACAATATACAAAAACCAAGCAAAAAACCTGCGCGTTAATAAGCCATACGCCATAAATGAGGCTTTTTGCATATTGTAAAAAAAACTTGCACCTACCTTGAATCCGTGAACATCCAGTGAATGGATCACCAGTGTATCCAGTGTCGCAGGAACAGACAGGCATGTGATTTGCAACAATGCATCTGGCGTTAAGACCACATGATCCTGGACAAGGATCAGCGCATTTCTGGTTCATACAAGCCTGAGTTGATGGGCATTCAGGATTAATTGTACACTCAGGTCGGCAATTCGGTGGGGTGCCAATGAAGCTGGATAAGCAGGAACAAGCTGGGCTATCCTGGACAACTCTGCAGTCTGAGTTCGGGCCGCAAGGTGATGGTAGGCATGGATTTTCTACTGGCCTTGGATCCAGTTGAGGCTCGTAACACCTCGTGAATGGATCTCCGGTATATCCAGGATTACAGATGCAGATAGGGTTGTGATTTATCACTTGGCACTTAGCGTTTTGACCACAAGCACCGGGGCAAGGATCAACACACTTTCTGTTGAGGCAAGCCGTTTGGAGTGAACATTCAGCACTGACGACACATTCAGGCTTGCAACCTGGTGGAGTGCCCAGCATTCCCATTTGGCAAGCGCACACAGCACCAGAAGCAGTTGCATGGCAAACACTGTTTGGTCCACAAGGGGATGGATTGCAGGGATCTCTCGGTTGGTCTGCATTTCACAAAAAAAAAAAAAAAATTTGTTAATTTTGAAATAAAACTAGTTTTGCTTTTAAAACTCTTACCTTGTTTAATATCTTTCCTGCAACTAATGAATGGATCCCCTGTGTACCCCTTAGGACAGCTACAGATCGGAATGTGATTTTTAACATCGCATTCTGCTCCATCTCCGCAAGTTCCAGGGCAAGGATCAACGCAATGCTTATTCAGACAGGCTTTGTTAGGAGAGCAATCTGTGCTCAAGGTGCACTCAGGTCGGCAGCCAGTGTAAGGATCGCCGTGGTAGTCTTGAATGCACGAGCAAATTCCATCATCGCAAACTGTATTACTGCCGCAAGGCTGCAAATCACAAGGATCTGTTGATTGAGTTGGCGCAGGTGGTTCGATAATTTCTATGCATTGGGTGAATGGATCACCAGTGAATCCTGCCCGGCAAATACAAATCGGGATGTGGTTTTGGATTCTGCATTCCGAATTGATTCCACAGGATCCCTCGCAGGGATTTCGGCATTTCTCAGCAATACAAGACATGTCCGGAGCGCAATCAGTGTTCACAACACATTCTGGTCGGCAGTTTGGTGGATGCCCAATGTAATTAGGTAGGCAGGAGCATGATGGCGTGTCTCCTATTGGTCGGCATTCTGCATAGAGTCCGCATGGAGATGGGCTGCATGGATTCACTTGTTTTGGAGGCTCATGTTCAATAGGAGGAGCCGGATTGCATCTAGTGAATGGATCTCCGACCATTCCAAGGGGACAACTACAGATCGGATTGTGGTTGATGACCTCGCATTTAGCTCCGATACCGCATGTGCCAGAACATGGATTGGCGCACTTATGTTTGTGGCAAGCCTTATTTTGTGGACATTCCGCATTCACGGTGCATTCTGGTTTACAATTAGGTGGAGTTCCAGTGAAGTCTTCTAGACATGAGCACACGCCGACACCGTTTGCTTCCCTACAGCGACTATTAGGTCCGCATGGTGACGGGCTGCAGGGATCGAAAATGGTAGTTGGTGTAGGTGGTACGGATCGCTGACATGCTGTGAATGGATCACCTTCGAATCCATCATCGCATACACAGTTTGGAACGTGATTTACTGCGTAGCATTGAGCACTTTGTCCACAGATTCCAGGGCATGGATCTTTGCATTTATTCCTTATACAGGTCTTGTCTGTAGGACAATCAGAACTGAGGACGCATTCTGGTCGACATCCTTCATACGGATTACCCCGATATTCATCGATACACTTGCATGTGGCTGCGCTATTGCGTTCAACGCATTCAGCATTAGGGCCACATGGTGACGGTTCGCAAGGTCTAATTGGCTCGTCCTTTTGTGGAATACACTGTACAAAAGCATTACCGGCATATCCAGTAGGGCAGAAGCATGAAACAGTGTGGCTGATGACACGACAATCGGCATTAGTACCGCAAGATCCAGGACAAGGATCCTTGCACTTGTTATTGATACATGCCTGGGTAGAGGAGCAGTCAGGATTGATAATGCATTCTGGGCGACAATTTGGCGGCGATCCGTAAAATTCTGGCAGACATTGGCATGATGGAGAATCGCCGACTGCTTTGCATAGAGAGTTAGGACCACAAGGTGATGGTTGGCAGGGATCATGAATCTGGTCACGATCCTTATCAATTGGTGGTGGTTCAGGTATATCTTGGCAACGTTGGAATGGATCACCAGTTTTACCAGGAGGACATCCACAGATAGGACTGTGGTTAATTACTTCACATCTGGCATCAATACCACAAGCTCCACGGCATGGGTCAACGCATTTCTTGTTAACACAGGCTTGAACCGGTGAGCACTCGCTGCTAACGACACATTCTGGTCGGCATTGAGGAGGAGTGCCAATGAATCCATCCAAACATGAGCATACAGCATGCTCATTGATATTTCTACACTGGCTATTAGGTCCACATGGTGTAGGCGAACATGGTTCTACAGGTCTGGGCGGCTCTTGGTCTTTCTGTCGGCAGTTAGAGAATGGATCTCCTTCATATCCTGGCAAGCAGGAGCACACAGGAATATGTGCAACTACTTCGCATTTGGCATTTACTCCGCAGGTTCCAGGACATGGATCTACGCATTTATTTCTCAAACAAGCCTTATCTCTAGGACAGTCTGAGCTTAACGAGCATTCAGGTCTGCATCCATCGTAAGGATTTCCTCTATATTCAGGTTGGCATCTACATTCTCCATTGAAGCAATCCGCGTTAGGTCCACATGGATTTGGTGTGCAAGGATCAAAGTCCGCTGGCGTGGGTGTTGCTGGAAAAAAAACACAAGTTACAGAGAAGCCGCTATTATATTTCAGGGGCTTAGGCAAAAAAAAAGAAACAGAAGAAAAAATTAAAAATTCAACTCCAAAGAAGAGAAGCATTTGAAAAGCTTAAAAATATTTTTAAAAGCAGAGCGATCTACTCAATAATCCTGTCGTAAGAGCAATACTTTTCAAAAGCTTCGAAAGGTTTTATTATATTTTTTCCGCTTTCAGAATCCATGTTTCACCATGAGCGGTTTAGAAAATTGAGCCTTACACAATATAAAAAAAACTTACTTAATGGCAATGGGCTGCACCGGACAAATGGATCTCCGGTAAATCCTTCAATACATGCGCAGATTGGCAAGTGGTTAAGGACGTGGCATTTAGCTTCAAAACCGCACGATCCCGGGCATGGGTCTTTACATTTCTGATTTATGCATGCCTCTTCGCTACCGCATTCTGAATTCAGAACGCATTCTGGACGACAATTCGGTGGGCTTCCAATGAAATCTGGTAGACAAGAGCATGCTGGGCTTCCTCCGACCGTTTGGCATTTCGAATTCGGTCCACAAGGTGATGGGACACAGGATGGAGGTCTTTCAGTAGGTTCGGGGTCATGTATTATCGCTGCATGTGGAAAAATATTATTAGTACGAAGATTTTTAAATGAAAATAAAATCTTACGTTTCTTTACGCATTGTACAAATGGATCCCCAGTCTGGCCTCTTGGACAGGCGCAGATAGGACTATGATTTTTGGTCGTACAATGAGCCCCAATACCACAAGTGTGCGGGCACGGATCAACGCATTTATTGTTAACGCAGGCCTTCTCCGTGGAACATTCAGAGCTGACTACACATTCAGGTCTGCAGTTTGGCGGTTGGTCTATAAATCCAGACTGGCATGAACATACAGCTTGTCCGTTAATGTTGCGACAAACGCTATTGGGTCCACATGGCGAAGGAACACAAGGGGTTTCAGCTGGTCGTGGCATAGCTTTATGGAAAAATAATATTTTTTTAATTTTAATGAAATTATAATATGCAAGAAGCTTACCGATTTCTTTGCATTGGAAGAATGGGTCTCCTGTAAGACCTGGCGGGCAAGTACATACAGGAACGTGATTGTCGACAGTGCAAAGAGCATATGTTCCGCAAATGTTGTTGCAAGGATTGATACACTTAAAGTGTACGCAAGCTTGAACCAGTTGGCAATCGTCGTTAGTTTCGCATTCTCTCCTACATCCTCTATCCGTATCGTAAGCATTTCCTTCGAAGCCTTCATGGCAATAACAAGCGCCTGCTCCATTTCTTTCTCGACATTCGGCATGAGGTCCACAGGGTGATGGTTCACACGGTGACACAACAGGCTCTCGAGATGTTGGAGGTACAACTGGAAGACAGGCGCTAAGAGGATCACCTTCATATCCTTCGACACAAGTGCATATCGGATTATGCTGGACAACTTTGCAAAGGGCATTTTGTCCGCAAGATCCAGGGCATGGGTCAATGCATCTTTCATTGCTACAGGACATATGACTTGGGCACTCCTCGTTGTTTGTGCACTCCGGACGGCAATTCGGTGGTCGTCCGATGTAGTTCTGTAAGCAAGAGCAAGCTGCTTGGTTGCCAATTTCTCTGCATTGTGAGTTTGGTCCACATGGTGAGGGGATGCAGGGATTGCCAACATCTTTTGTAGGTGCTTCTGGTTCGATGCAAGAAATAAATGGATCTCCAGTGAGTCCAGGCGCACACGTGCAAATCGGGTTGTGATTAACAACTTGGCATCGTGCATTATTTCCGCAGGTTCCAGGACATGGGTCATCGCATTTCTGGTTGATACACGCCTTATTCTGTGGGCATTCGGAGCTGACAACACATTCTGGTTTGCAGGTAGGTGGAGCTCCTATGTAGCCTTCTACGCAAGAGCAAACTGCGTGACCATTAATTTCTCTGCATTGACTGTGGGGTCCGCAAGGTGATGGATCGCAAGGATGTTCAGGCATTGGAGGCGGTTCTAAATATAAAAAAATTAAAGCGCAGCTCTTTTACACATAATATAGGGCACATACCACTTTCAATAAGTTGGCAAACCCTTAGTGGATCGCCTGTGTAGCCGGTCATACAAACGCAGTTCGGAGCGTGATTAAGAACTCGGCACTCTGCATTAAATCCACAAACACCAGGACAAGGATCTTGGCATTTATTATTAGTGCAAGCGCGAGATCGGTCGCAATCAGAATTCTGCACACATTCGGGTCTGCATCCAGTGTATGGATCCCCGAAGTATTCCGGGAGACAGACACAAGATCCAGCTCCGTTTCTTTCTCGGCATACAGCATTTGCTCCACAGGGTGAAGGGTTGCATGGATTCACGGGCCCATCGCTTGGTGGAACTTTATAGGGAAAATGACAAAATTCGTTAGGACAAAGAATATTTAGCGAAAGTATTCAAAATATTCATACTTTGCTTTATTTCAGAACAACTGGAGAATGGATCTCCAGTGTATCCACCTTCGCATTGGCAGGTTGGATTGTGCTTAATAACCGTACAGATAGTATGTACACCACAAGCTCCCACACAAGGATCAACACATTTTTGATTTACACATGCCAAATTTGCTGGACATTCAGAACTACTGGAACATTCCGGCCGACATGTAGGCGGTCGACCGATAAAGTTCGGTAGACAGGAACATGCAGGTGAGCCACCAATCTCCATGCATTTTGAGTTGGGACCGCATGGAGATGGGACGCACGGAGTACCAGTTGGTTCTTTAGTATCTACTATATTTGTTTTTTGTACATAAGAAAGACACATAGAAAGAGAAAGATAAATAGAAATAGATTAGATACATGCACAAACCTGAAAAAGTAGAAGTTTTAGAAAAGATAGAATCATGCTTACACTGAATTCTTTCGCATCTATTGAAAGGATCTCCGGTATAGCCAGGAGGACACGAGCATGCTGCGTAGTGATTAATGACTTGGCATCGAGCGTCCGGCGCACAAGTACCAGGGCATGGGTCAATGCATTTTTGATTTTCGCATGCTCTGTTTTGTGGACAGTCCGAGCTAACTATGCATTCTGGATGGCAGTTTGGAGGTGATCCGTTGTAGGTTGTTAGGCAAGAACATACAGCGTGTCCGTTTACTTCGCGACATTGGCTGTATGGTCCGCAGGGGGATGGTTGGCAGGGATTGACTTGATCTGCGTCTTCTAACATTGATAAACTGATTAGGAATTGTTCGTTTTTGGAGGGACAAATTTAATTACTTGGTGGTGCTGGGGGTTCATGGCAAGAGCTGAGAGGATTTCCTGTGTATCCTTGATTGCAATGGCATGTCGGGGCATGATTGTTAACCCTGCATTCAGCATTTAAGCCACACACTCCTGGGCAAGGATCTATACATTTGTTATTCGAGCAAGCCTTGTTTCGTGGACAGTCACTGTTCGAAACACATTCCGGTCTACAACCGCTGTATGGATCACCGAAATATTCGGCAAGACAAGTACAAGACCCTGCCCCATTTCGTTCTTTACACACGGCATTTGAGCCACATGGCGATGGATTGCAGGGATCAATTATTTCATCCGGTTGGATAGCTACTCAGGAAAAAATATAGAATAAGACCTTTTTGTCTATTGGGTATAATTGGTTAATCTTACGTTTCGTTTGGCAACCAGAAAATGGATCTCCAATATAACCAGGCATACATGAGCAAACTGGTGAATGTTTGATAACATTGCAGACAGCATTAAAGCCACAAGAGCCAGGACAAGGATCCTTACATTTCTCGTTGATACAAGCCAAATTCGCTGGACATTCTGCACTGAGTGTGCATTCAGGACGGCAATTTGGAGCACGTCCAACATAATCTGGAAGACATGAACAGACCGGTGTTTCGCCAACAGCTCTGCATTGAGAGTTGGGACCACATGGTGATGGTACACATGGTGTTGTTGGTGGTTCAAAGGTGTCTCGATCTACTAAAATATTATTCCGTAATTAGGTAAACAAATTCCTGAAGGGATTTTCAAATATTCGTACTTTTAATCGGTGTACAGCTTAAGAACGGATCTCCTGTGTAATCTATATTACATGTGCAGAGTGGATAATGGTTTGTGACCTTACACCTTGCGTTTGGAGCACAAGTTCCAGGGCATGGGTCAACACATTTCTGATTAACACAAGCTCTGTCTTGCGCGCACTCTGAACTAACAGAGCATTCAGGCCGGCATGCCGGAGGGGTTCCGATGTAATTTTGGACGCACGAACAGACAGCATGGTCATTAACAGCGCGACAGTTGCTGTATGGACCGCATGGTGATGGTGAGCAAGGATTTTTGGGAGTCACATCATCTATTAAAAATATTTACGTAATAAATCCCTAATCTTTCTAAAATTGGTAAAAAAATTCGCATACGTTTTGGCATTTCGTGACAATTTTGTGATGGATTTCCTGTATATCCAGGCAAACAAGAGCAACTTGGCGAATGATTAATAACGTGGCATTCAGCATTAACGGCGCAAACTCCAGGACATGGATCCTTGCATTTATTACCAACGCAAGCCCTATTTTTGGCACAATCAGAGTTAAGAACGCATTCTGGTCGACATTCGCTGTACGGATCGCCATAGTATTCTGGCAGGCATGTACATGAGCCCGCACCATTTCTTTCCTTGCAAATTGCATTTGCTCCACATGGTGATGGATTGCAGGGTTCACGTACTTCTGTTGGCGGTGGTCCTAGATATATTCAGGAATTTGTAAGGATTATTTAGTTTTCTATTACAATTTATGGATAGGCAGGGATGTACGAGTATAAATGACGATTTGGCGAATTAGGGAAAGATACACAAATCAAGAATGACTTTTTGGGTGACGCAATGGATCTGCCTTTTGGCACATGAATATTTGCTTAATTTTCCGTCGAAGCTTTCTTTTAAGAAGATTGTAAGATATTTATCAATACATAACGGCGAACAATAAAAACAAAACCACCAGCCAATTCTGCTTTTACTTATACCCGATATCAACAATTTTTTTAAATTTTAAAAACTCCTGGTGGACAGTAATTGCAAATATACAATAGATCTTTCCGCTTTCAGACTTTTCATAATTTTAGAACAACCTAGAATAGTTTTACAAAATAAGAAACACCGAAGAAGAGTTATCATGCAAGAAAACTTTAAAGATCGTCATAGTGTCTTTTAAGAACCTTTGATAAGAAAAAAATTGACTTATACCCTAAGAAAGCATAGACAGACAGATAATAATACTAATTCTTGATTTGAGTCTCTTCAAAGAAAGGTACAGATGAAAATGGAAATGGAAATGGAAAAGTAATGAATAATAAAAGTATAGTAAAGTAAAATAAGAAAAAAATGCAATCTTACTTAAAATAGCACTACATTCAGAGAAGGGATCACCAGAATAGCCATCGTAGCATGTACATAACGGTCTATGATTATTTACAGTGCAAGTAGCATACAAGCCGCATGAGCCAACGCAAGGATCTTTACACTTTAAATTTATACATGCTAAATTTCCAGGACATTCAGAGTTTGATGTGCATTCAGGGCGACAATTTGGCGCTCTTCCAATATACCCTTGCAAACACGTACATACAGCCCGATCGCTAATAGTACGGCATTGTGCGTTCGGACCGCATGGTGACGGTTCGCATTGGTTTTCTGGATATCTCTGTACAGGCGGGCGAGCTAAAATAAAAATATTTCATGCAGAAGAACCGAAAAAAAGCCAAGCAATGTGCGATGTATCTTACTTTCTTGGATGCATCGTAGGAATGGATCTCCTGTGAAGCCACTATGGCAGGTGCATATCGGATTATGATTGACAACCCTACATTGTGCGTTTAAGCCGCACGTACCCGGACACGGATCTTTGCATCTCTGATTGTGACAAGCTTTATCTTGAGCACATTCAGAGCTAGACATACATTCTGGACGACAGTTTGGAGGGGCGCCAATATAATTTGATATGCACGAGCATACGGCGTGTCCGTTTATAGCCCTGCAATTGCTGTATTGCCCGCATGGTGACGGATGGCAAGGGTTTTCAACTACAGGATCTCGGTGAACTGCGTTTTTAAGAATTTCATTAAAGCGATAGTGAAAAAAGATGCGTGGAAAAAAGCAACCTACATATTGGACCGCCTGTGCGATTTGAGGCAGAAACTCATGAAGATCAACTTCCTGTTTCACTTTAGAAACAAAAGCAGAATAAAAGCTTTAAAATAATTGCTATTGCAGATTTTTGATTTTGTTCTGTCCTTGTGGTAAATGAAGAATTTTTAAACTACTACTAAATGTCCTGCTTTTCGGCAGGTTTTGCTGTTATTCTGCTTTTGGCGTTTCTTACTGTGAGAGTTTCTGCCTATAATTTAAAATGTGCAAATTGACTACAGGCCCATTATATAGCAACTCCTAAACGTAACACAATTTCATGAAGTATCTCGTTACGTTTAAGAGTTTTAAAAGCAGATAGGCTTACTTGACGGAGTATGACATGCTCTCATAGGGTTTCCGCTGTGCCCAGGCAAGCATTCGCATAGTGGCGCATGATTGACGACCCGACATTCTGCATTTACACCGCATTGACCAGTACAAGGATTTACGCACTTGTTATTTACACAAGCCTGCGACTTCGAACAATCGGAGTTTATAAGACATTCAGGGCGACATTCGACGTAGGGATCACCGAAATATTCGGGAATACATTTACAGGCAGCAGCCCTATTTCTTTGTTCACAGATAGCATTCATTCCACAAGGACTTGGTTGGCAAGGTGTAACAGGTTCATCTAAAACTGTAAGATAGGTGGTTTTTTTAGTGCATCTAAGTTGACAGGCGTCCCTAGAAGAATCTTACGGGGTCTATGGGGATGGCATCCTGTGAAGGGATCTCCGGTGTATCCATTTGCGCACATGCAGCGTGGGGTGTGATTTATGACGCGGCATTCAGCATATACTCCGCAGGAACCTACGCAAGGGTCAGCACACTTAAAGTTCAGGCAAGCTAGATGGGAGGGGCATTCTGAGTTGATAGTGCATTCTGGGCGGCAATTAGGTGGTCTTCCAACGTAGTTTGTAGCACAAGAGCAAACTGCACGGCCACTTGAAACTCGACACTGCGAATTTGGCCCACATGGTGATGGAGCGCAAGGATTTGTCGGTGGAGGTGGAGGAGATGGAGGTACTATAAGACAATTTATTTTTGTGTTCAAAGGGCCTGCATTTAAACCTTGACCAATATTCTTACTTATAACAGCTACGCACTGTGTGAACGGATCACCAGTATACCCACGCTGGCACGTGCAAATCGGGGAATGGTTTGTCACGCGACAGCGGGCGTTGTTACCACAGGTTCCAGGGCAAGGATCCCTACACTTTTGATTTATACAGGACTTGTCGAATGAACATTCAGATGTAACCATACATTCTGGTTTGCAGTTGGGTGGTGCACCCATGTAGTCTGGAAGGCAGGAGCATACAGCCCGTTCGTTTAATACCCTACAAGAGCTAAAGCGCCCACATGGAGAGGGTTCACAGGGGTGTCGTGGAGGTTCATCGCGAGGGACTAATCAATGCAAAAATTCTTGTAAAATCCTGTTTAAAGCAATTGAAAAGGGGGTATCTTACTTTCTACAATCTTGTGACAAATCCTTAGAGGATTTCCGCTATGACCAGCTTGACAACTGCAGACAGGAACGTGATACGATACCCTGCACTCCGCATTTATACCACATAAATTAGCGCACGGGTCAATGCATTTCATATTCGAGCATGCCTTATGTCTAGGGCAATCCGTGTTTTGAACACATTCTGGTCTACAGTTTATGTATGGATCGCCAAAGTAATTTTGCATGCAAACACAAGAACCAGCCCCATTCCGTTCTTTACAAATAGCATTCGATCCGCAAGGTGAAGGATGGCACGGATCAAAATGCTGCGGTTCTACTATAATACAATAAAATATTTCTTTTAGATTCATGCACTTTAAACGAAGTGAAAATGCAGAAAATATTGTACAACAGTTGGTGCATGACAAATTGGTTTAGCCTAGACTTACCTGGACGCTTGTTACAGCCGGCGTATGGATCACCTTCGTATCCTTCAATGCAGGAGCAGATAGGCCTGTGATTTTGGGTGTTACACAGGGCGTTGAAACCACACGATCCGACGCAAGGATCTTCGCATTTGTTGCGAATACAAGCACGGTTCGATGGGCAGTCTTCGTGAATTGCGCATTCTGGGCGACAATGTGGTGGTGCTCCAAACATACCTGGGGAGCATGAGCATACTGCTCGTCCGTCCATTTCAAGGCATTGAGCATTCGGGCCACAAGGGCTTGCGATACAAGGGTTGATCCTCTCCGATGGCTCGTCAGCTGTGTGAAAAGTGTGAAATTATTTTCAGATTTTCGTATATGAAGAAAAATCTTCAGAGCCTCAAAGAAAATGCGATCAAAATATGCTCCATGCGAAAACTTTTAATTTAGAGCTCCAGACCTCACTGAAAGGTCCAGAAATAGGGGAAAGAATACACTAATATTAATTATGGTGTTCTACTTGCTTCAAAGTGAACCCCTCATTTCGTAAGAATATTATATCGTTAATTTAAGGTCCTCAAGGAAAAATACAATAAAAAAATTTGCAATAGTAACTTACGTTTAGGAGAACATTGTTCGAATGGATCTCCAATATAATCCGGTGGGCATGAACAGATGGGATTGTGGCTAACAACCTGGCACTTGGCATTAAAGCCACATACACCAGGGCATGGATCCGTACACTTCTGATTAATGCAAGCCAAATGTTGACTACATTCCGAGCTTACAACGCATTCAGGTCTGCACGATGGTGGGGCGCCCATATATCCAACTTGGCAGGAACATGCAGGTCGACCATCTACTACTCGACACACGCTGTTCGGGCCACATGGTGAAGGCTCGCAAGGGCTTACTGGAACCAGTGCTGTATTTTTTAAAAAAAGAAACGATTAGTCATAACGCAAATTATAAATTCTATATAAATAAAAACGTACGATGTATTGGTTCACGTTTGCATCCTTGGAATGGATCCCCTTGATAGCCTCGCTGGCAACTGCAGGTCGGGAGATGGTTAACAACGGAACACTCCGCGTTATATCCACAAATTCCAACGCAAGGATCGCGACAATGTTGTTTGATACAAGCCAAATTGCTTGGGCATTCGGCGTTGTAAACGCATTCAGGTCGACATCCAGTAGTGTAGGGATCGCCAATGTAGGGCTCAATGCAGCTGCATTTAGCTTGTTCATTTCGCACTGAACAAAGAGCATTCTCTCCGCATGGACTTGGATTGCAAGGATCTCGGCGTTGGTCGTGATATTCAGGAACTTTAGAGCATCCTACGAAAGCATCACCTTCATAGCCAGGGGCACAGGTACAATAAGCTGAATGTCCGACGACGTTACATTTTGCATTATAACCGCAGGTATTCGCGCAAGGGTCTTGGCACTTCTCTTGAATGCAAGCCTTATCCTGGGGGCACTCGTTGTTAAGAGTACACTCTGGTCTGCAGTATGGTGGACTTCCGATATAATTTTCAACACATGAGCAGACTGGCCGTCCTTGCTTCACTTGGCAAATTGAGTTCGGTCCACAAGGTGACGGGAAACAAGGATTGCTTGGCTCTCTTGGTTTCTCATCTGTTGGTGGGCGGGAACATTGTAAGAATGGATCGCCTACGTACCCAATATCGCAACTACAGATCGGATTATGATTGAGAACTTCACATCTGGCAGCGAATCCACAAGTTCCTGGGCATGGGTCAATGCATTTGTTGCTGATGCAAGCACGATTCTGTGGGCATTCTGAACTGACCACACATTCCGGTTGACATGTTGGAGGCGCGCCTCTGTATCCTGGTAAGCAAGAACAGGCCGCGTATCCCTCTTGTGAGATCAAGCATCTACTATTCGGCCCACAGGGCGAAGGCTCACATGGGTTTGATGGTATTGGCTGATCAGGTGGGAGGTAGTATGGTGTGCAAGAGATAAAAGCGTCTCCGGTGAATCCGCTTGGACAGTAGCACACTGGGTTGTGATTAACTGTCTTGCATATAGCTCCTACTCCGCAGACCCCGACACAAGGATCAGCGCACTTCAAATTTATGCAAGCCTTCTCAGATGGGCAGTCGGTGTTCAAGACGCATTCTGGACGGCACCCAATTAAGGGGTCTCCAAAGTATCCCGGAAGACATACACAGGCAAGTACAGCATCCTGTTGCTGGCATTCAGCATTAGATCCACACTGAACTGAATCGCAATTTTCTCTTCGCGAAGGAGTAACTGAAGAAGGAACTGTACAATGTTCGTAGGGGTTTCCTCCCAGTCCTTCTGGGCAGCGACAGATTGGGTTGTGCTCATATACATGGCATAAAGCGTTGTGTCCGCACGATCCAGGGCAAGGGTCCAAGCACTTTTGTCCCAGGCAAGCTTTGTTGAAGGGGCAATCAGAGTTAGATAAGCACTCTGGCCGGCAGCGAGGATTTTGGATTGCATTTGGTCCAAAGCAAGGATCACATAAGGCTACTCCATTACTATGCACTGAGCACACATCATGAGCCCCACAGGGCGATGGTGTGCATGGGTCTCTTGAAACATTTGTTAACACTCCAATAGGGACACATTGAAGGAATGCATCTCCTGTATATCCACCAACGCAAGCACATAGAGGTGTATGTTGCGTAACTCTGCACTCAGCGTTAATTCCGCAAATAGTTCCAGCACATGGATCAGCGCATTTACGATTCATACATGCCTTCGTAGCAGGACAATCGGAATTGATAACGCATTCGGGTCTACACCCTGATTGAGGATCGCCGAGATAGTCGGTAAGACAAGAGCAAACCGCACGGTCGGCCATAACTTGACAATGGGAATTAATACCACAAGGGCTAGGCTGACATGGGTTAGGAGGAAGCATCATATCGAGTGAAAAGCAACGGATGGCTGGGTTGCCTGTAAGTCCAAAATCACAGAAGCAAACTGGATGATGTCTTTCAACTTTACAACTAGCTCCTGAACCGCATGATCCTGGGCATGGATCGCGACATCTGAATCCCATGCATGCTTTATCAAGTGGGCACTCGTCATCTACCTGGCATTCATAGCCAGTACAACCGGTGACACTAGTTGGGTCTCCTCCCATACCTTCAGGGCAAGTACACATACTTTGTCCAGATGGGCTTACGACGCAGTGGGCATTTGGTCCGCATGGGTTAGGATCGCAGGCAGTTCTTGGTGGTTCTCTGCAGCCTGAATATGGGTCTCCAATAAATCCGGGACGACAGAAGCATTGCTCTCGGTTGTTTGCCACATAGCAATCAGCGTTTCTACCACATGGGCCTGGTCTGCACATTTCCACAGGCACAACAGGTGCTGCGCATTGTTTGTAAGGATTTCCAGTTGTGGGTTCCGGACAGAAGCAGACTGGGTTACGTGCAGAATCACATACCGCTCCGAAGCCACATGGGTTCGGTTCACAGATGTTCTTAGGTTCAATGCAGCCTCTGATCGTGTTGGGACTTTCAATATATCCTGGCAAGCATGTGCATTTCGAGAATCCATTGCTAAGGATAGAGCACTGCGTGTTGGGACCACAAGGTGAGGGGTCACATGGGTTTTGCGGAAGTTGACAAGGTACATGTGGAGGTTGTCCTTCATATTCTGGTAGACAGAAGCAAACTGGTGCACCATTTACAACCCTACAGCCGCTGTTAACGCCGCATGGATTCGGAGAGCATTCGCTACCTTCTGGGACTAAAAGAATATGTCATTAGATACATTTGTTTATGTTTTTACTTATAAAGGTCAATATGTTCCAGATTTTTCGATATTTTTTTTTAGAGTGAAAGTACATCGAAAATGAGAAAATACGTGCCCAAGATTTATGAATTGTTGTTTATTACCTCAGTAAAAATTTAAAAGTCTAATTTCTTTAAAAGGCATGCAGAGGCTGGGACAACTCCTATTTACTACGTGAAAAAAAAAACGGGGCACATACCTATCTTTGATTTAAATAAAAATTTTGTTTTAAGGCGCTTCCATTAACTCGAACTACAATATAATATTTTTTTTTCGATATATTTTCACCCAAAAGAAAACTCATCGAAATAGTCGAATCATATCTGATGTCCTTATTCTACCAGTAGATACTTACTGCAATTTTTGAAAGGATTTCCAGTAAGTCCCTTAGGACAGAAGCAAATGGGGTTGCCACGGTCAAGTTCACAGAGGGCGTTAATTCCACATGGGTTTGGATCGCATGGGTTTGTTGGAGGATGACAACTATGCTGTGGATTTCCGGTGTATCCAGGAGGACACTTGCAAATTCCTTGATGATTGAGTACATCGCACAGGGCATTTGAGCCGCATTGACATGGTGAGGTACACTTCCCGTTTACACAGGCCTCATACGAATCGCAATCCGAATCGGATCGACAGCCTTGAGTTCTCGAGCATTCGACGTATGGGTTGCCCATGTAACCATCGAAGCACCTGCACTCAATGCCATGATTTACTGGAATGCATTCAGCATTATCGCCGCATGAGTCTTCTAGGCACGGATTAATGCACCGCCTATTGAGCCTATCACACAATTTATCTGGCGGGCAATCTTCATTGTACTGGCATATGGGTTGGTAATCGTATGCTATTGGATGTTACAAGTATTATAATAATGCTGTACATGATATGGGTGCTCTAAAGGGTTTTTAATACAAACCTGGCTGGCATCCAACGTAACCATTGCCTTGATATCCTTCTAAACAACTACAATCGGAGCCATGATTTGTGTTTATACATACAGCATTGTGTGCACAAGGATTACGCACATCGCATGGCCGTTGGCACATGCCTCCTATGCAGGCTTCAGTCAGTGGGCAATCCTCATTGCTAGTGCATTTAACTGTGCAAAACATTGAGAGATTTTTTGTGTATGAGACAATTTGTGTGTAGGTGCGACGAAGAGAATGTTTTTTTTTTGTATTTTACAAATTGCGAAAGGTGTATCGTACAATAATAATTTTGATGTTTTTTCTGGATGTCTTAAAACTAAAGTAAATGACCTTGTGGTCTTAAGACCTCCTTCAACGTGTGTTTAAAATTACAACCAAAACTTTTTCGACACTTTGTTGATTAATTTTGTGTTATTTTTGTTGATTAATTTAATTAATATTTTGTTCCTTAGACAAAACGCTAAATTAGTAAGGATTAAAATCTTACGTGGTCCAGTTGGTGTACACTTTATCGTTGGATTTCCTTCATTTCCAGGTGGGCATGAGCAGATTGGCCTGTGCATTTTAGCTTGACAATTAGCTGTGGGGGCGCAAACACTTGCAAATTCGCAAGGATCCTGGCATAGACCCATGTAGCATGCCTCAGTCTCGATGCAGTCTTTATCAGATTGACATGGCTCTGGAATTTTCGGTGATCCTCCGGGTTCTACTTGATACAAGTTAATTTTTTTTTGGTTATATATTGTTATTTCCTTGTTATAGAGGAATATATGTTTAGCAAGCAAGTTTTGTGTGATTATGTTTCATTCCTGATTTATTTGATGGTGTGATGTTTTGTACAGGATGCAGCCAATTAAAATATATACAGTTTTTTCGCTGCTATAATTTTCGATGATGAAATGAGACGACAGATGAAATAAAGGAAAAGAAAGCAAATTCATTTACATTTAAAAGCTTTATATTTCTTGCACAGTCCGAGGTGTGAAAACATTATTTAAAACTTCGATGCATTTTTGAAATGTCTGAATAAAAAATATACTAAAACATGAGCCATTATGAATAAGTGCACCTTTTGTGCTGAAGTTTTGGCATGTGTTTAAAAATGTGTTTAAGGTAATTGTGCGAAAGGGATATACGACTATGATTCACATCGTTTATAGGGTTCCATATCAAAGGCACTAAACGGAATTGGTGAGACTTGACATTCCGTTCGTTTGTATCTCTGCGCCGATTATACATACTAGCCATTTGTAAAGCTATCGATATAAAATTTGGCATAGTAATATAATTCGCTTCTTTCCACCTAGCCCGATAGTCGAAAAAATGAACAAATGGGCTACATAAATATGTATGTGAGCAATTAAGATATTTCACCCGACCTTGTAAATAATTATTAAACTTTCGATACAAATTTCATACCAGCTTTTGAGGCTCTTCACTTGCTAGTCTGTGTGCAATATTGTTATTGTATAATTCTTCCTTCCCTTTTCTTTAATATATTTATATAAAGCAAGGACTTAGCTATGATTTGCTTACATGCAATAATGTTGAAACGATTCAAACAATTCGAAATATGGAATTTTAAATGAATCGAACAATTGTAGTAGTTAAGCCTCATAGCCTTGTAAAAAAATGTAATGAGTTCGTATATTTATATTATGGAAGCTATAATTTTAAAAAAAAACCAATGTAACTGACTTATTGTATTGCCCATTTTCGTAGATATTTTTTTGTCTTCTCATAAGAAGCCAATAGAGCAACAAGTGCGCTGCACAGCAATTTTGCTTAATTGCTTTCGGGAATGAAATTATAATGATGATGATAAAAATATTTTAACAATACAATGCAATCACGTATTGTATGAAAATGCAACTTCTGCAAAATTATTTTCCAAGTCAATTTTGGAAATTAAACAGAAATCAAATAAAGTAAGAATGAAACGGCGACAACTACAGGTAAAATGTGGAATGCATCTAAAAGCGTACTCTAGTCCAAAGTATGTACATTTATATACATTAAGATTATTTACATTAGATCAAGCCAGTTAGTACAAAAAAAATATACCTTTAACACAATTGATGTTAGAAATATCGTCCCGACATACGAGAAGGCAACGACCATTAGTGCAAGTTTCATTCGAAGCACAATCATTTGTAGTGTCACAGGTTTTTGCTACGGTCATTGTTGTTGTAACGGTGACGTTATAGTCCATTTCCTGGGTACTAGTATCTGTTGTTGTAGCCGATGTTGACACATCATATTGTTCAGTGCTTGTTGATAAATTTGCAACAGTTGTAATATTGTGGTAGTCATACTCCAAAGATGTATCACCTCTCGTTGAGGGTTTTTTAGTGTATTCAACAAATGGTGTTGATGTTGATGAACTTGTAGTACTCTCTCCGTAAGATGTTGTTGTTGATTCTTTTTCAACCGTTACAGAGCTAGTTGAACTGTCTGTTGTCGGTTTTGTACTAGTATCAGTAAATTCAGTTGTGGTTCTAAAACCTGCAGTGGGCATCGTTCCACCTTCTGTTGTGAAAACTATTTGAGTTTCGGTAGCTGATTCTGTTGTTGTAGTTGTTTTAGTTGTTATTTCTGGCTGAGATTTGGTAACAGGTTCTGTGACCGAAACAAACTCTGTTGTGGTTACAACAGGTGAAGCAGTTGTTAAAATTGTTTCAGTCGATTTTGCCCCTGATGTTGTTGTTGAGCCAAATGTAGTTGTTTCAACAGTGGTCCCATCAGTAGAAGTAGACTTTGTTGTTCTTAAATTCATTGCAACACCTGTAGTACTTGTCATTGCTTCGTCAGTGGATGTTGTAAATGGATATGTCCCTGTTATATTATTATCACCATCTCTATAACCCTTTGGTGGACCTGTTTTTGTTGTTGTTGGCACTGAACTTGTATCTGTTGTCTCTGTGACACCTGTGCTTCTCTCTGATGTTGTTACAGCTGAAGTTGTTGTTTCTACTTTTTCAGTTGTGCTCGCATTCGATGCCGTTATTGGTGTTGTTGAAGTAGTTGGTGTAGATGTTGTTACTAAGTTAGTAGCAGTAGTTGTTTCAGATAGAGAAGTTAGAGGTAAGGTAGAAGTAGTACTTTCAATTGTTACATCGGTTAATTGTTTCGTAGTAGTTGAAATCGTGTCTAGGATTATTTACAAAAAGTTTTGTTTTTTTTTGTTTTTTTTCTTATTTTCTTCTATTTCTTATTTTAAATGGTGTAATAGAAAACAGTAAAACCAATTGCAAAGACATTTTATATTTACAGAAGATACTAAAATTCTTTGCATCCTAAACTGCCTCTGTATGAAATGTAAAGTGTTTTTCGTCTCATTTGGATAACTTTTTTGATAAGACACTTTTTCAACAATAAAAAGAAAATACTGACTCGACGAAAAGCACTTTTAATCTCAGATTTCGTTAAAATTTGTGCACATTTGTGTTTAGAACAAGTGCTAGCCTCGATTTCGAGGTAAAACAGTGCAAGAACATTAATTTAAGTATTCATACCTTTAACGCATGCACCAGTTGTGGGATCACAGGATACGCCCGGTGGACAATGTTCACAGCCTACAAAAACTTGGTCACGTTCTAGAAAAGGAAATATATTGAATTTTAGTGAGTGCAATAAATTATGGCTGCAAAAAAATATTCGAAATGCGCCGCGAGGTTTTTCTACTAAATGAATTGGAAATACGTACGTGGTATGCAGTTGCAGCCGTCACAAACCAATCCTCCTCGACAGTCCAAATTCTTCTGGCATTGGCAAACTGTTTGTGAATAAAAAACACATGAATAAAAATGCACTACGATCATTAGCCGTCTGTTGCAAAAATGAATACAAACCTCTAGCACAAACGGCTTGATGATTTTGCACCTGACATTCCTGCTCATGAGAGCAAGGATTAGCGTAGGAGCATGGATCAACACAGAGTGCATTTATACAGGCTCTCTGGGATGGGCAATCGCTGTTTGATGCGCAAGTAATTTCTGGAATTTTACGGAACAATTCATTAGCCGACGAAGTCAGGCAGTTGTAAGCCATTATCTGAAAACATTTCAAGTAAACACTTTCCTCCACCAGTCATGCTACCCACTTAGTAGGCTTCAAGCATCAAGAAGTACTACACTACGGTGTTAGTCATCAGGTGATATATAATACAAAGCATGATCAATTATAATACAAGATGCCAAATGAGAAAAACACATTCATTCCCATGCTTGACAGAGCCCCAGCCTAATACACAATCCTTGGAGAGCAGCAGTAGCGTATCTCGATAAAAAAACATTCGCCAAAATCTTAAAAAAGATTCAAGATTTTCTCCAAAGGTCAAGAAAACTTTAAATAAAAAAAACGTGAAAAATCATGCAACTGCAGCAGATCTGCTGCAGTACAATGGGCGTAAGGTCGGCATTGTAGCCACATCGGTAAGTCTTTTGTGTCCAAAGATGCAGGTGCAAAAGTTTCCAAGGATATGTCGAAGTATATGCGCCTTTGTCGCCCTCTTGCAGTTTCAGATCGGTTTGCGATTTTTTTCTATTCTGCCAATGACTCCCACTCCTATGAAGGCGTGGGTGCCTAGCCGAGAAAAGGAAGAGTAGCAGCTCGCGGAAGGACCAGGGCTGCGGTTCATATGCACAATTTCTGGCCCAACGCGAGTCACCCATTAACCACGAATCTGATTTTTATCTTATGACGAAAGTGGCTCAGTTTTTACCTGCGATTTCGTGACAATCTGGCGTGCTCAAATCTGCGTCTGGATGGCAAAAGCACACAGCCGTATGGTTAAGTGAGCGGCAAATGGCAAATTTATGGCACGGTGTAAAGTGACTGCAGGGATCCACACAGAAGTTGCGGATGCAAGTCTCATGGTCGCGGCAGTTAAAGTCTTCGAGGCAATGGAGAGACATGTTCAGCCCCGCAACAGGGAAGACCACGGTAACCGTGGGCCTCTCTGTTGTGGAAGGATTCACTGTCGGCACCATAGCACTCGGTTCTGTATAAGTCTGTCTCTCTCCCATTTCAGTAGTGGCAATACTTGAAGTATCTGAAGGTGCAACGGTCAAATTCTTGGTAGTAACCATAGAAAAACTAGGAACGGTCGGAACAGGTTGTGGGAAAAGGGTGGTAAACTCCTCATGAGTGGAGGGGATTTCTCTGCTCTCAAAACCTAATGTAGTTTCGGTTACAAACTCGACGACAGTGGAAGGCAAGGTAGAAGAAGACTGGGATAGACCAGATAAGGTCGTCGGAATTTCTTCCGTTTGACGAGAAATTCCACTTGAAGTAGTTACTGGAGCCACTATTGGCCCCGAAACTGGAGCAACCATAGTCGTGGGACCCCCCGAGACTTCGGTTAAAGTTGTTTCCTCGGGCGAAATACTTTTTTCGTAGTAAGAAGTGGTAGTTTCTATGACCTCCGTGGGACCACTTACAGTTGAGTAATGATCAGGGTAAGTAGATCCCTCGGTTGAAGCTTTTTCATGCGACGAAGTAGTTTTTTCGTGGAAAAGAGGGGTAGTTTTAGATGGCTCTGTGGGCCCAGTTATAGTTGAGGAACGAACCGTGTAAGTATATCCAGGAACACCCCCACTTGTTGGAGCTCCAGAAATTTCAGTTGTAGGCATTTCCTGAAGCAAAGTTGTTCTTCCGTATGGAGTAGGGGTGGTTTCTGGCCCTTCTGTGGAACCAGTTTCAGTTAAAGAAGGAACAGTATAAGTATATTCTGGAGCGCTCTCAGTTGAAGAAGCTCCGGTACTTTCGCTTGTAGGTAAGGTAGGAGGAAGGGTAGTTTCTGGCCCCTCTGTGGAACCAGTTTCAGTTGAAGAAGGAGGATAAGTATATCCTGAAGCCGTCCCTGATGTGGGAGCTCCGGCACTTTCGGTTGTAGGTATTTCATGAGGCAAGGTTGTTCTTCCGTATGGAGGAGGGGTGCTTTCTGGCCCTTCTGTGGAACCAGTTTCAGTTGCAGAAGGAACAGAATAAGTATATCTTGGAGCCTTCTCAGTTGTGGGAGATACGGTACTTTCGGTTGTGGGTATTTCATGAGGCAAGGTTGTTCTTCCGTATGGAGGAGGGGTGGTCTCTGGCCCTTCTGTGGAACCAGTTACAGTTGAAGAAGGAACAGGATAAGTATATCCTGGAGCCCTCCCAGTTGTGGGAGCTCCGGTACTTTCGGTTGTAGGTATTTCATGAGGCAAGGTTGTTCTTCCGTATGGAGGAGGGGTGGTGTCTGGCGCCTCTGTAGAACCACTTTCAGTTGCAGAAGGAACAGAATAAGTATATCTTGGAGCCTTCTCAGTTGTGGGAGATACGGTACTTTCGGTTGTGGGTATTTCATGAGGCAAGGTTGTTCTTCCGTATGGAGGAGGGGTGGTTTCTGGCCCTTCTGTGGAACCAGTTTCAGTTGAAGAAGCAATAGGATAAGTATGCCCTGGAGCCGTCTCCGTTGTGGGAGCTCCGGTACTTTCCGTTATAGGTATTTTATGAGGCAAAGTTGTTGTTTCGTATGAGGAAAGGGTGGTTTCTGGCCCCTCTGTGGACCCAGTTTCAGTTGAAGAAGGAACAGGATAAGTATATCCTGGAGCTCTCCCAATTGTGGGAGCTCCGGTACTTTCGGTTGTAGGTATGTCATGAGGCAAAGTTGTTCTTCCGTATGGAGGAGGGGTGGTTTCTGGTCCTTCTGTGGATCCAGTTTCAGTTGAAGAAGGAACAGGATAAGTATATCCGGGAGCCCTCCCAGTTGTGGGAGATACGTTACTTTCGGTTGTGGGTATTTCAGGAGGCAAAGTTGTTCTTCCGTATGGAGGAGGGGTGGTTTCTGGCCGCTCTGTGGAACCAGTTTCAGTTGAAGAAGGAACAGGATAAGTATATCCTGAAGCCCTCTCAGTTGTGGGAGATACGTTACTTTCGGTTGTGGGTATTTCAGGAGGCAAAGTTGTTCTTCCGTATGAAGGAGGGGTGGTTTCTGGCCGCTCTGTGGAACCAGTTTCAGTTGAAGAAGGAACAGGATAAGTATGTCCTGGAGCCGTCCCAGTTGTGAGAGCACCGGTACTTTCGGTTGTAGGTATTTCATGAAGCAAGGTTGTTCTTCCGTGTGGAGGAGGGGTGGTCTCTGGCCCTTCTGTGGACCCAGTTTCAGTTGAAGAAGGAACAGGATAAGTATATCCTGAAGCCCTCTCAGTTGTCGGAGATACGTTATTTTCGGTTGTGGGTATTTCAGGAGGCAAAGTTGTTCTTCCGTATGAAGGAGGGGTGGTTTCTGGCCGCTCTGTGGAACCAGTTTCAGTTGAAGAAGGAACAGGATAAGTATGTCCTGGAGCCGTTCCCGTTGTGGGAGCTCCGGTACTTTCCGTTATAGGTATTTTATGAGGCAAAGTTGTTGTTTCGTATGAGGAAAGGGTGGTTTCTGGCCCCTCTGTGGACCCAGTTTCAGTTGAAGAAGGAACAGGATAAGTATGTCCTGGAGCCGTTGCCGTTGTGGGAGCTCCGGTACTTTCCGTTATAGGTATTTTATGAGGCAAAGTTGTTGTTTCGTATGAGGAAAGGGTGGTTTCTGGCCCCTCTGTGAACCCAGTTTCAGTTGAAGAAGGAACAGGATAAGTATGTCCTGGAGCCGTCCCAGTTGTGAGAGCACCGGTACTTTCGGTTGTAGGTATTTCATGAAGCAAGGTTGTTCTTCCGTGTGGAGGAGGGTTGGTTTCTGGCACTTCTGTGGACCCAGTTTCAGTTGAAGAAGGAACAGGATAAGTATATCCTGAAGCCCTCTCAGTTGTGGGAGATACGTTACTTTCGGTTGTGGGTATTTCAGGAGGCAAAGTTGTTCTTCCGTATGAAGGAGGGGTGGTTTCTGGCCGCTCTGTGGAACCAGTTTCAGTTGAAGAAGGAACAGGATAAGTATGTCCTGGAGCCGTTCCCGTTGTGGGAGCTCCGGTACTTTCCGTTATAGGTATTTTATGAGGCAAAGTTGTTGTTTCGTATGAGGAAAGGGTGGTTTCTGGCCCCTCTGTAGACCCAGTTTGAGTTGAAGAAGGAACAGGATAAGTATGTCCTGGAGCCGTCCCAGTTGTGAGAGCACCGGTACTTTCGGTTGTAGGTATTTCATGAAGCAAGGTTGTTCTTCCGTGTGGAGGAGGGGTGGTTTCTGGCCCCTCTGTGGACCCAGTTTCAGTTGAAGAAGGAACAGGATAAGTATGTCCTGGAGCCGTCCCAGTTGTGAGAGCACCGGTACTTTCGGTTGTAGGTATTTCATGAAGCAAGGTTGTTCTTCCGTGTGGAGGAGGGTTGGTTTCTGGCACTTCTGTGGACCCAGTTTCAGTTGAAGAAGGAACAGGATAAGTATATCCTGAAGCCCTCTCAGTTGTCGGAGATACGTTATTTTCGGTTGTGGGTATTTCAGGAGGCAAAGTTGTTCTTCCGTATGAAGGAGGGGTGGTTTCTGGCCGCTCTGTGGAACCAGTTTCAGTTGAAGAAGGAACAGGATAAGTATGTCCTGGAGCCGTTCCCGTTGTGGGAGCTCCGGTACTTTCCGTTATAGGTATTTTATGAGGCAAAGTTGTTGTTTCGTATGAGGAAAGGGTGGTTTCTGGCCCCTCTGTAGACCCAGTTTGAGTTGAAGAAGGAACAGGATAAGTATGTCCTGGAGCCGTCCCAGTTGTGAGAGCACCGGTACTTTCGGTTGTAGGTATTTCATGAAGCAAGGTTGTTCTTCCGTGTGGAGGAGGGGTGGTTTTTGGCCCTTCTGTGGACCCAGTTTCAGTTGAAGAAGGAACAGGATAAGTATATCCTGAAGCCCTCTCAGTTGTGGGAGATACGTTATTTTCGGTTGTGGGTATTTCAGGAGGCAAAGTTGTTCTTCCGTATGAAGGAGGGGTGGTTTCTGGCCGCTCTGTGGAACCAGTTTCAGTTGAAGAAGGAACAGGATAAGTATGTCCTGGAGCCGTTCCCGTTGTGGGAGCTCCGGTACTTTCCGTTATAGGTATTTTATGAGACAAAGTTGTTGTTTCGTATGAGGAAAGGGTGGTTTCTGGCCGCTCTGTGGAACCAGTTTCAGTTGAAGAAGGAACAGGATGAGTATGTCCTGGAGCCGTCCCAGTTGTGAGAGCACCGGTACTTTCGGTTGTAGGTATTTCATGAAGCAAGGTTGTTCTTCCGTGTGGAGGAGGGGTGGTTTCTGGCCCTTCTGTGGACCCAGTTTCAGTTGAAGAAGGAACAGTATAAGTATATCCTGAAGCCCTCTCAGTTGTGGGAGATACGTTACTTTCGGTTGTGGGTATTTCAGGAGGCAAAGTTGTTCTTCCGTATGAAGGAGGGGTGGTTTCTGGCCGCTCTGTGGAACCAGTTTCAGTTGAAGAAGGAACAGGATAAGTATGTCCTGGAGCCGTTCCCGTTGTGGGAGCTCCGGTACTTTCCGTTATAGGTATTTTATGAGGCAAAGTTGTTGTTTCGTATGAGGAAAGGGTGGTTTCTGGCCGCTCTGTGGAACCAGTTTCAGTTGAAGAAGGAACAGGATGAGTATGTCCTGGAGCCGTCCCAGTTGTGAGAGCACCGGTACTTTCGGTTGTAGGTATTTCATGAAGCAAGGTTGTTCTTCCGTGTGGAGGAGGGGTGGTTTCTGGCCCTTCTGTGGACCCAGTTTCAGTTGAAGAAGGAACAGGATAAGTATATCCTGAAGCCCTCTCAGTTGTGGGAGATACGTTACTTTCGGTTGTGGGTATTTCAGGAGGCAAAGTTGTTCTTCCGTATGAAGGAGGGGTGGTTTCTGGCCGCTCTGTGGAACCAGTTTCAGTTGAAGAAGGAACAGGATAAGTACGTCCTGGAGCCGTTCCCGTTGTGAGAGCACCGGCACTTTCGGTTGTAGGTATTTCATGAAGCAAGGTTGTTCTTCCGTGTGGAGGAGGGGTGGTTTCTGGCCCTTCTGTGGAACCAGTTTCAGTTGAAGAAGGAACAGGATAAGTATATCCTGGAGCCCTCCCAGTTGTGGGAGATCCGCTACTTTCGGTTGTAGGCATTTCATGAGGCAAAGTTGTTCTTCCGTATGGAGGAGGGGTGGTGTCTGGCCGCTCTGTGGAACCAGTTTCCGTTGAAGAAGGAACAGGATAAGTATGTCCTGGAGCCGTCTCCGTTGTGGGAGCTCCGGTACTTTCCGTTATAGGTATTTTATGAGGCAAAGTTGTTATTTCGTAAGAAAGAGGGGTGGTATCTGGCGCCTCTGTAGAACCACTTTCAGTTGAAGAAGGAACAGGATAAGTATGTTCTGGAGCTCTCCCGGTTGTGGGAGCTCCAGTACTTTCGGTTGTAGGTAGTTCATGAGACAAAGTTGTTCTTGCGTATGGAGGAGGGGTGGTTTCTGGCCGCTCTGTGGAACCAGTTTCAGTTGAAGAAGGAACAGAATAAGTATGCCCTGGAGCCATCCCAGTTGTGAGAGCACCGGCACTTTCGGTTGTAGGTATTTCATGAAGCAAGGTTGTTCTTCCGTATGGAGGAGGGGTGGTTTCTGGCCGCTCTGTGGAACCAGTTTCAGTTGAAGAAGGAACAGGATAAGTATATCCTGGAGCCCTCCCAGTTGTGGGAGATCCGCTACTTTCGGTTGTAGGCATTTCATGAGGCAAAGTTGTTCTTCCGTATGGAGGAGGGGTGGTGTCTGGCCACTCTGTGGAACCAGTTTCCGTTGAAGAAGGAACAGAATAAGTATGTCCTGGAGCTCTCCCGGTTGTGGGAGCTCCGGTACTTTCGGTTGTAGGTAGTTCATGAGACAAAGTTGTTCTTCCGTATGAGGAAAGGGTGGTTTCTGGCCCCCTTGTGGAACCACTTTCAGTTGAAGAAGGAACGGGATACGTATGTCCTGGATCCGTCCCAGTTGTGGGAGCTCCGGCACTTTCGGTTGTAAGTATTTCATGAAGCAAGGTTGTTCTTCCGTATGGAGGAGGGGTGGTTTCTGGCCCTTCTCTGGAACCAGTTTCAGTTGAAAAAGGAACAGTATAAGTATATCCTGGAGCCCTTCCAGTTGTGGAAGAACCGTTACTTTCGATTGTAGGCATTTCGTGAGGCAAAGTTGTTCTTCCGTATGGAGGAGGGGTGGTGTCTGGCCGCTCTGTGGAACCAGTTTCCGTTGAAGAAGGAACAGGATAAGTATGTCCTGGAGCCGTCTCCGTTGTGGGAGCTCCGGTACTTTCCGTTATAGGTATTTTATGAGGCAAAGTTGTTATTTCGTAAGGAAGAGGGGTGGTATCTGGCGCCTCTGCAGAACCACTTTCAGTTGAAGAAGGAACAGGATAAGTATGTTCTGGAGCTCTCCCGGTTGTGGGAGCTCCAGTACTTTCGGTTGTAGGTAGTTCATGAGACAAAGTTGTTCTTCCGTATGGAGGAGGGGTGGTTTCTGGCCGCTCTGTGGAACCAGTTTCAGTTGAAGAAGGATCAGGATAAGTATGCCCTGGAGCCATCCCAGTTGTGAGAGCACCGGCACTTTCGGTTGTAGGTATTTCATGAAGCAAGGTTGTTCTACCGTATGGAGGAGGGGTGGTTTCTGGTCCTTCTGTGGAACCAGTTTCAGTTGAAGAAGGAACAGGATAAGTATATCCTGGAGCCCTCCCAGTTGTGGGAGATCCGGTACTTTCGGTTGTAGGCATTTCATGAGGCAAAGTTGTTCTTCCGAATGGAGGAGGGGTGGTGTCTGGCCACTCTGTGGAACCAGTCTCCGTTGAAGAAGGAACAGAATAAGTATGTCCTGGAGCTCTCCGGGTTGTGGGAGCTCCGGTACTTTCGGTTGTAGGTAGTTCATGAGACAAAGTTGTTCTTCCGTATGAGGAAAGGGTGGTTTCTGGCCGCTCTGTGGAACCAGTTTCCGTTGAAGAACGAACAGGATAAGTATGCCCTGGAGCCGTCTCCGTTGTGGGAGCTCCGGTACTTTCCGTTATAGGTATTTTATGAGGCAAAGTTGTTATTTCGTAAGGAAGAGGGGTGGTATCTGGTGCCTCTGTAGAACCACTTTCAGTTGAAGAAGGAACAGGATAAGTATGTTCTGGAGCTCTCCCGGTTGTGGGAGCTCCAGTACTTTCGGTTGTAGGTAGTTTATGAGACAAAGTTGTTCTTCCGTATGGTGGAGGGGTGGTTTCTGGCCGCTCTGTGGAACCAGCTTCAGTTGAAGAAGGATCAGGATAAGTATGCCCTGGAGCCATCCCAGTTGTGAGAGCACCGGCACTTTCGGTTGTAGGTATTTCATGAAGCAAGGTTGTTCTTCCGTATGGAGGAGGGGTGGTTTCTGGCCCTTCTGTGGAACCAGTTTCAGTTGAAAAAGGAACAGGATAAGTATATCCGGGAGCCCTCCCAGTTGTGGGAGATCCGGTACTTTCGGTTGTAGGCATTTCATGAGGCAAAGTTGTTCTTCCGTATGGAGGAGGGGTGGTGACTGGCCGCTCTGTGGAACCAGTTTCCGTTGAAGAACGAACAGGATAAGTATGCCCTGGAGCCGTCTCCGTTGTGGGAGCTCCGGTACTTTCCGTTATAGGTATTTTATGAGGCAAAGTTGTTATTTCGTATGGAAGAGGGGTGGTATCTGGCGCCTCTGTAGAACCACTTACAGTTGAATCAGGAACAGGATAAGTATGTCCTGGACCCGTCCCAGTTGTGCCAGCTCCGGAACTTTCCGTTGCAGGCATTTCATGAGGCAAAGTTGTTCTTCCGTATGGAGGAGGGGTGGTGTCTGGCCGCTCTGTGGAACCAGTTTCAGTTGAAGAAGGAACAGGATAAGTATGTCCTGGAGCCGTGTCCGTTGTAGGAGCTCCGGTACTTTCCGTTATAGGAATTTTATGAGGCAAAGGTGTTATTTCGTATGGAAGAGGGGTGGTATCTGGCGCCTCTGTATAACCACTTTCAGTTGTAGAAGGAACAGGATAAGTATGTTCTGGAGCTCTCCCGGTTGTGGGAGCTCCGGTACTTTCGGTTGTAGGTAGTTCATGAGACAAAGTTGTTCTTCCGTATGAGGAAAGTGTGGTTTCTGGCCCCTCTGTGGAACCAGTTTCAGTTGAAGAAGGAACAGGATAAGTATATCCTGGAGCCCTCCCAGTTGTGGGATATACGTTACTTTCGGTTGTGGGTATTTCAGGAGGCAAAGTTGTTCTTCCGTATGGAGGAGGGGTGGTTTCTGGCCGCTCTGTGGACCCAGTTTCAGTTGAAGAAGGAACAGGATAAGTATATCCTGGAGCCCTCTCAGTTGTGGGAGATACGTTACTTTCGGTTGTGGGTATTTCATCAGGCAAAATTGGTCTTCCGTATGGAGGAGAGGTGGTATCTGGCGCCTCTGTAAAATCACTTTTAGTTGAAGAAGGAACAGGATAAGTATGTCCTGGAGCCGTCCCAGTTGTGGGAGATACGTTAGTTTCGGTTGTGGGTATTTCAGGAGTCAAAGTTGTTCTTTCGTATGGAGGAGAAGTGGTATCTGGCCCCTGTGTAGATCCACTTTCAGTTGAAGAAGGAACAGGATAAGTATGTCCTGGAGCTTTCCCGGTTGTGGGAGCTCCGGTACTTTCGGTTGTAGGTAGTTCATGAGACAAAGTTGTTCTTACGTATGAGGAAAGGGTGGTTTCTGGCCCCTCTGTGGAACCAGTTTCAGTTGAAGAAGGAACAGGATAAGTATATCCTGGAGCCGTCTCAGTTGTGGGAGATACGGTACTTTCGGTTGTGAGAATTTCATGAGGCAAAATTGGTCTTCCGTATGGAGGAGAGGTGGTATCTGGCGCCTCTGTAAAATCACTTTCAGTTGAAGAAGGAACAGGATAAGTATGTCCTGGAGCCGTCCCAGTTGTGGGAACTCCGGTACTTTCGGTTGTAGGTATTTCATGAGGCAAAATTGGTCTTCCGTATGGAGTAGAGGTGGTATCTGACCCTTCTGTAGAACTACTTTCAGTTGAAGAAGGAACAGGATAAGTATGTCCTGGAGCCGTCCCAATTGTGGGAGCTACAGTACTTTCAGATGATGGTATTTCATGAGGCAAAGTTGTTCGTACGTATGGAGGAGGGGTAGTTTCTGACCCCTCTGTAGAACTACTTTCAGATGAAGAAAGAACAGGATAAGTATGGCGTGCAGCCGTCACAGTTGTGAGAGTTCCTGTTACTACGTTTGAAGTTGTTTCATGAGGGGAAGTAGTTCTATCGTAGAAAGAGATGGTAGTTTCTGGTGAGTCTTTAATAGTAGCTCCTGTTGTTTCTTCGGAACTAGGTTCGTAGGACGAAGAAGTCTCTGGCGCCTCTGTAAACATAGTGTAATTTTTGGGCCGTTTTACCGGGGCATGCATAGTTGTATCTGGACTAGATGTTGGGCCAGGGTAAGTATATTCTGGAGAAGCGTCAGTTTTGGGAGGTCCAGTTGCTTCGGTTGAAGTTATTTCATTGGGTGAAGTGGAACTTCTGTATGAATAAGTAGTGTCTAGTGTCATTGTTGACCTAGTTTGTGTTCTCGTGGCTCCATCACCTGATGTGATTTCATCAGCCACAGTAGTTGTTCCGTAAATAGAAGTAGTACTTTGTGATGTTATTATTGGCCCAGGTTCCATTGGGGAAGAGTGAGTTGATCCCGTAGTAGCTACATTTGTAGGTGCTTCGGTAACTTTGGATGAACTTGTTTCTTTAGAGGAAGTAGTTCTTTCGAGAAAAGAAGTAGTGTCTGTAGGCACTGTTTGCCCAACTTCACTTGAAGTCGAAATGGACTCTATTGGTACTTTAGTGGTAGCTATTGACATTTTAGTTGTTGGCGCCGTAACAGGCTTTGATTGACTTGTTACTTGTGTAGTTGTTTCTGTATAAGCAGGGTCCGTACGGGATTTTGGTGGGCTTGTAACATTTGTCTCTGTATGGGATAGGGACGGAATACTTGTATCTGGGATACCATGTGTGACACTTTCGGGGATTTCAATTTCAGTTGTGGTTGATAAGGGAATAGTTGTTTCCTTTTCGGATTGAGGTGTAATTGAGGGGAAAAATTTAGAAATAGTAGTTAAAACTTCTTGAGTAAATTCTGAGACTTTTTGGGTTACCATTTCGGTAATTGTCGGCTCCGTTCTGCTTTCAAGTACAGAAGGATTGGTTGTGGAAATAGTTTCGGCTTTTTCAGACATCGGAGAAGTCATTTGACTAGTCTCTGTGGTTATAGAAGATTCAGTGAGACCACTTTGTGTAGAAGAGGGTGTAGTTTTATGTTGGTCTGATTCTATTGTTTTATTTTCGCTACTATCGGGAAACACTGTCGAACGCGACCTACCTTCAAAGATAGTACTTTTGAGTGGAGATATTGTCGTAAAGGTTGTACTAGTTTCTGTCTCGGTTATTTGTTCAGTCGTTTGTGCGAGTTCTGTTGTAGTGTCGATTCTGTGTGGTTCGACAGGGTGGCATTTGGTTTTTGGGTCCCCCGTATAACTGTCTTGGCAATTGCAAGTGACATTGTGTGCTTTTACTACGCAGATTGCAAATTCACCGCATCCAGTGCGACATGGGTCTATACAACTACCCCCAATGCACTGGAGAGTTTCACTGCAGTCTTGGTGTTTTGTACAGCTGATCATCTGTGTTTCATTGGCTGTGGATATAACATGTTGGCTGTGTTTTTCTTAATGTTGTAAAAATATATACACAAAACAAAAAAGTAAAGAAATGTTACCTATTTACAATTAGTGAACCTTTCTGAATTAAACTGTACACAATCATCCAATACCTAATTGATTATGGTCGAATTTGATTAGTTTTCGCTAACTAACGACCACTCGGGTTAAGATCCAAAATGCAGTCTTAGGGGTGTTACAGGATAGAAGCTAATAAGAGTAGAAGAAGTTAGGAGTCTAGCTGGAGAGTTAAGAGTAGTAAGACAGATAGCAGATATTTTAGTGATCATTAAAGTGAGCATGAGCGTGTGTGAATGTATAAAAAGATAAACGTCAGCAAATTTTGGCTTCAGAAACGTAAGGAGCTTGTTTGATTTTAATTGCCTAAGAAGACTTCGTTTAGGTGAAAGATTGGTTTAGAAGTTCTTATCGGAAGTAGCTGCTGGCATTATTAGAGGCCGCGGCCTGAAGGCGTTTTTAATCTGCGTTTGATTCTTTAGGTTTGATTAGGTTTCGCTAGAGTTTAAGAGATAGAGAGAGGAAATTGTATTGAAAGACATTGTTTCCATTAAACATCAACGGGAGTTGTTATACATTTTAAAATTACAAAGAACGCTGCATAGGAGTTTGTTTACAAAAAGCTCTTGTTCCTTCCTCTGGTAGTACAGGACTAACTCATAAAAGTTCATGTAAAATTTAAAAATTCAAAAAACACTTTACCTAAACTTATTGCTTTAGTTAATGTACTTGTGTTGTTACCTTTTTGGCATCCGTTTCGAGAATCTGCTACGAATCCAGGCGGGCAGAATTTACATATTGGCTTATGATCCTCAACAATGCATGGTGAGTTAGCGGCACAAGTTGCAAAATCGCATGGGTTAATGCATTGGTAGTTTCTACATGCGAGCCCGATAGGGCACCCATTGTCCCGCAGGCAGATCGATATCGACGGCATGCAGTCTTTGAGACAAATGCAGACCGGCTTGTGGTCCTGCACCTGGCATGACTTGTTCGCGGGACACACTGGGCCGCGGCTCAGTTGCGCCATACATGGGTTTCGGCACTTGCTGTCTATGCATGCCATGTTCGAAGCACAATCATCGTCACGGTAGCATTCACGCTTCTCGGGGGCGCACGTTAGTTCGCCATATTCATTCACAACAAAGCCAGATTTACAGACGCAGACGGGACGGTGGCGGCGAGTTTCGCACTTCTTGTTGCCTTCACAGGCATATGTGGGGTTCTGACAGGGGTCAATACATTGGCCAAATCGATCACACCTCAGTGTCTCTGGACAGTCATCGTCTATATTGCATGGCACTTGTACGGTTGGATCACGGGGTCGTGGTGTCGGTTCAATTTCACACTTTGGATCTGGTTTGCATTCAATATTTGGCCGGCCAATATAACAATTCGGACACGAGCATCGCGGCCGGTGTAGGACGGTGCGACATAATGCATTTGTACCGCACGCACCACGCATTGCACAAGGATCTTGACAGTGTCCTTGTATGCATGCCTTCTCGCTGGGACATTCCGTATCTGAGTTGCATTCTCTGTCTAAATTCCAGGAATATATTATACACATATAGTTTGCTTTTTGGTTTTGGCTGTTTTTGCGGTATTTTTTTTTGTTTTAATTTTAGAGTGGGGATTTATCTTTATTGTGCTTTTTGGATTTTTATCTTTTCTCTACTTGTTCAAAAGTTGTGGGTAACTGACCTAAATTGGTTCGTACAATTGCTTATACATACTCGTGTCTAAATAGCTAATTAATGTCTGGATTCAGAATGGGACTAAAAAATTATACATTCGCTTTAAGAGTTAAAATTAATTATAATTATAATTTCAATATGTCTAATAGTAAGATATTATGGTACTTAAGAAATAGTTTAGGGTGATTTAGAGCTTTACTGAAAACACCAATATGTATCTAGAAATTTGAATTATGTTGATTCTGTAAAAAAACCAAGCTAGAAATGAAGAATTGTTTATCCAGATTATTGATGTATTCAATTCACTTCTATTCTGCAATTACATTAAAGAGAGGAAGATACGACAGAAGCAGAAAAAAGCAGAACTGCTGCTAAAGTATTTCTAATGAAATTAAATCTTTAAGAAGCTTTGCATTTGCGACATTGTTGTGGTGAATTTGCTTCTGCTGTTGCTTCATGTGTTTTATTTTAAGAAAGAAAGAAGAAATCAGAAACGGAATTCCACAACAACATTGGCTCAATAGCAGAACAGAAGCTTTCGAAACTTTTATTTGTTGCTGTTTAACTGCTCCTGTTATTTTCTGCCTATAATATTTCATCGCCTTAAAAATTGTGGGCATAAGTAAAATAACGAAATATGGATTATATCCAAGTTGAGAAGTAGAGTGCTTGATAAATTTCATATTTCATGATTCTTTGCGAATATTTATAACAGTTTCCTTTACTTGGTTTTTGTTTAGGAGGAATAGACATTTTAGACATCCGTTTATGTACAAAAAAAAGCTATAATATAGGCAGAAAAATATTATATCTTATCATTTGTACTGTTAATTTTTGGTTTTCACAATGCGACGTGGCATTTGATTTGAGTTTACATTGATTTAACTAACGATATAAAAAGTAATGGACCAGACCGTATTACGATTGTCAATTTTAATTGACTCGATTAATGAACATCATACTTTCAAAGTTGACGAGCCAGTAAAATTAGTGACTTCGCTTGTCGAACCGAATTAAATCGACAATCATAGAAATACCCAATAATGGAGATGGAGTCACCAAGGCGGAAGTAAAAGAAAATTCGTTAGAATAAAAATAGTCATAGAAGTATTGACTAATGATAAAGAAAGTAATGGGATGTTGGATTTAAGTTTGGTCCAAACGTCTTGTTTCCAGATCTCTCAGAGATTTTATTTTCGAAGAATGTAATAATAATAAATAAACTATGACTCCCATGGCAGACAAAAATGTATTCACATGACAGACACAATTCTAAAGGTGTATTAAATTTAACTGACATTATATTGCGAAATTACAAAAAATTCGAACTTGCTGACATGGGTAACCACATTGGAAGAGAAAAAAAATTACAAATAAGAACGCTTTTACCTTTTATGATGTGGTCCCCGATGAAAGCAAGTGGCACTTCTTATGGAAATAAATCTAATACCACCAAACTTGTGGAAACTGTGCTGCTGAGAAAAAATTAACTGAGAAACATTTTATATCTTTTTGCCAAGAGTGGGAATTAAAATAAAAATACTGAATTTTTCAAGTATTGGGTGGTTCAATTTAGAAATAGTACAATTAAAAATCTTCTGTAAACAAAAATATATGAAAAAATCTAAAAGTAAAGTAAGAGTGCTTCTTCATTACCTTAAGGAACATATTTTATATTTTAAGTTTCAAGTTAAAGAGAATTAGATTTTTGGCAAAGCAATGGTTAAATAAAATAATTTTCGAAAAAATTTCTTCCGTTTACAAATATGGCTTTAATGATAATAATTTACGTATACGTATAAACAACTTTAAAGTTAAAACTTTATGGCAATGTGCAACCTTCAGTTTTTCACTGACAGAAAGTTACAATACTACGTTGCATTTAACAACATAAGTTTTAACAGGTTTTTTTTTAAATTATTTTTATCAAACGTATTGCTTTCCGTCTTTGTACTGAATATCCTACTAGTAGGCATAATGTTTGTGATAATATCAAAACCAACAAACAAAATCATAAGCAAAAACAATACTTCCATTCTGCATCCAAAAACATCTACCTACCTTAGACTAAGTGAGAAATCCTACGTTTACATAATTAAAGTAAAAATTTAGGAACAAAAGAATCCTAAAATTTGTGCTCTTATATATAATCTTAACATAAAAAACACGAACTGGAAGCGTGATAGGCGTGATACAAAAATAAAAAATAAAAAAACAAAACGAAATGAAAAAGGAAAAATAATTTTGAGATCAGCCGGTGGTTTGCATAAAAAATCAAAAACATAAGACAAAGAAAGCATAAAGGTTAAATATAAAAATTATAAGCAAATTATAATAAAAAATTACACTGGAACTTCAGAGAACTGTGAAAGGGAAACTCTTCTCACAATGAACGAGTAAATTGTATACTATAACTATAAGGAAGGTTTTAACTGACATTTGTAAATTTTTTGTAATTCTATTAATAGTTAAAAAAAAAGCTATCAAACCTACAAATTCTGCTTGTTTCATTTTATTAATTGTACTGTTGAAAACATCCAACACATGCGCTCTGCCCGGGAGAGACACGGTAGGAGGTATATCGTTTGTGCATTAAAAAAAAATACTCACAATATAAAAGATAATAAAAGAAAATATAAAGGAAAAACATAAAAAGTAGAAAAGAAACGACTGACTGCAAATTTTTCTCTTCTGGTACGGACAGTACATTTTGGTCGACAGTCAAACGAATTTGAAAAGCAATTCAAATATTCTTGCGAGTATGTAGCATAAAAAACATTCAGCAATTTCTAATTCAATCAGAAGATAAACAAAAATAGAATGGAAGATGTTAAATAGTTTTTAAAAATAAGTAGCAGTAATAATTCTGTCTATTTACAACTTAAGCTTAAGGTGGGAAAAAGGATTTACTAGAGGTTTGAAATATAAAAACTATTTAAGGAGCACGGCAAGCCCATAGGAGAATATATAGTGTCTGCATCCAAAACAATCATTAGCAACGACATTCTGTACACAGCCCGAGCCCTGTTTTTTCTGTTTATGCATAAATACTGCTTTTTTATAAATATATAAATGTTAAGTTAGAATCCGTGCAAGCATTGAACTATGTGAGAATTGTCCCGTCCACAGTTCCCAATCTGACATACCTTTCTCAAAATTATTTTTATTCCGATTTTCAATTTTATTACTTTTCAACAAATAAAAAGAAAAACAAAAAGAAATCATAAAAGAGAGAAAATCTCTGCAATTTTTACTGTCGCATTATCTTAAAATTATATACAAAAACAGCACAAAAGCTAGTTAAAAACACATCGAAATAACACATAGAGGGGAGGGAGTTTTGGGTGTTCGTACATTTTCTGGAAATAACGGGTGTCAATCATGTAGTGCCTACTCAATTTTTATAAGTTTCGTTGAAAGGGTGCAGAAAATATCAAGGATGAACATTTCAAACAATTCGGTTAGGGCAAGATTTTGTATGACGTATCGCTATCGCAGATCTTTAAGTCATATTAATTTAAACTGTGTTTAATTTATTTGGTGACCTTCAGATGAAAGCACGCAATGGTCGAAATGGAAGCTAAAAACGTGTGATGTGTGAAGACAATTATTAAAAGATATTTAGGAAATCTTAGTTATGTATGCTTGTTTATGTAAGCAGTTTTAAATGGATTCAATGATCTTTAATTTGGCATTAGGTCCAGATTGGTTTAAAACACCTAAATGTTAAAAAGATCTTTAATATGACATAAAATGAAAACTCAATAAAAAAAAACTAAAGGTAGAAACAGAATCGATGGCAGAAGCAGAAAACAGCTGTAGACGAGAATGACAACACAGAGCTTTTCAAAAGCTTCAAAAGTTTCTGTTCTAATTTTGAGACAGTTGCTGTACTGCTTCTGCTTCTAATATGTTCCTGACTTAAACCGTCGTTGAATATTTCCTCAGATTCACGGCTCTTACAAGTGTAAGGACTGCTAACTATATACATATATGATTTAAATTTTACTGAAGTTCACTAGCAGCAACCGTTTACTGAAAAGCAATATATCAACTGTTACCGGTAAGAAAATATCATCCTTGGTTTCACTAACACAATACAAAAAGAAACATTTTCAAATACATGAGCAGACACTTTTAATACTTCAACTAAAAAAACTGTTAAAATTCCGAACTGTTAATTAAGTTTTCTAGGAACTTGTAAAATAATAAGAACTGGGATTAAATATGGATTTGTTGGTTTGTACTCTGATATCGGTTTAATGGGTATGATAACTGAGAGAGGTGCATTATGGTTGAGAGTGCAAAATTGGCCATGAATGTGGCGATATGGATATGGATTTTTGTTAGAAGATTTTATTTTCTGAAAATGGATTTCAAATGGATATGTGGAATGGAAACGATTATGATTCTTTTTGCTTTTTATAATGAGCAATAAACAAATCAACTAAGGAAAAGGCGAAAGGAGGATAAGATAGAAAAAGGCACAGATTGGGATACCGCGATAGCGACAGCGACATTCCACTAATTCTGCGCTCTGACTGAATAAATCAACTTATTCGTTTTGAACAAAAATAAATAAATAAAATAAATAAATAAATAAGACACACTAAGAGCTAGCTTAAAACTAATGAATAAATAGTAAACAAAAAGTGTATATTTTGATAAAATAAAAGTTTCAATGGCCGGTAATGTATGTATATAAAAATAGAAGAGCAGAAAAATGTGCAAAATTTGGCTATTAATATAAAAAAAAAAAAATTTGTTCGGAATGAATAGAACAAAACAGGTACCTTCTTCTTTGGTGTATAAATCATGTTTTTGTGGTTTTGTGTAATTTGTGTGATAATTTACAAAATGCAAATATCTATTTTAAAAAATAGGGGATATATTGCGTTGAGAGTATGGCTTATTGAATTTTTCGAATTTTCGAGTTTTATGGTAATGATTTTTTAAACTAAAATGGTATCGAAAAATCTGAGGATAAGTTTGATTATATACACACACTAAATTATCTTCTGTCTTCGGGGTGAATACTAAGTTTTTACAATTAGTTGCTGTTCGATTTGTTAATGCGCACTTATTTAATTAATTAATTCGCGTAGGAATTGTGTAAGAGGTGAAGGTAGTTTTAATTAACGTCCTTTCATTTTCCTTTCACTGGGGAAACATTTTTATATCGAACGGCTTGAATTTACTCTATTTCCTGGTATGACCGATAAATCAAGGGCCTTATTTGGGAATACGACCAAACCTCTTCGTGTTTATTTCGTGCATAATTTCTTACACAAGAAATATTCATCTATAAGATGTGAAACGAACAAATTCAAGTCTTATTAACAAACAAAGCCTCAGATAATCACTCGTGAGAAATTTCACTTCATTCCATCTCTGTTCATCCGCATTCATATCTCGCAATTGCTTCAAATGCTTCTTTCTTTATTTCCCCTAACCTAAACTAGTGGATGGCGCGCCAGGTCAATAATCTACACTAACTCTACTTACACCAAATCATTCTTGTCTCTTTCATTCTTACAACATCTTCTCCACAATGAGCTTTGTTATCTTTACACCAGAAAAAATAAATTCATTGCCAAATGTTTTTTTTTTTCCCACTTCGGTGGCCTTCCCTAGGGGTCTACCTATTTTTGTAAGGATAAACTTTTCTTTCACTACAGTACAGTGGTTCCGTTGAGGACACATTAAACTATTTGCTTATAATACATCTTGGATGGAACAGTGCTTTAAAAAAGCATTCTGAATTTAGATTGTAGTGGTAGATGCAAAACATTGAACATGTTCTAGAAAGTGTTAAAATTCAATTTCAAATATCTGATATTCATTTCAAATGTATTTGACCTCAAAACAAGGATTTTAATTTACTTAAAACACCACTGAAGGAATTATGCAAAAGCATATTGGCAAAGTAATATCCAACAAAGTTACAAAAAATAAAACTACCAAACCTCTTAAAGTCCTCTACGTAGAGATATATCATTAACAAATCGAACAGCATAAAATTTAGTGATACTTGTGTTTAATTAAAAATAACAACAACAACACAATGACCGCAAAATTGTTAAACTATCAAAAATAAATCAACTGAATTTTTTTTTAGATAATTAAAAAATAAATCAAAAATAACTTCCTCCATGTTATGAGTCTAGCCTACGGCTACATCAATTACATGGTTTTAATGTTACTCACAACAATTCTTCAACTTAAAAAAAAAGAATTAATTTTCGCAAAACTTTGATGTAAAATAAATTCAAAAATTAAAATTATAATCCGTTCTTCAACAACAACGTGCTTTAATACTTTGTAATTAGTTCGGATAATTATCGTTTCTATCGGAATATATTTAAGGCCTCGACCTAATAGGAGAACCCAAAGGTACTTACCTTGCTTGCAAATGTATTCGATACCTTGACGGACGCATTCACCGACTGCACAGCCAGTGGTGCGACAATCTTCTTGCGGATGGATTGGAGTACCTTTGATATTATTATTCATTTAGAAATATCAAATTAAAAAAGAAAAATTCACTTACATTCAACATAAGCGTCACCGTAAGGGTAGGCATCAGGACAGTAACATTGCGGCTCATTATGTTCGAGAACCCTGCAAGCGGCGTTGATTCCACAAGGTTGATCGTGACATGAGTTGATTTGGTGTTCTCCACAAACGCATCCTTTATGAGGATCTCCCATACAGCCGGACATGCAAGAGCATTCGTATCCTCCAGGTACATCTCTGCACTTGGTATTAACTCCACAAGGATTTCTGGCACAACCCGATATTGCGAGTGGCTGGCACTCAATTTCAGGATTGCCAAAGTAGTCAGGAGGACAAGAGCATTGTGGTCGCCTGTTGACCACACGGCACTGGGCATTAATTCCACAAGCTCCGAGTTCAAGGCATGGATTTTTGCAACTACCCTTAACGCATTTGCTGTTAATATTACAATTACTGTCGGTCTGGCATTCAAATTGGTCACAGTGTTGTGTAGGTTCGCCACGGTATCCATCAGGACAGAAGCAAAGTACCCTGTGGTCAGAGACTCTGCAAAGAGCATTTAAACCACAAGAGCCTTCACGAGCGCAAGGATCTAAACATTGTCCATTAATGCAAGCTTGCTCGGCTGAGCAATCAGAATTAGCTCTACAACCAGCAATGCAAGCGCCATCTTCGCAAAGCTGTCCTGGAGGGCAAACACCTTGTTCGCACTTATGGCGGCACTTTCCACGGGAGCAAATCTGTCCACATGCACACTCTTCATTTAAGTTACACGTCGGTGCACAGAATATTCCCATTTCGTCGCATTGGCAGTAAGAATTGCATCGCTCTGGTGGCTGTGAGCAGCCGCTTAATCCATCTCCTAAGAATCCGTTTGGACAGCTGCATTGCACTCCGTGATTCACCACTAGGCAGTTTGCACAAGATCCACATTGTCCACCATTCTGGCAAGGATCTTGGCATTTTTTATTCATACAAGCCTGATCAGTGGCGCAAACAAAATCATTCCTGCATCCAACTTGGCATACACGTCCTTCGCAAATCTGTCCTTGCGGACAAGATGCGTCTAAGTTGCAAACAGCTCGGCAGGTACCCCTAATACATCTTTCATCATTCAAGCAGTTTTGGTCATTTACGCACTTGCTCTGGCAAATGTTTCCGTAGCATGAATAGTTAGGAGGACAATCTTCATGTATAGAGCATGAAGTTTGTGGTGTCTTACAAACAACTTCCGCATTTCCGATAAGTGATTCTGGGCATGTACACTGACGTTCATGATTGACGACATGGCATCTAGCATTAATACCACAAGCAGTTGGCTCAGCACAAGGATCTCTACACTGCTGACCGATACAAGCCAAACTATTAGGACATCCTTGATTTGATCGACATCCCAAAACGCAGGTTTGACCCACGCAAACTTCATTGTTTCGACAATCATCGTCACGTCGACAAAGTGGTTTACAGTTTCCGGCTTCGCATCTTTCATTGCTAAGGCATCCTGCATCACCAGCGCATAGGGGTCTACAGTATGAATCGATACAGGCCAAACCATCTGGGCAATTTCTGTTCTCCAAGCAAGCCAATGGAGGTGATCGAACACAGCCAATCTTGGCGGTTGGATTTGCTACCATTCCTATGGTACAAGAGCAAGATGCGCGATGGTTTGAGACTGTGCATACTGCGTTAGGGCCACAGGGATTCTCAGAGCATGGGTTTGTACATTTATTATTTCTACAGGACTCTGAGGCGCTACAGTCATCGTCAGTGTGGCAGCCAAATACGCATTTATTGCGAAGGCAGATATGTCCCAGGAAGCAATCGTTATCAACACGGCATGTTACTGTTTGAAATAAATTTGTTGGGTTAACAATTCCCAATGGAAATTAGATGGTATACTTACACATGCAATTTCCTCTTAAGCATTTCTCATTCAAAGCGCAATCTTGATCAGTTCCGCATCTTGGCAGGCACATATGGTCGCGGCAGGAGTGTCCTTGCAAGCAATCACGATCGACTGAACAGGAAATGGGAACTGAAGAAAAAGGTAAATAATATTTTGCAAGTTGTGGAAATGATTTTAGTGCTAATTACTTCTAACGCATTCCATATCTGAACTTCCAGTGAAGCCTGCTGGACAGACACACTGCTTGAAATGGTTCGATATCAGACATTGGGCATTCATTCCACAAGCTTGAGGCTGTTCACAAGGGTTAAGGCATTGACCACCTCGGCAAACTTCAGTAGAGCTACACTCTGTGTCCAATACGCAGGCAGCTAATATATAAATCAAAAATAATTGTTTAATTAAATTAATTTAATTAATAACTTATTTTAATTACATTAATTTAATTTAATTATCAATATTAAAAACGCTAGTCAACATGTTTCTGTCTCGAGCAAGAGATAGGTGATTTTCCAACGATTTTATTATTTAAAACGCTTTTGAAAATGGTCAATTAAATATTCCAATCCACAGACAAAATTCTATAAAAATACCGTGTCACTTGTTGGGAAAAAATTCATGTTGATCATTGCAATAAAAGCTACTGGTTCTTTTGAAACATTTGGTTTTTTTTTCGAATAAAAATAAAATGAATAAAAGGCTTTCAACTTACGTTTGCAAATACTTTCCGAACAATATGAGCTTGGAGGACAGTCAGTTGTATATTGACAAGGTACAGGAAGTGGATGGCATCCACTGCTGAGATCGTTTGGATTTCCGTCGAAGCCAGTTCTACAGGCACAATAAGCCTGATGACCCTTTGGAAGGCAGTCAGCGTTTGGCCCACACCGAATTCCGTCACATACATCTTTACATTTAGGAACTCCATTGTGTTGACTGCATTGAGCTCCAATAGGGCAGTCGTCGTTCTTAACGCATTCAACTGCAGTACGACAGCCTTCGTTGTAAGGGTCTCCAACAGTTCCCGGAGGACAGGAACATTTAAATGTTCCGCGAGAATTCTTGCATTGTGAACCAGGTCCACAAGGTGCATCCTTACAAAAATCAATGAGATCACATCGTGTTTTAGGGTCTCCTGTATATCCAGGCTGGCAGTAGCAAACTTGTCTGTGGTTTTCAGCTGAGCACAAGGCATTCTCTCCGCACTGTGGTCCCATCAAGCAGGCAATCTTACACATATGTCCATCACATGTCTTATCATTGCTGCAGTCGTTATCTGTTTGGCACTCAATTTTGCGACACCCGGTCTTGGGGTCACCGAAGAAGCCTTCTTTGCATGTGCAATCTGGGCTATGACTTCTGGCTGTACACTCAGCATTTCGTCCACAAAGGACACGACCAACACAAGAGTCTTGGCAGCTAGCACGGCCAAAGTTGTCCAGGACGCAGTTTTCACTAAATTCGCAGTCATTGTCATTGCGACAACGAACTTCCTGGGTACAAATGCTGTTGAGACAGTACTGAAATTCGGGGCAGCTGGAATTAGTCTTACAGGTAGGTTGGCATACTCCTTGTATGCAGAGCTGATCGGCAATACATTCCCGATTGCTTGTGCATAGTGAGCAGCAAAGTCCATTGTTGCAAATTGTTCCTGAAGGACATTGAGAGTCGCTGTTGCAGTACTGTAGGGCAATACATCCCAAAAGTGGGTTCCCTGTAGTGCCTGGCTGGCAAGTACAGACCCCAACATGATTCTGAGGAATACAGTCCGCTTGATGTCCACAAGCATTAGGCAGTGAGCAAGGATCGACACACTTGGCATCGATACAAGTTTTAGAATTAGGGCAGTCGTTGTTATGAGAGCATTCGATTTGAACACATTCGGTGTTAGCATCACCACGTGAGTTAGCAGGACACCTGCATATGGCTGTGTGGCTAATTGCTGTACACTCTGCATTTATTCCGCAGGCATGGGGCCTCTCACATGGATTTTTGCAGCGAGAATTATCGCATACGGCAGTAGTAGGACAATCTGAGTCTGTAAGGCATTCATTGGGATTTCTGCATCCGGTCGAAACGGGATCACCAACTAAGCCTTCTGGACATGCGCAAATAAAGCTGCCAGGAATATTCTGGCAAATGGCAGTGGAATGGCAGGGATGGTTAAGGCATTCGTCAATATCTTCGCAAATACCGTCGAAGAGGTAGTAACCTTGGTAGCATGAACACACGGCACCATGATCAACTACATTACAAGAACCTTTTCCGCAGCTAACGACATCGCATGGATCTGGAATGGAAGAAAAAAATAATAAAAAATGTGATCCCAAACTCCTTATTTCTGTATGTACTTACTTATGCATTTATTAGTCTCAGAATGGCAGTGCTTATCGCGGGCGCAGTCTTCGTGTGTGATACATTCAACGCGGAAGCAGCCTACGGATGTATCCGCAGGATCTCCTAGGTGCCCAGCTGGGCAGTGACAAATAGCCCTATGGCTGCTGGTCTGGCAGATAGCATTAGGTCCACAGCTGCTACGTAAGCAAGGATCTAAGCACTTTCCTTCGAAGCAAGCCAAATTATCCGCGCAGTCTTCATGCTTGTAGCATTCTTTAGGAGTGGAACATCCAACATTTGAATATGGATCACCGACAGTGCCTTCTGGGCACAAACATTTATACGATCCTGGTGAGTTTTCACATCGCGAGGATGGATGACATGGATTTTCTGTGCACTCGTTGATATCTGAGCATCCGAAGGGTGTTCCAATAAATCCTGATGCACACTTGCATTTTCCGTTAATACAAAGCTCTGTAGCGGGGCAGTCTGCATCCGAATCGCATCCAGGTTGGCAGGTGCCATCGTTATTACAAATTTCTCCCGGTAAACAGTTGTTGCTGGTGTAGCATACTTTGGCGCAAATGTTGTTGTAGCACCGCTCTCCCACAGCACAAGCTGAGGTAGCTTTGCATGGTAGGTTGCACTGATTTCCAATGCACATATGTCCTGCGGGACATTGATTTGTAGCTTTGCATGTTGACGGTACTCGAACGCATCCTTGTTCAGGTGTTGGATTTCCTTCAAATCCTGGAGGACATTTGCAGAATGTAACATGATCCTGGCAGGTGCATAGCGCATTAGGGCCACAAACACCTTCGGTTTGGCATGGATTTTGGCATTTACTATTTATGCAAGCTTCGTCACTTCCGCAGTCCTTGTTGCTTCGGCACCCAATTAGGCATGAGCCACCTAAACAAGCCAATCCACTTGGACATTGACTATGGTCAGAGCATGGGACAACGCACATATTTTGGATGCATTTCTCCCCAAAGGAGCAATCATTCGAGTCCCTGCAAGCGACCTTACATTGTCCATTGTGGCAGACATCACCTTTGCAGTCAATGTCGTTGATACATACGGAAACCGATCGGGTACATCCATCTTGTGGTCCTTCACCAACTGGTTGGAACCTAAGTTGGCAAGTACAGATTGGCTGACGATTGACGACCTTACACACTGCATTCTGACCGCAGGCATTTTCACACGGATCAATACATTGACCATTCGAACAGATTGCATTTCGTGGACAGTCAGAATCACCATTTGGACATTGTCCTTCAGGGCGGCAACCTGTTTTGATCGGATCACCAACGTATTTGAATGGGCACTTGCATACTGGGCCTGAGGATGTAACTTCGCATACAGCAGATGGATGGCATGCATTTGGATTGCATCCACCCATAGGTATACACTCGACTTCAGGAAGTGGATTACCTTTGAATCCTGGAGGACATTGACATAGAGACCGATGGTCCTCTGCCAGACAAACAGCATTATCTCCGCAAGATTCTTCGTCACAAACATCAAAGCAGGTGTGGGTCAGTCGGTTGCATAATTGCGTTGGGGGACAGTCGATGTTGTACACGCACGGCACGGCTTCGCATCCATTTGTTGGATCATATGGATCACCGGCGAAGGGTCCTGGTGGGCACTGGCACTGGGCCTGGTGGTTGTTCGTTATGCATACAGCATGTGGCCCACATTTTAAGCTTTCACAAGCTGGACGGCACATTAGACTATCAGAAGAACCGAATTTAATACAAGATTCGGATTCTGGGCATTCCGCACTGGTTCGGCATTGGTTTTTCTGGACAGGTTGACAGCCGTTTCTATCATTAGGGTTTCCAATAAATCCAGGGAGACATTCACAGCTGCCAATGTGGTTTACAGCCACGCAAATTGAATTCACAGGACAAGTGAATTCTGAGCATACAGCTGTGCATTTAAGTACTCCTAAGATATCTGGTCGACAAGCCGCATTTTGGTGGCAGTCATTATCAGAGGTGCAATCAGGGATGGAGGGCTTTTCGCAGCTGGATGAAACAGGGTTCCAAACAAAACTATCCTGGCAGTGGCATACAGGATGTCCACTTCCATCAATTCTACAGATTTCGTTCTTACCACAGACCACAGAAGAGCATACGCTTACGCAGGATTTTACACCAGCTGCGTCTGTTGTACAAGTGAATCCTCCAGGACAATCTAAATCGGCTGTGCACTCACCACGGGGCTCAATATTCTTCTTTTCTGGCTGACATCCTACTTGTAAGTTGCTGGGATGGCCGTAATATCCATCGGCACAAATGCAAGTAGATCTGTGATCATTTGAAACGCATAGTGCGTTAGGGCCACACTGAATTTTACTACAAGCATCCACACACTTCCTAAGTCCTTTTCCTAGTTGGAAGCAAATTTCAGAATTCTTACAGTCAGCGTCATTGTTGCATTGTCCTCTGATTGTGCATCCTGCTTGGCGATCTGTTGGATCACCAGAATATCCTGGCGGGCAGATACATTTTCCGGCATCACATGCTGCGCGTGGACCACATTGTACGCGAGCGCACAAATCTTTGCATTTATTGCGCTCACAACTGAAACCCATCGGACATTGTACATGCTCGTTGCATTGGCATGTTCGAGGATCTTCGCAGTAGTTTGATTCGACTGGTAAACAGCTTACGAATGGGTTTCCAGCAAATCCAAGTTTGCATCTACAATCGAAGCTTCCGGGGATGTTAATACAAACTGCGTGTTCACCACAAGGTTTGTTCAAGCATTCGTCGATATCATTGCAACCTACATACGGATTACCGATGTAGCCTTGAGGACATTCGCATGAAATACCACGAGCATCCATATGACACTCCGCATTGGGTCCACAACTATCTGGGGCACATGTAATCTTTTTCTGGGCCCCACATCCTTCGTATGGGTTTCCGGAAGTGCCTGGGTTGCATACACAACGGCTGGATGTAAGTCCGTATTCACAATGAGCGTTGATAGCACAGTCTGGGTCGCATTTAGCGTAGGTGATAGCTACATTTGCAAATATAAAAAGTTAAGGAACGGTTTTGGGTGGTTGTAAAAGAGTACTTACGAGGCATACATAGGAGGTCTGGATTTCCGACGAAGTAAGGCTCACAAATGCATTTACCAGTTGCTTTATCACAAGTGGCTCCCACTCCACAGACAACACCGTCACATCGTTCCTTACAACGTCCGCTAATACAAACTTGGGGATCGTTGCATGGTCTTGTTGCTGAGCACTGATCGGTGTAACAAACTCCTCCTGGGAACGGATTCCCAAGCTGTCCTTGGGGACATTTGCAAGTAGGGCCATCAGCTGTTGGGATACAGAGGGCACCTTCCCCACAAAGGAAGTCCTTACATTCTGCGAAAGTTAAAATATTTTTTTTTAAATATAGTACAAATAAAGTTTTGCGAGAACACCAAATATAACTCGGCTTTTCCGATCAGCTTCCTTTTGAATTAAGGTATATTGAAAATAAAATAAAATACGTGTTTCAAGATTTATCCCAATTTGAGAATTGTTAGCTGCAAAATTCTTTTAGCTTAAATGGAGCCCAACGACATAAACCCCGGAACGCGTAAATATTTATTTCTCATAACCCAGAAAAAGATCATCAAAAATACCAGACAAAATTTCGTGTACCTTATTTTAAACAGTTTTACTGTAGGTACTTACGTGAAACACACTCTCCATGGGGTCCTTCAGTATATCCAACTCGACATCTACACCAACCAGCATGATCTTCAGCCTCACAATAAGCATTGGGTCCACACAGCAAGCTAGCACATGGACTAATACAAGTTCCTTGAGCGCAAGCCAAATTGCTAGCGCAATCTTCATTCACTATACATTGGCTCTTCACAGATCCTTCCTCCAAAATACATCCTCCCTTGTATGGATCTCCTGTGAATCCTTTCGGGCAGATACACTGATATCCGCCTTTCTTGTTAATGCAGTGCGCTCCATATGCACAAGGAGTGTTTGAGCATTCATCTTCATCCACACAACCCAAAAGAGGATCACCCTTAAAGCCAACCTCGCACATACATTGTGGAGGATCACTTGGTGTACATTTGGCGTTAATTCCACAAGGGAATCGCTCGCATGGATTTTTGCATTTGTTGCTGTCGGAAACATCAAGGAAGAAGGGTGGTGGGCAAATACATTCGCCAGGTTGTACGCATTTTTCATTTGGTCCGCACTCTCTATCTGCTGAGCATCTTCTTTGTGCTGGTGCACATAGACCGTGATATGGATCTCCACTGTATCCTTGAGGACAGACACAAGTGTAGCCTCCCTCGTTGTTAATACATTGGGCTCCATATCCACAAGCATTTTGTCTTTCAATACATTCGTTAACATCAGTACATGAACCATCTGATAAGGTCTTGTATCCCTTCGGGCAAGCGCAGTAGCTGACTCCACCAGCAATTGATATGCATTCAGCTCCTTTGCCACATTTCTCGCCATTAGAGCATCCTGTGAGGATACAATTGTTGCCCACAAGCTTGTAGGGTGGTGAACATTGGCACTCAGGACTATTGCATTCCTCGCAGAGATTGTAAGGGTTTCCATTAAATCCTGGTGGGCATTGGCACTCATAACTGCCTGGAAGATTTTTACAGAGAGCATTAAGTCCACAAGCTGGTTTATCCCGATTTGAAGAGCACTCATCCACATCTTTACATTTTCCTGTTTCCTGATCCCTCTCATACCCTTGTCGGCAAATGCAAACACCTGTCCCAGAAAACGAGTCTGTTACGCAGTTTTCTCCAACTGGACAAGGTTCTGATTCACTACAGCTGAAAGGCACGTTAATCCTAGCACACCCTCCTCTATAAGGATCGCCTGAAGATCCTCCAGGACATTGGCATAAGTATCCACCAGGTGTGTTCGTGCAAATAGCTCCACTCGGGCAAGGGTTTCCGACGCATTCATCGATATCATTGCATCCTCCAATGGTATTTGCACTGCCTGTATATCCTTCTCCACATAGGCACTGTGCAGCTCCATTAACCAACATACAGTGAGCATTCGGTCCACAAGAAATTGTCTCACACGGATGCCTGCAATCGTTGCCCACATTAGGATCAGGGCATAAGCATCTCTTTTGATCGTCGCAAATTGCATTTCCAGGGCAATCTGCATTAGAGCTGCATGTAACGATTGCAACACACCGTATAGTTGGGTCAGGGTCTGGAATGGAATTTTCAGGACAACTGCAAGTATACCCTCCGTCTTGATTAACACATAGGGCTCCTTCTCCGCATTTGTTAGGTCGTGCGCATTCATCAATATCAACGCATTGCCTGGTAGCGTCTCCAGTATATCCTGGAGGGCATTTGCATGAGTATGATCCAGGTGCATTTGTGCAGGTTGCGTTCAGTCCACACAGTCCAAACGGACCATGGACACGATCACATTCGTTGATATCTATGCATCCAGCAGCAACATCGTGGGGGTTGAAGGTCCATCCTTCCTCGCATATACAGTAGGCTTCAATTCCATCAGGTTTACAATAAGCGTGCTCTCCACATTTAACATCCTCACAAGGTTGCTTGCATTGAACCCTAGGTGGTGTACCTACGAATCCTGCCTCGCAATCACATCGATATGATCCAGGTGTGTTGATGCAGGTAGAATGGGCTCCACATGCGTCTGTATGCGTTCTACATTCATCAATATCGACACAACTAGACCCTATTGGTTCGAACCCATCCTGGCAGAAGCACTGACCCTCTATACATTCAGCATTGTTCGTACAGTCAAAGTTCGATGTGCAGAGTATGTTCACATCGACTTGTTCACAAGCAACTTTGGGGTCAGGTTTCCCATTGAAACCTTGTGGGCATAAGCAGGTGTATCCAGGCTTTGCATTCTGGCATATGGCATGATTTCCACAAGGCTTTTCCAGGGCCGTACACTCATCAATGTCCACACAGCCTCTGAAAGGATCACCTGTATACTCCGGTCTGCAACTACATATAAAGCTGCCGACGGTGTCCGTGCAGATAGCGTTCTCCCCACACGGATTGTCTTGGCACTCATTAACATCTAAAGAAAATAATTCATTAATAAAAGAAAATTGGGCGAAGTGTTAAGATCAGGACGATGTGTTCGATTAGTGCAAAAAATGTGTATAAAGCGGTTTACTAACTTTCACAGTACAGATCGCCTTGCCCGAGGAATCCGGGCGGGCAAAGACACTTGTACGAGCCTGGAAAATTGATGCATTTGGCATTCACCCCACAAGCGTTAGGTTTGCTACACTCATTCACGTCGACGCACTTCTGGCCATCTGAGGTGTATCCTTGGGCACATGTGCACTCAAAACCACCTTTCACATTAACGCATTGTGCACCCTCTTCGCAAGGGTTCTTAGCGCATTCATCGAGGCCTTAGGTTCGATTTGGCGCATTTTTTTAAAATATTTTTTTTTATTTTAAGTGTGTTGTATTGTAGGCGTGTATTTTTGTGTGAGCATGTGAGTGCAATTGAGATTCCGGCGTGAGTTATGTTCGTTTTTAGGAATGAAAATGGAAATGAAAGCATTTATTTCGATTAGTGCCGCGTGGCAGGATTGTCTTATAAGCGGGTTGTACTTACCGTCACATCCAAGCATTGGATCACCTTGAAAGCCATCTGGACATAAGCATTTAAAGCTTCCTTCAACGTTTGTACATTGGGCGTTTCGACCACATGGTGATCTGGCACATTCATCGTAATCTATACAGCCTGTTGATGACCTAGCGTCACCGTCGTAACCTGAAGGACAGTCGCAGCGATAACTGCCTTCCAGATTAGTACAGTGGGCTCCAGGTCCACATGCTTTAGGATCACCGCATTCATCAATATCTACACAGCCATCATATGGGTTTCCATAGTAGCCACTTTTGCATTCACATGAATAATTTCCGGGCACATTTATGCAATCTGTGTTAATACCACAAGCTTGGGGATTTCCACATTCATCAATATCTGTAAAAGAGCATTACGGTAAATTTATTTTAGTTTCAGAAGATCGAAAAAACAAAGCACGGAATAAAATCAGGAGAATTAAAAACAGAAACACTAAACTTTTGACGAAATTTCAAAATGTTGCCAAAAATTGATATAGCAGAGCATGGCAACTGGTCTAACCATTTTTTGATGGCCAACATTTATTTTTCTTCAGATCACGCTGATGAAGGTGCGGTAACCTATTTTTTGCAATTGGTTCAAAAATAACTTATCAGGCGACAGTTCAAATTTTGCCAAATCGATACGGGGAAACCAAAGCAAAAATTGTTAATTATTTAATCACGAAAAAATATTTTTCTTTAGGTAGTGGGGATCCTGGTGTATAATGAATGCGCCTACATACTCACTTTAAGTTTTCGCGCCGATTTATTCAGAAATTAAAGATTTTTCGTTGTTACGATATTTTTCCAAAAATCAAAAAAAAATGTATATCAGGAGGAAATAACACTTTTGGATAATTAATTTTGTTTTTGGATTGTGGTAATTCAAGTTTTTAATAAATTGATCCTGTCGCATAAACTCATTTCCTTGTCTTCGATTGAATTAAAAATAAGTAAAATATCATTAAAAAAATTTAAAAAACTAAAAAAATTAAATGAAAGTATATTCAATTCTGGAGTCATATTTTTATCTTTGACTTCCATAGACTAGAGCTATTCACAGCACCGAATTTCGCTCAATACACATGTGTATATAAATTTTCATAATTTCCTCCATGGCATTGAATTCCTCATTCGATACACGAAAAAATCAGTCAAAACAGCAAAAGACTTCTCCATGGAGCGACCTTGAAATGATATTGAGAGTGTTACAACCTTCCGGCGCAGATATTATGCAAAACCACAAGAGCCAACGCCTTTTTGCATTACTACAGTTTTTTTTTCTTCAGCAGTCCGAATAAATGCGGCGAAGCAAATTAGCTATCCACGAAGCCAACACCTGAGCCAGAAGGAGACGAGCCCACACAGCACTCGGCACAACTGGGCAGACATACATAAACTGCACGCGCATCTTAATGTGCCATCATATTCAAAAAGTTGAAGAAAATGGGTTCTAAGAACCGAAGGGCATTTTATGCGGTTTCTCTGAAATCCACAAAAGACGATAGACCTTCCCATACGGAGGTCCAGTCCAGGCCCGTCTCAGTTTGCCGCAGGATGAAATATATCCCCAGCCTGTTCAATAATTCAGGAATTTTTTAAGACAGGGTTTTTGGTGGGTAAAGGCATTTTAGAAGCTGTCTGTCGTTTTAGTCAGCCGTCTCGCTAAATTACTTTGAGAAGTCAAAATGACGACAAAGGGGTTAATAGTCTGCCAGTCAGACGGCAAAAGGAAGCCCAAAGATTTTGAAGTTTATGTTCGTCTTCTCCAAAAATTTATGAGGTCCCTGAAACTTACCAGTACAAAGGGTTTCGCCATCGCCTTCGTATCCATCTTTGCATTTGCACAAAAAGTGAGCTGGTAAATTACAGCACTCGGCATTCTGAACGCAGCGAGCTGCTATCGCCGGATCTTGGCATTCATCGATATCTGAAAAACAAAAACAAAAATATTGGTTAGTTCATTTTTATGTGGGAAGACAAAACAAAAAACGAATAATAGATAAAATACATAGATATGGTAGCGCCACAAAGCGCCTTAATTAAATCTGGTGATTCATGCGCAGATCGGACATCTCAGAAATTTAATCAGCATCCTGAAAAGGTTGCACAGAGGTTACCCACAGCTCATCCAACCGAGAGGTGTGAGCCCCATCTAGCCAGAGATATGCGCCCAACTGGACTGCCTTCACCCGTGTCGAAATCAGGTTCAGGTGCCAAGAACATGATTCAAGTCAACGGATAAAATAAAACGTTCAAAAATGGTTTCTTTTATTTTTTGTTTTTCTTACAATCGCTCGACTAGTCGGCCTCAACAGCCGTCCCGCTGGTAATCTACTTGAGTAGGCTGCTCGCGCGGTCTGGTCATCTGAAAGGCCCTCGGCTAAGGTCATCAAATTTAAATCGATTTGTGTATCTTCGAGGTGGTATGACTTAATAGAGGAGGCATGTGTTCCACAGGTGTTCCAGGTTAATGTGGTGAGAAATTAAGCGCAACAGTGGAGGGCTCTCGGCTTAATAAAAGGTGACAAATTGCCATTGTTTATACCCTTTTAATGCTCCTTGGGGAATATTCAATTTGTGAGTTTGTATAAAAGGGAATGATTATACTTTGGGCAGAGATTATTTAATGTAATTGCTTTTCTGGAGTGATTTATTGAGTCTGTAAGTAGTGTTTACTAGGACTGATTTGTTCTTTTTTTTTGTGGTAGGCTGAACCGAATCTAAACCTTGTGGTGTACAGGTGCACACGAAACTAGACTGCTGCCCAGGGTTTTTCAATTGGCTCCGGTTTATAGAATTGGTCGACTACGAAACCAATTTTAAAGAATAGCGACCTAAGGCTGTTGTATGACTTTTGGAGTTTTTATTTTATTTTAATGGCATAGTTGGAGCTTTAGGGTATACCCTTTGATGCCATTAAGAACAACTCTGCCTAAATGGACGTGAGCTGAATCGGCCTTAAGTAGCGATGATCGGCCCAGACTAAGGGCCGTATGAACGTCGTGGCCTGATTTATATAAGACATTTTCGATGTTTTGAATACGGCCCTAAGCGTGAGAAACAGACGCAAACAAGGTAAAAATTGGAGTGAAACCCAAGGACTCTGAAATGGTTGTTCAGCGCGAGTTATGGAGACCCCCATAAAAGTCGCTCATACTCGTATGTAATACAATCTTTTTCTTAATACTGAATGAAAACAAAAGTTATGCGATTGATAGATTCCTTGCTTCACTTTAATTTGGCTTATATTTACTCTTCTGTCTTCCATGGTTTGAAAGTCAGTAATGCAGCTGAGTATGTAAGTATAAATAACCAATTCTAAATGTCAATTTAATGCTCAATTTACCTTCATATTGGATACACATACGGTTAAAAAAGTACTTTGAGTAGAAGCATGAAATTGGGCTCAAATGAAAGCTGAAATCCTCTACTTTCAGGAAAAAATAGGTTAAAGGTAACCTATCATAATGAATGGAATTGGAAAAAGAAAACTATCAGCACCAGCTTTTCGTTGCAAATGCTTTATGTTGACTGTACCCAACATAGGAATATGTATATCTATTTATTTAGCGAGATGGGAAAACCTATGAAGGAGTCATCAGGAGCATCTTCACGAGATCCTTTTTGGACGACGTTTTGAAGATACACTTTCTTTGGCACTGTAGTGTAAGTTCATATATTAAGAAGAAATGTGAGCGTACCGGAAAAGTTTATCAGACGAACAGATTTTCATGAAAGTTGGGATGTGGGGATTTTTGAAGTCACTGATTTTTAGTATTGTGCCCAATTTTAAAATGGCAGTTTCAATATAGCGGAATAAAATACTAGATTTCCATGAAAGTTGGTAGGTGGGGGTTTTTAGAGTCGCTGGTTGCAAATATGGTGCCATATTGTAAAAATTCGCAATAGCGGTTTCAATATACATACTGGACTAATAATATAAAAAATTTATCATTAATATGTCTTAAAAAAGTAGTTTCACTTCTACCACCCTCTCGCTCCAGTTAGGAGATCTTAATTGTAGTGCTGATAATGGCTAGTACCCCCCCCATAGAACAGAGTTATATTGTTTACTGATTTTTTTAATTCTTAATATTATTTCGCATTTAGATTCCATGCAACAAACAAGGATTACAAAATACTTAAAGATCGAAATTGCTTCGTTTTTGATTAGCCATTCGTATGCACTATGCGGTGATCAACCCGCATACACCTACACCTCTGACTAGGAAATAATATACACAACTTTATTGCCACACATTTCCAGGAAAACCTACTTTTACTCTGCAAAGTTGCATTGAAACGGTACGTCCCATCAAACTGTTAAAATATAGCTCTTCCTATACTGGCACTTCTAAGCCATTAAAGATCTTCTACAAAAAAATTGTCCATCCACTAACGGTTTTCTAAGAAAATGTTGCGATTTGCGCCAACACATGCCGTCGTGCATCTTTATGAAAAGTTTAGTAAAATTTGTCGACTAATGGAAAGAGAGAGGACTCAGTTCAGTTCCATAGGTTACTTTAGCAAATTATTTGATTGCAGCCAACATTTAGCATTAGTGTCAGAACGAGTTTTTGCTCTTTAACAAATGCGTCGTTAGCAGTGGCGTGAATCCAGTCGGAGCAGGAATTCGCCAACCAGTCTTTCCTCTCTGAAATCATCAAAGTCAGCGCAAAAACAACGCCAATTATACTGATACTTTAGATGCCTTCAGTGGGATAGTAAATGGAATTGTGCATAAGTGCACATACGTGGGCTCGATTAGATAAGCCCAAGAAAAAAAAATTTAAATTTATCTTTAAGATGTGCTGGCTTCTAGCGAATTGCTTAATTCACACTAATGGCGTATACATAATGCGACGATTTGCTTCCCGGCCATTTCCCCATTTGTAAATCAGTTGGCTTTCCCGAAGCGAATTTCCCTTGACACGAAAGCGTCGGGTGTTTTCCAGCGAAACTAATTTAGCACTACTGTACCTGACACCTTCATTTCACGGCCAGGATGTCCCAGATTGGTGGTGATGTATAGCTTCTTAGAAGACGCTCCATAAACAAGTTCGACTAACTGTTGCGTGGCGCTTTGTTTTTTGTTTTTGTAAATATCTTGTGCCACACATTTCGTGCTCTTTTTTTGTTTCAAGTAGATCTGAACGCCTCCGTAGTCCCCACAGAGAGGTGTCTTCCGACGCACAATCATCTAATGAGCAGCCCACTCACTTTGCTAAGATCGGTCTACACCCGGCGCCATAAATACTCCTCACAACTGCACCTGAACGACCTTCATTACCATAGAATTCCAGCCCTGAGAAAAGTTCACATTTGAGATCGGAGATCTTCTGACTCTCGTCTATGTGGCTCGAATGGTTGCGCATAGAATTATTCATCATGGCGAATCTAGCAAATCTAGTCGGGCCACTGTTTGTTCTTCTTGCTTACCGCAGAATTTTTTTTTTTTTGTGACTTCTAACGGCGACCCCAAGTCCATGATGAAACCATAAAAGTTGAGAGGAACATTCGTAAGTGATATGTAGGAGATTTTACGGCACTTTGTCAAGATCCGCGTTGGTCGAGAGGGGCAACATCTGCAAGATTTCCCTTGTGGGGAACTCTTGCACACAACAGATGCCGGAAGACTCCATGTTAACTAGGTATTTGGTATTTATTATCGAGTGCAGCTCTGGTACGCGGAATGGTATTTTAATCAAATCTTTAGTGACTCATTATTTCACTAAGCCTTTCTTCATTTATTTTATGCGTTTATGAACGCAATAATGAAGTGCTTTGCATCTTCCTGTAATGCTTATTTTATTTTAGACATACTTTCATAGGTAATGAAATTTTACATTTATGAAAAGAAAATTTCGAAATTTGGTAGATTATTATATTCAGAAAATGTCCAATAATTTTCAAAATATCCAAATGACACGAAAATGATTTTTAGGGTTCCGTACCTCAAAAGGAACCCTCACAGGACCACTTCGTTGTCAGTCTGTCAAACATATTCTGACACTCGCAAATAAATCAAAACCTGTAGGGTACTTCTCGTTGACCTAGAATCATGCAATTTTGCAAGAAGCAAGATCTCTCCTTGTGTTGTTGGATTGCCTCAGGGTGGTTCATATAATCTTTCTTTTAAAAATATCCACACAGGCTAAATCGCTATTTCTCGACAACCAGTTTTTGTTTCCAAGACGTGAGATGGCAAGATCTGGGATCTTGGATTACATTTACGTCAATGTTTCACGTGCAATGTGGCATGTCGCGTCATCCTGTTGAAACCACCTGTCATTTACGTCTATTCCAATCATATCTGGCCAACGGCAGGCAATATAAAATCTAAACCAGGAAATGGTTTATTAGTTATTAAATCCTGCATAATCTTAGGATATAATAAAATTTTTGTTAGCTAACTTAAGTGCGGAAACATGTCATGTTCGATAAGGAAATATGCAATTTTATCTACTCCCATTCATTCGACACACCTTATATAGAAATCTACCATGGCCATCACTTTCCGACGACTTGACAATTTTGCAATAACTTTACTTGTTGTGAAATCCCGATTAACAATTTAGAAGAAGATCATAACTTTCTAGATATCACGAAACCTGCGCTTATATGGTAAACATTGATTTTTTATAACCCGCATTCAATCGATTTCTATGGCAATTGGCTTGTAAATATAATATAATTTCTTTAGAGCGCAAAACTCCCATTTGAAATTCCTGTACGCTATAACACGGTTACAATAAATGCATTCCTATAAATCACTTCTGCTCTCTTTATCTGATGCAAATCTACAAAACCAACCCACTCGCAATTTGATTGTGCAATAAAACTGTTTGATATAAAGTGAAGAGGGCTAAAGACTATCTGGCCAGGAAATAGAGATAAACGTCGTTATATCTCAGTAATATAAATCTGAAGAGACCTTGACCCATGCAATCAGTGTCCGCTTATGTCTTTCAGATTTTTTCGTCATAAATCAAGCGTGTATCGGAAGCTGACAGCGCGATTCATTAAGACTAATACCGAAACTGAAGTCATAATCCGGTGCTCGTCTTTGCAGCGTAAGCCAGAGAGATCTAAGCGAATAGATATAGAACCTGAAGATTTTAATGATAAAACCAGTTAGGGAAATATATTATGATCCCCGGGAACAGAGCAAGCTGGAACGTCTCAATTTCTATTCTGTCATCCAACTAATTAGCTGCTTTTAAAAAAGCCTTGTAAGCCGCAAAATGTAACGTCCGCTATAGGTTTAAAAGGAATCCGAAGTAAGGCTATAAAATTTGCGAGCCCGTTTGGTTCGTTAGCCTTCTAGACTCTGACATGGCGTGCCTGACTGCCTGGAAGCATTCACTCCGAGCTGTTTCCTGATTTTTAAGGAAACTTTATTTCCATCAGTCTGTCGACGGTCATGAATGTATGTACAATGTACATACTTTAGAAAAGGCTGAGAAAACATCCGACAAAATGCTTCTGAAGGCAGCTGTCGGTAAGCTGGCCAGTCCTGGCGCAGGGAGCCATTGGTTCGCTACCAATCTAATGGTAGATTGCAATTTACATCGGCGTGCACAATTTGAATTCACTTTCCACAGCCAAGACCTCGACGACCTTTTGTTTTTCGATTAGAATCACGGAAGAAGAAGTGAAGAGTGCATGGCCCAGTAGACACGGACTATTGGCTCTGCCGATGAGCACCATACCCCGGTTTCCTTTCTATCTTTGTACCCTTGAGATATACTGGCGTGCCTGAAGGTACTGACTTTTTCCCTTTTACTCTATTAGCCTCAAAGAAATGCCTTAGTGGTAAACAACCACACAGAGATGGTTGCACAGGTACCCCAGAGAGCATTGCCCTTTGTGCCTTTCATCACTAGGTATATGCCCATTACAAGTTCCTCCTCGAGTGCTCGAGCACTGCACACGTACGACAGGCAAAAGATAGATCCAGCAAGCTAGATAGAATGGCGAACGGAACATGGATAAAGATCATGCAGAGCAAAAGTAACAAAAGGCTGCAAGAGTAAGAAGAGGCGTCCTCCTCAGCTCCTCAATAGACCGCCATACGTCTTATGTTGAGATGCCGTCGCATCACAGGCATTTGCATGAGCCACCATGTGTCTTCCACCTTAGGAACAGAATTAATCTAATTACGCCTTGGTGGCTCTGCCAAGTCGCCCGAACACGCACAATACCCAAATGTTCAGTTGCGCTCGCGTCAGCCTTCTCGGAAATTTCGCGATATTGAACCTGACACATTGCCGCTGCCGCGATTTAATTTTCTTGAGGCTGACGGCTACGCGTCATCAATCTTACGCTTGACGTAGTGATGTGAGCGGACATTCAGATCGGAAGGACTTCCCGCTCGCTTGGGCTCATAGTCCCCAAGTGCGTCTACCTCAACCTGAAGATAAAAACAATTCCCGGGTGAATTGCGATTAGCATCGGACTAGCCCCCGTCTGGACTATTACCTGCAATTAACTCCTAAGGATGCTATCGAAACCCCCTTCAATTTAGTGGGCTATTTGCACCTTTGGGGCATGCTCGGTGGTACTTGGTAGCCTTGTCAAGGTAGACGAAGGCATCCAGCTCCTCGTGCAATTTCTGATGTTGACTTTTATATCCGCACAATTTACACAAGAAGGTGTTAAAAGTAGAGAGAAGCTTCTCTGTACCGATCGGCAAAATCTTTTTGCTGGGACCTCTGCACGTTTTACCGATCTTGGCACGAGATATGCGGGGGGCCTTCCTTGCGTGCTGTTTGCATGGAAGCATGTTACAACTCACCGGACGGACAAATCTTCAGCAAAAAATATGTTCTAGCTTTTTGCTCTCCATGTTATTAAATTTTAAAAATAATAACGCGTTTGAGTGATCGCCTTTTTCAGAAATTATGACGCAAATGCACGATCTTCAGAGTCGTGAGAACTCTGCCTCCGAGGTAGTCGCAGAACGCCTCAAAGATTACTTCTTTAATTAAAATGTTTCATTCGGTGCGATGCTGCTTGGATAGTAGTGTAAATTGTGGGCGTACTTTGATGTTTTTAAAAAATACTTTTATTCCAGTTTTTGTCTGCTACAAAACGTATTGGTTTAGTGGAAGCCAAGGACGGATTTTTTAGGAAGAGATCAGAATTATTCCACCGGCAGCAATCAAACTCCAACCATGAAAATTATTTTTACTTCACTTTAAAATCGTGAATATTTTTTTTTGTGAAACTTCTTTCAAATGCGTCGAGAAATTCTTCGTTCGCAACAAACGCGCAAAACACGAGAAACGTGCAAGCTAAATGGAAATTTTGATGAAATTCGACAAACGGGAGTTTTTGGGGTCATTTTTGAAAGATATTGCGCGCAATTTTACAAATTTAAGATGGTGCTTTCAAAACAATGAACTCAATATACTAAACCCTTTTAAATTTTAATTAAAGTTGTTAACAATTTCGTTAACAATTGCGTTATTATTAAAAAATGTAGATATTCGGCATATCTTACATTAGTTGGTTAAGTTAGGTTGAAAGTACACTGAAAAGAACTGATATATCATAATTTCGAAAAGTGTCCAAAAGAATGCAGTATTTTTAATATTTCAATTTTTTGTTTGCATTTGCCAAAGCCAGGTAGGCTTGTTTGAAGGCAATTTCAAGATGTTCGGCCCATCGGCTTATTATTTTGCATGTTTTACCTGAACCAGCTGAAATGACGTCGTTTTGAGAAAAACACGTTTGAAATTGTTTTATAATATTGTGAATTTTGGTGCGAAAAATTCTTTTTATATTCTTAAACAAAATTTCATGGCTGAGCCAGACGGCTAACAAAATTCAAGGAAATAATTAAATAAAAACACATCAGCTCCGAGCAAGGCTCGAACCCAACCTCATCCGGGTCGGAAGTCGTCTGTCTGCCTGCCTACCTGTTTAGCCGAATTGGTCATAAAAACGGAAAAAGCTCTGCCGGGGTATCATGGGCTTGAGTAAACACGAAAAGTCACATTTCAGTCATTAGTTAACAATGCATTTCACGAACCCAAAATAAAGCAGTAAATGGACAGTGGGAATAATATAAATTCATCTCCCGGACCGTGGCCAACCTTACCCTTTTTCTAGTTCAACATTGATTTAATTATTTGTATACAAGGAAATGCCTTTTGATTTATCTGTGATTCCTGAAGGGATTCGAAACAGAAATGCTTAAGTTCTAGCTTGTTACACTATCAATTCGCCATGTGATACTTCGTAGTTAAGTTGCAATTCATTCATGTGGGATTCGAACCCGGGATACTATGATTTTCGCAAAAACTAAATGTTGAAACGGCTCGTTTACTGGTTAATATTTCCGATAATGATGGTGATGTTGTTTATTATGAATTCATGAACCAACCAAAAGTATCACTGGGAGGTTGTTATTGATTTCATATAAAACAGTTGAACGAAAATAAAAACGACCATAATGGAACATTAGGCACAACAAGCTTATCCTGCTACATGACAACACCAGGTCCCACGTTTCAAAGCCGGCCCAAAAATACTTGGAAGAATTGAATTCGAAAATTTTAGTCGCCGTGTTCATTAAAAATTGCTCCTTCGAATTTCCATTTATCCCGGTCTATGTAATCATTGGGGTTTTCATGCAGGTTTAACATTATAAATTATTATTACACAATAAATTCTATACGAGCACTTAAAGTACAAAACCCTTACACGCTGTCGACATCCCGGAATTTTCTAGTTCACGCTGTTTGAATTTATTCAGGATACATTAATTTTGTATTTTCACTTTAACCAGAAAATAATCAGTGAACAGATTCTACATTATCGAATTTCATTGGAACAAGACTCACTCAATGTGAAGTAAAATTGATCGTGTACAGATCCTTTAAGTGCTGACTGCACTAGAAGCATTTTCAAATCCTCTTTCAAACATAACTCTAATGTCTCAAGCACATAATCCATTAATCTCACAAGGTACAAGTGTGAATTCCGGTGGATTGAAATTAATACCACCTTCACTAAGTCGAGTACATCTGGCTTAAAAACATGCTCCGGACATATCCGAAGCAAATCAGGCTACTTAAGTTTATCTAACATCGGAAAGTCTTAGCAAAACTCGTAGTTGCTGAATGAGCGGTAATCGGACGGGTTTTCTCGGCGCATCTCCCCATTAGATTGGGAATATGCATCAGTGCATATCATCAGCTTACACGGGCATCGTCGCATCGATTCAATAGAAATACGACAATTTCAATGGAACACAGAAGTTGACGTTGTTAACCAGCTACTAGTAGATACCGGATCGGCTTGTTGACGAGCAGAAGCGTTGAGCATCACCGGTTTGCACTACATCACCGGTTCACGTCATCCGATATATGAGCCGAGTCGAACCCGGTATGCAACAAATTCCACTCTTAAGTCGAAGAAGAAAATTTACCTCCCAGCGACGAGAAAGAAAAATTTCTCAGGCACTCAAGGCTTTGACTGGATGATGATTATTAGTCTAACGGGATGCGCCTATTGCCTTGCATCTTACTATTTCACCTTTTTGCATCTTCCTATTGGCTATAATTACCTGACGTTTTTTTTCCAGATGCCTTGTCAAGATAAGGCAGCTGCACAAGCGATATTTGTATTATAAGTCGCTGTACAGGTACTCTCCCGGAAAAATAACAAAAACAGAAGAAAAAATGAAATAAAAAAAAAATGACCATGCCAGGTTCAGTTATATAATAATTTGCAAAGCGAGCGACCCATTGTATCTCATTGGGGTACTGTTAAGGCTCTGCACGTACTTGCCGAGGTAATTCGATACGGCCAGGTAACGTGCTCTTGCGGGTCGCACAACAAAATGCCCGTATCACTGTACAACAATTAACCGAGGAAAGATGAATTTTTAGGTGATCTTCAGTAACTGGGGCAGATCACTTTCAAAGTTGTTGTGCCTTTTAGCGGGGAGACGGGAGAAATAAAAAATTAGCGCCACAAAAAGAGTTGCATGACTTGATGGAGCTCATGAGATTTCCGATGCCTCCGCCTTTGGCGTACCTACACTGTTTGCCCGGCAATTAGACTTTGACGCGAGAGATTAGCAGCAGCAACTTTCACTTGATGTATAGGTCAATAATCAGCTTATGTTCATAGGCGGGTTTTTTTTCTAAAGACTATTGAGAAAATTTTATAATGGCAACAATCCGGCTTTATATACGTAGTACCACATCGCTAAAAGCCGCAGATATTTATTAATTGCTCTGCCTAGTAATCATGTTATTCGATTCGATGTAGGGGATCACAGTCGACTTATCGCTTTGATCTTCATCCCACAAGATATTCAAAAGATCCCTTTACAGGATTCCAGGGGTAATCCTTTAGAAGCCAACTATTAATACCCACGCACCTCAAGGGTTCCTCCATATTCTTTTTGTGTAAATATTATTTGTTTGTTTGTTTTTACCTTCTTACAAGCACATGTAACATCAGCCCCATAAAATGCTAAAACTTATTAACATCAGGCGATGCAAATTGCAAGGCTTTGGTTTTTATCATGCGTGCATGTTCGGCATCTTAAAAGGTTTCCATCTTATGAAAATGAAAAAAAAAATCCAAAGATTTCTTAATCCTATAAAAATAATCTTAAGAACTAATTCCGCAATAATTGTTGATTAAAGGATTTGGCTGAAACTCTACGTAGGTATATACACATATATAAATTGTGTGTTACTTTTTCTTCCAAGTCGTACTATGTGACTTGTCGTTTAGGGGCAAATGCGGAATACGACGACTGGACTTACAGTTGTTTTCGCATAGCGAGGGTTATTGTACTTAGATCCCAGCGATCTTAGTTCTGCGAAAAATACCGGATGTTGAATTTCGTAAAAACTTTTCATGAAATTTCAGGGCATACAATGTTTTTTGTTTGATTTGTCTTGTATTTATTGACAAAGGTGCCAACATTAACGGCAGGTATTATAAAACGGAAGAGAGAATTATTGTCTCTACGTTACGATGCATCTACGGAACTACTATGTCTTCAAACAAGATGGAGCAGCAGCCCACACAGCAAGTTCGCTCCAAGCTTGATGTTGTACCACTTTGATCGATTTTATAACCAAGGATGAATATTCATTCTCCCAGCTCTTCAGGTTTGAACCCTTCAGAATTGTTCGTATAGTCATGCATGCTTTCGAAGCTTAATGACTTTTAAATAGCAAATGTGATGCAGTTCAAGAGCGTTATCCTGCGCGTCTGGTAGGAAATTGCAATGGAGGCCGTGCGTGCCGATTGTGATGGCTTTGAAAACCTTTTGAGGCTAATTAAGAAGGTTAAAGATGGAATCATCTTGAAAAATTTCTTGTAATGCATCCTTACAGTGATTTCAATAAAATTTTTATTTTTGTGCGAGGATCTCAGCGACTATTTGAACTATCAAAATATCCAATATCTGAATTCTACTTTAAAAATACTATTAGCTACAGATTGCAACACTTTTTTAATTTGTAAAAGCCTTCAAATTACTTATTTCAAACAAATTACTGAATTAAAAGTTAATTATTACGACTAGAAAGTTTATATGTAAAATAAATAAATTATTGATTATATTGGAGGATGTTATGGTAATTAGTTGATGAAAAAAATGTTGGAAGCTTGTCCTTTGCAGATGTCTTATTGAAAAGTTGCTGTATTACCTACTGATTAGTGTTAATAATGATTAAATTATTTGTAAATAAGTTTAATTAAAAAATTAAATAAAAATTGATGTGGGACTTTCTAGTCGACGATATACCAAAATTATAATTAATTTTTTTTTCGTGAAACTTTGAAGGGTTCATTTGTGTTTTTAAAAAATCTATGCAATCAGACGCACTAAAAATATTTCGATGGTGGTGGGAAAAAAAAAATCTGAACATTTCACACGAAACAAAATTCATACGAGAGTGAAATTTATAAAGTCCTCTATTTCATTCATAAAGAAGAAGATGTGAGAGTAGTTCAGTATGACGTATTTTTCCAAAGGAAAGCACAAAACACTTAAATCATTTCTTTATGTAAATGCATTTCGTACGAATGCGAAGTTCAGTACAGGGTCATCAATAAAGTATTTACCTGTCCATACATTTATATGTTCCTAACTAATTTTACTCACAATACTACTCCTATTAATTCCTAAATTATAAAGAAAATATTACACAACTATTATGCGTGTTGCAACGCGACATAAAACATAACTTAAGACAAATATATTTAATTATGTGAGCCGCTTAAAGAGTTGCAAGCAAAAACCGCTGTTTAAAAAAGTAGGTTACACTCAGAACTTTATTTTTCTAATGCGAAGTTTTAAAGTAATAAAATTCTGAATGCTCTTTAAAACAAATTAAAACTGCATGAATTATACCGCCGTCACTCTTTCCAGAAATGCGAAATAGGAACTCTATAATCTACTAACGAAATCTATTCTTAGCGTAACACGTAAAAAAGTAGCTATTTCATTTTCATTTATTTTTCCCCCCGATCACATTGAGGGTGACCGAATACTTTTTGAAGAACATCGAAATTACCAAAAAAAATCTTGTTTCTGTGACGCTTTCCGAAAATGGTCATTCAGCTGTTTTATTGTTATGACATCTTTGTATCATTACATCACACGTTTACATAATCTTGCGAATTAACATTCTTGAAAATAATTCGTAAATAAACAGAGAATCGGTTAATCGCCCCCGTAACCGGTTTCGGTAGCATGCGAAATACGCAAAATTGTTTCTTTGCGCGTTAAATTGACTCAAAATTCGAACAATTCTTAATGAAAATGCGCATTGGGTTCTTTAAGGATGTTGTGAAATAAATTACAGATTGTTATTCTTTTCAAGTTCCTTTCATCACAAATATGGGCTTTTGATTAATGATCAGCAAACAGCGATTCCTATTCTGCCAATGATGCCTCGCATAGATAGATTGTTACTCGTATAGTCAATTACTTTTCAAATGGCAAATAAACGATGTTTTCTGTTCTGCCTTAGCATCGCGTAATTAGATAAATGCAATAAATGTACTTTGAATTTACGAGAGAATTAAAAGAGCTGGCCTGAGGTTGATGATATAAGTGAGCAGTAAATAATTTATTACTCGCATTATGAGGAGGTCAGTGTTGAATTAAAATTTCATTAGCAAGAATTTATAGATAAAATCACTAGTTGTCTTGCCTTCTAATGAAATCGTATAGCTTTGGATACAAGTAATTAGTTCTTGAATTTGAGGAGATCTCCTCAAAAGAAAAAAACAGAAATCATTTACGTTTGAAATAAATTATTCTGAAAATGTTTCGTTTTTCATTGGACCACGGTTTTTAGTATTTAACAAAAGTCGAATAATGTCTGCTTAAAATGATTCTAAGCGTTATATCGAGACTTATTGTGCCTTAAATTTACAGTTATTTTGAATGGTTCTTTATTTTTGTACGCTTCTCCCAAATGGTTAATCCGTTAATCTTATATTTGTATAATGTACACTTGAATATACTTGCACATGGCAGATACTAAAAAGAGCGATGACCTGGACCTAAAAAATCACAAAGTTTTGAAGTAGTGTAGGGGTGAACGTGAATCGGATAATTTAACAAGTCAGTAAATTTTGCCGATTAATCAGTTACTTTGTTTTTGCAGTTAATACATATCGGTGATTAATTGCTTTAATTTTAATTAATGGATACAAATCAACACCTTCGATTATTCAATGAATTAGTTAATTTGAGTCATAAGACAGCCAGACAGATGTTGTTCCGGTTTATTTTTAAAGATTTGGTCTTTTATGCCGTAGAGCTGCTGTTACTTTAATACAATGTGATTTTTACTTTTTATTAATTTAATCAGTAAATTAACCAACTAACAGACAGTAACTATTGATTAACCACGTCAGTTAACTATTATAAATCACTTAATTAATTAATTGATTGAGCCATTAAATAATATAATAAAAATTCAAGGTTTCTTAATAATTGTAAATCCTTAATATAAACTTCATACGATAAGTCGCCAAGTTGTCACAGAATGCCATAGAAATGGCCGGAATATTTAAAAATAACAATTACGCAATACCTTCCTAACAAGACCACCTTTTCTTAGCTTTACAAAATTATTCCAAAACGGTTTCGACTTTCGACACATTCTTAGTTATCTTTTAATAGTTTTTTTAGCTGGCCATAGTCTCATCAGGAACAAGTTATTTTTACCACTTTTTGTGAGACAGGGGAAATTAATCGTTTATACTTTAAACCAACACTCTTACGTATAAACGAGAAACATTTTATGAAACAACAAATTTGATGGGGACAATAATAAGGAAAAAAATTTGTTGATTTATAAGTAGCTGTTATTAAAGATTTATATTTTCATGCTTGTGGATATACGGCAGCAAGCATGAAATATTTCTAAAGATGATATTTGCAATTTTCGCACACACTCATGCATTTAAAAATCGACGAATGCGTTTAGAAAATTTCTAGTCCAGGTAGCGAGCCACATTTAATTACCGATTTTCCCTCTGAATACCGATGGTGCTATTTCAACTATTTTAATGGAAGCCCCCGTCTACTCAAGACAGACAAGTGCAAAATTCAATAGAAAAAATTATTGCAAAAATGCCTCCCCACATGCACTGTGGCAAGCGAAGCGATAAAACCAAAAGTATCTCGCTAAAAAGCTCGGCACGATCCGACCGACCAATGGATGGCTCATGGCACGGCAGCGGCCGGTAATCAGCTGCTCCACCGAAAGCCCTACCGAACAATAACAAATAATGCATCCAAGGAAAATTGCTCATAACACCATGCGTTCCGCTTAAGTTGGCAAGGTATGTTGACTTGAGTTACTCTTTGCTACCGTGAAGGAAAAATTGCCCGACCGCTTAGGCCATGCTAGAAGGAGACAGGGTAAGTTAAGTAGTAGCCGTCCGCGCAGACTCAGCACGCTGGAAATTCTGCTGAACGCATCACAGATTTGAGTAAACAATTTCCATAACAGAAGTTACATAACCAGGCGGCAGGCTATCTTACAAAATGAGTGGAGTAAAGAGTCAGGTGGAACAGGTGATGACCTTGGTCGGTCGATCATGTGTGAGCGGCGTACTTGGGCCGGCAGCATCTTACTGTAGTGTGACCACCTCTCGACATCTTCACGTATTTTTTTTTTGTTCACACAGCAAGCGCCGCTGTGTCGCTTTCCTCACCTTCCTGATGTAATTTCAATACTTGTCAACCCTGTGAGAACTTACTTATAGCATAACCGAGTGGAATCTGACCCCCTTCGAGATAATTTCACTGAAGTTCACTTACCTTCGCAATGAAGCCCATCGCCACGGTAGCCGGGGAAGCAGGTACATGTGAAGCTACCGAGTGTGTTCGTACAGTGAGCGAAGACGTCGCACGGTCGGTACTTGCACTCGTTCTCATCTGGGAAAAAAAGGGGAAAGAACGCCGGTTAAGGAATGTTATTAAAAATCAATTAAACGGTGACGTATAGTAAAAGCAACGGGGTAACGAACGACCAGGCGATAAATTCAATTAAAGTACTCACCTGGAACTTGGCAATTGCACCCGCCATAACCATCGTTGCAGTGGCATACACCGCTCAAACACGCTCCATGCGTGCAGGTAGTGCCGTCTTTATCACAGTCATCTGCAAAATGGGCAATTTGTTAATAACAATAACCGGGTGAGGCAATTCGCGGTTACTCACTTGAACATTTGAGCTGTTTGCTCAGCTCATCGGAACCCAGGAAGCAGTCCTGGGTGCCGTCGCACAATTTCGAGAGTTCGTACAGCTGCAGGTAATCTGTTGACTCATTGACTTGGCAACCAAAGTAGCCATCCTCGAGATTGAGAAAAAACACTTCACCTTTAAATCTACTCGTCTTACTTCTGTAGGATTGTGAATGTACCTGGAATGACAAAAGTAGGATGCCGGTTAGTGTGTGGCCGAAAAGTTAATGAACGGCTCGGGGCATTTCCGCACTAACTATGCTGCTGCAGTCCAACCGGGCAACCTGTGGGTCTGAAAGAATTTTGAACCGCGGGATGGGCGACTCGCTCTGATGCCTCGGTGGGCACAATCAGGTAGGGAACTTTTTCGGCAGATTAATTTTCGGAAATCGTGCAGGTTTCGCCTTACGGTCGGTAAGTTGTCTGCTTAGCTTCCCGTGGCTAAACAGGAGGATAATGACTTAATTTGTTGCACTCGGGTGGGTTTATGGCTTATCCAAAAATTAAGAAAGTTTTATCGGCTTTTATCGCCGGTACTGGAACAGTTATGTAACCCCTGACTAGGGTGATTTTGCATAAACGTTATTTTCAGAATTATCTACAGTTTTTAACAGTTTACTTAAAAGTAGCGAAACAAGGCCGCGTTTATTTTCAATTTGTAATTCTGCACAAGCACTGGATGCTTGGCAGCAAATAACCTATGCCAGCGGTTGTAGCATGCCTTGCTCGCTTATGCCAAGTGGTGCAATGTTTTTCGCGTTATGCAGCCAGTTCTGATTACCAATGAAGGCGGCATTCTAGTAGGTAGGCATAAGTCGTGAGTTTGATTCCACGATAGTTTCACGCGGAATACTTTTTTGTAAAGAGAATTTCCTTGTTTATGTCGGAATTTCTGAAAAGGCGAGAACTCCAGAATGCGGAGTTGGAGAGGTGTATAAACGGCAAGAATAACTGTTAGGCTTAGAATTGTTCATAACTGTCTCTTTGAGTATTGTTTCGCCTATACATAGATAAGCATAAAAAACAGTAAGATCTACTTCTTGTTCGACTATTTCCGCATGTGCTTATCACTAATTAAGAAGGAATCCAACTTATGTGTAAAAAATAAAGCAATAAAACATTATCTATAGATATTCTGGCTAGTCCATCAAACGATTAAGTAGGTAATGTTTACCCAATATAATATTCAAGCCAAACTTTAATGGGATCGAATAAATAACTGCAGCTGTAGAGCAAGCGTGCACACAATGCCTACAAAAAAAACAATTTGGTCAAAGCAAAATTCGTAACATTTTTCCTTTCACAAAAATTTGTGAAAACAGCTGCGAATTCATTCTAAATAGTCTAATGAATATAGAGGTTTTGCCCTACAATAGGTCCGGTAGTTCTGGATTTTTCATATATTGGTAGGGTAGTGAGAAATCCAAATTTTCGTCTCCCCACCCCATGTGCTCCCTCCATCATCTTGGAAAAACAGACGAAAATTAACATTTTTTTTAGGTTTCGCCTATAACTCCGTTCTACTGCATTTAAGGGCAAAACGAGTTATATGTACTGTTATAGAAGACACAATTTTGTACAAGTTTATGTTCCTATATTTTTTCTACGATCAATAGAAACGGAGCCTTGGAACCCCCAAAAACGTATTCAGTTTTTTCGACATTACATAGCAATAACTCCATAATAATTGATTTTAGCGTAAGAGTCCTCAGAAAAGATGTTGTAGAGATTTAAATTATCTACAAAATACATTAAACTTTTTTTTATGACTAATAGAAAGAAGTGGGGGAAATTAAGGAAAACATGAATACGTATTTCTGCCAATTTTCAGGAACTTAAACCAGATCCTTTAAAAATTCACGTTAATCGAGTACGCTAGAAGTCCGACTCAGGTAGAAGCCTCTATCAAAAACATATGAAAATAATTTCAAGTTGGTGTAACATGAATTTCGTTAAGTTAGGGACAGTCTTTTAAGCAACCTTTAGCGTCAGCTTTCGTTTGGTAAAAAAAAAGGAGTTCAAAGTTCGTCGATACTTCACAAAAAATTCAATCCTCATATAATGATTTCATTAATTAATAATATTATTATCTCTCTGAGGAGATAAAGATCTATCATCACCTTTTTTAAATAATTTTTTTATGAATTCATTTGAAATGGAATTTTATTTACCCTAATACTGATCATAGGGGACGCGAGTATACTAGTGGTAAGCGTGCTAGACTGCCGATTCAAAAGTCCCAGGTTCGAATCTCACTCAGACCCCACGCTTTCACTCTCAGAGTGCGCTTTTCCTAATAAGCGACAGATGGCAGCGCCATTAATTAGGATAGCTACTCGGACTAATCACCCAGCATAGCGAAGCAGAGTAGAGTAGAAAATATGTTTCCCAGCCTAGATGGGTACACCAATAGGTGGGATGCTATAAATCACTTTTCATGAAATGAATATTTCTCTTAATTTTGCTCTATGTCTTAAAAAATGTACAGCATGTAAAAAATTGAAAGCAAGGGCACTGCATAATGTAAGAAGAGATTTAAAAAAAGTGGCTGTACTACTACAGCCTGACATTTTCTGGAGGTGGCCGTGACAAATTAAAAACTTAATTATGCGCTCACAGGTAACATTGAATATTATTTTTCAGTTCTTTGACAATTACCAACTACCAATCTTTTTCATGCTTGTCAAGAGAGTTCGCCTGTTGCTTACTGTGCAGCAACTCGATACTTTCATACGTTCAATTTTTTTCCAACAAATATTTTACGTAATATGCGATCACAGTTTTTATGTAGGTGTTGCGAATAATGTGAGCGCAAAAAAAAATTGGATCATATGTTGAAAGCAAGTCCATTCAATACTGTAGCGAAATAAGAATATTCGTTGCATAATCTGGTCTAATAAGACAGTGTGATCGTAGATACAAAGGTCTTGGGTCGTTGTTATTTTCCATTATACACACCTGTAGTGTAATTTTCTAGCCGTAAGTGTACGCGGGGCAAAAAGACGAGCAGAGCAATTTAATTGTTTCATAATCTGAAGGAAGCTACCTAATTCACGGCCTTCAAGTATAATGTTGATTTGCACGCGATTTAATAAGATTCCGAGTTTAAACAAGCGCCAGCAGGGTTTGGGAAGTTAAAACCTAATGGACAGAACAAAACAAACTCCGCTTCTATCCCGTAAATAGCACTGAAAAAAGTGCACATAGACGGTTTTTGTTTATTGTGCTTTTTTTTTGCTGTTTCGCCTGCTTGTTAGATGATGAGGTAGCTGAGAAGTTAATTGTTCTTTTATAGATGAAGCTTTAACTGTGAATCTTCCCATTGTTTTTCTTTTATTGTTGTTTTTTTTCGCTTTAAAGATCCTCTAGATAAACTTGATGTTCTTAATTTTCGCTAATGCTAAAACAAGTCACTAAGTAATTTTTTTGTCAATTAGGTAAGCGCATCCCGGGGGCTGTCGAGAGTTCGTTGTACTAGTTTTTTTGTGATACGTATATCATGGGAAGATACAATTTTTGAAGACATCTTTTGTTTGAATTTAATACGTTTGTTCTTAATTTGTTCGTTTCCCATGATGCGTCGAAATAATTTTAAAGCTTTACATGAAGTTGTGGTGATATGTACGTGTGAAATATTTTCTTAATTAATTCATGCCAACCCGAATACCAAATTCCACTTTAAAATCGTATAAGGAGGCAAAAATGTCTCCCAAAAGACACTTACGGTTGCATCAAATGTCAAGTAAAGTAGTTAACCTTCCTCAAAGTATTCCCCCATATAGTCGCCAGTCGGGCGTTAAGCCTTGCATACCGTTAAAAGTTGCAATTTGATCCACTTCCACTTTTGACACTCGCGACCGACTCAATTTTACTACGGTCACCTTTCCAGATAACTACATAGGAGATTGCTGCGCTGCGCAACTTTCTTAGCTTGATATATTGCTGATGATTCTGGCCAACGAAAACAAATTTTCATGTCCGAAGGTAGTTTATGACTTTTGCGGCTTTGAAATAAAGCACTGAACTTCTATGAGAGGTTGGGTTTATTTTTTATCAGAATTTCAGAAAATTTTCTATAAATTGGGAGATTAGAGATACTAAAGAAGACGTTGAACTTCTGGCAAAAAAATAGCGACAAAGAACGTCGGCACAGGGTTGGATAAGAATTAACTGTGTTGCAGGAAACAGAATGAATAAAAATGCAGTTATGATAAAATCTAATTAATTTGTCCCTATTTAATAAAAATTACGACTTCCCCTTTATATGTACACATAGTCAATAAATCAATAAAGAATCGCCCACGTTGTCGCCAATCTTGACTGCTGGCTGAACTTGTTTTCCTACCCGTGCAGCTGAACTGCCGTATAATTGGAAAAGCAAAGGTATGAGGAGAAAAAAAACTGAATAACTGGAAGATATACCTTCAGATGTCAAATATACAAAGCGCACCACTTTGAGATAACGACGTGAAAAATTTGAAGCGTACGAATATTTGTGTAAATTCTGTTTTAATGTCTTCACGTCGCGGGCAGAAGACGATCCACCGCCTAAGTTGTTGGTTTAAGGCAGTGTGAAATATTTCGTCACTTTAGCGGTTTTGCCGAATTAAGGCGTTTTTTTTTCTTTTTTTTTTGCTTTACGGTCCCCTCGAAAAGAAATGAAACAGTGTCGCATAAGGTTACAATAAATTAAGAAACGAGTTCCTCTCTGGTTGGAGCGGTTGAAGTCGTGAACTTTTCGATGTGAACTCGAACACCTTTCACCGAATGTTTCTTCTTAATTTTTTAATTTTAATGCTCCTGTCGAGGACGTGGTGATTATCTCATTAATATTTAGTAGTAAGCAACAATTGATTAATGTTTGTATCCAAAGCGATCTCTGTATTTTACTTTTAATTGCGGTGAACAGATGAACTTAACTTCTGTAGATATAGGAAGATGCCGATGGCCAGTAAAAAACAAAAGAGCTTTCAATGCCAGGCAGTATTTCTTCAAGTAATCTATAATACTGGTATATGTGCTGCCCATGTTGCAACTTTTTGCATCCCATCATTATTTAACGAACAAAAAGGCATTGCAAAACAAGTAAACATTTTTAAGCTATAAAGAATACCAAAAGAGTGAGTGAGTCTAACTTAAGCCCAAGATTTTTTGGGCGCTAAATAAATAAATTGTCCCTCTCCTTATGTTTAGCAATATTCGGTGGAAACTTTCGAAAGAACTTTTTTTTTTCGACGTAAGCCATTAGTCTCGATTAAAATCCCTGCTCTAAGGGGATTGGGGAAAATTGACAAATTTGAATATAATTGAAAGTCATTGAGCGATATGGATCCAATTTGTTAGAAAGAGCTAGTGCCTATCAATATTCAAAAACAAACGGGAAACATTGTGTGTAGGTATATAAAATTTCCTAAAACAAAATGGTGTCATGTGTGGGGTATGGTATGAAAACATGTTATGGGAATATTCCAAAAATATTTTGGTTTTAGTATATTTTTGGTAGTTTATAACGTCGTTAAAAGTATGAATTTCACAAATTGTATTAAATAAACTATTAATTTGTAGCTCATTTAATTAAGAGTAATTTTCTAAGCCCATTTTTGTATTTTGTTTTTGGAATTTTCGAAGCCAAATAAACTGCACGATTCCGAAAACTCCAAACCATTAAGAATCAGACGAGGTTGAACTGCAGCATATCTATATAATACAAATTATAATAAATATTTCCTGTAAATATATTATAAAAAATGAAGAAAAGTAATATTTTACTTACCGAAGTCGAGAACAGCACTATCCACGTGACTAGTGGCAAAAATATTTTCATTTTTGCTGTAAAGAGAAAAATAAAAGCAATAAGTAAGGCTAGTGCATAAAATACTTCCTGTATTTATAGACTAATCAAAAATGTAATTATAGCTCAAATCCTTTCAAAGCTTTAATTAAGGAAACAGCAGACGTATTTATGCGCATTTGCCGGGTAATTAAGAAATTTTACTTATGCACACGGCTTAATTAAATCCAAGTGTTTATTATTTCTGCGCATGCGATCATCCCATTCCGCCCTTATCCCCTCTAATTGGAAGCGGTCTTGGGATACCCGCCCGACTTGTAATTTATAAGTTGTGCGGCGTTAATATTCTTGCGCTTTCAAATTCTGCAAGTCAGATGCGATAGGCTCCCGGGCAAGGCATCGTGTGTGTCTACAGGAAATCAGGATAAGTGAATGTCCAACGCAAATTAAATAGGCTCCGGAGCAATGATGGCGATCCAGCCACCACAATCATCACCAGCAGCAGCACCACCACCACCGACACTATGAGTATGAACCACCATCAGGATTTATGTACAGGCTGGTGATCTCAAGCCTGGATAACTGGCGCAGCCACCCGACTCCGGCTATCGACATTGATAGACACTTTTCAAGAATGCAGTCATGCGTGTTTAGCTTCCTGAGTTGATTTCATGAATACACAGGTATAAGAGGTATTCATCTTTCCTGCCGATGGGCTGCTACACGCTTGTATCTTAATTCCCGTCCATTTCTACAGGGAACGATTACCAGCTAACTGGAGACGAAACCCAGTTGAAATATTGTGCCTATTGCGGGCAGTTTGATTAATAGTCGGCTACCAGACAGCAGGCAGCGATGGACAATGGAAAAAAAATATTTTGACTTTTTTACAGCAGCTCCCGCATTGGGCGCTGATGATATTTTATTAATAACGAAAGTAACCTGACTGGGAATTCCAGGATGCGTATTCTTGATTTACCGTTTACCGGTGATTTAACTTCAATCACGTTATATTTTTTATGCGTTTACAGTTTTTATACTACGATGATGGAAGCCGCCATGGGTGTGGATGATTTATTTGTCTAGATACTGAGATACATGGATCACGTACCCGTCAACGTGAGATCATTAGATGTAACGTAAAGCACTCTTTCGATCTCTACATGTACGACTATAATGGAACTAAACGATTGATGCGATGAAGGAGCAGAGGGAGGACTAATAGCATGAGAAGCCTGAATTTTATTTTTTTTATTATAGAAATAAAGGGTAGTTAAAGGGAACAAAATCAATTTGTTGAGCATAATTAAAATTCAATCTGAAGTCGAGTGTGTGTCTTAACGAGTCTGAGAGAAATTTGATATTTTGGGTATCAGCATTGCAGACAAAAAATATGTAGAGCTTGTATCGTCCTTGATGGTAACATAATAGCAGGTAGAAGGCAGTCAGCCGATAAAAAGAATGGCCTTAAAGGTCAGGTGTATTAAAATAGACAATAAGGTGGTATGGCAAGACTTGCATTAAAAAAAGTTCCCTCAAGATGGGTTGGAATAAAAAAGGTATAATTTTCAGGTTGGCAAAATTAAGGCCATCTCATGAGCAAATTGAATTTTTTTAAAGTGAAACTTCTTATGTCACGGTAATATAAATTCGCATGTAACGAAATGGGAGCGTAACGAAAAGTGAAACGTTTCCTCAAGGAAATATCAGAGAATGTTGGGATAATAAAACATTTTTTATTCTTATTCTTGTGGATTTTTCCACAAAGTTCATTACAGCGAAAATTTCCCCGGCGTCCGGTACCAACTGGACCTGGTCGTGCTCCTAGGTACCACTCACTGTTCGAGCTCTGAAGAGTCATATAGCGCTTGTACGCTTGAGAATATCAGCCATGATTTGGAAGAGAAAAGAGGGTTATGGAACCGTTGATGCATCTAGATACATCGCTACTTGGCTAAAAGTACGAATAAGACCAAAATGGTTCAATCGGCCGGAAATTTTTGGAATTCGCTGAGGGAAAGAAAGAAAGAAATGGCTGGGTGAAAATGATTTTTATCAAACGATGAGTTCATCGCTGTAAATAATGGAAATGTCTGTTTTGCAGAGTTCCAGAATTCGTCTCTTTTTTCTTTTAAATTTAAAGAAGTTTGGACATCTTTGTGTAAAATGAATTCATTTGAAACAGGATTATGTTAAAAACAATACCCCTCGTAAATTCTAAGTAAAACTTTTTATTGTGTGGCGTTGTAAGTTCGCATGTTATGAAACGGGAGTTTGACATAAAATTGAAACGCCTGTCTAAACAAACTCTAGAACAGATTTTAATGAAAGTTGGCATTTTTGGGTTTTTGGGGTCACTGATTGAAAATATGGTGCCAGGTCTTACAAATTTGAATTGAGATATATCAATATGGCGGAATTAATCCTAATTAATCATTGAATTTCATTTCTAACGGGCGTGGCGACAATGTACCATTTTTTAACTGCTTGAGCTAACAAGTTTTTTTTTCAATTCATAAAAATAGCAAAGTGAAGTAAACGCTTCGGGCAATAAAAAACTTTAACGCGTTTTTTTTTAAACTATTAATAAAAGTTTTTTGCCTTGCAGGTAAAATCAACTTCATTTCTTGAAATGTTGACAGAATGTTGTAAAATTAATTCTGTTCTGTTAAACGTCCAGATGTGCATAAATGTGTAAACAATTCGTACAAATGAGCTCTTTTTTCAACCGTGACAATGCGTATCCCTCTTAATTATCCAACAGTCAAATGGGTCAACTGATTATTTCGTTTAATAGAATTCTTCTTTTGTGGTTTATATGTACAAGAAAATATTCATGTTTTAACGAGTTCACGGAAGGTGTGTATCGATCTACTACGTAAGCCTCAATTAGAAAACTGATAATTGTTGACTCTTTCAAATAACACTTTCGCAGTTTCAGTCACTTTGAGGGTATAATCCATCAAAGTCCATCTTGGATCCTTGGTACCTCCAATTCAAACAGTGAAGTATAGTAATTAAAAAGTGTAAACAAACGAAAGTGTAAACAAAAAAAAAGACAACAACTGCTTAGTTTATTCAAGAAATCTTCCTCAGCACCATGACCCATCTGTAGAAATTAGAGAAACCTTCCGCAGCTCTCTAAGCAAATATGACGAACAACCACCGAAGCTTGGAGGTTATGCAAAACAGCCGTCAAAGAACTCTCATATAACATGATAATGGAAATAAGTTGCTTTCACTCGGCAATTAAGTTGCAAACAATACGCCATTGGCAAAACCAACAAGCCAAACAAATAAATAAAGACACGAAACGAAGCGAGGAATTTGTTCATTTATATTTTTGTTTTTTTTTTTCATTTTCGCTTATTGTCGAAGCGAATAAATCGTTAATGACTTTATGAGGCAAATAGGCGACTTATCGCAATCGCACCCCGGCCAGACTTCCTCTAAGCCTCATCCTTGAGAAATTCTAACAAATTGCTAAGTCTGCAGAACAAATCGATCTTTCTTTACGATCTTGGCGAAACAATACGGTGCGCCTGTGTGCTCCGACTGAAGACGATACCCTCAATCGTAATGGGGGCCTGCTAAATCGCCGACGTTGTTGTTAATTAAGCGATCATGCCACCAGCTATGTAGCGTGCCTCACTTTCGAGAATTGGCTGGGTATGAAAACGCAACATGCGGCTCATGAAGGCTATCATCCAAATGGAAAATAGCAAAATTGGTAGCCTCGATGCGCGCGGCTCTAATCTCGCATTTTCCAATTCAATGGTACACACAAAAGGCCCAAGCAACAGCGGCACGCCCATGTTTAAAGAAAGTTGGCGTTTAGCCGCAAACTGGGATTTTTCTAGCCGCTACGCGGAGCTATCATGGAGCCGGCCGCAGCCGCTCATCGCTTGCCTGGGCCGTGCTCCTCGCTAATCATATTTGCGAAGATCAATATTAACACGGGCGAAATCTCCGGATGAGATCTGCTCGGCGTTTCTCAGCGCCGCAAACGAGATCCGCGCGAGTTGGATGCATATTAAGAGTCATAACGCTAATAACCCGTTTCCACCCGGGTCTTCGGTTCTGCGCACCAACGCGCGCTGATGCCGTCGTAAACTATCCGATCAAATCCCATCCATCCTTTGGAGCGCTATTTCGACTTCTCATTATCATTTCACGTTTTTTCTTGTCTTCGGAAAGGTTTTGGCGCTGCTAAGGCGGTTTATGCTCCTCTGTTTAATATTTGCCACCTAGAGGATGGATAGATGCCGTTGGATTTCTTGTTGTCCGGGGCAGGTGCTTTTCTTCTTCGAGCCCTCGATCACCTCAGCGCACTAGAGCGTGCGGCAACATCTGTGGGTGAACGTACAGTTAGATTCTCTGTGTATATGCGCCTTAAGAGTTTCCACTTTTCGCAACAAATTCACAAATTCCAGTCAATGATGGTGCACTCGGACCCATATACCCGTCGAAGGCAAGCCACAATGGCGTGAAGATCTTCTTGAGATGTTCATGACCGGTTTTTGAATCGCTTCGTGTCTACTCCCTAGCCGAAGCCTGCATCTTTCGACGGTCAGAGATTTCATGTTTGGCCACTCTAAGACCTCTGTGATATATACGTTTTCAGCTAGCAGTGTGTATCTGCTTCTGAATCTCACCTTATCTGATAGACTTTCAAGCAATACATTGCTCATAAACTTCGGTGTACCTAATAAACCCGCATGATCGAGGATGATTTGGAGGCGATGCCCAGCAGTAATTCGCATATTTCTTACAAATTCGAATTACTTAGGGAATGGAAGCGATACACATTGATTGATAGTGACGATGACTCACGAATCGCTGTATTATTGATGATTCCGTCCGAATTTCTCGCCGGTGTCTATTTTGAAAGGTGTAACGGTGAATTGGACTAATTTAAATGAATTCTCCTAATGAACTTTTTGGCCGGAAGGAAAAAATGTTCGAAGCTGTTTCCCAGTAGGTTAACGACTTCAAACACATTGTAAAAATATTTTACCTTCGCTCTAATACGAGCTCCCGGAAGACAATAGGAAAATGCATTCTAACAAGCACTATAATTGATAAACCGTGTTCGCCCAACTCCTAACGATTTACGAGTACTGAAGTGGGCAGACAATTTTTTACGATTTTATTTTTCCGGTAACATTTTCCTTGACCTATATAAAAACAAAAATGATTGCTTGACAGAGTGCTAAGCCAAAGTTCGAATTCTTGTAGGTTCAAAAGAACATTTTTTTAAACGGCACCAAAACTAGCGCTACAACACTTAACTTTAACCTACATTAGCAGAAAACTTCGCTAATTGCTTTAATTACACGCACATATCGCGACGAAATGAACAATCAAAAGCGTGAAACAGGCAACTGTAAAGCGCCTGGTAATTGTAGTAAAACGCTATTTATCCGGAATTTGTTCACCTCTTTCAATTCCCCTCAAATGCCGCGACCTAAAAAAAATGTGAAAAAAAAGTTCTTTTCTTCGCATTGATCGCACAAAAGTGCTTTGGATATCGTAAAATTGCTCACATAATGAGGATCAATTAAACATTAGAAAGACGCGCCCCGCCAACACTAAAAAAAAGATTTAAGAAAGAATTAGAACTATTCGGTCGGTAACACCTAAGTAGAATGACGTTAAAGTTGAATCAGAGGTCATACTCCTCCATTTCCAACGTGCCATTGTGCATCTATCAAACGAAAGATTTAAGCGACAAACCCGCGCTTAATTGATTGAAGTCAATCTGTTTTTCAACAATTGCTCTTAACTGCGTCGGCTCTTTTCTCCACAGCAGACGCTTTTGTTCCCTTTATTCTCGATATAACGGTTAAATGGAGTAAATTGGAAATAATGTGATAGAGCAATCCACTCACCGTTGAGCACCTATAAACATTTCGCAACACCTGTCTGCTGTGATCTTCTGAAGTGCCCGAAATTTACAGCAGAGAATATAATCGCTAATTGCTGTATAATTGCAGAAAACCTTTACTCCGCAGACTTTGCAGAAATGAGTTCATGTGGTAAGTTTTTCAGCCTATCCAAGGCGAATCGGACACTAAAGAGGTTTAAATGTGTATTTGCAGTTTGAGTACCATCTCTGCTCATAAAGCAACCGATAAGGTTCTTCTTGCCACCCTTCGAAATGACCGGTGAGAATTTTCCTGCTGTTTAACGAAACTGCCAATCAATTTCAGGTGGATTAGCCGCTCATTTTAATATTTTTATTGCCCCTTATCTTAATTCCCTGAGTGGTTCAGCTTATGGCGGGTATTAAGAGGGATAATCTAACGATACCCGAGAATTTACTCAGCTCCTCACGGAGATATGCATTAAGAGCCGCTCAAACGATAATGAGAAGTGGTTCAGAAAGGGAAAACCATTTTAAATTGAACGTGATTGCCATTAATTCGTGATGAAGGTCACCTGCATTGCGGGCCGCATTGTAGGCGTTACACTCGGGTAGTCGAAGAAGGCCGCAGCACTCTAGGTGAAGTTAAAACAATTTTTTGTCCGAACATGGTGAGGGCGGGTTGAGGATGTAGATTTGTTTATTGTGAACAATGTTTGCTGTACAGGAACCGTTTTTTTTCTGAACTGTGGAACTGAACATGCAGAAGGAGGTTTGCAATAAAATTTCTTGAAAGGGAGTTAATTTTTAATTTGTAAGAAGCTCCCAGACACTTCTGGTTTCCGCCCACCGGTTATTGCAAGGTGAACAAATCGCTCATTCTCTTAGTGTCTCTTTAGTATCTAGGCAAAGTGTCATACTAAATTATTCACTATTTCGGCCTTCATGGTATTTTGCAGGAAGTTGCCACGCCTTTAGGAGAGATAGTCATTACTCATGCCTTGAGGTTTGCTATAGTTCTCTAGTCTCTCTTCCTTAAGACAATTCTAGACGTACATACAAGAAATGTGTTCTCACCGGCACGATAGGGTAAAAAAAGGCTCCGAAAATAGTCATAATTGATTCGACCATTAATGTATACAATGGTTTTACATAAATATATATATAAGATTAGAAGATCAGCAATTGTATGGCTCACACCACGCTTCGAGGGCCGTCAAATTAGACTTAAGATTGCTAGCGTCCTTGGATGTGTCAACCCACAGGAAAAGCTTCACACCATCGACAAAAAAAAACTACTTTAGAGAACATAAGCGTCGCTGCGAGATTATTAATAAATATATTAAGCAATAGTGCGCCGAGACGGGAGTCCTGCGGAACTCCCAAAGAAGCCAGATATTTGTTGGAGATGGCTCCACGCATACGAACTGATTGAAATTGGTGCTCAAAAGAACTGTGAACCGAATTTACGGAAAAATCAAATTGTGCGAGTTTAAGAACCAAAATTGTTTCGTTCACGCGAATCAGTGTAAATCCCATCCGTTTGGCCTCCTGCCTCTAAACCACGCGATATGAAGTCCTTAAAAGGCACCAAATTAGTGACTGTTCTATTTCCCTCCCAAGCTATTCTTCAACAAGCAGTTGTTTCAGTGTGGTATCTAAGACGGCAATATGACGATAGTATTACGGCGCAGCGCATCATTTTTGAAACACATGCCTATTCTGCAGAGATCGAGAAATCGTGTTGTGAAAAGTTTAAGGAAGTTGAAATATCATTGGGTAAATTGTATTGACCTCAATGAAAACTATGTATGTATTTCAATACAAAAAAAATTGTCCAATTTAGAAACACTGATTAACTAAACACCCCACGCATGCCACCATTCTCATTTATTTATTATCTGTCAAAAATTATTCTATTTGTCCATATCCATCCCACTTTTGAACTTAAATAAGCTTGGAGCTCTGATGGTTTCAATTGTAATGTTTTGAAATATTTGTTCACATATTCTCCGCAAAAAGCTGAGATATCCATTGAGTTTCATGATGTTATCCAGGGCGCCGTATGTTCCACATACAAAACTGTTAAGCCAAATAAATGCAGACATATTCAATTTCCTCATTTAAATAAAGAATAAAAAAGAGCGTTGCACAATGCTGCTCCACCACAGCAACTCAATCAATCACAGAAACAGAAATTCCACAGTGCGCTCGTTACGAAACAAAAGTATCCCATTTCCTGAAAATATGCCCTCAACGAGGGGCACCCGATCGATTGTTTTTTTTTAATTAAAAAATCACATTTTAGCGCAAAGCGTTAAAAAATCAATGAGTGTGATTGTAATACAAAACTTTTGGTTAGCATTTCATTTCGTTTGTTACTAAAAAAAAAAATTCCCTCCTTCCAGCGGTTTTCTGTGTTACGGCCTTGTGGTCACAGTAATCTTGGAGTGATAATGCCGACAACTTACAGGAAATTACCCCATAAAAAGTCAATCGGATTGGATTTATATCACGAACGACAACAAATTCATAAGACCAGCCTATAAAATGAAATTAAATGGCAAAACTTTGTGAAATGAGAATTTTGTTTGATTCGCTTCACGGAGGTGCTCGAAAATGAAAAACCAATTAGCTGCAAAAGAGTATACCTGCCTTGCAAATGTTGCAATTCTTTTTGCTGCTTTGCCTCTCGCTTATCGTCGCGATGATCAGACATTCGAGATTATTTTAAATTAAATAAACCGTATCGCCAAGTAATTTGCTTTTTTTTATTGTCGCTTTTCTTTTCGGATGTTGGATGAAATTAAATAGGCAGGGGATCGTTGTTTGCCGCTGAAGGGCGTGTTATTGATGCGATTATAAGGTGCAACACGACTGCCAGATAGAAAACATGTTCGGTAAACAGTTTTTCATAGTTCACCTGTTATTGGATGCAGAAAGAGAACATTATCGCAGATCAATTACTTCGACTTGTTCCCAGGAGACAAGGAATTATTGGATTTATTATCTCCATTATTACTGACTATATAAGGGGCTAAGGAATTGCTAAGGAATTTCTATCATTACGATTTCCCATTGAATTGAACTGGTTGTCACCCCTCCGCAGAAAAGACGTGATCAGTCTTGCATTACAAACAAAATGAAGATGTGTCATCTTGAGCTCATCTATCTGCATTAAATTACGTTCTCAGGGATTGTATGAATCGCGTGTAAATTCCTCTTCATTACTAGATGAATAGCCGTAAAAAAAAATTTTTTACAAAAGAACTGTAGCTTAAGGGCACCTTGTATTTTTTTTATTTAATCCGGTCAAGAAAATGGTTTCCTGGTACAAATTTGAAGATATTGTTCCCATTGACTGTAGATAAATCACAATCAGTCAGAATAGTGTTTCGGCTAGAAATCTTAAAATTATTGTAAATTGCGTTTTAATTAATGCTCTGTGCTAACTGACAAAAAAGGGCCAGAAGGAAGAGATTAACCGGCAATTAAATGACCCGTAGCACAAATCCATTTGTGGACTTCATACCTCGGCTTTCATTGAGTTCAGAGCCATAAATACCATCGGAAGATGAGAGTTGCCCACTGAAAGGAGAAGGCACTGAATTACAATAAAAACAAAATAATCGTTAAACTTGCTGTTTTGCTTTTGTTTAATTGAATGCAACACAACACCACGCTGCAATGCAGTTGCAAGACCCCAATCGGGGTCCGAGGATGCACTCTATAGGTGTTCAACAGAGAAATCCCTTGAATGGGGAAGCAGGGGAAAACATCTTCAGAAAAAACATCGAATAATTTACCAACAGAATAAAGGCATAAAAGTCAACATAGAACGTGAGCATAGAATGGCGTTTAACGGTACAATCCAATCAAAAACTCGTTCCACTTCGACTAAGATATCTCCTCGGGTTTGGATGGGACCCAATTGTGAGGAGACATGCCACACAAAAGAGCGGAAGATTAATAACTCCACAAGCCTATATGTATATGTGTGCGCCAGCTAGCACAGCATCAATCGACAGGCCCATGGAAATCACATGGTCTCGGCAACTATGAAGCATGGGATACTACTATGCGCTAAAAGTCTTAAGAAAATCGCAATGAAAGGAAAATTGCTTTTCTACAGTTCTGCGGCTTTGGTATGTCCGCGTGCGGCTTGGATTGGATACCAGCGCCGAGTTGCACACAAAAAAAAAACAAATGTGAGGTTTTCTGCAGCGAAATTAGAAAAAAAGCATCGACAGAAGCAGCCGGCAGTTTGCGAGATGCTGTCCAGAATGACTTAATGACTGTTTATTAGATATTTCAAAGAACAAAAAAAAATAATTCGATCTTGGAACTCAAGAAAAGAAACATTGCCCGATATCGGGGTTTTCGGTTGCGGCATGGATTATATATGTATATACCCCACGGGGTCAGTTTCTTTCTATCCCGCAACGTGTACTTTTCGCAAAAGTTAATGGCTGTGAACAGTTATGATGAGTCCCAGTTACAGTTCAATGGACATTTCATTCAGCGTAGATTTCACGATTCGCCATGAGAAACCGCCAGATTTATCTCGCATCGGGAAGGCATTTGCATTTTCATCGGCATGACCCATTTTGATAAGCCACACGCTACAGTTTCAAATAGAAGACTATCTTGTTTTGCATGACTAGGCGGATGGTAATTTCCAGTGTTGGAACGATCTGTTCGGCATCCAACGTTTTAACTCTGATTTAATGGTGGCTGATGTTTTTGCATGAACATTTCAATTAAAAAACAAAATGAAAGCAGCAAAATTAGAAGGCACTGAGGCTTGAATTTTATTTAGGCTTCGAATATGTAAATCGAATGAGAAAATTCTTTAGTACAAAGATGAAGAAAGGAGTCGATATTACATTGTTTTTAGTATGCGATAGTTTCATTTGTTTATATAGGTTTTTACATAATTTAAAATCCAAGCGGTCGAATCTATCATTAGACATTGGCCATCTGGAAGACTGAGCTTCCCTCGATCGAGTAAGTAGACCACCGCAGAGCGATTCGCACTCCTTTTTATTATTTTAATTTTTCTATATTGGATCGAACACCGTATTTAAAATCAGTGACTCCGAAAACTCCATTTTGTAACCCCATTTCTGGATAAATTGCAGTCAGTCAAATTATCTATACGTTTAAATATTTTTTAACGTCTTCAGCATGGATCAAAATCCTAGAATGTTTTATCACAGATATGATATTGTTAATAAATAAAATAAATAACAGATGATCGAGATGACTTCCCTGAGGGACATTGGATTAAATAATTGAAAAAGTGGTTGGGATAGATTATCAAACCATTTTACAGATACAATACAACAACACATACAACAGGTAAAGTCGAGGGAGGGCACAATTGATTTAATTGTGTTTGCATCTTTTCATCAAATCGCATGGTATACAAGAGCTGAGTATACAGATTTTAAATGACTTGAGACATTCCGGAATGGTCGCAATATGCTTCAGGGTACGCTGAGAACAAATGACGCTTCAACAGCCGTTGACAAATGTGTATCGATTGACGCATTCACTGCTCTCTGGATGTGTCTTTATCATATATCTTATCATGTTCCTGTTCTGATTAAACAAGGAAATCATACAAGCAGTGAGCTCTGTGTACGGCACCCTACATTCAATGGGATGTGTGCTCATCATACAGGCAGGCATCGTTCCCTCAGGTACCTATACTCGACTCTTGTACGCCATATGCGATAACTAGGTCTTATGCCATCGATGCTAGTACCTACTCAAAAGTGGTAATAAGAACTTTATATACTGCTCCTTAATATTCTCGAAATAACTAAATGTAAAGTTACAGTTTCAAAAAGCAATTAAATAAACAGTTATTAGCCACTAGGTATTTCGATTCGATGAGTCCAAACTTGTTGCAGTTAAAGAAATACCGCAACGCTTTAAAAATAAATAAACAATTGACCTACACATTCACTCCCCTGTAGCAAGATAGTTTGGATTATACATTGCCCTCAAAATGTACACTGTGTTCAAATTAGCACCTCCATCAATTGCATAAAATTATCAAATCCCCTGCAGCAGTTTTTTATGATTCCAACTTCATTTTATTGCCTGTAAACTTTCATTTCAATAAACATCGTCTAAGATTTCTAATCTTCTCTATACGCTTTAAGCGACGTCAGCCTTTCCACGAACTGGCTACAACAACATACTCCAGGCAATAAATATGCCGTTACAAGCAATCTATGTCGGATACTTCTCCAGCAATAACAGTTACAGAATAAGAAACATCCAGAATACATATGAGCTAATTTTAGACTTAGTTGTATAAAACTGTGTAAAATCAAAGGTGGCGGTCTATTATGTGCAAATCTGTAGAACACAAACATTTGTCTACGTGATTGGAGCGGCAGTAGCAACTGGCCAAATACAGACGGCAATTATTAAAAGAGCTTTCAACACCTTAGGCCCCACAATCAGCGGCGAGAAGAACAAGTTTTTGGCTGGCTTGTTTACTTTTAACATATTTCTTAAGGTTAGCCATACCCCAAACGGCTGTGCTGACTTAATACTGAATGAATAATTCCAGGGGCACGGTCTGCTGTTTATGACCAGCATCGCAGATATACATACAGCGATAACAATAGATTCTGATTTTTTGTTTCCTGATTCCTCGACACAAGAGGTGATGTATTGGTGATCAATCGGTTTCATCGAAAATCGTTCTGATACAAATTTAATAATTTTGTGTTTTTTCTCAGAAGAATTGACTGGGAATTCCACTTAGTTTTCGTATTCAGAGTTTGTGTGAGGATCACAAAAATTCCCCACATTTCTGTGTAAGGTGCGAATGCGTGAATGCATAATTTCAAGATAAGCAGTTTCCAACAAAAGGCAATAGATAAAAAAAACATTGGGACAAAAATGGATACGGCTAAGCCGGATGAATGGTAAAACTCGTGCATAGCTATGAGTTACATTTTACTGATGGCAAGAAATGAATTTACAGAATATTCAACGGAGACGGACAATTTCACGCTGTGAATTTAAACAGTCTCCGACACGTCTTTGGTGCCCGGTAGTACTATCCGCGCCATAGCGCCCAAATGATGAATCCAAAACGTTTCCTTACCACCAAGACGGTTTCAATTAATGCGCCGTCACTTACTTTTCACTTGACTGCCTACAAAGTGGAAGTGTGTTCACGTCGAAAATAATTTCCTGGCATGTCTCAGTCTCGTTGCCGCACTTAAGGTTTTCCACATTGCTAATTCCCTTCGTAGAAGTAACGTACAAAATGACATAAAAAGTATGTGGCGCCAAAAATATAAAACTCATCGAGTGATTAACTAATTCCCCTTTATGAGTAAAAAGCATAAAAAAAAACTCCGGTCACATCGCATCGTTGCGGTAATTATCGCCCATTTCAACGATCGCCAGCCCACATCATTCATTTTTTCAACATTTATGCCGTAACATTATAAAAACAGTTTGAATGCAAAGCGCTTCTAAAAATACCCCCGTAAGCGGCAATTTGCATTTGTAGTTAATGCCTGCCTCAGTGGAGCTGCCACCTTGCATAAACAAAGTCGTCACTGTCACAGCGAAACGAAAGACTCAAGCGACGAGCTCGCGTTCTTACCAAGCTTTGATCCGCTGATCGGCTGTAAATAGCACGTGAGGAGATTACACGAATCTTCACTTAAACCCAATTCATTTGAGATCATGCTTTTCCATAACGAAATAGCGACTCATTGAGATCACACATCGTAATGGCAACGCAGGGGGGCCCACCGAGCGCGCCTTGATTAATTCCAGCCGCGAACGGCTGTCTCAAACGATGTCAATGTTTTCTCTGACGCCAAAATAAGCTGCTGGCGCGATGTTTAGCAGTAAATCACGAAAATGAGAAACAAAATGCTCGAAAAATCCGCTTTAAACGATCAGCCTGTCCAAAAAAGCTTACTTAACGTATGTGAAGCAGTTACAATACAAGTCCGCCTCTCGGATATGAGGTTTGAGTCAGCCGCTGAGTTCGGATTGAACAGACTCTCGCGGCTGTAAGGCGATCGGATGTGGCACCGCTGCATATTAAGCAGATTGCGAAACACAACCGGCCCACATTACCTCTGCAATTACGTTCACCTTCAGTTTGACAAATATGAGCCACGGGTGTACATATTTCGCCTGCCTCCAATGTAATCGTGGTGAATTTTCTTCTCAATGATATCTTTTCAAGATCATATCTTGCAGACAGCCGTACCTATATAGGTGCTGGTTGCAATAAGAAAACGAGGTGCAGTGTCGGTGCAGTGGCTCTGGTACTGTTTTTTTCCCACCACCTTCTGCATGAGCGCCAAACGCACTGACCCAATTTTTTATCTCCCCAAAGAAAATAAGAAAATTGAAGACAACTACGTTGAGATGCACTCAAAACTTGCTGAGGTTGTGGCAAGTGAAAGTTGAAGATTTTCAGCGCTGCGTTTTTTTTGTTGCGTTGTTTCTCTTTTTTGTGTAAAGGCCTCAACAGCGGATGGGTGCCGTGCTACTATGTTGGTGGTACTAATAAGCCAGGTAACAACTTCTCTCCCCAATTAAAGGAAAAGAAAATTTGTAAAAAAAAAATATACACCTCGCGTCTCGAGAAAAAAGAACCACGCTGTTTGGCCTTTTGTTTTACCTGCCACGTTTTCTTTGTTAATAGAGGTGGTGCTGGCCGAACTGCCGCCGGTTGAAGAAATTGTTACGGGCATATTGTCCGTAACGAAAGTGTTTTTCAAGGTGTTTTCACCTTTGCAAAGTACACGGACTGATTGAATGAATGAAATTTTGCGTGAAAGAATACAATGCGTCTGAACTGAGGCTTTGTGCGACTGGGTTGGCAGTTTGATGTTCGGCTCCAAAGTCGTGATTGAGAAAATTGTTAGACGCACCTTGTTATTAGCAGGTGGTATGCCCGAGAGAATGGGTCGTCTAGTGAAATATCATTTTTTATATTGCAAAATTGTTTTGATGCTCTACTTGCTCGAGCTTGTGAAGGGTCTAGACGTGCGCAGACATTGTATTGCATAAATATGTCATTAATAGATCATTTTGACGTTCTCTGCCGCCTATTCGTTTCGAAGACTGGTTTAAGGTTTACCACGAACGTTTTCTATTCTTTATATTATATTTTGAGGGCCCAGAGCTTTCTTAGATTTATGAAATTGTGCATGTGTCCCCTATAGACTAACTGGAACAAAACGAAGAACAACTTTTTGCTAAAACATATAAAGACTGTTTTCAAAACTAAAAAAACAAAATGGAAAAACAGTCATAGCATTCTGAAGAGGTTAATATTATTTTTGTATTGTTACCTTAAAAGTAACTTTGATTGTACGATGGCACAGCTCGACAAGAACTGACAGAATGTTCAAAAGGCCTTTTTAGAAGTTTAAATAACAAACATAAAAATGTTTCTATTTCTTTTGAATCGAAAATTTTTTACGACTTTGAAAATGTTTTACGTATTAAAAATACATAATAATTAGAAACTAAAGTACACTCAGAAAAAAAACCGAACATTAAAATAGAGAAAACAATATCATTGACGGGATTTCTCTATTTTTTATAACACATATCAATAAGTGGACGAAATGTTTCTTAAATCAAATTACTGTTCCAAAGGTCCCTGGTTCAAATCCCACATGATTGAGATTGTTTTGCTTTCCAAGGAGTCAGATTAATTAGGGCCAAGCGAAAACAATAAAATAAAACAAATACCGATAACAAATTATAACCGAAACAACGTGATGACAGTTTTTGGCCCTCCTTGTATACAGGTATATGTGAGCCTTTTTTTATAGCTATTTAACAAGTTTTTGAAAAAATTTGACACGTTTTCATTTGCGCCCTGGCTGACAATGACCCCTTTTATTGGACGATTCAGTAATTAAGAAGCATTGTATTTCAGTATTCCAGCATATAAGGTACTTCGCAGAGTTACTTTGATCCCACTTATGCTAAAATATTTTTTTCTTGCACAAAAATGTTGAGAATGATAAATTCACATAGGCGAATGTCCGGGTCTGAGGTCATACTTGTTTTTGCCAAACATCTCTATGCGTAGCGTAATGTTAGGCAGTTGGCGTAGATATATGACCCATCATTCCTGCAGTAAAAAGTACTTAACAAAAGCCATCGTTATGAATCACGATGTGTTGGTTTTTTTTTCGCTGTGAAGATTCCATAAACAATTTTAAGAATTCTTCGTATCGCTCTCAGAACCACTATCGTGGGAAAAAAAGCGCAAATTAACCGCTCATTCATGATCTCAACAGTCAAAAATAAACTTCCCGTCAGAATAGTCCGGGAGCGTGATAAATCAAAATCATCCGGTGGTTATACATTCTCCACAACATCCAAACAGCCAGAAAACTCATCAAATTAATTCAGCCGTCGTTTAGAATACCCTGCCAAGCAGAGGGACTCATCCTCAATAAAATGCAGAAATTGGCGAATTCAACCTCGGGACTGTCTGAGGTGTTCGACTGATTCCAGACACTTTCCAAGAACACCTAGCCCGGTCATTTTCATAATGCAAAGAGGCTTAATAGCTTATCCGCCGGAAATGTGCCATCTTGTGTGCCACAAAGGCATCAATTGGTCACTGGAAGTGGAAGCGACGTGCAAGTTGGGACGAGACAAAAATGAAAAGCAACAAGAAAAAAAACGGTAAGTGTTGGGTTCTTCCTTAGATAGAAGGAGGAATCAATCGCTGAGGCGACACTAACGGAATACGAAAACACAAAAGGTCCCCAGCAGGTGAACGCAAGATAAGGCGGCCCGGTATAAGTTCAGCTGGCAGCACCTTCCTCGCCCAGCTACTTGCTGGGTGGGTAATCGTACCTTTCTCACCTGTCACCAGACCTGTCGATGCCAACGCCGGCATTGACTCGCTGCGATCATAAATGCTCCCGACTTCCACTGCATTTGATTATACAAAATCGGTCGCTTGTTCTGCGTCGCTGGTTATTGACACCTGGACGTTCATTGTCTGGACGTAACGATCGACGTACCGACGCACCGTGATTTTTCGTGGGACTCTCCCCAGGTCTATAATGGATGTGGCTTAGACGGTTGGGAGATGAATCCGTGACTCCGTGAGGTATTCGACTGCGGTGAAAATATTCACGACAGACAGACAGTTTCAAGGCATACCTTACCTCAGGAACTCGTCAATGTCTTGACTAATGGACGAATTTCACTTAGTCGCTGTCGTTGTGACCGTCACGACCTGGTCGGCTCGAGGTGGGTACACAACCAACTGTCTTCGCCATGTTAGATCAATAAGGCGATCGTGGCGATAAGTTTGAGTATATTCTCTTAAACCGAAGGGCAGCCATATGCGATATAACAGCGAAGTGTTCTGGGGCGCATGGGTGCACACAGTGACTCGAGCGAAAGGTTAGTAAGCTAATTAAATCTCGCTGGGGGTATCGTGATTGGTAATCACTTTCAGTTCTCATTACCTGAGCAAGAGATCTGACCACACTCCTGCTGGTTCAGTGGCGCCTTGCGAAAAGCCCATTTTGAATGAGTGGGAGCACCGATTCAAATTCAAAGCGATCCGGGACTGCTTCTACAACTCATTGCGCTGCCCACAGTCGAGAGTGTCATTCATGCGGTCAAATAAGGAATAAAAAATCCATAACGGCTGCACCTACTCCTTAAGCAAGATCAGTGGTCGGATCGAGCAGCGGCATCGTGTGCGCAGAGGCAGATAAAGTCAGCGACTCTCCTCAGGTGACCATGACATTTTTAAATTTCTGCGTGGCTCAGTTGCGATTGCTCGTTTTGAATAAAAGCGAGTTCGGTCAGAATATTGTTTGTAAGTTGGCGATGCGTTGTCCCGGCTATTTTTAGAAATGTTTACCGCTGTAAATTACCTGGTTTGCCTAGGCGCTGGTGCACTTACATACATTAAGCTCTCATGTGCACCGGATAGTTAACCTTTCAAGGAGTTGAACTAGCGGAATCAGTTCTTTAATTCGTGTCATTATTTCTGCTGATAACCAGACATGTTCTTGCTGAAAACGAAAGCAAATCACTCAAATTAAACGGTCGCCGCCGCCGGATTAGGGAAACCAGTTTCAACGGATGGGTATATAATTTGCTAATCACCTGGTTGGCTTTTTTTCCCCTGTCGGACAATTGTTATATTTAACACGGCCACTTCAGTGTATATGTTGAAATGAAAGTTCAAAGGTGTCTTAAGAGTCCGGAACTGTTCATTTTTTTATGCAGATCGTTTATTACTTTTCATTATAGCGCAAAACGAGAGATAACTATTAATTATTAACGCAAGAGGCTATAAGACTATTTATTGAACCTGTTCTGCAACTGGTGTAGCTTTATGTAACCTTTTTTTCCCCAGTCTATTTATATTAATTGCCAAGAAGACAACATTGTTTTTCTTTTTATGGCAACTGCTTTTTCATTAGACGACGAAAAATATGACGTATACCTATACCTGTAACATTGAACAGTGCTGTCGTTCACTCTGCATATTTTGTTGAAATTCTCGGTATGGTTTCTATCAGTTCCTTAAATTGGTGTAACCATATAGGTCAACTAAAGAAGGTCTATGGCTTTGTTTAGCAAGACTTCGAAAGTACTTCTTGACTGACTGACGTGCGACCTTGCGTTGTCGTGCTGCAAAAACAACTTGCAATAACGATACTCCATCTTCTCTCGCATAGCTCGCTCCAAATGGATCAATTGCACTTATAATACAATAATGTGTCCAATTCCGTGCCCTCAAAATTGTTGGATGTTTTTCCGCGGTTCTTGTTGTCCATAGAGAAATCAACAATTTAGAAGCGGTGAAATAATTCTTTGCTTTCTACGTTGTACTCAATGGAGCATGTTCGAGAACAAAATTTGTCAAACACAATAAAACTAGATGATGTTAATGCGTTGAAAAAAGTATGTTCCAATTGCATTACCCACAGCAACAGCTGCAGCAAGAAGAAACAAGAGTAACTGGAAAACACGATAATTACATTGGTATTTCGCATAATTATAATTTTAATTATTTTTCAATTCACAAGAATGACAATTACGCCAGTAGTAAGGGAGACTCTTTTTTCTGAATTGTAGATTGTGCCCTTTACATATTTCTTTTTGTTATTGCTAATAATGCTTTCGAATGTAGTCAGGCTTTTCACATCTGGCACTCTACGTATAGTTCAAAAATTCATTACGTTTTCATAAATTAAGTTTAGTCCTCAATAGATCTTAACAAAGTAAGACTATTACGTAGAAGCTCGAGTATTTGCTTAAGTTTCATTATAATTGCAAATTTTTCTGTATTAAAATTTTTTCTTTTATATCTGAACATATTATAAACGAGAGACGTCAAATGATGTATTTTGGTTTCCAACGTAATCCATATCCGGGTATAGTACACTTTTAGAAAAACTGCCGGCCACACTCTTCAGCTTCTTCAAAAATCCCCGTTCCAAAAATGAGTCAAAATCATCGATCCTACAATCATTCTGTCAAACATGCGGTCACCAAAGTGTTAAATAAAAAAAAACATTTCAAAACTCAAATGTCGAGATATTTTTGTTGTTTGAACTCCAAAATTTTGTTTGTTGTAGCTGTTGTAGTTAACGTCTTTAAAATTGCAGTACATGTTTTGCTTTATATTCTCAGATATGTTTAAAATGAAAATTATCAACATTAATAAGGTTGACCACATTTACCGGATTGGGTTTCTTTTTAATATCTAATTCACTTCATGGTATATTTTTGTATTTACGCAATTGTTATACTCTTGTCCTTTATTCACCTTATACACCATTTGCTCTCACCAAGAGGATTCCTTTGTTTTACTATTTCATGTCGGTAGGCATTTGTATGTCCAGTTGGCTTACTAAACAAGAATGTGCAGTTTGCAGTTTCTTTAATCATTAAAGCTCTTCGTATTATGTTTGAGCATGCACCTCCTTGAATAGAAAAAAAAACAAACTATGTTGAAGAGATGTTCGACAAATCTAGCAATTATCAGAAAATGCAAATCTTTTGACAGTAAATATTCGACTGGTATGTAGTTTGAAGTTGTAGACCTTTGCATAAATTCTTCAAGGTAAACAGAAATTCATTCCACCTCTACCCGTATTTTCTACATTTTATTTTTTTAATTTCACAAATAACTTTCTTGTAGCAATTATAATAACTACAATACTAAAGGCTGTTACAAAGATTACAATTATGCTTTTTACGCCATCCACGCCCACCTCCCAACCGTTTGTTCAAAACGAATTTAAATTAAAATAATTTGCATAGCAATTATAAGTGAATGCACACCCGAAGCGAGAAATTAATCGATTCTTTCATTGCTGATCGATTGGCTGCAGTGTTAACCGTCGCGACTGTTTAATTGCCGATTAGATGCGCTTCATGTGAATTCAATCGGCAATAGTATTTGTCCCATGAATCAAAAAGATTTGCTGACGTGTGCTAGAAATGGTTTCTCTAAATGAATAATTACTTTGTTAGTAGAAAATTCAGAAGAACAATTTTGCTGTCCCGGTTAATCCATTGGATTATATGATACCTCTTCAAAAAAGGAATGATCGATCACTGATCAAACCGAAAAGGACATGTCTTTACCAGCTTAAATGGAGATTAGATCAATCACACGCTTGATTGAAATTATAAGCACGTTCGAAAGCAGTCTAGTCTGACGACGCTAGAATTCAAGATCCAAAACAATTGAAGTGATCGTGAGAATTTTTAATAGGATGGAAAAGTCCAGCCAAACCAGTTGGAGCAGACGATTTTATAACCTAAAATTTATGCTGTCTGGAGAATTTTTTGTCATCCGGAGCCGATTCTTGTGATCTTGTTGATTGCATAATCGAGACCAAAGGTGATCGATTTACCCACACGAACATATAAAAAAATTGATTGTTTAAAGAACTGTAAATTACCCAAGTTACCTACAGCAATACGAAAATGACTCAATTGTCGTCGGTGTGATGGCCAAAAAAAAACCAGTCCCATGAAATATATAACTGAAATGCCACATGACTCTGTGGGGGATTGTCTTGTGGGCAGAAAATTGAACAAGACTACCTTGCATGAATGGCCCTACTCCGTAAGCAAGCTACCAAAAAAGTAAAACAGCTTTCACTCCGGCCACCTGAGAATTATTTCCCCGTACCGCAAGACCTCTCATCAACACTTATAGCAGTGGTTCGCAAGAAACTTGATCGTTTTAAGGAGGTCTATAACAGCCGTCGCTGAGGTGCAAGTTCCCGAATAAGGAGCCTTCGCATGATCAAGACTCGTTGGGTGACGAATCGATTGCTGTTATATCATCTCTTCGATCGGTAAACAATTAGACAAGTCGAGATGGGAATTTTTTTTTTTAATTTGACGTAGTAGACTTTGCTTAATTGGCAGGATGTGGGGCCGAAATAACGAAGACGACAACATGGGCGCTGATAGATCGGATGAAACTTGTTCTTCCCGTTCCAAAACTGTACGCGCCCCGGCCGCCAAGATCGAATCGAGAGTCGTGACCTTAAGGTGATCTGGCCGTGCAGAGACAGTAAGACGTTGAGACGGGGCGAATGCCGGCCAGTGCGAAAATATAACAAAACTCGTTCCTAGGAGAACACTCAAAATAAGATATCCAGTTTTAAGCTATCCGCGCTGGAACTCTGTCGCTGGCGCTGGGAGAGTTATAGGTCATGCATTCAATGCGGCAGTCTAGTATTCCGTGTTTGATATATGTGCGTGCCCACTGTACAATATATAGTCAGTGCCACAAATATCTGGACAGGCTTTGTTCCCCCGGTCTCAAAATTGAAAGATCACAATCCCACACGGCCCTGTGCATGAAATAGGCGTCCGCACCGCCCCAGCAGAGTCCTACCATATTTGCCAGGGAAAATGTAACGTGCTCGATTGCACTGAGCACTCGCCAAGAAACTATGGTGGCGGCGTCTTGCCGATTGCCACGATCACAGCCTATATGCCCCGCTCGAACGCAAAGAAGGCTTTTTAGAGATACCACGACATTCTGTAGATATACGGAGATTTTGCCGGAGCGCGCACTCTTCCAGCTGTAGAGCTATTGCTATTGCCTTGGCTTGCGATGGCGATGGTGAGGTCTTTTCGAAAGTTGCCTTTTCGTTTCCTACGCGCGCTGGCTGCTGGCTGCTTGCTGCAGCGGTCGCTGAGTAAAAAGTTAAAGGAAAAAAAAATTTACAAGAAAAATTCCGGCTGATACGAAAAAGATCAAAAGAAATCAAACTATGGCATTATACCGCGGGATGTGGATGAGATGACGTCATGGTGCCTTTACCATTTAGAGGAAACGACACGAACGGCGAAAGAGCCGAGCTTCGGTGAACGGTTGCAACACTCTTTTTCGCCATGGTGCAGAATTTATGCTTTTGGCTTTTTACTTCTTATTTTCGTTTTATTTTCATAATTTTTTTTTTATTGACTGAAAGTGTTCCGTGATGCAGTCATTTGGGTTTTATGGCGTCGGCTACTATGGGTACTTTATGGTTGTTTAAAACAAAAGGTTTACGGCTTGCGGGCTTGTATTTATGAGGAACTAATTGCATTAAGTGTTTTTTTGCTCAACACTCGTTTTGGCAGAGGCTCTTGTTACCCCAGCCGGCATAACGGAGCGCCTTTAACGCCCTCTGAAATATGCATATGCTCGAATTGGGCGCAGTTTTATGATTATTACTTTAGCCTTGCAATCAGCAGCGTGTTGTATAAGTTATTTTAACATTTACAATACTGCCACCTACCTTTAGTGGAAATTATTGCGATTATTTTAAATAATTTTGGGTAGCGCATTTTGGGACAAATTGCTTGACATTTTGCAGTATACCATAAAAGGGCTTTACGCTCTTTACCGCATAACCCAAAATTCCAATAAATATTCGTGTTACGACACATTTGCACATGCTTAAACATTATATTTTTAACGACCTGACGGAGAAAGTTTATATTTAAAAAATGTATGTGTCTATAGTAATAAACTTCGTACACGTGTACTGTTCTGATATTGTTCAAGTTATCCATAAATGCGAGTTCTGAAAGTTGATTCTATGTACTAATCAAAATTTAAAAATGGCAACGTTTCAAGATCATATTTCTTTCTTAATCAGTTTTTTATATTATTTTTTTTTGTTTTGCACTAGGAGCTGGTAAAAGTCATATCTTTTGCGTTTAAAATATAACTGGTTATGTTTCTAGTTATTTTAGAGTCACACGAAATATTTTTAAACCAAAATAAATAAATAAAATATACGAACAAAATCCCACCTTAGCTACAGAAGAATTTATAAATTCCGGTCTAATAAACTTTAACAATCTAAAAATTTCTATCATCTTAACGCCAGAGAAATCCGGTTTTTCGGAATTTGAATGCATAACAGTTTTAAGATGGCCATTTTAGAGAAACCTTGTTTCATTAGGAAATATCGTATAAGGTCAAGTAAGCGGAGGTAAATACTGTTGAAGCAGTAATGGAATGGAGACATAGTCTGATTGATCGTTCTTGACACGTCAGTTCTTGAAGTTTGCAAAAACAAATTGGTGTATCAAATGTTTGCTTGCAAAAATGGTTTTAAGTTTCTACAGGAAGTCTATTTGCAGACTCACTAGACTTTTTCTCTATAAAGATTTCAAATTTTGAACAAGCAAATTTGATTTTACACCAAAATGCAATTTAATTTACAATATATGTTTCTCTTCAGCTCAATACACTTTGACCTTTCAAACATTTGTTTCAACAATGATCGTTTGATGGAATTCTTCTTTCAAACGGTCTCAAAATTGTTACGTGTGAGACTTTAAGATTTTTTGTCTATACTATATGTCTAAAGAGGAATTTAAATGTCATTTCAAGGCAGGCTACAATTGACTAAGAGTTCATTGTTTGCTGAACTCTTTAAATCGTTCAGTTTGTTTGTTTTGAAATCTCCTGCGATTTGAACGGATTAAACGTAATAAAAATGTGGTGGACAGAGCCTAAATTTCCATTGTGGCTAAATGCAGTCATGGTGGCATATTCTAAAATATAAGATAAAACAAGTATGTGTTCATGATGGTTTGTTGGAAAGGGTTAGAAAAAAAGCGAAGTAAGAATTTAATTATGATGCGACTTAAAAGGCAGTTAGTTATTATATGTATATGCAAGATGGTGGGCTAATTAATAGACATAAGCCCTGAGTGATCCTAACACACCATGAACTTTTTACTCGAACATCCAATATTATTCTCCAAGATAAATTAAATCCATTTTTATAATCTTAAATTTGTATATTTGCAAAAATGTAAAAATTCTAATATTTGAGGTTTTAATTCATAATCGACTAGTAGCCCAAGCAAATAGTTATTTTTTTGAATGCTTTCAATATTCTCTGAAAAATAAGTCTATAACCACATATTTAAGACATACGCTGACAATACTACAGGGTGATTCGTTAATCCATCGCTAGAGAAGTTTTGAGTCCGTAATATTTGAAATGGCTAAAATTTAGTACCTTACTTTGGATTACTTTTATTTTATTTCAGATTCATATTCCGAATACCTTCAGAGCCCTGAACTGAAAAAGTTATCATGCAGAAAAATAGTTCTTTATGTCAGCAAAATAGATTAACACAATTATTTTATTTAAACTGCTGAAATTACTCAAATTCAAAATGACAAATGGATATCGCTCTCAGAAAAGGAAAGGTAAATATGCCCAAGCCTAATACTTTGGATTATGCTGCACATGACTGTGCGGCTTTACCTCTTCTAATGAAATGGAAATTTCTAAACTACAACTACTATGACCACATATATTTTTCTTGTGATTCAGTAAGGCTGCTTTTACAATGCATCTAAATTCTGTGAATTATGTTTGAAAACTCCCAAACGATATCAAAAGATTCTGATCGATCGGGGATTTTTAACAGACTTCTCATAAAATCTGACGCAATATGTTAGTACATTCTAATTTCTCGGTATGTCAAAGCAGGTAGCTACCTACATTTTTATCAGTGCAACATTTCAGTCATTTTTCCTATGTGTCTTCATTCTATAGTAACAAGTTCATGTTTCCCCGAATGGCGCACTCAAAATACCAAATTTCTCTGGATTCTTAAACTGTTTGCACACGACGGCTTTTAGGGTCACTGATATCAGATAAAGTGCCCAATTTTACAAATTCATGATGACGAGCTTCTTAAGACTTTAAAAGTATGCATATAGGCGTTTTTGGGGTCGCTGATTTTAAATTTTGCACATTTTGGACGGAATAAAAGCACCATTTTTTTTTATTAGGAAACTGATACATAGAAGATTCTCTAAAGTTGGGAATTAAAGGTACCTGATCCGAGGTGGCAACTTCAAAGAATTTCTGTTAACATGAGTACTTAAGGGTTTTCAAAGTTGGAGATTTCGGATCTAAGTCGACCTTGCGGTCGGTTTTATTAATTTTCTAGAATGTTCTGATAGATAGATGTTGTAAAATTATTTTCCCTGTACCCAATTTTAGACACATTATGTTTCAACTTAACATAAAAATTTTGCGACGAGACTACCGCTTGTTGCTACGTATTTTGTATTATTATATTTGAAAGGAAATGTTCCGGAGCAAGTTAGGAAGAAAGAGTTCCAATTCGGAATTCGTCGCAGAAAAGCTATAACTAAAGAAAAAAAACATTCCACTGGTAGATACACATTTCCAACATGTACTGATTTTAGGTGTGAAAAGATTTTTAACTATATCACTAAAATTCAAAATATATGTGTTATCGAAACTTTTGCCAATATAAGTGACAAAACTCAGTTTATGTTTCCTATAAAAAATTTCAAATCATTCTTAATACTCTGTTAAAAGGCAAAACGTAGAAAATAACCACTATCACAAATTTTTGTGAATTATGTAAAAATTAATTTTAAAATGCTTTGAAAGGATTTGTAAGGTTTAAAACTAGTTAGGTACTGTGCAAATTAATTATTTTTGTTAATATTTTTAAAGTTAGTTTAAAAATCCATGTCTAGTTGAAACAACACTCTCTTAACTTGTACTTAGTTACCGGTAAACTATTTATTGTATTTACACAAACTACGAATAAAATCCAATAAACAAAAAACTATTTGCAAAAAAAACCAACAAATTATCCCAAAATAATGTGGTTGAAAAATTTACCAAAATTTTTTCGAATGTCATGTCTCCGCAAGGAAATATATGTTTTACGAATGCTTTCGTTATATTTTCTTTTAGCCAATCACTGGTAGCACTTATCCAATAAACGTAAGATAGCACAAACTACGGTAGTACATCCGTAACAGCGATGAACTTGTGTTAATCCAATCAAACTCTAGGTCACCAGAAGATCATCACTAACTTCCAGAGCATCACTTTTTCACTATTAATGCTTTCTTTCTTTTATGATTTTTTTGATTTTTTTGCTTTCAATTCATAATCACTTTTCTCAACATTTTAACTGTCAAACACACAATGCGATTATCGCAATTGAGGGATACAATGCGGCTGAACTCCTGTGCGGATCGAGAAGATCGGTTGTTTCAACTAATTTTATTTTATTGCAAACGAAATCAGTTTCGTCGACGAGTATATGGTTTAGCGTTATCGAATAAACGAGTTTTTGCTAATTGCTGAAGATCTCTTTGACACTGCCTGGCGCCGACATAAAGGACAAAAAAACTTGAAAGAGGTGGTAATTATTTTTTCAAACAGTGCAAAATGCAAGCATTAAGACGTCCAACTTGCAGTTCATAATAAAAGAGCACTGGTGCAGTGGAGCACCCGAGCTGCTTCTGTTCGACTTAAATCGCGTTGCGGTCGTATAATAATATAAGCAAGAAATCGCTCGCATCAAGTTCAGAGCCGTCCTGCCGAGCTCGCCTCTACGTTTAGTTTTCTTGCTTAAGACTTTGGCCGGAGCCAGCGAAGATTTGAAATAGTTGCACGGATGGCGCGGGGCGCTTAATAAATGTTGATCAAATGATACTGCAGACTGTAATTACCCTGCCTCACATGATCGCTCTGTCCGGCTCTAGTGCAAGGGAAAAAAACTGATGAAAAGCCGCAATGAATCTTTTTACGAAAAATTATAATTTCCCGTTCAAGGCCGATCAACTCTAGCAGAAAACAGTAAGACCTGATCAGGTCGAAAATATGCGAGTAGCGAGTTGAGTAATGTGTAGAGGCGTATGGCTATATTTAGAAGTACTGCAACCGGATGTTGAGACAACGTTTAACATATGGTTGCAATGAGTCCTTTAACAGTCCCGTTGGGCGGAATTTGATGAAACTTGCAAAGTCCACGACAGCCTTGATCCACAAAGAGGTGTCCTTTCGTAAGACGATCTTCAGCAATTGAGTTAGTCGCGGTGAATTTAGTCGTTGCTTCAGCGAAAGCAATTTGATCGTTTTACTGATTAATTTTGTTTTTTATATTAAATTGATTAGGCGGCGTTATGCACGATTTTTTCACTCCCTGAAGCAGTTAGGTCGACGCACTTAAGTGTGATTGACGAACACTCACCACCATTCACCATGGCTAAGCGCCACAGTGTTAGCGTTTCAGAAAAATGTCTCTTCCGAATTTCTTTGCCACTTTTTCCAAGAACAAGATCAACGAACAAACAAACAAACTAAAGACTCGGTTTGATTTTAAAATTTGAAAATAATATGTAAATTAATTTAATGAACGGCACTATAAACTAAGCACTTGTGCTTCACTCGAAGTCTAGAGAAAGACTAAAGATCTTGGTAGAGTTTGCACAATTAAGATACTCGCGCAAGCGCAACCCGTTCGAGCGCACTGAGATCATCGAATAAAATGCGTGGTACGGCCAGGTATCTTGGTAGCTGTTGCTCTCTTCAAGCCATCCATCCAGTCCAGCAATCCAGCCGCTGTGGGGCGATGAGAACATCGCGGAATTCCAATTCTTCCAGCCGAAGATACTCCCCGGCTATCTGGTTGAGGTGTTAAGCCAAAGTCTTGAGAAAAGTATCTTCATCGCTTATTGCGTCATCTATTCCAGTGGAATCAGTCGAGGAAAACCACAAGACCATAAAAATACGCGAGAATAACGGGCGGAGTGAGAAATGACCGCACTCTACGCTTCGGCTTCGGCTTTATGCCTCTGTGCTTTGAGAAAGGCAGAAAAGCCAGGCCAGGCTCGACGGCGCACACGATAGATGCTATGCCACTGCTGCTGTTGCCGCTGTTGGAGCTGCTGGTGGTTGAGGAGTCGATCGTGGTGCAAGAAATCCGAAAGATGAAAATAAAAGAAAATGCCAAAAAGAGTATCGCGCTCGAAGAAAATAACAAAGAAAAGGCAAACGAAAAAGGGATAAAAACAAAAGACTTAAGCGATGAACTTGACATTTTTACACTAACTGCTTGGTTAGACGACTTTTGGAGCTTCTTGTTTTTTTGCAGCACTCAAATTTCTTCTTAGTTCTGGGTAAGCCAACACTAGTGAATAAATTCTCCCCGCAGGCCGTTCGGTGCGATTTTGATGGTGATGTTCCTGTCAGTGTTTATTACGACACACGTTCTATGGCCGCAGCATTTATGACGCCCTTGCCCTATGGCTTAATGTTCTTGGGGATAGGCACTCGTTCGCAAATGTGTATTATATCTTCCCTTGACCGTAAAACAACCCCACTGGGTATTATGTTTTAACTGCTTAATTAAATTTACTGCCGGATCTGAGCAGTTAGTTGTATTTCATCTAGGGAAATTGCTTCGATCAATACAAACATTTGCCAGTCCGTTTAAGAACAATGCAGCACCGTTATATCACCGTAAGAGGGTTTGTTAAGAATAACTTATTTGGCGGTCACTCCTCAACGATGGAACAATAGACGATTGAGGTGTACTTGCTCACTTCTATAGCATTTCTTGCTTATTGATGATGCCTCTTTGCTAATTTGCTTACATAAAACGAAATGGAACCATTGTATGCGCTCGCCAGTGGCTCTTTGGAGTATTGCCCTGTCTATCGTTATGTAAATCTTTCACTGTGGTGTAGGTACTCAGATTTCAGGGGAAACAGTACGGTTGCAGTTAACGATTTGCATTGCTGTAATGATCGTAATGGACTCTACAAAATATTCGCATTTCTTTAGAATTTCATGAAGATGACTTTCATTGAGAATGATATTACTATGTTCATTTTTTAATGCCATGCCACGATCTTCAAGTTTAAATGCATTAGAGATGCCAATTAAATAAACGTTAAGATCAGAGAACGTAGTCAACTGTTTTATCTTGACAAATATACATCAGACTTTTATCTCTGACATTTATTTATATTTAAGTTATGAGTTTAAGTTTACCGGTTACTAAGAACCTTTAAGGGAGCGAAAATCAAATAAACATTTTCTTATGTGTCATAAGTCCACCAAAAAACCCCTATAAAGAAATTCGGATTTTATCGATAATGCCAAGTAGTAGAATAAGTACATAAAATAATTTAAACAATTGATTTAGAATATATTGCGTCAAACAAATAACTCGAAGTGATTGGATAATTCGCATAAAAAGGAAAGGACGACGACGATTGTTTTTTAACAACTGGTATCGCCATCTATTGGAATGAGAAGGTGTTTGTATGGTACCTTTTTTTTCTATTATCAGTTGCAATCATAATTATAAATTTGATATATTATAGATACATATGTCGTTTTGGTATGCATGTAGTCGTTGTTAGTAAAAGAAATAAAACAGTTGAGTTATCTCAGTTCGATTGCAGATTTGAAGCCAGCATCCTCCAAGACACCCTAGCTTTGAGTTTCATGACAATCCGTTGAAGTTCAAGAACTTGGGTAGCCATTGTGGGTCCGCTGTCTTAAATTTTAGTAAGTTTGAAATCCATATCCCCTTAGCCTTCCTTCTATTAATTTTCATTAACATTGCTTAAAGTGCAGAAGTTTCGTTGGTCATATTGGACCCATCATTTTGAATTTGGAAATTTTGATAGCACATTCGAAATCAGCGAGCACAAAAACCTCCTAGTGCTTATTTTCAGGGCAACCCCTCGAAGTGTAACTAATTTTATAGTATGACCATTCACCATACCCTACCAAGCTCACCAATCACACAAGATATACCGAGGGGAGGGCATTGATGAACAAGCAGCAAAGGATTGGTCTCAGAACACTATGGTACTCCCTTAGAAAGCTCAAGATCATCGGAAAACAAGCCACCCATATAAACTTATTGTCTTCTTTAAGCTAGTGTGTGAATCAAAACTTTCAACCTTCAACTGTCATTTCATTTTATCATTTTCGGTGGAGAGAGCTACAAAAGTGATGTGTCCAACTACCCTCATAGCCAAATTGTATTTTATACCTAAACTCTTTCAACTCAATTGCAAGTCTATTTCCTTACCTTCCAAGCTTTCTTAAAAGTAGATCAACCATTGACTTCGCATCTTTTAGAGCAATGTGTGTTCTGGGTGAGGCGACAAAATCGGTGTTGGTGGCACAGATTCCAATAAATCCTTCGACAAAATCTCGCATCACATTATCTTTTGCCAACTCCGTTCCCTTAGTTTCCAACCGTGTTTTCTCTTTTGGATGGAATTCTACCTAGACCAACGTCAGGGTCCCACAAGGTAATAATCTGAGTCCACTGCTGTTTAATCTGGCTGTAAACGTTGTTGAGTGTATTGTGCTCATAAAACACCGATTATATTGAAATATCCAAACAAATTAACTCCGTGGTTAAACCACCATTTGTACAAGCAGATGTGGATTCTTCGTTTAGCCTATTATCTATAGGGTACCTACATATTATATTGAGAAACTTATTCCAGAAAAAGCAATAAATTCTTAAAAGGTTTGTTGGATTTTATGACATACTGATGTGCTCATGAAATTATGCATTCATAATTCCACTATAAAGATGAAATATGTCGAGCCATTAATCAAAGCACGATTTTATTATCTGGAGATTAAGTTAACAATTGCCTTAAGAGACTTGTCCGAGCATCCTTTGCAGCATTCATTAACCAACATCATGGGGACATGACGATGCGACCACTCTCCAGGCAAATGGTCCGGCAATATGGGGTTGCTATTGCAGCAGCATAATGGCCCCAACCAAGTGAGTTTGAACGGGTGTTCTTAATAAGTTTTATGGTGCACCATAGCCAATTTAAATGCCTTAATAATTACCCATACAGCTATGGAAGAGATAGTCGACTTCCCTAATGAGTTATTACGTCCCGAACGCCTCTGCAATAATAATTGACTTAATTCGCGGTAATTTATAGATATGTACACCTCTCAGGAATTGATGTCGGCCAGGCGCGGTCGGGAATTTGAAATAGTTTCGCCTTTTTACTTGCAATTTGGCATTAATTAATTAATGATCGGGGATCTCTTCATTAAAACGGCAGGACAACTCCTCCAAACCGTCACAGCCTTTCAAATCGGAAGACTGCAGAGGTGATGCGCGCTTACACCGACCGGGCTAGCTATAAGCTCCCGCATCATGCCTCTGAGCTAATATTACCTTAAGATATAGAGTTGAGGTCGCCGATCGGCAAGATGAATGTCTCAATCAAATTAAATCTCTCCAACATCTGCAAGGTGCCTCAGCGTGCAATGGATACATCTTGGCGCCTATCACCATCAACTTCTTCAAAAACTGGTTACAAGAGTTACGCGGCAGATGGTTATCGGGGCGTGCGCTGCCTTTTATGTTGCAACGCACCTCACAGTCCCGTGCCCGTGCCCATGCCCGTGGGTCGCGGCACTTCTAGGCAAAGCCACCAGATACGAGAATCCCAGCCAAGATAAGTAGCAAAAATAATAATGTGATCGGAAGTGGGAAGCTGCCTGATTTATGGTCCAGCACCATAAAACTTTCGGGTGAGTCCCGAGGATGTTGATGAGAATTGAAGTTGAAAAATCGCTGGACTCATCCCCGGCCTTTGCCCGCATTATGAGCTGTCTGTCCATTATACCCATTACACATGGGGTTTGTTGACTTTTCACTTTAGACCTACGAGTGGAGTGGAGATAAAATTAATGGCGCCCCGTTTATGGCCGATTTACTTATGTAATTGTAATTTATTAGCTCCATACGCTGTCCGTCTTCATTAGGTTTTAGAGTCTGTTCGCAGTGTTTAGCTTCGCTCCTCAAATTGATGTTTGGCTATAAAAAGGTGAGGATCAATCGGTTAATAATTTCTAGAGATTTCTTGGAAACCTCTCAAGGGTTTGCCACAACTGTACAAAAAACAGACTGTGGGGAATTTTGTTGGGCATACAAACGCATGATTCAGAAATTGCTCCGTTCACCAGTTTTGCGCCCACAAAATGCAATTAAGCCCACGTAACAAAGCCAGACCCCCATGAAAATTGCTGGTAACTGAACAAAGCTTGCCTGATTTGCATATGTAGCGACAAATTGTAAATGCTAATTTCCCGCGACATTCAGACGCTTTTTGCACTTAGAATAGAAGTTTTGCGAGATGGATGTTGACTGGAAACAGTTTTATGCCCATTGCAATCATGGCGGGCGGAGTTGAAACGGCACCATCTAAACTCCAGCCAGAGCTCAGGGCGGTATCGCGAGAGGAATTTGAATTTTTGCAGAGTTAATTGATAAATCCAGGTGAGCATTTGTCAATGGGATTTTACTGTACATCAACCAAGTAATTGAGCTTCGACTGATCCCGTTCGGTGTGATGTGAGAGATGGGGCGTAGGCTTGAAACTGACACCGCAACCTCGGAGCTGCCTCTCCACCTACGCCAAAAGCTAACCTGAGTGATAATGATCAGTTGGCTGAAGATTACAAAATTCTAAGCGCGGAGCTAGTTTTGTTGTAATTCAATTTACCCCGGGGTGTGGTGGAATATATTTTGTATGTAAATTGGAAACCTTCTGTCTGGGAACGGACAATTGAACCAATTTTGGCGTGGCTTGCATTTCAAATCTAGTCGGCTAGAAGTAGACGTGCAACCAACCCGAAGTGAATAATCGCAACATAACAAGCAAAAACTCATTTCGTTGAAAGAAGATTTTATTTTCTCAATATGGATTTTCCCAGAAAATAAAAATGAATTTAACTTTGGGAATACCCAACAGTGGTCGAGTGGTCGACGACTGCTGCAAATTTTTCTGTTCTTTGAAAAGACTGATCAACCCACTCACGCAACTTCTACGGAAGATTTAATATAAATATGGTAAAAACGTACAAATATGTTTTTGTGGCTTTGATTTCAGCAAGATTTATTTCTATTTGATTAAAATGGATTTTCACTACAGAACCAAGCAAAGCTAAGTTACAGCGAAAGGTGTTATTTTGAATAATTAAATAAAACAGTTTTTTTAAGAAATGATATATTTCGCGACTAGCAGCTCTAGTATTTTCATTGAGCATTACAACTTGTGTGGCCTGTAGCGCCGTCCATCAGGAAAAATAGAAAAATCGGTTAGCATCTCGCGGTAACGAAATTAAAAATATACTTCGAGCACTTTTAGGTTATTTGAAGGAAAACATTTTTAAACCGGAGTTCTAAATTTATTATTCATATTTTTAAACACATGCATACATACACCGTGTGGGCTATCATTTAAAAGACATTTCTTTAAGGATTTCAAAAATATAGGAGAAGTAGCCGAGCTCAACCGACAGGAAACGTTGTAGCTATTTGGTCTCTCTGTCTTTCTTTAAGCCCCAGGCATTTGCTAGGCAAGAAAAAAAGCATACCCTGGACATTGCAGATGCACCAGGATCTTTGCTTTACGGGGCTGGAATCGACAATTCCATATAACTTAACAAAGATAATGCTCTTCTCTGTTTTATTCCTACTTCAAACTGTTTTCGCTGTTTTCCCAAAACTAGACTTTTTAAGTCGGTGGACACGAATTCTCAAAAGCTGATGAACCGATCTAGTTGAAATTTTGCACAATTTTGCTAGATAAAATTAACTAGTGATTAAATTAGGGAGTTATTTTTCTTTGATGGTAAATTATTTTATAAGGCAATAAATGGTCTAGATTTTACAGAAAATCGTTGGTACTGTTTCGAATACAACTTTGCAAGAAATTAAAATTAAAATTTGTTTTTTTAAATAAGCTACTCACCTATTAACAAAAAATATTTGGTTTTTTGATTTCTGATAAAGATATCATGAGTTATCACCTGATCACTGCGAGAATGATCAAATATTTTCACCTTTTCGGCTTCTAACTTGTTTATTATTAATTTTAAACTCTTTTGAGAATTTTCGTACGAGTGACGGTTAACGATATATCGCTGAAAAACTTGTCGCGCCCTTTTTTTCAAGATGGTGGACAAATAGAAGGGGTAGAATCCCGGAATCTTAGTTTTATACTCACAATCGACCCCCGAATAGATTTTTAAAAATAATCGCTGCCTAACCAAAATGCACAGATGATCCCTTTTTCCCGACCATTTGACTGGACTAATCAGAGCTATAGTACACCAGCCCACGTGACCTATTTCGACGTCATAGCCCTTTAGACCCTGAATGTTGCGAAAAATTCCTTAAAACCGATTATTAAAGACTGTAAAAATATAGCTGTGAAATTGACAATAAATCAAAAACCACATCAGGTCCTGGGTAGATGACTTTTTTTATTGGGTCACAGTGTGCCTGTTAAACGGAAATATTGCCATTGTGTGACGACGGCTATCCCCGTATTTGCTACCATGTCAATAAAAATTTGACAGCTAAACTTTAATATAGGATGGTTGCGATTTAAGGTACGATGCATTCCGATCTTGACTACTACTGACTATTAAAAAGCTTCGAATTATGTTTATCAAAAAACCTACTACTACTACTCTAGTGCGACTAGACTACAATATTTGCGCGTCGTATATATCCAGCCTAGATATACAGAAGAAATTTTATTACATTCATAATTCATTATCTTGACTGTTTTTACGAAGCTATTTAAATAAGCGAAAGGTAAGGCCTTCAGTACCTTAAAACTATGACTGTACGTTCCTTAGCGCCATAGTGGACAGATAGAAAACGTGTCCGTCATCCGAACTGACACGGCAGCATCAGAAGAACAAATCAGATATAAACCGTGAAGGTCTTGGGGAGTCACTTAATATCTGCCATGCTATTATGATTTCCTTTCCGTATCTTAGAAAATATCCGATGCGTTAAGATATTACGGTTATTCGCGAGTTTTTCTCAGTCCGTTTCTTGTCTTTCAACTTTTCTTCCGTAGCCGAGACCGGCTATTTGTCATTCCCAAGTTATTTATCCACAAAAAACTCCTCTCGATTTATATGGCACAAAGTTTTTTGCAACATGAGTCGATTCCTTGTGCCATGCCGACATTTGGTTCACCTGAATGCATTCAAAAATTTGCAATACTAGAAGTTCCCGCCTGGCAAAAAGCGTCCAGACTTTTGTGATGTTAATATGCACATTGTCGCAAACTAGTGAAGCGAGTCAAGTAGCATCCAGACCCGATTTGATTAGTTTTTATTCTCACATCTCGTCTATTTTTTTTTTGTAATTTTTTTTTTCAAATTCACTACGCGGCTACCTGGCTAGCGACAAAAATTACAGTCAAAAGAACTGTTCAGTTCTTTGCGTCGAAGGCGTACACTTTTAACGCTAGGGGGGTTCCAACACCCGTGAGGTGGCTGTTAGGGAAGAGATAAAAATTTGTCATATAATTTGTAGCGAATGTCACTTCACGCGTCATGGTTTCAGCGCTGTCGCACAAGAAATTACCTTGAAATGGGAGGAAGGCAGAGACGCGCGCTACAGCACAAAAAAAAACATTCTTCAGCCGATCGAGAAAATAAAAACGCTCTCGGGCAGCTCTGAGATTCGTAGAGGTGTACCAAACCCGCACACAAAACGTTCTGGACTTATGGCCTGAAAGATAAAACGACCTCTCAAAACGAAATTAGCAGAAACAGTGGTCGAGCTGTGAGTCGGCGAGGGCATTGATCTTCCTGTCTTTGGTAGGCTTTGAACTTTTGCGCGAGCACGCTGCTTATAATCAATCTCAATCTAATATCGCGGAAAGAATTTTGCATATATGTTACTGTTAATGGGCACCTCAGTAGTACCGGTCTGATCGTATCCGCTGGGATTGCGGCGATTTATGATCACGTCTAAGGCAAATTCCATTTTTGTGTGCACTGTACATTCCAGAGGGGAGTGACAGGAAAAGGACTGAAGTCTGAATTTCGTGCTATTTAAGATTAATTCTCCTTTTGCGGGAAACATTGAGTACTATCGCTAATTAATGGATTTTATCAGTGCACATCGAGGAATAGTTTATCTGTTGAGAAATAACTGTCCCTCTGGAAAATATTCCATTATAAAATCAGGCAGTGCGATTAAATTACAGTGAACACAAATTGTCGAACCTTGCGGGATAATATGGGCAGGGGCTAACACATTAGGGGGGCAACGCAATTGGCAACACCTTAAAAATTAGAAGGTGACTTTAATGAATACAATTACGTCCGATAACAACATTTCAGAAGTTTTATATTTTTCACGTTTTCACATATTAAACGAATTGAACGAAATCTTGTCGGGGCGATGCAAATCCGCGAAGGTCAAAAGTTGCAAAAATCGTTTTCTCGATTATCTCGTGAACTATTGGATTTACTTGAATTTTCATTATTATAAAATTTGTTCCTCATCAAAATCGGCACGTAAATGGTAATATACTAAATTTACATAGGACTTATATTTCTCGAATTATCAGGCTGAGTACACTTAGATCAATGCGTGCCCCCTAAACGCTAACGTATAATACATATGTATATGCACATGCAAGGTGTTTCGTATAACGCTGACATGAGAGAGGTACGAGATTTCACATAGGCAAATAAAAAATTGTACGGCAGGGTGAGGGTCATTTCAACCGTTTTGGAGTTACAGGGTGATTAATAAATTCGATGTGGACATTATTAATTTTTTTTTGTCTTTTGATCTACCCAACGCAGAGACATCAAGCTCACGCCAAACAACTACTATCTCAATATCCTTTTCAAAAATGCCACCAAAGATTATCTAGTTCTCACTCAGGCAGTCATTTCTGAAAGTAAAAAAATTTTCCAAAATGTCCTAAAATTCGCGTTTTCCCACATTTACTCCGAAATTCATGTAACTAATACACCTCTTTTCTAATTTCTATATTTTTATTAAATTGCTCATCTTATTTTCTTTCCAAAGAAATTGTTCATTAGGGTGTTGCCCGCAGATACTCCTACTCAGCCCCATAGTATTTTAGTACTAACAATTTTGCACTGGTATGATTACTTCTAGATGTGTACTGTGTGTATCTATTACCTATTGTGCCTAGTCGTTAATAAATACAAATTAAGTAAATGTGAAAACACAAGTTCAGTTTTCTTTACATTCAAAAAATTGCCTCTCTTATTTGCAAAAACCAAAAAAAAAATAGAATGTGGTCGGTCGCGCTGGCTATTTCACTTTCACTCTTCAGGCAAAAATCCGTCGAAAATACAAACCGCATTGACTGAAGTAATAAGAAATTCGCAGCGTTCTAGTCCCTAGAGTACCTGACAAAATAAAAGCAAGGTCAATCATATTAAATTCCGATTTGATACCTTCATACATTCCAAAGAAATTCAAATGTGACAGACAGTCAGAAAAACAATTTATAATGTCACAACTGAGAATACGCATGCGGATTATATAGTTTCGCATTCCCGCCAACTGATTTCAAAGTACATCCCATTGTAAGGGTACGGAACTCTAAAAGCAGCCGGAGTATAAAACATTAAAATTAAAAGGTAACACAAACACACAAATTTGGTTGAGAAAGGAATAGCACCGGCACATACTGTGTTGTGCAGCACATGCAAAAAGTGGTGCCAGAAGTGGAATGGGGATGGGCATGGCTTTGGGCCTGTTATTCATGTTTAATCGTGATCGGTGGCGCTTTCGTCTAAAAAATAAATAAAACAAGTTTTTTTATGCATTTTTTCATTATTACTTTCCCAACTTGTATTATCATTTCAAAGTAGGAAGCATTCAAGTTCGAAAAATAAATAAATTTTTATTCATAGCTTAGCAAATCAGCATAACATTGAAATCCTTAACATCTCATAGAAGCAATAATTAATCATATGACGTTACATGAAAGCCTAAACACATATTTCCCGCTAGTAACTACCCAGCAACTACTCAGTACGAAAACATCCCATAGAATTTTTCAGGCCACACGAGGAGCATGGAAGCTATTTCTAGTAGCTGTAAATTAATCTTCCCACCCGAGAATGTTTGCCAAGTCCTCGACAAGAAGCGCTCACTTGTCCAAGACGAATTGCAATGTTTCATCGAAGCGTGTGGGAGTATCTAACATCATTCGTTGGCTAATCTAACACCAAATACAACTTAGCATTGGGCCAAGCTGTTTGCACGGATTAACCCGAGAAGTAGGCAAACTTTGCCATTGTCGGTGTCTTTGTCATAGTCGGCGAGTATGTTTAATTGAACCGTAAAAAGCAAATATGTCGCCATAAAGTCCTCGGACTTGCTGTTTTCTCCTGGTCTTTCTCCTTTTTTTACTTTTGCGGCATTGGTGCTGTTTGTCTTCATTAACGCACCCAACGCGGTGAAGCCGCAGAGGCGCACCACCGATTTTGTCCAGAGTTAAGTCGGCCCGATGTCAGAAAGGATTTCAAAAAGCCCAAGTGGTTAAGAGCAGCAAATACAATCTGTATACAGTCTGGACTTGTTTGCTTTGGGCATTTCGAATTTACTTATGTACATTCCTGGCGTTGCCGTGCCGAGGAGATATTTAACAAAAGAATCCGTGCGGGGACACAAAGACCGCACCCGGCCAAAAGCGGATTTTTTAGGGTGCCATAGTTTATACGGGCGTGCATGCCGTGGAAGGCCATTCACTCGTTTGTTTTAATGAGGGCATTACTCGGAGGTCAATGCCAGCAGTTTTCCAAGTAATGGCTAGCGACCAGCGAGCCGTTAAGACCCAAGATGCTCTGAAATTGCATTCAAATGGGAAGTACTTAGAGATATCCCGTCCCTGCGAAATCGATCGCAGCACACATCTTATGCAGAGCAGATCCTCCAGAAACAAAAACACCTCCCAGCTATTGACATGCCCTCCGAACCTGGAGCAGACTGAGACAACGTCCACCGGTCGCAAGGAGGGCCCCAGTAATTCTTAACATTACACCGAAACCCGAGTGCACAAAGAATGTGTTCATAACACTTCTGCAAATTGCCACACCGTTCCGTCCACTTAGCGCATAGCGTTGTCGGACAAGGTACAGCAGTATGAAACAAATGAAGCAAAAATAGCGCAAAGAGTCGTGTCTCCTTGTTCTTTGGCGAGGGGGAGATACTGCCGCGATAAAATCACGGAAGTGAGCAGTCAAGAAGTAATAAGACCAGAAAAAGTCCCGAGGTACTTAAATAATACCACCGGCCAGGTGCAATGCCCTTCAATTGCAACTCGCGCCGGTGTGCCTAGCGTCAAATGTGCCGGGAATAGAACGAAACCACCGGAGAGGCTCGTTACAGCTCTGGCCCAGCTCCAGGTCCCGGAGAGGAGATAGGAGCTCCATTCTGCAAATTCAATGAAATTGGTCTAATTACATGGCCATGTAAACACGGCTGGCGTTTGCACGCTTTGCTGCGATAGACAAGTTCCTGACTTCTGCTAGAATTAGAAAACTCCGACCGCGATTTTGTTTGGGACCGTTAAAAACGCTCCCCAGCCGCACGTAGTCTTCCCGAGGTACCCGAGGTACCCCAGACCAGAATGCCTGCTCGTAAGCTTGACATCTGCAGCTATCCGCACAGCGATCTGGTAATGAGCGCTATTTTGTGATGGGCATGTCGATGCTACCAATTATTTCTGTAATGAGAAATGGGACGGTTTTTTGCGGAGGAATTTGCGGAGCATGTAAATTAAAGGTGGGTGTTCAGCGAGCATTCTTCCTCGGCTTGGCGGCCTGTCTCGACTGGTGGTGACTTGTGGAGCAGGCTGGGTCGAGAAGACAGGCAATTAAGAACCTGCTTGGAGAAATGATGTAGAACAAGTTCTTTTATTGTTTTTGAATGTTTTGTAAAACATTTCACTTTTATATGTACTTCCAGACTGACTGCAAGTTCTGGGAAGTTAATCAAAACATCAACTCGTTATAAGAAGGTCGAGGGTTGACACAGGTTGGGAGCTACATTGTAGGTAATAGGTGAAAAAGAAATTTTACTTTCTGGCCAGTTCCAGTTCGGAATTTCGAAGAATTTTTTTTTTTGCTGAGGCTCTATTTTGTGTACATCAAATTAAAATATATACATAGTGTAATAGTAAAATTAGGTGCTTGGAGGAATATGATGAGGCCTATTCTGCTAATTCAAAAATAGTCACTAGTAGATTCGTTAAAAAGTGTAAACGTTTTTTTTAAGAAATGAGTTTCGCTTAATTAAACAAACGTTTCTACGAGGCTATGTGTACGTTAATGGTGAGAGCTGTAGACTAATATTCCAGACGTCCCTTGTTCAAATCCCACAAGAATGAGATTGTTTACTTTCTAAAGAGTCAGATTATAAGCGGGCAGATATTAAATTCTGAAATACTTAAGTCCTCTAGCCCATTCGTACTTCTAAAAAAATCTAGAACTTAAAAACAATCGTGTAAAAAAACTGTTAACGGAGCAGATGTATTTTTTTTAGATCCAGGTACATAGAAGAAATAGTTTCTGAAGCAGTAATAGGCGAAGAACCCACTTCAAAAAGTGGAGTCTATAATCGGACTATACGGAATTTTCAGGAAAGGTTCCTTATGCTCGGGAAACCTAACTAAAATTGGCTGAATTGCCCCGCTAATCCAATTTCCGGCGTTCTGAAGAGGTTGGCGTTTACAACCTATTGTTTTCTTAAAGTAGAACTTTCAAATTTATTTGAACCCACTTTCATGTTTCTAAAAAAGCGGTTTTTTAAAATCTAAAAAACAAATCATGAATTTGGGGGTCCCCATGAATGGTTGTATTTGAAGTGTAAATGTTATATGAGTAGTAGGAACATCAACCTGTGCCAATCATTATCCTGACAAAAATGATTAAAACAGTGTCATTGCCATGCCGGTTCGGTAGTTTGCGCAAAATGTCGCGATATGAAAATGCGATAAAAAATTATGGCATCGGACATCGATTGATTAATAGGACTCAAAACCGTACCTGTCGCCCCCTTCTCCTGTTCCAAATCTTCAGTACAGCAAAGTTTTTGCAAATGTAAATGTCCGGACATATTTCCGTCAGTTGCTAACGAGCTGAAACAAAGTGTACTAGAAAGGACCTAATGTCCTCTTCGCGGATATCTAAACATGCTGAGATTTAAAATGACTTAAGTTAGTGGCACAGCATGATTTCTAATAGGTGAAAAGGCGGCCGTTGTATCTTAAAACGTTTTCTCTAATAATGCCGTCAAATTCCGAGTGGGTAAAATACCCGAGTGAGTAGAGCTACCCACCATGCCCACATTACATGCCGGGCTTGAGTAAAACTTGCAAGTGGAGATTTATAAAAAAAATAACTTTTCACATGGGCAGCTGTACTGTTTACTTTCGCGAGCATTGGTTTTGAATTTAGGAATTTTGATGACAGATTCGAATTTAGTGACACCGAAAACCCACTTTTGCGGTAGCCATTCTAAGTTCGCCATTTTGAATTTTGGTATATTTGAATTTCGTTATCCCAAAGACGTCTTCATATTAAATTTCATATTATAAAAATTGTTTAAAATTGAGGATTTTCGCGACCCGAAAACCCCTAAATACCATTTTTCATAAAGATTACTTGCACTTGGAAAAATCGCCTCCATGTTGAATCCGCCATCTAGAATTTCAGACAAAAATTTTTTTTCAGAAAACATCACAGGCGAGCGCACAACTGCTCAAATAAGTTTCATCGCAATCGGATGAATTCACTCGTTCTAAGAGCTTTACTTGCACTAGAGATGCAAAACAGCAACAGTATAAACTAATTCGTTATTAGGAAAAAGGACCCCTAGGTGATAGCCATTACGCTGGGCTATTAGGTCCTTATTATTATTAGCCATCTAATTTCTTCAATATATTTAAAAAAAAAATATTGTGTGTCTTTCAGCATGTTAGACCCTTTTTCCATCCTAGGCCGAATTTCCTGTTACAATACAATAAATTTCATTCAAATCCCCTCACTCTCAGTTCTACTTCATTTTATTCATCTTAAGCGGCCGTCAAATCGCACACAATGGATTTTACGTTTTCTTAACGCAAAAGAAAGTGAATTTATGACGGCAGTAGTGGTCTGCGGCGTCTGACCAAGCCGGAAAGTGTAATAAAAACTTGTTGTGAAACATGCGTGCCCATATTGGGTCACTCAGTAGCAGAAGTACTTTCTCCGAGACCTTAAAACCACTATGGCACCAAAGTGCAGCCGTGCCTACTTTATTTATGTAAGAGCTTCTGCGCAGTGGAGTCAACCGTTTTTATTTTTTTACAAAACACCTGTTATGGACAGTGAGATAGAACTAGGTCAGTTTTCTCATCGTGAATGGATAGAACTGGGCGCGGCCCTGCTTCAAATGGAGCCGACGTAAGCCAAGCCGGATCTCGACTATTGCTGATCCGCCGAATGATTTACACTTCTACCCCTTGGAAACTTTTAAGACATTAATGGCCGGCGCTTACGAATAATTACTTCTGACGGGGCCACTGACTAATATTCACTTCAAATCTGTGTCCTCCCTGAAAAAGCAGTGACTGACTAGTTTTTGCTCTTAACCCCATTGGCAAGAGGTTCTGCAAAAATGTTCTAACTGAAAAAGCACGTCGCGTACGTTTCTTTGTTTATTTCCAAGTTTCCTCGAAAATTCACTCGCCCGATACACGTTCGCGAGTCCTGTCTGATTGATGAGATGTGTGCTAAATTATCTCGATGATCTCATCCTGGGTGCCACTGCCTGGTAGCTTGGTAGCTGCCAAGTGCCAAGTCGGTACTTAGGTGTGATGCAACCAATTGCCTGACCCAAGCCCAAACCGGCCGCACAACGCAAATATCATCACAATGGCCAGAGAGCAACCAGCGCGGACAGGCGCAAATTTTTGTGAAAATTATAATTTTGTACGGCCGGCATTTTAATGAACAATTGGCTGGCTGACTGCCTGCATTTAGTTAGCATAATTAGCAAATCGGAAACTATTTCACATGTCGGCTCCATTTGCATATAATGCAGTTTTTCACGATGATGGCCAAAGCGTGGCTATCACGGTCAGATTACCTAAGGTTTGGGCATGGGGCGGTTGCGAAAGTTCTAACCCCACGCCGCAGATTATTATCAAATCACTCTCATCATTTGAATATTACAAATCTTCGGTTTCCCACTTAAATTGAATGCACAGGAAGTTGTAATGCCTTCTTCTTCCATCATGCAGTATCTACTTAAGTTAAAATAAAAAAGTTTTCTGAAATACAAACTTCAATTCAAGATCTCACTCGAAGAAAGAGTTATGGAGAGAGAGATTGTAAAAGTCAATCACTTAGAAAGATTTAGCCGATAATAACTCGGAAGGTCGCGAGGTGTATTAGCAATTATTATTAATAACACTTAATTTTTCAACGCCTCTCCTAAGGTTCCTAAGATGGACTGCGCACGTGCTACTTTATTTTTAGCGACCGAAACCTTCTCACAACATCGGAAGGAAACTTATGCTGAATGAGTTAAGTATGTGAAGAGCGATAAAAACTCGGTGGCAAAATAACCATAAATCGATGCTAACATGGCTGCGGACATTTTAAACTTTGACCAAAAAGTATAAGCCTTCGATTACCGCATAGTAATTAAGATTTGCTATGTTTCTCAATCGTAATTTGCGGATACAGTGCTCGTCAAAACAAATTTGCCTTGAACTGTTGTACTGAAATTCAATTAACCGATTTCAAGATTTGGTGTTAGCAAGAAACTCTCTTGGTCATGAAAAATATTATGAAGGCTGTTCTTAATTTTGCTTCAATCTTTGACCAATCGCTCGAAGCATTGCGTATTTTTTAGGTTTCTGTGAAAATTATTTGAAGTTTCTACAGATGGTCGTGCTTTTAGTGAATTAAAATATTAAATTCAATGTGCAATTGTTATTATATTCAAGAACATGCACACATACAATCAAAAACGTGCTTTCATATGTCTGTTTCTTAGCTCAAAATTTTGTTCTGCAACAAACAACACTATTAAATTCACGAAGAATGTCTTGATACTAAAGTTGTCAACTTGATAAATGCTTATGCGTTAAGTTGTGTCCCATCCTGATCGTCCTTTCAAGGAATTCTGTGATAATCTCTCTCACGTTTTAAACAATTTCACACAACCCACTTTGCTGGATTATATCCCGATCTTGTCTACATAGTTCGAAATCGCATTCGTTCCAGGCTTTATATTTGTTTATTTCGCCATACTTCACATATATTCACTATCCACGGTAGCTACAATGAATTTGTGCTTTCTATAAGGTATAACGTATTCAGAAGTTGACCCAAATTGTGCCAAAAAGGTCATCATTAGCGACGTCAACGGCTAGCGCTATAGATCGATAATAAGCAACTTCTTATGGTCTAAACTTGATGATATGGAAATCGACGAAATGTGGTTTCAACAGGACGGCGCTACGTGCCATACAGCGCATGCAACGATGGGCATTTTGCATGCGGGTCGTATACCCACCTACATGGTACTGCAGTTTATTTAAAAAAAATTTTCATTTAATGAGTAGTAAAGTTCAAAAAATTCATTTCAAGGGTTAGGTCACTCTAGCGGTTTCAAATTTTTCATAAAATTTAAAGTCGCATAGGAAGGAAATAGAACAGCGTTTTTCCCGATAAATTATTTTCCCGACATTTTGTAAAATGCAAATTTCAGTCTATTCGGGAAAAAGGCTTTCGGAAGTTGCTGAGAAAAGTGCTAGTCGGAAAAATGGTCTGTAGGGAAATTGCATTCGGGAAAGTGACCGGGAGCCAAGAATGATTATGCTGCTCCCCTTCTGGCGTCTTACATCATTTTTAAAGATATGCTGTTTTCATGTATTTCTTTATAACTCCCGAAATGATTAATTTGTTTATAAACAACTGTGAAGTGTTAATTAAGACATAATACGTGAAACCCGAATCTTGCTCTTTCCCAAGCAACCGCAAAGTCAATTGTAGGTACCTACGTAAGTTGAATAACAAGCAGCGAAGATTCTTAACTGATATCATCACTATATTCATGCAAAGACCACTCAAAATCTTTAAGAATGCCTTTTGAAAGATCCCAAGTCGCAAGAAGTAAACAGTCAATTTTGCCTCGATAAGGCAAGCATTATTTATAAACAGCTTAAACGTTTCCTCTTTTTGTGCGAAATTCCATCAGTTTACAGCCGTTTTACTAACTCCATTCAGATTTTCTGTGGAGTCATTTTACATGCCTTTCACGGAGCTTTAAAAATTCTGCACCCAGAAAGAACTTATGGTGCCTGTGAAAGAAAAACAAATTTGAGGTGGCAATAAAAGAGGAATTGAAACCCATTGAGCGTCCCACGTCCATTCCCCCAAAAGAACCTTACAATTTTTAGTGGTAAAAAATTTCGTTGTCAACCGTAACAAATGGCCACGGCAAACGGGGCGAGAGACCTTCTTAAGCAAAAGACGAGATTATCGTGCGCATGATATTCGCCGATCTGTAGGTGTGCGCTTTTCAATAACCCTATCACAGAAGAGGAAGAGCGACACGGAAAACTGGATGGCCGCAAAGATCTTATCGGCGATGTTGTATGCCGTGCCAGCAGAAGAAGATCAAACAGAGACAATAATCTGCAATCAGAAGTCTATTCAAGGAGCGCGGTTAATCGATCGCCGATCATCTCGCTGTGTCATCGTGATCTTTATGAACGGTGATCCCGTGCCCTTGCGGACTGTGTCTCTTTTCAGCAGAAGTCTGCCATTAGAAATTTTCGCAATTTCATCGTTCACTGGGCAGAGTTCATCCAAATAATAATAAAAACAAGCCGTCGTCGATGTTACCTGAAGATTCGTGCGCCTCAGCGAGAATACGGCTCTTCCCTTTGCCTTCCTGGTATTGGCCAATAGCGCAGCCACTAATTTGCATTCAAGCGGGTCTCGGTATGCGCGCATGACTGTCACACAGGGTACATGTAAATCGGACCTTTGCCTGCCCCTTATGTTTTTCGATAGTTAAAAATGTGCAACGAGTCTTTCGTATCGATTTGAAAAAAAAGACAAAAAGCCAAGCATACTGCAGGTGCCCAGTGCCCACTGGTTGTGGACTTCTTGCAAATATTTGATTTCTTTATGGCACTTGACGACGAAGAACAATCCATTTCTCGAAATGGTTGGTGGGTGCCACTTAAAATTTTCACCTGCACTTCCTGCGATGGGTGACTTGATATTTGAGCACGAAGGAATTCGCTGTGCCCGCGAATACCGTGGAGCCCATCACAATATTTATGCATATGGATATGCGCACTCGCGATTCATGCAGGAAAAGAAACCTATTAAGGGTTATTACCTTCGACAGAGCTATCAGCAGGTAAAACAAGAAAGCAGCAATTACCATTCGAAATTATCCTCGTGATGATGAAGCCCGGAGAGTAGGTACTGAGCATACAGCCGTGTGATTGATACACACCAAAGGCTTATGGGAAATGTGGAAAATGTAATGCTCCATTGACAACACTCATTTTCAGCGTACGGTAAAGTTTTAGCAATTTCCTGGTTTGCAACGTGATTTCTCATTTAAGATCAGAACCAGAAGGTCACTTCACTCAAGTACAGTTCATTTCTTGGCTAACTGCTCACTGTACCAAAGCATCGCGAAAATGCATTTTTTTTCAGAATCCTATTCAAAACAAATTCCGTTGAGGGTAACGGTCAACGCTGGGTGTGAACTTATCAGCGATTGACAATAAAAAGATCTTTGAAAATTCGCAGGGTGGTGTGGTGTTCCAATAAAATTCAATTTCCTATAGGATATTATTGAGAGTTTGTTTGTATATATGTGTACGTATATAAGGGGCTCTAGCAAGAATTGTATTTTCAACACGCGCCATTTCCGTCTGTCAAATGTTTAATCAGACATATTTGCTGTCATGTGGAAACACAGACATTTTTAAAAATGTGGCGTGACACTTCTGAAGAACGTTTATTAAATGTTAACAAATCACAAATCACGTCTTCATTTTGGTGTGCATAATCGTCTGTCGCAGATGGATGAAATGGACGCATGTGGTTTCAACAGGATAACGCTATCTGCCACGCCGCAAGCGAAACAATAACATTATTGTAAACCCGGGTCGTGTCATCTTTAACTTTGAAGACCAAAACCGGCGGGAATTTCGACTTCTTTTGTAGTTTTTTTAAGTAAGGTATATTTGAACCATCCATTTGACTGAAACTATTTTTCATGACTGATGTCAACAATTACACTGTATGATTTAATGGTGTTATACTGACACTCGCGTCGCCAGTGTTCACAGTGTGCGCCGAAATGGGCTGGCGACTCTATTACTAAGAGTGGTGTTATATGTTAACGCAAAACATTTACTTTTTCTGCAACTATGATAACTAGTAAGTTGCCATGTCACAGATTTTCAGGTTATCCACTATTTATGGGACACCGTGTATAAAATAAGTGTAAGTATAAGAAACTGGATAACAATCTAAATCACAGGCAAAACAATTGGAGCATTCATTGATGTCGTTCGTCATGAAGTTCACTTTCATTTATCACATATGTAGGCTGACTAAATCGTTTGTGTATTTTATTTCTCAACTCATTTAGTATAATACATTCCGCGGTTTGTTTCCTATTGTCGTAAAAATTACTCAAAGTGTTTTATTCGTTTGATGAATTGCCTACCCTTCAGGTGAAATCACTTTTACCACCTTGAGTCAAATTCTCACTAATTACCATTTTCTCAATTTCATTGAATTTGTTTGCTTGCGGTTAGCAGCTGCATGGCTACTGTACTCGCAGAATACAAAAATCCCATCACCCTCAGCGCATTCATCACGCATCATCTAAAATTAAAAATGATCCTCCAATGGGACCTTAACGAAAAAATAATTTATCCGTCAAGTAACATAGGAGCATTGATTTATGCAGAATCGTGAATTCTGTCACTACTGCATCTGCTGCATGGGGAACAAGGATTTATGCATTTTTGTGAAATCTACGTAAATACATAAGTTCGCCGGAAGTTCTGGGCCTCTGTCAAAGTGCATCTATTGTGCAAAAAAGCGATGGCCACTGTCAGTTAACCTCAACCGCGAAATTGTGGATTCATTGCACGTGAATAGCTGAGTCATCTCCCGAAGAAGAATGGGATACCCAGGGAATGTCATTATGAATATTCCGCCAGTCCGTGATGTGCACTATCATCGCATTTGATTATATCTGTCGTGGAAGCAAATTTCTTGTTTGCCTTTCAATTTGCTAGGTGAATCCGGCGCATCGTGGGGGAGATGATAGGAGAGGTTATTACGTTTGCTTGACCTACCTGACCAACTACGCAAACTTTTCGCTAAAATAAATTGTCAGGCATAGTTCTGGTGCAGTCTGGGAGTGGGTGCAACAGTTCCGCCTTAAAGACAAATAAGCCCTTTGTAAGCCGTATATACCCACCTGATGCGGCTGTACTCAAAGCAGTAATTAGAACAGTCTCTTGGTGCCGGAGACGATCTAATTTAAATACAATGTGCTCGAAAGATTCACCTGGTGCCAACTTTCACTTGCCAAGATCCAAGTAAATTGTCTGTACCGTGTATTTTGTTTTTTTCTTTTATTTGTTTTAGTTAAGGAATATCCACGCAGTGAACGCTCTACTTTTTGTAAGGCGTTGCCTTGTATTGGGTGCATGGGGCGCGCGTCTGTACGTGCTGGAAGCCATTAATAACCAAGAATTATTTTGTTTGCCAATTTGTTCTATTATCCGCCAGTACTTGGTATCCGGGTTCTATAACGAAAGAGAGTCTTGCAAGAACTGGATCTTGCTACGAACTTCTACAAGGAAAAATGCGACAGGTATTTGCTCAGCGAAGCATTTCATGCTAATGAAGTGGGAGGTTTTCGGTTAATATTATGGTGTCGCCCACTCTGCTTCGAAGTATGCGAGTTAATTAGTTTCAGCCTTATTTATGTTATCCATAATTTTAAAGAACTTCCTTGTTTTCCTGCCAAGATTTGTGCCATTTGCAGAGAGAGAACTTTTAGTGGCACTTCTGCTTAAAGTGTGGCACAACAAATATGAGCCAATTATCGTTGGCGACCTTTCTTTATAGGATCATGATTTTATCGCTTCCTTTAAAATTTTGCAAAAATTGGAAAATTGTTTTGCTTAAACTATAGTTTACAATCTCTAGAATAATTTCTAAAGCATCCAGAATGGTCATTCGATTTTGAGAGACTACTGCAACAACTGAACTGAATCAGAAAAAGCTAAAATTCACACATTTTGAATTAGTTTAAATTCAATATTTTACGAATTAACAGCTGATAACACAGTTGTCAAAGTTTTTTCACGATGGATGAAGTTGAACAATTTTCAACTTTTCTCTCCGTCAATACTTCCGCCCTTAATTGGGTCCATCGGCTATGGGCCACTTCCTACGCTGTTCAATCGCGCCGTCAATTAAAAACATCGAAGTTTGGCGGACGATGGATTCTATGGGCGGGGGGCCTTAATGCTGGAGGATTGTCTCTTGCAGGGCCTTTAATTGACCTGCACTGAGGGTTTCCTCAAGGCGACGTACCGTCTCGGCTAATCTGCCGGGGAGTCGAGCCAGGGCCGGATCTCACGAATATAATTTCCTGTAAACAAGGATTAAACAGCTTATATGTTAAGTGTACTGAAAAAGTAGCCCGCCCATTTCATTAGGACCAACAAATGTGTCCAGATGTGGATCTGACTCATTGACATATACGTAGGAACTTGACTGCTGATCCCATACAAAAACTCGCTTCAAAAATGAGGTCACATTTTGGCAGAATTTTAATTATCTCGCTCCCACCTGGATTTCTATCGCACCTAAATCTCCAGCTGATTAGTATTGGGGGCATTTTTGTGAGACAACTAAATATTGAGCGTAACATATCAGAAATCATGTTTTGGCAAATTTGGTTGTTTTGTTCTTCGTGGTCTGGAGTGATTCCTTCATTCTTTCGAAACTTTTTCCTTTGACTTCGTTGGAGGAAAGACGTAACGTATTCAGAATTGTTTTCGCGTTTAATTGTGGGTATTCAGGGGTTAATCAACACCCCCAAATTATTGGAAGTGTTCACTATTTCTGTTCCAGCACACTCCTTGTGGAGTTATGATTTTTTCTATGTCCCACCATAACTACTATAACTATGGTATGCAAGGGCCGAATTTGTCAATGTCGCGCCTCTTTAATTAGCGTTACACTTGCATTGATTTCAACTATCAATTAATGAGTCAGCTGAGTTAGCATAGAGTTGAGTTACTGCTTATGATTTTCTGTACAAATACTTATTGCATCAGTCAATTATTAGATGAGGTGCTTAAAAAAATAAAATGAGAATAAAACTTCGCATTTGCATACATGGAACTCTCAATAGAGCAAACGATCAAAAATTATCGCAAACGAATCAAAAGATATTGGAAGCAAATTGATGCAAACATTGAAAACGCTGGAGGTTAAATGAATTGACTGCTAAAAGCTAATGCATAAATCAACCTATGAAATCGTTTAAAGCGAGCGAACAGGATTAATGGAGGTATTCTGTTAAAACAGATCGGAAAGAGAGATTGAGTCCGAAATATCTAATGTGGTGGCTAGTAACATTTGAGACCTCTGCCCTGCAATATTGGCCTCAAAGCAACACTTTAGCGCTGGCAGTGGGCTCGTTATCCCCGTCGTCAAAGCCATTATTAAAATTAAATACCTCTGATAAATGATTTTCCACGGGAAAATAGATCCGCGGAGTGTCTAGGGCGCGCTAAGCTGCAGCGCCCAGGATCGCCGGCACGACTGCTAACAGACAAGTGGAATATTTCTTTCCGAATGCCAATAAGTATTCCCTGTGGCCCTATCGATACATTAATTTCCGAGAAATAGCATGCCCATCCGTTGTATCCAACATAATTCATTCGTGTACTAGCGCATAGTATGTTTCCTAGGTATGGGTAATAAATCACGCGGAACCTAGCCTGTCCATCGGGTTGGTGCGCAAACGTATGGGACCGACACGAGCGCCAGGACCGCGCATATGACGACGACCGTGTTATTGGGGAGAAAAATTAAAAAGATAGTCCAGTGCATATGGGATCTGCTAAAAATTTGCATAAATGACAATGCGAGATAAAATATCGTCGATGGGATCCGATAAGAAGCTGCGTGTCTCTATTTTGGGATGTCCGTTTCGTGCACGCCGCAGAAGGTGCCCTCAAGCAATGCGCGTCGCCAGTAAGATATAGAGGAGCGTTGCGTGGTCAAGATCAGGACCCCAGCATAACTAAGACGTTGATTGTTGGGAGCTAGCCATGTAATTTATGGTTTCGGCCCTTTTTGGTTAAACAGAAATTAGCAGCCATGTAATTTTAAGTTAATTACTCTTGGGCGCGCTGTACTTGGCCGGATAAGGTCCCGATATATCACGATAGTGGTTATTAAGGCATCAAGGATGAATAAATTTAATTAAGTCACGGACGAGAAGCTGGAACGTGTCAGCGAGTAGTCGGCACTCTGCAGAATGATTAATTTCAAATATCGTCTATTAGGCTACCTGGCGATAGAAATAGAAAAGTGTTACAACTATCATACCAACTGTCTACTTGGAGGTAGCTGAGAAATTTAAAAGGACTTTTTTTGCAATACGTTCAAAATATCGGATTGGATTGAAACCTTTCCAATTCCAATTTGCACATTTTTTGGCAGTTATGGGATGCATCAGTTTGAAAATGGTGTTGTCAGTGATGGAACAACATCTCCTTGCGTTCCTTTTGAGGTTTTCAAATTGTCCTTTATCAATCTTTATCATTCACCACTTGTTGATAATGTGATCAAAATTTGACGCCACCCAGTAGCAAACAGAAGCGAAAGGTTTTTGCAAAACCATGGCTAATAAGGATTAATCTGAATTTTTGTCATTTTTGTTTTTCTTTTAAACATTGATGAAGAGTCATAGAAATTAATGACATCATGACTTATAGTGGCAGGGGTGGTGTTATACATTCTCTTCCTCGCCTAAATTTGCGCAGCTTCTGCAGTGATCCTGAAAAGAAAAAGAAAATGCACGTGGGCTATAGAGATACAAAATTTCTTGGGGTCATTAGATCAGGGCAGAGCATTTTTAATTCGGACACCATAAACAAAGATGGTGCAAGAACTGAAAATACAATTTTTGAAACTTATTAGTTTCTTTTACTTTTAGTTCTTTTTACTGTTTGACCTTATATTCCTAGGAAATAGAATAGCACATATTCTCATTAAAGTTGGTATGTGGTGTCCAATTTTATAAATTCACAATGACGGCTTCGATATGGCGGACTCCAATTAGTAACTTCTTTAGTTTGTCATGAAATTTGGTATGTGGGGGTTTTTAGAGTCGCTGATTGCAAAAATAGTGCCAGATTGTACAAATACAAAATAACGGCTTTAATGGCGGACGTAATCATAATTAATCATTGCGTTGTAAGAAAGAAGTTTCACTTCTAACACGCGTTGCGATCACGCAGCCTCTTTTTTAACATTAACGCAAATGACAATTTTGAATAGATTAGTTGATCACAGTTACAAAATACTGTTTCAAAAAAGACGCGATTCAAGTTTTTTCAACTAATTGCGTAATGATTGAGGAGTAAGGCGGATACCACTATATCTTTTAAACCAATGCGAAATCGTAAAAGTCATTCACACAGTTATTCGAGATTAATGCTTGAGATGCAAACAAGCCATTATATACATGTCTCTAGCACACACCCCGCCTAAAAGTCTTTCAAAAAATCGCGTAGGAAGGGCTGACTACGTTTTGGAATTTGTTTAACGTATTGCATTTGATTAATATCAATTGAATCGTATTTTTAGGAAACCTCTTTCAACACAAAATATGATTATTTTTATTGAAATATTTCTACTTTTTATTCACAAATAAAAGGAAAGAAATAAGTAGACGAAAATCCCACTTAATTTTTTTTTGAACTTTTGGGTCTTGCACAATGGGTATATATGTAACGAGGTAGGTACTTCGTAATTTAATCAATTAAAGTGTTCTAAAAATACTCAGCTTTCTGGCTGTTGTAATGCTTCACCCTCCTAAAGGCAATTAAGAACGTAGTTTACCATTGAGGCATTTAACTAGGTAAACGATACAAGTTAGGCATAAGTATTTGGGTACCCTGTATGACAAAGCGCCGGTACCTAAGATGGTAACGTTTTTCGCAAATACCGAATTGCTCCAAATGTTTTGTGGCTTAATTTGTCATTTCGAATCTTGACAAATCAATTAAAAAATTGTTGTGCTCATAATTGAGTCATCAGCCTTCTGCAGGAATTTTTTCCAGCAGATGTCTTACGTGTGATACGAGCGATTGCAAAAATTTCACTGCAATCTCATTGCGCCAAAAGCGGCTGGCACTATTTATTGCCTCAAGTGAAAACCAAACAATTATTATGTGCTCTGATGTGTGCACCTTGCAATTTCCATAGATTCACGTCAAATAAGCGACTTCTTCGACTTCTTCGTTAAGCGAAGCAATTAGATCCCTTTAAAAGCCCGTGCAGACTCCTCTTGCTTACTACATATTTGCAGTAGAATTCACTGTAAGCGCTTAGCGAAACTCTCCGACTTCAGAATCTTTGCTCCATCTTTTCTCTGTCTCTCGATTAACGCTATCACGCCGAAATAATGGAACTAATCGCGCTCCTAACCTGACGATCGTGCCTGCCTTGCTTGGCGGGGGTAAGCACACAACGCGCCGGTGAAATTTATACCTGGCCGTTTTTGATATATTGATTGCACTTGGAAAGTCTAGCGAAAATCGACTGTCTTTGTTGATTTTCCGTGGGAAATTGCATTGGGGCCCATCATCTCGGCCGCGATGCGCGCAATGGTGCTTCTTCTCCCCGGCAGGGGAAGATCGTGATGATATCAGACGGCAGCGATTTATTGTCTTGCTCTTGTGATCGAGCACCAGGGCTCTTAAAATAGAATCGAGTAATTGATTGTTTTGTAATTTTACGTTTAATCATCGTCGTTAAGCGGCATTCGTGGATAGCTGGACGATAGCTGTTCAACCTGAGAGAAGAATTTTTTCAGCACCTTGCGGTGAATTCGTATCTTTGAAGAAAAGCCTTCTCTAACATGATGAATTGCTTAGAGTCATCTTACGCTCGTCTCTACAAGGATCTGAGTAATTAATTTGAAATACGGCAATTGATCTATCAGCCTCAATTAGATTCAATTTTAGTCAGTCATTTTTATGGTAAAGTACGATCCACACAGGCTTGTGCCTTTTGTAGAACTTTAGTCATACGAGAGAACTATGTATGAACGTACGTACGTAAAGCTCTTCGTCTCGATAATGACTGCTTTGTTCTCATGACAGCAGTTTATTACGGTACCAACTATTCTTCATTAAGAACCTTGGAAATGTTTCGATTTGATTCATCTTGAGATGAGAATTGTCCGACGTTGGACAAACGCTCTTCGGTAGATCAAAGAAGAAGCTTGACTGGATTCACTATGAGTGCTATCACATATGTACCTACATATTGTAAAGCATAACAGGAAAAACCTTCCGAAGTTATTCAAGGTCAACAATTCATTTAAAGGAAGATCCATTAAACTTTACTTAACCTTAGTTGAGTTATTCTTTAATTCAATTCATAAATGTTTTTCTATAAAGATAAAAAGACGATAGCTTGTGTTAAGTCAAGCAAATGTCTCAGATTTTTTATGTTTTCTATGGCATCTTCAATTCTTTTAAAGTAAATTATTTGAACATACGAGTACGGCCTTAATTTTGCTTGTAAAAAATTGAAACTGTATTTTTTTCAAGGAATTTTTTTATGAAGGTAAATAAGAACAAAGATCAATCAATGATATATTGCGCACTTTGTTTAATAGTCGCTTGCCACCTCTTTGCCGGGATACCTAATAGCCCGCAGAAACAGTCAGACAAAAATTTGAAAACCTCCACAACCACAGAACAACCTAATATTTTGAAAATTAATTAATGTTATATGCATATCTGATATCAGCGGCCACAAAACCCCTATATCTTCATTTGCACGTAAAACCGTTTTTAATTTTTAATCGCCATATTGCATCCCCCTATATACAATTTTCAAATTTCGATAGTAGATTAGAGATCAGCAACCCCATAATTCCCCTAGTAAGGATTTTCAGGGCAGTTAAGGTTAATTTTTGAGTAGCCATTTTGGGTCCCCACCATCTTGAATTTTGGTGGACTTAAATTCTGTGACCCCAAAGACGTCTTCAAATTACAATTAAATAAAATTGCTTACAATTGAAGAATTTCCATTGTCATTTTGTATCTGCCACTTTGTGTTTCGAAATTTAGATGACAGATTCGAAATCAGCGACCCCGAAAACCCCCTTGAAGTTTAACTTTTTCAGTAGTTATTTTGGGCAAAATAATCCGAATATTATGTTGCGGATATTTTGACCCGGATATTTTGTCCACGGATATGGAGGCGCTCAGCCCAAAATACATCCCCAAGAAAACACAGATATTCTGTCCTACCTATACCAACTAACTTCTAATATCAAACTTGTATGTGACCTCCCGTTGTCTTGACATAATACAACTTCTTTACGGTTTGCTTACGGCGCATGTTAAATTCAAAACTAACAAGATAGTTAACTTTTATTACCTTGCAAATAAAATTAAACACCAAACCAACATCTAAGGCAATCCTTGGTAATTACGATCAAAACGAAACTATAGTTTCTTTTCTCTGCTTATGCGGGTAATACTTCTGAAGAGAAAATACTCATCTCATTTTATTGGACCATATAAAAAGCAAAGAGTTGTTCTCCCAAAACGCAAATCCTCATAAACAATAAATTAGTTTGCTATCCCATATTGGATGAAGAAGTTGTTCTAACCAGGAGGAAGATTAATTCCGTCCATTAAAGGCTTCTTAATAATAAACGGGACGTTAATTAATTTGCCAATCCACCAGAATACTTAATTGGTGTTGTTAGTGAAACGAACGAAATATGCCGGAACGTATACCTTGCCATCATCGGCGTGCTAGCAAATATGTTAATATGCTGTCGGTAGAGTTATAGTCATCTTCAGTCAATGACACTAATCTTGTTATTTCAAAAGGCGACCTTTACATTTTTTTTTTGTTTTTTGTTTTTTATTCTATAAAAGGATTTTAAGTCCCACGCGAAAAGACAAATTTGCATGGAAAGACGGAAAAATGTTTGGTGCGGATAGAGAAGTGTAAGGGTTTCGGCAGCCATGTATCATCATCATCGGGAGTTTTATTAAAATTATAATATATGTACGCCATATCAGATAAAAATGCACAACTTCATTAGCTAATAGCGGCCAAAGGTTATTCTCAGCGAATAAAATCCTCGACCGAATCGCACCCAGGACTGACTGGCATCGACATGGCGATAAATTCAGGTATCCGACTGGACTGCCGCGATCGCGAGTCCATTTTATTTACCTTCTGATAAACATCTTTTATTTATTATCCTCGCTGCTCAGAGGGCGCTCAATCCGAGTCCTGAGTTATCTCCCCACTATTCACTACTTATGTCAGATACCGCGCAATGAGTTTCAGAATTCTTTTTGATTCAATGCGATAAAATGATGCACCCAGCCCAGCGGCAGTAGCACAATGTACCCGCGCACAGAGAGCGGTACCGGAGCGCGATGGTGCGACTCCTTGGGACGGGATGTGCCTTGCCGCGGCCGGGACGGGATGCAGCCACGTCGAGATTTGAAATATTCGCGGGTCGGACAAGCCTGTCGGATTGTATGACTTCTGTTTGAATTACCGTGGCATGCGGCAAAGGCGAGTAAAGTGTTTTCCCTTGTTCTTGGCACTTTCTTTTTTGCCCCTCGGGTGTATCACTGTTGCTTTAATTCGCTGTTAAAGTGTTGCTCGTGATGCTGTTGGTGCCCATGTTGAACTCATGCTGATGTTCTGGGGCTCTTAATAGGCCTAGAAGTGTGCAGTTGATGACCGCTGGCTGCTGAGCTTGCTTAACTATTTTCACTAAATCTTCACTTCTTGTTCAGATTTTATCGCCCTCCGTGCAGTGGAATATATTGAGTCCGGTCACGTAAGGATAATGAAAATTGTTAGTCAGGTTTTTAAGGAAGTCGCATTCTTTTCAGGTATGCCGTTGCGCAATTGTTTTGTTTTTCTTTTATGCATATTTTTCAATTCTTCTGCAATGGCATTTAGATTGGTAGTGTGAATACCTTACTAACACCAAAATAGCTTAGATTTTCATTGACTGACCGCCATTCTCAGATCATTCTCTAACTGTCATATTATATGTACTAAGATTACGAGAAAATTAGAGTTGTTAGGTTTGGAGGGATCAAATCGATCCACGTTCAGTTTTAGTCGAATTGAATAAAAAAAATCATTTGTGACTATGGATTAACCTATTTTTGCTTTAATATTATTTCATGTAAAAATTATTGAGACAGACGCCTTAAGAGGGTATTCTGTAGTGAGGTCCGTATTCTCAATCCAACTTCATGGATTTTTTTCTCGGTAACAGAAAGAGGTAATTAATATTTTTTTTCTGCATATATTCATTCGACCATTTACTATAAAAATATGTACATTTAATTTTTTGAAAAAAAAATACATGGGTCCAGGAGGTAGAATTTGAGGTATCCGATACGCAGGTCCAAACGGTGACCACAATTGCCGCCCTCTGAGGAGTCTGAAGCAAAAAATTCAAAATTTTTATTAGTTGTTGGACACAGTTGAGACCACAGATGCGTTAAAATATCAATAAATACAAAAGTTATTTAGTTACAAGTTACAACAAGTTCGTTTTCCGGTTTTTTTCTATTTAAGTGCTTCTAAAAAATATAAAATACATATCAACATAGTACCGACTATAGCGGCAATTGTACTAAAGGTTGTAAAAGTTTCAACTGAATCGGTTGAGTAGAACTCAAGATATCGTGTGTTTCAATTCGAAAAGCGTGGTTTAAAGTTTTGAAAAAAGTTTCGAGCTGTGCTACTTTCTCTTCTTTTTGTTCGTTCCTCAGCCGCTTTGCCACGTCGCTCATATGCAGCTCCGAGCGCTCGACACCCGCCAGGACACTAGCTCGCCTCTCCATTCTCGTCGAACTTCTAAGCCCTGTAACTTTCTTAATTGTATGAGTTTTCCGAAACCCTTTTACAGGCATATTCTTGAGGGTTTTCGTAACGTGAAAATACAAAAATCGATTTTTTGAAACCGTCACTACAGAATACCCCCTTAACTTAGTCTCTAACAGTTTTAATCTGACAATTCCTATCCTCTCCTGGCTTTATGGTATATGCTGGCTTGGTGCAAGCTAGAGCGATTTACATCATGCCAGGAAATTTTAAGCCAAAGGGTGACTACAGTGCCAACACGTCCGTCGAGAAAAATAAACGCCATTCGTAAAACACTAGCCGATTGGATACTAGCTTCGCCTCCCAAACGAAGCTATTACGCAAGCCAGGGTAGTAATATCACTGGGGGGGAACGCTAGTAAGTCAAAAAACAGAACCCCATCCTATTAAACCATTCTAGCTTGAGAAGCTAGTTTACACATCGATCGGTCACAACGATCAGAATAGAGATTAGTCTGCTTCTGGGGTTTATTCAAAATAAAAAATGTCCATATAAAAAAAATCAAATGTTTGCAATTTCACAACGGCTTTTGCCATAAAATCTGAAACTGTTACTTTAACATTTTAAAAAAATTCTCAAAATCAAATAACTCCAGAGCAACAAAAGAATTTTACAGTCACATCCAAAAACCATTTGATTTTTAATCTCTATTGTTTAAAAAACCAAAAAGAAATCCCAAATTTATACCACATGCAAATCTCTAATAACGTTAAAACTTTTTGCTCATAAATCGGTCAACTTGTATAAAATAATCTGCAAAGTTTTTTCCAGAACCGGAACTGCTATATTCAAGTTTCTGTGACTCTACCACCATAAGCCTTGAGCTGTTGACTTTCTACCGCTTCAGATATAAAAGTCCACACCTACTCGTGAACAGAGCCAGCATTTTTACCGTCCACGTAACTTTCATTTTCCAAACATTTCGCAAGTGATCGAAATTGCCCCGAATGAGCCCCAGTGTCCACCTACAATGCGATACTCCCCAGATATTTACAATATATCACATTTCTTCGGACCCGGACGATAAACAATTAATTTCTTGATGTTGTCCATAATTTAGGGGCGAAGACACGTCCAGAAAGGCCGTCCATCCCGAGGTGGCCAGCGAACGACCTTCTCTCTAATCAGTTTAATGGTAACCAGTCGTGATCACAAACAATATTCAGCCAGATTTGCCCAAGATGGAAGCTGCCTAAAAGCAGTAACTCCATTCCAGTAAGGTAGGTGGGTTTGCGCCTTTTCTTGTGTTCAATAGCCTGTGAATCACCAGCAGCAGTCGCACAGCAGCCCCGGCCGCAGTGGGCTTTATCGTCTTGCATATGAAGCTGGTTGGCGAGGTCATTGTAGCGCCTACGTGCCTTAATCGGCCGTCGCGAATAGATTTGCTCTTGGTTGGAATCAATCACTCGCAAAATTGTTTGACTTGTAACTTATTAGACAGTACTACAGTTAGCCACTAATGGCTGGGCGGTAGACTCGTGCTGCACAGGTGCAGATCTCTTCGTGAAAGGATGTCTTCGCGGCTTTCCCATCATTCACAGGAATTTTTCACAAATTAACAAGCCGAAGACATGAACGTCGAGTGCGTTTGCTCAGCCATTAATAAGTGGACTTTACGACGATGCCTGTCAGCCAGTGCATATGTTCTTAAGATCGCTCATACATATAATTATTCGAGGGCTATGCAAATGATCGATCTGTCACCAGACGCATCCCAAACATGAACGTCTCCTCACCACGTTTGCTCAGGCAATTTGAATTGCACTCGAAAGGCCGCACTGTGGTGTGAGACTGCAGTCGAAAGTGAAATTACAGCCTCTGCAAGATTATGAATCATTCCTGCCCGGCCCAGGCACCAGCAGCGGCCGCATTGGGTTGGGTTGGTGTCCATTAAGGTAAGGAGACAGCCTAGACAAGCGCGAGGCTTCGGTGAGGATTTCGAAAGGACGAGAGAGAATTTAAAGAGTCTTGGCACGAAAGAATACGATACGAGCGATAAAATAATTGGCAAAAATATTGGATGTGACATCCGCAAGCCGCGGATAGGCTTAATCGTAAACAGCTTTGCGTTCCATAAATTTCACCATCTCCGCCATTTGTCACATTTTATTGCTTCGTTTTCGCCTTGCCTCCATTAGTTATGACTTCTAGTTGCTAATTTTTTCGCCGTTTCCTGCTGCGGAGGGACACGGTGGAGTTGCTGTCAACCTTTTCTTATGGTGTAATCGAAGATAGGTTCATTACGTTTATGGCAATTCCTACATGTCTCTGGTCTTGAGCATTTAGCTCAAATTTCTACCCTTAGAAAATGATCGTCTTACCTTGTATACCCTTGTAAATGCTCCTTATTATGTTGTCTTGGGTGGTCAATGTGTATATCTTCTAATTAGATGTATTTTCAATTTTCTATTTCACCCAGTGAAGTAATGAAACCGGTTGAATTATAAAATGAAACTTGGTTGAGTTTTATTTATTTTTTGCTGATGCAATGCATCAGTTGCAGAATACTTTGAGTGCAATAGATGATCTGCTTTGGCGCATTCACCATAGTCTACTGTACCTGTTAGCCTCGCAGCACTTGACCTGATGTCAGAAGTGATATCATTAAGAAAATATATTCTACCCAAACTAGTAATCGTTCGGCCATTTGAATTTTTAGCAGCTGTATTAAATTATGGGGCAAAACTACTTTAAAGCTGTAAAAAAAAGCGATAAAGTATCGGTATGCTGGACAAAAACCACTTTTTTGCACTCATTCAGGTGAGCTCAGTAGATATGTTCCTGTATCGTTAGTGCGTCCACGTCCGTTAAAGCCACCATGAATTACTGTTGAAATTGAAAATATGATTGTCATACGGGATGCTGTATTCCGTCGATATTGAGTCGAAATCGAACCAAAGAAAGTAAACGGAAGACAAATAACCATCCCTCGGTTTTATCTCTTGGCAATGTAACTGGTATTAGCAGTGACTCTGTTGCAATCTCTAGCCTATTTGCTAAATATAGATTTAGATTATTTTAATTACTTAACTAGTCTTCCTAAGCTATTTCCAAATATTGTCTTTTGGACGCCTCCTCCATTTTGGAGCATTTAAGTAAACGTGAGAACGATTACTCTGATTCTCCTGATTGTGTACCTGGTATTGTCCTTCGTAAATGTAGCGTGTCCTGATTTTAGCAAACCATTTGAAAAGCTGCATCACAAAATAGTAATTTTTAAACTGCTACGACTTGGCTTCCCTATTACTAGTCTCGTGTGCATTGAATTGGGTTTTATCTTGCGAATCGTTCTTTCAAAGTCAAATTCGCTTCATCCTTTTCTGACACAGTCCATGTTTTTTCTGGAGTACCGCAGGGTAGCCATCTGGGACCATTAATGTTTACCCGTTTTAATAAATGATTTGTTCCCCTTTTTCCAGAAGGCTCACGTTCTTCGATATGCTGACGAATTGAAATTTTTTATGCCGATTGAGTCTGTACAAGATGCTCAAGACCTACAGGGCGAATTTATTATTTTTTCTGATTGGTGTTCCAGAAACCATATGATTTTAAATATTGAAAATGAAATCTAATTTCTTTTAATTGGTATAAATGATAAACCCTTAAGTCGTCTAGAAAAGGTTACCGACCATTTTTTATTTTTCATCTCAAAGTTCCTGCAGTTCGATAAACTTATTTATTTTTGCTCGATTGTTGTAACAGTGTTGATCACATTGGAAATTTGCAGCCTCAGGCCAAAATATCATTGTCTACACGTCATCGTGTCCAGCGAAAGACGTTTTTAACTATTGACTTAACTTCTTGAATTCCTCCTTGTTATACCTATAGCCGGAATTGATTTCTATTTTTTTTAAATATTACTTTATAGAAAAATTCCCTCAAACACAAATACATATAAAAGAACCCTTTTAATAGTGCTTTCGTGTTTTTATTTTCGATCTGACCATTTGTCATATTCAGTTGCGACAACGTCGCGAATATTTTATTGAATTAAAAATACCCACTCTTTTTTATATTTATAAAAATTTAAAAATTCATGTCATTCGCGGTGAGGTAACACTGGCGTAAAGCTCCACCTTAAAAACCAAACGTTACTGTATGGTGTGGGTCAAAGAACTGAGGACGGTGCGTTATATCCGAGACTACAAAACGTGACCAGGCAGAACAATTGGTTTTCATTGACCGAACAACGTCTGCAGGCGGCCACTAGTGCGCCCTAGGAATTTATAAACTAAAGAACGATGTAAATCGAGACGTTTTTTTTTACGAGTCCCGAAAATCAGGTCATTCGTAGTCATTCTCGAATACTGACTGGGATGATTTTGCTCTAGTACCAAGTTTCACGATGATGGCTTTAGTTGACCACTGGTCGTGATGCCAAGATTACATAAAGTCGGCGAGTAATTGAAAGTCCCACGACATCTGATAAAAATGTTTCGAAATTAATCAGCCCGAGGACTCGATTCATCAACCTCCGATCCAATAGCTCCATTTCGCACTGGTTTATAGGCGTGGCTGCTCTTTAAGGACACGGCCAGATCGAGCATAATGGCCCACACCTGGCCTGATCAGCCCATTTATTAAAAAAAATATTCCCCGAGAAGACAATTCGGTCCATACGTGGTGGAGCTAACAAATGGCTTTTCGTTAATTTTAATTCTTCCGACGCGACGCAAGGGGTCCATTACGTCCTACACGGATATAAATCTCCAGGAGTTGCCTTCCAAAGGCGATCTTGTATTCCCAAAACCAAAACGAGATTATGGCCAACGTCTTGAGTGGCTCGCTGCGATCCGCCGAAGCCCCTTCAATTCCCAGTGATCCGTGTGGTCAATGCTTTTAGTTTCGTACGTTTGCACTTTCGTTGGCCGAACGGCCGAAAGGTCCAAAAAGCAAAAGTCCGGCTCCAGTCTCAGGTGAAACTGAAGATGATGTCATGGGCCTCTGTTAAATGCCTGCAGCTACGGCAAGGTAGCCGGCGCATTCTTACAATGGACACCCATTCCGGCCTATCTGGCGGCAGGTTGCTATAGAGATCTATACATTTTGGTTTTTGGCAAGTAACCGGTTTTTCTTTGTGTGCGTTTTTTTTTTCTTATTCAATACTCATCGCAAGGGGAACATTAGATCGTCTGGCGGAATAATTACAGATTTCCATTATGAGGACGATAGCTGGCAATATGTTTTGGAGGTATTCGCCTGATGTAATTATCTCCAGGAGTTCATAATGCGGCTCAACTATGTAGCGCTGGGTGATACGTTCAAGCTAAGCTAAACATGCTGCCAAGGTCTTCCGTTTTTTAACTAAAAAGTGTAAAGAACGTGTCTTGGGTAAACTGATGAAGTACACTTTTTGCGATAAAATTTGGGATTCCACATGAGTGATGCATGTAAATTCTAAGATTTATACGAAAGGGGAATACTGGTCAGTTGGAGGAGTGGCAGCTTCCGTAATTATAATATTTGGCTGTACTTCACTGAAGAGAGAAGCAGTTTTGCAAGCAATCTTCATTATGGAAAATGTATACATAATAGTTGGCCTTAAGGAACCGGGCAAGAAATGAAAAATAATCAGCGCTAGGAAGGTATATATTTTCCTCATACTATTTTATTATATTTTACCTTACCTTAAATATTTAATGGTATTAACTGAATGTGTGTGTGACTTTTCAAGTTAATTGTCATAATAATTCAGTATAAAATTGTCCGCTTAGTTTGAAAGCACAGATTAAATATTGTGAGTTTGCTAACTAATAACTATAAAAATTAAAAATAAATATCATGTCCAAATTATTATAATTAAAGATCAGAAATAATAACTTAAATTTCGCTATTAGCACGGTAAATCGTATATCAGGTGAAACCGTTCGCAAAAAGTTATAATAGATAAAGGCAATGTTCAGCTCAATCGCGGTGTCCCTCAGGGATTTATGCTCGGTCCTTTATTCTTCAGCATGTTTATTAATGATTTACCTCAAGTACTGCATGACGTTTCTATTCACATGTATTGGATGACCAGCGACCACAACCAACTCGTAGCGAAGACAATATAGCGGTAGTGGCTGAGAGTATGCGAGATGACCATGACCAATCGATTCGACGCCATTCTCAACTTCTTTGTTTGCCGTAAGGAACAAATTGCCGTATTTTGCGAAAGGATTTTTGTTTGCATGAAAAATCCAACTATTGCAAGAATTGAAGCCGGTGGACTTTAATTTGAGTCGTGTTTTCAGTGAGTGGGCTCTTGAAAAGCTTAATAATGATGAGGTCTACTTCTGGCTCAATGGATACTCCATTAAGCAAAACTACCGTATTTGGGCTGATAAACAATCCGAACAGTATCAAGAGCTACCGTTGCATCCAGAGAAGTGCACGGTTTAGTGTAGTCAATGGGCTGGTAGAATCATCTGTCCATAATTCTTCAAAAATGAGGATGGCTATTAACTGTTTTCAACAAGACGGCGCTACTAGCCATACAGCTCGTGAAACAAATATGTTCAGAAATGATTTCGCTGACCAGCTGATTTAATGTTTTGAACTGGTGAATTGGTTTGTATTGAATCCGAAAGTAGGTATAGATGTTTACACGTCAAAAAAATTGTTGTTTAACCCAAAACTTTAATTCAGGTTTTTATTTTTTTGTATTACCATTATAATTTAAAGAAGTAGATCAAGTTCCTTCCAAAAAAAAACAATAAACTTATAATACGGCATGCAACAGCCACTACGATAAAAAAATTATTGAAGCTTTGCGGCATATTTTGTTGCATATCCAATGCGATTTTTTTAACCGACCCAAGTCCCGCGTAGCTAATGCTACCATCTCTGTTGTGTTCTCTTAATCCCTTTTTAATAACAACGTCCCAACTTAGTATGTGGCTGCCCACTTTAGAAATAAACCGAAGACGTGGCCTTCTTGGACGGGCATTAAAATCAATAAGCAGCAAATAAGGAGATAAATGAGGCGAAATAAATTATTTATTATTAGAAGACTGACGAAGTGCCGCCGCCTGAATGCGAAATCAAAGCGATATCATATTCGCTTTAATGCAATTCGAAAAAAGCGCAAGTTGCATGACTGACAATGGCTTCTTAGAACTGCAAGTCAACCGAAGAAGAGCAAATAAGGGCGAAAATTCCTTTTCTCATTTACACCCAGTTAGGATGCCCTGGATGATGGCTTCAATTGAATACAATCTGCCGCGGCTCATCGACGCCCAGCTTCAGTTCAAGGCTCCATAGGTGTATGAAAAACTGAAGGAGATTTTGCGGTAAAACGCTTGCCCCGGTAGGTACCTCTTTTATTTCTTCGAAAAGAATAATTTGATGATCGAGTTATAAAGAATGATCGGCAAAAATTCCAGGAGCCTGAGCTCAATTTATTTTACAAAGGGTAAAATTGAATTTATGGCGTGCGCGGTTTTCTGCAGAGACGATGCCACTAACGCGGCGTAATTTAGCTAAAGTTAATCATTACGCCGCTCTTTTGCGGCACTTCATTTTTCCGATTAGTGCAGCACGCGATGGGTAAAAAGGTTTATTGACTGGCATGCATATCATACGCCGCGCTGCCGCCGGGATCCCTCATGAAGACACAATGGGGGACAGTAAACATACTGCCAACCACCAAAATCATTTGATGTTTCCCAAGTATGCTGCAGGTCTCCCTGATCTTGAAGCAGACGGCTGTTTTAATTTCTGCTACATCCCCGCAGTGCAGAAACCACTTATTCAGGACGTGAATCGTGATAAATCTATGCCGTCAAGAAGATTTATAAAGCTCCATGAATCCAGGAGGGAGTATAGGTCAGATTTTTCGCATCTTCCTCGGCACTGGCCTCTAAATCTACCCTCTTTCGATAGTAAGATGTAGATGCGGTGCCCAGCGTTATACATTATGCAGCAGCGATGTGCATAATATGCGCATTTATAAATCAGACCGATATAGATATCTGCTCCAGACGAGCGATGATAAAATGCCACAACGCCTACAAAACGAGTTCATCTGATCATCGTGGTGATGATCTTAAAATGGAAACTCACATCGCCTTCTTTGACAACTCTGCTGCTTTGATCTTTTATGTAATGGGGGCACCTACTGATGCTTGGTATGCTCCTAACAGCAATGCAGACATGGCAAATACATTGGACGAAAATGTGTTGCAAACTTTAAATTAACTATTTTAAAATTTAGAAATACACAAATGTATTGGATACATTTTCCAACGCAACATAAGGAGGAGTGGGATGGCCCATATGGGGACAATTGCAAATTGAGGGTCTATTGTCCCGAGGATTGTCTAAACGTTTTGGAAAATTTTCGTAAGATGGCGCCACATTTCATTGGCCGGTATCACTGTTATAAATTATTATTTGTTTCAATATAGATGTGATTGAATGTGACCGTATATGCACCGTAGGTGAAACAGACTTCAGGTCAAAGGAGATTGAACAAATCTATTTTATCGCAATGGAATACTACTTAGTAACAATGCGTAAAATTACTGAGGCACAATGTTTTAACCAAAAATCACAAATTAAATATTTTTTTGAATGTCGGTAACGGTAAAATTGAATGAATTAGGCTTCACATCAATGCCTTATCGACTCCATTAGATTGGGACTCGTGTAAATTTTTCATGTTTTGCTCCTAACATCATCTAAGTTGTATTACCTATTTTGGAGAGATTTACAAAACCAATATTCGCAATATAACTAGCAGAACCGGATTAAACTCAAGAAATGGACGCAGAACACTTTTTTGAACAAAACAGGAGTTTAGATATTTTTTTATGTAGTCTGTCTTGCAAGAGACGAATCTCGAGTCACCTTGTATGAAGAAATTATTACAAAACCTGGAAAAGCGGCAAATATGAGCTTTTAGCCTCCAGTCACCCTGTGTGGCTAGCAGAGTGGATTAAACTCGAGACACCTTTCTCCACGAAACAGGAGTTTAGATTTTTTTGTGTAGTTAGTCTTGCAGGATTTGCCATATATCGCCATGGAAAAATTCATGTAAGGAGACTGGATGTTTCAATGCTAATGATCTACACATAAAAATTGCCGAAACCGTTATTTCTAAATAAAAATATTCCTGTCCTCGCGCAATACATCTAATATTCACATGCACAATGTTGTGCGCAAGCACTTTCTATGTAAACAAAAAATATCCTCCAAATATGGCACGGTGCGTTTATGGTGGAACGCTAGTAGTCTCGTGATAATCGTGTTAGACTGCCGATCCAAAAGTCCCAGGTTCTAATCCCACTCGGATCTTACGCTTCCACTCCCAGAGTGCGTCGAGAGCTCGAGAGATGGAAACCCCATCAATTAGGATAGCTACTGCGAACTAATCACCCCGCATAGCGAACATAAAAATGATTAAAGATACAGAAGCAGAGCCTCGACGTTGTGAATGAAGTAGGAAATAACATATTATGGCACGGTGCAGAGGATATATAAAAACAAAAGTGGACCAACGACATATCAATGGCTTAAAATGGTTTATATAAATATGTATTATATTCACCCTCCAGTAACAATAAAAATTGTACGTCGAAATCACTTAATGCAAAAACAAATTTCAAGTTGTTATAATGAGCTCGCCACCTGTCCTCATAATAAAAATTTTAACTTACGTCTTTATTTTGTACGATCCTTGAAGGAACTGGATAAATTCAGCAATTAGTTATTTTGGTTCTCCCAAGCGAAGTTTCTTTTAAAACTGTAATTACACTAAATGGTCTTTTAATTTCAATTTGATAAGGTACAAGGCAATTAATGCTTACGTATGAAGAGCAAATTTCTAGTTGCTGCATGCCTCGTTAAAACTCAGATTCACTATCTGGTTATTTATGTCCAATTATAATTTTCGAATCGACTTTAAGTGGTATTACGGATGATCGTAAAAATCAGTTGTATTTCCACAGTTAGCACGGATGCTAATAAATAACGACGAAATCGTTAAAATTAAATATGCATATGAAAAGGAGTTTTTTGCAAGAAGATCCTCAACTGGCAATTTAGGGATTTCATGGCTTAATGGTTAAACCCTTGTTAGCAGTCACAGCTACTCGAGCTCAGCCCTTTTCCTTTTTCCGTTTTGCATTTTTCGTAAAAAGCACTTACAACCTGAACCGATTGAAGTACTTTGGAAATTAATAGTCTATCCTACGGCGAGTTGTAATTAAAATTGTTGTTCTATTTTAAAAGGCCACATCCTTAAGAAACCCATCCTCACCCACCATTTGCGTTTTTCCTAAAATTTTAAATTCTACTCGTGAAACTACTCGAACTTCAGCCAAGCAAAAAAGTTCTGAATGAAGCGTTCGTGAAATATCTGATGATTTCCGACGGCCTTGGGTGTTTGTGGGCGCAAAACAGTGATTTAATCGCTATTTGCATAATATGAATGCAACTGCACTTCTAGTGTAGTTGGCGATGAGTGTACGCCGCTACACTCGTCTCTTTATCTTTCAGAAGCCAATTTAGCGATGTCTATCATTAAAATTGAGCACTACCAGTACGCCACCGGTGCAGCATCTCTGCCGCAAAAGGTATGCTCCAAGGTACTTGCCGGAGCTTCTTCCAACCGCTTAAGTCACAGCTATTTATATCGTCCCTCGAAATATCCACGCCACACGAAAGGCTTATATGAATTCAAAAGTTCACTCACTGGCGGATGAAGAAGAGAATCGTCGGTCGGTCTTCCGATTAAACGAGCGTTCGCCGTCGCAACGTCCCTTGGCAGCAAAGGCACCAGCTCAGGTTTCGTTTGATTTTATTGGATGCACTTTATCGGCTGACATTCCGCGCACGTTGGAGGGTGATGTCATGAATACAAGCTTTAATATTTTTGCATTGATTGGACAGTGTGCTCGGAAACCGGTTAGCCACTCTTAAATCGATTTTCACCAAAATGGATTTAAACGAATTTTGCGTTGGTTATGACGTGACCAAGAACCGTCTGAGAATTAACACTCTTAAGCTTCTCAGAATTTTTGCTGTGGCCGGATTAAACGGGCGACTTTACGGCACTTTGGCTATAAAATAAAAATTTATTCATTTTAAATTTGGTCATAACTGAGTCTTTGAAAAAGACCTCCATGCGACGGATGAAGCAACCGCTCAAATTAAGTCATGAGAGTAAAGTAATGTGTCCTTCAATTATCCGAAATCGTTGAGTTCCGTTACTCCTCGCATCATAATATGTGATCAAAATTAAACTTCATGTAATTTGGGCTCACCTTTGCTTCGAATATGTGATGGGAGCAATAATTGGTATGATCGTAGCGGCACCAACCAGCAGGTGAGGTATCTAAAGAATTTTGCACACAGTTCGAGCCAATTTCAGACGTGAGAACCATCAATCAAGCCAGAAGAAAAATAGAGGGCATATGTTAATCACGTCGGATAATAGTTATTTCAAGAATTGAGATGTAGAAACTAGAAACAGAGGTGAGCAAAGTACGAAAAAAAACGGCGCCCGGTTGCAAAGATTCATTTAATTGATGAATGGGAACGCATTTTGTCTGTCGCTTACGAAGACCGCCGCCAAGACGACCAGAGACCCCCAGCGATGTTCTACGTGAGGAGATGGGTTTGCATGTGCGGGTAAATAAAAGTTACTAATTGCTTCAATCTGCTGGTTCTTGTAGGCAAAAAAATAATGAAAAACTATTCTACTCAAAATTTAACTGCCGGAGGTATTGAAGCACAGTCGTTCGTCCACCGAAGTTTTATGTAGGATTTTTATAACGTCTAGAATTGCTGTGCCATTTTATTCGTCCTTTAAACAATTTTATATTGAGGTATGTAAAACTGTTCGAACGCTGGTAGAATACTTTTTTTTACATTTGGAAATTCTTCCAAGCAACCAAAGCCGACGACAACAACCCTGACATTCACACAGAGTTTAAGCCCTGCTAAGTTTTAAAGCAACAGTACAATAAAAATGTAGAATTTTTTGGAAATTGGATTGCACTTTCATTTTTTTTTATTTTCTGGGGTTAAAGCTGGTCATAAGTTATTAAATATAATATAAATTGGTGTACCCGCCCAAGTTATGGCCTCGTATAGCCTTTACGAAAACAACGGTACTAGATTTCAAAAATCAGCTGAAAATAAAAAATTAAGCGCCATCTAAAAGTATACTCCAATATCTTAAACACACCATAGCGGATTTCAAAAGTATTGAATTTTGACAAACTGCCAGAATTTTGAACTAAAAATAGCAATTTCTTTGTCAACATTTGTTGGTCTTCCTCCTGAAAATAGGAGAGTCAAAAAAATATCTTCAACGACAGTTGAAAAATAAATTTGTGTAGAATAATTATAGCGTTTTGTAGATAAATTTAAAAATGCACATTTGAGCAAAACGCTTTACAAAATTTCTAAAAAATAATAATCAGGATTTGAAAATAAAAACATTAAGGTCTAATAATTTCGGAAAGTTGTGTGTCACAAAAGCATCAAAATACAAAAATTTCATTATTTTATGTTCTAAAATGTTAACACCATGACTTCTACTGGTTAGTTACTGCTACACACCCTCTCTTTTCCTTGAACAATGGAAGCAGGCATATAGCAGATGTAGGTAACGCCTCACTTCGGCCCAAAAACTAGGACTAGGATTCAATAATTGTATTAATTACATGAATATCGGAGAAAATGTATTATAGAACAATTTTCCACTTTCGCAAGTGACTGTACCTGCAGTGGTAGAGTTAAATAAACATTGGTGACATTTTTGGAAAGGACGTTATGATAGTCGTTTGTTGGCGTGAGTTTGATGTCACTGCGTTGAGTAGATCAAATGATAATATAATAATGATGCATATCAAATTTATGAATCACCCTGTAAAACTCCCAAACATTTCAGGTTTTCCCCCTCCTTGCCATACAATTATTTGTTGACCTAGACGTGAGGTGAAACACCCTGTATATGATACCAACATTAAAAATATTATTTTAATTATATTTATTCATACGGCGCCAAAAACTATAATTAATTTATTTGTAAAGACAAATGACGTAAATTTTACGATTGGAAGTTTTCCATTGTCTTTTGTAAAAAGAGCGCATAATTACTATACATTTCTTAGCCTTGACAATCGAACATTATTCACAGAATAATTGATAGGTGCACACATACTTCCATTGTTCCGCCCGTAATTATCCAAAGCACACCTCGCACTCCTTGCCTACTGGTATACAAACCAACCGCTGAACATAAAATCTCTTACAATGTTCCCGTTCATATTTATTGGTTTACATTAGCCCGACTGAACTTACATTGTTGGTAAGAAGTGGAAATAATCATTCGATTAATTGGCTATGCCCGCATAGCTATATGGAGCGGGCGTCATTCAATAACCGCAGATTTTCTGACCCCTGCCTGTTTGCATTCAGAACTTCCCCGGCAAAACAGCATTGGATTGATCCAAATCGTGATCAGACATCGAAATTATAATTGTCGCCCGCACCTGGTAACTGTTGCAACTGTAAGCACCTGTAACCAGTAAGTTCATTAAGACTGGAGTGCTAATAATTGCTTTGTGAACAGTTAGAATACCGTCGAGAAGATGACGTCGGTGAAAGGTGAGGCCTGCGATAGACGTGCGACTAGAACTGGTCTATTACTATCTATGGAGGAGGAGACGATCGCAATTCAGGTGGAATTATTCATTGTTGGTAGTCGTTTCGTGAAATCTAATTAATCCTTAGAAAATGCGGCAAAGAACAGGTTTCACATGCCTTTTATTGATGGCAATTGGATTCATTTTACGGTAAAATAACGCTGGAATAATTCGTGCAGTGATTGATTTATCGATTGGATCTCGCTAATGAATGATTTTGCAAGAATTTCTATTTGTGCTTTCCTATTTTTTAAATAACATACCTTAAAATTTTGGATGCCTGTTTTCGAATATTTCAATTAACGGTGTAACGTATCAGCGGTGAAAATGTGAAGGTCTACACTACATTAGTGCGGGAATTTAACATGATAATAGATACCCTCCGATAATTAAAATTAAATTATTGTTTTAGAAAGTGTGATTGAACTACTTTAAGTTCGATTAAAATCTGCGAAGGAAAACCAGCGAAACGAACGAAAACTGCGTTGTAAACTAATAAAAGAGACAACAAAATGAACTGAGATTTATAGTAGTAATAGTAATAAACAATAGAAAATTCTGAATGCTACCTTTTTATTAAATGGCAACCTTAACCGATTAGGAAAAACACCAAATTGTAGAAATAGGTACCTGGTTAAGAAATATAACACAGAAAACAAAACCAAATAAAATAAATAAAGCATAAAAGTATAGCTGAGTGAAATGTTTAAAAACAAAATGCCGAACAGCAGCGTAAAGTTGTAAAGTCTTAAAATCAAATCGGATTAGGTGGACTTAGTTTCCAGCACTTTCTTTTCATCACTTATTTTTGGAACACTTTTTAAATTAAATATATTATATATAAAAGGTAAGAGTATACCCAAACGCGTTTAAAGGATTGTACGGTTTTTCCAATCCATTTCTCCATGGGACGTTTTTTTCTATATTATATTCTCCAATGATTCATTAATTATTTTCCCATTAAACACTTTGTAAAAATCAAATATTCAGTCAGTAGACATTTTGTAAAAGGCAAATATTCGGTGATGGAGAAAAGAATTAATGGAAAACATGTTCATGGAAAAACATCCCATGGAAAAAATGGAATAAAACAAATATCCATGGAAAATTGGTCTCTGCCATTTTAAAGAAGTGAGTTAGTTACTAAAAGATCACCCCTAACTCTAAACCAGGGACCGAAAATTATTATTAACCATATACTGAAAATATAAAAGTCTTATTCAGCCAACTGAAAGTAAAAGTCATCTCGAGACTTTTATCGTCGGACTTTAAAAGTACCTAATAGTCTCACTGAAGTGTGGTGAGTGATATATAAAATAGAAATGGGATTTTAACTCCTATATTAATTCAATTAAAGCCCACGAATAAATGCATTCTTTGACTTAAATAAAACGCGTGCACTAATTGCTTTTCTGTTAAAACTTTAATTATACGTCTAGTTCTTAATAACTCTTTCGGACACTTCCTGCCGCAAAGATCGTAAAAACTCTGAAAGATGAAAAAATTAAAAAAATAATTCCACCAGCTTAATTTCACACAATTTGTATTGCAGCCATCAGTTCATGTGTGTGTATCATGAGTTGGTAAAGCAATAAATTCAGTTTTATTGGATACAGAAAAATGCCGGCCAGCTTTTATTGATAAATTTTTTCAGGTCCCCTTCAACTTGCTTTAATATACTGAAATGTGGTGCAGCAAACACCGTAGGATGAATTTGTACGTTTTGTTTACAAAATGTGTGCAAAAAACGAACCCTGTGAAATTTGAGTTGTTATACAAATTTATTAATAAAGGGGTCTTATAAAAATTCAATAAACTCAAATTCCTTTCAGTAATACTTTGAAGCAGAAGCAAATTTATTAAAGAGCCTCAGCAACAGAGAGGTCAATCACAGCATCGGCATCCTCAGAGATGCAAAATTCCTGGATGCGGCATGCAACGCCGCCGTAAACGCTGAGATCTAATTACTTTATTGCACTGTTAAGCCTTTTGCGCCACATGCAGCGAAATGTAAAATAGTTATTTCGTTGATGTAATAATGACCCCGATGAAGCAGGATTAACACGAAGCGGAAACCGCGGGGATATCACCGTGGAGGTAATGGAGGCAGGGCTAAAATTGATGCAATTCCTGGCAGAATTACCCTTGTAGGAAACCAGTTTACCATGTGCAAGAGGTGTCGGATTCTTCTTTATGATTATTTGAAATTAGAACTATAAATACGGCGCGATACAAGGTTAGACACGAAACAGTTGTTAGCAGCGCCGTTTACAGCTCCAAGAAACGCTCCGTCTTAGATATACATACAATGATTTATAGAGGTTGCCCTCCTTTTTCACTAATAGAACTAAATGCTGTTCCACTTAATAGGGTATTAACTGACACGTTTATTAAGGAGTTAAATTGAATGATAGTGGCAGCTAAGAGCACCCAGGAAATTGAGTTGGAATTTTATCTCAACGCTCTTTCTAATTACATCCATCATTTGGTTAATGGGTTCAATCTTCAAAGTTTATGATACATTCGCAGCTAAAGTGTATTGCGCGGAATTAAACCGTGAAAAAAAACACCAACCAATGATACTCTTCCTTTAAATATTCCATCCAATATCGACCCCGTCAATCGCTCCCAGCTAGCGACCAATTACAAAAACTCTTTCAGCCAATTAGCACCTTACCTAATTAGAGACTAAATACCTGACGACCGAACTGTTCACATATGTGAATGGAGTCAGCCAGGGTTCAGGTTCAGGTTCTTATTTATGAATTTGTAAAGCAATCCGAATACGTGTTTCGGGTATAACGGGATAGCGATGTAAACCCGTAAGTAATTAATGAACACCCTCAGCTGGAGGGGCTTTACTTTGAATTTTCGTGTGATTAATGATCTCTTCAAGTCAAAATGTTAATCAGGCAACGTGCTTCAGGTGTTTGAGGAATTTTTTAAGCTCCTACTGGAAATATTACGCTTCGTTTTTTTGTCGCTGGGTTGGGCATAGTACGTATGTTTTGCGTATATAAAATATGAACATGGAAACTCTTCGTAATATAACTTTTGAATTATGATAGGAATTTGTCTGGATTTTAATTTATTGTGATGATAACGTAAGAAGTATTACTGTACATGAAATTATAGTTGAACATATACATAAAACTCTATAGTATACAGCACGAATGAGTTCTTTTGTACTTCACCGTTTGATGATGGTTGTCTCAACAAAAGCTTGACTTTTTTTAATCGCGTGCCATTTCTGTGTGTCAAATATTTAGTTAGTCATATTCGGTAGCTGCAGTTTGGAAACATAGACATTTACGAAAATGTCGTGTTTTACATGAGGTTTCAACAGGATGGCGCAACCTGCCACACCGCACGCGAAATAATACTTCGTTTGGGATACCAATATTTGCCGCCGAGAAGTTATAATTAAACCTCTTTGGACTTCTTCTTCTTGGAGTTTTTTGAAAATTAAAGTCTATGTGGTGTGGTGGTCATCCTGAGACATTCAATAAATCACGGGTAGCCTATCGAATGTGGTGTTTATGTTCTTCGGGTTGTTGTCAAACAATTCAATTCAAATTACTTAAACCAGTATAAATAGAGAATGATGCGTACCAAGCAGACTGGTCATAAATCGACTGGACGTGAGTCACTATTATTCTCAAAAACATCCAGTTGGGGGAGGAATTCGAGAAGAGCGTGCTTAAGCACCTTATTTTCTTTTTTCTATTATTTCTTACTTTCCTAAGTGGTGTAGCACGTCCCTCGAGTGTTGTTTCTGGTGGTTTCTATCTTGGTTGATAAATCATTTGAAAAGCAATATTAAATATGACCGATATACTTTTCCGGTATTTCATTGACCTAATCGAAGTAGATACAACACGAGTTCACAATTAGGGCTCTAGACGTTCTTGGATTTCCTTTAATCACTGTCGAACAAATTCTTCTTTTAATGAGTTTAGTTTTTAAAATCGTAGTGTCAGTACAACACGTCACATAGCGAGATACCTTCACTATAAGCATCACGGGAGAATTGTCACATTCGTATAATCCAGCGGTATTTACTCCAAAACGTTTACCAAAATTTCGTCAAAATGGTTGTCTCCCCTACTCTCCCCATACAAATATTCAAACCCCAGCTGTTTATCGGGTTGTCTACACAGCCTTTTTTATGGTGAGAGATCTGGAGATAACCATATGAATAATTAAAAAAGGCATTTTATGATATTTTTCTCTTATCTTAGCGAATTGAGGAAAATATCACCTGGTCCTACAGTCATTTTCAACACTATGGAAGCTAAAACCATTAGAAGTAAATTCAGAAGAAAAAATCGACCGATTGTTTTTTTTTTTTTAGATTATACTCAACTCCAAACAAATCATCATTATAATCTATTCAATTCTCTCGCGACGCCGCGGTATGTTAAAAGACCATAGTCTGAAAGGAAAACTCTTCTTTTGCATTAAAATGTATTATTATGCCTAATTCAAATTTTTAACACTCACCAAACCAAGTAGGAACTTGAAAAAGATAAATAAACCAAACTCACCTTGGAAAATATTTTACTTACTGGGGATATATTCGGTAATGACGTTAATAGCGGTTCACCGAAAAACGTAAAACTCATCGTTTATCGACAAAAAATGGCAAGGCATAACAAAACAATAGCACTATTGCTGGCCATTAGACAAGAATGCCCAGAAATTAGGATTATTATGTCTATTAAAGCGCGCAAAAAGTAAATTCCAAGCCCCTTTTTATCGCCATTGACTTTGATTGATGATTTTCACCCGACCATTGCGATGTCTTATTAAATTTAATATCTATAATTATTTTTTCTGGATGAATTAATTGGCTTATTGCAAACAACATTGTCAGAATTCCAAACAGATTTTTGGCATAATTTGCGTGTGGTGCCTCAATAGTTGGATCTAGCAATGATAAGAAAATTTGCGTGCTGGCTTCCGTAAATTGTTTCTTATTCCCTGAGAATGTGTTTACGAAGACTTTAAGTAGTCCGTATTGCTCCTATAATGCCGAGAGACAATGGCTTGATTAAACAAACAGAGAAGAGAACTAGCTATGCACAAGGCCTGAAGATATCATGCTTTCTGCCTATGGGACTACTTCCATTATATGTCAAAAACCGCTATGCCGTAATCAGCTCCCAGGGAATACGGGAATCTATAGCAGAACGACGGAAAGAATAAATTTAATTATCTGGCCGAGTATCGACGTTCATACCTCCAATGACGGTGTACTTTCTCCATGAGAAGCGACCACCTCGCCGCTACTATCGCGGGGAGAATGCGCGCGGCCAAGGCGCGATCAAACTGTAACAGTTGGGAACATAATCTTCGCATGAAATCAGACATCACGGCTAGTGCCGAATAATGAACGTGACCTAAGGATTGCCGTCCAAAACGCGCAATTTACGCTAAGTGGCACGCCGAACCTGACCGTCGCGGCTGCAGAACCTGTCGCCGCGTTTCTTATCTGTGCCGCCGACCATGCCTCCTCGGCTGCTTGTCTTATCCGCGCTTAGCCCAAATAAGAAATTTCGCATGAGTTCGCAATTTATGTTCGCATTAAGTAAATAAATAGTTGAAGTAGATTAAACAGTTATACCCGGCCGTGACGCTCCGGAACCAGCCGGCCAAAGACGGCAGTCATCATTCGATACTCTTGAATTATTTCAGTGCTCCTCCGGCCAGCTGGACCCCGGCCGGAGTTGGGCTACGGCTCCCATTGTTGGCTGGGCCGCGTCCACCCCCCTTGTAATCTCCGGTGCTCTTTCACTCGAGCAGCAATCTCGAATTACGTACACATCTAATGGTCGAGGCTGGAAGCGCAGCTTTAAGACATTTTGAATGGATCTATCCATTCCAGGTTTGCCGTCTTGTCGCGTAAGATTTCCGCAACCTTAGAGCCGATGCCAAGATTCTTTAGTTGAAAAGTTTGCGACAGCAATAAATCGCTTAGGTTGATAAGAAAACATGAAGATATAAAGACGGACCATCAGCCCTGTCTGCTTCCATAAAAGTGGGTCCTTATCCACCGTTTTACCGTTATGCCAATGTTTACAGATTCCTTCAACAGCCGCAATGTTTTTGAACGCAGACAACCGGAATAATGAACAATTGTTTCTGGATGGATTCCTCTACGTGCAACTTCCTTGTTCGTCGATCATCCCCGACGACGTTGGTACCATCTCGTAATATGACATCTTGCTATGTGCACTTGCTCTAATGGAGGGACGATTGCAATTTGTGATGACAAGTATGTCTAAACATGTTGTCGATGTCTTGCCTCGTCTTTTTTGTCCTGTTTTCCTTGATTGCCAGTCATGTAGAATTTTCTGTGTAGCACGAAAACGACACTCCGGCTAGGTTTAAGTATTTTGCTGACTGAGCACTTCAAAGTCTTCAGGTATGTATTTTGCTCTTAGTACGTACTGAGAATTTTGTGTATGATTATTTATCTGTCTGTTTCCTTAGATAAATAATACAGACAACAGGACTTTGTACATGAGCATATGCTATAAGCTATAGGTGATTTCCTTACTCTATTTATAGTCCAAAATGTCTAATATGTCCAAAATAGACACATAAAAGTCCAAACCTAGAAAAAACTCCCACAGAGCTGAAAATTTATACAGACATTACAAATTAAATTTCAAAAGTCCTCACCGATCCGGCTTGCGCTAAAAGTTTTATCCAAGGTCAAAGGTCAACGACATCGGTTTTTCGCATATTTTTTCTAAACGGTGAATGTTATCGGAAAAATAGTTCATACAAAAGTTGTAGATCTTGCAATTGTCTACAAAAATGTTCATATACTCTTTTTAGCTTATAGTGTTAGTTTTTCTCTGGAAGCTCTTTATGTCTCGATAAACTCAAAAACATGTATCACCACAATACTTAGAGTTCCCGGGAGGCGAGCGCAAATAGTGGGGGTCCACGAAATTTCGGAAAAGATTCCTTAAATTCACGAAACACCACAGGCCTTCTCACAATACAGTATCCTCACTGAACGGAACGTAATTTAGCTGAGTATTTTACAGTAGGTACTCGAGAGAAGAGCAAGCATTGTGCGGCGTGAGGTAAATATTGTGTGCCTACTCTAGTCTACCCAAACAGCAAACAGCCAAGGGACAAACATTAAATTCCACAGGCAGACAAATGACAAAGTAAAAATTCTTCGTCATGTTTATGGCATTGCTCTGGTGGCCGGCGTCAAAATTAGAATAAATCCTATTTGAACGTAGACGCCTCCTCATTAGTTTGTGTGTGCACATGCAACGAACTATGGGAGTTCACGCTAAGACGCCGGATTAATCTTTTCTCTAAAAACGGGGAAGACATGTTTTTTTATAATTTACCATTTATTACCGGAAAACAACTAATATTGCATTCGTAATCAACAGAAAAATCGTGTGTTTGTTAGCACCTATACCTTGCACAAAACAAAAACATCAAAACATTGCGCAGTGTAAACTTTTAAAAGGCAAATTATTCATAGAAAGATTTATTAGATAATAACTGGTCATATGACATCAAAACATCTTAAAAAATTTTACTGCTAACCAAAATCAGGTTTATCTTTAATAAATAAAATAAAAGGAGACATGGTACAAGAAAGTTGCATTACCTTAAATTGTAGATTGCAAAAAAAAACCCGCCATTTAGGGAAAATATGATTATTATCTGTTACATTTTTTGCACGGCATATTCGGCAACTGATCGAACCGAAGAATAAATTCGAGCCATTGAGGAATGCAATAGGTGAAAGGCTGTCCCCAGCATGAATGACACACTTTCAAATCAAGATCATCAAGATGGTTTGAAGGTGGGTGTGTTTCCTCTCAGAGGAATTAGGCAATTACAAAGTTATCTGCCAGACAAATATGATGTGATCCTCAGCCCACATGATCTACAGTTAGTTTGACATAAATTTAAAATTTTGTTTTGTTTCTTTATTACTTGTAACTCATTTCAAGGTCGCCACACGCCAGTAAACTTTTGTGGAAGCAAGTGCGCTTAAAAAGCGCAGGAGTAGTTCACCTAAGTCATTAATAATTGTATTGCACTGCAAATTATACGAACTGTTCTATGAGTTTTCTCAGCGACAGCTACTCTCTACACTGCTTACTACTATCTGTTGCATGCGCCCTACGTTTTTCATTTCGTACATGTATTTTCATACATTCATTCTTAGAAATTCGCAATTATAAATTATCAGGAAATTTCGAAATTCAAAATGGCTGATCTAATATGGCGACCAAAACAAATTAATCATTCAATAAATTCATTAATTCTGCGTAGCGAGGTAGGGCTATAATTATCAGCGTATAGGTATAATTGTATATCTTGCGGAACTGATGGTAGATCGTTGGCATACAAACTGAAGAGTAAGGGGACACGAATGGAAGCCTGAGGTACCCCATGTACGAAATGACGAATGAAGACATTTCTGTCCGCAAAAATTTTGTTGTTGTAAGTCGTAATTCATGAGGCTTCATAGTTTCTGGTACACTTGTAATTTGACATTAACTGCAAATAGTTGGCAATAAATTGGTGATTGTTAAAATAGTTCTGAAGAGCAAAATTCCTTAATAACATATATTGTAAATTTTTAGCCTGAACGTACGGACGATTCGAATGTGCAATTCAAATATTTTTTTTATTAGAGAGAGCAAGGCGAAATGAAGGTTTAATATGTTATCTTAGCACTTACATAATTTATTGCAATTTGTATTTATCTACAACTTGATTTATTACTTTTAAATCATTATAAATAGCTGTACATTGGCCATAGCAACACAAGCGGACATACATGTTTATACCTAGAGGTACACATATTCCCCTCTAAATACGAATTTAACGTCCAATTTAAATCCTTTCTCTGCGGGTTAAACCAAGCAAGGAAAACTCATTCCCACATACTCGTATGTGCATATTTAGAAACAGGTTCGGTTCGGATAGACCTTCTGGTAGCGAGCACCGAAACCAGCTGCAAAATATTAATAACTTGTCTAACAGTAAGCACTAACGAGGCCAAATTAGCACTGACTGAAGCTCTAAAAATTTCAAATTAAAGCCGATAATTACGAGGCATTAGCGGGACAGGAAGAAATGGGTTATCCTGAGCGGGATCGTTTCTGTCAAGGTCGGCAAGACAAACAATCCATCAATCACCACCGGACATAAAATCGATTTCAATGTGGCGCTATTTCACGCTTCGGCAAACGATTTAATTCTCATGAACAATCCCGGCAAGATGAAGATTTCAAGCTGAGCCCCAGCCACATATATCAATGCTAGAGGCTGATTAACGAGAAATTAACACGTCAGAAATTCTAACGACTGCCAGGCCGAGCGACGTCTCATCATCTAACAGTCTGGATCTGCAACCTTTCCGGCGCTTTTCAACTGCAACTAGGCAGGCATATAATAAAAATCGGACCATCTGGCGCTGGATGAGCCACAACCGGTGGATCCAGGTGAATAGCGAAAAGATATAAAATTAATTAGAAATTGGCGCTTGGCACAGCGAGCGGCACGTAGCGGTCGCAGCAAAGCAAACATTTGATACGCTGCAGCATGCACCCCAGATAAGATAATCCAGTGGCATTGATTCACATGCGATGCCATCATCGTGCGGCATTGGGTTAGATTCTCTCTCAGTTCTGGCGGGCTCCGGCATGAAATGTGATTCCATTAGGCATGCAAATTACGTAGTTATCTATTACATAAACACTGCAATTTGTGAGGTGACTTGTCTCAAAATTAAGTGATACCAATTTGCACCTTCGAATTGAGATAATGCGGCTGCCCCTTCTGGGCACCTTGGCCGAGAGCGCGCGTCTCAAAACAAATTCAGAGTCAACGTCTATTGGGCATTGAGATCTTCGCGAATTAGGTATACGGCAATCTGCAGCAATTTCACAATTCATGAGAGTGGAAATATTTTATGAAATTTGCTGTTGCATCACAGCACAACCGGATGCGAGCAAATAAATTTAGCGGAGATTAACTTTTGAAAGATGCTAACTAGTGAAATTTATAACATTTACCAAGGAGACAATTTGCTTTTCGTTGCTTTGGGACCTTCATTTGAACATTCCTCGCACATTTAAAATGGCGAATGACATTAACATAAAATTATGCATTTATTAGCATCATTTAGCGTTAATTTCTTAGAAGTGTACCTTTGCACTCGACGTATGGCCACTGCACTTCAGGAGGTAATTGATGTGTAAACGCAATAATCGTTTGAGGCCATATTTCGAAGAAGTTACTCGTTATGCATGAAGAAGCTACTGAGTGCAGCTATGTTAGCAATTTAAATTAAAGACATATACTGCAAGTACTGCTCCTGGGTAAATATTGCACCGGAAATACCCGAAGCGTTCAGTAATGCACATTCAAAATTATTGCACTGAAGACATACTGCGGAAAGGTCATGTGATTTCAGTATCTTGCGAAATATCAATATTAACCCACTGAGACGCAGTGAGTTGAGTGGGTATACGTATGAACTTGAGGATTTCAGTATCGTCATCACGTGTTATAACAGGAAAGTGACTTAACTCTTTAGGGTGAGTTATAAACGAAATGTTTTTAGTCGCACACAAAGACTCTCAGCGAGGTGGCTTATATCACAAAATTATTAGTCATGAAAAACGTAGGTATATGGAAATGGATTTATAAACTGGCTTGCGGGATACCTACAAAGGACAGACTGCATCAGTGCATATACTACAAAAACATTTCCACACCAAGTGTAGTTGTATATGGGTATGACTGATAATAATTTACACCTTCCTGGACAGAGATGAACAGTTTATTACACAATATTTCAGAATTCTAGTGGATGACTCTATCTTTGTGACTAAAAGAATTATTTTTGTATTATAAAAGCTTCGAATGTTATTGTGATATATTTTGTGTGAAAAAAGCTTGATAGGTTATTTTTTGGTGCTTTAGAAATTATTTTATTCTAACATTTAAAATGAGGAAGTTTTTTTTCACAATTAACTAAAATTATTAAAATATTTATTTTTAAATGCTTCCAAAATAAATTTCTTAAATAATTTCTCCCAATTTGATGCCAAATTTTATTCATTTAAATACATTCAAATTTTGGCTTTTAATAATAGTTAGATTGTATGTGTGCGTGTATATAAATGTGTGTGTTCATCTGTGTATGTAGTTTAAATTACTATAATTAAAAACCAACATTTAAAGGTTTATCCATGAATAACAATTGTTTATTAGCACGGACACCGTGCTATTCCGTGGCGTTCTATGTGTCCGTGTGCAATTCGTGTCCGTTTCGTGTTCACGGAGGCGAACGGACAGCCCGAGGTCCTTGCACCGTGTGGCATGGACGCGCACGAACCCCACATAAGTTCTGTTCAACAATGATTCATTATTGCAAAGCGATAAGCAAAACCTTTGGTTTCATTTGCAAAATCAGTAATTACTTTTTAGTATGTAAATAACGTAGAATTTAAATGATGAATAAGAGCATTTCATATACATTTTTCTAACGGTACTGTAAAGGATCATCGCGTTGTAGAATATCACAATATCATTTTTTGCCACTTGAAACATTTTGAGAAAGTCAGCATAACAAGGGCAATCAAAATCAACTATCGGGGCGAAGACATTAATAAATAACAAAACTTTTAGTGGAGCGAGAATAGACCCTTGTTGAACTCCAATGGAACAAACTCGAAAGATGGATGTACACCTTATTTTTAAGATCGATTGGTTTCGTTTTTTGTTAATGAGCTGTTTCCGAGTTATCGTGTCCACCGCAGACCACTGAGAGTTGCCCCAGAAATCGGCCATAACTCTTGATTATTTTTTTACACAAAAAACTTTTAGACTAAAATTTTCAAATGTACCTACTAGATATTTTTTTATCTTTATTCTGTACCTTCAGAGAAAAAAAAATTTAAAATAACCTCATAACCTCCGATCATAGTAGTAAGAGTGGCAGTAACCCCTTAAAGGGATCACACCAGTATAATTTACATTTAAATCCCCTAAGATTTATTACTTTGGTAATCCAAATTAAAAGCTGTCATCACTCGTTAAAATAATAATTTTGAAAGTGATAAATGGTCGAAAATTCATACACAAAGGCGCCTCTTAAAGATAAAGATTCGTATAAAAAGTGTCCGAGGAGGAGAGATAATATCTGTGTCTTCGAAATCCTAAAAATATTATTTCGCAGAAATGTCCCTTAGTGCGACAATTAAAGGGAATAGCATTAAAACAGCGTCAATTAATTCCAACCTCTAACAAGAGGCAAAGACGCTGCAACACAAAAAGCCGTTTCACACAACGGTGACATGGTCCGATTAATTAAAACTGAATTAAATAGGTATGTTGCCCCTCGGACCGGTACAACATAATATCAGCACAGAGGCGATTTTTTCTTAGTCAGTGCAGTAAGCTAGTAATTATCTAGTAAAAAAACACGTGCACAAGAAGTGTTTGCTTAAATTATTTCGAACAATAAAAGAAATATTCGCGAAATGTCCATATAGAGGTGCACGTACGTCGTACAGTCCGACCAATCGTACAGAGGATGGGATCACTGCACATAAATGCGAATCGCAGAAACCAGTTCCAATAATTACTCGAGATCACTTTAATTGGCAGGTAGAAAAAATGTTGAACGTCTGAATTGCTGGGTATGGTGTCAGCGATATGACGACACGGGATAATAAAAGGGATTTCTATGTTACATGCTCGCTAAAATCAATTTAAAGGTATCACGAAAATGGTAATGACTGGCTTTGGCATGGTCGCTGCGATTAGCCAAGAATGAATTATGATGTGTCGGTTGATAAATATTTACGGAAACATCCTCAATATCACGAGGTTTGCTCAATTGCTGCATTGCACTTCAGTTGCGACGCGGTCAGCCGTATAATCATCACTACCATGTTGTTACATAAAACGAAAGATTCAAGCGACCAACTTGACATTCATCCTTTTGTTGGTTTGCGATTATGGCATTTCGCGCCCCACCAGAGTTATGGGCACGCTCGCACTTGGCTTCCCTGTTTGATCTGAAAGATATTATTTATTGCATAACCAAAGCAAGGTAGGCAGAAGATGTCCTAGTAATTAATGCAGCAATTCGAAGAACAACTTTTTTACTCTCACTGCTTCAGGAGCTTTATCTCGAAATTGCCATCGAGTCTGCAACCGGGCCGTTGACTCCCTTCATTTGACCATTTACGATGCTGAGATTGTGATCGAACATGGAAAGTGATGTAGCGAGGGTTCTTACATTTTTTTGTGGGCTAAAAGAACATGATGCCATTATGATTGGTTGACCCTGAGCGAGCGTTTATTTGGTTGTTGTTTCTTTTTTAATATGTTGATGAACCCATCACTTTCACTGTTGTTGAGATAAAGTTGTATCTACTGAAAATAACTTATGCTGCTTTGGCAGTTTCCGTGTTTTACAAATTTTATCAACCAAAGATAACATACAGTGGGTGTTCAAAAAATTAGATGAACATGATATGCATCACGTTTTCAAGATTTGTTAATTTAATTTAAAAGTTAGTTACTACTAGTTTTCTGTTTTACAACACTTGCTATTCTTCGGGGCATACTAACTAAAACTAACCTTTATAATTTATAACACCAATCTAGAGTATCTATATAATTTTCGCAGATATTACCACGTTTCAAATTTCTTTAATTACAATTCGGCATTGTCGTTTTTCTTTCTCTTTCTTTTTTTAAATTAAAATTATACGGTTTCACTTTCGACCAGTTTAAAGGGGACTGGTCACGGGTCAAATAATTGTTAATGTTTGGTTCACAGCTATAACTAAATATTTAAGCATCGGGTAAAGAATGTTTTATAAAGTATATATTCAGCTTGTTCGATACCAATTTTTATTGAAAAATATTAAAAATGCACAAAGTTATGAGGCTCTATGTGACAGTAAAAAAATATCTCTTCATTGTCCCATGGATATTGCGATGAAGTGTTATTTCCATATAAAACAAAATTATTTCTAAGTATCAATATGAATGTAGCTTTCGTTGTGCGTAACTGTTTGTTTTTTTTTCCTTACAAAAGGCCGGTTTAAAACGCACTGTTTAGACCGAAACCGTATGTGTGGGAAAAGGCTTGATTTCGGAGACCACTATGACAGCGAAAGTGTTAATAAAAAATTTGAGTTTGAATTAGTATGATAAAATCGACTCCTGGCATGCGTGACATTTTTTAATTTTCACGTAATTTTGCTAAATTTGTTGCCATCATAAATCATTTACACAACCTTCGAGTTGATGAGCAAATCACAAGTGAAATTAGAAATAAGTAAAACAAAATACCACTCTGTCCCACAACTATTAACATTTCCTTTTAACTGACAGCCGACGACTGACTGAGTAATTTATTACCATAGTGAGTAAACATGAAAACTGATTTAGAGTCTTATGCAGAGATATATTATATCAACATTTTTGTACGATAAAGAATAGCGCAAACGCTCAAAGCTATCCGAAAATCTTTTACTAATGCCCGATTGCTCCATACCCCTTGTTATCTAACCGCCGGATAAGGTCAAGCGTCAAGCTAGAAATTGAATTGGTTTTCTTCATTTCAATTTTTGGTTTTCTATATGGAAGTTAGCTAACTGAGGCATACACCTAAAATTCGTGATTATCAATGCCAATTCAATGCTAGTGAGACGAAATTCCAATGTACGGAGTTTTAGACAGCAAGCAAATTAGGTAATCATCGTGCTAATGTGATATTTGGCCGAAAGACACACTTCATATTTTAACTTATGTATATTCAGCTTTTATTCTTGGCGTATCAAGGGTCACGTGTAATTTTAAATAACTTAAACCTGGCCGGTGTCATCTCCCACACTAAACATGTACTTTCACTAAAACCATCTTCAAATTTACACAACAAAAGAATGATCTCATTGGCGCAAAGCAATTTGCAAATAAAACGAAAAATCCGCCAATGTCTTCTTCAAAATTGCCAAACACAAATCATCGATGCAGAGAGAGAAGCTCTTCGAAACCCTGTACCTCTTTCTTTTTTTTCCTTTTACAATCAGATTTCAGCCGGTGTGGTAAAAATTATTCACTTCTTCGAGGCCTTGATAATTGCCCCCATTTGTCAGCCCTGTCAGCGAGCAATTGACCGAATTCTGTTGAACGGCGGCACTTTTGAAAAAAAAAAAACAACAAGCCTCAAATCGCTTTCTTTTGCTCATTAAGAAGGTATAACCAAGGTCAGCATCGTCTTAATTGACCAGAACAAATAAAATTAAATTTGCCAACACGGTGGGGACAGGCAATTCGGTGTAATTTGTTAAAGTCCCTAAATGAATTTCTGCTGTGATTTCCACTTGACAAAATTACATTAATATTCATTAGGAGTTTGGCTGGTGACGGCAATGACGGTGGCCGGTACGAGTTATCTTCACACGTCTTGCACTTCCGCAAGGCGAATTTTATTCAAATTAAATTCGCTCTCAGGATTCGAGGTGGTGTTTTCAGCAAAAAGTAAATCCAATGACAGGCAAATAAATGAAGTCCAACTTAACTTGTTATAAAGTGGTTTCGGTTGCTCGCCAGCTTCTTAACAATAGCTGTGAGCAAAAACTTCAATTTAATTTCAGCACAGCTAATTAAGTTCATATGTCAAAAGAAGCGGCTCTACAAAAACTGTTTTACTAATCACATTGGAATGTTTGTACTTATGTATGTTATATGCATATGTATATGTTCACAAGCCCATCTAGCAGATTCATCACCAAATTCTTGCATAAGATCACTGTTTCCTTGGGTTTTAAGTGATTGATATATCTACGTACATGAAATTTAAACCGTTTGTGGAATATTAAAAATTCTATATTCTAAATTTTTTCTTGAAATTAAACTTTTGTGATGTACTAATATTAACTGTAATAAGATTTAAGTTAGGGAAGAAAATTTCCTTTAAATTCTGCAAAACTTTTCTTTTTCTCAGAAAATTTAGGAAACATGTGAAATTTTTAGAGCATTTTTTCATTTTTGCAATTGACTCTACCCCTCCTGGCAAACGATTTTTTGTTTGCCTAGGTGAAATCTATCACTAAGTGAATATATCTATCATTCATTTTTGTACGCACAGATACAACACCCTGTATATGCTGCCTAGACTGCCTAAACTGCCTGTTGCAGATGTTTCCCTCTCTCTGTCTAACTCAATATGGCAAGATAGATACGATGATCTTAATGAGTGCAATATTGAACACAACAATGTCTGGTTGCTTGGTGGACGCATCCAGTCCAACAGAGCGGCTAATTGACAAATCTTAAAAACGAAGGAAAGAAAGTTTCGCCTGTAAGCGCTGCTGCTGCTGATAATAAAATTCACCACGCCACTCCGCACTCTAAGATGGACAGATCTAACCTCTCAAATCCACGGCGTTCTTCTGTCCCAATGTGGCAAATGCCACCGATCCAAGATTATGGGTTATTATATTATTTAATTCTATTTGTGATAAGAGCGGAAAAGTTCGGGCAAGGTATAAGGAGGTTCCGTTAGATAGCCAGATAGTCATGCGAATAATCTCTGGGTACGTCCTTCGCGGCTACAAGGGTATCAATAAAATACTGATATGTTTTGAAGTCTTATTCCGATATAACAATAGCTTTAGAAATCTCTGCCTGACATTGTCAATTAAAAATTGTATGTAAGCTAGCATTCGTATTTACCTACACAAGGCCAGTTAGCCAACACCTTCAACTCTTCAGTCGTATATGTCAATCACTTATTTCTCCATTTCATAAATCAATTCCTTTATGAATGGCCACAAATCGATTTGAGTACAAAGACCTTTGAAATTCCCAGCAGCTAGTGAGCAATTTTCTGCTGTGCAAAAAATAACTACATCGAACAAAATTATCACTATTTGCATTAACGCTTATTGAGACTGCAATGAAACTCTAAAATTGCTTCAATCTCCCGATCGCAATTCAGGAAGCCGAAAACTATTACGCGCATAATAAGCAAAAAATCCACCGAATGCTCTCATGGAAAATAGCACCTTTCATGGGAGGGCTCTTTCCTCTTTCTCACCGGTCAGCAGAACAAACAACTCATGGTTCTGAATTAGCCGGAGCAATTTTATTAATTTTCGAAGCATCTCACTTCCGACAGCAATTATATAAAATGCTTCGTCCAATAAACAACGCAGGGCAGAAAATAATTAGCGTAAGCTGCTGTGCGATTTGCTGCGTCCTCGGCTTGGGCTTCGTCTCTCATGAAGCTCAGATTCTTGTCGGGTACCGGCAAAATGCGGTAATCGTTCTGAAGGTGAGAAGATCAGACACGCATAAAGCGATAGAACTAAGCGTCTGAGTGCTCTTATTTTTATTACGAAAAATTCACTCTTGTCCAGTCCAAAACAAAAACGAGACCTCGACAAAGGATGGACAGAGCCGCGGAGAGCATTGAACCGAGAAAACACTGTGAGCTATACAAAGCCATTTCTTCGATTTTTGTTGGAGTCAATCCAATCAATCATTGACCTTCCGTAGGTCAGCCGTCGTCCGCGCTACGATGAAGATGGCCAAAGACGTTCGGCGACCATCGTAAAATAAGTGGCTGGGCGCTTTTTGCGAACATGATAAAAACGAATTTAATTACGACAATTACCAGGTATGGACCCATTTGCCGAAAATTGCGGAGATTCCCCGTCCGGCTGGCGCGTTTCGTCAGCATGACTTGATGTGAATTTTATATGCTGTGCCCCTCAACCCATATCACCTCGAGCTGCTGGCCATGATGCATGTCGGAGCAGTTGACATCTCAAGAAATTAGATCAGCTCATTATACGTGATGGTACGGGTTAAATGCCTGCTTGGTTCACGCAATAGCCCGTTTTAACTGCTGTTAGATGACTTGGAGGTAGCTGAGATGAATCTTGATTTAGAAAGACGTAGAGAGTTTCTATTTGGCAGTCAGTCAGTCAAAAAGTGGCAAGACCCCCGGGAAGGCAAGTATTTCGCAGCCTGCGGCGGTATCTGGCTGGGGATCTTAATGGAATTTTGTTTTTAATACAATCATAATTAGCGAAATGACCCTCACTGACCACAACGGAGTTTCCCGCCCTCCAGGAATATGCTGGCTAATCGCAGAAATAATTCCGTCAATTTACTGCCATAAACAACTCCTACATGCAGAAGCAGATGCATGGCCGCATTCCGTCATGGCGAGATAACTCACGGAGTGTTCCTTCTAAGGATCACCATAAAGAGTACCGTAAAGACAACAAAGCTGGCCGGGGCAGAGGTAACTGACCAGCAACAAGCACGAGCCAGTCCACTGTGAATTTTACGACATTTTGTTCTATTGATTTCTTCCAACTTTATTAATTTATACCTGACAAGGTATTGGCGTAAATTATCGCACGGCCCGAAACTATTTTCATAAATCCTTGCCCCTGCTCCATTCAAAGTCGTGCAGACAATGTGATACATCTTGGCGGCGCAGCCCGCAGATTTATCTCGCACCTCGCGAGTCCTCTTGTTACTTTAATTTTCACCCATAGCAGAATAAGAAAAGAAAACTTTATTCAAATGCGCGAAACTGGTTTTCCCAGCGCTTATCTTGTCGCGGCTCTCCGCGCCACAGTGAAAAATTGTTTAGCTCCACTGAAACAGTAGAAAATATTAAGCGGGCTCTGTTCACCGCAAAAATATAAATAATTATATTAGAACACTTGGCCAGCGCCCGGCCAGGAGGAATTAAAACGCAGGCAAACGTTCAAGCGAAATCTCGGAATTTAAAAGTCCCTTTCTTGCGATACGCGAGTGGCGCGCAAAGGTGGTGTTAAGAAGTACGCTGAGTTGTGAGAACGTTCTCGCCTAGAGCCGTTCGTGCAATTTGCCGTGGCGTTTTTCCTTTATTTTTTTTTATTTTTCTCATGTTTTGCGCGACTGTGTTTTTCTATCATTGTTAATTTTTTACTTGCCTTTTTAATTACTGCAGAAACCCGACCTTTCCATTCTTGGAGCCGTATAGCATCGAAACTCCTAGGGTCCGATAGGAAACAACAAAGTGTCTGGACACCTTATTTTTAGACGCAGCTCGTGCTAATCACTCCTGGAAGTCCTACGTTGTTGCGAGTTCGGTTACATTACTTGTAATGGCTTTCCTCGGCAAAACCGTGAAGTGGATTTCAACGTTTTGAAAGATTTATCAAACATAGGTTAGGTACAGCCATTTTCAATTATTGGTGTTTTTGCTTGATTGCGATTTTCTATCGTATGCATCGAAGGATGAGAGAGGATGTTAGTAGGGGTTAGTTCGACAATGCTTTTTTTGTGCTTTTTCAGTACGTGCGTTGTCTATGTAAGTTTTTGCATTAAGGCGAATTCTAAAATCGTTGGGCTTTTATTTTAGTCATGTTATGTAATGACTTAATGAAATAATTTTTTTTAATTCGTTCGAACAAGATTCTGAAGACGTCTCGACATTATAAAAGGTGTTTCTGTCTCTGTCTGTCTAAAACATAGAGTGATAAAAAACACGTAAAAAATATTCTTCAAATCTGAAATCAGACTAATAGTCTTTTTAAAACGATTTCTTTTTTAAAAAACAATTTATAAAACATAATCTGGAGAAAAACATCTTTAACGTTTTTAGTCCGTTTGTGCTGATTGCACAAAAGTTGGCCTATCGGGCACAAGGTATGTATATTAAGAAATATCGTTTTTCGTCAATATCTCAACTTCTAGACAAGCTAGACAAAAAAATTAAGAACATTTTGTAACATCTCGTAATTCCCTACAAATTTAGTTAAATCATTTTTTTCGTAAATTTAATACTTTTAAAGTTATAGTACGGAAAAGATCAAAAATTTAGGACCACGATTGGATTTTCGCCCATTTAGGCGAAGAATTGACCGCAAAAAATGGATTGCACCGAGTTGGTGGACAATAATTTCAAAAACTCTTCAACTTCAAAGAAGTGCTATGAAAATCGGTCGTTTTATGTTTTCGGGGTCGTTGATCTCGAATATACCTACTATCGGGATTTTGAAATTAAAGCAGGGTGTGAAGCGAACATATGGGAGCGATTCTTGATTCGGCTTGCGGCTCTTAAAACGCTCCAGAGCAAGAGCCATTCTGTTTGCCAGTGGCTCTAACTATCTAGTGAGACCTTTGTATCGGCTCCGGCAAGCGAGCGGGAGCTGCGAACTACGCTACCTTTTTGCTGAAGCAATCTGTTTATCTACCTGAACAAGTTTTTCGTTTTCTTCACATTGTCCCTGCTCATATTCTTGTGCAGTAAATTAAGAGGTTGAGTGAATTTTTGAGTTATTGAGTAATTAGTAGTACTAATAAAGGGCATGTTTTTATTTACCCTATTTACGCACAACTAATTAATACATACCATACATATGATTGGGCCAGACCTTGTGTCATAAAGTTTTACCTTACCTTACCCTAATCCTAATCGTAAAATTACCCCAAAAGAGGTAACATAGTCGAAAAACCCACTGAATGTTTCGAATTTGGCCCAATATGTATGGGTACGGTTATATTATATCATTTTTAGGATGGTGACCCGGTGTTACACCGTAAAATATTGAAGTTCAAGATACAATCAATGAAACAAACCACATAATTTAGTACTGTATATTAAAAAAATTTTTTCACGGAAAACAAAATACAATTTTCGAAAACTCACCATTTTTAGACTTTTAAACTGAACTGATCCCTTAAGGATTTTTGTTTTATAAATTTAAAATCTGGGCTTAAGTAGTTGATTGCGCATTTTCCTTATCATATTTCTTAAGGCAGTGACATAACGCGTCACGCCATACTTCTTCTGTGTACAACATATAAGAGTATCTAAATTAGCAAACGGGCTTACAAAAGCAATTAAAACAAATTTTACGTAACGTCCTTCGTACGTGGGATTTTGAATTAATTTTAGTGTTGACTGTTGATTGTAAATGTGTTGAAATACGGTTTGGTTAAATATAAATAGAGCTCTTAATTTAATTTATTCGTTGCTTCCTTAGCCTGTAAGGCTATTTTTACTCTCATAAAGTGGTTACGATAAATTTGACCGGTTTCTTTTTCTTTACGTTTCCAGCAACCTTGCCAGCGATGGACTTTATAGAAAAGGCACCACGTTAGATACGTACATATAAACGAAATTTTTCATGTCTCATAAATTATCCGAGAGCCACCTATAAAAATCGTAAGAAGCAATTAATTACCGTAGATTAATTACAATTGAGGCCACTCCAATAAGCGTGACTTGTTGGGCCGCACCGCTTCAGCTCAGCTGCGTTCTAACGCAGCTTTAAATGGAATTACCAAGAAGAGAGCCAGTGACAGAGGACGCAACAAATGCAATAATTTTAGGGACTAAGCTGCGCACGCATAGACATAGTGAGTGCGCAGCCAAGACCCATACTGTGAGCGCACAACAAATTAAATTTTCTAAATAAATCCTCAGCTTACCTTGAACGTGGGCAATAATTCAAGATTACCATTCGCGGATGGTTTTTGTTATCATTATTTCTGCGACGCTAGGAATCTTGTTTTGTCTCGCGCTTCTTTTGAATTAGACTGTTGCGAACAGCGCGGCGAGTCCTTCCACTGTTCGCGCAGCCGGACAGCAGCAAGCGTGATGTATTGGAAATATCTGGTCATGGCAGCGCGTATCTCAGCGGGATGATCTCATTAGATAGCGACTTTTAAGGTTCGTTAGGCACCGAAGGCGTCTGCGTCTCGGACAACAGTCTTGTAAATTTTGCTGTCTGTTAAGGACGTCTTAAGTGGATTTGGCTAAAAATGACAACGTCTCCTGTAAAAGAAGGAAATGCTCTAAATTTGACCAGCTGTGATCATGTCTTTGGATTGATAAAAACAGGAAACACATGAAGAATACAAAGAACAGTTACATTTTCAGCAAGCAACTAATAAGCCCCTTGAAATTCCGTATAATCTCTATGTGATGCTGGATACGTCTGACTAGCGGGGGAATTCTACGAAACGAAGTTGCGACATAAGAAGCTCACCTGGAGAGGCTTGTGTGATTTTGGGCGATGCAAAAAATATGGCATCATGCTAGTAACTTTAGTTTGGACAACTCATTAACATCCGCAGAAAGCCTGTTTGAGCGCGATGCCAGTTTGAGCAACAGTCCGAGAAAAGGGTCAACGCCATTGGCACTCTGCGTCATTTACAGACCTCTTCTGTTATTTAACGAGATTCACTGCTTTTGCAGTCTCAGTCGTCGAGAGGCCTTATCTGTTTTATTGGGCCATGAACTGGGACGGAGCAAGGAAACTACCGTGCTGATTGTCGACACATGCGGATGCACTTCGTGGACATTTCACAATTTAGTCTTGCACTGCACCTGCGAATGGAACTAACTCGAATCTTTTATAACGGCTCATTTGTACCCATGAAGGAAACCTTTCCAAACATTTATTCATCACAATTACTTCAATTTGAAGTGCTTCACTTTGAAGGCTGTACTGGTGTGGCGAGAATAACCGATTTCAACTTTAAGCTAATTAAGGAAACCTTGTAATCGCCCGACCCCAGGGTGCTCTTAGAATGCGTTCCCCCTTTTTAGGCTTTCATAAAAGGTGCTCTATGGCTGGGTCAAGACTTTAGCCATTGTTTATAAATATTTGAGTTTCTACTGTGTGACTACTGGAATTGTATCTTTCCTTCTCATAAATTTCATATCGTTGGCGCTTGATGAGAGTTATTGTCTTTTAAAGCACATTCAAGAAATCGTTCGGCGTTATTTATTTCTAAAACGAATAAAATTGGTCGGCGTAGGTTGGGTGCTTACTTATGCAAATGAGGAGAGATTTGCAAAAATTCAATCATTTTAACGCTTTCATGGATTAGTAGACAATTAAGAAATTAAGACAATGAAAAATATTACCTTGCCTTTGACATACATACAGGGTAATCTTGCTTCCAAATGAGCTATTATTAATTAATTGAATTAAGAGAATGGATCATTTATGTATATTTTACAATTTTGATGTCAATGGTGTCCAATTCTATTTTGAATTTTGGACGTGTTGTTGGAAGTCCTCCAGAAGTAATTTTCTTTAGTTGGGCAGAATATTTACAGTTGTACTAACTAACAACTAAATAATATGGGTGTAGATAATTTTTTGTTGAGTAAACCTATAAATTACACTGGTGTACTTTCTGAATACTTTATGACCAATGCTTTGAAACCTTTAAAAAAAAACACGAGAAAAAATTAGGAAGAGCAAAGACGCGTCGACAATGGCTGACCACCCACCGCATATTAATATTGGTGAATCCATTTGTATCATCAACAACAATTTATGCAAAAATTAGAAACCAAGTTAGTGATCGTTATTGCTATAGATCGCCGAATGTTACAGGATGTCAAACTACATATCAGGAAGAACCGCCAGGATGATAGAATTGGCCAAAAAGCTAAAAGATAAGCGAAATATCTATTTTAGTGCCTGTCTCCTCGTGTTTCGTAGCCAGGCGCAGTTGGTACTGGACGCCGGGGAAATCTGCGCTGACAAATACAGAAATCTCAGATGGAAATTTTGCATTGGACTTTTATATCTAGTCTCTGAATTGTTTTGCTGAAAATATTTTTTTTTTAAATTCGATTACATTTTGAAGTTTTAGACAGAAATATGTTGTCGCGTTCAAGCAGGTTTTCCGTTGTTCCAGGACTTTTTACGGGCAGTTTTCTCTCATTGTTATGCCCTATCCATTTATTGTAGATATAAGATTTGGGCAGTTCAGACATTTGGAAAGGAGAGTTTTTTTGAAGACAGAAAGAGAGCATATTGGCCCGTATATTTGGATTCCAACTTTTTAGGAAAGAAACAAAACTTGTTTACTAAAAGAAGCAATTTTTATTCTGATTTTGGAGTTCAACAAAAATCATATGCTATATGTTAGATAATATCTCAAATTTTCGAAATATATATAAAATTTTACATTTCCGTCACATTTCAGTACTTCCCAATCCATGATGCCAGCGAGGCGTGAATTTCATGGCAGGGGTTCACGCGCCGCGCAGTTAACATGATTACTACTATTCGATATTTGGGTTCATTGTCTTCTTGCAATATCCAATCGTTCGTTTCCCGTCTTGAATTTCTTCTAAGCAGACTTTAAGAGGCCGCCTTTTGCAGATATTTCGCATATTTGGTGCATCCAGATCCAGGTTTTTGGGTAAAGATCACCAAACATCCAAAACCGCGATCTGCGATGTACTCCAAAACCTTTACTGGGTATTTCCTTGTCCGTTGAAGCAATATCTCAAGGTTTATAGAAACCCATGCCCAGCATGTCAAAAATTTAATAAAATAAAGAGCACGACCACAATCTGCGCCTACGTAGAGATTGTTGTCCAATCTAATACTTCTAATATGAAATGAAATCATTAAACTAAATCCAAATATAAAACCACAAGATTGAACTTTGGGAAGAACGCCAAATGGTTAATACCTACAACCTATTCCCTTTCTATCTTTCCTATATATCTATTCTCACAGTTCCAGAGAAAATGACGTACTTGAACCACACAAATTAGAAAATAGAACGTCTTCAGCTTGTTTACAACGATAGCTACAGCAGGTATTTTGTTAGGTTATTTACAACGCCCTTAGTTCAGTTTTATTGGCTGTCTGAACATACGATATTCCCATTAAGTAGAAATGCTTCCTCGCATAAATCCCTCTTACGACCTAACAATTTCAATTTGACTCGCATCCTCAAAACAAAGAATCCCCTGCTCATTATACTCGTACACTGCGAGCGGTGCACCCTTCGGTGATTAGGGCAAAATGCATACAATCAGAGGTCGGCCGGCAATTAGTTTCCAATAAAACGATCATATGCAGGGGCATTGCTATAATTCGCTTCAAAACGTGTGCAAATGGTGAGAACCTTAATGTTTTGAGAAAGCCCCCGCTGCTGGAAGGTAAGAAGGCAGTTAGGGTCCAACAGAAGGCCGACCGCCTGCATTCGGTACGTTTAGTTAGCGAACAGGTACTCCACTCAAATGATACGAGTACATCCAAACAGCATGTGTACATCAATCAGAGAGGGCACCTAATTGCGAATCTCGGAGCCGGTTGATCTGCCGGTGAATCTCCTCGATCAATTTTTGACATGAAAATTGTCTGCCATTAGGAGTTGTAATTGCAGCCCGTGTATTCCGGAAGCGTCTGGCTGTGGTGCATTTAACCACGTGAATTCTGTCGGATCGTGCCTGGTCAATTATGTTGCCGGACGACGGTCGTGCAGCAACTGTTTGTGTGGTTTTTTCTTTTTAATTTGTCTTTTTAATTTCGTGGTACGGTCATCACCCACGTCATCTTCATGATTAACAAAGTGAGGAAAGATCTTTCGAAAATTCTCACAACTGCGCTTCAAACCGCATCGAGCGTTAAGAATTAATTTGAGGTGGAAACGGTGTTGGACCCACGACGGACAGTGGTGGCGATCGTTGCACAATTGACTCCGTTTAGACCTCAACAAAGTCTCATGTTACGTTATGGACACGGATGCGGAAGCCGATGTGTGATAGCTTCTCAGGAAAAAAAATTCTTATTTTTGCTGTCTTAATTATCTTGGGGGTATTATTTACGGCCGAAACCCAGTGAACGATGCACAGGTATAATGAGTTAATGACTGATCTCCAGGTAGCACGATGATAGCACTGCCGCGTCGAGGTTTTACCTTGGGAAGGGAAAACTGCTTCTAATTAAATAAATATTTGCATTGTTCGATCCGATGATTGCTTTATTGGTTTGCAATTACTAATTGGAATTTTTTAAATTGTCTGAGTAAGCTTCTGGGCATGCGGCGCATATGTGATGAGAAATGTTTTAACGCCTTTAATTATACTCTTCGTTAGTTTAAGCGTACGTAAGCGGTAGTATTAATTCATCTCGGCAATGTCTAAAAAGATAAAATCTAATGTTCACGATCAATGCCAATAAACCAAGGCTTGACACTGAGGTATAACCAATTGATTTTTGCTCTGAAGATTTTATCACTTCTGTTGTTCTTCCCGTATTGTCCATATGTAAGCACTACATGCGAAAGTATACATCTTTATTTATTCTGGTAAGATGTCCGAGGCGAGCAATTTTATACCGAGTGGTCATTTGTTTTACTCCTACACCTTCAATATTAATTATTATGTCGAATTTTAAAGATCTAAACGATTTTCCGCTTGAAGATTGAAATTCGTTGGAAAGTTTTATTTATTTATTTTTTTATATTTTACATGGTCCTTACTTTTGGGACTGTGATCAAAACTCTATAGTAAATGCTGAGGATACCTTACACATTATCTTAAAATCCTCTAAATATTTTCGTGAAAATCGTTTAAATTTGCACTTGTTCCTAGAACTCAATACCATCCAATACTACACTACTCACCCCACTACTGAAATATTCTAAAGTTGTGAGGCCTTCAAAATTGAACGTAAAAAAATGTTGTGGCTAGTCTGTCAGCATAATTAACGAAACCAAAATTAAATAAAATGAAAATAACCCCGAAATGATACCCGGGGGACAAAATCTTAGGCGCAAGTGCGCATAAACTATTCTAATAAATATAGCCACATTGGAGCCGAAAATCCAATATCGCCGCGATTCTCTTATTCGGGTGACGCGTTGTCAGATTGCACAATCAAACGGCCAAATGTACAAGTTTGGTATTAGACTGTTGATGGAGACTCGGAATCCAATGAAGCATTATGTCGATCTTTTCCCAGTTTAGTCCAGTCCAAAAATGATATTCTGCTGCAGATATTTCGTTCATATCTTAGAAATCGTACATATAGCAATATTAACATATTAGCCACGGATATCGATTAGATAATCTGAGATCGATTTTTTTTTGCGCCGGGCCTAGAGCACATTTGAACTGCCCGTCTTCTTTTACCTTTGGGCTATATGTATGTATGATACTGTCATACCAACACAGTCCACTCTAAACTCAACTTACCTACTGTGTATATTACTGTTGTTGTTTCATCTAGGTACTTATTTTTTGTTTGGTGATTCCCTAAGGCAAAGATAGTTACTCAATTTATTCCAAAAATAGCCAGTTTCCTAATTTTAAAAAACATTAAGTCATTAGTGCCCTAATGCATGCAAAGTTATGTAAAATACTTAAAAACCACAATATCCAAACAAATAAGAAATAAGACGTCGCCGCCGGTGCCGTTCAATAACTGCCTAGACATGTACATTGTGGTTGTGGCGCATGTTCAAGTTCAGCCAGTGAACGAGATCATTAGCTTTTCTAAAAGCCGTTGAAAACAATCACCCGGCGGCAATTGTTGCAGCAAAAGTCTGTAAAAATCAATTAACGCTTCCGCTGATGATTTAATTGAAGTAATGAGCTCAAGTTCACCTGATCTAATCACTACCTCGCGCTAGGTCTGTTGCAACCAGCTCGCGTGCTCTCAACATTCTTTTACACTCGAAATGTTTATTTTCACTTTTGCAGAAATTCAGTCCGATGCGGAGTGCGGCTGGCAAATTGACGCAATTAATTAAAATAAAAATAATTAAGCAAGTGTGCAAGAATCAAAGAATACGGAAGGCTCTTTACGTTTTACTCTTTATGCGCTTGAGGAGGTAAATTAATACTTTGTTCTCTGGAGAGGTCGTTCGTGACTTTTTCAATATTTAATAGTAGTAGTATTTATTGCCTTACCTTCAAATTACCACGTTCTTTTTGAATACTGCCAATCTTCTGTTTTCACTTAAACGGTCAAGTGCGCACGTGAGCGAATGAAGAACAGCCAGCAGACTTCCTTTTGCTTTTTACAACCTCCTGGCTTCCGCACGAAATCGATCTTTCAATTTAACCGGGTCCAGTGCTGCAAATATATGTAAATTCAATTGACTTTAATTTGGGCCCTAAGAGACCATAAGTGGATTTTTTGGAAAATAAGATTAGTAAAAAGGAAGACGGGCATTCTGTATTTTGATTACTTGCATTCATCTCGACGGGAACAAGTTTTTGTTAAATGCAATTTGGACAAATTGCACGTTTTGTCCACGCTTTGAGCAAATGCCATACCACGAACGGGCTGGGAGGAAGGAGGTCAGATAATCTCTGCAGATATCCTGCAATGGTCATTATTGCACAGAACGGTTCAACTATGTACGAGTATTACATTGTAGTCGATAATTTGATAGCAAAACGTGATATCGAGACCATATTGGCTCTTATTTGCCACAGCGCAGCGGAATAAAGCGATCCAACCGGGAATTGCTTAACCAGCTTTTCGTACCTCTTGTGCAGTCACTTTCTCAATTTTTTAATTGGACCATCTTCGAAATTCCAATTTTATCTCGATCAACGGGAAGTAAATGACTTTTTCGTGTCAAGTCCATTGAACTCGAGGAGTATTAGATTTATCATCGCGCCCAATCGCTAGCAACTCTTGCTGACTACCAACCTATGGAGGCAGTAGTTAACCAGGCGAAGAGGTGCGAAATACCTTTCAGGCAATATGTCCAAGCCTACGCAGTCATATATTTTCCCGTCAAAATCACTATGCCTGCGGATTCTCTTCAATTTGTCATGAGCTTTGTCAGACGGTCTCCGGTAGTTCTAGCTAGGAAAGTTTCTTTCTATTCTAATCTTGGAACCATCTGACGTTTTGTCATTATTCATGGTGAATTGAATCAATTCGTGTTGAATGGTTGCAAATATGTCTCTAGGGTGTTGTACCTCCGGGTATGCCACTTGTGGTGATTTGGGTGTGCCTTTTGTTGGATAGGAATGTATAATAGACTCTGGCCACAATATATTTACGTATACAAACTTATACAATATGATGAAAACTTGATTCGACCTCGAACCAAAATCGACTTAGTATATACCCAACGACAATTAAGACGATTAATAAATTGCAGATTAAATAAAATCATTCCTTTCCTTTTGTATTTAATCAAATAATGGGTATGAGGATTGGAGTGATTGGATTTTTTGCCATAATTTATATGGATACGATTACGTATTTTCTACAGTGGGCGTAAATGTATTCGTTTGTTTGTCAATTCCAAAAATTAATTCACTGGCTGAAATCTACTTACCATTTGAATTCTATTCAGCTAAGACTAACTATTTATACAACTTAAAGCTACGACTATCTTATTCGCGAGGTAACTCTAAAAGTTTTCAGAAATATCCATTTGCTCCTAAATTTATTTGTGCTTTCCTACAGTAGTTCTTCCGGAATTTTCCGCCTGGTGTGTTATTTTACAACAGGAAGGTTCTAGAAATATTTGTATGAGCCTGTCAGCACCCAGCAGCGAATGGAAAGCTTCTAGCATGCCTTTTGAAGGTCTTCTTAGGAGGGAGTGAGGCCTTCCTTTTCGTACTATCAACCATTGTTTTTTTTGTACAAATATGTTTGCAGAGAGAAGGCCTTTTATGAAGAATGTGTATGTTATAAGTCGGAAAGTCTTCCAGGGAAGGTACTATTGAAATTAGTGGAAGACCGTACATAGGAGGTGCTTGTGTAATTACAAAGAAATAAATAACTTCTGTAATACCGGGGGCCCTTATTTCGTATTTAGAGAACAAATAATTTGCAAGTTGCCAAGGCTGTGTATTCCCATAACCAATAGTCTTCGAGATATCGAAATAATAGCTAGGTACAAAAGGACATTCCGAAAAGGAATATGTTTTGAACTCTTGGTGGAATATTATTGGAGTGTGAATTCACTTGTTCGATAATTTACAAACCGAATCGAAATACTCATCATATTTATTTAAACTTGATCCCATTCAGTGAATTACATAAGTAGTTTGTCATTATTCGATCGGTGTGACAAGTCGAACCATCCTGTTGAAACAACATGTCATTTATGCCCATTCCATACAAATCCGACCAAAAATTTTCAATAGCGGGCCGCGACAGATGATTATGAAGCATAGGCCGTAAACGAATCTAATGCAGTCTTTTGGACAAGCTAGTATCTAGCATCGGAAAAATTAGACCACCATATGTATGGGGCCACGAGTAGGCTTTTAAACGTGAACCAGTTAGCAATATGGTCTCTAATAGCCACAACCTACGAGACACTTTCTTCAAGGTCTTGGAAACCTGGCTTCAAGAACCCATATTAGAGATAGGTGTTATCCTAAGTAAGACTTTTTATTCTGGTTACATATGGTAAAGTGGATCCATTAAGTATACCAGGAGAAAGGTCTAAGACCATGAAGTTGGGAGAATAAAATGTGATACAACTAGATTGTGATGGAACAATATCTGCGGACCACATGGATATTTTGTAGAGGCCATGGTTTATGCGATCAACGCAATCTTTAATTTTATCTAAAGGGGTGACTGAGGTACAGCTGCACATCGTTAGCATACATATGATTTTTTGCACTCTTCACAACATAACATACATCGAGACCTAGTATACAGGGTCTTTCATATAACGTGGACCAAAATGAGTGGGGTGGTAGATTATTTATTTTATTTTGAAGTTTTGGTCTTTCCAACCAATGTCAAACACATTTCTGATTCTTCACAATTCCTACATATTTCGCCAGTGATTATTGTAATGACAATATGACATTAAGTGACCTGGTGCTTTAGTTTTGTCCAGACAATTTTTGCATTTCAAGCTCTGTATTTATTACAATAATATGTATCTTAAGTGACTCCCATTACTCCTTTTACCCTATATGAACAAAAAACCGCATCGGGGAGCGAACCGAACGTTATAGGATTCGTGCGATTGTATTTTGTATTCAATGAAGATATTATGCGACAATATCCGATCGTGGGCTATTATTTTCTGTACTCAACATCTATTACCTTAGTGCAAGTTGAATCGATTCTTCCATCCAAAACGAACATTTTTTCCAACGATTCGTTCACTCATGCAAAAGCCAGTTCGATGCCGAACGTGATTCTCGTTTAGAACAAATGTTAATTTTGTCCAGACAATAACAGCACAGCATTCTTCGATGGGATAAACAACTCCGCGGTTGTCTGCGACCTCCAGGCTTACAAGAGCAACTGCACTGCACATTGACAGGAATTTACAGCTCTAGCAAGGAGAATACTTTACTGCTGACCACTACAGCATTGTTTCTCAATTCGCGAGCCGTGCGGCTGAAATTAAAATTCAAATGCAATTTTTCACGTCCAGTTAAAATCCCATAACATTCGTAACTCAAAAGTTCACGAAGATATTCTAGCTGGCGAAGAATCTCATCCGGGGCTGGGCTGGAGCATCTTACGCAACGCGCGCTGCCTTGTGAAGGTCATTTGTCATCGCTAGGAGGCAGATTGAATCGGGTTCCTTGCAGTTTACTGGAGGAGCGGACCAGTCGGCCTTAAGAAGAACGCCGACTCAGATGCCGAGGATTCCATGCGGAGCATCGACTATGCTTCTTGCGGAGAAGATTCAATGATGCATCATCCGGTCGGGTCGGATGGGGCTGAAATCACGCGAAAATCCGCGAAGATGCGAGAGAGCCGCAAACAGTGGTCATTGTGCAGCCCAGGATGAAACGAATGTTCTTGTAGCTGCACATCCTCAATTACTTTCAGTAATGACGGTCTATTAAGGGCCAGCTCAATTGTGGCTGGGCCTTGCTCTTGCTCGCCTGTTGCGGTGTGCTGGGCAAATAAATACGCGCAGCCATGGTGCAGACAGTCGTCGAAATGGTGGACCAGCTCCAGCCAATAACCTTCAGCCGGCGCAGGGGTAAACCTGCTCTCATAATTAGACCATTAAAAAACACTGAAAAATGCGAAATTAAATTTATCGCTGAGTTCGTACACTTTTGCACAGCACGACCAGTTCGATCGATTTGAATTGCAATTGGCCGGCGGCGGCTGAGTCCAGGAATCTCGGAAATTGCCTTTGTGGTTATCCTGGCTGGAAGGAATTTTCTCCTCGCAGCAAGAAATTGTCCGGTTTAGCAGACTCCCGCCATATATAAGGGAAGGCGGAGAGTCCTGCACGTAGTTCAACTTCAATTAGCGCGAAATTATTTTTAAAAAAAATAAAAGGGAAAGCGTAAGAAGGTGATTTTTTGGCCGGCTTGCGACTGAGTCGCATCGCGCGGATCGCGTGATTAATGAGCTCCGCGAAGACGTTAATAAATTCTAATCTAACTTAGTTATGGTCATTAATAACGGATTACTCAGAAAGATTGTGCGGTGTCTGGTGCAGTCAGGGGCCGCAAATTGCTTCAAATCGATTGGGGCTCTTCTGCCGATAGGCGATGCCCGCCCGATAATAGGCCCCGAGGAAAAATGTTCGTTAGAGCCAATGGCTGTTATTACTTAGGCTTTTCCCTTGCGGCGTCAGTGCAATGCGGTGGGGTTAATGAAGCAATTTACTTTTTGCACTATTTTATGCAACTTATTTCGCAATCTGGCAGACCGGAAAAAGAAAATTGCTTCGTCTTTGGTGCGAAGCGTATGATGCGTTTGAAAAATAAAAGTGGTCTTAATATGTAGTAGACGTACACACATAAAGACCGCAAAATCTAAACACATTAGGAGATTTGTAACATGTGAAAATAAACTGTATCCCACCAGCTCCACTCACATTCTCGAAACTATAATAGCTTGTGAGGAAAGCAAAGAAAATTTGAAGTATATAAAATAAACATCTTTTAGGTACACCTTTCTTGACCTTCAATTTAGGTTCATTTAAAGGTTTTAACATCTGTAATGTAAAACTCCTGTAAAGCTCCTCTTTATCATTTTCATTCCAAATTGCGTTGGATGCCGTATTTAACATCAACGACCGTCAAAACTCCCACTGTTGTTTTTTTATGAATATTTTTGCATATTGTTATCTCTTTAACAAGGATAATTTTTCCTCACACGTGCGCGGAAACCACTACTATTCCGCACGGGTTTGCGTGTGGAAACACGCCGATTGCCCACTGTAAAGCCTGTTGGGAATAACCCGCTGGTAATTTTAAAGAACGCACGCGACACTTAGAATAACCCACGGGTACCTGAAATGGAAATGCACTCAGAATATTTCTTCTAGAAATCCTTCATGGGAGCCGTATACCTGAGTGCATTTGGGTCGCTCCATTAACGCAATGAGAAGGAGTGAGTACATGTCCCATCACTGATCACTGGACAGGAGTATGCATTTCTCGCTTGCACGTGCAATAGCAATGAGGAGCTCTAGAAATCTACCTGAGGAGCGCTCGATCAATCAATCGACTCGTGCACTCAGAATATTTCTTCCCAAATTCCATTTTTTTTTTATATACTCGCACGTGTTAAACATCCTTTTAATGCTTTTCAGGTACCTAAATAAATTATTTAAGCCGGGCATGAGTGTAATAGTATATTGCTTTGTACATCTGTACCTTAGATATCATAAATCCCTTTCGTATATCTTTTTGAGAGATAATTACAGCAAAAATTGTTTTTTTTTATTTGCAGGGGGCTCTGCCCCCCCCCCCCCCCCCCACTCCCGTTCCGCTCCCACGGAATCCTCCTTCCCCGACCTCCTTATCGAACCCACCGCCGCACTTGTGAGGAAAAATACAGTGTGCAACTCGGGTGAAAACTAGCCGATTGCCCTTGATGGCAGGGTTAGACGCACGAGCGAAGCGAGCACAAAATACTATTTTTAAATATACATTGCGGAAATTATGTGCATGCAAAGTTAAAGTTTAGAAAATCATTTTTCAGAATGTAAAAATAAATAAGAAATATTCAATATTTACGCATTATTCTTGTTGACGCGATAGCCAATCGTATATGGTATTAAAATTTCAAAACAGTGGGTCGGCAACATTTTTTCTTATCAACTCCACCAGTTGTAGAAAAGTCGTCTCAAGAAAAATGCGTTTAAAGTATTACGTACATATTGTGAGCCGCTGCGACGATCTACCTGGAAAAGGTCATAACTTGCAAAATACCCAACTTTAGGCAAGACACCCAGTTACGCCCCTAAATTTGGAAAACTTGAGAGCATTGGCGGACATTATTCTTCTAAGCGCCAAGAATTTGATTCTAATGATATTATGGCTTAAATTTTTAATTTCCAACTTTACGTCTGTATGAAAATTTTGAATTATAATTATAATCAAATAAAATCCTCCAACTTGGTAACGCCAACCGAACAATATCCATGGCAACTAGCACGTGTTATAAGTAAACAAACGCAGTGAATACACTTTCGGCCACTGGTACTGGTTTGAGCCCGAACTCAACGCCAACAGCTGTGACACGTCGTCTTTCTTTTTTATTTTGGAGACGTCAAAACACTTGTATGACACCAATTTGTCTGCATGGACTGTGATCACTTGTCAATTTTCGTTTTTGGTTCTCATTTATTCTGACGACCAAAGGATTGGTTAATTCGGCAGGCAATACGGTTGTCCAGCAGCTGAAAGGATGAAGGTTCACTTCCGGGAACAATACGGCACCAAGGGGGAGGAGATTCTGTACGTGACGCCCGCAGGTAATTTAGACGTTAATATTCATAGCTATTGTTCTTTGCCGAGCACCCTGACCCTTAAAACACCTTTCCAGATCAGAAAAGCATTGTGCGAGTACCGCTAAAGGGCGACCGCCTAGTCATACGGGAGAGGTTCGCCCTGCTGAAGTTGATTCAGAATATCTTCCTCCCCAAGGGCTATCCGGACAGCGTCAGTGAAGATTACCTTGCTTACCAGATATGGGACACGGTGCAGGCTTTCTGTAGCACAATAACTGGTAGGTGCATGCTAGAACACCCTGCGGGCCGATTTAAATAATTTAATTTGGTTTGTCGCTCTCAGGAACGTTAACAACGCATGCCATCCTCCAGGGAATTGGCGTAGGGAGTGAGGAAGTCAGCCCTTACTCGGCAACAGTTACGTGGATTTTTAAGGAAGGAAGTGGTCACATAGGGAAAATTCTGTTCTCATGGTGGAAAGGGTAAGTTAGAACAATTTATTTTATATTTATGAATAGACAATTGAAGCGTCCACAAAGCTGGATGATTCTGGTTTTGAAATAGTTTGCTGTTAATTTAGTTTACTACACGTTCATGCAAGAAATTTTACCTGCACATACTAGTCTACTCTAGAGTATTGCCTTATGCCGAAACTATTGGAACTTCCCCTCCTGTAGAATTGGCTTTAGCAACAACAAAACTGGTTTATAACAATGCAAAACCTGTGCGTCGAATTGTGAGGATCTACAGACCAATACACCTTCAGAATATTTCACCTCTCAACCTGAAAACAAACTAAAATCTCATGAAATATTAAATCCTTCCCCTTTAGCACCGAGCTGGACATAGATTCAAAAAAGTGGCGTCTCAGGGCAGATTTTTTGAATGATGTAGCAATGGGCGTTGAAATCTACGTCTTGCCAAAATATCCCTTACATGCCAGTTATATTTTATGCGGAACAACAATAATGAAAGCATTAGTTGGTGTGGCAGGTAAGTTACCCTTTAATTATCAAAGCGGATCATTCAAAAAAAAATGCTTACACAGGTGGAGCAACACGTGCCGCATTAACACAACATCATGCGTTACGGGGCAACTTGGCCGATGTCGCATCAAAGGACAGTGCTCAAGAAACCTGTGTCAATCTAATCGCTTCCTTCGTTGGCCTCTATCTACTAAGTGCTATAAAGAACCAGACGTAAATACTTTAAATTTCGCACTCATATATAATAAAATAGTTACATCATGTTTCTCCCTGCAGTGTTCTCTACTCTGTCTTCTTCATCGTAACTCTAGTCCACCTCTACGCAAACCTTAAGGCTGTTAAATCTATCTGCCTAAGAAGTTTCAACGAATCTCGATATTTAATAGCTCTAGAGGAATATTTTAGGTCTAATCGAATGCTCTCGCCGCAACAAGTCAGTACATTTTTCTAGTCACTCTATTAAGAGTTCTAACAAGTCCTTTTTGTTGCTGCAGGTGAACAAGTTAGAGCGAGTAACTCTTGGCCAAACTGTATCAGTTTCTGTGAACATCCGACTGGGCCTATCGGCTAAAAATCTCGTGAAAGACTTCAAATTGGGTTCAGTCATCGACAACATCGTATCCTCGTTTGACCCGCATGAAAAGTTTATAATCGCCGAAAGTAAGCGGTATCTTGGAGTCTATCTGCATTTCGATACGAGACCGCAAGACGTGCTGAAGGCGTACTTTTTCGCTGTTTCGTACTTGCAGGACCGCACCCAAATCAAAGAAAGATACTGGGAGGTGCAAGGTAAATGGCAGGAATTCCTAAATATGGCACAGAATGAAGGTAGCATATGGTTTACGATTTCTAAATAGACTTTAAGTTTTTTTCCTCCAGGGTGGTGCACAACAAATCATTTACTCCTCGTTGACGAGTACCGGCTGGACTGGAAGGTATAATAAGGCTGTGCGCTTCTACGAATGCCCATTTCCTGGAGGACCAAAAATATAATCCTGACACGACTACACTCATTTTGCAGCGCCCTGCTGCATATAGTTTTAAAAAGAGACAAAATTAAGGTAAAGAGAACCCGTTACAAATTTCAAGTAAGTATTTAGCGCAATCAAGGTCATTCCAAAGTTTGGCGCTGTAAGGACTATTTTTGTACATCTCCAGAACATATTCAGAAAGAGAAGGCTTAGCCCCAGCTATTTTCCTAGACTAGTCACTCTGTACATTCCTAGGCTAGGTCGTAGTCATTTTAACCGCTTCTCGTCCCGATTTCGCTGAATTTTCTAGATGTGAGTTGTAAGGCGATTTTGCAATCATTAGAAGCGGTATAGTTGGCAAGAGGGTAGGCGCAGGGGTTTCTTTAGGGTTTCCCGTGCGAGGGGAATGGCTATAAATATTTTTGTAAAATAACAGTTTGCAGGAAGCCCTAATACGAAAACGCTCTGTGCCAGCTTTTCAATTATTGTAAGTAGTGTTACATTTTAGCTGTTCAATTCGCCGACGCAAATATCAATTCCGCGTTTAGGGATTAGCTGTTGCGTGCGTTATATTTGATAGTGGTAAGTTTGCAGATTCTCTGTGCAGCGCATATGTGTTCGCAAATTAAAAGCATTTCTTTTAATTTGGTCGGGTAACTGAGAACTTGAAACATTTCAAGCTATCACGATTCTACCTAAATATTTCTGAATATACCAAATCAGGGGCCGTATCATTAAGTACGATACGAACTGAATTTGAGATCATATGCCAATTTCGTATCACGGAGTACAATCATATAATTGGAGAAGTAATGTCAGACAAAATTTATTTTCAAAAAAAGTAACCAAATCCATTACGGCAAAAGAATTTAATTAGATTTAGAAGAATGAAAAAGCCTAAGCAAGGCCGGGGAAAAATCTGCTAGTAGTTCATTAACAAGTACGAGTGCGTTATGTCATTGTAACAAAAGTTCGGTGGTATTTTCGATCTTGAGCGAGTAATAGTTTTCAGTGATACGGATGGTAAGATTTATGATCTTCGTCAAATCCTATCGTACCTCATGATATGGCTGATCTACAGCTCCCTCTCTGTCTTTTTTTTACAATTAAAGCTCACTAATTGAAAAGAGGTAGATGGCAGAGAATCAAAAGCCGCCTTATCAAAATAACTGAATCGTGATTTTTTACATTGTCGTATCATCAACCGAAACTTAACTGCTTATAACGCTATTTCGAAGCTGTCCAGTGTCATGGCAAGAATAATTGCGAACATATGCGCTGCCTTTTAACCGTAGGTGTAGTTACTATGCATTTAGAAGTACTTTTAAGTGTAAAAATTTAAATTTTAACGATGTTTGCCTTTTAGTGAGAGATATGTATAAGTGAATTAGTAATTTTGTACATGTATGCCTTTCCCTCATTTTCAATGAATTTCTAGAGTCGCAGTTTGCCCAATTGTTCAGTTAAACGCGCTGTGAATATTTAGTTTTCATTTTGAAGGCTTTTACAAATACATATATGCATACATACAAATATTTCATTATTAATTACGCCACAACCTTAGAATTTCATTTTACGCATTAATTTTCATGTAGAGTGTAAGCTAATGTTAAGGATGCAGAAAATCAATTTAAAATCTAGTACGCTTTATGTAGACTCTATTTTGAAACGCAAAGCATTGGATAGTTATAAGCAAAGGCCTCTTCTTCTATAAATAAAAGCGTTATGCGTTTCGGATGCTTGTTCGATTTTAAATCCTTGTAATAAGTTTTAGCCGTTTTTAATTAAATGTAAAATTAGTAAAAATGAAAAATTCAACAAAATTTGGTGCTCAAATTTTTTAATAATTAAGTAAAACGCTCCAAAGTTTTATTAATAAAATGAAATTTCCTTAAATTGTTTGCTGTTTTTGTTGTTGTCCTATTCCACCTTGTTTTAGCGATTGCATCCTAGAAGAGTATTTTAATAATAATAATCTTTATGAGTACAATAAGACGCAAGTATTTTGAACGGTACTACTAATTTACAATGCATCGGCCTTACAGGGTAGGTCTGAACACCAAATAACTGCGTGCCTAAGGGGGAGCTTAGTATATCTTCGGTTTAAATTTAACCTTCCTGGAGCATAATGGGATCCTTCCTCGGGTGATATTCACTCCTATACTCATGGGTTCTATATCGATAAAAACACAAGTTTGCACAAACTGGGTACAACCTGCGAAATGCCGAAATCTCTGTCAAATGTGCCCCACAAGGAAACCTCGAGTTCTTCATCAAACCAGTCAGGGCCACATCTGGACACATTAGTTAGTTGGCCCTGATGAAATGCGAGCTGATGTTCCAGACGTTACATTCGTTCCCGAAGAGCTGGCTGAACTCTCCGAAACAGAGGCGCTCTACGCCCAGTTAGGTCAGCCCAGACAGAGCAGCGTGTCCTCCCTGAGGAGACCCTCAATGCAAGCCAATTAAAGGGCATGCCGTATTGAACTTAAAACCAAATATGTACTTGAGCAAACAGAGTGGCGTAACGCTATCAAATGTCTTAGAGCAATTCCGGAAGTATCAAGACCGCAACATGAGCGCTATCCAGAAAGATTCATAAATCCATTGTAATCTTTAGAAGAGCTGGCTGTTTGGTGCATTCATTCCCTAAGTCATAAGTCAATAAGAAGTCAGAGCCATCAATTTCCTTCCTATATTTCTTATATGTACAATATGAGTAAATCTCTAAAAAATATCAACAGTAGCATGGGCAGGTTATTGCGAGTATGGAGAACTTGTGCTCACGGAGCTATTCAGCCCCAGCGAGGACACGTCCCTTCGAGCAGCTGTAGCTGATCGCTGGTACCTGGAAATGTGATCCAAGGCATGCGGGAGGATAGGTCTGATTGCGTGAATCTCGAACAGCGTCAAGTTGTCCAGCTTAGCATAGGTGCCCTCGCCCTTAATGAATGCATCGATGGATGTTCGCAGCTTCGATTCCCGGATATCAAAGATGTCCTTTATGATTCTCTTAATCTCCATGCCTCGCGGCACATCATCATGATATGAACTAAGAATTAGTTGCGCTTCAATCATATAGTGGTCACTGGGCATTTTTGTAAAGAATCTGAAAGGAGATAAAGTTCAATATAAGGGATACAAGGATTGTTTGTTTCCAGGCATACCTCGAGCGCTTTTCCTCTTCTTTAACTTCTTCCAAAAAAGTGACGTCCATCCAATGAGGGGGGACAATTCTGCACTTTCCTTGCTGCCTAAAGTGGATGGCCAGCCACAGAGGGACATCGACAGGCAAACCGGCCCGAAAGGGACCAATGCTCCCACAAATTAGGTGGAGCGGATCAAGAGTGAAATTCGGAATAATTCCAACCATGCTCTTCTCCCCGATGAATTCAATTTCTGAAGGGTCCATCCTTATCAATTTAACCAGCAAACCTAATCACAGAAACTAGTTTAACAACAAAAGCACTTTGTTTACAATTTTCGCGCCGAAATGTTGACAATTCAAATTATGTTCGAATCGAAGAGTAGGCAATTTCTGCAAGAAACTGATTTTTCGAAAAATGTGCATTAAACGTCAAACAACTTGTCACTTACCTCTGACGTTTCAACTGGAAATTGTTGCACGGGAGTTTCTCGCTCGGGCCAAATTTTCCTTTACACGGCCAAAGTTTTTGTGGGATTTATGAAAGATGTCCGAAATTGAAGAGCTGCAAACTGAGGAGCGTGAGGCACTGGTTTCTATTTATGAGGGCGACGGTGCTTTCAAACAAATAAACCCAACGACCTTCCAGTACAAGGTACGAAATCATCCCGGAACAAATTAACTCAACTTTTGATCTATTTCTCCAAATTTTCAGTACGGGGAAGATGACAATGTTAAATCATTTCTTGTAGAAATTGTTTGGGGCAACAATTACCCAAAAGAACTGCCAACTATTAACATGGACACCTTTTTCAACAGAAATTTGTAAGAACATTTTAAGCACTGGAATCCATTCGGCTTACCGTTTGTATTACCTCCTTTCTAGAGTTGCTCAGGTCAAGGAAAAAATATGTGCAGTTCTTGCCGAGGAGGCTGAACAATGGTTAGGCTGCGGCATGACCTACACCCTCTTTGAGTGCCTTAAAGATCGCACCGAGGAGCTTCTCGTCGAACAGCCAGAAACTCCGGCTCCCAGCTCTGTAGATATTTCCTCGAATGTAGAAGCTCTCAGTATAGGCGATCCGAACAGCAACATTAAGAAGGGGCCAAAGAAAGAGCAACTCACAAAGGCGCAGAAGCGACGGCAGTGGGAGCGCACTGACCACAAGGGAGAGAGGCCAAGAGGATGGGACTGGGTGGACATTGTCAAACATTTGTCACAGACCGGCGGCAAGGACAACTCAGAACCAACGGTTTCTAGTATAAATCCAAATTCCCAGCCTGTAGCGTCATAGTAATTTAGCGCATTTAGACCTTAGCAATTTTTTAAAAATAAATTTGGGCCTATGAAATTAGTTCGCATTCGTCTCAGTTAACAATATTTTTAAGGCCCTGCGCTTGTGACTTGTGTAAATAAGTTTACTCATAATTTATTAACTAACTTTTAAAGTTAGAAACGTCAGAATTACTGTTAATCTCATAATTAGTTAGCTGAATTTCAAATGAGTAACTAGTCTGAGAAAATACTCGCCGCTTAAAAATTCATCAAATTTTGGGTACCCTAAATTAGTCCTTTGCGAAAGCTTTACTGAGTGGCTGAGTTATTAGAAGCAAATGAGTCGACTAGTCGTTCCTAATTAACTAGCTCCATACTTTTTACTAACATACAGTCGGATCCAACCTCAATTCTGCACGAAACCGTGGCACACTTGTAGAAATAACCGGTTAAGTGCACATTTGTGGTTGGTGTTCGGTTTTTCGCAAATATTCGGATTTAGCGTATTTGATAAAAAAAATATTTCACTTAATAAAAATTGAAGTCAGTTTTAAGAGGCTGGCGATATAATGATCTCAGGAGATCTGCCTGCCAGTTTAATTTCGCTACGATTCTTGAGTTACTAAAAAAAGAAGAAAACAGAACTTTGGCAACGTTAGTTTGTTTAGCTAATTGCTACCGAGTATGCTTCGAATATCGGATTTCATTCTGAAGTAGACAATATGCACATAGAAAGTGAGGATCCTCTAATTTGGCCTCGTTTGATTTGTCTCGATGACTACTTTGGTCCTAAGTGGTATTAACTTTTTAGTTCTTCAAAGAAAATAAAAGTTGTTTTTAAAAAAAAAATATTTTAATTTTTGTGTAGCTTTTTGACCTACGTACTCACACTTTGTGAATCACAAAGTATTGTCTAAAAATGAATAATACACAATAGCGAGTCAACGCATTGTATAAAGGTGCTTGTGCAGTCTGCAATAGGTACGACAAGTTCGTGCTAATGCTGCCTATGTTATACTACACTTAATCAGCCATTTACTTGGGGTTACGTTCGTTTGATAAAGGTGGACATTTTGTAAAACTTTTTACAGCTTTTCTAGGTGATTGTTTTTTGAGCCATACTATACATTCGGAAGACTGAAATATTTACAATACAAGAAAATTTGTTTTCCCGAATCCTATGATTACATGGAAAGTAAAAAAAATTGGGTGTTCCTGCTTTTCGACTACGATATCGGATGTCGCCGATTTCGATGTTAGATGAGTGCCGGTGCCACTTGCTGCAGGCTTGGAATGTGTGTGCAATTAGTCCTTGCCCCAACTTCGCCAGAAATCGTAGTGCAATTTCACAACTAAGTCCAATATTTATTTATCCAATGGCTTGAGAAATATTTTTATAACATCTATTCATACTAGTTATGGGTTCAACACATCCATAATAAGTTCGATGACTTTTAATATAAATTAATATGGGGATCCGCAATTTTTTACTATGCAAAATTAAAGAAATAGTTGGAAGGAGGCTTGGAGAGTCTATTACACCAATAAGTACTTTATTTAAAAACAAACATGTATAAGGACGCAGCACATTTCGATCGGTCCAAGAAAGATAACGTAGCGCGTAACGCAGACATTTTTTTACACTGAATCAATTCGATTAATCAAGGGACGGATGGAACAATTAAAAACATTGAAAATCAAACTCAGGGTTTCATTATAAAATTCATGTATATTATCGTTATTTTTCCAAAAGTAATACCGCAACAGTTCCAAACAGCTGAAAAGCATTGTCCAGGTATCTTCCCTTCTTAGTAATTCATGGAGAACTTAACGTGAGAACGTTAATCTTAGCAAGACCCACTAATCCTATGGTACAGCTTACGCCTAATGACTACAGTTCATATAAAAAAAAATATATCTCTTAACAGCGAGTTCAGTAGAATGTCCGAAAAAAAGTTAAGAAATCCGCGGAAATTTCGAATTTGATTGAATAAAACTTTGCCGGGACGAGCCATCCAAAGTTTCTCAAACAGGCCAAGCGAAATCTCCTCTTCCATTGCTTTGGTTTATTTCCAGCAGTAGACACAGTTTCAGGTTGCTCCTTATATCTAGTGCTCAGTTTGATAAGCGTCGCGCGAGTCTCAAAGTTTACGAACCTAGAGATACCGCGAGGGCACCTGCGTTTGGCCTTTTAGCGGGAGTAGCAACGCAGGGCTACTCTCGAAAAGCCAAAGATCGTCTCGAGCATTCTTATAAACTAGGTTGTTATGTACATGTCTCTTATAAATTAAATCTCGCGTGGATGTCCTAAATACACAGTATTTACATGGGCGCTCGTTGAAAGCTGAACTATTGTAAAAAATTAGACGGCCACGATTTTGCTTGGGTCCACTTTGACCCGCAGGAAGACGGTGTCGTCCTTAACGAATGGGCGTCTGTTGAGGAGTTCATGGGATATGAACCTAGGGAATCCAAAGCCAAGTTGATCGGGCTCCATGGACGGTCGTTGAAAGTTCTCCCAGGATGGATCTGGAACGAAGGACTCGGCAACGCCACCTTGGCCACTGTGGACACCTTGTTCGAACAGCGTGAATGTGATGGAGTGAGAGAACGGCCATTTAAGCAAAGCGTCGTACTCTCCTGGTAGGACTTTGATGTAGACTGAGACGTGAGTCCCTTCACCAGGTCCGTTTCCATTCAAAAACATCGACGCCTGTAGTTTGTAGCCATATTGGCTAGTGAAAAATGGTGGTGACACCAGCTCAAGTCCGTCTTTGCTCTTGGCCTCAGCCATCTTTGCTGACCAATCGGTGATCTTCCAGAGAAGAGTACCAGTGTAGTTTGTGCTGAGCTTGGCAACAGCATTCTTCAGCATTTGTATCTGCTGTCCTTGACGAGAAGCCAGAGCAACCATTAGGGACAGGTGAGATGCCGCATTCGCTTCCAAGTGCGATTCAAGTAAATGTCGAGGTCCCTTGAATCTGCATCCAGCTTCCTTGAATGTACACGAAATAGCCAGAGCCTTGCACTCGTCCCGCAAGTGAGTTTCCATGTCGGAACGAGCAATGGGGCTAGTCTCACATCGTTGAGGGCATGAAATCGGAGCTCTAGGGCATGATGCTCCATGGATTGCTAGAGTGTCTGCAGAAAATTCACGCTGGCAGTGGGGACATCGACGAAGTCGTTTGGCACAGTCTTTGGATTTGTGAATAGTCATCCGGCCACGAAGGACTCGTATTCCGCATTTAGCTTCACAGTAAATCGGTTCTTGACTGCATGTACCTGCGTGCTCCTCAAGTCCTTGACCGCTAAAATCAGCGTTGCAAAATTCACATTTTGTTCTACGTTGTGTACAGGTGTATGTTAGATGGTCTGTCATCATAATGCGTGGAATTTGTGCGCCACATTTGTTGGGACATGATGTTGCATCGTGTTTGCAGGTGTTGAGATGAGCCTGTAAAAAAAGAGAGATGTGTTTTAGTACAAATTTGCTTATAGTTTTGATAGAATTGTTTTGAGCAGACCCAACAGTTTATGATTTTTAAAAGTTCTCACACCACTTAACGCTTTGTTTAATTCCCGTACAAATAGTTATGTAGGTTTTATGATAATTGAATTTTCAGCAGGCGTTCAATACATTTGATTATGCCCAGCCCACTTTTTAGGGGACGGAAGATTGTTCTTTGCCTGGGCGGAAAATGTTCAAGGTACGCCACTGTATCTCGAAGAGTTCATGACTGTTCACTTGAAGAACATTTGAATGACTTTATTTAATGATTACATTGCCCTCTTTTCACTTTCAGCATTAGAATAAAAATAAGAACATAACACTAAACGCTTCTTAAAACCAACCTCCGTAGCATAGCCAAGTCATCAAAATAAAAACCATTTCACAAAACGCCAGATAATTCCCGTAATATTATGATAGCCGTTCAAGCCGCCCATTTTTATCTTTTTGCCTCTTTTAACAAACTTCCTTTACTAAAAATCTTCACAAGCATCCGCAAGCAGCGCTATAAAAAGTGGGCCATTTTCGGCGGCTAATTAATCCCATTTCAACTTGTTTAGCGTAAATTTGCCAAAGTGTGGGAACTGGGCACACTGCCATCATTTGAGGAGTTGAGTTGCGCGAGTTGAGGAATTGTGCAAGCGTCTACTTTAGATGGGTCCCTCCGCAAGCGGCAACATTAATGGTAATTCCACATTCCAGAAAACTGTGAAGGAATTATATGTGCTAACACTCGTCGCGGTCTCGTTTTCTTTAGGCAGTTGCCAGTAGAGCAATAAATTCACGCATAATTCTCAACATTAGCGAGAAATTGTCGCAGCTCTTGAGGTAGTTTTTCTTTTTCGTTTACCATTAGGAGCTGGAGAACCAGTTCGGAACAATAAACATTGGATTACGACAGTGGCAGCAGCTGGTATAATGTAAGCTGACTTAATGAGAAGTAGAAATGTAATAAAATGTTAGAACTTACTTTCAACTTCCTTAATTCGTCGGACCATTTGCATCCCTGCTTGTGATGAATGCAGAACACCAGCGATCCCATGATGGCCTTCTCAGATTCCGGGTCGGGGTATATCTGTAACAAGTAAGAAAAGTCCTTGTAGCACTCAGTCAAAACACATAAAACTAAATAGATTGTACTAACAGGTCTCGGCAGCAGCTATAGTGAAAGAGAACTGCTCCCGAAAAATAAATGTTTAGAATCTAGAATCGATTGAGTTCTGGGGAATGCTTAAACAAATCATTCGTCAGCTAATATGTGTCACAGCATGTCTACAACTTGTTCCCAGTGTCACCCAATTGGTATACCATCTGTGCAGCAACAAGGGTAGATAAGATAAACATTGCGGGGAAAGCGAAAACACCCCTTCCTGGACGAAGGTTGAGCTGTTCCACTATTTACTTCTTGATAAATTTTTCTTTTCCCATGTAAGCATATCCCACCACGCACAAGAGACATTCCGTGTTTACCCAGTGAGCCACTCGCGGATGCTATCTTTGCAGATTTTTTTTCTAGCTCATCCACTATCTCTGGCTGTCCTGTCAGTCGTGGGGCTGTTTAGTGTTTATACCCAACCCATCACCATCGGTGATAGGCGTGTTTTTGGAGATAACTATTTTTAAGATTTCAAGACATTTTGAGGTAGCCCTTAATGCGGCGATTAGGTTGAACTGATAGCTAGAAGCGTTGTTTACTCGCTAGCTTGTCTGGCAATTTGCGAAGTTGCTCTTTGCGTTAACTCATATCAGCCTTCATGTCCAAATATGGGAGAAATTTTTGACATTTTTATTTTAGAATAGACATTTTGCTATCTGGCTTTTATGTGCTTCATTGTTAAAAAGGAAGGGGTAATGAAAGTATTAAGCCAAGCTCCGATGAATTTGTTTAGTTTGTTAATTGGGCATGAACTGTTTTTTTTTTATTGTTGCTGAACAAATATCATAAGAAGAACATGAACTACAACCTAACGAGTTGGGTTTTATTTGAAATCTAGTAACTTAAATACATGAATAATTAGGGTATACGTTAATTCTTAAATCGTCGTAAATTTGATGAATTCACGCATAACGATTTTACAAAACTTCGTAAACATTTTTCTTTGGTAGGTAATACAAACACTTCGTAGAAGGAGGCACCCAGGAAGGTGCATTAAGTGATTTTAAGCTTTTAAGAATATCCCTATCGGCGCATTTACAAAGTTTACGAAGTTTATAAAAAATGGGTACGCTTACGATAGCGACAATTATTCCATTTAAGAAAGCATTTTTTATTTCGTTTTTGTCAAATGAACTCGTCTTCAGATATTATGTATACCGTGGGGCCTTGTTTTCCAGATAGAGCAATAATATACACAATTTGCAATTACTTTATTAAGCTCACAGAAAAGGCTTTTCTTAGGGCTGTTAAAGCGTATGCCTAGTATAACTTCTATAATCAGCTACGTGTGTTCATTAATTTGGGAAAAAAGTCTGCATTTAAATTTTTTTTCTTTTATTTCATTGTACCTACCATCTGAAGATTTTTTTTCTCAAGAGATCCCAAGTGGATCTAAAGTAAATTGTGAAATTTTAAAGAGTTAAAAAGGTGCCTTAGAATAAAGCCCTTTAACCTTAAAGGTTTTTTTTGCAGGACTTATACATTTTCAAAATTGGTGAACAAGATATCCGATTCAACTCAAATTTTGCAGAATTTATATACGTAGGTATCTGCTAAAATGCACGTTTAGTTTTGAATTCATAACTTAAACTTTATTATTTTTATAATTTTGGAAAACGAAACTATTGAGGTCATCGTGACATTTTAAATTTCAAATGAAACATATTCCGACAACAAATTGCTCCCAAGAGTGTTGTTGTTCGGATAATAATGAAATAATAATAAATAATTATTATTTTAACTGCAGGAAAATTATATTTAATAACAGTGACTAAATTGTTCATGCACAGAAAAAATTATATGTGTGTAATCGAAGGAATAAATGCTCCATCACATATTGGTTCCATGAAAATTAAATATGAAAGAGTAAAAACAACAGTGTTCAACCATTTTTCGAAATGTTTAAATAATGAAGTATGGTAAGACACCCAACTATTGCCAAATAAAAGAGAGCAGAACTCTTCTGAAATATTCCTATGAAAGCCCGTTGTATTGAAAACATTCCTAAGGTATTTTGCTTTACTTTACGGTTCCCTATTTTATTTGAGTTGCATCCTAAATTGCTCGTAAGTAATTCTAAGAAAACAATGAGATATATTTTTCTGTTCACGCGACAAACAAGTTCTTTTTCTTGATTTTAGTGTTTGTGAATTTTGGCGTTCCAGATTTCCTACAGAAAAATATCAAACAGGTAATTGAAAATCTACATAACATATGTAGGTAATATTAAACACTCTTTGGCAATATTTAAATAGTTGGATGGATTAACTTAAAATTCTTGTGCAAGAAGATCAGTGAACAACGCAAGAAATTGTACGACGACACCTGCCAATTAGTTCCCTTAAAATTTAAGATTTCCTCTTAACACGATAAGCCCCGTGAACATGTGTAAGCTGCTAAATTAAATCCTCGAAAAGTACAAGCACATCATGTTCGCACCGACGAAAATTTGTAAGAAGAAATAATTTAAATGAGCCCGAGGACTGTTTTCGTGTGCAGCGAATTACATAAACAGCACGGTAACCCGTTTTTAGCAAAAATTTCGCAACGAAATACCATCCCGGCCAGAGACAGCAAGAAAACCACATTTTCTGGCATGATATATCCGATAAGCGCGAACTGTGCACAGTGCCTCGAGAAAATTGCTAAATGTTACAAAACGAGCAAGAAGTCACCGCAACGGCTCAAATGCCTAACAGGGCAGGCCGAAACAAGGCTAGAAAGTAAATAAACAATTTAAAATGCCAGTAAGTGCAAAAAGGCCCCACCGCAGCTATAGGGGGGCAGGTGAAATCGCATCGCGGATTTTGCTGAATTGGATGTGCCGCCAACATGAGCGGCGGTCTTTCGCAATTGTTTCGAACGGAGCGCGCGAAAACCAATTATTGCCACTGGGATAGTTAGTGCTCCTCCGAAGGTTACGGAGCCCCCATGTCGCTCAACATGTGAAGCTCAATGGACTCATTTTTCAATTTAACGTGCTAATTTCAATATTTAGCCAGTTGAAGACCGTGGGAATTTTCACCAGCACTCACTCGTCTAGACTCAAGTGGCCGCCTTAAATGACTCGAGGATGTTGTTTTCTCCCGGTGATCACTTTACTGCTAATTTTGGGTAATTTCTTGCGCATTTGGGGGCCGACAACGGTGCAAAGTGGAAACAAACAAAAGGCCCCCAAAGACACCGCACCGCTGCTGCTGGGCCGTACGCACTCTTAAAATAGATTGAGTACCTCGTAAAGACGATTCTCGGTAAAAATATTGCTGATCCCTTGCGTTGATTTTATGGGTATATTGATCAGATCGTCGGGTTATTAGCCGTTCAGATATTTTCTGAATGTTCCACATGCTGAGATTGAAAGATATCGTATCTGTCGATTTTTTCGGTTTTTGTTTCGCTTACGAGTAGAGGGTTTGTTTATGGATGGAGAACTGTATATTTCGTAGCAGCAGTTTTACAACGATGAACAGTATTCAGTTAAAAGAAACGGTACAGAACGAATGTGGGCCATTCACAAAACTTTAAAACAGAGAAACAGGTGGAAGGCCTGACGAAAGTTGATATGATTAACTTCTCCAAAAAAAAAACAAACTATTTTCAAGCTCTTTTTTTGACTGAGTACACTAATTTTTCTCACCTAAACGCTATTTCTAGGTTATTTAAAAAAATAGGAGAAAAGATTGTTTTAATAAACAGACTATTTTTTTATGATCTCTTTCTATAATATTTCAGTTCTGGCTACCAAAAACTGTTGTCTTAAAGCCGAGACAATTGAAAACTTACATTGGAGTCGGCATCTTGAGTTTGAAGATTTCATGAATTCTGAGTAGGCGGTCAAATTTCCCCTGCCGATTTCACCCGGTCATTTATCAACCTCAATATTCTGACTAATAGACTGAAATGTGCCTTTTACAAAATAATATTTTATAGGCTGAAATACAACAGGCCCCAGGAAAATTAGAAGGCGAAAAATGACCGGAAGTAAATCGGCAGGGGAAATTTTTCGCCTGGTCTCAAGAGGTACCTACCTATGTATACAAAATTTGGCTAAGATTGTTCGAACGGTTTAAAATTGCTTTTTATGCTTTATATAATATTAAGAGATTTCCAATACCTACACTACATACAATACATTATTTTTGACGTTGTTGATATCTTTTATTGGTATTTTGTAAATATGTAGTTAACTTTTTTTTAAATAATTTTAAAGCCATGAAAGAAAACGATCCCGTTTTCTAAATAGGACTTTGAGAAAAACTGTTATTGTAAATTTATCAAATTAATAGAAATACTGAATTTGCTTAAAGGGAGTAAACAATGGTTAAGTACTCTGATAATTTATTCCCTTTCAGTAGTTCAAATAATTGTGGTTTTTGAAAATTCCTTAACAACGGTCAACAGCACGTGAACATGCTATACCTACTATATAAAGTATCATCCAGCACCGCTGCCATGAGATTTTATTCCGGCAACTTGGAATGCCAGCATAAGCAAGGCAATATTACCGATTTGGTGGAGTTTAGGCTATTCTCCATTTCATTTAAGTAAAAAGTGTTTTTTTCCGCAACTCAAACAAAACATTAAAAAAGATAAAAAAAATATGGCAAATATATGTCCCAAGCTGTCCCCAAGAAAAAGTTTAAAAACAAAAATTGAAAACACATCAAGAGCAGCAGAATTCAGTAATTTGACCCAAAATGCTACTGACTTACACTAGAAGTCACACTAAAAAATAGAACATGGTCCTATAAAGTGACAATGAGAAGTGATCAAAACCGTTCACTATAAAATCAAATAAACCGACTTGGCACACCCTGCCTTTCTTCCACAATAGATGGTAACTAATCACCTTGCTATTCACCTCAGAAGAATTGATAGCCTGATAAATAAGAGTGGTCGTCGCATCGTCATTTTCGATCGCTTTTCAAGTATTCCCATAGACCGGAACGGTAATATTGAAAAGAGAAATGACTGCCTAATTTTGAGATACCCCCAAAAAATGATGTTTGAATCTTTTCACCATAATCCGGTCATCTGAGTTGCCACTGTAAAATTGAAACGTTTTTTAGACCATGACGGTAGGTACGAGTACTGCAAATTACTTTTGCCCAAGCAGTCGTGCTTGAAGAAGAAAAGGCCAGGTTAACCCCGAAAATTTGATGGGTTTGCCAATATTTTGATTAACAAGTGGAAGGTATCGAGTGGAACTGTGTGAAATGATAATTGAGGTAAAGAGCGGAAATCTGATACTCGAAAGTAAAATACAATTGAAAGCCGATGGTTGAAAGAAGGCGGAAATTGCATCATATTTCGTATTACTTATTTCTCCCCCTTGCAAGGAAAACGAGAATTTTTTTGTGTTTAGAGGAGATAGTCGGGAGACGACTGCAGTCGTGCTTGCTCCATTTAGATGAAGAGCTCTAATGGCTCGCTGGACCGGCGCATGCTTAAGCCACTTAATAGTGAAAGTGGTTCAGAGATTAAGTCTCGCCATGTCCATTAGTGGGGGAAAAGCGTTTTAATTGTTAAAAGAGGATTTTATCGCGCAGACCCAAATTCCCCTTAAAATATGTAAATTAACCAGATTCACCCCCTCGCAGTCGACTTTCCTCCTGACGCCGCCGCCGCGTTGAGGCCTTGATGGTGTCAACGCACCCACAATTCGAGGAGCCATATTAATTCTGTTTATACCACGATTGGCTTGATTGTCTTATTATTTCTACTGGCCAGATACCCACTAGCTGATAGTACTCACTTGATTGACGTGTAAACAGTTTCGCTCATTTGGACTTGATAGCACTTGCGGCTACTATACAGGCACTACAGCAAACTATAGGCATTCAGAATGAGACTGAGAGTTGAAGTGGAGTGGATCGTGCACCTGACAGCAGGAGGCCTTGCAAGTGCAGGGAAAATTACTTGGAAGATTCTAGCTAAGATAGTAGCGTACGTCGCTTTGCATTAATCAAAGCGCGAAATAATTAATGGGAGAGAGAACCATAGAGAACAAGTGAACAATGAAAACCATAAAAAAAAATGAAACTCCGTTTGTGGAAAAGACATATTTTTTTTAAAAAATCCTAAAACAAAAGAACGTACAAATAATAAAAAAAAATAATTTTAGAATACCTCAAACAATACCTCAATGCCAGGACAAGACGATTTTTAGGGTTTCGTTTTCAAGCCAAAAAAAAGGACGGCCAAGTGCCAGTCAGATCATTTTATTCATTTAATAATATAATATCAATTAATGAGGAGACCGTGAAGCAAACGCTACTGTTGTCGCGATTGGGACAATTTTCTTTAGACAATTAATTGATTAATTTGCGTTTTAGTTTCAAAAATACTAACTGTAAAATATCAAAGATCCTTCAATATTCCATATTTTCAAGATATAAATCATTTAAAAATTTTTTACTGACTTACTTCATTTGAATAGTGTTTAATAATGACAAAAAATTACTACATCTGGGAATTTGAGAACAGAAAACACGGTAACATTTTCGTAACGCACCGTGAGAGAGCAGAAATATAATTAACACGCCAATGTTAATGGAAATTTGCTCACATGCAATTAGCATATTCTGATCTTTACGCTCGGATAAAGTGTAACGTGATGCAAATGAAAAATATTTGACTACAAAGAGAAATATGAAGCAGAGAGGGTCACATTTTTTTAAATGTTTAAGATGGATCAAAAATTCATTGCATTTATTGTTAGTTTGTTATTCAAGGCATAAATTCGCTCATCCGTTTGTTTATAAAAAGTACGATACCATCTCTTACGCTTTCTTACCTCAACGAACGGTAAGATTATTATCTGCAAAATAACCTAATTGTTGGCAATTGTTATGCATATGTTATTTCCTGAGTCAAACCATATCAAACATTTTATCCAAAGGCCCTAATTAAATTATTATTAAATTTGAAATAATGATTAATAATTATTGCAATTTAAATTATAATTTGTATATGCATTATCATATTTAAATTAAAAAGAAAAACAAAAAATTTAATTAAATAGACAGAAATAAAAATAAAATCATAAAAGAAAAAAAGAAAAAGTGAAAGTATCGGTGCTTCGTTGAGCAAGTGAATTAATTATTAATTAATTATTTAATTCTTTCAGTTTAAAATAATTTTAGTGATCATTCACACGTTTATATACATATAAAAATGAAAGTCTTAAGATTGTTAGTGAACATTTGTTAAGTCTTCCACAAAAAAATAGAAAAAGTGAATTTGAAGATCGAACTTGAGTGTTACGATCGAAACTACCGAAGCCGATCTCTTTAGTGTGGCTTTATAGCCGATCAGGTATTTAGCGAAATGTTATTTTTGGTGCCAGTCACATAAGTAGGATCATTTTATAGTGTAGCTGCTTGAGGTTACATCTGGTTTTGAGTTTTTGACTAGACAAATTTTAAAAGTGTGCTGGTATCTGGTTTTTTCTTTTTTGTAAAAAACAACAACAGATCTTGTCGTGTTAAGTTATAAACGGTTTAGGTAAACTCAATCGAAGCCCTCTGCTAGTTATTCGATCCTTAATAATAAAATACAATTTTTCTACTCTTTTTGTTGAACAAGCAGTCACTCAAATTTAATCTACAAATTCAAGCAAGCGTTTATATTTTTTTGGACAACTTTAATATTTATTATTTTTTGTCCCAAATTTTTGCAAAACGAAACAGGTTTCAACACCTGATGACTTGGTATGAAGACATGGGAATTGATTGTCTACGTCATTGTTTGAACTCATGTGGATCTGTCACGATATTTTGGTGGAGTCATAATATTTCTGCCTCACAGATATTTTTCATGGCTTTATAGATCAAGTTGTGTCGCTTAAAACTAGCAGGTTGGCACTTTAGATTACTCATAGCAAAGTCACTCATATAAAACGAGCCCGATCAGTGACCAATACGCATGACTTTTCCCATCGGTATTTCTCCCTATTGGTGAAGTTCAATGATCAACAAATGGACCGCATCGAACTTCAAAATCGAGAAAACAAACAGAGTGATCTTGCAGAATGGGAAAACATTTCGCTATCAGGCACCGTCAGGTTCCCATCGTTAAGCCCCGTACAAGAGCGCGTCACAATTATGTAACGCGAATAGACCGCGCATAAAATATACCAAAAAGAAAGGAATAAAAAATACACAAGAGCTAGTTTCCTTCGTCTCCTGCTGTCGTCTTGGACGAAACAAAACACAAAATTTTTTTCTGCATGAATATCTCGCCTGATTGCAGAAATTGCTCGCCGCCGCCGCCGCTGTACTTGAATGGGGCAAAGGCAAAGGCATCGCAAATAAGAGAAAAATGCGTGAAAATCTCACGCGCGACCAGGTGACTCCATCGTTCGAGATCAGGTTGCTTTTGAAGGTAAATAAAAAGACCACGCGCGGCCTACGGTGATCGCTCGAATCATGTTCGAACACGTTAACGCCAGCAAGATCCGTTGCACTGCATTCTCCTTCTTGCGCACATACTCAAACTATGGCATATTTCTTGAGGAGAATGCTGTCTGTTGCTCTCGTATGCCCCAACGGCCGGACGGCCCGGCCGGGCTTCATACTCAAAGTACGAATACCTGAACAGGTTGTGTGTCTCGGAGCTTTTGTTGATATGCCACTCCATTCGGCGCGGTACATACCACGATGTTTAGTAAGCAGGCCATGGACTCGGATTACCTTCTGGGTAACCGATGGTTGGGGTGCCACAGGAGGAGTACTGATATCTGATAGATACGGTCTTAAATGATGAGGCGGAGACTGCTGATATTTGTGAAATAAACGAACTTACCTTCGCGGTTGTTGGGCTAGGATCGCTGAATGGACTTAATGCTGAATCATTTCAATGCTGGCAAATTTCCGGCTCTTTTAACAATAGATGCGTGCCAGATAGGTTGCCCTGCATTTATTGTAGTATAAATGCACCGCAATCAGGCGCATTGTCGTGCTGAAGACATCCACTTACATATGTACGGTTCGTTTGATGGCAAGTTGTGCAAATTTTATTTTCATGGTGGTTTGGAACAAAGATATGCAATCAACACGTAACAACACACTGGGTGTGCCTAATATAAAGGCAGGCACCATTTTCTTTTGGAATAACTTTTGGATAACATTTTTTTTTTTGCTCTGTAAATTAATGAATTTATTTGTCGAAAATCGGGTTAAAAGACTGTTTTTTGCCTTTCTTACATATTGCTTGTCAGCGTAAACTTGTTCAAGTAGCATAAAAAGAAGAAATCTAGCGTTTTAGTCCGATCACTACGTTAGAAAAATACAGTCCGCAATGCAAGAAGTTACATAAGTTATGGTTTTCTTTTAATTATCTTAGAATATTTTTTGAGTGTGAATTCAAAACATTCAAATTCAATTCAAATATCTCGTGAACGGTGAATATTAATTTAAACATAGTTATAATAAATCTTGTAGATTATAACCTTCGCTATAATTTTCATATACATCTGATTTTCATGCAATCAATATTTTACGAATTATAACTTGAAGTTCCACTACTTTTCCTTGCTAGAAATTTTGATTTAGCAAAGAATCGACCAAAGTTACAAAATCTACTTAGCCGGTCATGCACATCGACTTTGAAAGTTGATAAATTTATTTCAAATATGTAAAACTGTTTTTCCGCGCTGTATTTCCATTACTAGTTCATATCCGGATGTTTCAAGGAAATTAATCCTACCCAAAGGTTTTTTAATTTTACTTTTCTTATAATGATAATTTAAATTTTTTCTTATCTCGATTAAGCAGTGTCTTATGAATATTCTATACAACCATGTAAAAAACAAAATAAAACTCTTTGAAAATTTTTTGGTGAGAGGAAAGCATCTAATATGATCTTTTATATTAGATATTAATGTATACGACTATTACAGCAAATTACATTAAACTAAAACAAACATCCGTGGCATTTCCTTTTAAATTCCATGATCACACTTATGACAACTTATTTACAACCAATGCACGATGAAATTGAGCACCTTATATTCCTCCCCAAATATTTAATATCCGAATATATTATACGAAGGTATGTTATCTCACAAATGTTCGGTAGTCCATAAATATAACCGTCGTTTAAAGCATAACTATCCTAGACCACCCAAATTGTTGGTAGCGATCTCACCTTCCCCGTCTGAAAATGAAGAATCATTTAACATGGGAATAGGTGTTTTTCGGAATGCCCCAAATCCCCAACAACATAATCAAATCTATTGATACCTCGTTAGGTTAACAGATACCGCAGCGCATCAAAGGAGAGCCTGATCAGGCATCGGCGATCGGCCAGAACCTGGAAGGCGGTAAGACAACACATATTAGGTGGGCTGCTAACACTTAGCAAGATATCAATTTGATCTCATATTCAACTTGGGTGGTCCTCGAGGTATTTAGTGATCTTATAAGAAGGGAATGTGTGTTATTAGTTCTTTGCAAATAAAAATGTCTGAAACACCTGCAAAATTTATTATAATTCCTGGGAAGGTATACAATACATACATAGGGGTGACAGCATGAAAAATATCTACCTAGTAGGTTCCGAGGAACCGATCGCTGCCTGTCGGTAAGCAATAAATAAATCACACCCTGGACCTTTTTTTCTCTCGATCACCTTGTCGGGACGGGGGACAGTTTGTATTTTAATGAAGAACAACCAGTTTCTTATGTGTTATGATTTACAGTCCGATTTTTTCTGCAAAATGTGGAGTTATCCCCATGAATTGCTTGTCGCCTATTACTGCCACTTAACGCCTGCCAGGAAATTATAAGTCATTTAGTCAGCTAACTAACTATCAACTGCAATGTGGCGGCGGCTTTTTGGGTTTTCACCTTGTAAAAACTCAAGCCACGTTCGAAGCACGACAGTCTTGGCTCCACTGGCAATTACTTCGATTCATTCCTCTCCTTTAATTAAGAGAAAAATGCCTGTTTTAACTTGAACTGGGCATTTGAAATGCTAAGACATCCGGTCGATTAATAAAAGAAAACAAAAGACAACAGGCATAAAACAACGAGAGGCTGCTGTGGGGAAAAAAACGCAAGCAGCGCACTACGCAGCCACACTTCTGCGATCCAACTCCAACCGGCTGCCCAGCGGTATGGTCGTTGCCGTGAGTTAGGTTCTATTTTTCCAGCCGCGAGGCTTTCTTCGAGCGACCAGAGTGTATCTAGCGAAAGACTGACAATCATTTCCGGCTGACTCTTTAATTGACCCCGCTGAATCGATGCGCTTCAGTTAATTTGTTGTCATTTGTAAAGCCCTCGGCCAAGTGGCATGGCATGAGATAACTTGGTTAGAGCCTGCGTCCAGCGCCCCATGACACGATCGCCGTCCGCCGCCGATCATGAAGTTAACAACGACAATAATTGTGGAGGCTGCGGCTACTTACATTACAATGGAGGGCAGCTGGAATTTGGCGGTTTCGTGCGTTTGCTACAAAGACCTCCTGCAAGATCACCGAATCACGTGAATTTTTTAGCCGTTTTTTTTTTCCTAACGACAGGTGAAATGAAATTGTCAAGAGCGTTGCGCGGGAATTGATTTTAAGGTTGTCGGAGGTCTCTTTTTCAGTAGATAGAGGAACTACGGTCAAGGACAGTATTTTAATGGATGTGATGATGATGTGAGCAAATTTTTTTGTTTTACATTGCGGTTGGTTGTTAAAATTGTTCACCGCATTGTAACATCTCTCTGTTAATTGGGCATTTCCGATAGAACAGGGTTTGGCCAAACCTGTATTATGTTGGAATGCCGATAAACAAATTTTTATGTAATTTTTAGGTTCCTTCTGATTTCTCGGAATTTTAAGGTGTTATAGAGAAATATTTTTTTTCAGGTCCATGAGATTACCGAGACATTGTGTTGGCATATTGAAAGTACATAGTGATTCGACAAAGTAATTCTGTGGTTTACCGGCATAAACGGATTAGTCAATTTTAGTGTTTTTCAAAAAACGGCAATTAAAAAGTTTCATTTCGCAGAGAAGGATAGAGTTGCATATGGTCGGCTTAGAGTGTAAACCTGCTAACTAACAAAAAGTGGAAATAAAAATCTAAAATATTGTTCTTCTATTTTTTTCATATATTTCATTATTAGATCGGAAAAAATGTTGCCATCTGATGGTTTTTATTAATATTTGTTTTTGTAATTTAGCAGAGGTTTGAAGAAAGTGTATTTGGCTGTTTTACTTATCATGCATTTATGTGAACTCTCGAGTGCCCTCGTTCCCTTTCGAATAGTATACAAATGTCATGTAAGGGAAAATATGGATTTAACAGTTGTCCACTCTTTGTCTACAATATCTGTATGTGATGCGATATTTTTTCTTTCCTATTTCTTTCTTTCTTTCTAACCTTTTATTCGATTATATATTTCTTTATTTAAAGAAAAACCTAGTACAGAAAATGACTTCCCAATCACACCGGCAAAATTACAGACATGAGACTGTATTCACATAGCACAGGTAACTTTTTAAAAGTAAACGTCATTTTGAAACATTTATCAGCATTTATACCCACACAACCCGTTAGTATCTGAGGATTTAGGAGTCGACGAAGAATGTCAAAGTCGTAATTGGAATATATCTTTTGGATTATATAAAAGACAATTTGAAACAACAACACAGAAAAGTCGTTAATAAATAGTAAAAATAATAGCGGGCCAAGAATGGATCCCTGTGGAACACCAGACATAGGAGCAATTTCAAAGGATGAAGAGCCAGAAAACACAACATATGGCCAGATAAATACTAAGACAGCCAATACAATAAAACCATATACTGCCAATTTGTCCAGAAGCACAGCATGGCAAACATGATTAAAATCCTACTACTACGATGTTCAAGCGTAAGAGCAACGAAATGGTGAAATTTTTACGAGTTTCTCATTGCGGACTTCCTCTTAATAAAATCCTTCCCCTCAACAACAAAGTTTAGAATTCCATCCGGTAGAGGTTTCCAATTTTAGGCTATTATTCCGTTTTATTTCGTTTTCTCAAAGATCATAGATTTATAATATTTCGTTTTACGTAGCAGGGTCGATTGTACGGTACAAGTGGTAAATTTTCTTGCCGGTGATATCTGTACTCAATAAAACGAGTATAATAAACCTTACGGATTACAAAATCAATCAAATTCCAGCTACTGGACATAAATATATAAATTACTTTTTACAATCTACCCGATAAACGCTACTGACGTTAAATGCTGCGTCAAATTTTATAAATGAAAAAAATTCGTATCTTGGGCTATCACAATCGAATCAGTAAATTAATCTATATAACTAATGCTCGTCAAAATATGATTTCATAATACTTTTCACCGGAAAGCGATCAAACTCGGAGATATAATTTTAATAATCTTCCAATCAGCAATGAGCTAACGCTTTATAATTAAATTTTAATAGGGTCGGTTGGGGTAATTGCAGGCACTTTTTTCAATTTTAGGGATAGTAAAGCTAAAGATTTTGAAGAACTTAATTGCGTTTTTAAATATCTGTACAAAGATACCCCACACAATATAGTGCGCGAATTATAAAAATGTTCATCCCTCAGAAATTTCGCCAAAATTGATGGAAATCTATTAGTGTTTACATCCACCAAAATAGAATCCCTCAACGTTGGTCCGGAATTCCAAAAAGGCCGAGCTGTGTAGGAATTTAATGAATGCCTGATCGCACCACCGCTTATTAAATTTCACCACATTTCCTCATAGCGGCCAATCACTCAGCTTAGCACTTCCTGCATATGTCCATTTATCGAGTATCATTTGCACGGTGATGAAATCCTGAAATATCTCCCATACCTCAAATAAAACAAAAAACAAAATCGAAACTTATGCTCGGGCACTGCGCGGCATTAATGAGGAGTGCATACGTTCAAAAATTCCACCGACTTCTTTCGGTTTACATAATCCGTCCGTCGCGTCGTCGTCGGTCAAAGTAAAACGTGATGCACTGCGCGATCTCTCAGTTTTTCATTCTCATGGCCCGCAGTACTGTAATGTAGTGTAGCCCGGCGAGGAGATATTTCTCATTGGCTTATAAGCGGCCAGGTAAAATCAGCTGCACAATTTGCGATTTGCTTAAATTCCTAGAGCAAACCGTTCGCCTGCCTCGACCCCACCTGCCGCCCTGGAGCATCTGTGCCTGTGGTGATCGTTTGATCTTCACCAGTTCATTGCAGCTTGGAGATTTCAACTTTCCGCCACATCACAGCCCAGCCGGGGAGTCCGATCATGGGAAAGTATTTCCCCGGCCTCCTTGTGGAAAACCAGCGATTTTTCCTCGATCACTAATTGTGTGAATTTTCGTTAGCAGGCAGTTGCCAGACCCACGTTTACAAGCCTCTTCCAACGAAACCAGGCAAGGCGATAAATCTTCGTATGTGATATGTGTAGCATATGTTATTGCCCGTTACGTGCACTTCTCTGGCTTGCTTACGTCTTTTTATGACACCCGGCCTAATATTCCCAGAAATGTGGCGGCAATGTGTGAACTTCACTTCGAGCATTGTTGGACTAGTTACTAGTAGAAAACGCATGCGGCTCGTCATAGTAGCTGCGACCCCGGCATGTGGCCAATAAACGCGCATGGATCGTATTCATCGGATTTGCAACTTTTACTGGCCCCGCGTGGATCGGGGCTGGAAATATATCAACGGCTTCCTTTTGTGTGATATTGCTCAGCTGGTCGCTGAATGGTCAGCGATAAACTGGTTGACCCATTTGCAAAATTATTAACACAAAAAACGCGCGAGTTGGAACTTTTTTTTGTATGTCGTGTATTATACAGTGACCGATGTAGGAGCAGTAACCCACCCAAAATGCAAATGAACCTCTTCGACTGTTGGGCCGGCCTCAATTATTATAATAGGTCTGGTGGGCCTCGGCGTTGAAAGCTCATCTCTGCTTATCTAATTTTGTCGATATAAGAACTGCGGCTTTTGTGCCCCTCTGACTTTTTGTTAATGCCTTTCCGTGCACAATGCATTTTATGTAAAGGTGGTGTCGCAAGACGGTTACAGCTAGCAGTGGCTAGTCAAGAGCGCCCACCTATTGTATAATTCAAGGGTATAGCGCTGTGATCGCGGAAAGTGAAATTAATTGTAAAAAAATGCATAGAGGTAAAATAGTAAAGGCTAACACATTCAGAAATGGGGAAGGATGGAAGCCGGTTCTAAGTCGGTCTTAAAGTGGAACATAGAAACACAAAACAACAAACAAATGGAACTAGCAACGGATCAACGGCCGAGGGATTTTTTTTGTTGTGTCAAAAAAATGCTCTTTTTATACCTAGAATTATGAAATCACTACCTGAATTAATGCCCATGAAGTGGTTTTCGTTGATTTAGTTGATTTAGTTTTTTAGAGTTTCACACGTAAGAAAATCTCTCTTTTAGCGAAACTAAACGTTGTAAAATTCGAGAAATTGCTAGGTAATATCTTTTATGAGTTCTGAATGCTTGTATATGATTAAGTTTTTGATTTGAGTTTGTAGAATAGGTTCATTTTACATTTTCGTAAGAATAAGTTGCACTTGGCTTTTTATGAGTAAACATCTATCCGAGCTTCGAAAGCATCTCTCTCGTTCGGAGCGTCTCCCTCGCCCGAGCCGAACATACCCGAACTGTGATATCGGAAAAGAATTGTAACGCCCGAAGTGTTATATTTGGTCCAAAGTACAAATATAAATAATAAGTAAATATTATCGACCAGGCGTTTTTTATATGAAATAACATTTGTTACTGCGAGTATTGTTATAACTAATCATTTTCTTTAAATTGTTATTTATTTTAAATTAATTGATAATATTAAATAGCATTCTATTACATTTCTAAGAAAACCTCATTTGTGCACTTTTCGTGCATTAAATGATTACACATCGGATTTGATTATTTTACATGTAGGACGTTGATTGGCATGCCCAGTAGATAACCTATGTATGTTTTAATCAGAGTGCCAGCTGACGCGTCTGGTCATTAAAGTGTTAAATTGACAATTTCTCTGTTGTTTATTGATCTAAACTCTAATATTTAAAAGTAAAATATCAACCATTTGAAAATAACAAAACAAATTCATTTATCATCATGGTAATTTTAACATGATTGATTGCATTTTAAAATTTCGATACAGCGACATACACCAGATGAAGTACGCGCAAAAATAAAACATTTTCATCCCCACTTTCCATGTATACTATATGGAATCCTAAAACTGACGTATGGTAAGTTTGACGATATTTTTAAAGACTTATTCAAAAACGTCTCTCTCTCGATTGGACATGCAAAAAAATACTATTAATTTCAACGGCTCCCTCACAAGTCCCCTAAAATTTTAGTTTACATTTTCTCTTCAATTCTGCCCTAATTAAAAGTACATTAAAAGCGTTCTATTGCAGTAATTGCGAGTGACAGACGGACCCTAAAAAGTGACTGGTGGGTTTTCTGTATTTTTTGAAACAATTCCACAAGTTCCTTTTTTAATTATGGGAAAAATATATTATGTAATACACTGCCGTTTATTTTATTCTATTATGATCTTGATTTAGCTATTGCCAAATGTTTTCCTATTATTTTAAAAGGAGGAGTGGTAAAAGATCGAATTGTAATTTTGGTAACTAAATTAATTTATTATTTTTGAATTCCTTACTTTTTTAATTCAAATGCACATTTGTTGGACAATGGTGAGAGTCCCAAAAAATACTCCTATAATTCCAAATTAATTTTTTTGGAACAAAACTCAGTTCATCAAGGTCCCCGTTTTTCATATTTTTGTGTCGAACGATAAAATTCCGATTCGAAATTAAGAAGTTTGTCATATTCATTTTTAAAAATCAGTTTGAAGTTTAGTTGAATTATTTTTCAAAAGTGCAGTCTTAACAATCTTGTTAATTTTTTCATAATAAAATACATGTGCTGGGATTGCAGAAAACATACTAATTTTAAGAGTTCAGAACACACTGCACAGTCACATGACCTCATATCTCTCATACAATTAAAAAAGCGTAAATGAATTGCCCATTGACCACTGCCCCCAAGCGTGACTCCCTATCAGTTGTTGCAATTGTTCGGAATCATTTCCGTTTCACACAAAAGCAATCGCACGAAAGGCCTGTTTATGCAATTCCATCGAATTAGCGAAATTCCTTTGGCTGTTTTCGCATCTAAAGTAGTCCCGTCCCATTGATATGCTGGTTTTTAGTCGCAAGTCCCAACCTACTTTGCGGAGATAAGTGTTTGGCCCCGCGCCACTTATCTACAATTTTGAGAATTCCAAACAATTTTTCCGCGCACAAGCCGTTCGTCCCTCCAACTAGTAAGTAATAATGGGGCACTTTGCCACCGCGGCCAATACCCCCGTCTCGCCGGCGTACCCTACCCGAACTGATAAAGCAATTTGAATATCGCTCGCGAGCGGGTTTAATTCCGTCGAGGAAATATTTACTCGCTTCCTATCAATAAAAGCTAATCGCCGGCGAAATTGGGCAGAAGCGGTCGTACTAGTGAAATTCTTCGCTTATCAACCGCTGCATTACTTCGAAGGTGGAATTCCTCCGTTATCGGGTGAGACTTATCGCAACTCTTTGCCACAGGAAAACTCTACGACGTCGAACAATTGCTGCTCGTCAAGAAGAGTTCTTTTGTGTGGCACGGCCTATTAATTGCATCCTGGGATGGGAGCAGCGACCACTGCTGGGAAGATAGTCGGGAATTACGCTCCCGCCGCTAATCAGGCCGGCTCGCGGCCTCCAGTCCAAAGTGCTAACGACACGATCGTCGATCAGTGATCGCAGGGCTTAACCAAATATTTGGAAGAATTATCACGGTGCGGTGGTCCAGCCGGGACAGTTAGGTGGATACTGCCGTAGCTAATCACCAGGAATGTGGCGTAGAGAAACAAAACAAAGTGACCTCGCCACTCGGCATGGGACAGGTAGACTAGACTAACATAGACTGTGAATCTCGCTAAGTCGCTACTTACGATTTGGCTGATTTCCGTAATTGGGACATTCGATGGCTGCGGCGATGGTGAAGATTGTTGCGATTTGTTCCGTGGGGGGGTCGGCGGTGATGGGTTGATCTGATGAATATTTGCCCCGCAATCCTTCGAGTTGCGGTTTGGCGATATTCTTGATGGGAAACTCAATGTCTTTGTCCACTGGGCGAGACTGCGCACCATGGTGAAGGGCTTTCTCTGGTTACTATCCAGCGGAACGGTTAGTCCAGTTCACTTGAAACTCGTAATACTTTCAGTTAACACGTTTCTTCTCAACATCCACCGTGAGCACAAAACACACCTCGCGATTTATTTTCTTCTTCAAGTAGCACTACCACCACGCACCGTATCTTCTCGACGAACTTGCACCAAATACCTCTTTCCGACGTAAGTGCTTAGCAGCAACTGGCTGATCTGAGCCAGGGTATCTGGAACTGAACTCGGCCAGCCCGGCGGAAAACTGAAGAAAGTTGAATGCAGTTGAACAGTTCACGTTCAATTTTTTAGTGGGGGAACCCTGGCTGTTGGAAGCGTTCAAATATACGTTTCCCTCCTACCATCACTTTTCCGCTTGTGCACGTCAGGGTGGAGGAGACACGATTGAATCGGTCTACGGTTCAACCAGATTCAATTTCAGCGGAGATAACCGGCCTGTCCAGTACTGGGCAGATGTGGGTGAATTTGAAGATCGGCGACTGATCAGTAGACGTCGCGAACAGCTGTTTCTTCCTCTCCGTGCTGTTATTGGTCGCCGAGGACGGCTGGTTTGATGCTCACTTAATTGGTGGTGCAAAAGAAAAATTTCTTCTGGGTTTCTTGGTGCTGCCGCGCATCCGCAACAGAGGAGCGATTCCAAGTGAATTGGATCGCGTGGACAGCGAGGAGTTTACCTGAGATGGCTTTGGCTCAAATTGTTATCACGTTTCGTAATTGGTCTACTTTCCTCCTGAAGGCAAGGTCATCACTTAGCGTGGAGGGCTGCAGCGGGAGTCTGCTCCAGCTCGGAGCTCTATTTACTTGTGCTGAAGAACGAGAGGTGAGCATATGGGACACTTTCGCACGATTATGAAATTGTAGGTGTTAATGTCGTCGCTTTGGGCAGTAGTTCAGGAGATTAAGATAATTATGTGCTTTTTGTTAATTTCGTAACGTGCGCATTGCATATAATTTCTAGGTATAACTAATTTCTTCAACACGTTAATTATCTACACTGAGCCCTAATAATCTTAATTACATAGGCCTTGCGGGAACGAACACTTCTAACATATTTTCTGTATTATAATGGTGTAGGTATTGATGTCTCAAAAATACAAAGTTGTCAAAGGTTGGAAGTCACGAATTTCGCTAAATTTGGCCAATCTGAGTTGGCCTTGGCGAGGTATCGAAAATAAAAGGGTCCAATTTTCGAAAACAAATATCTGTATGAGACTCTCACGCGTTATAAATGAAACTTCTTAAGTTCTAAGAACAGTTGATTTTATGGCTCCTTTAGCTTACTACCTTAGGACAGAATTTCTATTTGGATCTAGTCAACTGGAAAAACAAAAAGAAGAGTTAGCATCCAAAAGAAATGGGGTGTCTTTACTTCTGTCTGAAATCACAAGTCATCAAGAAAGCATAATGCCCGCTCCACACTTACCACGCGAATCGCGCGAGAAAAAATGAGGCGAAATCAGCGCGACTTGCGACAAGGCTCCACATTTGCAATGATTCGCACACACACAACCACACAGAGCCGTTGCTAGCTGCGAACTGAGTAGGCCAGTTGGAGTCGATACACGTTCGCGCTATTTTCACGCTTCGCGCCGCGGGAAAAAACCACAAAAAGTGGAGAAAATGGCGCGAAGCCGCGAAAAGTATGCGTATCGGCTCCACACTAGCGTTCTCGCTGTTTTCGCAGTGTCGCGCGCGATTCGCGTGGTAAGTGTGGAGCGGGCATTAGAAAGAAATAATTTATTTTTCAATTTGGGTATTTTGATTGTAGATTCGAAATTAGTGACCCCAGAAACTTCCTAGTGCGGATTTTTAGAGCAATTCCTTGAACATTAATTTTTTCGGTAGCCATTTTGGGTCCGCCATCTTGAATTTCGGTAAATTTTGATTCTGTAACTCTAAAGACGTCTTCATGTTAAGTTTCATAAAATTTGTTTAACATTGAGGAATTTCGGTTGCCATATTGGATTCGCCATTTTGAGTTTGGACATTTTCATGGTAGATTCGAAATCAGCAATCTCTAAAATCCACTGATGCGGATTTTGAGGGCAATCCTTGAAGTTTACCATTTTCAGTCGTCATTTTCGATCCGTCATTTTTAATGTGGAAATTTCGATGGCAGATTCGAAATCAGCGATCCCGAAGGTCCCTTAGTCATTATCATGTAAAAGTTCTTGTTTTTTTCCAAAATTAGACACGTTGACCTTGGATATTTCGTCAAGGTTAACTTGGATCGGTCAGATTTTGCGAAATTTGTGATCTCCGACGCAAAAAACCCTGGAATCAACCATAAAATTGCTGTTTTTAATTTTTGGGTATAGACCCCTTTTTTCAGCTAATTTGCCTGAACTGAATGTCAAATTGGCCCATTAAGTAACCTGGAAACTATGTCGATGACAACTTCTTATCTGCTCTGCGTCAGAGATAGAGAAATGATTTCCAATTAATTTAAGAAAAACCTGCAACGTTAGCACACGCAGAAACAGTTTTTGTCGTGTGACTTATGTATGTACATACATACGTGGTTTCTTAAGTGACTGATTCAAATATATTTTATCACTGCAATGCCAATATTACACCATGTGTGCCAACTTTTTGAATTCACGTTTTAAGAATGCAATAAATTTACTTTAACAAAGTAATTAAAAAAGTTGCGAAAAACTTGGTGTCTTCAACTAACTCCAAATGTTCAGAAAAAATTCCATAGTTCATAATTAGGTACGTCAACAAAAAATATGTGAATGATCAAACAAAAGATGAAAATCGATACATAATGGTGGAATGAAATAAAATCAAGGCAAGTACCGTCTTCCTCTAAATTCGCAACAACGCGATCACAACTAAAATTTCAATCAAAACAAAGTAACCGTTTTACTCTTACAAATATACTCCTAAGTTTCACCGCGTTAATTGTTTTGGTGATTTGTAATGCTGCTGCCACAATTAGATTAGCCTGGCTTTGATTGCTTTAGTTCTCATGCGAACATGCCCACTTCTAAAACCCTCTCAGTCTACCTGTAGCAAGCAGCAATCAAGGCTTTTGCGAGAAAGTTGATAGGCTTGTTTGCACTCATCTGAAATTAGTCCTCAATACGGTTAACCATCCAAAAGAAAGGCGGAACTAGTTCCTTCTTTCTTGGCGGGTGAGGCGAACATTACGAAGGTTCTCACCGGACGAATTGTTTCGGGTGAAAATCATAAAAATTTTTATCGAACGGTCGATCGGACTTTTCAGGTGAAAATGAAGGTCAATTGTGGTCATACCGGGCACGAATTGCGATCAGTACGGGGTGTGCATGAAAGTGGAAGTTGAAGAGGCGCTGCTTTATGAGAGCTGGATCTCGCAATCTCGAGTGGTGTGGAAAAAATGAAGTGAGATTTTCTCAAACAATCAGCGGCGATTTCTCACTGTTGGAGGTGATCTTCTTGATGATGATTGCCTCTTTATCAAAACGCTGAGTTATGCGCGGCTTTGGTACGTTGGGTCGTCGGGCAATGGATGGAGATCGCTCTAAGGAATTTATGTGGGATGTGATCGTGTTTGAAATTTTAAATCGCATAATGGAAATGAGCCGGGGAATATATACGGACAGGAAATTAAAGACAAACTACATTATGGGGAAAATATGAGTTTTTATAGATCCTTGACGGTATGACCTACACACAACTTACGATTTTTGTTGGATTCGAAAATATTTTGTAGAAACCTAATTATTGTTTGGAAAATATTGAAAGACATTTTATGATGCAGACGGAAGCTAGGATTTTTTCGGGTGTGGGAATTGAGCAATTGAATTAGCACACTATTTTGCCGTTGAGCTTTTTTTTTTATTAAATTGTGGTGCCAGCTTAACGCACCTGTTGAAGTTATGATATTTTCTTTCCATATAAATCACTCTAGTGTGAAATTTACTAAAAAATATTGAAATAAAATTTAGTGTGGAATTAGTATAGTCATGCAAAGGGTCTTTCAAATCGAGTTTTCACAACTTCAAAAATGGAGTCATATACCAGCCAGCTGACCATTAATCGCGTCATTCGTCTATAGACGAATGATAATAGATTTTTATTGGGCGTGATAATTTCAACGACATGTGGTTCCAGCAAGATGGAGCCACGTGCCATACAGTCGGTGAAATGTTGCACTAGAAAAAAAATCCTGCGCGTTAATTTCAAGAAATGTTAATGTCAGTTGGTCACCAAGACCGTGCGCTTTAACGCCACTGGAATATTTTCTTTGAGGCTACGTTAAACGGCAAGTCTATGAGAATAATCCTCGAACTATTGAGCACTGGAAGATGAATTTGTAAGCGCTATTCGTGCGATAGAGCCCCAATTGTGTCCAAACGTTATCGAGAATAGTAATAAAGGAATCTTCTGCTGCACATGACTCACGTAATGGTCACATGCGGGATATTATTTTCAGAGTATAATTGCCACAATCTAGCTGTTTAAATTTAGGTTGGTGTTATATGCAAGTACGGTACCTTCAAGTTAACTGTTAAATTTAGGTGCTGTGAAATCAATGAGAAGATTTTCCGTAAATTAACAATTTTGGAGAAGAAAAATTTCAGTCTATAAAATATTTTGTGAAAGGACAAGATTTCCGTCGGTCAGTTAATTGGTTTACACAGTACCTGCGTTTAACGTTTTACGCGTTTGTACCGTATTATCGTATAAGCACTTTCTTAAATTTATATATTCAAGCGAAAGCCATTACCTTTTGCACCTTCTTTTAGGTGCAAAACAAAATATAGAGTAGGGTTATTTTGTGTTCATTAAAAATGACTATTATTGTCTTTCATTTACTGCCCACTAAAACAACTTTCAGGCATGCAAGCAACATAACTCCCAATTAACCCCGACTTGGAAAGCAGTAAATATTTTTCTTTAACTACAAAATGCATTTCTATGCTTCGAACAGGACCCATTTCCTAAAATGCATTTATAGCCCTCCTCCCCCATACCGTGTAATGGCCTGTGACATAATCGTGTCCGTACCTAACCTACCTAGCCCACGGAGAGGCAAACATCTTGTCAGACAGGCTAAACAACTTACTAACGGCTGAAAAATCTTTTGTGAATGAATCAGCGGGCATCAGGTTGGTTACATGGCCGATGCTGATGGCTCCGTGGCATGAATGGAACGAGCAAAACCGCCACAAATTCCCTAAACAACTCCCGCAGCTTATGCAGCCCAGCATAAAATGTGGCCGCGATAAGCTCGTTCACCTACACACACCTGTCGATTTTATAACGCGGCCGCTGCTGCGGTACCAGAGAGTTCTGCAAATATTTGCGGCCGGAGAACAAGATCCTTTCACATTTTAAGTTGTTTTCTGAGCAGGTGAATATAGCGATGAAGTTGGAGTTCGGTGGTATGTCGCCTTTTGGCAGCGAATAGGCGCACGACGGCATGTGGCTTAATTTGAAAGGAAAAAAGTGAAAACAATCTTGGGATTCAAATTTGCTTTGCACACGGATGCAGGTGATTCTCCAGGAATGTCTGCTTATTTCGGGAAATAGCGAGGGGATTAAAACCATGCCGGGGGCTAAATGCGTATCAGGAATGCGCCCCATTGAAAATATAACAAATCACGCTCTGTGGTTGCTCCGGAAGTTCATCAGCGGGGCGCTGTTTGAGCGATGAATAAATCATTAAAACCGTCGAAACGTGATTTTGTGAATAACTGAAGAAATGCTCCACGGAGGGGGCACCTATTCATTCATAATGCCGATTGCCGCATAGTGCACGGCTCATTGACTCAAAACGAAAACCGGTTCTTCAGAAAAATATCTGTTTTCACCAAACCCGTTGCAAGGAAATTTTAATTAATTCAAGTGCTCCAGTTTGAGAAGACGAGACATCTTCAAAGAACTTGGCGCAGTCCTTTTGTGTGCGCACGTCTTTCTTTCTAACGCTAAGAACACGTCCGTAATTTGAGCCCGCTTCCATTCTGCACAATGAGGTACGGTAACCCCGCATTAATCAGCTCCTCACCTCATTACACCTATTTGCATGAAACCTTTTATTTCCAGCACATGACGTTCTGGCTAATTCGAATCTTCCTTTTGCGGATGAAGTATAGTGACTTCTAGCCTTCTACCAGAGTGCAGATTCACTGCACCAGTGATTCCCATGCCGCAAAAAAATGTGCAGTCCACGTGACGATAGTTTCCCATCTTGGCGGTGACTCTGGTTATTCACCTTCAGCAAGTCCGACTATTCAGTCTTACAGCCTTGGCTAACTTTAGCTAAAAGGGGGCAAGGGGGGTAGCAAAAACGTTTCTGGATCTTTCATTAGAGTCGGCCAAGATAAATGTTAATGCGCTGCATGCTTGAGAAATCATCCAGCGTGTGCGGATTCTTCACCACAGGCTGGCCAGGAGGAGCGCAGATACCGCAGTGGCCGCCGTACACGATACTGCCGCCCGTCACCGATATATCCCAAGTCCAAGAAAGACAATAATTAACAACTGAACTTGATACAAAGAGGTAGTGGCTCCGCGACGGGACTGGCCACTGCGATAAGGTCGGCAGACTCACATGCGTTGAATATGATTTCCGGCCGTAAGTCGGTTCTCATAATCGCTGTGGCCGGGATCGTGACGTTCTTTAAGCGCATTTTAAGGAAACTCAGATTTTATGCAATTTGCATAAATTTTATGCCTTTATTGAATTGAGACGTTTGTAACAGTTTTGCTGCGCCGCCGACTCTCGACATCGTTGGCCACTTAGGCGCGGTGCGCATTTTTCGCAGAGCTACAGCATAACGTTTTATGTAGAAGGCGGATGGGATGCGCTTTAATTTAAAAGCCGTGTAACTTCTGAGTAGGAGGATATGTCTAATCACCAGCACTGTTCAATGAAATTCAATGAAAAGGAAATGATTAGTTAAAACCATGCCTGGGATGCAGCTTTGCTACGTGGGAAATTGATCAGGGACTGTGTGGGCAATTTGAAGGCTAGCATCGAAACTTTCAATTTATAGTAATTCTGGCCAATATATTGAGGAGTTCTATTTTGGGAGATTATGATAAGCGGAGATACACTTTATTGAGAATAGATGCTAAAACTAATTGGGGTGCCAATAGTCACACATTTTGATTTGGATTTGGACCATCAACTTCAAATAAGGTAAAAGTAAGTTTGTGTCAAATGCCGTACCGTATATCAAACGACAAAAAAATATGGAGGTCAACTGTTGTTTTAGAAGGTGTCGCGACATCCTGTTGTATTATAATTGGTTAGTATTTTCGTGAAGAGATTCATTCATTCGGCAAGAAAAATTTGTTTTTGAAATGAATAATCTGTCTATCTAGGTGAATCAAAAAGAAGTTGAATTTTGAATCACATGTCATTTCCGCTCTGTCAAATGTTAAGTCAGTCATATTTGGCAGTTGGCGTATGGAAATATCGGCATTTACGAAATAGTTGTGTTGAACTTCAAAAGAACGTTTCTTAATTGTATACCCATTACAATAGTGGAGAATATACACAACAATTCATTACATGTCCGTCCAAATTGGATGGTGTGGATATTAGCGTGATATCAACAGGGATGGCTCTAACTGCCACACAGCACGAAACAATGTCGTTATTGCAAACTAAGGACCATATCATGTAATTCAATGTTCGACAATCGTATGAGGGCCTTTCGGCAAACACGTTGTGTGTTCTCGTACATCGTCTCACTTTCACAATGAGCAACAAAAATTAACGCAGCATTTGAGCAACTGAGCCATCTGAGATGGATTTTTTGTGTGAGTCTCAGTTATATGTTGTTTGTTGTGACAGCTCTTGAGCAGCCCTCAGAATAACCTTTTACTTTATTTTATTTATTTTGTGAGCGGAAGTGCCTCTCATAATCGGCATAATCATATATGATGGATCTTATTCTGGTAACCACGAAACGACTAGTCAAGACACTTTCTAAACCCAGGATTTTAGCATTGAAAGTTGGCTAGTTGTCTCATGTCGAAATGACCACCAGAAAAATGCGATGTAAAAATCGGCTATCCTACCCAACTGAGACAACTGAGACGGTTGCTCAAAATGTTGTCTCACTTGTCTCACTGAGAACGTGCTTTCTCTATGGTCGTATGATGAAAACGATATTGTTCGTTCGATCAGGTGCTTTTGCTTAACATAATTCGATGCATCGAAAATCTTGTAATAAAATGTCAAAACTTGTAATAAAAATTTTTCCAGAACCGACAGCTCCCGTAAACATACAATTTTTAATATCCTCTCGTGTGATCAATTTACTTGTTCCAAATTTAAATTTTAAACATTGTAATTGTGGTTTTGGAATGCAATCCAGAGACAATTAAAAGTGCCTGCGATTGTAGTGGTTTCGGAAAGATGCTATTATTTACTGAATTTGAGTAGCCAATTTTATTGTTAGTTTGATATCTGTTTGCTTTCTTTCTCTTTTCTCTTTTCTCTCTTCTTCTTATGCGTTAATTTCCAAAGCCTTGCTTTATTTCTGGTAGTGTAACAGCTTCCATTTATTTAGTTTCCAAAAAACTTGTTTTAAACCTCCAACGCAATTATACCTCGAATACCATAAGCGAAAAAATAAATGAATTTGTTGTCGCCGAACTTTCCAAAAAAATATCTTCAAAACTTATCTAAATGACGCTGTAATTCTCCGGCACAGCCGCTAAGTACCAAATAAGAACGCTTCACCTACTTCGATAATCGGGAATTTACAGCGATCGCTCGCTACAAAAATTACCACTTCCCCATAAATATCAGGAACATATTAATCCCCGGCCGCACATGGCCTTCTGTGACCTTGCTGCTTCTCGACTTTCCCACTGAGAGCCTCAAGTAATCTTATCTTGTGGGTTGGCCATAATTAAGAAAACGGTCCTGCGGATTGGTGGACTCCTTCTTTTTAAAGCACACCGTTTTTGTGTCGGTGCATGATATGCTGGCCGCTGGTCAAGTGAATGGTCACTGAATGGGCTGCATGCGCCGGCCGTATCAGTGGTATCTGGGGGAAGCGCATGTTTGGTAAAAAGAAGATGCGAACAAAAGAAAATTACGAAATGTCTTACATGCTGGCGAAGTGGAAAGGCTTTTGTCGATAGCCAGATTAGAATTTTCAAGCCAATTTGAATCGTTTTATCATCGGATTATGGCAAATTGCCTTCACCTTTCAGCGATTATCTCCTCAAAAATTCCATTGCATCCATAACTGGTTTTTGAGCGTATCGCTGAGATGTTTAGCGAACATCATCACACCTACGCCTGTCTACCTGCAAGCCCGCTAAATTTTAACTGTAAATAGAATGCAATGCACCGCGAGTATGATGCAACCGTCCACCTTTATTTTGGCCTCCACGATGCAACTCTCAAGCACCTCTCAGGCTCCAGCAGCGGCAAAATCGCTGAGACCTTTGGAATGCTGGCTCTTGGCTTCTTCGACCGGTACAACCAAGCCCTATGATATTTGCAGGCGCTGCAGCCGATGAAGAATACCGCGATGGCGAGAGCAAAAACCGTCGACATTGCAAGGTTGTTCCTCTTGATACTATGCGGTGGGCTCTGAAGGTATTGCGGTATCATGGCGGCCTGATGGGGCCACCGCTGGATCTGTAAGCTATCCCTGTGTCACACGACTAGCTCGTGATAAGAGACGCCTTGCACGGGGCTCCAGGGAGTATTCATCCAGCCAAACCGCAGCTGATCTACGCGATCTTTCAAGACAGTCGAGGTTGATGCTTCTCTAGCTGCGGTTTAAGTTTTTTGCTGAGAACGGTAATTTGCTTAATGGCCTATGCTCGATGCTACTGTGCACAGGCACAGTTCACGGAGAGTTTTCAGTTGGAATTCATCGCTTTCATCCGAAGTTCGGTTTTGAAGAAAAGCCTACCAAGGCAACAATTTTCTCACGCATAATCCCTTAATTGCTCACGTAAAGCAGTTTTTTATGTTCAGCTGGAGGTAGGTGACCATATCTCAGTCGTATGCCATGTCACCCACCTTTTCTAAAAAAAAAGCGAACGTATATCGCAATTGGCCGCACGATAAAAAATCATACGCATGCATAATAATTGTCGGTGTTGCTGATGGCGTGTCCATGTTACATAAAGCGCTTCATTATGGATGCGCCGCACGATTGCTTGGGAAAACACAGGGTCGCTTTGGAAGAAGTGAAGCCTCTTAACGGAACAGCTTGCTTTCGTTTTAATAATTGCTATTTGTCTTCGGATTACAATAATATCGTCCCCCGGATTCGGTGCCGATGAATAGACTCTTTCTGTGGATATCAGTCATGATTGATCTCACTATCGGCCCCGGGACTCACGATTTTCAACTTCCATATGTGGAATGGCCAATGGGTGGCTGTTGACAGGTAGCTCTTATCGTTAATAATAATTGCCTGCTCTTTTGTTTGAAAGCCTCAGAAAGCGCACGTATGTGTATGTATGTATGTATGTAAGATAATTTAGGGGAGGAAAATGTCATTACTTCGAAACAAGCTTACTATCTGAACAAAATTTTAACCAGTTAATCAGCAAAGTAACATAATAATTGCCGTTATCTATAACATACTTATTCTACTTTGGGTACGGAAACGTAATAGTTTTTAAAAAAATGATTTTTGTAAATTAAGTTTGAGCAGTTTAAATTTGTTCTAATTTATTATGGGATATGCTATTATTCTACAAGATCTGTCAACAAAAATATACTTATGTATGGTATATGAGTATGTACAGTGGCAGGCATAAAATAAGGGAGAATATTCCCAACATCATTTTTTGTCCTCAACTCAGAATGGATTTCGAAAGGGCCTCACAGCATTCTTAAGTCTAGCTGAAATTATTCGAAACTCTATTTACCACTATTATTTCAAAAACTGTCGACTCTGTTGATCATGGCATTTTTCTGGCTGAACTGGAACATCATTTTGGATTCGTCCATACGTCCATTGCGTTATTTTAAAAATATGTTTATCGTGGACCATCATAAGTCTTTTCAGATAGGTGACAATTTCTCTGAACAATAAAGTTACTTTGTGGAGTCTCTCAGGGATCGATTTTTGGACCTCTCTTATTTTCAATGTGTCTTGACGACCTTGACTCGTTAAACTTTAAGTGCAGGTTAAAAACAATATTATGTCTCTCATAAATTACTGTGATTGCCTTTACTCGTATCTAGATTCGACGTCATATCTAAAATTGCGAAGAGCTTATAACCCATGCGTCCGTTTCGTGTTCAGCTTGCTCCGATTTGGTCATGTGTCACTCTACGCTAGACGCTTATGTTACTTCTTGATATATGTAAGTTTGAAAGACTACTAGACTACTTGGGCATCACAACAAAAACTTTTATTTTAATTTTAAAAGCCTACTGTACTTAAATGAAATTCTTCGAAATACTTGTTGATGTTTAAAATGCAATTGTTGGCATTATAGATGTTCATAATTGTTTAATTATTTTAATAGAGCTTTAAAACAATACTAAACTCTTATAGCATCTCTGACAGTTTGATTAAGCCGCGTAGCCCCTTTCATTCCCCTCACCAATGAAATAAGACCACACAAAGGTACACGCATAAATAAAACATCAGGCAGAAATGTGAGCAATTCAAGTATATGCCCCATCGGAACAATGTCGACAATCAATTTACAGCGATCGAAGGTGATCTGATGCGGTCGAGCTGTCCCGAGATAATTACCCATTCGTCTCCGCGATGATAAATTGTTTTCACAGGACGGCGCATAACTCAACCTTTTGACACTTCAGATTTATCTGGAAGTCAAACGTGAAATGGGTGTTCCCAAAAGTGGGAGCCCGTCTCTCTATAAAACGACGCCACAAATATGGGCAACTAGCAGCGGATGGGCTTGGTCGCCTCGCATCAGATATAATCTGACAAGGTATAGGGTCAAAAGGCGCCACAGAAGTATTTTTGGCGGGTTTTTAATTTTGTAAGTAATTTGGTGCTATTATCCCATGACCAGTTGTCAGGCCGGGGGTTAAGAATTTCATTTCTTGATATCTTAAAACGCCTTTTTGTGCTCTGAGGATGATTTGTCTTCTTTTTAATTGCTTTGCCTGAAGTCTATTTGACCCGGTGATCGCATTAAGTGCGTACGGGTACGGGTGATTCATATCTGGAACAACAGTATCCGGTAAATCAATTTCAAACCTTAAAATAGTTTCAATAATTCCCTCGCACTGAGGGGTGATATTAAATATAAAAAAAAATCGCCACGTTCCAGACATACCCACACGATCTGGACTATTTAAAGCCGCTCCAGCTGCCTCCAGAGGAGAATACCCAGCCAATATCAGCACTGTGCTGATCCTTTTATCGAAGCACCACAATTTCGAACAATAACCAGAATACACTTATTTTCCTTTGAGTGGAAGCACAACAGCTGCTACTTTGGGTGCCATCACCAGAGGCTGCTTCTTCATCTGCACGAATTTGATTTTTTCCTTTCCTTTTCCTGTAGTACGTCCTTTAGGAGACTATAGCTGGGCCCAGTGCACATAACCGCTTTCTTGACTGATCCCTGATCGAACGGAAAGACAACATCTGCTCCTTGGATCTTCTTGTGCGAGAAGCTATGGACATTTTTCTTTTTGTCTTTCTTGTCTGGTATCCGTTACAGTTTGTTTCCCGGCTTGTTACTTAAGTTGGGGATCTTTTTTCAGCCAGTGAGTTTTGTTTATTTGTGCATTTCTTGCAAGAACCAGTGCGGGATTACTTGTTAACTGATATGATGTGCGAAGATACGTGGTGTAAAATGACATGCCCGACTGCATACTCCTGTTAAAGGACAAATCGGTTTCCCAATTATTTAAAATTTACCAGTTGCCTTGGAAAACTGGCTCAGTAAAAATTGAACAGCGCCGATTCTTCGTCTGGGATCAGCTCCCATTAGCCCAACTAGGAGATTAGAGCCAATTCCTGCCATACCAGAGCACATTCCAGCCATTTATTCAATTATTTTGGGTACTCCCACTTCCTTTACAGGGGCCTCATTTTAATCATTTCAGAACATTTTTTCACTTTTGCAAATTACTGTATTTATAGTGGTAGATATAAGTAGATCAACATTGGTCCCATTTTTGGAAAGTTTGGAAATATATATAAATAAATATTGAGATAGCAGTTGTTTGGTGTGAGTTTGATTTAGCTGCGTTTCTCCCCATTCATTTTGGTAGATGTTAGATGTTGTTCCTTTATTTACATCTTGTGATTTATATTGTAAGTTAGCAGTTTCAGGCACCACAAAACATAAATACAAGAAAGTTGTGACTTGTGATCTACGACTGGTCAGAATTTTACCAGAATAGGGCTGGCACGTAATATTTTATCGTCAGTCTTGCATGATGCATGATCTGGAAATACTCACTGAAAAGACTTGCACAATTCGTGCGGCTACGCTACTCAAACTTTCGTTCAGACTTTTCCTCAGCCTTTCGCTCAGCCGCACAGTGGAGTATTTGTGTGAATAAAAAACCGGACAAAATTATTAAATGTGTTTTTCTGCAATATGATTCAATAAAACGCAATGTTAGATCATAATTAAGTGCTAATTAAAAAAAAGAAATTCTTCTAAAATTGATTACGGGAAAAAAAAATATTTAACGCCAAAAGTCGCGAAACTCAGTTTTTCTGGAATATCTCGTAATCCGTTGATTTCACGTTTATTTCAGTTATTATAAAAAATTTCTATTATAAAATACTTCACCAAAAAGATTATATACACAATTTACGTACGACCAACAGTTTTCGAAATACAGGCAATTAAATTCAAATGACTTTTATACTCATTTTCCTGAATGCAAAACAAAATGGCAGTCGTGGGCCAATATGCCGTTAAGACTGAAGATTAAACATTACTCGTATACACCACCCTTTAGTCTATCGACATACGGTGGTAAAAATAATGTTTTACACTTTACTTTAGGGAAACCCTTCAAGAACAAGACGCACAAACCCATATTGCTTTTAATATCTAATATTGTTATTGTTAATACATTATAACGGACAACAATACGCATTATTAAATTGGAAGTGAAAATTTGGACTCATTGGAAATTAAATGTGACTTTGTTGAATTGAAAGTCGACCAGTCTGATTCGCAGTTAAGTATCACAATCGCGGCTAGGGGCAATAACACGAATCGGGTTTTGTGGTTTTATAAAAAATTTATGCAAATCGATCCAAAAATTGATATGAAGTGATCCTCTGAGGGAGAGCTTACTGAGCTGTTTCTTGCCAAAACATGTATTCACTTTAGTTCACCAAAAAATAATTATTTAATATTAATCTCTTGTAACTTTATGAATACATCGCTAGGAATTACGTGTCCAATATGAAAGAACTCTTATTCTGAGATGTGCTGACGTCAGAACTGCATCAATTAATTATTAATAAAAAATTCTTGTTGAGCTCATATTCAACTGAACTTCATCGGACACACACAAGTAATGACGAAGTTCTATGCTCGTAAACACATTGAGGAAGCAAATTACTCATCCGGCAGTTCTGATTAAATGCATTGCTGAACACACACGCCAGCGGTAGAAACAAGATCACTTACCTCAGCATAATTTCTAGTTGACTGCGCATTAGCTATTGATTGCCCGAAGACGATCCCATCACTGCAACGAGACAAAGGCAGAGTAACTGTAAATTATCGATTGAGGTAGAGACACTTTCTGGACTTATAAGATAGGGCGACCTCAATGTATTGCAGGCGGATAGACCATACAAGCGAGTCGACAAATTTCGTTTTTAGAAAATCACAACAGACGTAAAACACTAAAACGGCAGGCAGAGGTAATGCAGGTAGGTGTGGGAAAGCCGCGCACTGTAGTCTGCCCGCGTTTCAGGCCCCAACCGCTCCAACTCACCTGAACCGGCATGTAGGCGAAATAATGGTCCTTGAGTCATTCACTAGAGACATTGTGGATTTAAACACCGGAGATTTTCTAATATTCACACAAAACCACAAGTTCGATGAGCTAGCTGTAGCCACAAAAGTCCGCACCTACGTGGGCAGCAAATGATATTCAGCACGGCGCTGATCACAAATCTATTAGGCAACTCGCGCAACTCGCGCACGCGTGCGAACCCGGTTGTTTACGATTTGAAAAATGTTTGAAATTTTAATTCGCTTCTTTGCAAGATGATTTTTGAAACACACAAAAATTAGCTCCGAATACTTTTTCGCGAGATATTTAATTCGTTGGCTTAGCGCACAGCGTAACCGACAGCCAAAGTAAAGGGTTCGTTTGTTGCTCGTCCGAGAACAAGATTACTTTTAATTCCACGCCTGCCGAGCCCCTGGTAGTTCGCCTGATTCTTATGCAGGGAGCACGCATATGGGAGGTATCTCTTGCGGTGACTTCTTGAGTGCGCCTTGAGTGTGAGGCTTCGTATTTCTTTGCAGATGGGGAATAAACGGATGCGATCGGTGGTTAATGAGTTCCACTTTTATGTCGGAATATGGGAGAAACTTACATAATGACAGAATATCAAGGGATATGTATTATATACGCACAGTTTTTTTCGCAGACGTGGATTGAATGCATTTAGATTATGGAAGATTTCGCAAGCACTGCATGGCTTCTGTTTTACTAATGAAGTCCGACCGCGTTGGTTAAGCGACTTTGGATTTTGTTCTTTGAAATGCAGACTTGCAGTTAGATTATTCATTGTTCAGAAAGACCCCACTTTCACACAGTTTAAATAGAAAAACAAAGACACGTAAATGTGAACAAACCGAAATAAAAGACAAGAAAAGGTAGGAGAAATCAAATTATTTCTGATGAGACTTTAGAATTTTCTATTCGCAATTTTTAATTTTTAAAATTTAATAAAAAACAATCGAAGAGGAATTCCTACAATATTTTTATTGTCAGTGATAATACCTAATGAAAAATTAAATCTAGTACAGACGACCGCAACGGCTTTGTGGTACAATCCATTTTCCGATGAAATGGCATTAATGAGGCTCCACAGAGGTAAGTTTGCATCGCAAGTTTTTCTTTAGCTCCTGAATCGCTCTTGGCATATTCGCATAAATGAATAAACGAAAGTCTAAAGGTGTAAATTCACACGATATTGGTAACCAATTAACGTCACCGTTTTGTGAAATTACGCGTCCAGGGAACTTTTCATGCAATAAACCGATTGTTTCGTCATTAGTGTGGCACATAGCGCCGTCTTGTTGAAAAACTTATCTTAGAGATCTATATCAAGAAAACAGGGTCACAAACAATTTCAAACGAAATGAAATAGAACACATTTACACTTGATGTTTTCCCTTCAAAACATGTTAATAAAGGGTTGCACACAAAATAATTACTTACAGAAAACAAAACGATATGGCGCTTATAATATGAATTTTTAAATTTATTGTCACCAAAATACGTTAACATAGGTTTCGCGAGAATGTGCTATGATTCACATCACTACTATGTTTAACTGGAAGTGTTCGAAGCACCATTGACTTGCATGCACCGATCGACTTTGAGCTGCTGATCTTTAATATTAATTAAAAATTATATAAGGAATTGTTACCAGCTTGTTTAGGTTGTCGGTTATTTCTCTGAAAACATTAAATTATCCTTTAGAATACCTTAGGGATCAATCTTGGGTCCTCTCTTATTTTCAATTTAAATATATTGAATTTGTGATTCAAAACTAAAGGTTATAGACTTTAATATGAAAAGATAATTGGAATCCGTTAATTTTTGCGGATATACAGCGATTGAAACATCACACAATTTTTTTCAGAAGTGTAATAAATAATATATAAATATTCAAAGAACTTCCTTAATTAAATATGTAAAATAAAAGCCCCAACGAAAGTATTTATAGGCACTTCAGTCCAAAGACGACTAAGATATCAATTTCAAACCCTACAAAGTAGAGAATTTCACAAATGACAAATTACTGTAAATGAAAAAGAAAACGCTGGGAAATGAGGTCGTAAATTGCCTAACTACAAAATAACCGCGTTCATAAACAAAATGATCACATCAAAACGAATTTACGATTTCACAGAGATGAAGAACGATCACATTCCTTCTTTCAAGTTCTATTTTGATCAAAAGAATGTAATAAGCACTCCCAGCTTGCCACCATATGCGGTAAACATTGTAGTTTTCGTCTTCTTCAAAGTGTCACCAAAATAGTAAAAACTAAAGCAAAACTCTTTCAAAGCAAACATTTTCCCTTTTCATAGAGCCAAGCAGTCTGCACAGAGCGTCGTAAAAGGCTAAATAAGCAGATATTCGACACCCACCGACAATGACAGTCACTTGCAAAGGGAAAAAATCTTTGCACATGTTAAAGATTTCTTAAAGAGATGAAAATTACGCCTCTCTGAATCTAAATCAGGCTTTGTCTCAGAAGACCGGCAATATCAGCTCAAATCATATTGACAAGGGTGCAGGGCTCATTCATGAACAAAGAATTTAGGGATGTGGATGCAACTGAAGGGAATGATAAAAACGTGCCCATATATCCGATATTCAGGATGCATCTTTATGCCTCCGTCTGAGGGGTACAAAAAAAGCATTTCGAGACCGGGGGTTAGGTAGAAATATCTTTGCGTCTGAGGAAACATCTGTTTGGTAAAAGCATCACAAACAAATCTATGAAAAATGAGACATTTCATGAAGGGGATGCAGTGCTTATGGCGTATTCATGGAGCAGTTGCCTGTTTCGGCGCAGTAATGCCTCAAGCACTTTTATATTATGGAAATAGATTTTGTTGCCACTGTTATTAATTATGTGCTACAAAATGCGTCACATCCTCTATAATTTTACACGACAAGTATAAAGCGGTTTTATCTAAAAAACATAAAAGGACTTAGTTATAGGGTAACACTCAAAAATTTTAAAATCTTTAATTCATTTTTGTAACTTAAATAAATTCAAAAATCGTAATAAAAAAATAAATTAAAAATCAAATGCTTGGAGGAAGGATTATACAATATATGTTCATACCAAATTGGCTTCCGATTGAAGGTAATGAGCAATTAAAGAAATGATATATGAATAATGAGAAAATTAAAGAAACATAAACAAATAAGAATAAATTAATTACAATAACATTTCAAACTTTCGTATTTATTATGCGCGTAAATATTTCTCATGAGTACTGTGGATAGTTCCAAAATTCAAAGCAAAGCCGCTGCGGACATTTGAACGAATTTCTATACTTAATGCCATAAAATCTTACACACAACTTGTTTTATTTATATTCAAAAGTCAAGCGTCCTTATTGAAAGACCCTGTATATCTAGTACAAGTCGTGCGACTTATCTATTGCCATTTGATAAAACAAAATCCATCAGGCTGTTAAGACTGGAGGAAAGAATATACATACAACACATAAATACTCTACCCATGTAGTTGCGCGTACACATCCTAAAAACATTATCCTCTCTTTGGCTGCACAGTCGAGTTTAAAAATTGCATTTACTTTTATATACATACGTTATTTACTTCAAACTTTAAAGACCGCAAAAGTTTTGGTTTCCACCAGCCGGAACCCATGCACACTTCTTCCCCATCGGAACCAAGTGCGCCAGCTTATCCAGGTATAATTCCTCGACAAGTTGGTTTACCTTCGAAAAAATTTTAATATACATCCGATGGTAATCCGCAAAAAAAGGGAATCATTAATAAAACGACGTCGTAAGGGTAAGTAGTACGGGCAGGAATGCGGTTCTTTCCAGGCCAGTAAATTTTCCATTTTTTCCGCCTTACATAATAAAGGAAGGCAAAGGCTTTTATTGGGATTCAATTAGTCCTAACAGTATCAGGCACCGAGGTGGTCCCACATCCAGCCGAAATTCCAAAACGACTTCCGTTTACACTTGGCGCATATGCCCGTCTCAACTACCGCTCCGCTACCTGTGCCTTTACCTTTAGTGCGAAAGTACCTCGATAAAATAAGAAACCTGATCGGTGCATTGGCAGGAAAGGGTCTGCGCACCTTGGGACGAATTAAAAAAGCGACGATTATTGCGCACAGGAGCGATAAAGATAATTTCAGGTTCCCGCCACGATCGTCAGTCCCAATGCCTTAATCACGATAAATAGATGCTAAATTACAACTCACCTCGAAGAAGTGCATGTTTCGTGAGAGCCGACCATTAAACCGATTTCACTCTATCGTAGTTTCTTTTACTTGTTCTAATTGAAATGGCGCTTTAAACGAAGACGTTACAAGATTCGATCAACGCCGCTAATTTGCCTGTCAAAAGAAGGTGATCACCGAGATGGATGCAGCCCGATAAGGTGCCATTGATAGCAGGTCTGCTCACGTTAGATGCCCTGCAGCCGCTATATTCATTGAGTGCACTTGCTCTCTATAAATAGCGGCTAATTGGCCTCCCAGACAGCTTCGTGTATCTGGATTAATTGCTGGTCATTCCCGTAATGACAAGGCACTTGGTTCGTACACCCATTAGATGAAAAGTGAATGCCATTAGCACAGGCCTGTCCGAAGTCCATTGTGTTTGCATGCTCTCACCTACAGCAAATTAAATTCCAAGAGATGGCACTTGAGGTGATCTGTCTGATGTCTCGACTGAAACTTAAAACAAAAAATAAAAATAAGAAATATATAAAACGTTCGTGCTGGAATCCTCCAGATTCATATTTCTATACCATCTGTTTGCCATCGAAAGGAACCGCAAGTGGCCTGCACCATTTACATGAGCAGCAGGTTCCATGCAATTGAAAATTCTCTTGCATTCGCTGTAATTACAGAAATGCAGGTGCTTTCCATCCTCTCGGTGTGTATCTGAGACGCTGACGCATGGCATTGAGAGGAGACTTGAGTAACCAGGGCTCCTATAATTGGCTATACCCTCGGGGAATGTGGATCGGGGCATGATGTCCGATAAAGCAGCAACAAATTTTCTTTAATGATGAAAAGAAGGATGTGCAGAAGTGTATGATATGCCAGTAAAAATTATGCGATCTGGGAGTATGTAAGTAGTAAACAAATTGCAGATTCCTTTTACGGTAGGTAAGCATGTGCATAATCTTCCAAATAAATTCATATGCCTAATATCCTTATGAGTAACATGAATACTGAGAAAAACAGATGCATACTTGGTTAATTTAAATAGCTGAAATTCTGGAATACCTCTGAAGCATCTCAAGGACCTCAGTTATGGCTCTTTGCTTTTTTCTCTTGGCTTTGTTAAGTGAAAGAAAATTCTTTGAATATATGTTTATACAACTAATTTATTTTATTTTTTTCTAGTAAGATAATAAGAATTCTTTAAATAACGGGGGCCCTAAATTTGACATGCCACTTAATTTTTAATAAAAACAAAAATATTTTAGTTGTGATTTTATAATTTCATTTTAAATTATGGGTTACAGTTGTTGCGGTTAATAGTGGAAAATCACACCCACTGGATTTCCTTGGTATGTCATGATTTTTTTTAATAAAAATATGCGACTTTTACTAATTATATAAAATTTTAATAGAACTTTTTCCATTAATTAGAAACTTAAAGATAAAATTGTCTACTTTCACTTTCGAAATTTTTTAACCATATGTCCGCGTTTGTAAAAAAATAATCTAATATAAAACAAACCCAATATACATCTAAAATGTAATTTTGAAGCTTGAAATATTGGTTAACAATGCAAAAGATCCCAAGGCTCTACGAAATTTTTCTAAATCTTGAATAATCAGCACATGCTTTTCCCTGCAGGAAATATGGAGAGTTACGCTTTCTTTAGCGCATGTATATGACAACATGTTCTACTAAAAAAATGAGTTCACCTGCTCATATCATATATATTATAATATTTCTCAATGGTGTTTTGTTGTCGTACACCATATGTCCCTTAATAGGTACTTCATCAAAATTGATGGGTGAGATATCATTTTGAAGATTACGTTCCCCGCTAATGGCGAAAAATAAACAAATAATTTAAAATTAATATTTTCGCTAAAAACACTTCCTTTTAAAAACTTAATAACATGCATGACAGCTGTTAGTCGGAGTTGTTGACATCCTATACGAAAGTGTAATCTAGCTGTAGCTGACGTGTCAGTAGAGTAAACAACTCCAGCCGATTTTTTTATAAAGTTTTTAATATAAAAAAATTATTAACTTTTAAAAACAATTATCGACAAAAAACTTCACACTTCCCGCGGTTTGTAGGCCAACTTCACAAAAATCAGTTTTTTTCTATGAAAAGAAAGAAAACTGCGCAAAAAGCGACAAGTGTGAAGTTCCCGAAAAAGATTTTTTGTCGATAATTTTTTTGTTAAACCTGGAGTAACAAAACTTTTCAGTGGAGCAATAATGTGGACTATTGGAAAAACGAAGTAGGTACTTGTTATTTAATTATCTTATTTTTACCGGCCAACTTCACACACCTCTGTATGCGCACCAAATCTTCGAAAGAATTATTTTTGGTCCCTAACCCTATTAACCCTATTATATGGCCACCGACGTTCTTCGAGAAGGAAACATTTCGTATGACTTTGTAACATCTTTAAAAAAATTATTGTTGAAAATGTTCTAAAAGTCAATTTTCCCAAATTGTCGCCTAGATACGTTTACGACGAATAATTTCTTGTATACCTGCCGATATTTTGTTCTTTACCAATCTAATCTGTGTAGGTTAGCAAAAGTGTCTACATACATATGTGGGTATTCTTGTATAATTTGTCCATTTGAAGCTAGCAATTCACAGCCGGTATGTAGCTCATCGTCTTTATTTATCTTAAGATTTGAAAACTTTATTGTGCAATAAAATTTGTTTTTATACGTCGTATATCAATGCAGATTACGACTTTACAACAGAAGCATACGAAGGTAGCAGGCGATGTCTCGAGCCTTTTAAATAGATTGTTTATAGCTTTCAAGGTGTTGTTTGCTTCAAAATCCAAAATAAAAACAACTCCAAGTATCCATTGCACTTAACCGCAAATAATTACACGCAAAGTCGGCTGTACCGCAACGAACGACGGGACTATTCCTTGCACCACAATGAAAAGCCTCCGCAAATTGCACACGAATAAATTCAAAGCGAGAGGAAAAATCGTTGCCCGGCAAAACGTTGCACACACTAATATTATTAATAAACAGAAAGTAATAAAAATGAAATATCTCCTGGGGCAATCAACTGTTGCCGCTGCTCTCCGGCCGCACTGAGATCTGAAATGAGATGACTCAGAAAACCAGTTTTATTCGCAAAAGTCGTTTCAACCGTTCTTCTTGTGGGAACCGATAAGAAATTGCCGGCTACGAGCTACGACCGACCTGAGAATGTGTTGTTGTCGTATACCTCAACTGGAATACCAAATTGGAAGAAATGCTATTTATCTGCCCGTCCAAACCGGTCGACATTGCAAGGTCGTATGGAGCGGCAGGTATTAGAGGTGGAACGGTGCACTGTCAGCGAATTAACGAAGCCCTGCGAATGGACCCTTTTTGCGGTTATCTGATCGCCCAAATCTCCGCGAACATGCGATCGAATTTGAATTAATTAAATGAAAGCCGAAAACTGAATTCCATGTAATTTTTAATTTTAAAGATACTTTATTTCCAGCGAAGCCTCGACGAGCTGCCGCTTTATTCTATTAAATCGGATACCGTATACAGAGGTTTACTATTTTTTTTTTGTCTTTCACATAATTCCGTTACTCTTTTTCCCTCAAAATAAAGTTGATATTGTTTTTTTCATGCTTTAATTCGGGCATCATTCTCCGACCTCGTACCTTGACAATTTAAGATTCATTGTAGCAAGACGACGCAGATGTGCCTTTCGACTTGAGGCTCCGACAACTGGAGCTGCTGACCAGAGGTAAGAATTCCAATTTCGAGACATACCCGACAGATGTTTGAATAAAAGTGAGGTCAATTCAACACACCTGAATGTTACCGTCTGCCCGCCGCTTGCAGCCACTGTGAGTTAGTTGCAGTGAAAGGCGAAAACCACTGTCCAGGTGAAACATTCCTGTGGATGGGGTGCCGAGTTATATCACATCCACGTTAAAAGGAACACGAGCATTTGAACACCTTTCGTGTCGTTTTCGTTTGCAATCTTGTTGCAATTTTGCGAATTTTCACATTGCACACGCGAGTTAATGCAGTGCCATACAGTACTGGGAATTAAAGTCAATTATCACAGGCTGGTACATGATTCTTGGTAATGTGATGATAAACCGACTCCCTGAGAGAGTAACTCCCTGCCATATTGTATTATTCAGTAATAACCTTTAATTGATTTCGAGGGTAGAAACAGTCATGTGAAAACAAATAAACCGCTCCCACCCACAGCAGCATTTTCCCTGCTTCGAGCTCAGCAGTTTAATACCCCTGAATAAACATGAAACATACGCACCTAGGTCCTACTAGACCTAGACAAATGGCAGTAATAAGTGACACAGTGCGCCCTCCTTTAATAAAAGGATTATTTGGTAAACAGCGGCTGAATATGTACGTACGGTTGCCCAGGATTTCAGGAATTAGGAAATACAGCATTTGTTGATTTATGATTTCTGCATGTGTCCCGCGCAGTTGGTTCGTAGCCTACACGTGTGTTTATTTTAGGACTGAAGAACTGTTTGCTCTTACTTTGCTTTAGTGCCCATTTGGGTGTAACCTTATTAAGAATTGATCCGTCGTTTCTTGAATAGCACCCAACAACAATAAATACTCCATGGTGTCGGCTACATTATATGTAGATTTTGCTCCCTTTTAATTTCAGCTAGGAATATATCTTTCTGTGCTTTGCAAAGGAGTTTTAATTTTAGAAATTTATATTCTCTGTCTCAACTTTCAGATTAAAATTAGTTTGTATTGGTCATTGTAGAAAATTATAAGGCCTATAAGTCCAAAATGATTGATACTGATAAATTGAAAGGAGATTCTAAATTCCCCTGTCATTCTGACTTTAGGTCACATCCGCGTAGTTCCTACAATTTATCGCAATTGCCGGGTGAATATATGTATGTATTTACATATTTTCAAGATTTTAAATTTTAAAAGGTCCAGAATAGGCCAAAGTAGTGAACATAAGGCCAAAAAGGACCATAATTGACGTGCGTTTTTCCTGATAACGGTTGATGGTAGTTAGGGGTAGCTGATTTCGAATAAGCCAACAAAATTTCCATCTTAAAAATGGCGAGCCAATATGGCTACCGAAAAAGCACACTTCAAGAAACTGCCACGGTTTCTGGGGTCACTGATTTCGAGTGTTTCATTAAAATTTTCAAATATTTGAATATTTGGAGAAAATGGAAAAATATATTTACGTGTGAAAATGAAGGAAGGCATGGATTTTTTCGAGATTGAGGAGAAAAATTGTATTATCTCAGTAATTAATAGACGTAGTATATTGTGGGTGCAATCGTCTTGGAGAGTAGTGTAATTGCGTGTATATTTTATGATTTAATGAATAATAGTTTATTTTAGCAAAACGGAATAAGTGTATAAGAGGTATGTTTATAATAATGAATGTGCGTTTGTATGATGCTTATAGACTCGAAAAATACTGAACCGATTGAACTCAAATTTACAGACTATGTTTGTTTTGCTGTTAGAAAGGTTATAGTTTGAAAAATGTTCAATGGGTGTCGCTAAATATCGAAACACGAAGAGTTAAAAAGTACTTTAAGAAGGAATAACACAGTGACGAGCCCAAAGTCGCAATTATCTTTGGCGTGTAAGCGGGCAAGTTCGTACTTTGGCCTAGCCCCGATTGAATTGATCAATTAACAATTGAAAATTCAGAATATTGCATGAAAATTCCAAACTTTAAAAGATTATCATGAAAACGGGTCCTTTTATGTTTTCATGGACGCTAATCTTGAATCTGTATAGATACTATCAAATTTTCGAAATTTCAGATGACGGATGCAATATGGCGACTGAAAATTCTCAACTTTAAGAGCTTGTGTGTTATTATACCTTTCATTAATTATTTATCTTCCTGAGCATTTACTTGCAGTTGATCTAATGAGTATGTCTCTACATTTTTTAAGAGACATGTAGTGCAGATCCAAGATTTGTGTATCGCGCATATTTAAAACAACAAGTGAAAATACCGAAAACTTCTATATCACATTTGCATACGAAGCTTAAATCGAATAATTGTGTGAAATTCAGAATTTTTGGTTGTGATTTAGGTTGCGTTATTTTGAATTTTTATGTCTTGATTCCGTTGATCACCAGCCTGAAAACCCTTCTGTACCCATTTTTATGGATTCCGTTAAGTTGGCGTAGTTAAAGTCTGATATCTTTTCTTGAATCACCATCTTGAATTAAAACCATCTATAAATCAAAACTAAATTATTTTTCTAGTTGATAATTTTTGGCAACCACCCTTAGTCCCTAAATTTCGATAATATGCCAAAATTTCCCAAATCACCGAATTATACGTTCCCATTAAACTTAAACTTAAACTTTTGTCCAGCAATTTATTTATTAAGGTTTGTAAGTAAATTATTCGTATGCGTGTAGGTTTGAAAATTCAAATGAAAAGCTCAATTAACAAATTAATTTCATGGAGGAGAATTACTATCCCCTCTAATTCTTATCGAATACGTTGTTACGGCAAAAGAAGAAGAAGAAAACAAATTCTGACGACCGGGTGTGGCGCACCCAAGTAGAACCCTCCAAAACGAATTTTATTGCGTCTAACCAGAAAGTTGCAGGACAAAGGAGCAAGTATACTTCGCGCAAGTTGAAATTTCCGCCCCAAATAAAATATTTACACAATTCAAATTTTATGCTTCTGAATAATGTCGCAGTATTCACCCCAAGTGATGTTGACACAATGGAAGTGCCGCGAGGGTAGTGAACTCAAAAGAAACTTGTATCAATTACGCCTTGATTGAATCGGACACACTCGTATCTGCTGTGGGGTTGAGAATGCAACCCCCAGAATTAGGGTCGACACCGGTTCAGGAAAGAACAGCTGCGGCTCAACTCACACGCCGTAGAATGCGCTGGCGCGGAGCAATAAATCACCCTGGGACCCAGGTAGGTTGCGCACGTACGCGCGCCGATAGGAAGTGTGTTAACGTTAACAATGCAGCAGCTTGCAATGCGTGGTTCGTAGTGCGTGTCTTCTATACGTAAATTGCAAAAAGCAGGAAATTTCGATGAAGCAACGTAATGTACCTACATACCTTACTTCATCATCTTGAAGAGACGGGGAAAACTAGATTGGTCGTTTATCTTAAAAAAATGTGATTCTCCGCCCCAACCATTTTAGGCGAATAGTTTCCCACAATTAAATCATCCTGAGCGACTCCACCCGATGAAATATTTCGTGGTGAATAATTCACAAATAACCGTACGGGTACAATGTTTCCTTTAAGAACAGAGTCCGAGCTTCCTCCAGTGATGAGCGAGAAGCGCCTTCGCCCCGGTGCCACCAGGTAATTATGTGGAGGAAAGGCAGTTTCTCATGGCTGGGCGAACAATGCAATAATGGACATTCCAGGAATACCTTCCTGGGACCCCAGAATGGCCGAAGAATGGCGTAAAGTTGATTATTGAGGTTATAAAGTCGCTCTGTCTAGTTCACGCGGATTACCTTCGCATTTTTTTTGCTCTTTCGTCGACAACAGTTGCCGGCTTTTATGCAAATTGTGCACCGTGCCGCGCCAACAATACGACGTTTGTTTTTATGACGCTTCCGTAAGCGGTTTATTAATAAGTCCAGCGACCACCTAATCAGCCAAACTCATCGCAAGCAAATCCGAGGCTGGCAGGTTCACAATTTAAATTTTATCGCCAGGGACCATCTTCTGGAATTTATTTTTTTTTGTATTTCCCTAGAGTTTCAAGTGACAGACACAGTTGCGCTGGAGAAGGGAAAGGTCAAAGGGTTGAGGGCATTTTAAATTCTCACAGTCCCGACGACCCATCAGACGTTAATTGGAAAAATTAGAAAAATCACTCTTCAGCCTTTAAGTGACTTAAGTTGCTCATTGTGAGTCAGACATCAGTCCAAATCACCGATAGTGGCTCTGGCGATTGTTTTCACCCTCGGCATTTCCTGCATGATAATATCCGGCTGCCAAGTGTGTGTGGCGGATTATATGCGGGCAGATGAGGATGTGAAAAAACGAACACATCAATTTCCCCCGATTACTTTCCATGCGGGTAGGAAGAGTTTTCAATTTGGTCGCAATTTTGGCGAGCGCGCAGCAGTCGAACTTGAAGGCATTATCAGAGATAGGCATGACTTGGCTGGGGTTCCGTCTCAATACGCCCCACGGTCGACTAATTAATAGCGCAGCACAGCATGCACGCAATTGACATATGGTCCACTCTGAGCCATCACCGCAAACCCATACGGCGTGGTTGCCCAACAATGGCCCAAGAGATATGTGACTTCAGCAGAACATCTGCTTCTGAAATTAGATTTGGTGCCATACCCTTGGCTACCATAAGCACCTTCGTCGTGCGCAGTAGAGTCCAATTTTATAAACAGATGCTACAGTCATTTTTCGGCCATTAGGATTAGTAGGGGATGATGCGGTTTTACGATCATTTTCGGCTTGTTTAATTTCTTAATTGAAAACACGTGTGCTGCTGTAAAATCATTTTCTTAAAATTTGGACCTTCTTTATATTAATAGTTATGCCTAAGGTTTTTTGTAAATAATGGAAATGTTTTCACTTTTCATTTGGTACTTTGAAAAAATTTCTGGTGTGAATTTTTACACAGAATTTAGGACCACTACGCCTTCAACCACGTAATTCCTCTATTATAACATTTTTAGCATTTTCAAATTCTGCAACAGCATGCTTTTATATGCTGTTTATTCTTCAACAACATGATGACAAATCAAAAGTTATAACAGAATTTTCCCAGCCATAATCTGAAAGTCAAGATGTTGCCATTGTGTCTCCATTTGCAATTTCTAGGGGTTACAAACGCTATATAGGGTGTTTCGTATAACGCATGCAGAAATGAGTGAGAAGACAGATTTCATCTAGACAAAAAAAAATTTCATGGCAAGGGGAGGTGGCGAATTTTAACCGTTTTCGAGCTGCAGGGTGGTTCGTAAATTTGGTATGCACATTATTATTTTATTTTCATCTTTTGATCTACACAACGCAGCGATATCAAACTATCGTCAAACAACTACTATCCCAATACACGTTCCAAAAATGTCACCAGTGTTGACCTACAAGTACGTCACCAGTTAGAGAAAGATATACAAATTTATACGTATAAAAGCTTTTGCGGAATATTGAAAAAAAACATCATTTAAAAAAAAACTTACCTCATACTAGTAATTTCATTATTATACACGATGATAGTATAATATGAAGAAATTGTCTTTGTTATCCTATGACAATGACGTCACATAGCTTGTCGTAGTCTGCTCGTCAAACGCTCTCATTTGATACTAATGTTAAGGGGTTGTGAAGAAGAATATTATCCGCCATCTTAGGGTATATTCTTATTCTGCTTCTCAAAACCTTTTATTTGATAGCGATGTCAAGATCCATATTGGATTTAGAATGACGTCACATAGTTTATCGTATTGTACTCATCCAATGCTTTTATTTGCAATCATAATTTTGTTTAATACCTTCAACCTACTCCAATTCTCTCTCCACTAAAAAAACAGAAATTGCGTTGTAACACGTTGTACAAAGAGACTACGTCGTTGCCTGTAATAATTAATGTGACTTAAACTTCATTCAGCATTAAAATTACATTCCAACCCATTAAAGTCTTATCAAATTAAAATAACATTTTGGCAAGTTAAAGCATACCACAGAAACGTAAAGAGACATTTCCTCCAAAAATTTAATATTCTCTCCGATGGCGCAGAACGACATTTAAGAATTCCGTTCAGCTCGTCTAATGTTGGCGTTACTAAAAACGGAAGAAGACCATTTCATTGAACATAACTCACTACCCTGCCTGAATTCAAAATGACGCTGGGGCAGATGATTGGAATTATGTTAAGTAGTGCGCTAATGGCGAAGTGCTTGGGCACCCGAAGCTAATTAATATGCATCAGCTCCAGCAATCGCACTTCCTAATTCGGTTCCGATGTCTACTCTATTGTAGTGCAATAACAGCCTTAATGTGCACAGTGTATACGCGCTCTATGTCATTGACTCCCCTTTTTGCAGGTAATTTGCTGGGTGGCACCACTCGTATATCTTTGTACATAGAGGTGAACTTGTGAGGTAAGCTTATGGACAATTTAGGTTAGTTATTCAGCTCGGATCGTCATCAATTACTTGTTGATCTAATCCTCTTAAAAGGATGTCTCCTCGAATTAAAAGAAACATTAAGCTTGATACCTGTGACTACTTTTTTCCTAAGAAGGGTCAGTAGGAGATTTCCATTTTTTAAATCGACACAAAACACTTCATGTGATCCGGGTGCACACCTGGGCTCCATGTATGTAAATGCGAACATCACCTACCGAAATTACACCCCGAAAGCGTACAAAAAAATTCAAATTGAATGCATTGACCTGCGGATTAATTGAATGGCGTCTTTGGCCCGCAACTGAAACCTTTCCCGCATACATACATATATCGGGGATCCAGATTAGTTTGACAGAGAGCTCGAAAATTTCAATTTCATCGCCTCGTTCCTTTGTCAGGAGTTTTGAAAAGGAAAACAGAAACGCAACAAAAAAAAAGGAGAAGAAATGTAAATCAGCCTTGTTGAGATTGTTATTATCGGAAGCCATTCAGCCGTTGGTTGACTGCCTTCATATAGCCCGACAAGTATCGGTCAATTGGTCATGCTCGGTGTTTTTCCTTCGGGTCGTCAAAATGAAGATAAGAGGTATGATGAATTGAGCCTTTTTGTATTTAAATTAGACAAAGTACTTGTAACTACAGTAAACGTTTGCGAAGCATCGGAATTTTTGGATGAGTCATATTCGAGGTGCTTAACGAACTGAGAATTTTCTCACGCTGGATGTAGATGATTCTTTGTGTACTGATCTCCTTGCGAGGGCAAAACAATCAACAAAAGGCTCAGGAATGGTGCGGGTGAATGAAGCGAGCTTCAGTCATACTAATCGTACCAAATATGTTTTGTTATCTTTTTTGTCTTTTATCATTTAGGCAAGCACAGGGTGTTCAATGAGTTATAGGGGATAAGGGTGTGGGGATCATGGGCTATAGTACGAGTGTAATACATGTAATATACCGTTTAATTATGTAGTCGGGCGCAAAAATATGAAAAAAGTGTTGTTGGGAAAGTTTAAAGTTTTCGAACTGCAATATCCGGCATCGAGCAACGAAAATCACTGACTGTTGAAAATCACTGTAATAATAAGAGTTTTGTTATGAAATGACGCTACAATATTTTTGAGTCTTTAGACTATTGATTTCCATAAATTTTCACTTTTTTGATACCACAAAACGGGAAACCCCCCTTAAAATTTTAAAATTTTTTAAGAAAAGAATCCGACTGCCTTACTTAAACAAATAAAACATTAATAGCAATTTCAATTTATGAACGCTGCAGGTGTTGACGTGTTTCATCAAAATGTTCGAATTTAGTAACTTCCCTTTAAGTCAAAACATATGGAGACCACAAATACTCAACTTCAAAGAATTTCCATGAAAATGGGTGTCCCTATATTTCTGGGGTTGCTGATCTCCCTGATCTAGTAGCGAAATGGAATTTAAAGATGGCGGATCCGATATGCCGACCCAAAATTGTCAACTTAAAAGGATTACTATGAAAACGGGCGAAAAAGTTTTACGTACGATATACCGTAATTTTTTCAATGGGCTAGTTTTTTTTCTTTCCAGTTAGTTTATGCGAAATCGATTCTTTTGTATTTTTAAATAATTATTGTATAACTCCTACTTTTCTGGAAAACATAAGCTAAGGGAGCACGCACTTTCACTTTCAGATTCGTAAATTACTACTAGCAGGCCCCCCTAAATTATCTTTTATGACTTACTCTGTTTTTTTTGACTGAATTTAAAGAAATCCCAAAATTGCAAATGATAATAAATAAACTTTGAAAAAAATCTAACTCTCGTTTTGTGATGCGTCTGCTGCCCGTCGCTTATTACTTTTCTCATACATAAATGAATTCTAATTTTAGTTATACATAGAAGTATCTATCATAAAGAAAATTAAGAACAAAAAGAAGTTAGAAGTTTTAAAGGTTCTTAGGGACAAGTTTTGAATAGTGAGATAAATTTTCGTTAAATTAAAAGTCAATTTGGCTGCCACCATATATTATTTTTCAATTTATCTGTCAAATTATCGCCTTTAAAAATTTATTTATTTTAAACGTACGAATAGTATTTTAAATAGGAAAAATATATTTCGAAAGAAATGTAGAAATGAGGTTCACGTAGAAACGGGACGAAATGCATAAAGAACTTCGATGCTAATATTAAATGTAGATTTCTATGGAACGAAAGTGTTAACCAAGGTTAAGCTAGCAATTAAATAAATTTTGCTATATTCCTAGAATAAATCTCATTTCTACGAATCAGTTAATATTCCTCCTTTTCCAATCAGTTATGAGCACATTTGTCAAGACGATGATGAAATACTCAGACCCACCGTGAAAAGAAGTTATAAAAAGTCACAGGCGGTTCACACGGTTCTAAAGGTAAAAGCCGCCTACCTGGCGATGCCTCCCATTTCAACAAATAAAAATGCGACAATTAGACCCAAATAAAAAAAAACAATGGAATGAACCAAAACAAAACGGACTTGGCAAGATTTATCGGACGCCAGTCGTAAACATGATTTTATTTGAAAGCACAGGTAAGCCTAGCCAGAAGCAAAAGTCGAAACCCGCCCGAGGTTAATGTTTACATCCGTAGACTGAGACAAACGTTTTTTTTTTTTAAATTTTTTTGCTCCCTACCTTTTAGCGTTCCTCTTGGTCTTATTTAATTATTCCCAAGTTTTCTTAGGGTTTCTTTCCTCATCGTCGCCACCGAAAGGCTGATGAAATTTCTCTCCCGTCTGATATGGTCTTTGTTCAATGGATCGCCAGAACTTGTTTTCGCACAATATTCTGAGTCATGATCGGACAGGAACGAACGTGATCAAAAATTTCCTATAATATATACCTGTGTTAAGCTATGGGTATAGCACAATGTGGCGGATGTTTAGATGGCAGAAAAACGCTGATTTATTTTTAAACGTCTTTGAAATATTGTTCTGTAGTCGGGCTCGTCGCTTAAATCTTTTGTTTTCTTTGGCGGGCTGTTGCCCCAGATCGAGGTGAGGCGGTAAAATTACGCAAGGTTTCTCCGCCTGCAGCAACGATGATATTTCAATCTCACGTTTTCATAGTTTTTGCTGCATAATGTGGGATACATATTGGAGGAAATTTAAGCTTGATTCTTCCTTTAAGGACCCACAGGACATTTTTTTTCTAATTTAGAAAAACTACAAAGCAATTTGCTTTCACTTGGCTTGTAATATTAGAACACTCTTTATATTATGTTATAAACCTTTGCACGTATTTTACTTTGCTCTTTTAAACAGTTACGCTGGTTGTATATGAATCCAAATAAAAATACACATGCTTAAAAATTATTTGCATTAGTAAGGAAGCATGGATATTTTGGATCACAATTTTTTGGCCACGCAGATGAGTGGAATCTTTTTAAAATTTAATTTTTAAACATTGGAATTTCTGCAATGGAAAGGAAATATTATCAAAATGAAAATTATCATCATTACTGGAGAAAGCATATTTTGTTGAGATTGAAAAAGAGGAAGACTAAAAAAAGGAGACCGAACTGCGTTACGAGTCTGTGTAGGTTGTATTTCTAGTGTTCTTGGCATAAATAAACAATACGCGCCACGGTCCTTGTACACAGATTTCCACTAACGCAAACTTCACCTGCACAGTAGTGTGTTTCACAGGTCAATATTTACCTACATAATATTGCTGAGAAATATTAAATAAAATGTTTCAAAATAGTTTTGACTTTTACTTTTAATCATCTACTTTCTTGGCTATTAGCCTGTTTACATCATAGACAGTGGTTCTCAACAATGGCGATCTCTCTGATCTTCTTCATTTGATGTTTGGTATGCCTCAGGGATCCATTCTTGGCCCGTAAGTTTTAATTTCCGACTCCTATTGGAAGAAAAGTAATGTAATCGTGAAAAATTGAATAAAAAATTGATATTTTAATTTGTCTATTTAGGACCCCTTTTCTTCTTAAAACACTTAAAGTATATTTAAAACTTTTTGGAACGAAATGCCCCGAAGCACAACGTTATCTTAAATTGGATTGGCTATGCACTATATTTTCTCTTGTTCTTTTTATTTCTATTGTTATATTTAACCGTACCGTACCCCTACCTGTATATAACCACTTCCATATTTAATTTAAGAAATTTGTTGGTGCTAAATTTGTTTCTTGTAATTATATATTTTTTGGTCTTCACAGCGGAATTTAGTTTTTAATTTATATAACTTCAGTTACCTCCTCATACATATATTGCAGCACTGTTTATGGCTTCTCTTATAAGTAGACATTAACTTTCTCATTCGAAAAAAAAACATTGCTTTCTAAAAATTTCTACACGTTTTTTCAGTTTCTTGCAGGAGGCGGTTTAATTGCTTCGAATTCACATCAATTTGCATTAGAAGCTTTCGCAAATGTGACTGCGTAAAATGCCCCTCTGTACGTAAAAGGAAACGCTTTATGGACAAGCGGTTCACTATAATCCGTATAAATTACCTGGAATCTCCACCTGATAATTATTCTCGACCAAAAGTGGACTTTTTTATATAAGCCAGAATGAGTCCATCCCAGATTTTTTCCTATTTTATTGCTGATGGAAATTCCTTTCCACCATATATGGGTAACCTGCCCCCGACATATACGGAAGTTTTGCGTAGGTTGATCTATACATTAGCCAACCAGGCAAACTGCATAATTTACAAAGGTTCCCAGGAGAGTTCGACTCAGCTATCCAAGTATGGCCAGTACACAATAAATCCGAAACATTTTTAACGAAAAACGCTTTAATCAGTTGAATTACCAAAAACAGATATCACCCGTGGGCCGCGAACACCATTTAGTAATTTCGCGCACGCGAGTCGTGGAGCTTTTTTTAGCCGATGGCATCAAAACTTGCCTTCTACGAGCTGAAAATTAGCTCGTGCTCAACTCGTTTAAATTGGGACTATCTACCAATTCCGTCGGTATAGCGATTTCACAGATCTTCATTTCTCTTAATTTTTTATTAATCAGCTTCGTCAAGAAAAGGCATAATTAATTTAAACTGAACTTCTGTCCTTATTGACTCGTTTCAGCAAGTGAAAGGTAGCTGTTCGACGATTACCCAAACCGATCCGCTGCCGTGAGAACAAATGGAAATCGTCAATTTTATGGTGTTTTTCAGACAGGCAACGTCCAGTCGATGTTTAGAATGTTTGGGAATTTCTAAACTAGCGTTAAATTTTACTAGCTACTTCCGCAGAGCAATTATGTCCACCGTGTTCTATCTTAGCCATATCTGTCTACATGTGTTCTGCTGAGATAAACAGAGAGAAAAACAATTAAAAGCCCATAGCCGACTCTAATTTCTCATTTCCTGCCAAAACATACACCTCCAGAATCAATAGCACTCGTGGTTCGCCTTATCCAGGTGTCTCCGGCTGGGGCATCGTTCATTCATCTAATTCACTCAAAGACAGACAGAATGCATATGGAGCGGCTGTCTGCCTATCTGAAGTTTTCTCTGGTCAAGCGAATTGTGTGGGCCCGCGAAGTCATAACCCGTGACTTGTAAACTTCCTGGTGGTGATACCGCTGAGACTTACAAGTGACCTCTTCTTCAGTCGGATGCAAGCCCCATCATAACCGCAAGGCCGATGTTGCCTACGCATCCAAGGCTCATCAGAGTGCTCCTCCGCGGTTTTGTGCTGAAGAGGTCACGCCGTTCTCACACCCACAAGCTAGTGATCGCGCGCGGATGGCTTCAAGGGAATTTGGAAGTGTGCCCATTAATGAACGTATTATTCTGCGATGGCTGCATGTGGGCACGCGTGTCGAAACCTCCTTTTTTGCCGCCGATTGATAATATATTCTTTACAAATTATTTGATTGTTAAAAATTCTGTGGTTGCTATCAACCTACCGCTTATGGAAGAATTGCCGGATTGTTGGAACACGCGTTCGTACATCTATTATATTTTGTAAATTAGGGTTATAAAAAAAGTTACGTTTTTGGTATTATAAGCAAATTGCAAAACGGTAGACAAACGCAGCACACTGATGATATTTCAATTAAATGTTATCCAAATAAGTGTCCGACGATCAGTGACGCGTGGACATTAACATTTTTATCATGAATGCTAAGTTTAACATTTTAAATCAAATTAGGATATACGTATGTAATTTATGATAAAAACATCTTAATGCAGCTTAACGCCTCATTCGACTCATCGACAAAAAAATAAATTATGCGATTTCAACTTTTGATACGCCAAAACAGAATGTAAAAGTGAATTTTTTTTAACACTTCTACAAACTGTTAACCGCTTTTATTTTTTAGTACATACTAAAAGTACTGTTAAAATTTACGAATTTTCCAAAAGAGGCCACAATGTCCATAGTTCGTAACATCCTATTGCATTCGCTGTTAGCATAACCAAAAGTAGAAAAATCGATTCAAATCTTTACTTTGGATGAGATCACAGAGAATAAGATCACAAATATGGGTTAAAACTTTCTTCTGGTTTTTTTTTTATAATCAAGCCTTAAGAAATTGTGTCACATTTGGCATTTTTAAAGTGAAAGGATTAAATTTGCCAAATTCGACTGATCTATAAATAATCACAGCTATTAGCTTCAACCATTGACAAACGCTGAGAGGGGATTTGAGGCGTAATGAAGGAAAGCCATTTTCTTGGGAAATGTTAGTACAACATCAAACACCACATACCTACCTAATTTTTTAATCCAAAATCAAAGTTTTTCTCCAGGTGTAGCCTGATTCATGACTCATGTCACTCGATGCCGGAGCGTAAATATAATGTACATAGTAGAGTTTGCGGAATGGTTAAGAAAGACAGGCTCTTAATCCCCTCGTTTCAAAATTGTGTAACGTTCCATAGAGTAGATAGAGGAAGTCTTTATGATGTATTTCCAATGAAAAGACATAAAAATCGTATGATCCTGTATTCACAGATTAGCACGTAAGTTATTAAACAGGCTTTCCACTCCTCGAAATTTTAAATGCGTTATCGCGCAGACAAGCACGCATTTGTGGAGCGTGGCAGAATGACAAGAAGGTGAGTAGATTCTTGTTTTTATTTTAATGGTTTTTATCAGGTTTTTCAATAAATAAATAAATTTGGAATATCTGTCATGATAAGTGTAGTGTAAAGCTTTTTGGTGTCAATTCGCAGAAATTGTGTCAATGGGAAGGCATTTTTCGGAAACTATATTCGACCTCTTAGAAATTCTTTCAGATCCGTCCTTTTAGGGCAAATGGATGGCGCTCGCAAAATATCTTCGACACAGGACTGTTACGCCTATTGTAAAACTTAAGCCCATTTACTTGTAAGTAGCTGTGCATGTATTAATTTATTTAACACTGGTATCGTCTCAACCGAAGAAAATAATTGTGTAAAATTGAACATTTTGTTGACCGGGACTTTGCCCGACTAAACCTTAATGTCTGCAACGCTGCAATATTTTTCGTTGCCTGCGTTGACAAGTCAGTTGCAGCAGGAGACGGAACATCTACGCGATTTAACCTTTTGACAATGTAACAGGATTTTAGATTTTTAAATAAACTTATAGAAAACTTAGGAACGCGAGTAGTATAGTGGTCCAAAAGTCCTAGGTTCGAATCCCACTCGGACCCACATGTACACTCCTAATAATTTCCTAATAAGCGACAGATGGAAGCGCTATAAATAACAATACCTACTGTGAGCTAATCAACCAGCATAGCGGACACAAACGATTCAAGAAATGGTAGTGGAGTGAAGTATAAAATATGTTTCGAAACTTGGAGACTTGGTGGATTTGGACTGCCCGAAAGCCCAAACAAAGTCCACCTTAAAGTACACTTCTCCACCTCCAACAGTACTATGAGATTAATTAATTATATTAATAAAATTAATGGTACTGAACAACCCAAAACTCTGGTGAAAAAAAAGGTAGTTATACTTCAAGTCCGGTCCGGCGACAAGTTCCTTTAAGTACCTACCTACCTACTTTTAATTCGGGTACCGAAACTTGCAAACAATATCCTCGATTTTTAGCGAACTTCCTCTATTTTTGAGTCAATTGAATCGGTAATATAACAGTCAGTTGCGGTGTGGCAATTTATTTAACACTCGAATAACTACCATCGAAGAAAAAAGTTTGTGGCCTTCAAATGAAAATTTTACTTTATCCCGTATCAATTTGCACGATTTTTGGCAAACCTTTTGTATTGGTGTGTTTTAATTGACGCTATTGGCCTTATTCGAAATAATAAATCATTCTAAAATATGTGCAAGAAAATGTGCAATGTGGGAGATAAATGTCTACAGATTACTCGCCCACAAGAAAATTTATTTAATTTCTCAAATACAAGGTGTCGGATACGATACGAGCATGTTTTTCCAAATTAGAAAAAAGAGAAAAAATAAGATTGTTATTAGATCTCCCATAAGGAACTGCTCCCAGTTTATAAAAGTGAAATTACGCTTTAATTACACTCAGCGTTGACCTTCTGTTATGATTGTGATCAAAATGCGTGCGAATTACGGACATTAGTAACCGCACTTGAACTAGCTGTAATTGACCTAAAAGCAGAGCTAATAAAAGACTCACTTTTCCTTTGCAAAAAAACAGATGCAAACGACTTTAACAACACCTCGTTCAACAAATGGCGAAATAGTTGGCTTGAAACGGATTCACGCCGAGTGTTGTTTCCCATTCACTTTTCGCATAGTTGGATGGAGTAGGTGCATTTAATCGCCACGGCGCGGGATAAGCGAGGGCTCAACTTAAAGTGAGCCGAATGCTCAGAAAAACCCGTCGACATTGCAAGGTGAAATGTGCTTAGATCCAACCTGCAAAAGGCACTTACATCTAGCGCCGTTTTCCTTCTGTCACGATCAGCATAAATCCGGCTGTCGTATACCGGGGAAAACCTGCCGCCCCGGAATGTGAGTAACCAGTTCATTAGACAAGGACTATATGGGGACCGCGTCGACTGCGAGTGATCGCAACCAAAAGTGTTGGCTTTTTTTGCGGACCCCCAACATGAAATAATCAAAAATTCCCGAAGCGTGAAGTTCTTCAAACTCGTGGAGCAGCTGCTCTTTAACTCTGCCGGCTGTAAGACAAAAGGGAAAAATGTAAATGATGTCGGCCGACGCTGACGGTTCATTTACTGGCGCACCATACTGACATACGCCACGAGTGCATGCGGGAATACGTTTATGCTCTATCACTTTTCCGTCCAGTTCGACACGGTACGGTAGAACTTCAACGCTAGAGTTACGCTATTAATAGGAGCCCGAAGAGAGCTGAGTGCTATTACAGGGCCAGAAGTAGTAATCTTTGCGATTATTCACCTCTTGCTTATGACTGGGTAGCGTATCACGAATAATGTTTTATGCTGCTCCTCACAAGTCAACCGTAGCGATAGATCCTCCAACACATGCCGGCATATGCCGGCCACACGCTAGATGAATTAAGAATTGTAAGAATTCTAATGCAGCAATTGTACTACTACTGTAAATTTCATGGCTCAGTGAGATACCAGTGGTGGTCAGAAAAACTTTTATTTGACCGCCAGATGTTGGGGTGGATAATTGGAAAATGACATGCAATCAACCGGCGTATTGCTAGAACAAAGAATGTGGAGACAGATTTCAGACACCGATCATTTTAAGATATAAAAAAATCTCGCAAAACAAGCATAGTGGACACTAGAATTTAACTATTTTTTTTAATGGGAATTCTATTGCAAGCAAAGGCTTCTATAATCTCAAACATAGTTAGGTACTTTTCGAAATTGTTTTAATACTACTTTGCCTAATAGTAGAGACTTATGTACATATTATGTTGAAACAAAGGACGAGTCGTAGTTCTGAAAGCAATTCTAGCCATTCACATTCGCCGATCAAGAATTCGTGCGCCTCGACTCAAGCGTCTGCAAGGAGATTCTCTAGACCGTTTTTTGACGAAACCTAACAAATAAACAGCTCTACTAATAGTATTACTGAAATGGTCATCAACATTAAATTTAGATCTGGGGGTTATCTTTCACTTTAGTATCGGCAGTATAAAAGAGAATTTTAGAGTGAGACAAGGTCAAATTCGCGTTGGTTATAAACAAAATGAAAAGAAGAGGACCCAGATGGCTTCCTTGTGGCACGCCTGAAGTATTGTGGATAGGTGGCGAGAATGTGTTCTGAAAGGATACAATCTGTTTTCGTTCTTTAAGATAGGACGATATCCACTTTAGGAAAATTACTGGAAAACCAACCCTTTCAATGTTTAAAAATCCAAGCATGGAGGTTAACTCTATCAAAAGCCATACTTATCGGTGTATATCTTATTAATTATTGCCATTGTATTTATTCAAGCAAGAATGTTACAACTTCCAGGGTACCCAGGAGCATATCTCACCTTTAATTAATTCTTATTATTTTTTATTATTCTCATCATATATCATCAACTCTCTTTTAATATTAATTTATTATTATTATTCCACTTTTACGAAGTACTGACCTTTGTATTATTTTTTTTCTGAATAAATATTATTGTTAGTATCTTCCGTAATAATACACCAGAAAGGTCAACAAGATTAGGTGCACGTTGCCCTCTTTCCTTCGTTACGTTACTGCTTAATCAACAAACCAAACATCTATACTTAATTCTACTTACTACGAGAGCACTACATATATTTCGAATTCTTTGTGTGCATATTTGCACACTATTGGATGCATGTCGCTTTAATTTTTTCCTTTTTCATACAGTGTGAGTAATTCGTACGACAACGTTTAAGAAGTAAATATTCCTGATACACAGTCAATTTCTCAACCTTGAACTCTTCCAAGCTGCAAGCAAATCAATTCATTAAACAACCCAAAGGTCTGTGGAAATCAATACGAAATTCATTGCCTAATTGGTACGCAAAAGAAATTGATTATTTTTTCAGTTCCCTAATATTTTGCTTCTCTGCGTGGACAAGTAGTTAATCAAGGGAAAATCCCTAGCTGATTGCTCTTAAATTCCATTAACTCCTCAAGTGTTGAAATAATGCTCAAACGGAAGTATTGGCGTATTTTTGAACGAGTGGGCCTCTCAGCAGCCACTTAACGCGCGACCTCTTGAACGAATTTTCAGGCTGACTGGTAAGAGTGAGCCAGCCCACTTAAGGCTTAATGGATTGCAAATGTCGATAAGGAACGCTTGACTTCCCTTTAGATTTTAGCAAGCTGATAAGATTTTACTTTCGTCTAAAATTCTAGTATTCATTGAATTATTGAATTACATTTTCCAACTCTAAAATATTTTTGAAATGCCAAAAATAGAATACGTCAATGCAACAGCTGAACAACCTGTGAAGAACGATCTCTAAGATGGCAAAACCATGTAGAAAAAGTTCTGAGCCACCAAAGCCTTGTATAAGACCCTGCAAATTTTACACGTACGATGAAGTTGTGGTGCATAACAAACCAGAGGATTTTTGGGTTGTTATTCATGGAAATGTCATCAACTTAACTCGGATGTTGTGTGATAGAGTGGATAGTTGGAATGACGTACTATTTTCTGTATCACTTTTTGTTCAATTAAGTTATAAATTTTGCTCGAATTATAGAAACTCGATTACTTGATGGCTTTCGGAGGAAAAGATTTAAGCAGTTTTTTTCACCCGAATGGAATGCCAAGAACAGAAATTTCTAAGCAGACTGGAAAAGAGCGGGTATTATTTTATCCCATTGTAGAAGTGGCTCAAAGCAAGTTTGCCAAAACACCTGGTAATATACTGTGCTCGTTCATATACGTAAGAGTTTGTAACACTGGCAAACGGACCAATTGCAAACTAGAAAGTGGAAGCACTTATACAGGGTGTTGTTCATAAATATGCAGAATAAAGTCATGCGAAATTTCGTTTCGGGTTCAATAATAGACCCCTTAACCGACGTTTGTTCTGACTCCTCCCCTTTTCTCGTCTACAATTATTTCTCCCCGTAATCATAATAAATTGCGCAGATTAACTGTGGGAAGGAATTAATTGAATTAGTACGTTAACTGTAATAACTTCATTTTAAGGGCGACTGTGGAGCCGAGATCCAAAGTATCATATTGGACAATTAACGAAACAAGAGCGACGACTTCGAATTATAAATACATTAACAGGTAACTAATCACCTTATAAAATTTAATTTCAAGCGACGTGAAACAACAAACGCTAAAACTCTCAAGGAACAACTCAAACAATGAAAGTTTGCGAGGAGGACAGCATTTACACTATTCAGGAAAAGTACAAAAAGCTGCACAATAGCCATGCTGGTAGTTATTATTGGCGAAAGGATTATAAAAATGTAAAATTTTCTCTCCCTCTAGCGCTATAAATTTCTTTAAAGTTTTATTAAATCTAAATTACTTCTCTAAGGGTACTGTGTCTGGAAGGTTAAGTCTAGACAAGACATTGACTGAAAATGGTTTATTTTATGAAAAATCTGGTATTGGACCACCGCCTGCTATTTGGCTCTTTTATAGAGATGACTTGACTATTGCCTGAAACGTGAAATGTGTGTTAGGGGAGTATGCGAATAATATTAATAAAAACCAATTCGAAAATTGAATTGGATATTCGGTTATTCGAATTATTCTGAGTAAGTAATAGTATTATAGTATGAATTGTTCTAAGTATTCGTATAAATCGAATTATTCAATGGTGTTCCATTTCTGTCAAAATTTTCACAACAAATAAGTTAAAAAAAAATTAGTATATTTTATTTCATTCAATATATGGATTTCAAGCAAATTATATATATAACGATTACTATTTGGAATTATTCACATTTTAACAATTCAATACCTACGATAGTTAATATTAGATTTTCGAAAATTTGTATTATTCGCAAACTCCTACATGTGTAGTGTATGTATTTGATAAATTATTTATGATATTTGTAAAAATCACTGAAAAGGCATTTATAAAATAAAAATATCTTTGCTTAGTATCTATATATAGTATACATATGTAAATAGAGGAAAGATGTAACTTTCTTACTTTTTCAGCCCTAGATCACTAAATTCTTCAATTAATTACGATGTTCTAAGCATTTTTAATAAATACGATTCCAAGAAGTAATGTCGGAGTTTGAGTAATTACAGTAATAAGCAATAGATTTAGAGGATTAGTAAAAATCTGTTATTTTCGACATACATATCACACTTAATAAAAATAATTTAAAATGCATGTTTATACTAAATCAAAAGATTACTACACTCTGGAACTATTTCACAACTATTCGCTTACTCACAATACAACACCTCTTACTTCGAAGATGCAGGAAACGCGTAAATACGGCGTTTTTCGAGTTGCTGACTCCGAAACTTATTCCATTGCGTGATAGAAAAAGTATTTCCAGTATTTACGAAATAAAACCATTACTACATTACCGAACTATTTTACGACTATTCTCGTACTCACAGCATCCCTTGCTTCGAAAGTGCTTCCGAAAATGCGCTAAATACTTCGCTAAATAAGGTCCTATCATGGAATTCGAAAACAACTATTTACGCACTTTTCACTTTCGAATCACTTTAGACGAAATGAACGACGCAGCTGCTCTCAGAAATGTTTCCCCACTACCTCGAGAGAGATTAACGGGCTGGGGTCTGGGATCCCCTACCCATGATATTCAAAATAGGACGGCTGAATAGGGCGGCTGTTATTGCTCACCGCACCGGTCCCTAAAAACCCTTAGTCAGTATCGTTATGGCATTTCTTATTGTTTTTGAAAATTTTACCTTTTGACTTTAAATACCTCGCCAAGGTCAACTCGGATCGGCCGAATTTTGCGAAATTCGTGACTTCCGACCCCGAAAACCGCTTAGTGTGATTTTTCTTGTTTTTTTGAAAATTTGACTCTTTGATCTTAGATATCTCGTCAAGGTCAATATAGAGTTAGAAGGCTGCAAGAAGAAGATCTGAAACCCCATCGACCTGCCGTGGATCAAAGTTGAAAGCGGTGCATCGGCAAGTGTGACTTCGTTTTGCAAGAGAACACCTAAAGTGGTCACTGAAACAATTCTCTTCACGTACGAGTGTGAAATTATTCTTCTTGGCAACGATGGATTCGGTAGACCCTTCTTCCTCCATCGTTGCCGTGACGATTAATTTAATTTTAATTCTTTTAAGTCGATATGACGATATGTACGTGTAATAAAGAAAATTTTACTTATGAACTATCTACTTGCGTTAATAAAAATTCCAGTATATTAATAACATTCCCGGTCCCTCAGGGCGGCGAAACCTTTTGAGTTATTTAGTGGGTGGATAAAATTTGATAAAGAAAACTACCAATTACCTTCAGTTTTTATCTCCAATTTTATCCTCTGCTCTTATAACTTCCATATATTATGTAAACATGATCTCGATGACTAAGTTAAGTGGATGTTTTCATTTACATAATACTAAAATTACCAATTTCAATACTAATTAATAATAATAATAATGTGAATGTGTGTGTTCGACGCATATCTTCGCATATAAATGCATTATACGAATAGAATGGATATTACTACGTTTATAAACTTTATTGACCGGAATGTTTAAGGGTATGCTTTATTCACAACATAAATTATAATAGTAGTGGTTTTAATTACATGTACAACATTCAGTTTCCAACATCCAGTTAGTCAAAGTGGTTACGTATAGCCTTAAAACAATTTTTCTTACTTTTTTTTTTATAAAGTTTCACAATTGTATAGTAGTTTTGAATAGATTTCCAATAGTAATTGATTTGGGTTCTCCTTAATACTCCTCCAAATGCAATAAAAGCAATTCAATAATGTCTTCAGTAGTAAATATATTAGATTAGGTATTTACGTATCCACATAAATATGCGTAGTGCTTGACCTTTATATATATAATTTAGTTTTATCTTTAACATCTTTATATATAATATTCACATTAATACACAAAAATATATTTTTACTTTGCTTTTATAAATAAATTTATCATTCACCGTAATTTTGTCACTGCTGTTGAAACAATTTATATTTGGGTCTCATGATTTATGTGATATACATATATGTAGTAATGTGTGCATGCAAGATGCCTATATTTGATTTTTCTTTGTATTCTGATGCGATAGTGATACGGACCGGTTTCTGAGTGATAATTCCCTCTTTATACTGTATGTTCACACTGATGATTATGTTAAGTATACACTGAATGGTTTCTTAAGCGTATGAAAAATATTTAAAAAGTTTTTTGTGCAACATAAAATTTAAAAAGTCGAAGTAGTCGTCAAACAAGATTGTCTCGAAATAAAATATTTGTTGGCCATTCTGTACAGAACGTAAAAGCGTATTTAGTATATTAATTTTATATTATCTTCCTGTATAAATAGATCATTTGATTTTCTTTAAAAAGCATTTTAGTCAAAATAGCAGCCATTTTTCATTTTATAAGTTTATCTTTGTTCAATTGTTGTTTTGTGTCTTAAAATTGAGTTTCTACATTTTCGATAGCTCTAATAAAGTGTAAAAAGGAAAAAAACAAAGTACACTGCATTCAACAATTCAGTCTGTTCGTTTTATAATTTTTTTTTGTTCTTTCATTTTTCTCGTTTTTAATAGTATTATAATGAATAACGTGCTCTAGAGAAAAATATATATGTATAGTTTATAACTTTATAATACATTTATAATTTGTCTTTAATTTTTCAGCTTTTGAGCCTTAAATAATTAAATTCATGTACAAAGGAATGTTTCGCTGTTTTTTGAAGAATGGATTGGCCTCAATAACTCAAGAATTTTGAAAGAGAAATTAACGTGTATAAAAATATTCGCTTCTTCTAGCCTTTTTTCAATGTTTTTAACATATTTTTTGTTTTCATCTACGTTATTTATGAAAATATTTCACCTTACAATGCCTATCGTGTTAATTTTTTTCCTTACATTATTTTCACTGCAATCATTAGCTAGCTGCCTTGATTTAGCTAGAAGTAATTATTGGTATATTGTGACAATGGTTTACTTCAAATTGTTTGAAGTTTTAAGTAATTCACAATTAGTAGGTGTTGAAATCTTATGGGTTGTTATTCCTCTCCTAGTCTCGTGTTTGCATTTTTCCTTGAGATCTTATAATAAATGAAAACGAATCTAGTTATTGTGTCAAACCAATTGAAATAAATAACGAAGTAGGTTATAAAAGCACAAAAAAAATCATCAATTAGGCTAGAAAATTCCTAAGGGAGTCCTATTATGGAAGTCGAATTTTATCAACTCGACGAGGAAACACATATGTATTTTCTAAGATAATTAGTGTCTTCTCTAATCGACAAAATTCGACTTCCACAATAGGGACTAGAGAGTTTCTTTCTGAAGGAAATCATTTTTGCCACACTCAGAGAATTTAGTAAGTCCACAAAAGACTTTTCTAAGCCTAGCAAAGGGTGTATTTTACAACCAGCGGAAGTGGAAACCTTAATTGAGTTCAAGCCCTATTTCTATTTTGTTTGAGTAAGTCGACAAAGTGGGAGCATTGCTAGTTTGTATGAAATACTTCCGTAATTATCTCGCATTTCTTTATTATTGGGCATTTTGCACAGAGATATATAAGACTATGAATATAACATGTAAAGGGGCAGGATCGATCCTTAAAGCCAGCATTTTGTCGCCAGTGAAGGGTGTGAATTTTGGCGATAAAAGAAATTTCACTTCGCATCAAGTGCACTAAAAAAACTTTTTAGTAAATCGGTTGCAAATGAATATACAGCAATTTGTTACAAGGGTTTTTTCTGCCTTTTCAGAATATTTGCCTGTTGATTTTAATACTTCTTCAGTCTTAGGAGATTTGTATGCTGAATGATGGAGTTCAATATACATATATATTGAAATTATATGGAGTTTAATATCAAACGATATCTTAAGTTGCTCAATAAATTGTTTGAAAACATTTGTATAATTGCCTGTTTTGAGTCGTTGCGGTTTAATATATAAAATATCTCGCCTGGTCCTCTTCTGCACCCAAACAAAAAGACAATTTCATTAAATGCTATTTCCAATCGTATTCATCTTCACTTCGATATGGTACTTATACTTAGAGGACTTTCAAAATTATTTAAAAATAATAAAACCCAAGTAAATATTATTTTTAACAACGTGATGAAGTAACACCACTACCACAATACCCATCAACCACTGCCACAAAATAAATTTTAAAAATATAACGAATTAAAATGCCTTGTGAACTAATTCCTAGAAACACTGTATGACTTGTATGTTTTAAAATTCAGCAAATAATCACTTTTGTATAAAAGATTTAAAATAACGTATCTCCCTGGAGGTATTGGCTACATAATAAGCGCCCTTCAGTTGCAACAAGAAAAAACTGAAGAAAACAAACACCTAAAGTACAAAAGTGTCCTACGTTCATTTTTTTCATCCCAAACCTTTTAAGAAAATTGGTTTTATTTGCTCTTTTGTATGAAATACTTCTTACTCATTCATATTCATCGTAGAGGTACATGTGTGATATCAAAAGATCTTAGAGACTTATTATTTTGTTGGTTTTGTTTATAAATATCTGATAAGTATTTTCTATTTGTTTCTTTTTTTATATAAATGTTTTTTTTTGCATTTGTTCACGTCAAGAATCGCCAGTTTCAATGGGTTTTGGGTCGTCATCGTTTTTTCAGCATTTTTTTGAAAAATTGTTTAAAGAGTCCAGATATCCTGGCTGGATAGAATACATGGAGCCTTTACGAAATCAGGGAAATTTGAACAGAAATACAAAACTGAAAAAATATTTTAAATTTTGAAAATCAAAAAAATTATAACAGTTAACATGAAATTAAAACAATTCCTCAACGCCCACCACTTTACTTATCATCATTCTTCTCTTTAGCCTTTTCCTCACTACCGCCCTCTGCTTTCGTCTGCTTATCTTCCTCGACAGTCTCTTCCTTCACAGCCTCCTTGTCTAATTCCCGTTTTTCGCCCTGATTCGCTGGTAGCGCCTTTAGGATAGCATGCACTTCCTCAGCTACTGCCATTAAAACGAATTCAAATTGCTGCTTTGTGGCCACCAGACCAGCTCGCTGATCTCTTAGATGTTCCAGAGTGGCCGCAATATCAATTTCCCTTGCACCTTTGTTCATTCGGCCCAGAACAAGATCTAACAGGATATAAGCACCTGTTCGACCCGCTCCGGTGCTTCCGTGGACGACAATCGGACAAGACCTGCCGCGGTATGATTTGTTCACTTTCCTGTGGAGTCAAGGTAAAAATGAATTTATCTTGGTTTACAGCAGGAGGTAGGTATGCATGTTTGTACCGTCTGAATTCCAAAAGTGCCTTCGCTGATGATGGTACACCTCCCTGAGGCCATGACAAGAAGTGGAATTGAGTTACAGTTCTTGTCTCACTTGTCCTGAGATTCTTCAGGTAGAAAGATCGGACCAAGTAGTCATCACACCAAATATGTTCGCTCACAAGGTGAACCTGCAATGATTTTTAAATTGTAATTATATCTTCATTCGTGTTACGGTCTAAGTTTCTGGTATGGTACTCCAGTATAAAATGTTTGAGGTTCTTTCCAATTTGGTGACAAACTTACTTCATAGATGTGATAAACTTCAGCCCCCTCCTCCGGCCAGTATCTCGCGCAAGCAATATCTCCATTCTCCTGTAGTCGACACAAGGCCACAATAACCACAGCACCCTGCTCCCAAATCATTTGCCAGAAATGTGCCAAAGTTGTTGGAAGTGGACCTTGAGCCGCTATATAAGCAGGAGCCCGAGGATCGTGATCAGTCTGAATGTTAAAGAAAAACTATGAAATATCTAATTCTTGGCTCAAACTAGATTTGTATCTAGACTCACAATTGTTGAAGCATTAACGTAGTCAAGTCCTTCTGCATTCGCCAGGTGGTTTAGACAAACTCTTGAATGGTCATAGGGTAGAGGAGCTCCTGGCCGATTGAGAGTTGCACATTTTGACTCGAGGGCAGCATCACGAGCACTTGGTTCGGCTTCATACCGACAAAGAGCTTCCCATTCGCGCTGTAGTCGTCCTTTATTTCTCAAGTGATCTTCCATGTATGACTAAAAGTTCGTAATGAATTTTTTTTAATTATTTTTTATTTTGAGGTCGTCATGAATTTTTTTATTGTTGTGCTTACCAAAACCATATGGCCAGTGGAAATATCCATATTAGTTAGAGCTGGCTCCTCACTCCACGACGAAGTACTTGATCGTGATGAAGGTGGCCGATCGTTTTCCTTAGTTAAAGAAGTGATTCGTCCACTTGAAATCGTATCTGCAGCCGTTGTACCTTTCCCAGCCATTCTAGCCCTACACAATTCCTGGTAGTCCTTGCTGCAACTTTCGTTTCCAGATAATCCGGCTTGAAGTCCACTTAGTTTATCCTTTTTGCGGTCATGCCGACCAATCAAAAACAGAACAACCATAATCACAACCACAGCTGCAGCACCAGCTCCAGCAAACATGTAGGCAATGATATGACTCAAATCCTGACCCTCCTCAGCTATTTCTATTCGAGATGCTGAAACTGCTTCAGCATCACTCTTGATTTTGTCACCTACTCCGGCCCGTAAAACAGTTACACCAAGACGTCGGAAAATATTGTTTTTGATGCGGGCATCATTAATTGATTTAGCCACATCTGCAGCAGTTTTCTTCTCCGGATTATCCTCAACACGAAAAGTCACTTCATGCCGGTCAACACTGCAAATATATGTACATATTTTGACGTGAGAATTATTTGGGCAAAAGTTGTTTACTTATTTTATGTTTAATTTTCCGAATATTTTATAGGCTTACCCGTAGTCGTATGATAAATAGAAAAAGGCTACCTACCGGGGGTGAGTGAAGTAATTCTGCATGTTCAAGATATCTCCCAATGCTACCACAATCCTTGCTCCATCATTCCAGTTATCCAACCTGCAATTTTATTAAATACTCAATTTCAATTAAATCAAATAGGAAACAATCTTACGGATGTTTAAGTATAACGTGAGCATATTCAGTATCCACAGTGTGTGGCGCATGGTCATCATCAGAGTGATCCCTGGACATCAGTTTCTTTGACTTCGGATTATTGTTATCTTTAATATGAGCCGGTAGCACCTCCTTATTTTCCGCTTTTGTTTCAACTTTTTTATCATTAGCTTCACCAGTTGTTTGAGCTGATGGTGGTGGTCCAACATGTGGTCCAGGCTTCTTCACATCCAGTCGCTCATGTCTGGTGAATCCCAGCATATTTGCTAGTAAACTTCTCGTTTCCTCATCTCGATCATATTGATTATCACCGTGCTCAGGTACGTAGACATATCCTCCCTCTGTATATACCCCCGGGGCCTCATATGGTCCTTTACCATGTTTATACTTTTTTAGATATGTATTCACAGGATAGTAGTTGTTTTCAAAAAACTCCTCCTCATCCTTCGGAACTCTCTCGATTGGTAACATTGCTTCTATATTTTGTAAGTGGGTTAAATGGGCACCTTCCGGATTAAGAGGGATGTGTTGACTTTTCGCCATTTCTCTGAAGTACGTCGACGGCTCGAGTTGCTCATCTGAGCCTACATCAAAATCCGCAACGGAGTTCCCGGCTCTCTTGTAAGTTTCCTTAAACGAATTTATTCTGCTATCCCTGGGCATTGTGATTTCTGGATCGTTATGGCTGTACACCTCGTTGTTTATATAAATTGGTGGATCCAACTTGCCAAGCTCATACTCGGCCAACATCCGTCTCAACTCTATGCGGTTTTTTATGTCCTTCACTCTGTTCGCCATCTCCTCATTAAAGTTACCTTCCTCTAAAATGCGTTTCCGCTCTTCGTCCAAAAGATCCGGCCCAGCATATTCTGAAAGCAGTTCCATATGGTTGTCCTTCAAAAGTGGGGGGTTTTCATAAGAGGCAAACGTGTGGGGAAATATCCTGTCGTCAAAACCCTTTTTCAGCGGAGGATAGTAAACTTCATCAGCGTAATCGTCATTAGGTGGTGTAAACCGTACGAAAGCTAAGGGGCTTTGTGGTCCAAGAATTTCTGGATCTGGGGCTAAGTTCGCGCAAAGGTTCGGTGGCAGAGGTGTATTTCGGCGCATAGAGAATAAAGTTCCCTGAATTCGACATTGTACAAAAGGATGATCCCATCCAAGTCCGGCACCTTGCATTTCTTCCAACATTGTGGCCATCGTCCTTGATTGGTGCTCGGTAAGAGGACCCCTGAATTATTAATTCACAGTTTATGTTAACCAAAAAAAAATAATAAAAAAATCACCTCTCGATGAGAGCGTGTTCCACATCTGTAGCAGCAAGGCATTTTCCGAAAACCAAATCTACAAAATTGGAACATTTAGATTTTAAGGGTTCTGCTTTCAAATTCAAAAGGAGTCATCATTACCATCGTAGCAGACCTCGATAGCCTCCAAGCACAAGGACTTCACGAATAGACAGCCTTAATATAAAAAGGTTTCATTAGTTACATAAGCCGAAAACTCATTAGATAAATTGAACTAGAGATTGCCTTTTAGGGCCATTGCACTTTCAATGGGCCAAGGCAATGACGAAGAATGCAAAATAGCACCCTCTCTATTTTAAAACACAGACAAGCAACAGGTGTATACCTACCCAACGAACTAGTAACATATATAGTTCATTGTGTATTACCCTTTTGTGATATTAATGGGTGACAGAACATACTGCCTGTCACGTCGTTATCACGTCAATTGTTCTGCTCAAGAAGGTCACGTTTGGCCTAGATTTGAAAATCTGCATTAGATGCCTCTACTAGAGCGAGGTATACTCCAGATTCCATAGCCCACCACCCCTTTCAGGCATGAAAAGAGCGTCGTTAATTTCACATATCCCATCATCGCCATGCTTATCGATTTGCAGGATAAGAATGAAGGAAGATGGATCTACTCATGGCGGTGTACACCAGTGGATATACCCCCAATAATAATAAACTCAGAAACGTATTGCGCATCTCGTGGGCGAGTCTAAAAGATTCATCAACTTCTTCCCTGGGAAAAATATTTATACTCCAGTCAGGCAAACATCACACGTGACTTCAGCGTTTTTTTTTTTTTGAGATTCAGGTGATTTCACCTGTTGTAGCAGTGAATTGGGCTATTTTTATCCTGTCCTTCGATGTCCCATAATGTCATTATAAAAAGGGTGTGCGTGCGTGCGACAGACTGTGGTTTAATTACAGCCGCTTTCAAAATACTTTCTCCGGAGCAATCAAATAGTTTTGAGCTTTTTGGGCACACAACATTGCGGCGTCATTTGTTATGTTATCAGACTATCAGCGGGTGGAAAAAGTATAATACGACAGAAGGTACTGGTAATTCGGAAACGAAATAGAAATTGGGACCACTGAGACTTTTTATTTGCAGTTTGAATTGGAAACTTTCCTATAATAGTTTCACAGACGTGAGATTCTGTATATAGGAAAAAATATAGAAAAAGAGTAATTTTGAATATTTGAGAAGTGGACTTCGAGCGGGGTCGAGTAAAGATGAAATGTTAATATTCAACTTCGGTTTCCATACACTTTAATTAATTTTTGGTGAATGGATGACAGTACAAGTAAAAAAAAATCGTAGTGGTATAGAGATATAGATTAGGGTTCAAATAAGTATGCATTTGAGCAACGTCACAATTTATTTTGGCATTTAATGGAATGTCCTATATCTTAAACCGATTTTTCTCGAAAACCTTACCGAAATTATTATTTTTGTGTTCGAATTTGTAAAATATACGATGCTATAGAAGCTTCCTATCACTTGTTCTGCACCTAAATTTTATTTATCTTTTTAATAAATGAATTACTCTTATAGTTAATACCTTACTTGTCCTCAATAAATTATAAATTCTTAACTCTAGAACTAATCAAAATTTCCAAGTATGCTTGCATCAGAGTATTGCATTCTAAGCAAACCTAATCGAACAGAAGTCACTGCTCGTGCCTCAGTCTCGTTGTGTAGTGGAAAGTGAAATAGTTTTGGGCGTTCTCGATATGAATCATTTTTCTTTGTGGTGTCATACAAGGCGATGTACAAGTCGCATATAGCTATTTACGAGCAGCAAAATCAGGACTAATCACCCACCAGAGCGAACATAACCTCGAAGTTGAGGGGATTTGTGGAAGCCCTATGCTCCTAACTGGAGTTAAATAGGAAATATTTTAATATTTTGTTAATAATATTTTTAGTGTATTCGTATTTAAATTTAAAGCAAGCTATTTCAAATTACACCCTACGCTACACGGCGGCGTGTCAAAACTAAATTTCTGCCTATTCAAATTTCACAAAAATTTTTCTAAAATTCTTTTACAGAGAATAGATACACGCAAATTAATCCTAGAACTGTGCCAAATTCCATTTCGATAGTGATAGTAGTTACTATGAAAAACGGTGTTGTCAGGCGGGCAGATAGACAGATAGACACCGACAGACATCGGCAGACACCGAAGTCTCACCATATACGAGTATTCATGTATTCTATTATAATATTGTACTACTCACTAGAGAAGTGAAACTTCTACGCAACATTCACATTTTATAGCAATCCTATGAAGTTGATCCATCATCTTTAATTTCCATTTCGATAGTAAATTTGACATCAGTGACCCCGCAAACATAATGGGACCCGATTTCAAAGCAATCCTCAACCGCGTCACTGGAAGGGAGCGATGCAAAGTGAATCGACTTTGCTCCACCGTGCGTAAAGAAGTTTCACTTCAATAAAAAAAAAAAAAATTTAAAAAATCATTATTATTATTTATTCTTTCTCTTAATGAGGACAAACCAACTGAACAGGAAAAATGGTTTTAGCTGAACATTATTATATATTTCATGAATTGAGTGATTACAGAGGAATAACTGTCCGTTTGAGAATTCAAAAGAATGTTGAGTAAACAAGTCTTAAGACTCCTTCAATGATGGGACTTGGAGCTATTTTGGAGCGCTTGAGTATATTCTTTATTTCGTAACAGTTTAGCAATTATTTTTCCTTATGAGCTACTTGAAACCGCTAGAAATACGTCCTCATAGAAATGCTCCTAATTTTTCCCGCTGGGTTGTTACGCACGTTAATACATTGGCCCACAGCAACAGAGCATAGGCAACTTAAGTAGCTCAATGGAAGCGTAGGTAGGTAAACTAAATATACGAATGAAATGGTAAACAAGTCAATCCTAGGTGTAAAGCAGGTACGTCATTTAAATTTTGTTTGAAAAGAAAGGTATCAAGTTGTCGGGGTATGACAAGGTGAATTTTTGTAATTCGAGCAGATTATTAATAATTGCAGTGCTACTAATAATATGCGTCGTATAACAAGAATTTGTGTCAAAGCCTCTATTCCCAACAAAATTAATTTATACAAACATTTCTAAGTGATTACAATCCACCAATCATTTCTCGGTAAATAAACTTCACAATTATCACAACAAGCATGACGAAGAAGCCGGTCCTACTCCAATTTAATTTGAAATTGACGCCATCTTAAATTATGTAAAATTAGATTTGCCTCAGTCAGCCACTTACAGCCGCGAATCAGAGTATCGTCAGAACCCTAAGCTCGCGCCGCCGGGTATCCTAGCACTCGCGAGGTTGCGATGAAACCTCGGAATTGAGTAATTCATTTCAGTGGAGGGAAACCCCTCCTATAAATATCCATTTTGCGCTTCTTAGTTATCTAGCAATTTAGAGGCTGTGCAAAACAACAACGTCCTAGGGGACTATTATACAGTCCGTCTCGTTAAGGCGACTACCGTTAATCTTGTGAAAATATAGCTGCAAATTGAATGGCAACAAACGCAGGTGATCCAAGTGCCCCATCCACCCACCTGATGCCATGTCATCTGCCCTTTAACCAATTGTGCTGGGCAGGAAAAAATCGATTTTATGGCAAACATCGGACGTCAGAGGTGTAGGCCATGGAGTGTTTGGGTAGGAGGAAAAGCCTTTTGAAAACACGTTTTTCCTTCAAGAGAAGTTTTCAACTTAAGGCGAATAGGGTTCAATTCTCTAAAGAATTATTCTGTAGATGGGTAACTTGCATTGAGAGAATAGTACAGTGGAACACAATAGAAAGGAAGTCTACAGGGAATAGCGCACCTCGAAGAAAACTCCCACCTTTTCAATTTCTCGCTCAAAACTTTCATTACAGTTCAAAGAATAAAAGTAGAAAAACCAACAAAAGCAACACATAGCGTAGAGCCGGCTAGTCATCGTCGGCAAGTAAACTCCTCTGCTGTACTTCGACATAAAAGAAACACATAATGAGTTCTCCCGGTAAGAGGTAGAGGTTAATTTCGAAGAGGCAAAATAATGTAAGAAACATAAAAGCAGGGGGCGTAAGAAATGCTTACCAACATTTCCCTCGGCCAAGGCTGCTGATGGTCCTTCAATTAGGAGAACGGCCATTAAAATCGCGGTCCCCCAGCAACCTCTCCACCAGTTAGTTTCTCCCTCGTCCTCCATGGTGTCGTTAAAACGACGTTACCTGAAACGAAATTATATTTAGTCCTCTGAGCAATTTATTGGCTTTGTTTGCTAGTCCTATAAACTACTCGTCGTGGTATTATCAAAATTGAATCAAAACGCTTTAATTGGGCGAGCTGGGATACAAACAAGTGTACCATCTAAACTTCCCTGATTCAATAAATTCGTCCGTTATGTCTTTTATTTGAGGTGGAAAGGTAATAACCTTTTAATTTTTTATGGGATATAGCAATGTGCGGTACCTATGCGCATATGTTTTGCAGAATTAGAGCACCATAAATAAAAGTGCGATTGCGATTTTTTTTTATTACATTTTCTATGTGAACTGAGCAATTAGGTATAATTATGTAATAATTTTTGTAATAGGGGGATGCAACGGGAAAAGTTAAATTTATGGTCAAAAGTGGTTAGCTGGCCTCTCTGTTTGATGATGTAAATTATTGTTTGCGCCTATACTGTAAAAAGTGTCATAAATTTTTCGGTAAATAACATATAACATGTGGCAGGTCACCATTTGTACGCTGGATTTGTGTGTGGACATTATTGACATTAAATATACAAACCTGATTCCAAACAAACAAATTACAAGCGAATTTTGGGCCTCCATGGTGAGGACTCCGCACATGGTTGATAAATAATCCAGGACTGTTTAGACCTCACGTGAGTTCGACGGCCCACCTATAAACTTCAAAATTGTACTAAACCCCTTAACTGAAATGAAGACATTTCTCCTCGGCTTATCAAAATGCTCATAAGCAGAGTAAGCAGTTAACAGTTGGCACACGGGCCATGTAGGAGCTAAAAGCGTCTGGTCAAGGTAAAGACACTTTTTAGGTGCTAAGATAAGAAATTCTGTTTACGAAAAGAAAAAACTTTTTCGCTATTTAGGTTTTGCCTAAGTCATACGCAAACAATTTGTCTACCTGATCAGCAAATCCACGCTATCAACATACTAAAGTATCGACAGACACACCAAAGGAGCCATCAGTTGGATTTCTCCTCGACCGTCGATCTGTGGATAAGTCGATATATGTATGTATGGGGGGTTTTATGCCGACCTAAAAAATAAGCAATATAAATTGGATTAGCACACACGGTGTTCACTATACAGTGCTGCGGTTCAGTACAGCAGTCTTCAAAAAGGACAGAGAAGAAGCTATTGAGGTCCCCCTCCACTTTTTGATGGCTTAAAAATTAAGCAGAAAAAGGAAGGAGCAATGTGGAAAAAAGTAGGTATTGTATAACTAAATGCAATCATAATAACAAGAAGAAAAAGGGAATATAATTGCATAATAGATCTTATAGGTCGTGCTACTTTAAAGAGGCACCATAGATCCTACGAGACCCGCTAAGATAGGATATGACACGTCGGCAATGTTTAGGACATCCCCAAACTATTTAGAACCCACCCAAAATGAATAGGACAATTTCTTTCTTTCCTTTTTAAGCTTTTCTAGTCACAGTCTCTGACTCACAGAGCACAAGCTTGGCTAAGTATTCAAAGTTTGAAAAAAACGAGACACAATCGCGACAAAGTTAATAAACTATAGTTGCAGAACTCAAATGTGAAAGTCTTTTAGTTAAGACATGGGTTTAACTCAAGCTCGTCCGTCCACTCTACATAGAATACTGGCTGAAGGGTGTTCTATTTTCGCTCAGCGCCATAGCGCTGATTTACGCCAACATTATGTTGGCCTGTACATTTACATGTTACGCCTTAATGTATACAACGCATTCCCACTAAATATAACCAACGTTATAAATATTTACGAATGGTTGCTATACCCAAAATGTGGCATTCAAATTGTAATCATGCTCATAAAAAAATCACGAGATGGAAATTCCTTATCCCACTCAAAATCAATGGGTTCACAGAAACCAACATAGAATAAACCTCTTCCCACATCTATTTTATTCTTAGAGTCCATTATAAAATTTGATAAAAGGAAAAAAAGGAAATTGATACAATTTCTCAAAGGCTCTTCTCAATCAGGGTGGTAATTCTTTTATTTTTGCTGCAACATTTTCCACTTGCCGAATTTCGACAAATCTAAACATTGTTAATTGGGCAAAATGTCAATATTTGTGGAATCTTCCGGAATATAAATTGTCTCTCTCTAAAAAAAACATCAAGATGACATGGAGCACGTTTTCACTGTCAAGGGAATTAATGTAAATTTTTCAAATTCGGTATACTAACTTTATGCATATGTGTATGTGTGTACGTGCTTGAAACAGCGGAGCTGTTTTCACATCATAAGCATATTTCGCAATTTACAATGATTTCTGCGCAAAAAGGGGCAAGACCGGATAATTTTGCGAAATCCCTTTTCACCGCCAACACGTTAATTAAAATTCCGTCTTATTCAGTGAATTAACAAAATCCCCCAACTCAGGGTGAATATTAAGTGGGTAATCGAACAATACAATTGTGATGATGGCAAGGTTTGTAATGATGGGTACCCTTTATCTGTTCATAGAGCTTACCCTCTGACCTTTATTGAAGAGCTTTTGAGAGCTTCAAGATAAATAGCTGAGGTCGGTGATTAAATTTAATTCATTCATTTCCATCCCAACTCCAAAACCTTTTTTTTTGTTTTGGGTTGAAAATTCCACTCAATGAGGAACTTATTGTTTACATTGAATGGGAGTTATTTTTAAAATAAACTTGTTCAGCCTCCCCATAAAATGTATAAGCGTCAGCGGGTTGTTTTCAGAATTTTCGACAATTTCAGCAAATGTATAATTTTTAAGGCGTTGTATTTACTCGTGTCTACATATTTTCCAGTTATTAATTATATTACAGATCATGTTACACTTACTGAACCCTTACTTTAAAGTTTAAGGGGAGTTCCTGTTGTAAGCTCCTTGAACAATAATAATGAGTTTTTTTTGAACAACAGAAAATAAATTAAAAAGATATTTTGCATTTAATTTTTGTTTAAGTCAATGTCCTTTAATTTTGTATTTATTTGTTTTCGTCAGCTTTTTGTGATGCAAATATGCTCCAACCCATTTTATTATGAGTTAATGTGCATTTATTTATCGGATTTTATTTGGGTGTCTAAAAACTCGGGAAGATTGTGGGAATGTGACTGATTATTTTTTAATCAACCCCGGATACTATTAGCAATGAGCTCATTGAGGATCATGATGGTGATGGTGGTGATGCTATTGCGGTTTGGTATAGTGTGTTAAGGGTTTATACGCAGTTAGAATTTTCAAAAAATCGATTTTTTTTATTACCGGAGGAATATATCTAAGAAGATTGTGTAAATATTTGAGACCGATCGGTTGAGCCATTTCTGAGAAATCGAGATCACCGCCAAGCGCTTTTTTTAGAGGTCCTTCGGGACATCATCTACAGGAGCGGTGCACATTAATATTTTTACATGATCGACGCGCTATTGTATTCTTAAAAGTAGGCTCTATTTGAATTACCATCACTTGCAATTGACAAATAAAAACGGTTTCTATGAAAAATTCATGCAAGTACGTCTTTTTTGAGCCTCGCAACTGCGTATAACCCCTTAAAAGCAAGTAGTCAAACAAACAACTTCACAGATTGACGTCTTGAGATATTTAAATATGGTTTTCGTTGACTGCTAGTGAAATGCCGGAGAGATATCTACAATATACTTACATAGCGTTTATGCACAGACCGTGGCGACATATAAATATGTATTGCAATATACATATAGTATATGCTAAAAATAATATTTCAAATACAACCAACCATTCAGCATGCATTAGAAAAGCAAACAGTTTTATTTCGAGTGAAATTAAAAATATTTTATATTATCAAAGTTACGTATAACAACTCTTTACAAATGCAACAAAATCCTTAAAATATGCGGACTACTCCCATTAATTTTATTGCAGTCCAGATCCGGACTGTAATGTGTGATATACAGTGTATTGTTGAAATGCGAAACTTTTACATGCTCTTCTTACTTATCTCTTTTAGTATGCACACACTCGGGTATTAAGTATATGTAGATTCACCTTTTTTGTAATAAGAAACATTTGTTTTTTAAAATCAGCCACCCAAAAAACTCCCATGTGTCAACTTTCATGGAAATATAAATCTGTCAGTTTATGTTTTATGCTGTGGTTGCAGCATTGGTCATGTTTGGGCGCGGTTTTATGTTGTTAGCGTTGTTTTATGTTGCGGGTGTTACGCGAAAAGTGTCTTTGCACGGTAGACGGACGCGATCATGTTTAAAAGTAAGTATTTACGGTTATGTTGTGCCCTGTGATGGTACGTTTTATGTTTCGATGTTGTTGGTGTGTGTAGGTTTATATGGTGACGTTACGAGGAAGTTACCTGGCAGGGATTCCAGGGGAACACCACCGATCAGCACGCGGAATAGAATTCGCGGGATTTTTCTCGCTCTCAACTTGATCGCGGGTCACACTTCGCCTATGTTCACGCCACCTTTGGGTTTTCGCGGGTATTTATTCTCTTTTTTGTGAGTTAGTTATGCCTGATTTTCGGGTGGAGTAGCGGACACGCGTTTTGGTTTTTTTTTTATGATTCCAAACATTTGCTAGAACTAATTTATTAAAAGAAATGTATCATATTCGCGGACCACACATTATTATTTTGATTGATATATGTAAAGGTTCCCTGATTAGTATTTCATTTTGATCGCCCATGTTCGGACTATGCTGTGTAATATTAGGCTCACAAGCGATTTTTTATTGCTATATTGTATGTATTATATGTATGTATGTATACGGAACTATTTATGCGTGAGTTTAACCCACCTGCTATGGGCTACTATTTTTTTATTTATTTTCAAATTTAAAGGTAACTACACATTTAAGAGTTATATAGGTACCTTTCTTGATTTAACGAGTTCTCTTTATTTCTGATTTTGTTCCAATCTCCGACTACAATGGATTTCACGTATTACAATACAAGGGTACTTTTAATGCTTACCAAATGTCAAATATTTACAAATGGTTTCCGTCCACATATGGTCCGGAAAGCTTTTTCAGAAAAAAATTAATAATATCTATCACAGAGCCTAGATATTTCACATATCTGTTTTACTTTAGGCTTTTATCCTTTACCTACTCTGTAGAGAGCTCAATGGTATGACTGCATGTGATAAAAATATTCAAACAAACCGGATTAGCCCCTCAGGGGAATATTTTACTTTCAGTTTTTGTCTTTTCAGAGAGAAACCAGCCTGTGGTCCTCGTCCGATAATACTGCCGGCTAAGATTTACACTCCCTCAAATATAGCAAATTGGCACATATATTTGTGTAGACAAAAGCGCCCTTGAAGAAAGTCATGTAGGAGTTGATGTAGACAAAATAAGTAAATCATGTAAAAGTAAAACAAAACAAGAGATTTTGCGTTGCGGAGCCAGTCATATTCCCTGAAGTATGGGGGCGGTTGTACGGTGAATCAAAGTTTACTTGCTCCAATGTTTTCTTGACTTCTGAATGAGAATAAATTAAAGGGCTAATTTTGCGAATGAGTGGCGTAGAAAAATAAGAAAGTCAGCTTAAGCTACGTATCCGGGTTGTATTAAAGTTGAAGCACCTGTAGCTTTATGAAAAGCATATCTTGGATCATAAATTTTAACGTAGGGGGTTGTTTTTTCTGCCTATGAAAAAAGTATTGAAATATTGCTCATAGGTCCTGGAATTTCCTCTTTCACTATTTCATTTGAGAATCTATAATTCATGGACTGACATAACGAAAATGAACCTCTAGGACGTTTATTGGGGAAAGTGTGGGAAGTTTTGCTCTCCAAACACTTTAGAAATATTAAAACTCTTCCCCCGTATATTCGAGAAATTTTATGTAAGCCATTTCCCCGGGGGAAAAATATCTCTTAATCGCACAGCTCATCTTGTTTCGTATTTTCCTAAAATGCTAGGATAAAACAAAACCTTAAAGCAATTCGTGACGCAATTAAGAATTCAAAAGAGCTTTAGCACACCTATTTTTCTCCACTAACAAATTTTTGGTGAAGGAACAAAGACTAAGCAAACTAAAGGCAGATTAAGATAAGTTATCCAGCAGGTGTAGCGAAAATAGCTCTGGGATTATCGTGAAACGTCGTTTGTTTGCGCTTGTACGTACCTGCGGGTTAGAAGTGTCGCCAAAACTTAATCTTCCTCCGAGACGTGTTTTCATTTTAACATTCCCAGCTTCGTTTCTAAATTTTTGATGACTGCACACATTTAGTGCCCTTTTGATATCTAATACCGCAAACTCTGCCCTAAACTGGGACAAACATTTGACATTCTGTACTTCTACGAACCACAAAGACTTCGTAATGCCTCCTACGCGATTGCAAAAGGTTGCTCAAAGGAAACGAACGTTTATATAAATTGCCGAAAATATCTCAAAAAATTCCATTCGGTGTCCGAAGGGTTATGGAAATCACTCCAACAATGTCAACAGGTCGCTCGATAATAAAAACATTCCCCAGGTTGTTCTGAGTGGGTTCGCCATTGTTGTTGCCGCTGAATTGTTACAGAAACCCAGCGCTCACCAATTTTGATGGCGACAATCGGGTGATTTGTAGACCCGATATTTATGAAATTATTGGATTCAACAGCGAGATAAGAAAGCTCCAAGCACCGTACCTAAGGGCTACATTGAGCTTACAACAACGAAAACCCATTTTGAGTGACGACAGCAAGAATTCAGCGATCATCGAGGTGCTTGGGAACTTTTCAATATGGGAGTACCCAGCACGCCCACTCGGATACAGATTTTTATCAATTTAGCGATTTTGCTCCACAATTTCAATTACCAACTAGTTTTGTACTCACCTGAAACCGATAGCGAGGGGTTTAATCCATTTTGGTTATACCAAACACTGTCTCGGACCGAAAACGTAAAAGGGTTTCCCACACTCCAAACCCCACTCGTGGATAATTTTAACACTTTCGTTTTTCTACCAATTTTGTTCACTATGCGTCTACTGTGCTTTTGGGGGAAAATGTAAAATGAAATTATTGGGAAAATATGGAAACACAATTAACCGCAGGACCAGTGCAACTACTGGTGTATCCGCGACTCCTCACGAAGGACTGCTGTAACTGCTGGCTGTATACCTGCAATCCCGGCGGATGCGATACCATTGAAAATTAGTTGGTGACTGGAGCGTGGGTGACAGCTGCCCGAGGTATCTGCCGGGGGTAATTCAGCAAACATATCGATTTTTCCACAGCTCACACAGTGGATGATGATAAGCCCCGAAGTTTTATGGTGTAGAGGGTAAAAATTGAATCACAAAATCAGCACATGCGCCAACTCCAATCCATACTTCCTTTACAAAGTTCAAGTTGGAATGCCTACACACAGTTCGGTAGTGCTCCCACATTTTCCTCTTCTCAACGAATCACAAGACCCATGCAGTGACGTAGGTCGGGCGCTTTTCAAGTTTTGTTGGTCGGCACAGATGGAGCCATTCATGGAACGCTGTGCTGGTGTGTTGTACTTGTACAAGTTTGCAACATGTGCAGGAAAGCATTGATAACAGAGAGATCCTCCAAATTGTCCTGAAAAGTGGTGCTGCTTTTAAGGTATTACAGATGTTGGGGCGACATTGCTTCGAATGGATTCACAGCATTTCAGTACTTCATATACTTAGAATTCTGCTGTTGTAGCTATAGCTGTTTTTACATATTACATGCTCAGCTCAATAAGTACGAGCGCCGTATTTGCAGTTTACAAGAATATATTTGAATCCTTTCTTACTTAAATTAAAAAAGTTTATTGAACTTGCCTAACAACTCTGTATGTAGGTACATGCAATCATTACCCTAGCATAGCATTTGATGAAGTCGCTTCAGTACCGACATAAACCAACGATGTGCTATGGAATAAACATTTGCAGTATAGTGAGCATATAAAGAAACGTCGCAATTCTTCGCTGAAATATCTACTTCGCAGAGCATAAAAGTGCTACGACTTGCGATAAGAAAGTTGGCAAAGTAGGTATCACTGCCAGTAATGGAAGATTGATGACGTTTGGTTCCTTGACCAAATAATTTTGTGCTTTTTAAACGATAATATCATCCTATAAATAGAAATGAGGCTTCTCAGTAGGGAATCTGTAAAAAAAATAGATAAGGAAAGAAAACTTTAATATTAAATTAAAAAAAAAGTTTTGATGAAGCCTACGTAGCCTAGGTAACACATATTCCCTACGAGTCAAATAGAATACACGCAATAATTTAAAATTCTTTTATTCAATAAAAGCCATTTTCGTTCTGTTCCAAACAAAGTGTTGAATTCGTGCAAGAACATTTTCCATCGCGTAAGATTTTTGAGCAAAATAGATGTCCATCTACCACAAAACCTCATAGTTCTTACATTTGAATACCGTTTTAATGAAATTTTACATGATGTCACTTTTAGCGAACCCAAAAACAAAAGTGTAGAGAAATTATTAAAAATAAGGTTTTTGGGGTACATGGTAAACTTGAATGACAAAGAAAATTGTTTTGGTTTTTTTTTTCAAATGCACGCAGTTCTCGCCAACTCGGTGCGGTGCATAAGCTATGTAGTGTTATTTAATAAGAATATTTTGTTGTACAATATTAAGAAAAATGGCGTCCTCTGCGCCGAGTTGTTACAGGTCTTCCCGAGGCTGGGAGTGAACATATCGACCAACAAATGTTTACAGATGCTTAAATGCTTAATTGCAGTGTGTTTTATGGTAGAGATATTTTATAACATCCATTTGCTGAAAGTACATAAAACACTCATTTCAGGGAGCATTTCGATCGTTTATGGTAGTTGCAAAATACTCTAAAAGTAATTCATTCGGCTTTCCTTTTTGTCATTTGTGTGATTCAGAAACGTATCATAAAGAGTCTTAAAAAATGAGAAAATGATTACTGTCCAAATACGACATGGTTTTTGGGTCGGTGAATACCCGTAGGCAGAATTTGCCCAGACGTAAGGATTTTTACATAACCTCAAGAAAAAGATTAACAAATTGAACTTGAAGAAAAATAATAAAACTTGTACGTATATCAGTGCTGAATCCAAATCTGATGCGGGATGCGAACATAAGCTAAACAAATTTTGTCATAACCGGACATTTTTTTTTTAATTATCATATTTTTATTAATTCAACACCTCTACACCCTCTAAGGAACATATCTCCGAAATTTCATGTTTCTATCTTAAGTGGTTTCACAAATATATTTCGTCACGTATTTCCGCTTTTTCTTTATAGCTCTCTTTATAGTGGGTTAATTCTAGTTTTTCAGAAATATGTTTGTAATTATCAATTTGTTGAGGAAACTAGTTATGAGAAAATTATAGCCTACGAAGGCTATCTTTCTGCGCAAAAAGTTTCCCACGCTTTTTTTCCGTAGAATCTATCGTTTTGTGTAAAACGTGCAGTTTGCAATATCAGTTTTTTTTTCAAATACATACTCCTTTCCGCGCCACCTAGGGGGTAGAGTACTATTTGCGTTTTTTAATGTGGTCTCCCCAATAGGCTTACACACATAAAAATAAAATAAAAAAAATCATTGTAAATTATTCGGTCTCGTTGATTGTATCATTTATTAAACATTGGATCTTCATCGATATCTCCATTGATTTCTATTTCCTGACTCTCGGCGTTTAAACATGATAGCCCACTACAATGATAATGATGTCAATACTGAAGACTGGGGCTGGGCAATTAACAATAATATATTAGAACCCATATTAAAAATCTTTTCTCACCGGCTACTGATCAGTTAATAAATAATATATTTTGGAATTGCAGACATATTTCTAAAAGAACTTATTTTGGGTGTACTTATAGGAACACCATCCAAAATCGATAAAATTCTAGTAGAGCTTTTTTTTCTTATTGTAATATAGCCGGAGCTTTAGAGATGTTGACTGAAAAAAATGTCGAACAGCATTTCGCAAAAATATTTTGTGTATGTGTATACCTGTGTGAAGAACAACTGAACTTACAGCAGCAAGCAGCCAAGCCTTTGGTATATGATTACAAAAGTAAACAAAAGCGCAACGCGAAATTGGATTTGAAGCAAGGAGATGGTATTTTCCAGCCCATATGCTTTCAATTTTATCCCTGTAGGCTGGAGCCCTATCACGTATTCGTATCACAAAATAATTGAGTTCGGGACGAGGTAAATTTGAGAAAATCAATGTTGGGATTGTTACATATATTTAAATACTTATATGTAATGTGTCACCTCACGATTATCTCATGAAACTATAATTGATGTTCGCTTTTATGCTGCCCCGGTGCTGAACTTAAAGTACTAACTCCGAACCACACTTTCAATCGGTAAAAAAATATCTTGAGAATTGATTAAAATTGTTTAGAATTTGTAGTCTACAGAATAAAATTAATTTTCCACTTCCAAGCCGAAAGCACCCTATCTCGAAAATCGGTGCTATAAACAAAAATATATTTTAAGATCTAAAAAGAAGTTAAACGATTGTTGGAAGTGAAATGTTACTTAACCTGGGGGAATAGTAGGTACTAGCTCCAGATTCATTCATATTTCTAATATTTCTGGCAAATGTTGGCTGTATTGGTAATTTGTAATAAAATAAATATAGACTCGTTCATTTTTTTTTTTTCAAAGTACTCACTAAAAATTTTGTTTTTAAATTCAACACTAATTTTGTTGCTCCACAAAACAAATTGCCGCATCATTTGAAATTTACCTTACTTACGTGACTTAATTTCAATTAAGGGTCCTTATAAAATATACTAAATCTCACGTAACGAACGCTACTTATTTTGTTTATAATTAACTTATCCAACAGTCAACAGGACCTTAAATAGTTTATTTATTCTTAAAGCTGGTAAAACCACAAAAACATTTCACACCATTCTGCACATGCACAGCAGATAGTAGCTCGAGCTTGCTGTCACGTCTTCATTTTGTCACGTTCAGTTGAAAAATAAGAAAACAAAATGGCATGTGTATTTACCCAGCCTGCCCACATGAGCATAAGCCTCGACTTATTTTCACATGCAACGTTTCTCTTAGAAAGGATATTTGCTTTGCAACGTTCAGTCGGATAAAGCTTCAATTTTCTGCAGTTAGGAATGACTTAGTCTATTCCTGCCATGAATTGTAATTAATTTAAATTTTTCTCAATAAAAACAATTACCTTTTGCTTCATCTCCTGTGAACAACATTTTTATTTTTAAAATTAAAATGCGAAAGCTAACCCAGAATCTACTTTTTCTCAAGGATTTCCGTATAAGCGTGGGCAGACTAAATAGAAATTTTATTAAATGCTGCCTTTCCTACTTAATCTAAGCTTTCCGGGATGCCCAAGATATATTGACGTCCTGTGAATATTTGTTCCCTGGGGCTGTAACCATATGTTGGAGCATTACGTTTCCCCTTCGAATATAAAAAAAAAACGCTATAAAGCGCTTTCAATCGATTTTTCATGATTTCCTATTGTGCAAATAAACTGAAAAGAAAGAAGACTTTATCCTACGCCATCACCGTTGTGAATGCTCTTGAAATTGCTTGAAGCCAGTAAATAGGTTTTACAGCGGTTTTATCATTTCCTTTCGTCGGGATAGGTACGGAGTGAATTATGCTTCTACACGGGGATAAATAATTCAACGCCACTACTGGAAAAGGCTCATAGCACTCTTTGAAAGGAGGGAGAGAAAATTTAAGCACCACTCGGTATGAAGAATGTGTGCAGCTATGTGAAATCCGTGGCATTTCATAGTTTATGAAAACACATTTACGTAAGTGCCTTTAAAAATCTTCTGAGAGGAATGTGCTCAACTATCGTTTCAGCAAAAGTGAGATAATTTAATTAGTTTCAGAGATGTCAGGGTAATTAACCTTAATCAATTCAATTAAAACTTTCAAAGATTTTAAATAAACTGACTCTCCCCTTCAAAAGGACTTTACATCAATTTCCTAGTGAGCACAGCCAGGTCAAACATTTCAATCAACTCTCTGCTCTGAAGAGTAATCACGAAGATCAATCAGTTCAATCATCTCCCAGTTAATGGCTACCAGCTATAGGTGCAGATTTACTTATAAGAAAATCACCTGGGGATATTTATCTAAAAATAGAATTCAATGGAAAGGAGTCGCAGTAATGTGTTTATTAAACTTGACATGCATACTGTTCTTTGCATTTCTGACTTCTACTGAAATAAGGAGTCTAGCTCGTCATTCAGCTCCAATTATTTTTGCATCCCTACCAACAGGAACACTTTGGTACATATTCATTTTCCACGGGTTCCAAATTATCATAGTTAGCCCTATTAACATATAAAATATTTGAGACCTGTTTCTTTATTATTATTTGATTTTTTAATGTTTAATTAAAAAAACGATATATGCCAAAAGTTAGAGAGATGAGTGCAATAATGACTCAAGTGTGGTACCTCGACGAAATATTATTTTTTGTGTAGATCATGCCCCTTCTACAAATAATCCTTATAAATGCAGGCTCGATATCAATCCTGCCGGCCGACGCAGTTTGATGGGTAGAAATAACGTTCCAAGTAAACCTACAGTTTAGGAACTCGTGATTCAGTGATTGACATTATTGAGAGAGGCTGCGTTTACATACATATTCGCATTTTTTCAACAAACAAAATATTACTGCCAAAAAATTGAAAAATACAAGCTTTTCAAAATCAACTTATAAGAAACGTAATTTCATAGCATAGGCATAGCAGACGCACTAGTTATATTGGGCCTTATTCCGGTTCTCACCTCACGCCCGTGACAAACCTCACTATCGTGTCACCTCACGTCACATGTGGTATTCCCATTGTCGCGTGACGTGAGAATTTATGCCGTGAGAGCAATTCGAGTATCGATTGTTTTGACATTTAAAGTTTAGTTGTTTGAGGCAAAACAAGTTAATATTTGCAAAATTGAACTGAAAGATGAGTTCAAATGAACTGTGGTTCAGCGATACTAATGATGAAGACGAACAGGAAAGGAATCGCCAAATAATATTGAAAAGTTTTGTTAGTGTCTCGGAATGAAAAATATCGAGAGTCACGGTATTCTCGTTGTCACTTGAAGCCGATCCAAGTGACCATTTTAGTCGCTATCAAATTGTAGGTGACCGAAAGAAGTCACTCAAAGTGACAACGAGAATACCGAATCTGTAGACTCACCTCACATGGCATGTGACGTGAGAACCAGAATAAGGGCCATTATGTATATAAAATTAGCCTTATTTGCGTCCCAACACAGAACGCCCCATTAAATATATTTAAAAAGTTAGTACCAATTTTTCTTATTCTGGCTGCCCTTCAAAAGATAGTAAAGTTTTTCTACGCCTTTTAACTTATGCCTCGAATACGAATAAAACCTCAATTATCTTCAAAAGTATAAGTCTAATTAAATGATGTATAACAACTTTTTGGAGTAATTTAATTAGGTATTCCATAGCAGGCAATAAATTCAGTGAATTGGAGTTTGAGACAACCTTCACAGATACTGTCGGCAATATCCGATAGCTTTACATGCGAAATTAGCTCTTCCCAAAGTGTAATTATCCATCACATTGCTCTGCATAAGAACATCTTTGTATTGTTCCTTCAAGTAGAATATGAATTCCATTCCATCTTTTCGGTTGTATATAATGTAGCTTAATTACCATCGACATGAAGCTTCCCGTCAACATACCTTAAAAAGTCTTCAAGGTTGAAACTCATTAGCCAAAAAGTAGGGTTCAAAAGATTAATAATTTTCCACGTAAGAAGGATCATACTAGCTTATTCGCTTCCAAGAATATCACAAAATATTCCGAGTACGTTCGCAATAATTAATCCTAAGGCAATTTTCGTATAATATGAAGATGATGTTTCTCCATCTAATTAACAACGTTATTTACAGCGCAAGGGTATTACAGAATCTTAAAAATGTTAAACCCATAACGATGCATGGCCGTGCCAATGAAAGCTAATAAGATGGAGATTATAACTTTGTTATTCGTGGAAAGAATATGAAAGTATACTTAAAAATGTGCTAGCGGGCCCGATGTGTCTGGTTTGGTAACTCTTTAAACATTTGTTAAGTATTTTCGTAATCATAATGTGATTGTTCATTGTATTGCAATCATTGATCACTAATTAGTGGAATATTTCAGGATTGTTTGTCCATTTTAATCAACGGCTACTCATTACTGCGGTAAATGTTTAAATTCATTCTCATCTCATTTTTCGAACTCATCAAGATTAAAGTAGACTTCGCCTGTAATCATAACAAATCAAATTTAAGAAATTCCATGATTTAATGGCTCTCTTCACGGATAATTGGCTTAGTTTTATTAACCAACCTGACGAACAAATCGGCAAAGTGAATAAACCCAGTTACCCGTCAACTATTGATAACCGAGACATATGAACGATTATTGGGTCTTATTGTAGAATTCATCGACAGAGATGCGAATACGGAATTTATATATTCTTAGTGTACGCATTCGTATTTCCGCCGAAGGATTCCACAACAGGCTCCAACATTGAATCGCCAGTGAAAAAATCCGGTAATCAAAGTTTTGCTTTATCTTATACTATTTTCTGTGCCTATATGTCCCATAATACACAATAAACGAATAATAATTTGGACTCATTTTACCCCTTTAATTGTTTATTTTCTTTTGTATCCCATCCCACACATGATTTTTTCCAACCTGAGATCTTTTTGAATGTATGTACATATATTCAGGTCTATTCCAGAATCCGTCGTAGAAATTCTGACCACGAAGAAAATGGTATTTAACAATCTTAAGGGAGCTGAATTTAGTACTGCCGTTAAAGATTGTACCACCTCTTTCTAATGGCAGCAATTTTACCTTTGATGATATTGTTAGATGCCATTTCTTTCGTGTTCGTAACCTCTCTGAACGATTCTGGAATAGACCTAAACCATTCCGGCACTTGATGCGTCGACGCACGTTTAGAACAGAACTTTCAACGACATGTCGTCGTCTTCGCGCATTATGACACGACGATTATAGTTTTTATATAACAACTCTGTACTTATATGTACAATTGTAAAACCGCCGTATATTGTCATTTAAGTTTGAAAACAAGTTTTTATTCACATGCTTTGTGTCGACGTGACGACGTGAAAAGGACGTGTCGAATTGGGTGAACTAAAATATACGTTTTGTGCATAGTTTTCATTCCACGTCGATATAGGCGAACTGGCCCCCGATTATTAGTAGCTTCCTTCTATCAAGTTATCAAAATGTAATACAATCTTTAATTTAAAATAAACACGTACCATTTACTTCACCAGGTCTTGCCGGTAGTGTTCTCTGATTAGTTAGCTTTAGGGTTAAACATGGCTTATTTTTTAAGAAATTTCTTAAAGAGTTTAGTTAATTTATAAATGCAAAACTGCCCTGCAACTTAACCTTAAGTAATGTAAGGCTCTAAAAATATAACGGCTAGATTTGCTTTCCAAGCGCCCTACCAAGATTAAGCTAGGCTCAGAGGAGGGAGACTTTTTAAGTTAAAAATTAAAAGAATATCAGTTTGAAAACTACAGTGAATTTGTCTACACCTTGACTAATTTTTTGTTATCCGTTTTGCACATGGCACGTATTTATTCGGTTGTTTTGTATAGAGGTCCTAGCTTTTCGTTAGGAATGGCGGTTAGGTTAATGGCACGATAAATGGAGGTGCAAATTTGCACATGCAAATTTATTAAAAACTTACTTTAGCTTCAGAAATAATAATGATGAGCATAGAGACACATAAATATGTGCACATGGGTTTTGCGTGAAGATCAGCGATATGCATACCGATGTTATATGCTAATACTAATTTTTTCCCTTAGTAAGATGTATCTCCACAAATAAGAAACATTTAGGGCCGAACAATTTCAAGGGTCCAAAATGAGAGTAAATGCCTGGAATATATTTAGCAAATATTCAATGGACATAAATATAAGCCGTAATTGTTGGATACGCCAGATCAAAGATATTTTTCACAAAATTTGATCCTTTCTCATTTATGAAATATAGAGACAATCCATTGATTCAAAGGGGAAGTCACAATAATTTAACTGAACTTAAAAAAATGAAATTAAAACGGTACAGGGACATTGGTACGTTTTGTTGGACATGGAGTTGAGAAAGAAGGGAAGTAAAACGATGAATTTATTTTCCTTCTTCTACTTTATTTCCGTCCACTTGTCAGGGCAGTATGTATTTTCAATATGCCATATAGATGGAGGAACAACAATATCACAGGACAGTATTATCCTTGTGAGTTTATTTTAAAATGAAGAACGAAGAGATGATCTCGAATTTAAACTAATTGAAAAAATACTACAGAACTAAGAATAAAATTTGTTCTAATTAATCTCAAAAAATAACATATGCCCGTAATGTGCAAATAATACGAAATTTTCGAATTACCGAATATGTATCTTTTTAAATTTATTTAAATAATATTCAAACTTATAAACATGTTGCTAATTTAAGCACTGCATTAGTAACTTAACCATTCTCACTTTTCAAACCGCAATTCATTTTGCGCCAAGCAGTTAGTAATGATTCGTATTTGGCGCTTTTAGTAATCGACAGTTATCATTACAATCACACGGACTCAGCAAAAAGGACATTCGTTGTATGATGTGTTACGTATTTAGTAAACTAGGCTATTTTCTTTTGATCTATAAACTTAATAATACCTTTTTGCCTTAACGCATTCCTAACTTTTAAAACTACTCAACTTTCTTCGGTACAAAGGGTCTTAAAACAATCTTACGCGTTACTGTTTATAGAAAAATTTAATTAATACAAGTATTACATAATGGGCGCAAATAAAACTTTGCTTAAACCTTTCTTACAGCTATCCCTCATGTCAATGCTCGAGTATCCTAAAACCACTTTACACAGCTACGACTAAGCTTATAAATTTTAAAACAAATTTCGCTTAAAAAATGCGGGCTTAAACTTGTCATTAAAACATGATTGGTGGACAAAAGAAAAAAACATGATACAAAAAAGAACGGAGATAAGATGAAGATTTCCTCTTTTTCTTACAAATTAAATTTAACATCACTGAAATCATTTTGATCACTCGGCATTAGAGCGTGTAAATGCATACTATCTATATCCTACGTGTACCTAGGCAACATAAGCTTTCTTGTTCTATTGGTGCTAACTTTCTGGTAAATATAGTTTTGCTCGAATTTCTTTTGGAACTTGTAGGACCTTCCCATTAGGAACTTTGTTATGTTTTGAATGTATTGTGTCGTATCGTCGATGCTCTCCGTTAGGTGTATTGATATCACTTCTATGTTAACTTTGTCGAAAGGTAGAGTTTGAAGGATCTAGGTGAAATAAAATAATAAATATCAATTTTCCTGAATTCTCACGTGAGCACTCAACCTGTAATTCATGCCCCGGACATCCAAGACTCAGCAGGTCAAAATCGATCCTGTTAACAGCCAGCATTAATGTGTAAAGTGGAAAGCATTTCACCCTGGAGTTAAACCAAGCGCTCTCTTCATCAAGCAGACTATTGATCCGCACCTCTGAATCCTCCTCGTTGTGAACGGTAACCTACAAGAAAGCACCAGAATTAGATAAATAATGAATGACAATTAATCGGCATAATTACCTCCTTCGGATACCCATTTGGGGAGATGCACGCGTGAACCACCTGTATTTTGGGTCTATGGACGTTTTGCTTTCGTAACGTAAAATATCTCCTTGGCTCGGGCTCCACAATTACGCCACCCCAGTTCAATGTTTCCGCCAGCCAAGGTGCTGTCATTGCATTGCTCGTTGACCCCGTCATGGACTGTATGAACGCCCCATTGAATTTTCCTCCCACTAAATCGGCAATGTAATGGGCCATTTCAGGCGTTAACTCGTGTCGCTCCGTGAAGTTCAAGTGTTCTACTGGAGCGTCTTTGAGAAAATTCATTGGATATTTTTTCATGTGAATTTCTCTAAGGAATGCTATAAGTGTGGGATCATCCTGTTGTACTCCTATGAGCTCGTAGTCTCGTGACATATTTAATCTGAACTGTTGGTGTCTAATTTCTGTAAAAAAATATGAGAACTCTTATTCAGTTACGTAATTATGTGCAAATATAAATATCGATTAGTAATCTATTATTTTTTTTAAATAAAACATATTGAAATTTTCTTTCTTAAAACTACGGAGACTTTAAACTGAATCTAATTTTACAGCTACAGTTTAAGTATGTATTTCTGTTGTTTGTCTGCGTTTCATTTTATAGTTATAGTATATTACAAAATATGGGCAGAGAAAAATCCTCAAACGAAAGTTAAATTATGAAGAGGTCCATATTTGATGTGGCCTTGATTCCAATACTTTAATATCGGTAATCAATCTGCACCTTTTCTGAGAACTACTAAAAAGTTTGAAAGCATTGAAAAATATAATATAGTAGACTATGTAACTCTAGTGTTATTCAATGGCAATTTAACTCTAAAAAGTTCTCCTTATATGCACATAAATAATCTCAAACAAGAATGCACAGCTAACGATTACATCATACAGTTTTCATCTGGGAAAATATATAGAAGCAATTTTCAGGCGCATTTGTCTCCACGCGATCGTGTCAGCCTTAATTGATAGATTTGCCTTGTTCAGCCGCGCTAATTAGCCATATATTGCACTTCTTCACTTAAAGCGGGTACACTCATCGCCTTTTTTATCTAGAGAATCGGGGACAACATATCGGCCTGAATCTGACCAATGTCGGACGCACAATCAGTCCCCTGCTGGCAGCTTACCATGCTTTTTCTGCGTCTACCTTTGAGGACTGCTAAAGAATACTCTAAAAAAACTGAATCAATACTTTGTCTATTCCCTTAATCGTCTGGCACATTTGCTTTTGCCGCTGACTTAAGATTTTCATTATTGATAATGCCGCTGCCTGCTCGCAGAAATTCCCTCAGCATTTCCTGTTGTGGCGGTCTTAAACCAAACGAATAAATTGTTTTTGTCGTCGCGGAGGCACGCAACAACAACTGACCGTTCTTAATTATCTTTCTTGATTTGTGTGATTCGTTTAAGGTGTGTTGCTTGCCGTCTAGAAAATTAACCTCCAACCTGCGCTAAGAAGAGCAAATAAACATTACTTATGTCCCCTCATAGGTGAAGTCATTTCTCACGTCTGAATGGTGGAACTTAGCATTGGCGATGGACTGTCGTCGCAGTGCCAGCAATTAGTCGGTTTACCTTATCAACTGTCTCCGTAATTGAAATTCGTTTAGTTGTGAAAATTACATACCACTGATCTACGTATAAATCATTCCCGGATGTGAGTCACTTCGCAGAGTGCCACTTTAGGTTAGTACCCGCATTTGCAGAGGTACTGACACGGGGTGGAAATATTGGAACAATGAGTAATTTTATATAAGTTGCAGACTGCAGTGCGACTGCTTTGTTTGAAAAGATTTTGAAATGAAGAGGGTGGGAATTGCGACCACTTCAGTTTGAAAAGCCTCTCAGTATTTGGTTGAAACTTTATTGGTGCTTAGTGATAAGATCTCTGGGAATTGGTTAAAGTAGTTACCACACTTCTTTGTTGTTGTAGTTAGAAAATTTAAAACAAAGAAAATATACTTCTGCTTATTACGCATATCAACTCAAGGCCACTTTTGTTTCGGTTTCGTTTATAATGTTTTAGTGATACGATAACTGAAAATATTTGTTGTTATCCGTTATTACGTAGCTTGTTAGACCTTCGAGATTGTTGGGTAAATGGGAGCAGTTACGGAAGTTTTTATAGATGCAATAATATCAAGTAGATGATTATTTATATTGCTTCTTCGTATTTTCCTCGACAGGTTTTTAGAAGAAAGTACATTATTATAATCAAGTTTATTTAGTTAATATCTTGAACTACATGGTCAATAAAATAATTGCTTTCTATACTTATGCGACTAAAACTGGACATTGTCTATAAAGAAAATTCCAATAAACAACAAACAAACCTATTTATATGAATTCTACAATTTATTAACCATTCGTCTGGACTCTTCCGTTCACAAGGTACATAGATAAGGTTGACTCCGATGTTAATATACGGAATAACTAAATATAATATTTAAAATATATAATAGGAATGTTGATGTTCAGAAAAATAATTTATTAATTTTATTAATTAATGGTATCAACGTGTGACAAACTAGACCACATCTCTGAACATATTTACATATGTACACGAGTGTACCTTATAAATTTTCTAAAATGCGAATAATTCGAATCTAGGTAGTAGTACATGAATTACAGTAGTCTGTAATAGAAGTAGTATGTACAATGGATTTAAATTTACTGCATCTAGATAACTAGAGGTAGTATTAAAGGACTGTTAAAATTAAGTCTGCTCCTTACAGAAAAGTGTTCCGGTTACGTACGCATTATTATTTTTTTCTTTTTTTCCAAACTGGGTTGACTAATCACGATTTTGGATACGCTTCTTTTCGGCGTCAGCAAATAGTCCATAAAAGATGAATCAAATGCAATAACGCTGACATGATTGAGTCGTTGGCACATTCATAAATTTAAAAAAAAACGCTATGTCTGTCATTGCATAAAGTCGAGCGGTGCACGAGCAAATGCCGGCCATAAACAAATTTAAAACTAATTTTATGAATGAACGTCTTCTTTTGAATACCGCTTCGATAGTGTGAGTTTTGAATTTTAAATTTCACAGACACGCTGAGCTAGTTTGGAATATTAAGCAGAACAAAAAAAGAGCGGAAAAACCACGGCGCATATGCCCGGTCTCCGTGTTATTTGTGTGTAATCAAATTGTAAAATCACGACAACGGCAGCGACGACGTTAACCTGCCTCTGACTCAGAATTTTCTTCAAATCGACATATTTTACTCAGAGCTATAGCTGCGCTGTCCATTCGCTTGACAAAGGAGGGAGGAAAGGCGGAGGTAGATTGGAGCGACTAAAATCGGGTGGATGGTTCGTTGCTTTTTTACGTGAAAGGTGAAAAAAGGCAGCGATTGCAGACTGTATTCTAATGAGTTGTCCAAAGATACAACGTGATTGTACAAATTGAGAAAAGCATTTATCAAAACGTCTCTGCGCCGTTCAAGGATAAGTCAGGTTTGCTAGTATGGAGTCATGTTAAACGGTCTGTTGCAACCAGGTACACACCTACCGGATTTTCGAGAAAATGGATCAATGCACAGCATGAGATCTTTTTAGATATTTTACTGTAGGCGGCACATGTCACCGAGGAAATTTCCCATGCAGGCGCGAATGACCACCTTTGTTGATCGAACGCACGCCAGAACGTGTTCTTTCCTCATTTGCACAAAATATCCTTTTTTTGTTGGACTTACCTGTGGTGTCCATGTAGACTATAAGTATGCTGAGCACCGTCGCAAAGGATAGCACACATAAGGCGATAGGGAGCAACTGCCGGAGCGGTGATGGTCCTAACCGAGGATCAACCTTTGTTAGTGCAGATTTGGCAGACTTTTTGCAGCTAGCAGTTGTTGCAGTCGTCATCTGGCAGCAAGGTGGTAGGTATGCAGGCACATTTGTCGTTGCTGTTGGTGTCGCCGTCGTTCGATCAAACGTTGGCAGTATTAGGGGTGATTTTGTTTTTGCAGTTCCTATATTTGATGATGAGAGTGATGTTGAAGCTTCTGAGGGATGCGCTGAAAATTCAGCCGTCATCATGATTCGTTAAGACATTTACGCGTTCGAATCGTTTTGCTAGGGTTCGATATCTGTAAAAAAATGAGAACATTTCAATAAAAAAAAATTGGTTTTTAGCTAAATTAAATTTGGTTGCAAACACTGTCAAACATTGTATAACACTCTAAAAGTCGAAAACGCAGTTAAAAATTGTTTAAACTATAGAAGACTAATTTCAAACTTAATTAGCCGGATTTACGACACACATTCATATTTATTTTGCTGAATATCTAATTTTTGGAGCCAACGGAACGCTGGATATCAAAGGTTGTTTAAGACAAAATATTTATCACTTTCCCAGTCTTTGTAATTCGTCTATTAAATATAAAATTTGTAGTATACTTCGAAATACTTTTTGCAAAATTACATATAGGTACTCGCTTATTTGAGATCCAATTATTTTTTTATTCGACTCTTGATAGCATACCTTTCGTAAAATAAGATTTTGAAACCATTTGCAGGTGTTCAAATTACTGCAGTTCGTACAAAAGTCCAAACTAACTCCTCTATATTTCTCTTCTAAGTGTCATTTGAAAAGTAGAGTCTAGGAGAGCAAACTGAATCGAATTTCAGAGCAGATACAAAGCAAAAGATATAGGGCATATGTTGTTTCGCGAAAATTACCATAAGTGCATTACGTCATGTTACAGGGGCCGCGATAGGCATTTAAACTACATAATTTGTGATGTGTAATTGCACTGAATTGATGTTAAATCGTCGCGTTTTTTTATTATCTTGAACATGAAAGTCTAAATTGGATCACCATTCGAAGTTCAAAAATTGTAAAAAGAAAAAAAAAAGATTTGGCTACAATTTCTTCATTTTGATGTTATTGTTACCCAGAACCAATTATTTTAGCAATTATGCTTATGATCAGGTAAATGATGTGTGATGGCACCATGACAGTATGAATTCATAATTACTTCAATTATATCAATTACCATTCGTTCTTATTCAAGGTCGAAGTGAATGGGTTTACTGGCATACATATTAATTACACACGAAATCAATAGAACCCTCAACAAAACTGTGACTGTTTGCGGGACCTACCTATACTAAAAATAGAATCACCTAAAGCCGCCTCGATTAATCAGAAATTTATTTAAAATCAATCGGATCGTATGGCACCTAACGCGAAACACACGACAAAAATGAGCTGGAAACAACCCTGAAACCTCATTGTAACAAGGACCTTTCGCCTCTGCCCTCATTATCATTATTTCTAACCATGTGACAAACTGAATTTTTTTGATATAAAAAAACTGCGACAATATCGATTAAAAGGTACGCTCCCAAGTATCGCATTGCAGCCATAGAAGAGAGGCATCGGCAAGGGCCCGGTGAAACATGAAGTCCACTTGAAGACATGTCTTCCTCTGTGAAGGAGTGGAATGCAAAAAGCATGGACAAGGGCATGTACCAACGCTTGTGGAAATAAGAAACGGAAGAAACTGAGGGTGTACATGACCACCTGTCAGATAAGACCCTGCAGAGGCAGATGTTTCCATCTGTTAAATATCTCACCGACCAGAACAAGGAATTTCCATGGCATGACGAACGGAAAGAAAAGTTTATTTGACTGCATCTTTTGTTGGGCAAATATTGGATAATATCGCTTCAGCGCACCAAGTGAAATGAAATTTGACGGAGTTTTGTAAATATTCGCGTTGAAATGTTAACAACGAAAATAGACTTCAAGAAGAATTCTTGTATCTATAATAGAAGAAACATGTCACATTTAAAAAATAACAATGAATTATAATTTAAACGGACCACACTCATGGGTTGGACAACAAATTAATGAAATTAAGAAATGGCTTTGTATCCCAATTTAGTATCCGAAATAAATGCCACTTCCTCGTTCATATCAAAATTGACATTTTGCCTTTTTCCACGCACCTACTCAATCCTGCAGTTTACTGCTGCATATTTCACCTTATAATGATCGCTTATGGCGTTCAGCACGGAATGAATTGCAATATTCAATGAGGCGCTACTATTGCAAAATAGCAGCCCACATTAATCTGCATAACATATCGTGTATATTTACCATACACCCCATACTTATAGAGCGCAAGTGAAATTTAGTCGTTCCGCGCAATTGCGAATAATCTACGATTTCGAATTCAGACTTTTGCTTTTACAGTTTTCGAGATCACTTTCTCGCACAGAGCCCGCCATAGCGATCACTTAGCTCAGCCCGTGCATTGACATTTTCCGCAAGTTAAGTATTTTCCTGCTGCCTTCGCGGAATCATCATCTTGGAGGCGTTGTCACTCTACAGGAATTTTAAACTTCTGAAATTCAATCTGAGCTCGAAGAAGGTTAATGCCTCACCGCCTGACTTGTGCTTAATGCAGAAAAGGAAAAATACAAAAGAATACAATGTGAAAAAATCAAAACAGACACTGCAGAGTTTACCGCTTTTAAGGTAGGAAAGCCTTTATGGTTGGCCGCATCTCACGTTGCCTCATTGAGAAGAATATGCTTAAAGTCGGAATAATGAAAAAAAAGTAGTTCGCCTAAGCCATGGGGCCTACTTAGGTAACAAGAAATTTAAAATTTTAGCGGGGTTAATTGACTCTTGTTGGACGTAAAGCGCCAGTTTATGGAGGTCCATAATTAAAAGGTTTTTTATAACTTCCTTTGCTTTATTAATTCATTTCATTTATACTTTGAGCGCAAGAAGCTTTAGTTGCTTTGTTTAATTTTTATAACTTACAACAACAATAAAAGACCATTGTGAGTAATTCAGACACGAAGGTTCTATAATGTAATTCACTACCCTCACATTAGCTATGAGAACCACCGAAGCAATGTTTGCTCTCTTGCTTTATTCTATTTACATTTTCAAGGTTACTTTTTCATTAAAATAGTTGTAAGTTTATTTACCTGTGCGACGGAAGGTAAGAAGACTAAGTATGTAAGCCCCGAAGAAGACCGTATTGATCAAGAAATGGTAACAGTCTCCTTTGACACAGCAAACATAATTCTGACAAATCGAAATTGAAATCAAGCCATGCAATTAACGATATATATATGTACGAATATGCATATTTAATCGGCCGGCACACATTTTTTAAAGTTAACCAATATAGTCTTGTTTGATTGTATTACAATATTATTTGCTTTTTCCGAAATTGGTAACATCACTCCAGTTTTTGGATCCAAAAGAATCGTTTTTCGTAATAATTTTTTTTTTGCTTCAAGTCATATATTATGTGTTAGTTTTCAATGCTTTAGTATTTTTTTGTACATCAGTTTAGGCGCCAAAGTGCAGCTAATTTAAAAGAGACTATAACGAAATTGGCATATATTAGCTCTGTCTGGGTGATTTAAAACTTTATCTAAAAGTAAAAGTTTGTGATGTGTGAAATAAAATTTCCCTCCATATAATCCATTCTAGTGAAATAAGTGGAGGCGGTTGTTTGGATCCTTCCGAGTGTCTGTGGCAGAGTATCAGCCCAGTGGCTACCACTAATGATATCGCCCTGGTTGTCTTGATCGAAACACACATATTTTTTAAGCTTGCTCATTTCAAGCAAGCCTAAGATCCTCAGACATATTTTCCAGGCTTTATGTGGTAGTGTCAAGAGTTTGTAGTAAGTTCATAAAAGTTTTTTCTTGAAAATGTCTTGTATCTCAGTGTAACTAACAATGAAAATTTGACAGCTCTGTACACTAATGGGCCTATTATGGAAGTCGAATTTGGTCCACTCGACTAGCAAAGACACATTCTCAAAGCTGAGATAATAAAAAAATTAGTCGCCAGTCGAGCCCACCAAATTCGACTTCCGTCATAAGGCCCATTATTTAATATGTCGCCAGAATAGCCACGGAACCAACGTAAGTAAGACAGAATTAATTGATTACTGACTTCTGAAATAAGGACAGGTGTAGGCTGTTTTCCAAAACGCGGTGATACCGCAGTACTACACAATTCAGCTTCAAAGACTACTACGCTGAATTGTGCAGTACTGCGGTATCACTGCGGTTTGGAAAACAACCGTAATTACTAAAAAATCGATGATTCCGCACAAATTCCGAAAAAATAACATAAAAAATCTAATTTAAATTATGGTTTATTGGCTATTCAATAGAACCATAAATGTATTTTTTTTTAGTTTTATTCGGAACCTAATCTCAAATCGGCTATTCGATTTTTCTTTTTCTTTTTTAAGTTAAGATCAGATAGTGTAAACAACCTATTGTTGATAAATAAATAAATAAAGCAAACTTCTACCTAACATAGTAGAAGTGCAAAAGTTATGTTTTGAATTTTTTTCCCGGAATTCAAATTAAACCTGTAAAAATAACAATTACACAACATACCCAACGTTTGAAATTCGAAGGTCAAGAAACTGCAAGGAAACCTGCAGGTATTTCACAACCTTAGCAAAGTTATGAGGGGCTTTCACGTCTGGAGTAGGTATGTGTAAGGCATTTCAATCTTTGTTATTTCGAAACCTTTGTCTAAAGTGAGTAACTGTGCTGTTTGCTTTTTTTTCTACTTTTTGGAGATTCGTTCAGAAGGCAATCGTTAGTCATTGCAAAAGTGACAATAAGCGCGAAATGCCCTCGCGGTTAAAGACGACCAAGGACTAGTCGTGCACTGCCTTTCCCATCTCATCTTTTAATTGAAACGCATTTGATTCGCAAGATAGGAATTTTCAGCGAAATGACAAAAACTCACAAGACGACATTGCTGCAGACAATGACTACCCAGCCGCTCGGCATAGTCTTATTTTGTGGATTGCCACAATCCAAAGACTGCGGCCCCTCCATGTGGAGATGTACCAAAGGAGCGGGGCCGGTTCGTTTGGCTAAAAGTGTAATCGCAATGAGCGAGCAGTTGATGAGGTTGCATCACATTTCCTAGTTTCAATTGGAAACGGTCTTTGTGTCTAATGAATTTGTTACGATGAAACTGAGGAGTGCGAGGGCCGCATGTAGGTCTTACGGAGATTTTAGGGGATTAGGAGGCATTAGAAGACGGGTCGGGCCCGCAGTTATCGAAGTGTGAAGATCCCATTACGTGCGAACTGTTTTCAATCAGCGAAATCCTCTTACCCTTATATTAGCGCAAGAACAAATTCAAACTCTCTCAGGCCTTTCCTTTATTACGAAAATTGCTTCCCTTTCCCCAAATAATCTGAAGGCAGCCGCGACAGCTTTGCATGTTTAGTGCGGCTGGAATAGCGGACTGGCGGGCGTTTTACGGCCCAAATACTTACAGTGCCTTACTCGAGGGTACCTTGGGGGGAGCGATGAGGTAGGTGGTGGTTTGCAGCAGTGCTTTTGACCATGGGTCGTCGTACAATAAATTAGCTGAAAAACAAAGTGTGCGGAGTAACTTGTGCTTTTACGCTACACAAACGGACAAGCCGCCCTGACCACCACCGGGGCTGGACTAGGCTGGAAAATGTTGACCAAGCTGACCGGGTTTCTGGGCAGATAAGCGCAAGGGAGCAAAATACTTCAAATTGGTCTCACGGGGGGAGAAGTTCCAGGTTTCTTTTTGTGGTAGCGAGGTTATTAAGTGGACTTAAAAAGATTGGGACACATCATAAATCACAGAATTAGTCCCCAACCGATGTGGGCAATTAAAGGGGCTGCTGCCCTCGGAATAATAAACTCCCGTACTCACCTCCTCCAAAGGGCGGATAAATCGGTCAGTGTAGAGGTCGATAATAACTGAAACTTATTCACAGCAACATTAAATTTATGATGGAAATTATAAGATTTTTCGGCGACAAAACATTGCAGACAATCACAGTGGAGGCCGATTTCTTTCACAAAGTTTTCATTTCACACATAACTGGAACTTTGTGAGTTAGCAGCACGGTTATCACACGGCTCAAAGGCACTTCGATTTGGGGGGAAAATAAATTTGAGGAATAAACCGAAAACCGCTTGAGCAAACTAGGAAAACTCCTCCCGAGACGTGCGGAACTCCAGGACTTCATACAAATTCTGAGCGAATGGAGGAAGACAGCCAACGCTATGGTGTCAAACATAAATGAACTGCACGAACTATGTGGATGGTGACTGGAAGAAGACAGAGGAAATGTCAGTTTCATTCAAAAATGTTCGGACTCAAACTGTTTTAATTTAAGCAAGAACTTTGAAAACTGTTTCTATTATTTAAGAACACTTTCTTCTTAATTAGTATTTTTATTAATTTAAAGCTCCAATTTCAATAAAATAAAGTTGCATTTGTTTCGAATTGTAAACGCATCACTCTTTACATCTCTTTGTACATTTTCCAGTACAGTAAGGAGCAAATTTATTGAAATCCTGAGGTGAAGCAATTTTTATCTATCAATCTATGCTGCAAATGGACAGATTTTTACTGAAATCATTTTATTTCCTTATTATGATTTTTTATTTCATTAGATTGATTTATTCTGATTTATTTATAATCGCTACGGAGCCTTAAATTCTGATGGAAGGCACCTTATTTTGTCCATAACTGTACCTGTCACACGTTGGAATGGCACATTTGTTTACAATTTGTCAAAGGGAAAATTTTTATTAAAAACCTTAAACTTTGCACCTGTGAAGTGCAAAATGGGTGTCCGTGGGTTAACAAGTTACATAGCACGTCACGCGGAGTGGTACCTTCAGCCATACGAGTTGCACGACACGGACCTAGTCATCGACGGAGATAACCTAGCTTGCGTGCTGTACAAGGACGTCTCGGGCTGCAACTCGGCATTCGGAGGGGACTACGACGAGTACTACCGCACGATAGTTTGCTTCTTCGAACTTCTTTCCGAGTGCAATGTCCGACCCTTTGTACTGATGGACGGGGGCTACGAGCGCAAGAAAATGCGGACTGTGGAAAAGCGGCTAAGGGGTAAAATCTGCTTGGTGAAGCACCTCAATCCAAGCATGAGTAAACCGCTATTCCCGCTGATGATGAGGGAGGTATTCGTCGACGCCGTCAGAGATTGCGGTGTTAAGGTGATGCGGTGTACTTTCGAAGCCGACGATGAACTGGCTGTGCTCGCTAGGAAACTTAACTGCCCTCTTCTCAGCTACGACTCGGACTTCTATATCCACAACGTCCAGTACATTCCGGTAATTACTTTGACCATGAAGATTCTTACCAAAAAGGAAGGGGACCTCCTTAAAAACACGCATCTTCGCCACTGCCAGGCTCGGCGTTTCAAGAAATGCACCTTAGCAAATAGAGGAAAAAAGATCCAACCACCAGCCCCAGGTAAGCTAAACAACAAAAAGGCCCAGAGGACTGTTAAGTACATCGACTGCTGCATCTACAGGATCGAGAACCTTCTGGTAGGATGCAGATTGAAAAAGGAAATTCTCCCCATTTTCGCTGCGCTCCTAGGGAACGACTACATTTCCTCCCGCACCTTTAAACAATTTCATGTGCATGTCAAAAAAAAGGGCCCTACTTCGCGACTTGATAGTCGCATTAGGACTACTATCAAGTGGCTGCAGAATGAAACAAAGGAGTCTGCCTTAGAAAAAATTTTGGGAAGGATGAAAAAGGAGCAGCGGGAACATCTTTTGGCGCAGATGGAAACAGCTACATCAGGGTACAGCAATGAAGTGAGCGGTGCTTACGAATATTTCGGCCTACACCTGGAGCAAAGGGTCCATTCCGGAGAAACCGATGTAGAAAGTTTCTTGTCCGATGAAGAAATTGAAGAGGAAGAGCTGCCTGTCTCCGATGCCATCCCTGCAGAAGAGGAAATATCTGAGGAAGAACTTGAAGATTCAGATAAAGAAAAATCTGAAGAACTTTCAGATGAAGAAAATTCTGATAAAGAAAAATCTGAAGAACTTTCAGATGAAGCAAATTCTGATAAAGAAAAATCTGAAGAACTTTCAGAAGAAGAAAATTCTGAAGAACTCTCAGAAGATGATCTAGAAGACGAGAATGAGACCATTAAGGAGAAAGAGGAAGATAAAATCCCCGTGGTGAGAGAGTTCCCAGAATGGGTGCGTGACCGCATTCGGGCCGCTACGCTACCACGCTTCTGTGTTGATTTAGTCCACCTGAGATTGTACATAAACAGTCCCCAAATTGAGAACTTCCTCCTGCCTGACTGCAACATTATAGCCCTTCCAATATTGCAGTTTATTTTCACCCTTCTAAACTACCCAGAGAAGCCGTGGTTTCGGTACCTCTCGAGAGTCGTACGGGTGACCAATGTCCACTACAGCCGTCTAGATGCCCTGGAAACCATACCTGCCTTTGATCACACAGAAATATCCCTCGATGCCCTTAAAAGCGTATTCCTTCGTCTACCTCTATCCACTGAACGACTTTTCACCGACCTCGACAACATCCCCACCTTCCTTCAACTTTGCATCCTGGCAATCGTCTACTGGATGAACAAGACCAAACACGCAGATGAAACCCACCTTCGCAGTCTCGTCCTCTGTCTTGTCGTAGTCTCAACAATTGATGCAAAAATTGTTCCCATCCGGGACAAGGCACAATTCACAAAGAAATACGGCCAAACCATCCGCAAGGAAAGGTTGCGACTGGCTGTATTATCAGCGTTGAAAAGCAATACGGACAACGGTGTTGCTCCGACAGCGGCCCAACTTAAAGCAGAAATAATCGAAAACCGCCTCAACGCACTGAGCCCGGAGAAAAGAATTCATTACGCCTCAAAGGCAGAGTGCATTCTGGTGCAGGAGGGCCTCTTAAAATATTTCCAGCAACCCAATTTTCATCATAAGCAGCATAACGAGTTCTCGAGCAGTGTGGTGCATGGGTTCTCCGAATTTCAGTCAGTAATTTTCCAGCTGTACACCCTCAACAAGTTGGTCAACGAACCTTTGGAGTCAATTAGGATGGAACGGGTGTATAGCGGGGTGTTTCTGTACAATATCTATATGAGCTTCAGGACACGGCCGGACGTGGAATACTATATCGAGAATTTCATTCTGAAAGACTCTCCAATTATGTTGGCTTTCTACAGATACCTCCAAGACTGGCTTAGACCATTTGTCCCACTTAAGAAAGATAAATCAAAAAAAGACATGAGAAAGCCGACGAAGAAAAAAATCAATGAACACAAATTAATTGTAAAGGAGTCGGATAATATGTTTACTCTCTTAGAGACGTAGGCCTCAATTAGTGTTCACATTGTTAATATAGATTTTATACATGTTAATAGAAAACTGCATATTATTTCTGCTTTTCCCCATTCTAGATCCTGTCCTGATTTCCTAACGACTGGAATGTCGTAGTTTATCTTTTCGAGCCAGGACGGGCTTAGATAGTAATGGGATGTGGGATATGCTATAAGAGTCGACTCAAGTCAAAAATTGAAATGAATGAATCTCTATAGGGATTTTACCCGCAATTCAGCCATTTCAAGTCTTTCGACTGAAGTCATATCTGCCACCTGTGATTTGATTCATCGAGAAGATAAAAGGAAACCCACTGTACTGCGTTCAATAGAAATGAAATATATTTAAACTTTTTACAGCAGTTGTATCCTTCGGTAATAGCATTCAAAACGTAAAAAAACTTGCACATAACTACGCTATAATTTCATATTCTTCATCCGAGTCATCATTACTGTCCTTGAATCCCTGCAGTTCCACAAAATCTAGAGCAAGGAAAAGTATTGCTTTAAACAGCCTCCTACTCAAGAATGCAACCCACATACCTTCCTGCGGCACTGACTTCTTCCGCCCAAAGCTTTTAGATTGTGGCACCCACGAGGTCGGTCGGGCCTTAGTAATTTCAAACAGCGGCTGATTCCCTGAGTTGATCACTTCGTTTTTCAGTTTGTCCATTAGGATTTCAAAGCTAATGCGAGTTTTACATAAGAAGCACTGTAAGGCGATAAAACTGGATCAGTATGATTCAGGTAAGGTGAAGGGTCTAAGTACAACTTACAACTGCTAAGGATGGATCCATCTGGAGGAAGTTAATTCGAGCAGCGTGCTTCAGGTGGAAGGTCTCGTCCAGTTCAATTTCAGTTTGTGAAGACTTATTCCCAACGCTGCCGCAGCGCTGCGTTGTGTGGGGGTCGAGGAATATAACCTCGTCGTCGACGTACCCTATGAAGTAAAGCGCTTGGTTCGGGCGACCCCCAATCATCCCGGCATTCCCGACTAGTTCGAAGCATTTTTTTAAGGCAGGTATGTAGATGGGATTGATGTCGCTCAGCCCTAGGCGGAGGGGAATGATAAGCAGCAGAGGCTTCCACGACGATGGAGATTCTTCCATGCAAAGTGAGTCTAAAAAGGAAGGAGTGAGTTAGGTCCTGTAGGTTCTTTGAGGATTGCGGCCCTCACATATGTCGTCGGTAGCTATCAAATTGTCCAGCGCAACGTGGATCGCAATGGAACACCAGTCGTCATACTTCACCAGTTTTCTGCAATGGAGAGGTTGGTGGGTTTCGATTTAGTTTTGTGGCTAAATTTCGAAACTCACTTGAGGACTTGGGCGACTGTGTTTGGCCCGAACCACTCGCCGACCTTCTTGTCCTCGGAGTCACCCATCAGTGCAATTTGGTGTATCGAGAATGGGCTCTTCCGTGCGTCCTCGAATCTATTGACAATTTTCAAATAGGTCGGGTCCCGACACTCGGGCGTCCAGAACCAATCCCTTCCTAAATGCAGATCTATGAGAGCTTGTGCGAGAACCATCTGGCCACACCGCAGCATGCAACCCCAGCCCTTGTCTGTGGTAAGCTGGGGCGCTCCGAGAGGCACAAAACCTCGTCTGTACGTGCACCAGAGCCGTGAACGTACATCGCGCCTTATCAGTTCCAACTCTGCAAAAGAAATTTTTCCATATCAAGGCCATACGCGAACTGTCGCCAATGTGGCATCTCTCCTCACCTTGGATGGAGTTGTAGCTTTTGCCCAAAATCCAGACGGTCGTGTTGCTCTTTGGTATATCATCGGGCTCGATGTACAGGGCCACGTCGGGGCCTAAATATGTTTCAAACACGCTGTCCATCTTCCTGGCCACATTGGCATAAAACTCGATTACACGTTGAATTGCTGCTGCCCGATGTAGGCGGAAGTACGCTTGGGCTGGCCGCCAAACGTACAACACAGCCAGAACACAGAAAGAGAACAACAGAATCAAAAAGGGAAAAATTTTGACGGATTCCTCGCTTCACGGTGGTATCCTGGGACTGGTCCTCTTCAGACCGTTTGACGTTTTCACTGAATGGGGTCACCAGAATTTCTCTACGCTCACTGGAGGAGCTCACGTTTCCTGCATTTCTCCGCAGTTTGAGCACAACACGTGCGAATTAAAAGTAGCCTAATAAACAATGACAAAGGCAAAGGCAATGAACTGATTGTCCGCAGGAGTACGCAGTGATCGCACAAAGTAACGAACGTCAAGCGGACAGCTGGCTGGTTGATGCTTTTCTCCTAGTGACGTAATTTTGTTTTCGTTTTGCTTCTAAACAGCTGTTTCTTCAATGGAAAGTCTACATAGGTCACTGGAAGTTGATGGTTGCGTTCGTTACAACAAATGTTTTAATGTCAATTTTTATTTATTAAAATTAAAACCTTTCACAAATTTCGTAGTTCAATGTGAGGGGGTTCCCCATGTTATCATGTGATTGTGGGATTTTTGGTGGTTTGCAAATTAATTCGTTGAAACGTTATTGGGTCGCTTCGATAGGGCGTATCCCTTCAGTATGCGTATGGCGTCAATCAGATTTAAAAAATATACAAAGAAAAGAATTTTTTTTAGAAGGGCTTCCGTCTACGGCGCTTTTCTTAAAGATATCATGACACTGCGCACCTGTTAGTTGGGGAAAGGAATATCGAACAAAAATATGTGTAGTGTGTACAAACACAAATTCTGGTATTTTATTTCCTGAATTTTTGTGAATGTCCTTCATTCGAAAATCACAAAAGGAACTTCCCCAGCCACAAGTAAAATAGATAACCGGAATTTTGGGAAAAAGAGCGCAAGGAAAGAAGAAGAACGACCGCTTCTCATCACACCAATCCAGACCGGGTTTGACCAAAATCATGGCGGTGTGACCCATTGCATGCGTGTCGTTTATTTCTTACGAGGCGAATCCACTACCGCACTAGAAGATTCACACCCAGAAGAATAAAACTCATGCTACTACATATGTGTCTAGGCGAACGAGTTCTATGGGTGTGAAATTTGAAATATGGACCAGATAGTAAATACCTATAAACATTTAGTGCTTTAACCGTAAAAAGGGTAGGTACAATGATTTTGGTTGAAATATAATTCTTTGTAATCGAGAACCATTTTAAAAAGTTTTTCTAATCCCACAGCCAGATTCACAGTAGGGGGAAATTAATTTGCTGTTGAATGCTCTAATTGAATCAATCTGTGGTTACGTACATCTTAGAGAAAATAATGACTGCGTATACGCGAAAGTCCCAAATCAGGACTAGAAACCGGTTGTAAGCCAAAATCAGGGCTGCTCGTGTAAACGACACAAAGTGGACTAGGAAATATCAGGCCTAGGGCTAGCCCAAATAATATCAATAAGGGCTAGGCCAAAGTCGGGACTTGCCCGTTTATAGGGTAAAGAAAATCGCGACTTTGGGCTATGGTAGGCCAAAGTCACGACTTTGGATATCGTGTATATGTACGTAGTCAATGTCCCAATCGGAAATACTCCACAACAAAGCAAAATTGTCAAAACATAGACAGCAAGCTCATTTCTTAGGCCACCATGAAAAAAAAAACTGTTTCTTTAAACTGATGCAGTAAAAAAATCCAAAAGAGTATAGTATCAGAGCATTGTTAATTTTTTGCTGAAAACTTATTAAGCCATTTAGTCTTGCATGCCAGACACAGCACAGCCTTCAATTGTAAATCGACTTGATTGACATCCGCAAGATATTTCCCCACATTCCGTATTCACGAACGATTGGAGATAAAGCCGAAAGCCACTGGTCCCGCCACACAATTGTCTCGACGAGTCGTCGCAATTGTCGCGGCCTAATTAGAATAAATCCTGGATTAATTTCTCATGTTCAATAAAATCAAATAGCTCAATCAGTCGCCGGTATTTCGCGGCGAATCAAATTAGTGGGAGAACAAATAGTAACAGTAATTACCACAGCTTTGTATACGTATATGGATCCCGGTGTACACACGTAGTGCAATTATGCTTTGCTTGCGTTTCCCCGATGCACTTGAGTGGCTCGTGCAATTTACCTTGACCACCCGAGAAATTCCTTAAGAATAGCGTGCGGCTGAGGAGACACGACAACAATTGGGTCTCCGTAAATAGCTGCAAAACGGGGTATCCTTGTTACAGTACATCGAAGCTTGCCTGGCTTAACTGACCACTGACCAGCAAAGCGCCAAGAGTTACTACTTTTGGATTCGTGATTTTGCGCCCGTATCACCAGGTGGCACCTATATATTTTTTTGATTAATTCCGCTGACTACGACTGCCATTCGAATTGCCTGCATTCACTCGTTGGGCGTGGTGGACTGGTAACCTTACAAACAGATCACTTTTGTTTTTCTCTGCAATTTTTTATTGTCTTTTTGCCAAGAACAAGAAATTGAGCAAGGTGAAGTGGCAAGTGCTGCGTTGAGATAAAAACCACCAGGATTTAATGGGGGGAATTGCTGGTATTATTATCTGACGGCTTATTAACGCCACGCTGCGACCGCTTCCGGCCTCTTGAATAGACTTAAAACTTATCTCACTGCTTATGCATTATTCAGCACCGTTAAGGCATTTTATGCGAGCATAAATACCCAGATAGTGGACTGCTAACGTCGATTATGAGCTATTGGCTGATAGATTACGATTCATAAAATTTATTATTAGCAGGTATTAAGCAAATCCTTTCGGTAATTCTCTGCACAATGGAATGGATTGTGTGAGTTTTACAGTTATGTTTAGTTTCTTTTTTCTTTTACAAAGGGGTGTGTCAAAATTTTCGTTTATACGTTAGCCACACTAATCCCTTTAGCTGAGATTGTGATATGACCACGAACAATAATTTCTAAAGTGAAACACATTTGTGGCATACGCACAGGGATATGTTATCTATGGCAGCATTTCAGGGAGCGGGTTACGATGCGATGCCAGCCTACGAAAGTAAAGTGCCGAGTCGGTCGCCTGTTGAGTGTTCGGGGCATTCTATAATTTTTAAAATCAACCCCATATCTTCTGACACGAACATTTTGAACAGGATGTTTAGTTTCTGCGGACATCGAGTCCCCCAGTATAATACATACTTTTGAATTTTTGGTTATAAACTCCTAAAAGAGTTACAAATAGGGTAGATACATACTTTAAATTTTCCACCATAAGGGTGACTGCAATTGGGTCGCCGTTGAAAGTATGTAGATATCCATGTCGTATTTTTTCACTACTGTAGACGGACGTGCATTTATTCTGAGTTCGTTGAGCGTCGGGAATATCGTCAATTACACCCGTTACGACGTATAGACGATTGTGTTTGAGCATGCAGGACTCTCCAGTTGTCAATTATTTCCTTGTTACCACCGCGAAACCGCCTTTCTGGAATTTCAGGAAAGAATATTTGAAAGCGGACTCCAACGCATTATTTCTCCGTTTACGTTTTACAGTCCTGTCCTCACAACTGCTCTCCAACGACACCTTCTTGAACCTGATCTTTCGGATCAGTGTTTCCAACTTATTCGTACAATAAAAAGCCTTGTCAAAATTAAGGGAACAAGAGCGCGCAAATGAATAAATCACTCTAACAATAAAACACCGTTTAATTGCAAATATCTTTAAAGTAGCTGCTTATACACAAAAAATTATCAGGAAAAAAATTGTAGAGACGATGGACGGACAGCTTTGTAGAGAAAAATTGTATGCACCCATTGACTTAAAATGTTTACTGTCCATACCAGCCTGACCAAAATTGTCTCACTTGTGGTGTCAAATGACCTTGCAGTACCACGCAACAGGATGTTGAATTTTTAATATTGTTTAAATTGCATATAAGAAACACAAAATATTTATAAAGCCACTACACCTTAATTGAGACTTGAACATCGCTATACAGATCACAATGAAGAACTCTTATATGCGTTCGCGGTTCGTGGTTGCAAGTATGGAAAGTCCCTGCAGAGATTGTTTACATGAGTTAGGGTTTAGAAGATAGTAATGGTGAAAATTCCCAAGGAACCCTTTGGATACGACGTTTTTGTTCCAATAGGATATTGCGCTCGTGGGGTGGGAATTTGTAGTTCCCTATTTCCAACCCACCAAAAAACCAAAAATGGTTTCTTTTATTAGGAGATTTCTCTTATAATTAATAGGACTATATATAGGGGGTTTCGCAAATAATTTATGGAAAATGGTAGGTACTTCTTTGGCAATTTGAACAGACCAAAATCAGAGTACACCCTGTTCAAAATCCTTTACAAAGAGTACCCAAAACTCGCACTGACGAAGAGTTCCACACAAATGTGTAACGAAATGAAGAATTGAAGCAAAGCATTATGATTAGTAAAATCAGTTATGGCGATTAAAGACATACATAAAAGCTGTTGAGTACTCTCTCATCGAAGACTTGAACAAAATTTATGCTTATATTCCGACGCTAAGTTGGACAAATAAAATGAAGGACGTTGCGGGTAATTGGTTTTATTTGTGTCCATTTGCATCTATATAAAATTAGCACACAAAAAAGGGCAAAAAATGTTTTTTGTTATAAGGGGAAGTACGAACCAGAAGAGATTTTGTAATTATCCGAAACAACATCTGTAGTACTCGTACTGGATCGAAAGATCGTAAAGAATTTGAGTCATTTCCGAAACAGCGTCGTCATTAAAGTTTCTATGCCTGGCTGGAGGTAATTCGCAGTACAACCTTCAAGGCGCTAATAAAACAATTTCAAGATCCAGCAGCTTTGCAATCCCGCAGACATGTTAATCAGCGGCTAAATCTAAGAATGGAAACTTTCACGGCCTCAATTTGAGAGCATTTAATTTGTCACCGGTCCGAGTGCGACACGTTGCGATAATCTAAAAATCGTGTTAATTAAAAATCTTAGCGGGGGTGGTGGTGCTGATGTGGTGCAGGTAATTTCATCTGAATGGACTTGAATGGACCACAAAATCAGGCCAGATGTTGAAATAGTTGCAGTCTGAATCACTACAGTAAATTTTCCCCGGGCACATTCCCAATTCGTTCTTGGCCTGCTGATCTTATCAAAACGCTGCAGATGGCGAAGATTGCGCAATCGAATTTATGGGGTCTCACCAAAGAGGTCTGAATGTTCACGAGCGCAAGCAATTTAGACTTTAGAGAACCGTTAGCTCTGTTTTATATCGGAAGACAAAAAGCAACAAAAGAAGCACTCCAGGGAAATATCCGCTTTACGCATAACGCTTGCCGGGACGGTACCACAGCGATCAATATACGGTTATGACGCCGAAATGGACTTGAAATGTCTTTAAGACAAATTATTATGGGACGTTAAATTTTATGGCTCTCTGTCCGACAGCGCGAAGACAAAGAGGTTACGTGCGCCTTGCATTTAATGCACTTAGAGGCTAAGTGGTGGTAGCGAGACTATAATCACTATAATAATGGGAGGGAAAAGATTCGAAGCGTCTGCGCGGACAGACCTAAATCTTACATTTTTTGCTTTATGGAAACGTTTTGTGGACATAAAATGTCATTTACATCAGCCATTCGGGAGACCAAGGAAGCATTTTAACGCTTTCAGTCGCAATCCGTTAAAATGAATGGCGCTATTGTTTTCCATTCAGCTGTATAGGCAATTTTAAGTGAATGAATTCATCATATCACAGCTAGAAGAAAAGAAACTATGAGATATTGCTGCATTGCCTTTTTAAAGGTTTTAAATGCTAATTTTAATGCGTATGCTAATTGTGTTATGTGCAAGATCTATTGTATTGTTTGTCTTTTACTGTGATAAATTGATCAATTTAAAGTAAATTTCATTTGGTGATTGCACCTCCATATTTGAATTGGTTGATCCGATTGCGCAGACCAACGTTCTTAGTTGTGTCTTATCTCCGGAAGTGCACATATTTTAATCGTGTAAAATGTTTTCCATAATTAATGGAATAACGGGAAATTTTAGGAATTTATATATCATGGCAGATTCTCAGTGTACCGGTAGATAACCATGAAAAAGATTATATTATTTGCTTTCATTATTGTAGCAATTGCGTCAACAGTATTTTAGTGCGGTAAAACTGTTGTAGGGGGCATAAAACTGCGCGTAGACAGTTTTTTACCTTTTCCCGTAGGAGCCCGAAATATTCTCCAGGATAATAAGTAGTCTAAATCAAGATTGACTAAATACTCTACCTTTCAGTAAAGGTCCCATCCAAATAGGTTTAACCGTTTCCCAGATTATGTAATAAAATCTGTGGAAAAAGAGACATCGAACATAAACCTCTGTAAAAAAACACGGACAAAAAATTTACCTAAGGGGGCGCATTGGGTCAAACGCAATAGCAAAGCGGTATGGGCGTGTACAGTTTAACTTTTCGATTGGGACTGAAATGTGAAGTTTGACACGAATCTAGAAGTTGGTGGGCGTATAAGATCGTTTCGGTTTGTCTAAATACATTTTTTTTAAATATTTATGACTCTAAGTGTCTCTATAAAGGTTGGACAAGTCCACGTAGCGAATTGGACACATACGACTAGGGATATTGCAAAATTGGTTCAGCATTAATACGCTTACTATGAGCGACAAGTTTCTCACTGGACTTTTTGTATTACCATCACAATGCAGGAGGTACTTTTAATTTCTGCAAGAAAATACATATGTACAGCCGACTCTCATTGTCAAAGTAGGACATGGGTGCTGTTGTGTAGCCTTGAATAGCCGTTGGAACTGCTAACATATCAGCTCCTTTTTTTGTCCGACGTCCGTCCGTCCGTCTGTCTGTTCGCCTGTCACAAGCCAATTTCTCAGAAAATATTGGACGTGACAAAGAGCACAGAAACAGAGTGGGGATCGGCTAGAAAAATCTGAAAAAATCGTAAACAATGTTAATTAGGTGCAGATTCAACCAAAATTATCAGGACTGACGAATTCTAGTGCAATGAATTGTTATAAATATATTTTCTTATAATCCAAGAGGCGACAGCAAATATTAGAGTCCTTCAAGAGGAGTGACGAAAATTTCAGAAAATGTTTCTTATGCTCGGTGAAACTGAACTGGCATGAGTTACATCATAAATTTGCCACATTTCGTCATTTCAAAGGTATAGCACCCACCTTGAGCAAACTCGGCTAAATGTAAACAACCGAAGGTCGCCAGGTATCCGGAGTTCGCATACTTTCTACTAAGCTCCTCCTTAGGTACTCAGCCCTCGGTGTATGCTGTTTCTCCTTAGCTTGGGGGATGCCTGATTCGGAGTTTCGGTAATCAGAGCGATACTCTGAGGCCGATCGACCCCCAGGTTTTCCACTGCCTCTAAACCTTAGAGCATTCCACTATTTACCTATGGACCAGCCTGGTAGCTGTCATGCAAAGCCCCGGGATAATTAATTATATTAAATACGAATGTTAATAATAAAAAATAACAAGCTATTGCAGCTTGTTATATATATCATTTAGAATTTGTGTCAATCGCTTTTGGTTTACTTTTTGCCATTAACGCTTGATATGTATGCTTCTATATGTATATTTTAAAACAACTCATACAAACCTTCATTCTTGCGATTACACCATATTTATTAAAGTGCACAGCATACATAAATTAACATAAATTGCTCTTACCTAATATTATACAGCTGAGATTTTTGTAGATATCCAAAAATGTGTACATGTGAATAACTTCAAGGTCCTCAGTAATAATTGTACTGTCAATGCACGTAAATTTGTCTTTACTTCCTGATTCTGCCAACATTACCAGGTACACATATGCATATGCTGCGAATCCCCTCTTCACCACTTTATGATTAAAAATTATTCGCTCACTAGCATTAAAAATGCCTGTAAGTGAGCACGTGAATTCAACAAATCTTAAATCGTATTAATAATTCTGTCGTGAATCGGCAATCTGTAATTTTATACGTGGCTCGTTAGCGCTAATATACTCGAGGCATGAATATTGCATCGTGCACATTACGGGGATAAATCAAATTGCGCTCATAAGCCTGGTGCACTACATAATTACAGCTGCAAGGAATAAGTATTAAATTGCGAATTTGCAACTAGTTAACCTTATTGGATTGATTTTTGCGTAAATTCTGGACTTGTGTACGGGGCCCCGCAGCTGCGGTATACCTGGAACGACTTTCATTGCACGATACATAAAGTTATTAATCACGCCACAATCGAGCCCGCAAAATACTTACTGGCCAATTGAGCGAAAAATGAATTCAAAACAGTGACAGGTATTAGTGAAAATTAAAATTATGCCACCCTATGGTGTTGCACGGCTCCGTTGGATTTGTTAGTGCAACACGAGCTAATATTTGCCATCCCCTCAAGGGGTAATTTTAAGCGTTAATTCACGCTTTGACATATCACAACAATTACACCTGGGCAACTGATAAAGATCTCTCATACCGAATGGCAGCTGACCTCCGTCGCCACAGTCCACACCTTTTTGCAGCTAAGTGGCTGGTTGCACTCACTTTTTCTTTCGGTATTCAATGCCAGCGTAGTTCAGTGAACCACTTCCTCGGTTCGGGTGAAACAAATAAGAAAAGAAAAATTTTCAATTTACCGAAAGATTGACATTGTGACCGTGATATTGTATAATGCAGGAGTCATGCCCGCAACGCATATGGTTCCTGCTGTACCTACATACTGTCTATGTTGCTAAGCAAAATAACAGGCAAGCGTAAACTTATTATGATATCATTTTTTTTGAGAAGTGCATAGCTCGTGCAAATCAAAATTAGTTACGGCTATCAATTTCAAGTTGGTATTATTTTTTTTATTTTGTATAAAACTATAATATAATTTTGTAGTCAACTGATTGAGGGATATGCTCTGTAATTCGGTCTCTGATTTGCATCCTGTTTCCGTGTATCTTTAATTTTTTTCACATTAAGGGCTACATATGTATGTCAATTCTTTTTTTTATTTTAATCAAATAAATACGTCTTGAAGTAAAATTTGTTAACCTTGGAGGGGCTATTATATTTTCCTTAAAAGCCTTTCAGCATTTGGCCCACTGAGGGGCACCTGCAGCTGCGTGTGGGGATCAGGGAGGACGAGTTGGTTTTAAATAAATAAATAAAAATAATTTTTAATGCAAAAATATAAATCAATGCAAAATTTAGAAAAATGACTGCCTTAGGCTTGCCTTTTCACGGACATACGGTTTCGGTCTTTTAAAGCCGCTTATCTCGAACGGAAATTGAAATTTCTGCGAATGAAATCGCGGTGGTCACTATCGTTGGTCATAGCCGATTTTTAAAATTTTGATAATTACAATTTTTTCAGACCGTTTGAAAATAAGAAAAAGATTTGGGAAACGAAAAAAAAATTTAACCCCCGCCATTTTGCTAGAGATGTGTGTGTAAGTCCGGTGACAATGTAACGCAATATATCCAATATTGTCCAAAATCCAACATGGCGGACGGCACAAGATAGCGGATTACCATTTTTTTCATATACTATTATATAATACTACCCTTGACAAGGGTATCAAATGAAAGGTTTCGGCAACCCTAATTCTCCAAGATTGCGATGATTTGAAATGCATTTGTCCGGTTTTACCTGATCAGTTGCTAATGCAAGCTGGCATGAATTCTGCTTTCCCTACCGTTAGAAATTTTCCCGTTTAACTTCCGTGAAAGAGGAGATCGTTGGACGAATCGGATCTTGAATTAACGAAATTCTTGAAATATTTCATGACAAACGACCTTGACGAAGAAAATCGTTATGCCTTAGGGAGCGATCCAGTATAGTTAGCCCATACAAATCCATCCACCTTGACTACTAATATATTAACTAGTTTTATCATAACTTAAATTAGTTACACGCAATTTAGTCGCCGAACAACTGTTTAACAAAACAACCAGAATTATGGAAACCCTTTTGTACGAAATGCTTGACTGAATGATCGCAAACTTACCAGTATCGTGTAAATCTTTGAGCACACGCAAGAAAGCTCCTGTTTATGTTCAAAGATTAGCACGTTTGTGCGCATGTTTTCATTTTGAGACAACATAAAAAAAGAGTTTGACGTGTGCAAAAGCTATTAAACTCAATTCATGCAAATAGCTCGGTCTGCCACGATCTGGCATTGATTTATGTCCCATCCGCCACGTTTACATGCCGAGATCTAAATCCCGGAGGTATGTATTTTCATTTTCCCCATTTTCAGGCTCTCTGCTACAATTCCATAAATTGTCTTCGTCATTCTCCTTGCGCTGGGTGGTAAGTGCGGCGATCGCGCACAGATTGCAATAAATTACTGTTTACTCCAAGACTGGCCGGCTGGCCACGGTCTTCTTGCGTGGGAGTCCTCCAGCCTGTGACACAGAGGCGTAATTTTTAGCGTATCCGTTGAAAAATGTTCCAGTAATTGGTTTTCACTTGTCTCCATGTCCGCATGACTTCTATAAATTCCGGTGAACCGAAACAGCAGCATTTTTACGTTTTGTTTGCCCCAAAGGTGTTACTTTATGTCTGCATAGAATTAAGACTTTATTACTCTTTTCTGATTGGAAAATATTACTTTGCTGTACCATAAAATCTCGCGGAGTGGATGTAAAGTAGTGCCGTACTGCACCCTTTGCCTCCAGGCTTATTCCTCGTAAATTGCCAACAATTATTGGGGTATGCATGCAAATCGTTTTGCTGTAACAATCAAAGTTTGCCACAAATGCGCTCAAATCTACTCCCAATGATGAATGGAGGAAGCGTGAAGTTGTTAATTGCAGATAACAGCCTTATGCCCGCTGCGCGCACATCCGTCACGAACCTCCAGTAAATACTACCGGTATTAGGCTCTGGATTATCACCACATCATTCTGATCAAGCAACATACATAAATCGATCATGAAGACGGCGTCCGAGACAAGCACTCGTCTGACTTATTTGCATTTATGAGTACGCCTGCTAGAAGCTAGACATTGATTTTAACTTGATCGCAACAAGATCCACTGCTGGTGGTCTGCTCCAGTTAAAGGCAGGGGCTGCGCTTAATGCGTCGTCGGCCACTTGATCGTGCCATTGTGTCCAAGTTAATACAGTAATCTTATTTCGAATGACTTCATTGCGACAAAGCTGGGATTTCAGACGTCTGAGGAGTTCCGACAAAGACTTGGGCTTTCCTTGAGCCAAAAAATCTTTATCTTATCCGTGCAACTGCCATAAGTGAACTGCTTGCCTGTTAAGCTGCTGCTTGCCTTACTCTACATAATGGAGCAGGAAATATCTTTTGATCAATTAATTAATTGTTGCATTTCTAATAAGTTGACAATTGTCATCGCCGACGGTATTCCGGTCCGGTAGAATGTTAATGAGAACAATGGGAATTTCTGGGAAAATTTACGGATCAGCTCTGTGTAACGATATTTTCTTTGTTTTAAGTGCTCTCGTTATTGTGATTTTGTTTTTTTGGCATATGACCATACGAATGGGATTATGCCTTTTGTTCCGATGCTCATAAATTAATTATCATTTCAAGTGTTAATTTTTTCCATGTCCTTGAGTGAAGTTCATATAGCCCAAACTGGAAGTCCTCTAAAACTTTGGGTATCCAATGGATTACCAAAATATCCGAATCGACAAGAACAGCATTCCCACTCTCACATAAACAGACCCTTGAATATTCCCTTGCTTGCATTTGTTTTTATTAGATTGAATAGACATTAGAAAAAGATCCTTAAAAGTGCAATAAAAAACCTTGAGACCTTGCACTAAGGTTTTACATATATGTAGGTATGACTCAGTATGTTCCAAATGGCATGAGCTATCATCCCTTTAAGTCTTTGCACTTAGCTTCCAAACACCCTGTAATTACTATTTATTTAAATCTTTTATTTAATTTGCTGCGATGATGCTGTCATGGTACTCCCGTTAAAACAGGAAAATTTCAATCGTATTAAATGAAATAGTACAAACGCTTTGGGCCAGACGAAAGAAGTTACAAACTACAAGCGCGCAGTCAGAGTCAACAAATACGAAACCAAAAACAATGCATTAAGAGACACCAATATATTAAAACATTGTTTTTAAGTTACAAAGGCATTTATTTAGATATACGAAATTGGAAAATTGAAAATTTCAAACAAGCAAAATTATGTACCCGAGTAATTTCTTTTTTCAACAAACGACAACAAATAAGAAGTATGAGTTAAAAACAATATTTTTCGTATATTCATGTATTTCCAAAACTTATTATTCTGATTTGACCGTAATAATTTTCATTAAAAGTATAATACTTTCTGAGTGTTTTATTTTTAATTTTAGATCGTTCAGTGGAAAGTTAGAGGAGGCAGGGGCACATTGCAAACCATTTTGGAGATTAACATTTCGCAACTGAAACGTCTAAATACAGTTCCGTGCGCACGGTGGGGTTTGGATTTCATGTAAAACAATATGTTTTACAACTTGTGTGCGAGACGTGCGAACCCGTAGTAGAACCCAGACTCATAACCCTGCCTCGTGTCATCGTTTGCTACAGCCTCGCCTTACATCTATCACTACCAGGCTTTAAACATTTGAACAACCCAATCTTACGTTTTCTCAAATCGAAATTTTTCATTGTAGGTATAGTTTAATGTGGCAGAACTCTTTTTTTCATTTAGGCGGCTATGTAGTGTTAATTCATTGATAAAACTTAAGCTGCAGAAATGCATTCACAAATTACTACACATTGCCTTCCATTTTACAAAGGCACAATAGTACAGGAACACACTGTTAAATTATTAACAATATTTCTTCATCCATCTCGTTCTGAAAAATGATATCAGAACGAGGCAGTCACGAAAAATAGGACCAATACCGTTTTCTCAAGCACCGTGAAATTCTACCAAACTGCAGATTTTATTCTCCTTGCAAAACAATAAAACTAGATGAAACAACTTGCAAAAAATTATTTGGAAAACACGCTATAATTTTACATGGCGATTCTCCCGAAGTATGGATTAGTGAAGTTCAACTTTGGCGACAACGGATCTTGGATAAAGATATAAAAAATTCTCTCGAAGCTCTTGATGTCTGCAATGCGAATGCTTTTTCAAATGTTCACAAAATCTTGCGTGCTATGTTATAGTTGCATTACCAGTGACGACATCAACAAATGAACACTCTTTTTCAACACTATGCCGACTCAAAAACTACTTGCGTTCAATTATGAGTGAAAATCGACTGAATGGATTGGCTTCATTGAATTCATTCATCACAGCTAATGTTATATTTTAACTGAAATAATTTGTTTGCGAAAAACATATTTATTGTCCCCACAAAAGTCCCCCTAGAAACAAGGAACTCCCTGGGCACATAACTACAATGACTAAAAGCGGACATACAAAATCCACAAATTCCCACAAATATTTAATAATGACTCAGATAAACAACGACCTGTGTATGGCATAAACGCAAAAAGCTTCGCACTTGCCATATCTATCCATCTAGACGCAGTGAATAATGCGCCATTAAGCATTTTGGGGCATTCCGAATCGGCATCCTCTATCAGAGGTTATGGGAGCAACATATTAAAAATATCCGTATTCCCCCGTTTTCACTACCGTGCGGCGACAAAAAGTCGACAGACTTCCTAAATTCCGCTTGCGTGCAGTAATCTTGGTCTGTTCCGGTATTAGTACTTGGAACCAACACATGGTAACACTCGTACTAAGCGCGAGAACGAAAGCACCTGAGTTCTATGGACAAATAAAATACTGAAATTAGATTTCTGACGTCACAGAGCTTGGAGTAGGTCGGTCTTTGGTTTTCTTAAGCGCCCCATTCCCCACTTATGTAACTTAATTGTGCCCGAAGGTGGCGGCAAAAGTCGTCAGCCCAGCCAGCCAGCCACGTCTGGAAGTCATATGTTCGGTAAAGGAGTTCAATTTTCTGTTGCGCGAAGGTGTGCTGAGGTGTGCGCGTACCGCTCAAATTTTCCCCTTGATCGGTGATCGGAGGCAGCAAGCAGCGGTTTTACTTTCCTTCAAGCTCGCGTGTGTCGGTTGGCTTCACCTTGTGATGCAAGTGGTGATCTTGCTAAAAATCGTCACGGGGGCCCCTCTATGATTGGCAGCGATACAATTACCTCACGCTCCTCACGGGTTCTATTAACTGTTTATTGTGTGCTTTATGGCATACAATACATGTGTGCCAGCCTGTTCAGCTATTTAATTGACTTTTTAAGAACAGGCTGGTGAGAGGAAAAGCGGCTAACGGGGAGAGTGTCTTCGTGGTTTGTTTGTTTATAAGATCACATACGCGACTGTGATTGCAAAAGGCGTGTTCATGCACACAACACACTCGGTGTGTGGGTACCGCGAGCTTAATGAACGCGAAAGAGTTGTGTAAAAATCTTCTATAGGCGATTTTATTTGCATAATAGTTTTTAAAGTTCAGTCGCGCTAAATAACTTGACGGGTTAACACGCGAGCAGGACCGATCCGTGCTTCTTCTGTCGATCTTAGGAAATTGTCAGCGACACTCTCGTCTCAGTGCAGCTCTAAGTGCATCTATATCTTAATCGCCGAGTCACGTCGACTGTTTGTTGTTTGAAGAGTTTCTTCGCTATTTGGCGATTTTTTTTTAGCTTTTGAGTTTTTAAGTCATTGACTCCAGCATCGGGTTCGTCGCTTAAATCTTTCGTTTTGTGCCGAGAATTTTTGTGCCATTTCCTGTGATGAGATTGAAGTTTTCTTGTTTAAATGTGCTTGAGTCGTGCATTTCTGGCGAGTGCAATTATATGGCTGGAAATTAGCCAGAATTAAAGTATAATAATGATGCTCAGCTGGGTGCATTCGCTTTGAGTAGGAATCCGCGATTTTCTATAGCCCCATAGCTGTCGACGATCGTGTGAAAACTTGTTAGAGAATAGGTGCATTTCGCAGACAAAAAAAAAATAAAGCATACAAAGCTCCGAAATGGCTTTAGCAAACTTTACGCTCCCCTTTGCGGGGCTAACCACACAGAATTGGGCAGCGACAATAAGCCCACTCCAGCCACATCATGCTACTGCTGTGAATAATTTGCTGTATGGTCCAGCAGGACATCAAGAGTCTGACGAGCCGCCTTCTGGAGTTCCGCCCGACGATTATTACAAAAATGACCCCTACACTAGACCTCAGCAGACTTCGCCATATAGACCCAAAACAAATAATAATTACTTACCGCCACCACCGCCACTTTCAGGGTCGAGATCAAACATTCCTAATCAACAGCAACCTCCACAACAATCATACAATCCGCCAGGTGCCACATACTTACCCCCACAAACGACGAGAACTTATGGTGAAGGAAGCTATGGACCAAATCCTAGTAATCCCAATGGTCAGCAGCCTCCGCAATTTTTTAATGGCTACAACACTCAGACGAGGACGTATAACCCGTCGGATGATGATAGTCAACAAAAGACAAATTTTCCTGATAATCAAAATAGTCAGGATGATGCCGCTCAAGGGTATCCCGAAAGGCGGCCAGGGTTTACAAGAGTCCAGGCGGGAAAAGGCTCCAGAACGCAAGTGCATGCTGTTTTGGATTATGATGCGGAGGAGGGCGATGAAGCTGACTATTACGATGAGGATGATAGTGGAACTCCAGTTAAAGGGGGTAGGTTCATTTATTGATATAAATAGAAGCGATTTCTCAAGGCTTCTATCTGATTATTGCGAAAAAAGATTAAGATGAAAAATGGGGCAGTGCTTTTGCAGTAGTTATATGTCAGTCATTGTCTTTGTTATTGTTTAGAAATGTTTAGTTTTTCTTGTTTAGCTAGGTTTATTTCCTGCATACAAGTTAGGTTAGTCTGACGTGGCTCTCCAAAGGCTCACTAGGCGATTCTGATACCACACTAGGCATATTTAGTGCCGGTGTGTCGAATGAACCGAATGAGATCCTTTATATTTATAGAACCCAGTTCGGTAAGGACGTCAAAGAAGGTTATATGTATCGAAGTGACTATATATTGCGATGGCCGTACAGTGGCAGAGAAGGTGCACAATAGCTTCTTTCTCCTCTTCATTCAGACAACTCTATGTACTGGTTGTGTAAAAATTGTTATAACACTATTTCGACGTGGGCTTGTTCCTGTAATACGAATTAGTGATATATAATAAATAATATAATTTTTTCAGATTACGAATATGGGAATAAAAATGTTTCATCACGAAAACTTTCTTAGAAGAAAAATTGAAAAAAAAAACGGTTCTTCGGTGTTTTTTTTTCGAAAATTTACAAAAAATGTTTAGAACATTCGGTAAATTCAAGATATGGCTCAAGTGATAGCATAAACCATAAATACTGACAATGAAATAAAATACACCTTATATGTTTTCAGTAGAACAAGTTTATATTCATATGAGCCATGTAGCGTGATTAAGGTCTCTTGAATTTTTAGAAAATAGTTCAAGTATTTATCTTGTATTGGAGGACAATACCTGATTATTGTTTTTGAAACCATAGAAATATGTTTGAACAAAATTGTCTTTTGAAAACCTGACGTAATGTAAACATTTCCCTTTCACAATTCCAATGAAAAACCAAACCAGTGTTATAGATTTAAACATTTTTGTGGCTTTCGCGCTTGATTAGACCCACACCGTGTTTTCGCAATTTTGCCTTAATTTTTTTACATATTTATGAATAAAGTATACATAAAATCTTGTAATGTGTACACTGTAGAGAAAGTGAGACCAATAGAATATTTAGGATAAGATATAAAGAAAGAGAAAAACTAACAAAATTAAAATAAAAAGAAGAATCCAAATGCAAACACACAAAATGAATTCTAAATTAAAAAAGAAGGATAATAAAGGTTTTCACAAGATTAGTCAAGAATAACATACCATGCTAAAAATATACTAATTTACTCTAAATTAATATATCAAAAAGAAGTCACTTAAATGTGCGTGCCCAAACCCTTCGCACCCTGAACATGACTTGGTAAGTCATTTCATAGGCGTATGGCTTGAACAGTGTAGGAATCCTCCAATACAAGAGAGGTGTATTGTTTAATATTATACGTGGCAATCACTCAGCATCCAGCTGACCGGGCAAAATAGGAATAAATTGTGTTTTAACTGCGTTCAAGAGTAGATCATTACTTACAGACCAGGATTGGATCTGAAGTAAGTCTCGGTTAATTTTCGCAATGCAATCAATCACTAAATCAACCGGATGACTTAAATAAAAAGGTAAATCGAATATTATGAACCGTCACAGAGACGTTCCCCCTTAAGTTACATTATAGAAAATACTCTTTTTGGAAAATCTTTGTTCAACTAATTAAAAGAGAACTTAAGCATTTAAAAAAAATTTCTGCTTTCGCTATAAAATGAAAAGTAAGCTCTTAACAATTATGAATGTTCATTTACTGCAGTCGGAGACCCATTAGCATTGATAGTTTGTTCACTACAACAATGCTAACCATTTCATTGTTTGTGTTTGTGGGTTGATGGGTCAGCCGTTGTAGTTATAAATTAACCCTATTTGCGATGTGCTCACTTCCTAATCATTTGGAAAACTTTTCGAGGAAACAACCATGCATACTTCAATTACCTTGCAATTTATAGTGGTAGTAATTAAGATACTTTAATAATTTTTCACTTTAAAAGTATTTTAGATTTTTTAAATTACGTTCTTTTAATTACACAAACCTGCAAAATTTGAGCAAATAATACCTGTTTCAGTTTTGAGAATGATTGGCGTTTTTGTGGTCCTGAGTGCGAAAAATATATTTGGAAGATTCCATTACGCACAGTTTCGTAGTATACAATACTAAACTATAAAAAACTGCACGTATTGGAATTTTTTTGAATATTGTTTTTGCAATCCACCCAAAAATCTATCAGATGCTCCTCTCAGATTTGAGTCTTCTCCGGGATATATTTAATTATACACAAATGCGAAATAAATATTTTTATTCTGATTAGACAATTTTGAAAGTCACTTCAAAAATAGTTTTAAAGAAGAAAATATTCCCATATACGACAAAAAAATTTTCGGAATACTAGCGTGCTGCTACTCAATAACTTAAACTGAATTCCCGATAGCATACATTCGCCAGTTTGCTCCAAATTAAGAAAAATGCTAATATGTCTACATTAATTCTCGGCAAAGAAAAACGCCGACTAGACAAACAGGCACCTGTAAAAATTCCGCACAAATCTGACTTGTCTGGGCTCCGATAAGCATTTAGAAAATAGGAAACTCGTTCAGAATCGGAATTTAACGATGCTGTAAGTTATGCAGAGTTTAAAATATGAAGTGACATTGGAATCCAAAACTCATGGTCAAACCATAGCCAGTCAAGAGGTTCAAAAAATATTGTTTTGGGGTGATTGCAGAAATTGCAAATGGGGCTTAGAAAACGTTTGCATGATGTGTCGATTGAGATCTGTTAAATATTGTTGTTGTTATTTAATTTCTTATTTTTATTTCGCCGAAACAATCACGTTACACCGGCTACGCTAGTCGGATGCGGGCAATCTGAGCGGTATTGTAGTACGTCGAAAAACCAGCACCGTGTGAAAATGAAAGTAATCCCCGAATATGCTCGGGTGGCTTTTTTGTAATTCACAGGAGCATTGCATCAATTCTCAGTCCAACGGACGACGTCTTAATGGAGGCACTCAAACTTTTTGGCTTTTTGCACAAGTCCATTATATTGGTCTGAGGAACATGCGATTCCGGCTAATAAATTTTGACATTTTTGTCGAAAATCGTCTTTTCGAAAATCTTCCGCTTTGCACGAGTCGAAAGACTTTGAGAAAAAAACCGATGTGGCTCTTCAACCTGCTTTTAAGCTGGGCGGAGAGATATCACTCAAGGCGATCAAGACCTTTCGTTTTTTGCTGGCCGCATTTGAATCGATGATGAATAGTCCTGAGCTGGGGAGGGCAACTGTTAATCGCAATAAGATGTAACTTTTATTAGAAAGCCGGTGGACAGTGCACGCCTGGGCCAAAGAAGCCGCTTCTGTTTGGCCTGCACAGGTCTACAAAAAAAAATATAAAAAATACAAGATAAAACCTACCTGGCGGCTGGCGCGGTTTCGAGGTGAATTTCGTTTTTATTCTCTTAAATTTGATGTGGTCTAAATTAGTTCAAGGTGCGAACACATTCTTGCTTTGTGATGAGCTCCACTTCTCTCGTGGTGACAAATTCATTTCAGAAAATCGCTTATGAGAGTGCGAAGTGGACCTCTAGGTATGCCCCGGTTGCTGACAGGTCCATGATGCCACAAAGATTTGTAGTTCTTCGTGAATTTATTTTCTATGGAGTGTTTTATATACGCATGAGAAATGTAAGCGAAGTTTTTTGACCTTGTTAAAAGATGAGACCTTGCCATTTTGTGGAGTTGTGTGTTTTCACCTTTGCCACTTTTTGCCATAAACTGCTCTGATTTATTCCAATTTTACGATTAATTGCTACTTTATAGCTTTGAAGCGTTTTACTTGAGGAAACTTTAAATTGTTGCGGATAACTCTGCAGGTATTGATTAGTGCCTATAAATCAAAAGAGTAATTTGATGTTGTAAGGAATTTGGCAAGTTTTTTTGCAAACTTTTTTATTTTGATTTAATGAGAATGCCGTTTTCTGATGTCTTATTCCCCCATAGTTTGTTTACTTAATTGTAGTTTTTTCCATTTGAGTTTGATGTTTTATATGAAACAGAAATATAGTGATTATTTCAAAGCTTGAATTTATGAGCTTTTGGTAGAATCAGTAACATGCATAATCCATAAGTGCCCACCAATGTTGCCCAAGGTTAGATGATCATGTGAAACGCAATAATTGGAGGAGGTTGAATATGAGTTGAAATTTATGCAATTTGCCCAGTCTATCTGTCCAGCACAAATTACTTTTTTGGTCACAGTGCCTACCTTAGTGTAGTCCTTATAATCAGAATAATAACACTGGTCTGTTATTTATTTATTTCTTACCTTAAAATGTAATGTGTCGTAACTATGGCAATTTGTCCCATAGATATCGAGTTCGAATAGTGCCAGGGGAGTCCCTGTGGACCGGCAACGTGATTAAACATAAATGACAATGTTATGTGACAAACAAGAAAGAAAGTCCTGTTCACTTCAAGTGACATTTTCACTTGGAAGTTATTGGCATGAATTGTGAGTTTCTGCATAGATTATGTTCATAAAATTAAGCGTATTCGGCTGAGTTTCGTGTTCAATGTCATTGAAGTTGGGTCTTGTTTTCGCAGGCATGACATTAAAAAAAAATAATGAGCGATTTGCGTCAGCCATGAGTTTATAGATTTGTATAGAACAAACAGAACGCTGCTTGAGCAGAACCATATAACTATATTTCGGCCATTTGTGCCCCTATATATTTTTTCTCTGTTTTTTTTTTTTTAAATAGTGAAACTTGTCGCAATTGTTGAAAGTAAATGTAAATCCATTATTCACTTTCAGATGTTTCAGTTGCGCCAGCAAAATACATAGCCCATAATTATGTTTATAGATATAAATAAAATCATTAAATGGAAAGTCGAAGCCTTTTTTCACCAATATTAATTAATACATTGAGATTTGTGATGATAGCTTAGAGGCGCCTCAGTCGCGCGGAGCGTCCAGCTGAATTGGCATGAAAATGAGGTGATTTTGACATAAAATGTTTCTAGGTATAAGCTAAATCCAGGTTGGATAGAATGATGGTAGGAATGTAAGGTTTCTTAGGCTTTAATTTTTTTGGGTGGGAAATATTTTATTAAACAATTAAGGTGTGAAAAATAGTTTCTTCGAGTTTTAAGAAAAACTATTGATTGTAGAAAAAAAAGTGTTTCTTATAAGTTGTTCACCTTAAACTTTGATACATATTGTACGAAAACTTTTAAAAGACTGAAACGTATGTCATATAATCACAAATGCCAAAGCTACATATGTATATCTCAAATGAAAAAAGAGTTATTGAAGTTGAGTTTGATCTAATTATAATATTTATGAATAATCTTAATTTAAAATTTCTTCAAATTGTCACAAAAATCCTATGATGTACCAAAAATTACTGAAAATTTTTTTATTAGAGGTAAAGAAGTTTTCTTTTCAACAGTAACGGATGTTGACACAAATTAATTCCTTCTTTAAATCCATTATTCTCTAAAGTGCTCGCAATTAGAACAACCGCCTTTAATTAAACTAGACTACCTAAACAACCTTCCATTGTTTCTCGACTCATTAAGAATGCAAATTAAGTTAGCTGACTCAATAAAAAGTCCCCTAGAAATCAGCTGTCTGGGTGCCCAGCTGCCTGGACAAAGTTCACCCATTCTTGCGATTGCAATCGCGCACGTATGGATTTCCCAGTTAATAATAATCAATCATCCTGCTCTGCTTTCTATTACATCTTGGCATCCAAAGTGCAGCTTCGAGTTTAGTTAAATGCGACTACGCAACGCACCATTCACGCACCTCAATCGGGCGGCAAGAGGGAAGCTCATCGATTAGCTTACAGCCGCTGACGCATTAATTGAAGTACAACAGTCGCGACGCGAAGACTATAATCACAGTCAGTACTTGAAATTCCAATCGATCGACTCCCAGTTAATCATAAGTGAGTTATGCAGCAGCGTCGTCTATGATTTATCTGACGACTGCTGGAGTGCTTGCCAGGAGTAATCGCGTTGCGAGATGCTCGTAAATTCGATGAAATTTCTTGCCCTTCGTCAGAATTTTAATTACTCACCTACACGGCACGGGCGGCATGCGGCCGGCGAACACGTGAGATTGGGTAAAACGCGACGAAAACATTACTCAGCACGCCGCCGCCGCAATTGATAAATAATGCAAAAGCGAAATGATAACTACGCCGTGATTTACACGACTCGCGACCGCTTTCTAAAGTCTCTCCATCCCAACCTCCAGATCTCCAGGTGCACTTGATGCTCGCGGATTTGACTGACGTGCCCGGGTATTTCGCGGTACTCTGCGACTCAAGTAGCTGAAATTCACCTTTGTGGGCTCCATTTCCGGATTGCAGATCTTGGGTGGATGCTGATGCTGGGAGTAATATTTACCCGTGCAAATTTTGTGCAGGAGGATGGCTTCAGTCTGTCCGCCTTTTCAATTTCCAATGATGAATAGTACGCCGCGTGATGTTATGTCAGAGCGAGAAATGATTTGAGTCACCGTCAGCAGCCACGCCACGCCGCCGCCGCCGCTGGTGGTTGAGAGATTACATCCGATCTTACCAAAAACGGATCTTTCCACTGATCGGTGGAATTATTAATTGCTGAATCAAGTGGGGGTTGGGAAACTAACAAATTGATATTGGGGTTCACGGAGGGTATGAGTCGGTGTCTAGATTTGGTTTTTATTTTAATCACACTGGGGGAGTACTGGCTAGGGGTTACTGGGGGACTCCCTAAAGTTTAACATGCAAAACGAATTCCTATATATTCTAGCCAATAGGTTTTTATTTAACTTAGTGGCTGTGAATATGCATATCTCATTTAATTGTATAATATCTAGAAGGTGGAACGTCTCATTTGCCTTTTCAGTAGCAGCTTAGAAATCAGATACCAAGTAATATATACATATGCATAAGATGGATGTTAATGTGCTTCGTGACCATATCATTAAGATCGGTGTGAATGGTCCTGGTTGCCGATGAAATTGAAATGTAACATCGAAGAGACAAATTTGTTAATCGAATGCTACCTTTTCGGCGCAAGCTACTTTTAAAAATAGATATGCCCACAAGATTTGGATGCTTCTGCTTCTGGAGTGATTACGTAGGATTTAATGTGCTGCCAGATATGGGGTATCTATCTCTATCAGTTTTTTTTTTAAAGATACTATTAAACAGATAAATTAGATTAACTTTGTTTCTAGATATATCATTGGTGTTGAGGCAGTAATTAGACCAGTATATTGGCTTCCCATATGAATAACATTGTGCGCCCGAACTTTTGTCTGTTGCTGGCTGGTGCAATTTGTATCTACAGAAGGCAGTCGCATTTTTTGGAAAAACCCGCCTTTACACCCTTCCTTCTATTCTATCGATCAGAGAAAGTTTTCAAGTGGCAAATTAGGCTCATGCAACTTCTTTATGGTTATATGTTATTTGCTTTTTATCGTTATCCCCAGTACCTGCATACCTGTAAAAGTTGAAAGTTTGGTTATCTCAGGTCCTGGTGTATAATGTATTTCGTAATGGTAATGCTATCTGACGTTACTCTACATTTTGCTTGCTCTGCAATTTTTTATCGCCCCAACAGTGAATGAACCAATATACATAACTTGTGGCCCGTAAATTTTCGCTTACAATACAAACCATAAAATCCATCATATTATTCAATTACATTCAGCGTTGCTTTCATATTTCACACAATCTTAATTCATTCGATTATGCTAAACCAACCGTTTTAAACAATATTTCTCCTTTCACCAGGTGGTAAGTCAATGCCAACAGTGACGCCCATCCAAGGACCGATATTTTTAAAAAACGGAACAGTTCCAGTTGTGCCATTGTTCTCGTACCCGACGATAAATAATGGGACTTTCGTTCAGATACCGGTAAGTCGACAAGCAACTTTTCAGTATTAAGCCATTTTCAGGAATTCAATTAACCCTACCTTACGACTTTCCTGCTTGTAACTGCACTTAATGCCCTATCGTCGGTCGTAAATCCACACTGACCTCTAGGTAGCCCCCTTGCGGTGTCGTTTAATGATATAAAAAATTACACGAATAAACTGCAAGTGAAAATATTCGACCGGGGTGCGGTGCATATACGCACATTCGCGAATAACGACTGCTGCAGCCTAAAAAAGTGTTATTATCCGAAAATAACATAAAAAATAATTGCCGCTCCTTCCGCGTTTTGGGCGAAGAGGCGCAAAAAATTAATTTTAATTTCCAATCAAATCATCGGTCGTCCGATGTGAAGCTCGCGGCGGGCGCGTTATATAACGAGACCACGTAATATTGCCAAACGATTTCCTTAGATCGGCGACCAGTGCGGATCGAGCGTAGACCTTTTAAAGTCGCGGCTAAAGCAGCCAATATTTTCTAGAAATAAATTAAAAGAAGTGTGTCATTGTCAATGTTTACGTGTCTCACCTGGCTAGAGCTAAGAGAGCGCCGCCGCGCCGCGCGCAGCTTGTGTTGCCCCAACCAGGCCGTGCTCTGTGCTTTTCTTATCAGCGCTGTCGTGTTGCGAAGTACATTTTGCGTGTTCTGCACTGCAGCGGCCTCGGCGTGAAGAGGCCGTGGGCAAATTGAAGAAGCGCACTTGATTTATTTGGCGTCTGTCTCCAGACTTATTGGGCAGATTCCTTCTCCCGATGCCTTGTCAATTTTTACCGATTTCGGTGGATTTATTACCGCCACCGGGATATGATCGATGGACAAAATGCGATGTATCAAAGGTGTTGACTTTTCACACAAAATTTATTGCGTCCGCTTGAGGACTTGTGTGCCAATTTTGAGCGGCATTCCAGTCACAGGTTCGCGTGCGAAACGCTTCCGGTCTCGGCACCGTAGGTGTTTTGCATGGGATGGCTTGACAAAATTTGAATTGCTTTTCGAAAGTCCCACTAACGAACATCGACGCCACTTACTGATTCGTAAGATCGGATCGTGATGAAGACCTGCCGGGTTTCCGCTTTTAAATGGTCTAATGGTTTCACCAAATAAATTTAAATTAATACAGTCACCGTGCATACCTGCATAGTCTTAAAATGTTTTCAAGGGCTCGGGCAAAAGTTATGCCAGAACTGAACATCTGGACTCTTTTTGCAAATTTTACGAGTGGTGTTGCTAGGTAGGTCCTACTTTTTATAGATCCCCTGGGTGTTATAGCGATTACGTAAACCACAAATTCCCCTGGGAATATCAGAAGAAATACGAGCAGTTAATGGCTACATTGACTATTGAGACCTTTTCTTCTTTAAGTTATTTTTGTACCAGTCGGGAGATGCTGTCGGTGTATTTTTTAGGTTCCTGCAGTTACGTAACCATGTTGATTTCTCTACCTTTCGAAATATTTCTTTTCATACACAAAAAGGGAGAGGTGATGTACCCTTGTCACTTTGTAATTCTAGTGGGTGATTAATTTTATAGTTGAAATGACTGATATAATTTTTACGTGCTACCATATTTCTAAAATCAGTAAAATTTTTTCGAAACAGGTTTCTAACTGGTTGTTTAGTCTATTTTAATGGTGCTACTTGCCAGAGCATTTTGATTGATTGATGTCGGTAAAAGACTACGGCTTAATATACGAATAAAATATTAAATGGGGCTTGTTGGGAGGATTGCACCTTCGTTGGTTCACGCTTAAAAAAGGTTTAGGGAGATCACAAATACTCATTATTTTTAAATCTGAGAAATTATCCGAAAATGAAAAACGGTCTTATGTCCAAAATCTGAACATTTTTTAACGTTAGCGACATTCACCCAGCGACGACAAATTCTATTAGTAATGAATCTATCAGTGTATTTTGAAAGTTAATAATTTTAACTCTACTATTCATTATTTCATATTTATGAAAATTTTTATTGAATCATCTGCTCAATAATATCAAGTAATCAACATGGCTGTATAAGGGGCAGATCAACATGAGTGAATGTTGTGAAGTTTTCAAATTTCTCTTTGACTAACTTAGAAAAACGTAAGTAAATTAATTGCGGTTACTGATTTTGGCAAAGCGGCTGACAAGCTTTCTCCTAAAGTTCTGACTTTTAAACGTCAACCACTTGGCTTTCCCAATGACCTTCTTCATTGCATCAAGTCATATCTATCTATATCTATACATACAATATTTTTGCTTTCTGACCCTATTTCGATTCTGTCAGGCGTTCCACAGAGCAGCCACCTCGGACCTATGCTGTTTACACTTTTACTTAATGATGTGTTTCATCACGTTGAACTTGGATGTTTTGGCTTACGGTGATGTTTTCAAAAATTTTGATGCTCTTCGCCTCCAAAACGATCTTAACATTTTTACTCAGTGGTTATCGAAGAATCACATTTAACTTAATATTAATAAATGCAATTTTATTTCACTTACCAGGAAGTCTTCCATATTGGACTACTTCTACAAATACTCTTGACAAACATGGATCTTCACTGAAAGTGAAAAAGAGTCTCTGTCTCCTCTGGGTTGTTACAGCTGCGGCAAGGGTTTTTGAAGGGAATGCCAAGTTTAGCTGTATATTCTCCTATAAACCAATGGCCACTGTTCACCGCCACAGCTTGGGTAAGGTCTACACGAGCACGATTCAGAAGCTCATGTGTTCTACCAATATTCTAAGTAGGCCAGGTAAGCTTGGAAATTTTACAGGTTCCAAGATTTTTCCACCTGTTGTTTTGAAGACATTTTGCGATAATTAGATGCATTTTTGTGTATACAGTGCATGTATAATTCAACTTTCAAATTGTTTATTAATTGGTTGAACATTGATTTCTAGGCTTTATTTTGGTAAAAAGCTTGTCCTTCCCTTGGCTTTATTAAATGTGTCCGGCAGAGTGCGTAAAACTGTAATCCCACAAACTTCCGGAATTGCGTATGCATTATCGAAATCGATAATTTCAGATACAATCATCGCCGAATTCATTAACAAGTTCATTCTCTTTTAATCACGGAATACACGAAATTCCCTCACCTCTCTCAAGGTGAGGGCTACGGACGTTTCGTTAATCTCAAGATGACTCAACTTGTACTAATCCTGGTCATAGACTCATCATGGATTGCATCTTTCGTGCGAAATGTCATGAATTTAACGATAACAAACTCGCGTCGCCGTCCTTCACGACTTTTACGAACGGCCACAGACCGTATGAGAAATTTTTATGAACGTGTCATCAGCGACGAAACCTTATTTAGCCGGACCACGTCCTTCGCACAACCGACGAAAATTTTGATTTCATGGGCCGCCAGTGTAAATTTGCTGCAATTAACCCGATGCTGCGTCGAATCCTAAAAAACAGGCAATTTCTCGTGTGAAGAAAATCAGAAATACGCGAGCATTTGACTTTCCCGTCCTTCGCGGGGCACTCCATTAGTCACGACTCCCATTGCTCTGCACAACTGTTTCATGCAGGACAGGTTACTGCAGCAGGTGAGAGGGGAAAAAACAATTGTACGAACCCACAAATCACCTGTTACTGCATTGCTCTCAGGCATAATGCCGGGCTTTATCTTCTGAGTTTTGATCACAACAACCTCCCAGAGTCGCAGGAAAGAAATGAGAAAGGTCATTCAGGTAAGTGTTCCGCGATACGCGGCATCGCGATCATCTTCGGCGAGTCACCCTTTATTGCAAAGGTGTGTCTCGGATTCTGGGTACTTCGGAATTGTTTCTTTTGCGGAAACCGACGGGCTCCATGGTCGGCGACTGGTGAAAACGCTCAAATATTTACCGGCCGCTGGCCGGGTGTGTGCGAGACGTGCTTGAGTGAAAATTGATTAAGTTACTCTGGTCACTTTTCACTGTCGTTTTGCATTCATGTTTTGGTTGTGTCCACGTCCCCCCGCTGTGCGGATTATAGCCCTTGCCAGCGTACTCGATTTGAGCGGGAAGTAATAAAAGTGAAATAAATTCCACCAGTGAGTCGGGAGAAAAATTGCAGACGTTGAGCCCGCCAGTGATCTTCAGGCTTAATCAGACATTATTTTGGTTTTCCCCCCGATTTGCAAAATCATTTAAAATTCACCTCATTTTTTTTATCGAGGCACGCAACAACAACAGGAGGATGTGGTTGGCAGTGGCGGCACGATTTAATTTAAATTAAAGGCGATTACCTTCATGATAGCGGTGCATCGATCCAAGAAGGGTGATGACAGGATGCGGAAGGCAGTGATGAGTCAATGCGCACAGAAGTTGGCAATTATTCAAGAAAAAGTGAAAAATTGAGCTCATTACATGCCGGTGGTTGGCCAATTTCGAAAGCGTTTTAGTATTCCGTAAGAAAAGCGTCAGCTGCATTTATTGGCAACATTAATTGATATTGTTGGCATTGGTGTTAAAGGTCTTTCTTTAAACAGTTAGTGAAATAAATGCAAAATCCGCATTATATTTAGAAATAACTTATGTTTAAAGAGCGTTTTGAAGCTATTTTGGTGGAAAGGTCATTCAATTTTTGGTAAGGTTGCTCCGATCCGAGGATTCCGATTTACTAACAGCGGATAGGTACATTAGGTTACATACTTGAGAATCCCACGGAACAATTTTAAATAAAATATTTCTAAAGTGCCAATCTCATGTTTCCTCCACACAAAAAATTTCATTACCTAAACCAGTTCGATGACTATGCATAATTTTCCCATATTGAATTCGATTTAGGTCCCAGCAGTACCTGGTACCGTTTTGAACATTATCTTGGACTGCCTAACACTACCATAGGTTATTTTATATTTTTTTATTCCTTGAACCGATGTAACGTTTGGGATATACACAAAGAGACGATGCACGATCTATAAAGCATTTTGAAATATTCGTTCCACTCAATGACTCAAACTTTCGCATGACTTGAGTGTGGTTTCAAAAATATATGTGTATTTGTTCGAGTTTTGTTATTGCCCGATTATGGAAGGGTACTGTATTTAGGTGTAAGATTCGTCACCCAGATTATTTGAAAGTGACTGATCCACATTTTGTAATCGACGGGCTAGAGACTTGAAACTTGACACACATCCTCGTTTCTGATGATGACATGACGTGTTCAACACGTCATAATTAACATTTGTGCAACGCTTTAACATCATCTAATTTGATTGTATTATATTTACAATGGCAAATCTTGTTCCAAATAAATCACATTCGCGGAATGTTACGGCAAAGAAATTGCTCGGGGAAACGTATCGTTTACTAGAGGAAGTGAATGCCAAACATGTTCCATTGACTACAACATGCAATGAGTTTGCCATACTAAACATTCGAGGACATGAAGGTTTTTGTGTATGACGAGCTGCTTAAATTGTCGGAGACCATTATTAACCACTATATGTGACTAGTTGGAATTGAGCTCAATACGAGTAGAAGCCGGAATGGATGAATCATCATGGCAAGTTGATTTTGCACCACGACAACGCCAGGCCGCATCTTACTCAACCAGTCAAGAAGTACTTAGAAGAAGTGAACTGGGACACCTTACATCACTCGCTTTATTCTCCAGACGATCCTTCTGATGATCAGTGTGTATGACAAAGTACTTAAAACCTCGGACGAAGGAGTAAAAAAAATTGTTGACTGCATTGCTTCCGAAGTTTTTTTTTGCGACGATTCCGATTGTTGCCCGAAAGATTGGCCAAGGTTCTCTGTTACTATGGGCTATATTATAAATCAATTTGTTCGTCGATTTTCTGTCTTTTATTTATCTAAAAAATAAGTAAATAGTTTTCTTGCTTATACCCACATTGCATCAAAAAATTAACTCAATAATATGTCACTTTTGAAGTTTGGATGGGTGAAAATCATGACAATTTGATAGCCCTCTTGCAAAACATAAAATATTTGCTTTGTAGGCAACAGTTTAAAAATTCAATTCAATGAAAAATTTACTGCCAATCCTGATCAAGAGCAGGATGTGAAAAAACGCAGCTATTATTTTACCGGGAATCAATTAAAGACACCAACAAATGCATTTTTTAAACGACTCCGAATTCGGAGTTATCTTACTATTGATCTGGTGACTCGAAATTTATGAATATCTTCCCAACGAACATTGTGTGCTACCATAATCCTTTCAGTATTTCGAACTCGTCTGCAAGGCTACACGCTGGTTACATAATGGAATCATCTGTGAATATTAATACGATTATCTCTTCATTGATCTAAGCCTAACGACAAAAGATTATTCTTAGAAGCAGCTCCGCAAATATGGGTGATATATGGCTTAGTATTTAACCATAACTTTCTACAGCGATTAGTATAAATGTTTGCGATTTTTGACGTTGGTACGTCCACACACCCCTACTTAATATCCCAAGTGTAAGCCCTCGAGCCATACCACTTGAATGTAATGAGCTTAAGTGTCCAGCATAAAACCAATCCCAAGAAGGAGTGTGTCGTCAATTTAAATATTCATCACTTCAATTACTCAGAGCATATATGAGACTTCATGCCGCGTCTATGAATTATGTACGACTTCAGGGGTATTGTAATATGAATGAAACATAAAACCACGCGCAAGGTCAGGCAGTTAACAATTGCGAATTCGAGCAATTTCTATTGAGATGTCCAGCGAGCCAATTAACTCGGATGACTCTACCTTGAAATCCAGGTGATATTTTTTTTGTTCTTTTATATAAAAACTCTTTAAGTGATTATAAGAGGCGAACCAAATAAGTCCTTCAGTGATCTTCTCACGTTGGGTGAACAATGCCGGCAGATCATACTCCATTAATAGCTGCAGCATCACTGCGATAAACCGAATTCTGTCACAAGATGATCTCTGAGGAATAAGTGCTAATAGCGAACATTTTCATGAATAAGCTTTAATTGCAAATTCTTGTCGGCAAGATCAGGAATTCGATCACGACACGACCAATAAGGAATAACAAAACTGAGCGACGAGCGCTCCCTGAATGATATATCCATCCTCATAAATATGGATGGATGTCCGATGTCTGGCGTCAAAACGACAACTCAACCAAGCAGCACCCGACGCACTTTACACGCATCATGCGTTGTTTTTTGCCCGTTCTGACTGCAAATTCCAGAAAGTGCAGAAAAAGTGTCGTGCGCTTGCCAACTTGTTAATTTTCAATTCAAATCGCCTTACACCCTGAAAGCATTAAAACTGAGACTTAATCGCCAAAAGTCACTTTCACTAAGCCAGTCTCGAGGCATACGAAAACCTGACTTGGAACATCTTACTTTTCAAGCCGATGTGACGGGGAATTTGCTAAGGTGTTGAGCAGGCGCACTGCGACAACACGACAACACGCCGAGGGCCTTCACATCCACCCACTCTTCCATCAGACCAGAAAGCGCGCAGGTGACAGGATCATTAACATCTGCAAGCGCCTGCCAAGAAGCGCGGCTACTTCCTCTTAATAAATTCAGCGGTCAGGCGATAATCTTTGCGGGGCATAAACAAAATGTGCAAACTTTAATGAGTCCCGTCCATTCCTAACAGCAGAATGCTGTACACCACACCGCACAATCTCAATTCTCATCGGCTCGAGGCCTGGCCTGTCTTGTCTTCAAGATTACGCAGACCGTGAGAAGATCGGCCGATCGCGATGCAGCAGTGCTGCGTGCCCGCGGCTAATGCTAATTCAATGCACATCTGATCACAGGCAGTTTGTCTTCTTCACCGGGAATGCAAATGAGGCACGTTTGCTCGACTTAGCAGCATTTCCAGATATTTGGCGATTAGCCAACGTATGTAATTTGCGATAGACGTAAAGTGGCGGTCTATCATAGCGAAGGCCGTTCTGGATTAATTCCAAGAAATGCAAATGGGCAAATGTGATGGAGCCAGTGATGGGAATTGGATTTCTTCGATTCGCGAATCATCAAAGACCTTGTTATGAGATGCTTTACGGCCTCTTAATGAGTTGGCCAGCAGAGGAGCACACACATCTTTCGCCAGGCCGCAATTAAACGTGTATCAATTAACAATGCTAATTTGCGTAGTAGTTTGTATTTTATTTCCAATTGCAATTACAAACTACCGGCGATAAATTTGAGTGGCGATTACTTGTCTCAGATAAAAGGTTTGATTATGCCTCTATTACCCATGCCAAGTCGAATAGTAAAAGGTAGGGGTATCGAGGAAGGGCACCTACTTTTTTTTTAATAGACCTGGGTTGTTAATTTTAGAGATTTAAGTATATACCCTATCTGATCGTTCTTTCCCAGCTACATACATGTAGAATAAAATTCATAAAATTTTTATTGATGTTTGGAAGATTGTTCGGTCAAGGTATTCGCACTAGCGATCACTGAATTAGTAAGTAGAAAGTAGCTAAAAGGTTAAAAGACTAATATGACTAAATATGTAAACCCTTAAGGTGAGCCTAATTGGGGATGGGATAAAAATATAAAATGAGCTCAAATTTTGAGTTTTCGGGGTGACATTTTCAAGCATAAAAAAATTATTAGCGGGGTGATATATATATAGTTTGAAACCGACTACAAATCTACTTTAATAATGGAAATATCATACAGATTGTTTGGGTAAAGAGGTTTACAATATTGATTTGCTGAGGTTTTTTAATAGCTGCAGCTGTTTGTAACTTGCAATTCGATGTATACCGTCCGTATATATAGGAGATTTATAACGATTGAACAACGCCTTTTAATTGTTAAAGCGTTTTATTTAAATCAGTCATTAATTTCTCCTTTTTGGCACCGAAAATTTATGTGAATCGCTTATATGGTTTCAAGAAGATCGCGCAACTGCCCGTACAGCGCGTACATCAATGAATTTTCTTAAACCATGTTTCTTGGGAAATTCATCTCAAGATAATGAAATTAAAAGATGCTGTGTTTGACTCGCGTCCAGAGGCGACGATTTACCATATTTTAATATTCACGTCTAACTCCTAAGACTGCATAAAAGTTTTGCATAATAGAAGTCGGTACCTACCTTGCGAAATATATGTTTTAATAAATGTTTTGTTTACTAATACGTCCCTCTTTATCACCCAAAATAATAACTGATAATATGGCAGAAAAGATGGTGTTCAAGCAATTTTTGTTTAAGTTTTCAAGTTGCAATAACTCAATAATAAAACTTTGAGTATTTTCGGAATCCTTAGTGCGTGAATCAAACTCACAATTTACCAGTTTTTGACAATTTTAATTACTAAAATGCATTCGAACTTCAAAGTTCCAGTTTTTCAACAAAATTAAAATAAACTGCGGAATTTACGCTTGGCGATGCACCAAAATTTGTACAGCTCTCCAATGTACATACATATATGAACCGGTTTGAAGCAACTAATTGTGCTGCGTTTCACAGTTCACAACCGCTGCTCACTCACACTCACTCTTCTCATTGTCTGCCCTTCGGAAAACAACCTTACATGAACTTTTGTAATATTTTGCTAAAATTAGGCCGATTGGCCCTATAAAGCAAAACTATCGAGGTGTCGTCGAAGGTTCCTCTTTTATGCGAAATTAACAAAAGCCAAAATCCAAACTATTGTTTTATAGAAGGCTTGAAAGTATTCATAGAAACTGCCTGCGCGTTTTCAATGTTCCCCAAAAATTCAAATATCGTATTATAAAAACTGCAGTCACATCAATTGCTAAAAAAAACTCATTTATATTGAAAGTTGCTCCCGATTGAAAATGAGTCAATAAAACTTAATTATACAAGAAAAAAAATTGATATTCTCCCACGAAGCATTATGCAAATTAGTGTTACCCGAAAATGGTCCACTGTGCGGAGCCACTAGAAGCTAGACCACATTGCTTGAACTTGATGCAACCTACCCATGCTCGTCAAGTGGCACTGATGGGCGATATATTAGCAAATCGGTAGCGTATTAGGAAAAAGAATCACGTAGAGGCTACCGGTCATCAAAATAAGTCACCTGACCGGGGACGGGATTATCTTTTATTTTTGATTTATAGCACCAACTGAATTATTGGCATTGAGTCTCTGATACGCGCCGAATTCGCAAGTACACAATTCGGTCTCCGCAACTTTGCATTCAGCCCTGGTGCTTATTTTCACCGCACGAAGACAATACAAATTTTAAGGAAAAGTCAAAAAAACCCGAACCCGTCATGACCACCTCATTTCACTTTTGAGGACCCAAAAAACCTCGACTAAGAGAGTAGAGATACCTTCCGCGCTAAGTGCATGTCGCGTGTGGGGGGCTGACTAGGCCCACTTGATATGCAAGAACTACGGCAGACAAAATCAAATTAAAAGGCGCTTTCATCTCCCTGATTTTGCATCGGCTTTGCATAGTAATCGCACTCGAGCTGAGGACGCTTTTGAGCGCTTTGATTCCGTGTGCACGCCAGCTCCAGGTATTTCACCTGCCCCGCGAATATGCGACATTTAATGAGTAAGTGAACTCTTGTCAATGACTTAAACGCCAGCTAAGGACGGCTGTGTGGCGGCGGCGTGCACGACAAGTGCGGACGTGGTCTGTTATGATTTTATGATTTCTCAAGCATTTATACCGCCGACTGCACACTAATGGCGAAAGCACGTTTACTGCTGAATACCGTCGTGACCGAACCATATTCCTTGAGATATGCCTCGCAATTAATTTACCTTTTTGCCTTCTCGTCCGGTGCGGCGGCGGCGGTGGCGACTGCGAAATATTTTCAATGGAACCGCTAGTTCTTCACCTTCTTCTACGACAATAAACGGCTTTCAAAGAAACTTTTCCAGACAATTTTGAAATTTTTGCGTGATGCGCGTGGGAACGACCTAGCTAAGTCCCTCCTCGAGATAGCACCCCCTTCAATTTTGTAATCCTTTTCAGTCTAAGTAGGCCGCGTGAGAGGCACCCAACGGATCATAAAAGTGTCAACTGGGAGATATGCACCGAGATAAAAGCAATCTTTAAAAACCTCGAGCACGTTTAATATGGTTTTTGAGGACTTTCGATCGGAAATGGCAAAGTCGTGTTTAATTTGTACTTTATGCGATGCACCAGCATTTTTTTTTATTTAATCACCAGCAGCGTATCGGCCGGAGAAAAATTGGAATTTAAAACTCCATTTAAAATGCCATTTACATCAGGTACATTAAGGTACTTGATGAGGTATTGGCCCTCTCACTTTATGGTAAGTTACATAATTATTGAAAGTCGTCATGCCCTGAACAATCCCGCAAACTGAACTCTTTTCAGGGCATTATGCCATAGCAGTGAAATGAGGGTAACTAAATGTCTTTAGGTTACTTATAATTTTCTAGAAGTATAAAAAATATATGTTTACTAGAAAAAAGAAACATTGAGTAAAAATTAAAACAAAATATTGCAGTAAAATTATAATTAAAAATTGAACGATCCTTTTTGTTTCTTGTAATTGAGTTGGGTGCACGATTGTTTTAAAAACAAAGATTTAAACTAATTGTAAAATTTGCTACTGTAACGCAATTTTTCAGCCGGACGGCAATATGACAAAATTTGGAATCGGTAAAACAGGTGTATGAAAATACACAGGCTTCGCTTAAATCCAAAAAACGTTCCCCTGAATAGAGAGAGAGCGAGAGAAAAAGAGAGAGACAGATATGTAGATGTGTACGTAAACTAGGCCATTGGGGTGTCCGCCATATTAGGTTTAAAATGACTTCACATAGCTAATCGCATTCTACTCGTCAAATTCTTTCATTTGATACCCATGTCAAAAGGGTTGTAAAGAAGAAGGTAACTAACTTGAGGTGTCCGCCATATTGGATTTAGAACCATATTAGATTTACTATACATATTGCATTGCCACTTGACCTATGTGTGCAAAGTTTCAAAGCTTTAGTTTAATTAGAACTAGTAGAGTTTTCAAGATTCGCCTGTACCAGCAAACCGGAAAAAGGGGGGTTTTCGGCCGTTTGAGGGGCCGCAAGGGTTCAGTACCCTCGAAAATGGAGGGGAACTTGGTTTTAGCAATTAGTCGGTACCTCTTGCGACTCCTGACCACCACTATAATGGGTTGAGCTTTTGGGGCGCCTATTTTGGAAATCCTCCATTATTTTGTATTCCACCCATGAGAACTTTTGATCAGGTGCGCATAAACTGCAAAATATAGAAAAATCCAGAAACATTCAGTGAGGTCCAAAATCCAAAAATCCATAAAAATTTTTTCTAGATTTTCCTGCAGCAATAAATGTACAAAACGAAATTCTACTGAAGGCACACTTTCGAGATATTTTATAGTGGTGAACGTACGACAAAGCAAGGTTAACGGGTTTTCTTCAGGGGATCCTAAAAAGAATGAAAGTCGTCTTTTGACTCTCTGCTGCGGATTCACAAAAAATACAGATATCCACCAAACGCCGGCATGAAAGAATTTACAATTTTCTCAAATTACGACAAATCATAAAACACTTTTGCCGTTGCGGTTATTAAATGTGAAGGTAATGACAATTTTACAACCTATTCGCAATATAATAAGAACAACAGCAAATAATATGTTAAGGAATGAAAATTGCTCCTACTCTGACTTCATCTTGCTAATTTTCTACATTGCACGAGATGAAATAATTCCAGCATTCTTTTTACATCATTGCAGTGTCTGACATAATTAAATTGGTTGCAATAATTGCAGTTATAAACAAAGCACGCTACATAATGCAAATATACAAGAGGAATACATTGGCGGCGGCATACCTGAGAGAATCATTAAAATTCTCGTCTCACAGCATAGCTTACGAGTGACAAATGGCTTTCTTGTCGCTGATAGTTACGATCACTTCCTATCCATTTGACTTTATATGTGGACATTAACAACATTTCAATTACTCTATTTTCTCTCTTATTTTTTTTTCTTGCAGATATGGTGGACGGCTCTGTCGGTAGCTTTAGGTTTAGATATTCGAGGAGATATTATCCGGGGAGTGCCATGCGTTAAGCGATACCATCAGCTCTTTTGCCCGACTGCCGGCAATAGCTATCCAATGTAAGTAGAACTTTATGCGTTTTATAGTTGTAAGTATTAATTAAACTCATGCATATTTAAAAATAATTATTTGTAACTTGGAACGAAGCACTAAATCAATTTTTTATCCAAAAATCTGCATTTGCGTTAGCAGGAAGTAATTAAGAATTCTTGAAATTCGTCGTTAAAGTGGACTTACGCAAACATTCCATCGGAATGCTTCTACAGTTAATTATCGGTGCGATAAAGTTAGCAAAATGAATAAAAGGAAACCGCAAGGTCATCCGCCGGTTTATGTATCAGCTGACAAACCCAGAACCACCACCTGCTCACATGCTATTTCACGAGCTTCACCTGCTTGGCCAGGTCCCGGCGACGACAGTCGAGGTTAAGAAACTCAAGAAGGTGATGAACGATAGTAAAGGTGAATGAGTGTGTTCCACAGCCATACTGCATGCCGCCGGCCGTGTGGATGTGATCGACGTTATCGATCACTTGGCATTAACTCCACCGAGTCACCTGGTCGACTTGGTTTTGATAAGAATAGGCCGCGGGGTGTCAATACCAGTCCCGGCGCGAATAGCTCTTATGCTTCTTCAATGGAATCTGGCCGAATTGCTCTGCGATCAGCGGTAGTAGCTGTAGCGGCTCCAGCAACTCGTTTGGCAACAATAAGAAAGAGTCGAAGTCGAAGACGATGGATGTCTCGCCAAGAACATCATCTTCGCGGCAAGAATTCAAGTGTTGCTTGAATGCCTGCACTCAAGTATCAAACCAAATGACGCTGAGGACTGGTTCGCTTTGATTTTTTGCCTTTCAAGATTATTTAATTGCTTTAAGTGGAAAGAGTGACGGTAATTGGGTTAAGTAATATCTCTGAGTGCTGCGACGCTTCATGCGACTTCTTGGCCGATATAATCATCAGGCCAGTGAAAGTAAATTTGGAAATGTAACCCAGTTTTACACAAGATGATGTCGTCATTTAAAGAGGCGCCGAGGAGTATGGGAAAGGGAGTTTGCATAATAAACTGGATCTTTAATGAAGCCGTGTAATAAATTCTTCATTTAGAACACACGTTTTACACCTATGTATGTTTTATGATACCTGCTATAATTAAGCACGATCGGAAAAGTTATGTTCTTCAAGTCTTCGCACGATCGAACTAGAAGCTTTTCAAGAGCCTGAGCAAAAATCTCGTTTGCATCACAAACCTTTCTGATGTGCTACTTCTACTTACTCGGGATTTACGTCTCGATTCCGCAAACATTAATTTCGTGACTTAAATTAACAAAGTCCGATGTAGAAAGTCTCAACGTAACAAATAACGAATATTTCGACGGGACTTCATTTTATTTATTTATTATGCTATTGGAAATGACAGCAAGCAGATAAAAAACAATGTTCTCTGAAGCAGCTCATGTTTCTTCTGGCGTCCCGCAGGGTAGCCACCTCGGACCGTTGCTCTTCACCCTTATTATCAACAGTTTGTACATTTTCAAAAAGTACTCGCGTTCTGGCATGTGCTGACGATTTGAAGATTTTCATGCCGATTAAATCTGTATAAGATGATCAAGACCTTCGGGACGAACTAATAATTTTATCTGAGTAGATAGTGCTTTAAGAAGCATTTGATTTTAAATATTGTCAGGTGTAGTCTACTTTCTTTTAATAGGAAATTTCCCCTCATAGACTTTTTTTACAAAAAATATGATAAACCGATTTCAGAGGAAATTCCTAACGAGAGCAATGGCAGAGGGGCTAAAATGGAATTTAAGTGATAGTGTGGATATAGAAGCAGTTATGATCAATGTTGTCAAAAATCTAGCAGAACTAAGATACTAAATTGGTTATCGTTCAGTTTGTGCAAGTTTTTGGGAGCTAACTAGCTATTAGTTGGAATTTTCAGGCATCAAATCAAATTATAGGCGATTCCTACATCACAGTTGTTACATACAGGGTACGATAATATCCTTTATCACTGAAATAACAGACATTTTAATTTAACAAGCCTCAACACAAAGCTTCCTATCATTTAACGCTTAATCAGGCAGGATATATTTAGCAGTTAATGATTGACCATTTACCTCAACTTTAGTGAAATGCACCAACTGAATTGCCTGTGCCATTTTGAAGGCAATTAAATTGCTATAAAGGTTTTCAGGCAGCCTCACTTTTACGGTCTCGTGTGACAACTAGATACGAAGTAATTAAGTGAGTCTATTTAATTAAGCCAAGTAGTTGGCGGCGGTATTACTCAGCAACGGAATAACTGAATGGTGACGATGAAGAAATTATCGTCGTTAAATATTACTGGCATTTGGTCATTTGTTTTAATCGCTTTAAACTGGTTTTTACTAATATGTAGTCTAAATTTCAGGTAATCTAGTTTTGTAGGGTAAGGTGGTTCCGGCAATTAGTGGTGTCGTAATCGTCTAAAAGCTACCTATTATGACACATACTTTTAGCATTGTCAATTATTATAGGTTTTGTCATTTATATGTGACAATTATTATCATAATCAATTTTGAAAGGCGTTTTCTAAGCATTTAGTTGCTAATTGGCTCCGCCTAGTATTCTAAGAACTGGAATTATATTAATTGGTAATCATTGGCAATTCAAATAGCTGCCCACCTGGCTTTGTCATTTTAAATTATGGTTTCATTGCTTCAATAGTAATCGTGTCCACTGAGAAAATATCTATGTAGTTTTGGTGGATTCTTCTATATTCCAATAGTGGCAGTACTCTTGTGTGAAGTGAAGTGAATGTCACCCGAGGAGAGATCACAATGTGCCCCCGGGAAGGCTAAATTTTAAACCGAAGGTCGTCCTGTGTCCTGAGTTCGCATACTATCTACTAAACTTCCCCTCAGCTACGCAGCCCTCGGCGTGTACTGTTTCACCTTAGTTTGGGGGGAGTCCGGTTTGGAGCTCCTTATTTGGTATTACTAACTACCCTGGAAGGCCGAGGGAAAATTTTGGGGATTTAAAGATAAAATTCCAAAAATATGTGCATGGAAAAGATAAGTTTTCGAATATTGCCGCTATAATAATTTGAATATTCTTCAGAGCGATTTCTGCTGAGTGTACCTTGTTCTTAAATTCTTTTCTCCAATATAGGTCAGCTACCCCAAGTTAAAAAAAGAAAACATTAAGCACGGACCACACACCTCAGTGGTTCTTCCAGGTTCGTGAACTCATAAATTTTGTTGATTTACGATCATCAACGAAAAAGGAATTGTAGGAATTGTCATAACTGCTTCAGTAGTTCAAATGAACTCAGCGGCAATGTGATTATTGAAGAATGCAAAAAAATTCCACAGGCCTAATATATAGAAAAAGCTATTAATGTCTTCACTATCTAAATTAAATGAAAATTGGAAATTTACTTTCGAGTAGATTGACGCAATTGTGAACTTGAGAAGCCCACAGAGAAATATATTTAGACAGGTAGCACTTTTGTGATATATATTAAGCAGTTTAGATAAATCAGAATGTTGTGTGTCCAGCTCAATAAAAATTTATCTTTGTCCAGTTAAGTGAGTTCTCGATTCGAAAAAAATGACACGCAACTGGTTTTCGGCGCGAGCTATTTGCATTTTTCGTGGTTCTGATGGGATAGGCGCGCGCATTTGTATATTCATTAGAAGAAAATCCATATGGTATTTGCATATATCACATCTACTTTATGCCAATCAGAAGAGATCCAATATGTTGTTGTCATGTTATCACGTTTGTATTGCACAGGACTGAATGTTATAAGGGACCATAAAAAATTTTTAAATTTTTTTACTGATTTATAAGCCTACAAAGAAAACATTTTGTTGACACTTTCAGTGACAAGATAGAACGATTTATAGACGACAATAAAGCGTTAATGCGGCGGATGTACGGAGACTTCGAGATGACATCGGATTATGGACCAACGCAGCAAAACCGAAAGCGAAGGCGGAGTATAGACGAGCCGGACTTACTGGATTTATCAGGAATTCCTAGTATGTATCCGAGGCCAGGTGATGATCTTGAAGGGGTCCATGACTCAGAAATGGGAGAGACTTACTTTGGCAAGATCAGAAAGAAGAGGCAAGGCACAAATTTCCGCAGTGGGGGAAATCAGAGCAATAAGAGGCAGAATACCGGACCAAGGGGGCCAGGAAATAGACCACCCACTACTGAAAACAGTACTGGGAGGTAGGTGCGAATGAATTGAAATTTTTTCAGGGGATTCACAGCTATATTATTTTACAGGGTGGATGCGTGCGAGTCTAAAATAGAAATAACGACACCCTACTGGGCTGCAAACTCAGCGGGTAAAATTCGGGCCATCGTCAACACCCAGCACTTCGAGCAGGCAATCCACCAAGAGCTGTGCACGTAAGTATCTAGAAATGGCCGAAGATGGAAAATTTCTCCTCTCGAATCATTCATCAATTCAACTTTTTGCGGAAATTTACTAATTATGACTTTCTTGGTATCTTTAAGCAGTAAAGTTCAAACCAGTCGATGTGGAAATGATTGCGGCTGCGAGCAAAAGTACAAGTGGCACCGACTCTTGGCCTACGACCCCGACAACGACTGCAAAGGCATCTTCATGGACTGGTTCCTGTTTCCTTCGTGCTGTGTCTGCAGGTGCTCACCCTAGCAGAAATAATAACAGTGAGGAGACCCCCTCAGCCTACTGAGCTGCTTACGTCAGCGTCCTATGTTCTCCTAGTTCTTCACTTAGCGTAAGCCCCCTAGGTCTTAGTTCATTTCTATGAGTCATCTGAACAAAATTGTGTTTGTTAAGCGGATCCCTATTTTATCTGCCCTGCCATGCCCGGCAGCTTGTATGTATTGTACATAAGCGCACTCGTCAGTGCTTGACTTTTTGATTCCATGCTTAATACTCATGTTGTGTTTCTCGTAATTTCTTCTTGACATTTTTTCAAGTTTAAAAAGTTTAAAAAAAAAATTATTTATATTAGAAGTTAAAGCAAAAATTGTTCACAATTAGGTATAGCGTTTAAATTTGCCGCAACTTGATTTGTTTTATAATTAACGAACGAAAGTTAGGAACAATTTTGAATAAAAGTTATGAAAACGTTGAGCATTTGTTTTAATTACATTTTACGCCAGGAAAAGAAATAGGATCATTACCGGATTGAGAAAAACATTTAATAATTTTTTTCTTGAAAGTAGATTTAGTCTAACAGTCTTATGGAACAAATATCATATTGATCTGACGAGTGAACAGGTATAGTATGGACAGCGACAAATTTAGGACGAATGAAAACAACATTTATGGAATCACTTTAAGCTAGTAGGCACATGGTTATATCAGCTGGCCCATCTTTCCCATCGTTCTCTTTTTTTAACCTTGGAATACCACAAGGAGTAATCTGGACGCAACAACATTTTTGGAATTAAAATATATTTGGAGGTGGGCCAAATTATTGTACAATTTTGCTATTTAGTACATCCTCTTAGTTCAAAAATTCCTTTGATACAAATTCTGAAAACAGCATGGTTCGCGAGATACAGCATATTACAAATGCTCTGGGGTTAGCTTGATCGCGTGTTCTGTGCGGAGGTGTGCACTCCCAGGGTTATACAGCGACTCCTTCAAATTACGTTATATTATTGTACATACTTTTTAATTATGTATTTTGAGAAGGAAATCATTGGCGTACATTTCTTTATCAGGAAATGAGAACTGTAATATTAAATTCAAAAATTTGACTTCTAAAGCATTTACAACATTGAAACTCCAAAGATTTATTAGATGATCAGATGTGGACACTGGGCTTAGATCTTGACAGCCCATCATCTTAAATTCATTGATTTACAATAGATTTGAAATCAGTGTATCCGAAAACCCCTTGCACCACATTCAATATAAAAGTAACATGAAGTTTGTATTTGTCAAAATATTACAAATTACCTATCCGTAAAAGAACCGAGTTTTAATGCCAGATATAGAAAACGACATACCTTCACTTAGGATTAAATCTTTCATAAGTAATCGGGGAATGGAGAAATCTATTAGCTGTGAATGTTTCACAACTACCTGTAAACTTAACAAACTTGTTATTTAAACAAATGATTCATAAGGAGCTGTCGGAAAACTTTGGAGTAGACTGTAAATTTACCTTACAGAAACCAGGTTCGCGTCTTTGCTTTAATAAGATGAATACAAAGTTTGATATATGATTTGGTTCATATATCAGCTAAGGAAGCTTTAATTTAGATATTTTGGAGGACAGTCACATACAGAATTAAGGTGACCACTTCCATTCATTTGCAACATAATGAAATAATTATACATTTGAACACTAGCTAAATTATTCTTATTTGAGCAATAGCTAACTGAGATACTGACCGTAACATTTTTTATATTCATACATATATTACAAAAAGTATGCTTTTTTATTCACTTTCCCAGACGGGTGTATAAGATGGTAAGCGTATCCGATCTGTTTCGAAGACAAAACACAATTTTTCATCTAAACTACTTATCTGTTTCTCAGAGAGATATTTATAATTTTATTACAATTATACTAATTTACTTTTAATAAAATTTAATAAGTCGACCATTTAAAATATGAGCCTCTTATTTATTGCCTCACTTTCAAAATTTATAAGTTGGAGCTTTAGACCGTGATTTTAATAAATTATCATTCTTTTTCTGATTTTGTCATACGCAAAAATGTCCAGAAGTTTTTCTTTATTTATTTAGTATTGCATTACTTGTCTCCTCAATGAACACAAATATTTCATTGATTCCGTTTATATGATGTAATGACAAAATTAAACTATACCCGCTTGTTGAATAAATTGGTTTTAGCGCCGTTAAAATAGTTTTGCACTGAGTATGTTAAATTAATTAAAAAAAGAAGAAGAACAACACGTTTATCAGTTGTGCTTTAACTCCAAGTGCGTTTGAAATGTATCGTGCAAGTCGGCACTCCCATAACCAGTGTTCCTTACAGCGGATGTTTCAAAAGAGCCACTTTTACTATTAGACAACAAATAAATAATTAATTAGTATGGATTAACGTGTTTTCTTAAAAACATTTCGAAAGTTTTGACGTATCAAAATAGTCCAGAGTTTTGCGCGTAGTGTAATAATTTAAAAATCTGAGGTGGAAGAAGGGTGTAATATTTCTTCTGTCACTGTCTTTGGGATCCTCTATGCTTTTGTTCTAGCAAAAGTGATCCAAATCGTTCATGCATTTCCGAGAAAGTTATATTTATAATATCATTTTAGGGAATAATTCTGAAACCTTCAAGAAGCAGATGTTTGGATTTTATCAGATTATAGAAGTGACATCCTAACCGAGCATTTTAAAATATCTCGCCCGCCAATCCTTTCCAATTTAGAGCCACAGTGGTAGTAGAAAGTACTGCTAGACCTTGTACCCATACATAGACTAAAAATGAAAAACGGACAAAATATCTTTTTAAATTTTTCGTTAATACATATTAATATTTCTACAAGGCGGCGTCCAAAGATTTTTCATCGATTGTCATGAAAGAACACGGCAGGTTCCCCTTATTTATAATAAACAATTTAAGAAACTGAATTTGTAAGATTGTCAACCTCCAAACTTCTCTATCGTTTCAAGGGAAAAAATCATTACTCGGTTTTCGGTTTTTTTCAGTGAAGCCTCTTTGGCATATATGGACGATAAATGCGCTTTACTCCTATTTTCATGAAATTAGGGCAGCATTTAATAATAATACACAGCAACACCTAACGTAAAATTATTTTGGTTCTTTTAAAATCGACAAAAGACTGCAAATGAATTTTTGCTAATGGGTAATAAGTCTATAAAGATCCCTGCAATTTTATTTAATTCTGTTTACCATTCACATCCTTAAAAAGGGCGCAAATGTTAGCGGTTGGAGTTGTCCCTTCCCTTAAACTGTCTGATGTCTCTTCCCATTCATTTTGTAATTTTATATTTGCATAAAAAAAATATCTATATACTGATTTATGAATCAAACGTATATAAAAATGTTCAAAGCAGTAAGAACGTATGTGTCACGGCGGACTGGGATAACATATACATAATTTTCACTTTTCCAGGCTTGAATCTTATATCTATTTGCATGTATGGTATTATTCGTCTAGCTTTGAAGCTGAAGTTTTTTGACGTTATCGTCGACGAACTATTAACTAAAATTGGCCACTTCGTCTAGCCTTTGCCATACTTTTATGTAAAAACCGTCTGCACGGAATAAAATTATCATATCACCGGGAATTGCCAATTTAGAAAGAATTGCATAGCTTGCGTAATTGAAATTTTTTTTGATAAGATCTCTAGCTAGCTAGCAAGAGAGTCATCAAAATCAAGAAAACAACTCGTTCGGCATACAAAAACCAGGGGGGCTGTAAAGAAAGTAAACATTTGGAGCCAGCAGCAGCAGCTCCAGTCGCAATTACTCCGGTGCAGAGCGCAGCAGTGCAATCACTTCACAAGGCGAGGAGGGGACAAGGTGTCCACTGCCTACATTATCTCGGGGCAGAAAGATTACAAATGAAGGCTTTCGCTATCGTCCGCAATACCAAAAAGGAATGTCTACCAGCGACCAAATGCAAGTGTTCACGTGCAAAAACGACAGACTTGCTTTCCACAAAGCCAGAGGGATCCTGTCGAGAAATTGGCTCAAAGCTATGTGGAGGGACTAGGACTTGGCTGGGCCATCATCGTCAGCCTGAATGGCTTCGGGCATGATGGTCGGGTGTAAGGGTGAGTTATGAAAACGCTTTTAGTTTTTTTTAGATTTGAAACAGTTTCTGGATTCGGACATAACGGTTTATCGCCTAAAAAGGTTCCAGGGATTACGAAGATTTCCATAAATTTTCGAAGAGTTCATGTAATGTGCCTGCCTTCCTACGGGAGACTTTTATTTCCCATAATCCCTGAAGCAAATCCATTAAAAAGCAATCAATAAAACACCACGAAGTTAATATTCTGAAGAGTGAAAATTGCAGGTAAAAATTTCATCCGGCTGGAGCCCACCTGGCACGTATAATCACAACATCAAGTGGTGCGCCCTGTGTGTGGCAAGGATGCTTCCACCGCTCGAAAGGGTTCGTTAACATTTATACAAGTTGTTACCTTCCTGGGATTTTTAAATCCAGACACGGTGTGCGTTGGTATAATCGGGACGCTCTGGCGGGAAAGGAAAGCTAAAATAAAAGCGACGAAAGTGGAAGCTGGCGCGAAGGGAAACATTTTACACAGAACGTATCTGCAGCCACACGACAAAGACACTTAGACACAATAAGGACACATTAAAAATGTTTTTCTTGACGCAGGCTTTCCTATATTTCCAACTGAATCAACAACAAAACACTTTTTACAGTCCTTTATCCCTACGAATTGTTCCCTGGCAATGGAAGAGCTTTTTGCCCTATCGGGTTTGGGGCGCGTCTCCGGTTTTACGTCTAGAGAACGACTCACAATCAGATTGGAGCCACCTAGATGCACTTCATCCTCCTCAGTCAGGGCGCTATAAAATCTCAGGGAAAGTGACTGAAATTGCACACTTTCCTTTATTTTATGGCGCACCTGAGCGGAAAAGGCTTATGAGGTTATCGGAAGCGAAAAGAGGTCCTATTAGAGATGATTCGCTTATTCCACCCCCAACCTAAGCCCTGAGTATTACCGCTCATCAACCAAATGGAAAACGCATTAGAGGGGCTTTTCATGTTTCCCACCGCCACAAAACCCACCAAATCCAGAGCCCCTGTTCAAAAATTTACAGAGATACAATTTATTGGCTTGCTGGCTTTTCGGAAGCGCGCCTGTTGGCTCAATTATGCACCGGCCGTTAAATTAAAAAAAATTTTCCCGTGGCAGGTAAATTGAAAAACAAGCAGCCGCCTCTCACCTCTTTGTTTACATCCTCCATCTTCGAGGTTTTTGACTTCTACGCTTGATAATGAACCGGGCGAACGAGGGAGAATACACTCAAAAGCACGTGCCGCCCATTCACTTGTCATACGCTTTGAAGTCAAAGGATGAATTCGCGGAAAAGGGTACCTCTACCCTCTACCCTCTGCATTGTACAACCATAGGGAGCATTGCTCCCAGCCCCACAGTAAATCGCGTAGTCTAATTGAAAAATTTTTCTGTTTTCAGGCCGAATGAAATCAAAACTTGGGCACGTTCGGCTTTGTGTTTGAGTGACGCCACAACTCGGAGCAGCATCACATCACACCCACCGTCTAGCCCCATCGCACCACATACGGGCACATCAATCAGACTTAAGCAATTTTTGAAATTAATCCCAAGTCCCCGGGACTTTGAAGCGCCCATTCTCAAAACAGTGTCCTGGTTAGGTAGATACGTAGGTACCATATGAGGGAGCCGTCGCTTGTTAGCGCACAATGGCATATGGGACTGGGGGCTGGGGATTCAAACATATTCCAAATTTCACGCCGGGAAAGTGTAATTCCTGCGATGACACAACAGCTTCGTACCGGCTTTGAGGGTGAGCTGCATTTTCTGCCACATTTCACTTGCTTACCTTCTATTTGTCAACCCTCCCAATTATCCTTGTCTTCTAGGGGGAGCGGATGATATAAGGGCTTAGTTGTGATTTTCTCTAGGTCAAGGATTTGAAACATGTGGGGGAAGATGTTGAATATTTTCAGATATTGTATTTGTCACGAATTTCTTCAATTTTGGAAAAAAAAACGAAGAAACTTATTTTCAGAGTTCCTTACGTCAAAGTGGAGCTTTTGTGGCGAGAGTTATGCGTATTTAATATTTTGCTATATTCCAGTTGTTGGAACCGCAAAAATAAATTTAGATTTTTTTTTTTTTGGAAAGCACAACGTCTCGACTTCACTAGTCAACAAATATTCAGTCATGATGTTTGGGGAAAAGGGATCTGTGAAATGCAAGTGGTTGGTGAAATTTTGTACACTAGGAAAAACACATGAACACATGTAAACATATATGTAAGCACCTATCGACGTCTAAAGGAATTTTTTTTGTGACACAGCGACCAGTCAACAAACTATTTTCACTTCAATCCAATTTTCTCCAGGTTGTGAAATTTTATTCAAATTTTGAAAACCCGATTATACAGGGTGTTTCAGGTAACTGGAACCAAACTGATAAAGGTGATAGATCTCATCTAGCCAAACAAAAAATCGTATGACAGGGGGTACTGGAAATTATAACCGTTTCCGAGCTACAGGGTGATTTATAAATTCGGGATGCACATTATTATTATATTATTTTATAACGCCAAACAACTACTATCTTAATGTGCTTTCCAAACATGCCACCAATGTTGATCTGTCTCTACCACTACTAGTACAGTCACTTGCGAAATTGAACAGCATTCAGATCTGATAGAACAAATTCGTTGTTGCTGTTGTCTCAAAATAGCCTTTCCGTCAATAATTCGAAGCGGAACATCTCAATTTTCGGATTAAAATGTTTCCTCATTTCTGCGTGTACCTCATGCCTTTCACGAAGTATCATTCTCCAGTATGTACACGTTATCTCTGTGGGACACCGGCACTGCATAAATTAATGAACTGTGAAGATTTAGCCTCTCCGTCTCAGCTTCCCGCTTCGTTTTAATGTTGAGAATGTATGAAATCTTGTAATTCACCGGTGTACCATGGAAAATGGCATTTCCCTCTCATAAATCGGAAAACTGCAGGATCTTCGGGTTGCATGCGAAATTTGCAATTTATTCACCTCATTTGGTGCGCAGTATGTGATGGCGCGCCACACGAGCCTAGTCGTCATAACTCTTCTAATAACGACGTTGCAGCCTGAGGACGTAGAGCGGTTGATTATTACTAGCCGGTCTATTAAGATATCTCACGGTCTTCGCTGGATTCCCACTTCAAAATGTGCCCTTCTTCCAAAGTCATTAGCTCATGCGCTGTGATCTGTTTGGAATTTGCGCGAAGCAGTGTGGAAGCTGGCTAAGGACGAATTAGCCTTGATGTCTTCACGAGAATTTTTTCACGTTCACGAAGCGGTGCGCTCTGGTTTCCCCATCTTTCGAGCGATTCGATTTATCTTACACGATTTCAATTTTAAGATAAATGCCGTCGTACAGAAAGCTAATTAATGCAGGTAGGTAGGCATCAGATAACATAAAAGGGCAGTCCCAAGTAGCTTCTAGACTTAACGCGATTACACCAGTTACCCGCTGCTCCGTTGAATTTCTCTTTTTTTCTTGTGCCAAGGGCAGGTAAGTTGCAGGTATCATGCCTGGAGCTATTTTCGCCGACAGTGCCGCGGAACGGCCAACTTGCAGACCTGGAGCACTCGTAAAATGTTTGATATTTCTGATATAGTGCCGTCAATGTATGTTGAGATTAGTAGACGTGGCTTAATTGAGTCTAGCAACGCGAGCGGCTAATGGGCAGGCGATAAGCCGCCAATTGCCCAACAAGTCGTTAAACTGTAACATTTTGTCCAAACGATTTGGAGGTGTAATTAGATGTCTAAATGTGGAATAAGCCGTCTTTGGCAATCTGCATGACGCCAGACTGGCGTAATTTGACCTGTGCAAAACTCGCTGCATCTCGCTGTGTATCTGCGCGTTAATTCATGCGAGCTAAATGCGTGCTTGGGCCTCATTAGCGCCAGGAGGATATCTCAGAATTATTTGATTAATGCGGGGAAAAATGTTTGATTAATTCCTAGGGGATTAGTCCACAGATTCGGCTTTAATGTGATTCGACGGGTCGTTGCGGTGCTTTTAATCGACCATTTTGACACACTTTTAATTTAATTTAATTCGTTACGTTGTCGGAATGATTTATGATAAGTGGACACGTTTTATTTTTTTTTTGTTTTCGTTATGTATTGGATTTTGGTGATTAGTATGTAAACTTGAGCAATACATAATCCAAGTCATTCTGTGGAAAATGCCAGCAATCCTTAGGTACAGTGGAGGAAAAATAATTGGCGTGCAGAGAAATATATAATACAGGGTGAAGAATAAAAGGTCCACTTCAGAAATGCATTTTTGCTTTATTTGTTCGAACGGGATTGACTGAAAACCATAACAATGAAAAGAATTGGCTTCATCCCCGAAATGGGTAATTTTAACTACTGATTTTTTTCAGTGCAGACTCTTGGATTATCCAGTTCACCTGAAAAGTTTTGCCAATTAAACCTCTTTGGTATACCGCAATATGTTTACCCTGCTTAAAATCTAATCACGGAAAAGACAAGCAGCAGGATAATATAGTTTTTAAACAAGATTAAATTCATTTGGAAAAAAATTAGTTTGTGTGAAAAATTCAAAAGAAAAAACTATAAATATAATGTCGAAGTGCTAACATATGTGCATTGAAAGTACACTTCAGAACAATCTTTTAATTCATACGAACTAGCTCCGTTCGTTCACGGCTTGTCATGCTCTTCTATTTGAACATATAAATTACTTGTGTACACATACGACTCTTCTTCTGAGTTATCAACGATTATCATTATCAATTTATACCTTCCTTTTGGAATAATTGATGGAAAAAATGATGGGTCTATTTGGAGTCCCCGGACGGCCAATCTTCTCTACAAATAGTTAATAGATTTACGACTAATCTTTCAATTCAGCTCCACATTACCTCAATAGGGCAAGTGGTGTTAAGGTTTGATGTATTCTTTAGAAGACCTGTGGCGATTTTAAGAAGTGGACTCCGCCTTCTGCCTGCCATAAATTCACAGAAATACTCCGTCTTGTTGGGAATAAACGAACGGAATCCGTTATAAAATTTCAGGACTTCAAATCGAACCTATGATAAAATTACGTAAATTTAACTAGACAGCTACAATTTGGAATTGCTTACACTGAAATTCCTTATTGGTTGAAGGAGAACAGCATCCGCAGTTAGCTCATAGACACCTCGTCGGCGCGCTTTCAGCGAACACGAAAAGTTCACAATACGCTTTGGATTTCCGAAACACTCGATTTTTGTTGGTTTCATCGTGTTAACGGAGGGCTTCATAAAGTCAGTCATGATCGTCTTAGCACACGTAGAACGAAATGATTACAAATAAGTTATAAATTAATATTAAGAAGTCTTACATCACTTTGAAGGAAAAAATAAAAGAACACCAAATGCGAAAGAAGGAACAAATTCAACCCAACCATTTTTATGTCTGTCCGAGCTCAGTTTGTTCGCTTGCTCGTAGATTCAGCATGAAAAACGGAATATTTCAGTTGTTATACCAGCCGGGAAAAGAATTTCATGATATAGAACAGCACTTAAAATGTAATTACGCATGATCATTACGTAAGCATTTAATTACTAATATAACAATATGTCCGACTCAAATATGTCTAACATACATATATACAAATGAAATTGTCATCAAGTTTTATCAGTCAGATCAGATCTTTTTCTGTTAATACGAGAGCACTTTACAAATGATGTGAACGAAAACAGCGCGAATTAAGTTATCATTAAAAGTTTGTTTGTTTCACACTCCGCTGGCAATAAATTTCATTGGAAAAAAAATATGTGTGTCAGATAATTACCAGAGTGAACAGTTTTTGTACCATAAGAGTGGGGAAATCACCATAGGACATAGCGATGCATACATGCAAAACCACAGAAACATAATACTAACAAGTAACGAAGTCTAGTACTATTTTTATATGTTTGTAATTGAAAAAAGTAGGCTGCTTATTGCACCAGGTGTAGCCAAAGCCCGATGCAGCGCGTACCCCCACCAAACTCAGGGGGTACGCGTACCACACTTTGGGAAACACTGTTTCAGTATCGACAAAGAATTGTGAAATGTGTCCGAATGACTTTTCATGCAAGAGAATTTCTCACATGTTTGAAATAACGGTAAATGATTGTACAAATTCATTATTAGCATTGATAACGTAAATATTACTTCGACATTTATATCGCTGTAGATTAGAAAGTATCGACTTTAGAAAATAAACATTTTAGATAAAAGTTGTAGACAATTTCATGCTCTACAAGATTAGTTACGTCCATTTTAAACATATGAGTGACCGTTACTGCGATAGTTTACAAAAACTATAGATAAGATAGGATATGCTAATAATTGCGAAAATACTATTTAAAGAAATAATTCAAACAAAAACAAGTGAATTTGAAGAGGTCATAAGTCCACCTGTCTCCGAAGTTTTCTAATATGGCGGCTGAAGTATACCCTCTCTTACCGCGCGAACTGTAATTTACACCCAACTACTTCCAATCTCATTCGGCGTACCATGGATTATGATACCATTTTTTTGCCTAACTGCTGGACTACAATTATTCTATGGGATTTGGGTCCGGCGACTGTACTGACAACTTCAAAAGAGTAACTTATATAGCACAGGGGGGTTTTTGGGGTCGCTTATTTCAAATGTTGTGCTTATTTTACATATTCGAAATGGCGGCTCCAATATAATGTACTCAAGATCTTTTAGATTTTCTCTAATGTTAAAAAAATCGACTGGGCAGCTCGGTCTCTCAAGCACTTTTTGTTAATAATGACAATTGATGTAATTAGTAAGGCATGATTTTCTAAGTATATGAAGGTACACCTAAAGATGTGCCCAACACAATCCTGTATGAAGTTACACCAAAGACTTTACCTTGCGAAATTTACCTGAGTTATTCATCAAAACTTCCCCAAACAGACTCAACAGAAAGTCATTCAATGCCATGAAAGCAGATATTTAAACCTCACCAAAAATCCATATAGAATCTGTAAACGTTTCTTGCTTGTCAGACAAATCCATTAACGTAAGACTATACACTCCCATGGCTTACAAACTCTCGCAGAAGGTATACAATCAAACATTTGGCAGAAATATTTTAACTGCATTCTGTTCAAAGAAACTGGAGAAAATATTGAAGTTTGCCGGAGTTTCAGAATGTCCTTTCATCCCGCGCCGCTCCACATGTAGCTGACATATTTGTTTTCGCTTACATTTATTAAATCAAAAGTTCACCAACTTCTTGGTAAGACGTCTGGATGGCCCCGGGGAAGGAAAACCGAAAGCAAACTTTAAAATCTCACATTTCTTCCTTCAATTCATAAAATTCCCGGGAAACTTAGGAGTTCCGGTGAAGGGTTCAAAGGGGTGGTTTAAGACAGACTTGCATGAAAGAACTTACTGTGCGACTTATGAAACTTTCAGCTCTCTTACAAACCCAGTGTCGGCCAGTGATGAACTACTCCTGAATAGTTTCAGCCTATTGTGTGCTCCACATAATGCACCTACCACAAAGCCCTCACCCGGGGCAAATACAGATGAAAGGAAATATGCAACCCCCGAATCTCTCTCAACGCTGCCTCGTATGAGGGAACTTTCGTCTTTGCGGTTTGCACTAGGAAGGGGCTGTTGTTACGAAATCCTGAGGACTTACAAGCGCTTATATGTATATTTTAATGTGATCCTGTGCACTGCCTGCTCTCGGTACTTCACACAAGATTTTAATAGCTGCTATTAAGCGACTCTTCCGACTGCAGCGAATCTCATTTAATAATTTTGCCATTTTTCCTGGAATTGAATCATTCCTGAATTTGTGAGTGCCGGGGGAGCAGGTCTGGCTCTCCCGTAAAGGATTTTGCAGCGGAATATTTCAAAGAAAAATTCCTTGCCACGCTCTAACGCCCACGCACAATTAATCATCTGTCCAAAATTAAGCGTCAATTGCTCATTAGTGCTGCAGATCAATTAAACGACAAGACGCCCGCCCTTGCTGTCGTCGTATATGGGGTGGAAAACATTCGCGGCATGCTTTTTGCGTTTCGGGAGCGTTTTCCTTTGAATCGCTGGATGCTTTTACGATATGGGTTTAATTACAGCTTTGATTTCGGGTGCCGTTCACACAAAGTAATTTTAGGAGCTCCACCCCTCTTACCTGCTATAATGGGAATAATTGAAAAAAAGTGCAAAGTGGAGAGGAAAAATGTCAAAGAGGGAAATTTAAGATTTTGCCGTTAAAATGATTGGCTTTTAAGACATTCACTCATAAAAGTAGACTTTGTTTGAGTATTAAGTAGATAAAAGGCGTTAATTATATAGGGTGTCTCAACAAGAACTTGAATGTTGAATCGAGCACCATTTCCATGAGTTAAATATTTAGTGAGTCATATTTAGTACATGTTATGTGGAAATATAGACACTTACGATAACGCAACGCTAAGCTTAAAAAAGAACGTTTATAATTGTGAACACCCATTACACATACATATATACATATATATAAAAGTTTATGTGACAATTCGCAAGTCAGTGTGCAGATCAGCGTTCGTTATGGATGGATGTAATATGGACGCACCATAAATGTCATGTGGTTTCAACAGGATGGCACGACTTGCCACGCCGCCGCACACAAATCAATAACGTTATTGCAAACCAAGCTCCCAAGTCCCGGAAAATCGGTTTTATACTCACCATCGACCCCTTAATAGATTTAAAAAAATCTTAAAAGGCTTAAGAGGGGTGACACGATCTTTTTGCTTTTAACGTGCTTGGTTAAGTAATTGTCAATCAAAATAATCTTCAAAGACTTTTATGACTTTTTATTGTGCTTACTTAAGCCAAATGTACCAAACACCTGAACTGCTTCAGCTCCAATAGCGTTAAAAAAATGCCACTACTCTCACGGGATCTGACTTTATAAATTTCCGCCTGCACAATGTGGAGCAAAATGCCAAATTTGTGGCATCAATTCAAAATGCTGTTCGAAATGCTTAAAACTTATGGTTTTCGGGACTGTTGATTTCGAATTTATTGTCTAAAATAAAAAATTCAAGATGACGGATGAAAAAGTAAATATTCGTCGATTGTCACCAAAATCTGTATGTAGGTGTTTTTGGGGCTGCTGAGTTCGAATTTATTGTCAATATCTACTTGAAAATTATTTAATCAACAAATCGTTTACTTTTCGACCAGGTTAGCACCTTTAAGATTTCATTTATCTAACGGACGGACATGGCGACACTATAAGAGTGCCTAATAACTAGGAAACTCTAAAAATTGTACCGCGGTAACATGTTATTTTTCCAGGTTAATTTCACTGATTAATTAAATTTATGTTACAGTTAACGCTACTTCCTGCGATATCAAAAATCTTTCACATTTCTTCGCTAAATGTGAAATGTTCTTAAGAAACGACCGCAATGATCGCATAACTTAAGCGACGAATCATCGACGAAATCAGTTCGAGCAATTAAATGTTTCCCGTGGTCAGAGACGGTTATCTTCGGGTAATTGGTAAAATCCACGGCTCGTTACCGATTGTGCATATTGATGTCGCCAAATCGGTCCGTTCCAATTACCATATGAAAGTGCCGTGGCGCATTCGGCCGCCCAGCTGTGTATCGCCTCAATCTCGAGTTCGCCCATTCAGTGTGGCGACAATTAATTGCACTTTTAATTTCACAACTGCTTCTGTACGGGGATCGGGACGGGGGGCACTAGGGAAACGATGGGCGAGTACTGCGCGCTCTCTTAATTGGGACTCTCGGCAGCAGTAGCAGGAAGAGCGCGCGGTTGCAGATATGATTGATATGAAATGCAGTACAAACGAGCTCATCGAGTTTCCCAGCATTCAAAGACGACAAAGTGGATGTCAGCGCTAGGCTTCCTGTTCGGTAATTGCGTCGGATTTCCTCGAGTAATAATAGTTTCAACTAGAAGCTACTATGGATTCAGAGACGAACTTTTCACATTTGCCGGGTGAAGCCCCACCTCACAGGGCGTGAGGGTAATAACCAGTTGCACCGTCTTTCAATTATACCTCTGCACGGCGAACAGAATTTTACTTTGAGTGTAATTTAAATCCCTTTTTGCCTTACTATGAATGGGTGCAGGGGCAGGGGAGCACAGGAAAACTGATGTAATATTTCTCAAAGGCTGGCTGCATCCTATTACCTTTCATAACCAATTGCACGGGCAAAGTCTCGCGGGTAACATAAACTCTTTATAGGGAGGGAATTAGTAGATTGAAAGATAATTGCAGCACGGCCCCTATCTTCCCTAATAAGCCACTCCATCTCCATTTGAGTTCGCGTTAAAGAGCCTCAAAAAGCGATTGATTTTTTGCGTGCATATTCCTATTAGGGATCTCCACACATTTGTTGGCTCATCACATCGTTGTACCCAATTTGCTAACGGCCTGCTTGAAAGATGTTGGTATAATCAAAATCCCAAATAAGATGACCTCCCACCGGGATCTCATTGTCCAACTGTCGGATACGCTGTCGGTTTTATTTTGACGAGCGCTGTTGGGTCGCGTGGCCCATCTGCTTTGTCGATTTTGGGAGTGTGCGAGTAACAAAACATTCAGTAATTGAAACAAATTCACAGAAGCGCGCTAAAAAGGATTAGACTGATTGTCTGGGATATGCGGGCATGTCGGATAAAGTTTTATGGTATAATTGGATTGAATTTTTTATGTAATTGGTGTGTTAAATTCGACCTCCTCCGATGAGTGTGAGTATCATTGTTATTCGAAATTAAGGGGGTAAATATACTTCGGACAAGAAAAAGTAGGGTGGATTCTAATTTTTTATTGGACATTTTAAAGATGCTAAGAATTTAAATTTTCAGACGTAGGTACATATACAGTCACTAACTAGTGAAATCAGATTCCTATGTTTTATGCTGATCAATTTTTCGATTAAGAAAGGTTTCAACCTCTTAGAAGATTATGAGCAAAGTTTTCCTTTTATACGAATATAGAAATGTCTAAAGATTATAATTCTAGAGATTGTGCTGAAATGAAAAACCCAAGTGGCAAGGCAATCCATTCCGAACAGCCTACGCCAACAGCTTCTGCATTGTCCGTGAAACTTATTATGCTCCCGTTGTTGGCCCAATATATCGTTGCTTATCATTAGATCGGATTGGTGCTACTTAATTCAGTTTTATCCTGACGCAACTCAATATAAAACCAGCTTGGAGGTAATAACTTCCCGCAAAAAGGGACACGCCGATAAGGCGCTACAACCTATCTGTCTGCTCGCAATTTATTCTGCAAACCGAAATAAACATCAATTTGGATTTCTGCCAGAGACTTCTGTGCGGCCGGCGGCCGCCGCTCCATCGTCGGCGGGGCGGCGAGAGCAAGAACATACCCAGCACGGATCCTTCAAGAAAAGCCAAAACTAACCTCTGCTCGTTGGCGCCAATAAAGAACAAGATTTGAGACTCCTTACCGGGCCATCCGCCACTTCACGTGCAAATATGCCCCCAGTAGTTGCTGAAGCCCTTAAAACACTTCCCGCCTCCTCCTGTGCGCTATTTGCGCACAACTTGTAGGCATCCAGGAAAAAACAGCGCTCTTGGCTACCTCCCGTTTCCCATTCAGCTCACGACCACTGTCCCTATGGGACCAGTGGCTATAGTTTTCTTAGTCACCACACCAATATAATTCATTGGACTTTGTACAAATTGCACTATACTACGGACCCCCTGCCATTGCTCGGGAGAAGCTAAATCACCGGGAACCAGTGGACGGATTCTGCAGGATAATGCTACCAGCGTTTGAAGCACCTTTCGATGACTACACTGCCCGCCGCCTGGTAAATTGTGGAGGTGGTGCTGATAGTGCAGTTGGAGCCGGCATTTGTCGCACTTTTTCCCTGTTCATATCTTCTCTGCTCTTTGGCGGCTTAAGGGGATCTTTTATAGGTTCCCCAGAGTGGAGTGCACGGTTGCACACCAAACACGCGCAAGACATAATATGCTGGCTGGTGGCATTGTTTGCAAACCGCTCGTAGTTAGTCCACACCTGAATCGAATGAAAATTGAATTTCACGAGTTGTTTGAAATTTTAAGAGGAACCCATGTCCGTTGACGCCCTCCGTTCGGGTGGTGCGATTTCTGGTTTGTTTGATTCTGTAGACAGGAAATTTTAAACGATATTTTGTATGGTCATTGGGTCCAACAGAAAAGACGTGTTTTTGTTTCTATTTCAGTCACATCAGCAAGCCTTTAATTGACTAATTATTGGATTTGCTAGATTCGGAAAACTACAATACTTTGCGGTAAATTATATCGTCAAATTTATTCCTTGGAGTCATGAAAAATGGTCACGTACTGTATCAGTTGGGTGTGCAAACTAAGGGTTTTGCCGATACTTAAAAAGCTTGTTGCGTGATTTAAACGTGTTGGGCCTTCAAAATTTAAAAAATAACATAAAAAGTTAATTTTTGTTGAAAAATCTTTTTGTTTTATTCCAAACATCAATCGCATGACATTAATATTTAAAAATGTCCTCGGGCATATTGCCTCCGCGACTTTTATTGACGAAGTGCGTTCTGTCAGTCCAATTTTGGGTCAATTTTTCGAACAATAATAATTACTAGTTACTAATAACACGAACAATGTTCATGTATCAGCATGAACTTAACCTCAATAGGAAATAATGAAGAGATGTCAGATCACATGACCTTGGAATTCCTTTCTCGGAATCAAAATATCGCCAAATCGTGATTTCAATAAATTGATGGTTTGGGTCGCTGTATGGCATATATCGCCATCCTGTTGAATCTCACATCTTGCAGGGATTAATGTCATCCAAATATTTATTGGTCGTAACGCGATCTACTATATTATTTTTGAAGAAATAAGGCCCGCTGATGCCACCAACGTGTAAACGGCTATACACGGTGTATTCTTCTGGAAGCAATGGAGCCTCTAGAAATTTTAGAGAATTTTGCTTACTAACATAACCATTAAACCAAAAATTTGCCTGAACAAAACTTGTCGTGTGCAATATGTTTTACGAAGTTGACAGATAATATTCAAATTTCTGCGACCAATTTCTACAAATCTACGACCAGAGTCCCGAAGTGAATTTGGATGATTTAATCCGTTCCTCTGGCAAGATGCTATTGATGATTATTTGCAACAGACTAATTAATAATTGTCGGAATGATAACATGCAAGATCAAGGCAGTCATAATCCAGTCATTTTAGACGTAAAAAGGGTAATCTGCGGAATAAATAACACTAAATTATTCTACAAACCATGACGCCATCTCCTGATACGCTCAGGTGCTTTCTTCAATTTTTGGAATCTTCTCAAACGGTTATATTATATATATATATATATCACACTTTAATATTACAGGTACCTAAAGCAGACGGGACCCATCAGATAGATTTCATCCCAGATGAAATAGTAAATATTTACAACCGGTCCTACCTGATTTAACTGTAATATTAAAGTTTAAATAAAATTCTTAGTTGGTACCTACCTACTTAAAATATTAAAATGGCCTCGTTTTTTGTAGTTGGGGTTTTTATTTATTTTTTAATAATATTTTTCTTTATAAATTTTGGCAGTTTTAACAATTCTAACAAATAACAGGAAAGGTGTAATGCGGAACAAAATGGTACCTGCAAGTAGCCTCTAAATTAAATCGGAACTTCTCCAATAATTTTAAACCAGAAGCCTCTTAACTTTTGTAGCCATTCGTTTCCATTAAACTTAGCGAACCCCAGGCCAGTGGCGTTAATCACCCGTATCCCCGCCCGAGTTAGATTCCGGTATTACTTTTTTTCTTCTTCTTGGAGGAAAGGAAATTATTTTGAGAAGTTAGTTGAGTTTAACTCGATAGAAGTAAATAGTTTACGTTTCGGAAAATCATTCTGCCTCGGTAAATGTGAGCGAGCTGTGTAAGTTTTCCACAGAAGACGTATAAACGAGATATTTACAGAACTTTGCTCCCAAAGAAAAATTCCCGTGGCGGAATAAGGAAAAGTTCGAGCCAGAGTTCGGTAAGTAATAAAGAACCCGTCTGACGGAGGAAACGTTAAAATTAATTTTAAGGTTGCCAGTCGTCATTATTTAATGGGTCGGGAGTTATACAGGAAAGGGTTCTATTGGTGCTTTCCGGGTGCAGTACGTACGTCGTACAGTGTACGGTCACGGGTCGTTCATTAAATGTGCAATAAAATCGTCGTCAGGGTGCACTATTGACGCGTGATATGCCAGAAATCCCGCAATATTCCTGTGGCCCCTATTAGAGTGGGCACTCGAGTGGCCGGGACATGTCCTGCAAAAGTCGTAAAATTTTATCGCATCAGCTTGTAAAAGTCACGCCATCGACGCGCTTCTGGAATGAATCAAATAGAATGTTCGTCGGTAGCTTTGCAGCTTAAAAGGGCCATGAACTTGATGAGGACGCCCGATGCTGGCGGGATCGATTGGGGCCCTCAACGAGCCTGATTATTGGGCGAGTATTCTTTGTCAGCGGTAATAAAATCACATTTCCAGCAAATGGCTCGGAATTGATTTAATTCACTTATTTATCTGTCTGGTGGCAATGGCGCCCACGGCGGCAAACTTGCACCGATGCAACTCATCTACTTTTTCTACTTTTTTTGTGGAGTGCACGAAATTAACTTATTCAGGAGACTTTGTTTGCGTTCACTCCGCTGCAAATTGACCAACAGAATATACTGTGACCTGCTGCAAGTCTTTTTATGGGTCTATAGAGGGAGAACACATGTAATGATTGTGCGAACTACTCGCCTCATTGCACCTTGTTGATAAATCCCTTATTGCCCAAGTTAAATTTCGCTGGACTATTGCTGGATCCGACAATTTTATTGAGAAGCATTTATTGATGTTAATTGGAGTGGGTGCCGTTGTTCCATTTTTTCTAACTTCCTTTTACAACGAAAGTGGTAAACGCACATTTGTGTAGATAAAAGATAAATTCTGCTAAAACTACCTGCAGATAATACACCCTGAGACGCTCTTTTCTGTGGTTAATATCCATGCCCAGTAGCAAATATGCGAAGACCTTCCCAGAGAAGGGCGTCAGAAGGGCTTTGATTTGTGGAATATTTTTATCAGAATAGGGAAAAGACGGAAGGGAGAGGAGCAAAAAATTTAAATACCGAATAACGGGATAGGGAATGAATTTTTTATGGATTGTAAATTTCAGCCGTGCAATAAATAAGTAATCAAATAATAGTAGTAAATAATTACACAAGCACCTTTATGTAAGGCCATCCATTTAATTGCAATAGTACTTTCCATGCAAGACCTTCTGTCTAATAACATACACACCTTCACAAAAAGGATTTGCATTATAGTACGAAAAGGAAGGCCGCGCTCCCTCCTAAGAAGGCCTTCAACAGGCATGGCAGAAGCATGTTATTCGTTTCTGGGTGGGTGCTCTTTAACATCATTGCACACAGTATCAATATTATCGGCCGTATGGGCGCTATGTGGTCTGCCAGAGCTTAGGCGGTAGTCCCTGTCTTTGTAGTAGCATCGGGGAAACTTTTGAACGCGGTTCACACAAAATTCTCTAGTAAGCCGCATGTGAATATTGTTTTTTTTTCGGTTTTTGTAATACTTCAAGTATCTGAATTTCCATGCAGATAGTGTTTCATGATTAAATGCAAAAAGCCAATGAATACTATTTTGAAAAAATTACGACACAATTGTGTGCAAAGAGGCTGCAATCGATTGTACAAGATCTTTCACTGTTATTGGTCTCTCACATCCTTGAATATCCCACACAATCTAATCGATGATTTCATTCTCTTTAAATCATTCGGTCATTAGAACGCCCTCGTGCTAAATAAGATTTTATCAAAAGCGAAATCATTTTGCCAGTCACGGAAATGCAATTTGCCATGAGCTGTTAACGTCTCCTTTAAGGAGAATTTTAAAGAATTCTGGAGGCATATTACAGTCAAAAGACCGAAATTATAATGCAAAAGTATTTTTCAAATTAGTCAAATGCTAAGACACCAAAAAAATGTAACAAAAACATCGCTGCTGCACCCTGCGAAATCTCCAAAGTATAACTCGATAATCACAGCTGATAGGTCTCATAACGAACCCAAATTGCAACGATTAACTTCATCTTCGTCATTCTTGACAGAATTCTCACCTATCAAGATCTGAGGTAACTGAGCGCCAGGTATGTGAATGTGTTCCCCTACAGGGCCTTCATTTCAAAAACCTTCCAAGGCAGAGAGCAACAGGCACGAACAGCAAATTACCATTAAAGCGGCTCCAAGACGAAGAAGGTGTTTGTTGGGTGCATAAGGCGTGCAGTTGGAATCAAATTTTCATTCTATCCAATAAGGGACGCACTTTACCTGCGACAAGAGTAGCAAATGCTCCAACAGCTGTAGGGAGCTCAGGTGGAAGGCAAACCAAATTAACTAAGCATGCCGCAAGGAATTTTCGGTCGATGCGGAGGGTGAGGAAGAAAATTAGTTAGTAGACCTCCAGACGAATTTGTTTCTTGGTTGAAATTGTGGGCTTGCTCCTCAGGCTGTCTAAATACATGGGGCTGTATTGTGGCAACACTTCTTAAGAAGTCGGACCTTAATTAATTGACTGTCTGACATCGGCTGCAAAATCTCGGCATTCTCTCTATGGGGCGCCGCACCATTAAATATTGTCAGAATTGTCTCATATGAATGCGTTAACGTTGTCTTAATTAACAGGTGACAAGACGTTATGACTGCATGAGTTACTTGATGTTTGACGCGAGACATATTATGCGTTGTATTCGGAGGTAATATTGAACAAGAACATACGAGCATTAGGTAGATGAGATATATATATACATATATATATATTCAAGACGACGCAAAATTAAAAACTTAATGTATTGCTTTCGAAAATCTCAGAAGTACCTTCTCCAGCCAAAAGCAAACAAAGCAACCAGAATTTTGGGAAAAGGAGCGCAAGGAAGAAGAAGAACGACCACTTCTCGTCTACTCTAGATGTGTCGCATCACCATTTGTTTTATTTTCATAAACACCCTGTATATAAATTTGTTAACAAGTCGGAATTTTAAAAGTTAAATCGAGAACATCTACTCGGTTATGCTTTTCCTCATACTCTTAATAACTGCAAAATAAGGTCGAACAGTGGAGGATTATCGTGGGAACAGTAATTTCCAAAACGTCTGACCTATTTTGAAAAGCCGTAAATATACTTACCCGAACCAACGGTCTGTACAGCCAAAATTTTTAATCCACAGAGGTTAGACAATTCAGAGAGCGCTATATCCTTCAAAAGCAATAAAACTCAATTCCAAGTGAAAAAAAAGACGAAAACTGGCAGCAAATGGGCTCCACTCATAAACTCCATTTTAGGAGTACATAAAACTGTTAGTAGACTTAAAGGGGTGACACCAGCCATTTGTGTTTTTGCAGTTACCAGCAGTTTTCCCGGCCAAAGTTTTTTTTAAACAGAAGGCGACGGTGATTTCCAGTTCTGCTTCTTTTTTTTTTTTTGGTGATAGACGAGAGTCGACAAGCTGGCTGTGTGTTATTACTTCCTCTGAGCATTCAGTTTATTTGCTTGTCCAGGACTCATCCCATAACTTTAATTTAGTTGTTGGGGATGCTCACCCCTAGACTGTACTTGCCTGTCGTCACTTTAAGAGCCAACATATCCCTGAATTTGCAGGACAAGTACCATAGCGCCACAAGGTTGCATCCACAGCCACCACAGTCGCTGTTGTTCCCGGCTGCAGCCAGGGTACAAGGAGCAAGTGGAGGGATAAATGTATATGCCATGGCTTGTTGACTCCAAAATGCGAGCTCGGCTTTCTGAGGCCGTGAGCCTTGTCGGATTCTTTTATATTCTGATTTTATTTTTAACACAGCCCCCCTTCAGTGTTCCGTCATGTGTTCAACCCTGCCGCCGAGCCCATCGTCAGGTTTATCTATGAATTCACCTGGTGCACTATCACAACTGCTCGTAGGTATCTATGCAGCATCCATCCCTGAGTCGTCCTATTGCCTTGGAGCACGGAACCGGAGTTTATCTGGGCCCGGGATGGATGAATGAATATTAAAGGTGCTTGGGATTACCATGCGCGCGCTCGCGGGGTGGGAGCCAAAGGAGCACGGGAGACGTAATTTTTGATGTAATTTTCCATTTTTTTCACATAAATTCCCACTTTCACAGCCCCCCTCGGAATAGAGTTTGCATCTGTACACTTGCCATCCACTGCAGGCAGGCAGTCATTTGCATCTCAGCGCACTTCATGTTAATTCCTGTAAGTGAGGGAACCCTTCGTCCACAGCCTCGAGTGGGAATTTGGTTCGGTGCGTGTGAAAACTCTATTGCCTCTATTCCATTTTCATGAAATTTTCTTAAATCAGCAGGTGGATTCTGCAGTGGCTAAGAGGGGTGAGTTTCGGTTCATGAAAAGAGTATATGTATGTATGTACATACCATATGTGCAGCCAGGTAAATTCCAACGTTTGCCTGCCTCGGTAAAATAGCTCTGATTATGTCAAATAAATTGAGCTTTCTGCTGATGATTAATTTTAATGACGTTGGATGATCTCCATGGTGGGTCTCTGATAATACCCCGCGTTTTTGCTATAACACTCTTTTACTGTATGCTTTTTATTAAACTTCCCGGAAGGGTTTCTACGGCTGGTGACTTTTTGTTTTTGGAATGTAAGAGAAGTGCTGTAGTAGGAAGGCATATTATGCCTCAAAGGATATGTACCTACATGATACAGTGTAAAATATTATAAAATCGTACAGAAGCTGCTTTAGAAATAATATTTTCGCAATACAAATGTGCCACATTTCTCAGATGAGATTGCAAAAGTTCTGTTGCATTGCAATTTCGCCGTTTGTATCTGGATTCCTGTGAACTTTTATCAAAAGGAAAGAGGGCAAGCCTCAAATTTAAAATTTCCCAGGAATTAAAAATATCTACTTTGTATTAAGAGTTTTGATGTTGATGCAAAAAAATTCACCCACCAGTAATGAATTCGACCCACTTGCTGAACTATTAGTAGGAGACTACATACTGATGGCCACTACTCCACTCGATCTTGTACGACTGATTTTGGCCATATTTGTACCTACTAAGAATTAAGAATTACAGGAAAAATGTGGCGGTTCAGAGGAGAAGAGCTCTCATGCACTAAATTAAACTAAAAAAATTAAGTGAATATCAAGCTGTATATATCTACAAAAGTGCAAAAGAGTGTTACAATATGTAGTCGGAGAGTCCATCGAGAGGAGCGACGAGGTTTTATTTTCAAAACATATAAAAATCAAACCATGATTTTGTAGGGATTTAAAAAAAGAAAACCATTTCAAATAGAAGCATGAAATTGAATTTAAATAAAAAAGAAATGCTCTACCTACGTTGCATCTTACGACCCTCGCTAGTACGTTGGAAATGGGGAAGGGTGATCAAGGGGATAGATCATGGCAAAGTCATAAGGTATCTTTTCTTAAAATTTCGTAGCTTCTCTCGATGGACTCGAATCTTTGATTTGAATATGATTAGCAAGACAGGATCCAGATGGCTACCTTGAAGTACGCCCGAGATATGAAATATGCGATCGCTGGGACGAGAAAGAGCATATCCATTTAATACAGATAGAGGGAAAGCCTAGAAGGCTGAGTTTATATATAGAGCAGTATTCAGTGACTAATTCGGTCAAAAGATTTGCTGAAGTCTATAACAATGCAGTCAATCTGTTTACTCTTTTTTCATATTTGAGATAAAAGACTCTGCACTTCCGTTTTTTAATTAGTCAATTAGAATTAGAAGCAGAGATATTTACAAAAATCACATAAGGGTCTTTTGTGTACCATCAACATTCCCATTAGCTTAAGTTTAGTGCCAAAACTATGTGTGCCTAGCGTAATTTAGATAAAACATGGAATTTTTATTTTGTTTATAAATTTATGAAATCTGGTTCTCCTGAAACAATTCCCTTCAATTACTCTACATAACTTGCAAGCTCTGTCTTAATTACTGTCACCCAGTGGCGCTTCATCCGGCGAACCCAATTTGATGCCATATTCCCAAAATGATTCTAATTTCGCTTGTCATCCAAAAATATTTATCTTCAGTAGGTATGACGTGACATGAGCGGCGCCTTATGGTGCAACCAATTTATCACCATATCTTGCAGGCAGTTGCTGCCACAGCTCCACGAAGTCTTGAAAATCGTGTAAACTGTCAATTTGTAGCAATTAACATTAATTACTGCAAAATACTGAGGGTTAACAGGCGAATGCATACATCACAGTGAGCGTTCGTCCACATGCGCTCACATTACACCACGTCCCCCAGCCGCCGAGCAGCATCTTTATCGTGGAGCCCTCTGAGCTAAAGCCTTGTCTCAATGGACCTCATGTAAATGCAAATGCTCCGGAGCACCACAAAACACATGTAAAACCCGTTGAATGGCTTTATTAAAAAACGCAAAAGCAATTAACGTTGATTGAATTTGAAATTTATGGGAAACACTCACGGACCAACGGGTCTCCCCAAGGAGAAGAGTGCTCCTCGACTGGCAGGACCGATGGCGGCGTAATTTAGTTTTCATTAATTTTTATCCACAACCGCATCACATAATAAATGCGGGCACGGCAGGAATTCATTTTTTTTCGCATCTTACCAACCGAGGGGCTCCCCAGTAGCACTCTTCCGCCAAAAACCTGCCCTTGGCGCAGGGTGCGAGACGCTTACTTGAGACACTGCTGCCTGCCTGGCCATTGTCGGTGCGTGCTCAACAAGCCAAGTACAAGGCGTTGCTTTCGTGTGTCACGGCAGAACAGCATGGTTTAAGAAGCACACGGTAGAACTCTTTCTTTTAAGGTGCTTTACTTCGCTGGGTAACTCGGTGTATGTTTGTTGCGCCGCCGCTGAGATTTATTTTTCGAGTTTTGCTCCCCGACAAGCCCATTGTTTCCTGGCTTCCAATGTTCTTTCGAAATGGTCTGAATATTTAATGAACCCGTCCAACATCGGTGGATCCAGCCGGCAGCCGCACGCTGTCCGACATTTCTGTGAGAGCCATATTGGGCTGCATTGGTAACAACAGGGCTACAATTAGCATCAGCTTCTGTCACAGTAACCAAAAATTAAATTGACAACAATTAGAACCGCCAGGCCCGGTAGAGTTCATTATTACGGAAAAACACCGAAGTGTGAACGGCGTCTGCACCCAACCCTGGTTGCATTTCTTCACGGATAATGCTCCCGGCAAATTGCTGAGAAACATCCGGCAATTACTCCGGCTCATATGGCTGCACGATGACTTTTGATGGTCTAGGACTTTTCTTTCAATTCACTCATAAAATCTTGAGTCCATTACGACCCGAGAAGCGGGCAGATGCTCTGCCGCCGCTGCCTCAGTTTCGATTTTAAAAAGCAATTAAAACGCTCCCACAATACCCGCCCGCCTGCCGGTCGTCGTCGCACAGGAAATGTCTTCGGGCGATTCTTCTCTTACCGGCTGAATCAACGGTCGTGTGGAAGGATAAGGAGCAATTATAAAGGGAACTCCTCCTCGTGACCATTGGCGTAACACAGCCGCATCGCATCGGGGTGGCTCTGGCAGATGGCTAAGATGACGACCACAATTTTCCTTTCTCGTCTTGTTTTTATACATTTCTGACTACTTTGGGCGAGGTGAGTACTATCCCGGCAACAGTGCGTCCAGATGGTCCGCTAGAGAAAGCACCCGTAAAAGGAAGAGGTGCTTATCTCAATGAATAAAAGGAAAAATAAAATAGTGCACTGATAAGGGTGCAATTGGCCGAGGGCTGATGAGGGCGAGGAGTGACGACCCGGTCGTCAATTGAGTAATGAAAGGTTACCAAGTCTCATACCCTTATTACGTGCGGAGAGGACTCATAGTTGGTGTGCAGCAGCGTCAGATACCGTAACACAATAGTTGGAAGAAACCATCAATTATACGTCAATGTCAGTGTTGCCTTTTAGCAGCCTGACCAGATATAGGGTGAGCATCTGCCGTTAATTGCTTAAGGTCGAGATAAACCTGATAACCCTATTTTCATAAATTGTGTGGTATGGGGGTGTTGGGAAAGTCAGGATGTCAGAAGAATTTTAAAAGTCTTTTTATACATCCAGCAGTGGTGAAAAGTATAACTGTACATTTTATTATAAATGAATCTTGCACCTTTATTTTTAAATCAACGGCACATCAAAGCAACAGCTCTACCCACCCGATCTAGGATCAAACCCAAAGCTAATTCGAACAGAAGGGACAAAAAAAAAGTGTACGACGACACTTGGGCGCCAAGTGAGGCTTGAAGTTGCCATGCTGTCTTACTTTTTTTACCAGAATTTATTATTTTGTTAGCTACTAGCGGAGATACTCGACCGTGTCCGTGTCTGGGATCATATCGAAATTGGTTCAACCGCTCCTGAGATAAATAAAATTAAAATTTGAAACCTTTGTTTGGGGATATGGTATTGTGTAAATAAACATTTGAGCTTAGAAAAAGGTAGTTCCCTAATTTAATGAAAATTCATTCACGTCCGTAACTTTTAGCATCTATTCTGAAATTTATAATCAGTGATCCCAAAAACCCCTATATATTTATTTATACGGAATTCCGTTAAAGTCGGTCGTCATATTGGATCCGCCAAATTTCGATAGTAGGTTCGAGATCATTGACTTCTACCAGACCAGTTTAACTTATTCGGCAGCCATTTTGGGTCCACTATCTTGCATTTTGATGGATTTGAATTCAATTCTGTAACCCTTAAAACTTGTTAATCCTTAGGTTACTACCTGGGTACTCTTTTTGATTTTTAGTTCAAATTATTCAATGTATGAGTGCCAGATTCTTTTATGCGCTCGAATCCCCATTATTTGAATTATTTGATGTTACATAACTTTAAAAAAAATTAGATGACTTCAATGCTGTGTAGTCGTCCGGTTACTACCCGAGGTACAACAGTCTTCCAGTTACCGGTGATTCAAAAATTTGTGATGCACATTATTATTTTTTTTTTTTATCTATAATAATCAACCCGTTACTTTTGATAGGGTTTACGGATTATCAAAAAACTTCCACAGTTAATATAGAAAACACCATTCCAACACCACCTTATTCTAATAGAGAACGCTACTATGTAGAAATTGTTGAGCACCTTAAAATTGCAACCGTTCCTCTCTTGCTTCGGACTCTAAATAGAATATCAGATATTAATCAGTACAGCAAGGTTTTCTATAGGTCAAAACCATAAAAGTATTTTGGCTAAAATTTCTTAAGAGAAAATTCCATTCACTTTTCCTATAACTGTCCTCTTTGTCGCTAAAAAGAAAAAGAATCGGTTACCAAACAAAACGTGCACCGGGAATAGGTCAAACCACTTAAAATGTCCCCAACTGATACTATGATTGATTTTCCTTCCGACAGACCCTTGTCGACTAATTAGGAAGTTATTTCGAACGCAGTCGGAATGAACTGACTGAAAAGACTGAATGGTCGCGGCACGGCTTGAATGTAGGTGTGGACCACCACTTGGCATGGCATACTCCTCGAACGTTGACTGGGCAGTGACAAAAGCACAAAAAGTCCTAATTAGACAAAGTTCGGGCAAGTTAAGTCCGCAATTACTCAGGCCTAAATTCTGAACGGAAATATCATTCAAAGTGGCCGCGGACACACACTCGTCGCCGTCTTAACGAAACTTCCATGCAAGGCATGATCTGGCCGCGATTGCTGGACATGACCAACTGCTGCGTAACTAATCTACCGATAAATTATCGAAGTCTTTTGGTCTAATTCGACGCAGCCAGCAGTCGTGTGACATAACTGGGGACACGGGTTGATTTGTTCAAGTAGCAATTAACTGGTTCCCTATGGCTTAGTCGACCGGATCCCAAACCCATGTCGAAGTGGTGTCGATGCCGTCCTACGCCCTCGCGCTCTTGGGAAAGTGAAGAAATCTACTTAAGCGCAGCGGCGGTATGATTTCCATTAATTATCAGCGCTAGATGCAGAGCGAGAATTAGTGCCTCGTTAGCGGCAGTTATTAATTTGAAGACCACTGCTTCGCGCTGTTGGTCACTTGTTAGGCCCTAATCGATACGGGCCGGTAGTCTCTCGACATAATACGAATCGGGGACTTGGTAAACAAAATCCCTCTTGTCGACTCACTGTATCTAAAGTATTTGAAAGACAACTCATTACACTGTTGTACGGATTTGTAATAAAACGGAGATTGGAGCGACATTACATACGGGGGGCGGTATGAGGGACATTGAGTACACATGCCAGAGGTAGTACCGTTTGCATCGCATCAGACCCTCAGCGCAAACATCTCGATATTTTGCTGATGTCAGAGTGGTGCCGACTTTGACCCTGCAGGAGGGTCCACCCTCGTTTAAAGAATAAAAATCTCATCCACTCACTCCCGGCGAGCTACACCCGTCGGGACAAGGGTGTGTATCGCCGGCGGTACAACCAGCAGCGAAAGAATCACTTTAAAGCTCAAAAGGGTTGGGCGCTGCTCCTGGCTTTATTGAACTTTTTTTTTGCCATTCTTGTCCTGTTGATGTTCTCCTCCTTCGCGAGGAGCGAGTCTAATTAGGAAAGTGGGCGGCGAACTAAGACGGAGGGGTGACTTTTGTTATGCTCTCTTTGATACATGACAGTTATAAGCTGCTATTTATTTGCAAATATATACCCTTTGTATGCCCGCCAGTGGGGTAAGTAATGTCAGGAAATGATTACAGAAAAAAAATAAATCTCCCGAAGGAAAAGGGTGCAAAGCCTTACGTCAGCGGAATCGATCACTAATTACTTTGTTGCATTGTTCGCGTGGAGAAAGAGAAATAAATTTTCCGAGCACCCACGACTGTGGGCTTTTACAAAGGTTTATGCAAGGTGGCTGGCTACTGAAGGTGGAAGCATGCTGCTCCCTTGATGTGCAGACAAACAAGTTTTTTATATGGTCTATTACTCGGAGCGGACTGAGTGCGATAGGTGCGTTTAAAAAGCTAATCTTGTCGAGTATCTATAGTGAACATTTTTTAAGTACTCATTATTAGCGTTTAGATAGTATTTTAAAATAAATTAAAATTAGGTACCCAAATCAATTTTAAAGCACATACATACAAGCACAGTAAAATTCCAGTGACCGAAACTTAATTTATTTTAACATTTTTAGACTGCAAATGAACGTAGAAAAAATAGTCGGAATTAAAATGTGCTATTATAAATCTTATGGGGGCATAATAGTTCAGTGATAATTACGCTGGGCTACCAATCACTTTGGGGTAAGAGCACATTCTCTGTAATTGCAACAATTATTTAAATTAAGCACTTCAGCACTTGTTCACTCAACCAAAGTTCTATTTAACACAAACTGTACTACGTTCTGAGGTTCTTCCCTAATGAGATTAGTACCGTTACGCAAGTTGATTCCGCCAGAACATACATAATTTTGTTGCCTCTTGCATTACTATTTCCATTACATTTTTGTAAAAGTAATGACATGCGTAATTAGGTACGGGTAATTAGTCAAACTGTATCGCTGGTAATCACTATATATTATTATATATTTACATTGATGAAGGAATTAATTTTATGTCTAATGGATTCAATGGATTATCCAAATATTATGTATATGAATCAAGAGAGTTGCAGTGAGTATAACGAGCATGAACTCGTTTAACTGTACTTAAACGTAACTAGTAGTTTTTCCATTTTGTTTTATTTTTCCTTGAAAAGTCACTGCTCGGAAACAAAAATCATCAAATATTCAGCAGTTACGTGGAAACATGAGCGGTTCTCGTAAATCACTATGGAAATCGGCCCTTACTATTCGTGCGAGTGCCCTTAGCTTAACCGTTCCATCAAATTGCGGGTGAAGAACGGGGGATATTCCAACTTGCCAAAAACCTGAACAAAAGTTTCTCCAGAAATTATCTGATCAGAAATTCAAATCTCCGGTCGTTTGGGGCTGAGCGCTTTTATTGTCTTCCCTGTTCTGGTGTGTGTTTTTTGTGCACATCCTCCAAGAGCCCCAGACGTCGCCAAATAATTCTCGAGTTCTGATGATGAATTATGATTACTCATGATGTTGTGCCCGTAGTGTCCACGACCTCTTCAAGAGCGCCCGCAAATGCATTCGAGACTCCAGCTAGTGAGTATTGTTATAAGAGACTCATTCATGGGGAAAAGTGCTTTTCTTGGCATGCGATGCCCGTCACGTAAAATGCTTCCTTATTCGTCTGGAATTGGCCGGGATTGGAAAGTGTTTTGACATCATCATCATCACCGGCGACGGCGCGTCAGCGGCTGGGCTTCTGGAGTACCGCAGCTCCGCAAGGTTCGGCCGGTAGTGTAATAATTGCAGCCCATAAATAAAATTTTCCATTTGCAGAGATGACATTCATGGCAGGCACTTTAGTTGGTGTTACTTACGACTCACCTGCTGAACATTTGCATTGAGGCTCAATCAAAGGTGCTCGGGTCTGCTCATTGTACCGACAATCCGGGCTCAAGTATACTGCCATCGTCTTGGGGTTGCGTTGCGCTGATTAAAGTCGGCCGTGTTGCGATTTAATCGTATCCTATCCGCGCACCAGACTGGCGGGGCCACGACCCACTGCAGCCACTCGAAATATCGATACGCAACTATTAACAAGTTGTAATGGCAATTTATTTCAATCCGGCCTGACAGTATGAAATGTTGTATTGGCCAATAAGTACGAGCCTTCGGTAAACAAGTCGCGAGGACGGAAGAGAGTTCTCGTTATGAACGGACCTAGTTAGAGGAGGACTTGCGCGCCTCTGGTCGGCCTCCGTTCGCCGGGTCTTTGGTGCACCACAACCCGGTCGGTCGCCAGACTGGATATTGTCGCTCAGCAGATTTGTTGTGGCTCAAATGACAACTAAAAAAATTCATTTAAGCGAACCAAATTGATTGCATTTATCATTCTAACGAGGTTCATTTTGCATTGCGACATTATCGAAACCTTATGGGAACGGGGAGGACACACCGCAAATGTCTTGCCTTAATTGAGCTGAAGATGGAGCCACTCTCCTCTGCTGCGATTGCTTGATTGGTCGATTCTAGGTGAGATAGGCCCATTAGGCGATTGTCGTACAAGTGCTAGGTCACGATTTGCCTCTCAGAGGCGACTACATTGCATAAGTCCTGGTTTTAAGTTATATAAAATAATGATATGCAAAATCAGTGGTATTGTTACCATAGAGTTCAGGTTGGCTGTGCCCATTTCTGGCATACTTACTTTTCGTCAAGTTATGCAAATAGCATTGAATACTTGCAAGTCGGGAAAGTAACGAAAAAAATGTCTAATCGCATACATCGGAATGTGCTGGAAAATTCAGATTTTTTTCATACTTGTGTTAATTAGCACACACTTAAAGATAATTGCTTGTTAATCGTACATCTTAACAGTCCAATTTTTCGTGGTGTGGGATTTCTATCATCGGACCATGATTAGTCTAACCAATCTGATGATTGACATGTATCGAATTTTATTTGTGATGCTGAAAACTTGGGCTAAGCTGACGATTTTGAAGTTTTTCGAAAAAGAAGAATAGATAGAGATTCCAGAGTGCCCCATGTGGCGCAAGCCTTTAAAATCGTCATATATACATATGTATTATTAGACTTAGGAAATTTTCGATTACTAATTTGGGTCACTTGAACAGCCACTTCTACGTACTTCGAAACACCCGAAAAGACTCATAAATTAATATTGTCGACTTTATCGACTTGAACTGTTGACAATAATTTTCCCTGGGGGAATTTGTCCTGCTCGATAATTGAAATTTTAAGAAACTTGTATTTAGTTGTAATTTAAAAAATTAAAGTGTGTTTAACAATTTTTCATAAACTAAAACACCGAATTATAATACTTTGCAGGTATTCCTCATAAAGGCATTTATTCTGCTTTCATACGATAAGACAAAAATAACTTTATCTACGGGTACCATTATGAAGATGTTTTCATTGAAATAAATTAGCAATGCCATACGTAACGAGGCCACGATATAATGCCCAAGGCACACGCCCCATAGGTACGTGCATTTTCCTCATTTCTCTCATAAATTGAAAACCGTAATGCATTTGTGTCATATTTTCTCAGAAATAAATTCCCGTTTTAATCATAATGTACCCATTCTTCCTCACGTTCGTCGATATGTATATGAATGCACTTAAAAGCGATGACATCGCAACATCTGTTGGAATACTTATCCAGGTGCACTGTCGCAAGGGTTGTGTAAGGCGATCCTCTTTGATAGGAGCCCCCGAAGTGCATCTACGACAAAAACATCTTAACTAATAAAATTCTCACGAGGAGCAAGAGGAACACATCCGAAGAGTGCGTCACGTCCCTAAAATAAGCTGCGATAAAAACAGCCCTTTGAAAATGGGCTAAAAAAACATTCCTGAAAATCTGCTTTCCATTATCCGACCAGTGAATGAACGGCTCGCTTGCAATTGGAGATTTCAATTTACAAAACTTCTTCCGTCGAAGGTCGCTGACGGAAGAAAAGTGATCCGGCAGTCACAGTCATTAAAGGGAAAGGGAGAGAATGTTCAAAGTGTACCCGGATCAAAAAAAATACTTAGGTACTCTTGCGGTGTAAGGCAGTAAACACAAGAACCATAAAAACTTGTCACCGATTACCTCAAGTGCTGGGGCTTGGTAATGATCAATAGAAGATGGTAAGCGGGCGCACTCGATGCAGAGGTGTCACGGCATTAGCATTCGAAAGACGTAAACTATCTGGGATCTGTGGCAGCACGACCTATATGACAAGATAAAAGTGTCTTCAAGATAAAGAGCCGACAAGAGCTGCCCAACCGGCATGGATGCCACGTGTGCGATGTCAACAGACTCCGGGAGCCTAGAGCTGCTCTGGGCTTGTGCTGGGTTCTCCTCCTTGTCGAACATGTCTGATGCAGCAGGCCATCCAGTTGTGCGCGAACATAAATCCGAGCTGATTACAATCTCTTTGGGGAGTCTTTCCGCTGGTATCGTCGTCTCCAGTAAATTGTTAACGCTTTCGTAACGAACAAATTTTCCAATCCTTTTTTACTTGACATGTAAATAATTACACACTACATGCAGGAGCATGTTGATATTTGTGTAGACACTTTGAAGTTAAGATCTGATGTAACTTTTTAAAATTTTGTAGTCACAGCGGGGGGTGCTTTTTTTTATTTTTTCAGTATTTTCGTAATTAGGTGAATGATTAGATAATTGTTTTGTTTCTAGGGAAATTCTAGGAAATTTGACATACTTACTGAGTGCAACATACTACCTGCATCTTGAAAACAAGTACATTTACAGATTTAATAATTTAAACTAATGAAAGCCGTCCGTTTTCCAAAGAACCAACGCCAATAACGTCGTCGTGGCAATTGAATCCCAGTAAATACATATGTCGATTTAATGCAACTTCAAGCAGCAGCTTCAATGGAGGATCGGCAAGGATTTTCTCCTTGAAATACGAATAGGTGCTACCTATTTATAGTTAGCTTATGTTTCTCTGAAATTAGAGGACTTCAGCTTTCATTTGGGCCCTGTTTCATGCTTCTACTCAGAGGGATTTTTTTATAACGAAAAAACAAGCCAAGTTCTTGGTTTGTTTTTAGATTTAAAAAAAAAAAAAAACTATATCATGCATTAAATAGGGCTCAAATGGAAGCTGAGATGCTCTACTTTTAGAACAAAAATAGTTAGACTTTTGCAACCCTCATCAGAACGCCAGACGTTGGTGAGAGGAGAAGGCACATCAGAAAGGGGGAATTTTCTGAAAATATTGTCTACCAATTCGGTACCTTCCAACTTTTGTAGTGACTTCTCCGTTTTTATGTACTGCAATCGGTTGAGATCGAAAGCAGCCGTGTTTGCGCTATAACTTTAAAAGTATTATCTTTACTAAAAAAGTTGACAAAGGCAGAAAGTCTTTTTTCTGACAATTCGACTGGACTAGTAGGGAATTTTAGTAAACAAGGAGTAATAAAATCTGACTCATCGCAGATCGTTTAACTAGTTTAACACGGTCAAAGGATCATAAACTGTCCTGAAGCAAACCTTTTGCAGAGATCTTTTATGAATGATACAAAGGCATGACAACATGAGAATCTTCAAAAGGGACTAAGTGCCATAAAAAATCTATTTTCCTTCCGAACAGAAAAATACTTATAATATTGATTAGTCATAACATGCTGAGATGATTCAGGATGCTTTTGCGAGCACTTTTCATGGTGACACGTTCACTCACAACAGACGGATTGCCTGATATTTCTCCCAATAGTCGTATATCTACTGAACTCTAAATAAAACCAGAAAGTTTTCAAATCGTTTATGATCCTTTAAAATGTCTGAGTACTGCTACTGCATATTAACCACTTGTACCGTTTGCGAGAGGGTGCGGACTTAGTTACGGAAACTCCGCTTCGGTGTTAAGTTATTTAATTTTCTGTAAATCACTAACATACTATCCAGAGACTCCAGAGGAATCCCATTATTACTGCGAACACGTGAAACACGATTATTCATAATGGACCAAGCGCGATGCCGGCAATGCAACCAAACTAGTGCAGCGCTCCACAGCAATGCAACATGTCTCCAGCTTCTGGTTCGCATAACACGACCGTTTCCCCTAAATTCACTGGAGTTCATTTCGCCTTGATAAGACTTATCAGCTGGCCGGCACTTTCTCATCACCAGCATCGCAGCACAGAACTGTAGGCAGGATAGCTCACAGCATCCCAGCATCTGAGGTCTCCGAGGACCACACAGCCCCCCCGCCCTCGCCATCATCCGCAGCATGTGAGCATGAGCGTGAGATGATGAACGCCGGGTGCACTTCACACATGCTGTGGACCTGTGGCCGCTCCGGCACCAGGCGCTAGGCGAGCCGTCCGTCGCGTCGCGTCGTGGCTGAGTTCTTGTTCTCCGCGAGGAATGTTTATGTTGGGGCTGCGAACGAGCTGTCCATGGACTCAGCATAAACCGCTGGCATCAGTTCACGTTTGCCTTTCGGTTGGGAATGTGAAGATTGTGCGGGCGTCTTTTGCTCTTCCCGAGTGGATGCAATCTGTGCCTCGAGAAGTTCGTCGCGTGCTCCTCAGAATCAATTTCGCGGTGCTGGTGGTGTTTGGTGTGGCCTGTGGCTGTTCGCACGGTGCGCGGGCAACGACTGTTCGAATCGGTTCCCGGTTATTATTCCGCGCGGACAGCGGAGGACTATGTTGGCCGGTCATCGGCAACCAATTTTGATTTGTTGAGACATTTCCATTTGAGCGCAGTCAACTGTGCGAGTGGCGCGCATATAAAGGACCGACTTGGAATCAGTTCACGTCCGCGGAATCTCTGCGCGGAGCTTTGTGTTTTGATTTATGCTCGAGTCGCGCGAGTTACGTTTGTTGGTCAAAGGTTTATTAAAAAAAATAAAAAACACAATAGTTAACTCTCACAAGACTTTTATTGTGTCTCCTTTGATCGCTGATTACAAACTGAGCTCAAGTTATTTCATTAATTTAGCTTTTCGACTACTTCTGCTGACCTAGCGTCTGACTTATTTCCGATCAAACGAACATGTTCTGACATGAGTTCTGATCGGATTACAATTGCAGGTAAATGACATGAAAATGTTACAATTGCAGGTAAATGACATAAAAATGCAACTATCGCTAATTAATTGGCTGATTGGGTGACAATATGATGTCGTAATTATTTGGGTGGCGATATGATATCGTAGCCTAGGATGTGGATGTAACTCCTCCCCCCTAAGATGAGAGCGACGGGAACAGGAACTGCAACTTTGTAGGTTCTGTTGAAGGAGCGGATGTTGAGATGCTGAAGCTACGTCTTTGATGTCTGTAACTTAAGGCGGCTGCGATGGTCGTCAAGATTCCTAGTGCTGCTATGAGGCTGAATGTTATTAGGTCCTTCTGGTTTGTGCTATCTTGGATAAGGTCTATTAGTTTTCTGTTTTGAAAATTAAAATTTTGTAATTTTTGGAGGGTGAAATTTTGTTGGGTTGTGGTGAAGTTTATTTTGTTAAAGAGCGTTGGGTGAATGGTAATCTCGTCCCAGAATTGTTTAGGCTGTCCCCTGTAGGTAATTCCGTTAACTTGGATCTCGCAACCTTCGAACTTGATTAAGATGCTTCCTACTATGTTGGTTGGACTGAATGTACAAGATGAGTTTATCGCTGTTTGAGGAACGTTGATGAGGAGTAAGTGGTTAGGCTCGGGTTGATATATTTCTGGTGTTTCGTCTGCCATTCTCAGCTCGCAATCGGCTGGCATATTTTGTATCAGGTTTGCGATACATCCTGAATTTTTCACGTCTTCTTGGTATGACGGTTTAGTGCAATAGAAGATTTGCTCTATCTCTGGGCATCTCTCGTCTAGGAAGTGAATATCTTGAGGGTTCAGGATTACAAAGGGCTTGGTAATTATTTTCTTTGAATTTTGTATTGGGATTGGTATTACATGGAAAAGGGAGTACGTTTTATCGCGGACAATAGGAATTTGGATGTTAAAGATTATACTAGTATCATTGTAGTATGCTTGAAGGCCTAAAAGTTCATAAAGATGTTGTTCTACTTCTATTTCAATTGTTTGATTTTTTAGTATGCTGAAGATTTCTAAAAGTTCATCGTGATTTAAGATTTGCTTTGAAATAACATTTAGTTTCGCCAGGACTATTGCTTCCGCTATATTTGACAGATGATTATGTACAATATCAATATTATAATTTATTTGGTTTAAAATTTGGATATTTTGAAGTAAATTATATTGTTTCCTAATTTGATTATTTATGGAGTCTTGACTATATTTCAAACTTCTGGTTATAAGCTCTTGCTGTGAATTTATGAAATTTGTTATATTTTCGAACCTTTCAATCCTTTTGTTATTTATATAAGATTGTTGATTCACTTCAGTTTTTAATTTTGATTGATTTGATAATAGTGATTCGATCTCTTTATTTAGTTTTTCTGCATCTCTTGCGTCCATGTTACCAGTGATAAATTTTATAACAGTGCCGAGTCCGTTTATTAATCCTCTCTTGGGTCGTTTTCTTGGGAGAAGTGTAGCCAATTGGTTTTCTAAATCATTGAGTTTAATTTTTGTTGTTACGAAAGAGCCATTGAGATCATTAGTATCATTAAAGTTGGTGATTGTCTTGCGTATTGAGTGTATTGTTCGTTCGTACATTTGTAGGTCAATAATATGTATTAGGTTGTTATGTCCCTCTATGATTCTGGCATTTCCCAGTTTAAGAGGAAGAAGTCCTTGGTTGTTCCGTAGGTCGTGTAGTTGTAATTTTTGTCCCAGTATTATTGTAGTTTCCTTCTTTTAAGTTTAGCTTTGTGTAATTTTTGGTTGGTATGGGAAGTTATTGTAATTTTGTTATTTTTCCTAACTTTTTGTTTCTTAAATCTAGGTGTTATCTTATTTCTTCTATCTTCTTTCCTGTAGACTGTTTCGTTCTCTTTAAACTCAGTAGGGTCCTCTCTTCTTGAGTTTAATTTTTCAAGGTTTTTAGTGACTAAGTCTTCGACCTGTGTTCTTATCATGGGGTACAAATTTTTTTGAAACGCATTTAATTTACTCAGGTACTCATGTTCTGAGTTAAATTGAAGATTTTGACAGAATTTAAAAGTTTTACCAGTGAACAGTTCAAAGGAAGTGAGTTTTGTAGCCGAATGAATTGCGCTATTATAAGTAATGAGTGTTTCTGATAGTATCTCGTCATGATTTAATTCGTATTTTGCTTCTTTATACTTGTCGAGAATTATACGGTAGATTTCTGTCAGTGTGGAATATAGACGTTCTACTGGGGAATTACTGCTTGATTGTTGGAAATAAGTTAGGTGTAGTTTGATGTCGTATTGGTCGCAAAAGTCTTTAAATATATTCGCAGTGAACTCTGAACCTTGATCCGAAACGATTTTTGATGGAATTCCATGTATGCTCATAAAATGTTTGATTGATTTAATGATGTTTAGACTATTTCGAGCGTCTAAGGTATATGCGGCGGCAAATTTCGAAAATTTATCTATTAATGTTAGGAACTGTTCATTGTTAATAGTGTATATGTCAATTTTGGGGATATCTAGTGGTTGTAAAGGTTGCTCTGGCTTTTCAAATTTTGGTTTCGGGGGTTTTCTATCGTATTTGAGTCTATTGCAGGTATCATAATTATTTATGATGAAAATTATTTTATTTTTCAAGAATGGGAAAAAGTATTGTCTTTTTAAGTACTTCAATGTTTCGTTTATGAAACTCAATTCCTTGTCTTTTTTGAGGAAGATATCATCGAATTTGTTACCAACTTTCTCAGCCAATGCTTTCTCTTCTTTGTTTAGGTGAGAAGTGCGGATTAGTTGAGTTATATCTTTTCTTGGTTCTAGTTGGTTTAATTGCGGGGTTTCAATATTGAAATTATTTACTTCGATAAATTTTGTTGCAGGAAATGGGTCTACCTTTAGGGGTTGTTCGAGGAATATTTCTTGATCTTTGTCCGATGTATTTATTATTTCCATCGAACTATACCAGTCTTTTGAGGAATAAATTCCTTCTGGTATAAAAACTTTGGGTTTAATTTCCGTTTTTCGAGTATAGAAGTCCCCATTCTCGATGTCAACGGGTAATTTTACAATTAATTTGGAATTTCTTGGGGTTAAGTATTTGTTAGACATGAAATTTGGTTTAAAAAGAAGAGGCAAGGTTGAATTTTTTGTTCTTAGAACTTTATTACCGAGATCCACTGTGGCTCCGAGTTTTGACAATATGTCAAGCCCTAATAATCCGTCGAAATACCCGTGGAATTTAAAGATCAAAAAGCGGGTTTCTCCGGGCTGCCCAAACTCAATAAAATTTGGAAGTTTTATTTCCTTGTTGAGTGTGTGGTTGTTCAGAATGGTGTTAATTATTATCGGATCTGTTTCGGTGAAATCTTCGGGTTGAAGAAACTCGGGATTTATGAATGAAGATGAAGCACCCGTATCTATTAGGAATTTTAGTGGTCTGCCGAATGGAGAGGATATATTTATGTAAGGTAGAACAAATCCGTGTTTATTTATATCTAAGTACCCGAAAGGTTCATCGAGGCTTCTATTGGGAAAAATTGAATCATCAATCTCATGCTGCGTATTTACTTTACTCTTATGAGATTGATAATTTTGATCGGGAGGCTGTTGGGTATCTTCGGGCTCGTAGTTTGGAGTCTCATACTGATTTTCGTAGTAGCTATCTAGTTCCTGGTAGTTTGTATTTATGTTGTCGGTATAAGGTACGCAATTCACATTGAATAATTCTTTGTTACTAGAATTTTCTGATCGGAAGAAATTCCCTTGTTGTTGACTGTTTTGGCGAGTATTGCCTGAACTAGTGTCCATGGGCTCCGGTTTAGGTGGATTTAAATTATTTGTTCTTATAGGAAATGAAGTTTGTCTTTGTTGTGTTTGGTAAGTGTTAAATGTGCGTTGGGGTTGAGACGAGAAATTTTGATTTTGCAAGGGTTGCGAAGGTCTAGGGAAAAATGTTGGGGTGTTAGAGTTCTGAGTGCGATTATTTAAAGTAAAACTGTGTTGATTGAATGGGTTATTGAAATTTTGCAAATTTGGGGCTCTGTTCATTGTGAACGGGTTATTTCGTTGTGGAAAATTTGCTTGAGGGGATGGTCTAACCAGAGTGAGTGTTTTATTAGGGAGATTATGTGTTTTGTTGTCAATTCTAGGTGTAGAATGATCATATCTTGCATATGATATGTTCAGCTCTTTTATGCAGTATGAAAATGCGACAGCAAGCGTTTCTGGTTTCATGGCTCTTATCGTCGAGCCTAAGGGTTCTTTAAGTCCTGATAGGAAGGCGTTAAGGCACATTTCTGTGTATAAGTCGCGTTTTGCTTTGATGACGTTTGTCTCACTTTCGTGTATTTGAACGTGATTCGTCATTGTCGCGAGAATCTCAATGATTTCACTATAGAAACGTTCTACTGTTTTACCTTGTTGTTTAATACCGTGCAAATCTCGAATTAGTGAGGTTTCATTTCGTTTATCCGAATAATGAAGGATTAAATTCTGTTTTATTTGGGTCCAGTCTAACTGAGTCCCATACATATTTAAAACTTCATTAGCTGGTCCCGTGATTTTGTTTCTTATTGCTCGGAGGAGAAGGCTGCCATAAGGGGTACCTTCTGTACAAGAAATAAGCGAACGAATTTCCTCAACATTGTTTAGGAATTCAAATAACAACCTCGGATTACCGTCAAAGTGAGGTAGATCTTTAATCGCATCCGGCACTCGTAGCGATTGAAAAATATCACTGGGTGTTATAATTTGCGCATTTGAACTCCCGGATTGAGCCATCTCGAAATTATCGGTAGTTCTAGGATTTGAAAGATTCGGAGATATAACTTTTTGAGCGATATTTCTTATGTTTGAAATATTATCGGTTCTCACTTGTTCTGATTCACTTGTTACTGCACTATTAATTTCAAAATCACTCTCTTGATCACTTTCGCGTAATGTTTCTAACGAAAGAAATTTTCTTAATCTATTGTATGGTTTAGTTCTTGATCTTATCTTATTAGTATTATTTTTTAGTGGCATCTACAATAATATTTAAAGTATAGGATTGGAAGAAGGAGATATTCACTTACAGTAATGATGCAAAAATGGTTTTCATCTTTCCTTATTGCTAAGATTCCAACGATATTCCTTCGCTGAATTAGATTTCCAACGATGTCCCTTCGCTGAATTAGGTTTCCAACGATGTCCCTTCGTTGAATTAGATTTCCAACGATGTCCCTTCGTTGAATTAGATTTCCAACGATGTCCCTTCGTTGAGTGTAGTTCTTTGGCGATTCTTCTGAAGTTGCAGCAACGATATGCCCTCGTCGGTTAACACAACTTTTGTTATAACTACCGTCGCGAATTCAGTCCCGCGTACTGATCGATAAGCCGTCGATTAGTTTTCGGAATTAATTCGATTTACGGTTGTTTTAGAAGAATCCGCCCCGACTGCGCCAGTTACGTTTGTTGGTCAAAGGTTTATTAAAAAAAAATAAAAA